>CM053140.1:35209700-40009700 GCA_028571685.1 Heterohyrax brucei
GGAGAGAGGGGTCACCCAACGCCACCCATCCCAGTAGCTGAAGTATCATTTCATTCCCACCAGTTACTGTAGGCACCCTCCCCCGTTCCCCCTACTGCCTCTCTTGGCCTCTAGCTCCCAAGTAAGGCAAGTGTGGACACAGACCCTAAGACCCAAAAGCCATGGGAAGAGGCTGCACTGGCCCCACTACCACCCATGGGAGCCTCCTATCCATACCTGGGTGCCTGACCCTGTGGTTCTGGCCTAGTTGTTCAGGACTTGTCGGCCTTCTAACAAACCAGGTTTCCACTTGTGTCCACCAACAAGGCTGCCAGCCCTCTACTGTGGTGGGTTTACACACCTGTGCACACTGACCAGGCAGTCTTGACTCTGTGATGTTCAGACAGGAGGACGGGGTCCCATCAAGTTGACCCTGACTTATGGCAGCCGGAGTAGAACTGTGCTGCACAGGGTTTTCAGTGGCTGATTTTTCAGAAGTAGATCACCAGGCCTTTCTTCCAAGGCAGCTCTGGGTGGACTGGACCCTCCGCTGAGCATGTTAACCGTTTGCACAGCCAGGAACTCTGACAGGAGGAGGGCTTGGAGCTGTGTAAACTCCTCAGAATCTCCCAGATGCAGATACCCACTAGTCTGTGGATGGACCTCCCTCCCTGTGGAACTCCCTTCCCACACCACCCACTAAGAGTTAGAATGCAGGAATAACTTGCAGCTCAGTCTCTACCCACGTCTCTAGCCAATGACGTGGCAGATGTTTGATTTCTAACTCAGGAACACCTTCCCAAGAGCTGGATGTTGTCGCTGCTCAGATAAGGAAAGCTCTGACAGACCCCACACCCTCCTAAACACCACTGAGAGGAACCCCCTCCAGATGGAAGAGCCCAGAAGGAGTCCAGCCCACCAGCCATCTGTGCCCCTGCTCTCCACCCACGGAAGAGGCTCTGGCCACAGCAGAGCTGTGGTGCCCAGCTCCTCAAGGCCCATTTAGCCACCTCAGGAACTTCCTCAGCCTCCTCTCTTTGAATGCGGGGAGCACTACACCAGAAGCTTGAATTTGATGCTGGCCAACTCAAAGTTCCAATCCCACAGCTTTCATCTGTGGGAGATTAGCTGTGGGCTACGGACTTCCCACCGGCTGACTGACAGGACCACGGGACCTTCCTTAGGGCACTGGAGCTGGGCCACAAGGCAGATTCAGACTGCCAGGGTGCAGTGGCCTGTCTGGGCTGAGAACCCATCCTGGACTTGTATGGCAGGAGCTGGAAGCCCAGAGAGGCCAAGCGATGCCAATGGCCACACAGCAACTTCAGTGCCATCCTGAAGACGAAGCCCGCTCCACTCGCTATTTCAGGGAGGCACCTGCAAGGGCGCCTTTTAAAAGAGAATGTCTTTGACATGGAAGAGGGGTTGACTGTGGGAGGTAACAGGGGAGGGAACCCGAAGGCACATGTACCCCAGCACTTCCTGAAAGCCCCCCTCCCACACCCAGGAGCTCACATCCAGCAGCTCCCTCTGACTTGCCTCCCAAGATGAACCTGGGGCTTTGGTGCCACTTTCCTCCTAAACATAGATAGCCCCGGGTACCAAGTCAATTCCTGGAGGGCCAATTAAGCAGCAGCAGCCAGGGACAAGGATGTCCACGGGGACCGCTGCCCTGCTCCAAACACAAAGGGCCACCGCTCAGCCTGGACACGGTGGCACTGTCAGGCTGAGGGGCTCCCTGCGCTTTGGATTGACAGGCAAATAATACGGGAAATATTTTCACTGCACTTTGACTGCGAGTGGATCTGACAAGCTGCTTTTGGGAATAAAGATTTCCTGTTTGCCTTAGCTAGAGCCAGCCTGACAAGCCGGTTTCCATGGAAACCCAGAGTGGCCCTCTTCTAGACCTAAATGAACAACACAGAGCAAATGAGGCAAAACATGCTAATTGTACTTTTTCATTTAATAAAGCCATCAAAAGGCAACTACAGCAGTAAAAAAATCTATTTTAGAAACTTAAAAGCTACCAGCTATTTTCTGGAGCAATTCGCAGCAATCACGTCCCAGTTAGTTTAATATTTTGACAGCTGCTGGAGATGCACGAGGTGTCACAGTGGCAAAGGTTTGTGGATCGCCTGCATGAGCACAGCTTGCTGGCTCACTGGACCTCCCCTCCTCATGATGGGCAACACAGCCTGTATCGAGGGGTACACACAGAACCAGGGACCTCCCTGCCTACTGGGGAGGAATAAGAAACCGGAGACACTGCATGAACAGCTCTGTGATTCAGCCATGTCCAGGCTAGAGACCCTGGGTATGTAAACGGGCCACCCAGACCCTCAGTCTCTCATCTGTCAGAGTCTCCTCATCTGTGTAGCCAGAATTTATGGGGGGGCCACTATGTGCCAGGCACTGTTCTTGGTGTTGAGGGTATACAGTAGGCAAAACAGCTTCAGACCCCTATCCTTGTTCAGCTCACACTCTAACGGACAAGTAAAGACAAACAGAAAGACCTAAAGAGATTCAGGGCCAGAAAAAGAGAAACTCACACATATTCACATGGAGACAGAGACAGAAAAAGGATGGCAAAGAGTGAGTAAGCGAGAGACAGATATACAGACACCAAGATGAGAGAAGGACAGGACCCACCTCTGTAGCCAGCCTGATTCCAGTTGCAGCCACAGTCCCCAAGGCAGAACAGAGGATGCTAGGCACCCCTGTCTGTACCACAGCCAGAGACTAGGACTCAAGGGTCTATCTGTGCCAGTGCTACCTGCCAGGTCCTAATAGGTGGAGGCAGGCACGCAAAACCTGCCCCTCACATCCTAGGTCTTATTTGGCTCAACTGTTCTGTGCCATTGCTGGGCCACCCTGTTGAGATCCACTGGGGGTTCAGAAGACATGTGCACCCAGACCACCCAAAAGGGGAGGTAAGTACCCTATGCAGTTCAAAGCACAGCGATGGGCAGAACAGCCATCTGCCAGGAGCATGGAGGTCAGGAAGAGGGGGACATAAGACAGGTAGCACTCTCCTTCAGACCTGGGCTCCAGAATGGCCCAGGGCCAGGGGACAGGGCTCTGCAGGGAGCCCAAGGGACAAAGGAAGAGGCTGCCTCCCTCATTACAAGCACAGTTATAAAAAGAAGTATGTGCGGGTGCATGTTAGCACTGATGCCGCCACACTCGCCTGGGGTGCTGAGTGGGAAGACGAAAAGGAGTTTCCATGGTTACCACGACCAAGGAAGGGATTATACAGATCAAACCAGAGTCAAAGGTTTGTCAGTGAACTTGGGTCTAAGCCTGGGCTACAGGATCAGAGGAGTGGGGAGGCCCCCGAATGGGCCCTCCAGAGGCTAGGCAGCATCTGCCACAGCACCGAGGCCCCAACCATACACGGAAAGAGCCACCAGGGCAGAGGAGTTGGCAGGGCACCATTGCCACCCGTGCCTAGGACTAATGTGTCTGCAGGACAGAGCACATACTCAGTGCTGGGGCCAGGCAGCAGGATTTGAATCTGTTCTCGCAGTTGCCGTAAACGTGACCCTGGGTACTTGGCTCACCTGTCTGAAACCCAGTTTCCTCGTCTGCAAAATGAGACTAAAGTGAGGCAAGCAGGAGTACCTGCTGCCAGCCGGTGGTGGGAATGCCAGGAGGTGACCCATGTAAAGTGACTGAGCCAGGCTCTCAGCCCGAGTAAGCACTCAGTAAGTGTCAACTGCTGCTGCTGCCTTTGTTATTGCTGTGGTTGTCACTGTTACTCCTGGATGAGTTCCCCGGGTGAGAAGCATCTGGCAGGTACCTGTGAGGATGTTTTCAGACATCACGTTGACCTGGACTTCCACAGAGTGCTTGGAGGTGTAGGTAATCTCAGCGCTGACATGAGCCACCTCACCGATGCACATGGGTGACAGGAAGTCGGTGCGCTCAACCCGGGCCAGGGCAGCCACGCAGCGCTCCTGCATACACCAAAGGTGAAAGGGTCATCCCAGGCCAGCCTAGCTCAACCCAGCCCTGCCCTGGCTAGCTCAGCCCAGCCGAGTCCAGCCTAGCTCAGCCCAGTCTAGTCCTGCCCTGGCTAGCTCAGTCCAGCCAAGTCCAGCCCAGCTCAGCCCAGTCTAGTCCCGCCCTGGCTAGCTCAGTCCAGCCGAGTCCAGCCCAGCTCAGCCCAGTCTAGTCCTGCCCCAGTTAGCTCAACCCAGTCCAACTCAGTCTAGTCCAGCCCAGCCCAGCACCAACCCAGGCAAGCCCAGCCCAGTGAGACCTGGAGCCAGTTACCCTCTCCCCTGGAAGTAGTCCTTGTAAACTGCCCTTATTTTTTGTCCACTGTGAAAATAATGCTATTCACTGATTCCGTACATTTACAAGGAGACTTGGTGACATAATAAATGGCACTCAGCTGCTAACTGAAAGGTCAGCAGTTTGAACCTATCCAGAAGCTCCATAGGAGAAAAGACCTGGTGATCTGCTCCCATACAGATTATAACCTAGGAAACCCTAAGGGACACTTATACTTTATCCCGTAGGGTTGCTATGAATCTGAGTCAACTCAATGGCATCCCAAAACAATATCCATTTAAACACAAAAGAAGATGGTGACACACCAAATCAGTTGGTAATGGTGGTTCTGAGTGGTGGGATTATGGGTGACTACTATTTCTTTTCCCTAATTTTTCCCCAACAAATGTGTATTACACAACAGTGTGACAAACCGACAGATGTGTAGGGTAACAAGACTTGTATAATAAAGGTAAAAAAAAAAAAAAAAAAAAAAAAAAGATACTCATAGAAAACTGAGAAATACAGAAAAGTACCAAGAGGACAGAAAGCCATTCCTCTCATCCAAAGATAACCAACATCGCTATTTTGGGAGGTTTCTTTCTAGGCTTTTTTCCCAAGAATAGGGTTGTGTTGGTTCACTGGTTTGTGTGCCTGGCTCCTTGTTCCACAGCTTCAGTCTTATATAGTTGGGTAAAACCTAAATATATGCTTTCACATTCTGCTTCCTCCACTCATCCTGAGGAAAATAGCACCTGTCTGTGTTATATCACGTTCTTGGCAGTCACAGTTTCCTTGTTGTTTAATTTAAATTGTACTGCTCCTTCAAACAGATCACCTATTCTCATGATACAAAATTCAAAAAAAACAAAGGGTATTATAAGGGTCCAGGTCTGCCTCTTGTCCCCACGTCCTGGGGAAACCCAGGACCTCCTTGAGTAAACAGCGTCTCCTCTTCCCTGTGTGCCCAAACAGATCATCTACAACTCACCAGATGGGCAGCAGTTGCCCAAAAGCAAGGATGAGAAGGCAGGAGGGGACAGGAAAGCTGGGCAAACGGAGAAGGAGAACTCAGGGTGGAAAGGGAAAGGGGATAGTGCTGACACATTGAAGGGATTATAATAAATTTCACAAAACAATTTGAATGTACTTTTTTTGAATGAAAAACTAATCTGCACTGTAAACTTTTACCTAAAACACAATTTAAAATAAGAACGTGTCTATCAATCTAGTCCCCCATGTGTCCCCCAGTTTGTCACATCGCGGGTGCTTGCATGTTGCTTTGGTACTAGAAGCTACACCGCCACTATTGAGATACCACTAGGGTCACCCAGGATGGACAAGTTTGAGCTGAGCTTCCAGACTAAGAGAGACTAGGAAGAAGGACCCAGCAGTTTAATTCTGAAAGGAAGTAGCCAGTGAAAACCTTATGAATATGCACAATATTTTCTGATATAGTGCTGGCAGATGAATCCCCCAGGTTGGAAGGCACTCCAAAAATGACTGGAGAAGAGCTGCCTCCTCAAAATAGAGTTGACCTTGAAGACATGGATGGAATCAAGCTTTCAGGATCTTCATTTGCTGATGTGGCATGACTCAAAATGAGAACAGCTGCAAATACCTACGAATAATCAGAATGTGGAAAGTATGAAGTACGAATCTAGGAAGATTAGAAATCACCAAAAAATGAAATGGAATGGAAAAACATCAATACCCTAGAGATTAGTCAGCTGACATGGACTGGTATTGGCCATTTTGAAGTGGACAATCATACGTTTTTTTATGCTAGGAATGACGACTTGAAGAGGAATGGTGTTGCATTCATCATCAAAAAGAACATTTCAAGATCTGTCCTGAAGTACAATGCTGTCAGTGATAGGATAATGCCCATAGGTCTACAAGGAAGACGAGCTAATATGACAGTTATTCAAATTTATACAACCACCACTAAGGCCAAATATGAAGAAATTGAAGATTTTTATCACCTTCTGTGGTCTGAAATTGGTCAAAAATGTAACGAGGATGTATTGATAATCACTGGTGACTGGAATGCAAAAGTCGGCAACAAAGAAGGATCCATAGTTGAAAATACGGCCTTGGTGACAGAAATAATGCCAGCGATCACATGATAGAAGTTTGCAAGATCAGTAACTTAACATCTTCATTGCATATACCTCTTCTCATCAGTATGAATGAAAACTACACACACAGACTTCACCAGATGAAGTATACAGGAACCAAACTGAGTATATCTGTGGCAAGAGATCACGGAAAAAGTTCAATATCGTCAGTCAGAACAAGACCAGGTGCTGAATGTGGCACAGACCATCAACTGGTCATATGCAAGCTCTAGTTGGAACTGAAGAAAGTAAGATAAAGTCCACAAGAACTAAGCTACAACTTGGAGTACATCCCACCTGAGTGTAGAGACCACCTCCAGTATAGATTTGATGTGCTGAACACCAATTACTGAAGACAGGTGAGTTGCAGAATGACATCAAGGACACCAGACACGAAGCAAGAGGTCATTAAAAAACACAGGAAAGGAAAAAAAAAAAGGACCAATTTGGATAATCAGAAGAGACTCTGAAACTTGCTCTTGAACATTGAATAGGTAAAGCAAAAAGAAGAAATGATGAAGCAAAAGAGCAGAACAGAAGAACTCAAAGAGCCGCTCAAGGACACCAAGTATTGCAATGACATGTGCAAAGACCTGGAGATAGAAAACCAAAAGGGAAGAACATGCTGGGCATTTCTCAAGCTGAAAGAATGGAAGGAAAAGTTCAAGTCTCAGTGTATTTCATGGTTGACTATATACATGAGGCTGTCCTACTGGTTTCTTTTCAGAGGGGAGAGGAGAAGGTGGAGAGGAGGGGACCAGTGTTGGCTGAGCAGATACTGGAAATAAAGAGTAAAAAAGAAGAGAGTGCTTTCACAGGGTGAGGAGGGCAGATATAGCTGCAGAGAGGCAAATACTTGGGGTTTTATAGGACAATTGACTTGGATTGTAAACTTTCACTTAATTACAATAAAAAAATTTTTTTAAAAAAAATTAAGCCTTCAGCTGCGATCATGAAGGATTCTGCATGGAAAATATTAAATGACTCAGGAAGCATCAAAAGAAGATGGAAGGAATACAGAGTCATTATACCAGAAAGAACTGGTCCATGTTCGACCATTCTGAGAGGTAGCATATGATCAGTGTCTGGAGGAAGAAGTCAAAGCTACACTGAAGGCACTGGCGAAAAACAATGCTCTGGGAACATGGAGTATCAGTTGCATCAACAAACAGATGCAGTCCTGGAGATACTCACTCATCTATGCCCAGAAACTTGGAGGACAGCTACCTGGCTAACTGACTAGAAGAGATCCATATTTATGCCCATTCCCAAGAAAGGTGATCCAATCAAATATGGAAATTATCAAACAATACCATTAATATCACAATCACATGCAAGTAAAATTTTGCTCAAGATCATTCAAAAGCAGCTATAGCAGTATATTAACAGAAAATTGCCAGAAATTCAAACTGGATTCAGAAGAGGATGTGCTATCATTGCTGATGTCAGATGGATCTTGGTTGCACACAGAGAATACCAGAAAGATGTTTACCTGTGTTTCACTGACTACGCAAAAGTATTTGACTGTGTGGACCATAATAAATTACGGGTAACATTGCAGAAGATAAGAATTCTAGAATACTTAATTCTGCTCATGAGGAAACTATACATGGATCAAGAGGCAGTTGTACAAACAGAACAAGTGGCCACTTCATGGTTGGAAGTCAGGAAAGGTGGGCATCAGAGTTGCAGCCTCTCACCGTACCTTTTCAGTCTGTAGGCCGAGCAAATAATCCAAGAAACTGGATTATATGAAGAAGAATGAGGCATCAGGATTGGAGGAAGACTCATTAACAACCAGCATTATGCAAATGACACAACCTTGCTTGCTGAAAGTGAACAGGAATTTGCAATACTTACTGATGAAGATCAAAGATCACACCCTTTAGCACAGATTGCGCCTCAACATCAAGAAAACAAAAATTCTCACAACTAAACACAAGCAGTGGAGATAAAACTGAGTCTGTCATGGATTTCATTTTGTTTCCAAAATCAAAATCCAAAGACAGATTGCATTGGGAAAATCTGCTGCAAAGGATGTCTTTAAAGTGTTGAAAAGTAAAGATGTCACCTTGAAGACTAAAGTACCCGAACCAAGTCATGGTATTTTCAATCACATGACACACAAGCAAAAGCTGGACAATGAGTACGAGACAGAAAAATTGATGCCTCTGAATTGTGGTGCTGGAGAAGAACGTTGCATGTACCACGGACTGCCAAAAGAACAAACACCTGCTCTGGAAGTACAACCAGAGTGCTTCTAGGAAGGATCGCAAGACTTTGTACATGTTGTCAGGAAAGATCAGTCCCTGCAGAGGGTCAACGAAAAAGAAGAACACCTTCAGCCAGACGGATTGACACGATGGCTGCAACAATGCGCTTAAACACAAAAATGACGGGGAGCACGGCGCAGGGCTGGACGGTGTTTCGTTCTGCTGCGCATATGGTATCTGTGAGTCAGAACAGACTTGACAATAACTAAAAATAGCAACAGGGGAAGTTCTACTCTGTCCCATATAGACATGATGTCTGAATCGACTGACTGCCACAAAACAATCATAAAATGTCTTTTTCATGGCCCTTTCTATGATTTTTTTTTCTTACCGCTTCATTGCAAAAACATTTTTAATGGCCATTTAGAATGGAATATTTTCCTGTTAGTAATATGGGTCAACCCCAATTGCTTATTATGCATAATCCTGGATGGATGTACTTTCACTTAAATTGTTTTCTGTACTTGGGATTACTTCCAGGGTCAAAGGGACAAGTGCTTTGACAAATGTTACCACAGTACTTTCAGAAAGGACAGTAGGGGTGCTTCCCAGAAGGACCACATTACAGCTACCTCGCCAGCACTAGGAGGCAACTTAATTTTCATCTTTGTAAATTAGACATGTATGTACACACAAAGAGCAAAAAACAGCCTCATGTTTGAGCAGTAGGATGGTGGACCTTTGTATTTCAGAATGACCGCGCTGCATTTGATTTTCTAGTGGACACCAAATCCCCTTTCCTGAGGCTGAGCAGAATGGTCCTGAGGCACTGTGGCTGCCCCTGGCCTGGGAGAGCAGAGAGCAGTGGGCAAAGGGGATGTTCAGAGCCTGCACACAGGCCTGGGCTAGCTCTGGCATTCACATCCCTGTGTAGTCATCCCATCCCTTTTCACAAAGGGAAACCAAAGTTTGGAGATACCGTGCATGATGCCCAGCCTCACACTGCTCACAGGTGATGGCCAGTTCAAGGTCTGGGGGTCTGTGCTTCTTCCACACTGCCTGCTGCCAGCTGGGGCATCAGCACGCAGCTCTCCCACTTGCAAGAGGACTCAGCTGGGAACATGTCAAACATGCCCAGGTCTGTAGAACCTCTTTGGAGGCAGGACTCTGGACCATATGTCTTAATAATTCCCAGGTAATTCTTACCAACAGAGGGTCAGGTGATACTCTGACAGTTTCTGTGTATCAGTGTCCCAGAGACAGGACTCAGCAAGGCAACTGGAACAGAAACAGGGGAATGGAGAGTGTCCTGGAGTTTAGCTGGCAGGGGCAGCATGTGTCTGTCCCCCGTCTGCCCTAATTCACAACGTGGAGTTCCTGGATCATGCAAAGTTAATGTGCTTGGTTGCTGACGAAAAAGAGGTTTGTGTTCACCCAGGCGCATCCATCTAGAAATGCCCAGTGATCCACTTCTGAAAAATCAGCCACTGAAAACCCTATGGAGCACAGCTCCACTCTGATACACAGGAGGTCACTATGAGTCAGCGGCAACTCAGCGGTATCTGGTTTGGTTGCTCTCCTTTCATACAGACACACTTATTATCCGCCACCTCTGCCATTAAATAATGCTCAGGAAACCCAGTCTTGCATCCCTGGGTGAATGTATGTGGCTGCAGCACCACCCACTGGAGAAAGCTGGAAAGGCAACAGCTAAACAGAGCTGGGCAAGAATAAGAGATCCACTCTTGGGATTACCCCTGTGCTGTTTGTACGCCGAAATCATGGAATGACGCCAAATGTCTTCAACTGGGAGCAGTGAAATCAAGTGACAGTGTGGATATGCTGACACACAAGTATTACATACACATATATATTTATATTTGCTAATAGAAATAGCCTGTTTCCCACACGCCAACATACTAAGGTCATCTCTGCACATGGAAACCTCTGGCCATGCCTCACTCCCTTTGATGGTGGCAGAGGAGTCCCTGCAGTCACAGTATTTGTGAGCCAGCACTGCTCTCAGTGCTGGAGGGCAGGGAGACTGGAAGACAGCACCAGCCCTTGGGGCCTGGGTTCTACTGGCAGACAGATGATAAATGGGTCAACAGGACAATGCCACATGATGCGCCGTGCTCTGAAGATCAAATGTGGGAATGCAGTTGGGAGAGCTGGAGGACAACTCCAGATAAGAGATCAGGGTCAGTTTTCACAGGAGACGACAGTTGAACCGAAACCTATATGACCAGAAAGAGTTGACCAGAAGAAGGGGACAGAGCATGGGCATCCCAGGTCAAGTGAGGGGCCAGGCAGAGGCCTGGAGGGGAGCTTCTGGAGGTGGAAAGGGAGCTGAGGAACAGTGAGAGGCTGTGTGGTCTCCACAGCCAGTGGCACAGGGGGTCATGATGTTACAGAGCAGTCAGCAGGACCCAGCAGGGCCTTTTGGGGCAGGCTGAGGAGGCCACTGGGCCAGCAGAGGAGGGTCAGAGGAGACACAAATGCAGGCCTTCTCACTCCATCTGTTTCTTGGGGGAGGAAGACGGACTCAAGTTACTTGTGATTCCACGCCCACCGAACGTTACCGAATGCACCAGACCCTGTCTTGCAGCCTTAGGTCATCATACCCTCATGTCCACTTCCTGTTCTGAAGAGAACCCAGGCACACTGCTGTATACGTGAATTTCCCCCTAACATGCCTCTTTTAAAAAAAATAAAACCAAACCTGTTACCTTCAAGTCAATTCCAACTCATAGCAACTCTAAAAGGATAGAGCAGGATTGCTCCATAGTCTCTAAGGAGCACCTAGAGGATTCGAACTGCCAAACTTTGGGTTAGCAGCCACAGCACTTAACTGCTATACCACCAGGGCTGCCCATGCCTCTTTAGGGGCTCCAAAAGTACATGAGGCAAACCGTTCCTTCTACATGTGCCCTTGCTTGCTTGGTGCCCACACTGCAGTGTTGCTGGGACCGTTAGCAAGCGGCATTTGTGTTCCCATAATTCAAATACTTAGAATGGCGTGAGGCAGGAGGAAAGTAAGAGCTCTTCTCTTGCTGTTCCTGGAGGATGCCCCAGCACAGAACTTTCGAGAAGTCTGAAGCCTACTAAGCCTGGCACAGCTTGATGCCTGCTGTTCCCAGGCTAGTGGCCACTTATTATGATAGAAATGTGAACCTTACGATAACTATCCAAACCAAACTAAGTCCAATGCCATTGTCAATTACAACCCACAATAATCCTATAGGGCAGAGCAGAACTGCCCCATCGGGTTTCCAAGGAGTGGACAGTGGACTGGAAAAGAGGGGAACTAATGTTTATTAGGTCATGCCACATTCTTCCAAGACCCCATGGGTTTAGTTTTGTGTATGTGGCTAGAGTGTAGAAGGCGTGGCCAGGGCCAGGAGGCTCTATAACTGTGGGTACTGAGAGTGAGAAAACCAGAAGCTACAGCTTCATCCTGCTGGTTCCTAGGACCAAGCTGAGCAGGCCCCAGCAGGCATTCAGCAAAGACTGGGGTGATGAAAAAATGCCAGGCACAGAATGTGAGTACAGGTAGTTCCCTACTTGTGACATATTCAAGTTACTATGAACCACACTTACGAACATCCTTTTTTTGTTCGTACACCTCATCATTAGTAATATGTACGACATACAGTGTTGCATCACATAATTGGCTGACATATCATTCTCAGAACACCTGCAAATATTCAAAACACTGCCACAGAGACTGAGTTTTCTAAACTAAGTCAGGGGCTCCAGTTACTTGAAAACATGGACCCGAAATGCTGACTGTCTTGCTCAACTTGACAGGCACATTTGGGAAAATGTTACCACACAACATATGGAAAAGGGAAAAGGGCCATATAGATAACCCTAACTAATTTTCTGACAAGCAATGCCATCCCTATACCCAGGGATAATCCTGATAGTCAAGAATTTTCCACAAATGGAGTTATTACCACAATGGTCAAAATGCCAATGTCATCCAGCTCTCCTTCCTTATTGGAGTACATTTTTATGATTTGGGTATTTTTTTATGTATGTGTTAAAATACAGGTGTTATGATTGTATTAAAGTATAGATGTTAATATATGTAACGTTTCCAACCCCTAAAGACAAAGATCAGTTGATAATAGTACTGATAACAAAAGGCAGTGATAAGAAGAACTACCGAAGTAGGCAGAACTGACTTAAGAACACTGTGATTTGGGGACTACCTTTATTTGCAATCACATGAGAATCGCTGAGCTGTGGAAACCTCCAGCTCCTTCAGGCCTCAGATGAGACTCTCTAACCCTTTCCCTGAGGATGCGAAGGTGCAGAGCGACCCCACTGCTGGGAAGCAGCCGTGAATATTCTGATTAGCATCTGCCCCAAGACCCCCCTTCTCTGCCAGGCATTCAGTGACACACTAGGAAACTATGCAGACAGCAGCTTCTGAAGCTCTGGGCCCTGGGTTCAAATTCCAACTCGGCCGCTCTGAGGCCCTGGGCAGTAGCCTAACCTCTCCGTCTCAGCAACTTGTCCATGAAACAGAGATTATAAATGGTCCCTGCAAGTGCTGTGGGGATTGAGGTAAGGCTGGCATGTATGTTGGTGTGTGTGAAGTGTGTGTAAAGTGTTCCGAGAGAGAAGTGCTCCCAGCAGAGGGGTGGGAGTCATTGTCCCCACAGCTGAGCTGACACATGTGAAGTCCATAAAACGGTGGCCGGCACCCAGGATGGGCTGGGGGAAGGTAGGTGGTTAGGGCCATGATCCCTAAGCACACCTGCCCCTGTATCTATCCATCGCCCGCTGCTGCCGCTCATGGCAGCTCTGCATGATCTTTGGGAAGCCACGTGACTTGTCTAGGCCTTGATTTTCTCACCTGTAAGATGGGCTTAAGAATAAAGTATTGCTGGAAAGAAGGAAGAAGGTGAGGAAGATCAACCACTCAGCACTGTCACCAGCACATCCTCGGCACTCAGTTAAAGAAGTGGAAGATAGGATCACTAGTCCAGACACCGGTTGCAGGCGCTTCACAAATATTCACCACGGGCCCCCGTGTTCTAGAGGCTGGGCGTCCAGCAGTGACAAAACAGGTAAAGCCATGCCCTTGTGGCTCTGGCACTTTTGTGGGATAAGCAGGTCACAGGACAAGTTGATAAAACATAGAGTGTGAGTCAGCGGCACATGCAGGTACGCATGCCATGAAGAAGGTAAGCTAACAGTGTTGAGGGGAACAGAGTCATCAGAGCCTTGAAGGTGAGGGTGAGCCATCCAGACATCTGAGGCAGAGGGGACAGCCAGTGCAAAGGCCCTGAGGCAGGAACAGGCCTGGCAAGTTCAAGGGGCAGCCAGTTAGCCAGTGTGGACAGAGGGCATGACAAAAGACAGGAGATGAGACTGAGGGTCAGAGGTAAGGAGCGGTAGGGATGGGGACCTGTGCAGACTCCGGTTTCTGCTGAGTGAGACAAGAGGCGCTGGTGTAACAGTGTGACGGGACCAACTTCACATGTGTGAGATCCCTCTGGTCTGCCTGAAGACCAGGCCACGGTGGGCAAATAGAGACCCTATTAGAGGCTGCTGCAGCCATCCAGCCATCCACGGAAGATGTAACTGGGTCTGGGTGGAGGATGGGGGAAGAGGGCTCAGATCTGGAGATATCTGGAAGGTGAAGCCAAAGAGGGGTCACTGGCAGCTCCAGATCTTGAGCTAGAGTAACTAGAGGTGTGAGGGCATTTACAGAGGACAGGGAGACTTTAGGACTCTGGGAGCTTGCTTCTGGATACATTGAGGTTACGAGTTTCATTAGGGCAAGAGGTGGCACTCAGCCAGGAGGCCCAGCTGGAGAAAGACTCAGGGTTCCCATCATGGTATTAAAAGACACAATCTGGAGCCAGTTTGGATAAGGCGTGCCATCTGTCCTGGGGTTTGGCAAAACCCGTCAGAGGCCAAAAGGTTGCCACCTCCACTTCCTGGGCTGCTTGGGGTTCACAGTGTTCTTGTGAGCCTGGGCCTTAAGGAGTTTCCTCCTGGGGACCAGTGGCCCTGGAGCAGGTCCCAGCTAAACTAACAGAATGGTCCCTCCTGCACCCCCAGGTTCAGAGGGAGGTCTGGAGCAGTGTGGCCAGGACATAAGTTCTAGATTGATGGCTCATACCTTCTGCCTGTCTTCCGTCAGACCAGGAGAAGAATTCACCTCTCTGCCCCAGCTTCTTTATCTGTGCAATGGGATGATAAAAACAACTACACCCCATCTGGCTGAGCACGTGAACCACATATTATGCCAGTCCTATAAAGTGCACACTGAGCTTCTGTTAAGGTTGATAGAACATCCGGAGACAGACAGTGGTGCACAACACTAATGAATGAAATTGTCACGGAACTGCACACATAAAAAAGGTTGAAATGGCGGATGTTTTGCTACACAGGTAGTCCCTGACTTGCAATGTAGGTAAGTTACAAACTGTACTAATGATCATCTTTTTTTTCCTTTGTACATCTTACTGCTAGTAATATGTTGCATCTTGTAATCTGTTGATGTTATCCTTCTCAGTTTATCACTCACAGATGTTCAAGTTTATGATTTATAGTTCCCAACAGTCCTACATTTATAGATACTGACAAGAAGGCAGTAATGATGAAAACTAAAACAAAAATTAGCTGTTCAACTTATGACAGTCATTTGAATGGAACATCATTGTGAGCCAGGAACTATCTGTGTACGTATTTATTACAGCAAAAGAATAAACAAACAGCCACAACCCACCTACTCAGCCTCTTCGGTTCCGGCTCATCCTCCCCAAAGCCACTAGATGGCGCTTTCTGGGCGCAGCTGGGATTGTAGGAGAGCTTCAAGGGCACCGTCTTTTCGCAGAATAAAATCCACACTCACACAGGGCTGGCAGGCAAGTCCCTACTTCACGGGGTGGTCTCAACCCAACCCACACGCACTCCTTCTCCATTCAAGGCCCCAGACTCACTCCCACCCATAACACTAACCCAGGCACAGCTCATTCAATGTTTGTACACAACACACACACAGACGCACGCACACACACATACACACACACCCTGAGATCAGATCTTCCTTCTCATAGCCCAGAGGACCAAGATCCTCACAGGTGAGTTAACTGAGACCCACAGGCACACAGAGGCCATGGACAGCAAAAAGACAGACCACCCTAGCACCCAAGGGTTAGCCCCTCTTTCCCTGAGGACACTCCAAGTCCCATGGGGCTGGGGGGATGGCAGGCAATAATGAAGGGACAGCAGTGCAGCATCCCTGAAGTTCTGAGAACAGAAAGCCACCTGCCTGAGTCCATGGCAGCCATAGCTCCAGACGGAGAATGGGCATCATCACTGTTGTGCCAGGCACGTGGAAGGCACTTGCCCAAGGCACACAGCTGAGGCAGGATTGCCATATCTCTGCTCTTGACCATCAGGATAAACTGCTGCCCACACAGACATGGGGAGCTTTTAATTAGAGTTGAAAGCCAGCAGGTCCTCAAGATATGAGATCTAAGAAATTAAAACTCCTCCAAAATGAAGAGAAAAGGTGCCAACAAGGCAGTCTTGTAGGCTGACTCTCAGCTGCCATCCAGGGGTCTCCTACTCACCCCTCCTCACTGAAGCCAACCCTGGGTTCCCAGGGTCTGACTGCACCAAAACTTCATGAGGCTCCAAGGCTCCAGGCCAGGGCTCTGTCAGACCTCCTTCCTGACCTAACACTGCTGCAGGCACTGTGCGCACAGGGAACTCCAGGTGTCCTGGAGTCTGGAATCTTTTGCATGATCCCAGCCCAGGCTTTGAGAGAAGGGACACCCAGACACTTACCCCATTCTGGCTGTTACAATGGCGGGTGCTGATGATGGCCCCCGCCTCCTCAATCATCTTCAGGATGGTCCCTCCATGGACATTACCAGCAACATTGGCGTCATCTGGCCGCATGATCCTAAGGCACAGGAGAGAAGCCTAAGCACAGGGTGAAGCCTCCATAAGGAAAGTGTCACCCAAGTAGTAATGACCAAAACCCAAACCGAGCCCACTGTCATCAAGTCAATTCTAACTCACAGTGATCCTATATAGAGTTTCCAAGGAGTACTTGGTAGACTCAAACTGCCAACATTTCAGTTAGCAGACATAGCACTTAACCACTATGCCACCAAGGTTTCCAACACTGACAACCCCTGGGGAAAGAAGAAGGTCCCTCATAGGGCGCAAGGACTCCCAGAGCGAGGAAAAGGAACTTGCTGCGCATTTCAGCTTTTCCTAGATGATGAGTTCACAGGGAAGAGTGGAACACAGCAGGCTAAGGAAAGACATCCACAGTCCCTCTTTTCATGGAATGGAGAAGGTAGGAGAGAGGCAATTCCTCCCTCCCAGCCACAGGCCTAGCCTGGCCCCTGAGGCCTTCAGTAAAGTCAGTAGGTGGTGAAGGAATGGCTCAAATATCAGGGTTCCTATAGTACTGTCCACCTCCTGTCCCCAGGCTGGCACAAACCAGGCTCACCAACACCAGCTAAGCTGATAGGCACAAGGACACGATCTGTGCCTCCTTGGGGTACAAACAAGTAAATTCCTGGAAACGAGTCCTATCGGGGGTTCCTGTGACCACAGCTGTTTCAAGAATTGGGAACAACAGTGACAGCTTCAAGACCCCTGAGATCTGTTAGTCAGTGGCTTGCAGCTCTCTCATCACTAATTCCACCTCCCAACTAGTGTGGCTCCTTCGAGATTTGAGCTGGAAACCCTCCATAGAGGTCAGTGAAAATGGAGAAAATGTGCCCTTGCCACAGGCAACTGGCAGAGGGAGGCTCAATGAAGGTTTTGGAATCCTACGCAGCCAGGGTGGTAGGCTCACAGGGCAGCCCTGAAGGGCCTGGGGCTCTGTCGGATCATCATCTGGCTAATCAAATTCACCTTTGCTGGTCACAGGCTGGGAGACAACTGATCAGAACCCTGGGCATGCCTCGGGTTCCAACAAACCTGGCCCCCACCTACAATATTGCCTCACCTACCTTACCACCCGCTGGTTAGTGTGTGACCAGGGGTCTGGCACCCACTCTGGGTCCCGAACCCCACAGACTTCCAGGTCTGGCATCTCCTAACATCTCCTTTTAACAGCTCGGATATTAAGCAAGTCAGATTCTGAAATTAGATTCTGGCTCCAGCTCTTACTAAGTGGGTAACCTGTGCAAGCTGCCAAAACTCTAGACCCACTGTTTCTCCATCTGTAAAATGGGTACACTAATGGCACCAGCTCATTTGACTGGGGAAAGTTCTGAAAAACACGAGGTTACAAGAAAACATTGAAGTCCACAATTCCACTCTACTTGCATCAAGTATCAACATCCATAGAAGCAGAAGTCAAAAAAACAAACATATGCATTAGATAAATCTGCTGTCAAACTTCTTTAAAGTTTTAAAAAGCAAAGATGTCACTTTCATGACTACAGTGCACCTGACCCATGTGATGGTCTTTTCAATTCCCTCATGTGCATGTGAAATTGGAAATGAGTAAAACAGACTGAAGAATTGATGCACTGGAACTAGTGTTGGCAATGAATACTGAATATGCTGTGGACTGCCAGAAGAAGGAATACATCTATCTTAAAAGAAATACAACCAAAAAGTCCCTTAGAAGTAAAAATGGCAAGACCTTGGCTCATTTACTTCGGGCAGATTAATGTACTCATGTGTAAAAATGGGCTTCTGGGAGGTGTCTGACCTCCAACCCCATGAGAGGGACGGAGAACCAAGATCAACAGCCCAAGGCTGACCATTATGAGGTGCAGGTCAGACACACACCCCCCCTTCATTAACTATAGCAATTTTGACAACAACTGTCCCTCCCACAGCACTCTATTTGGTTCGATAACTCACTGCAATGGCCACAAGGAACTCAAAGACCATACTCACACTTCCAGAGTTGATTAGGGGACTAACAGTTACATCAGGCTCGAGAACACTCAAGATAGAATTCTGCCACCAGAACAACCTCCTTTTCTCAGCTGTGCTCCCAGGCACTCCTCTCCCTGGCCCTCAGTCTGTGCCCAAAGGGACTCAGCCTCCCTTCTCCGTGGGCCAGGAAGCCCACTAGGCCTTCTCCTGCTCCCAGGTCTCTGCTGCTGGTCTCTTTCCCTGGGGTGGGAGGGGAAGCTCTTCTTCTTTGTCCTGAAACTGTTTTTTTAAGGCACAACTGACAGATTGCCTTGGTAGGCTAGAATTGCCCTATCACACAATCTCCTGGGTGGGAGTTATCAACCCATGGCTAGAAAGTTCACACATAAAAGTAACTAATCACACCCCATCAGGAAAGACCAACAGCTATAAAAGGATATCACGTTTGGTAGAGATAATTGGTGAAAACGAAGAAAGCCGGCGAGGTGGATTGACACGACAGCGCGACAGCACCGCAAGGGGCTCAAACACATCAACCATCAAGAAGATGGCACAGGATTGGAGACAATTTCGTTCTGCTGCACAAGAGGGTGGCCATGACTCAGAACAGGCTATCAGCAGTAATGCAGATAAGGAGCTTGGTGGCAGTAGTAGATATTCAATAAATATTAATCACTAGCATTTCCCCTCTTCCGTCAGTACATAGCCCATCTACTGTAAGTAGGTTGGAAGTTTCAAGGAAGATGCCATATTTGGAGCCAATGAACACACACATCCTCAATGCAGGCCACGTCCATACCTACCACCCATCCCCACTTGCTGCCCCCTGCACTTGAGTGACAGGCAGTGACAGGAGTAGCAGCCCATTCAGTCCACTGTGCCTCCACCGCGGCTCCAAGGATAGCACGGGGGCAGTAGGATGCTGGTGACACAGAAGTGGCCAGTGTGGGATGGCCCAACGGCCACAGCAGCCAACACGAGAACCAGTTTCACTTGATTTCTCATTCATATAAAAATATTTTTGAGTTTTTAAAAATTGAGCTTACAAAACTAGTTTTTTTAAAGTTTGAGGTAAGAAGGAATCAATTCAAACAGTGAAACTATTGCATTGACTTCTTTCCTTTTTGTTTCTTGTTGGTTTTCAATTGAGTGAAAAAGGGTTTTCCCAGGGTTTGGCTGGGCAGGAGTCTCTGCCAGCAGGCAGACTCCTCTGTGGAGGTACTTTCCTGAGTAGGGCTCAGACAGTGTCAAGGATATGGCAGGGTGGGGAGCCAGATACCCCGCTAGGCTCTGACACAGCCCCAGGTCCCAGAGCAACCAGTAAACATCAAATCAGACCTCCCCAGGAGTACCACGGCCTGCCCGTAGAGTGCCCTGATCTGCCTCTGTGAGCCTCAATTTGCCAGCCTGTAAAGTGGGGCTATATTGGAGACACTCACTGTAAGGCGGGGTAGAAACAGAGGGAGGGGGCAGAGCCAGGAGGAAGTGCTACATCCAGAGGGTAGAGATGATGGCAGATAAGGTGGCAGCTTGAGTGAGAAGCCAAGGGCAGCATCTAGTGGCTGGGACAGAGCTTGGAGCCACCTGCATACTAGGGAGTTAAAGTGAGAAGCTAGTCGTCCTCCCCCTGCCCCCCACAACCTTTGACCCCTGCTGCCCCGGGACCTTAAGTACCTGGTACTTTCCCCAGGAAAAAACACCGGGAACCCCAGACTGCATGCTTCCCACCCTGCAGGCTCCCTGGTCACATGTCTTCCATCCCCCACTGTCCTTGTCACACTTCCCTTTGTACCCCGGGCCTACACTGAGGACTGTCCTGAGTGACCAAGCCAGGTGAGCGCACACAGCCTCAGCTCTCCTTGTCCAGGCACAAACCTCTCCCCCAGAGAAGCTGCTCCTGAATCAACGCCCTACCAGAACCTCAAACATGTGGACCCCTCCCCTCTACCAATGGCGTCACTGGCATCACCCAGATTCCCTCCTTCCCTCATCCTACCACCAAGCTGGGCCTCCAGCATCCTTCTTCTCTGTTTCCACCCATCCTTCCTTCTTCCCACCCTCCCTCCCTCCTTCCTTCTTGGCCTCTGTCCTTTCTCACTCCCTTCCTCCCTCCCTACCTCTATTCTTCCTGCGGTTCTCTGGGCCCCCTACCCACCCACCCCTCTCTCAGGCAGCTCGTCCTCAGCTCATCTTCCCCACAGCTCCCCGCCCCATGGCCTAGCCAAGACGCCCCCATCCCAGGCCTGGATCACAAATGCTGTCATTCTGGGACAAGTAGATGTGTAACAAGAAAGCAGCAAGAGAAAGAAGGGCTCTCATTTAAGCTTTCATCTCCCATTTTTCATAAAGATATGGGTAGGAAAGGTGCTTTCTTCTTTAACATTAAAAAAAACAAAAACAGAGGAAGCTCGGTGCTGAACAGTACAACAACCTCCTGGCCAGCAAGCCTGAGGGACAAAGGAGTACATGGCTGGCCCAGTGGCCCCTGTCTCTAGCACAGTGTGACCATGCAGGAATTTGGGACTAGGATGCCCAAGCTTCTGGACTCCTTTGACAAGCTGGTGCTACGAATTTTGATGCACAATCTCCTGATCACTGAGCAGCTGTACCTGATGAAATGTGTTTCAGCCCACATGGGCCAGCTCCAGTGGGTGGCACAGACTGGCATGGTCCAGTCCTAAGGACCTATCTGTGACCTCAGTCACATGTGTTTTCTCCATCCTTCTGCCCAAGCCAGTCCTGCCTTTCTCCCTACCATCCTCCGGTCTCAGAAACTTTCAGAAGCAGCACCTGGGACTTTACCATACAGCCTTCCCTATATCCTCTCAGCTAGTGGTGATGTAGTTTTCCCTCACCAGGCCTCACAAGACCCTGAGCGTCATCACCTCTATCCTCGGCCCTCCCTGGCCCCACTGCCAAGCAGTGAATATGGCCTACTAACTCTCAAGTCTGGAATGTCCTCGTGTCACCTGTGGCCTCTTCCCTTTTCTACGCTAGCTATGCAAATAAAAGAGACATTTATCCAGGCATCAACAAACATCAGCTGAGCACCAGCCCAGCCAGGGCTGGTCCCTCAC
The DNA here is from genome assembly GCA_028571685.1 of Heterohyrax brucei. Taxonomy (NCBI): domain Eukaryota; kingdom Metazoa; phylum Chordata; class Mammalia; order Hyracoidea; family Procaviidae; genus Heterohyrax; species Heterohyrax brucei. The sequence goes on from CM053140.1 coordinate 35,231,250, forward strand.
ACTAACCAATGCAAGTGTAAGCCTGCCCTCAGCTAACTTCCCGCCAAGAGTGGGCACCAAGCTAGCAGCCAGGGCTCCAAGGCTTCAAGGGAGCAGAGGCAGAGAGGTCACTCCTGAAGAGGTAGCCACCCTACTGGGATTTCAGGAAAGCTTCCCAGAGGAAGTGATGTCTTGATCAAATACCAGAGGACGAGTAAGGCTACGCTGGCACCCAGAAAATGTTCCAACGAGAAAGAGTATTTCCATGAGAAGTCCCAAAAGCCAGGACAGCCTCTTGAGTTCCAGAAACAGAAAGCAATCCCACAAGGTGGGCACAAGGGGTAGGGTAAAAGATGGGCTGGGGATAAGCAGGATTTGCCACAAAAGGCCTCCCTGGGGCTGGGAAAGGGGTAGGGACGTCATCCGGGAGATGAGGAGTCCCAGTGGATAGTAAGGGGTGCAAGGCACACGATAGGATTTGAGGGCTCAGTGCGGATGCAGAGAACGGCATCTGCATTCAATTCTTGCCACCCTGGTCTTGGCTACAGGTCTAACTCACTGCTTAGCACCTTTGCCCCTTGAGGAATCCAATCAAGTCATTTCCCTGCTCTGACCCTCCAGGGCCTCTCTATCTATAGAATAAAGACTCAGCTCCCTGGTGAGGCATTTGGAGTCTCAGAGATCCAAAACCTTTCCCACCTCATCTCCCACTGTGCCTGCCTACAGGAGCTCCAAGCTGCAGCTGCCCCAACCACTGCCATCTGTAGGCTCATTAGACCTTTCTCCCCAGCCTTTGTCCACACTGCTCTAGCAAGACCAGCCCACACTTTGTGAAGAAAAGGGACTGCCAACTGACGGTCGCCCTACAGAGGCAGATCTGGCACTATCCATGAGAATTTCAGCACATACGTAAATTGGAATTTTATACAAAGGGATTTATCCTACAGATGTGCAGTGCTGTTTATAATGTGAAAGATGGGGTATATAGGAAATGTCCACAAAAAGGACCAGCTAATTTAAATCCTACCCATACTCTAGAATATTGCACAGCCTGTATAATGGGAGACGAAGCCCTTTCTGAGCTGAACTATCCTCCAAGATACCCTGTCAGATGAAACAAAGCAAGGCACTAAATAGCAGGAAGGAGGGAGGTCTACACCTGCCAGTGGGCATGGCGCAACCAGCTTTGAAGGAAACACAGGAAATTGGAAGATTCCGCTCCCCTGGAGAAGGGAAGGAACAGCTGGGTGACTGAAACTTCCTCTAGGAAGACTGAGTGCCTCTCAGGTGTTGAACTAGGCCAACCTTTCAATTAAGCAATCATTAAAAATCATTTCAGGCCTGGCTCAAAGTGCCCACCCTCTGTGCCATCTTCCTCCTGGCCAGCCCCTGTTCCCCAGAACTCCTGGAGCAGTGCTTCTCTGGGTGCTTGTGGACAGGATGGACACTTGCCCTGGCATGCAGAGCAGGAGATGGCACTGCAGGAGAGCAGTGGGTGCTGGATCCGGCAGGAGGGCAAGGGGCTAGCAGGAGCTCCCTCACTCTCTACTGGTCTGCTGTGCCTAGCTTCAAGCAAATACCATGTGGGCCAGCCTAGGCCTCTGCTCATTGAAGTCCTCTGAGGTTGACCCTGGAGCAGAACCCCCCCACAGACTGTGACCCCTGCAGGCACTGGACCCACCAACTCTGACTTGCCTCCCTCTCCGGAGCCTCTGTGCTCCCACACAGAGGGCAGCATGGGCACAGGGCTGGGGCTGGGGGGTGCACCTGCAAGCTGGCGGCAGTGGCAGCTGGCGGCAGTGGCAGCTGCAACCTGAGTCTGACTCAGCTCTGGCTCCAGCTACCTGGGAAGTTCAGGTCAGACAGGCTCTGCCCAAGCCAAAGCAGGGGGTGGCCCTCTGCAAACCCCACTCACCAGCCCCTCAGCACAGCCCACTGGGATTGTGGTCAGTACTTCAAGTAAGGGCTAAAAAATACTACTGTGTGAAATCCAGGGTAACTGGGTTGTGCCTTGTTCCCTTTACACTACAGTGAAAGCTGAAGTCACTGCTAGAAATAGAAGGTGGCAGCTTACGTGACATGAAAGTTCTCCTAGGGTTTCTACCTGTACCAAGGGACAAGCAGAGCCCTGGTGGCAGCTGCCACCAGGTTGGGCCCACACTTAACCCACAGATCATGTCAAAAGCTCCCTAGGACTTCCTTTTCTGGAAAAAAAAAAAAGCCAGTGTAATCAAGTCGATTCTGACTCAAAGCGACCCTACAGGGCAAACTAGAACTGCTCTATAGTGTTTCCAAAGAGCACTTGGTGCATTTGAACTGCTGACCTTCTGGTTAGCAGACATAGCACTTAATCACTATGCCAACAGGATTTCCTTTTCTGAAGGAGGTCTCAAACCAGAGAGGCAAAGAGGGCCCAAGGGTGCCCACCTGTGGGAGTCAGTTGGGGCACAGTCTTGAGGACAGATCATTCTTCCCTTTCTCCTTCCCTTCAGGACCTTCTACGCAGGAAAACCAGCTTCCTCCAGGAGTTTAGCATTGAAAGAGCAGTCAACCAGCCAAGGAGGACAGAGCTGAGGCCAGAAGGACAGGCGGGGGAACTGAATATGAATTGAATTGAACAGGAATCCCCCAAGCAGGGGCTTCTATTCCTGAAAGGGCGGGAAAGGTGCTGCAAAGGCTCACTGGGACATGCTGTGCCTGGAGGACCCCAGGAACTGGGAGAGGGGGTCACACAGGACAGGCAGCAACAGGGCCTTGAAGACCAGAGTGAGGCAGTCACAAACAACTCACTCTTCCAGGGAACCTTTGAACAGGGAGGCCCTGCAGCACTGTGTGTCCTTGTCTATTTGTTGCCTAAGAAGGTTCTGACAGAGTCCATTCAACCCCTAAACCCAAAACCTACTGCTACTGAGTCAGTTCCAACTCATAGTGACCCTATAGGAGACAGCAGAATTGCACCATAGGGTTTCCCAGGAGCGCCCAGCAGATTCGGACTACCAATCTTTTGGTTAGCAGGCATAGCACTTAACCACAATGCCCCCAGGGTTTTCTCAACCCCTAGAGACCCCAGCAAATCCCCAAGAGGTGGGCAGGGGTGGGAGAAATGTAGACAGAAGTGAAGAAAGTTCCTGGGGGCACTTCTAGAACCCAAGAAGGATGGCGGTGAGGGGCAGACTACTCTGAACCCTGAACTCCCACCCCACACTCAGACCAGGGCAGGGGATACATTAGAAGGGGAGCAAATTGATGCTTGCTAATCCCCAGGGCTGAGCCTCATAGGACACTCAGCAGGGCTTGGCCTGACCACTCCAGAGAGCCCAAGTGGCATGGGAAAGGAAAGAGCAGCAAGGACAGGACAGCAGGAAAGAGCAGCTGCTGTTGTTTCAGGGGTCTCAGCCAGACAAGCTGGGTGGCTGGAACTCTTTCTCGTGAGCAGCATCAACAGATTCCGGCCACCAGCCCACGCAGGGCCTCCTGAGGCCGGACTTCCTGTCCTGGCTCCAGTTAACCATCTGACGTCTGGGGTCAGTTAGGAACTGAGCTAGCAGGGCCATCCAGGGCTGCAGCCCTGGGCAAGCATGGTACTCTGGTGACCTTTCCAGCCTGCAGGAAGCCAGCCAGTCTGCCAGGTACTTGGAGCAGTGATCCCTCTACCCCCTGGTACTACAGAAGTGTCCCCAACCAGGCACTGCCCTCAGTAGCCCCACTGCCTGGGCAGGCAGCCTGTGACCAGCAGTACCTGCTCAGCTGGGACATCATAGGATCAGGTCCAGGGGGAGGCAAAGAGGCAGAAAGGAGCTAGCCTCAAGTCACCGAACAGTCCCCACCACACTGCTGGCAAGATCGGCCCTGAGCAAAAGCTGTCCCAGGCCTCTGAAAGCCAGGCCCAGTGCGGGGGGTGGGGCTCACTTCCTGTGCTGCCTGGTCTAGCCAGGAAGCAACCAAGCAGCCAATCCAGAGACACGACCAAAAACCAGTTGTCATAGAAACCTCGCTTTATAAATTACATGAAGGAAAGAAGCCAGCCTGTGAGCTCTTCCTACCTCCAGGGGCATGAGGTCAAGAAGTCCTAGGGGCCGCATCTGGAAGTGTCTGGGTAAATGTCACCCCAAGTCCACAGGTGGTACAGTTAACACACTCGCCTGCTAATTGAAAGGTTGGTGGTTCAAGACTATCCAAGGGCACCTCAGAAGAAAGGCCTGGCATTCTACTTCTAAAAAAATCTGTCATTGAAAGTCCTATGAAAAGGATGCAAGAATCGTTGCATAAATGGAAGAATGTAGTCAATGTCACCAGACTGCAAATGTAGAAATTGAGATGGCATATGTTTTCTTCCAAATATTTTCATCACACTAAAATTTAAAACTCTGTGGAGCACAATTCTACTCCAATACACATGGGGATACATACCATCAGTCACTGTTGACTCAACAACCAGGTTTTTTTAAACCTCAGTGGAGCACACTCTCCTAAGGTTCTTTGTTCTGGAGCCTTGGGAAGGGTAAACACCAGCCCCATCTTCCTCTGGGGTCTCAACAGAGGCTGAGCCCTAGGCCTGGTCCCCTGCAAACCCGTGGGCTCCTGACCCAGCCACTTCAGAGTTCCCAAAACTCAGACAGGAGAGGAGGGCCATGGGCTAGTGGGGGCCTGAGACCCATGGGAGAGCCCCGTATTCTGTGGAGAGAAGCTGGTATCATACAATGGTCCAAGGACTACAGCTAGTGGAGCTCCCAGGGTCTGGGGAAGCACAAGAGGAAGAAGGTAGGAGTTTGGTCAACCTCAGACAACAACTCCACCCACCCACCCCCACTGCCTCAGCTGGCCTGGCTTCAGAAGATGTTCAGCCTGTCTCACGTTTCCCAGACCTCAGGCAGCTGGCTGCCATCTGAGAGATATCCCAGACTCCCCAGATTTCCCCTCTCTCAGAGTGCCTGCACTTCCAAATCACCCCTTCCTCCCTTCTCCCCTGGCTTCCCCTTTTAGCTGGTATTAAGATTTAGAGGTCCAGGTGTAATCTTACTAACCTGATCCCTTTTCCTTTACTCAGTCTTCCTGGCCTGATCCCTTTCCCTTTACTCAATCTTCCTAGCCTGCTCACTCTCCCCTTACTCAATCTTTCCAGCCTATTCCCTTTGCTCGGGCTAGGAAGATTGAAGAAAGATAAAGCAAGCAGCCCCCACTTGTCTGTCAGTTTGTTGTACTATGGGACTTGCGTGTTGCTGTGGTGCTGGAAGCCATATCACCATTACTTAGGTACCATCAGGATCACTCATGATAGACAGGTATCAGCTGAGCTTTCAGACTAAGACTAGGAAGAAAGACCTGGCAGTCTAATTCTGAAAAGAATAAGCCATTAACACCTTATAAATAGCAGCATAACATTGTCAGATATAGTACCAGAAAATGAGTCTCCCAGGTTGGAAGGCACTCAGAAAATGACTGGGGAAGAGCTGCCTCCTCAAAGTAGGGTCTACCTTAATGATGTGGATAGAGTCAAGCTGTCAGGATCTTCATTTGCTGATGTGGCATGACTCGAAATGAGAAAAAACAGCTACAAACATCCACTAATAATTGTAACTGGAATGTATGAAGTATGAATCCAAGAAAACTGGAAATTGTCAAAAATGAAATGGAAGGCATAAACATTGATATCCCAGGCATTAGTGAGCTGAAATGGACCAGTATTGCTCATTTTGAATCAGACAATCATATGGTCTTCTATGCTGTAATGAAAACTTGAAGAGGAACGGTGTTGAGCTCATGTCAAAAAAAACATTTCAAGATCTGTCCTGCAGTACAATACTGTCAGTGATAGGATAATATCCATACACCAGTTAACACGACTATTGTTCAAAATTATGTACCAACCACCGAGGCCAAAGATGAAGAAATTGAAGATTTCTATCAGCTTTTGCAGTCTGAAATTGATAAAACATGCAATCAGGATGCATAGATAATTACTGATGATTGACATGCAAAAGTTGGAAACAAAGACAAAGGATCAGTAGTTGGAAAATACAGCCTTGATGATAGAAATGATGCTGGAGATCACATGATAGACCAACAACTTCTTCATTCCAAACACAAATGACAACTGTACACATGGACCTCACCAGATGGAAAAGTTCTGTATCAGCAGTCAGAACAAGGCCAGGTGCTGACTGCAGCACTGATCATCAACTGCTCATATGCAAACTCAAACTGAGACAAAAAAAATTAGAACAAGTCCACGAGAGTCAAAGCATAACCTTGAGTATATCCCACCTGACTTCAGAGACCATCTCAAAAACAGATTTGATGTCCTAGACACTAATGACCAAAGACCAAGTGAACTGTGGAATGACATCAAGGACATCATCCACAAACAAAGCAAGAGGTCATTAAAAAGACAGGAAAGATACATCGACTTGGGACCAGAAAAACCAGATGGTGCCCGGCCACCACCAGTGATAGCCACGATGGTGCTCACAGAGAGAAGTCTCACTGGCAACACAAGAATAAAAAGAGGTGCATCCTGAGATCTCCACTAAAAGACTTCAACTGATGGTCCAGTGGTTTCAGGGTTCCCCTGAGAGCATGGCTCCCAGCCCTGATGCTGCCTTTACCCATAAATTATAACTAAGGTCCACTCTTCGGACACGAATGGATTGGACTTGGCAATGCAGAGCGACCATATATTGGATGCACTTTATGGTTCTATACATCTATAGGATATTATCCTGCTGACCTCTGGCTGGAGGAAGGAGAGTAGGTAGAGAGGAGTGGAAAGGAGGCTGTTGGGAGGATAAGACATGTATGGAGCAGAGAGGAATAGTGTGCTGTCACCAGGCAGGGAGAGCAGTGGAAGCTGCATATAGGTGGGTATATAAATTTATACAGGAATGTATATTTTCACTCAGTCATGTTAAATGAAAAATAAAAAAAAGGACAGGAAAGAAGAAAAGACCAAACTGGATGTCACAAGAGACTCTGAAACTTGCTCTTGAACACTGAACAGCTACAGCAAAAGGAAAGAATGATGAAGTAAAAGAACAGAAGAATTCAAAAGGCGGCCCGAGAAGACAAAATAAAGCATTATAATGACATGTGCAAAGAGCTGGAAACAGAAAGCCAAAAGGGAAGAATATATTCTGCATTTCTCAAGCTGAAACAACTCAGGAAAAAATTCAAGCCTGAAGTTCCAGTAGTGAAGGATTCTGAAGGAAAAGGATCAAATGACTGAGGGAACATCAAAAGAAGATGGATGGGGGCGGAGTCAAGGTGGCGGACTAAGCCCACGTCTCCTTCTATCCCTCTGGAAACCAAGACCTGAATTGATAATCAAACAGAGCCTTCTGATCACCTAATCAGACTCAGGACACGGCACAGGGTTGTTAATTGGGACTTCATACCACTGAGCAAAAAACCTCCTCTCTTTCACTGATTCCTGCTCCTGGCTAGCCCCGGCTCTCACGGACTGAAGGTAAACGCACCATTTTGACTTTTTTTACTTCTCTGTCTTGGCCTGCGGGCAGAGCTGGGTCATGCCTAGCGGCTAGACTCAGACACACTGCTGGGGGGATAGGCAGGCGAAATTCCCATATTTTGAGAGCCAGGCTTAGGACTCTGTTAATCTAGCCACTTTGAGCCTGGCGTTTTATATCTGCCTCAGTGGGGTTTGTATGGAATTTCACAGTCAGTGTGTGGGACGCCATGTTGGTACCGAGATTTTAGCAAGACCTAATTCTTAGCTTAGGAGCCAGTTCTTGCAAACAGGACAGCACTTCTCTGACAGAAAAGCAGTAATTTACCAAAGGCCACCTACATCGGGGGTCCTGAAACAGAAGCAGAGGAATCACTACCTCTCAGCACCTTTAGCCCCTCTGTGTGCTGCCTGTGTGGAGGACGCCATCTTGGGTACGGTGGCCGCAGCTGGACCTAATTCTTAGCTTGGGAGCCAGCATCTGCCCACAAGAGAGCACTTTTCCATCACAAAAGCAGTACTCTACACAGTGTCGCCTAAGGCTAGGCCCTGTCAACAGAGGCCAACAGGGCAGTAGCATTGCTGTATTCTGAACTAGTTTGTTATCATCTGGGGTTGGATATAGGGACGCTTACTTTGTCATTTGAGAAGAGGGACCACTACACCTGAAAACCGAACTGACTTGTGAAGTGGTCAGATACCTTTTGCTTTACATTTTAACACAGCCTAGAGAAACACTTGGCTTTCTGGCAGAGAAACATTTGCAATCTATCCTCACAGTACCTCTTCTAGCCTCTACATACTCACACGGGACCCAAAAAGCAACAGACAATTGTGGCATACAAGAAATCACCCATGGCTTCAGAAGGCTCTCAAACAAAGCAACCAAGGAGTTTTCCAGATGAAGAAACTTTTATGAAAGCATCAGAAAGTGAATACAAAATGATTATATACAAAGCCCTTCTAGACCTTATACAAAATGCAGCACAACAAAAAGACAAATTAAGCAAGCAGTTTGATCTGATGGAACACCAGTACTCTGAAATCCAACAGATCAAGAACAAAATCAAAGACATAGAAACTTCCATGCAAAGCCAAGAAAACAGAATGGAACAAATGGAAAAAAGAATTTCTGACTTGGAAGACAGAGCTACTGAGGCCAGTGTCTATGAGCAGAAATCAGAAAAAAGAAACAAGAAAAATGAAGAAACATTAAGAAGCATGTGGGACTCTATTAAGAGGAACAACCTTCAATTAATTGGAGTCCCTGAACACAGAGAGTATCGTTGCTGAGCTGCTGAAAGAAAACTTCCCAGAAATCATGAAGGAAGAGAATATAGACATCTCAGATGCATATCGTACGCCACCCAATACAGATCTCAAAAGAAAGACTCCAAGACATATTATAATCAAGCTTAACAAAATGAAACATAAGCAGCAACTCTTAAAGGCAGCAAGACGCAAAGCAAAACTAACATTCAGAAGGAAACCCTGTAGGCTCTCGTCAGATTTCTCAGCAGAAACCATGCTGGCATGGAGACAGTGGCATGACAGATTCAAAGCCTTGAAGGAGAAGAACTTCCAACCAACAATTATATATCCTGCAAAACTATCTTTCAAATACGAAAATGAAATTAAGACATTCCCAGATAAACAGAAACACAGAGACTTCGTAAAAACCAAACCCAAACTACAAGAAATACTGAAAGAAGTTCTTGGCTCTGGCTTAGAAGAACGAAATCACTAACTTTATATTTTAGAACGACACACTTCTCAATACCCTACTCAGTTAGGGAAGGCTCCAAAGTCAATCACAGCTTGGATACAGAAAGAAGCAATCCAGTGATCATCATGAAAACTATGGTGTCATCATAATAAAAAGAGGGATGTACTACAGTTGTTATAGTCCTTCCAGATGGAGAGGAAGATGACAAGACTGGTAGTAATTAAAATTGGATTTATATATAGTTTATTAAGGGGGATCATAGGGGCAGCTGTAAAGTACAACAAAGATGCATCATACCGTTTCAAGAAATGTAACACAGGAGTCTCAACAACTACAAAACCAGCTCTGAAAAAGGTGAAAAATCAACTCACAAAAAAGAATGTCCCAGAACAGACTAATAAGAACAACACAGAAAACATCAACATAAAAATAAACATATCACAATGGCAGCAGTGAACACATACCTATCAATAATTACATTGAATGTGAATGGACTGCATGCTCCAGTAAAGAGACACTGAGTGTCATCTTGGATCAAAAGACATGACCCATCCATATGTTGTCTACAAGAAACTCACTTGAGACCTAAAGATAGGAACAAACTGAAAATTAAAGGATGGAAGAATATATATCAAGCTAACAATGAAGAAAGAAGAGCAGCAGTGGCAATTCTAATCTCAGACAAAATCAATTTTAATGTCAAATCCACCATCGTGGACAAAGATGGACACTATTTATTGCTGAAAGGTTCAGTGCACAAGCAAGACTTAACTATATTAAATTTTTATGCACCTAATATCAGAGCACCTAAATACATCAAAGAAACACTGACTACGCTCAAAAGAGAGTTAGATGACTCCACAATAATAGTAGGAGACTTTAACACTCCACTCTCATTACTAGACAGATCATCTAGAAAAAAGCTCAGTAAAGATACAGAAGACCTCATTGACACAATTAACCAACTAAACCTCATTGATATATTCAGAACTTTCCACCCATCAGCAGCCAACTACACCTTCTTCTCCAGTGCACATGGAACATTCTCCAGAATTGACCATGTGACAGGCCATAATGCAATGCTCAACAAAATCCATACCATTGAAAGCATCTTTTCAGATCATAAAGCCATAAAAGTTGAAATCAATAGCAGAAAAAACATAGATAGAAAGTGGAACTCTTGGAAACTGAACAACATCTTGCTCAAAAAAACATGGGTTATAGAAGAAATCAAGGATGAAATAAAGAAATTCATTCCAATGAGAACGAAAACATTTCCTACCAGAACCTATCGGATACAGCCAAAGCAGTGCTCAGAGGTCTGTTTATCTCCATAAATACACACATATGAAAGGAAGAAAGAAACCAAATCAAGGAACTAACCCTACAGCTTGAACAAGTAGAAAGAGAACAACACAGGAACCCCTTGGGCACCAGAGGAAACGAGATCATAAAGATTAGAGCAGAGCTAAATGAATTAGAGAATAGAAAAACAATTGAAAAAATTGAAAAGACCAAAAGCTGGTTTTTTGAAAAGATCAACAAAATTGACAAACCACTGGCTAAACTTACTAAAGAAAAGGAGGAAAGGAAACAAACAACTCAAATTAGAAATGAGAGAGGAGTTGTCACCACAGATGCAACAGAAATCAAAAATATCATAACAGAATATTATGAAAGACTGTACTGTAACAAATTTGAAAACCTAGGGGAAATGGACAAATTCCTTGACTAACACCACCTACCCAAATTATCACAACGTGAAGCAGAACAACTTAATAAACACATCACAAAGGAAGAGATTGAAAAGGTCATCAAAACACTGCCAACCAAAAAAAGTCCGGGCCCTGATGGCTTCACTGCAGAATTCTACCAAGCATTTAGAGAAGAGTTATCTCCAATACTACTGAGACTATTTCACAGTATAGAAAGGGATGGAGTACTCCCAAACTCATTCTATGAAGCCAGCATAACCCTGATACCTAAGCCAGGGAAAGACCCAACAAAGAAACAGAACTACAGACCAGTATCACTCATGAGTCTAGACGCAAAAATCTTCAACAAAATTCTTGCCAATAGAATACAACAATATATCAAGAAAATAATCCATCATGACCAAGTGGGATTCATACCAGGGATGCAAGGCTGGTTCAACATCAGAAATACAATCAATGTGATTAACTACATAAATAACACAAAAGACAAAGATCACCTGATTTTGTCCATAGATGCAGAAAAGGCATTTGATAAAGTCCAACACCCATTCATGCTAAAAACTCTTAGCAAAATGGGCATAGACGGCAAATTCCTCAACACAATAAGGGCCATTTATACAAAGCCAATTACCCACATCATCCTGAATGAAGGGAGACTGAAAGACTTTCCCTTGAGATCAGGAAATAGACAAGGATGCCCACTCTCACCTCTCCTATTCAACATTGTACTAGAATATCTCACCAGAGCAATTAGACAAGACCAAGAAATAAAAGGCATCTGCATCGGCAAAGAGGAAGTTAAAATCTCCCTGTTAGCAGATGATATGATTGTATATGCAGAGAACCCCAAGGAATCTATAAGTAAACTACTCAAACTGATAGAAGAGTTCAGCCAAGTCTCAGGATACAAGATAAACATAAGTAAATCAGTAGGATTCCTTTATACCAACAACGAGACTGTTAAGGAAGAAATTATCAAATCAACACCATTTATGATAGCCCCTAAGAAGATAAAGTAGCTAGGAATTAATCTAACCACAGAAATAACAGACCTTTACAAAGAGAACTAGAAGCCCTTACTACAAGAAACTAAGAGAGACTTAGATAAATGGAAATACCTACCCTGCTCATGGATCAGAAGACATAACATTGTGAAAATGTCTATTTTACCCAAAGCAATTTATTTATATAATGCAATCCCAATACAAGTTCCAGCATCATTTTTTAATGAGATGGAGAAACAAATCACCAATTTTGTTTGGAAAGGGAAGAAGTCCCGGATAAGTAAGGTACTACTAAAGAAGAAGAATACACTGAGAGGCCTCTCATTACCCGACCTTAGAACATACTACACTGCCACAGTGGTCAAAACAGCCTGGTACTGGTACAAGAACAGACAGATCGATCAATGGAACAGAATTGAGACCCCAGAGATGAAACCATCTGCCTATGAACAGTTGATATTCAACAAAGGCCCTGAGACATTAAACTGGGGTAAAAACAGTATCTTCAACAAATGGTGCTGGCAAAATTGGTTATCCATCTGCAATAAACTGAATCAAGATCCATACCTTACACTTTATACAAAAATCAACTCCAACTGGATAAAAGACCTAAATATCAAACCTAAAATGATAAAGCTCATCCAAGAAAAGGTAGGAAGAACAATGGAAGTTTTAATACACAATGAGGACAGACTCCAAAATCTGTCAAAGAAGCCACAATCAACAGAAAATAGATAAATGGGAACTATTAAGAATCAAACACTGTTGCTCATCCAAAGACTTTATTAATAGGATTAAAAGAACACCCACAGAATGGGAAAAAATATTTGGCAACTCTATGTCAGACCAACACCTGATCTCCATAATCTATAAGATACTACAAAATATCACTAAGAAGAAAATAAACCATCCAATTAAGCGACGGGCAAAGGAGATGGACAGACATTTCACTAAAGAGGAGATCCAGGCAGCCCAAAAAACACATGCGGACATGTTCATGATCTTTAGTTATTAAAGAAATTCAAATCAAGACAACAAGGAGATACCATCTCACGCCAACAAGGTTAGCCATGATCCAGAAAACACAAAACAACAAATGCTGGAGAGGCTGTGGAGAAAGTGGAACCCTCCTACACTGTTGGTGGGTTGCAAAATGGTCCAGCCTCTTTGGAAAGCAATCTGGCACTTCCTTAAAAAAAAATGGATGTAGATATACCATTTGACCCAGTAATTCCACTACTTGGAATATATCCTACAGAATCAAGGCCTTTCACACCAATGGTCACATGCACCAGAATGTTTATCGCAGCACAGTCCACGATAGCAAAAAGATGGAATCAACCCAGATACCCAACAACAGAATAATGGATAGGTAAACCATGGTACATATACTCAATGGAGCACTATGTAATGATAAAGAATAACGATGATTCCAGGAAACATCTCCTAACCTGGTTTCAACTGAAAGACATTATGTTGAGTGAAAGTAGTCAGTGACAAAAGGACAAATATTGTGTGAGACCTCTACAATAAGATCTCAAAACCAGACTTGTGTATAGAAGAAAAGACACTTTGACAGCTGCAAGGGAGGAGAGGGAGGGAGGGTGAGGGGGGCAGGGTTTAGTTTAGATAGTTGCTAGAAATCTGGTTGGGAGAAATCAGTGATAGCACACATTAGAAACAAGAACTTCAGCATAACTTGAGTACTCCTTCCATCTTAACCCAATATTGCAAGGATAGAGTAGCTGGGGCAGGGGGCAGGGGACCATGCTCTTAGGCGAAATTGAGGCCAATTGGCACAACTAGCGTTTTGCTAAGAGAGCTCTCCGCACCCCACATTGGTGAGTGGTGTCTGGGGTCTTAAAAGCTGCCAAGCTGCCATCCGAGGACACAGCAAATGGTCCCAACTCAGCAGGAACGGATGCTCACTGAGGACCAAAATGACATGCGGTAAAGGCAACCTAGAAGACAGAGAGACCTACAAGCGTGGGTGCTTACATCGACTTGGGACCGGAAGAACCGGATGGTGCCCAGCCACCACCAGTGGTAGTCACGACGGAGCTCACAGAGACCAGTCTCACTGGCAACACAAGAATAAAAAGGGGTGCACCCTGAGATCTCCACTAAAAGACCTCAATTGATGGTCCAGCGGTTTTGAGGTTCCCCTGAGAGCATGGCCCCGGGCCCTAATGCTGCCCTTTCCCATAAATTATAACAAAGGTCCACTCTTTGGACAGGAATGGATTGGACTTGGCAAGGCAGAGTGACCATATATTGGATGCACTTTATGGTTCTATACATCTATAGGATATCATCCTGCTGACCTCTGGCTGGAGGAAGGAGAGTGGGTGGAGACAAGTGGAAAGGAGGCTGTTGGGAGGATGAGACATGTATGGAGCAGACAGGAATAGTGTGCTGTCACTGGACAGGGAGAGCAGTGGAAGCTGCATATGGGTGGGCATGTAAATTTATACGGAAATGTACATTTTCATTCAGTCATGTTAAATAATTTAAAAAAAAAAAGAAGATGAAAGGAACACACAGAGTCATTACACCAGAAAGAACTGGTCAATGTGCAGCCATTTGAAGAGACAGCATATGATCAGGAACTGATGGTACTGAAGGAAAAAGAGGAAGCTAAAGGCACTGGTGAGAAACAAGTTTCCAGGAACTGACGGCATATTAGTTGAGATATTTCAACAAACAGATACAGCACTGGAAGCGCTCACTCATCTATGCCAAGAAATTTGGAGGACAGCTACCTGGCTGGAAGAGATCCCTGTTTACGCTCATTCCAAAGAAAGTTTACCCAACCAAATGCAGAAATTACCAAACAATATGATTAATATCACACACAAGTAAAATTATGCTCAAGATCATTTAAAAGAGACTACAACGGTATATTGATAATGAACTACCAGAAATACAAGATGGATTCAGAAGAGGACGTGGAACCAGGGATATCACTTCTGCTGTCAGATGGATCTTGGCTGAAAGCAGAGAATACCAGAAAGATGTTACCTGTGTTTCATGACTATGCAAAGGCATTCGATTGTGTGGATTATAACAAATTATGGGTAGCACTGCAGAGAATGGGAATTTCAAAACATTTAACTGTGCTCTTAAGGAATCTGTATATGGATCAAGAGGCAGTTGTATGAACAGAACATGGGGACACTGCATGGTTTACAGCCAGGAAAGGTGTGCATCAGGGTGGTAGTCTTTCATCATATCTTTTCAATCTGTATGCCAAGCAAATAATCTGAGAAGCTGGATTATATGAAGAAGAACGAGGCATCAGGATTGGAAACTGACTCATTAACAACCTGAGTTACGCAGATGAGACCACCTTACTTGCTAGAAGTGAAGAAGATTTGAAACACTAATGGATGAAGATCAAAGACCACAGCCTTCAGTATGGATTGCACCTCAACATCAAGAAAACAAAAATCCTCACAACTGGACCACTAAGCAACATCATCATAAATGGAGAAAGGATTGAGGTTGTCAAGGATTTCATTTTACTTGGTTCCACACTCATGGAAGCAGCAGGCAAGAAATAAAAAAGCACATTTCATTGAGAAAATCTACTGCAAAGGACCTCTTTAAGGTACTGAGAAGTAAAGATGTCACCTTGAAGATTAAGGTGCACCTGCTCGACGGCACTTGGCTTGGCTTGACCTAAGCCATAATATTTTCAATCACATCACATGCATGCAAAATCTGGACAATGAACAAAGAAGACAAAAAAAGAACTGATGCCTTTGAATTGTTGTGTTGGAGAACACCAAATGTACCATGGACTGCCAAAAGAACAAAAAGATCTGTTCTGGAAGAAGTACAACCAGAGTGTTCCTTGGAAGCAAAGATGGCAAGACTGTATCTTACATGCTTTGGACATGTTGTCAGGAAGCATCAGGCTCTGGAGAAGGACATCATGCTTGCTAGAGTGGAGGGTCAGCGAAAAGGAGGAAGACCCCAATGAGATGGATTGACACAGTCGTTGCAATGACACGGTGCAAGACCAGGCAGTGTTTTGTTCTGTTGTGCATAGGATCGCTATGAGTTGGAACCGACTCAACAGCACCTAACAACAGGTGTAATGGCCAAGGCCCCTGGGAGTAAGGCTGGGATGTACTCTTACTGTGACCAGGCTCCAATGCCACCCACACAGGGTCACTTTCCCTGCAGCCAGCACAAGATCAGCACTCTCAGCAAGAAGTCCCTCTTGGCTCAGAGCCATTGCCCACCAATAGACAGTCTACAGCCATGGAGAGTCTACAGTGGTGCGATAGGCAAGTCCTACCCCCCACTCAGTGCCCCCTGAGTGTGTCCTCCAGGCTTGGCTCCAGGGCATGGCTCACCTCTTCCCTGAAACAACTTTCACAGGCTTTGTTTTCAGACATTAAAGAAAAGAAAAGAAAGCTCTGATGAGGCTTATAAAAACCTAAACCAAAACAGAAAACCGGGGTTTCCCAGGCTATAATCTTTACAGAAGCAGAATGCCACATATCTCTCCTGCAGAACGGCTGCTGGTTTCAAACCACTGACCTTGCAGTTAATAGCCAAGCCTTAAACAAACACACCCACCTATTCTAGGAGCTTCCACATCCTTAAAGCAGCCACCAGGCTGTCCTGATTTAGAAGGCAACTCTGACTGAAGTCATACAGGTAAATAATTATCAAGAGTACCAGTGCCATTGCCTGCAAGTCCCCCAACTTGTGCATGACGAGGAGAGAGAAGGAAACAGGAACGAGCTAGATGCTGACACTTTGGCACAGGCTCTACAGGGAAGCAATCCCCTGGAGCAGAAAGTTCCCGGACCACCCCTGGCCCTGCCAACTGGTGATGCTTAGTGCTAGGGGACGGAGGGGAGGATTCTGGAGGGTTCTGCCCGGCATACCCGCTATATCTATCACAGACCACTCAGCAGGGTCCAGAGAAGGTGGAACGTCAGGGTGAAGTCAGGAGCCAGTTCTGCTTGTTCCCAAAGAGTCTCCCCACCAACAAAAGTTCCTGTCCAAGACAGCAAATGTCCCTCAGTCCCTAGGGTGTGGCCATCACACACTTGTCAGTAGAAACAATTCACTCTGTGGGGCAGCTGTACTTGGCCGCCCACCTGAGGAGGGGGCCCAGGCTATCCTGTTCACAGCTGTGCCCTGACATTTGGCACCATAAGGGGACACAGTAAATCACCATGAATCTGTGCTAAGTCAGAGAGTGAGAAGCTTGGTGGCCAATAGTCCCTCACTCTGCCACATCCTTCCCAGTCCCCACGCCACGGCTGTCTACCACGCCCTGGGTTCCAGGCTACCCTCAGGCGGGCTCAGGTCTTCCTGTACTTGGCCAGCAGGCAAGGCTGTGGCAGCAGCCCATCCTCACCACCCCCTCCCAGGAGGAGCCTAGCACCGGCACCCTTCCACGGGTGAGTCAGAACCGCAGACTACTACAATGGACTCTGGGTGCCCCTAAAAAGAGTGCCATGTGTTGGGTCTAGAAGAGTCCACCTATCACCTAAAGACAGAGAAAAGCTCCCCCAAACCACAGGGTACCCCATTCCAAAACCACAGTACCATCCCAGAGCTAAATGCCTGCAAGCCACAGCTTCGAGCCAACCTGCACATGTGACAGTGACTGCCCCAAGCCCCAGCCCAGACAATCCAACAGTTCTCTGCAAGCTCCCAACTCACTGCTTAGGCTTCTCCCTAAGACAGGCCTCACTGACTCCCTTTTGGAGAACCTTTAGAGACAAGCCTCTTCGGAGCACCAGCATGGTCTCTCCAGGGCTCAGTGGCTTCCTCCCAAAGCTGCAGCCAGACAACACTTGGGGAACTGCTTTCAGCTCTGATTCTGTGCCCTTTGGACTCAGCTTCATCTCTCCCAGGGAGGCATTACCACCTCCCTAAGCAACCCTGGCTTGTCCCTCCACATAGCTAGTAGTGATAAGACATTTTCCAGATTTAGAATGATCCAATGAATGACAGGCAGGATGAACTACCGAAAACCTGGAGAGTCAAACCAGTAAAACTAGGATAAGAGACACTGAGTGGAGGCATATCTGTCAATACATGGCATGAATTAAAAATCCAAACCCCAGGTGTGCTGGGCATAGCACACAGGTCTGGGTAAAGGGTGGCTCTCTAAGGACTGCCACATCACTCCACACAGTGCATGCTCCCATGTATTTAAATTGTAGGAAATTAGAGACAAGAGAGATCTCTTGCAATCACCTGGTCAAGTCCCTCTTCCTTCCACCTTTGAGGAAATTAAAGAGTGGAGAAGTTAGGAAACTTGCCCCAGGCCCACATGAATTAGACACTATGACATGCAGCACGCACATAGCACACATCAACACGGTTGATAGGTACAAACAAGGAAGGCCATTAGGCGAGAACAACTCTCCTATATATGATAAAGACTTACTGTCATTTCAGTCAAAATACCAACTAAGTGAACTTGATTAAGATGACTACCATTCAAACAAGAATATCGAAATGAAACAATAATTTGCCCTACCAGAAGCATTTATTTTTATTTTTGTCTTTTTCTTTCTTTTCTTAGTTTTACAAAAAGTGCATTAAAATGGCAAGACTTTCTCAGTGAAAGCAAAACAGAGAATCTAGAAACCAGCCTTCATTTGAGTATTGTCTGAATAACATTTAGTAAACAAAAATAGCATGAGGCTATAACACTAACATGCAAGACATAATACGTGAAAAATATACACTGAATATTAGCTTAGCAATGAAATCCATGACCAACAAAAAAGTTTTTAAACAAACCATGAAAAGTTAAGACCAAGATTTTCACAACAATAAACTTTTAAATGCCAGCCAAGCCAAGTGTAAGACCAAAATAAAATTATCTAGTCTCAGCCAGTAGCTATGATAAGACATTTTCCAGATTTAGAATGGTCCAATGAATGACAGGCAAGATGAACTTAAAACCTGGAGACTCAAACCAGTAAAACTAAGATAAAAATTAGAGAAACCGAGTGGGGGCGTATCTGCCAATACACGGCATGAATTAAAAATCCAAACCTATCTAGATAGATTTCAACCAAATCATTAAGGACCATGTGTTAAGCCTCCAAAGTGACACAGGCAATAGGAAATCATTTGGTATCTGAGTTTAGCCTATGAGCAAACACTTTCAAATTTAAACAGCCACAAGGTGCTATTTCACATCTGCTGAATCAACCAATAATTTTTGAAAATTTTATTTAAATGTTAAAACTAGATGCATGCAAAATGTCCATAGCAGCATAATCTATAATAACAAAAAGTACATACGGTTCACACATCTGTTGATAGTGAAGGGATAAACAAATTGTGGTCTAGCCATACAATGGAGTATTATTTAGCCGTAAAAAGAATTAAGTACTGATTAAAGCTAACACCCGGGCGAAACGTTCAAACACTGTATGCTAAGTGAGAGAGGCCAGTCACAAATGATCACATTTTGTATGACTTCCTTTGTACAAAATATTTTTGGGCAATGAAAATATCCTGGAATTAGATGGTGGCAATGGTTGCACAACCTTGTGACTATACTAAAAATTGCTAAACTATGAATCTTCAAAATCAACTTTTAACTCTGGCAGGGATCACAATGGAAGGTCCCAGACAGCTGGAAAAAAGTGTGCAGCAAAATTCTAAAACACACATACAAACACACACACGAGACTAGACTTGACTTACTGATCTGAGCAAAACTGAAGAAACCTTGAGAGTACTGTCCCCAGACACCCTTACAGCTCAGTAATGAAGTCACTCCTTAGGTTTACCCTTCAGCCAAAAATCAGACAGGCCCATAAAACAAAAGGAGACCAATGGGCACACCAGGCTAGGGGTGAGAACGAGAAGGTAGGAGGGGACAGGAAAGCTGGTAATAGAGAACCCAAGGCCAAGAAGGGGAGAGTGTTGACCAACATGCAGGGTTGGCAACCAGTATCACAAAACAATACGTATATTAATTGTCGAACAAAAAACTACTGTCCTCTGTAAACCTCCTCTAACGTACAATAAAAAAAATTGTTTTTAAAAAGGTAAATTTATTTCTTGATGGACAACACAACAGAGAGGCTCCAACAGAAGAAAAGTAAGGTGCATAACTCAAATTCTAGTAAAGAGACCAGGCTTCGTGGTCTGACTGGAGGAATCCCAGAAGACATGGCCTCCAGCCTCTGTTAGCCCAGAACTAAAACCATTCCAGAAGTCAACTCTGCAGACAACGAACAGCCTGGACTATAAGATCTAAAACGATACTCAGGAAGAGTGTGCTTCTTAGTTCAAATAGTACACGTGATACACTAAATGGGATGCTCCTCTCTAGAGGTGAGATGAGAAGGCAGAAAGGGACAGGAGCTGGCTGAACGGGCATGGGAAACCCAGTGTGGAAAGGGGCAGTGTGCTGTCATATTACACAGATAGCAACTAGGGTATGAGAAACTAACTTGAGTTGTAAACTTTCACCTCACGCACAACTTTTAAAAAAGATAAATTTCATTGTAGTGAATTACATCTCAATAAAGCCGGCATTTAAAAATAACGAAACTCCTGGAAGCTGTGGAGAAGCAGACACACTCCTCTCTGCTCCTGAACTGGTAATATATGCCAAAGTCCCAAAGGAGTCCTCAACACATTCTCACCCGGTCCTAGAAAATCCACCGCCACTGAGTCAACTCCAACTCACAGCAACCTTAGAGGGAAGAACACAACTGCCCAATAGGGTTTTCTAAGCTGGTGAGTTTGACCTGTCAACCCTTTGGTTAGCAGTCATGGCTCTTAACCACTATACCAGTTAGGGTTTTCTGTGCCATCAAAGCACTCTCAAAATTTAGCCAAAAGAAGAACATAAACACATCTGGACACGAGAGTCAACAGCTACCGTATTCTCTACACTAACTGGCTACAAGTGGTTTATGTGCCCAAATACAAGGCAAATTGAAGAATATCAACTCATCAGGATAACTCTGAAAGTCTTGTGGAGAATTCCAAAGAAGAAACAGCACAAAACTGTCTACGCACATTGGTTACAACTATGTAAACACTGTGTTTGCACTGGGGTGCACCCTGAGGCAAAGGCAAAAGTTTCTTATGTGTTCTTCTGTAAAGCTCTTTGCACATTTAATTTGTTCTGATTTTAAGAACAGTTTATAAAATGCCGGGACAAGGTAGTCTACCCCCATGAGCTTTTCCTGGTGTAAGTGCTACCTTCCCTTTAGGTCATCGGGTCTCTCCTGACTCCCCAAGGGACAGAGATGGTGACGATGACAGTGATAACACTGAAGATGAGGAGGAGGACGAGAACAGTGATAGCGGTGGTGGTGACGATACTCTGATGATGGTGAGTGTCATGGACTGAGTTGTGTCCCATAATTTAGAGACTGAACTGTGCAACTTGGCTAGGCTGTGAATCCCAGTATTGTGTGGTTGTGCTCCAACTTGTGATCTCATTTTCCTACATGTTGTAAACCTAACCTCTACGTTGTAAATGAGGAAGCATTAAAGGCAGCTATGTTAATGAGGCAAGATTCAATGTACAAGATTAGGCTGTACCTTGAGTCGGTCCCTTTCGAGATATAAAGGAGACTGGAGCAGAGAGGAGAAAGACCTCATTACCACCTAGCAAGAAGAGACAGAAGACAAACTGTGTCCTTTAGTCCCTGGGTCCTGTGCTGGGAAGCTCCTAGAGCAGGGGAATATTGATGACGTGGACCTTTCCCCAGATCCTTGAGAAAGCTTACCCTAGAGCTGGTGTCCTGAATTCAGACTTTTAGGTTTCTCAACTGTGAGAGAATGAAGTATCTCTTTGTTAAAGCTACTTGTGGTTTTTCTGTTATAGCAACACTACATAACTAAACCACAGGGGATGATCACGGTGGTGATGGTGACGACAGTGATGATGATGTTTTTGAGTGGCTGCACCATTTCATGGCTCATGGCGACCCTAGGTCGCCATGAGTCGGATCCGACTCGACGGCACTTGGCTTTGGCTGGCACCATTTCACATTCTTGCCAGCTGTGTAAGAAGATTCCAATTTCTTCATATCTTTTCCAACATTTTTAATTTTTTGTTTTATTATTATTCTTCAGACCAAATTCCCCAGGTTGCAGAAAATTCCCCTGCCTCAACCAGCTTGCTTGTTATGCCCCATAGCTTTACATTCAATTCCTGGTCCCCCACTCTTTAACTGCTGCCCCCAAACTAGAGGAAATTGGCAGAAATCTGTGTAGGCACTGTGTTGACACTCAGGACAAACTTTTAGCTCTTTAAACACCTTGCGCACAGTAACTCTCCACTTCTGGGTGGAGTTTAACCAACATTTTCTGAACATTCAATGCACAAAGTTACATGTAAATCCCACTGTAAGTGTGTAGCATGATTAAGAATGTTGCTGATATAACTTGTATGAAATTCCTACTTGTAAGCCAGTTAAAGTAACTTTTCCCCTTACCCTTGGTGAGCAGTCTTGGTGGCAATAGCCCCCCCAACTGTCTCCTTTTCCTGCCCAGTGAAGTAAAGGTACCTTTCTACTCTCCCACAATGGTCTCTCCTTTGTTGACTGACAAGCCACATCACGCAGAACTTGAATTTTCCACACAGCAATGCTTGTGGTGAGCCAGCCAAGAGTCATCTGCTCAGTACTGAAGGAGGTTCAAACAACAGACTGGCACCAGTACCTGTTGCCACCAAGAGGTATCTCCTGGAGACCCTGGAGAAACCCTGGAAGCTGATCTGCCTCAGATCCAACTGTGACTCCAAGAGAGATATGAAATGTGCCTGAGTTACTTGGTAAGTCCCCAGGTAAGATCTTAGAAGAGTCCCAAGAAGTAGAAGAACTTATCACTGAGGATATGAAAACTTCTAGGTATCTAGGGTTACTTGGTAAATAACAGGGTAATTCGTAGAGAAAGTCTTAGAAGACTCCTGTCATGGACTGAACTGTGTCTTCCAAAAACGTACATCAACTTGGCTAGGTCATGATTTCCAGTACTATATGACTGTCTACTATTATGTCACCTGATATGATTTCCCTACGTGCTGTAAATCCTAACACCATGATATAATGAGATGATTTAGGGCAGCTGCACTGATGAGATCGCTAAGATTAGACAATGTATCAAGCCAATTTCTTCTGAGATATAAAAGAGAGATGCAAACAGAAAGGCAAGAGAACTCATACCACCAAGAAGCAACAGGAGCACAGCGCCTCCTCTGGACCTGGGGTTCCTATAAAGGGAAGCTCCCAGGCCAAGGAAAGACTGAAGACAATGATCTTCCTCCAGAGCCAGCAAAAGACAGACTTCCCCTGGAACTAACGCCTTGAATTTAGACTATAAGAGAATAAATTTCTTGTTAAAGTCATCCAGTTGTGGTATTTCTGCTACAGCAGAACAAGGTGAGTAAGACAAGTCCTAAAAAGCCAGAGGAAATGACATCGAGCACATAAAAGGCTCTAGTTATGCGTTATTACATTGGTGCACCTAGTTACGTTGTGTGAATGTGTGAGTGTATGTGTGTCTGGAGATTGGAGACTGATCAAAGGATCCCAAAATGCAGCAAGCTAGGCTACATTCCTTTTCAGAAGGATGACAACATCAGAAGAGAATCTGAAACTTATTCTTGAATGTCGGGTAGCTAAAGTAAAAGGAAAAAACAATGAAAGAGCTGAATAGAAGATTTCAAAAGGCAACTTGAGAAGACAAAGTAAAATATTATTATAACATGTGCAAAGAGCTAAACTGTAAAACCAAAGGGGAATAACACATTCAGCATTGCTCACACTGAGAAAACTAGAAAATTCAAGTCTCAAATTGCAATAGTGAAAGATTCTATGGAGAAAACATTCAACGACATAGAAAATACCAAAATAAGATGGAAGGGATACACAGAGTCATTGTACCAAAAAGAACTGGCCAACACTCATCGATTTCAGGAGGTAGCATATGATCAGGAATTGTTGGTATTAAAGACATTGGCAAAAAACAAGACTCCAGAAGCTGACAAAAGACCAACTGACATTTCAACAAATGGATACTGCACTGGAAGTGTTCACTCATCTACACCAAGAAATTTGGAAGACAGTTCCTGGCCAACCAACTAGAAGAGATTCCTATTTATACGTATTTCTAAGAGAGGTGACCCAACTGAAAGTGGCAATTATTGAACAATATCATTAACAGCAGGAAACCAAGGTGGCGTAGTGATTAAGAACTAAAGCTGCTAACTAAAAGACTGACAGTTCAAATCCACCAGGCACACCTTGGAAACCCTATGAGGCAGTTCTATCTTGTCTTACAGGGTTACTGAGTTAAAATTGGCTCAGTGACAATGGGTTTGGGGTGGGGGTACCATTAACATCACATGCAAGCAAATTTTTGCTGAAGATCATTCAAAAGCAGCTGGAGTAGTGCACTGACAAAGAACTGCCAAAAATTCACACAGGATTCAGAAGAAGAGGTGGAACGAGGGATATCATTGCTGATGTCAGTTAGACCCTTGCTGAAAGTAGAGAATACCATTAAAATGTTTGCTTGTACAATCAACAGAAGAGAAAATAGATAAATGGGAATTATTAAGCATCAAACACTTTTATTCATCCAAAGAATTTATTAACAGAATTAAAAGGCCACCTACAGAACGGGAAAAAATATTTGGTAACTCTACGTCAGACCAACGCCCAATCTCCATAATCTTTAAGATACTACAAAATATCAATAAGAAGAAAATAAATCATCCAGTTAAGCGATGGGCAAAGGAGATGGATGGGTATTTCTCTAAAGAGGAGATCCAGGCAGCCAAAATATACATGTGGTCATGTTCATGATCTTTAGTTATTAAAGAAATTCAAATCAAAACTACAATGAGATACCACCTCATCCCAACAAGGTTGGCCATGATCCAGAAAACACAAAACAACAAATGCTGGAGAGGCTGTGGAGAAAGTGGAACCTTCCTACACTGTTGGTGGGGTTGCAAAATGGCCCAGCCTCTTTGAAAAGCAATCTGACGCTTCCTTAAAAAAATGGATATAGATATGCCATTTGACCCAGTCATTCTACTACTTGGAATATATCCTACAGAATCAAGGCCTTTCACACCAATGGACACACGCACAAGAATGTTTATTGCAGCACAGTCCATGATAGCAAAAAGATGGAGTCAACCCAGATGCCCAACAACAGAGAAATGGATAGGTAAACTATGGTACATATACTCAACGGAGCACTACACAACGATAAAGAATAACGATGATTCCAGGAAACATCTCCTAACCTGGTTTCAACTGAAAGACATTATGTTGAGTGAAAGTAGTCAGCGACAAAGGGACAAATACTGTATGAGACCTCTACGATAAGATCTCAAAAACAGACTTGTGTATAGAAGAAAAGACTCTTTGACAGCTGCAGGGGGGGGAGGGCAAGCAGGAGAGGGTTTAGATTAGATAGTTGCTAGAAATCCGGTTGGGTGAAATCAATGATAACACACATTAGAAACAAGAATATTAAGTGGACTTTAGCATAACTTGAATACTCCTTCCATCTTAACCCAATATCGCAAGGACAAAGTAGCTGGGGCAGGGGGCAGGAGACCATACTCTTAGGTGAAACCAAGGCCAATCAGCACAACTAGCATTTTACTAAGGGGGCTCTCTGCACCCTACATTGGTGAGTGGCATCTGGGGTCTTAAAAGCTGCCAAGCTGCCATCCAAGGGCACAGCAAATGGTGCCAACTCAGCAGGGATAGATGCTCACCAAGGACCAAAATGACATGGGGTAAAGACAACCCAGAAGATAGAGAGACCCACGTGAGTGGGTGCCTACATAGACTTCGGACCAAAAGAACTGGACGATGCCTGGCCACCACCAGTGATAGCTGCGATGGAGCTCACTAAGTTAAGTCTCACTGGCAACACAAGAATAAAAAGGGGTGCACCCTGAGATCTCCACTAAAAGACCACAGTTGATAGTCCAGCGGCTTTGGGGTTCCCCTGGGAGCATGGCCCCTGGCCCTGATGCTGTCCTTGCCCATAAATCATAACAAAGATCCACTCTTTGGACACAAATGGATTGGAGTTGGCGATGCAGAGTGACCATATTGGATGCACTTTATGGTTCTATGCATCTATAGGATATCATCCTGCTGACCTCTGGTTGGAGGAAGGAGAGTGGGTGGAGAGGAGGGGAAAGGAGACTGTTGGGAGGATGAGACATATATGGAGCAGAGAGGAATAGCGTGCTGTCACCGGGCAGGGAGAGCAGTGGAAGCTGCATATAGGTGGGCATGTAAATTTACATGGGAATGCACATTTTCACTCAGTCACAATAAAAAAAAAAGAAAGGGGGCATGTAAATTTACATGTCAATGTACATTTTCACTCAGTTATGTTAAATAAAAATTAAAAAAAATAAAAAAGTTAATCACAATGAGAGAAATGAACAGATAATAACTGTGTGCACTTCCTAGTCATCTGTGAAAAGTGTTGTCAATATACCATTCTGATTACCTGGGTTTTCATTTTCTTTAGTTTTTGCACAGCAGTTATTGTTTTTGACTACTCACTGTAAAAACTTGTCTGATGTACAGACAGAATGAATTACTGGATGATTTAATCAGTATGAGTCAACAGAAATTGTCATTGACATTTCCTTTCTTTATAGAAAGATGAACGTTGTGTTATTTTTAATATTCTTCAGTTGGTTTGTCATTCACAACTTTCTCTTAGAAATACAAAGCTAATGTTAGTATTAAAAAGCTTGATAAAAAAAAATCCAGAAGCAAGAATAAAAACCTCACTGTTAAAATGGATTCTCCAAAAATACAGCAAATAAAAGCTAGCATTGTTAAAAAAAAGAAAGAAAGAAAGAAAGAAAGAAACCATGAGTGGACACTTTTAGCAAAGAAAAGTTTATTCTTACACAGTCCAGCAGGCTAGAAGTCTGAATTCCGGGTGTCAGCTCCAGGGAAAGACACTCTCTGTTGGCTCCGAAGACAGGCCCTTGTGTTGCACTCGTCTTTCTTTGGTCTAACAGCATCTCAGCACAGGAACCTCAGGTCCAAAGGACGTGCTCTTCTCCCAGTGCTGCTTTCTTGAGGGCATGAGGTCCCCAGCTCTCTGCTTGCTTCCCTTTCATCTCTTGTAGGATAAAAGGTGATGCAAGCCACATTCCATGGAAACTCCCTTTACAGTGGAGAAGGGAGGTAACCACAGGAAGGGTGTTACAGTTCTACCCTAATCTTCTTTAACACAATCCAGTCTATTAAACACAGGCAGAGAAGAGTATTTACAGCATAGGAAAATCACAAAATGAAGAGCAATCACACAATACTCAGAATCATGGCCTAGCCAAATTGTGGGAGACACAACTCAATCCATGGCATTCTACCCTTTGGCCCCCCGAAAATTACATCTTTTCAACATGTAAAAAACATGGTCACCTGATCATATCGTGCCAGAAGTTTTAAATCAACTCCAAGTTCACAGTGCAAAAGTTCCTCTACCTCTGTGACATCAACAATACAAGCAACCTGTATCCAAAGTACGTGGTAAAACAGACAGGCACAAGCTTGATGCTTCCATTACAAATGGGAGAAGTTACAGGAAAAAAAAATCCTAACAGGTACCAAGCAAGTTAGCAGAACACATTACATTAGACCTCATGGCTTTAAAATCAATTCTTTGTGCTCTGAGACAACTTACACAATGGCCCTGCCCTCTAGACTCTAGGTAACGGCTACATTCCTCAGAATGTGAGTGGAGGCTCCTTGGCCCTGGGCTACAGCTCCGCATTCCAGACTCACTGGGACAGCAAGTGTGCTCCCCCTGGCTTTAGGCACACCATTTTCTAAGCCCAACTCAGTGGCATTTCCACCCTTGGAAACATCAGAGGCCATAGTGCCAACCTTTGAACCCCTAAGGTCACAGCTATACCTTTTGAGACTGAGGCAGCTCAGCATCTCATGCTCTTTGTCTCTTCAGCTTCTGTTTCCTGTGGCCTCATGGCCCGGGCCTCACAGCAGCATCTGCCCTGCCAGGACAAGTGCTCCAAAAGCTCTTGTAACTCCACTGACTCAAGTGCCCAGAGGTACCCTACTCCACTAGGAAATGTCTTGAACACAGATGACCCTCACACTGTGGGTCTACTCCAGCACTCTCGCTCTGTTCTGGTTCTGCTGCTCCCTGTCAGCTGCTGCTTTTCACTATCTGTGCCTTCTCTGATGTTAAGAGTTCTCCTTGGCTCCTTCTGAGACTTCTATCCATTCAGTTTCAAAACCACTTCTACATTTTAGGTATGTTAGAACAGCACCCCACTCTCTCAGTACTAAATTCTGTCCTAGTTATCTGGTACTGCCCTAACAGAAATACCATAAGTGGATGGTTTTAACAAAGAAAAGTTTATTCCCACACAGTCCAGCAGGCTACATACAGAGGTGGCATTTTCTTAACCATTCACATGCTGATGAACATTTAGGTTGTTTCCATCCT
The DNA here is from genome assembly GCA_028571685.1 of Heterohyrax brucei. Lineage (NCBI taxonomy): Eukaryota > Metazoa > Chordata > Mammalia > Hyracoidea > Procaviidae > Heterohyrax > Heterohyrax brucei. The sequence goes on from CM053140.1 coordinate 35,259,630, forward strand.
TTGGCTATTATGAAAGTGTTGCAATGAACACTTGTATGCATGTTTCTGTTTGTGTCACAGCTTTCGAGTTTCTCTGCCATATACTTAGAAGAAGTAGGGTCATTGGGTGATATGGTAGTACTATGTTTAATGTTTTGAGGAACTGTTTTCCACAACAGCTGTATCATTCTGCATTCCATATAAAGAACTTGTCATGGATTGAATTGTGTCCCCCAAAAATATGTGCAGCCGTGTGGCTGGGCCACGATTCCCAGTATCTTGTGACTGTCCTCCATTTTGTGGTTTTCCTATGCTACATGTTAAAGGATTAGGGTGAGGCTGTAAATCCCTTCATAGGATCATGTCCCTGCTCCACTGTAAAGGGAGTTTCCCTGGAATGTGGCTTGCCCCACCCTTAATCCTTTCATGCTGCAAGAGATAAAAGGTAAGAGAAGCAAGCAGAGATTTAGGAACCTCCTACCATCAAGAAAACAACACCGGGAGAAGAGCGCGTCCTTCAGACCTGAGGTTCCTGCGCCAAGATGCTCCCTGGACAAAGACTGATGCAATGGACTTTCCTCCTGAGCCGACAAGGGGAAAGCCTTCCCCCAGAGCGGACACCCTGAATATGGACTTGCAGCCTACCAGACTATGTAAGAATAAACTTTCCTTTATTAAAGCCATCCACTCTGTGGTATTTCTGTTACAGCAGCCCTAGCTGACTGAAACAGAACTCTTAAAACTCAACAAAAATGTCTTAAGCTGCATTCTCTAGAGAAGCAAGATCTGTAAATCCTATAAATATATAGAGAGATTTATATCCAGGAAATGGTTCAAACCTCAATTCAGGGTGCTGGCTCAAGGGGTACACACCTCTATTGGCTCTAGAGGAGAAGTCCTGGTGTTGCTTCAGTCTTTCTTTGGTCTGAGAACAACTTGGTGTAGGAGCCTCAAGTCCACAGGATGCACTGTACTCTCAGTGCTACTTTCTTATTGGTATGAGGTCCCTTCGGGCCAGCACCCTGAATTTGGACTTCTAGCCTACTGGACTGTGTGAGAGTAAACTTGTCTTTGTTAAAGCCATCCACTTGTGGTATGTCTGTGAGAGCAATATCAAATGACTAAGACAGAATTTGGTACCAAGAAGGTGGGGTACTGTTCTAACAGATACCTAAAACATGGAAGCAGTTTTGAAACCGAACAGATAGAAGACTCAGAAGGGAACCAAGGACAACTGTTAATACCAGAGAAAGCACAGATGGTGAGAAGCAGCAGCCAAGAGGCAGCAAGCAGCAGAACCAGATCAGCATGAGAGAGCACTGGAGCTGACAAACAGGGGAAAACAGCCGAATGCCTATGTTCAGAAGACTTCCTGGTAGAGTGGGGTGCCTCTGAGCACTTAAACTGGTAGAGCTACAGAGCTCTAGAACAGATCAGACAGTAAGCCTCTGGTTCACTGCTTGTAGAAACTAATGAATTTCAGTATCGCCAGGCAAGAAGAACAGAAGTCTGACAAACAAGAGCCAGCTGAAGAATAAGAATAAGTAAAGGCCCATGAGCCCTGCCAGAAACTCCATGTATATTGGATGCAGGCCATGCCCCTCAAGGAAACCCCCTTTCAACTGACGGCTACTCACACCAGATGCCATCATGGAGGTGATCACATTATATCTGATTTCATCATGAAAGTTAATTACATCATTATACAACTACCGAATTACATCACACCTGCCAAATCACTATCGAGGCCCAATCAAGTTGGCATACAACTTTAACAACCACAGTAAGAAAAACAAACAAGTCTACTAAAAAGTGGGGGAAAGATCTAAACAGAAACCTCACCAAAGAAAATCTACAGAAGGAAAATAAGCCATCTGTGTAAGAATATGCTCAACATCACATATCATTAGGGAATTTAAAATTAAAACAACAATGAGATGGTACTGCACACCCGTCAGAACGGCTACAATCCAAAAAACTGACAATACCAATTGCAGGGGAGGATGCAGAGCAACAGGAACTCTCTCCTTCATTGTTGCTGAGAATGCAAACTGGCACAGCCAGTTTGAAAAACAGGCTGACAATTTCTAACAAAGCTAAATATAGGTTTATTATCAATCCAGCAATCACTCTTCTAGTATTTACCCAATTGAGTTGAAAACTTATCTTCTCACAGAAACCTGCAGAGAAATGTTTACAGCAGCTTTTTTATTCAAACTGGAAACAGCCTGGAAGTCTTTAATAGGGAATGCATCAATAAACTGTGTTACATCCACATCACAATCAAACTAAAACTGCTATCAAGTCAGTGCTGATTCACGGCAGCCACACATATGTCAGAGTAAAACTGCACTTCAGAGGGTTTTCAATGGCTGTGATCATACAGAAATACATTACCAGGACTTTCTTCTGTGGCATCACTGAGTAAATGCAAATCACCAACATTTCAGTTAGCAAACCAAACCCACTGCTGTCAAGTTGATGCTGACTCATAGCAACACTACAGGACAGAGTAGAACTGCCCCACAGAGTCTCTAAGAGGTCCCTGGCAGATTTGAATTGATAACCTTTTGGTTAGCAGCTGTAACACTTGACCACTATGCCACTAGGCTTTCCTTTCTGTTAGTAACTGAGTGTACACAATCTGTACATCCATGGTGTTGGAGTACATATTATTTCACAATTAAAAAAAGCTATGAACTAATGAAAAGCTGCAAGTTAAGGGGAAACTATAAATGCATATTGTTAAGTTAAAGAAGTCAGTCTGCCAAAGAATGGACTGGGGACACAGAGTGATGCAGATAATGTGTGTACTTTATAGCTTAATATATATATGAGGCTGTCCTACTGGTTTCTTTTCAGAGGGGAGAAGAAAGAGTGGAGAGGAGGGGACAAGTGTTTGTTGAGTGGATACAGGAAGTCAACAGTGTCAAAGAAGACTGTGCTGTCACAGAGTGAGGAGAGCAAAAAGAATTGCATAGAGGTGGGTGCTTGGGGTTTTATATGGAAAACTGACTTGGTTTGTAAACTTTCACTTAATAAAAAAAAATTTTTAAATAAAAAGTCAGTCTGAAAAGGCTATATAGTAAGATTTGAACTACATGACATTTTGGAAAAGGCAAAACTATAGAGACAGTGAAAAGATCGCAGGGGTTGAAGGGGTATGTGAGGAGGGAGGAAGGTGAATGTGATGGTTAGGACTGTATGCCAAGAGAGAGCCAACATAGGACTACAGACAGAAATACCACGTCATCCCTCCACAGCAAAGACCTGAAAACCTAAGCGAAAAAGAGATAAACATCAATCCTGGAACCCTCCGTGTCAAACGAAGAGATAAACTAACACAACAAAGCACTGAATGGAACAAGAAACTGAGAGGGAACAGAGAGGAAGGGGAGAAAGGCTTGGAGGTCCTCGTCAGCTAACGAAGCACTGACTTGCCTGGTGGAGACCGGCAGGCAGGGAGTACAGGAAGACAGCATCACCCAGCAGGAAACAGAGCACCCGGCAACCAGCAATACAGGCTTTCCCACACTCCCATCTTCCCCCTTCTCAGCCTTGGCCTCATCCCAGCTCAGCCAGGCGGCCCTGGCTCTGCACCTGGAGGACTCGACCCACCCACATCCACCAGCTACTTCAGTACCATTTTGTTGTTGCTGGTGTCAAAATGTTTCTGGCTTCATTTGGTTTCTTCCCTGCCTTCTCCCCTTCCTTTCTCTCAAACACCTGGCTGCATATGCCATCTTTGCTTTTCCTTGACAGGCCATAAAGTGCCACTTGGCTGGAGAACTGCTTCCCTGGTCCAAGCTGCCACACTGGTGGGATCCCTGGGGCCATTTTTGGTTTTATCTTCTTTTTCTTTTCACAGCCTAGGAGCCCCTTCTAGCTGGGCTGTGCTGCACAGCTTGGGAGCCAAGGCTGCCTGCCTTTTCTCTTTGCCTTTCTTCCCCCTCCTTCCTTTCTCAGTTTCTTGTCGCTCTGTGTTTTCCTTCTTTTCCTGTATCCTGAATACCTGCAGCTGTGTGCCATGTCCACCCCTTCTAGCCACTTCCCCAGTTGCCAATGAAATCCCTGAGCCCATTTCTTTATCATTTTTTTACTTGCTTTTTTTTCTTCATCTCTCAGTTTCTCATCTCTCCACTCCAATAGCAAGCTTCCTCAACACTTTTTTTCTTTTTTTAATTTTTTGCTTTTTTGGCTCCTCTTTCTCTCCTTTCTCTCTCTTCTTCCCATATCCATCTTGGATCCACATATCACAACATCCCCCTCCCTTTTGCCTACCTGTACTGCGTGTTGAACATCATACCCCCAAGCAGCACAGGCACAGCCATCAGAACGAACCAGCCCTGGACTGATCCCTTGGCCACACTGCTGGCTCCAGTACATGCCACAGACAACCCATCCTAACCCTTCCCCTTCAGCTGGACCTGCCCTGCTACACCCTAGATGAGCTACTGGCCCTGCCCATTGGACAAAGAGGTAAAAAGTATCATGCTCACTGATGAGCAAACAGCAAAGAATGCACAACCTGACTGCTCAGACATCACCAAGTAAACAAGCAGAATGAAATCAACAAATCTACAGTCAACAAATGAAGGAAATAACTACTGGACATCTCAAAGCCAGCAGGGGGGAAAGAAAAAAGACAAGATCATTCTGGAAGGTGCCCCAAATAAACACTACTTGACTTTCCAGTAGCAGAGAAGGCACTAGAAGGACTCACACTACCTGACCTCAGACCTTACTATACAGCTACAGTACTCAGAACAGCCTAGTGCTACTAGTGCAATGACAGATACACTGACCAACAGAACAGAACTGAAAACCCAGATGCAAATCCATCCACCTACGGCCACCTGATCTTCAAAGAGGGCCCAAAGTCCATCAAGTGGAGAAAAGATAGTCTCTTTAACCAACGGTGCTAGCAAAGCTAGATGTCCATCTGCAATAAAATGCAGCAGGTCTCATACCCCACAACATATACAAAAACTAATTCAAAATGTACCAAAGGCCTAAACCAAAGACTCACAGCCTGAAGAGTCCCCTGGGAACATGGCACCTAGACCTGGTACTGGCCCCGACTAGTACTGACAAGAATTGACTAGACTCGATAACACAGTGTGACCATACGGTGTGTGTACTTTACGGTTCCATACAGTTATAGGAGGCTGTCCTACTGGTTTCTTTCTAGGTAGGAGAGAAGAAGGTGAAGAGGAGGCCACCAGCACTTGAAAAGAGGATACTGGAAATAGAGTTAAAAGGAGGAACATACTATCACTGGATGAGGAGAGCAGACAGAGATGCAGATAGGCAGATACACAAAATTGATCCAGATTGTATGTTTTCACTTAATTACAATAAATTTTAAAAAATGGATCAAAGACCTAAAATAAAGCCCTAAACTATAAAGTTCATACTAGAATAATAGGATCAATGCTAGAGGCCCTAATACATGGCCTAATAGGATATAAGCCATAACTTGTTACAACATACAGACTTTAAAACATAAACTAGATAACGTGGATCTTCTCGAAATTAAACACTTACACTGAGCACAAAACTTCACCAAAAGAGAACCTACAGACTGGGAAAAAAAAATTTGGCTATTACAAATCTGACAAAGGTCTAATCTCTAAAATCTACAGGAAAATCCAATACCTCTATAACAAAAAGACAAATATTCCAATTTAAAAATGAGCAAACGAAATAGACACTTGACCAAGGAAGACATTCCAGTTTCTAAAACCCATATGAGGTAATACTTTTACAAAGATCACTAGCCATTAGAAAAATGCAAATCAAAACCATACACCCCAGCATTACTGGCACAACCCACTCCCCCAACCTCCCCCGGAAAACAAACAGATGAATGAATAAACAAACTACAGTACATGTACACAATGGAATACTATGCATCCATAAAAAGGATGACTCTGCAAAGTATCCTACAACATGGGTGAATCTGGAGGATATTACGCTGAGTGAAATAAGTCAATCACAAAAAGACAAATACAGTATGAGACCTCTACTATAAAAATTCATGAAAAGTTCACACACAAAAAGAAACACTCTTTGATGGTTACTAGGGAAAGAAGAGGTAGGGAATGGAAAAACACTAAATAGGCAAGATCTTCACTCTGGTGAAGAATAAGTCAGTATACAGTACTGGGGACTAGCACAACTTGTGCAAAGCATGGTCATGGCATCTCTATAGACATGTCCAAATTCCCTGAGGGAATAAGTTGCTGCGGGCTGCGGGCTAGGGGGACCACAGTCTCAGGGAACATCTAGCTCAACTGGGGTGACACACTTTGTAAAGAAAATGTGTATATTCTGCTTTGGCATGTAGCACCTGGCGTCTTAAAAGCCTGTGAGTAGCTATCTAAGATATGCCACTGATCTCACCCCTGCGGGAGCAAGGGAGAGTTAAAAAAACCAAAGACACGCGGGGAAAGTTGGCCCAAAGGACTAATGAACCACAACTACCACAGCCTCCACTGAACTATATTCAGTACAACTATACAGTGCCCAGCTACCACTAGTGACTGCTCTAAGGAGGATTACAATAGAGGGTCAAAGACAGAGGTGGAGAAAAGGCAGAACAAAATTCTAACTCAAAAAAAAAAAAGACCAGACTAATTGGCCTGACAGACTGTAGAAAGCCCAAAAGTACAGCCCTAGACACCCTTCTAGCTCAGTAATGAAATCACTCCTGAGGTTCACCCTTCAGCCAAAAATTAGACAGGTCCATAAAACAAGGCACACACCAGCCCAAAGACAAAGACTGGAAGGCAAGAGCGGTCAGGAAAGACGGCAGTAGGGAGCCTAAGGTCAAGAAGGGAGAGTGCTGACATGTCTTGGGGTTGTTAACCAATGGCATAAAACAATACACATGCTATTTAATGAGAAGCTAGTTTGTTTTGTAAACCTTCATCTGAAATACAGAAAAAAAAAAACAAACATATTGTAGACAAACTAAGTATCTACCAGAAGCAAACAAATGAAAAGATTCTGTGTGAACCTGGCTGGGCCATGATGCTCAGTGTGTTTTGGTAGTTGTGTGCTATTGTGATTATTTCCCTGTCAAAACCTCATATGTTATCCCACCTATAATGGAATCTGCAGAGCGGTACTCACAGGGGTGGGGCCAGTGGCCACTCACCACCACTTCAGCCTTCTCTCTGCTCAGTGCCACCTGTTCACCTTGCCAAGGGTTCTGACTTGCTGTGGACCCTGCAGCTGCCTCTTGCTCATCTGATGTGTGGTTCTTGGGACTTGAGCTAGCAGCTTAACTGCTGCTCTTGAGATTCACTGATCTTCATTGCCTGGGAGAAAAAGTCCTGCTCTCTGACCTGCTCAGATCTTGGGTTTGGGTGTTCACCAGACCCTGAGGCTACAATCAAGAGAAGCCTTGGAGTCTTGCCTGCTGATTTTGAGTTTCATCAACCCTCACAGCTTGTGAACAGATGTCCTGCTCTCCTACCTGCCAATCTTCAGTTTGCCAGTCCCTGTAGCTACGTGAATCAGAAGAAGCCTCTACCTTGATCCAGAAACTTGCAACATTCCCGCTTCTACAGTTGCATGAACTGTTTTCTTGATTTTTTTAAAAAAAAAAAAAAAAACTCTTTCTTTCTCTCTCTCTCTCTCTGTATATATTTATACACTTTACTGATTTTGCTTCTCTAGGAACTCTAGTCTGAGATACTTCGTACTGAGAGTGGTTCTAGAGAAAACTGTAAGGATGAATTTTCTAAACTGATTCTCAAGTCTGGTTAGTCTTCAAAATGTTGATGACTCTGCATTCAGTAGTAAACAGGGTACTGCTAATCCATGGAATGAGGTAGTAATTCAAATTTGCAGAGTATTACCACCAACAGATCAAGTACTGGTGAAAGACAAGGCTTTGGGTGACCGCATATATGAACCTGTTAACAATTCCGTCATAATGGTAAGTATAAGGAAGCTGGTTGGTTGGTCCTACTTTCACTAGACAAACTAGTGAAGAAAAGACATGCTCAGAGCTTCAGAGTTAAAGCTAAAGTGCCATATAAATGGCCTCAAAGCTTCCACTGTGTCTTGAAAATAAGCCTTAGTTCTTGTGGCAAAAGCTGATATTGTTGAAATCAAAACCCAGAGCCTTATTTTAAGAGTGGCTAATGACAGCACTAGCTCAAGGGCCCACCTCTAGAGGAAACCCTGGTGGCACAGTGGTTAAGTGCTACCTCTCCTAACCAAAAGGTCGGCAGTTTGAATTCACCAGGTGCTCCTTGGAAATTCTATGGAGTAGTTCTATTCTGCCCTGTAGATTGCCATGAGTTGGAATCAACTCATCAGCAGTGGGGTTTTTTGGTGTTTAGAGGTGTCTTAAGTTAAAGTGAGAGCACTGATTGGGAAGAAATGGGATCCTGAAACTTGGGATGGGGACAAATGAGCAGATAATCAGTACGCTGGAGACACTAAGCCCCTAAATTTTGTTGATTTGCTCCTGCCAACAGAACCATACCCATCTATTAAACCATTGCTGGCGAGTTGATTCTGACTCATAGCGACCCTATAGGACAGAGTAGAACTGCCCCACAGAGTTTCCAAGGAGCACCTGGTAGATTTGAACTGCTGACCTTTTGCTTAGCAGACAGCGTTTAGCCAGTATGCCACCAGAATTTCCACCTATCTATTTAAAAAACAAACCCACTGCCATCTAATGATTCCAACTCAAAGCAACCCTATCAGAGATAACTTGATGTTTGTCCGCTATACCACCCAGCACAGAAAAATCATTAGCCCCTCCCCTCCCATCTAATGAGATTAGAGCTAGCCCCCCAAAACCAAACCTTTACTGTTGAGTCGATTTTGACCCATAGCGACCCTATAGGACAGAGTAGGACTACCCCCATAGTTTCCAAGGAGCACCTGGTGGATTCAAATTGCCTACCTTTTGGTTAGCAGGTGTAGTACTAATCATTGTGCCACTAGTGCTAGCCCAGCTGCTTTTAAAGAGCAAGTGCCTGGGGGCATCACCTGAGGTAGATGCTTTACAACACGACGCTGAAAGTTCTCAAAACAACTCCACACTACCAATTCTGGCTTCTAGACCTGTAACTAACCAGATTTAATTCCCAGCAAGCCCTAAAAGGTAAAGTACAAAGTAGACAGCAGCAGCACTACAGCTCCTTCCTGGAACCTCCTTGAAGGATGGTAATGAAGAGAAATTCTCTCAACTGGCCATAACATTCAGCAGTGCACTTTGATTGGAAGGAGAAATAGCCAGATGTGCAACTGTATACTGATTCATGGGCTGTGGCCAATGGTTTGGCTGGATGGTCAGAAACTTGGAAGGAACATGACCAGCAAACTTCAGAAAAGGATTTATGGGGAAACGGTTTGTGGACAGACCTCTCTGAATGGAACAAAGAAGTGAAGACATTTGTGTCTCACTGACCTCAGCAGAGGATGATTTTAACAATCAAGTAGATAAGATGACACATTTTGTGGAAACCACTCATCCTCTTTCCCAAGCTAACGCCATCATTTCACCATGGGCTTATGAACTAAGTGATAGGAATGGCAGTTATGCATGGGCCCAGCAATATGGACTTCCACTCACCAAAGCTGATGTGGCTACAGCCACTGCTGAGTGCCCCATCTGCCAGCAGCAGAGACTAAGAATGAGTCTTTGACATGGCACCATCCTTCAAGGTGATCAGCCAGCAACCTGGCAGCAAGTTGATTACACTGGACCACTTCCATTATGGAAAGGATAGTGTTTTGTCCTTACTGGAATAGACACTTATTCTGGATATGGATTTGCCTTCCCTACACATAATGCTTCTGCCAAACTGCTATTCACAGACTTACAGAATGTCTCATTTACCATCACTGATCAACGGACTCCTTGATCCACTGCCTCTGATCAACGGACTCCTCATTTCACAGCCAAAGAAGTACATCAGTGAGCCCATGCTGATAGAATTCACTGTTCTTACCATGTTCCCCATCATCCTGAAGCAGCTGGCTTGACAGAACGATGAACTGCCCTACTGAAGACACAATTATAGCACCAGCTGTATGTCAATACCTTGCAGGGTTGGGGTAATGTTCTCCAGCAGGTTGTATATACTCTTAAACCAGTGCCAATATATGGTGCTGTTTCTCCCAGGATGCATGGGTTCAGGAGTCAAAGGGTGGAAATGCAGGTAGCACTACTCATAACCACAGTGATCCACTAGCCAAATTTTTGCTTCCTGTTCTTGCAGTTTTACACTCTGCAGGTCTAAAGGTCTTAGTTCCAAGAGGAAGAATGCTCCCACCTGAAGACACATTACTGATTCCATTGAACTGGAAACTAAGAATGCCACTTGCCACTTTGGGATCCTTTTGACCTTAGATGGCCAGCAAAGAAGTGAGTTTCCATACTCGCTGATGTGACTGGTCCTGATTACCAAGAGGAAATTGGATTGATAATACATAATGGAGATAAAGGACAGTAGATAAGACAATGGAAAACTACACAAACTAATTCTGACCTGACTACTAATGGCCCAGGGTGTTCTGGAATGAAGGTTTGGGTCACCACTCCCCCTCCCCCAGGCAAAACCATGAGCAGAAGTGCTTGCTAAAGGCAAAGGGAATACAGAATGTGTGGTGGAAGAAAGTAGTTCTAAATACCACTTACTGCCAATTGCAAGAGAGGACTGTAACTGTTACGAGTGTTTCTGCTTTGCACGTGTGCATCAAATATTTTTGTTTTCTTTACATACAAAATATAAGATGTAAATGGTACTAGCATGTTTTCAGCTGCATATGTGTTAGTTGTATCATGTTAGGTCCTGGCATGATTCTGTTATTGTCAGTATTCAGAGATTATGTATGGTTTGGGGAGACGTGTACAGGTGCCAAGTTGACAAGGGCTGGACTATGATGGTTAAGGTTATGTGTCAATCTGGTTGAGACACAGTTTTCAGAGTTTTTGCACTTACATATTTTTGTGATCACTTCACTGTTGACATCCGATACATGATCACCCCAATGATGAAATTTGCAGACTGGTATAGCAGGTATGGGACCTGTGGCAGCTCCCTGCCCCTTTCGGCCTTCTTTTCTCTGCCCTCTACCACCTAGTTCTTTCCTGTTCATATTTAATGTTTTTGGCTTGCTGTAGAACCTGCTCAAATGACCTCCAGTTCTTAGGACTTGAGCTACCAGCTTACCTGCTGATCTTGGGATTCACTGATCACCACAGCCAGTGAGCAAGGGTCCTGCTCTCCGATCTGCCAACCATGGACCCCTCCAGCTATGTGAATCATAAGCCTTGCAGTCTTGCCTGCTTGCCAAGGCCTGTCACCCACAAAGACCTCTGTGAGCAAAGCCACAAGCCTATGTGATGGCAGGCGGACGCATCTCACCCCTGACATATTTCTGGCCGTATATTTTTCATCCTAATTAAACTCTCCTCAAAAATAACCCCTCATCTCCCAGCACAAGGACAAACGCTGAGCCCAGGAATGCCCAGCCTGGGAACGCCCAGCCCAGCCCCGCTGGCTTCCCCCAACTGCACATCCCCCCATGTGAAAAGAAATACCCTTCTTAGAACAGCTTAAGAAAGGCATAGGGTGGGGGACTGTAAGTGTTTAGTGCCCCCACAGGAAGAGATAAAATAAAGAGCAAAGAAGGAACAAATAGAGATTATAACCTTTAGACCCCTCCTCCTGTACCTTTTAACATTGAGGTATAGATAGGGCTGATTGAACTCGGGGCATAACTTTGTTTTCACTGTTAATTATCACCACACATACTTGCCTCAGGACATTATCTAGAAGACCTTGACAATTAACATGGAAAGAGACCACGAGGTATCAGTTTCTTACTAACCAACAGCTTACGTGGCCAAAGATCAGGGTGAAATTACGTCACCTCAAGGCATTGATTATAAAAAATAAAGGAAAACAGACCTTAACAAGCTACCATTCTTCTTCAAAACTCTTTCCTGTCTCAGTCTCATTTCCTCCATCAACGCCATACCCTCCCTTCGTGGGCCCAAAAAAGTTGTCGGGGCTGGCTCCCGGCACCTGCTGATCTTGGGATTGATTCATCAGCCCTTGCAGGCTGTGAGCAAAAGCCCTGCTCTCTGACATGCTGATCTTCAGATCACCTTTAGCTTTGTGAAGCAGAGGTCTCTATCCTGATCCAAGGACTTTGGATGTTCCAGCTTCTACAATCACATGAGCTGCTTCCTTGAAACAAATCTCTCTCTCTCTCTCTCTGTGTATATGCATAAACACACATACATACATATATATATATATATATATATATACATACATGTACACTTATATGCTTTACTGGTTTTATTTCTCTAGAGAATCCAACCTAAGAGAATGAAGCACAGAGAATTTTTAGGGGACTGAAATTACCCTGTGTAACAGACAACAAAATTTAAGTCACAAATGTACCATACTAATGCAAGACGTATGGAAACCCTGGTGGCACGGTGGTCAAGAGCTATAGTTTCCAGCCAAAATGTCAGCAGTTCAAGTCCACCAAGCACTACCTGGAAACTATATGGGGCAATTCTACTCTGTCCTATTGCATCGCTATGAGATGGAATCAACTTGATGGCAACAGATTTGGTTTTCTTTTTTTTTAATGTAAGATGTTAATAATCAGGAAACTGTGTGCAGGCTGGGGTGAGGTGGTCGGAGCAGTGGGAGTGGGAATATGGAACTCTACACTGTCTGCCCAATTTTTCTATAAATGTGAAACTGTACTAAAAATGTTTATTAATTATATGTTAAAATACATGCAAAAATATAGTAGGCACACGGAAACAAGTGAAAATAAAATTAACAATTCTGTTCTAGAAGCATACGCTCCAAAATTAAAAGCAGTAATACAAACAGAAACTTTTATGCTTAGGTTCATTGCAGCACTCTTCACAATAACTAATAGGTGGAAACAGCCTAAATGTCCAACAACAGATGAATGGATAAACAAAAACGTATGTGTTTGTGTGTGTGTGTATATGTATGTATGTACATATAGTATGTATGATATATACACATATGTATGTACATACATATCATATGTACACATATATACACTATGGAGCATTACTCAAGCATAAAGAGAAACGAAGTCCTGATACATGCCATGATATGGATGAACCTCAAACACACTATGCCGAGTATAATAAGCAAGTCACGAAATGGCAAATTTTGTATGATCTCACTTATAAGAAATATCTAGAATAGGCAAAGGCATAGAGACTAAAGTTTGCTAGCGGTTATGGGTGGGTAACCACAATGCTTGAGGCACACCAAGCCTCTGTAAAGAGTGACAGAAAAATCTGGGATGGTTAATGGTGAAGGTTGAACAATACAAGGAAAATATTTAATGTCAATGAATTGTACATGTAAAGAATGTTGAAATGGCAAATGTTTTGTCATCTCTACATTTAGCACAACAACAACGAAAAAAAGAAGTTAAAAAAATTATGGTTAAAAATGGCTGAACTAGGAGTACTGGTAAAATGCTCCAGATAACACAAGTCAATCAGGCAAACTTTCAGCTGGCTTATAAATGTCACCACCTCTAAGAGCCTGGCTTGCCCAGGCATATGACAGGTGGGGTCTACCTGATATTAAAGAAAGCACAGACTATCAATCAAACAGGATCTCATTTTCTGAGACACCAAAGAACAAAATACGACTGTTAAAACCGAGTTCTAAACACAAGCCACACTTGAGTGAACACAGCACAAACTGGCAAAAACACAAACAAAAACAAGTTTGGCATTTGCTGAGGATGATGGCCAACAGATCCATTACAGAGCTCAAGTTCTCCCTGCCTCACTTCTCACCCGCTATTTAGGCTGGTTTCGCCACAGCAGTGCACAGTGCCCAAGAGGTACTGGGATGGTCATCCGACTCAAGAAGAGGCTGAACTGAAGCTTGGCAACTTTCAATAGGTGGGGCAAGTTGCATCATCCTGGAGCATTGAAATACTCACAGCATCACAGGTGTGATCCCTGCTGGTAGAAGAGGTATGCCAGGAGCTTGTCAGGACAGAGTGGAGAGACAGAATGTCACCTGCATGCATTTTCCAGTCCCCTTTGTGTAAGTGAGGGTCCTGGCAGGTGCAAATCCTTTGCATGCAACTACCAGCCTAAAGGTTGGTCGTTCAACCCCACCCAGCAGCACTGAAAAAGAAAGCCCTGGTGATCTGTTTCTGTAAAGATCTGTTGTTACTGGGTGCCATCGAGTCAGTCCAGCTCATAGCCACCAACAGAACAGAACACTGCCCAGTCTTGACCCGTGTCCACAATCATTGTTATGCTTGAGCCCATCGCTGCAGTCACTGTGTCAACCCGCCTCACTGAGGGTCTTCCTCTCTTTCATTAACCCTCTGCTGTACCAAATATGTCTTTCTCGAGGGACTGATCCCTCCAAGAAAATCCAGTGAAGCGGTTCTACTCCGTCATATGGGGTCACCACGAGTCAGAATCAACCCAATGGTTGGTTTGGGGGTTTTGGTTTGTTTTTCACCTTGGGTGACCAGTACAGCACCCATATCATGAGCCCTTGGGTCCTCTCAGACAAGCTCTAGGGAGGTGGGGTACCGCATAGCCCTATCCAGACCAGGGGGTATGCTAGAGGACTTGCCCAACGGGAGCGACACCACAGTCCTCCTGGAGCCAGGATGCCCGCTTACCTTCTGTACATGCAGCTCAGCCATGCTCTGACTGAAGCTCTCGGCCTCAGGCTGACTGGGGGAGACCACATTATAGCTTAGACTTACCCTTCCTCCCACTCAGAAACCACAACTAGAACAGCACCCAATTAGCAAGGAGGCTCTTTGTTTCCCAGGCAGCTGTACCACACTCCATGTTCTGCCTGTTTAGAAGGGTTCTGCCTCCACGTCCACCACACCCTTGGCAGCATTTGCCCCAGAGGGTGGGGCAGGTAGGGAGGTCCCAGGGAAAGCATCAGAAGACCTGGGTTCCGGGTCCATTCTGGTGACTGTGGGAAAGTCACTTCTGCCCTAGTGACTTCTGCCCAAGTTTCCCCATCTGCAAAACAGGGTTGAGAGCTGAGTGAACTGGGAGGGTACAAGGTGCAGATGGGAGCCAGGACTCTTTCTCAGAAGGTGGGTGCTGCTTCCCAGGGTATAGGGCTTATCCCTCAACACCTACAGTAATGTCCCTTGCCTGACAATACATCAAGAGAGTGGCAAAATTTACTTTGATATATACATATATGTCATGGATTGAATTGCATCCCCCAAAAAATATGTGTAGTCATGTGGCTGGGCTGTGATTCCCAATATTTTGTGATTGTCCTCCATTTTGTGATTTTCCTGTGCTGTATGTTAAAGAATCAGGGTAGGACTATAAATCCCTTCATAGGATCACCTCCCTGCTCCACTGTAAAGGGAGTTTCCCTGGAGTATGGCTTGCCTCACCCTTAATCCATTCATCCTACAAGAGATAAAAGGAAGGAGAAGCAAGCAGGGAATTGGGAACCTCACACCATCAAGAAAGCAGCACCAGGAGAAAAGCATGTCCTTCAGAACCGAGGTTCCTGCGCCAAGATGTTCCCTGGACAGAGACTGATACAACGCCAAACTTTTCTCCAGAGCTGACAAAGGGGAGCGGACATCCTGAATTTGGACTTGTAGCCTACCAGACTACATAAGAATAAACTTTCCTTCATTAAAGCCATCCACTTGTGGTATTTTTGTTAGAGCAGCACTAGCTGACTAAAACAATATATATATATATATATATATATATATTTCTCTTGCCAAATTAGTGAATGTTTTATTCCTATATTTTAAAAAATTCTGTTTTAGTCACCTGGTACTACTCTAACAGAAAATACCATGAGTAGATGGTTTCATGAAGAGAAACTCTGCCCAGTTCAGTAAGCCACAAGTCTGAATATGAGAAATCATCACAGTCCAGTAGGTTGAGTCCAAATGCAAGGAGAGCATCTTGGCACAGGAACCTCACGTCCAAGGGACATTCTCTGCTCTCAGTCCTGCCTTCTTGGTGGTATAAGGTTCCCAACTTACTCTGCTCACTCTTCTCCCTTATATTCCATAGCTAGTAACTGGAGTCCTGCCTCACTAACACAACTGCTGCCCACTCGCCATCATCAATAGCACAGAAGCAGAATTCACAACACACAGGAGGAAGTGCACCACACTGGGACTCATAACCCAGTCAAATCAACATCTACATCTTTGGGGGGACACAATGTAATCCACAACAATTTTTTAATTTTTTTAAGAAAAAGAAATTTTAATCACAAAATAAACACGCAAAAAACAATTATTTCTCTCAGATATTCAACTCCAAATTCAAAAATTTCCTCTTCAATTTGGATTAAAATTCTGATCTACCGTAGTAGCATTACATTCATTTAAGACCCACCCATATGGGATCAAATTGACAAAGCCACTTGAAAGACCAGACGGGAACCTTAGGGGCAGTGAGCTTATGTTAGTGAGGAAGAACAACTCAGAAAAGGACAGTGAGGATGGCTACAAAACTGGAAGAATGTAATCTCCGTCACTGAACTGCACATGTTGAGACTGAACTGGTGTACATTTTGCTGTATACTGTCTTCTCAACAACATCAAAATAAATAAAATTCCTTTTAAAAAAAGGTTCTTATTTGCCTAATATCTCCAACATCCAACGAAACGTTCTTGCAGGGCTGTGACACAAGCTCAAGGCCATGACTATGACATGGAACCTTCCACCTCCAGAGGTTTTAAGTGTGCATTAGCTGGTCACAGCTGGTCACATTAGCTGGGTCCTGGCCTGAGTCTCTGGGCCCCAAGGCCTAAAGGGACTAAATGTAGAACACGAGGGGTTTGGACTCTCCAGCACTGCCCTGAAAGGTCCGTAGCGGGGCCCTGCCCCACAGGAAGGCTGGGCAGCAAGAGCTTGCCACCCGCCACGACACAGGCTAAAGAAACAGAACACTTACTGGGTGTGTAGCAAAAAGGCCAACGAGGACAGGGAGGGAGGGCTGTTGTACAGGAGGAGCAGGAAACATGGATTTTGACATCACAAAAACATCCTGAAGTACTTACTGACAAAGATCAAAGATTATAGCCTTAAATATGGATACCTAAATAGGAAAAAAAAAAAATGCTCACAACTGAACTGATTAACAACATCACAACAAAGGAGAAAAATTTAACTTGTCCACAGTTTCATTCTACTTGTATCAACAATTAAAGCTCAGGAAAACAATAGTCAAAAAAAAAAGATGACAACCTATTACATCAGACAAATCTGTTGCAAAAGACCTTTTTTAAGTTCTAAAAAACAAAAATGTCACTATGATGACTAAGGTGTGCCTGATCCAAGCCACAATATTTTCAATCACCTCATATGTATTTGAAACCTGGACAATAAAAAAAAGAGAATCAGAATTGATGCATTCAAATTGTTTTGGCAAAGAATACTGAATATACTACAGATTGCTAGAAAAGGAACAAATCAGTCTTAGAAAAATACAAGCAGAATACTCCTTAGAAGCCAGGATGGTGAGACTTTGACTTGCTTATTTTGGATACATCAATAGAAAAATCACTAGTAAATGACATCATGTTTGGTACAGCAATAGGCTGGCAAAAAAACAAAGGAAACTCAATGAGATGGACTGACATAATAGCTGTAACAGCTCAAGCACGTCACAGACCATGGGGATGGGGCAGGAATGGGCAGTCTTTTCTTCTGGTATACATAAAGTCACCATGAGTCAGAGAGAGGACTAGGCGACAACACACGTATCTGAAGAGGTACGACCTGTTCCTCAAAAGAAATGACACAATGGTAAGGACTTAGTGTTCTGCAGGCTGCTGGTTTTATTTCTTCTCTAACCTTTATTTCTGTCTTCAGAGTCAGAAATAATGACCTTCTGGAGATAAGAGTTCAAAGAGAATGGAGCAATGGCTATGACATAATGGAAAGAATTCCTGAATGAAGAGTCAGAAAGTGTGATTTCAGCTTCTCCAATTACCAGCTGACAAAAATAGCTGTATAAACACCCACTAATGCACAAAGTATGAATGTAGGAAAATTGGAAGTAGTCAAAAATGAAGTGGAATGCATAAACATCTGTATTCTTGAGATTACAAAGCTGAAATGGACTAGTACTGGCCATTTTCAACCAGACAATCATAAGGTGTACCATCCCATGAATGAGAACTTGAAAAGAACGATGTTCCATTCATCATCAAAAAGAACATTTCGACATCTACAGTGAAGTACAATGCTGCCAGTAATAGGATAACATCCATCTACCTACAAAGAAGACCAGTTAATATGACTATTATTCAGACTTTAAGCACCAGCCACTAAACTGAAGAAACAGAAGATTTTTACCAGCTTCTGCAGTCTGAAATGGATGGAATGCACAATCAGGATGCATTAATAATTACTGGCAATTGGAATGCAAAACACTAGAAACAAAGAAGAAGGATCAGTAGTTAGAAAATATGGCCTTGGTAGTCTGGGGTCTTAAAAGCTGCCTAGCTGCCATCCGAGGGCACAGCAAATGGTCCCAACTCAGCAGGAACGGATGCTCTCTGAGGACCAAAACGACATGGGGGAAAGACAACCCATAAGACAGAGAGACCCACATGAGTGGGTGCCTACATCAACTCGGGACCGGAAGAACTGGATGGTGCCCTGTGACAGCCACGATGGAGCTCACAAAGTTGAGTCTCACTGGCAACACAAGAATAAAAAGGGGTGCACCTGAGATCTCCACTAAAAGACTACAATTGATGGTCCAGTGTCTTCGGGGTTCCCCTGGGAGCATGGCTCCTGGCCCTGATGCTGCCCTTGCCCATAAATCATAATGAAGGACCACTCTTCAGACACGAATGGATTGGACTTGGCAATGCAGAGTGACCATATACTGGGTGCACTTTATGGTTCTATGCATCTATAGGATATCATCCTGCAGACTTCTGGCTGGAGTAAGGGGAGTGGGTGGAGAGGAGGGGAAAGGAAACTGTTGGGAAGATGAGACATGTATGGAGCAGAGAGGAATAATGTGCTGTCACCAGGCAGGGAGAGCAGTGGAAGCAGCATATAGATGGGCATGTAAATTTATATGGGAATGTACATTTTCACTCAGACATAATAAACAAAAAAGAAAATATGGCTTTAGTGATAGAAATGATGTCAGAGTTACATGACAGAACTTTACAAGATCAACAACTTCTTCACTGCAAACAGCTTTTTACACCACCATAAACGGTGACCACTCATAGTTGACAGAAATTTGGTTAATTGAGGGAATGACAGCACACAATATAACAGAATTCAGCAAAACTGGACTATACCTATCCTACAGAAATAAAGGTGGTCACATGAACAGATACATGCACATAAATGTTTACTGCGGCACTGTCCACAATAGCAAAAAGATGGCATCAACCTAGGTGCCCACCAACAGATGAATGGATAAACAAACTATGGTACACATAAACAGTGGAACACTACTCAGTGATAAAGAATAATGATGATTTTAGGAAGCATCTCATAACCTGGTTTCAACTAGAAGACATTAGGTTTAGTGAAATCAGCTGTGAAAGGGCAAGTACTGTATGAGACCTCTCCTATAAGGACTTAAAAAGAGACTTAAGTACAGAAGAAAAGACTTCGACAGCTACAAGAGCAAGGAGCAAGAGAAGGAAATTCATAGGTTAGATAGTCGACAGGAATTTGGTTAGGTAAAGGGAGTGACAGCGCACAGCAGAGGGCAGATCAGCATAACCAGACCACACCATAAACTGAAGTGTTTTCTAAACGCAATATTTCAAAGGATAGAACAGCAGGGACGCCGGTCTGGAGACCATGTTTTCAGGAGACATTGAGGTCAACTGGTATCACCAGTCTTTTGATAACAGAGTCTTCTGCACTCCATATTGGTGAGTGGTGTCTGGGGTCTTAAAAGCTAGCAAGCTGCCATCTGAGGTACATCATATTGTCCCAACTCATCCGGAACAGATGATGACTGAAAACATCAAAGACACAGGGAGAAATGAGCCCAGGAGACAGAAGGACCCATATAAATGGGAGGCTGAATCAGCATGAGACCAGAAGAACCACATGGTGCCTGGCCACCACCAAAGGCAGCCCTGATGAGGGATACAATGTAGAGTTCCCAAGACAACATGAGAGTAAGAGGTGTGCAGTTCAACAACTCTACTAGCCTAGCCAAGCCAAGCCACTGCCATTGAGTCAATTCTGACTCACAGTGGCCCTATGAGGTCAGAGTAGAACTGTCCCATAGTTTTCAAGGAGCGCCTGGTGGATTTGAACAGCCAATCTTTTGATTAGCAGACATAACACTTAACCACTACACCACCAGGTTTCCAAGAACTCTACCAGAAGACCATAACTGATGATCTGACAGCCTGGAAGGTCCCCCGGAAACATGGCCCCTAGATCTGCTGCTGGCCCTGACCTGAAACCAGTACTGAGACCAACTCTTCAGACAAAGAATGGACTGGACTTGGGGACACAATGTGAACATATTGTGTGTGTACTCTATGGTTTTATACATTTATAGGAGGTTATCCCAGTGGTTTCTTTCTAGATGGGACAGAAAAGGATGAACTGGAAGGAACAGGTGCTCATTAAGAGAATACTAGAATTACAGAGTAAAAAGGAGGATTATGCTGTCACTGGGTGAAGAGAGCAAATGGAGTTGCAGACAGGCAGGCATGCAAAACTGATTTGGATTGTATACTTTCACTTAATCATAATTAAAAAAAAACCTGGAGTATATCATAACCTAAAAGGTTTTCTAAGAACAGCCCAATATGTTAAAGGACAGAGTAGTAGGGATGGGGCCCAGGGACCATGATTTCAGGGGACATCGAGGTCAACTGGAATAACTAGTTTTTTCCTAAGAAACTGTTCTGCATCCCATATGGAGAGTGGAGCCCTGGGTCTTAAAAGCCAGCAAGCTACTGTCTAAGGAACATCAATTGGCCCCAACCCACCTAGAGCACATGAAAACCAAGATCACAGACATGAGGAAACTATGAGCCCAGGAGACAGTAGGGCCCACACAACTGGGAGACTGTATCAGCATCAGACCAGAAGAACTGCATGGTGCCTGGCTACCTCCAAAGACTGCCCTGACAGGAAACACCGTGTAGAGTCCCTGACAAAGCATGAGAAAAAGGGGAGTGCAGATCTAGAACTCTATTAAAAGACCAGACTTGATGGTCTGACAGCTTGGAGGAACCCCTGAGAACATGGCCCCTGGACCTGCTGCCTGCCCAGAGCTAAAACTAGTACTGAAGCCAACTCTTCAGACAAAGAATGGACTGGACTGTAGGACACAGCGCGATGCAGGTGGTGTGTGTACTTCTTGACTTAAGTGTATATATGAGGCTGTCCAATTGGTTCCTCTCTAGAGGGGAAACAGGATGGCGGAGAGAAGGCAACAAGTCTTGGCTAAATGGATACTAGAAGTACAGGGTAGAAAGGAGGAGTGTGCTGTCACAAAGTAAGAAAAGCAGACAGAGTAGCACAGAGGCATGTGTTCAGGGTTTTATATGGCAAGCTCACTTGGATTGTAAACTTTCATTTAATCACAACAAAAATAAAATTAAAAAAAAAATGAAATCCTTGAAACTTGTCTTTTCCTCATTTATCATGCTGTTGTGTACTGGTCCAATTGCAAGGCTTTACATTTACACAAAATGTCCAAAAAAGGCAAATCTATACAGATTAGTAGCTGCCTAGGGTCAGTAGCAGGCATGATGGGAAGACACAGCTACAGGATATGACATTTCTTTGTGGGGTGATGCAAATGTTATAAAACTGGTTGTAGTGATAGTTGCACAACTCTGTAATGATACTACAAGTTTGTACACTTTAAATGTGTGAATTGTAAGCATCATGGATTGAACTGTGCCCCCTCAAAATATCTGTCATCTTTGCTAGGTCATGATTCCTAGTATTGTATGACTGTCTACTATTTTGTCATGTGATGTGATTTCCCTACGTGCTGTAAATCCTACCACTATGATGTAATGAGTTGGATTAGTGGCAATTATACTAATAAGATCTATAAGATTAGTGTCTTAATCTCTTTCGAGATATAAAAGACAGAAGCTAGCAGACAGACATCAAGAAAAGTGTCAGGGGCAAAGAGCATTCTTTGGACCCAGGGCTCCTACCTACACAGAGAAGCTCCTAGCTCAGGCGAGGATTGATTACAAGAACCTTCCTCCAGAGCTGATAGAGAAAGTCTTCTCCTTGACAACCTGAATTTGAACATGCAGCCTATTAGACTGTGAGAGAATAATTCTTTGTTAAAGCTATCCGTTTGGGTATTTCTATTACAGCAGCACTAGATGACTAAGCAGGCACCTGGCTAGCTCACTCAGTTGAGCATAATACTCTTAATCCCAATCAGAGTCACGGGTTTGAGCCCCATGTTCAGAGTGTATTTGGAAACCCTGGTGGCATAGTGGTTAAGTGCTATGGTTGCTAACGAAAAGGTTGTCAGTTTCAATCTCCCAGGTGCTCCTTGGAAACTCTATGACACAGTTCTATTCTGTCCTAGGGAGCTACCATGAGTCGTAATCAACTCAGTGACAACAGTTTAGATGACTAAGACAGAATTTAGTACCAGGACTGGGGTGCTGGTCTTACAGATTCTGAAAATACGGATTGGTTTTGAAACTGTGAATAGATAGAAGACTCAGAAAAAAGTGAAGAACTGTTGTCATGGATTGAATTGTGTACCCCCCTCATAACGCATGTCAATCTGGTTAGGCAATGATTCCCAGTACTGTGTGGTTGTCCTCCTTTTGTGATTGTAATTTTACATTAAAGAAGATTAGGGTGAGACTGTAACATCCTTACTGAGGTCACATCCTTACTGAGGTCACATCTTCGATCCAATGTAAAGGAAATTTCCCTGAGGTGTGGCCTATACCACCTCTCATCTACAGATAAGAGGAAAAGGAAACAAGCAGACTGGGGGACCTCATACCACCAAGAAAGCAGTGCTAGGAGCTGTGCAGAAAAGCTCCTAGTCCACGGAAGATTGATGACAGTGACATTCTTCCAGAGCTGTGGCAGTGGGCCCTAGGCTTATGGAATTCACTGGTCTTACCATGTTCCCCATCATCCTGAAGCAACTGGCTTGCTGGAATGATGGAATGGCCTCCTGAAGACACAATTTCACTGCCAGCTAGGTGGCAATACCTTGTAGGGTTAGGGCAATGTTCTTCAGGAGGCTGTATGTGCTCTAAACCAGTGTCCCATATAGGGTACTGTTTCTCCCATAGTCAGGATTGATGGGTCCAGGAATCAAGGGGTGGAAACAGGAGTGGCACCACTGATTGTTACCCCTAGTGACCCACTTGCGAGATTTTTGTTTCCTGTCCCTACGACCTTATGCTCTGCAGGTCTAAATGTCTTGGTTCCAAAGGGAAGAATGCTGCCACCTGGAGACACATCAACAATTCCACTGAACTGGAAGCTAAAATTGCCACCAGGGAATTTTGGGCTCCTTGTGCCTCTTGATCAACAAAGAAGGGTGTTACAATACTGGCTGGTGTGACTGATCCTGACTATGAAGATGAAATTGGATTTATTATACAATGGAGGTACAGAAAAGTGTGTTTGGAATGCAGGAGATCCCTTAGGGCGCCTCCTAGTACTACCCAGTCCTGTGATTAGGGTCAACGGAAAATTACAACAACCCAATTCCAGAAGGACTGTTAATAGCCCAGATCATCCAGGAATGAAGGTTTGGGTCACTTCACCAGCTGTTTTTGTCACCTGGTACTGCTCTAACAGAAAATACCACAAGTGGATGGTCTCATGAAGAGAAACTTTCTTGTCACAGTCTGATAAGCCACAAATTCATTCACGAGTTGTAAGTCCACTCAATAAGAGAAATTTCATAGTCCAATAGGTTGAGTCCAAATTCAAGGACAGCATCTTGGCACAGGAACCTCAGGTCCGAAGGACATGCTCTGCTCTTGGTGCTGCTTCTTGGTAGTATGAGGTTCCCAACTTATTCTGCTCACTTGTTTCCCTTATATCCCACAGCTGGTAACTTGACTCCTGCCTCACCAGCACAACTGCTGCCCATTCTCCATCATCAACAGCACAGAGGCAGGATTTATAACACATAGGAGGTAGTGCACCATATTGGGATTCACAGCCAAGTCAAATCAATACATATATTTGTGGGGGGGGCACACAGTGCAATTCATGACAGCAGGCAAGGAACCATGGCCAGCTAAGGTGTCTGCTGAGGGCAAAGGGAATACAGAATGGGTTGCAGAAGAAGATAGTAGAAATGAAGATTGTAAATCATGAGTATTTCTGCTTTGTATGTGTGTATCAGATATTTTTATTTATGAAACTTAAGACATAAATAGGCTAATTAATGCATTTTCAGTTGTACATGTGTTATTTATGTCATGTTAGACATAAGTATGACTCCGTAATTGTATTCCTTCAGAGACTATGGATGATAAGGGGAGATGTGTGCTGATGCCAAGTGGACAAAGGGTGAACCGTGGTGGTCAGGAGTCTGTCAACTTGCCAACCCCACATTTGGCTGCTGTATCAAGGGGCAAGGCAGGGCCTGTGGTGGCTTCCGTCCCCTCAGCTCTCATCTCTCCACTTTCCAGCACCTACTTCCTGTCTGCTCTTGTTGCCAGCAGCTCCTGCTCTTTTTTGGTGTCTGGTTCCTGGATCCAAACTGGCAGCTGTTGGATTCATCAATGCTTACAGTCAGAGCTTGAGAGTCCTGTTCCCTGACCTGGCTGGATTCGCCAGCCTCTGCAGCTCCGTGAGTCAGCAGAGACCTCCCAGACCAGCTTGGGATCTGCCGACCTACACAACCAGTGATACAGAACTCTGGTCTCTGACATGCTGACCTTGGGTTCACCAGCTCCTGTGACCACGTGAGTCTTGCGTCAGGACTTGGAATGTTCAGCTTCTACAACTGCGTGAGCTATTTCCTTATACATAAATCTTTTCTTGTACTTTGTATATAAATCTTTCCTCGTACATAGACATGTTACTGGTTTTGCTTCCCTAGAAAATTCAGCCTAAGACAATTGTGTACCCCCTCCAACCTGGTTAGGCCATAATTCTCAGTACTGTGTGGTTGTCCTCCTTTTGTGATAGTAATTTTATGTTAAAGGTTAGTGTAGGATTATAACATCCTCACTGAGGTCACATCCTTTATCCAATGTAAAGGGAATTTCTCTAAGGTGTGGCCTATACCACTTCTCATCTTACAAGAGACGAAAGGAAAAGGAAACAAGCAGACTAGGGAACCTCATACCACCAAGAAAGCAGTGCTAGGAGCAGAGGGCTTCCTTTGGACCCAGGGTCGCTGTGCAGAGAAGCTCCTAGTCCACTGAAGATTGATGACAATGAAATTCCTCCAGAGCTGTCAGAGAGAGAAAGACTTCCCCTAGAGCTGAAGCCCTGAATTTGGACTTCTAGCCTACTGTTGTTGCTATTGTTAGGTGTTGTCAAGTCCATTTTCACTCATACTAACCTTATGTACAACAGAATAAAACAGTGCCCAGTCCTGCACCATGCCCACAATGTTATGCTTGAGCCCATTGTTGCAGCCACTGTCGATCCTGAGGGTCTCCCTCTTTTTTGCTGACCCTCCACTCTACCAAGCATGATGTCCTTCTCCATGGATTGACCCCTCCTGACAGCATGTCCAAAGTACATAACACATAGTCTCACTATCCTTGCATCTAAAGAGCATTCTGGTTGTACATCTTCCATGAGGGATCTGCTTGTCCTTTTGGCAGGTCATGGTATATTCAATGTCCTTCTTCAACATCACAGTTCAAAGCTGTCAATTCTGTCTTCCTTATTCACGGTCCAGCTCTCACATGCATAGGATATGACAGGAAATACCACAGCTTGGGTCAGGTGCACTTTAATCTTTAAGGTGACATCTTCGCTTTTCAACTCTTTAAAGGGTACTTTCACAGCAGATTTGCCCAATGCAATGTATCTTTTGATTTCTTGACTACTGTTTCCATAGGTGTTGGTTGTGAATCCAAGTAAAATGAAATCCCTGACAACCTCAATCTTTTCCCGTTTATCGCAATGTTACTTATTGGTCCAGTTGTGAGGATTTTTTTTTCTTGATGTTAAGATGTAATCCATAGAGAAGCTGTGGTCTTTGATCTTCATGAGTAAGTGCTTCAGGTCCTCTTCACTTTCAGCAAGCATGGTTGTGTTGTCTGCGTAACACAGGCTGTTAATGAGTTTTCCTCCAAGCATGATGCCTTTTCTTCTTCAGATACTCCAGCTTCTCACATTATTTGCTCAGCATAAAGCGTGAACAGGTATGGTGAAAGGATACAAGCCTGATATTACACATACCTTTCCTAACTAAACCATGCAGTGTCCCCTGGTTCTTTTCCAACACCCGCCTCCTGATCTACACACAGATTCCTCATGAGCACAATTAAGTGTTCTGGAATTGCCATTCTCTGCAATGTTATCCATAGTTTGTTGTGATCCACACACGCAAATGACTTTGCATAGTCCATAAAACACAGGTAAACATCTTTCTAGTATTCTCTGCTTTCAGCCAAGATCCATCTGACATCAGCAATGATACCCTTGGTTCCATGTCATCTTCTGAATCTGGCCTGAATTTCTGGAAGTTCCTTGTCAATATACTGCTGTAGTTGCTTCTGAATGATTTTTAGAAAAATTTAGCCTACCAGACTGTGAAAAAATAAATTTCTCTTTGTGAATTCACTTGTGGCATTTCGGTTACAGCAGCACTAGATGACAAAGACAACTGTTAACACAAAAGACAGCACAGATGGTGAGAAACAGAAACACAAGTGGCAGCAGAACCAGGAGACCAGTGCCAGATAGCCACTGAGCAAGACAGCTGAGTGCCTTGGCACAGGAGGCTTCCTGGTGGAATGTAGTGTCTCTGAGCACTTACTGGTACGGCTAGGCTGGCCAGCCTACCAAGCAAGAGAGCAGACAGACTTCTGGCCAGCCTTTACTGGCAGAGTTGGGTGCCTCCAGGAACTTATCAGCAGAGCAATTATGTCTGTAACACTTACCCCAGCAGGGCAGATTTGAGTGTGAGGCCTTAGGAGGTCAGAGGCCAAGGAAACAGGAAGTAATAGCTTAACAAAGAACACCGGAGGCTGAGCTGCCTCAGTCAGTCTCCAAAGGTACGGCCACAACCCCTGGGGTTTCAAAGGCTGGAGCTATGGCCCCTCATATTTCTAAGAGTAGAGTTGCCGCTCAGATGAACTATGAAAATGATGTCCCAAAGTCGCAGGAGCACAATTGTCATCCCAGTGGGCCCAGAAGATGGAATTGAAGCCCAGGGCCAATGAACTTCCATTCAGAATTGCAGAATGCATCCAGTATCTACAGTCTGGAGGGCAAAGCCTTTGTGTAAATGGTCTCAGAGAACAGAGGGTTATTTGCAAAGCCTTGAGTGCTGATATAAAGTGTTCCGCTGACTTCCTTGGTGCCTATTATCTCTTCTTCCCCTTCAGTTTCTCCCACCTGTAAGGGAAATGTCTTCCGTGTGGCTATGCACCATTGCACTTGGGAAGCAGGTAACTTATACTGTAGGTTTCACAGAAGAAGAACAATTTCAAAGGACAGCAGAAGAAGCTACACATAGGCAGGCATGCAAATTTAAACTGGATTGTACACTTTCACTCAATCATGATCGATCAATCGATCAATAGGTAGATAAATAGATAGAAGAATCTGGGGATTTTGGACTTGGAGTTAACGACAGGGAGAGCCTTCCCCTGGAGATGGCATCCTGAATCTGGCCTTATAACCTACTAGACTGTGAGAGAATAGATTTCTCTTTGTTAAAGCCATCCACCTGTGGTATTCCTGTTATAGCAGCACTAGATGACTAACACATATGGCATGTGAATTATATCTCAATAAAGCTGTGACAAATAAAAGGGGGGATGTGTACACTCACCCAATAATATTTCTGTAAGGTTTAGAGGAAATATATGAAAGCCATTTGTATGCAGCACATTACAGTGATAACAACCAATCATATAAAAATAGCTCTCTCTGGCTCTGCCTTTTGGTCTAAAATTACCATTTGACCTCCTGGGAGCAGGTAGGACAGGTCTATGTTGGAGCAGATACCCAGTCTGCTGACTGTTTCACAGCTTGTACACATGGAGCAATCTGCTAACACAGCTGTGTGCCAGGGTGCCCTCAAATGGCCCAGCTTCTCACCGCCCAGGGCAGCCACTTCTAACAAAGCCTAATGAGGCCAAGATAGTCCCCTGAGGGAAAACACATGAGGTTTCTACCGAGGGTTAACACCAAAGCGGACACGCTCAGTCCCACTGAATACAGAGCTCACTGAATCGTCACTGCCCTGTGTCCAGTCCAGATATCTAAAAATTCCCATGCTTTGGCCCACAGCAGCTGTCCAACTAGATTTACAAGCTGGGATGAAGTAGTGCTCCTGTCATCCTACCTTGCAGCGACACAGGGTTGAAGTGGAAGGAGATCATTGTTGGTTCCCGGAGGCCAGAAGGAAGCCCAGCCTCTTTCCCTCAGCCCCTCGCAGACTTGTCTCCCCAGACACTCCTGAGCAGTGAAAAGTCTCCTGGACTGGCCCAGGCGGAGCGCCCTGGAGAACAGCTGCATCCTGGGTGGCACCTGCCGAACTGTGTAGCTGGCTCCCTGTCTCCACCTGAAGAGTGGGGAGCTGGCCTGTTCCCCTTGTAAATGCTCCAAAGAGCCGCGCCGCCACCCACTATAAGTTAGTGATCTCCCTTCTCCCAGTGGCTGATCCTCCGGGCCCGCCCCTTCACATCCCTCCAGTCATCTGTCTTCTGCTTCCACGCGCTCCCTGAATGGGTTGCTTCGGAAAAGCTTGCTGATGCAAGGAGCCCAGGCCTTTGCCTAAAGTCATTGGCTGTGCTTTTGCAAGTCAATAAAACAGCAACACACACAAAGGGCCATAGCTTGGGGATCCAGAGAACAAGGGGATGTTGTAATCAACACTTTCGGGGTCCCCTCTCAAGGACCTCCCACCTATACCACCAACAGGCCAGGACAGTATCTCTGCGCAGGGTGTGACACGTTCCGACAGGAGGAAACAGCCCGCCTCTGCAGACTATGGGAGCCCTGGAAGGCTGCCAGCTGGCACAGAGGTCCTGGTCCTGTGGAGGCTGTGGCCCCGGAAGAAAGACATACACACGGATCGTGAAGGTTCCCAATCCTCCTCAGGCGTGGCTCTCCAGCTGCATTGCAGAGCTGAGAGAAACGCAGAGCACTAGGTCCCCCACCTTATCCCCAAGATCTGGAGGCAGCAAGCAAGGAGTGGGGATCAGGAGCCTGTTTTTCTTTTTATTCTTTAGTGTGGAAAGTATCCTGTGCTCACAAGAGTAGTGAGAAGAGTAAAACTCCCAGATGCCTCTTGAGCAGCTTCGAAATGACCAACTCCAGGCTAAACTGGTCTCCTGTCAGCACCCACCCACTCCACCCACCAGGTTATTTTGAAGAAAATCTCAAACATCATGGCATATATAAATATTTGAATACTCAAATCTATTGACGGAGAGTGGATTCCAACTCATGGTGACCCCATGTGCCAGAGCAGAATTGCTCCACAGGGTTTTTCAAAACTAATCTTTACAGAAGGTGCACTGGTGGGTGGCACAACTGAAAAGTTGGTGGTTTGAACCCACCCAGAAGCTCTGGAGGAGAAAGAGCTGCTGACCTGCTTCTATCACGGTTACAGCCAGAAAAGGCCTATAAGGCAGTTCTACTCTATTACATGAGGTCACTATGAGTCAAAATTGGCTTGATGGCACCCAACAATAGCAATAGCAATCTTTACATAAGGAGATTGCCAGGCCTTTCTTACGTGGTGCTGCTAAGTGGGTTCAAACCACCAACTTTTAGTAGTCCAGCACAAACTGTCTGCACCATCCCATAACCTATTTAAGTATCTGAAAATATTTTAGCGATCCTTCTAGAACACAGGAAACCCTGGCAGCATAGTGGTTAGGTGCTACGTCTGCTAACCATGAGGTCAGCAGTTCAAAGCTGCCAGGTGCTCCTTGGAAACCCCATGGGGCAGTTCTACTCTACCCTACAGAGTTGCTATGAATTAGGATCAACTCCATGGCAGTGGGTTTGGTTTGGTATTTTTTTTCCAAAAGGTAAAGATCCTTTTACAAACATTAACTGCAAAATAATTATCCCACCCCAAACATAAGAATTCCTTACTATTATTAAATACCAAGTGAGTATTCAAGTTTCTAAAAATAAATGCTAAATGTTTTGATTTCTGCACTGGTGTTCTTTATTCACAATTGCCAAAGCTAGAAAAAACTCAAATGTTCACCGACCAGTAGAGAGCTAAACAACCTGTACGATACCCACATAAGGGAAAACTACCCAGTAACGCAAAGCAAAGGAGATGACCTGGGGGTTGGGGAGCAAACAATAGAATGCAAACAGGGAGGAGGGAACCTTTGGGAGTCTTGGAAATGTTCTCATCTCATAACTGTGGTGGCCATCTCTGCCAAAATTCGGTGAACTGTACACTTAAAATAGGTGCATTTTACTGTATGTATTGTACGTGATAACCTAAATGAAGTAACATCTAAAAGCTTTACTACATGGAACCCTCTCCACTGCTAGTGGGAATGAAGAACGGTACAGTCGCTGGGGCGAACAGTGTGGTGGCTCATTAGAAGACTGAACATAAATTACTGTAAGACCCAGCAATCTCAACCCTAGGCATATATCCAAAAGAAATGAAAGCAGGAACACAAACAGAAACCTGTACAGGCAACAAGCAAGTCAGCAAAATACATTACATTAGCCCTGAAAGCTTTGAAAATAATCTTCCATTTCTCTGAGACATTTTACACAACGGCCCTACCCTCCAGACTCCAGGTATTAGCTACATTCTCCAGATTCTAAGTGGAAGCTTAAATCAGAGCAGCTACGCTTCCAGACTCACGAAGTGAGGCCAGAGAGCTGACTGCCTACGTGCAAGAGACTTCCTACAGAGTGGGGTGCCTGGGGGCACTTACGTCAGTGATGCTACAGAGCTTTGGAAAGTTTGCCCCAGCAGGGCAGATGTGGGCTGAGGCTTGGACCATGAGGCCACAGGAAGCAGAAGCTGAAGAGACAAGGAGCACAAGATGCTGAGCTGCCTCAGTCTCAAAAGGTATAGCCATGACTTTGTTACCACAAAACACAGATCCATGCCACCTGCCACAGAGCCAGTACTGAGACAGCAGTCAGGTGAGTGACCAAGAGGTTTGTTTTGCATGCCAGTATACAAGGAGCAAGGAGAATCCAGGTCCTCAGAGCCTGTTCATCTTCGGTCAGGCTAGGGGTTTTTATTGGGTACCTAAGGGTAAACATTAGGTGTGAGGGATGGAAGAATGTAGGCAATTTGCGGAAGGGGAGTCCTGCCTCAGGTGCCCCAGAAGATATCTATCTGGAGATAGGCAACTGGGGCCTGGAGGCACCTGGAGCCTGGGGGGAGTTCCATCCAGAGGTTCTCAGTGGTAGGTATATGGGCAGCAGGTCAGCAACTGGCCTCCACCTGTTTTGATAGTCCTACGACAAAAAGGCTGTGAAGATCTTTTCTCTACATCACTCCCCCTCCTCGTAATCTCAGTTAAATTTCCCTGGACCTAGGTAATGCTAGGAAGCCAGGACTTGAAGAAAAACAGGTACACATGGAAAGAACTGGAGTGAGTCATGGTTAGTTCTTTTATGACACCTACTTCAACTTCAGGGGTTTGAAAGGGTGGAGGCATGGCTTCATATGTTTCTAGGAGTAGAACTGCCACTCAGGCAGTCTTAGGGTACCTCTAAAGCCAAGGGGACAGAGCTGCTGTCCCAGTGGGCCTGGAAGGCAGAGCTGTAGCACTAAGCCAATATGCCTCCACCCAGAACTCCAAGTACGTGTCTCATACCCAGAGTCTGGAGTGTAGGGCCACTGTGTAAAATGTCTCAGAGAAACAGAAGATTATTTTCAAAGTTTTGAGGACTAATGTAATATGTTTTGCTGACTTGCTTGTTGCCTTTACCTTCTTTCTCCCATTTGTAATAGAAATGCCTAACTTTACCTGCCTGTTCTGCCATTGTATTTTGGAAGCAGATAACTTGTGTTCTAGATTTCATAGCTGAAAAGGAATTTCTGGATTTGGGACTTGGCCTTGAGACTTTTGCTATGATGGGGTGAATATGTTTTACATGTTGCAAGGATGTGATTTTTTTTAGGGAACAAAAGGTGGAATGTCACAGATTGTTCCCCCAGAAAATCTGTGTTGCAATTTTAGTTAGGGCATGATTTCCATTTTGCAAATCTTGCCTCTATGATGCTATTGAGGGTGGATGGGCAGCAGTTGTGTTGGTCAGGCAGGACTCCCATCTGAGACTGTGTGGTGACAGTCTCTTGATATATAAAGGAAAAGAGACTGGCAGAGAGACTTGGGAGCCTTATACTACCAAGAAGCTGTGCTAGAAGCTGAGCACATCCTTTGAAAAGGACCTGGGCCCCTGCACCTCAGAAGCTTCCAGTCCAGGGGAAGACTGATGACGAGCACCTTCCTCCAGATTCAGCAGAGAAAGCTTTCCCCTGGAGCTGACATGCTGAACTTGGACTTTTAGCTTATCTGGACTGTGACAAAATAAGATTTCTCTCTTTAAAGCCATCCACTTGCAGTATTTCTGCTAAAGCAGCACTACCTAACTAAAGCATTGACTTTCTATTGAAATATATCTGCAAAAATCTATTTTAATAGGCTTCTCCATTTATTCAGAAGCAAGTAGTCCATGGATATGAGGAGGGACATAATTTATTCTCTTCTCTGGACATCTGAGAGTGAAAAGGGCATCGGCTGGACAAGGAAGCCAAGACGAGTGTGGTCACCCTGGTGTCAGGCCCCACCTGGAGAAGCAAACTCAGCAAACCACAAGGTAGGTGGATCCCACAGCACAAAGCAACCTCCAGCCCAACTGAAACCATGAAGCCAGCCAGCTGCAGGTGCCAAGCTGACAGCCATGCCAGGGTGACTGCCCCACTTACAAGGAGGGGCTAAATAGTAGGTGAACACAGGCCTCCTCAACCACAGGCTCTGTAGGTGTAAAGCACCCCCACATCCTGGAAAGAAGGGAGCCAGTACTGGCATCCTTTTAGGAAATGTTCCAGAATATTAGCTTTGAGTGTGCTTGCTATAATTCAGGTTCTGTTTAAGAGTCCTGGTGTCCCAGTGGTTAGGCACTTACCTGATAACCTCAAGACACACAATTCAAACCTATTTAGAAGTTCTAAGGGACAGAAGACCTGATGATCTGCTTCCCTATAGCTTAGGAAACCCTATGGGGTAATTTTACTCTGCCATATAGGGTGTCTACGAGCCAGAATCAACCAGACAGCACATAACAACAATGTGTTTTCACTAATTCCATTGTAAAATACAGACAGGGCTCTAAGGGGAAACATACTAAAGGAAACTCTGATGATACAGCAGTTAAGAGCTACAGCAGCCAACCAGGAAGTTGGCAGTTCAAATCCACCAGGTGCTCCTTGGAAATTCTATAGGGTAGTTCTGCTCTGTCCTATAGGGTTTCTAAGAGTTGGAATCAATTTGACAGCAGTGGTTCAGTTTTTCGGGTTTTAACATACTAAAATTCACATCTAGTCAACTGATGTCTATAGATGTATCTACAAGATGCCAGGAAATTTTCTAGGCATTCCTGGCACAGCAGTGAACAAGCCCTAGCCTACTGAAACTTTCTAGTAGACTCGCAGCTAAAAGTGTAGGGGCATTAAGAAAAAGAAAAACAAACTCAGGATTCTCCCATCCACATTCAGATAAAGGACTTTGAGATTAACTTCACCCTGAACAACGTCCATACCAAAGTCTCCCACCATCAGAGCGACTGGCTGAAGCTGACTGCGGTCTACAGGGGGCTTCGAGCTTCCTTTTGGAAACTCTTCCTCCCCTAAATGTCTCCGAGTAAATTCTGACCTTTAAATCCTTCTATATACTCCACTATCCCATACAATAGCCACCAGTCACATATGGCTGTTCATATTTAAACTAATTAAAATGTGGTTCAATTAAAAATTCAGTTCTCCATGCCTAGTTATATTTCAAGTATTTAATAGCCACTAGTGACTAGTGGCTGCCCTATTAGATAGCACAGCTATGGAACATTTTCATCACTGCAGAAAGTTCCAGTGAGCACTACTACTCTGCACTGCCATACTGTTTCACAAACAACCCATTAGACGAGATTGTCCTCCAACTTTAATTTGACAGGTACTCAGGAAGCTTCTACTGATGCCCACATGAATGCCATGTTTAAGACCCCCAACCAAGCAAAAAGCTAAGTTGGGGTGAACAGGGGCAAACACAACAACAACAAGAACATTTGGCAGGAAACGACCCATGGAGACAAGCTGAGGTCAAGGCCAAGGCTGATCTTGAACAAACGCTCTCATCTCTGAGAGCTTCATTCTCTCATCTGTAAATGATACAGCTGGGCTCAGCGACCTCTAAGGTTACTTCCAGGCCTAACAGTTTAGAACTCTGAGTCCAACAAGGAAAATAATATTCACCAACTAAATATTCATTAATATTACTCAAAAGAAACCAAAAAGAAAATACTCTTCTGAGAGGTCACATGCGATCCCAAATTTGCCAACCTTTGGCAGAGACCAAAAGAAAGAGGAGACAGTGCCCCACAGTGGGCCTGGTGTTCAAAGCTTGAGTTTCCCAGAAGCAGGCTACTCACCTAGGGAGCTCACGTGTACATGGGAGAGGCACTGTGCTAAAGGTTTAAATCTTCACAATAACCCCCAAAGGGGTGGTATTACTATTTGCAACTACAGATGAAAAAACAGGCAAAGGGAGGCTAAGTAACTGGCCTGACAGCAGAGATGGGACCTAAAACCCAGGTAGTGACCTACTGAAACCACGTCCCACTTTTCAGATAAAAAGCACTACACCTAACCAGTTATTTTCAATAGGCCAGTTATTCTGCCAAACACTGGAGACATGTTTTTTGTTAACCCTCAGAACAAGCCAACAGAATCTACAGACGGGGAAAGCTAAAGCAGTATGCTTCAGGAGATGCAGCTATCAAGAGGCAGAAGCAGAAGTCACACTGCAGAGCTGGGGCTGTAACCACCACTCTCCCCTGCTTTTAAACCTCTATCCCTTCAACAATACTACTGAACAGACAGCATGTGATCACTCCTAATCATCTAGCATGATGGAGATTTTAGCACCCTCTCCCTGCTAGATCGCCAGAATTTTCCACTGGTTGATTTTCCCCTGTGGGTGCTTTGGGATGAAGGTATCCAGTGAAACCTTGTTAAATTCATGGGTTTGGCTGTCCTGGGCAAGGAGGATCTTCTTTCAGTGCAAGGTGTCTGCTCAGATGTCCTTAAAGGGCTCCCCACCTTCGTGTTGCCATTCGCAAGTGTCCTGGGGTTTCGCTGTGTCAAAGCCTGTCCCTCCTCAGAGCAATCCCTCCTTTGGCATCTTCTACTGCACGCAGTGCTCAACTTGCCTCACAGGCCCCTTGGCCAAGGCGGCCACTGAGAAACAATAGGCAATTGTGAAGCTAAGACAACAAGAGGGACACCAGAAAAGCACACACACGTACATACACACATGCACACACAGTCACACCTGTATCCACACCAAAAAGTCCAAAGCTGTATGGAAATCTCTAAATTGTGAGGAGCTGGTTTAAAAGGGGCAATAGAGGGATTCACGGGAGATGGTGGTTAAGCACTCAGCTGCTAATTTAAAGGTCTGCAGTTTGAACCCATCAGTTGCTCCCCAGAAAAGAAAGATGTTGCAATCCGCCTCCATAAAGATTACTGCTGTGGAAACCCCATGAAGCAGTTCCACTGTGAGTCAGAACTGATTAGAAGACAATGAGTTTTGGCTTGGATCCAAAGGTTTTGGCTTGGGTACCCAATAAGCAAGGTAAGCAGATGTTTAGGGCATCCATAAAACAGGAGCACCTGTTGTTCAAGCAAAGACCTACAGATGACAAGCAAACAGGACAGAAGGAAAAGTGAGTGCCACAGTGGAAAGGAACTGGCAGGCCACTAAATGAAACTGATAAATGCTCCAGTACATGAGGTAGTGGTGACCAGAAAGAAAATTCATGAAATGTCACAAGGAGTTGTTTAAGCTATGAAGTCCCTATCACTTCAACACCTTCATGGACATCTGTTTTCTAGAGTGCCCTCCCGTGTAATTCAAACTCCTTATCTCTGTGGGTCTCTTGGGAGTATACTATAAAGAGAACTCACATATCCAGTTTGAGTATGTGAGAGTAAGCAGAGGAGGGAGCACCACAGATTATCAGCACTTAGGTACTTCACATGCCTTAACTGTAGTTTAGATCCATCAGAGTCCACAGATAGCACAATCAGTTAAGTGATCAACTACTAACTGAAAGGTTAATGATTCAAAATCACCCACAGGAACCTGGAAAACTAGGTCTGGCAATATGCTTCCCAAATGTCACAATTTTGAAAAGCCTACAGAGTAGCTGTACTTTGTACACATAGGGTCGCTATGAGTCAGAATCAACTCAACAGTAACTAACAACAATGATGCTTGCTATTTGCCATTTTGATGAAGTAAATAAAAGCCCAGCCTTATACAGGTAGATAAATATTTTACTTACTTGGGGACAGTGGTGGAAAGAACGCTAGATGTGAAATCAAAAGACCTAGCAGAAGATGCAACCCTCCATCCCTCAAGAACTGGATTGCCTTTAGAGGCTCACTCAACTTCCCCAGACCTCCACTTCCTCCTCTACAAAGCGCAAGTGACGGGTGGATCCCATAGAAGATGGGAGAGCCAAGGAAGGTGAAATACGGGCAAGCTCTTTGCAAACGATGGAGCCCAAGGTCACCCTACCAGTACTCAGCAGAGCCTGATGCAACCACCTGACTTCAAATACCAGTCTCTTCATTATTTTTGCCTGGGAACTCTCGAGTGGGTGGGGTCCACACATTCACACAGCCAGTAACAAAGAAAATGGAGCAAGCCCCCCCAAAGATTTCCCCTCTCTAGGAAAGTCAAAAAGGACCTTCATGTCTGGTAAAGGCCTGCACTAGGCCGGAAGCCAGGGTAGGACAAGAAACTGTCCCACTTGTAAAGCACTCACTATCTGCCTAGCCCGTTTACTCTTTCAGGAAAATATCCACATCTGTAGGAAAAAACCTTGCCTGAGGTGGACATGGTCTGGACCTGAGGTCAGTGTGATTTCCAGCTCCCAGACTCAAGGAACCCAACCCCAAATAACAAGCAGCTGTCACGGGAGTGGTTCATTACACAGGCCAGGCCCTGCTGCAGGGCCACTGAAGGCAGGTGTACATACAGGTGGGTCCTTGCCTTAGCTCACATTAAAATGCCAGGCTCGCTCCCGCTTCGGATTCCCTCTACAACCTTGAGGTCGTCCTCCCCACCTTCTCTGGGGAAATGAGCTAGCTCCTGATCTCTCGCTTCCTCCAGGGGCCTACATCCACCCATCCGGTGGAGGAAGGGGGGCATCGGAAGCACAACCCTTTGCCCCTATTGTGTAAGATTGCGACATCCCCTTTTCTTATCACTAATCTGAGCAGAAGAGTATTATCTATTCTTTCTTTTAACACTTTGTTTTCCTAAAAAAGAAGAAGAGAAAGGCCCTGAACAGGAATGGAGACCGCAGGCCCTTCCACTCTGGGCACCTACTAAAAAAAACCAACAGGCTCTCACGTCTCCAGCCACGGTCACCCAGCTAGCTGGTTATCTGCCCTCCGCCTTTTGGTGAATCTGATTCACTTTGCATGACCGCCCAGACAACACTTCCGAATGAGGATAAATCGGGTGAGATTCAGGAGCGCTGGGGCATCCCCGGCGACATGAAGCCCGGAGGGAGTTGGGGGATGTGCGCAGGCCATCGCCCAGGGAAGGGGCGGGACGCATTCCGTGGACCCTGTCCATGCTAAGATTGCTCGCCCAAGAGGCCTGCGTGGCCACTGCCGCCGTGCCGCCGCCCTCTGGACGCTAGGGAAAGCCGCTGGGAGCAGCGCTAAGCGAGACCGCCAGCTCCTACAGCATCAGCTAGGCGCATTCCGCAGGCGCGGGCGGGGGTCGCGGAAAGGGGAGGGGACCAGTCCAGCCTCAAGCGGGGACCCGACCCCTGCAGCGCAGCCACACCCGCCCGGCGCCGGGGAGGGGCGCAGCCAGCCGGGAAGGGGCGGATCTGGCAGAGGAGGGGGACCAGAGGACTCGCCGGAGCAGTGAGAGCAGGCCAGGGTCAGTACTTGGAGACCCCGGCCTCCGCACCCCGCTGCACGAGCTGGCTTTCTTACCGACAAATCTGGATGGCGGACGGTGTCTCGGCGGCGGAGTCCGACATGCTGGCGGAGACTGAGGCGGCTGCGGGCTGCTGCGGAAAGGCGCAGGTGCTTGTCAGGACCGGCGCTGAATGAATGAGCCCGGGCGGCGCCATAGAGGGGGAGGGAAGAGGCGGTGCCATGTCTCCTGTGAGGCGGGGCTTGCGTGCCGCGGGCGAATCAAGCACCGCCTCATTCCTTAAGCCCCGCCCCCTATCTGCCCCCGCCCCGCGCAGGCCCCGGCCCCCTCCACGCCAAGGCCTCCGCTGACGCCGGCGGGCCCCCAGCTCGAGTAGCGGAAAGTGTAGCCGCAAGTCGCCGCTTCCAGAAGGTTCGGCGTCCGTTGGAGGGCGCCGGCGCCGGCCCAGGTCCTCGAGCCGTAACGAGCTCGGTTCCCGCCCTGCTGCGGCCGAACCCTGGCAGGCTGGAGGAAACCGATCGTCTGGGACGGGTCGGAGTCACCGCGAGCCCACAGAGACGCTCGGAGCCCGCCTCATCCGGCGCCGTGGTTAATGTTTGCTCTGGGCGGGCCGGGCCTGGGAGTCGGGAGACGCCCGTTCCGGGCAGAGCAGAAACCTACGGCTTCCCAGCCAAAGGTCGTAAAGCGCCTGGGGACGCTCTGCCGGCCGAAAAGACCAGTACAGAGAACGGTCGCAAGATGCCCTCGTCCATTGTCTCTCCTTCTAGATGGACCATAAAAGAATATGTCCCCCGAACGAGTGTTTTGTCAGAACTGCTGTGTCACCGTCCCATGCAGAACGGAAATAAAACAGTTGGGTCAGGCCACAGGGAGCGGTGGCTGTAACGCACAAAGTATCTCAAGGCTTCCTCAAGCTGGTCTTGCTGCTCCTCTGGGCGGCTTCTTCCAAAAAGACTTCCTGGGCAGCTGAGCTGTTTGCTAGTGAGGCAGTACAGCAGAGATAAGCCCCGGGGATGCTGGTCTGTTATTACAATAGTATAGACTTTGAAGCCCGGGCCAAACCGTGAAATCTACCACAAAATCTAAGAACACTACAAGCTTCACTTGCGAGGGAGTTGTTTTTTTTCCACTTCTATACAACTAGGCATTTTCCAAATTTTCTACAGTGAACATAAATTGCTTTTGTACTCAGATTAAAAAATAGGAATAATAATAATCGTCAAAACTCAAGAACTGGGCTTCTCCTTGTCCTTCCTCCCTTAATAGATTGCGGAGGCAGTCCGCAGCATGATCTAGAACTTGCAGGAGCAGAGGGGGCAGCCCAAATCTTCAGGTCGCTTTATGCTTTTGAGATGATTACACAAAACATTTTGTTTTCTAGAGTGAATTGAAGCAAGCAACAAGAGCCACCAAGCCTATTTAATATCCCTCTTCCCAAAAGAAGTCCCTGGGTGATGCAAAAATGGTTAAGCCCAAACCCCAAAGTCGACTATTTGAACCCACCCAGAGGTATCTTGGA
This sequence comes from Heterohyrax brucei, assembly GCA_028571685.1. Classification (NCBI taxonomy): domain Eukaryota; kingdom Metazoa; phylum Chordata; class Mammalia; order Hyracoidea; family Procaviidae; genus Heterohyrax; species Heterohyrax brucei. The sequence continues at coordinate 35,299,516 of CM053140.1, forward strand.
AGACAGGTCTGTTTAATACTCCTCTTTCCACCAGAAGTTCCTGAGGGGTACAAAACGTTCAGTGCTTGACTGTTAGATTAAGTGGTTTGAGCCCACTCAGGCACCTTGAAAGGCAGGCCTAGTGATCCGCTTCTCAAAGGTCACAGCCTCAAAAGCCCTATGGAGCAGTTATGCTCTGCACACATAGGGTCACCACAAGTCAACAATAACAAGCTCCCAATAGACGAGCTTGTTAGAAGGATTTATGATGTGACTCAGGAGAAAAAACCAGTTGTGAAGTCTTAGGCAAAGCAGTTTCCTTATCTGTTAAAAACTAAAGCCAGTAACTCTTGGGGCCCCTGTGTAGGTTAGATTAGAATTTGCTCCAAAGGGTTTTCAGTGATTGATTTTTCATACGTAGATTGCCAGACTTTCCATCTAAATTGCCTCTGAGTAGACTTGACCCTTCAGTCGTTCATTGAGCAGCCATTTCTCTTAACCATTTGTACGATCGAAGGACTCCGCCTATCTCCAGGAAGGCTGTTATTACCCACCTTATTTCAAATGGGGTTAATCAAGGCCTACTGGACGTTGGCTGTCATTAAGGGAGTGAAATTATGTAATAGATTCCTGTCATTGGATTCATTTCTTATGGTTTGGTTACTGTTTTGGTGTATTGAGTCTGTATTCACTGTATAGTGACCTTCCTTATCATTTGTGGTGAATTTAGCCTTAAAGTTTATCTTATCAGAGATTAATTTTCCCACTCCTTTGCTTTTCTGATTGTCATTTGCTTTGATGTATTGTTTTTTCCACTCTTTCAGTTTGTATCCTTGAATCTAAGGTATCTCTAGTAGACAGCATGTAGCATATAGGTTGTGTGTTTTGTTTTAATTCATTCTACCACTTTCTCTCTCTTTATTCATGGTGCATCTAGTCCATTATTGATAGGTATGAGTCTAGTGCTGTCATTGTGATGTATTTTTGTGTGTGTTGCTGACAGTTTCTTTGTTCCACTTAAGTTCCTGTGTTGAGTCATTCTTCTTTAATGTATTTTCTTTTCATCTTTTTCATTGTTGATTTTATGTTTGCTGAATATGTACATCTTTTTTTATCTCTGTGTATAGGATCATTAGTTTCTTTGTGATTACCTTAATCTTTACCTCTGTTTTTCTAAGTTTAAACCAACTTTTATTTATGTTGCCTTGCTTCCCTTCCCTCCATTTGGAAGATCTAACCCAAACTAAACCCCGTGCTGTCGAGTTGATTCGGACTCTTAGCGACCCTATAGACAGAGTAAAACTGTCCCATAGAGTTTCCAAGGAGGGCCTGGCAAATTTAAACTGCCAACCTTTTGATCAGCAGCTGTAGCACTTATCCACTGTGCCACCAGTTTCCTTGGAAGATTTAGGACTACATTAACTAGTCCCATTTTTTTGTTTAATGTTGTCATGTTTTACATAGTGTTGTCTATTTCGCTATTTTCAGTGTTTTCATTTTAATTTACTTCTGTGACTTCCCTTTCTGGGTTGGCACCTGATCGTTCTGTCCTGTGTTCTAGTCTTTGGTTGTTCTCTTAAATGATTGTTTCTCTGACCGGAAGGGTATGTGGCTAGCATGTTACAGGCAGTTTCCAGGTCACTAAATCTGTTTCTAAGTGGCATTTGTAGGTTAAGTCGGAACAGGTACATTGAGTTCTTATTTAGCATCAGTTAGGCTATAGTACATATTTTATCTTTCTGTGCATATAAAACACATAAGAAACATTTCCAGACCTTCCAGTTTTCATAAGCATCGCAAAGTAGTGAATGTATTCATTGTTTCAAACTATTGTATTTGATTCGTATTTTTAACACAATAGGCTCATTGGAAACCCTGGTGGCATGGTGGTGAAGTGCTGCGGCTGCTAACCAAGAAGTTGGCAGTTCAAATTCACCAGGAATTCCTTGGAAACTCTATGGAGCAGTTCTACTCTGACCTACAGGGTTGCTATGAGTTGAAACCATCTCAACAGCATCTAAAACCGACAATGACAGTCTGGGAAGCCCTGGGGGCAAAGTGGTTAAGAGCTCCACTGCTAACCAGAAGGTTGGCAGTTCAAATTCACTAGCTGCTCCTTAGAACCCCTTTAGAAGAATTCTGCTCTGTCCCATAGGGTTGCAAAGACTCGGAATCAACAGCAGTGGGTTTGGTTTTTATGGCAGCGTGTTCTTAAGTAACAAGTTGTCTGTAAATTGTACATTCTTAACCCAAGATTTGCCTGTAATTTGTTAGGGCCTTTTTCCCATGTTGTTCTTGTCTTCCCTATTTTAACATTCTATTTTTCTGCCTAAACATCCTATCCCTGACAGTCAATGCAACCCAACAAGGATTTACCAAGGCCTTCCCATGTTTGTAAGTAGTCCCTGGGATGGCACAAACAACCAAGCACTTGACCACTAACCTAAAGGTTGGTGGTTCAAACTCACACAGCAGTGCCTCAGAGGAAAAACATGGTAATTGACTTCTGAAAAACCGCTGTTGAAAACTCTATGGAGCACAATTCTTTTCTCACACATATAGAGTCTCCAGTAGTTGACATTGACTCAATGGCAACCGGGATTTTTTTTTTTTTTTTGACTACTTCTGTACAGCTGTGTTTATCCCTCTGAACATTAGGAATGTTTCCTTCTTCAAAAAGCTCAAAAACCCAATTGGAAACAAATAGGAATGCAAAAAATCTGGTTCAGACTGAATGCTAGACTAGAAAATTCCTACACTAAGGAAATAGCCTGAATGGTTTGGGGCTAAATAACCTGGTTCCTCCCAGAAAACAAAAAGAGTTAGTTGTCATAACTGCTATACCTTTGGCAAGGGGTGTCGGATACCTGTCTGCTAAGTCAGAGACCCAGGTTCCAGATGTCAGTCAGCTCCAGAAGTCTTTAACTCTGGAGGAAGTCTGTTAACTGTGGAGGAAGGTTCTTGTCTTCACTTTTCCCTTGATCTAGGAGCTTCCCCCTGCAGGAAGCCCAGCTCCAAAGGACACTCACTGCGCCTATGACTATTTTCTTGTTGGTCGGAGGTCCTCCTGCCTCTCTGTTCCATTATCTCTTTCCTGTCTCAAAAGAGATTGACTCAAGATACAACCTAATCCTGTAGATTGAGTCCTGCCCTATACATCATAGAGATATGATTTACAATCAAACCAAAAAAAAGAAATCCAAAAAACAAGACATTTCCATCAAGTTGGTTCTAACTCATAACGACGCTATAGAACAGAATAGAACTTCCCCATAAAGTTCCCAAGGAGTACATGGGAGATTTGAACTATTGACCTTCTGGTTAGCAGACATAGCTCGTAACCATTACACCACCAGAGTATCCTGGTTTTTATAACACATAGGAAAATCACATCAGGTGACATAATGATGAGCAATCATACAATGTATATTGGCAATCGCAGCCTTCCCAAGTTGACACATTTGGGAGAGACACAATTCAATCCATAACCCTACCCTTTGGTCCAAAACAGCATTGTCAAATGTTTACCATGTAACAGCCCTGAAGTGGCAGTCTCAAAGACAGTAACACCTCAGCCTCACATATATCTTATATAGAGAGAGAAAATGATACTCTGGGGCTAATTGCTGTATGAGACCACCACTTGTTTGTGCTGTTGCTCTGTTTTCAAGTGTAGCACCTGTCCACCCACTGCCATTGAGTCGACTCCAACTTACAGCAACACAATAGACAGACAGTAGGGGTTTCCACCAGGGTTTGCAAGCATAGCACAGGGAGGCCCAATCCCTTAGCAAAAACTTTATGAATTACTCTTAACTATGTTGTTAGTTAGAGACTGGTGGTGTAGTGGCTTAAGTGCTACATCTGCTAGCCAAAAGGTCAGCAGTTCAAATCCACCAGGTGCTCCTTGGAAACTCTATGGGGGCAGTTCTACTCTGACCTTTAGGGTCACCATGAGTCAGACCTGACCCAATGGCAGTGGGTTTAGTTTTGTTTTTTTATGTTGTTATTTGCCTTCTAGTCAATTCTTACTTATGGCAACACCCAAAACAGGACCGTGCTCCATAGGGTTTTCTAGGCTGTGGCCTTTCAGAAACAAATTGTCAGACCTGTCCTCCAAAGTTTCCCTGGGTAGGTTTACATTGCCAACCTTCATAACAGTTTGTACCACCCAGGAACTCCTACTAGTGCTTATGATTTACATTGCTCCATCTAGTATCTTAAAAAAAAAAAATCCAAACCAAACCCATTGCTATTGAGTTGATTCGACTCATAGCAACTCTATAGAACAGAGCAGAACTGCTCCATAGAGTTTCCAAGGGACATCATGCTTGGTAGGTGGTCATCAAAAAAGAGGAAGCCCCTCAACGAAATGGATTGACACAGTGGCTGCAACAACGGACTCAAGCATGACACCCGTTGTGAGGACGATGGAGGACTAGGCAGTGTTTCGTTCTGTTGTATATACAGTCACCATGAGTCAGAGGAAACCCTGGTTGTGTAGTGCTTAAGTATGACGGCTGCTAACCAAAAGATCAGCTAATTCAAATGCACCAGGTACTCCTTGGAAACTAGGCCAGTTCTACTCTGTCTATATGAGTCAGAACCAATTTGATGGCACCTAACAACTCAACATCAATCTCTCACTTTCCATTCTTAGTTTCTTTTTTATTTTCTACTTTCAAATCACTAAGCCATTTTATCCCTCTCTTTCAGCGAAACATTCCAAAAGAGCTATCTATTCAGGTACCCACTCTCCTCTCTCTCTCTCCCTGTTCTCTCTTGAACCTATTCCATCCCAGCTTTTGTCTCACCCACTCAATTACCAAGGTTGCTAATTCTGCCAAGTCGCTAAATCCAATAATCCCTTGTCAGAAGTCATCTTACTTGACCTCTCGGCAGTCTCTCTTCTGGAAATGCTAACACTTGCCTCCAGGACAGCACACACTCCTGCTTGTCCACCCTCCTTGCTGGTCACCCTCCGCTGGCTCTGCTTCACACCCTTCATCTCAGGACTCTGGACAAGCCTCAACAGTGCGTGGAGGTGATATTTCGTTCTGTCTGATGGCTTTAAATTCCACCTCTACACCAATGATCATATTTACAACTCTGACGCAGACTTCTCTTCTGAACTGCAGGCTCACGTCCTCTGGCCTACTCTGTCCACTCCGCTTGTAAAATAGGCATCCCACATTCATCTGGTCCTAAGCCTGCCTCAGAGCTCTTCTTCTCACAATCTTTCCCATCTACATGATTGCACTCTCTTTCTTCTAGTTGCTCAAGCTAAGGACCCAGAAGTCACCCTTGCCTTCCATTTTTTACACGCATCTTGCAACCAAACAGCAAATCCTAGAGGCTCCAGAATCAGATCATTTTTCACCTTGGCATTCCTAAATCTGCTCCACCTCCACTGCTGTACCATTAACCTCACCCACCACTCTCACCCTTGCTTACTTAGCTCCAGGCACTCTGACCTCCCTGATCAGTCTTGACTATGCCAGGCATGCCTCAGGGCCTTTGCACATGGACTACTCTGTTTTGTGCCTCTCTCACTCTTCCCCCAGGCACCCACATGGCTCACCACTACTTAAATAACACCTTCTCGATAAGACCCTCCCAAGCTATGAGACAGAATCACTGGATATCAATGGGTTTTGTTTAGGCTACCCTATCATAATTTAAGAAAAAAAACAAGTTGAAACCTTGATGACATAGTGGCTAAGTGCTACAAAAGGTCAGCTGTTTGAATCCACCAAGCACTCATTAGAAACTCTGTGGGGCACTCCTACTCTGTCTGATAGGGTTGCTATAAGTCAGAATCAACTTGACAGCAATGAGGGTTTTTGTTTGTTTAATATTTGTGAAGGGATACTTAAACTGTCAACAGTGGTAACTTTTAAGGATTGGGGTGAGGCCTTTTTATTTTACATATTTTTGCTACTATTACTGTTACCATTTTTTTCATACTAGCTTGAGGTATTGAATATGTAGCAGCTGGATCTACTGCGGGCTGATGGTGGGAATATTTGGAAATCAGTTAACATTTATTATTCAAGTTGAAAGTAGCCATACCTTTTGATCCAGAACTTCCAGTATTAGGTACACATCCCATATATTGAACTTGAGTACACTGGGATATGCTTAAAGCAGTGCTCATAGATTGTTCTGCATCCCATAATGGTGAGTGGCACCTGAGATCTTAAAAGCCAGCAAACTGCCATCTAAGGAACATTAACTGGTCCCAGCCTACCTGGAGCAGATGAAAACTAAGACATGAGGAAAACATGAGCCCAGGAGACAGAAAGGTCCGTGTGATTGGGAGACTACGTCAGCATGAGACCACAACTAGATGAAACCTGGCCACCACCAAAGACAGCCCTGTCAGGGAATATAATGCGGAGTCCCTGATGTACCATGGGAGAAAGGGGTGTGCAGATCTAGAATTCTATTAATAAAGACCAGACTTGATGGCCCAACAACCCGGAGCATCCCCTGAGTACATGGCCCCTGGACTTGCTGCTAGCCCAGCGCTGAAACCAGTACTGAAGCCAACACTTCAGACAAAGATTGGACAGGACTAAGGGACACAGAGTGATGGAGACAGTGTGTGTGCTCTATGGTTTTGTGTATGTATATGTGTGAGACTACCCAACTGGTTTCTTTCTAGAGGGAAGAGGAAAGGGTGGAGAGGAGGGAACAAGTATTGGTTGAGTGGATACTACAAGAGTGGAAAAGAAGAGTGTGCTGTCATAGGGTGGGGAGAGCAGGTAGAGTTGCAGAGAGGTGGGTGCTTGGGGTTTTATGTGGCAAATTGACTTGGATTGTAAGCTTTCAGTTAATCACAGTATAAAATTTTTTAAAAAACAAAAGAAAATAGGGCTCATGGCTGCATTCCTTGTGATAACTCCAAACTGAAACAACCAAAATGTTCATCAGCGGTAGACTGAATCAATAAACTGGAATCTAAAAGTGGATTTGTTAGGAAAACATGTAGGTGAGAAAGCTATAACGAAAACCAAGGACACGATTTGAATAAAAGTGATAACAGTAGGTAACTCTCAGTGGGAGGGAGGAGGTTATCATCAGGGTCACAGGGTGGATATCTGGAGGCATTTTAGTTTCCTCATGATGTGAAGGTGCTGGTGTCCAAGTTTATGGTTATTTTTTACACTGTACATACATGTTGTATGCACTTGTTATATATGACAATTTTAAAAATTAGTAGGACATCTGAAAAGCAAAATTAAGTGCCTTTTTTATTTTATTTATTTTTTTTAGTAAAATGCCACCAAAGTCCTCCTCAGAAGCAAGGATGCCAAGACTTAATCTCACATAACTTGAGCATGTTACCGAGAGGGAGCAGCCCCTGGAGAAAGACTTCCTGCTTGGTGGAGGGTCTGAGAAAAAGCAGAAGATGCTGGGTGAGATGGACTCACACGGCGGCTGCAACAGCGGGCTCAGGCATAGGAATGATGGTGAAGATGGTGTAAAAACCTACTGCCATCAAGTCAACTCCAACTCACAGCGACCCTACAGGCAGAGTAGAACTGCACCATAGAATTTTTAAGAAGCACCTGGTGGATTTGAACTGCTGACCTTCTGGTTAGCAGCCTTAGCACTTAACCACTATGCTACTAGGGTTTCCATAGGATTGAGCAATATTTCATTCTGTTGTACACGTGGTCACTAGGAGTCAGAACTGACTGGATGGCGCCTAACAACAACAACAGTGAGCCCATTCATTAAGGGTGTGGACTCTCACATACATTCCTAGATTGGTATCATAGCCTTACTACCTGCTAGGGGTGTTATTGTGTGCCCTCAAGTGAATCTGATTTATAGTGACCCTACATGACACAATAGAACTGTCCCACAGAGCTTCCCAGGCTTTGATCTTTATGGGAGCAGGTTGACAGGTCTTTTCTCCCACAGAGCTGCTGGTGATTAGAAATTACGGAACCTAATAAACACAGGGCCCAGGCATGTCGGTGAGCATTCTGCCTCTGTCCCACTCCAGGGCGAGGTGGAATGCCGGGGGCAAAGGGCAAGCACAAGGCCTCAAGACAAAGGCTCCCAGCAGTGGTACGCCGAACATCATGTTGGCTGACTTGTCATTGCTGCTGCAACTCTCACATGCGGGCAGGACCTCTGAACAAGCTGCAGGAACCTCCTGGTCAAGCCTGTGCCCCCAAATCACATTAAGGTCATTCCTTTGGGGGCAAGCTGGCAGCATCCAGGGCCATTTGAGGACGAAGATGGAGAAGAGCTACAGATAGGTGAGGCATGTCAATCAGGTGAGAGCAAGGGCACTAAGCCCTACTTTGAAAACCCTGTTCCAAGGCCACATAGCCATCTGTGCCTTAGTCCTCTCATAGGAAAAACAGGAAAATGAATGGGGAATATCTCCTCTTAGATTGTAGGAAATAAGTAAGTTGGTATTGTAAAGCACTTGGAACAGTGCCTGGCACAGAGGAGAAGGATAAAGCTCCGTGACTGAGCTGCTGATGCCAGATTGCCTTGAGGCCCCCGGCGTTGGAGGGAGGGGTTTGACCAGATGGATGCTGTCTGCCTTGAGCCAGAGTGCTCTAATCAGGGCCTGAGAATAAGGCTCAAATAGCTCAGGCTGGAAGTCAAACAAGAGGAAGACACTGTGACACCCTGCACTGTCCCGTGCTGGGACTGGGCTGGGAGGTAGATCTGGCTGTCTGCTTGCACAGCCTGCCCAAGGGTTAACAGTATTTCACTGTTTTATGAAGACCTGCTGTGGTTTTCCTTTGAAGAGATGATGCTGATCTCAGTCACAATAGATGAATCTTGACAGAAAGTGACAAAACTGTGGAACAGAACTTCAAATTCTCCCAGAAGGCTGACTTGCTTACTGGACCCACTGAGACTAGAAGAATCCCTAGGACTATTGCCCTGAGATAGTCTTCAAACCTTGAGCCAAAACTATCCCCGAAGTTACTTTTTAACTAAATAGCAGGTTAGCTCAAAAAATAAAGACTGTCACCCTTGAGTGCTACACTCTTTTGAAAAAAGCTATCTGAGACCAAACACACAGCCGTCACCCCCATAGCATGGATGGAGGAGGGACAGTGAGACTAAATTAGTGGCTTAGCTAGTGCTGCTTTAACAGTGATATCACAAGCGGGCGGCTTTAAAAGGAGAAATTTTAGTTTGTCACAGTGCAGTAGGCTGATAGTCCAAATTCAGGGTGTCTGCTCCAGAGGAAGCCTTTCTCTGCTGGATCTGGAGGAAGGTCTTGTTGTCAATCTTTGCCTGGACTGGAAGCTACTGAGCGAGGCCCAGGGACCCAGGTCCTTTCCAAAGGACGTGCTCAGCTCCCAGCACTGCTTGCTTTCCTGGTGGTTTGAGGCCCCCAAATCTCTCTCTACTAGCATCTTTCTTTTGTATCTCAAGAGATTGCCTCAAGGCACAAAATGATCTTACATGCTGAGTCCTGCCCCACCCACACAACTGCCACCCAGCCACCCTTATTAACACCTTAGAGGCAAGATTTACAACAGGGAAGAACATCCCACAACAGCAGGAATCTTGGCCCAGCCAAACCAGCATGCCCGTTTCTGTAGACATTTTTTTTCCCCTATGTTTTTTTTTACTAAGATTAAATGAAAATGTACATTCCCATATAAATTTGCATGCTGATCTACATGCAGCTTCCACTGCTCTCCCTGCATGGTGACAACACACTCTTCCTCTCTGTTCCATACATGTCTTATCTTCTCAACAGTCTGCTATCTCCTCTCCACCCAATCCCCTTCTTCCAGTGTGAGGTCAACAGGACGACATCCTATAGATGCCTAGAACCATAAAGTGCCCACTCTGTAGATATTTTTAGGGGAACACGATTTCAATCCAAGACAGTTAATGAGGGAATAGAACAGCTAGAATGGAAATAATGAGAATGCTGACACAATGTGAAGAATGTAACTAATGTCACTGCACAGTACGTGTAGTAATTGTCGAATGGGAATCTGTTTTGCTGCGTACACTTTCACCAAAAAATACAGCAAAATATTTAAATGAGAGAAAAACAGATGATGGACACTTCAAGATTATGCCTCAGGACCCTGAAACGAGTGGACAGAACTCTGATGGGTGGCAGCTGGGAATGAATGTGAATACCTAAGTGTGGTCCCCCATCCTGAAGGACAAACATCACAAAGACTAATGGAAGAGGTTAATTAGAGAATAGCCCCAATGGCTTCATCCACACCCTGCTCCTAACCCCTTTAAAGTCAAGTCCTGAAATTCTAACCCCAGAATTTGCCACTCCAGAAACCTAAAATTAATAAATGACCCAGTTAAAACAAGACCCATAATTGGAGAACGCCAGGAGTTACATGGAGAAGAAAACCACCCAGGAGTTTAGAATAGACGTAGATTCACTTTGCAAATCATCTCTTCGACTTTTAAGTAGGTCAGACTTTAAGCCTGGAATTACAGCCCTGCCCAGGTGTCTGCAAATTAATGGGGTTAGGGAAAGGAGCTCTTGAAGGAGCCGATTTCCTGTGGAGCGCTAAGCGTGCCTGGCAGACAGGGTGCTTGGTCTCTGGCTCCCCCTAGAGGCTGAGTGCGTTCCCAGGCGCTCAGCCCTTCACTCCATCCGGGCCCTAGCCAGGTTCCCTCCGGCCCCAACACCTGGCTAAAAATCAGAACAAGCTTTCCCTTACTCAGATTTATTACTGTTGACCCATAACTAGAACTAAAACCAGGTGGAGTCAACAGTAATTCTATTTTTCCCATACATGATATATGGTAATAAAAAGATATAATTACATGTTTCTCAAGGGATCTGGAAAAAATGAAGTCAGTTTCATGCATGAGATAGTTCCTGTTTGAAGGCAAAAAGGGCCCTTATTTGCTACAGACGCTTAATTCAGGGTCCACATGAACATGTGACTCAGGAAGAACATGTTAGACAGGATCTACTCGCAGCTCGCAGCCCTACCCAGGCGAAGGCCAGAGCTCAGGGGACGGTGCCTGGAAGTCCCTCGGTTCTCTACCCATCAGTAGGCGTCTCAGAAAAAGGACCCCAGGTTGAGGCCTGATTTCTAACCAAGACTGATGAAGCTTCCAAATGCTCATTGGAAGAACCAGGATCATTCATGAATGGGTGTTGGATTTTGTCAAATGCCTTCTTGACAACAGTTGATCTTTCATTTTATGTAGTGGATTATATTGGTCGTTTCTCTAATGTTAAACAATCTCTGCATGTTGTTGCTATTAGTTGCCCCTAAGTCAGTTCTGACTCATAGTGACACTACAGAGCAACACACTGCTCAATCCTGTGACGTCTTCACCACTGTTGCTGTGCTTAAGCCTGTTGGAGAAGGACTGTGTCAGTCTACCTTGTTGAGGGTCTTCTTGTCTTTGACTGACCCTCTACCTTACCAAGCATGATGTCCTTCTCCAGGGCCTGATCCCTTCTAATATCACATTCAGAGTATGTGACACTTATTCTTGTCATCCTGGCTTCTAAGCAGCATCCTGGCAATACATCTTATAAAACAGATTTCTTCCTTCTTTTGGCAGTTCAAAGGTGTATTCAACATACTTCTGCAACACCACAATAGAAAAGCATTGATTCTTCTTCACTCTCCCTTATTCAGTGTCCAGTTTTCATATGCATGTGAGGCTGTCAAAAACTCTCTGACTTGGGTCAGGTACACGTTAGTCTTAAAAGTGACATACTTGCTTTCATCACTTTAAAGAGGTCTTTTGCTCCAGATTTACCCAATGCAGTACATCTTTCGATTTCTTGACTGCTCTTCCATGAATGTTGATTGTGGATCCAAACAAAATGAAATCCTTGACAACATCCATCTTTTTTCTGTTTATCATAATGTTGCTTATTGGTCCAATTGTGAGGATTTTTGTTTTATATTGAAATGTCATCCACACTGAAGAGTGTAGAATTTGATCTTCATCGGTAGTTATTTCAAGTCCTCTTCACTTTCAGCAGGGAGGTTGTGTCATCTGCATAGCACAGCTTGCTAATCAGTATTTCTCCAACCCTGATGCCTCATTCTTTTTCATACAGTCCAGATTCTCAGTTTATTTGCTCAGTATACAGGTTGAATAGGTATGGTGAAAGGATACAACACTTTTCTGACTTTAAAACATGTCATATCCCCTTGTTCTGTTTGAACATCTTTCTGCAGTTAAGTGTTCTGGAATTCCCGTTGTTTTCAATGTTATCTATAATTTGTTAAGATCAACATAATTGAATGCCTTTGCAATAGTCGATAAAACAGAAGTAAACATCTTTGTGTATTCTCTGCTTTCAGCCAAGATCCGTCTGTCATCTGCAATGATATTCCGTTTTCCCCATCCTCTTCTGAAACTGCCTTAAATTTCTGGCAGTTCCCTGTTAACATACTGCTGCAGCCTCTTTTAAATGATCTTCAGCAAAAATTTGATTGAATGTGATATTAATGATATTGTTTGACAATTTTCACATTTTGTGGGGTCACCTTTCTTGGGAATAGGTACAAATATATCAGTCTCTTCCAGGAAGTTGGCCAGATAGTTAGTTGCCTTCCAAATTTCCTGGCATAGTTGAGTGAGCACTTTTAGCACTGCACCTATTTGTTGAAACATCTCAGTTGATATTCCATCAGCTCCTGGACCCCTGTGTTTTGCCAGTGCTTTCAGTGTAGCTTAGACTTCTTCTTTCAATACTGTCAGTTCCTGATCATATGCTACTACATTGGTCATCTAGCACTGCTATAAGAGAAATACCACACATAGATGGCTTTAACAAACTGAAGTTTACTCTCTCACAGTCATGTAAGCTGAAAGTCTGAATTCAGGGGAAGCCTCTCTCTCTGTTAGCTCTGGAGGAAGGTACTTGCCACCAGTCTTCTCTTGGTCTGGGAGCATCTCATTGCATGAACATCAGGTCCAAAGGGCGTAATCTGCTCCTGGCTCTGCTTTCTTGGTGGTATGAGATCTCCCTATCTCTCTGCTCATTTCTCTTGTATCTCAAAGAGATTGACTTCAGACACTATCTAATCTTGTATATCTCTTCACTGTAACTGCCGCTAATCCATCTCATTTCATCACGGTGATAGGGTTTATAATACATAGCGAAATCATATGAGATGACAAAGTGGTAGACCTTCTTAATGATACCGGTAATCATGATCTAGCCAAGATGACAGATATTTTAGGGAGATACAATGCAGTCCATGACAGTTACCTCCAGAAGTGGTCAAATATTGAATAATTCTTTTTCATAGTGACTCCATGTATTTCTTCCATCATCATTTAATATTTCCTGAATTATTTAATATTTTCCTCATAGAATCCTTCAATATTGTGACTTGAGGCTTGACTCATTCTTCACTTCTTTCAGCTTGAGAAAAGCCAAGCATGTTCATCCCTTTTGGTTTTCAATCTCCAGATCTTTGTACATATCATTATAACACTTTGTCTTCTTGAGCCATCTTTTGAAATCTCCTGTTCAGCTCTTTTACTTCATCATTTCTTAGTTTTGCTTTAGCTACTCAATGTTCAAGAGCAACTTCCAGAGTTTTCTGACATCCATTTTGCTCTTTTCTTTCTTTCCAGTCTTTTAAATGACCTCTTCCTTTCTTCATCTATCATGCCCTTGATGTCATTACACAACTCATCTGGTCTTAGTTTGTTGGTGATTTACATGTCAAGTCTGTTCTTGAGATGGTCTCTAAATTTAAATGGGATATAGTCAAGGTTACACTTTGGCCTTCATGGACTTGTTCTCATGTTCTTCAGTTTCAACTTGAATTTGCATATGGACAGTTAATGGTCTGTTCCGCAGTCAGCCCCTGGCCTTGTTCTGACTGATGATATTGAGCTTTTCCATCATCTCTTTCCACAGATGTAGTCAATTTTATTGTTGTATATTTCACCTGGCAAGATCCACATGTATAGTCATCATTTATGTTGGTGGAAAAAGGTACTTGCTATGAAGAAGTCATTGTTCTTACAAAATTCTGTCATTCAATCTCTAACATTATTTCTACCACCAAGGCCTTAGTTTCCAGCTATGGATCCTTCTTTGTTTCCAACTTGTGCATTCCAATCACCAACAGTTATCAGTGCATCCTGATTGCATGTTCGATTTAATTCAGACTAAAGAAGTTGGTGAAAGTTTTCTATTTCTTCGTCTTTGGCCTTAGTGGTTGATGTGTAAATTTGAATAATAGTCATTTTAACTGGTCTTCCTTGTAAACAAAAAACCTATTGCCATCGGGTGTGTAGATATTATACTATCACGAACAGTGTTGTGGTGGTGGATTGAACTGTGTCCCCCAAAAAATGTGTATGACAGTTTGGCTGGGCCATGATTCTAGATATTGTATGGTGTTCCTTTATGTTGTAAACCCGGCCTCTATGATGTTAACGAGGGAGGATGGGCAGCAGTTGTGTTGGTGGGACAGGACTCAATGTGTGGAACTGTATTGTGCCTTGGGGAAGCCTCTTGGGATATGGATGCTTGCATATCCTTACATATGGGTCCTTGCAAAGAAATCCTCTCTCTTGGGAGCCAAGTGGAGATTTGGAGACCTCATACTACCAAGAAGCAGTGCTAGGTGCTGAGCAGATCTTTAGAGAGATCCAGAATCCCTGTGCCTCAGAACCTTCCAATCCAAGGGAAAGTTAATGACAAGAACCTTCTTTCCTCTGGAGCTGACATCCTGAATTTAGACTTTAGCCTACTGGACTGTGACAAAATAAAATTCCTCTTTTTAAAGTCTTCTACTTGTGGTATTTCTGTTATAGCACCACTAGATGTCTGAGACAGAATTTGGTACAGACAGAATAGGGTGCTACTTTAACAGATATCTAAAGTGTGGAAGCAGTTTTGAAGCTGATTGGGTGGAAGACTCAAGAAGAATAGGGAAGCTCTTTTAACACTGAAGAAGGCATAGATGGTGAGAAATAAACAGCAGAGGAATAGCAGCAGCAGCCACAGACAGGCAGCAGTGGAACCAGACAAGTGTGAGACAGCACTGTAGCCAACCAACGGAGCAAGAGAGCTGAGTGCCTGCATGCAGGAGGTTTCCAAACAGGCAGAGTGGGGTGCCTCCAGCCACTTAAATCAGTGGAGCTACGGAACTTTGGAACACTTGCCCCAGCAGGGCAGATGCTGGTGTGAGACCCAGGCCATGAGCCCACAGGAAACAGGAAGCTAAAGAGACAAGGAGCAGGAGAAGCTAAGCTGCCTCAGTTTTAAAAGATATGGCATGACCTCAGGGGTTTCTAAGGATGGAGCTATGGCCCCCGGTGCTTACAAGGTTGGAGTTACCACTCACATTAACTAGGAAAAAGGTGCACCGAAAGCCAAGGGAGCAGAGTTGCTGTCCTAGTGGGCCTTGAAAACAGAGCTGTAGCATAGGACAGGGGGGCCTGCACTCAGAATCCAGAGAGTATGGCCAATACCTAGAGTCTGGAGGGCAAGGTCACTGGCTTTGAGGGCTAATGTGTTCTGCTAACTTGCTTGTTGTCTGTTTCATCTTGTTTCTCCCATTTGTAATGGAAATGTCTAACTTGTGCCTGCCTGTTCTGCCATCATATTTTGGAAAAAGATAATTTGTATTCTGTATTTCACAGTTGAAGAGGGATTTCTGGATTTTTGACTTGGACTTAAGACTTTTGCTATGACAGGGTGAGTATCTTTTGCATGTCACAAGGATATGATTTTGGGGAGGACAGAGGGTAGAATGTCATGGATCAAATTGTGTCCCCCCCAAAAAATGGGTGGGGTGTTTTGGCTGGTCTGTGATTCCTAGTGTTGTGTGATATTCCTTTATGGAGAGAGGATAGACAGCAGCTGTGTTGGTGGGGCAGGACACAATGTCTGGGTTTGTATTGTGCCTTGGGATAGCCTCTTGGGATATAAAAGAAAAGGAGGCAAACAGAGATTTGAGGACTTCATACCACCAAGAATCAGTGCCAGGAACTGAGCATGTCCTTTGGAAAGGAATGGGGTGCCTGTGCCTCAAAAGCTTCCAACAAGGACAACAAGGACCTTCCTCCTGATTCAGCAGAGAAAGCCTTCCCCTGCAGCGGACACCCTGAATTTAGACTTTTAGCCTACTGGACTGTGACAAAATAAAATTTCTATTTTTAAAGTGATCTACTTTAGTGGTATTTCTGTTATGGCAGCTCTAGATCACTAAGACAGTTGTACTTCAGAGTAGATCTTGGAATGTTCTTCTTTTTTCCTTAATGATCACTTCTTTTCGTTTTCCATAAAGAAACAGCCAAAACACTGTTCTTAAAGGCATGATATAAAAAACATCTTGATCTACAAAGCACAGAATGATCCCAAATACATGCTGGCCAACGTTTTGAGGTGAACCAGATACGACTAGACAAAGGAACAGTGAATGAAGAAAATCTGTACTTTTGAAAACCTGCTCTGAGGTCTTAAAAAGTACTGATTGCTGTCAATTAGCAAATAAAAAAAAAATTTGCAGATGTGGTCACACTGGTATTTAATTTCCACCAATCTAGCATTCCACTCCATTTGTCTTGGATTCCACTAGAATGCAAAGTTAGAGATTAAAGTATAAGAGATAAGATAGTTAGATATCTATTTTTAAAATAAATTAGCAAAAAAGAAAAAAAAAAGACACACTGCATTTTTCCATTTGCCACAATAACAAATTCACAATGAAGACAATTTAAAAGAAGAATTCAAATCTACAAAGTGTGACAGTGCAACAATTTCTACTGTAGAATAACTTTCTGTTTCCCTGTACAATTAATAGCACTATTCTCCTGTGATACAGACTCATGTGGAAAACCTTGTCAGAAGTTTTTGCCAGGGCCAGGAGATGAAAAATACAGTATGTCCTAATTAGTAACTTGAAAGCTCAGTTAACATCTTTGGGCCAGACTCACAAATTCTGGCCATTATTTTGTTAAATATCTGCAACTACAGAATTCCTTGGCCCTTAATTATAGTTTCTACCCAGTACGTTAAACTCATCTCAGTCCCACTGATAACTCTTCTTCTCTGACGTAAGGTGGGTGCCGGTCATCAGAGTCTGGAATGTTGTCATAGGAATATCCCCAGTAGCTTTGGATGCATAGTAGGTGATGTACAGGTGGTAGAATCATGGCAGAAATACCAGGATGCCAATGATCAAGAAAAGGACAGCCTGGTCTGTCCCTGCTTTGCTGATGTAGCCCACCAGTAGGAGGGAATCAATGATAGTGTAGGGTTAATAATTTGATTTGGGCTCTTCTTTTTGGGTGTGTACATTTAATGCTATAACGTAACCTCAGAGCACTGCTTCTGCTGTGTCTCAAAGGTTCTGGTAGGATGTGTTTGCGTTCTTATTTGATTCTATCTTTATTTTGTATTTTTTGAGCAAGGAGTTGTTCCATTTCCATGCCTCTAGTTCCCTCCCCCCACCCCCTTTTCTGGTACTGATTTCTGCTTTTATGGCTTTATGGTCAGAACACATGCTTTGTATATTTCAATGTTTTGACAACCAGCATCTTTTAGAAAACAGGACTGAATTTTTTCCCCAGCAATACTAACACAAGTTGGATTTAAGTGCATGAATATCCTTGTTGTGGTTGTTGTTTTGTTATGTGTTATCAATTCTGACTCATAGCAACCTCACATGACAGAGGGTTTCTTAGGTTGTAATCTTTATAAAAACATATCACCAGATCTTTCTGTGGCAGAGCCGCTGTGGGTTTGAACTATAGGGTTTTGGATAGCAGCTGAGCACTTTAAGCATTACAGGACCAGGGCGACTATGAGTGTTCTAAGGGGATTCGTCACTGGTGTAAAAATGGCGTGAGGGCAGCATCTGACCTCACAACGGAGAAAGAGAATCAAGATCAACCGTCCGAGGCTGGTTCCCCTGAGGCAAAAGTCGGACATGCCTGTTCTCTCCACCATTTTTGCCAATTCTGATACAAACCATCTCTTCACAGTGCTCTCTCATCTTTTGATGGGTTCAGTAATTCAATGCAATGCCCACACTGAAGTTACAGAGAAGCCTTATGATTATGGGGGTTATTATGGAATTATCGGGTTACAATTCAGGTTCAAGAATGCTCAGGATACAGTTCTTCCATCAGAACAGCCTCTTCAGCTGTGCTTGTAGGGACAAGATTGGCAGGTTCTATAGCAAGCCACTAGCTTAAGTCTCAAGAACAAGAAGTCAAGTGATAATGAGCCAGGTGCAGGATCCAGAGCAAGTAAAATCTAGCAAGCTTTCCCAGAAGGTCTATATATGCTATGGATTGAACTATGTCCCTCCAAAACATATATCAACTTGACCAGGTCATGAGTTCCAGTATCATATGATTGTCCACGTTTTGTCATCTGTTACAATTTTCCTATGTATTGTAAATCTTATCTCTGTGATGTTAATAAGATAGGATTAGAGGCAGTTATGTTAATTAAAAAGAACTCAGTCTACAAGATTAGGTTGTATCTTAAGTCAGCGTCCTAGTCACCGGGTACTGCTCTAACAGAAAATACCATGAGTGGAAAGTTTCATGAGGAGAAGCTTATTGACACAGTCCGATAAGCCGCAAATCCATTCATAAGTTGTAAGTCTATTCAGAATGAGAAATCATCACAGCCCGGTAGGCTGAGTACAAATCCAGTGAGAGCATCTCGGCACAGGAACCTGGGGTCCAAAGGACATGCTCTGCTCTTGATGCTTCTCTCTTGGTGGTATGAGATTCCCAACTTCCTCAGCTTACTTCTCTCCCTTATATTCCACAAGCTTGAATCCTGCCTCACTAAGACAACTGCAAACCGTTCTCCATCATCAATATCACAGAGGCAGGATCCACAACACACGGGAGGAAGGGCACCATATTGGAACTCCAAACCAAGTCAAATCAACACATACACTTTTGGGGGGACACAATTCAATCCATGACAGTCAGTTACTTCTGAGATATAAAAGGTAGAAGCAATCAGAGAGATGGGGGACCCTACCAAGAAGGTAGTGCCAGGAGCACAGCATGTCCTTTGGACTTGGGGTCCCTTTACTGAGCAGCTCTTGTTGTTGTTACTTGCTGTCAAGTTGGTTCCGATTCATAGCAACCCCATGCACAACAAAACAAAACAAAACACTGCCTGGTGCTGTGCCATGCCCACAATCATTTTTATGCTTAAGCCCATTGTTGCAGCCACTGTGTCAATCCATCTCATTGAGGGTCTTCCTCTTTTTCACAGACGCTCTATTTTACCAAGCATGATGTCCTTCTCCAGGGACTGATCCCTCTTGACAACATGTCCAAAGCATGCAAAATGTAGTCTCACCATCTTTGCTTCCAAGGAGTACTCTGGTTGTACTTCCAGAACAGATCTGTTTGTTCTTTTGGCAGTTCGTGGGACAGTCGACATTCTTCTCCAGCACCACAGTTCAGAGGCATCAATTCTTCTGTCTTCCTTATCCATTGCCCAGCTTTTGCATGCATGTGGTGCGATTGAAAATACTGTGGTTTAACACAGGCACACCTTAGTCTCCAAGCTGACATCTTTACTTTCTAATAACACTTTATAAGAGGTCTTTTGCAGCATATTTTCTCAATGTGATGCATCCTTTGATTTCTCGACTGTTGCTTTAATGGGCACTGATGATGGAACCAAGTAGAATAAAATCCTTGACAACCGTTTTACTCAACTAGGGCTGCTCTAACAGAAATACCACAGAGTGGATAACTTTAACAAAGGAAGGTTTATTCTTATATAGTCTGGTAGGCTGCAAGTCCATATTCAGGGTGTCCACTCCCGGGGAAGGCTTTCCCCCTTGTCGGCTCTGGAGGAAAGTCCGATATTGCATCAGTCTTTGTCCAGGGAGCTTCTTGGTGCAGGAACCTCAGGTCTGAAGGATGCGCTCTTCCCCGGTGCTGCTTGCTTGATGGTATGAGGTTCCCAATTCTCTGCCTGCTTCTCTTTCCTTTTATCTCTTGTGGGATGAAAAGATTAAGGGTGGAGCAAGCCATACTCCAGGGAAACTCCCTTTACAGTGGAGCAGGGAGGTGATCCTATGAAGGGATCTACAGTGCCACCCTACTCCTTTAACATACAGTGTAGGAAAACCACAAAATGGAGGACAGTCACAAGATACTGGGAATCATGGCCCAGCCACATGGCTACGCATATTTTTGGAGGGACACAATTCAATCCATGACAACAACCTCAATCCTTTCTCCATTTATCATGATGTTGCTTACTGGTCCAGTTGTGAGGATTTTTGTTTTCTTGATGTTGAGGTGCAATCCATACTGAAGGTTGTGGTCTTTGATCTTCTCCAGTATTTCAAAGCTTCGTCACTTTCAGCAAGCAAGGTTATATCATCTGTATACAGCAGGTTGTTAAAGAGTCTTCCGCCAATCCTGAAGTCTCATTCTTCTTCGTAGAGTCCAGCTTCTCAGATTATTTGCTCAGCATACAGATTTAAAATATAAGATATAAGGATACAATCCTGATGCATACGTTTCCTGACTTTAAACCATGCAATGTCCTCTTGTTCTATTTTTACAGCTGTCTCTTGATCGATATACAGAGCCCTTATGAGCACAATTCAGTGTTCTGAAATTCCATTCTCTGCAATAATATCCATAACTTGTTATGATTCACACAGTAGAATACCTTTGCTTAGTCAACGAGACACAGGTAAACATCTTTATGGTATTTCCTGCTTTCAGCCAAGATCTGCCTGACATCAGCAATGATATCCCTGGTTCTGTGTCCTCTTCTGAATCCAGCTTGAATTTCTGGCAGTTCCCTGTTAATATACTGTTGCAATCATTTTTGAATAATCTTTAGCAAAATTTTATTTCCATGTGATGTTAATGATATTACTTGATAATTTCTACATTCAATTGGATCACCTTTCTTTGGAATGTGCATAAATATATATCTCTTCCAGTCGGTTGGCCAGGTAGCTGTCCACCAAATCTCTTGGCACAGATGAGTGAGCACTTCCAGTGCCACATGTGTTTGTTGAAACATCTCAATTGATATTCCATCAATTCCCGGAGCCGTTTTTTGCGAATGCTTTCAGTGCAGCTTGGACTTCTTCCTTCAGTACTGTTGGTTTCTGATCATATGCCACCTCTTGAAATGGCTGAATGTCTACCAGTTCTTTCTGGTATAATGACACTGTGTATTCCTTCCATCTTCTGCTGATGCTCCATGAGTCATTTAATATTTTCCCTGTAGAATCCTTCACTATTGCAACTTGAGGCTTGATTTTTTTCCTTCAGTTCCTTCAGCTTGAGAAATACAGAGTGTGTTCTTCCCTTTTGGTTTTCTATTTCCAGCTCTATGCACATGTTATTATAATACTTTATTTTGTCTTCTTGAGCTGCCTTTTGAAATCTTCTGTTCAGTTCTTTTATTCATCATTTCTTCCTTTTCCTTTAGCTATTTGACATTCAAGAGCAAGTTTTAGAGTCTCTTCTGATACCCAATTTGCTCTTTTCTTTCTTGTCTTTTTAATGACCTCTTACTGTCTTCAGGGATGATGCCTTTGATATCATTCCACAACTCGTCTTGTCTTTGATCATTAATGCTCAACACATCAAATCTGTTCTGGGATCATCTCTCAAGTCAGGTGGGATATACTCAATGTCATACTTTCTCTCTCATGGGCTTGTTCTAATTTTCTTCATTTGATTTATATAAGATTTGATGGTCTGTGCAGCAGTCAGCACCTGGTCTTGTTCTGGCTGATGAGACTGAGCTTTTCCAGGGGAAGACTGATGATGAGGACTTTCCTTCAGAGCTGACACAGAGAGAAAGCATTCCCCTGGATCTGATGCTCTGAATTCTAACTTCTACCCTACTAGACTGAAAGAATAAACTTCAGTTTGTAGAAGCCATCTACTTGTGACATTTCTGGTATAGCAGCACTAGCAGGCCACATCCCTGGGGAAACTCCCCTTACCACTTATTTGCTGATCTCTTCAGATCACATCATGGTAGTCATTACATTTCATCACAAAATTGAGGATGACTGAGTCATTACATAACTGCCAAATTACATCATTATCTAGCTGCCAAACAATATTGTTATGTAACTGACAAATCACTGAGAATCATGGCCCACCCAGGCTGATGCACAACCTTAACCATCACACAAATCAGTAATATTCTCATGTACTCCATAATTCTCACTGAGTATCTTATATGTGACAGCTTTGTGCTAGGCCCTAACACAATACTTATGACACCACACAGTAAATGAGCCATCTGGATATCTGTAAGGAAAACATACATGCAGAAAAACAGACAAATCGTAGTGGTACACCTTGATTAATTATCATAAAATGAATACACGCAGTAAAAACACACCCTCCAGATCAAGAAAGACAATATCACCAGCACCCCCCGGAAGTCCCCATCATGTCCCCTCCCAGGAACTGGCATCTCTCTTCACAACTGGAAATCACTATCCACAGTATCAGTGTTGTGGCAAGTAGCAGTTACTGGTTGGTTCATTTTTATCACTGAGTAGTGTGAGTCAGCATCAACTCAATGGCACTGGGTTTGGTTTGTTTTGTGTTAGTATCACATTGTATGAAAGTAACTATTCTTTCTTAAATCTCTAACCCCTACTTTCTCAGAATTGGTGTCCTTACTCCTCATTAACATTTCTAGACCATTTCCCACCTTTCTCCCTGAAAAAAAAAAGGGAAGTATCTCAGGTTTGACTCTTCAGTCACCAGGATACAGCACCATTGTCTCTCCTGGTTACTGTTGCCTATGTATGCCCAGGTCACGCTCTCCGGTTCCTTGAATAATGCTGTCATGAAACTTGCTCGGCATCATACCCACATGCAAGCCTCCACTGACAGACAGGTGGTGGCTGCTCATGAGTTGCACTGGCAGGAACTGAACCCAGGTCTCCTGCCTGGAAGGTGAAAACTCTACTAGGAACCACCACCAGCTCCTCTGCTCATATTTCATGGTGAGTTCAGTATCCGCATAAATGAACCTGGCCTCTGTCTTCGACCTCCTGTCCTCCAGTAATCTTGATTCCTCTAGCCTGCCTCACCTGCAAGTTCCCAGGGTAGCATCATTAATCCTGTCATTACCAGCAACTGCAAAACCCTCCCCTACACAATCTCGGTTCCAAACATCATACTCTGTGGTCACTACCACTATTTTTCTCCTCACTCCCCTAGTGCCTGCTCCAGTCTTCCCTCAACTCTACCAGACTTCATGGGCCCAACCATCTTCTCTTGGACCTCACTTCGTTTGAGTTCTCTTTTCACTCTATACTTATTCAAATTCCATGGTTGGTCATTCTCATCATCCTCAATCTCTTTGTCCCTCTCTTTCTTCTTTCTAGTACCTGCTTGGCAAAGTCACAGCCCTGGTTAAATTCACCGTAGTGCCTACCCCATGCAACAACCACGTAGAGCAACGTACATCTGCTACCATGCAGCTAAATACAGCTAGAGAATAGCATATAGAAACACTGTGCAGTGCATAACTTTGTGTGGCCCTTCCAGCCATGGTCTTTGTGACTTCCACAAAAAGGCTGGGTAGAATATGCAAATACAGTGTTTGTGGCCCACCAAGGGAATTGGACAGCGTTGCTGAAAAATGCAAATAAGATGCATGGAACACTTGCAGATGTGGGACCATGCACATAAATGTGTATAGAGCCCTAGTGAAGGGAGCCCTGGTGGCACAGTGGTCAAGTGCTCACCTTTCATCTGAAAGATTGGTGGTTGGAACTCACCAGTTAATCCACGGGAGAAAGATGTGGCAGTCTTCTTGCGTAACTCTATTCTGTCCTACAGTGTCACCATGAGCCAGAATTGACTTGATGGTGATAAGGTATGGAGTATGGAACGCTAATAAAGGGGGTGGTCAGTTTTGCTATTCCTTTAGGCTTAAAATGAGCCAATTCCAGAGACAGAAAGAGGACTTTACTACCAAGAAAAGCCAGGAGTTGAATGTGTTCTTTGGACGCAGGGCCCCTGTGCTGAGAATCTCCTAGATCCAGGAGACAGGGATGGCATGGCACGAGTGACAGCAGCATGAGCAGTGAGAATGAGGAGACTGATACACGATGGCACAGTGGGCTTTCTACATCATGGGACAAAGCAGCTTCAGTGGGAGCGCTAACTCACAGAGTGAGAGAACTGAGCACCTAGAGCTAAAGAGCTTTGTAACACTTGCCCAAGCAGGACAGAGAGCCAGGCTGAGGGACCAAGGGGCTAAGAAAGAGTTCTACCTGTGGGCATGGCTGAGAAAATGTTATGATTGAAGGACTTTATACTGAGTCATTCCTGATCCTAAATTGTAACCTGTTCTCCTGATAAATCTCATAGCTATGAGTTTGGTCTGTGGGTTCTATATAGCCATTGCAACAAATTATTGAACTCAGCAGAGAAGTAGAAAGTGCCATAGGAGGGACAGTTGGTGTCAGAATTGGTAAAAAGATTGGAAGGTAGAGATATGTCTGACCTCCACATCATAGGAATCAACGTTCAGCTGATGGTGATGGTGATTTTCCTCCCCTCTCCTGAGGCTGGAAAACCCTGGTGACGTAGTGCTTAAATGCTACATCTGCTAACCAAAAGGTTGGCAGTTTAAATCCGGTGGTCCTTGGAAACTTTGGAGCAGTTCTACTCTGCCATGTAGTGTTGCTATGAGTCAGAATGGACTCAGTGGCACTGGGTTTGGTTTTGGTTCTCTTGAGGTCAGACAAGGTCTGACATCCACACACCGTTTTTACAGTTGCTGCCAGAGGTGGAATTCCTTGCAGGGGCTCCTGCCTCGTCAAAGTATGAGACTTTAGAAGAAAAAGGACAAAGAGATATGGGAAATGAAACTTGATTCTTAAATGGTTACTTTGGTGGTTGTGTCCATAATAGCTGAAAGGAAAGTAGGCAATGGTATACAAAGCTGAGGAAAGAACAGACACATCTGGAAAACACCTGGCTAGTTAAGCCAGATGATTGATAGGGAGCCAGAGGACCAAGGCCATATGCATATAAATGGGAAGGAATCCAAAGGGTGGAAAGAAACATGAAACTGAAATACTTCATAAGATTTATGTGTTTATCTGAATGTACTCTGAATATTGGTTTAACTAAGGCAATGTTTCTTCTACTTAGCAAAGTAAAGCAGACCCAAATGCATGATGGATGTAAATATCAGGTATTACTGATTATGGAGAGTGTGTAACTCTGCCTTCAGCCAGTACTTGATTGAACACGCTAAAAAGGGAATTAAGATTTGCCAGGAGAAACATAGGCTCTTCCTTTCAAGGCAGTAACCCTGTGTATAGTGCTGAGGCTTTAGGTCAAAGACCTGAGCCCCACTGAGAACCTTGGAGTTGGGAAATTGGCATTTGAAAAAAATGCAGACTCTGTACCCCTCTCCCCCAACTCCTGGGAGAGCAGGAAATTTGCATTTGCAGGAAGGATCAACAGAAAAAAAAAAAAGATGATTCTTTTTTTCTTTTTGGAAACCCTTGTGTGTAGTAGTTGAGTGCTAGGGCTGCTAACTAGAAAGTCAGCAGTTCAAATTCGCCAGGTGCTCCTTGGAAACTCTATGGGGCAGTTCTACTCTGTCTATAGGGTCACTATGAGCCAGAATAGACTCAACAGCAGTGGATTTGGGGGTTGGGGGGTTTATTTTGGTGTTGCTTTTTGAACTGTGAGCAAGCAATGTACTGTTGGGTACATCTAGGCAGGAAGAGTCAGTGTCCATCAGAAGAACACCCTTCTAGGACTGGACATTAAAGGGAACCAAAGAATAAACAGCCTGGTATGCTCACTTGAGATGACTGCCTGGCTCTACTGGGGAAGTGGAAGTGGGAGAAGTACAGTAATAAAGCTGTGGGCTGAGTTTTAATGTGAACCACTGACACCCATTAACCTAGCCCACAGGAATCAGGCATGAAGGAGGTTGGTTGGTCTGAAGTACAGAGAGGTATGTGGACTCCCTAGCCTATGGCTAGAACATGTTGACCTAGCCCACTGGGATAGAAATAAGCTGAACAGACACAGATGTTTGACAGCTCGAGGTGATGCAGATTACTGCAATTTGATGGCTTACTCTGGATGCAGATGCTCTAAGTTCTAACTGAAGCAGAAGATTCATCTTTATTCCTCAGAGAATTGGTCCAATAGGGACAGTGTGGTAGTAGGCCCACTCCTCCAGTGTAAGAACTGGAGCCCTACCTTCATTTGCTTGAAGGACCTGCAGAACCCTATCCACTGCAGGAGAGCATACAAGGTCTTACAGTTAAGTCCATGAACTTAATTGTTCTAAGGGCTACATACCTTGTTGCCAAACATCACTACAGTCAACTTCCAAGTACATCCCTTGGGAAACTAAGCACCATTGCCAGTGCCTAGTCCACCCTTTAAAGCAATTTTGGAACTCTTTCTGGAATTGCCACTGCACACAGTGGCATGGTGGCAAGTTTGCTAACTTAATTGTATACTTGTCTGTGAGGGAGTTTTTAGCCAGTAAATAAATAACTATATTGGAATACCCTTCCTACTTACCTGATCTGGCCTCCAGTGACTTTGCTCTTTACCCAAAGATAAAGGAAATATTGAAAGGAAGACATTTTAATGACATTTAGGACATCAGGGGTAATACAACGATAGCTGTGGTGGGCATTCCAGAAAAAGAGTTCCAAAATTACTTTGAAGAGTGGACCAGGCACTGGCATTGGTGTGTAGTATCCCAAGGGGAGTAATTTGAAGGTGACTGTAGTGATATTCAGCAATAACATGTGTCGCACTTTTTCTAGGATGAGTTGGAAAACTTAATTGGCTGCCCTTGTATACCCCCTAGGCATCTGCCCACTCTCCTCCTGGCCCAGTAGGCCAGTCCCTAGACTTAAGTCATTACATGGCTCCATTGGGGGCCTGCTGGGCTTCATAAGGGAGGGAAGAGAACATTTCCCAAAGGAACTGCAGGGCCTAGAGAAAAAGTGTGAGTCTAGATTCTGAAGGTGCTGGGGCAAAGTGGGTGGAAGAAAGGTATAGTGCTTTCGGGAACCATTGGTTTTGTTCTATGTCAGAATTTTCTCCTGCATTACAGGAGATGGGGTCTGATTGCTAGCCAGTGTACCTCATATGCTGCCACTGTCCACAGACAGCGGAGGCTTGATGTTAAACAGCTATGATGCTAAACAGCTTTTAGCAGAGCTTCCTGGATAAGGTGGACTGAGAATAAAGGCTTGCCCATCTATTTTCTAAAATCAGCCAGTGAAAACCGTATGGAGCACAACAGTCTGGTTCTTAACCAATCACAGGGAACATTGCTTTGGAAGCACTACCCCAGTACACTGTGACAATACAAGCAGGCTTACCAGATGGCTCCTAGAAGGCCTACGTGAGGCCAGCCAGCTTAGATAAGGGAGCATGCTACAATAAACGTACTCTGTAAGGCTGGACAACTCACCAGATGGCTAAGTGCCTTGGGAGGGTCAAGAGGATCCTCTGTTCACTAAAACAATACAGAATCCATAGCAGTGTCCACTGTAGGAAATGCAATTACAAGCTCTGATCACTGTCACCTGAGATAACAGACCCCCCTCTCTGAAACAGCAGAAGTCCAGTGGAAGCACTTAACTGTCAGAAGCCAGGAAGGTCAGAATTATAATAAGCACTGAAATCAGAGTGGCATTCAGAGAGCCTAATCCAAGGAATTATGGAGACAGTTAATGAGCCATGGCATCCCTAGTCACAAATAGATGGGCAGATAACAAGACAAGACAGCGTGACTGGCAGTTGAGTGTGGCAACACCATTTCCACCTTCCTCCGCTGAGCCACATCATAGTGTCTGCTGATGGCCCCCGAGAGACTCCATAAGTAGGGTGTCATCTTTGCCAGCCAGGAGGCAAGGCCTGCCACACCTAAGGGCCCAACTTCTTTCTGCTGCCGCTGGAAACAGCCCCTCTCAGCAGAAAAGCAATTTTTAAGATAAGCACATCTAGAGAAGTCAGTGGCTTCTGGCAACCACATGTGAAGGCATGTTTCTTTCCTGCCTTCCCTGAGCTACACCATAGTCTCAACTGATGTGACACTGGAGAGGCAGCACAAGTAGATTGTCATCTTTATCAGCCAGGTGTCAGGGCATGCCATACCTGGGGACCCAGCTGAGGCCTACCACTGAGCCAAGCAGCAGCACCAGGCTTGACAGCATCTCTATTACCAGAGAAGCAGTATGTAAGCCAGCTGCAACTAGAGAACACAGTGACAGCTGGCAGCCAAGTTTACCAGTGTCCCTTCTCAGTCCCTTCTTAGAGCTTTGCCATAGCTTCTGTTGGTGTAATGCTGGATAAACCAAACAGTTTTTGATGGAGCAAAACAGCAATCAGTATCTAACCATTTAAAGAAGCAGACCACCATGGCTCCAGAAAACTCCCAAATAAAGAATCAAAAAACATCCCAGGTGAAGAAGCCTTTCTGAAACTACTGGATGTAGAATACAAAAGAATTATGTATTGAGCCCTTCCAGAGGTTAAACAAAATGCAACAGAACAAAGTGAAAAACTAAGTAAGCTATATGAACTGCTAGAACATCAGTGATCTGAAATCCAGCAGATCAATAATAAAATTACAGTTAGAGAATTCAATGCAAAGCCAAAAGAGCAGGACTGAGAAAATGGAATGCAGAATTAGCGAGATTGAAGATAAAGCAACTGACACCAGCATTTATGAGAGGACACAGATAAAAGAAACAAGAAAAATGAAGAAGCGTTAAGAAATATGTGGGACTCTATCAAGAGGAATGACATATCAATAACTGGAATTCCTGAGCAGGGAAGGACAACAGAAAATACAGAGAGAATTGTTGAAGAGTTGCTGACAGAAAACTTTCCTGACATCAGGAAAGAAGAGAACATAGATATTCAAGATGCTTATTGAACACCACAAAACATAGACCCCAAAAGAAAGACACCAAGACATATTATAATAAAGTTTAATGAAATTGGCCTTGGCTTTAATGAAATGAACCAAAAAGAAAGGTTCTTAAAGGCAGCTAAGCTTAAAGCAAAACTAACATACAAAAGGAAACCCTGTAGGCTTTCATCTGACTTCTCAGCAGAAACTATGTTGGAAAGAAGGCAGTGGGATGACACGTATAAAGCCTTGAAGGAGAAAAACTTCCAACCAGAATTATATATCCTGCAAAATGGTCTCTCAAATATGATGGTGAGATGAACACATTCTCAGCTAAACAGAAGCTTAGAGACTTCACAAAAAGCAAACGAAAACTACAAGAAATACTGAAAGAAGCTCTTCATTTAGAAAATCACTAACATCAGATGTACACTCAATGATGAAATGCAGTACACAGCATCCAGAGTCCTACTCGGTTAGAGAAGTCACAAAGCTCAGTCGGAGCTAAAATGTTAAAATTAGGGAACTAGAGTTCTTAACATGTAAACTATAAGATCATCACACTGCAAAGAGGGTTACATTAGAGCAGTTATAGCCCTTTCAGATGGAATGGAAGTTAAGGAGGTACACAGAAGTTAAAGGTTGGTTTAAATTTACAACATTTAGGGAGATCAAAGGGTAGCCACAAAACAGACTAACAATGCCACATATCAAAACAGGAGACATAATACATGAGCCTCAAAAGACAGAAAACCAACATAGAGAAAGATAAAATGAGAACCCAAAAGAAAAATAACCCAGAAAAGAATATTAAGTGGAACAAAGAAAATGTCAACAACACAAAAATAAAGGCACCAAAATGACAGCCAGCCAGCCAAGTGCCATCAAGTCAGATCCTACTCGTGGCGACTAAACACATATGTATCAATAATTACACTGAATGTAAATGGATTGAATGCTCCAATTAAGAGGCAGAGAGCAACAACTTGGATCAAAAAACATGATCCGTCTATATGCTGTTTACAAGAAACACACTTTAGACTGGAAGATATGAACAAACTGAAAATCTAAGGATGAAAAATACATACTAAGCTAACAATGTGCAAACAAGAGCAGGAGTGGCAATAATAATCTCAGATAAAAAAGACTTTAATGTAATATCCACCATCATGGACAAGAATGGTCACTATTGCTTAAAGGTTCAGTACATAAGCAGAATATAACATTATTAAATATTTATGCACTCGATGCCAGAGCATCTAAATACATTGAACAAATGCTGACAACACTGAAAAATGAGATACAGCACTCCACAATAATAGTAGGTATTTTAGTCATCTAGTGCTGCTCTAACAGAAATACCACAGAGTGGATGGTTTTAACAAAGGAAGGTTTATTCTTACACAGTCTAGTAGGCTACAAGTCCAAATTCAGGGTGTCCACTCTAGGGGTAGTCTTTCCCTCTGTTAGCTCTAGAGGAAAATCCTTGTGTTGCATCAGTCTTTGTTCAGGGAGTATCTTGGCACAGGAACCTCAGGTCTAAAGAATGCAATCTTCTCCAGGTGCACCTTTCTTGATGGTAGAAGGTTCCCAACTCTCTGCTTGCTCCCTTTCTTTTTATCTATTGTAGGATGAAAGGATAAAAGGTGGTGCAAGCCACACTCCAGGGAAACTCCCTGTATAATGGAACAGGGAGGGGAACTTAGGAAGGGATTTACAGCCCCACCCTAGTCCTCTTTGACATACAGCATAGGAAAATCACAAAATGGAGAACAATCATAAAATACTGGGAATTGTGACCTAGCCAAATTACTACATATAGTTTTGGGGGGACACAACTCAATCCATGACAGAAGATGTCAACATTCCACTTTCAGCAGTGGACAGATTACCCAGAAAAAATGCTCAATATAGATACAGAAGATCTTACTGCAATAATCAGCCAAGTAGACCTCATTGACATATACAGAACTTTTTACCCAACAACAGACAAGTACACCTTCTTTCCCAATACACATACAATATTCTCCAGAATAGATCACATATTAGGTCATAAAGCAAGTCTCAACAAAATCCAATCCACTGAATTATTGCAAAGCATCTTCTTGGACCAAATAAGTTAAAATCAATAGCAGAAAAAGTATGGGTGGAAATTTGAACTCGTGAAAACTGAAAAATACCTTGCTGAAAAATTCATGGGATATAGAAGAAAGCGAGGATGCAATAAAGAAATTAATGAAATCAAATGAGAATGAAAACATAACTAACCAGAACCTATGGGATACAGTGGAAGCAGTGCTAAGAAGACAATTTACAAATGCACACATCCAGAATGAAGAAAAGTCCCAAACCAAACAATTAACCCTACAACTACAATGAGTAGAAAGAGAACAACAAAAGAACCCCTTAGGCACCAGAAGAAAACAGATACCAAAAGTTAGAGCAGAACTAAATGAATTAGATGATAGAAAGGTAATTGAAAGAATTAACAAACCCAAGAGCTGGCTTTTTGCAAAAATCAATGAAATTGATAAATCACTGGCTAAACTTACAAAAGAAAAACAAGAGAGGAAACAAATAACCCTAACAAGAAATGAGACAGGAGATGTCACAACAGACCCAACCAAAATCAAAAGTATCATAACAGAATACTACAAAAGAAACTGTCCTCCAACCGATTTGAAAACCTAGAGGAAATGGACAAATTCCTTGATTCATGTCACCTACCAAAATTATCACAAGGTGAAGCAGAACAAGTTAATAAACCCATCACAAAGAAAGAGTTTGGAAAAGTAATCAACAAACTACCAATCAAAAAAGTCCGGGCCCAGATGGCTTTACTGGAGAATTCTACCAAACTATTAGAGAGAAGTTAATTCCAATACTACTGAGGCTATTTCATAGCATAGAAAAGGACTGAATAGTCCCAGATTCATTCTATGAAGTCAGCATAATCCTGATATCAAAGCCAGAGAAAGATCCCACCAAAAAAGAAAATTACAGACCAATATCACTCATAAACCTAGGTGCAAAAATCTTCAAAAAAATCCTGGCCAACAGAATTCAACAACATATCAAAAAATTAATTCATCATGACCAAGTTGGATTCATAGCAAGGATCTATGGCTGGTTTAAAATCAGAAAAACAATTAATGTGATCAACCACACAGATGACACAAAGGATAAGAATCACCTGATTTTGTCAAATGATGCAGAAAAGGCATTTGACAAAGTTCAACACCAACTCATGTTAAAAACTCTCAGCAAAATAGCAATAGAAGGAAAATTCCTCAATGCAATAAGGGACATCTACACAAAGCCAACCACCTACATCATCCTGAATGGAGAGAGACAGAAAGAATTCTGCTTGCAAATGGGAATTAGACAAGGCTGCCCACTGTCACCACTTCTATTCAACATTGTGCTAAAGGTTCTGGCCAGAGCAATTAGATGAGACAAAGAAATAAGCGGCATCCACATTGACAAAGAAGAAGTAAAAATCTCCCTATTTGCAGATGATATGATTGTATACACAGAGAACCCTAAGGAATCCATAAATAAACTACTGGAACTAATAGAAGAGTTCAGCAAAGTATGAGGATATAAGATAAACAATAAGTAAAATGGTAGGATTCCTTTACACCAGCAAAGAGAGCATCAAAGAGGAACTTGCCAAATCAATACCGTTTACTATAGCCACCAAGAAAATAAAATACCTAGGAATATATCTAACCAGAGAAGTAAGAGGCCTATACAGAGAAAATTACAAGACCCTACTGCAAGAAACCAAAAGAGACTTACACAAGTGGAGAAATTTACCTTGCTCGTGGATAGGAAGACTTGACATTGTGAAAATGTCTATTTTACCCAAAGCGATCTGCGTATGCAATGCAATCCCAATACAAATTCCAATGTCATTTTTTAAGGAGATGGAGAAACAAATCACCAACTCTGTTTGGAAAGGGAAGAAACCTCAGATAAGTAAAGCACTACCAAAGAAGCAGAACACAGTGGGAGGCCTCCCACTACCCGAACTTAGAACGTACTACACTGCCATGGTAGTCAAACAGCCTGGTACTGTTACAAAAAGAGACATACAGACCAATGGAATAGAATAGAGACCCCTAGAAATATCACCATGCTCTTATGAACAGTTGACATTCAACAAAGTCCCCAAGATTGTAAACTGGGATAAAAACAGCCTTTTTAACAAATAGTGTTGGCAAAAGTGGATTTCTGTCTGCAAAAAAAACTGAAACAAGACCTATATCTCACACCTTACACAAAAACTAACTCAAAATGGATCAAAGACCTAAACATCAAACCTAAAGTGATAAAGATCATGCAAGAAAAAAATAGGGACAACAGTGGAAGTTCTAATATACAGCTTAGACAGACTATGAAATCTGACCAACAATGCACAAACAACAGAAGAGAACATAGATAAATGGGAACTGCTAAAAATCAAACAGTTATGTTCATCTGAAGACTTTATCAAGAGAGTTAAAAGATGGCCTACAAAATGGGAAAAGGTATTTGCCAACTACATGTCAGATCAATGTCGGATTTCAGTAATCTACAAGGTACTGCAAAACATCAACAAGACAAAGGTAGACAACCCAGCTAAGCAATAGGCAAAAGAGGTAGATACACACTTGACCAAAGAAGACATCCAGGCAGCCAAAAGACACATGAGGAAATGCTCACAATCATTAGCTATTAGGGAAACGCAAATCAAAACTACAATGAGATACCATCTCACCCCAACAAGGTTAGGAGTAATCCAAAAAACACAAAACAACAAACACTGGAGAGGCTGTAGAGAGACTGGAACTCTCCTGCACTGCTGGTGGAAATGTAAAATGGTACAACTTCCCTTGCAAAGCAATTTGGCACTTCTTTAAAATGCTAGAAATAGAAACACCATTTGATCCAGTAATCCCACTGCTTGGAATACATCCTACAGAAACAAAGCCGGTCACACAAACAGATATGTGCACATGAACGTTTATTGCAGTAGTGTCCACAATAGTAAAATGATGGAATCAACCTAGGTGTCCATCAACAGATGAATGGATAAACAAGCTATGGTACATATACTCAATAGAATGCTATGCAACAATAAAAAACAGTGATAATTTTAGGAAGCATCTCATAACTTGGTTTCAACTGGAAGACGTTATGCTGAGTGAAATCATTCAGCAGCAAGAGGACAAATACTGTGTGAGACCTCTACTATAAAGACTTGAAAATAGCCTTATGCACAGAAGAAAAGACTCACTGACAGCTACAAGGGTGAAGAGGGAGAGAGAGAGTGGTTCATAGATTACATAGTCGATAGAAATTTGGTTAAGTGACAGCACACAGTGGAGAGCAGAACAACATAACTGGACTTCACCATAAACTGAAAGGTTTTCTAAACTCAACCCAGTATTTCAAAGGATAGAGTAGAAGTAATGGGGGTCCAGGGACCATGTTTTAAGGGGACATTGAGGCCAATTGGCATAACAGGTCTATTGCTAAGAGAGTCTTCTGCACCCCATATTGGTGAGCGGCGTCTGGGATCTTAAAAGTTAGCAAGCTGCCATCTGAGGTACACCAAATGGTCCCAGCTCATCTGGAACAGATGATGACTGAAAACATCAAAGATGTGAGGGAAAAAGAGCCCAGGAAGCACAATATTATGAATGGGAGACTGCATCAGCATGAGACCAGAGGAACCAGATGGTGCCCAGCCACCACCAAAGGCAGCTGTGATGGAGAACACAGTAGAAAGTCCATGAGGCAAACCACAAGAAAGAGGTGTGCAGTTCAAGAACTCTTCTAAAAGGCCAGAAGTGATGGTCCGACAGCCTGGAGGGTCCCTGGAGAACAAGCCCCTAGACCTGCAGCTGGCCCTGAGCAGAAACCAGTACTGATGTCAGCTCTTCCGACATGAATGGACAGGACTCAGGCACACAGTGTCAGCATATGGTATGTGTATTTTATGGGTTTGTTCATTTATAGGAGGCTGTCCTACTGTTTTTTTTCTAGACGTGAGAGAAGAGAGGGGACAAGGGTTCATTAAGAGGATACTACAGACAAAGCGTGAAAAGGAAGAGTGTGCTGTCACAGAGTGAGGAAAGCAGATAGAGCTGCAGATAGGTGGGCATGTGGAATTGATTTGGATTGTATGCTTTAAGTTAATGTTAATAAAATACAAAACTCATTGTCAAGTCAGTTCAGACTCATAGCAATCCTATAGGACAAAGTAGAACTGCCTAATAGGGTTTCTAAGGAGCACCTGGTAGGTCAAAACTGCTGACCTTCTGGTTAGCCACCATAGCTTTTAACTGCTGTGCCACCAAGTTTTCTGTTTGGGACATCCCCCATATGAATTATTTGGCCTGTGTAGTGAGAGCTATCTATTGCAGTAGGGAAGACCAAGTGGAAGCCTCTGAAATTTCTCCTCCCAAGTTAGTAAATCACAACACTCTTGAATCCCAAGAAGACAGTGGTAAAAATTAGTGTCTCTCATGCAAATTTAACTTGGATTGTACACTTTCACTCAATCACTGTAAAAAAAAAAAAATTAGTGCCTCTCTTAAAAGACCTAAAGGATGCCTCATATCTTCACTGAGCTGACTAGTCTAGTGTTGAAACACCAAGATGG
Organism: Heterohyrax brucei; assembly: GCA_028571685.1. Lineage (NCBI taxonomy): Eukaryota > Metazoa > Chordata > Mammalia > Hyracoidea > Procaviidae > Heterohyrax > Heterohyrax brucei. The sequence continues at coordinate 35,335,038 of CM053140.1, forward strand.
ATCCTGGAGGACTTCAGCAAAACCCAATCAAGTAGTGACCCCCCATTGCAGATGGGGTACCACCGCTAGGGCAGATTAACATGGCCTCGGGTGTGTGGTATGCAGCCATTGACTCAGACACAGTGAAGCAGAATTCCTGGAGGTGGCCATCAAGAATGAATTCTGGGCAGAGGTGGATTTAGGGTACCACTAAAGAAGCTAGAGCTTCAGGATCTGAGCATTGTGGGTGCCCTTCTGTAATGTGCTAGGAACCAAGGGGAGACCAGCTTTGCTGTCAGGAGGCATTTCTATGGCAGCATGCCTGGGAAGTTGCTTAACAAAATCCAAACAGATGGGGCATGAATCCCCAAGCACCAGTGTTTACTCATACCTTATTTTTTCATTCTGAATAAATATTCATTTTCCTACATCAGATTTTGTTCATGATTTTGTATTATTTTTCTTAAAGAGGGCCTGATATTTGCTACTGTTCCTGTCATCAGGTCGACCCTAACTCACGGTACCCTGTGTACAATGGAACGAAACATTACTTAGTCCCACTTCAAACTCACAGTCTCTGGCTCATTTAAATCCAGTTCATTTCACCAAGAGTCTCCCTGGTCCTTGTTGGCCCTCTCCTTCACCAAACATGATGTCCCTCTTCAGCTCTTGGTCTTTCCTGATGGCATATCCAAAGCAAGCAAGTTGAACAGTGTTCTGTGGTGACCCATCAGGCCTCCCTTGGGTAATTTTGGGAAGCAGATCACCAGGCCCTTATTCCTAGTCTATTTTAGTCTGAAACCATCAAGGGTGACTGCTGATATTTGAAATACTAGTGGCATGCCTTCCAGTGTCACAGAACCACACAAACTGACCCAGCGTAACAGACTGACAGATGGATAGTGGCTTTAATATTCAGTTTCCACAAAACCCGGATCTGCCACTGATTTAGGGGTCTAGAGCAGGAGTTGGTATAGACTCGACCGCAACAGGTTTGGTTCAGTTTTTTAGAGCAGTTCTACTCTGCGTATACGGGGTCTCCATGAATTGGATTGACTGAACAGCAACCGACAACAACTACAATAACAAAGAATAGTTCTTAATTCTTTAAAATCACTTTGTTCCACATCCCCTGTTTTGTTCCGTTTAATTGTGGTGAAAATACACATAACAAAATACACACTACCGTCACAATTTCCCTGTACAATTCAGTGACAGTGGTTACACTCCTCATGTTGTGCACGCATTTCCTCTAACCTTTTGCTAATCATTCCATCATCGTTAACATAATCTGAATGCTCCCTACGCAATGACTCCTCCTTTCCATTGCTCCCTGTTTTTAATAGACCAAACACGAAAATAGGTTGGTCGTGGGCCGGTCTGCACAGCAGAACCAGCAGATGGCACTATGCCGACTGCAACCTTGTTCCCCCTCCCACCTTTACCCAAGTCAGTGAAGCCGGCCTTAACCGAGCCCGGGTTTTCTATCCGACCGTCTGGACCGCTGCTCTCTGCTGCCTCTCAGAGGATATCTGCTAATAAGACACCTTGTGCACACTAGGCGCGTCTGGTCTCTTTCTCACGGCTCTGAAACCATTATTGAAAGTTTATTATAGCTGCTTTAAGCTCCTGGGGCTTTTCCAGGGCCTCTGAAAACCCTGAGTGAAACTAGTTACTCACTGGGAACCCTCAGTGGGTGGCTGCCTTCTCCCACACATGCCCAGGCAGCTCTCAAAAGGGCAGCACACCTACACAGATACTCCAGGACACACATACCCAGGCATGCACATGTTGAGTCCACCAGAGACACAGCCACACTCATGGGGAGCCCAGGCTGAGAGGCACAGAGATGAAGGAGCAGCCCCAAAGCATTTTATGAAGGAAAAACAAAAAATAGCCACGTGCCCATCTACTCAAACACAAGGTTGCACTAGCAACCTGGTGTGTGTTTTGTTTGTTTTTAAAATAAATAGTTTCTTGATATTGTGGATCCGTGCCTGGGCAGGGCTGACAGGTCCTCTAAGCTCTGCCCACCAGAGACTCCACCATGGCCAGAGAGCAGGTTAACCAGTAGGCTGAACGTGGGTGCCACCACCCACCCATCTGTCAGTTTGTTGTGCTCTTGGTGGCTTGCATGTGTATAGAATGCTGAAAGCTATGTCATTGGTATTTTCAAGTGCCAGCAAGGTCACCCAAGGTGGACAGGTTTCAGTGGAGCTTCCAGACTAAAACAGACTAGGAAGAAAGGGCTGGCGATCTACTTTCAAATTTTAGCCAGTGAACACCTATCGACCGCGTGAGAATATTGTCTGACACAGCACTGGAAGATGAGCCCCCTAGGTTGGAAGGCATGAGACAACGGTTCTAACAGTGGACTCAAACCTACCAGTGATCATGACGATGGCACAGGACCTGGCAGTGTTTCTTTGAGCTGACTCAGTAGCAACTAGCAAGGACCTGGCCAAGTTTAGTAAGTGGCTGCCATCATATCCAGTCCCTCGGTGGCACCAACGGTTAAGTGCCGGACTACTAGCCAAAAGGTTGGCAGTTAGAACCTACCCAGATGTATGTCAGAAGACAGCCTGGTGATCTGCTTCCAAAAGATCACAGCCTTGAAACCCCTATAGAACAGTTCTATTGTACGCAGATGGTGTCACCATGAGTCAGAACTGACTTGATGGCAATTAACAACATCTCGAGAGTGGTGACCCCAAAGCACAGGGGAGGGAGGTGGCAGGGGATGGCGGGACAGGCTGTGTAAGGCAGGGCTGCAGGTCCTTCCTCCTGTGTTTACAGTGCTAGACAAACAAGTGGGAGGCTTGTGTGTGGGAGTCTGGATTCTCCAGGTAGAGCAGAGTCGTTTGTAAATGCATGTTAGAGGAGCTCGCCGTCAGCACCCTACTCCTCACCTCACTCTCATGGAAACCAGACTTGACCTCTTCTAATAAGCTACTACCAGAAACAGGCAGGGACCTGTCCCAGGCCTGCCTCCTTGGAAGTCTGAGTTTCAGCAATTATGTTTCCAAACATCTCAGTGTGCTGGCCTCTCAGGGGTCACTGAATCATCTCACCCACTGGTTTTATTAAGGGAACACAGGGCCTTTCCTCCAACCGGGTGCAATAGCCAGGTAGTTAGACTGAGTCACAGGCCATCCCAGAAAGGGCATCCCAAGAGCTGGCCACTAGGCAAGATTTTAGGATCAAAGATCCTAAAATGCCCCTTGATGGAGGCTGCCTGCCTCCCATGCAGACTAAGGCCACATTGCCTGTGCTCACATTTGGCCACCAGAGCTCTGGGGATACCTGAGGGGCTACCTGGAGGAGGTGCCTGCAGGCACCTTGTGAGGAGAGTGCTGGATTCCCTATTTCACAAGCCCAGCTCAGAGCAACCAGCCAAGACTTTCTGGGCAGCTCTTGCACATTGCTGTTGGGCAGGTCTGGCTTCTCACCTCAGGCCCAGAATCTGCCCCCACATGCCTCAGCTGCCTGCCAAGGCCCAGCTGGCTGTCTAGCTCCAGTTCCCCAGAGCACCTGTGAGTCACTGTCAGTCACACACCTGTCTGCACACCCCCTCCCACAACAGCCTGAATTGTGGCTTGATGAGAGTCAGGTCAACAAGAGTCAAGAATATGGGGCCAGGAGTACGTAGGGCCCTCGGGAGCAAGAAATGGCAGGCCCAGAACTTACACAGTTTGAACGTGTCCTCAAAGCTCTTACTTACGGAAACAAGAAGCTTGCCCAGTGTGTGCCTGACTGGAACCCCTGATCCAAGCAGAAAAGGGCGGGGGTTCCTTGCTCCTCAGCCTCCCCTTGCTGCCGGCAGCAGCAGTATAGGAGAGCAGTCACCAGCACAGCAGATTTTTAGGAATGGGCGGAAGCAGGAGGAAAAGGCCCTCCCTGCTTTCCCACATTCTGATTTGTCCTTCCTGGGAGCTCAGGCCCTGTAGCGGAACTGATCATATTCAAAGTGGGAACTGAAGCAGAAGCCAGGCTGTCCCAGACTTCATCACATGGCCCAGTCACATCCCCTACTCATTTAGGCCACTAGGTTTATTGTGCACTCACCATTCACTCATCCTCAGGGAACCGGGAGACACAAAACCCTGCCCTCCAGGAGCTTACAGCCTAGGAAGCCAGGACCAAAGAGATGGAAGCACAGCACAGTCTTGCTGGGGAGGTTATTCTCTTAATGTTGTTCTAAACATCATTTTTCTTAACACTGACCTCTTAACACAGCACATCCAGATTCCCCTACATCCTGCCACCCAAATCAGTGTCTTCATGGGTTGGTGTGGCATTCTAATAACCTGCCAAATGTGAGCTCTGTTTTCTAACCCCAGGGACTCTGATCCCTTGCACAAGCTGTTGGGCTGGGGGCTGCGGGGGGTGTGGGCATATCCCAGCCTCTCTGCAAATGCTCAGAGGACTCCCAGGAAACTGCCGCAGGTGCCCCGCTGTCTCTTGGCCACCCTCTAGGGATCCACACACCACTTCACGAGCTTTCACAGGTCTCATGGTTTCCAAGGAAAAGGAAGAAAAATCTCAAGAACACAGTGCTTCCAGTGACCTGTCCCAGTGAGTAGCAGGGACTGATCAACCACAGAGAACAGAGGAAGGTGTTTCCTTGACCTGCTGCTGCCCTTTGATTTCCTGCTGTTTGTACCATGAACCCACTCACCTCTCAGCGCTGGCTAGGTGCTGGGCTCAGCCCCTGCAAAGCAATAATCTGCCTGGAGACTACTGGGCAGCTTCATTCCTGCCCCACTCCCTCTGCGTAACCCCAGATCACCCAGCTGGGGTGTAGTGCATAGGGGTTACATTAGTGCTTGTGGGATGAAATCCTTCCCAAGCCCATCTAGCAATGCCCCTCACACTCAGGGGCACAGAACCCTGCTGCCCTCTGCCCAGGGATGGAAGGCTGCAGGAGGAGAGACTCCAGAGTAGAGGTTGTGGCTCTCCAGCCTCACTGGTTCCTGCTTTGGGGCCCTGCAGGAACCTTGGGGATGGGCAGACCAAAGCCTCTTAAGTTGTCGCTGCTGTGTGCCCAGAGGTTCCCAAGCTGAGCTTGGCAAGGATGCAGGACTCCACAGGTCTGGGAGACAGTGACCAGTCAGAGTCAGAGCAGATAGCTGCACCTGGCCCAGGTGAATGTCTAGGCCAGGACTTGGGCTGGTGCCAGGGCTGGGGCAGGTGTGCAGCAGGGCCAGGCAGCTGTGACTGGTCTCATTTCAGAACCACCTCCTCCCACTGGCATGGGGGATGTCTTCCTCACCTGCAGCCACCTATCCCTTCTCCTCAGACCAGGAAGCCCCTAGCTGGGGGATGTTCAGGCAGGGACTTTCTTCTTATTTCCTCTGAGCTAAGCCCTCCACTGCCTGTTGTGGGCCACATAGCTCAAACATCCGTTTCCGGCTTGGGTAGTGGTAATGGACTGGTCCCTTGAAGTGGAACCAGCAGCCACGACAGAGAGAGCTTTCTCAGACGGCCCAGTGTCCTTGAAAGTTTGCAGGGTCCATGGTTTGGACAGAGGACTACCACGGCCGCCAGAGGCCAGGGCCGCTAGGAGGTACTGGCTGCGGGGGCGGCGGGGGCCCGGGCCTCGGGGTCGGCGAGGAGGGGCTTCCCGAGTGCACTGGGCGACCACCGTCGGGGGTGGCGCTAGCCGCTCTCCGCCGCAGATGCTCCAGCAGGCGAGCGCTCAGTGCGGGCTCCAGGAGGCGGCAGGCAGGCAGTACACCCGCCAGGCGCTCAAGGCAGGCGCTGTAGCCCTCGCGGTAGCTGTCCAAGGGCGCTGCGGGAGAAGAGAGACATGAAGCCGGAAAGCGGTGCGGGTGCAGGAGCGGGGCAGGTCGGGCAGGGTCACTCACTGGGTGCGGCTGCCGGGCACAGGGACATGGGCAGCTCCTGCAGGAAGCGCACAGTCATTTCCAGGATGTCCGCCTTCTCCAGCTTCGAGCAGCGGGAGCTCTGCGCCCAGCCACGATAGAGAGGGACCGAGAGAGGGACAGACAAGACAAATCTCTGGCCGGCTGCTCCTGGCACTGAGTTCTGGCCAGGAGCTGGATGTCCCCACGCACCGTGGCTAGCGGTGAGTCCGCTCCTCAGCGCTAGTCACGCCCGGGCGCCGCCTTGGCGCCGGGCAGATCCCCCCTCGCAGGTGGCGGGTAGGGGCGCCCTGCTCACCCATCATAGTGGGCTCCTGGCCGCCTCGCCGCCTGGCGCGCGGAGCCCCGGCCGTGCAGCACTCACCTCTCTCCCCAGCAGCGGCAGGATGAGCCCTTTGAGCTGGCTCAGGCTCTCGTTGATGCGCGCGCGGCGGCGCTTCTCGAGCAGAGGCTTCAGGCTCTGCGGACGGAATAGAGGCCACGGTGTCATGGTGCCCATTCCAAGCGGCGTCCCTGGCCGCCCGGACCCTCAGCCCCCTCTCCTACCTTGCGCAGTTCCGCCCCATCCCCGGCCCTTCGGGGCAGCCCCATGTGGAGCAGGAGAGCGACGGCCGCCTGGTCTTGGCAGTAAAGACCTGCTCTGTGCAGACCTGCGTTTAGACCCACGCAGTGCTAGGAGCTAGGTCGCGGGGAGATTCAGCGCCGGCCTGGAGGAGTGAGCACCGCGCCTCCGCAGCCCGGTTTTAAGCAGGTGGCACCCAGCAGCCGCGCCCCGCCCCGCCCCGCAGCGCTCCAGGGTGCAGCCGCCACCCTCTCCCGGCTTTGTCACTGCTCAGGGCGGGGCGGGAGGGGGAGTGCCCCCCGCCTCCCGGGGATCTGCTCCCGGTCTTCTTGTCCCATCTGCGGCGGTGTCGGGTACACAGGCCTTTGGAGCCCTCCCACCACCTGTGGGCGAGTGTGTGCGCCGTCGGGGGCCCAAGGTCACCTCCGGTCCTGGTGGCAGGAGGAGAGGCCTGGTCTTACCTGACTCAGGTTGCGGCCCTCTACCCCTGCTCCCTGTCCTTGGGAAGGGCATCAACTCTTGGGTGGGAGGACAGATCTGCTCTCTACGTTCAGTTCCCGCATTCCGCTCCAGCCCCTTTTCTAAGTCCTGACCTAGACCAGGAAAGGGAACCTAGCGGCCACAGGGTTGTGGAAACAGGATCTCAGGGCGCTCCACCGGGCACGGTAAGGAGCAGGGACAGAGGAATTAGCCCCGCAGTGCTGGCGAGCCACAAGCTGCTCCGCTGACTGAAGTCTGAGCTGGAAGGGGAAACCCAGGTCCGGGGAGACATTGCGACCTACTTAGCCTCTCGCCCTTGGGGACTGGCCGGATGGGACCAGGTACCTGGACTCCCTGTCCAGGATTCTAAGCTTCTGGCGGTTCACTGAGTTAGGTTCACCTGGTTCTTTTGCCCCTGGTTTTCAGATGGAGAACCAAGGCCCAGAGTGGAGAAGGCAACCCTGGAGTCCCAACTCCGTTAACCATCTAAGGTGATTTGCATTTTAATTGGACCCAGCTTGGGGTTCCACCCGCGGGACATTCGAGGCTCACGTGACAGAGCAGGCGGGTGCTGTGCTCTGGCTCCCCGCCCTGCCCCGCCCCCACCGTGGCCCGCCTCCGCTCCGCGTGGCCGTTGCTGCCTCAAACAGGCTGGGCGTCACCAGCCCATCTGCTCGCCTCCCCGACCTGGCTGCCCAAGCAACGGCCAGCCCAGTGGACAGTACTACAGAACACGGGACAGGCTGCCGACGGAAGCCACAGTCTGCCTGGCCGCGAGGAGGCGCGGCCGCGCGGAGACAAGACTGGAGCTGTCCAGGGTGCTTGAACACTCTCTCCTCTCTACTCTCCCTCTCCGCTCTGATGCCGCCCAAATCCCAACTCCTTGCCCTCCTCCCTGTGGCTAAACCGTTCCTGCTGCGCAAGCCCCTTGCTGGGCCCACCGGGGACCACCGTGCCCACCAAGAAGGAGGCACGGAACAGCCAGGGCCAGGGGAAGCTCAGGCAACCCATTCTTCTCTGCCCCAGGCAGAGGACCAACTTTAGAAGAAAAAAAAAAGATGCAATCTATTCTAGCTGTGATCTCAGGTGAAAAACCCATTGCCATCGAGTTGATTCGGACTTATAGCTACCGTATAGGACAGAGTAGAACTGCTCTATAGAGTTTCCAGGTGAATTTGAACTGCCAGCCTTTTGCTTAGCAGCCATAGCTCTTAACCACTTCACCACAGGAATTTTCAATCCCATGTATGTCAGAATAAAACTGAATTTCATACAGTTTTCAATAGTTGTTGGTTTGCTGTAGGCTGCTCACCAAAATGTTGGCTCTTGCAACCTACACAGTGTCTCCACAGAAGAAAGGCTTGGCGATCTCTTTCCGTAAAGATCACAGCCAAGTAAACCCTATGAAACAGTTCTACTTTACAACACATGGGGTAGCCTTGAGTCAGGGCAATGCCACAGAAGCTAACAACAGTCTTATGGAAGTGGATCACCAGACCTTTCTTTCTAAGCACGGCTGGGTGGATTCTAATGGCTAATCTTTTCAGTTGGTAGCCAAGAGCAAACCATTAGTGGCATACAGAGACTCAAAGGACCAATCAGCCACCATTTGTCTAGCACCTACAGAGTGCCAGCCACAGTGCCAAGTGCTTTATGGCTCTCACCTCTGTTACTCCTCATAGCAATCCTAGTTATAAGAATTAATGTTCAGCACATTTGGCCCGGCAGGGCAGGATGGTGGCTGATCCGTTGTCCTCCTTGAATACTACAGTTGGGCTCAGGATGCCTATGGGTCAGCCCCTCCTGGGTTATTAATTACTCAGGAGCTCAAAAAAGGACTGTGGATCACCCACAGGGGCCCCACATGGTCCCACCCTCTTGTGCCACCCATGATGGTGATGGTTCGACTCACAATCCTCTGCCCACAGACCACCCTGAACCAATTTCTGCATCTTTAGGGAGAGGAGGACTTCACACTAAGCCCAGGGAAAGGGGACTGCTGGAGGCAGACCTGGACTAGAATGACCACAACCATTTGAAAACACGAGAAAAGCAAACTCCTTTTTCAATGTTAAGTTACACCAGATCTTAAAAGTCTCTCTCAGCCTTTCTCCTGTTACCGTACAGCACTTCAACCACGTAACTCACTGCTCCCCTCAACAGAAGGGTTCTGGTGGTGCAGTGGTTAAAGCACTCAGCTGCTAACTAGAAGTAGATGGTCTGAACCCACCCATCACTCTTCAGGTGGAAAATGTGGCAGTCTACTTCCAAAAAAGAATGGAGTCTTGGAAACTGCATGAGGTAGTTCTACTGTGTCCTACAGGGCCAGTATAAGATGGATACAATGCTCCACAGCAGTCAGTTTGGTTTGTTTGTTTTTATACATGGAGGGAGGAGTTAGAGGCAGGGGAATTTAGGTGGAACCATTAGCCGGGTGGATTATGGGGTGCACCTTGGGACCGGGGGCTTGGGTCACCAAAGGACCCACCATGCACTTAAAAACCAGCCCTGGGGTACAGTGGGGACACTCCACTCCTGATGCCTACCCTTGGGAAGCACATCAGCTCTTGGGCAGGAGGAGAGGCCTAAACATGCACTTTTCACCCTGACTGGGCAGGATGGAATGAGCCCAGCAGAGAGGTGGCAGAAGGCCTCCTGGGGAGGGGCTCCCTCAGCTGGTAGTTATGGAGTTGAAGACAGTGAGGTGGTCTTAGCAGAGGGAGCTTCAGGTGCAGAGGTCCTGAGGGAAGGAAAACACGGCAATCAGCTGGAGAGAGAGCTTTGCCACTTCCCATTTGTGTCAACTTGTACAAGGTGCTTAAAACGGTCCCTTGCCTAGTCTTTCTAGCTGGGAAGTGGGGATAGCAGTTATGCTCCTCTGAGTGTTAGTGTGGGAATCAAATATGCATGTGAAATTTGACCCAGTGCCTGACAAGCAGCAGTTGCGAGGTGCTGTCAAATCGGTTCTGACTCATGAAGACCCATGTACAACAGAAGGAAATGCTGCCTGGCCTGTGCCACCCTCACAATCATTGCTGTTTGAACCAATTGCTGCAGCCACTGTGTCAATCAGTCTCCTTGAGCATCTTCCTCTTTTTGCTGACCCTCTATTTTACCAAGTATGATGTCTTTCCTCAGGGACTGGTCCCTCCTGATTAACATGTCTAAAGTAAGTGAGAATAAGTCTCACCATCCTCTCTTCTGACAGCATTCTCGCTGTACTTTCAAGACAAATTAATTCTTCTGGCAGTCCCCAGTCTATTCTTTGTTGTCTTCAGCCGAGTTCTCTGGAAGAGCATCGATATGAAGCAGCTGAAAATACCATGGTTTCAGTCAGCTGCACCTTCTTCAATGGGCATTGATGGTGGATCCAAGTAAAATGTTCCTTGACAACTTCAATCTTTTCTTCATTTATCCTAATGTTGTGTACTGATCCAGCAGTGAGGATTTTTGTTTTCCTTGTGTTGAGGCATAATCCATATTGGTGGCTGTAGTCTTTAATACTTATCAGTCCTCTTCATTTCCAGCTAGCAAGGTTGTGTTATCTGCATGTCGCAGTTGTTGGTGAGTCTTCCTCTAATCCTGATGCCACATTCTTCTTCATATAGTCCACCTTCTGGGCTTATTTGCTCAGCCTACAGATTGAGTAAGTATAGTGAAAGGATACAACCCTGATGCACACCTTTCCTGCCTCTTAGCCTATGTACAATTCCTCAAAAGCACAATTAAGTCTTCTGGAATTTTCATTCTTCTTAATGTTATCCATGATTTGCTATAATCCACACAGTTGAATACATTTGTATAGTCAATAAAAGACAAGTAAATATCTTTCTAGTATTGTCTGGTTTCAGCCAAGATCCATCTGACATCAGCAGCGATATCCCTCATTCCATGTCCTCTTCTGAATTTGGCTTGAATTTCTGGCAGTTCCCTGTTGATGTACTGCTGTGATCATTTTTTGATGCTCTACAACAAATTTTTACTAAAATTTTACTTGTGTGTGATATTAATATTCTTCTATGATTTTCATATTCTATTGGATCACCTTTCTTGGGAAGAAGTACATCTATGGATCTCTGCCAGTCAGTTAGCTAGGTAACTGTCTTCCAAATATCTTGGCATAGATGAGTGAGCACTTCCAGCCTTGCATCCGTTTGTTGAAACATCTCAGTTGGTATTCCATCAATTGCTAGAGCCTTGTTTTTCACCAGTGCCTTCAGTACAGCTCCATAAATTGTTGTTATTGCTGGTGTCTTCTCTCCAGAGCTGTTGTGGAGGACCTGGGGACAGGGTGGACATGAGCAGGCTCAGTGAGGAAGAGGAGCTCGGGCCTGGCAGGAAGGACTTAGTAGGAAGGGTTTGCTTCCCACCCTGAATCTGACAGGATGGTGAGCAGGGGAGGGTGCTCGTATGCGGCTTTTTATGGAGATGAACTTTGCATCAGGGGGGATTCAGGGACTCTGTCTTGGCCATTTCAGTGGGCATCACCCATTCACTGGGCATCACTCAGCCTGACCAGCAAAATGAAACCACAAAGTTGATGAAGGTGTCCAGGGCTAGGACATGAAGGTTCTCCTCGCTCTGGAGGGGAGGATGGGATTGCAGCAAGTTTTAGCTGTGGAGGAGAGTAAAGGTGCCCTTAGTTCTTCATCTTTCAGCACCTCTTCATTTGCACCTGCCTCTTCCACTCACTCACCTGCAGGGTGCACCTGCTACTCAGTATACTGAAGAAGGACAGCTCAGGAAGGCACCAAACATCTCTCAAGCCATGGCAGCACTGTGGCTGCCAGGAAGAATCTCTCCTGGCTACTTGCCCACAAACCACTGAGTCGGGGTGCTAGACCCCAGTGGGCACCGATTCTATCAGGGAAAGAGGCTGATCCAGCCAGATGAAGGTTGCTGGAAACCCACCTGGCCACACTGGAGCACAGCAGTTCTGGTTAGGTTGTGAGGACCCCAGGAAGCTCAGGACGCCATCTCGGACAATGCCACCAGATGGTGGCGCAGAGGAAATGGTGTCAGCGGCAGCCCCCAGAATCCAGGGTGAGGTCTCCCACGGTTCTTGGAAGCGAGTTCATTCTGCAGCACTTCCAAGGCCACCTTTTGCCTGACCTGGCTAGGCAGTGGGTGAACCAGTCAGTCCAGGACAGATCCTCACTGGGGCTCCAGTAGGTGGGCAGGGGATGGAAAAGGGAGAGTATGGGCTGTTTCAAAGTCGCCCAGTGTACTCATTGTGCCCCCATGGCTGGACAGCCCTCATTTTTGGCTGCTCTAACCGATGTTCTGTGTGTGGTGCCTCTTTCCAACTCCCACTACTGGCTTCTGGCTGTGACCACAAGCTACCTTGGCACACATGTGGATGCAGGCCCACTCCCCTCAGCGTCTTCCTGTGCTTCCTGGATGCCAGCTCTGGCAATGTCCCTGCTGTCCCCTGCCACTGTGCTCCTTTCTCCTCCTTTGGCTTGGTAGTCCCATACCCTCAAGCTCATGACTGAGTTACTCCACCTGGAACTGTGGTTCTTGGCGTTCTTCCAGCAGGTGATGTCCGAACCCAGAGTTCTGAGTGCACCAGAAGTCTCTTCCTTCCCGTTCTCCCTCCCTCAAAGGCAGCCCTCCGGTCTGCAGGTGGGAGGACCTGGAATCCATTGCACTGAACCGGGACATATGCCCAGAACTCCTGGGGACTTGTTAAGCCTGTTCCTGCTTCAAGGCCTTTGTTCTTGAAGTCTGCCCTGCCTGGAATGAATGTCCCTTCTTACTGCTCAGAACTGAGCCCCAGGATGTCTCCTCAGCTGGATGGACTTCCCTTGACTGCCAGAATAGCCCTTACAAGTCACTGTCACCAGGGTTTTCCTTTTTCTGGTGACATTTGCCACCCTGTGGAACTGCAGCAATTTGCTGGCTTATGTCCTCAACGCCAGGACAGCAGAGAGTGGACACTCTTTGACGAATGAAGTCCTCTACAGTTCATCTCCCCACTGCCCTGAAGGCTCTCGAATCCTAATCTGATTTTGCGGCCTTCGGGGCTGTAATTTTTACGTGAGACAAATTAGGAAAGAAGTCCGCTGATGCAATGTGGGTTGTCTGCCTACCTCTGTCTCCAAAGACTCTCGCCGGAGCGGTGACTCCAGTTCCCTCCGCCCTCGGTCTCCCCACATCCTGAATCCCCTGGCGCTCCCAGTCCTTGGCACCCCAAGGTCCCCTTCGGTGCGATTATCCCGGCTACTCAAGGCACCTTGGGAGTCCTGAAGGCCAAATTGGACCAGCAGCGGGGATGTAGTTTCAGAGTTGGGGAGATGGCGGGGGGCGGGGCAGAGGTGGCAGGGGGGCGGGCCCGAGACTTGGGTCTGGCACCCGCGGAGGCGGGGCCCCAGAGCGCCGCGCAGGAGGATCGCAGCAAGTACCGCGGTTGAGTGAAGTCCAGTAAGAGTGCGTCCACCTCCCCTGGGCGCAGAGCCCCGACGGCCCCGCAACCCTGGTTTCCACACCCGAGGACTAGCGCATGGTGGCCCTGGGGCCACGCTGAGCGCAGAGTGGAGGCGCCGCGGGCGGCAGCATGGCCCTGGAACAGGTGTTGCAGGCAGCGCGACAGGGCGAACTGGATGTACTCAAGGCCCTGCATGCCACTGGCCAGCTGGGGCCCTCACTGCGCGACCCGCTGGACGCGCTGCCAGTGCACCACGCGGCCCGCGCAGGCAAGCTGCACTGCCTGCGCTTCCTGGTGGAAGAGGCCCATCTCCCTGCCGTGGCCCGCGCGCGCAATGGCGCCACGCCCGCCCACGATGCCGCTGCCACTGGTCACCTCGCCTGCCTGCAGTGGCTGCTCTCGCAGGGCGGCTGCCGAGTACAGGTGAGTCTTTGCCTCTCAAGGGCACCCTCACGCCCATGTGGCTCAAGGTTGAGGCTAGTTACCTCCCTGGCCCGCTGAGCCTTACATGGAGGTCCTTTCGGAGGCTTTTGCATGGGATGGGTTTCCAGGGCTGAGAGCACTCAGGCAGAGGCCTGGAAAGCCCTGCCCACTCCCTGGATCGGAAGTGGGTGATAGGAAACCAGAAGTGCACTGGGTTCCACTGGGCTGGTCTTCACAAAGTGGCTAGGAGAAGTGAAGCACTGATTCCCAGAGTCCTGCAGGCACTGAGGGTGCGCAGAGGCCACGTCCTCCAGGATCAGGTTTGGAGAGGCGTGGGCAGAGTCACACATTCCACCTCAGCTGAGATGCAGGTGCCTGGAAGGTCAGGGTGTCACAGGAGGTGGTGGAGACCTCCACCAGGCTCTAGGCTGACCCCTGACCTCAGTGTCCTCAAGCCTCCCAGCTCTGTGTTGGTTTTCCACCACCTCTGCCTGTCCTCCTGTGTCTCACTCAATGCCCCCTAGGCTAGCACCAGCCTAACGACTCCCAAGCTAGAGGAGGAGACAGTTCAGGCTTGACAGTGGCTCTTCTGCTCCATACCTGCTGGAAATACAGCATCCAACAGGTACATACCGCCCCTGCCCTTATGGGGCTGCCAGTCCCTGGGGACCACAGCCAACATATGCATGACCAAAAGGAAACCAGCTAGCATCAGGACTGCTGGGTCATATCCCAGAAAGTGACAGGTGCTGCTTGAGCTGGGTGGCTGGGGAAGGCCTCCCTGAGGGGTGACCTCCAAAGGTAGTATTGACTGCTGAGAAGGAGTGGCCAGGTGGCAGGCAGAGAGTCCTCAGCATGAGGAACAACAAGTGCAAAGCCTGAGATGCAGCTTCTCGCCCTGTTGGGAGGACAGCAAAGATGTGGGCGCTACTGGAGTACAGTGAGGGTGGGCAAAGCTGCCCAGGATGCATCCTGCAAGGTCTGGTAGGCTCAAGTTAGGAATCTGGATGACACTCTGGCTGAGAGTAGGCCAGAAAGGGGAACTAGAAGGCAAGAGGTCCCTGAGGTGGGGCCAACAGTTAACAGTCTCGGCTGGTAACAGAAAGATTGGCAGTTCAAGTCCACCCAAAGGTGCCTTGGCAGAAACAAGTGGCAATCTGCATCTGAAAAAGGAGGCATTAAAGCCTGATAGTGCACATTCTGCTCTGACACAAGGTATTGTCCAGAGGTAGAGTAGATTTTTGGGGAGCTAGTTGGCTTAGAAGGGATGGGGGCAAGGGTGACTCTGAGCTGGCTTGCTGTGCTCCAAGGATGGCCAGACCTCTGCCCCCACCCTCTGCCTTAAGAGTGCGAGGTCTCTTCCCACTCTTCCTGGGAGATGGTTTCTTACATCCTGGCTGGCTTCATTACCAGTGAATCCTGGCTACGTGGTCCCTGCCCACTCCTTAGGGGGTGGCATGCTCCTTCCTGAGCTGGTGTCCAGCCCTAGCCGGAAGCCTCCCTTTCCTCCCTGAACCCAGTGTTCTGCCAGTGCAGGGGAGGTGGGAAGAAGCATGTGGCCTTGTGCCCTGCTTATCAAGTCCTCTGCCTCCAGGCCCCAGTGGGCTTGGGTGCTGGGGATGGAAGAGTATGTGTGAATGTGGGAGTGTTGACCTTGGACCTGGATCCTGAGCAGCCTGGAAAGATAAGCAGCTTTAGATTTGCACTACAACGTCCTGGCTCCTGGGGCCTGCACAGCTGACAGAGCCCTAGGGACAGGCCAGAGCCCACAGACCTGTGACCCTCTGCTGACTGCCACCACCACCTACAGACTCAGACCTATACTGCCTGAGGCCAGTGGAAAGGGTGGATTGTTCCCAGGAGCTGGGGGCCAGGACATACTTCACCTGGTTCTGCTCATATCACCTCTAGCCAGCTGCATCCCCTGAGCTCAGGGGACAGACTGAACCCATCTGGTCATGCACAGCATACCGAAGGGCCTCAGCAGCATCCTCAGCTTCCTGTGGGCTGTTGACACTCGGCCTCATCCTCTTCCCAGCACCTTCCTACCCAGCAGCCCGATCAGTCCTGCCTCGGCCTCACTGATGATCCCCAGTAGTGCCCTGGGCCCCAGTGCCCCGCTTTTCTCCTCTGCTTCTTTCAGGAGCTCCAGAGCTTCCTTATCCTCAGACCTTGGCCTTCTTCTAGCTCAGAGTCTCTCAGGAGTTCTGGCTACTACCCTAGTCCCCACAGTGCCCCCTCTCTGTGGGCTTCATTTTCTGGTCCTCCTCACACAATACCCACCCTTCATGGCTGCCTCAGTCCCTCCCGCACCCTGCCCAGCTCCCTGCCAGCTCTTTGTCATCCCATGTACATGGCACTGGAGCCTGTTCTATTCCAGAACCAGTGCTCACTCTCCCAAACACACTAGTCTCTGGGCACAGACTTTTGGGTCCCTGGTGATGAGCCTCTTTACCCAGATAACTGGCAGTGCCAGCCTCCTTCTCCAGTAGAACTGTGCCTGGTGGTTTACACATTCCAAATTCTGGGACCCGCTGAGGTGTTGACCAATCTGCTGCCAGGGGCTGCCTCTCACCCACACCTACGGCCACTGACTGAGTGTCCCAGGTCAACCCACCACTACCAGCAGCTCCCTTCTCTGCAGGGCAAGAAGATGGTCTCTTCCCTGTGACCAGGAGCAGGAGGGTCTCCTGGAAGCTCGAGTTCTTGGAAGTGCCATTCACAGGACAGAGGCCCCTCTTCCCACATGACACACTGGGGAAGAGGGAACAAGGGCTCAAGTTGGTTGCAGGAGTACCCCTCATCACATTGGTGCCAGCCTGGAGTAACCCTAATGACCCATTCTTCCTTTTCCTGCTCTGCCTGGCAACCTCTGCTCATTCATTCAGACCTTTGCACCTGGTTACAAGTACTTGGGAGAGTGGGCACCAGTTCTGGAACAGAATAAGCTCCAAGCACCAATCTGATGGAGAACAGAGAGGTGACAGGGAGCTGGACAGGGACAGCTGTAAGAGATGAGCACAATGTGACAAGGACCAGGGATGTGAGTTCCAGCTACAAACCTCAGAGGACCTGGGTGTCAGGTACTGTGGATCTGGGCCATGTATTAGGAGCCTGCTGTGTGCTCAGCATGTCACAGGGTGAGCTACTGTCCTTGAAAGGGCCTGCCACAGTAGGCCATTTGTGAGTGGATGGTCATAAAAGGTCTGGCCGAGAACAGACATGAGACTCAAACCCCTGGATCAATGCAACCCTAAAAAGTGTGCTGAGTAAAGTCTGGTCTCTCTACCATGCACAGGTAGAGAGGGTAGACCACCCTGGGGCTCCTGGGAGGCAGAAAGTGGTTTGAGCCAGAGATGGCAGCAGGACTGGGCTTTTGGACTAACTGCTCTCCTTCCACAGGACAAAGACAATTCTGGTGCCACAGTCCTGCATCTGGCTGCCCGCTTTGGCCACCCCGAGGTGGTAAACTGGCTGCTGCATCATGGCGGTGGGAACCCCACCGTGGCCACAGACACAGGTGCCCTGCCTCTCCACTATGCCGCCGCCAAAGGAGACTTCTCCTCCCTGAGGCTGCTCATCAGATACCATCCTGAGTAAGGACTCCCTTTGGGGTCTCTGGGTGGGGAGGGCCAGGGTTCCAGAGAATCCACAGCCAGCCGTGTCATCCAGCATTCCAGGGAGTGGTCATTTCTATGGCCTTCCCAGTGGCCTGGGAGCCAGGCTGGAGGCAGCACCCAGCCCAGCGGAGATTTCTCCCTTCCTTGGCAGCCGTCCAAGGACTCCTGTTTTAGTCAGTTAGCGCTGTTCTAACAGAAATATCACAGAGTGGATGGCTTTAACAAAAGAAGGTTTATTCGTACACAGTCTGGCAGGCTACAAGTCCAAATTCAGGATGTCCGCTCCAGGGGAAGGTTTTCCTCCTTGTCGGCTCTGGAGGAAAGTCCGGTATTGTATCAGTCTTTGTCCAGGGAGCATCTTGGTGCAGGAACCTCAGGTCTGAAGGAAGCGCTCTTCTCCTGGTGCTGTTTTCTTGACGGTGTGAGGTTCCCAATCCTCTGTCTGCTTTCTTTTCCCTTTTATCTCTTGTAGGATGAAAGGATTAAGGGTGGGGCAAACCGTATTCCAGGGAAACTCCCTTTACAGTGGAGCAGGGAGGTGATCTTATAAAGGGATTTATAGTCCCACCCCAATCTTTTAACATACTGCACACCAAAATCACAAGATGGAGGATAATTGCAGAATACAGGGAATCATGGCCCAGGCAAATGGCTCCACATATTTTTTGGGGGACACAATTCAATCCATGACAACTCACCACAGTCACTTGCCCCAGAGCTGTGCAGGCAGATACTGGCTCCATCCAGGTCAGGCCTGTGCTAATCTGTAAGCCTATTTGAAGTGGAACAGGGGTGCCGTGGCACTTTCTAGGGCTACCGTATACCATACCCATGGCCATCAAGTCGATTCCCACTTACAGCGACCCTACAGAGTAAAACTGCCCTGTAGAGTTTCCAAGGAGCACCTGGTAGATTTGAACCGCTGACCTTCTGGTTAGCAGCCATAGCACTGTACCAGTACACCTCCAGGGTTTCTTTCCAGGGTCAGGAGAAGCCATATCAGTTATCAAATTCCTTATCTAGCTTCTCCTTGCCCTGCACAGAACACCAGACCTTCTCAGCCCCAGAGGTCCCTGGCTAGGCCACCAAGAGAGCAGCTGGTCATTTCCTATGGCTCTCTCAGCCAGTCTGCACTACTCAGGTGGGGATGGAGCACCCAGATAGTCCCTTGGCCTGAGTGGCTGGTCTGATGAAGCAACTGGTCAGATGACTGGGAGGTCTCCAGGGCAGAATGAGGGCACACAGAGAATGGGGCTCACGTGGAGATGCTGGGGGACAGCTGCCTGCACCTGTCTAAGGGAGTGGGGACCTGTGGCCACAGGGCACTGAGCTGGGATAGGGGCTCTGGCCAGCATCTTTTATTAGACAAAGGGTGAAAGAAGTCCCACCTTCAGTAGGGCAAGCAACTTTGGGGTGAGGGAGTCCACTGGTTGCCCTCCTGTGGGCACCTTCAGGGTTACTGGCCACCAGGAAGCAGGCAGGAGGCCAGCCCACTGGACAGCTGTGTGGCAGAGTGGCTGCAGCTGGCAGTCTCTTGGGCCAGGCACACTGGCATGGATGTAGTGGTGTCCGTATACGCACCTGGCTGGGGTCCAGTGTCCCCAGCTAGTTCTGTTCTTGCTAGGCAAGGGGTCTCCTGGTCTGGTCAGTGAGAAGCCAACAGGTGCTCCACCCTGGCCGAGACTGTTCTCAGACACTTCCACGGGGGGTTCAGAGGAGGGACCCAGATATCCTCAAGTGCAGGTCCAGGCCTGGGCCATCCGCACCCCAGGGGAGCACTGTCACTGACCCCTGAGTTAGCCCCTCCAAGTTGACATGTGGGAGCCACAGCGGTGAAGGTGCACCCCTCACCCCAGTCATTCTCCTGCATGCATGAGGGGTGGGGAATTGCTGCCCCTGTCATATCCCCTCACTTAAAGTAGACGACACTGAAGTCCTAAGGCGAAGACTGTGGTCAGGATGTAAGTAACCATCTGCCAAAACTAATGTGCCCAGGAAACTGAAGTTGACGACAAAGTCTACTTAGCCAAAACTGTGTCACCTATGACCTGGAAGTGGAATGAGAAATGTGGACAAGAGTGGTAAGGGGACCCCAGGCCAAAACTGGACCTCTCCTCAGAGAAGCCTGGGGCCTAGGGTGAGCCAGAGCCTTCCGTGAGCTAGACTCTCAGGCCTTAGGGAGACTCTGCCTGTTTCTTGGTGTACCCTTTGGGGATCAGGGACCCTGGCCCCCTTCCAGGCCATACCAGGTGCTGGCTGTGATTGGGCCCCAGAGCCAACTCTGTGGCCAGATGGCTCAGACTGATGGGCCACCAGCCCCTCTAGGAGTGGCTATAAATCTCGGGGAGGAGGACAGGGGACTCGGTTTTGTCCCTGCGGTGGCATGTGGCCTGGCTGATAAGGATGTGCCTTTGTATGGTTGCCAGGCTGGGCTGATACAAGCAGAGGTGGTGGGGAATTGAGGCAGGGCCTACAGGGCAGGGGTCAGGGACTGGTGTACCCATCTAACCTCCCAGC
Source organism: Heterohyrax brucei (assembly GCA_028571685.1). Taxonomy (NCBI): domain Eukaryota; kingdom Metazoa; phylum Chordata; class Mammalia; order Hyracoidea; family Procaviidae; genus Heterohyrax; species Heterohyrax brucei. The sequence goes on from CM053140.1 coordinate 35,354,931, forward strand.
TTGAGGGGTGGAGAGTTCCACTCCTCAAGGCTGGGGGCACTCAAGGCTGGGGTTTGGGAGAGGACAGAAGCTTCTGCTGCCCTAGAGGCAGGACCCAGTTCAGTGACCCAAGAAGCCGGCTCAGAGCTGCTGCTGGCTTGGTGCTTTGGTGCTCCTCCAGCCTGCTGTGAATTGCCATGAATTATTCACCAGGGCTCAGCTCTCTTTGGTGGCGGGTGAGGGAGGAAGAGCTCCTATACAGGTAGGAAATTCAATCCCACCCAGGGAGGCCACAGAGGCCATGGCTGTGGCAGTAACAAGCTCTGTGCAGATGAGGCAGTGGGCTAGCTGGCCTCAGAAGGGCCCACTGAATGCCCAGGCTTCCTGGTGAGAGTGAATCTGTGGGCTGTTTGAAAGGGCATGAGACTGAGGCTGACCCTGTACCCACCCGGCCTACCCCAAGTCTGCCCTGTACATTACAGCAACTCTGCTGAAAGCAGAATTGCCACAATGACCCCAAGACCACTGCTTTTACAGGGACCTTGCCCCTGACCTCACTATGGAAGGAGGATTCCTAAACAGGGAGGCATCGGGGCTGGCAGGAGCCAGGCTGGGTCTGCTTCTGGCCTTGGTTCCCGTGGGAGATGGAGGCAGGGCCTTCTGGGCAGAAACCTAGTGGCTGGGGGCAGGGGAACCAACAGCCTTGCTGGGCAGGTGGAGGAGGGGCGAGGGGCAGGGAGCCCTCAGAGCCTCGACCACCTTGCAGGTACTGTCCAGGCCCAACAACCATATCATGCTCGCTACCAAAAAAAAAACTAACCAACTGCATCAGCTTGATTCCAGCTCATAGCTATCCTACAGATGGAGTAGAACTGTCCCCTAGAGTTTTCAAGGAGCACCTGGCAGACTTGAACTGCCGGCCTTTTAGTTAACAGATATAGCACTTAACCACAATGCCACCAGGGTTTCTTCATGCTCATTGGCCTCCTCCAAGTTAGCTTCTGGCTGCCCTGGGGCCTGAGCCACCGAGTGGCTGGTAGGAGGGCAGGCCAGCCCACCAGAAGCCTTGGTAGCTAGGGGGAAAGTGTAGGGAGGTGCCAGCTCTCCCTTCCCTCTGCTCCCATAATCTTCCTGTCAGTAGCCAGCTGGAAGATATAACTGCCCAAAGATTTTTATCAACTCCACCTCTCTGAGGCACCCCCTAAGACCTCCCCCAGGCCCCTACCCAAGAGGGGATTGGGACTTACCCTGACCAGGCCTCCAGAAGTCAGGATGAAACCAGAGCCACTCCTACCTGCTGAGGGCCCCCCAGCTACCTGAGGAGGTAGGCTCTAGAATCAGCCCATTTTACAGACACAGTCATGCAGCTAATACTTAATGATCACCTGTGCCAGACAGCATTCTAAATGAATCAGACAAATGGCGCTGCCTTGTAGCGCTGATAGGTAAGGAAATGGTGTCTCAGAGAGGTCCCATGACCAACCAAGGTTACAAGCCACCACCGATTTGCAGAGGGGCTGCACCCCCCCTCTAGTTTGTTCCCCATTCCTGCTCTGGCTGTGGTCTCTCGGACCTTTCCACTCATCCGTTGATCAGTTCTTTCTGCTATAATGAGTGTATATTCCTTCCATTTTCTTTTGATGGTTCCTGTGTCATTTAATACTTTCCCCATGGAATCCTTCACTATTGCAGTTCAAGACTTGAATTATTTCTTCACTTCTTTCAGCTTCAGAAATGCTAAGCAGTCCTTCAGTTTTGGTTTTCTATCTCCAGCTCTTTGCACATGTACTTGTAATACTTTGTCTTCTCAAGCTGCACTTTGAATAGTCAGGACTTCCCCTTTGCTTAAGCAAAGCATCAGCATCGAGTCTGACCTCTCCCCCTGCCCAGCCCAGCCCAAAGGTGCAGGCAGCCTCCACCTGGGGCAGAGGACGCTTCTGTTCCCCTTTGGGTGGACAGCTCAGCTGTTCCTGTGGAAGGCTGGGGTCTTACCTAGGCCTGAGGCTGCCTCATACCTGCTAGCGTTGTTTCTACTCAGGTAGGGGTCACTCATCCATTCTTCATGACCTTCCCACCCAAGTCCACTGCTGGTGTTTTCTGGGTCACCTCTGAAACAGGCCCTGGGGGCAGCAGCTGCACTTTTCCAGTCTTCACCAGAGGCAGCAACCCTTGTATCTTGAGCCACGTATAGGCTCTGAGAAAGGAGAGGTCCAGGGGGATTGGAAAAACCACTCTGGAAGCAGGAAGGGGCCCAGGAGGCCCCCTCAGGAACCCCCTCACCCTGTCCCCTCCTACTCCTTTTCTCTCTGATCCAAGACCTCGTCATCTCACAGGGGCCTAATGGCTGCACTCCCAACTCCGACTGTCTCCCTGCCTCAGTTCATGCCCTCTTCCCATGGCCTTTAAAAATGTCCACAGGCTTCCCACTCACTGAGAGAAGGCCCTCCTGCATCCAGATCGCTTCCCTGACTGCACTCCCACTTGTTCTTCCCATGGATTACACTGCTTCTCTTTCCTGCCTTTGCTGTCCCTCCAACGGGATGGCACCCCAGGGCCTTTCCACTGGCTGTCTTTCTGCACAGAACCTTCTCCCAGAGAGTCCCACAAATGCTCCCTCCCTCCCTCCAATCCTTGATCCTGTCTCACATTCTCCTTAAGGCCTGCCTGAGACAATTTGAATCTTAACTCCTGTGACACACACTCACTTCCTCCCTGCCTTTCTTACCCTGTTTTGTTTTGGGTTTTTCCCAATACTTTATCTATCAGAGCAGTTTATGTTTAGAGAATAACTGGGCAGCAAGTACAAGGAGTCCCCTCAGCCCTCTCTGCCTCCTGCACAGTGGTTCCCTTCTTGTCATCATCTTGCATTCCCATGGTACAGTTGTTACAATTGATGAACCAACATTGGTACCTTATTATTAAAAAAAACAGTACTGGCCATTCACCGAACTCATGATGACTCCCTGTGTGTCAGAGTAGAACTGTGCTTCTTAGCACTTTCAGTGGCTGATTTATCAGAAGCAGATCGCTAGGCCTGTCACCTGAGGGGCCTCTGGGTAGACTGTAATTGCCAACCTTTCGATTAGCAGCTGAGCACGTTAATCAGTCGCACCATCCAGGATTTCATTATTAAATTGGTAATTTACATTAGGTTTACTCTTTGAATTGTAGAGTCCTAGCGTTTTGATAAATGCGTAATATCATGCACCCTCCCTTTACCATATTATACAGGATAATTACACCATCCTAAAAATGCTCCACCTCTTCATCTCTCTTCCATTTCCCTGAACCCACTGCAAACCACTAATCTTTTGTGTGCATAGTTTTGCCTCTTTCAGGATGCTTCTTGGTTGTTAGGTGCCATTGAGTAGGTTCTGACACATATCGACCCTGTGTACAGCGGAAGAAAGCACTGCCTGATCCTGCATTATTCCCACAGTCGTTATGCTTGACTGAACCCACTGCTGGAACCACTGTGTCAGTCCATCTCATTGAGGGTCTTCCTCTTTTTGGCTGACCCCCTACTTTACCAAGCATGATGCCCTTCTCCCAGACCGATCCCTTCTGAAAACATGTCCAAAGTATGTCTCTCTGTCCTTGCTTCCAAGGAGCACTCTAGTCATATTTCATCCAAGACAGGTCTGTTTATTCTTTTGGCAGTCCATGGGACATTCAGTGTTCTTCTTGAACACCACAATTCAAAGGCGTCAGTTCTTCTGTCTTCCTTATTCATCACTGTCCATCTTCCGCATGCATATGATGCAGCTAAAAAATACCATGGCTTGGGTCAGGCACACCTTAGTCTTCAAGGTGACATTTTTTTTCCAGCACATTAAGGTGGTCTTTTGCAGCAGATGCAATGCATCATTTGATTTCTTGAGTAGTGCTTCCTTGAGGGTTGATTGTGGAGCCAAGTACAATGAAATCCTTGACAACTTCATTCTTTTCTCTGTTTATCACAATGTTGCTTATGCAACCAGCTGTGAGGATTTTTGTTTTCTTTACACTCAGCTGTCAAACATGCTGAAGGCTGTGGTCCTTGGTCTTCATCAGTAGATGCTTTAACACCTCTCCACCCGCAGCAGCCAAGGTTGTGTCATCTATATAACATAGGTTGTTAGTGAGTCTTCCTCCAATTCTGATACCCTTTTCTTCTGTGTATAGTCCACCTTCTGGTATTATTTTTTTCAGCATACGGGTTGAATAAAGATGGTGAAAGGATACAACGCTGATGCATTCCCTTCCTGACATTAAACCATGCAGTGTCCCCTTGTTCTGTTCATACAACTGCCTCTTGATCCATGTACAGATTCCTCATGAGTACAATTAAGTGTTCTGGAATTTCCACTCTTTCAAATGCCTTTGCATAGTCAATAAAACACAGGCAAACATCTTTCTGGTATTCTCTGCTTTCAGCCAAAATCCATCTGACATCAGGTTCCACGTCCTGTACTGAATCTTGCCTGAATTTCTGGCCGTTCTCCGTCAATATACTGCTACAGCTGCTTTTGAATAATCTTCAACAAAATTTTACTTGCATGTGATGTTAACGACATTGTCTAATAATTTCCACATTCAGTTGGATCACCTTTCGTGAGAATAGGCATACGTAAGAACCTCTTCCCTCCAGTTAGCCAGGTAGCTGTCTTCCAAATTTCTTGACATAGACAAGTGAGCACTTTCAGGGATGCATCTGTTTGTTGCAGTATCTTGGTTGCTATTCTGTCATTCCTGGAGCCTTGTATTTTGTCAATGCCTTCATTGCAGTCTGGGCTTCATCCTTCAGTACCATTGGTTCCTGATCATATGCTGCTTCCTAAAGTGGCTGAACACTGATGAGTTCTTTTTGGAATAATGACTCTGTATATTCCTTCCATCTTCTTTTGATGCTTCCTGTGTCATTAAATATTTTCCCCATAGAATCCTTCACTATTGCAATTCAAGATTTGAATTATTTCTTCACTTCTTTCAGCTTGAGAAATGCTGAGCAGTTCTTCAATTTTGATTTTCTATCTCCAGCTCTTTGCACATGTTGTTATAATACTTCTCCTTGTCTTCTCAAGCTGCGCTTTGAAATCTTTCATCCAGTTCTTTTACTTCATCATTCTTTCCTTTTGCTTTAGCTACTCGATATTCAAGAGCAAATTTCAGAGTCTCTCCTGACATCCAATTTGGTCTTTTCTTTCTTTCCTGTTTAATGACCTCTTGCTTTCTCCATGGATGATATCACTGATGTCATTTCACAGCTCATCTAGTCTTTGGTTGTTAGTGTTAAACAAGTCAGATCTGTTCTTCAAATGGTCCCTAAACTCAGGTGGGATGTACTCAAGATTATACTTTGGCTCTTATGGACTTGCTCTAATTTTCTTCAGTTTCAGGTTGAAATTGCATATAAGCCAGCCCCTGGCTTGTTCTGACTAATGATACTGAACTTTTCCATCATCTCTTTCCATAGATGTAATTGATTTGATTCCTGTGTATTCCACCAGACGAGTTCTATATGTATAGTTGCCATTTATGTAGATGAAAAAAGGTATTTGCAATGAAAAAGTCATTGGTCCTGCAAAATTCTATCATGTGATCTCCAGGATCATTTCTATCACCGTGGCCACGTTTTCCAACTATGGTTCCTTCTTTGTTCCCAGCTTTCACATTGCAATCACCAGTAATTATTAGTGCATCCTGATTGCATGTGTAATCAATTTCAGACTGCAGAAGCTGGTAAAAATCTCCTATTGCTTCATCTTTGACCTTGTGGTTGGTGCACAAATTTGAATAGTAGTCATATTAACTAGTCTTCCTTGTAAGTGTGTGGATAGTACTTCAGGATAGACCTTGAAATGTTCTTTTTGACAGTGACTGCAATGCCATTACTCTTCAAGTGGTCATTCCAGGCATAGTAGGCCGTATGATTGCCTGATGCAAAATGGCCAATATCAGTCCATTTCAGCTCATTAATTCCTAGAATATTAATGTTTATGCATTGCTTTTCATTTTTGATGATTTCCAATTTTTGTAGATACATAGTTTGTAGATTCCATGTTGCAATTTTTAATAGATGTTTGCAGCTGTTTCTTCTCATTTTGAATCATGTCATGTCAGCAAACAAAGGTCCTGAAAGAGTGACTCCATCAGCATCATTAAGGTTGACTGCTTTGAGGAAATGGCTCTTCCCCAGGTGTATTTTGGGTGGCTTTCAACCTGGCACTCTATGTGACAGGGTTCCACTGCTGTCTATAAGGTTTTCACTGGTTGATTCTTTTCAGAAGTATATTGCTGGGTCCTTCTTCCTAATCTGTCTAGGTCTGGAAACTCAACTGAAACCTGTCCGCCATCGTTTGCCCTACTCTAAATACCAGTGGCCTAGCTTCCAGCATCATAGCAAGCCCATGTAATACAACAAACTGACAGACACGTGGGAGTCAGGAAGCTCAGAAACACGTAGTCTGTAGCTTTTTCAGACTCTCTTTCTTGTTCTCAGTTCCACCAGGCCCTTTCTTTTTTAGAGTAGTTTGATGGAGGGGCAAGGGTGTTTCTTAAGTGAGGGGGAGAGAGGTCAGACAAGGCCTCTCTGAGGAGGTGAGAACTGAGAAAGTGGAGGTCAGCTTGAGAACAGTACATGAGATGCCCTGTCAGGCATGGAGATCTGAGTGGGCTCAAGCTTGGCTTTAACAAGTACCAAAAGGAAGGCCAGGGAGGCTGGGAGGGTTGCAGGAAACAAAGGCTTCTGAAAACACTCCAGGCATGCTCATGGGCTGGCATGTAAGGCTGATGGTTACTAGTTGTTCTTGTTAGTTGCTATCTAATTCATTCCAACTCATGGAGACCCCATGTATACAGAGTAAAACTGTGCCCTGTAGGGTTTTCAAGGCTATGGACTTTCAGAAGCAGATTGCCAGCCCTGTCTTCTGCAGCAGCTCTGGGTGTGCTCAAACCACCAACCTTCTGGCTAGTCGTTAAGCACTTAATCCCCTGAATGTTATGGAGAATTGAATTCCTGGTTGTATTTCTCCCCTTAAGAAAAAGAAGTCTCCATTATCACTGAGTCAATTCCAACTCACAGTGACCCTATGAGACAGAGTACAACTGTCCTATAGGGTTTTCAAGAAGTGACTGATAGGTTCAAACTGCCAACCTTTTAATTAGTAGCCAAATTCTTAACCACTGCACCACTAGGGCTTCATATTTCTTCCTTGGGTCAGGACTAATTTGAATTTTTTTAAATAAGCTGGGAGGCATGATTGGAAAGCACTGAGAGCCCCAAGGAGGTGTGTCACACCACCACAGTAAGAAACTGTGCCCACACTGTCAGCCCTTGCTGGCCTCTCTTGGGGTAGGAATTACTGGCAGTGGGAAAGTTCACTGGGAGCAGTGGAGTGTGACTTAGTGGTTACAGAGTGCCCAGATCATCTTTTTTCTGAAGAGAAAGAAAAACACATATGCTGTGATTGATATCATCAGTGCTAGGGAACTTCAGGTTGAAAAAGATGGTTTTGGACAAGGCTGTTGTCCAAGCCCACTCAGGGCCTGGGCTCAGGAAGGAAGGTGGTGCAGAGTCCTTTACTGAGACAGAAGGTGAAGGGGGAGAGTTTGAGGATGACTCTCAGGGATCTGCTGAAGGTGTGTATCTGAGTTCCCTGGTGCTGCTGTAACACAAATACCGCAAGTGAGTGGGTATAAGGAACAGAATTAGATTTTCCAGAGTTCAGGAGGCTGCAAGTCTGAATTCAGGGTTCCAATTCTAGGAGAAAGCTTTCCATCTGCTGGCTGTGATAGAGAGAAACCTGTCTCTTCCAGTTTCCGTAGCCCCGGCCTTGGGGGTTCCCTGACAATCTTCACATGCATCTATCTTCTCCTAGTTTGTGCTTGCTTTTGTGTCTGTTCTGCTCTTTTTATTACTCAGAAATGATTAGGTTTAGGAACCAATTACACTGATATGGCAATATTAACACAACATGGAAAATCCTATTCCCAAATGAGATCACATCCACAGTATAAGAGCTAGGATTCCAAGGGGCATAATTCAGTGCATACCAGCATGTGAGTTGAGAGGCCTGTAACATCTAGAGACGGGGAAAGTGGTCTGAAGTGGGGGGCTGGATGTGAGCTCTAGGTCCAAGCCAGAGAGAAGAGCAGCCTCAGAAGATGGATGCCCTTTGACCTCAGGGGAGTAGTCTCCCCAGGGCACCAGTGCACTTAGAAAGGAGGAGGGCTGGATTGTGGCTCGGGGCACCCTGACATTTGGAGGTAGTAGTCAAGGATGAGGGCCCAGTGGAAGAGGCTGAGAAGCACCTGGCTGGTGAGGGTTGTTGGCATGGGTACATGTCCTGGAAGCCAAGAAAAGCAAGTGTTTAGGACAGTTGGATCTACTGTGCTGACTGCCAGTGAGTGGTCAAGTTGACTGAGGACAGAGAAACCTCTGGGTAATACTATGGAGGTGGCAGGATCCAGGCTTGATGACAGACAGTGGAAGACACAGTGGTCAGGACAAGGTGGTGGCAGCTGGGGAAGCCAAGACCTCTGTCACCTCAGAAGAAACGTTTAACTTTTCAAAAGCTTCCTCACAAAGAGGCTACTGAGAAGCTGGCCAGCAATTATGATGCCCACATGCCTTATGTGGAAACCAAGGCTCAGGAAGTTAAGGAACTCATCGGAGTCTCCATCATGGGGTACACAATGAGGGCTGAGCAGAGGCTGGGGCTTAGTCATAGAACATTTTCTTGTGGCTGTTGTGCTGGGCTGAAGCCAAGGTCCCACCAAGACCCCACCCTTCTCCTCAAAGCAAGCAACCGCCCTGTGGCACAAACAATGCCCATTTCTGGCCCTGGTCTGACCCCTGCTTGGCAGGGGGATGGCACCCAGGCCAGCAGTGCTCTGCACTCGTGGCTCGTCCTTCAGAGGCTCAGCAATGTGCAATCTTAGAATCAAGCAGTGGCTTCTGTTCCCAGGCTATGCTGGATGTCAGGCTGTGTGCAGGACAAGGACACTCTTCCAGTCCGCACAGGCCAGGATAGCACCTATCACCCCATTTCATGAATGGGTTCAAAAACACAAAAGGACAAGAAGCAAAGACCACCATGTAGCAAGGGAGGGAGAGCACCAGGCTCACTCCAGGTCCCCTCAGATTTCCCAGGCTGCTCCCTGCTGCAGCACACCCCCATCCTGAGCTGAACTCGTCGGCAAAGCCAGCTCCCTCAAGTCTGGGCAAGCAACCCACTGAGGTCTGCAGAGAAGGGCAGTGGGCCATTCTGTGCAGAGGGGTGTAGGGGGTACAGACAGGAGGCAAGAGGGGTGGACATGCTTAGTTGGAGTTTGTAAAAATGTGGGGTGGTGTCTAACCTCCTCTCAATTCACAAGGGGGAAAGAGAATCAAGATCAACAGCCCAAGGCTGATCCTTATGAGGCAGAGGTCAGATGTGCTTTCTCTCTCCACCATCTTTACCAATTCTGACATCAGCTGTCCCTCCCATGGCACTTTCTACTTATCTGCTGGGTTCAGTAAGTCATTGCAGTGGCCACAGAGAATTCACAGGCAGTACTCACAATTATGGGGTCTCTTAGAGGACTAGCAGTTTACAACTCAGGATATGGTTCTTCCATCAAGATCACCCCATGGTCACCTGTGTCCACAGGTGTGCCTCTCTCACCCTAAATCTCTGTCCTTCTTGGGCAAGTGTTACAAAGCTCTTTTAGCTCAGTAGATAAGTGCCCAGAGGCACTCCACTCCACCAGCAAGGCTTCTGTCCAAGGTACTCAGCCATCTCACCCCATGGACAGGGAACCCTACTGAGCTGTCTCCTGCCAATCTCTCTTACTGGTCTCTCCTATTGCTGTTTCTTTGGCACCAGTTCTCACCATCCTCAGTTTTACAGCACGTGCTCTCTCTCTCTCAGTCTCCTAGTTCCAGGAGCATCTTGGCACAGGGACATCGGATCCAAAGAACACACTCCACTCTTGTTTCTCTTTCCTTGGTGGTAGTGGGTAGTCTCTTTTCTGCCTCTGGGATGGCTCATTTCAAGCCCAGCAGGATGGCAAAACTGACCAATCCCCTTGGTGGGACACAGTTACCCTGTTTGCACAGTCCTATGCCCCTGTTGGTATAGTGGTTAAGTGCTACAGCTGCTAACCAACTGATCAGCAGTTTGAGTCCACCAGGCACACCTGGGAAACTCTATGGAACAGCTCTACTCTGTCCTATAGGGTTGATATGAGTCAGAATCGACTCGATGGTAGTGGGTTTGGATTTGTTTGTCTGTTTCATTTTTTTATCCAGTCACTTAGGTGAGAGTTGTAAGACCATGGTGAGAAAGGCCACCTCAAAGTGATCCATTGCACCATAGGGTCAGAAGCAAGCCCTGTGGTCAGATCCAGGCTCAAATCCTGTCTACCTCTTATCTAGTGACCTTAGTCCTGCTGCTTAAGCCCTCTAAGGCTCAGTTTCCTCATTTGTAAAAAGGAAACAACATAACATCGACCCCGCGAGGCATTACGAAGCCTAGACGATGAGAGAATGTGGGCTTTGTGCCCATTACAGTACTTGACAGTAACTGTTTTCTAAATGGTAGCTGCTTTACTAGCATTCATTATTATTATCACAGTCCCAAAAAACTCCAAACCAGTTGCCATGGAGTTGATTCTGACTCATAGCAAATTCATGTGCGTGAGAGTGCAACTGCACTCCAAGGGTTTTTGATGGCTGATTTTCCAGAAGCAGATCTCCAGTGCTTTCTTCTGTGGTGTCTCTGGATGGACCCAAACCACCCACCTTTGGGTCAGGAACCAAGTACTAACTGTCTGCACCATCCATGGACATCCATTATCACTATTGCTGCTGTCATTAATTCATCTCTTCAGTGAGGGGTGTTTTATTCTGTTTTCTTTCTCATCCATGTTTTTATCATTTTTCCCAGTGAGTATGAGGATGCTTATCCTTCTTCTTGCCTTGAGGCCAAGGTAGAAGAGAAGAACAAGGCTGGCACCCAACCCCCACCCAGGCTTATCAGCGTAGCTTCCCCATCTCCCAGGGCCTCCCAGGCTGACTCTAGAATAGGGGTCATGAATCTAGGGGCAAAAACACTGTTTTACTCAGCTAGGCTGCTCTAACAGAAATACCACAGAGTGGGTGGCTTTAACAAAGAAAGATTTATTCTTACACAGTCCAGTAGGTTGCAAGTCCATATTCAGGGTGTCTGCTCCAGGGAAAGACTTTCCCCTTGTCGGCTCTGGAGGAAAGTCCAGTATTGCATCAGTCTTTGTCCAGGGAGCATCCTCACGCAAGAACCTCTGGTCTGAAGGATGCGCTCTGCTCCTGGTGCTGCTTGCTTGATGGTAGCAAGGTTCTCAAATTGTCCTTTGTTTCTTTTTCCTTTTATTCCTTGCAAGCTAAAAGCATTAAGGGTGGGGCAAGCCATACTCCAGGGAAACTCCCCCCACAGCAGGAATTCACAGCCCCACCCTAATCCTTTAACATACAGGTTAGCAAAACCACACAATGGAGGACAGTCCCAAGATACTGGGAACCATATCCCAGCCACGTGGCTGCACACATTTTTGGGGGGACACAATTCTAACCATGACAAACACTTAACACTAAGGTGATGGTTTGGCTCTGATGCTCAGGGGTTAGAGCAGCAGGCTTGTAAACCAGGGGTCATAAGTTCAAGTCTCACTAGGGCCTGCATTACTCTGTAAACCCTGGTGGTGCAGTGGTTAAGAGCTATGGTAACCAAAACAAAACAAAACAAAAAGGTTGGTAGTTCAAATCTACCAGGAAGTCCTTGGAAACTCTATGGGGCAGTTCTACTCTGTCCTACAGGGTCACTGTGGGTTGGAATCAACTCAATGACTATGGTTTTTTTTTTGGAATGGTAATGAGAATAATCAGTTACTGACTGGTTATTATAGGCCATGTGTCCAGCTCTTCACCTGGACTGACCCACCTGATCCACTCTCCCTAGGCATCAGCAGCATCCCCTAAGGCTGAGCACTCCCTTTTCCTTGGGAATCTCTCTTTACTTGGTCTCCTCCCACCTCTCCAACTGCCCCTTCTCTGTCTCCTCTGCTGACTCTTTCTTCATTCAGTTAGATGCTCAAACTTGGTCCCTGTTTCGACATCACCCGTTCTTTCCATGCCAAGGCTCTCAATATCACTGTGATGCTGACAACTCCCAATTTCACACTTGACTACAAACCTAGAGGTTGGCGATTTGATCCACCCAGCCATGGCATGGAAGAAAGCCCTGGCTATCTGTTTCCATAAGGATTACAGCCAAGAAAACCCTTGGAGTAGTTCTCCTCTATAACAGTTGAGGTCCGTCTATGAGTTGGAATCAACTTGATGGTAATGAAACTTTTGGTTTGGTCTCACCCTTGAATTCTACACTCATCACCCAACTGCCTGCCTGACCGACGGCTGTCTCATGTTGGTGTCCAAAGGACACCTCAGAAATCTCCTGGCCAAAAGTCAAACTTGATTTTCCACAGTAAGATCTTCCAGCTGCAGTAAGAAGCAAGCCTAGCCTCCAGTTCCCCCACACCTCATTTGCTCACATCCAGTCATCCATCACTGTTCTGGTGCCACCCTTGAGAACACAGGTAGAATCTGTCCACATCCCATCACCCCTGTCTTGCCCTCCCTCAGGCCACTGTTATAATGCCCTGTATTGTTGCAGCCACCCATCTGGTCCCTCTGCTCTGCCTCTGCCCCTCTGTGGCTTATTCCCAACACAGCAGCAGCCAGAAGGACTGGATTTGGGATCTATTTGTTCTGCTTAGAGCCCCAGTCCTTCTCCCATCTCAGGGTACACACAGACCCTCCCAGTGGCCCAGGAGGTCCTCCATGAGCTGTACTCACCGCCACCTCACCTCTGTGCCCTTGCACTTTCAGCCACACTGGCCTGTTCTTTCTGTTTTGGGAAAACTCCGTGCTCTCAGGCTTTGGGAATGCTTCTCCCCCACAGTCCCAGGCCTTCCTCGCTCATCTCCTCTTTCCAGTACCAGTTGCTGTGGAGCTGATTCTGACTCATGGCAACCCCACATATGTCAGAACAGAACTGTGCTCCATAGGGTGCCCCTATTGGCTGATCTGGGGGAAGTGGATTGCCAGGCTTTTCCTCTGAGGTACCTCTGGGAGGATTTGAACACCTAACCTTTCAGTCAACAGCTGAGCTTATTAACCATTTACACCACCTACAGACTCCTGCCTCCTCTTCATCTTGTTTCTTGTCTTCACAGTGAGGGCCTCCCTGAATCCCTTGTCCCTCGTGGTCCCTCTCTCCTGCCCCCACTGTATTCTTCTCCATAGCACCTGGTCATGTGACCATCTGCACGGTTCCTCCTTTCTTTCTTTTTTTTAACTCTCATGCAGCTACTTATTTAATATTTCTTGTCTGTTGTTGAGTGCTTTGCCCCCGGTGCCTGGGACAGAGCAGTCACTCAGTAAATGTCTGTCAAATGAGTGGACACACGAACCTCATGAGGAGGAACTGCTGTTACTCTAGGAACAGAGGGTCCAGGATCTCCCCAGGACCTCCCTGTCTCCAGAACCCAGCTCCTTCCTGTTGCTCCAGAGGACTAGCTGTGGACAGACTTGGGAACAGAGATAGGCTTGGAGTGTCAGCCAGCGGCTGGGCAGGAGGCTGTGGCCGCCACTGCCCCCTGCTGGCCTGATCCTGCTGGTGCCAAGTCCTTGGACCGGAGCCACTGGCTGGGCGTCCCTGGGTCATGGACACCTGCTGGGTGGCTGTGGGGAAGATAGGCTCACTGTACACACTGGCCTGGGCCAGAGGGGTGCCCCAGGGCCCTGGCTGTAGCACCTTCCAGCCTTCAATCCTCAGGACCCCAGCATTCACTGTGCCTTGGTTACATGGTGAATAATTCAGGCCACTGGGTGTTGGTCATGAAATATTGAAAAGGCCCTTACTGACGCACTAGCATGAGAGTGTACGCAGGGGCAATGCACTCACTGGGGCGTGGAGACCAGTGGCCATGGGCCAGGGTGTTCCTGAAGAGAGGCATCTGAGTGGGTGCTTGTCCTGCCTTACGTGTGTCTGAGCTCTGGACACAGGGGTGGCGTTGTGGGGCAGCCAGGCTTGGCCCCTGGCTCCACCTGCAATGACAGAAGGACCAGGCTCAGAGCCAGCATGGCAAATGGCACCTCTGTTGTCTGCGGATGGGTGGTGCCCACGTTCAGGAGGAAAGAGATGGCACGAGCTGGGTGCCAGGGTGTCTCAGGGGTCAGGGAAGTGGACAGAGACCCATGGTTGGCTGGGCAGGGAGAAGCCAGGTGCGGGGAGCGGGAATAGAGGAATATGGGAGTGCGGGGAGAGGGAGCCAGGTCACGGGAAGGATGACGAGAGCTGGCTGATGGGCACGTGGAGGAAGAGTGGGTGGCCTGATGTGGTGCTGATGGACAAGCTGGCAATTTGATAAGTGAAGGAGCAAATGTGTTGGTGGATGAGTGGGCAGGTGGTTGATATCTTGAGTGAATGGATGATGGGGGAAGGCAGGTGAGAGGGAAGGTTGTGAAGCCAGATGAAGAGTTGCCCTTCCAGGAGTAGAGAGTAGAGAGGGCTGACCCAAGAACCACGGGACACATGCCACCCCTCCCCACCCCCTTTGGCTTATTTGAGGGTGGTGGGCAGCTCTGGGGTCTGGACCTACATTGTGGCTCCACTGAGTGCCAAGGTGTGGCACCCGGACTGTTTATCCCTAATCAAAGCCCTGCCCACTGTTCACTGCCATACAGTCGATTCCAACTCATAGCGACCTTATAGGACAGAGTAGAACTGTTCCACAAAGTTTCCAAGGAGCACCTGGTGGATTTGAATCGGCAACCTTTTGGTTAGCAGACGTAGCACTTAACCACTACGCCACCAGAGTTTCCATCTAAGCCCTAGAGGCACTCATCTGAAGTAAAAAAAATTAAGGTTCAGGGAAGGGGCCAAGCTTGTGTCTCTGTTCCCCTGCAGCAGTCCATGCCACAGGGCTGGTTCTCTGTTCCAAATTCAGGAAGGTCCCAAGCTCAGCCCTCCTCATCCTGCCATTTCAACTCCCTGTGTACCTGCCATGGGCCAGGCCCTGGCACATACCGGTGTGCAGTCAAATGCCACTTACCCCCTGTGTAACTTTGGGCAAAACACAGCCCCTGAGCTTCAATTGTCCCTCTGCAAGATGGGAATAATAACAAGGCTTAAGGGTGTTCAGAAATTACCTGCCTGGTAGCATGTGTTCAGAAAATAGTGACCACCCCATGGGGTTACCAGAATTACAAACAAAGCAGGATGCCAATCAAATTTGACTTTCAGATAAACAACAAATCATTTTTCAGTATAAAGGTGTCCCAAATATTGAGCCCCATGGTGTTACTGGTCAGTGTGCCTGAAATGTAGGGAGAGGCCAGATCACTGCAGTCCTTGCAGACCTCGGTAAAAAGATGACTCAGAAAGATTTGCCTTTTAGAAAGGAAGGGAGAAGCCAGACAGTACTCAAAGGGAGTTGGGGAGGTTGGGGACCGTGGTCAGACCCTCTCCAACTAAGGCTCCCAGTCCATTGAGGCTCCCCCGAAGGGGTCGAGGGGTATAGGGAAGCTTGGGGTGGGGAGAGTAGGAGCAGACATCCAACGAGGCTGCTTCTCCGCAGGGGAGTGAATGCCCAAACCAAGAATGGTGCCACGCCCTTGTACCTGGCGTGCCAGGAGGGCCACCTGGAGGTGACACAGTACCTGGTGCAGGAATGCAGCGCAGACCCGCACATTCGTGCTCACGATGGCATGACCCCACTGCATGCCGCGGCGCAGATGGGCCACAGCTCTGTCATTGTGTGGCTGGTGAGCTCAGGGGACAGGGTGAGACGGTGCCCTGGCGGAGTCAGTAAGAGGAGAGGCAGGCCCTGAGGGCTAGGTCAGCAGAGAAGGGGAAGGGACAGGGAGTGGGACCAGGAAGAAGCTGGTAGCCAGCCCCCGTTCCCCGCCCCACCCCATCCCGCTCCTACTCCCAGGTAAGCTGCACCGACGTGAGCCTGTCGGATAAGGACCAGGACGGCGCCACCGCTATGCACTTCGCAGCGAGCCGCGGCCACGCCAAAGTGCTCAGCTGGCTCCTACTGCACGGTGGCGAGATCTCGGCCGACCTGTGGGGCGGGACCCCACTGCATGATGCAGCAGAGAACGGGGAGCTGGAGGTCCGAATTGGGAGCGGGAGGGGCGGGGCGGGGCCTCGTGCGGGTGGGCGGGGCTGGAGGCCCAGGAGGGACTCTGGCGCCCTCTCCTGGTACCGCTGTCTCAGCACAGCTCTGCCCTGGCCTGGGGGTCACTGCTTACGGCCCGAGTTCTCACTGCGTGCCCCCACAGTGCTGCCAGATCCTGGTGGTGAACGGCGCGGAGCTGGATGTCCGCGACCGTGACGGATACACAGCTGCCGACCTCTCGGACTACAACGGCCACAGTCACTGCACCCGCTACCTGCGCACCGTGGAGAACCTGGTAAGTCCAAAGCGTTCTTCCCCCGCCCCCCAGCCCCGGCCAAATTATATCATCTCTCTACCAGAAGTAGGCATCTTTACCCTGTTCTTGAGGGGAAAGCTGAGGTTCAGGGAAGTGAAAACCCTTGACTGCTCTCACAACTAGTAAGTGCTTTGACCACCACGACCTCAGCTACAGCCGCGTGCAGAGTTAGAGAATGGACATCCCTGAGTCCTGATCTTGCCCAAAGGTAAGGCTGAAGCAGTCACCAGGCACTTATGTACCATGGGAGAAGCTAAATTCCCATCACAGGCCCTTCGTGGAGTGCCCTCACCTACCCAGCCATTTGCCATTTAACACACACAGCCACCCTCTGAGGTAGGTATTGTTAATGTCTCCATTTCACAGATGGGAAAACTGAATCTTAGGGAGATTAAGTACTTTGCCCAAGGTCACACAACTCTTAAGTGGCAGATTCTGGAAGAGCCCTGGGTGTCTGACCAAGGCTATCTTTCTTGACCACTATGCTCTAGTTTGCTTACTTCATAGCTACCTGGTAACTGGAAACCCAGGTAATTCATTTTAAATTGCTTAATTATGGTTACAGAACTGAGAAGTGACCCCTTGGGACCTGGTATGGTGGCTCCAAGCCTGGCCCTCCCCCTCCCATCTTGTATAGTGTCTCCCTCTGGGTAGTGCCTCCGATAAGTGCCCTCCAAAGGATACTAGTCAGCTTCAGGGGCAGCCTGGGCATGAGAGGCGCTGGGTGATGAGGCATGGAAGAGAAAAGGCAGGATGGCTGAGCCCGGTCTGTGAGCACATGGGGCTGGCTCTGGTTCTGGGAACATCAGAACACAGCAAGGCCAGCCGTGAGAGACTGTGGTGAGACCCCAAAAAGAACTGTCTTCCAGAAAAGGCTGCCCAAAGACTGCAAGTGACATATGAGACAGTGAGTGTCCTTTCTGCACCAGAGGTGGGCTCCCTTCAGCTGATTCTGTTGAGGGGCTTGGTGATGCCAGAACCCCAGGGCCCTCCAGCCCCTTCCAACAGCCTCTACTGTGGCAGCAGCTGCTAAGGCTACAAGCATCACTCCCTGCATTCACAGTAAATAAGTAGGAAGTGGCTGACACAAATGGATTCACCGGATAGCAAGTCCTAGTACCTCTCTAATGTTTTAACTCTGCTTCACAACCTAGTGGGGCAGGTAGTGTTATACTCATTAACAGATGAAGAAACTGAGGCACAGAAAAGCCAAGTGACTTCCCTAAGGTCACGCAGCCGGTAAATTGTGGAGTTCAAACAAAATTTAAGCTGCAGAGCCTGCACCTATCCTCTATTCTTTGCTACTTGCTAAAGTCAGGGCTGGGTGTCCCAGGGTGCCCACTTCCGTCAGCCAAGAAAAAAGCAGCCTCAGGCTGTCCCCCAAGCTCAGCCCTGCAACTGAACCTCGGCACATGGGGTGGGCAGCAAGGTCAAATCTCCTGGAATAGGTGGGATGTGGAATCACTGTCCCTGTCACCCAGACGGGCCCAGCTGCAGCAGTGACAAATTCAAGCCACTAAGGATGCTGGCCCAGAAAAGGCAAACACTCCCGCAGAGCCCCTAATTACAGCGCCAATGAGCGTGCAGCCGAGCCGTTACCTGGTGCTGGGCCTGCTTCCCGCTCCCAGGAGACCTGTGACACTTCTCAGGCAGGGAGGGGGCTCAGGGCAGGGAGGAGGAGGCCTGGGCAGGAGGCAGCAGACAGAGCGGGCTTGCCGGCAGCAGGGACGCCATGGGCAACGTAAGGAGAGCCCCGACCCCAACCCACTCCCACAATGGGAGGGACAGATGCCTGTGGGGGATGGAAGGCTTGGCAGCCTGGGCTTGGGCACAGATCACTTGGGCCACCAAGACCCCTACTCTTTCCCCCAAGATCCCCCTCAGGAGATGGAGTTGGGTTAGTGCTGGGAGGTTGCTCCAGGTTCGCCAAGGAGACAAGAGGGATGCTGGCTAGGCAGTGGGGTTCTAGGGGCTCCTCCTCCTAGCCCCAGCTGCCACAAATTGTCTCACCAGCCACAGCACCAGAACGCCTTTCCTACAATAGTCCAGATCTAAGACCCTTTGCCCTTTGAAGAGAAAAGAGAAGGAAAGTGGCATCCTGGCAGTTCTCCCTCTGGTGCCCAGCACAGAGTCCCTTCCAACCCACCAGTTACTCAACCCTCCAGACAGGGAGGAGCCAGGAGGTGGGAGTTTCCCAGGATCCTGTGGGCCTGTGGCAGGATGGCTGGTCTTGAACCTCAACCTGGGAGGAGCCTGAGAGACCCTCTAGTGATGGGGACAGGGAGCCCAGATACAGTCAAGACTCACCAAGGTCACACACCAAGGGCAGGCCTGAGCTTCGGCCAGGATACAGCTGGCTGGGGAACAGAGGTGCTCTTACGCCTTCCCTTCTTTCTCCTCAGAGCGTGGAGCATCGTGTGCTCTCCCGGGACCCATCCGCTGAGCTGGAGCCAAAGCAGCCTGACTCGGGCATGTCCTCACCCAACACCACCATGTCAGTCCAGCCACTGAACTTTGACCTGAGCTCGCCCACCAGTACACTCTCCAACTATGACTCCTGCTCCTCTAGCCGCTCCAGCATAAAGGGTCGGTGCCCTGCCCGCGGTAAGTGGGTTGGCCTGGGAGGAGAGGAGACAAAAGAGGGAGAGTAGGCTGGAGCTGGACACCAGGGCACCAAGGGCCAGCCCTGGGCTTCACTGCTGATATGACACTCAGAGCTGCCCAGGTCACCTGCTGCCTTGAACACCTGGGAGGGGACACTAATGTTTGTGTGTGTCTACCACAAACACACATGTACAACCACACATATGCCTCCCCCACAAACTCCATACACTGCCCACACACAATTCCATATCCTCACCCTCACACATGTAAAGACACCTTGGACCTTATGCAAGTGTACCCACACTCAAGTGCACACTTGTATGTGTATACACACTAATATACAAAGGAATGCACACTCAGTATCTCAGTGTCCTGGGGCTACCATAACAAATGGCCACAAAAGGGTAACTTTAAAGAACAGAGGTTTATTATGTCACAGTTCTGGAGCCAGAAGGCCAAATCAGGGTCTCAACTGTGTCAATTCCTTCTGGGGCTTTGAGAGAGGAGCTGTTCTACGCCTCTCTGGTGGCTGCTGGCAATCCTTGGTACTTAGAGGTACAGCTGCTTTTGTGGTCACATGATGTCTCTGTTCCCCTGTGTGTGTCTGTTCTCCCCTTTCATAAACAACCACTCAGATGCAATTAGGCTTAGGACCTATCTGCTTTGATATAACTTAACTGATAACATCTCCAAAGAAAAACCCTTTTTCCCAAACAAGGTCACATTCACAGGTATAGTGGCTAGGACTTCAGTTTCCACCTTTGTGGTGGACACAGTTCATTGTAACACCCCTACTTATGGAGCCATGCAGATATATGCACACATCTACTTACACAGAGCAACCACCCCTCCATCCCTACAACCACAGATGTGCACACGCATATACACACCCATACCCACAGACTATGCGAGCACATTCATAAGTGCAAAGAATTATGTGCGCACACTCACAGATGAACACACAATGCACAGATGCTCTGGCAGAAGCCCAGGTATGCCTGCACACACACACTGACCACACCCTGGACACGGCTGGTTGTCCACCTGTGATGCCTGCTTCACTTCACCAGATGGTAACATGCAGAGCTGGCAGGGGTGCCCTACAAAGGTAGGGTGTGGACATCCCTACTTCCTGCTAGAACTGCCCTCAGGAGCTACCCCTCCCATCCCCAGGTGTGCCCGCTGCACAGGCACACCCTGGAGCCAAAGCCTTCTCCAGGCCTGTGTGCTTGGGCTTCCCCAAAGAGCATAGGGCTGGCCACCCTGCCAGGGCCGCTGAAAGGCCACACTCAGTAGTGCCCTCAAGCCTCCCTGGCCCCTTGGCAAGTTGTTTTCAGGTAGTGGAGGTTCTTGGTTCCAGGGAACACCTTTTGCCACTCTCACATTCACCCTCTCTCTGCCCCTCTGTCCCCAGGGCTTCCCAGCGCCAGGGCTGCAGACATACAGACCTACATGGACCTGCTGAATCCAGAGCTGGGCCTGCCTCAGGGCCATATGGGGCAACCCACACCGCCACCACCACCCGGCTTCCCCCCGCCGCCCCCACCCCCAGGAACTCAAGTGCCCCCACCCCCACCAGACTACCCAGCCCCCAAGCCCCCTGTGGGGCTCCATGCAGCTGACATCTATGTGCAGACCAAGAACAAACTGCGCCACGTGGAGACTGAGACCCTCAAGAAGGAGGTACTCAGCCCTCAACCCCTGTCTGCCTCTCATAAGTGGGACTGGACTTGGACTGAGGGGGTTTGTCGGGAGTGGCAGTGGAGGTCAGGAACTGGCCTTGGTGGGGGACACAGGACCAGAGTTAGATCTTCAAATGTTATGACTCCTGGACAGCCCCCATGGGACATTGTAACTCACTAGGTTCAGGACTTCAGGACTGGACACTGAGGATGAAGAATAAGTAAGACAGGGAATCTACCCTCGGGGGAGTTGGAACAGGTGACGGAACATACGCCCTGACAGCTAGGCCTCGCCAGGAACCGGAGTCTTGCCAGCCCCAAGTGGCAGGCTGTCATGGAGCTGGCAGAGAATGTCTGCCCTTCTGTGGACCCACACGTGCCCACAGTCCTGGGCCTAGTAGAGAATGGCAGGAGTGGGCCCAAGGCGGGCAGTTGTGGTTAGGTCAGTTCTGATTCACAGAGACTGTGCACAACTGAACAAAACACCACCCAGTGCTGTGCCATGCCCACAGTCATTTTTATGTTTAAGCCTATTGTTGCAGCCATGGTGTCAGTCCATCTTCTTGAGGGTCTTCTTTTTCACTGACAAGGTAGACAGAAGAGTGGTGGAAAGGGCCCTGGGAGGACTTAGTGCCCACAGGCACTAACGGGGGCTAAGGAGAGGACACTGCTGAGACTAACCCCCCAGTTTGGGCTTGAGTACCGGAGTAGGTGAAAGGCCAGTCCTGAGATGGGAGTCCTGGGGGAGAAGTAGGCTGTTACAGGAGGGTGAGTCCAGCGTCTCAGTGATGAGGGGGTGGGGCCCGGTGACAGGGGCCTGGAGGATCCCAGCTGAGGCTCTTGGAGGGGTGAGTGGAGGAAAGATAGAGGGCTCCTCCGGAGCCCCCTGGGAGTTCTGTGCAGGGAGACCTAGAGGGGGCCCTGAAGTGCCAGCCAAAGAGGCAGCAAGGCTGGTCTGAGAGCAGCCTGCTGACCTAAGGTGGCCAGGGTTGTGGAAGGGGGAGGGGTCCTCTTGGAGGCCTGACTTTGCCATTCTTTCTCAAGTGGAAGCCTGATCACCCAGGGGCAGAGCTGGGTTACCACCCTACACAGGTGTGGGGGAGGGACTAGGCCTCCACAGGGACCCCGTTCTCACCACCTGGAGCCGACTGCAGATGGAGCTCTCCAGTCGGCTTCCCTTTTCATCTCCACGAGGGGCGGGGCCAGGGCAGGGCGTGGCAGGGCCAAGAACTGCAGACTTTCGCTGCTTGGCGTGTTCACCCTGCTCAAAGCCGTGGCACAGGTGGCCTGGCCAGCGCCCCTTCCCCGCCTCTGAGTCCGAACGGCTGGCTGCGCCATCTCCGTAGCCCCTCCCGGGTGCGTGCGTGCCGGGCCGCAGGCGCCAAGGCAGTTCCACAAAGGGCCCTTTATGTGTCCGCCGCGCCCCTCGCGCGGGTGCCCTGGACATGGGGCGGACCAGGGTCGTAGCGCTCACGCCTCCGGGGCTGCTGGGGGTGGGTTGGCCCAGAAAACGAATCCTGCAGTGTCCCATTTCTTGCAACGTGAGCCCTGACGGGCAGGGTGCTGAGGGTCCGGGGCCACTGCGGGGACCCAGGGACTGCGGGTGGGGCAACCGGATGGCCTCTGTTCTGCCAGGTCACTCGGCCCTTGGCCCCATAGCCTTGCGTCCCTCTCCCCACTTTGCACTTAGTGGAGGACAGCCGCCACGGGGCGGGCCACGGCGCTGACACCTGAGCCCAATTTGCTGCCCCTGAAATCCGAAGCTTGGACGCGGGTGTCGGTGTCGTTTACGCGGATGGCGAGGGTTTCCAGAATCGGGAGGGAAGGACAGGGACGCGACCTGAAGCCAAGGCCAAAGATGGGGGTCTGCTGCCTGCAGCTTGGCCTGCCTTTGGGCTCAGCCTGGCCGAGGGCAGGTGCTCAGCGCACAGCGGCAGGGGGCGGGACCACATCTGGCCCGTCGGAGGGGCGTGGCGCAGCGGCCAGGTGTGATGGTGCAGTTGGGCCTCGTGGTATCCCCAAGCACTAGGAGTTCGGCCGGGGATTGGCAGACCTTGGGTGATGTCAGGCCGCCTGAACCCATAGCGCAGGCGGGTGCGGGCTGGGATGTAACCTGAGAGGAGGGATCAGATAGCGCAGGTGTCGGATCCGTGCCACCCCCGCTGCCAGGTGCATAGCGGGGGCTACCAGCACAATCGCAGGTAGGAACAGCCCCAGCCAACGGCTGGACGGCCTGGGGCTCTAGGCAGGGGGGCGCCTAACAGGGCACAGGCTCTCTCGGGAAGCGCTTCCTCGGGGCAGGACCCCGCAGGAGAGGGCTCGGTGGAGTCTTCGAGCCCTCCACCGTCTCTGACAGCCGGAGTGGGGTCAGGTTGAGGCCTTAGTGCTGGCCCAGCTCAGCCTGGGAGTTGCCTCTTCTCCAGCTACTACTTCGTCTGGGCTGGGCCACCCCGCCCCTGGGTCCGCCCCTTCTAGACTCCGTAGGGGCCTCTATACTCCTTGGCCCACGCCTGGCCTGGCCACCGAGGCCCCGTTTACTCTGGTCCCATCCGCACTCTGAGAACAGGAGTCACTTGGAACACAGCGCTGCGCCGCTTGACGGCTGGAGCTGGGGAGGTGAAGAGCTGGGAGAGGGGCGCAAGGGGCGGCCCAAAGCCTACTCTGCCCTCTGTCTTTCCCCAGCTGAGTTCCTGCCACGGTCACCACGGACTGCGGAGGCAGGACTCCGGCCGCAAGCCCCGTGCCGTCAGCAAGCAGCCCAGCACGGGGGACTACTACCGTCAGTTGGGCCGCTGCCCCGGAGAGTCGCAGGCCGTGCGCAGGGGCATGGCACACAGTGAGGAGGTGCGTGTCCGCCAGCCTGCTCCCGCCGACCGCCCGGGGCCGGGCCGCGACGCTGGCTGCTCACTCGCTGGCCCCTCCGCTCTCCCGCAGGCGCAGGCGGCGCTGCTCTCCGGGAACCACGTGCACAACGGCTGCACTGCTGACCCCAAAGCGTCCAGGGAGCTGCCCCCGCCCCCGCCCCCTCCTCCGCCGCCCCTGCCCGAAGCCCTGAGCTCGCCTCCGCCTGCGCCACCACTGCCCTTGGAGGGAGCCGGCTCAAGCTGCGGACAGCGCCGCTCTTCTTCGTCCACCAGCAGTGAGTGGGGTGGGCTGGAGTGGTGGCGGGTGGTGCCAGCCCTGGAGGGGGAAGGAGATCTACACCGGCCCCCAGCCCATCTTCACTTGCCCTAGTCTTTCCTTTTTTTTCTTGTACTTGCCACTACCCCTAACCCTATGGGGACTTGACCCCGACCAAGAGTAGGCTCTGAGGTGCTCTAGGGCTGTGTGGGATTGAGCAAGTCCTCTCTCTCTGGGTTTGTCTCCCACCCGGTAGGGAGGCCCCTGCACCTCCAGTGACTGGTGTTTCTGATGAGGGCAGCTCTGAGAAGTGGAACTAGCTCCCAGGGGCAGGGCTGCTAGCCAGCCTTCTTCCTGATCCACTCTAGCCTCTCTCTCGCTTTCTTTTTCTTTCTTTGGTTCTTGCAAACTAGTACAGACTTGAGCCCTTCTCTAGGAAAAAGGACTCTTCTATATGTCTCAGGGACTCTTCTGAGCCACAGTCATGCCCTCCCCCACCAGGGACCCTGGGCTAGCAGGGCCTGGCTATGACAAGACCAGTGACCCAACATACTGTCCCCCTCCCAGCAGTACACCCTCCATCCTTTTCTATGAGGTAGACTGGCAGCCAGGACACCTGGTCTTCTTTTCTATTAAGTGTCCCACCTGCCAGGGTTCCTGGAAGGCACAGTGGTCAATTGTCTGACAGCACTTTGTAAACACTGGGTCCTCCCATCCCACTTGGCAGGGGTCCACTCTGCACACAGGCCACACTTTACATCATCCAAAGCTTTGTCTCCTTGGCCAGTAGTGCAAGGACCCAGAGTAGGACCAGCTGGGGTTCCGTGGGGTTTCTTTGGTGTCCAGTCCCATGTAGGCCAGAGCCCCTGAGAGCACGTACATGGTCAGGTGACCCCCAGAATGGCCTGAAACCCATGTCCTGCTCTGAGGCCAGCTTCTCCCTCCCTCTGAAGTCTGAGGCATGGCAGAAGCTAGGAAAAGAATAAAACTAGGCTCTGGGCTTCTCCAGGTGCCCTCTCTTGGGTGCCCTATCCCGGCACCGCACTTTCCCACCCAGCCCCAGCCTTGAGGCCTGAGCTGGGGTCTGAGGAGCCAGAAGCCTCCTCCTCTCCCCTCCTCTTGCCCTCCCTGGGACCTGGCCCTCTCTCGCTGTCCCTGCATCACCTCAGTTCCCTCCCCTTTCGTAACTTTGCTGTCACTTCTCTTCTCTCCATCTGCTAGAAGTGAGAGTCCTGAGGAACAGGAAGAGTGAGTAGCTTCATGTGGCTCTGGGCTGAGGCTGAAGCGCGGGCAGCGGGTGGAGGGTGGTGCAGAAGTGAGGCAAAAGGGCCTGGACCTCGAGGAAAGGGCAGGGCCAGGGGCCATTAGGCAGGGGTGCAACTTTGTGCCCCACCACACCCATGTGCGTGACCACACAGGCTTCTTCGCCTGTAGGGTTAGCCTAAGTAGACAATCCTGTGCTGCGGCTACCTCGGCTGCCTTCCCCACTTCCCGTCCCTGCGTTCCTGAGTTCCTTCATCCTGGAGGGGTTTGGCCCCTCTGTTCCTCCACCCAGACCCGGCCCCTTCCTCGGGCGCTCTCAAACAATCATCGCTAAATAATCCCCAGTCATTGCAGCTAATGGAGTCAGAAAATGCAAACTCTGCCAGATATTTGAATGTTATCCGCAGGCCCCTCTTCCTGACTGCTTCCTCCCTGTCCCCATTTTTAGTAAAGAAGCCGCTTCCAGGATCCCCTAGAGCTAGGCAGTGCTTTGCCATAAGTGTGCTCAGAGCTTGCAACCTGTGTGTCTGTGTACGTCTGTTTGTGGGTGTGTGTTTAGAGGGGTGGGTCGGGGGCTGGTACTTCAGGCTCTGAAGTCCTACGGCTATAGAGGCTCCAGGCTACCCAGTCCAAGGGTCGCTGGGCTTTGCTGACGTAGAATGAGGGCCAGAGGCAGACTCCACCCTAATAGGGCAGAGCCAGGGAACCCTGGACAAAGGTCGGGGCTGATCCCAGGTAGTGTCCTGGAGCTAGGCAGTTAGTGCGCTGGGCAGAGACATTTGCTAGTGTTCCCAGGGTGGACCCAAGAGCCAGCATGAACTCCTGGGGCCCCCCCAGCGGGGGCCCCAAGCTCCGTGAGTAAGGCAGGAGGATGGTGGTGCACCTGCCGTGGGCCAGGAGCCAAAGACCCAGCCCCGAGGATTACCAGCTGGACTCGGGATCTGGAGAGCTGGCTGCCCTAGCCCCCCACCCATCCTGGCTTGGGGAGGGAACAGCAGAGGGCCGGGTGGGGGACGGCAGGGACTTGGCCCCCACACCGCACTCCCAGGCTAGCGCCTCCTCTCCTGCCTTCGCGCAGGCACCAAGTCTTTCAACATGATGTCTCCGACGGGTGACAACTCGGAGCTGCTGGCTGAGATCAAAGCAGGCAAAAGCCTGAAGCCGACACCGCAGAGCAAGGGGCTGACTACAGTGTTCTCTGGCAGCGGCCAGCCGGCCTCCCAGGTAGGCGGCCTGGACAGACGCCCCGCCCTGACTGCCTGGCCCTAGTTCGCCTGCCGGCCACTCAGCCCTGCCGCTTCTCCCACAGTCGGATTCGCCGCTGCCGCTGGTGTCCCCTGCGCCTTCGCGGGCTCGCAGCCCCACCCCGCCGGCCGCCGGGCCCCAGCCACTGCTCAATGGCAGCTTGGCGCCAGCGCCGCCCGCCACCCCGGCGCCGGGCGTGCAGCTCGACGTGGAGGCGCTCATCCCCACGCACGACGAGCAGGGCCGGCCCATCCCCGAGTGGAAGCGCCAGGTGATGGTGCGCAAGCTACAGCTGAAGATGCAGGAGGAGGAGGAGCAACGGCGGAAGGTGGGTGGGGTGGGTCTTCCCAGTGGGTCAGGGGTTTGCACGCGGGCACACACCCTCGTCCCCCGCATCCCCCACCCACCTGCCTAGGCCCTTCAGTCGTAGAGGTTTCCATTACCTTTAGAGGAAAGCAGGCTGGAAACACCCACTCCTGCAACTTCCTAGCACACACTCTGGAGTCCTTTAAAGTGAGATGGCAGTGTTTGTCAGACTCTAGTGCACTTTCAGTGGAAACCCTGGTGGCGCAATGGATTAAGTGCTACAACTGCTAACCAAAAGGTTGGCAGCTCAAATCCACCAGGTGCTCCTTGGAAACTTTATGGGGGAAGTTCTACTCTGACCTATAGGACAGCCATGAGTCAGAACTGACTCAATGGCACTCAGTTAGTGCACTTTCAAATTGCCTGGGATCTGGTTAAAATGCCAATTCAGATTCTGGAATTCTGGCATGAGGCAGAGAATCTGCATTCTTAACAAGCTCTGGGTGAGACTGAAGCTGTTTCTGGCCCAGGGACCACTCTCAGTAGCCAAGAGAGCTTTGGTCTCCAATAAACCAACCTGGGTTGGCTTCTTGCACTGCTGCCACTTTCCAACCGCTGATCACTGAGCCTCTTTCAGCCTCAGTTTTCTCATCCTTAAGATGGGTTGGTTGTTATGAGCTGGCAGGATGACTTTCCATTCATTTGTTTGACAAGGGTCCCCAAAGCATAGGGGGTCAACCAACAAGCTAACACAGGGACACACATACCAGCTTAATAGTGATAAGTGCCATAAAGGAGACATAGCAGTGTGATGTGAGAGAGTGAGTCGCTGGGGAGACAACTAGCTATGGCTGGGCTGTTACAGTACAGCCAGCCCTGTCATGAGGAGTGCCTGGGTCTGGGGCAGCCCTAAGCAGGGCAGCCTACTCAGGCTGGAGCTGTGGTAGGGAAGAGAAAATGATGTCTCAGGTGAGGCTTGGAAGATGAGCAAAAATTGGCCAGGAAGTGTGTGGAGTTATCATGTTTGTGGTGTGGGGATAGAACTATAGTGGGTGAGATGGGCTTGGGAGGCTGAGAAGGGTGGGGGCAGCCCCCCAGGCTGGAAAGGCAGCCTTGAGTGACAGCCTAGATACGAAGAATATAAGGAATAAATGAGAACATAAGACATCCCTGGCAAACCTAGCTCTACTCGTTGTATTATTATTCTCTCACAGTGAGGGGGCCGTGGACGTGGGCATCGCAGTACAAACTATTAGTTTAACCTCTTTAAGAGCGGAGTCGAATAATGCCCTTTCCTCCACGGCCTCTCATTCTGCACTAAAGCATGAATGACACTGACTGGGAGGGTCTGGGCCACAGGGGAGTTTGAGAAGGCTTCTCCAGCATCCAGCCTGGAAATCGCAGGCCTTGGATGGAGTGGAGGGAGAAAGATGTGACAGTCTTCCTCATCTTGGAAGCCCTATAGGCCAGTTCTATCCTGTTACCACTGGGTCCCTGTAAGTCAGAATTGATTGGACAGCAATGGGTTATTGGGGGCTAGGGTGGAGTAGAACCGCCCTGCACTGTGGTTTCAATGCCTTTTGCACGTTCCTTTGGTGGTGTAATGAGCGACCAAGCCAGGCGTGGAGACCCTGTTCGCCTGCCCGCCCTCCCTGCCTCGGCAGCAGCGTCCAGCAACCGGCTGCGCCCTCTGCCTGCGACCCAAGTGGACCGTGCTCATCTCCTGGAGCTGCGGCCTGGGCCCTAGGCCGAAGCCTCGCTTGAGTTTAGTCACCTGCCAGCCGGGCGCAACCCATCCCTGCAAGCACAGCCCCGTGGAGCCATTACACCACCTGGTGCATGCAAAGGGTGCCCTGGCGGCCGTTGCGGGAGCTGGAGCCGGGACAGAGGGAGACGCGCCTCCCTTCTCTTGTCTTCCCCGCTTAGCTGTTAGCCGCCAGCCCGTGCTGCTACCCTCCCGAGGGCTGGAGGTACTCCCGCGCGCACAACGCCATCCTCGGGCCATTCGGCGAGCTCATGACCCAAGCAGACATCCTCCGCATAGAGCAGCAAATAGAAAACCTACAGGTGCTACACAAGGCACAGAAGCTGGAGGCACGCCTGGAGCAGCTGGAGCTGGAGCTGGAGCAGCTGCTGCCCATCTCCGCAGCACTGTCGGCGCCGCGCTTCACCGTCGACCCGCGCCGCATGCACGGCCATGCCGCCAGCCTGCCGGCTTGGTGCAGCAAGATCTCCACGCTGCTCAAGAGCATGGCCTCGCTGTTGGCCGCGCTAGGCGGCCAGCCCGCTCACCTGGCCGAGTTGCTAGCTGCCGACACCGGCCAGCCGCTGGCGCCGCTGCCTGACGCACCCTGGCGTCCCGGGCCGCAATGCCTGGGACGCTCGCACTCCCTCAGCTGGTGCCGCGACGCGGTGGCTCGGGAGATACTTGAGTGCGGCGTTTCAGTGAAGCATCTCCGTGCCACCTATGAGCAACTCGCCCAGAGCTCGGCGCCAGCGCACCGCCCACGCCGCAAGCTTTCGCTGTCCGCGCACGCCCCGGGCTGCGACCCTATCCTCGAGGAAGACTACATAGCTGCCAGCCCCAGCGAGCCGAATGTCTCCGCTGCCAACAACCTGCTGCCGCCGGCTGGACAGCCTTTGTACACACGGGACTCCTCTGCGGAGCCCGGACGCCAGGAGGCGCTACCAGAGCCGGAGCAGCTGGCGCTCCGGCCGCCGCGCTCCACCGAGCTGCGCCGCGTCCAGGACTACATCGACATGCGCAAGGAGCGCATCGTCTATCTCTTCCTGGAGCACTGGCACAAGTGGCTTTGCTGCGGACCAACGCGCCAAGCCCAGATGCGCCTGCGGAGGCTGCTGCCCCGCGTGGTGGCCGCTGGCCGAGGCCCAGGCCCAGAGGCCGCTCCTCAGCCCTCCGCAGGTCACCGCCCTGGGGACGGGCGGCTGCGACACCTGCTGAAGCAGCGGCAGATAGTGGACAAGCTGCTGGGCCGCTGGCGGAGCCTGAAGCGGCGGGCGACAGCGCGCACGCCCTGGGGCCCTGGCCTGGCGCATGGCTTGTATTGGCCAGAGCACTTCTTGCCTCCCCTTGACGGCAGCGGCGTGCCCCCGCGCTACGATAGCCTCACGCTTGACCTCTTCATGCTCGGCTACTTTCAGCTGCTCGAGATGGGCCTGAGCCGCGAAGAGCGCAAGTTCCGACACCTGCTGTGCTATGAGATGTTCGACCAGCTGGGAAGCCATCCCTGGGAGCACATCCGCCTCTTTCACCGCGTGGTGCTGGAGGAGGTGGAGGCCGGCCGGCGCAGCTGGAGCGACGGCTTTGAGGACCTCAGCCGCCAGTTCTTCGGAGATGCCCCTGAAGCTGAGGCCAGGAACCAAGGGGCGGGCGAGAGAGAAAAGAGGAAGGAGGAAATAGAGGAGGAAGAGAAGGTGGAAGACAGGGAGCCAGCAGAAGAAGTTGATCCTGCTCAGACAGAGGGCTGTCCAGAAAGGGAGCCAGAGGCCTTGGCACCTGTGCCGCAG
Source organism: Heterohyrax brucei (assembly GCA_028571685.1). Classification (NCBI taxonomy): domain Eukaryota; kingdom Metazoa; phylum Chordata; class Mammalia; order Hyracoidea; family Procaviidae; genus Heterohyrax; species Heterohyrax brucei. The sequence continues at coordinate 35,385,159 of CM053140.1, forward strand.
CCCCCTCCGCCGCCAGCCCCACCGCCCCCACCATCGGAGCTACCTAGTTCTGAGGCCCTGGTAGAAGATCCCCTGGAGCTGGTGTCCGAAATGGGCGAATTCAGCAACGAAGACATCTGCCGCTACATAGACCGCAGCTTCTCCTTCTGGAAGGAGAAGGAGGCAGAACTGTTTGACATTTGAACAGGGGAACCTGGAATTCACCCTCAAGCATCTTAACTTGGGCCAGGGTGCCTGTCTGATGCCCTCAGGTGGCCAGAAGCTGGCAGAGGAGCCCCGGGCAGGTTGTCTTGGAAAGCTAAGAGTGCCCAGGAGCAGACTGCCCCAGCCTTTGAGGTTCCATCATGGCAAGATACACACATTGGCCTGGAGAGGCAAGATATGGCACAAAGCCAGCCAGGTGCCCCCCTCTGGCCACAGGCCTTGCTAGGCTCTGTGTGGAGTCAGGTGGAAGACACAGCACCTGGAGTGAGGGACTAAGGTCCCCTCGGGTCAATGCAGCCCACTTTCTCTATCTGGTTTTCACTGGAGCTCACAGCTGCCTCCCTGGCTGAGGTCAAGGGAGTGCGTGTGCAGTGTTCCGTGTGCTGTGACGTGTGCAGACGCTTTCTCCTCTGTTAATACCAAGTAATAAAACTCTTTACTGTCAGGTGCCTGTGCTGAACCATCCCCCACCATGGCACTGCTACCCCACAGTTGCAGAACTGGTGCCCACTCCATCTGGGGAGAGGACAGGTGTGGGCCCGAAGGTCCATCATGGGACACCAAGGTGCAGCCTGAACCTCCCTGAGTTGGCCAGAGCTATGGGGGCCCACATCCTGCCCAGAGATTCTGAGTCTCAGGCCTGGGACCATCTGACCGCCTGCTCCTATGGGGAATCAGGCTCAGAGTGTCTGAAGATCATCCCAGCTACTGCATTCTCCCCTCTCCATGGAAAGCCCAGCAGTAATTTTTCTAGGGCACAGGAGCCTAGGTCACTGGAGGGCAGGAGATCTCTTCCAACAGCATTGTGGCCAGACACTTTCATCCACTTGCCCCATTAGAATGGCATCAGAAGGATCTCTACCTGTGTCCCCATCTGTGTCCCATTCTCCCTATTCCTCCAGGCTCCCCTCCTCCTGACTAGGGATGCACCACTCCAGCCCCCAACCTCCCAGCCAATGCTGGCCCTGAGACCATGTGATTGTGTTTCAGGAGGAGGAGGAGGAGGCCCGGCTGGCCAGCATGCCTGCCTGGAGGCGGGACCTCCTGCGGAAGAAGCTAGAAGAGGAGAGGTGAGCTGGGAACCTGGCCTGGAAGGATGTCTCAGGACTGTGTCCCTGGAGTGTTGGCACCAACTAATTCTTTCTCTTTTCCCTTCCAGGCAGCAGAAGCGGTGAGTGTGGTTCTGGGCCCAACCTGCATCCTCTCCCCAGTCATCAAGACCTATCTTTATGTCCCTCATCCAGTCCCATCTTAAGCAAATTCCCATCACTCTATCCTGTAGCACAGCCTCTCATCTCTCAGTAATGCCATCAGACCTTTTTTCCCAAATAGGTTGCCTGTGCTCCCCATAATCTAGTGCCTATGTCCTAATAACTGCAGTGTTAGTACCCAGTCCCTATCTCCCACTAACCTAGCCTTTCTGCCCCTCAGCTAACCCAGCCCTGGTATCAATGACCTTCCTCATCTGTGACCTTAGGAACATAGTTTGACCCCAATGGTGTCCAGGATAAATACAATGTGAGCCACATGTGTCATTTAAAATCTTCTAGTGGCCACATTGAAAACAAAGTATCCAAGTATTTTAATTAACCCAATGTATCCCAAATATTGGAAACCTTGGTTGTGTAGCTATGGCTGCTAAGAGGAGTTTAGCAGTTCAATCACCAGGCACTCCCTGGAAACTCTATGGGGCAGTTCTTCTGTGTCTGTAGGGTTGCTAAGGAGTGGGCTTGGGATCTAAAATGTTATTTTAAATTATAATCAATATAAAAAGTTACTGAGGTTTTTATTTTTTTTTTAAAAAAGCTATCTTAAAAATATCTTGTGTGTTTTATACCTGTAACACATCCCAGTTCAGGCCAGCGCATTTCAAATGTTCAGTGACCACATGTGGCTAGTGGCTACCCTGTCAACAAAACTAAGAAAATCAGTTGCTGTCAGTTCTGAGTCATGGGAACCTCATGTGTGCACAGCAGGGTTCCATTGGATTTTCAAGGCTGTGACCTTTTGGAAGCAAGTGGTCAGGCCTGTCTTCTAAGGTGCTGGTGGATGGGTTCAAACTGCCAGGTTGTGAGGTTAATAGCCCAGTGCTTAACTGGCTCCAGCCATGTGAGGAGGCTAACGTTAGTAGTGTCCCTGTGTTCTAACAACCTTATCGCTAATTACACAACTCCCATCTCCTATTAATGTGGTCCCTCTGCCTCCCCCTCCTTCCTCTCCCATAGCCCAACCTACTCCCAATAAACCAGACTGCCTTGCTGGCAGCAATTCAAGTCCTGGCTTCAATAATCTTGCCCTCTGCCCGCTGCAGCTCCTTGTTCATCCCCCAGTAACCCAGTTCCTCTGACACAGGATGACCCAGCCCGTTTCCAGTAATGCTCCCAGCCCACAGTGACCCAGCCATGGCCTCCCACTCACTCTCTAGGGTCTAATGACCTATTATTACAAATGTACCCAGCCATTCCACCCTTCTGCCCCCAAGAACCCATCGCCTGCCCACCGTTCTTAGTCCTTCTGCCCTCAGCAGCCCACTCCTTGCCTCCGGTGACCCAGTTCTGCTGCCGATACGACGCCTGGCCCTCCCCTTTCTTCCACCCCCCGCCCCAGCGTTTGCCCTATGGCTTCACCACGATTCTGCTCCCCTCGCACCCCAGGAAAGAAGAGGAGAAACAGAAACAGGAGGAGCTGCAGCGGGAGAAAGAGCAGTCGGAGAAGCTGCGGACGCTGGGCTACGACGAGACCAAGCTGGCGCCCTGGCAGCGACAGATCATCCTGAAGAAGGGGGATATCGCTAAGTACTAGGCGTCGTGGCTTCCTGCCCGCAGCCTGGCGAGCTCGGGGCCTCAGCGCCGCTTGGGCCTGCCTGGCTGCGGCGGAAGGGCTAGTGCCGCTCCACCTCCCCTCCTGCGCTGGTACCCCTCCCCGCCTCCTCGCCTTCCCCCGCCCCCGCCCCCTGCATCCCAGCCCAGGGTGACGCTGGAGCGCGCCCCCACCCGCCGCAGCCGCTCAGAAAGTGCCCAAGCTGTTAACGCAAAAAAGATGCTGCTTATTTGCATGCTGATTTACATACATTTGCATGTTTGTTGAATGTCAATACGCAGAGCTCTCCCAGCTGGTGGGTAGTGACTTTGTTTTTCTACGGGAGCCCGCTGCCTGCAGCCCCCTCCTCCGCACCCCGGAACCTGCGTCGTGGGCACATCCTGGGCGGAGGCCGGCGCAACACAGGGTTTGGGGTTTTCCTCCCTCCCTGACCCGGATCTGAGCCGCCCAGCCTGGCCACGTTTCCCATCCCCGCCGAGGGTTTCCTCTCAGTCATTTGTTTACCAGAAACGAAAACTGCAAACAGCCCGTCGGGTAGGAGACTACAGCTCCTAGGCCCACCTCCTCCCCCTGGGGCCCCTGGCTCCCGGGTCTTCTCACTAGCTCGGTGGAGGGAGAACGAGGGGCCCTGGACCTGTGTCTCCAATCGCTGACGCACCCCAGCCCCGCCCTTCCATTAAAGCTCTCTCAGCCGCAGGGCTCCCGTGCACTCTCACTCGCCGTCTCCGGGGCTTCCGCTTTCTCTGACTCTTCTTGTGCTAACCGGGCCACGAACGCATGAGAGGGTCTGGGGCTCAGGGCCACAAGACACCCTATCAGTCCCAGAGGCTGGATGGCAGGACCCCTGCCCCTCCAGTAAATCACGCTCAGGCCACATAATACCCAAGTCCCAAGGAAACACCAAGCAGCAACTTTTCTTCATAAATTTAATTCAAAGGCTTCGGCCACACTCGGGCCAAGAAACAACAGAGCTATCTCCTGGCCTCTCCCCTCCACTGGTGAACGTTTGTCCACCTGAACTGGAACCCAGGGGCGCTTAGGGCCAAGGTTGAAGGGCGCTGCGATACAGAGCCATGCTAAGAGCTTAAATATAAGTGACATAAAATGTCTACATGCATAAGTAACGGTACTTATGGCTTCTCCCATGGTCCCCAGTGCCTCCCATGGTCCCCAGGCGAAGGGCAGGCACCACATCACGGACCACGTTGCAGACGGCTGCGTAGCTCCTCGGCACAGCCGTCCAGCCCCATGCGCTCCAAGGCTGTGTAGATGGCGCCCAGGCCCGCGGGCTGCTGCTGGCGCCAGCGCTTAAGCATCTCATATTGCTGGTCGCGGAAGCGGCCGATCTCCACTTCCACGGCCTCGATCTCCGCCTCGCGCAACCCCAGAGTGCGCACGAACTCCTTCCAGCGCCGCGCGGGCACCGCGTCCATCACGTCATAGAGCTGCGGTCCGGGCTGCAGCGTGCCTGCTGCAACGCCTGCAGGGGGTGCTAGCGGGAGAGCAGGCGCCAGGGGCGGGTCTGGGGGCGGGGCCAGAAAAAGCCATGTGGCTAGAGCCCGGGCGCGCAAGTGGTGCCGCGTGTCCCGGGTCCTAGGACCAGGGCCTGGGCAGCGAGGTCAGTTAGGAACAGAGTGGGCAGGCGGTACAAAGGAAACCACCTCGGACTCAGGATGGGCTCAAGGCCTCTGGGCCCTGAACTCACTTACCAAGGGCTCTGCTTGGCAGCTGGTCCCAGGACCATGACACCTCTGGGCAGGGAGCCTCCTGAATCTCGGGTGTGCCAAGAGTCCAGCTGTTGCCTACCAACTGGACATTGCAGACTGTCTCACTGCTGTTGGGTGCGGCCAGGAGACTGCGGGTGCTGCCTGGGGATGAGGGGTGGGTGGCCTAGAAGCCAAGAGGAGCCCTGGGTCAGTGCCCTTGCTGGAGTCCGTGACCAGCAGTGATCATACCCCTGCCCAGCCTGCAGCCACCCCAGTGCTCCGTCCATAGTCGGTCATGCTCTCCCATGTTCTGCCATCTTCCAACAGAGCCACCCTGCCCATTATGGTGTTTATCCCACTGTGCTCCAGGAGGCTGACTGCAATCATTTGGGGCAAGGACTGAGCTGGCCTTGTTTACTGATACTCTGCTCTCATTCCCATTGGGTCTCCATTTGTCACCACCTGTCAGTCAGTGGAGGCATGCATGTTACTATGACACCAAACAGGTTTCAACAGAACTTCCAAATTAAGTTAAACTAGGAAGAAAGGCCTGGTGATCTACTTCCAAAAAAATCAGTCCATGAGAATCCTATGAATCACAACAGTCTGATCCTATTATACATGAGATTGCCATGAATCAGAATAGTTCCAAAGCAGCTAACAAAAACGGCCACCTGTGCCAGCTGTCATGCCACACACTGACAACCCACTACTTACATACAATAAGGCCCAGTTTTCCCACTCCAGACGGGGAGGCCCCTGGGTATCCACCTACCTTCTTCCCCAACACATTACTGAGACTCTTACCGGCAACGGGTTCAGGGCCTCCAACCCAGGTTCTGAAAGAGACAAAGAGGGACTCGTCAGCTCCTAGACAAGGCTCCTCATTCCTCTGCATCCACATGCCTCAGTTACCCCTCCTGTATCCGAAACGGGTTCTGGGCTACCCATCCTGACCCTAGGCTCCCAGGAATGTGTGTGTGTGTGTGTCTGTGTGTGTGTGTGTGTGTCTGTGTGTGAGTGTGCTCACCAGGAATCACAGGCTTGTGAGGCTGGTAGCGGCGGTACGTGTAGGTCAGTGCAGCACCCAGCAGGAGTGGGACCACCATGCCTGCCAGAAGCACCTGGACCCAAAACACTGAAAAGGCAACTGGTGGGTGGGTACCCTCCAACTCCCCCTTAGCCCATTCCAGCACTCCCACTCCCATTTCCAGCAAACCACTTACTCTGCCTCCAGCCACAAACAGCTGCACAGGACTCAGGACAGCTCCCAAGGGTGCTCCTGCAAGGGGTGAGGGTAGGGTAAGGCATGAGGAGTACACACCCTGGCAGGGACTACCTGACATCCTCTCTATTCAGAGGTCCTCCCCAAAAACTCTGCCCTGTGAGCCTCAGTTTATGTTCCAGAAGCATTGCTGAAATACCACCTGTGTCCCTAATAACAATAGCCACCACTACCGTTTACTGAGCTTCCTCTAGACTGGACTGAGGGTCAGCTGAAATGCAAAACGCCAATCTCAGAAGAACAGAGATTTTGCCGTTTGTTTCCTTGCTGTATCTAACCCCTAGCACAGTGGAGCCAGGAGCTGTTCACTAAGTGTTTGTTGAGTGAATGGAGGGAGGTGCCTTACTCTTCATCATAGCCCTAAGGTAAACCTACTAACACTCTCAGGTTTCAAACAGATTATGGAACACAAAAGTTAAATAACTTGGCCAAGATTTCCCAGCCCGTTTTGAACTCATGCTCATGTGACTCTCTTTACACCTGACACAAATCTTATCTTTAACAGAAGACTGGAAGGATCATTCAGGGACACTCTAGCAGAGAGTGACAATGCGTTCCTTTACCTGGCAGCAAGTGAATCCAGATTTCCTTCTATTACTTGTGTTTGCCTGAAGTGGGGCCCACCCGCCATGGGACAGGCTCCTTCCTCTTTGTCCCTCATCCTGAGCTCCCTTATCCCCAAACCAGCAGCATCTTCCCCTGTGGCCCCCACCCTGCTGCCAGCCTCCCTTCTTCCCCGTCCAGAGTAGCCAGGAAGTTACGTGGGGCAGGGTGTGCAGCCGTCGTCATGCTCATAGAAGCCAGGTAGGCAGGTCCCACAGTCAGTATCTCTGCGCAAACCTGCAGCCCAACAGACGGGGTGGTCAGGATGGACGAGGAGGGAGGGAGCGAGAGGTGTGCAGCACATAACCTCGAACAGGGCAGGCGGTACTCACAGGGCACGAGGGTATGGCGGTGCAGGGCCTCGCAGTCTGAGCACCGACGGCAGTGGAAAGGTGAGCCTGCGTTGCAGTGCCTGACCGAGCATTCCATGAACCAGCCGGGCTCGCAGCCGCAGCGGGTGTCCGCCACTGTTGAGCAGTTCTCCAGGGCCACCTGAGAAGCTAGCAAGGGTGCAGGGTGATGCGCAGTGCAGATGCCGTCAGAGCCAGAGACCATCCCCCAAAGGAGAGGCAGGGCAAATAGCTCTGAGAATGGAGACCAGGATAGACCAAAAAGAAACAGGGTACCCCACAAAGGGGTGGCAGGCACAGAGATCGCTGTAGCCTGGAGGCCAAGGTATGCAGAGACACAGGAAGGCCCACAGGAAGAGGGAGGGACATGGTGTCCTGGGGCAGAATTATGGTACAAAGAGCTGGGGTGGGAAGTCACAGGACAGTCACACCCAAACCTTGGGGCCAGCATTGGCTTCCTTCAGAAACACCCATAACCCGTTCCTTTTCACTCATCCATTTCTCAGAACTTAAAAGATGCTGGTGGGCCAGCCCCTAAGAGCCCCCACCCCCAAAGCACTAAGCAGCCCCTCACCTTGCTCATCACAGGCCTGGCAGCGGGCACAGCGGGTCTCATGGTGGTTCTCCCTGGCCAAGAAGGTGCCCTGGGGGCACGGAAGGCAGGTGGCAGCCCCACAGGGCTTTGTGCAAGGGGCCTTCAGGTAGTGGCCTGCGGAACCCGGGTACGGGCTAGTCAAAGGGGACCGCCCAGTACCCCAAACTGCCCCCCACATCCCTTTCTCTACCTTCCTGTTTCTTGGGCCCTACTTCCCCTCCAGCCTGTTGCCACCTCTGTGCTCCCCTGCCTGACCCCGATCTGAACTCAGCCTGCCTTCACTCCTCCCACCCCAGGGGTCACTCACCTGCTGGACAGCCCTTGCAACAGAACAGACCATTCCTCTTCTGGGAGTCCCAGGCACAGTCACACCTAGGGCTGGGAGTGCTACCCTGGCCCTGTGCTCCCAGCAGCACCAGGAGGAGAGCCTGGAGGAGGGAGGCTGCTGACTCCAGACAGGGCTGCCTCCACGTGTGGGCATTCCCCTGCTGTTCTCCCCACTGGAGGCCCTAGGATGTGCCCCAGAGCAGCCTGGTTCTCAGGTTGGGTTTGGGGGCAGAAAGGGTGCCTATGGGAGGGGGGACTAACTTCCTTCCCCTGCAGAGACAAGATCTCCCAAGGAGCCCCTCTCACATCTCCCTATCCGGCTACGCAGGTAACTGGGACCGCCTGCATCCCAGTTCAGGTTGTGGGGCACTGATGCTTTTCTGCATGGGGCCCCAAGACCCCTTTGGTTCCTGGCAGTGTTTGTTCCCAGGACAAGGGGCCCGCCTGAGCCAAACTTCTTCTAATTAGGTCAGCTGGGGGCCTGGCACCCCGAGAGGCCCCGAGCAGACTCTACTGCCAGGGGCCCCCTTCCTTCTCCACTGTCGCCGCTGCCCTGCCTGGAGCCACACAAAGGCTGCAGGCTGCGTCCGACCCAGCACACCACTCACCACAGCCACCGCAGCACAGCCCCCTGACTGTGGCTCCATATTCTGGCGCCGCGCCCTCCGACGGCGTCCGGCTGGGGCTCCCCTTGCGCTCTGGGAACGCAGGCAGGGCCCGCCCCGTGCCGACTTTGAAAGCCCGCCTCGGCGTGGGGGCGGGGGCGGGGCGCGGCCATTCCCTTGAGCTCCCAGACGTGCCCCGACCGCTACCTGTCGCTCTGCAGTGGCTGATCCCTCCAGAGCTCACCTAGGGCGGTGAGGCAGCATGTTGGACTGGGCTGATCCCAGGTCCTGGACATGGGTTCTGGCTCCAGCCTAGAAAAGTGACTGACCCCTCAGGGCCTGCCATGGCCCAAAGTACCTGAAGAGCCTGGAGTGGAAAACTCACTTTCCTAGCAGTGCTTGTTGGCATGGGAGTGCAGGGGGGCTCCCTCTCCCGCAACATTGAATCCTGAGTCCTAGGAGCACTCTCAGCAGAGGTGGAGCTTCCTGGTCCCCCAGGACATCAGCACACGAGCCAGCCAAGGCAGGGCCCCTGAAGATGCCTCAGAGTGGTGCAAGGCTGACCTTGTGGCTCCCTAGTCCAAGGGCCCCTGCTTCCCAGTGCCTCTGCCAGTCCTGTCCCATCGCAGACAGAGGAGGGCACAGGACAGAAAAGAAGCTACCTTGAACATAAATCCACCTGAAGCTGCCAGGAAATGGGTTCCAGAAGTAAAGCACTCTTTCCACTGGAGTATATACAAGTCTTTATAAAAGAACCAAAAGCTCAATAAATATGCAACTTTACAAGGAGCCCAACCCAAGACCCATGGGGGCCAGTGGGGCTGGGAGGGAGCAGGGACAGGGGAAAGTCCAGTCTGGTTTGGGGCAGATGAGGGTGGAGGTGAGTGGGCAGCCTGGAGCCCAGCCCTGGAGCCCAGCCCAGGTGCTGAGCTGGAAACTTCGAGGAGAATGGAGCAAAGGGCCCTGCCTGGGCAGACCCAGGCCAAGTTAGTCAGGGTGGCAGCAGTGGGGGTGGGTGGGGTGCAGGGCTCTGCCACAGCCTCCCTCACTTCCATCCAGACAGTCTGACAAAGTGCAAATTGGCCCCAGTGGCAGGCAGGGATCCTGCCTGCACTCCAGCCCTGCATAACACAAGGCAGTGACTGAAGCAATTGCAGGCACCTCCCCGAAGCATGCTGTCTGCTGTCCCGTGATCAGTGGTACCCTTGGGGGGCCTCTCTCTGCTCACACTTCCCTGCAGGGGAAGGGGAAAAAGTCTTTCCTTGACTGGTCTTTCACAGGAGGGCCCTAACAACCTTCTCCTCCCCACCAGAATTCTCAAGCTCCAAGCAGGGTCTGGGGCAGGTTTCCAGCTCTCTCCATCCCCATCCCCAACTTCTATCTGCTGCCAGCTGTTAAGGGTGCCCCTACCCATTCCCTGGGCTCTGTCCCCAGGAGTGCTGACACTGGCACACCTGCCCTCTACCCCTGGCCAGGTGACTCACGAGGCAGTGAGCGTGGAGTTGAGCAGCAAGGTGGTCCTGATTCTGTAGAGTTGAGCCAGGGTCAGTTTCCTATGCTGGGCAGAGATGCTTGGAGGAGACTCAGGCTGCACCCTGGGTGAGGTCCCTGAGGGTAGCTCCCTACTAGAGCCTGTGGGCTCCCCAGCCAGGCCACTGGCTCCATCTTCTGCCTCTGACAGTTCAGGGCCACTGCCAGGGCTGGGTGCCCCCTGGCAATCCCAGCAGGGCCCAGCTTCCTGAGGGGAACCTTGTGTCCTAGCTCTGGGGGCTTCAGTGGTCAGGCAGAGATCTGACAGGCTGCGGCTGGGCGCTAGAGGCGCTCTACAGGTGGTAGTCCCTGAGAGCAGCTGGAGGAGGCTGGCCTCTGATTTGGACTTGAGCAAATGGGGCAGACAGGGCAGCAGCTGGACAGGGGTACGGCGGCGGAGACGGGGTGAGGGTGGGGATGAGGGGGCTTGAGGCAACTCTGGGGGCTGGGGCACTGCCTCCACCATAGGGGCTGGAGCCACAAAGTCCTGGAGGGAAGTGGGTGAGAGGGTGCCATAGGCAGAATCCATGGAGCAGGAGCGGCCGTCCACTGGGCCCAGGGGCAGCAGCTCACTGGTAGGAGTGATGGAGGAGGCCGTGGTACTGAGGGAGGTCTCATCCGATGGAGAGCTGAAGGGACCGCCCTCAAAATCCGGTGAGGACAATGTCTCCCCAGGCTCTACCACTACCATGGCCAGGGTCTCCGTGGAGCCGTCTGAGGCACTGTGGGGCCCAGAGGACAAAATCAGCCCAGCCTCTGCCCTCCAGGAGCTCAAGGCTCAGAGATGTAAAACTGTAGCATGTGTACCACACGTCCCACAGCCTGTGTCCACAACAGACATCAGTAGTGGATCACAGAACAGTCTAAATCCTCAACCCAGTACTACAGCAGCTACCATTCACTGATCAGACTTTGCACTCAAGACGAAAACTGTTGACTATTCCCTTCTAGACTCTGGCCAGAGACTGAGTGCACACGTGCACATGCACGCATACCTATGTGCCCAACAGATTCACTACATGAGGTCCTTCAGAGGAAGGAGGTGTGGTCAGGCTCTGCCCAGTATCAACGGCTTTGGCATTAGGAGTCTTGGGATGGAAGACCTGCATGGCTGGGATTTGCTGGGAGGTCTCAAGTAAGCATACCAGTGCTGAGAGTTCAGGCTATTGCTGCTTTTGCGCAGGATGGTGGGAGAGCTCGCAGCCGAAGTACTGCTCTCTCCGTCTTCCTCCTCCTCCTCCTCTTCCTCTTGCTCATCCTCCTCTTCCTCCAGGCTCTGCAGAGGTTGTTGGCTGCCTGGGTGCTCCTGTGTACGCAGCTGCTGCAGCTGGTTCTGCAGGGAGGGCAGGGACACAGTGGCCAACGGACTGTGAGCAGGAGTCCCCACCAGCTGCACTGCCTGCCTTGCCCACCTGCACACCACGCTGGACTCACCTGGGCATTGTAAATGGCGTCCACCCAGCCGCGGCACAAGGCCTGGCCGCTGGCCTGGAAAGTGTAGGCCCCCACAGCACTGTGGAACTCGTTCAGATAGATGAGGAGAAAAGACCCTGGTAAGTGAGAGCCCCAGGTCAGCCAAGGCCACAGCAGCCCCTGACCACCTGCCACACAGGAGCTGGGGGCTGGGGCTCCTCACCAGGGTCTCGCAGCTCCCGGCATACGATCTTATCCACTAGCAATGGTGGCCTGATGACCTTGGTCCTCTCGGCCTTCTTCACAGCCTTGGTCACCAAGAGCAGGTCCGTAAAGAGGAAGCAGTACACGTCCATCTGAGGAGGGGAGAAGGAGAAGCTGTTGGGGTCAGGGTCAGGGCCAGGATCCCGGGTACTAGACAGGGACCTTCAGCCTGCCTGATGCAACACCCTCCCCAGGGTGTTACGGGGACTCAGAGTAGAACAAACACCTCCTCCACCCACCGCCAGAGTGGACCTGTACGTAAACTTAGAATGAAGACACCGAATTGTACACTAAAAATGCCCACAATGGCAAACTCTGCTGTATCATTTTACTACAGCACAAATTAAAAAACTAAAATGAAGATGATTTTCTTTCATCAAGCTATACACTTCTGATGTACTTCAATGACAAGTTTACATTTCATTACAGGTGACAGAAAACCACTGATGGTAATGGTTGAACAGCATGACAAACATCACTGCAATCCACATAATGAGGGTGACTGAACTGCACAGCAGCCTGAACTCTGCTACAGATACATGAATCACATTAAAAAAATTCACATATTAAAAAAACAGGGGAGGGGAATGGGACAACCAATACAGAAGTGACAGGAATGTTGGTGCATTGTGATGAACAACAAATATAACCAGTATCACTGACGAATTGTGTAAGAGCTGAATAGGACTCTAAACTGCTGTGTCAATCTTCACCCAAAACACAAGTAATATACTATTTTAAAACAAAAAGTCAGGGTGGGGAAGGGGGAGAGGGAGGGAGGGGCGGGAAACGGGAGGATGGGGAGTTATTGCTTAATGTTTGGGTGGTAAAGTTTTGGAAAGAGACAGTGATGATGGTTATATGGTATTGTGAATGTAATTAGTGATACTAAATTATATACTTTAAAGTAGCTAACAACAGTAATTTTATATTATACACATTTTAACCACAAAGAAAGAAAAAACACATGACTTTAAAATCACAATTTGCAGAATGGCTAGCACAGCAGCAAAGCTCTGGGTAATTTCTGGCCTCCCCCCACTCAGGACCCCATGGTACTGACAGATGAGCAGGCCTGGCCCCTCCTAAGCAAACTCTGATCCTGCAAAATATGTCAAAAGTTGTTGTTGGGTGCTGTGTCAATTCCAACTGATGGCAACTCCATGTGCACAGCGTGGAACTGCTCCACAGGGTTTTCAAGGCTGTGACCTTTCAGAAGCAGATCGCAGGGCCTTTATTCCAAGGTGCCCCTGAGTGCGTTCACGCAACCTTTCAGCTAGAGGTTGAACACTTGTTTGTGCCACCCAGAGACTCCCTATACGCAAAGAGTAACACCAGTTAAGAATCAGCTGTTGTTGAAGCAGACAGAAGGAATCGTATGATCCAGACTGTATCAGCCCAAGACCAGAAGAATTAGATTGTGCCCAGCCACCACCAAATGTCCCAACAGGGAACATAATGTATAGTCCTTGACGTAGCAGGTGAAAAATAGATGTACAGAACTAGAACTCTATTAAAAGACCAGACTTGATGGTCCATCACACCTGAAGGACATGACCCCCAGGCTCTCTGTTAGCCCGGAGCTGAAACCAGTACCAAAGCCAACTCTTCAGATCAAGACTGGACTGGACTATAAGACACAGGGTGATACTGGCTAACAATGTGTCTCTTGGCTTAAGTAGACACATGAGGCCACCTGAGCAGCTCAGAAGTGAGTTAAGGGGGTGGAGGGGGACAAGAGTTAGCTGAGTGGAGATGGGAAGTGTAGGGTGGAAAAGAGGAGTGCTGCTGTCACAGGGGGGTTGACGGGAGAGCAGTCAGAGTTGTATAGTGGTGTGTGTCTGGGGTTTTACATGGCAAGTTGATTTGGATTGTAAACTTTTTCTTAAAACCACAATAAAATATTTCAAACAAAATTAGTTGCTGTTGATTCCAATTCATAGTGACCCCAGCGTTGTCAGAGTAGAACCGTGCTCTACAAGGTTTTCAATGACTGGTTTTCAACCGGAAACAAAAATCTCACCTCTCATGTGACCACAAAATCACTGATTGTTGACCACAAAATCACTGATTGTTGAAACACCACCCACTGACTCAACAGCTGAGAACCACTGGTGACAGGTGGGGATCCCTGGGAAGAGTGGTCTAAACCCAACCGGCAGGACAGTGTTGGGTAGGGGAAGGCAGGGGCTCCCAGAGTCACCTTGCTGTCCTTCCCCTCCTTCATTCTCAGACTCCCCTCCAGGAGTAACTGTCGTGTCTCCTCTGGGGAGGCACCAGGGATGGGTGCAGTCAGGTCCAGCTGCAGAAATTCCTTCAAGAGCTGTGGGAGGAGAAGGGCAGTGAGTTGCCGGGGGGTGGGAGGCGAGCCTTCAGGCATCTGAAGTCCAGTCTCCACCGCAGCCCACCTACCCACCTGGCCCTTCTTCCCTACTCAGCAGCACTGGCGACCCTTTTGTTCCCTAGCACACACGTGTCTGCACACCCACACAGGCTCACCTTGTCCACCTCGTCGTTGCTGCCCTCCACCACCTCGTAGGCATCGATGCGGCTCACCACGGCTGCCAGCCGTTGCCGCTCCTGTCGCTGTCGCATACACGCGTTCACGTGATGGATGAAGCGCTCCACTGAACTTATCTGGGAGCAGGCGAGAAGGTTCAGAGCCAGGGTCTCCGAGGGGACCAGGGAAAGTCTGCCAGCCCTGGGACCCGATCCGCCAGTCAGTTACCATGCTGACAAGGGCTTCCTTGGCTCGTGGCTCATCAGTCTTCCGCAGCACTGACTTGAGTAGTAGCGGGTACTTGGTGAGCCGCTGGTGGGGTTTGGCCAACATGTCGCTCAGCTTCAGCCGCTGGCACTGCTGGTGCTTCTCTGCCCACTGTGGTGAAGTGCCAGCAGAGGGGCTCAGGCATGCCTGCTCACCAAGCAATGTGACCCTTGGGTCCCAGACAACGCCCCCATCGACCTCTTTGGTACCTGCCTCCCCTCTCTGCCTGCCCACCACTCAGCCCCTGCCCCCTCACCGTAACATAGGCCCGGAAAAGGTCGTTGTCACGCAGCAGGCCACGCATGTATTCCATGCAGCCCTCCTCCTCCATGCAGTATCGGATGTAGGGCTTGAAGAGAGAGCCGAACTGGCCCAGGGCAGAAGAACCATTGCACCGTTACCACGTGCTCCCAAACACTTCGCAAACCCTTTCTCACTGTACTTTCACAACATCCCAGGGGTAGGCAAGCTTTATGATCCCTGCTTTCCATACCAGGAAACAGCCTAGCCAAGAGTCCACCCTTCCCCAGGTACTCGTAGATGGCCAATGAATGACTCGTAATCTTGCCTTCGACCACTAGGGGGCGGGCGGGGGTCACTGGCTGGGCGGGTCGGGGGCGGGGTGGAGCTCAGAGCTGCGCGGGTGAGACCCGATGGGATCCCGCACGGAGCCTTTCCGGCACCCAGCCCTGTCTCAGCGCCCCCGCCTGTGCCCATCCCTGCCGTACCATCTTGAAGCCTTTGGAAAAGTCCCCGGGCTGCAGCAGCGCCCGCGTGCGCCGCGCCTTCTCCAGCACCGGCACCATCACACTGCCCCACAGGCCGCGGTGCAGCCGCGTGATCTCTGGGATGTTACTGAACAGGCGCTCCGCCTCCACCTGCGCGGGACAGGAGGTCCGCTCGCCACGCTCCGCCGTCTCCCACAGGTCAGGTAGGGACTGGTCGCACCCCTCAAAGCTAGACCTCTGGTCAGCACCGCCCCCCGATCCCCGCCCCGCAGCCTCACCCTCGTTAGGCTCCGCCCCTTTTCCGTGTACAGTTCTTCCCTTCCCTCTCCCTGACCCCACTACCAGTCCCACTGTACCTCACACAGTAGTCCGGACTCTTGCAGATTCAGGAGGCAGCATAGGAACAGCTGTGAGAGTAGAAGGCGCTGCAGCTCGAGGGTGAGCACCCCCTCAAGCCCCACCAGGATTCTTAGGCCCCTTACCCATTCTCCTTCCCAGAGAGACCTGAGGCAGCCAGGGACAGAGAGGGTTTACCCTTTGGGTCACATAGTGATAGGCCAGGGAAAGCTCCAGACCAAGAAAAGGTCTACCGCTAATGCCTACCTTGGGGTCACCCTGCCTGGATACCCCTATAGAGAAATTCTCCACCCATGCCTGGGCCTCTCCTCCACTTCTGCCCTGGCTCATCCTTGGGGGTTGGACTCAGAAAGTGCTTCTTCCAGGAAGTCCTCCTGGAATCTCCAAGCCCAGGACAGGTGCACCCCTCTGTCCAAGTGCCTCCATCTGTGCCCACTCAGTGGCTAGCCACTGTGTCCCTGCCTAGGGTGCGGCCTGTAGGCCTCTGGCACAAAGCCCATGTTCACTCTGAACAAGTGAGGCCTGGCCTGGCCCATTAATTCAGCTCCACTCAGCCAACTTGCCTAAGCCCCTCCCAGGTGTCCTGCCTGTGTGAGCCCCTGTTCCTTTCTCGGACTTTCCTGCCCCCTCTTTTGCTGTGTGGCACCTACTCCTTCTGAAAAGCCTGGGCTCAGCTCTAGGGCCACCCAGCAGAGGCCAGGAGACAGACAGGCAGGCTGGCAGGTGCTCACTGGGCCAGTGCTGCCCACACTCACTTTAGTGATCACCCGCAGCTTCTTGATGTAGGAGGCCTCTGTGTGCAGCAGCTCCCACACTGCCTCCTGCTGGTGGCACTGCCTGCGTGTCAGCTTCTGAAGAGAGAGGGGAGAGGGTCAACCAGGAGGCTGAAACAGTACCAAGCTGGCCAGAGGGGCTCAGGAGGGTGAGCAGCCCTGCATGCAACTCCTCATTCTGCAGGTTCAGACAAGGAAGTCCCAAGAGGGGTGGGGCCCCTCAACATCATGCAGATACTCAGAGTCCAGACACCTCAGCTCTGCAGCCTTCCTCTGTTGCTAAAATACTCAAGTAACACAGTGACCTCTCCTGGCCTGTTTCCCCAAAGCGCGTTAATAACAACAGGAGCCCCTAGGGCTCTCCTGTGGAACATACTGTCACAGGCCTTGTGAGGTGGGGGGATGACGAGAGCTGGGAGGTGGCTGCCAGGCCCACGGCTGTACCCACCTCATGCCCGTCAATGAGCTCCCGCCAGCTGTCCTCCAGCCGCAGGCAGGCATCATCCTCATCGTCATCATCGTCCTCTTCCTCCTCCCAGGAGTCGTGGTCGAAGCGCAGTCTCCGGGGCAGCCGGGGCAGCCCAAAGAGGCTATAGGCGTGCAGCTTGCCCTCCAGCTGCTCCATCTTGTCTACCTCCTGGGAGGTAAAGGTCAGGGGTCAGGGTCCAGGCAGCCACCTGACCAGCCAGATTTCCAGCCCCAGGGTTTACAGGGCTACATACACGGCCAAAGGTGCTGGTACTGGTGCCCGAGCTGAAGAAGCCACTGAAGCGGCTGGCTGCCCGGTTCTTCCAACTGTCACTGCCCGTGCTGCTAGGCCCACCGCTGCTGCCACT
This sequence comes from Heterohyrax brucei, assembly GCA_028571685.1. Lineage (NCBI taxonomy): Eukaryota > Metazoa > Chordata > Mammalia > Hyracoidea > Procaviidae > Heterohyrax > Heterohyrax brucei. Next base: position 35,402,322 of record CM053140.1, read on the forward strand.
GGGCAGAGAGCAGCTGGAAGGGGTGGTGGGCTCCTGCCCAGGGATGCTGTTCTCCCCCAGGAACTCGGACATGTTCTTGCGGCGGCGGCCAGGGGCCTGATCAGGGATGGGGTCAACCAGTGTAACTTGGCTCCACAGTCCCTCACCACGGTGGGTCTCCAGGATTGAAGGCCAGCCTGTTATACGGGAGGGTCTCTACACTCCCACAATGGGATGCCACTTCTCCTGGGAACCACTCATGCTCTGGGGGCTAGAACGTCCAGACACAGACACACCTGGACAACTGTCTTCAAGCCACAAGTACGCACAAGGTGGGAGACACACAATCTCACACACACACATAAGCATGCACTTAACTAACAGCTTCCATGGAGACCTTATACACACACACACATACACACACACAGTGAATCCCTGACTCACTGGGAGACTTCCACAAACAAGACCTGTCACCGTGGCAGGGTCTAGATCCAGACAAGGTCCCAATCGTCAGAGACAGCTCCATTTCCCAAAAGAGGAAATTAAAACTTGGGGCAGTGGGGGCCCAGGTGACTTCCCCCCTGACTAGACTGACTATATGCTACAGCCCAGCCTGGGACCCCTTCTTACACCACCCCAGAGCAGCCCCTCCACCTTCTCACCAGGATGTCCAGGCTTTCTCGGCGGCTCTGGGTATCACCACGCTCCACAGTGGGGGCCCCAGCCCCGGCCGGCCGCAGGATTGGCAGACTCAGTGACTTGGAGTCCTTCACTCCCTGCTCCACCTTGCCTTCGTCGCCAGGCTTGGCTGGATGATATTTGAGGACAAGGAGAGGTCCTCAGTGACAGGTCCACCAGAGGAGGAGGCCCCAGCCTGGATCTCTTGAGAATGCAAACTAATGCCTGGCAACCCTCTCTCTGCAGCCCCACCCTGCCCGCACCTGTCACAGTGCCTAGCAGAGACACCTGTATGGTAATAAGCTGCTGAGGGCTTGGGCCAATGACAACTGGAACCTAGGAAGAAGCTCCCATTTCCAGAGGCCCAGCCAGGCCCCAGACACCTGCTGCTCACCTTTGACCCGCAGATAATGTCCTCCAAACCTGTAGGCCTCAAAGGTAAGGGATAGGGGTGTGTTGGACTGGTCTAAGTAGATGTCCACTTTGCCCAACGCGATGCCTTTTCTTTCAAACACAGGCAGCAGCACCTCCCTGCCCCCAGGACAAAAGTGTGGACATAAGAGAGACAATCACAGCAGCCCCCCACCCTGGCCACACTCCCAGTTACACCCAGCCTTCCTAACAAACAGAAGGCAGGCACACTCAATACCACATAAAGGTACAAACACAAGTGTGTACAAACAACTCCACACTGCTCACAGATATTCACCTCCATTCTCACACACGTTTACAACAGGCCAACATGTATACACCCTTACCCAGTCTGTACACCAGGGCAGACAGTCACACATCTATCACACTCAGGTACTGGTACACGTACACAGGGATGGAGCACACAGGTGCACCAACTCCTGTTACATGTTCCCTCATGTTAGCGTTTTCACCCAACAGGTCTGTACACAGAGGTGACGAATCACGCACAGGCCACCACCCAGACAAGGTCACCACCTATGGAGACCCAGCCGCTCTAAAATAAAGATGCTGCGTCTCTCCCACCCCTGCCTCTGCCTTGAGCCCCATCAAGCCCTACCCCAGGGATTTCTTTTTCATAGCTGGTACAATCTCTGTTTCGATGTCCACATTCAGGTCGAATTTCAGGGTGAAGCACTCCTTGCTTGGGTCCTGGGAGAACACACACCTACTGGCCTCTCCACTGTCACCCCTCATTCCACACTGCCCACCCCTAGAGCCCAGGATGGGAACCACAGCAGGGAAGGGTATACCAGGGTCACCCCAGCCTGCTTCCATCCTGGGAGGCCCCCAGTCCCTTCCTGTCCAAGGAGATCCTACAGCACCCCCACCTGGCTGAGGTGGGCAGTGCAGGGTACAGGGAAGGGTGGCAAATGAGAGACAGTCATTCCTGGCCCCATCCCTCATCCTGGAGTTCAGAGCAGAAAGGCTGAGCCTCAGGGATAGGAAAGGGACTAGAGGGGCAGGGTCCGTTTGGAGAAAGCTGTCAGGGGACCCCCCCTCTTGCAGCCCTGGGGGTCCCTTACATCTGTGTGTCTCCTCCTTGCTTTCTTCTTGGAGAGTCTCAAGCCTGTGCTCTTCCGGTCCCTGCAAGGAAGCCATGAGGGTAGAGGTGGGAGGCGAGCACAAGCCCTCACCATGGATGTGAGTGGGAGCCATCAAGGATCCCCACGGCTCCCTCACCCCGGGTTACCCAACAGTTCAGGGGCCTTCGCAGGCCCTGGCCTCCATGTGGCTCTGAGCCCTCTAGTGGCCAACATAGGACTCACATCCAATGGTACCTAGAAGGGGTCTGATCTGACATCCTGAAAACTAGGAGTTGGGTGGGGTCTTCCTCCAGGAATCTGGGCAGCAGTAGGGCTAGGAAGGGGATTGAGAGTGGGGGATGCACCAAAACACCTAGTTCTTGTATGTCCTGCCTGAGACTCAGCCTTAAGACTGCCACCTCTAACCCCCAGGTGTCTGCTCTGCCCACCTGCTCCCTCACCTACCCTTTCCCATCCATGGAACCGTCTTCCTCCTCCTCCAGGTCCACTATAGGGCTGGTACGTGGGGGGCATGACCGGGTGGACACGTTCCGGGCCAGGACAGAGCCTGAGAAGGGAAGTAGGAGATGTTACACTTATCCTTCCCAGATCTCCTCTTACCCTTCCAACATGGCCATCTCTGGGGGAGAGGGGACCCACTGCATGTCACCAATTCTGAGACCTACCCCCAAATGTGCTAGAACCCCACAGTCTTGTAAAGAGGGGCTCAAACAATGCTTGACCTCTATTATCCCAGACCTAAAGGACGTAAGGGCCTTGGATGATACCCCAAGTGACACCCTGCTGCAATACAAATCTCCCTGTACCCTCAGTTTACCCTCCTACAAAATGGGTATGACAGAGTTCTGCCTCTCGGATTGCAGCAGGAGGGCTCTTTACCTCAGCCTCCTGTCCCTCACTGCTGTGATCATACTCAGTCTCTCCAGTCTTTTTGCCTGTCTGCAGGTGGTAGAGAAAACAGGCAACAGCCTAGCACTTCTCCCCAGCCCCAGGTGCCTGTAAGCCACCCCACAAAGACAGCTGGTGGTGGAACTGAGCTAAGTTCCTATTCAGCAGGAGGGATTCCTATTCCCACTACAAGTTCTCTCTGACCCACCACCACCACCTCAGTACTGTCTCAGCTCTGCCAGCAACCTGGCTCAGAGAATTTGCCCAGAAATGGAAGTGGCTATGCCTGTTCCCTTGCCCTGAGGCTAGACACAGCTGGAAAGAAGGGGGTTTTCCCATATTCAGCCAGAGCTCTGGGCAAGGATGACTGCAGGCCCTGCCAGATCAACAGGATACCCTGGTAGAGAAGCCTACTCACGAGATGGGGTACAGTCCCCAGATTTCTTTCTCTTGCTGTAAGACTTACAGAACCAAAGGAACTATGACTCCACTTGGGCTTCATTATTTACAGTTGACTCTTTAAGTGTGAAGGCCCAGGGCTCCAGGGGCCAGGCTGGGCCCCTGCACTCACCTTGGGGTGGCAGGTCAAAGCGGACATGCCCATCATAATGCATGGCGCTGTGGAACTTGTTGTCACAGGCCTCGCACAGGTTGAGGGGCCCCCGGCGGTGCAGCTGCTGGCAGTCAGCGTGGTGGCATACCTGTGGCACGACGCAAACAGGAGTGAGCCAGGCTGGGCACTGCAGTGGACACACAGGCTCCTGACCACCTGCTGGGTCTGCTGCTTACGATCCAGCTCACCAGTGCCCACAGAGTATCTTATATTCATTAATTCATTGGCAAGTGTTTCCCAAACACCTACCAGGTGCCCATTCCCATGTCATGCTCTAGGGGTGCTAAGAAAGCAAGCTCAAGCGTCAGGGTGCACAGCCCATAGGGGGAGACCTGGAGTCTTCTAGGCCCAGGCAGGAAAGGATGCTGGGCCATCATTTGGTCTGGCCAGTTCAGTGTGAACCTGAACACTCTGAGCACTTACCCTCAGGTCCTCTGCCCTCAGTTTTGTGGCCTACCTGACCCCTTGGCCCCACCTGAACTCCTAAGACAAGTACAGAGGGGGTTATGGAGGAGTGCTCAGGGTCTGAGTACCCTCTTGGGGCTCATGAGCCACTTGCTGCTGGGTGACTGGGCCCTGGGCTTATTGGGCCACCCTCGCCCACCCTCTCCCCAACTCTCCTGGTGACTTTTGTATCTTCTCTGCCCTCAAACCTGCAGCCTTCCCCAAACTCACTCCCCAGTGATTACTTGTTTCTTACTCTCTGCAACCAGAGCCACCAGGTCAGTACATGACCTCTGGCCATCCCATCTACCCACTTGCTCTAGGTGGTGGCTGCCAATGAACCCCCCACCTTCAGTCTGTGGACACCGAGATCCCACCGTGCTAGCCTCTTCATGAAGTGTCCCTTCCCATTGCATTCCTACATGGGGCTATCATTCCAGCTTATAAAAGCTGTCCTGACCTCCCTGCACCCTCCGGTTTTGTTGTTAGATGCTGTGGTGTCGACCCCAGCTCATGGTGAACCCTGTGCACAATGAGAGAATGCACTGCTGGATCTTCCCCACATGCCCACGATCTGTTGTGAATCGGACACTTGTGATCTGATCCTGAACCACCGGCTTATTGTCAGAAGTAGATCACCAGTACTTTCTTCCTAGTCTGTCTTAGACTGAAAGGTCTGCCAAAGGTGTTTAGCTTCATAGCCACATACAAGCCTCCACTACAGATGGGTGATGGCTGGTGCACTGGCCAGGAAATGAACCGGGGTCTACTGCACAGCAGGTAAGACTTCTACCACTGAACCACCACTGCCCCCTCTAGCTACAGCTGCCATCTTCTCCTCTTTAGAACCAAACTCCTTCAAACAGGTAAACCATACACTCTACTTGCTGTTTCTCTCCTCCCACTCCTTTTGTTGATGCTCTGGTGGTGCAGTGGTTAAGAGTTTGGCTGTGAACCAAAAGGTCGGCAGTTCAGATCCACCAGCTGACCCTTGGAACCCTATGGGATAGTCCTACACTGACCTGAAGGATTGTTACAATGCAGAATCAACTCTACAGCAAAGGGTAAAGTGTTATTCTCTTTATTATTTTTTTTCCCAACTTTGGATTCTGAAGCATTTCAAACCTATGAAAAGGGCAGCAGTACAGTGCCATCTGTCTACCCTTCTATCAGCCTCCCATTGCTAACATCTAGCTGCACTGGTTTCATCACTGTTTCTCCCCTAAATCCCCTACATATTTCAGCACATGTCTCCTAAGGACAAGGACATTCTCCTACGAAACCCCAATATAATACCCCACTCAGTCAATTTACCACGGACACAGTGCAACACGGTCACCACGAATCAGAACTGACTGGATGGCAGCGAGTTTGAGATTTTTGTTGTTGTTGTTGTTGCTCTCATTGTACTACAGGAGCCCTCGAATGGCTCCAACGGGCAACGCACCCAACTGCTGACCACAAGGCTGGAGGTTTGAGTCCACCCAGAAGCGTCTGCCAAGAAAGGCCTGGTATGCACTTCTGAAAAGTCAGCTGCTGAGAACCCTGGGGAGCCCCCGTCTACTGTACACACCTGCGATCCTCAGGAATCAGAGCTGGACTGGATGGCAACTCATTTGGTTTACAGTGCTAGACCAAGAAAGTATAACCAGAGTGCTCCCTGAAACCAAGGATGGCAAGACTGAATCTTACATACTTTACATACTTACATACTTTGGCCATGTTATCAAGAGAGATCAGTCTCCAGAGAAGGACACCATGCTTGGTAAAGAAGAGGATCAGTGAAAAAGAGGAAGACTCCAAGGAGATGGCCTGACACAGTGTCTGCAATACCGGGCTTACATGTAAACACAATCTGTGGGCACGGCACAGGACCGGGCAGTGTTTCGCTCTGTTGTACACAGGGTCGCTGCGAGTCAGAACCACCTCCATAGCACCTAACAACAGCAGCACTATATAGTTCATATGCCCATTTCCTCAACTGCCTAAACAACGACCCTGGTAGATTTTTTTTTCCTATCCAGGATCACACGATCACACATGCCACTTGTGCTTCTTCATTCCTTGGAGAATCAGTTGCCAGACACTTTTTATTCTTCTTTCTTTTATGAGATTAACATTTTTTAAGAGTCTAAGCCAGCAGTTGGGCAGAAAGTCCCTCGAGGTGGACATGAATGATGGTCCACAGATGGTCACAACTTACACATCTGGACAGGAACACCACAAGGCAAACAGGGACTTCCAAGGCTTCTCAGTAAGGCCCACAGAGCCAGATGGTTTGGTGAGGCGGCTGCCCACCAGATCTTGCTGTACCTCGAAAAGTACATTTTTGCTTTGTAACTAATTAGTCATCTTTGGTATGACGGTCTGCAACAACTTGTTCCCTGACTATTCACTCCGAGCTTTAGCATCCGTTGCCCAGTCTGGCACAGTTATGACTAGCATGTTCGTAAATGGACACTTTCTAAATCCACCATTCTCTCCCAGCCTCTCTCCAATCAAGTTTGGCCTTTCCATCATTCCAAGAAACACACTCTTCTGAGACTCACCCAAGGACCTCCAGATTGCCAAATCCGTTGCTCCACCAGCACCTACTGATTCACACAGTCGTCCCTGAAACAGCTGCTTTTCTAGCCCCTAGAAACACGTACTGGCCTGTTTTTCTTTCCACCTCTCCAGCTGCTCCATCTCAATGTCCCTGGGGGTGTCTTGCCCATCTTCCTATCCTTGGACCGCTTCTCCTTATGTCTACAACCAGCCACTCTCTTGGTGACCCCAGCAGTCTCATAATCTGAAGAACCATCTACCTGCTGAGGGTTCCCAAGTTTAAATTTCTATCTGGGGCTTCCCTGAACTCTGCACCAACCTTTCCAACTCTGTGTGTGGATGCTAACAGCATGTCACACGTAACGTGCCCGCAAGTGAGCTCCTCATTCTCACTGCAACTCTCTCCATTGCTACTGACAGCAATTCCATTCTTCTGGATGCTTTGGTAAGAAACCTTGGGTCACCTACATCCAGCCAGTCTAGAAACTCTGTGGGCTCCACATTAAATGTCCGTATCTTCACCTGACCACTTCTCATCTGCCCGCCCTGTTCCCTGTCCCCTGTCCTGTCACCTTTTGCTCAGATTCCAGACACGGTCTCACACCTGGTCTCCCTGCTCCTTTGTCGATCCCTCCCCTGCCCACAGTCTGCTCTCCAAGAGCAGCCAGAGTGGAGCCTGTTCAAATAGGTGTCACCTCATAATCTGTGTGGAATTCCTGGGTGGTGCCAACAGTTTATGTGCTCAGCGGTTAACCAAAAGGTCTGAAAAGACAAACACAACTAGGTGTGCCTGAGAAGAAAGGCTGGGTGAACATTCAGCACGTCCCATGGAGCACAGGTCTACTCTGACACACGTGGGTTGCCATGAGTCAGAGCCGACTCCACGGCCACCAGTGGTGTATCTACTTAAAATCTGCCATGACTTCTCATCTCACTGAAAAATAAAAGCCAAGTCCTCACATCGCCCCATCAGCCTCCTGCCGCAGCCCTCCATCACACCTCACTCTGCTTCACTCACCAGCTTCCTGGCTGTCTGTCCTGCGACATGCTCCTTCAGCTACACCTCTGTGCCTTTGCCTCCGCTAACCCCTCTACTCAAAAGCTTTCCTCCAAGCATCAAAACTCCTGGAGCCCTGGTGGTGCAGTGGTTAACATCTCAGCTGCTAAGCAAAAGGCTGACAGTTTACATCCACCAGCCACTCCATGGAAACCCTACGAGACAATTCTGCTCTGTCCTGTAGAGTCACTGTGAGGTGGAATTGACTCAACAGCAACAGGTTTATCAAAATGCTCCCCCTATCTCTCCCTGCCTGCAGTCCTTTACTCAAAAGTCATCTTCTCGTTCAACAGGAAGCTTAGGGTCAGTGAGACTGTGTTAACCGGGGAGGAAGAATTTAGAGGAGGGTGAGAACAGTTGCACAACTTGAAGAACATAATCAATGTCACTAAACCGGAATACAGAAATTGTTGCATTCGTGTTATGTTCTGCATATAATTTTCAACAACAAAAATTAAGTACATTAATTATTTTTTTTAAAACCTGTTTTCTTAAATTCCAAACCTCCATACTCCCTAACCCCCCTTGCTTCCTCTTCTATCCTATTAGCCTCTACCACCACCTAACATTCTAAGTATTTTACTATGTCTCTGCCCACAGATCACCAGTGCTGCAGGGATAAACTTCTTAGTCTAACCAGTACTTGGCCGCTCAACAGATATTTGTTGAATTACAAATGAGGACACTGGAGAGCAACCCAAGAGAGTCTGGTTGGGGGAGAGCCCTGGCTTAGGCTAGATTTTCTAGAAAAGCAAAACCAGTGTGTAGTGTGTTGCTGTTGTGGTTAGGTGCCGTACAGTCGGTTACAAGTCACAGCGACCCTATGAACAACAGAATGAAACACCACCCAGTCTTGCACCACATCCACAATCATTGTTATGTTTAAGCCCACTGCTGCGGCCACTGTGTCAATCCATCTCATCAAGGGTCTTCCTCTTTTCACTGACCCTCCACTCGACCACGCATGATGTCCTTCTCCAGGGACTGATCTTTCCTGACAACATGTCCAAAGTATGTAAGACACAGCCTTGCCATCTTTGCTTCCAAGGAGCACTCTGGTTATATTCTTCCAGAACAGATCTGTTGGTTCTTTTGGCGGTCTATGGTACATTCAACATTCTTCTCCAACACCACAATTCAAAGGCATCAATTCTTCTTTTGTCTTCTCTGTTCATTATCTAGCTTTCACATGCAGATGACACAACTGAAAATACCATGGCTTGGGTCAGGCACACTTTAACCTCCAAAGTAACATCTCTTTACATTCAAATATTTTAAAGAGGTCCTTTGCCCCAGATTTTCCCAATGCAATGTGTCTTTTCATTTCTTGACTGCTGCTACCATGGACATTGATTATGGACTCAAGTAAAACACAATGCTTCACAACCTCAATCTTTTCTCTACTTATGACAGTGTTGCTCACTGGTCCAGTTATGAGGATTTTTGTTTTCCTGATGTTGAGATGCAATCCATACTGAAGGCTGTGGTCCTTGATCTTCATCAGTAAGTGTCTCAAATCTTCTTCACTTCCAGCAAGTAAGGTGGGGTCATCTGCATAATGCAGGTTGTTAATGAGTTTTCCTCCAATCCTGATGCCTCGTTTTTCTTCATAAAATCCGGCTTCTCAGATTATCTGCTCGGCATACAGATTAAAAAGGTACGGTGAAAGGATACAACCACCTTTCCTGACTTTAAACTATGTAGTGTCCCCATGTTCTGTTCACACGACTGTCTCTTGATCCGTACACAGATTCCTTAACAGCACAATTAGGTGTTCTGGAATTCCCATTCTCCACAACGTTAGCCATAATTTAGTATGATCCACACAGTCAAATGCTTTTTCATAGTCAATGAAACACAAGTAAACATCTTTCTGGTATTCTTTGCTTTGAGCCAAAATCCACCTGACATCAGCAATGATATCCCTGGTTCCACATCCTCTTCTGAATCTAGTTTGAATTTCTGGCAGTTACTTGTCAATACACTGTTGCAGTCACTTTGGAATGATCTTGAGCAAAGTTTTACTTGCTGCGGTATGAACGATACTGTTCAGCAATTTCCACCTTCAGTTGGATCACCTTTCTTCAAAATGGGCATAAATATGGATCTCTTCTAGTCAGTTGGCAAGGTAGCTGTCCTCCAAATTTCTTGTAGCAGTAGTATACATACAAAAATTTATCTCAAGGAAACGGCGCACAAGGTTGCAGAGGCTGACAAGTCTTGATTCCGTAGGTTAGGCACTGGACTGGAGGCTTATCCTAAGTGACACTGCTGCAGGTGCCAATGAACCTTAGCTCAACAGGTAAGATGGCAGGCTGCTGGTTCACAGGCTGTGGAAGTCCGTGAACCTAAAATGGGCATGTCAGATGGCAGATCACTGGCTCACAGATTACAGAGGCTAATGAATCCCACAATCAGCAGACACTATGGCAAACCACTGGCTCATGTCCCAAGAACCAGAGGTCAGATGATGATGAGCCAGATGTAGAATCCAGAGCAAGTGAGTGAGTTTTGCCAGACTGTATCAGACGCAGGTCACAACCCCAAAGAAATTCCCCTTACAACTGACTGGCTGATCATATCAGATCATGCCATAGAGGATGACTGCATCATTACATAATTGCCAAATTATATAAGTGCCAAACCACTGAGCATCATGGTCCGCTCAAGCTGACACACAATCTTTTTTTTTTTGCATGCTAACAATTAAAAATTTTAGTTTTTTAAAAAGTTTTTTATTTAATATAACTGAGTGAAAATGTACATTCACGTATAAATTTACATATCCATCTATATGCAGCTTCCACTGCTCTCCTCGCCCGGTGACAGCACACTATTCCTCTGTGCTCCATACATGTCTCATTCTCCCAACAGTCTCTTTTTTCCCTCCTCTCCACCCACTCTCCTTCCTCCAGCCAGAGGTCAGCAGGATGACATCCTATAGATGTACAGAACCATAAAGTGCATCCAATATATGGTTACTGCATCGCCAAGTCCAATCCATTCCTGTCCGAAGAGTGGACCTTCGTTATGATTTATGGTCAAGGGCAGCATCAGGGCGAGGGGCCATGCTCTCAGGAGAACCCCCAAACCACTGGACCATCAATTGAGGTCTTTTAATGGGGGTCTCAGGGTGCACCCCTTTTTATTCTTGTGTTGCCAGTGAGACTCAACTTAGCGAGCTCCATCGCAGCTATCACTGGTGGTGGCCGGGCACCATCCAGTTCTTACGGTCCCAAGTCGATGTAGGCACCCACTGATGTGGGTCTCTTTGTCCTCTGGGTTGTCTTTCCCCCATGTGATTTTGGTCCTCGGTGAGCATCCGTTCCTGCTGACTTGGGACCATTTGCTGTGCCCCTGGATGGCAGCTTGGCAGCTTTTAAGACCCCAGACTCCACTCACCAGCGTGGGGTGTAGAGAGCCCTCTTAGCAAAATGCTAGTTGTGCCAACTGGCCTCGCTTTCGCCTAAGAGCATGGTCCCCCGCCTCCTGCCCCAGCTACTCTATCCTTGCAATACTGGGTTAAGATGGAAGGAGTACTCATGTTATGTTTAAGTCCACTTAATATTGTTCTTGTTTCTAATGTGTGCTATCACCGATTTCACGCAACCAGATACCTAGCAACTATCTAATCTAACCCCCCCCTTGCAGCTGTCAAAGAGTCTTTTCTTCTATACACAAGTCTGTTTTTGAGATCTTATCGTAGAGGTCTCATACAATATTTGTCCTTTTGTCGCTGACTACTTTCACTCAACATAATGTCTTACAGTTGAAACCAGGTTAGGAGATGTTTCCTGAAGTCATCGTTGTTCTTTATCATTGCGTAGTGCTCCATTGAGTATATATACCATAGTTTACCTATCCATTATTCTGCTGTTGGGTATCTGGGTTGATTCCATCTTTTTGCTATCGTGGACTGTGCTGCGATAAACATTCTTGTGCATGTGTCCGTTGGTGTGAAAGGCCTTGATTCTGTAGGATATATTCCAAGTAGTGGAATGACTGGGTCAAATGGTATATCAATATCCATTTTTTTAAGGAAGCACCAGATTGCTTTCCAAAGAGGCTGGGCCATTTTGCAACCCCACCAACAGTGTAGGAGGGTTCCACTTTCTCCACAGCCTCTCCAGCATTTGTTGTTTTGTGTTTTCTGGATCATGGCCAATCTTGTTGGGGTGACATGGTATCTCATTGTCGTCCTGATTTGAATTGCTTTAATAACTAAAGATCGTGAACATGTCCACATGTGTTTTTTGGCTGCCTGGATCTCTTCTTTAGTGAAATGTCTGTCCATCTCCTTTGCCCATCGCTTAATTGGGTGATTTATCTTCTTCTTGTTGATATTTTGTAATATCTTGTAGATTATGGAAATCAGGCGTCGGTCTGACATAGAGTTGCCAAATATTTTTTCCCATTCTGTAGATGTTCTTTTAATTCTGTTAATAAAGTCTTCAGATGAGCAAAAGTGTTTAACTCTTAATAGATCCCATTTATCTATTCTCTCTTCTGATGATTGTGGTTTGTTTGACAGATTTTGGAGTCTGTCCATATTGTGTATTAAAACTTCCATTGTTGTTCCTACCCTGACACACAATCTTAATCTTCACAAGTATGATGAGTGATTTTCAAGATGATCAAATGGTTAAGCATTATACTACTAGCCAAAATACTGGTAGTTTGAACTCAGAGGCACCCTGAAAGAGAGGCCTGGCAATCCGCTTCTGAAAAGCGATAGCCTTGAAAACCTTATGGAGCACAGTTCCTCTCTGATACACATGGGTCACCATGAGTTGCAATCAACTTGATGGTAACTAGTAACACCACACAGGGTGAGGATGTCATGGACAGCAGAGAAAGTGGCTGAAGGGAAGTAGAGAGGACGTGGCTAAATAAAAAAATCTAGCGTCCTAACAATGTGGTTGTCAGTGTCCAGACCTACACTGAGGCCTCCACAAATGTCATTTTCTCCCCTCCTAGTAGACAGGCGCTATCAATGCCCCCATTTTACACAAGAGGAAAGGGAAACTCAGAGAGGTTAAGTAAGCTGTCTAAGATCACACAGCCAGCAGAGCCAGGAGTTGAACTCAATGTGTCTAACTTGAGATCCCAGGATATTAATCACATGCACACTATCTCCTGGGCAACTAAAAACGGTAGAGAGAGGCTGGCCTCAGCTCAGCCTGGAAAGCTGTGGGGACAGAAGGAAACTGACTGCACGCTTGCCATTTTGGCTTCTGTGTTCCTCCACAGAAACCAGAAGTTACTAGGTGGCACTCTGAGCACTAGGTAGGGGTCATCTGCAGGCACATTTGCTGGAAGTGGGGCTAACTTCTGTGAGTTGGGCCCTGAGTGGGCAGCTACCGCACTATGACCCAGATTTCTGATGGCAGCCTGGATGCTAGGTGTTTGTCCCCCTCCTTCCACCCTTCCCTGCCCTTTGTGAGCAGTTTTTCAACTGTATCCCTGAAGGGTGAGGGGTTCCCCTGGACAAGAGCAGCTGTTTCTATCATTACTTAATCTATCAGGTTTCCACTGCTAAAGAAAGCTGGAAAAGCTCTGTCAATGGCCAAGGCTCTGCCCCCGCCAAGCATACCCAGGGGACTCAGTGGAGGGCCAGCTTCGCCGATCCTGAGACCCCAGCTACGACCATCTTCTCTTGGAATGAATCTGGGGAATGCCCCTGCCCAGTGTGACTCTTCTTCCCAAGGCTCCCAGTGTGCCAGCTCAGTGGCTCTCTTCTGTGTCCAGCCTGTGTCACCCCTCGGTGGCCTCTTACATACCCTGTCAGCCTTGACTTACCAATGCCTGCCTTGGCAACGGACAGTGGGGCTGCTGACCCGCCAGCAGTCACCCAGGCCTAAGCTCACAGTGGGTGGCAGGGCGGGAGCCACGCTAGAGTGTGGGGGCCATGAGACTGGTGTCTTGGGCCTTTGTAGCCCAAGTCCCCAGTTCTGTAGCATAATTCATTCTTAAACAAAACTTTAATGAATAGACAACAGATTTTACACAGAGATTCATCCTGCCAGCAGATTCCATATTGAACAGGTATTTATTGAGCACTTACTTTGATGGTTATCGTTAAGTGTCGGCTTAGCTAGGCCATGATTCTCAATGGTATGACAGACTGGGTCCTCTTCCACACTGTAATGCAATGACCCTCCACACTGTTACTTGATGTGATCAGCCAATCACTTGAAAGGGGGAGTTTCCCTACAGGTGTGGCCTGCCTCCAAACTAGGTAAGTGGATGCTGCCCCCAAAGCTCCCTCTCTCTCCACCCCTTCACCTAACATCCAGATCCGAGACAAAAGCCTGCAGAAGTCTCCAACTAATGCAAAATGGCACAACCTCTTTGGAAAGCAATTTGGCACTTCCTTAAAAAGCTAGAAATAGAAATAACATATGATCCAGCAATCCCACTGCTTGGAATATATCCTACAGAAATAAAGGCAGACACACAAACATGAATTCATGTACATACATGTACATGAATGTTTACTGCAGCACTGTTCACAATAACAAAAAGAAAGAATGAACCTAGCTGCCCATCAAGAGATGAATGAATAAACAAACTATGGTACATACACTCAATGGAACACTATGCAATGATAAACAACGATGATTTTAAGAAGCATCTCATAACCTGGTTTCAACTAGAAGACATTATGGTGAGTGAGATCAGTCAACTGCAAAAGGACATGCATTGTATGAGACCTCTGCGAAATGACTTAAAAATAGACTTAAGTACAGAAGAAAAGACTCTCTGGTGACTACAAGGGTGAGGAGAGAGGGAGACGGTTGGTTATAGATCAGATGGTTGACAGGAATTTGGTTAGGTGAAAGCAGTGACAGCATGCAGAGAGCAGATCAACGTAACTGGACTACACCATAAACTGAAAGGTTTTCTAAACTCAACCCAATATTTCAAAGGATACAGTAGCAGGGACGGGAGTCTGGGGACCATGTTTTCAGGGGACACTGGGATCAATTGGCACAACTAGTTTTTTGCTAACAGTCTTCTGCACCCCATACTGATGAGTGGCGTCTGGAGTTTTAAAAGCTGCCATCGGAAGGAAGTACACCAACTGGTCCCAACCCTGTGCTTCTGATATCCTCTTAGTGAGCACCTGTCTCCTCCTTTCCACCCTCTTCTCTCCCATCTAGGAAGAAACAATACAGATGATGACCAAGACCAGGAACAAGAAAAATGAGCCCAGGAGACAAAAGGACCCATATGAATGACAGACTGTATCAATATGAGACCAGAAGAACCAGATGGTGCCCGCCACTACCAAAGGCAGCTGTCAAGGGGGATACAATGTAGAGCCTCTGAGGCACTAAGAGGCAAAAAGGTGTGCAGTTCAAGGACCCTGTAATAAAGACCAGAATTGGTGGTCCAACAGCCTCGAGGGTCCCCTGGGAACACAGTCCCTAGACCTGCTGCTGGCCCTGACTGGAAACCAGTACTGAGGTCAACTCTTCAGACAAGAATGGACTGGACACAGTGTGAGCATATAGTGTGTATACTTTATGGTTTTATACATTTATAGGAGGCTGTAATATTGTTTCTTCCTAGACGAGAGAGAAGAGGGTGGAGAGGAGGAGACAGGTGCTTACTAAGAGGATATCAGAAGCACAGAGTGACAAGAATGTGCTGTCACTGGGTAAGGAGAGCAGATGGAGCTGCAAACAGGTGGACATGCAAAATGGATCTGGAGATTCAGAGACACAGTCTTTAAAAAAGTCTCCAACTGCCTCCTGACCTTCAGACTTGAGACTTGTCAGCCTCAACTGCTGAGCCATTTCCTTGAAGCAAATCTCCTTCTACAAATTTACACATGTATACACAGATCTTACTGGTTTTGCTCCATGAAAAAAACCCAACTGCTATTCATAAGGTTTTCACTGGTCAACTGTTGTAGAAGTAGATTGCCAGGTCCTTCTTACTAATCTGTCTTATTCTGGAAACTCCACCCAAACCTGTCCACCATGGGTGACCCTGCTGGTATTTTAAGTACCGGTGGCACAGCTTTCTGGATCACAGGAACACATAAGTGACCAGATGACAAACTGACAGATGAATGGTGAACAATGAGTAAGGAAGACTGAAGAAGAATTGATGCCTCTAACAAAGAATATTCAATGTTTCACAGACTCCCAAAAGCATGAACGAATCTGTCCTGTAAGATATACAGCTAGAACACTCCTCAGACGTGATGATGGTGAGACTTCATCTCACCAACTTTGGAAATGTCATCAGGAAGGACCATCCCTGGAGATGGACACCATGCTCAGCAGAGCAGAGGGTGAGAGAAAGGGGAAGACCCCAACGAGATGGACTGATACAGTGGCTGCAACAGTGGGCTCCAACACAACGATCATTAGGACAGCACAGGACTGAGCAGTGTTTTGTTTTGTTATACACAAGGTTGCTATGAGCTGGAACTGACAAGAAGGCAGACTGACACCTACTGGGGTACCTTATCTTGTGGGAGGCACTGGGTTCCTTTGGGAGAGTCTGAGAGACATATTTCCCCAGCATTCTGATGAGCTTCAGTGACTGTGACCACCACCACTAATACCGGCCAGAGCCAGTGCCTAGCCGGCAGCTCACCTCACCTTCCTCCATCCTCCCAGCTGCCTTAGACTCAGAAATGCAGCTGGCATGGTGAACTGAATGGCAAGCCCAGGATCTGAACCGGGTCCATGTTTCCAGACACAGCTGAGCATCTCTGCTTGACCATGGGTTCCAGTGACCCCATGGAGAAACACAAACCTCACTGGTAGGACAGAGGTAGGACTGAGCAAAGCCCCCTGGACTGACTCTCTTCTCCCATCCCTCCTGACACCTCCATCCCCAAATCACAGGATCTCCACAACTCGGCAAAAGGCCTTTGTTCCCAGTCCTGAATGAAGCTGGGCAGGCCCTTCCCAAGTCAGACTCCTGAACCCCTTCTCTCAGGGTCATGTGCCCACTCCCCCTCCTGCCTACCATGCCTCCCCTCTGGGGACAGCAGTCATCCCTGCCTGTAGGGGGAACAGGAGGGTCTGGAAAGAAGTTCTCAGGGTTCACCCTAAGGGACGGGAGAGCCTACTGAATGGGTGGGGCTAACTGGACAGTCAGTCAATGCTGTTCCTCAAGGGAAGATACAGGCTAAACTTTACAAATAAGGGTGGGGGGCCCTTAGGGGACATAGTTAAGACCCTCCAGAAAGCACTCCTCTCCTCTTACAAAGACTCAAGACAGTTAAGAGAAGAAAAAGGCTTAAGTGTGGCGGGAAGGGGATGTGGATAGGGCCTGGTGCAGAGAAGAAAAGGAGAAGGGTACCTCTGCCCAAGCCCACGAGCCACAGGTGTGTCCGAAAGGAGCCCCAAACACCAAAGGCCAAGAGTCTCGGGGCTCAGCAGGCCAGGATCCTCGGATGGGGCTGGGAGTGGGAGGGTGGGGACGGACTCAAGGGTCCAGGCTCCGCCCCCCCGTGTGCAACTCAGCTGGGGGGATCGACCACAGCGGTGCCGTCGCCCCCAAAGGAGGCCGCACCTTGTGCCCCAGCGTCCTGTCACCGGCCGCACCCCCGCCCCAACCTCCTGTGCGGGTGCGGTAGCACCCACGCCCTTCGTACCTGGCCTTCCCGATCGCAGGCGCGACCCCTAACCCAAGAGGGCTCGGAGTCCCGGGAAGGCAGCCTGGGGCTCGGCTTGGAGGCCGCTCGGCGCCCGGAGACGCCGGGGCCCGTCCCCATGGCGGCCGGAGGAAGCGGCGGTCTGCGCCGTCAGCCGGACAAAGCGCGGAGCCCCCGCTTCCTGCCATTGTGCTGCCGAGCCCGCCCCTGGCTGAGCGCACCGGGACCCCGCGGGGACGCCCTAGGGGGACACGCCTCCCCGGGACTGCGGGTCCCCGACCGCCGCCTACCCCTCTAGTAGCCACCCCAGCACTAAGCTCTGGTGCACTGAGGACCCTCTGGACCTGCTCCCTCCTCCTGGGAGCTCCCAGAATACTGGAGAGTGGGGAGTGGCGTGCCGGGCCGGTGGTACATCCCACCCTGCCACGACTACGGACTCCCGTGCCCAACTGGGCCCCGGAGGAGCCCCTCTCCGCTCTGACCACGAGCCCCCCAGCACTAACTTCCGGGGCTCAGAAGGCCCTTCCAGAACCTGTCCCTTCCCTCTGTGGCAGTCCCCAGACTACTGGAGAGGAGGGGAAGAGGCGGGGCCCGGTTGGGGTGGGGCACCTTTACCGGTGATACCCCCACACCGCCGAGACCGCGGACGCCCTACTCCGCTCTGACCCCAGCCCTCAGCACCAACGTCCGGCACTCAGAGGCTCCCTCCTGGCCGGAGGGCTTCTCGACCCACTTCCCGTACTTCCGTAGATTCCCCGCGTTAAGAGCCTCAGCCCAGAGAGCCCCACCCCCACCCCCGCTCTCAATGCCCAGGCCGGTGGTGGAGGCAGAGGGAGAAGGGGACGTGAACACATACCCCTTCCAGTACTCAGATCCCGACCCCCGCCCAGACTCGGAGCGCCCTCTTTTCTCTGCCTTCAACTTCCCGGGCCCCAGTCAACCTCCAGCGGCTCGGAGGTCCTCCTCCGCCCCGCGGCCTAAGGCCATCTTAGCTCCTCCCCCGAAGTTCTGGAGACCACCCCTACCGCCTCTCAGAGTCTAAGCCGGTGGACTTTGCTGCCACTGCCCAGGCCAGTGGTGCAGACAGCTGAGGCAGAGCCAACAGAGACCAGGATGGTGGGAAGGTGATCACTGACCGTTACGCCGAAGGGGGGGGAAGGAGGCAGTCCTTAGGAAACCCCGAGGGGCCAGCTGAGGCAGGGGCGTCGGGAAAACCCCACAGCCCCGAGGTTTCTGCAGCTCCCAGCTGGGTCTCGCTGCGCTTCAGCCGCGCGGGACCTTCGGTGAGCCCCACCGCCAGGGGGCGCTAAGTCGGGCCCAAAAGGATGGTGACGCGGGTTGGGATTGGGGTGTGGTGTTGGCACCCCAGTAAAAGGTTGTCAGCGCGCTTTTACATTCACTCCTGGAGGAAGGCAGGTGTGGGGCAGACACTATTATCCCCCTTCATCTCTTGGGGGTAAAGTGACCTAGACTTCTGACTCTGGAACTCAGAAATGGCCTCCTTGGGACTCTCTTGGGAACCCATACCGGTGAGTGACACCCTGTCACTAACACAGTCAGCCCTTGGGGTGGCTGACAGCGCCTCCTCCACCCGATTCACCCTGGAAGGAAGTGGGAGCAGAGGGTTTCTGAAAATGGTTGCAGGTAAGGGGAGACCCTCTGCTCCCACACCCTGGATCATTCACTATCCCCAAGGCAACAGGCAAATCTTTTGTAAACTAAAGCCTGCTTCAGATCACTCCCCCAGGTAAAGCTCTCCAGTGCCTTCCCACAGGGCTTAAAACAAAGTGTCAGCAGGACCTATCCCCTACCCAGCCTCCTCATCTGTCGGGGTCTGCCATAAGGGTCTTTTCCTGCTTCCCTGCCACACACTAAACTCAAGGCGCCTCAGGACCTTTGCCTCTGCATTCCCTCTGCCTGGGAGGTCCCTGATCACCAAACAGCTGTCACCAGGCTCCAAGTGAAATGTCACCTCCCCAAGGAGGTTTTTCCTCACCAACTAAACTTTCCCCTCACCCTCCCACTCTCAGTCTCTTTAAATTGGGTTACTTTCTTCTGAGAATTTACTTCCTGATATTATTTTATTTACTTATTCACTTCTTGGTCACCATTCCTCCCTGCTAGAATGTCCTTCCCAGAGGGCAGGGACCTTGTCTATCCAGCTCATGAGGTATGCTTGGCACTCAGATCAGAGTCAGAACAAAGATGGTGTTCCCTGCAGGTCAGATCAATGAATGGAAGAATGAAGGCAGAGGAGGGGTCTGGATGTCCCTCCCGCAGCCAACTGTCAACAAAGCCTTCCCAACATGACTGTGAGACCACTGGCCTCTGTAGGTCAGCTTCCACCTCAAATCCTAGGTCAGCTTCCACCTCAAATCCTAGCGAACATGCCCTGGCCAGGGTCAGAGCTGTCCCAGAAACTGTGGACAGTAAGTCCCATTCACTTTTCTCAAAGACCCCAAGGAAAGATATACTATCTCCTCTGAATAGAAGAAAACTGGCTTAGAGAGGTTAGTTAGGTAACTTGTCTGAAAGTCACTTTGGGGTAAGAGACAAACAGTTGTCTGCACTTTTGACCACTACCCCTGTGCCATGGGGTAGTAAGACAAACAGACTGACTGGTGGCTCAGGCAGCAGGGCCTTAGGGACTCTTGGGAATGGGGCAGATCTATAAGGAAGGTAGTTTGAGGGGTCAGATCCCACCGGCCTTGGTAACTAGGTTGTATCAAATGGAGACTACAGGGGGCTGGGCCAGGGCAGGTCATGAGAAATCACTGGGGCACTGTGATCCCAGCCGGGCCCTGCCATTCCTGAATCAGGCTGCTCCAGGGATCTTCCAGCCAGGCCAAGGGCTGCTCCTTAAAGGGCCAGGAGCCTGCAGAGAGGAAAAGAGCCCCTCTACCCCTGCTGGCCAACTCCGGTTTTCTCACCTCCACAGAGCTGACGCAGCTCAAGAGCCGGCCCAAAAGGTCCCATCCCCTGACTCCCTGGGGAAGGGGCCCCTCCCCGGCCCAGCCCCAGCTTGTGAGTCAGGGCCAGCTTGTTGAAACTGATACCCAGAAACCAGATGCTGAAGCTGATGAATAATACAGTCTCCAAGGCAGTACCCCTCCCCAACAGCACCATCTCCCCAGTCCCTGAGAAGCAGAGGTCTGTGGGCATCCTCTCCCCTGCACTTGGCTGGGGGTCCCATTTGGTCTGGGGTAGAAGTGGAAGCTCCCGGTTTAGAAAAGGCCATAGGTAATGGGGCGAGGTCTGGGGCGGCCTCTCTACTCGGCCTTCGTCAGACTGGCCTCAAATCAGGAATGGGGCTCCTTGGTTGCAGGGAGGGCCCTGCCCAGAGGCTCCCCATCTGGGCTAACTTCCCAGGAAGCCTTCTGGCTCAAGGCCCCACCCTGTACCTTGGAGATCCAGGGCAGAGGCTGCATGCGGGGGCAGGTCAGCCAGGGCGGTGCCAGCTCTATCTGCCTGCCCCACCTTCTCCCTCTATCCAGAGGCACTGCTGACCAGCTGAGCGACCAAATGCCCACCTGCCTCCCCTGAGAACCCTGAGGCCTCAACCCTAGTCCCACGGCTTCCTGATGCCCACTAAGAGGCTGAGCCTGCCCTGAGGCTCTCCCTGTGCCTGAACACAGTAGTGATGCAAGAAGCCTCTCTGCAGGCCTGGCCCACTCCAGTGAAGCCTTGAGGTCCCTTCCCCTTCAGGGTAAAAGGATGCAAAAGACTGGGACCAGTGTTAAGACAGAAGGGAGAAGCTAGAGTTTGGGATCATCATCTCCATGACTCCTGCACAAAGCACCAAACCCTAGACAGTGCCCCCCAGAGCAATCAGCACCACGTCCTGGCACCTTGTCATCTCCCCAGTGTCACACAGAAGGCTCCTTGGAAGGAAATGGATGTGTGCCTGGACTTCAGAAGAGCTGGGTCTGGGGCTCACCTATGACTGCCCCTTACTGCTGTGCCTCAGTCTCCAGATCTGTTCAGAGGCCAATGGCCTGTTCTCTAGAACTTTGCTTCTAGGAGCTACTGCTGGATTCTAGGTGAGCCCAGACTGCAGCCATGGGGCATGGGAATAGCAAAACGTCCACAAAGCCCCTAAACCTGAGGAAGGTTACTGGGGCTTCATGTTCCATCTCCCATCAGGCAAATGTGGGCTTCTCCTGGGTTCTCCCTCTTTTCAGACCCCCAAAGCAGTGCGGGAACACAGCCCAGACTGCCTGAGGTGCAGAATTTTGTGCCCCCTGCTGGCCTCAGGAGAACTTTTCACCTCCAACTGACTTGGAGCCACCCAGACAGCCAGCGCCTAGGCCCCTCCAGAATCCTCAGGCTCCCTAAAACTCCACATCGGGCCAGGGTCCCCAGACTCCTCACAGCTGACTCCTATGAGCCTACTCCACCCTGGAATCACTAGGGCAGAGGCAGACACTTGAGCCCATTTCACCTGCAAATAAATAGGGGTCCAGTCAGTGGTGCCCACTGATGTCCATCTGTAGGCCTCGGACTGACTCCATGAGGTCTTAAACCCCAGGTGTGCCCATTAATTCAGAGGGTGTCCTGGTACCCAGATCCATTCCCGTCCAAGCCCCATTTCTTGCTCCCTTGTGAGACTCACCTCAGGCTTGCATTTGCTCCCTTGTAGCTAGCTCTCGGTCAAGGCTGCCAAGCTCCCAAAGTGCAAATGGAGCTAGGGACACCAGAGCCCTGGGAGGGTTCAGTGGCCTCTGCACCAGCTGCAGGCCTCAGATGTAGGGGAATTACGGTATTCCGGTGCGGGCAATACCACCTGGGCAGGCCAGGACATACCATCAGAGCAGCCAGCGGGATGGGGGAGAGGAGGGATCCCAGGAAGTGCATTGCATCCACCAGATGACCAAGGCTGGCAGGGTGTAGGAACAGTGACAAGACTCCCAGCCCGTGCTAGGGGTAATCTAGAGTCTGGGCTGCTTGTGGTGAGGGCTGTGCATGTGTGTCTGTGTCTGTGCCTGTATCTGTGTCTGTGTCTGTGTGTGACTGTCCTCAAGGGGGCCAGGCGCCCCTTACAGATCCCGGAAGAGTTCAAAATCCTCAGTCATTAACCTAGGTTTGAAGATGGAGCTCGCAACGGAAACTACCCTGACCCGGGAGAGGAGTCCCAGTGGACAGTAGAATCGCCAGCTGCCAGGCTCGCTTCTGTTCTACTGTAATAGTTGCAAGTCGACTGTGCCCTCCACGGAGCCCTAGAAATGTCCCCACCTTTCTCTGTGCCCTCTCTTTCTTCCCTGTCCACACCTGGTGTGGCCTGAAAAAGGGATCCTTCTGCCCCTCAGTGGCTCCAGCTCCTCTCTCCGGGCAACTGGAGTTTAAAATAACTCTGTGCTACGAGCCAGGACAGGGGACCCAGGAGGAAGCAGGCAACCAGTGCAAGGAGCACACCTACCCCTCCCCTAATTGTCTCTGCCAGGCTGGTACAGTGAACAGCTTGGCTTGGCCCACAGGGCAAGCCAGCCTCCTTCAGAGACCCAGCCAGATCTCCCGGGAGCTAGGGGACCCAGATGCTGTCTAGACCACCTTCCCTCTGGCCCCCACCAGGCCAGCGCCTTCTTAAGCTCCTGAGGCAGCAATGGCCTCTGTTCCTGCATCCTGGGCCTAGTGCCCCAGACCTTCACCTGCTCCCCCCAAAAGTTAGTTAGCCAAGGCCCAGGAGTTCCCCTTGTGTGGTTTCTCTGGTCCTGCACCTCTGCTGCAGACAGGACTGAATCTGTCTACACCTGACCAGCATCAAAATGGACTGGTCACCTCTACAGACCCCAAAACCTGGCTATCCCAAGAGTACCTCTGGTCTCATGCATTCTACCCTCAAAGCGTTAGTCCAGAAGAGACAACTTCTTTCTCTCACATTCACTATACCCTGCCCATTTTTCTCCACTGAGATTTCTGAACCCCACTTTCCTCTGCAGTGTTCCTCTACCTCCCCAGCTTGGATCATGGCCACCTCTCTGCCATTCACACACACACACACCTTTGCTGCTTCACAACCCATTGTTACACTGAAAGGGAACTCTGAGGTCATCAGATCCAGCCTCTGCTCCAGACTGCAATCCCCTCTCATCACCCTACATCTCACACAGCTCCCTTGTTGCAAGCTTGTCTCTGTACTGAGCCCAAACTTACCTCCTTCAACATCCACCAGAGCTCCTTGGGAGCCATGCATTAAAGCATACCTCTCTTTCCCCCACCCCGACAGCAACTTAGAAATGGGAGGTTCAGAGGTCAGCTGGACTTGGTTAGAGTCCCAGCCTTGCCCTGACTTGTCAATTAACCTCCTTGCTACTTGCTGTCCTCACTACAAAGGAAGCTGAGGACAGTCCCTGCTGCTCATGGGGGGAGGGTGAGGACTTCACGAGGGACCTTTTGTGAATATGGGCTGCCAGAATCATGCATTTTGTTCCAGAATGATCCGAAGTCTGCAGTGTTCCGTGAGTCTTTTGACCCCCTCACAAGTGGCTGCATAGTTATTCCCTGTGGTCCGGTGTCTGATCCTCCTCCAGGACCCCAGAGGTCCCAAGCCACCTTCCGCCAGATTACCCAGCTGAAGGGGGCCCAGCACAGAGTGAGCAGTGCACACTGGTGGTTCTTTTGCTGGGCTGTGGGTGGAGCAGGGGAAGCTCACCACTTGGTCACCCTGCCTCAGTCTCACCCAGCGCTCAGGGAAAGAGGAAGCAGACACTTCCGCCATCCCCCCAAGAACCTGAGCTCCCTCTGCCCAGAAACCTGACAGCTCTGCACGGTTCGCAAACACATGTGCCTGGCTGAGTGGGACTGTATGGGGTCCAGGATGGACCCAGAATGTCTCAGCCTCAGAGAGGGTACACCTGAAGTCTGGTGGGTGTACCAGATGAGTAAGCAATCATTGCTAGCATTCTCTTGAACACCTACTATGTGCTAGGCTCTGAGGTAAGCACTTCATAATACACGACTCTAGATCCTCACTACAACTCTAGATGGCTCATTTCCTAGAAGAGGAAACAGGATCACAGAGGTGTAGTGACTTGCTCGGGGTCACATAGCTACAAAGGGGTGAGTTTTGAGCCTGGAGTTCACACTCATCGGTGTGGGTTACTCTATACATCCTGATCCCAGAGAGGTGCAAGGCTACTCCTCCTTTTGGTCTCTACCACATATGCAGTCCAGACTCCCTACCGAGCCAGCCAGCTCTATCTCCTTCTCCCTGTATCCCCTAACTGCACTGGCAGGCACCTGACAACTCCCAATATTCCTCTTCTAGGCACTAGTAACTTAGTGGTAGAACTCTCCTCTTCCAGACAGGAAACCCAGGTTCAATGCCTGGCCAGTGCACCTCAAGTGAAGCTACCACCTATCTGTCTGTCAACAGAGACTTGAATGTTGCTATGATGCTGAATGGATTTCAGCAGAGCTTTCAGACTAATTAGAAAGGGCTGGTGATGTACTCCAAAAATTAGCCAAAAAAAGCCTACAGGTCACAACAGCCTGATTCGAAATCAATCGCTGGGCAACACTGGACTGGGCAGTATTTCAATCCCTTGTGCACAGGTGTGCAGTAAGTTGGGGGCTGACTTGCTGGCGCTAACAACATAACAACAAATCCTTCCTCTGCTCACTCAGCTTTCCTCCAGCTCAAAACCTCCTTCCTCAGGATTCCAGGGGGCCTCCTCCAGGAAGTCCACCGTGATTGCCTCTCTCCCCACCCCAGTGACACCTCAGGGCAGGAGATACAAATGGGGGCAGTTGATTTATCTTAGAAGCCCTGGCCCCCAGGAAAAGTTCAAACCAAATTTCAAGGGGGGGCCCATAAGAATGGTTCAGTCCTACCTGCAGGTGGCTGTTCCTCAGGGCAAGGAGGACAGTCTGGCAAACCAAAGCCAGACTTCTTTCTCTCAACAGCACTATCACATCAGCAACACAGGGACAGGTGCTTTGTTCCCTGTGGACTTTGAGAACCTGGAACTGGGCCTGGCACTGGCAGACACTCAAGGCTGATTTGCTGAATGAATGAATGAAATTATGTCCTTCAAGAAGCCTGATGCTAGGCTGAGCTCTGCATGTCATGTGACAGGGGTGAGTTCCTTCACCTCTCTGAGCCTCAGTTTCCTTACATGTAACGATAAACTAATGTAACGCCTTTCGCATGAAGTTCTCATGAGGGTTCAGACAAGCACGAGGGCACATTTGGTTAATGTCAACTATTATCAGCACCAGCAGTAATGATACTCTTTGCTCCTCTTTCTCACCAAATCTGAGCATCACCTACCTCCTCTCACCCTCTGCTTCAACCAGCCTCACGCCATTAGCAAAACCTGCCTACACCCCCTTCTTTCTTAACTGCACTTCTGCCTCTGGCATCCCCCTTCTGGACCTTCCTTGCCTTCTCCTCTGCATATCTGTTTTCAGGTCCATCAGAGGCCACCTCCCCCAGAGTGTCCTCCCAGACTAGCCCTCCTGCCTCTGATCACGCAGGCATCTTTGTCCCCACATTGAGCCACTTGTCACAAAGAGGGTCTCAGTGGTGATAAGCCCTCAGCTCTCCCCTGCAGGCTGGGTGACCTTCTGGATGCTGATCCCAACGTCAGCCTGGAAGAGTTCAGAACAGGGCAGGGCAGGAGATGGACCCGGAGGCTGCACAGAACAACATGTGGCTAGTCCTGTCCACTGGGGACAGCTCTCTTCACACAGGTCTCATCTGAGCAGCACAGCTTTGAGCCCTCCTGTGCCTGTCAGCAGCTTGGTGGCTTCCCAGAGGACGAACTGGGACAGCACAGCTTGACTGCCCTTACCACTCCACCCTCCCCAGGTCAGGCAGAGGCTTCCGGACTTCGTAGGCCCCTGGTGGGATGTAGTATGCTGGGGGAGGTGGGGCAGCTTGTTGCCAGGAGCCCCCATCTGGGGGACAGGCAGTCGGCCAACATTAAGCCCCAATGCCAGGCACCATCCGTGCCAGCAGATTGGATCTGACATCACAGCCGCCCCCCCTTACTGGTGGCCACGGCAACTGGAGACCACCCCCTTCTCTCCCCGCCCCCAGAACAGTCCTCCATGTGCCTTGTAACTAGTGTCCTCCTGTGCTGAGTGACTGTGTGTGACTGCTGGGCGGAAGTGGGGGGCAGGGTGAGGGACTTGTGGGGATGGGAGGGTGGCATTTTTAACTTCCTGCAGCTGGCAGTACTGAGCTACAGAATGCTTAGGAACACACGCTCTGACATTTAGAAGACCTAGTCCTGGGTTCAAATCCCAGCTCTACAACTTCCTATGATCCGTCTTGAAAAGCCACTTCAGCTCTCTCAGCCTCAGTTTCGCATCAATAAAGGGGAATGATAACAAGAATGATCCTAGATGGCTACAGAGAGGAGTCAGGGAGTTCTCTGCCCAGGGTCTGACACAGTAAGAAGTGACAGTTACTAGTACTGTCATTTAAATGGGTTCTGTGAGGGGCCAAATCTCAGCTTAGTCTCATGAGTTGTGAGACCTCGGACAAATCATTCAACCTCCGTGAACCTTCTAAATCCTTGGGTGGCACAAATGTTAAAGCACTCAACTACTAGGCCAAAGGGTGGTAGTTCATACCCACCTAGAGATACCCTGACAGAAAGGCCTGCTGATGAAAAGACAGCCTGAAAATCCTATAGAGCAATCCAATTAACTTGCCAGCAACTAACAACAACCTCTCTAAACCTTGATATCCTGATCTGGAAAATGGGGCAACGACAGATGCCTTCCACACAGTGTGCAGTTGGATCCATATGGCACAGAACACACGTGGCACAAAGTCTGACACACAGCCAGCAGAGGAGCCCAGTCAGTGCTATCACTGCTATTCCCCTACTGCTCCCTCCTCCCTGACGTATGTATTACGTCCACTCCCAGCTCCTGAGCCGGGCACTCCAGGGCCACCGTGCCCCTCCTCATGCTCCTTCACCAGCCTCAAGGCCACAGTCCTTCACATGAAATCTCAAGGTGTCCCGGACTCATGTCCAGACCTGAAGAGTGGCCCAGTGCTGCAGCAACTGTGCCAGCCGCACACTAGAAAGAAGCCTCGAGAAAATCACTTCCCCTTGCGGCGCCTCAGCTTCCTCATCCGTGACATGGGAACACAGCTCCTGTCGTCATTCCCGCAGTGCAGAAAAGAGCTTTAGGGCACCTCTGCAACCCCCTGACTGCTGATTCTGAGTCAGGGGCAGCCCTTCTGCATCTGCATCCTAAACCTGCTGCCAGTGTGGCCCTGCCCACTCCTGAACACAAACTCTGGCTGTGCCAGCAGCACCCTTGGCAGGGCCCTGTTGCATAGATCCAGGCCTGCGGAAGGGACGGTTAGATCCCTGTCCCCAGCCCCAAAGCTTCCCCCTCCCCAGCCTGGCTCTGCAGCCTCCCTACCTTGGCTGCCCGGCCCTTGTCCATGCAGTCAGGATTCTGACAGCGCAGCCCCTTCTCCTTGGCGAGGCTCCGGTCGTCTGCAGAGAGGAGAGACAGCATCAGTCGGACAGTGTCAGGGAGGGTGTGCCCAGGCAGGGCCCTGAGGATCCCCTGGGCCCCTGTGGCCTCCCGACCAGAGGCTGGGTGGGGCAGTCTCCTCAATCTTCCCAGCAAAGGAGGTCAGTGTCCCTTTCACTTTTAAATGCCAACTTATCAGCACAGTAATCTGTTTGCAGAGTCCTTTCTTGCTGCAGTTCCCCAGGGAAATTATCCAGATTCCACGGGGAGAAAATGTCTTTGGAAATAAGCTGTCCTCTCCCTGCAAAGCCGCAGTTCTAGGCTGATATGGAATGGCTCAATAACCTTGTAGGGACCCAAACCTTCTGGGGAGTCGGATACAGGGATGTGGGGGTAGTGAGGAGGACTCCAGGGATTCAAGATCTCTCCTAATCTCGTCCTCAACATTACCCCGCCCTTGACACAGGCAGGCCCCCCAAAGACCTGACATGGCCCCCTTCCTCTGTTGTTCATCCTGGACCCAAAGTTCGTCCTCCCTCAGTGACTACTTCTTCCTAGGAGCTGGGGACCAGCAGTTGAGGGCAGGGAAGGGGCCTAAGAGGCAGCCGGCACAGCGGGCGGGCAGGGGGCCTGCTGAAGCGCTCCCCAACATGGGCTGAGTAGGGGGCCCCCAGAGACCCGAATACTGAGGCCGGCGTCCACCTGGAGTGGCCCCCAGCAGAGAAGGGGGCAGCCGGAACCGGCCCGTGAGAGAGAAGACGCCAGGCCCTGCCCCCACCCCCACCCCCACCCCATCCCCCCTACTCCAGGGCCCCCCACCCGGAGCCCGCCCCGAGCCGCGCGGCCGAGACCGAGCCGGCGGGCCTGCACGGCGGGGCCGGGCCGGGGGCCGCGGTGGCCCCGCACTCACCCATGAAGGAGGCGCTGGCCAGGCTGCCTCGGGGCGAGGAAACGCAGCGGGGCCTCGCGGCCGGGCAGGGGCACCAACGCGCCGCCGCGGGACCCTCGGCGGCGGGAGGCGGTGGCGGTCGGCGGGCGGGGCAGGTGGGCGGCGGGAGGAGCCCGGCGGGGTCCCCGCCTTCACGGGGCGGGACACAGGCTTCGGGCTCGGCCCCGCCCCCCGGCCCCGCACCCGCGTGGTCGAGCCTGCCCCGGAGCGGGTGGGGACGTCTGGCTGTGAGGGGCCTCTCGCCTCTTGTCCGAAACGGCAGGGGTTTGACCGGGGTCCCTGCTCCTCCCACCCCAAGTCAGCAGCTCCCTTCCCCCAGCTACCTCCAGTAAAAAGAAACACCGATGTTTTGATGTGGTCAAGAGGCATTTCCCCGTCTCCCGGTAAGTGGGAGTGAAGGCATTTTTAGAAAACTGCGATTTCTTCTGGTCGGAACTGTACTCTCGAGGTGGAAACCATACCTTTCCACACCTGGGAATACAGGTCAGGACAGCTCCCTGAGCCCTGCCTGCTCTGTCTCCAGTTGTAGCAGAAGCCCCCACCCCATGTAGAAATGCTGTCACTGATAGTAATGGATTTAAATGACAGCAAGAAACAGCTCAGGGCCCTGCAGAAGGAGTTTCCGTAGACAGAAGAAGCTTAGGTACTACTCCTGCTTCATCATCTGCATGTTGATTGACAATTTTACAGCATCATGAACAGCTCTCATGAGTGTGCAGCTCAACACACTTTCACAAGATGAATACACTGTGTCACCAGCACCCACACCCACAAACAGAACATCACCAGTCCCCAGAAGTTCTCCTGTGCCAACTGCCTGTCACCACCCCCTAAAGGGTACTGTTGTCCTGACTTCTAACTGCTCGGATTCATTTTGTTTGGCTTTGTGCTTTATGTAAATAGAATCATGCGATAGCACAGCAGCATTTTAATGGTTTCAAAACACTTTGTACTACAGAAATGGAGCTTCAGAGAGGTGGCTGACACTCCCCTGAGGGGCTTCCAGTACCTCTGAGCCTGCTTCCAGAGATCCCATCCCACCCTGCAGGTGGGGGCCAAGGGCTCCGGGTCAACTAGACTAAAATCTAGATCCAATTTCTAAAGGAGCCTGGCTCACTCTCCAAGGGCTAAGGGGTGGGCTCCCCTATCCCATGCTCCCAGAGGCCATTTAAAGGCTCTTGGCCAAAGGGACTATGGTGGGTACCAGGTCTCTAGACTCCCTGTATTCATTCTGCGAATACACATCAAGGGTCTTCTGAGGGCCCATTACATGTCAAGTCCTGGAATGGATGCCGAGGACCAATCAGCAGCCTGACATGGCTTGGGGGAGTTCACAATGGGGCCTGGCCCCGGGGGTGGGGGGTGGGGAGGAACAAAGGAAGTGGCAGAGTTTGGGGACATCTGAGCTTGGGGCTCCTGGGGCTTCCAGTCGGTGAAGGAAGTGACTACACAGTGCCACTGCACCTCCGCCTTCTGCAGAATTTTCCACCGTGGCCTTGTAAGTTCAGAAAAGGGACCCGAAAACACAGCTGCCCACTAGGAACTCTGAAGCCTGGTTCAGCCTCACTCCCACACAGCTCTATTTGTCTGTCTTGGAATCTCAGGTCCAGTGGGTCAGAGACACCTGTCCTGCTTCGTGCTTGGAGGAAGGGGCAGCTGAGGTGAGAGATGGCCAAGACAAGAACCCTAATACCAGGCCCCTGTGGTCCAGCAGCCCTGCTGTATCCCAGCCCTGCCAGCTTGGAAGAAGCTAGCTCAAGAGTGGTGTGTGAGCCACAGGCCCTTGTCCATCCCAAGACCAACAGTTCCTCAGTCATCTGGTGGCCAGGGCCTCCGCTGGCATCTGGGGTCCTCGGGCAGCTTTGAGGGAGTTTCCCATGCATCTCATCCGAGATTTCTCCAGCGAGCTAGACAGTATCTATATTTGGCTCCTAGAAAGTTCTAGGTCCCTGGGTTCTCGTATATCTAGGTCTGGAGCAGAGTTCTCACGTCCCTTGTACCGAGATCTCTGGGTTTGGGCTCTCCATTCTGTAGAAGGAAGCAGCCCACCACAACTACTTCAGAGTTCAGCCACCCTAGGAACAGAATGGCCTATGCCCACGACTTGTCATCACGTAGTTTCTGGAATTCTATCAGTCTGTTTGATCTTTGGCTTCTAACACCTTGGTTCGAGCAGTCTTAGGACCTCAACCTGCTTTCCAGACCCTACCCTCCCGGTTGCTTATTTCTAGCTCCTGGGAGCCCTAGCCTTCTCTGATCTCTGTGTCCGGGGTGTGTATTCCTCTCTCCCAGACACTGTAAACCCAGAAACATTGGTCGGGATCCTAGGAACTCTAATGGCCGGGAGAGGTGTTGATGAGTGTTCAGGCATGGAGACAGGAGGACTCCACTGTGGACCTGCCACAAGCTCCCTTCTAGGCAATGTGCCCCATCCACAGCCCTGTGGAAAGATGGGCCTGATCAGGGGACACATTTGTACCAATGGATTGTCATACACTGGACAAAGCTGACTGGGCCAGAGGTGTGCACGTAGCCTAGTTCAGCCAGTTCGCTTCCCTGTCTGGGAATGTGAAATGAGACAGACAACTCTGAGATTATGGAGAGTCGATCCGAGCAGGCAAGGGGCCCCAGGATTGTTTGGGAGTGGAAATGAGAGATCCTACAGAAGCAGTCAATCAGCATAGAGGACCCTAGAGCAAGGAAACAGGGAGCAGGTGGCTCTGTGACAGCTCTGTGGCTCCTAGAGGCCTGTCTGCCCTTCAACTCTGCCAGGTTCTGGTCTCTTTGTAGTCCCCTTTAACTTGGGCCAGTTGGAGGGGTGTCTGCTTCTCTTTCCCAGCCAGACCCCAGGCCAACCTGGATCTGCAAACTTGGGTATGGGACAACTCCTGCTGCCCTCCTCACCCCTCTGGGTCCCATGGTCCTGGGGAAAGCCAGGGCCCCTCAGCCAGGCAGACAGCCTCCCTTGCTCCTCCCCCCACCTCCCTACCTTTCTCTGAGTTCAGGGTGCCTCTTTTGCTTCCCCGCCCCCACCCCACATGATCTCTACCAGAACTGGCCCCGAGCGCCTGGGCAGAAGCCGGCCGGCAGACATGTTTTGTTTGGCTGAGCACAGTGCTTCAAAAGAATTTGAATTAGTTGCCAACTTTGAAAAGTCAGGAGATTTCACATAAAAATCCAGATTTCTGGCTTCTCTCAACAAACCAGAGGAGCCTGGCAGCTCTGGACCCATATTCCTGATGGCTCCAGTTCCCAACTTGTGTCTGCCTCTAGACCCTCTGCAGTCCTCACCATTCCCTATTGCCTCCTAGCAGCCTCCCCAACCCTGGGCTTTGGGCCTGGGCCAGCCTCTCCTTCTCCTGACTCTGCTCCTTGGTCCTCCTCATCCCTGTGCTAGCATCCTCTTCACTCTTCAAGGCCCCAGTCAAGGCCTCCCTGTCTCAACATCTCCAATTCCAGATGAATCGCTTCTTCCTTGACCAATTGTCTTTGACCTCTCTCCTACCAGATCACGTCAGAAACAACTTATGATAGCCATAGCACTCACTTGCTGAACACCTGCTCGGGCCTGTTTGCTTTCCACATCCAGTCTCATTCCACTGTCTAATTCTGTGCAGCATCGTCTAACTCAAAACGGCAGCCACCAGCCAATGTGGCTACCAATCGCTTGCAATGTAGCTAGTATGGACTGAGGTAGCTGGCATATTGGCTTAGTGCCAAAAGAAAAAAATTGTAAAATGTTGTATTACATATACATTCACCGCAAAAATAATGTAAAATACTTCACTAATGATTCTTTTATATTGACTGCATACTGAAAGGAGGCCCTGGATAGTGTTAGGGCTAACACAGCACAGAACAATTGATTACTTAATATGACCTGTCTGGCCTTGCATAGTCTTGTGACTTCTACAAAATGACTGGGTGGGACTATGCAAATAAGGTGTTTGTGGCCCACCAAGAGGATGGATTAGACAGCATTCCTAACAACACAAACCAGATACATGGCAATTTTGTGGGGGTGGAACGATGCAAATAAGATGTATGGAACCCCAGTGAGGGAATTGGTCAGTTTTGCCATCCCTCTGGGTTTAAAAGACTGCCAGTCCCAGAGCAGAGAGGGGAAGTCACTGCCATCAGGAAGAAGAGCCAGCAGTGGAGCAGGTGCTTTGGACCCAGGGTCCCTGTGTCAAGAACTTGCTAAACCTAGCAGACAGAGAGGGAGCAGTAGCATCAGAAACAGCATGAGATGGGGAGAAGCAGAGACAGAGAAAGGGCAGCAGCAGAACTAGGAGACGATATGGTGGACTTCCTGGCACTGAGTGAGGTGGCTCCAGGGGGTGTGCCAACCTACAGAGCAGGAGAGGCGAAGTCCTTCACACAGGAGGTAGCTGGTGGAGTAGGTGCCTCCTGGCACTTATTGGTGCAGTTAAAGAGCAATGAATGACTTCCTCATTCATTGAGCAATGAATGAAAGAAGACTGAAGAAAGATTGATGCCTTTGAAATACGGTGTTGATGAAGAGTATTGAATATACCATGGACTGCCAGAATGAACAGACCTATCTTGGAAGATAGCCAGAATACTTGCTCATTAGAAACAAGGATGTCAAGACTTTGCCTCACATATTTGGGACATGTTATCACCAGGGACCAGTCCCCAGAGAAGGACATCATGCTTGATAAAGTACAAAACCAAATGAAACCCAGTGCTGTTGAGTCGATTCTGACTCATAGCTACCAGAGCCAGCAAAAAAGGGGAAGATTCTCAAAGCAATGGATTTACATGGTGGCTGCAGCAACGGGCTCAAGCATAACAATTGCGAGAACGGCACAGTGCAAGACAGTGTTTCATTCTGTTGTCCATCGTGTTGCCATGAAGTTGGAACTGACTTGAAGGCACCTAACAACAATAACAACAAAAACAAACAGTTTTGGAACACTTGCCCCAGTAGGGCAGAGGTCAGGCTTAGGGACCAAGGGACCAAAGGACTCAGGTGCCGAGGGTCTGATGGGCTGGGAGAAATTGCGAGGGCTGCTGCCTGTGGGCATAACTGAGAAGCTGTCTTGACTGAAAAAAATGTATCCTGAGTCATTCCTGATCTTCCCTTGTAACAAGTTGCTTCCCCCTGATAAACCTTATAGCTGTGAGTATGGTCTGTGCATTCTCAAATTACAGAGAATGACAATAAATTACCGAACTCACCAAAGAAGCAGAGAGAACAATAGATGGGCAGCTGGTGTCAGAATTGGTAAAAAGATTGGAGGGTTGAAGTATGAGGAATGTCAATTAAGTTTGGGAATTCATTCTAGAAAAAGTGCTACATACCTCACTGCTGAATATCACTATGGTCACCTTTGAAGTACTGTCCTGGGGAAGCTATGCACTGATGCCAGTGCCTAGTCCACCCTTCAGAGCAATTGTGGAACTCTTTTTCTGGAATGGCCATCAGAGCTGTCATTATATTACCCTTGATGTCCTGAATGTCATCAAAATGCCTTCCTTTCAAATATTTCCTTTGTGTTGGGGTAAAGAAAAACGTCACTGGGGGCCAGATTAGGTGAGTAGGGAGGATGTTCCAATACAGTTATTGGTTTACTGCCTAAAAACTCCCTCACAGATAACCAGACAGTTAAGTTCGTGAACTTGCCACCTTGCTACCGTGTACAATGGCTATTCCAGAAACAGTTCCAAAATTGCTTTGGAGGGTGAACTAGCCACTGGCATCAGTACATAGCTTCCCAAGAGGAGTCCTTCGAAGGTGACCGTCATGGTATCCAGCAATGAGATACGTAGTGTTTAGAATAATTAAGCTCACGGACTTAATTGTCAGATGGCGTATGTCTGACCTCCACCTCACAGCAGTCAGACTTGGACTGTTGGTGGTGATAATGATTCTCCTCTCCCTTAGGAAAGTTAAATGGGGAGGTCTCGTGCCCCAACACCATTTTTTCCATTTGGTGTCAGAAGTGGGATTCCTTGCAATGACTCCAGACACCCGGAATCATGGGACTTTGTAAGAGAAAGAACAAAGGTGTGTGGGAAGTGAAAATTTTGACTCCTAGATGCAGAGGCCAATTAACCAATAAGCAAAGTACACACAGGCTTACTTACATTCACTTACTAATCTACAGTGCATAATTTCACATTTGAGGTGGTGAAAAACAGGTTAAATTACACACTACTGGTTAGTTAGTAAGCACAGATAAGCCTGTGCATACTTAGCCTTGGGAGTAAATTGTCCCTATTAGAGAAACCCCAGTGGTACAGTTCTTAAGTGCTATAGATACTAACCTAGAGGTTGGCAGTTTGAATCCACCAGGTGCTCCTTATAAACTCTGTGGGGGCAGTTCTACTGTATCCCATAGGGTTACTATCAGTCAGAATCAACTTGATGGCAATGGGTTTGGTAGGGGTTTTTGTTACCTGCTAGATGGTTATTTTGGCTGTAACGGCAAAGATATGTTAGGCTGCAGCGACTGGTAGGGAACTGGAGGGTAGAAAAGCTGCATCTGGTGTGGCTTGGGGCAAAAACCAGGCCAGTTAAGCAAGATGATTGGTGGTAGGTCAGAGCCTTCTCACTCCACCCAGCCAGAGGCTCAAAGTCATACGCATATGAATGGAAAAATAGTTAAGGAGTGGAGAAGAGATGAAACTGGAATATTCTAAAAGGTTCTGTGTTTATTTGACATGTACTTGACTGTTTCTCCTTCCTAGTGTTATAAAATAAACCTAAATGTCTGATGTAAGTGAATATCAGGTATCATAGCTTGAAAGACAGCATGGAATATCACCTTCAACCAGTGTCTGAGGTCTGATACCCTGACGCCATTTTTTACATACACAAATGGTTAACATATTCTCTGTTAACTGAAAGGTTGGGGGTTCAAGTCCATCCACCCAGAGGCACTTTGGAAGAAATGGCTGGAGATCTCCTTTTAGAAAATCAGCCATTGAAAACCCCAAGGAGCACCATTCTATTCTGATACGTATGAGATTGCCATGAATCATAGTCAACTCAACAACAACCAAACTGAATACATTGAAAAGGTAGTATTTGGATTGAGCAAAACACACAGTTAAAGTTAATTTCATCCTTTTTTATGTAACTACTAAAAAATTATAAAGGCACAATTCTTATTGGACAACACTGTTGAAAACAACTGAGAGAGAACAGTATGATCACTGTTCCCATTTTACAGATGGGGAAATTGAGGCTTAGAGTGTTGGGCCACTTGGCCAAGGTCAGGCATCTAGTGAGTGATGAGGCTGGGACTTGAACCAGGTTCATATGAGTCCAAAGCCTGTGCTCCTGACCACCAGGTTATATGCCCCTGAGGGTAACACTGATCAACAGTGCCTGTGGGGCCTGGCATAATCAGGAGTTTGGCAAACAGGAATTTATTCTCCATCATTACATAATGCTCCCTTCCTCAGCTGACCCCAGGCTGACACCAGTGAGCGTGAAGCCAACCTTGTTCTCGCCCTGAGAGCCCCCTACTCCAATAAATGCTTCTGCTCCAAGGAAAAAGAACCACCAGGCCTGCCACCCCGGGTCTGGCCAGGAAAAGCATACCCCTCCCAGGAAGCAGCTGTGACCTTGAATGTCCCCTCCCAGGAAGCCCAGCCCTCCTGGGAGCTTGTCTGTGGGTTGGCAGCTGCCACAAGCCATGCTGAAGACAGACCTCCCTCAGCAGAACATCCTGGGGAAATGCAAGGTTTGACTCAAACCTGCTCAAAATCAGAGGAACATATCCTGGAGAAATCGCTGATTCATTAATGATCAGCCATCCTCTTCC
This sequence comes from Heterohyrax brucei, assembly GCA_028571685.1. Lineage (NCBI taxonomy): Eukaryota > Metazoa > Chordata > Mammalia > Hyracoidea > Procaviidae > Heterohyrax > Heterohyrax brucei. Next base: position 35,438,858 of record CM053140.1, read on the forward strand.
CAAAGCCCGGGAGTATCTCAGGGGAGCTGCCAGGTGGGGACTCAGCCAGAGGAAGGATACAGTCCCTGTCTGCAGCCCAGAACCATCACCATCCCCTTGGGCCTGGCAACCCTGGTCATTGACCTGCACCCACGCCTCCCAGGCTCAGCACAAGAGGTAGGAGGACACATTCAGAATTCTTTCCTGGGGCCACAGACACTGTCCACTCAGTTTCTGCACTCAGGCCAGGGCTGGCTGCCTGCTTCCTCGGGCTGTGGCTGCTGCGGGCCCCTGCCCGTGCGCCCACCAACCATGGGCTTCCGTCTCCAGGCTCCTGGGAGCAAATGACAACAGCTGAGGGAGGACTAGGAGCTGAGCAGAAACGGGTGTGAGATTCCAAGTCAGGGAGAGGCTTGCTTCACAAGGCCCCACCTCCAAGATGGGCCTGGATTGCGCCTGGGCCCAACACCCACCGTCCTGGGCCCAGGCCAGGTGCTGGCAGGCTCCAGAGGACAGAGCCCACACAGACAGCTGTGTGCCCTGTCACCCACACACTGCGCCTTATTTCACCCCAGAGGTCTGCTCACTCGCCAGTTAGCCAGCCCTCTCTGGCAGCCCCAGCAGAGTGAGAAGACACTCCTGAGAGTGGCACTCCCACTGAGGCGGTATGAGCAGGCTACTGGGGCTCTGAGCTGAGAGCGTGGATTTTGCCTCTGAGCCAGCACCACCATCCACTGCCTCTCTCAGCTTTCCCTACCTCTCCAGAATAAAACCAGTTCCCATCAAGCCAAGTCAACCCCAACTCATAGCGATCCTATGTGTGTCAGGGTAGGACTGTGCTCCAGAGGGTTTTTAATGGCTTTTTTTTTTTTCAGAAGCAGATTACCATGCCTTTCTTCTAAAGTTCCTCTGGGTGGACTTGAATTTCCAACCTGTGATCAGCTACTGAGCACATTAATACATTGATACCACCCAGCTTCACCCCTCATTGAAGAAAGAGTTGAAAAGAATCATCAAAGATTGGTGCAAACAGTCTTGGAGCCAAGGCCTAACAGGTGCTTGGGACCTGGCGTGCACTCGCAGTACCAGCTGAGAGACATGTGTCTAGAGGAGAACCCAGACAGTTTCTGGGCTGTGGGCTGTAGTACCTAGAGGTGGGGGGTACCTGCCTGAGAAGTAAGGACAGCTTCACAGAAGATGGGACTTCAAGTGAAGAGGGTCTCTCTCAGGAGACAGGAAACAGCAGACAGTCACTGGGGTGGGCTGATCTCTGAGAACACCTGCCCAGTAGGACTCAGATCAGGGGTGGAGTGAGGTGGGACACAGTTCCCAGGGTTAGTTTTTTTCACTAGCTTCTGCTGGGGCCTCCCTGGCTGTGACTGGACTGGACACATGACCTCAGCTGCCTGACCTGCCTCTGAACCTATCAGGGGCAGCAGCACAAGCATGCTGTCAGGATTCCCCCAGCCCTGGGCCTGGGCCCACCCAGCCTGGGCCTGGGCCCACCCAGCCCTCTGGCCCCCGAATGGTCCACCCAGTGAGGGGTGGGGGAGGAGTTTCGCCCACACCTGGCCTCCTTCAGCACTGCCTCTGTTTCCACTCCCCTGCCCACTCTCAGTCACTTCATCAGAGTTCTGCCTGCCCATCCACCTCACACAGACTCTAAAGGCTGCTGGTGTTCCAGAGGCTGAGGTGGGCACTGCACCTGTCTCTCCTCACTTCCTCCCATCCACAGCTCTCAGGTGATGGAGCAGGAAGCAGGAGGTGCTCCCTCACAAGCGGATGCCTGTCGTGTACGCCTACCAGGTACCCTGTCTCCTCTGGGAGCAGCAATCCCATCTTGCTTTGCAGAACCCATTTCCCCACTTCCTATGTGGTCTAGGGCCTCCCACCTCCCACCTCCCAACCTCATCCCATGGTTGTTCCCAGGCCTGTCAACTCCTTTCCATCTCTTTTGGTCTCAGGCATGAAGTCAGGGAAACACCCAGCTAGACTGGGGAAGCTCCATCCTTGAAGACACTCCTGCTTTCTGAGCTGTGGCCCAAGGGAGGCTAGAACCTGGGCCTGTGAGTGAGGATAATGGAGAAGAGAATCCCAGGCCTCAGTGTGTTGCATCAGCAGCTGTTCCCTACTACAGCAAACAGGAGTCTCTGTCACCGACAACCCAAAGACCCTGAAAGCAGAGTCATCACCACTTGGCTAATTATCAGTTGAGCTACAAGTAACAATAATAACTATATAACTATAGCCAGCACTGATTTAGCAATACAGGATTAAGCTAAAGTTTCTTGGTTTGAACCTACCCTGTGATGTCATAGGTGAGTGAAAGACCAGGTGATCTGCTTCCATAAAAATTTTTAAAAAACCATTGCCATCCAGTCAATTTCAACTTGGTAAAGATTATGCCCAAGGAAACCCTATGAAGCAGTTCTCTTCTGTAACATGTGGGGTCACCATGAGTCTGAATGACTCAGCAGCAACAGATTTGGGTATCTTGTGTGTGCTTGGGGCTCTTGGTGGTTCTTCATATAGGTCACCCCAGGGAAGCCACTGATCCTTATTCTTATCCCTATTTTGCACAGCCACTTCTGGCATCTCTCAATAGGGACCAGCGGGGCTCAGATGGAAATACAAGCTTTGAGCTCAGCGTTTACCTTGTCCCGTCCTTTGATGGGCTTAAATTCTACTGTACCTGTTTCCTCAACTGTACAAGGGGAACAAGAGAAGAAATGAACCTCATCCTGGGATCTGGAACCTGGGGCCATTCCAGAAGGGCTCCTCCCACCACAGGGCCCTAAGGGAACACTGTGGCCCGATCTTGGAGGGGTGGGAGAGCAGAAGCGGAGCCCTAGCCTACAGCCCAGCCAATCCCCCAGCCCAGACTCCATTACTGCTATCCACTCTAGCTGTCTCTTCCAAGCTGCCCGCGCTACCTAGTGTCCTCACTGCCCTCAGGCCCCTCCTCCATCAGTGGGCAGCTCACAGAAGGGGCTATAGCCCCCACACCAGCAAGTGTCCACCCTGACTGTGGGGTGGGCCCAATGGGCAACACAGGAGCCTCCTGAAATCTCATCCCACCTACCCCTGAGGTCCTCGATGATGTCTAGGCTGGAGCTCCATGAGAATCGCTCCACGGTGCCCAGTTCCAGCTCCTCCAGGGTACCGGGCAGGGCCTCCAGCTCATAAGCGCCCCGCTTCTTCCAATAAAGAAACATGCTTAGGCCTGGGGAGGACCCCCCGCCTGCCTGGACCTCGCTGAGCCCTCAGAGCCTGGGCAGCTAGGACTCTGAGTAGAGCGGGTGCAAGGGTGCTCGAAGGCCACAGGGACCACTGGGGCTGGCCCTCCGACAGGCAGGCAGGCAAGCACAGCCCTCCCTGGGGAGGAAACATTCTGGGAGCGGCCGGGGGCCTTGATGCTGACCAATGGCCAGGGCCCCAGCTCAACACAAAGCTCCTTTCTTCCCCTCCTACAGACATTTTACAAATTTCGCTTTCCCCGGCTGCCTCAGAGCCCCCGCCGAGGGGATGGGGATGGCAGCGGCCCCGAAAAGAGTGCAATTGTTCCGTGGTCTCTTTACTAAGATAAGTTTTCAGAGGAAAAAAATGTGCTGCCCCAGGAGCAATTCCAGGCCCCCACCCCTGACCTGGCCCAAGGCCCTGGAGGATTTCTCAATGAGGAGCGGGAGCACCCATGGGGGTGCCAGGAGATTTTCGTAGAGCTATTTCCCAACGGGTCCTGTCCTGGGGAAGCTGAAGGCCCACCAGTTCAGCCCTCATGAGCACAGGGCCAGAAGAGACCTCCCGGATGGAGAGTCCTTAGGGTCAGAGGACAGGAGCTGCTGGCCCAGCCTTGCCCTCAGGGCTGCCTGTGAGGCCTGGGCTTTCACCAGGGATCTTTCTCCTCCCGGGCTGCCTGCCGCACCATTCTCCCTCCTCAGACTGGCACCCACACTAAGGGCAGCACCACGCCCGGAGCCCTAAGCAGGCTGAGCACTCTGTGTTTCACCTCACAAAGGTGGGATGGAGGCGGTGGGGTTGATGTTCTTGAGGGAAAGAATCTCTGAAGAGTAAAAACCAGCTGCACCAGTTGGAAAACAAAAGTCACAATTTATCTGGTTAGAAAATAAAAACTAAAAAGCTATGATCACTCTCCTGGAGAGACCCCATCTTGTCCAAGTGCCCAAGGCCCTATGTCCGTGATTTTGGTTATCCCCATGAAGGTGGGTGGTGTTCTCATCCCGTAAATGAGGAGGCTGAGGCCCACGCCACTCAGCTAGTGAGCTGAACTTGGATTTGAACTCAAAGCTGTCTGGCTTCAGAGCCAAGTGGGCTGCGTGGACAACCACCTGGGGTGAAGGCCAGGTGGTAGCAGGGCTTGAGGTGGTCCCTACTGAACTTCAGACTTGAATGGACTCAGGGGCACCTCCACTGGGCCTCCTAACCAGGTCCTCTGCCTGGCCCCCCTCTGGGGCCCCTCCCCAACGACCCTGTGGAACCAAAGGAGCTGACCTGGAAGCAGCCCAGCTCCTAGGACCAGATGCCTGACAGGCATGACGCCCAGGCGGGGGAAGCTGATGACAGTGGGCTCTGTATTCTGGGGAGTTCACAGGGGGTCACCCTGGGGTTCTAGTGGGTGAGCGGGTGGTGGCCATATAGGCAGGCAGTCTATAGGCCCCCAGCTGAGGGCTAATGTACCAAGAGATGGCTGCAGTGCGTAATTCAAACCATATGCCTGCCCACCCAGGCACCCACCCTCCCAAGATCAAGACCAGGGACTGACAAATATAGGTCTCTTGGTCCTACAGCACTGGCACCCATGTGGCTAGGCTCCAGCCCACAGGAGATTGAGGGTGCCCCTGGCTCATGTCCATATGGCAAGTGGCCCGTAGAGGATGTCAGACCTAGGCCTGGGGAGTCAGCTGACCCATCACCCAGGCCAGCCATCACTGGTCTGCAACACCCACTTTGCTAGAGGCCAGGGCCACAGAGTGGGGGTATTCTGGAGTCATTACACAGGCTCAATTCCTCTTTGTCTGGACCTACTGGAGCCAGACCTGGTTACAACTTCAAGATGGTCCTGCCCAGGGTGGGAGATGGGGCAAAGGTTTCTTCCAACCTTCAGCTTTGGGACCTCCCTCCCATCCTACATATATCCACTTGAGGAGTCCCCACCTAGATAAGGTTAGGCCCTCCAGAAGGGCTGCAGGACCTGAGTCACCCTAGATGCTGCAGAAGAGACCGACTCACTTCTCCGGGCTCTCCCATGGTGAGCAGGATCCCGCATCTCACCCTGTTGTACTCTTGGTCCCCAAAAGGGCCTCCCACCTCCTTGCTATCTTTCGTGCCAGCCTGCCGCCTGGCTGCCCTCCCCCATCTCCACGGAAGCCTCTCCCACACTCCTTCTGGCCAGGCTAGAGGCTCCCGCCCCCAGACTTGCCAGCCATCTCCCCACCTAGTGGACAGGAAGCAGCCCCAGTGGACCTGAGTAGCTCCCCCAAGGCAGGTGAAGCACCCTTACAGTACTCAATGGTCACTGTGAGGTGGCAGGTGTCCAAGGCAGGTAGACACACTCGGGCCTTTTCCTGGGGCCTGAAGAAAAAGGTCCCTCAGTGGCATAGATAATGTGCTCTTGCCTACTAACCAAAAGGTGTGGTTCATGGGACACCATGAAAGAAAAGCCTGGCTACCCACTTCTGTAATGATTATATATATATATATATATATATATATATAAAATAACTCACTGCTATAGAGTTGAATCCAACTCACAGCAACCCTAAAGGACAAAGTAGAACTGCTTCATAGAGTTTCCAAGGAGCGCCTGGTGATTTCGAATGGCAGACCTTTTGGTTAGCAGACGTGGCATTTACCCACTGCACCAGCAGGGTTTACAAGAAAATTCTATGGAGGAGTTCTATTCTGACACACATGGGCTGCTGTGAATCAAAGCAACTCAATAGCAACAGGTTGGTGAAAACCAAACATGTAAGGATGTGGTATCATCCCTCTGAGATAGCTGGGCTGAGAGGGAAAGTCTGTCTAGCCTTCTGCTGTGTCCCTGGTGTGAGGCACAGCTTGATGACAACCACTGTCTTGCTGGAGGCCCAGCACCTTCCACACATTATCTCACTTTATGCCCACGTCATTCCACAAGCCTCCCCATGATGGAGAGGGTGAAGCTGCGACCAGGGTGAGAACTTGCCTATGGCCACACAAAGCTAGGCAGAGGGGGCATTGGTATCTGAACCTCACAGCCACTGTCTGCCATAGTGGCTCTTGGTGGCACGCACAGAGTCAGCAGACGAGGCATCCTGGGAAACCCTGGCAGGGACAGATGGAAGCCCAAAGACTAGGGTGAATAGAGCAGTTTGGAGATGGGACCTGATTTTTACAGTCCCAGCTTGTGGCATGTGACTCTGGGAAGGCGCTGCCTCTGAGCAGGGAGATGGATTGCACCCACCTCTCCAGCAGCCCCTCAAGGCAGGGAGGCCCAGGGAGGTTTGCCTCTCTTCCTACCTTCTGCTCCACATCCTCCTGAACTCAGGTAAGCGTCCACTGGCCTGACTCCGGACAGAAGTATGCAGAGCTGAGACTGGGCTCATACATGCAATGCTCAGCAGAGGCCCTGACCCTGAAGGGGGTCAAACCTTCCATGAACCGCAGCTGTTTCCTGGTCAGTGGAAGTACCACATGGGCCCCAAGCAGCCAGCACACAGGGTCTGCTGAGTAAGGGCCCCAAAGAGGAAGAAGAACAGGTGGAGTCAGCTGCCACGGGCCCTAGGCCAGCCATAAACTCCCTGCCTCCCAGGAAGTCACTGTGACAGGGGATCTTGGCCCCTGGGGGCACCTTTGGGTGGCGCTGAGAATGGAGCTGGTGCTGCAGGATCATCCCGGGTGGATGGCTGGTCGCGTGAGAAGCGGCAGCTCGGCAAGCTGTGCTGTGGGTTGGCATGCTAGGTTGGCGGCAGAGGCTGTTAGGAATTAATCCTGCCAGCCAGACGGAGGCGCGTTATGTAACCCAGTGGGGCGGGCACTAGCCACCCAGCCCTCCGGCTATCCTGCCTCTACCCCACTGGCCCAGGCTGAGAGGAGACATTTTCTCTCCCACCTCACTAGACCCCTAGCTCCAGTTAAAGAGAAGAATTCACCCCAACCCCCTGAGGCACAGGCCAAGGACACCCAGAACAATGCCCAGTGGTGACCCCTGGTGGGTGTCCAGGGTGGCTGGAGGCCAACCCCCCTACCCCCAGCACACATCATGCAGGAGGCCTAGTGTGGGTGGCCCAGATCCCTCCCTTCAAATTAAAAAATTCTGGATGCCAGACACGTGTGCCTGAAACCTTGGCTGCCTGTGGGATCCTTTAATTAGGAAGAATCTGGTGGCAATGGCCACAGCCAACCTGGATGTGAATCAGCTCATTTTTCAAACTTCAACCAGGCCCACACCCCGGACTCTGGCCTCCAGTGCCTCTGAGGGGCTCTGAGAAGCTAGTTCCAGCTGGACCACAGAGGAGCAATTGCCCTCATCACAAAGGGGTACCAACTTACTGAGCCTCAGCTTTCCCCTCTGTAAAATGGGGATGGACCTGAGAAGCCGCTGACTCAGGGTGATAGAATGAAACTCTATGTGTTGAAAGGCCAAGTCTGGAGCTTGGCAGCCCTGAGCAAACATTTGAATGGAGTTGGCAGGGTGTCTATATCTCTCACAGTCCACTGCCCACTCAAGTGGCTGCACTCGTAGGGCCAGGAGGGGTCTTGGGGGGTGATCACCCCCCTGCACTGCCCTGACAGCTCTTTCTACAGTCCTGTGTCCAGGTGAGATCTTGGTTCCTGGGGCCGAGACAGATGAAGGAGATCCCAGGAGAAACAGGGCCCGGGGTGAGGGTCGCAGCAGCTCGAACCCAGGCTGGAAGAACCCTGGGGGTTTTTCCTCTGCCTCCAGAATGGGCACTGCATGTTGCTTGTCCCATGCTGCTCCCAGTCACCCATCCCCGTGGCATAGGGAGTCGAGAAGATTCCAAACTGGGCAGAGAGCCCAGAGCTAGCCCCAGGAGTAGGGGACCTGGAATCCAGCCTGTGCATCTTTATTGGTCTTCCATGTGCTCCTAGACAGACCATCTCCCTGTAAGTCTCCTCAAAAGCAGAGGCTTTGAGGCTATGAGATGCTTGAGCTGGGGACCCTGACTCCACCCTCTTTTCTCCAGCTCACGGTTGGGCATGCAGCAGGGACACTGACATTTGCTGAATCCCCCTATGTGTCAGGCTCTGGATCAAGAGCTTAATGATCCTGTCATTGAATTACTATTATCCCATTTTACAGAGGGGAAGCTGAAGTTTAGTAAGCCTATGAACCTGCCCAGGACAGCCTAAAGGGGGAGGGGTTCACATTTATATGGTGAAGGTCTGTTCCTAAGTCTGGCTGCCATCCTTCATTCACACCTCTGCTCCTTCCATGGCCAAGACATTCAAGTTCTGTGTGTACAGCATGGTCCACCCCAGGGGGAAGTCCATCTCAGGATGGAGTCAATGTCTCTTTCTGCCTCATTGCCACTCCCTGGCCTGAGCCCAGGGACTGTGTGGTTCAGGTGGGCCCATTCCAAGTGACCTGATTCCTAGGCCCCTACCTTTATCAGCACATTCCCTGCCTCAGGACTCCAGGAGCCCCTCAAGCTTGGACTGTCCTCCCTCACCCTCGAGCCCAGTGGCCATGTGCCCAGGAAGGTGGGTCCCTCCCTGGTCTCCGTGAGTGTAGAGGCAGACAGACAACAGCCCCCCAGACTCGGGCAACTGGCGCTCCAGAAGCAATGGGGTGGGAGTTTCTTTTACCATTCAATGTCTGGCTGGGTCAGGCAATTGCCTGCTCATCCCCACCACACAGCGTGAACCAGCTGCCCACAGCCTTGTGGAATGCCTCTCAGCTCCATGGGCCCCCTGTCGTGGCCTGGGCCCAGGCTCAGACTGGTATGGCAAGTGGGCTCCCTGCTCCATTCCTGTCCCTCTGAACTAGCCTCTAGAATGCAGCCAGGCTATCTGGGTTCCAATCCTGGCTCTACTTGTTATTGGCTGTGTTGTCTTGGGAGAGTTGCTTAACTTCTCTGGCCTCAGTTCTCTCATCTACAGAGCAGGGTGCTGTTAGTAACTACTTTGGGGGTACCAAACCTAATGTATTGTTATTGAGTCAATTCTGATTCATAGTGACCCTACAGGACAGAGTAGAACTTACCCACAGAGCTCCCAAGGAGCTCCTGGGAGACTCAAACTGCTGACCCTTGGGTTAGCTGTTGTGTAGCTCTTAATATTATGCCACCAGGGTTTCCCCACAGTGGGACAGCGGAGATTAAATGATTGGCCCAGAAAAGCACTGGAACAAGGTAGAAGCTCCACAAACAGCAGCTAATAACAATAGCAGCAATAGAAGGCAAATCTTAAGATGTCATTGCTTTGCTTAAAAGCCTGCTATCCATCATCTAGAAGGGAGGCCAGGTGGGTTAGACCCTTCAGGACCCCTTGCTCACTTCTGCTTGGCAGAATCAAGGAACTGTTTGAACTTGAATCAACTCTGTCACCTCACCCTCATAGGTAAAGGTGGCAGGGCTCAACAGGGACCCTGACTCAGATAGCAGCCCACAGGCCTAGACACCTACCCTGGGCCAGGTCTCTGGTCACCCCTTGGAAGAGCTGGTGTCCCCATGGCAGGTAGGAACATCACGGTCGTCCTGCCCCAGGCACTCTGTCTGCTGGGTGCACAGACTTCTCGGCCTCGGGTTTGGAAGAGGAAGGACCAGTGGCTGCCTGTGGTCATGGCAGGATGGCCACATTCCAGTCTCACTGCTGGGCTCTGGCCACTGCAGACATTTAAACCTGGCCAGACAGACTGAGGGGCTGGGCCCTCTCAAAGGCTAAGTCTGTCCAAGGAACAAAGGCTTCTGGGCTAGGCTCCTGACCACAGAAAAGGCAGACCAGACTTCCGGGACAGCTGGAATTCCAAAATATCCATCTCACTGTTGGAACACCAGTTCTGATGCTTGGAAACTATCGTTGTCATCCCCCCTGGACTTTGCAGTCCCCCTGGACATCCCCACCAGAGATCCAGGATGTCTCCGACAGCCTTAGTCTCCTCGTTGGCACACAGACTCCAAGGGCCCCTTTTTCCCCCAAGCCCAGGCTCAGGCCCAGCTGCTGGGTCTCAGCCTGTCTCAGTATTGTGGTGAACACTCATGCCCAAAAGCCTCATGGTCTTGCAGAGGTTCAACTTCAGTCCTGTTCATTTACATTTCTAGACAAAATAAAGTAGGTTACATGGTGTCATGGGTTGAATCGTGTCCCCCCAAAAATATGTGTAACTGTGTGGCTGCGACATGATTCCTAGTATCTTGTGACTGTCCTCCATTTTGTGGTTTCACTAAACTGTATGTTAAAGGGGCTGTAAATTCCTGCATAGGATTACTTCCCTGCTCTGCTGTGGGGGGGGAGTTTCCCTGGAGTATGGCTTGCCCCATCCTTAAGCTTTTCAGCCCGGAAGAGATAAAAGGAAAGAGAAATAAGGAGGTTTGGGAACCTCGCATCATCAAGAAATCTGCACCAGGAGAAGAGTGCGTCCTTCAGACCTGAGGTTCCTGCACCAAGATGTTCCCTGGACAAAGACTGATGCAATACCGGCCTTTCCTCCAGAGCCGACAAAGGGAAAGCCTTTCCCTGGAGCGGACCCCCTGAATATGGACTTGCAACCTACCGGACTGTGTAAGAATAAACCTTCCTTTGTTAAAGCCGTCCACTCTGTGGTATTTCTGTTAGAGCAGCCCTAGCTGACTAAAACACATGGACAGAGACTGACAGCATGTGTGCATGGGTGTGCACGTGTGCACACTATTTTTGATACTCCCTTTCTGAGGAAGGTGACTTTGAGCAGAAACTGGGTAAGTGAGGGAGCTGGTCATGCAGACATCTGGGCAAGAGCTCTCAGGCTGCAAAAGCAGCAAGTGCAGAGGCCTTGAGGCAGAGGCGTGTTTTGTAGTTGAGTTTAGGTGGTCGATTGTACCTATTGGCCGAGAACCAAGATGGATCCAGATGGAGGATTCTGAGTTTTCAAGCCAGAACAAGGTGGTCATCCTGGCAAGGGAAACTCCTGGAGGCCAGAGTGGCTGGGGCAGGATGAATGAAGGGAACAAGAGAAATCACAGAGGTGATGGGACACCAGAGCTTGTAGGGCCTGTGAGGACTTTGGGTTTTAATCTGCTGTTGTTGTTAGATGCCGTCGAAGTCTGTTCAGACTCATAGCAACTCTGTGAACAATGGAACAGAACACTGCCCAGTCCTGCACCATGCCCACAATCATTTTTATGCTCAAGCCCATTGTTACAACAACTATGTCAGTCCATCTTGTTAAGGGTTTCTTTCTTGCTGACGCTCTGTATTACAAAACTTGATGTCCTTCTCCAGGGATTGTTCCCTCCTGACACCATGTCCAAAGTATGTGAAAAGTGGTCTTGCTATCTTTGCTTCCAGGGAGCACTCTGGTTGTACTTCTTCCAGAACAGATCTGTTTGTTCTTTTGGCAGTCCAGGGTATGTTCAATATTTTTCTCTAACACCACAATTCAAAGGCATCAATTCTTCTGTCTTCCTTATTCATTGTCCAGCTTTTGTATGCATAGGATATGACTGAAAATACTACAGTTTGGGTCAGGCACATCTCAGTCTTCAAGGTGACATCTTTACTTTTCAGCACTGTAAAGAGGTCATTTGCAGCAGATTTTCCCAATGCAGTATGCCTTTTGGTTTCTTGAACTCTGCTTCCATGGGCATTGATTTCGAAACCAAGTAAAACGAAATCCTTGACAATCTCAATCCTTTCTCCATTTTTCACAATACTGCTTTCTGGTCCAGTTGTGAGGATTTTTGTTTTCTTTTTCTTTTTTTCTTTTTTATTTCACATGACTGAGTGAAAATGTACATTCCTGTATAAATTTACATGCCCACCTATATGCATCTTCCACTGCTCTCCCTATTCGGTGACAGCACACTATTCCTCTCTGCTCCATACATGTCTCATCCTCCCAACAGCCTCCCCTCCTCTCCACCCACTCTCCTTCCTCCAGCCAGAGGTCAGCAGGATGATAACCTATAGCTGTATAGAACCATAAAGTGCATCCAATATATGGTCACTCTGCATTGCCAAGTCCAATCCATTCCTGTCCAAAGAGTGGACCTTCATTATAATTTATGGGTAAGGGCAGCATCAGGGCTGGGGGCCATGCTCTCACGGGAACCCCAAAACTGCTGGACCATCAATTGAGGTCTTTTAGTGGAGATCTCAGGATGCACCCCTTTTTATTCTTGTGTTGCCAGTGAGACTCCTCTCTGTGAGCTCCATCGTGGCTATCACTGGTGGTGGCCAGGCACCATCCGGTTCTTCCGGTCACAAGTCGACATAGGCACCCACTCTTGTCGGTCTCTCTGTCTTCTAGGTTGTCTTTACCACATGTCATTTTGGTCCTCAGTGAGCATCCTTTCCTGCTGAGTTGGGACCATTTGCTGTGCCCTCGGATGGCAGCTTGGCAGCTTTTAAGACACCAGAAGCCACTCACCAATGTGGAGTGCAGAGAGCTCTCTTAGTAAAATGCTAGTTGTGCCAGTTGGCCTCAATTTCACCTAAGAGCATGGTCCCCTGCCCCCTGTTCCAGCTACTCTATCCTTGCAATATTGGGATAAGATGGAAGGAGTACTCAAGTTATGCTGAAGTCCACTTAATGTTGTTCTTGTTACTAATGTGTGCTATCACTGCTTTCTCCCAACCAGATTTCTAGCAACTATCTAAACTAAACCCTCCCCCCCTCACCTTCCCTCCCTCCCCTCCCTTGCAGCTGTCAAAGAGTCTTTTCTATATACAAGTCTGTTTTTGAGATCTTATCGTAGAGGTCTCATACAGTATTTGTCCCTTTGTTGCTGACTTTCACTCAACATAATGTCTTCCAGTTGAAACCAGGTTAGGAGATGTTTCCTTGAATCATCGTTATTCTTTATCATTGCGTAGTGCTCCATTGAGTATATGTACCGTAGTTTACCTATCCATTCTTCTGTTGTTGAGCATCTGGGTTGATTCCATCTTTTTGCTATTGTGGACTGTGCTGCAATATGTGCATATGTGCACATGTGCATATGTGCATATGTGCATATGTCTATTGGTGTGAAAGGCCTTAATTCTGTAGGATATATTCCAAGTAGTGCAATTGCTGGGTCAAATGGTATATCGATATCCATTTTTTTAAGGAAGCGCCAGATTGCTTTCCAAAGAGGCTGGACCATTTTGCAACCCCACCAACAGTGTAGGAGGGTTCCACTTTCTCCACAGCCTCTCCAGCATTTGTTTTGTGTTTTCTGGATCATGGCCAATCTTGTTGGGGTGAGATGGTATCTCATTGTCATCTTGATTTGAATTTCTTTAGTAACTAAAGATCGTGAACATGTCCGCATGTGTTTTTTGGCTGCCTGGATCTCCTCTTTAGTGAAATGTCTGTCCATCTCCTTTGCCCATCACTTAATTGGATGGTTTATCTTCTTCTTCTTGATATTTTGTAGTATCTTATAGATTATGGAGATCAGGCGTCGGTCTGACATAGAGTTGCCAAATATTTTTTCCCATTCTGTGGGTGTTCTTTTAATTCTATTAATAAAGTCTTTGGATGAGCAAAAGTGTTTGATTCTTAATAGTTCCCATTTATCTATTTTCTCTTCTGTTGATTGTGGTTTCGGATTTTTGTTTTCTTGATGTTGAGGTATAACTGATATGGTGTGGTTTTTGATCTTCATCAGTTAGTGTTTCAAGTCGTCTTTACTTTCAGTAAGCAAGGTTGTATCATCTGCAGAACATAGGTTGTTAATGAGTCTTCCTCCAATCCTGATGCCTCATTCTTCTCTGTATAGTCCAGCTTCTCTGATTATTTGCTCAGCATACATTGAAAAACTCTGGTGAAAGAATACAACTCTGACCCATACCTTGCCTGACTTTATGACATACAGTGTCTTTTTGTTTTGTTCGTACGACTGCCTACTGACTCATGTACAGATTCCTATGAGCACAATTAAGTGTTCTGGAATTCCCATTCTCTGCAAGGTTATTCATACTTTTTTATGATGCACATAGTAGAACGCCTTTGCATAGTCAATGAAACGCAGATAAACAACTTTCTGGTGTTCTCTGCTTTCAGCCAAGATTCATCTGACATTGATCAGCATTGATCATCAGCACTGATATTTGAAACCAGAGTCATTGGAGGTCTTGAACAGAAGAGGGGTGTGATTTGACCTAGATTTTTGAAGGCTACTATCATGGAAGCAATTAGAGATGAAATGGGAGGAGCTTAGGCACATGGGAAAAATTAGGGGAGTGTAGGGATTTTCAGACCCTGCTGGGCCTCCAGGTTGCCCTCAGGAAGCCTCTGTTCTGCCTCATTAAGAGTCTAACAAATGTTAGTTTCATGTACCTTAAAAGTTACACCCAAATTTGATCTAATGGCAATTGCTACAAACTGGTAGTGTGATAAATGCTTTGAATATTCAGATCATTCACTGGGTGGGCTGCTTCCTTTAGTGGTGGACCAGACAGCCAACATTCTGACTCAGGACTAACAGATAAGCTGGATGAAAGTTTTTGTAAAAACATTTAAACTATCAAATAAACCAAAATGTAGAAGAGATCATAAGAGGATAAACCCAATTATTTTTGCCTTAAGGATATTTATGTATTCTGAAGGAAGAGTTAAGAACCTGAATTTCACTTGTAATGGCCTTTGAGGACTAAGGTGTATTTGCCCCAAACCATGGTATTTTCAGTTGCCTCACTTGGGTACAAAATGTGGACAATGACTAAGAAAGGCTGAAGAACTGATGCCTTTGAATCATGGTGTTGGCAAAGAATATTGAATATACCACAAACTACCAGAAGAACCAACAAATCTGGCTTGGAAGAAGTACAGCCACAATGCTCCTTAGAAGTGAAGATGGCGAGATTTTGTCAGTTGTAAATTTACTTGGATATGTTATGAGAAAGAACCAGTTCCTAGAGAAGGGTATCATCCTTGGTAAAGTCAAGAGAGAATCACCAGAAACGGGAGACCCTCAGGGAGATGGACTGACACCGAGGCTGCAACAGTGGGCTCAAATGTAGCAACAGTCATGGGGATGGTTCAGGGCCAGGTAGGGCTTTGTTTTGTTGTTCCTACCGTTGCTGAGAGTCAGAACCAACTCAACAGCACCTAACAACAACAGGCTAGGGGAACAAAAGTCAAAGTCCAGAAACATCAAGCCCTGAATTGGGACTAAAGTTATCGCAGACCAGTAGCACATCCAGGCATATGGCAGAAACACACGAAAATCTGTCATCCTAGGCTTCAAATTTTTATTACAAATAATTTTTGAGATATAATATCCAACACACAGTTAGAGATAACTAGGCCCACAAATAATTAAGACCCCCTGAATGAAAATCGCAGAAACAATGGTCACAGAAATAGATCCTCAGAAACTTAATACTGGAACTATCCAACACAGACTAAGACATTCTCATGTCTGATCTCTACAATAACCCTGAGATATTATTATCTCTACCTTGAAAATAATGAAAGAAGCTCACAAAACTAAAGTGATTTACCTAAGGTCATACAGCTGGTAAGCAGGAGAGCTGTGATTCAACACGGCTTTGCTGCCTCTGTAAACCCTATTATCAACGGCATACAATATTAAGAGAGTCCTTTGAAGTAAAACCCTGTTGGTATAGTGGTTAAGTGCTATGGCTGCTAACCAAAAAGTTGCCAATTTCAATCCCCCAAACACATGTTGGAAGCTCTATGGGGCAGTTCTATTCTGTCCTATAGAGTTGCTATGAGTTGGAATTGAATTAACTTGACAGCAACAGGTGCCTTTTTTTTTTGCAGTATGAAAACTAACAAGATAACAAAATTATGCTTGGTGGGCCCTTGACATCTGTCGTAGATTGAGCTGTGTCCCCCCTAAAATGTGCATAGCCATGTGGCTGAGCCATGATTCCCAATATTTTATGATTGTCCTTTATTTTGTGATTTTCCTATGCTGTATGTTAAAGGATTAGGGTGGGACTGTAAATCCCTTCATAACAGCACCTCCCTGCTCCACTGTAAAGGGAGTTTCCCTGGAGTATGGCATGTCCCACCCTTTATCCTTTCATCCTACAAGAGATAAAAAGGAAGCAAGCAGAGAGCTGGGAACCTCACACCATGAAGAAAGCAGCACCGGGAGAAGACTGTGTCCTTCAGACCAGGGATTCCTGCACCAAGATACTCCCTGAACAAAGACTGACACAACACAAGACATTCCTTCAGAGCCAACAGAGGGAAAGCCCTTCCTCTGGAGCAGACACCCCAAATTTGGACTTGTAGCCTACCGTATTGTGTAAGAGTAAACTTTCCTTTGTTAAAGCCACCCACTGGTGGTGTTTCTACTAGAGCAGCACTAGCTAAAACGTCTTCCACCCTCAGAGGTCCTGAAGGGATGCTGTCAGACCCTGCTGCAGCTGCCACTGCCCCTCTGACAAGTACCACAGCATTTCAGTTACGGAAGTGGACAGAAAAATGCCTGAAGACCAAGTGAGAGGACAACTGTCCGGCCACCCACCCTCGTATGTCAGGGACAGGCTCATGGAAGATGATGAAGAGACTTCTCAAAAGGGTCAAAATACTCTGCTAATGGGAAAACAGCTGGCACTACCTTCCTGCATGGCACTCTGGAAATATCTATTACAATGCAAATACTCATACTCGTCTATCCAATGTGGAGCACTCCAGTGAATTTCTATTACCTGGCTACAGCTCACAGAGAGCACAGGTAAGCTTTGCTTGTAGGGGTGAGCCACAGGAAGGGAGCCTGGAGGTTCAGACCACTTCCTGGGAAGGGGATTACCTGCTCTGAGGGCCTGTGTGGGTGTTGGGACAATTGCTCTGTGACTCACTGTCTGTTTCATGAATTGGTCTTGGGCCAGCTATGGCAGGGGTGGGGGCGGATGAAGGCTGAAATGGGGCTCTATTTGAGTACAACTTGCGAGGTGGCCAGCTCAGCCCCAGGGCATTCCTTTTCTGCCAGGAATGGGGTGTTACCTAGGCCAGGGCTCTGACTCTGGGGTGCTGGAGTATTATTTGATTCCATGTACACCACACCTGGTGTGTCACGGTGTATATTAGGAGGGAACTTAAAAATAGTGATGGTTTAGGTGGAATCTTATGGCCCGCCATGAAAAAGCTACAAAAGCAAGGGTGGGAGCCTATTCTGGACCAGCCTGGCAATGGGGACATACTTAAATGCACACAGTATGATGGCTTGAAGGGTCTTGGCAACCTTCCTCCCACTTCACATCACAGAAAACTGGAGAACGGGTACCATCGCCAGCCGTCCCAGCTTCCCCTTGCAGCAACAAATCAGCTCTGCACTAGAACAATCTTTGAAACAGGTTCCTGCCCTTTCTTCTTTCAGGAGTTTGAGGGCTGAAACTGCAAGGCTCTTTCCTCTGCCTGCTTAGTAAACAGCACATTATCTCTGTCCACCTATCAGAGCTGATGGCTGAAGCCTGCTGGACTGGAGGCCCTTGACCTCCACGGTCTTCACTCATTAACTCACCGATCGATGAGGACAAGCAGGATGAACACAGCTGGTATGCAGAAGGTGGCTTTCAAAAACAACAAATGTCAGTAACCATTAAGTTGACTCTAACTCATTGGTGACCCTGTGTGTGTCTGAGGGGAACTGGGCTTCATAGGGCTTTCAGCACTATTTTTCAGAAGTAAATTACCAGACCTTTCTTCTGAGGCATCTCTGGATGGGTAGGAGTCACCAACTTCTCCACTAGTAGCCATATGCTTAACCGGATCAGCTACCCAAGACTCCCAGAAAGAGAAGGCCCACAGGGGCTTAAAAGGCCTAGACCAATCATCAGCCAACTTGGGAAATGTGGGGTCTTGGCAGCCCCTCCAAGACCTGCAAAGCTCCCTCTTTGTTTTCAGCCCGTCTTTCCGGATAAGAGAGGAAGAAAACACTCACCAGTGCCCATGAGCAGGCCAAGCCAGCATCCAGGTGGAGACCCTCATTTCGTCACGGCTAAATTCATCCTTAACCCTGGGTAGGGGCAACTGGCCCGACCCTGAGCCATGTGCCAGCACTGTTCTCTTGGCCAGACACATGCGTGTCTGTCCCTTTGTGTTCAGTGGCTGAGCAAACACTGAGGGCCTCTCTCAGACATAACTTCACTTCTAAAGGCTCCAGCTGAATCCACCTGAACAGAAAACCAGAGCGAAATGTTTCCCTCCAACATAGGCCCCCGCACCCCCACCCCATGCTGTAGATTTCAACATACGTACCCTGCAACCCCAACACTCACTGGGTTTCCTTGCTGGTGAGTTTTTTTCTCTTTGGATTTTCCATTCTCAAGTACCCATCTGCTGCCTGGAAGACTTCTCATACTGCTGGCTGCCTTGGTGGGTGCCTTCCTTTTTTCCCCAGAAAACAACACCCCAAAGACCCATAGGTCAGTAGCGGCCCCTCTGCCGGACCCCCTGACTGGAAAGCCTCAAAGTTCAGCGGCTTTCCCCTGCCAAGCAAAGGTTCGCAGCTTAGAGACCCAAGCAAGTTCCAAAGCCTTAGAAAAACCTGAGCCTCAGTCAGCTAAGCGCCAGAGCAGCACCAAAGCCAGTTGCCATAGCAACCCCTGGCTTCCCAGCCCAACACATTGTCTGGCCAGCTCAGCTCTATTTGCCCATGCCCAGATCTCGCTTAGTCAGCTTGTGGCATTTCCAGATCAGACCTGTTTCCCCTCCCCAACTCAGTCTCCTTGTAGACTGCCTCTCCAGCCTGCCCCCTACCCTGGTTTTTCCTGGCAAAGCCTTGGAAATATTTAACTTAGCAAGGTCTTTCTGCAAGAGGCCTCAAGTGTCACGTGAGCATTTTCCCCTCACTGCACAGATGGCCCCCACGTTTATTTTAGCCACTGTTCAGGCTCAGCCTGTCGGCCAAGGCTGTTCGCTCTGCCAGGCCGGCCCTGAGAAAATGTCCCAAGAGCAAAGCACAGGCAGAACACAGGCAGAGCACAGGCAGACCCCAGGCTTCTTGCCCCTTTTTTTTTTTTTTTAATTCTAGCACCTCAGAGAGCAAAAATCCTCTTTCCTTCTAATTTCCTTCTAATACACTTTTCAAAGACAGTCCAGAAGGGCAGGCAACCTCTTAAGTTACATACTTGGGCTCAAGCAGACAAACTGAAATTCCCACTGCACTCAATACTGAAATGGAAAGAAGGCACATTTCCTGGAGTCTCCTAAATTTTCCTTGCTTCTCGCATCCAGATTTTACTAAACTCTTTTCTGTTTTTTTCCCCCACATGTTTTTGCCATAATTTCTAAAGCATTTAAATAATTTTCTGGAATAAAATGATCTAGTTACATAAGAAAATTACAGCAATTAAAGTCCATGTGTTTTTTAAAAATTTAATGATATATAAGTTCACATTGAATGAAAAACATCAGATAGTCACACATACAATAGGAAAGCTTTAAAAGCACACACATGTACAAACCTATGCATAGAAAACACACAGGCACAGACATACAGAAAAATACCAGATGAGAGCACCACAGCATTTACAGCAATTATCTATGTGGTGGTGGACTTAAAACATAATGTTCTACATACAATTTGTTTGTAAAATTCAAACATGTATGTGAGTTTAATGAAAACTCCTTGGAATGAGTAGGTTCAATGTAGGCTATGGAACCTGCTTCCTTAGAGCTCTTTAAATAAAAACAGGGCACTGGTCTATAGGGATAGCTTTAAAGTAACACTACCTGAAGGCAGGAGGACAGACGTGGTGGCTGTAGCTTCTGCATCATCCCACCACGGCTATGAGGATCACAACCAGGCCCTGCCTTCTAGGAGTTCACCATCTCACAAGAGAGAGATTGCACACCAATAGTTGGCATATGCCAGGCTGTGCTGAACCTTTTACAGTTGTCCCACAGGAATGCTGAAATATTAACGCATTTTAAAGGCACAATCAGGGTCAATGAGCTTACATACCTTCCTCAGTTACACTGCTAGCAAATGGCAGAGGCCAAAATTTGAATTCAGAGCTCTATTATTAAAGCCTGCTGGCTTATTACCATATTCCTATCCAAACTTAAAAAAAAAAAAAAAAAAAAAACTATGAATTAGACAATTAAAAGAAGTCATCGTCTGGTACAACCAGAAGAACCCCTTGCCCATGTCCAGCTCACATGATCTGTTTGACTCTCACGAGCTGTCTGGTGAGCAGAAAGCCAAGTGCCTGGCAGGCTCAGTGCCTGCCCGGAGAAGAAGGGGTCCAGGTGGAGGATGTGGGAAGCCTCTACCCAGCCTGAAGCTCAGAGCCCACATCCTGTCCTTTCCCAGGACATGTGATATGCCTGCTCAAAAATTCCCCCTACTTTCTCACACCAACTCTCAAGCCATGGTTGCGGAAAATATAGTCTCTGCTTCAAGACTGGAACTTCGGACAGGTGGACCTACTGAACTTTGTTTACAAATAAAACAAATCCTAGAATTTGAGAATCTTCTCCTTCATTTTCATACCTACCTTTCCTCTAAATGGATCTCTTTAAAAGGACTGACTGTGGGAAAAAATATTTGGCAACTCTATGTCAGACCGATGCCTGATATTCATAATCTATAAGGTACTACAAAACATCAATAAGAAAAAGATAAATCATCCAATTAAGTGAGGGCAAAGGAGACGGACAGACACTTCTCTAAAGAGGAGATCCAGGCAGCCATGATCATTAGCTATTAAAGAAATTCAAATCAAAACAACAATGAGATATCATCTCACCCCAACAATGTTGGCCATGATCCAAAAAATGCAAAACACTAAATGCTGGAGAGGCTGTGGAGAGACTGGAACTCTCCTACACTGTTGGTGGGATTGCAAAATGGTGCAACCTCTTTGGAAAGCAATCTGGCACTATCTTAAAATAATGGATACAGATATACCGTTTGACCCAGTAATTCCACTGATTGGAATATATCCTACAGAATCAAGGACATTCACACCAACTGATACATGCACACAAATGTTCATCACAGCACAGTCCATAATAGCAAAGAGATGGAATCATCCCAGATGCCCAACAACAGAAGAATGGATAGGTAAACTGTGGTATATGTACTCAATGGAGCACTATGCAATGATATAGAACAATGATGACAGCAGAAAACATCTCTTAACCTGGTTTTAACTGGAGGACTTTATGTTGAGTGAAAGTAGTCAGCAACACAAGAACAAATATTGTATAAGACCCCTACGGTAAGAACTTAAAAGTAGACTCATGCATAACAGAAAAGACTCTGATGGCTGCAAGGGTGGGGAGGGCAGGAGGATGAGGGGGGTTTAGATAGTTGTTAGAAATTTGGTTGGGTGGAATTGGTGACAGCACACATTAGTAAGAAGATCAATATTCACAGGACTTCAACACAACTGTGTACTCCTCCCATCTTAACCCAATACTGCAAGGACAGAGTAGCTGGGGCAGGGGGCCAGGGACCATGCTCTCAGAGGAAATCAAGGCCAGGTGGCACAACTAGTGTTCTGCTAATGACGCCTCTCCGCACCCCACATTGGTGAGTGGCGTCTGGGGTCTTAAAAGCTGCCAAGCTGCCATCTGAGGGTACAGCAAATGGTCCCAACTCAGCAGGAACCGATGATCACCGAGGTCCGTAATGACAAGAGGGAAAGAGAACCCAGAAGACAGAGAAACCCACGTGCGTGGATGTCTACATTGACTTGTGACCGGAAGAACCAGATGGTGCCCAGCTACCACCAGTGACAGCCAGGATGGAACTCACAAAGTTGAGTCTCACTGGCAACACAAGTATAAACAGGGGTACACCCTGAGATCTCCACTAAAAGACTGCAATTGACAGTCCAGGGACCTCAAAGTTCTCCTGGGAGTGGGGCCCCTGGCCCTGATGCTGCCCCTGTCCATAAATCATATTGAAGGTCAACTTTTCAGACAGCAGTGGATTGGACTTTGTGACGCAGAGCGACCATATTGTGTGGGCACTTTATGGTTCTAAGCATCTATAGGAGGTTGTCCTGTTGACCTCACAGTGGAAGAAGGGGATTGGGTGGAGAGGAGAAGATAGGAGACTGCTGGGAAATAAGACATGTATGGAGCAGAGAGGAAGAGTGTGCTGTCACCACGCAGGGAGAGCAGTGGAAGTTGCATGTAGGTCAGCATGCAAATTTATATGGGAATGTACATTTTCATTCAATCATAATAAAAAAAAGGACTGATTGTAAAGAACCTTAAATATAGGCAATGAAGAGCTTTCACTTTCTAAGCCATGCAATTAAAAAAAAAAAAAAAAAAACCCAGCATGTAGTACTTTGGAAGTCCCTGGGTGGCACAGTTAAAAACTCAATTACCCACTGAAGTGCAGGTGGTTCAAACCCACAGAGGAGCACCCACAGAAAGGCCTGGTGATCTGCTTCCCAGAGGTCACAGCCTTCAACACCCTATGGAGCAGCTCTACTCTGCACACATGGGGTCGCTGAGTCGGAATGCACTCAGTGGTAACTAACAGCAACTACAGCTTGGGAAACCACACAGAGGTTGAAGTGTTTATAAAGAATAATCCAATGCAGAATGATTATCCATTCTGAATCAGATGAATAAAGGACCAGTGTCTATCCTTTCTTTGATACCCATACTATCAACACGGATAATTAAACAGTCACACTTCCTGGGAGGGCAGCACCACTATGGGTGTGACCAAGTACACCCTGGAGCTGACCCCAGTGTGTGCCAGCAAGATCTATGGAGCCCCTGGCAAAAGTCCAACACGGGTTAGTAGCCCAACTCCAGTCTCAGTGAATGGCCAACAGCACCCTCTAGTGGCCAAGCTTTTTACTTCCCTGATGGAGAGTGAAGACGTGCCATCCTGAATGGCTAGGAAATTAGGCTACAGGCAAAGCTGGATTTAATAAAAACACGATTTACAGGGCCACAACTTTCATTCTACAAAAGACCTCTCTAAAGGGCTGAAAAGCAAAGATGTCATCTTGAAGATGAAGGTGCACCTGACCCAAACCATGGTGTTTTCAATTGCTTCACTGCATGTGAAAACTGGACAATGAATATAGAAGACTCAAAAATTGACACTATAGACTGAACAAACCTATCCTGGAAGGAGTCCAGACAGAATGTTCCTCAGAAGCAAAGATGATGAGACCTCATCTCTTATAAGTTGGACACGTTGTCAGGAGGGATCAGTTCCTGGAGAACATCACGTTTGTTGAAGTACAAGATGGGCTAAAAAGATTTTCAAGACAGACTAATGACACAACGGCTGCAGCAATGGACTCCAGCATAACAACTGTGAAGATGGTCCAGGACAGCGTGGTGTTTCACTCTGTTGTACACAGTGTCTCTATGGCACCTAACAACAACTACTTTCATTCTTCCAGAGACTTGCTGCTAACGACCTACACAGTATCATCTTAAGAAAGAGGCAACAAGGTGATGACGGTGGATTATCTTTTAAAGCTTTTTTTAGGACCAAGAGAGAAAAACAGGTATGAGCTAAATTTGGGCGTAAATAAGAAGGAACCAGAAAGTTCAAACTTAGGTGGTCTCTGGAGCGCCAAGGAGGGTGACAGAGGTTCTGTCCTCTCATGCAGGTCTACGACATGCTGAAAGGTCATCAAAAAGCATTTAAGACACTGGATAACCGACAGTTTAAATAAACATAAATGTTAAGACTCACACATCCCAGTAACTCCCCTTCATAGGATCATGCTAGGTAACCATCTGTTAATGATGACAATCAGGTCACAGTAACAGTTGGAAATGCTGCTCCAGTACCTCACTACCTTCAAATGCAGAAATGATATGACCTGGCTCAATTACCCTGGTTTACAAAAATTACTTTCAACCTTACAAGACAAAGACTCATGACCATCCAGTAGAATACAAAGAACAGCCTTCCACTGTTTCTTCAGAGGGAGAACGGCACCAACCCTAGTCTTCCACACTCGCCAGGGAAGCTCTAAATGACACTGTTGCTCATGTGTGCACCTTCAGGTCTGGCTGCCCAAAGCCTTTTCACAGGAGTTGGTCTGCCAGTGTCCTCCCAAACATTCTTCTTTCCAGCTCTGTCTCCCAGTTGTATCTTCTCATCCAGATGAAAACTCAAGGACGCATCCAGTTTTAAAGAGCCCCCACGATATTTGAGAATAATTTCTTCAGCATTACATCATAGGGTTGAAAAAGATATTAACAGTTTGAGTCCAAACTTTGATCTATTAAATCCTGATTAACTTTAACAGGGCAAACATCATCTTTTATCATTAAACATAACAGTGGAAGGTAGCTTATTTCAAATTAAATGAACAGGAGATAAAAAGGAGCAGCCAGGGTGTGACCATCCATCTAGATGTCATGTAGGAAACCCCAGTCAGGGTCCCCTCCCTCAATCTGCACAGTATTCCAGCAAGAAC
Source organism: Heterohyrax brucei (assembly GCA_028571685.1). NCBI lineage: Eukaryota > Metazoa > Chordata > Mammalia > Hyracoidea > Procaviidae > Heterohyrax > Heterohyrax brucei. The sequence goes on from CM053140.1 coordinate 35,463,380, forward strand.
TGAGTCAGTCTCCGTGGCCCATTGTTCCTCAGATCCCGCTCACCATCCTCCCTTCCTCCTTGGGTGTATTTTTACAGCCCCAATCTCCCTATTTTTATCCTGGTTCCAACTACCAGAACCTTGCAGAGCTTTCTGAATCAACCACTTTCTTTTAGTGTATACTTCTTCCCACTGCTACAAACAGACAAGAAGTATAATTATTCATGCAGAAGACTTGAGGAAAATTTTCCATCGTGTAGCTTTAAGACTGAATAAACTTCAAAATATTTACTATTACACATATTCACGTATTATGTAGCAATACTGTTTTCCAGCTAAGTGCACCATTCGTTTTCATAAAATACCACCAATCAAGCTTTCTGGTAAACAAATTTCTTCCCGTATAAAAAACATCAGTATCGGTGTATTTTTCGATATAGTTTATGTCTCGGGTGTCTTTTCTCTGTATAGTTTCGCTCAGAGTCTCTTGCTCCCACTTTGCCTCGTGCTCCAGGAAGGCTAAAATTATAATCTGTTGTGACGTAAGGTATTGTTCCTTCAGGCCCATGCTGAAACAGAAACAAAGAAAATAGATGGAAACACTCCAAATCCCCGCAAGCAGCGTCCACATTATTTTATTTCTTCCTCAGAAGATGGTGTTAAAAGTGAGTCTCTGACGGAGACTGAAGGCACTCTGAGACTATGTCCCTCGAAAACCCTTTTAACTCAGTACAGAAGCCACTCCTGAGATTAACCCTTCAGCCAAAGATTAGACAGGCCCACAAAACAGAAAACATATACAGGTCAATCACCTATACAAAACTAGACGGGCACACCAGCCCAGGGACAAGGATGAGACGGCAGAAGGGGATGGGAACGCTGAACAAATGGAAATGGGGAACCCAAGGTAGAGAAGGGGAGAGTACTGACACATCATGGGATGGACTGGTAACCTATATTACAAAACATGTGTATTAAATGTTTAAGGAGAAACCAATTTGCTCCCTAAAGCTTCACCTAAAGCATGAGTGACTGTGCATGTGTACGTGTACACACACACACACACACACACACACACACACTGAGAGTCCAGCAGTAAAGGGCTCTCACTCTAAGGCCCCTCACATCAAACGGCCCACTTAAAGCAATCAGCCCAGTTACAATGTGTGCCTCCTTCCTGTACAATCAGCTCCACAAACATATCAACAAACAGCATGAGGGTTTGTCTATCTCTTTCTTCTGAGTACACAAAACAAGCATGTAAGAAAAGTCAGAACCTCCACTGCCTCCCTCTCTGCCTGTGAGCCCTATGGTTTGGCTCTGGGGTGTCCCTGGCCAAGCCACACTAGTCCGGCACATTCCCATGGGTGTATCCAGAGACCACTCTCAGGAAGGGGTGATCTGAGGGAAGCAACCTCTGCCCTCTTCTCCCACACAGTACTCCTGCGATCACAGCTTTACTGTGAGGCTCCTGGCCTGAAGTGATGGCACCCCATGTCCTCAGGCCTTTGCAATCACCCTGACACTCCACTGTGCCACATTCAGGCCCTACAACCAAGCATAAGTTTCTCAAACAATAATCTGGTCACGCAACTCTCACCCCTGTGTCTGCTTCTCCCTTTCTCTATTACAGACACAGCCAGGCTCCCTCCTAAGGTGGGCCCCGGGAGTCACACTCACCTGGCTCTTGAAGACACACTGTGGGATGGAGACAGCTCCAATCAGCAGACAATTCACATCTCTTAGCTCTTCCGGGGGCACAGGGGTGAGGATGTAGTAGAGCCTCTTCTCCATGTCAATCCCTCTGCAGATCCCTTGAAGACACACAATGCAAAACTCATCCTTTCAGAAAGACAGTAAACCCATCCACCACAATGGATCAGAGTAAACCATTTAAAATTGAGTGCTATTTTAAACTGTTTGCTTTCAAAATGCAAAGTGTCAACAGATGTATTATCTGTACCCTTTCCTTTGCACAGCTGTGAGGAAAGAAAATGGCCAAACACAAAAATCTCAGCATAAGTTTACAGTAAGGCTAGCAAAGGACACGGAGACAATCAACCACTGAAGAACACAAAGCCGATGACTCAGTATTTTTCCGTTATCTATTCCTGCTTTATGGTTCTCTGATAAATGGCACAATATATGTGGCAGTGCTTTTGAGAAGAACAGTGCTGTACCAAACTGAAAAGTGTGTTTAATTATTTGAGTGCTACCTTTGGGTCACTTAAGTCCAGGTGCCTTCCATGAATACCCATTGACATTGACCCCTGTGAGCTTGGGGACAATACGTGCGGCAGGGCCGGTGACAGGCAGAGACCCAGTGCTGCAGCTTACTGTGTAACAGGAAGTAATGGAATAGGATGTACTTATGCCTTTGCTCAGACCACCTGACTGTGAGGAGGAATTTTAAGAGAGGAAATGAGGGTCTGGAAAAGCAGTTTTTCTAGTGGCTGAGAGGAGCAAAGAGAGAGGAACCTGAAAGAAACTGAAAGCAGAAACTACAAGACCTGTCAACAAGCTGCATGTGACCCATGAAGGAGAAGAGGTCCCAAGGATGACCCAGGGGTCTGATGAGAACAACAGGATGAAGGGACTGTTTCCAGGCCTGGAAATAAGAGGAGATGGTGAACGTGGGCAGGAAAGGTCTGGGTCCTGCCAGGAGCTCAGTGTTGGACACATCAAGTCCAGATGCAGTGAGACGTCCAAGTGGAGTTGTCCACTGCAGGGGTGGGGGTGCGGAGGCACAGATGCCAGCTGGGCTGGAGGGTCCAACTGGATGGTTAGCCTCAAGATGGACTTAAAGCCTAGCAGAAGTTAGCAGGCTTGGACAGAAAGTGTCAGGTGAGAACAACAATGTGATGTGGACCTTGGGAATCCTATATTTAGGGGAGCTGGCAGAGACGCCAAGACAAATGCTCCTCTTTTCCTGGATTCTAGCCCCCAAAGGCACCCTGTACAGAACAGCTAAAAAGAGCTCCAGCCTTCCCACCAGACTGAGGCCAGTTACAGAAGTAAACTCGTTTGATGAAGGGCATGGATGTGCTTCACCCTCTCACTCACCGAATCCCACACAGTCACAAAGAGGAGTCTGTGCCAGCAGGATGGGCCCATTCACGTAGCCTCTGACATCATCCTGGATCTTGCAGAGGCCAACCCAGCTGGCGTTCACAGCATACATGATGTGGGTAGGGGCGACATCACAGTGTGTGATTCGCAGCGCGACTGCATTGAAGGGAACCTGGAAAATCCATGTGCACTTCCTTCCATGAATTCGACCTTGGACAGGCTGCTTTTATTTCTTACAGATGACCAGCCAGCTAACTAAAGCTATGTCTGCCAGATCAATTACCAAAAAGGACCCATGAACAACAATACTAACCAGTGTTTGGTAACTGTGTCACTGCTTTGCAAACAATACAAATCAACACACAGATGACAGACCACCCCACCGCCTCATCTCCTAATGTAACCTACTGAGTAAAGAAGAGCAAGCTGTCCCCAGGAGATAAATAACTACCATTAACACGTAACTTTCAGACCTGTTGCTGCTGTCGGGTGCTGATGAGTCAATTCTGTAGAGTTTAACACAGCAGAACTGCCCACAGAGTTTTCTAGCCTGTAATCCTTTTACAGAAGTAAGTGGGCCGGCCTCTCTCCTGTAGAACCTCTGGGTGGGTTTGAACTGCCAAACTTTACATAAGCTGGTGAGCCCTTAACCACTGTGCTATCAAGGCTCCTTAATTTTCTGGGTAGCTCCAAAGTTTTAGAATAAAAAGTATTTTGTAACAGTATTTAGGCTTCAAAACTAAACCTGAAACCACCAAAGGCCATGATGTTAAATTACTGGCAGACAGCTGCAAATTCAGTTAACAGAGTATGTCCAGGGGATAAATGACACAATAAGCCAAGGTTCTCTTACTCCTGAAACAACTGCCCAAAATTCTCCAGGGGAGCTGATGAGGAAGCCAGGCCCACCACCTTTGGCTATGTGACCTCCGGCCAGTGGCTTTTCTTGACTGGGCCACAGTCTCCTAAGCTGTCATTAGGGTACAGTAATGCCACTGACCTCGCAGGGTTGCCCTGAAGAGCCAGTGAGTGAGCCATTCCACATACAGCATCAGACCAGTGGCTGGCAGCTGTTTTGAGCGCTCTACCCTGGAGGGGCTGTACAGCAGGGGGTTAACATTCTGGGCCCTCCAGTCAAGCTGCCTGGGCTTGAATCCCAGCTCAACCTTTTACTAGCCATTTTGGGCAAACTGAATCAACATCCTTGGCCTCGGTTTTATCATCTGTAAAGTGGGAATGGTAACAAGACCACAGTCAATGAGTTAACACAAGTTTAGAATAGTACAGAGTACAAAGCAAGCATTTAAGAAACGCTACCTGTTGTTATTTCTCTTCTTTCATTATCCTGAATCTTAACATTATGGTGATTTTTTTCCCCCAGAACAATTCTCAACAATTCAGATTCCAAGTTGCAAATACTCTGATGCTAGACTCTACTTTTAACAAGAGTAACATCACATACTTTAAGAGTGCTCTTCTAACACTGTTGAATCTATGCAACCAGTCTACAAGGTGCTGGTACTATCCCTATTCTACAGAAGAGAAACTGAGTCACAGGCAGTAAGTGGAAGCAATGGAGCTGGACTGCATGGGTTTTGATCCCAGCACCACCACTGGGATAACACTCTCAATTAGTACGTAACCACGTTCATACTAAGCGCAGCATAATAGTGCAAGGCACAGACTCTGGAACTAGACTGCCTGGGTTTGAATTAGAGCTCCACTAGTTCAGCAAGATTACTTAGCTTCTGCCTTTCAGTTTCCTCACCTGTAAAACTGCGATAATTACAGAACCTACATCAAAGGCTGTTCTAAGGATTCAGCAGGTGAAGAGTTATAAAGTGGTCAGAACGCTGCCTGGCACACAGAAAGCCATGTTAAGTTCTTATTAACAAAACAAAGACAGATTTCTCCACACAAATTTGGATTACCTGATAGGGTGTCAGACCATGTACAGGAGAAACTGATTTTGGATCTGGGAGCTGCATCTTGCCAAGGTAACCTAACAGTGCCAATTCACGAAGAACTCTGTTATGCCATCCTCTGAAAAGTAAATCAGGGCCAGATCAGTAAGAGATTCAGCCTTACATGCTCACCTCTTACATAGCAACAGAAGCATATTTGTCACTACACAGATGACAGCAGCAGAGAACTGGGCAGTTTTCTTTTTTTTTTATAATGACTGAGTGAAAATGTACATTCCCATATAAATTTACATGCCCACCTATATGCAGCTTCCACTGCTCTTCCTGCTCACTGACAGCACACTATTCCTCTCTGCTCCATACATGTCTCATCCTCCCAACAGCCTCCTTTCCCCTCCTATCCACCCACTCTCCTTCCTCTAGCCAGAGGTCAGCAGCATGATATCCTATAGATGCACAGAACCATAAAGTGCATCCAATATATGGTCACTCTGCGTCGCCAAGTCCAATCCATTCGTGTCCAAAAAGTGGACCTTCATTATGATTTATGAGCAAGGGCAGCATCAGGGCCAAGGGCCATGCTCTCAGGGGAACCCCAAAGCTGCTGGACCATCAATTGTGGTCTTCTCGTGGAATCTCAGGGTGCACCCCTTTTCATTCTTGTGTTGCCACTGAGACTCAACATACTGAGCTCCATCGTGGCTATCACTGGCGGTGGCCAGGCACTATCCAGTTCTTCCGGTCCCAAGTCTATGTTGGCACCCACTCATGTGGGTCTCTCTATCTTCTGGGCTGTCTTTACCCCATGTCATTTTGGTCTTCAGTGAGCATCTGTTCCTGCTGAGTTGGGACCATTTGCTGTGCCCTCGGATGGCAGCTTGGCAGCTTTTAAGACCCCAGACACCACTCACCCAACGTAGGGTGCAGAGAGCCCTCTTAGCAAAACACTAGTTGTGCCAATTGGCCTCGATTTCGCCTAAGAGAATGGTCTCCTGCCCACTGTGGGCAGTTTTCTTAAGATGTTTAGAACTTTAGCATCTGCAGGTCCTGCCCTGCCCCAACCCTCCTGGAAATACACCCGAGAAGGCACTCCTTGATCACAAAGCTCCCAGTAACCAGAGCCAGAGGCGTGTCTGAGTGGGGGAAAGAACAGTTCAGAAAATGAATGATGCCTTTAGAAATACGGAGCTGTGACAGAGACTTGAAAAATTTCAGACAACTATTTCTGTGACAGCACTGAGAACAGAAGGCCTTGTTAAACTAAAGAAAACATAATTCTCTAGCCAAATGGTGGGTCTTTATTTACCTATTTCTTGGAGTTTTTCTAAAGGCAAACTCCGATCGAACGCTTATCAGTTTATGCCCAGCAAACATAACTGGACTATCTCTTTCTTCATCCATAAACTCCACATTTTCTCCTTCCGGAAGGTGGAAACCTCTGTCTGGTATCTTGGGCCTGCTCTTTGTGTACAAGCCATTCATGTCATCCACGTAATCGGGGGTGAGGCTTGGCATGGATTTACTTCGGCTGGAAGCGAACTGAACAACGTGGCTAGGTGACAACAGTCGGATGAGATCGATGAGAAGTAACAGCCCATTTTCTGCGAGGCAGAGATGGCATAGGCATAGTTAGTGTACCACACGGCAACCACATGCCCCTATGAGAAAAGGTTGTATTTACCCCAGACAGACAAGTCATCAGTGAGAAGGGTTCCACATGACTCTCTGAGAGGATAAAGCTGGCCCAGGCTGTCCCTCCTTTGCTGTCATGTGTGCTCACCTGTGACCCACCCCATCGTGTTGACAACGAGAGGCGACTCTCTCTTGTACGAGCTGAACACATACTTGATTATCTCAATATAATGCTCGTAGTTGTCTTTACAGGATGTTTTCCCATAATATACCATTTTCTGTGGTGTCCTCTGGTGGGTGAAAGGTGGTCCTGGGAAGGCAAAGATAAGAGCCGTTAACCTGTGTCTACTTACAAAGTGGTGGGACTACATGAAGTTTTACAGTAACAACAAAAAAGGAGGTGCCAGTTTTGTTTCAGCCACTACTACTGATCGATCCTTAGAAAATCCAAGTTCATTCTACCAACAAACCCCATTGCTGTCAAGGTGATTCCAGCCCATAGCAACAGCTGTAACGCCATATTCAGAAAACTGAGCTTTCAACTTAACATGCAAAAGACATGCTCAATTTTACACACCCAGTTTACCTCAGTCATGTCTTAATATGGCCAGTCATTCAAAAAACATTTCCCAAGCAACTGCTATGTTCTGGGTGCTGGTTTATATGCACGGAATACATCTGTGAACACGAGGCAAACACCACCACCTTTGCAGGGTTTACATTCCAATCAGTGATTGATAACAACAAGAATCACTTGCTGGGATGTAGCACTTACTATGTTCCAGATACCTTTCATATGTTTTCCAATTTTCATGGATCCCTAAGAGGTAAGCAGTATTCATGTCCTCATTTTTACAGATGTAGAAACTGAGAAAGAAATTAACTTGACCACAGCACACAGCTAACAATTCCAACACTGGGATGTGAACCCAAGTGGTCTGGTTCCAGGGTTCACACTCCTAATCAAACCCAGTCTGCCACAGTATAAAAGTCTGTCTAGTCCAAGCCATTTTCCATCTCCCTTGGTCAAGGCCAGAGTGGTGAGGGCCAATGCCAGGCCTGTGGGCAGACAACTGGCAGGACTAGGCCTGGCTCAGTGTGCTTAGTGCAATGACATTCGGGACAGAGATTCAACTGGTGGCATGGCTGCTGTGACTGTAGCTGGAAATTCAGCTGGCAAGACTCCCGTCTACACTGAGGCCAGGAAGCCCCGGGATGAGTGACAGCCAGCTGCTAAGGGAGTGGCCTGCAGAGCTGAGAAACTGAACAAATAAAGGAGGACTGAGAGTAACGGTCTCCAGGTTTCACATCCTCAGAGAAAAACATACAAATGTGGAAAGGAGACAGACTAATGAGAATGGAATTGGAATGATCATTATCAACTCTTGGTTTTTAATACACACAGAAGATACAGACATATAGAGCATGTGAACACTTAAACATACCTAAGTTTCCTAGCTTTATCTATTGAGAGATTATAAAATCAATGACACTCCAGAAGCAATGATATCCCAGATGCAATGAACAAACCTAATGTTAAAATCCTCTTTCTAAGTATTACTCTGCATTAAAAGCAACCAGGCTCTTTGGAGAAGTGGATCATTCCAAGAAAATTCTGCTTTCTTATCTATAAATAATAGATACAGAAGCAAATACAGATGTATATATGAGTGACATATATGTGTGTATAAAAAAAGGTGGTTGTTGAGTCAGTGTCAACTCATGGTGCCCAACTGTGTCTGTGAAGAACTGCGCTCTGTAGGGTTTCCAATGGCTGACTGTTCATAAACAGATCACCAGGCTTTTCTTCCAAGGTGTCCCTGAGACGGCTCAAATCTCCAACCTTCTGGTTAGCAGCAGAGAGTAGTTTATGTGCGTATGTATTTATTTCCTACCTCTGTCCACTAAGTAACAGTGATACCCCACAAGAAAACAGCAAACCTGTACCCAGATCTTGGTTTCTATATACCAATCTCCACTGAAAGAAACCAGGGCTCTTGGAGAAACAGCTCATTCACAGCTAGGGCAAGGAAAGTACATGATGAGTCTTGAACATCTTTTTGTGCCAGAAAATACAGAAAGTACTCAAAAAATGATGTGGTTTTATAAGGACACAGGCGCTAACTTGAAGGGGCTTCCACGGCCACTTCTGGGACAACAGGAGCCTCAGAATGATAGCAACAACCTAAAGAGTCCCTTTGTTGCCACTTATCCTGTAGGCTCCTAGAGTGACATTTTTTGAAGTTCGGTCAAGTTTTTTTCCCATTTGTGTTTATTATTTGTTAGCACCAAAACAGAAATTCATATATTTTGTATTGGTGTAAGTTCTCAAACTGGCATTGGTGAAAGGCAAACAGAGCTGGTCCTCTACATACAAGGTATTAAAGACACCATGACTTAGAGTTGTGTTTTTTTTCATACAAATTATTGTCAGTAACATTACTATGTACAATATTGTAGCATGTAAAATGCTGATGTTATCATTCTCAGATGTTCATTCAGATAGTCAAAGATACTGAACAATAAAAAGAAGTATTCAACTTATGTCAGAACTGACTTACAACAAGTTCTCAGAAACGAACGATGCCCTAAGTCAGAGACTACATGCAGAGTGGTACGACTCAGCAAAGAGTATCTCCTTGTTCTGCTCAACCAGTTACCATGTGACTCAGCAATTCCACTCCTAGCTATGCAACCAAGAGAAACAAGGAAAAAAAAAGAAGTAAACAGAAACACTAGTACACAAACATGTGAAACCTTAGTATTCCTAATAGCCCCAAAGGAAAAACCACCCAAACGTCCATCAACTGAGAAACGGACAAATATGATGTAGTCATACCAAGGAATAATATTCAGTAGTAAAAAGAAGTACTGACATATGCTACAAATCAGTCGAACCTTGAAACACTAGATGAAGTGAAAAAGCTAAACGCTAAAGGCCACATACTGTATAATTTCATTTATTTGAAATACTCAGAAATGGTAAATCTAGAGATAAAAGGTAGCTGAGTGGCTGCATAAAGCTGAAGAGCTAAGCAGAGCTGACTGCTGATGGACACAGGTTTCCTTCCTGGAGTCATCTGATGAAAGTGTTCTAAAATTGAATGCAGTGATGATGGTTGCACAATTCTGTGAATATTGCATATTTTTAGCAGGTGAATCATACGGTATATAAATTCTGTTTCAATAAAGCTGTTTTGGGGGGAAAAAAAAAAGGTACTGCCCAGCAAACCCATAGGTAAGAATATACCATGTGAATATTCTCACAGAAATAAATGCAAGGGGGAGGAGGGGTCTTACAAGCATTATCAATTAGCTTATAGTTTATGATATAAAAGCAAACAAAACCCAAACCAAACCAGAACCACTCAAATATTCACCTATAGGGAGCAGACTGAAGAGTGGAACATCTATAAAATAGAAGAACAAAGCTACCTTGTACACACGAATATGGAAGAAAAAACGTGCCCGATGGTGACGGAAATGACACAGAGTGGAGAACTGAGAGTAAGTATGCAATCCCAGTTGCATGCATTTTTTAAAAAGAGACATGAACATATGCACAGGAACATGTAGATCTTTCTGAGAGAATTCAAGAGGCTGGCTACAGCTAAACAGTGGTTTCCTCAGGAAGCAGTGACAAGTAGAACGCTCACTTTCCATTTTATGTCTACACTTTTTTTGTAGTGTTTATTTTTGTCACATCCAAGTATTATTGTGACTTTAAAAATAAGTTTTTTTAAATTTATATTTTAAAAAAGTTAACACCACGGAGATTGCAACCATTGTCATAAAACAAGGAGTGTACAGATTTTTAAATGATAAACTAATTTGTGCTGTAAACTTTTCCTTAAAGCACAACACGAAAAACACACAAGAAAAAAGGTCTTTTCAGTGATTGCTATGGCACACATAATTCTGAAACAACAGCAAAAACAAAAAAACAAGTATGAGCAGGTGTATATTTATGTTGTTGTTAGGTGCTGTCAAGTCAGTTCCAGCACAGAGACCCCATGCACAACAGAACAAAGAAACATGGCCTGGTCCAGTAACACGTCCACGTCGTTTTCATGCTCAGGCACACTGTTGCAGCTACTGTGTCAATCCCTCTTGTTCAGGGTCTTCCTCTTTTTCACTGATCTTTCACCAAGTGTTAATACCCTGCTTCAGGGATTGATCCCTCCTGACATGTCCAGAGTATGTAAAATATAGTCTTGCCATCCTTGCTTCCAAGGAGCACACTGGTTGCAAATTTACTTCTTCCAGAACAGATACATTCAGTATTCTTTGTCAACACCATAATTCAGAGGCATCAATTCTTCTTCTGTCTTCCTCATTCACTGTTCAGCTTTCACATGCATATGATGTGACTGAAATACCGTGGCTTGGGTCAGGTACATCTTAGTTTTCAAGCTGACATCTTTACCTTTCTTTAGATTTTTTAGCAGATTTGCTCAACGTGTCTTGATTTCCTAACCGCTGCTTCCATGGGCGTTGACTGTGGAACCAATAAAATCCTTGACAACTTTAACCTTTTCTCCATCTATCACAATACTGCTTACTGGTCTAGTTGTGAGGATTTTTGTTTCCTTAATGTTGACGTATAATCCATACTGAAGGCTGTGGTCTCTGATCTGCATCATTGAGCATTTCAAGTGTTCCTCACCTTCAGAAAGCAAGCTTGTGTCATCTGCATAATACAAGCTGTTAATGAGTCTTCCTCGAATCCTGATGCCCTGTTCATCATACAGTCCAGATTCTCAGATTATTTGCTTGGCACAGAGACTGAAAAGGTATGGTAAAAGGATCCAACCCCGAAGCACACCTTTCTTGACTTTAAACCAAGCAGTGTCCCCCTGTTCTTTTCAAAACACTGACTCTTATTTACGTACAGATTCCTCATGAGCAGAGGAATTAAATGTTCTGAAATTTCCATTCTCTGTAATGTTATCCATTATTTGTTATGATCCACACAGTTATATGCCTCTGCACAGTCACTGATACACAGGTAAACATCTCTCTGGTATCCTCTGCTTTCAACCAAGATTCATTTGACATAAGCTATGATATCCCTGGTTCTATATCCTCTACTGAATCAGGCTTGAATTTCTGGCAGTTCCCTGTCAATACACTGCTGCAGTCACTTTTGAATGATCTTTAGAAAAATTTTACCTGCGTGTGATACTAATGATACTGTTCAATAATTTCTGCATTTGGTTGGAACACCTTTCTTGGGAACAGGCATAAATATATACATATGTGTACTAAAAAAAACCACTGCCGTTAAATGTAGAGTCCCTGATGTAACACGAGAAAACGGGGAGTGCAGCTCTAGAACTCTATCAAAAGATGAGACTTGCTGGTCCAACATCCTGAAAGGCGGTGCCTGAGAACACGGCCCCTGGACTCACTGCTAGCCTAGCGCTGAAACCAGTACTGAAGCCATCTCTTCAGACAAAGATTGGACTGGACTACAGGACACAGAGTGATGTGGAGATGGTGTGTGTACTTTTTGGCTTAATTTACGACACTGGTTCTTCTCTAGAGAGCAGAGGGAAGGCTGGGTAGGAGGGAACAAGCGTAGGCTGAGCGGATACTGGAAGTAGCGGGTGGAAAGGAACAGTGTGCTGTCATGGGGTGAGGAGAGCAAACAGAGTTGCACGGAGGCGCGTGTTCAGGGTTTTATATGACAAATTGACTTGGATTGTAAACTTTCACTTCATCACAATAAAAAGAAAAAAATCTATTGCTGTTGAGTCAATTCTGACTCATAGCAACCCTACAGGACAGAGTAGCACCAGTGCCTTGTGGATTCGAACTGCCAAACCTCTGCTTAGCAGCCAAAGCACTTAACCACTGCACCACTAGGGTTTCCTGTATGTGTATACCAAAACCAAACCAAACCTGCTGCCACTGAGTCAGTTCCAACTCACAGTATGACAGAACAGAACTACTCTCACGAGTTTCCAGGGAGCACCTGGTGGATTTGAACTGCTGACCTTTTGGTTAGCAGCTGCAGCACTTAACCAGTATGCCACCAGGGTTTCCTATATGTGTGTAAGTACATATATGTGTGTGGATACATAGGCATATAGAGAGCCAGGCAGCAGAGGTAAAGCTTGGTGGCTTGAATCCACCAGCCACTCTTATAGGAGAAAGACGTGGCAGTCTGTTTCCCTAAAGATTTACTGCTGTGGAAACTGTCATGGATTGAACTGAAAGCAACCCAGTAGGGTACTTCTGCTATCCTACTGGGTTGCTGAGTTAGAATCAATTCGACAGTCATGTGTTTGGTGTATACATATGTCTGTATATATGCAACTGTGTGACTGTATGCACATAAGGTTCATATATATAATACAGCATAGGGTGAGCACAGCTGTGGATACTTTCTAGGCATAACCAAGTATCTCAAGAGATTGGATTTCTGGGTTTGAAGAATTAGCACCATAGTCTCATAAAACAGCTTAGTCAGCTGACATATCATAATTCATAATGTTCTTTATCATAGTTTAGCCAGTAGTGTCTGGGGTCTTAAAAGCTTGCCAACTGGTTATCTTAGACACAACTATTGATGTCTACTCATTCAGAGCAAAAGAAAAAGAAGAAAACCAAAGACTCAAATTGGTTTAGAGGACAAACAGGCTACATGAACCATGGCCTCATCTACCCTGAGATCAGAAGAGCTAGATGGCACTTGTCTACCCCCACCTACATCTCTAATCAAGACCACAAAAGACACTGACAGAATGGGAGAAGAATGTGGAAAAGAACCACCAAATTCCTAAAAAAAACAAACAAAAAACCAAACAGACTTACTGAACTGGTTAAGAGTGTACAACTCCCTGAGACTACTGCCCTGAAGTTACTTTTCAGTCTTCAACTGAAACTAACTTGAAGTCACCTTGTAGATAAATAACAAACTGACTCAAAAAACATCACCCATAAGTACCTCAGCCCCTTTAAAAAAAATCATTGATATGACACCAGTCAACAATTACTTTAGAACAAAGATGAGAATGTAAAGAGATATGAAAACTAGATTAACAGAAACAGAACCAGAACAGAAATAATGACATTGTTCATGTGCTGTGAAGATTGTAACCAATGTCAATGAACAACTTGTGTAGAAACTGTTAACTGGGAACCTAAACTGCTATGCAAACATTCACTGAAAACACAGTAAAATACTATCTTAATTTAAAAAAAGGTAATAACTTGAGCATCAATACCATTTATCACCAGATTAGACTGTAACTCAAGTGCTTAAACTCATTTGTTACTAATAATATCGAAGAACAAGACAAACTGGTCACATCACCATGGGGGTATGCTAAAGAAGCAATTCATTACCTTGAAAACTGGCATGTACAGTTTCCTTTTGGATATAAACTAAACCACTGCATAATCATTTCTCTTTGAAGACATAGTCCAGAAAATAAAAGGAAAAAGAGAATTTGAATATCAGGATTTGGTAACCTCTGATTCTAGGGAGCCCTGGTGGCACAGTGGTTAACAGCCACAGCTGCTAACCAAAAGGTCAGCAGTTTGAATCCACTCCTTGGAAACCCTATGAGGCAGGCTACCCTGTCCCATAGGGTTACTCTGAGTTAGAACCAACTCAATGACAATAGGCTCGGGTTTTTTTTTTCCTGTACTGAATCTATGCTTTGATCAAAATTTGGTGTAACATCAAAAGGCAAGTAGATGTCATGTGCTCTGACGGAAGATCATGCATGGTACCACTTACGAAGTAATCTTTCTAAATTAAAACTCCTACATCTGATCAAGCTCTACATCAGAGATGTCCAATAGAAATGTAATGTGTCTACATGTGGAATCTTCATTAAAAAAGTAAAAAGAAATAGGCAAAAATTTAATACTGTATTCATCAAGAATTTTACTGCATGCCCCACCCCACCAAATTGTGTGTAGCAATGTAGTTAGGCCATGATTCTTGGCATCTATGATGTTCCTACATGTTTTAAATCCTGCCTCTATGATGTTAACGAGGGAGAATAACTGGCAGTTGTGTTGGTGGGGCAGGACTCAATCTGTAAGACTGTATTGTGCCTTGAGGTGATTTCTTGAGACATAAAGGAAAGGACAGAGAGTTGGGGTCCTCATACCATCAAGCAGCAGTGCCAGGAACAGAGCGCATCCCTTGGGAAGAGCCCAGGGTCCCTGTGCCCCAGAAACTCCCAGGCCAGCACAAGACTGATGACAAGGATCTTCCTCTGGAGCCAAAAGAGAAAGACCTCCCCTGGAACTGACACCCTGAATTTGGACTTGCAGCCTACTGACCTGTGACAAAGTAAAATTTCTCCTTTAAAGCCATACTGGACAACTTTGACAGTATTTAACTCAGTACAACCTAAGTATTTTTAACATAGTTAATGCAATAATTATTGAGATAGTTTACATTTTTTCATACTCATACTAAGTTTTCTAAATCCAACGTGTGTGACACTCACAGTACATTGTAATTTGGACCAGCCACCCTTTAAGTGCTCGATGCTGCATGTGGCCAGTGGCTACACTACCAGGCAGTGCAGGTATAGGGGCAACTATCCACTTATAGGAAACACAGAAGACAGAACATGCTAACTACCACCACAGAGATACAATCAGCCAAATCCAGACTGCGGGAAATTCTACAGGACAAGTAATCCAGTTTCTTCAACAAATATCAAGGAAAAAGAAGAGACAGAAGGGAACTCACAGTGTAAGGAGGCTTAAGAGATGAATCTTAATTTAAAAAACTAATTTGTGCATCAATACCATTTATCACTAGAACAGACTGTAACTCAAGTGCTTAAACCCATTTGTTACTAATAGTATTGAACCTTATATCCATCGTGATGCAAACCAACCAAACCAAGCCAAACCAAATCCATGACCATTAAGTTAATTCTGACTCACTAAGACCCTACAAGACATTGCAGAACTGCCCTACAGGGTTTCCAAAAAGGCTGGCAGATTTGAACTATCAACCTTTTGGTTAGTAGCCCTAGCTCTCAACCACTGTGCCATCAGATTCCTGATTCAAACACTAAAAAAATAAACAAATAAATGCATAGTGTGACAAGAATCAGAAACTGGTAACATAGTGGTTAAAAGCTATGGCTGCTGACCAAAAAGTTGGCAGTTCAAATTTACCAGGTGCTCCTTAGAAACCCTACGGGGCAGTTCTACTGTCTTTTGGGTAAGAACTGACTGGACAGCAATGAGTTTGGGATATTCTGGAGGGGCGGGCAAGAATCAAAGTAGGAATGTTTGGAAGAAGACGTAGAGCACACATGGGGTCAGACCTAATTCTAAAGAAGGCAAGAATCTCAGAAGAGTAATTATTACCTACCCTGTACAATGTGCAATGTGGCTGTCCAATTCTTAGGAATAAGGGCTGTGAACCTCAAATTCTGTATCTGCCTAAGCATTCAACGCTTAGAGTACATCAAAATGCTTCCAGGCTTGCAAGGATTCCAAGTACACCACCCATGCACCTGCTGTAAAATAACTCTACGATCATTCTGCAGCAAGATGAAAATCAGTCAGAACAAACAGTTTAAAAAAGAGAAAGGACATGTTCAGACAGAACAGTCATGAGTAAAAACAGTGATGTGTTACGTGTCTAAAGCACTAGCAGAAAATTAATCCTAAAACCAGAAGAAAAAAGTGCAGCAACAGGAGAATGGATACATAAATTGTGTCTTACTCAGAAATGAAACACTACACACCAGTTAAATGGATAAATAATCAACATACAATCAAGATTGGATACATCCCAAAGCAAATGTTGAGGGAAATGCAAGTTTCAAGAAGGTACTCAGTATGTTTTTTAAAGAAGTTTTTAAAAATACAAAAAGAGTATTATAAACTGTCTAGAATTACATACTTACATATTTAAAAGATAAACACATACATGGAAATTATAACCATCTGGTAATTTGGGAGCAGAGAGATTCTGATGATGGGGAGAAGGATACACAGGGTACTTTAATTAAACATGGACTTGTAATGTTTTCTCTTTTAAACTGCAAGTAAGTTGCTCTACAGTTCTAGAACTTTCCATCAAAAAACCAGCCAGCTATATATGATGCATGTGCCCTGAAAGGGAACACAACAGAGTTCCTGATGTAGCAGGAGAGAATAGGGGGTGAAGAATTCAAATTCTATTACAAACACCAGATTTAACTGTCTAAAATTGGAGGGACCCCAGAAGACACAGTCCCTCAACTCTGCTAGCCCAAAACTAAAACCATTCTCAAAGTCAACTGTTTGGAGAAAGATTACACTGGACTATACGCATAAAATCATACCCATGAAGACAGTGCTTCTCATAGCAGCACAGCCACATTTATTTCAGATTGTTTTAGCCCGCTAAAGATTGCGGATACCACCAGAAGACTAAAAAAACATAAAACTCCTATGTCAGTGAAGAAAAACATAAGGATAGAGAAAACTCAGACACAAGAAAAGCATTAAAAAGTAAGATAGCCAAAATATTTCCACCTTTATCAGGGATCACATTAAATGTAAACAGATGATTCTATGAAGACAGTCATACAAGCAGTACATACACAGGGAAAGACTAAGTTCAACTACACGTTATTGTCAAGCAGTGACCTAGGTTAAAACATCCCAGAAAGGTTTAAAGTACAGGGTTAGGGCCTCTAAGTTAAGACGGCAAGTTGAACATCTGCCTTTAAATTTGTTCCTTTTCCTTTTCAAAATGTCACTACAGGAGGTGTCAAGATTTTACTTAAAGATAAAAACCTATAGGATAGAGAGTACAGGAAGAGGATGACAGCACCTAAACCAGAATGGAGGATAAACGGTAGCTGACTCAGCTGACCCAAAAGTTCAAACCCTAAGCCAGTAGAAGGAAAGCTGAGAACCGACCAGAATCACAGTCTTCAGAAGGCTTGGCAGCCGTAACCTCAGAAACTCAACACAAGAGCTGGAAGATAAGGTCGAGAAAGTCTTTGCCCAGGGCGTGAACATATGAAGATGGAAAATAGAAGTTCAGCCCAAGAGGTCCAAATGGTTGATGCAGATGTTTACCCTAAAGGGGTGGAAGCACACCTCTCCACTAACTACACATGGGTTGAGCACTGTGACTTCCTCCCAAAGGGCACAGTATGTAAACGGAGGATGCATAACCTGACCGTGGAGACAGCTGCGGAACACTACTTGGGCGAGTTGATCTGGGGCAACATCCACAGTTGTAAATGATATTGACAGTGTATACCCTTGATACCATGTGGTCAAAATGATACTTTACTTGCAGCACAGTCCATGATAGCAAAAAGATGGAATCAACCCAGATGCCCAACAACAGAGGAATGGACAGGTAAACTACAGTATATATACTCAACGGAGTACTACACAATGATAAAGAATAATGATGATTCCAGGAAACATCTCCTAACCTGGTTTCAACTGGAAGACATTATGTTGAGTGAAAGTGGTCAGCAACAAAAGGACAAATATTGTATGAGATCCCTACGATAAGATCTCAAAAACAGACTTACATATAGAAGAAAAGACTCTTTGACAGCTGCAAGGGAGGGGAGGGAGGGAGGGCGAGGAAGGGAGGGTTTAGATCAGATAGTTGCTAGAAATCTGGTTGGGTGAAATTGGTGAATAACACACATTAGAAACAAGAACAACATTAAGTGGACTTCAGCATAACTTGAATACTCCCTCCATCTTAACCTAATATTGCAAGGTCAGAGTAGCTGGGGCAGGGGGCAGGAGACCATACTCTTAGGTGAAATCAAGGCCAATTGGCACAACTAGCGTTTTACTAAGAGACCTCTCTGCACACATTGGTGAGTGGCGTCTGGGGTCTTAAAAGCTGCCAAGCTGCCATCCGAGGGCATAGCAAATGGTCCCAACTCAACAGGAATGGATGCTCACCAAGGATCAAAATGACATGGGGTAAAGACAACCCAGAAGATAGAGAGACCCACATGAGTGGGTGCCTACATCAACGTGGGACCAGAAGAACCGGATAGTGCCTGGCCACCACCAGTGACAGTTGCAATGGAGCTCACTAAGTTGACTCTCACTGGCAACACAAGAATAAAAAGGGGTGCACCCTGAGATCTCCACTAAAAGACCTCAATCGATGGTCCAGTGGTTTCGGGGTTCCCCTGGGAGTACGACCCCTGGTCCTCATGCTGCCCTTGCCCATAAATCATAACGAAGGTCCACTCTTTGGACAAGAATGGATTGGACTTGGCGATGCAGAGTGACCATATATTGGATGCACTTTATGGTTCTATACATCTATAGGATATCATCCTGCTGACCTCTGGCTGGAAGAAGGAGAGTGGGTGGAGAGGAGGGGAAAGGAGACTGGTGGGAGGATGAGACATGTATGGAGCACAGAGGAACAGTGTGCTGTCACCGGGCAGGGAGAGCAGTGGAAGTTGCATATAGGTGGGCACGTAAATTTATACAGGAATGTACATTTTCACTCAGTCATAATAAAAAATAAAAATGATACTTCTTCAATTTTCTTTCCCCAAACTCATTAAACCCACTTTAATCAGGTAGAGAACACCATATAAATTCTAATAGAAAGAACATCCTACAAATAACTGATTCCTCAAAACCAAACAAATACCCAAACTGGAAGGGCCATCAAAAACAAGGAAAGGCTGAGAAACTCTAACAACCAAGAGAAGACATGAGTAATGTGGTACTCTTGTTGGGATTGTGGAAAAGAAAAAGAGCATTATGCAAAAAACTAAGGCAATCTAAATAAACTATGAGCTTCAGTTAATAATATCACATTCACATGGGTTAATTAATTAGGACAAGCTTAGCATACCAACATAAAATATTAATAACAGGGATAACTAGGCTTGGGAAATACAGAAACTCAATTTTTCTGTAAACCTAAAACTGTTCTAAAAAAATGAAGCCTATTAATTAAGGGTAAAAAAAAGGTTTAAGGGAAAAAAGATGATTTAAAAAAGTCCAGCCCAGGAGGTTCAACAGCTGATTAAGAAATCAAAAAAGGAGAGACTAGAGAAAATAGAGGACGAAATCAAAGAAAACGTTTGCAACGTATTACAAAACTGCAGGAAGTGTGTTGTTTCCAAAGTGAAAAAAATTCACCCTCTACTAAACACAGCAGTGAAAACAGATCCACACCAAAGCATACTCTTGTGATCTCAGAGCTCTGGGAAAAAGGACGACTCTGTTCCCATGCAGAAGCCACACACAAAGAACAAGAAAAAAGAAAAACTTCCACTTTTCATTCTCAAGAAGACAATGGCAATGAAGAGACCACATTTTCAAGGAAAATATTTCCAAACTAAAAGTTTACATTCAGCCAAACTTATCTATAGACCTCTGCAGGTAGACTTAGTAAGTTTTTTGATACGCCAAGTCAGAGATTATCCTCCCACAGAACTTTTCTAGGAAGGTACTGAGGGATGCATTCCACCAAAACAAGGGAGTCACCGTAGGAGGTCCACTGGATGCTGCATCCACGTAGACTTACGGAGAACAACAGGAGGCTGACGACAGGTGATCTCAGATGGGGAACAGAGCTTCTGGAAGACAGCCAGTGCAGACAGGTGCAGGGAGACTCAAGGAACAGGAAGCTAACGGCTGTCACCACCACACCTTCTGCGGCTGTACTGTCTTTACAATTTACCAGCAAAACTACCGTGTGCTCCAATGAAATAAAAGAGCTAATCAAGGGGACAGGATAGAATATGGTAAGTGGAGACCTAATCCAAGAGAAGGAGAAAGGGTGTCAGACACCAGACAGCAAAGGGAAGTTTGACAGCAGTGCAGCAGATCTAAAGAACTACCAGCGAGAGAAGAATGGTGGCTTCCGGGAGAGCGACCGCTAAGACAAACACTGGTACTAAGATTGTTTGATATGACTGGACTAATAAAAAATTGTCCTGACTCACAGAGGGTATGGGAATTAGAAAAGTCACAAAGAAAACAAAGTAAACACACACATAAAATGGGAAAGATTCACCTCAGGGAAAAGGGCAGGAAAAAAGGAGAGAGGAGACAATCAGTGCACTATAAGACTCCACTGTGAACACTGATTAACATTATAAATAATGAAAACTGGTTTAAACAAGACCTGTAGTGTACCTATAAGGTGATGACAGGGGAAAAGCTGGGGGAATCCTCATCTACCATGATGGCAGGTAATGTCTAAAACAGACTAACAAAAGGATAGCAACACATCCACACATAATTCAAAAATTATGAAACAGGTAAATGCCAGGAGATATCACTAAAAGAATTCAGACTGATTGCATACAGAGAGGCACAGGCAAGTGGGGAAGAGGCAGACAACGGGTATATTTTGCTTGAAACCTTTTAATACTATGACTTTTAAATATGTTCACTTATTACTTTGATAAGTAAAAAAAATAAAAAGCAGGATTAAAATTCATGAGGTAAGAAGGGTGGGGATGGAAACACACTCAAGATACAACAATAAAAAGAAAAAAAAATCTCATGAGGTAGTCACTCACTGGGAGAAAATATTTGTGTAACACATTAAAGGTCTTATACCTCAAATATAAAAAAAACTTCTGAAACTCAGTAAGAAAACAAACAACCTGATTATGAAACAAGATACAAACAGAAACCTCATCAAAGATGTTAAGGGCAGCAAATTAGCATATGAAAAAATTCTCAGCAGGACACGCTGCTGTCAGCGGCCACTGAGTTGGTCCCTGATTCACAGCAACTCTATGCACAACAGGACAGGACTGCCGTGATCCACAGGGTTTTCACTGGCTGGATTTTGGAGGCAGACTGCCAGGCCTTTCTTTCCAGTGCAGTGAGGAAGTCTGGATGCTCTACAGAAACCTGTTTGGCACCACAGCAACACAAGAGCTTCCACTGACAGACGGTGGCTGCACTTGTGGTGCCTTAGCAGGAAACCAAATGCAGGTCTCCCACATAAACTCAAACCAAAACTGCTGTCGAGCAGACGCTGACTCACAGCCACCGGATAGGTCAGAGCAGAACCGCCCAGGAGTGTCTGGTAGATTCGAACTTCCAATCTTCGGGTCAGCAGTCATAGCGGCTTAACCACTGAGCCACTAGGGTTTCCCCAATGTGATCAGAGAACTGCAAATCAGAACAACAAGATTCCAGTACACACCTATTGGAAAAGCTAAAATCGAAATGAAAGCTACCACTAAAGCCGGCGAGAATGTGGAGCAACAGTAACTGTCAATCACTGCTGGTGGGAACGCAAAATGATACAGCCAGTTCTGAAGACAGTCTGGCAATTTCCTACAAAGCTAAACATAGGTTCACCATATGATATAGCAATTGTGCTCCTAGTATTTACCCAAATTAGGTAAAAACGTATATCCACATAAAAACTTGCACAGGAATGTTTATATATGCTTTACTCAGAACTGCTAAAAGTCAGAAGCAACCAAGATGTCCTTCAATAAGTAAATGAATAAATAAATGGGTGTCTACCCTTATAATGGAGTATTATTTGGTGATAAAAAGAAATGAGCTATTAAGCTATGAAAATACCTTACATGCAAACTCCTAAGTGAAAGGGTCAGTGTGAAAAAGCCACAGACTGGATGACTCCAAACTGTGTAACATCCTCTACAGACAGGGAGAAAAATCAGTGGTTGCCAGGAGTTCAGGGAGTAGGGAGGGGTGAACAGGAACAGCACAGGAGATTTCTAGGTCAGTGAAACTATCCTGTATGATACTGTCACGGAGGACATGTGACATTACCATCTGTCAAAGCCCCCAGGACAGTGCAACACAAATTGTGAACCCTAAAGTAAACTCCCGAAACCCTAGTGGCATAGCAAGTTAAGTACTGCGTCAGCTAACCAAGAGGTCAGCAGTTTGGATCTGACAGGCACTCTTTCGAAACTATGAAGCAATTCCACTTGGACCTACAGAGTTGCTGTGAGTCAAAATCAACTCAGCAGCAGTGGGGTTGCGTTTTTTAAATCGTAAATTATGGACTTTGCTTAACAACATCAATTGGTTCATCAATGGAATACAAGATGTTAATAGTAGGAGAAACAGTACACAGGGAGGGGAACATGAGGGTGCACGTACTGTCTGCATCGTTTTTCTTTTTCTCCGTATAGTGTTTCTATAAACCTAAAACCACTAAAAAAACTAAGCCTGTAAAAAGAAAAAAAAACTAAAACAAACAAAAAAACCTTACTAGGCAATAG
This sequence comes from Heterohyrax brucei, assembly GCA_028571685.1. NCBI lineage: Eukaryota > Metazoa > Chordata > Mammalia > Hyracoidea > Procaviidae > Heterohyrax > Heterohyrax brucei. The sequence continues at coordinate 35,486,205 of CM053140.1, forward strand.
TAATGTGACAAAACTGTTGATACTTTCAAAGTAGAAATCAAGGCAGAAAGGAATTAAACAAGAAAGTTTATATTAATAAAGGAGTTATATAAATTAGTAAGAAAAAAGCTATGTATTTTTATACATAGTAAACACAGTAAAGCATTGAAAAAGACAAAGCAAAAATTATCAACAACAACAAAACCCATAAAGCACTTATTATTTACAAAGGGAAATACAGTAACTTTAAGGAAAAAATTGTCAACACCTTAATGAGCAATACTTACTGCAGCACTTTTCACAATAGTCAAAAGGTAAAAATAACCTAAATGTCCATCAATAGATGAACGGATAAGAATACAATGGAACATTACTCAGCCATAAAGAGAAATCCTGAAAATATGCTGAGTAGAGTGTGTTACAAAAAGACAAACATAGTATGACTCCAATTATATGAATTAAGCAAACATATACAGATCAAAGCTTATTAGCGGTTAAGAGAGGAAGGAAAAAAAAAGAGTCACTGCTTCGGGGGCAATGAATTTTTGTCAGCAGTGGTGGCATCATTTGGAAAAGGACAGTGGTGATAGCTGCAAATACAACTAACATAACAAAGGTCACTGACTTGCCATGTGAAAACTGCTGATTAGGCAAATGTTTTCATATACATTTACCTCAATAAAAATCATTTTAAATAAGAAACAACATATTTCATTCATTCAACACCTTAAACATGAAAAAGCATACAACTATCTTAACAGACAAACAAAAAAAGCATCTGACAAAATGTGACACCATTCCTGATAAACACTCAGTAAACTAGGAATATAAAGGAACTTCCTCAACCTGATGAAGGGTGTCCATGAAAAACCCATAGCTGACATCACAACTACTGGTTAAAGAGTAAAAGTACTTCACCAAAGATGAGGAGCAAGGCAAGATGTCACTCTCTACACTTCTACCCAACACTATACTGGCAATTCCAGTCAGTGCAATTAAGGCAAAAAAAAAAAAAGGCGTCCCGACAGGAAAAGCAGCAGCAAAGCTGTCTGTACAAGCAGTCCCCAGATTACCAAAGCCCATTTCACCCACAATCTGAAATCACAAACCAACCCCGACAAAGCCTATTACATTAAAAATGTCAGGTGCACAGTGGGTACTACTTTGCTACAGGCATCAAAACATCATTATTGTTTGTCCCCTGAGAACATAGCCCCTAGACTTGCTGCTGGCCCAGACCTGAAATCAGCACTAAAGCCAACACTTGAGACCAAGAATGGACAGGACTCAGGGATGTAGAACGACACGTGGTATATGTACTTTACGTTTATATATATATATACACATATGGCTGTCCTACTGGCTTCCTTCTAGAAGGAAGAGGAGGAGAGGGTGGGGAGGAGGGGACAAGTGCTGGCTGAGTGGATACTGGAAGTAAAGAGAGAAAAAGAAGAGTGTGCCATCAGAGGGTGAGGAGAGCAGATAGGGTTAGCGGGTATGGAAAATTGACTTGGATTGTAAGCTTTCACTTAATCACAATAATGAATTTTAAAAATAAATGGACTATAGCTGATGAAAAAAAATTAAGTGATAACAATAAGTGCCATTATGTTACAGATGTTTTAGTGAATCTGGGAGTGTTTCTTTAATGTTTTTTTAAATGCATAGAAAGGTACATTACAAACATCTAACTGACATCAGACATAAACCATACCTAATTGTTTCAACTTATATGCAAATCTGACTTAAAGGCAGACTTAGGAATGGAGCTCATTTGTAAGCTGGGGGCTGCCTCGACCCACCCACAAACGACTCAGACACAAATGACTCAGATCATAGAAAATCCGATACACCTACCAAAAAAGCTATCAGAAATAATAAGCAGTTTAGCCAATTACAGGATGGAAGACCAATACACAAAAACAACACACAAAATCAATACACAAAAATCAACTGTACATCTATACACTACCAAAGATACTGAAAACTGAAATTAAAAGAATACCATAAAAAATATGAAATACTTACGGATCTGACAAAAGATATGCAAAATTTGGGTACTGAAAAGTACAAAACACTGCTGAGAAAAAAGGTCGAAATAAATGGTAAGATAAAACATAATGATGGGTTGAAAGACTCAATTCTCACCAAATTGGTTTATAGATTAAGAGAACCCCAGCACGCTTTTTGGAGTGGAAAATTTGAAGGTCATTCTAAAAATCATATGGAACTACAAAGTATCTAGAAAAGCCAAAACAAACAACTTTAAAAAAGAAAAACAAATTTGATGACTATCTCTACCTAATTTCAAAATTTATTATAAAGCTACAGCAATACAGTGTGGTACTGGCATCAAGACAGATTGAAAAAAAACAACGGAACAGAACAGTCAGAAATTGTTGTCAGGTGCCGTCAAGTGGGTCCCGACTCACAGCAACCCTACAGGACACAGTAGAACTGTCCTTTCTAAGGAGTGACTGGTTAATTTGAACTCCCGACCTTTCTGATTAGCAGTTATGGCTTGCCGAAGCTCCTAACCACTGTGCAACTAGGGCTCCAGAGTCAGAAATAGACCCACACATTAATAACAATCCAGATGAGACTAGAAGGCCAACAGTTACTCTAAAGCTAAAATAGTAAGAGGGCAGAGAAACCAGTGTACTGAAAACAGAACCACCAAAACAGAATTAAAGAGAATGTGGACATGCTGTCAAAAATTTAACTCATGTCACTGGAAACTATGCGTTAATAATCGCCAAATGGGAACCTAATCTGCTGTGTAAACTTGCATGGTAGATAAATTATTTTTTTAAAAGAAAAAACAGACCAACACATATATGGACAACTGATTCTTGACAAATGTGCAAAGACAACTTAGTGAAGCATTTGTTGCTGAAATAACTGGATATTCATATGCAAAAATACAGAGCCAGTACACTTCAAAAGTACCAAGGTCATCCAAGACCAGGAAAGGCTGAGGAACCTTCCTGAATCAGAAGAGACTAAGGAAACATGGTGAAGCGCTATAGCTGCTAATCAAAAGATCAGTGGTTGAAATCCACAGGCGATCCTTGGAAACTCTATGGGGGCACTTCTACTCTGACCTACAGGGCCAGTATGAGTCAGAACTGACTCCACGGCATCTAACAAGAAGAAGAAGGAAATACAACAAAATGCAATGTCAGATTCTGGGCCAAATTCTGCACAAGAAAAAACCCATTAATGGAATAACCAGTAAAATGTGAATAATCAATAGTTTCATATCAGTGTTAATTTCTCAGTTTAATAACTGTACTAGGGTTTTGTGAAATGTCTGTTTCTAATTTACATAAAACAAAAGGGATAACAGTACTATTTATTGAAACGAAAGCCTAGAGAAGCACCATTGTTTGCTTGTTTTCAAGGGGGAGGAAAGCAATTACAGGTAGAACACTGGTAAGTGGCATGCTCACTATTTATATTTTAGGTTTCAATATTCTTTCAGTTTTTCATAGGAATCACTACTTCTGAGTTTTATAAAACCAAGACATTTAAAAAACATTTATTACATACCCAGAATTGGTTCTGTAACATTAAACAGAGAAATACAACCAGGAGGAGTGAATTCTGTCTGTCCCAGATCACATTCCAAATAATCAACACAGGGAATACTGAAAAGTAAACAAAAAAGAAAAAAAATCTTTATTTAAAACTCTGTAGAGAAGATAAGTCAGATCTTACAGATTTTAGGTGATACACAGGCATAACACAGCACACACAGAGCATTCCAGGTATAACGTACCAAAGGTGACCATCAATTTTTCTCTACGCAGACTACTCATCAAACATAAAATGTGAGGCAGGCATCATACAAACTGTCCATTCATTACCTGCATACAACGTGACGTTTCCTAAAATTACTTCTTAAAAGTCCAACAAAACTGATCTCTACTCTGAATCTACGGATTCAGAAATATCAGACAGAGGCTGAGCTCTCTCTCCCCTTCTCTTGCAAGACCAACTACAAGCAAAGGTAAGGTCCATACACCCTAATTACATCGTCACCTTATCTTAAACACACTAAAATTAACAAAGTCATCACTCAGCCGAGCAGCTTCATACAGCAGTTGCATATAATCTCTATTTAGAAGTCAGCATGCATACTTCAACTTTTTGTTAAACAAAAAAAGGAAAGATATCCTACATTACACCAAAACCTAGGTATATACGCAATAGCAAGAATAAAAGCACTCTTACCTACTCAACAACTGGTTAATGAGGTATCTATTAAAAGTTGACTTTCCAATGTCCTGGCTTCCGCAAACAAGAATGACCGGGCAGCCATCAACTTCTTCTGGGGGTAAGACAAACATCAACACTAGGATTAGCCACCTTCTGTAGGATTTGAGTAATGAGCAGTAATCCTTGGAAGCTTTGGTGGAATAAAACTGCCAAACTTATTAACATGTACTACTTACCGCAAGAAACCCTGACCAACTCGTTCACTGCTGAAGTGACACTCTCAGTGAAGTGAAGGCCATTTTTCCTCTTGCTTCTCCTGATGCCAACAGACTTAAAGGTTAAGTATTCAGGGAATAAGTGGGAAGTCGGAGTCTGAAAGTAACAATTTCAGTTTTAAGAAAAGGCAAAAAAAAAGCACAATTTTCTTCAGTTCTAAATTCACATATGCCTTATAGAGCTGTGGGAAACTCTGATGGCATAGTGGTTAAGGGTTATGGCTGCTAACAAAAACATCAACAGTTCAAATCCACCGGCTGCTTCCTGGAAACTCTATGGGGCAGTTCTACTCTGTCCTACATGGTCACTGTGAGCTGAAATTGACAGCAAGGGGTTTGGGTTTGTGATTTTGTACAGTTGTGAGCTACAAAAGACAAATCTGATCCCTCTCTTTACCAAATGATGGAAACTCTGGTGGCATACTGGATTAAGTGCTACGTCTGCTAACCAAAAGGTCGGCAGTTCAAATCTGCCAGGTGCTCCTTGGACACTCTATGGGGCAGTTCTACTCTGACCTCTAAGGTTGCTATGAGTTGGATCCAACTTGATGGCAGCAGGTTTTTTTTTTAACCAAATGACACCACCTAATGCCAAATCCAACTCATCAGCAAGTCCTATCAGCTCTATTCTTGAATTTGTTCATGTCGCTCTATTTTCATAGCTTGTATCCATTGCAGAAACCCCAGTGGTGCAGTGGTTAAAGTGCTATATCAGCTAACTAAAAGGTCAGCAGTGTGAATCTGCCAGGTGCTCCTTGGAAACTCTATGAAGCAGTTCTACTCTGTCCCATAGGGTTGGTATGAGTCGGAATTGACTCCACGGCGGGTTTTTTTTTTTTTCTGGTATGTTCACTTCCAAGATATATCACTTTCGTGGAGGACTCTGGAGTTAAGAAAATTACAGGAAGTTTTAAACAGTCACCATAGTGAAAAATACAAGGTTAAGTAATAGAAAGACGACAGATGTAGACCAGGTTGGTAATCTTTAATAGTCACAACAATCCCCCAAAACATTCAAGCAAAAAGACAAAGATAAAGCGTATGCAAGCAGAGTCATAATGATACAAAATAAAGCCTAGTAGCTCTCTAAAAGAAGCACCAGGAATCACTGCAGCTGAAGCATGTTCCTGAGCTGAAGCAGATGATGTTCAGGTAGAACGAGCCTACCACGGTGAAGAGGACGAATGAAGACACCCATTTGTGCAATCAGTCTACAGGAAAGATAAAGATACCATAGAAGGGTCAAGGATCAGCCTAGTGTGAAACTTCGTTATCAGCAAGTCTGCACTCCAGAAAACAATGCAACAAATTTACTACCCAGCTTCATGAATAAGTACTCTAGAATATATTAACACATTGTTGAAATGAGACATAAGTAACTCCATTTAGAGGAAGAATGCAGTACATTTCAGATAATAAGCTACAGGAACTAACTTAGCAGGAAATAACAAGAGATACCATAGGGTAATTACACCAAAACAAATAGGGCCTGGAGAGATGGTCTCGCAGATTTCCCCTGGAGCTAGCCTAGTAAAACAACCACTCCCGGTTACATTTTACAACCTAAACACTCACCAATGTGGTTAAAACATTCACCCACAGCTAAATTTTGCAAACTTGCAGAAATTCCACATGGCCTTAGCCAACCTCAGCCAATCAATGTAAGGGTCAGCTCCCCCTCCCTACCTTGCGATTTTTACAGGTTAAATACTGGGTGCTAAGAAAACTTGAGGTCGCCTCCTTACTCTGCGCAGTTTGGAGTGCGTCCCTGGTGCACCAGTCTTTTTTCCTATCGGGCATATTTTTAATAAAATTTAAACTTTAAAGAAAATCTGCGTCACTTCTTAAATCTCAAACCCCTAACAACATAAAGGGGGAAAGTTAGCAAAGACTGTGCATAAAAAACATAATAAACAATGACGTGGTTTAGAATATGTTCCTGAAAAGATAATAAAGCTGAAAGTAAATGAACTCAGAATATGCACGACTGTGGCATCTGGAACATTCCCTTTCAGTGGTAAAGGCTCAGTAACATAGGATTCCCTGTTTTCTATGGCCCCTATCACGCTACTAGATTCTGCAGTAAATGAAATCTACAAAATCATTTCACATCTTTCCCTCTGACCATTAAATCTTCAACATTTACCCACTCCTCTGCTTGGCAGTGACCTTGATTGCCCTTCCCAGTCTGACAGGAAACAAGAAGAGAACTTCAGGGATCCCTGACCCTATCCTGGGGTGTCCTCCAGCTACTATGCAACAACAGCCAGCAACCCCAAGGCCACCCCACTGCCTGGACCCACTGGTATGGCACCAGCCACTCTCTCCTGCACCATCAGTTGCCCGCTACATTACCACCTATATTCTCCTTTGCCTAGAGCTCTTCTTGGCGTGCCCCAGGGCATTCCATATCACTGCCTGTGTCATCAATGACTCCCAAATTTACATCTCCAACCCCTTCCTTGTCCTCCAGACACAAATTCAACTGCCCACCTGACATCTCCAATTGGATGTCTAACAGGTGTCACAAGGCTCATGCATCCAAACCTTTTCCTCCTGCAATTCTCTTACCTTAGTTAAAGGCAACTCCATGCACCTGGCTGCTTAGGCCAGAAAGCCTGGCATTATTCACTGATTCTTCTTCACACCTTACTTCCAACCTAGCCCCTAATCCTATAGGTTCTACTTGGAAGTTATCTAGAGTTAGAAAACTTCTAACCACCTTCTTAGCTGAAGCTACATCATGTCTTGCCTTGATCTGACAAGCAGTCTCCACTTTCTGCCCTTGTGTACCTCCTTATATTCTCAACACAGAAGCCAGAATGATCATATTAAAACCTAAGTAAACCACATGCACCACAGCCTACCCAACCCTGAGAAGACCTAGAGGGTGCCTCACGATCACCAGTGACCAGTCTAAGGATCAGAATATAGGGTCACACACAGAGTGGGATAAAAATGTGGCACAACAAGCTGCCATCTGAGGGTACAGCAAATGGTCCCAACTCAGCAGGAACAGATGATCACCGAGGACCAAAACAACATGGGGTAAAGAGAACCCAGAGGACAGAGAGACCCACATGAGTGGGTGTCTACATCGACTCGTGACCGGAAGAACTGGATGGTGCCAGCCACCACCAGTATTAGTCACAATGGAGCTCACAAAGTTGAATCTCACTGGCAACACAAGAATAAAAAGGGGTACACCCTGAAATCTCCAGTAAAAGACCACAACTGAGGGTCCAGGGGCTTTGGGGTTCCCCTGGGAACATGACCCCTGGCCCTGATGCTGCTCCTGCCCATAAATCATAACGAAGGTCCACTCTTTGGACACGAATGAATTGGACTTGGTGACGCAGAGTGACCGTATCTTGGGTGCACTTTATGATTCTATGCATCTATAGGATATCATCCTGCTGACCTCTTACTGGAGGAAGAGGAGGAGATGGAGACAAGGGAAGCGGAGACTGCTGGGAGGATGGGACATGTGTGGAGCAGAGAGGAAGAGTGTGCTGTCACTGGCCAGGGAGAGCAGTGGAAGCTGCATATACGTGGGCATGCAAATTTATATGGGAATGTGCATTTCCATTCAATCATAAAAAAACAGACAAAAACAAACAAACAAACACCAGACTAAGTGGCCTGACAGACACTGAAGGAACGCATGAGACTAAGAACATGCTCCCTAGAACACACGATAATACAAAAAACAAAAGGGCAAAATTTGCCCAAAAGTGAAGATAAGAAGACAGGAAGGGATAGTCTTTTAGTTATCTAGTGCTGCTCTAACAGAAATATCAAGAATGGATGGTTTTAGCAAAGAAAGTTTATTCTTAAACAATCCAGTGGGCTATAAGTCCAAATTCAGAATGCCTGCTTCACAGGAAGGCTTTTCCTTTATTGGGTCTGGAGGAAGGTCCCTGTGTTGTATCAGTCCTTAGTCAGGGCGCATCTTGGAGCACGAATGTAAGACTGTAGGTCAGGCTCTACTTCTGGTGCTACTTTCTTGATAGGTGAGGTTTTCAATTCTCTGCTTGCTTCCCTCTTTTTATCTCCCATAGGATAAAAGGTGGTGCGAGCCACACTCCAGGGAAACTCCCTGAGCAAGGATACTGCAGTCCCACTCTAATCCTTTTCAACATAATCATCCTATTAGCCAGAGGCAGACATTAGGATTTAGAATACAGGAAAATCACAAAATATTGGGAACGATGGCCCAGCCAAATGGCTAGACATTTTTTGGGGGGACACAGTTCAATCCATGACAGATAGGAAAACCCAAAAGGAAGGGGGGAGACTACTCACACAGTGTGAGGAATGCAACAAATCTCATGCAATATTTTATGTATAATTTGTTAAATGAAACACTCATTTCCTCTGGGAACTTTCACCTAAAACACAATATTAAAAACACACAGCTAGGTCAGATCCTGTCCAACCTCTGCCCAAAACCTCCTAGTGGCTTCCTTTCCAAGCAGAGTAAAAGCCAGTGTCACTGCGTCATGGGAGCCCCCCTCATGCCTCCAGCTGCACTGGCCTCCCCCAGCATCAATGGGCCTGAACATTTGCTTCTTGCCTCCCCCTCCTCTTCAGCAAGGTCACCTCTGGTCACCCTATTGAAGAACGCAAACCACCTCTGCTGCTTTTCTCCAAAGCACTTTGACATCTAACAGTGCTCCAACTCATATCAACCTCACGTATAACAAAAATGAGACATTGCCAGGTCCTGTGCCATCCTTACAATCACTGCTAGATATCTGACATGCAACATATTTACTTATCTGCTCTGTCACTGTCTCTCTCCCACCAGAATATAAGTTCCATAAGACAAGAATGTTTGTACTGTATTCACTGAGGCACTCCTATCTGTAAAACTCATTTTCGTCTAGTTGATTCTAACTCATACCAACCCTAAGGGACAGGGAGCTATCCCATAGGGTTTCCAAACAGCAACTGGTACATGTGAACTGTTGATCTTAGGATTAGAAGTTTAGCTCTTAACCAACGCACCACCTCAGGGCTCAGGGGTATTTCTGCTGTTGTTAAGTGCTGTCAAGTCTGTTCTGACTCACAGTGAGCCTATGCACAACAGTATTAAATGCTACCAGATCCTACACCATCCTCACAATCATTGCTGAACTTCGGTCTACTGTTGTAGTCATTGTGTCAATCCATCAATCCATCTTGCTGGATGGAAGAGGAAGAGGGTCTTCCTCTTTTTCACTGACCCTTTACTTTACCAAGCACGATGTCCTCCCAGATCCTCCTAGCACCTGGTACTTCTAGCACTTGGCCAACAGTGGACCCTCTATCTACTGAATGAAGGGACTATAATCAAAACCAAAAAACTCACTGCCACTGAGTCCAATTTTGACTCACAGAGACTCTATAGGACAGAGTAGAACTGCCCCACAAGGTTTCCAAGGCTGTAAAGCTTGATGGAAGCAGACCACCAAACGTTTCTTGCACAGAGAGGCTGATGGGTTCAAACCACTGGCAGAAGGCACGAGCTTAACCACCATGCCACTGGGGTTCCCCTGAAGGGACTCTAAACACTATGTATCGGTTTCCAACTTTTAGAGTCAACTTTTAGCTCATGGAAGAACATTAGAGTAAAAGAACTTCCCTTTGGGGAAATAATATAGCCAGGAAAATACGCAGAGGGGAGGAAAGCGAGATGGAAGAAAGTCTAAGTACATTTAAATTATCCAGTCTATTCTGTAGATAATTTATACTGTCTTGTTAATGTCAAGAATTAAAGGTTTATCCAAACTGTATTAAAAAGACCAGACTTGATAGTCCGACACAATGGAGGATACCCACAAGACTCGGCCCCCAGACTCTATTAGTCCAGAACTGAAACCACTCCTTAAGTCAACTCTTCAGACAAAGATTGGACTGGACTGTAAGACATAATAGGATACTGATGAAGAGTGTGCTTCTTGGCTTTAAGTATCCACATGAGGCTATCTGGGCAGCTCCTGCCTGGGTGCAAGATGCAAGGGTGGAGGGGGACAGGGGGCTAGTTGAATGGAGATGGGAAACACAGGGTGGAAAGGAGGAGTGTGCTGTTACAGTGTGGGGACAGCTGCTAGAATTATACAGCAATGTGTAATACAGCACTAATACGATGGACAAACCAATTTTCTGAGAGCGCATCCTACAAATGCCATCTGATGATTGTTTTGGTGCAAGTAACAGACAAAAATGTGAATGAAAACTGGTCCTACCTCTTGTAAGAAGACGTAAGATAAACCTGGATGGCTGATTATGTACTCTGTAGTCGATGTCTTCAGACGTTCTAGCAAGACGATGGAACACAGAGGTGTAAAATACTTCATCAACCGACATCTGTCATCTGTGAACACAACAATAAACTGTCTTATAAACAAGAACTCAGCTAAATTCTACACTGTCCAGTATTTCTTCAGCTCAGGTGTAAACTTTTTAACAGGAGAAATTATGTTTGAGAGCCTCCTTTAAGAAGCCCTGTTGTAAACAGCAACACATCCAAGTGGAGGAGTCCTTCTGGGTTTGTCACATACTGTGTGGCCTTGGAAACCCTGGTGGTGTAGTGGTTAAATGCCACGTCTGCTAACTAAACGGCAGGTAGTTCAAATCTGCCATGTGCTCCTTGGAAACTCTATGGAGCAGTTCTACTCTGTCCTATAGGTTCACTATGAGCCAGAATCTACTCTAAGGCAGAGGGAACTGTGTGGCCTTGAGCAATTTTTCTCAGTAAAAAAGGTGGGGGAATAAAACCCAAAAAACTGTAGTTTCACTTTAAGGACCACTGCGAGGGCTTAAACAGACAATGGAAAGTGCTTAACATAATGCCTAGACTACAGCAAGCATCTAAAACTTACTAGCCTTATTATGCTGGAGCAGACCGCTGCCTTGAGCCCACACTAAGCCCACAGTAAATCACCCATTCTTTTTGTTACCACGGAGAAGATGAGGTCTGAGCAAAGTTCGGACTTCCCTTTTCATCTCCTTCTTGCTTTTCTCAGGCATGGGGTAACGCGCTGCGGTGATACTCAGGAGAGAGTGAGTATACGCAGAGAAGACCTCATAGGCAGGCTGACCTTGCCTGATGGTAAAACCAAACACTTGTACTCCGCCATAGAGGCAAGTCACACGACATATGCCGCCAAAAACAAAAGACTAGCAGGAAAAAACAAACAAACAAACAAACAACATTATTCTGTTGTCAACGACAGGAAAGCTCTAAAATATTAACTCACTAGTCACATATCAAAAGGTGGCTGACTTTAAGGAAGTGATCACATTGTACCAGGAGACCAGCAGCAACTTAATATTGATCTGAAGTTCTAGCAAACACTGAATACATGAAGCCCAGTTCTTCCCTCCTCCTGGCTCAGACAGACTCTACCACCTGCCTTTACAAAGGTCCACTGAATACACTAGCTCCCCAATTGAACAATCGAGGGGGCCTGCTAGACTAGCATCTTGGTAAAAAATCAAGCTGCTCTGGGACTGAGTCCTGGCCCTGTCTCTTACTGCCTAACTTTCTGGCAAGTTACCTAACCTATACTTCCGTTTCTTGGTCTGTAACGAACATATGCATAGTGATTACTCCACAGAGCGCTGGGAGGATTAAAAACGCCAGAACCGAGAGTAGTATTTCTAAACCCCCCGTAAATGGGAGCCGCTATAGGCACCACTACCACCCCATCACTACACAGTCCCATTCAGCTCCGAAGGCCTCAATTCCCCTTAGCGGGATTCTTTGGTAGCCTGCTGCTTGGCACCAGCGCCAGGGAAAACAGACTCAACAACTCGCAACTGGAAAACTGGCAGAGAAGGGCGACCACTGGCTCACAGACCACAACTCCCCGGGAGTTTCGCCTCCATCCCACTCTACCAACCGAGGGATCCCATTGCGAGACCAACCTGCTCAAGCGGCAGCAGCATCACCGCGCGGCCTGGGCCCGCGGGCAGCGGCGGCGGGACCCGGATACACGGCGGGACTGCCTGGGTGGGGGCAGCGGTAGGGGCAGGGGTGGGTACCGGGGCCGCGGCTGGAGCACAGCGGCGGACTGCCGCCTTGAGCCGCCGGGTAGCTGCATCCGCTGATGCACCAGACACCAGGCAGCTGCCCTCTCTCCAGTCCACGCCTGCTGCCTGGGCCTGCAGCAGCCGCCGTCGCAACCGCCTCCGGCCGCACCAGCGCAGGGGCCCAGGCCGGCAGCGGAGCCGGCGATTAAGGATAAGCTGGGGCCGTGCCTTGCGGCCCCGCGACCGCACGAAGCGGCACGAACTCCGTTTGAGTAGCAGAACCGTGTCCGCCATACTGAGCCGCCGGCGCCTGCCATGCGAGTTCTCGCGAGACCCTTTCGCTCCACCCTGCGGCCCGTGGAGTCGCAAGAAAGAGCGGCCGCAGAGCCGCTAGCGCCGTCTTCCGGCGGCACCTGGCAGACCCCAGGAGCGACCCGAAGGCACCAGGCGACCCGGGGCGGGCTCTAAGAGGTGGCCACGGCTTCTTCGTCACCTTGAAGACTAAAGTGAGCTTGACCCAAGCCGTGGTATTCTCAGTTACACAATACGGGTGCGAAAGATGGACGATGAACAAAGAAGACGGAAGAACGGATGCCTTTGAATTGTGCTGTTGGAGAAGAACGTTGAATGTAACATGGACTACCAAAAGAACAAACATCTGTTCTGGAAGAAGTACAACCAGAGTGCTCCTTGGAAGCAAAGACAGCAAGACTGTGCCTTACATCCTTTGGACATGTTGTCAGGAGGAATCAGTCCCTGGAAAACAATATCCTGCTTGGTGGAGTGGAGGGTCAACAAAAAAGAGGAAGACCCTCTACGAGATGGATCAACACAGTGGCCACAACAATGGGCTTAAGCACATAAACGATCGTGGCCATGACACAGGACCGGGCAGTATTGCCTTCTGTTGTTCATAAACAACAGGGGCCAGCTCCATCAGGCTTTATTTACATTATGCAAAAACTCACCCCTACACCTTTGAGAAGGAAAACGAGAGAGCTGGGCCTAGTCACCTCTCCGGAAATCCACCTGGGGGTGATCTCTGTAGCCAAGTTCCTTCAGGAAAAGCCCCAGGACTGGTGTTTTAAACAAAACTGGGCCATTTGCATATCCACTCTTTGCATGCATTTGTCTTCGGGCTGTAGGGGAGCAACCCGGGTTCTAGATAACTAGCTGAAACTGGGGCGGTTCACACAAAACTTCAGTGTGGAAAGCTGTGGACTCGGGCTAAGAGGTGTCCACTCGTAGTCAGATCTCATTCGGTAAACTGAGGTTAACCCAGCTGAAGGGATTCTAGAGCCAATTACTCCTTGACAGCTGCCCTCCACCCCGTCACCGGAAACAACAGCAACAAAAAGACCGGGCTATGCACAGCAGGGACAAAACCACAATTGCCTAGAGAGGAAGGCCCACGGTGTCCCCTGGTTTGCATTGCAACTTTGCCCTGTTGTGTTCCTGAGGGAACCGCAGGCCCGGAAGGCCAGGGCAAACACCCGGTCTCTGCACTGAGTCTGTGTCCCACCCTTTTCACAGGCATGAGGTTGCTATGCAGCCAGGCAGCCGCCCAGTAGTCTATTTAAACAGCCCAGCCTCGCAGAGGCACCTCAGCCATGCCAGGTGCCAGCATTCGGTAAGCATGCTTCCCCGGGCCACTCACCTGCTCAGCCTGCAGCTGTCCCTGGCCTGCTGCTACTGGGCTTTAGGCTGTCAAGAATTGGAGTCCTCTCCCGACTTCAGCCTCAAAGGGGATTACCTCATAGCAGGCTTGTTTGCAATCCACGATGAATATCAGGAGGTGAGGCGCAAGCCTGAAGTGCCCCTGTGTGACAGGTGAGTGAGGAATCAGCAGAGTCATCACCTAGTGGGGCCTGTGGGGACCCTTGTCCTGCCCTCCTCAGATAGGAGCTTTGCCTGGGCCAACTTCTCACTTGAATGGCCCCAATCCTCCCATCTATCTGTAGCAACCACCTTTAAGCATGCGCTAGGCCTTTGAGGGTACATTTGCCCTGTTTCCTTTTGAAACACTTTACTTTGTTCTTGTGTCATAATTCCATTCAAGTTATTTTTTGACCTTGTGATGTCACCAGATGGCAAGTATGAAGCAGGACTGGCCCTTTCTCCCATCTCCTAACTCCTCTCTAGGTTCCAAACTCTTTAGCCTCCCCTTTGGCAAATGGGGTTCTCCACAGGGGTGGTGGTGGAGCATGTAGCAGTAGATACTTCAGGGTATCAGCAAAAGCAAATTAGGTGGGTGTCTTCATGAAACTGACAGTTTAGATAGAGAAAAGCAACTGCTTTTCTTTTAAAGCAGATAGTTGTTTATGGTCTGTATGAGTCACAAATTCATGAGGCTGGAGACTCAAGGCTCTGGCTGCAGGGTGCCCTCAATGGGAAGCACAGCTGGCATTCAGCCCAGGATGGAGGGTTTGGATAGCTCAGCTGTGGGGCGAGAAGACTCAGCTGGGAAGAGAAGTTAGGTGGGGCAAGGAGAGGGGGTGAGGGAGAAGCAAACATGAAAACTGACTTGAGGTAACTGAAGAGTTGTCTCATTGCAGGGGGCACTGAGCTTTCTCCAAGTATCTCAGAAAACACAAGTACCAGAAATGATAGGAGAGCCTTCTCATGAGTAGCCAACAACCAACCCATTGCCATCAAGTCGTGTCCGACTCATAGCAACCCTACAGGTCAGAGTAGAACTGCCCCCATAGAGTTTCCAAGGAGCACCTGGCGGATTTAAACTGCCAGACTTTCGGTTGGCAGATGTAGCATTTGACCCACTGTGCCACCAAGGTTTCCTCCAATGAGTAGAGACGCTGAAAAACAGGATGGGTTACCACAGTCATTAAGCAGGGCTGGATTATGACCCCAGCATGTCCCTGTTGGGTTCCAGACAGTAGTTGCTAATGTCTGCCTTGAGCATCTTTCATGACTGCTCAGTGAGAAGCACTGGGTGCACAAGGTTAAGCAGGTTTCTCTGCTGCAGGACTTGCAAGCTTTTCGTTACTGATAAGCTGATCTCAAAGGGGGACATGCGTTTCCCCATTTCTCCAGCACCTCCAGAATCTGTGCCCCAAGGCCCATGCTTAGGCCATGGCTGTAGGGGACTGGACAGATGACCTGGTGATTCCTCTCTAGTCCACCTATCCAGCTGCCGTCAAATTAGCTCCAACTGGTATGTGCAGAATAGAACTGCTCTGTAGGGTTTCCATGATTGTGACCTTTCAGAAGTAGATCGCCAGGCCTTTCTTCTGGGAGGACTCTGGGTGGATTCAAACTGCCAGCCTTTCAGTTAGTAGCCGAGCTCTGAACCACCACGCTGAGACTCTGCCTCTCTACCCTGAAAGCCTAGGATTTTAGGAGGGCAGAGAGTCTCACTGGAGTCTCTGGGCAGCATAAACAGTTAATATGCTTGGCTGCTAACTAGAAGGTTGGAGGTTCAAGGCCATCCAGAAATGTCAAGAAAGAGGCTTGGTGATCTCCTTGCAAAAAATCAGCCACTGAAACCCTACGAGACACAGTTCTGTGACACACAAGGCATCACCTTGAGTTAGAATCAAGTCAACAGCCACTGGTTAGTAGATTTAACCAGAGAAGAAACTGCCAAGGGGTAGTAACATTTTAAGTCCCTGGGTGGTGCAAATGTTAAACAGTTTAGCTGCTAACTGAAAAGTTGGTAGGTAGAGTTCATTCAGCAGTGCCTGGGAATTAAAATCAGTGATTGAGGACACTATGGAGCACAATTCTACTCGGACACGCATAGGACCACTGTGAGTTGGAGAGGAGGTGATGGCAACTGGTTTTGTAGAGAGTGTCAGCAGGGCTTGTCCTTCTCGTCTTTCTGGCTTTGCTTTCGTACAGGCCCGGCACCTTCAATGGCCACAGCTACCACCTCTTCCAGGCTATGCGGCTCGCTGTGGAGCAGATTTTCAACTCCACGACCCTGCTGCCCAATGTCACCCTGGGCTATGAGCTTTACGATGTGTGCTCAGCATCCGCCACTGTGTATGCCGTGCTACGTAGTCTCACCTTGCAGGGGTCACAACATATAGAGATCCAACAAAACCTGTCCTACTACTCCCCCAAGGCAGTGGCGGTGATCGGGCCTGGCACCACCGACAATGCCGCCACCGCAGCCGCTGTGCTGAGCCCCTTCCTGGTGCCTCTGGTAAGCTGGGGCCTTGATGCTTTGCTCACCTTCCCCTCTGGAAGTCCAGCATGGGCAGGTTGGATGGGCAGGAGCTGCTGTGCCACCAGAGGCCAGTCTAGCCACATCGCTAAGATGGCACTGTGACCATTGGCCCAGCACCCCTTCTTTTCCAAGTCCTGCTTCCAGACTTCCCTGCCTCCACCTTCATGGAGAAACCCATTCTCCTTTGAAACCATTGCATTTGGTCAAATGCCCTCTGCCTTCAGTCTCTTCCCAGTGGTTCCTTGAGAGCTGAGTATCAGTAGCTTCCCATTCCATAAACACACCTACTTCTGCCTCTTCCTTCTTACCTTCTTCCTTCCTGTCTGAGAGATGGTGGCAACCCACACCTATGCTCAGTCCTGTCCTGTCCACCTTGTCTCAGCCCATGAGTTGTCCCCCTCTTCTCTGCCTTGTCAGTTGTTCCTTAAAGCTCCTTCATGGGAAAAAAAAGCTCCTTCATGGCCTATGAGCTGGCTTGAACCCCTCTTTGTCTCCCCAACACTTCCAGACATTTCTATACTCTACAGTGTCCATGTGATCTCTCCGCCCTTTTCTGTTGAAACGTCTTAGCAGACCTCTCTTTGCTCACTTTTGTCATTTTCATTTGCTGCTTTACCCTGAGTTCTGTCCCTACCATTCTTGTCCTTGCTGTGATCTGGAAGTCCCTCTAAACCCCCAAATCCAGTGGGAGCCTTGCAGTCTTTCTTCATCTTGCATGACTTCTTTATGACATTTTGGGCAGTCCTTCCATGAAGCACCCTCCTAGGCATTTATGATTATGATCCTCCTCCCAACACACTGTTTCTCACTTTCCTAGAGAGAATCTTTATTCTCTGTTCCTGTGAGAAAGAAATGATTCCTTGAGCACAGGCTTGCCCTCCTCTTTCCCCTTCTCATCTGACGCAGGCTGTGGGCTTGTGGCTTCACTTCCAGTTTCTGGGCATCTCTAGATGCTCACTGGACATCTCCACTTCCTGCACCTAGCAGGCCCCGAACTGATCTCACCTTCCTATGTAACCAAATCCTTTTTTCTTCCTGCATGCCTCCCGCAGCCCAGCTGCTTACATGGCCATTTCTACCCAAGCTGGAAACCCACGAGTCCTACCTAGGTTCTTCTCCCTCTGCTTCCCATGCCTTGTCAGTTACCAAGGCCACTCTTTCTGTCCTCTTCACTTTGCCAAGTCCACCCTTTCTTCCCATTGCCACTGCCATAGCCTTAATCCAGACCACTAGTGTTTCTCACTTAGACAACACGAACCCTGTAGTTTCTCCCTGGCTCCAGTCCTGAGCCTTTCCAACATACTCCTCACTGAAATCAGAGATACATTGCTAAAACACATGTCTGCACTTTTCTGCATGAATGCTTAGGAGTTCCTGAGGCTCACAGGAGAAAGCCCAAGCCTCTTAGGCTGAGAATTAAAGCCTCCCTGACTGAGTAATGGAAACTGTTAATGTTCTCAGCTGCTAGCCAGAAGTTGGAGGTTCGAGTCCACCCAGAGATGCCTCAGAAGAAAGGCCTGGTGACTTACTGCTAACTGGTTGACTTGACCTACTCAGGGTCATCTTCATCCTAGCAACTGACCAATACTCTTTCAGCTGAATAGAACTCTTTGTAGGCCTCCACAGACATCATCTTATTTCACTCCTTGCACACAGGTTTTGGTCCTTCTGCTTTAGATGCGTGAGACCCCTCTCTCTTGTTCTCCAGGTAGATTCTTACCCTGAGGGGCCTGCCCTGTTCTTTGTCTGTAATTTGTCAATCTAGTATGTCATGTACTGCTCCTCTTCAGGGCCAGGGCAGGGACCAGGTCTCAGTATCCTCCATGTCTCAGCATCCAACCCTGGGGCCTCACTAGGCAGATCTCCATGACTTTGCTACGCTAAATTTCCCACAGATCAGCTACGGGGCCAGCAGCACAGCACTGAACTCCAAGCATCAGTATCCGTCCTTCCTGCGCACCATCCCCAGTGACGACCACCAGGTGGAGACCATGGTGCTGCTGTTGCAGAGGTTTGGCTGGGTCTGGATCTCACTGGTGGGCAGTGATGGCGACTATGGGCAACTGGGGGTGCAGGCACTAGAGCAGCAGGCCACCCAGAAGGGCATCTGCATTGCCTTTAAGGGCATCGTGCCTTCCTTGGCACAGGCAGGCGACGAGAGGATGCAGACCATGATCGATGCCTTGGCCCAGGTGAAGACCACTGTTGTGGTTGTTTATGCCAACAGGCAGCTTGCCAGGGTGTTCTTTGAGTCTGTGGTGCTGGCCAAGATGACTGACAAGGTATGGATTGCCTCAGAGGCCTGGGCTGTCTCCAGGCACATCATCAAGGTGCCAGGGATCCAAGGCATTGGCACAGTGCTGGGTGTGGCCATCAAGTTGGGGGTGGTCTCGGGCCTGAAGGAATTTGAAGAGACTTATGTCCGGGCAGACAAGAAGGTGCTCAGGCGATGCCCCCAGGGCTCCTGGTGCAGCAGCAACCAGTTCTGCAGTAGGTGCTGGGCTTTCACACAAGACAGCATGCCCAAGCTTGGCACCTACGACATGAGATCTGCCTACAGCGCCTACCAGGCTGTGTATGCTGTGGCCAATGGCCTCCACAAGCTCCTGGGCTGCCCTTCGGGGGTCTGTTCCATGGTCCCTGTTTACCCCTGGCAGGTAAGACAAACTGACCCCAGGTAGCTGCATCAAAGGGAACCACCACTTCTGAGGCAAGCAGTGTGGCCACTCTTCGGGCGCACTCAAGGTGGCTGGGGCATAAAGGCCTGACTTGAGAATCAGTCCTTTCTGTTCTCTGAACCTCCATCTACCCTGCCTCAGAAGCATCAAGGACGAGCTCCAGTGCTTCCGCTAGAGAACTTATTATTTATTTTTTAAATTTTTTTATTGTGGTTAAGTGAAAGTTTACCTGCATTTCTACAACTCACTCTGCTCTCCTCACCCTGTGACAGCACACTCTTCTCTTTCACTCTTTACTTCCAGTATCCACTCAGCCAACACTGTCCCCTCCTCTCCACCCTCTCCACTCTAAAAAGAAACTAGTAGGACGGCCTCATACAGACATTAAACCATGAAGTACACACACCACCTGCATTACTCTGTGTCCACATGTCCAGCCTGTTCTTTGTCTGAAGTGTTGGTTTCCGTACTGATTTCAGCTCTGGGCTAGCAGCAGGTCTAGGGGCCATTTTCCCAGGGACCCTCCAGGTTGTCAGTCCATCAGGTCTGGTCTTTTAATAGAGTTCTTGATCTGCACTCCCCTTTTTCTCATGCTACGTCAAGGACTCTACATTGTGTTCCCTATCAGGGCTGTCTTTGGTGGTAGCTGGGCACTATCTATTTCTTCTCTTTTCCTGCTTATGTAATCTCTCAATCATATGTCTCCTGGGCTCATTTTTCCTTGTGTCTTTGATGTAGAACTCTTTTATTAAAGATCTCAGGAAGTTAGTTGGGAGGTTAGGGACTTCCTAGGAGGGCAGGGGCACCTAAGGACCAAACCATCCAGCCAGGCTGAAACTACCCAGGATGGAAGTCCACAAAGGTCCCAGGCAGGGAGGATGTGGGTGGGCAGAGGAATGACAGGCTATGTTCTCTGAGGTGGTTTCATGAACCCTGTGTTTCAGCTTCTACAGCAGATGCAGAAGGACACCCTGATCTTTAACAACAGTGGCTATGACATAATTGCCTGGGCCTGGAATGGCCCAAAGTGGACCTTCAGAGTCATTGGGTCTTCTAGATGGCCTCCAGTTCAGCTGGTCATCAAGAAGACCAAAATCCAGTGGCACAGAAAGAACAAGCAGGTAGTGGGGATGCCATCCCTCCAGGTGACTACCTTATGAGCAGACTGGGGGCAATGCTTACATTCTTCACAAAGCAGAAAAGGGACTCCAGGGACAAAGCTACTGTGTTTTACCCAGCTCTGCCTGAGAAGGTCCAGGGACTAGAAGAAGGGTGCCTTGTAGGCATTGGTTCATACCACTAGGAGTACACAGAGATTCTTCTGTCCCTTTTACTTTACCTGTGAGTTATCCCTTGACATGGGCCCCTTCACATGGCTGCAGAACACCTGGTTTTCTTGCAGGTGCCTGAATCTGTGTGCAGCAATGACTGTTTAAAGGGGCAGTGGCGCATGGTTACAGGTGTCCACCGCTGTTGCTTCATATGTATGTCTTGTGAGGCTGGAACCTTCCTCAACAAGAGTGGTGAGTGAGCATGTGAGTGGGGTCTACAGACAAGAGACCCTGATATAGGCCACATGTGTACCCCTGGCCCCAGAGTCAGGGCCCCATGTCCTCTGCTGTTAGGTACCCTTTGGTTGGAGGATATCCACTGCCAGTCTAAATTCTTATCCAGCAAGAAGAAACAACAAAGTGAAAGCCTCAGGTTGGGTGTGTCCTTCCTCAAACTGTCCAGAAGGTGCAGACTCATCCTAACGTCAACTCCTTTATCCAAACAGATGTAGCTATCGTTCCCTTTGTACCCTCCTATCTGTATAGCATATCTTCTATTGCCATTGCCAAAGACAGCCAGCACTCTGAACACAGACTCTAACATTCTGCAGCTCACAAAACCAGCACTCCCCCACGCCACCCCGCAATGATGCAAGGTTGAGATCTGAGAGTAAACTGAAGTAGCTACAGGACTAGGCTCCTAAGGCCACATTCTTTACTTTGGATATTCTCCATTTGAGTATTTCTTTGCATTTTGGTTACTGTTGTCCTCAGGAAACCCTGGTGACACAGTGGTTAAGTGCTCTGACTGCTAATCAAAAGGTCAGGAGCTTGAATCTGCCTGGCGCTCCTTGGAAACTCTATGGAGTTCTACTCTGACCTAGAGGGTCCCTGTGAGTCAGAATCAATTTGACGACAGTAGGTTTTTTTGTTTGTTTGTTTGCTGTCTTCAGAAAATGCACAGAGCAGAAGTTCATGAAGTTGGATCTGGTTAGTGGAAGTGTTTGGGACACAGATCCAAATGCACTTCTTTAGGGACTGCCTGCTTCCATCCTGTCAGAGCCTCATTGGTATGTGGGCAGAGCTGTCAGATTAAGGTCTTCCCTAGGGGCCCCTTGGCTTGCGGATCCTTTCTGGAACCACATAAGACCTACCTGTATGTCCCACTTGGCCTCGAGACCCCCACTCAGGGTCACCTCTATCTCAGTGGGCCTGGTAGAGCCTAGCTCCTCTGGTACAGCTCTCCCAGCTGTGCTGTTCTGGCTCTCAGAAGCCTTTCCACTTTCCCTTCCAGACCTCTACCGCTGCCAGCCATGTGGGAAAGAAGAATGGGCACCCCAGGAAAGCCAGACCTGCTTCCCACGCACCTTAGTGTTTTTGACCTGGCACACTCCCATCTCTTGCATGCTGCTGGTGGCTAATACGCTGCTGCTGCTGCTGCTGGTTGGGACTGCTGGCCTGTTTGCTTGGCACTTCGATACCCCTGTAGTAAAGTCAGCGGGGGGCAAGCTGTGCTTCCTCATGCTGGGCTCTCTGGCGGTGGCCAGCTGCAGCCTCTATTGCTTCTTTGGGGAGCCTACGCTGCCCACCTGTTTGCTGCGCTTGGCCCCCTCTGCCCTTGGGTTCACTGTCTTCCTGTCTTGCGTGACTGTCCGCTCCTTCCAGCTGGTATTCATCTTCAAGTTTTCAGCCAAGGTTCCCACGTTCTACCGTGCCTGGGTACAAAACCATGGTGCTAGCCTGTTTGTGGTGCTCAGCTCCACAGCCCAGCTGCTGATCTGTCTAACGTGGCTTGCGGTGTGGACTCCACTGCCCATCAGGGAATACCAGCGT
Source organism: Heterohyrax brucei (assembly GCA_028571685.1). Classification (NCBI taxonomy): domain Eukaryota; kingdom Metazoa; phylum Chordata; class Mammalia; order Hyracoidea; family Procaviidae; genus Heterohyrax; species Heterohyrax brucei. Next base: position 35,508,670 of record CM053140.1, read on the forward strand.
TTCCCCCAGCTGGTGGTGCTTGAGTGCACCCAGGCCAACTCACTGGGCTTCATACTGTCTTTCACCTACAACGGCCTCCTCTCTGTTGGTGCCTTTGCGTGCAGCTACCTGGGCAAGGACCTGCCAGAGAACTACAATGAGGCCAAGTGTGTCACCTTCAGCCTGCTCCTCAACTTTGTGACATGGATCACCTTCTTCACCATGACCAGTGTCTACCAGGGCAGGTACCTGCTTGTTGTTAATGTGCTGGCTGTGCTGAGCAGCCTGTATGGAGGCTTCAGCGGCTATTTCCTCCCCAAGTGCTACGTGATCCTTTACCGCCCAGATCTCAACAGCACAGAGCACTTCCAGGCCTCCATCCAGGACTACACCAGGCGCTGGGGCTCCACCTGACTGCCTGAGCAGCGCTCACCACCTCCCTGCCTGAAGGGCCTGGGGCTCCCATGAGGCCTTTGGGCCCAGCCCATGGGAACGCTCCAGCCCAGGCCCCAGGCTGCCAGTTGAAGAGAGATGAAGATGTCTGACCCATGACCTGGTGTCAATTGCTGCTATCTGATGGCTTGTTCTGAAGTGGCCTTTGCTAATGGATGCAGGTACTCAAAGTTCCCCTTGAAACACAAGTTTCTTCAGATCAAGGAACATGTTTGTGGAAATTACCATATGAAAACCTAACTTGCTGTGTAAACTTTCACCAAAAACTCAATAAAATATTATTTTTTAAAGAAAGGAACATGCTTGTCTTCTGAAACTACTGGTTTGATAGAAGTGGGCAATTTAGAAATTGGCTACATAAAATGTGGAGAGAGAACGGCATGAAATAGCTGGCTTCCACACTTTCGTGAGTGTACTGACACTCAGAATGAGGGGGACTAGACAAATTGAATCGTTGTCTCTTTTCCTGACAGGTTTGGGGAAGGGAGGGTAGCAGAACATGCTAAGATTACATGATTACATTATATGATTCAACTGTGAGTGTTAGTAGCAGGATTCACTATGATTATAAAAACTGTAATTGTAGAAACTGTGACTGCAAAAGAGTGGCCTAAGGGGGAAGCACTATTGGAGAATACAGTCCCTTAAATGTTTTGCTATGCTGCTACTTTGTGAGGCTCAGAGCAAGAGAATAATATTCTCTCAGTTATATTTTATCAGATGTCAGAAAGGATGAAGCTGAGATGATTTTCAGAGAACCTAATCAGATCAGATGGATACCTGCAGCAGACCTGAATAGTCTGAGAGACTGAGAGACCTCACTCTGAGGACATTTTGCCCTACTGAAGGGGTAACTGTCAATGACTATTTTGAACTTGTAAAATCATCAGGAGGGAAAAGTTATCACCAAATACAGAAGAACCATGGCTAAAAAAGCCAAGGAGTGACCTGTGGTACAGTGAATTACTTAACATAGATAGCCCTTTTAGCCATGCATGATCTTGTAACTCCTACAGAGTGATTGTGTGGGAGTACGCAAGTTAGGTACTTGTGGACAAGCAGAGACTGGACAGCCTAATAATGCAAATAAGATGCATGAAAATAAGGTGTATGGAACCCTAATGAGGGGACTGGTCAGTTTCACCATGCTACCTGTTGGAATTGATTTGACGGCAGTGGTTTAAGCCTTAAAAAGAGCCAATCTCAGAGCAGTGGGGAAGCTCACTGTCACCAAGAAGAGCTAGGAGTGGAGTGTGTCCTTTGGACCTGGGGTCCCTGTTCTGAGAACCTCCTAGACCCGGGAGACAGAGAGAGAGAGAGAGAGAGAGAAAGAGAGAGAGAGAGAGAGAGATGTTACATTGGAGACAGCATGAGAGGTCAAGAACAAGAAGCAGTGGCAGAGAAAGGTGGCAGGAGAACCAGGAGACCAGTGTGGAGATCCTGCAGGGGGCTTCCTGTCCCACAGCGGGAGGTAGTAGCTACAATGCGTGTGCCGACCCGCAGAGCAGGAAAGCTGAGTGCCTTTGACCGAGGTTTCCCAGTGGAGTGGGGTGTTTCTGGGCACATATTAGGGAGATAGCTTTGTAACACTTGCTATAAGGGAGAGAAATGAGCAGAGGAAGTTGGGAACCTCACACCACCAAGAAAGCAGCACTGAAAGCAGAGCATATCCTTTGGACTTGAGGTTCCTGTGCCGAGATACTCTTCTTGAATTTGGACTCAACCTACTGGACTATGATAATTTCTCTTTTAAATGGACTTATAACTCGTGAACGGATTTGTGGCTTACTGGACTGTGACAATAAAATGAAGCCTTCCACTTGTGATGTTTTCTGTTAGAGCAGTACCAGGTGACTAAGACGCTTGCCTAACCAGGGCAGAGGCAAACCAGAGTGGTCCAGGGGCTGCGAGAGAGCCCCTGAGGAAGGCCCAGGAGCTATCCTGACTGAAGAACTTTATCCTGAGTCGTTCTTGATCCTAAATTATTATAACCTGTTACTTCCACAGTAAACTGTGTAATTGTGAGTGCAGTCTGTGAGTTCTGTGGCCACTGCAAGAAATTACTGAATCCAGTAGAGAAGTAGAGAGTACTTTGGGAGGGACAGCTGGTAGTCAGAATCCGTAAAAAGGTTACAGAAAGGAGGCATACCTGACTTCTACCTTTTAGGAATCAGCCGTAGGCTGAAGTTGGTGGTGATTCTCTCCTGTCTCATTAAGTTAGAGAAGGTCAGATGGCACCAGTGTTACACAAGGACTCCTTGCCTTCGAACTGATTCTGACTCGTAGCAACGCTGTAACACAGAGAACTGGCCCATGCGGTTTCCAAGAGCAGCGGTGGATTCTAACTGCCAACCTTTTTTTGGCTAGCGGCAGAGTTCTTAACCACAGTGCTACCAGGGACTTTTTTACACAATTAAAAAAAAAAAATGGCCATAAAGTGTATTCCGACTCATAGCGACCCTATACAAAATAAAGAAGTAAAACGTGTGTTTTGGCTACGCTTCCTGTCTGGGGCCGAGGTGGGGCGTCACTGCTTCAAGTCTGGGGTGTTGGGACGGCAAGGCGTTGCGTGCAGCCTGAGCCTAGCAATAACTGGTGTCCAGCTTGGTGTTGCTAAGCGACTCCGAAGGCGGGGCTCGGTGCCGAAAGGACTGTGGGTGGCCTCGCCCCTTTCTGCTTTCCATTGGTCATTCGCTGAGCGATCTCACCCCCTTAAAGAGAGACCTAGAGTTCCTGCGCCTCTGATGCGCCCCGCCCCTGCTGGCACGCCCTGACGTCACGTCCGGCGCGGGAGACAGCGGCTGTCTGCACGTCGGCTGGGGACAAACAGCCTGGGCAGTTGGTAGGGGGACGGTAGGGGCGACCGGGATTGGGACAGTGAGGCCAGCACGGGGAGGACCGCGCAGGTGAAGAGGGCTCAGGGCGAGAGCGGGAGGTAGCGGCCCACCGGGGCCGCTAACGGGCGTGTGAGTGCGACTCCTTCCGCCCGGCCGCTGAGGAGCTGTGGGCGGGGCGTGGGCTCCGCTCACCTGGTCGCGCCGTTGGCTTTCCGTGCTGGCTGGCGTTCTTTTGCTTCTCATTCCGCTGCCTGTTCTCAAACTGATTACTCCGCGCGGCACCCTTTCAAGACCTTGGTTCTCCTATTCTGTGGCATGCTTTTCCCACCCCCAGCAGTCTGCCTGCATCCCTGGCACCTGTCCTCTCTGTATTCCCACCGTGGGCAGCTCCTCTGCCCTCAGGTCACCCCGGAGGCGCTCTAACTCGTTCGGTCCTCAGCGTGTATTCTCTAATGTTGACCTTTTGAGTAGTGCAAACCCTGTCATTTTCTTGTCTCACGTGCAGGGGCTTTCCCTTCGGCTTCGCTGGCCAGGTGGCCCTTCCACCTTCCTTTCAGACCATGGATGGCTCTTTCGTGCAGCACAGCGTGAAGGTCCTGCAGGAACTCAACAAGCAGCGGGAAACGGGCCAGTACTGCGACGCCACTCTCGACGTGGGGGGTCTGGTGTTCAAAGCACACTGGAGCGTCCTCGCTTGCTGCAGCCACTTCTTCCAGAGCCTCTACGGGGATGGCTCAGGTGGCAGTATTGTCCTCCCTGCTGGTTTTGCTGAGATCTTTGGTCTCTTGCTGGACTTCTTCTACACTGGTCATCTGGCCCTCACCTCGGGTAACCGGGATCAGGTGCTTCTGGCAGCCAGGGAGTTGCGTGTGCCAGAGGCTGTGGAGTTGTGCCAGAGCTTCAAGCCCAAACACTTGGTGGGACAGGCCCCAAGTGGCCAGAGTGGGCTGGGAAAGCCTACCTCCCAGGAAGGGAGCATCCGTGTTAAGGAGCCAGCAGGCTTGGAGGAAGAGGACGTTGTGGGGACTCTGGGCCAGGCCCCCAGGAGTCAGGATACCAGCAACAGTCACAGCCCTCAGAGGCCTCCGCTTTGTCCTCCTGTGCAGAGCGAGAGCCCTTCCTTCCTCCATGGGAAATTCAGGCAGGCCCTAAGGCCTGGTCCCCCAGAGGACAAGGAGCCTGAGGACTGCAAAGTGCCCCCGAGGCCCGTTGAGGCCGAAGGTGCCCAGCTACAGGGCGGGAGTCATGAGGTACTGTGATCAGGTGTGGGGAACGGGAGGCAGAGGTAGAGGGGAAAGACTGACACTTTATTAGCATACACCTGGACCCCAAGGGAAAACTTGTATCACCTGGGTCCTTTCTGCATACCTAGGTAGGTGGCTTACCCTACAGCCTTGGGTTAGTGCTGACCGTGGTGGCCAGCATCCTGGGATGCAGTTAGCTGCCTTGGGGCCCAGGTGTTTCCCCAGGCATCCATTTCCCACACACAGAGCCACTGACTTCTCAGGGACCTTGAAAGGAATAGTCACTGATGAGGGGACTTCTCTGGGATGTCCCAGGGTTGGGGCCTAGAACAGAAATGGAGCTGAGCCCCCGTGCTGACTTCTGTGGTGACCTCGGCCTCTCCTGCTGCCTCTCTGCTCTAGTGGGAAGTGGTGGTCCAAGTCGAGGATGATGGGGAAGGCAATTATGTTTCTGAGCCTGAGACTGTGTCTGCCAAGAGAGAGTCCACCGTAATCACAAAGGCCTGTGCAGCTGAGCCAGCCCCGGGCTTAGGCTCCCCAGCGGCTGAGCCCACTGAGAACAGGAGAGGTGCAGTGGGACCAGTCGAATGTCCTACTTGTCACAAAAAGTTCCTCAGCAAATACTATCTGAAAGTTCACAACAGGTAAATGCTCTGTTTTTTTTCTGTTTCTTTTTCTTATTTGCCATTGGGAGGGTCCCGCACACGCCGTTTCTGTGTGCACAGGCCCTCTCAGACCTGCAGAGTGCTGGCATTGGCTCGCCTCTGCTCATGAGAGTCTGAGGACCCAGCTTGGTTAGACTCTTTTAGCCCTGTAGTTGGGAATGGGTATCTGGACACCTTGTTCTACCTACTGTCTGCCTTGACCCCAGCTGGTTACTGCCAAGGGATGAGAGGGATATATGGTCCTGAGTTGGGGCTCTAAGGACTGACCTTCAGTACCACTAATGCTTGGCAGTTGGGCTGTGGACCATGGTGGGTGCCACCCATATTTGTGGGAGAGATACACCAGAGCCTCAGGCTGGCAGAACACCTGGGAGAGTCCAGGTGGATCACAGACCACCCTAGTCTTCCTCCCACGCTGGGATGTTTCCCAGACTCTGCTGGCAGCAGCTGTCTCCGAGCAGAGCATTTAGCTACACACACAGGTTCAGTGGCATGTAGAAAGACTTGTGTGTCTAGAGCTGCACCGTAGTAGTCAGTGACTGTGTGTGGTTATATTAACAAAGGTAGATAGAAAGTTGAGCATCTCAGATGGACTAATCACATCTCAAATGCTCAGCAGCCACATGTGGCTGCTGGCTCCTGAACTGGCCAACCCCGACGTAGAATGTTTTCATTATTGCAGAGTTCTCTGGAAAGTGCTACTCCAGAGTCTCCGCGGGATCCCTGGGGATGGCAAGTTAGATGATGGGCCTTCTAGTCCCCCTACCCATGACCTCACTGGTTCCCCATTGCACTGTTTGTTGACCAGGCCAGATTAGGAACATACTTTTTTTCCGCATGACATGTAAGACGTCACTGCAGTTAACTGGTGTTGGAGCTGCGTGTGTATCTGTGTGTCCTGTTCTGAGGTAGCTGCCACCAGGGGAGCCTTGGGAACATTCTAGCATGAGAAGGAACTTGGGGTGGTCTGGGTTCTGCCTAGACTCCCCTGGTGTTTCTCCAGCATGAGGCTGTGGTGCACAGAACTGTCCCTGTCCTTATCTCATGCTGGCCTCCTTGTTCTACTGCCAACATATTTTGGGTAGCTAGATTGGCCCGGGGAACTGAGAGGGGAGTGATGGCCTCATTGGGATGGCGATGAGGACAGGTGACATAGCAGTGTAGATGAGGGAAGTGTCAGGCCTCTGACAGGCTGGTTGAAGCTGACTCAGTGTCACTTATAGTTGAACCCTAACATCAGGGTTTTTATTTCATTTATTCCAACAGACGGTCTATCAGGTAGCAAACAAGGTGCTCTGGGCACTTGGGACACATTAGTGAGCAAAAAGATCCTTTATGGCACTTACCGTCTAGTAGGGTGATACAGATGAGGTATGTAGCAAATAAGGAAGCTATACAGTGTGATGGAAACTCGGGTGGCGTCATGGTTAAGTGCTACGTCTGCCAACCGAAAGGTCTGCAGTTCAAATCCACCAGGTGCTCTTTAGAAACTATGGGGTAGTTTACTGTGTCTGTGCGGTCACTGAGTCGGAATTGACTGGACAGCAGTGTGTTTGTTTTTATTTTGATAACAGTATGATAGAAGGTGGGAAGCACTGCAGAAAAAGAGACTGAGCAGTTCCAGGGACTGGGGAAGTTCAGGGTGGGCTTGGCTGCCGTTTTAAATGGAGCTGGTGTGGGAAGACTCACGGAGAAGGTGAGAGTGGAGCAGAGTGGAGGTAAGGAAAGTAACTGAGTGGATGACGGGGGAAAGAGCATGCTGGGCAGAGGGAGGAGCCAGAGGAAGGGTCCCAAGGTAGGAGGGAGCCTGGCATGTTGGCAGTAGAACAAGGAGGCCAGCATACTGGGACAGAGGGAGCCAGGCAGAGAGACACGGAGTGTGAGGCTGTGAGGTGATGGGGACAGGCCAGCAGGCACAGGGCAGTGTGCCCATAGGCCCTGTGAGGCTTCTGACTGAAAAAACCCCTCTGACTACTGAAGGTCAGACCTGGGGAGCCAGGGGTGGGAGCAGGGTGCACTGTTCTGTACCAGCTGGCCTGCCTGTCACCTCATGGCCTCACTGCCCAGGTCTGTCTGTCTGACTCCCTCTGTTCCACTGTGTTGGTCTCTGGTTTACCTCCAGTGCTGCAGGGGGGAGTTGTCAGGGGAGGCGAGGAGTAGTACTCAGTTTCTGAACATAGTCCAAATATTGACCCCATGAAGCTCTGGGCAGAGTGAATTGTTTCCTCAGAGAGTCAAGACCCAAGGATTGTTTCTGCTTCCAGACAGCATGCTAGCTGCTGGGCCACCCCCTCAGCTGTTGTAGTGGTCAGGTCAGTGGTGATTGGTTAGTGAGGCTGGAAAAGGTAGACTTGAGGCCTATTGTCTGCTGTGGCCACTGGCCCTGCAGAGTCTCCACTGAGGAGCATTCTGGGCTTGCCCTGCAGGTTTCTCAGCTGAGACTGAAGAGGCCTGCTCTGCTCAGGGCTGTCTGGTGTCTAACTGACTCCTGTGGTGGCCCTGGGCTTGCCTTAGGACAACGCTTTATATCTGCTGGTCAGCGTCCACCAGTCCGTGGAGAAGCCACAGGGCTTTGGGGGAATGAAAGGCTGGGGGCGCCCTCAGTCTCCAAACCCCCTGTAACTTTTCCTGGCAGGAAACACACTGGGGAGAAACCCTTTGAGTGTCCTAAATGTGGGAAGTGTTACTTCCGGAAGGAGAACCTTCTGGAGCATGAAGCTCGGAACTGCATGAACCGCTCGGAACAGGTACTTGAAAGCTGGCCTGGCTTCTGTGGGTGGGTGTCCTGGCCTCAGCCTGTTTGCCTTTGGGACCAGGTCTACAAACTCTGTCTTGGATGGGGCTCCCATCCCTCCTTTTGATGGAGGAGAGCCACAGGGTTATGGCCTGGCTTTATAGAGACCAGTCCAGGAGGTCCTCTGGGGATGATACAGGTCTGCCAGACTGGGCCCTGCTCCACCTTGGGCTTTGGAGAAAGAAGGGGGGTGTTTGTAGGAGTGGCTGCTAAAAAGGCCTCCCAGCCTGCCTCCTGGCTATCCCACCACTGGCCACAGGTGACAGGACACTTCTTCCCAGTGGCCTGTTTGGGCACAAGAAGGGCCTGGTGCGGTGGGTTTGCAGTGCTCAGTGGTGGTCAGGGCAGGCAGTTTACGTGTTGCCCTCTCCCACCCGAGCGTCCCCCCACCCAGGCAGACTCCTCCCAGCAGCGAGTGGAAGCCCGGGCAGAGGCTGCCGCCACGGGCAGAGGCCCCCCCTGATGCCGGCCCCGCTTGCCCCTCACACTGCCAGGTCTTCACGTGCTCCGTGTGCCAGGAGACCTTCCGCCGGAGGATGGAGCTACGAGTGCACATGGTGTCCCACACGGGGGAGATGCCTTATAAGGTGAGGCTTGGGCCTGGCCCGTGGGGTGTGAGTGGACGGGAGCCTCTTAACTAGGGTGCAGCCTCAGGACCCCTCCTCCTAAGTCCTTTTTGGGGGTGGTGTCAGGCTTCTGTGCCCATGTAGTAACCCCTCATATCTCAGTCTTGCTGCTGAGAGGGCAGGCTCGGTGTCTGTGAGCACAGCACTGTGATCTTGGCCCCTCATTCATACCAGGCTGATGATCCTCCCTGCTTCTCGGGCCAGGCCCTCCCCTCCAGTTCCTGCCCTATCTTAGTTATCTAGTGCTGCCATAACAGAGCTACCACAAGTGATGTCTGTAACAAATGTATTTTCTCACAGAAAAGGCTAAAAGTCCAAATTCGTGGTGTCATCTCCAGGGGAGGGCTTTCTCTGTTGGCTCTGGAAGAAGGTCCTTGTCAGTCTCTCACTGGACTGACAGCTTCTGAAGCTCAGGGACCCTGAATCCAAAGGACACACTCTGCTCCCAGTGCTTCTTTCTTAGTAGTATCAGGTCCCCAAATCTCTGCTTGATTCCCTTTCCTTTGTATCCCAAGAGATTGCCTCAAGGCACAGTACGAGCTTGTAGATTGAGTCCTACTTCAGTAACAGTTGCTCACTGGTCTACCTCAACATTGTAGAGGTAGGTTTTACAGTATATGAGAGAAAACACACCCCACTGGGAATCCTGGCCCAGCCAAATTGATACACACCTTGGGGGGTACACAGTTCAATCCATGGCATGCCACCCTTTGGCGTCTCCAAAATCACATCCTTGGAACAATGCAAAATGTATTCACTGTATCATGTTATAACAGAAGTCTTAACTCCAAGTCCCAAATCCAAAAAGTCCTCTTTATCTGTGAAATCTGGAACACAAGTTAGCTGCTTCCAAAATACAATGGCAAAACAGGCACAAGTTAAGATGTTTCCATTACAAATGGAAGAAATTGCAAGGAAAGCAAGTCAGCAGAACACATTACATTAGTCCTCAAGGCTTTCAAAATAATTTTGTTCTCTGAGACATTTTAGACCATGGTCCTGCCCTCTAGTCTCCAGATATTGGTGACACTCCAGATTCTGAGTGGAAGGCCCTTGGCCCTGGGCTACAGCTCCGTGTTCCAGGCCCACTGGGTCAGCAACTTGGCTCCCTGGGCTTTAGGGGCACCACTTTCCTAGACTGAGGGGCAACTCCACCCTTTGAAACACCAGAGGCCATGGCTCCACTCTTTGAAACCCCCAAGGTCATGGCCACACAATTTGAGACAGAGGCAGCTTGTCTCTCAAGATTTTGCTGCTTGTGGCCTCTTGGCCGGGGCCTCATAGCTGCATCTGCCCCTCTGGGGCAAGTTTTCCACAGCTCAGTAGCTGCGCTGCAAAGTGCCTTGAAGGTAGTCTCCACCAGGAAGCCGCCTGCACACAGGCAGTGAGTTCTCTTGCTCCGTGGGTCAGCTTCAGCACCATCTCCCAGTAGTTTTCTGGTTCTGCTGCTGCAGGTTCACCACTGCTGCTGGTGCTACTCCATCCATTCAGAGTTCAAAGCCATTCCCACATTTTAGGACTCTGTTTTAGCAGCACCAGGTGACTGACATATGCCCTGATGATGGAAAGCAGCTAGGCTTCCATCATTGCCTCGAGGTGACTAGGGGCTTGTTTTCCAGTGTTCATCCTGCTCCCAGCAGTTCATGCAGAAGAAGGACCTGCAGAGCCACATGATCAAGCTGCATGGAGCTCCCAAGCCCCATGCTGTAAGTGCCATCCTGGGCCAGGGCTGGGCTTGCTGTGATGCTGGGACTCCAGGAGTGAGGCAGCTGGGAGGGACTAAGTGCTCCCGGCCTGCCCACCCCATTCTCATCCCAGACTTGGGCCTGTCTGCCTTGCAGTGTCCTACTTGTGCCAAATGCTTCTTGTCACGGACGGAGCTGCAGCTGCATGAGGCCTTCAAGCACCGTGGCGAGAAACTGTTTGTGTGTGAGGAGTGTGGGCACCGGGCCTCCAGCCGCAATGGCCTGCAGATGCACATCAAGGCAAAGCACAGGTGTGGGCAGCTGTCCTCTTCCCGGCTCGTGGGTTAGCCACCAGCCAGCCAGGAAGGCCTTTTGCTGACGTTCATGGTGGAATGAGACTGTGTCCCTGCCTCTGAATCCCAGGCCTGCTCCCTTTCCGGGGTGGGGGACCCAGAGAGTGAGCAACTTTGCCAGGTAGAGATGTTGGGAGGTTTCTGTGTCTCCCTGGGCAAATTCTTGGTCCTAAGGCCCACTTCCTGGATCCTGGTATGTCTGTGTCCTGTGACTCCCATCCCCATGGGCATCCGCTTCCAGTTGGGATGAGGAGGGGCCCCTGTCCTGGCCCCTGTTCCTGGGCATTTCGATGCAGCCTGGGCCTGGTCCAGGGGTGCAAGCAGCCTTGTGTTGGCTTTAGTGCCCAGGTATGCTTCCAGCTGAGTAGAGGTGTTGGGTTTGCTTCCCTCAGTGATGCTTTTGCCCTATGTCCCCTGCCTGGGCAGGAATGAGAGGCCATATGTCTGCGAGTTTTGCAGCCACGCCTTCACGCAGAAGGCCAACCTCAACATGCACCTGCGCACGCACACAGGCGAGAAGCCCTTCCAGTGCCACCTCTGTGGCAAGACCTTCCGAACCCAAGGTGAGGCAGGCCCTCCCCCTCACTCCCCTGCCCCAGGGCCAAGTCCAGGCAACTGAACTCCTGCCTGTCCTTGTAGCCAGCCTGGACAAGCACAACCGCACCCATACTGGCGAGAGGCCTTTCAGCTGTGAGTTCTGCGAGCAGCGCTTTACTGAGAAGGGGCCCCTCCTGCGGCATGTTGCCAGCCGTCACCAGGAGGGCAGACCCCACTTCTGCCAGATTTGTGGGAAGACCTTCAAAGGTATCTGGTCCGGCACAAAATCATCCAGCCTTGCCTTTCCCTGAGGAAGGTCTGGGTGACCTGCATGTCCTCCTGACTTGAGGTGAAGGGCTTTGTGGGGGCGAGGAGTGAGCCCAACGGTGGACTTCAATTGTTCATTTCTAGCAGCAGAACCTTTCTGCTGATGGCATCTCTTACACCCCATGATTGGGCAGAGGAGCTGCTTTGAGGGAAGTGGTGGGCAGGGCCTCCATGGTGCTGTGCCACAGCCGCTTTTCAAGGTGGTGCTGTGGAGTCCTGGCAGGGTCTTGTAGAGCTGTGGAACTCCCGGCTTCTGCTCAGTGCCCCTCGCCACATGCCTGTTCCCTGTGGGTCCTGCAGCTTCCAGTCTCCCAACTTGAGGGCATGATCCTGGCCCACTTCTTGTGTCCGCTGGAGAATGTCTCATGCCTCTGTTCCTTCTGCAGCTGTGGAGCAGCTGCGCGTGCATGTCAGGAGGCACAAAGGAGTGAGGAAGTTTGAGTGCACAGAGTGTGGCTACAAGTTCACCCGACAGGTAGGACCCAGGGCTGAGCCTGAGCTCCCCGCTCCCTCAGCTTCAAGCCCGTATCCCCCAGGCCTGGGCTCCCGCTCCCCATGTCAGGCCCCTCCCCCCAGCCCTGTGTTCCACCCTCCACCTTGGGCCTACCTCCCCAGCCTTGAGCTCCGCTCCCTCCACCTGAGGCCCCTCTCCCAGCAGCCTGAAGTCTCCTCTCAGGCCAGGCTCCCCCTTCATCTCAGCCACATCTTCCCCCAGCCCTGAGCTCCCCATCCTCTGTGCCTCAGGCCCACCTGCGGAGACACATGGAGATTCACGACCGGGTGGAGAACTACAACCCACGGCAGCGCAAGCTCCGAAACCTCATCATTGAGGATGAGAAGATGGTGGTGGTGGCACTCCAGCCACCTGCTGAGCTGGAGGTGGGCTCAGCTGAGGTGATCGTGGAGTCCCTGGCCCAGGGTGGCCTGGCCTCCCAGCTTCCTGGCCAGAGACTGTGTGCAGATGAGAGCTTTGCTGGCCCAGGTGTCATGGAACCCTCACTCATCATCACAGCCGCCATCCCGGAGGACTGTGACACGTAGCCTGCCCTGCACCTATGGTCCCGACCCCCAATAAACCACATGGCTTTGGACTTGAGTATTGAGTCCCTTCCCCAGATCATGACTCCAGTGATGCCCCGTCCTCCATTTCCTCAAGAAGTGGGGTCCTGTCAACCTTTTCTAGAGCGCAAAGCTCAGCTGCCTTGCCAGAGAGTGCAGCTTTGTGGGCCATGCCTCTGGTTCCAGACTTTTACATCTCTTTTTCAGTCCCTTATTCTGTCAGGATTTTCGAACTAGGAGCATAATGCAGATAGGGCAGTAGTGCTGTTTTTATAGTTGAGGTGGTCACAGCTCATTAAGGTAGAAGTCATCAGTAAGCCTTTGAGAGTCAAAGCAGAGTGGCCAGGGCCTCTAGCCACATCTTGTTGGCTAGTCAAGGCTGAGGCTTGCTTAGTTCCCAGGGTCTGAGGAGGGCTAGGCTCAGGGCCAGTGAAGCGCTGCTCCTTGGCTGTGAGTGCCCACCAGAGGTGACCTTTCCCTTGTGTTGGGGGGTGGTCCCACCTTGGGGTATAGGGAAAGCTAGGCCAGGGAGGGTGAGAGGCCTTCATGGTGCTGGTTGCAACCCTGGTCTCCAGGTTTGCAAGTGATCAGGAGCTGAAAAGTGGGGGGGGCCACACGGCACTGAGTGTGGGCACTGGTAGCAGAGCATCTGTGATTAGAACCTCTCAGCTCTCAGCGGGTTCCTGACTGCCCTGCTTCCATTTCCTCATTGAATGGACCAATACAGCTTCACAGACAAGGATTCAATGAGAAAACCCAGTTTGTCTTCAGGCTAACGACCACCCTAAATTTACCTGATGCTCAGGACCTACTGGCAAGGTGGCTCACACACCTGTCAGGAAAGGGTGCTGTCTTCTGGCTGGTTGTCAGCTGGGACCTCGGCCCAGGCTGGGAAGGGCCTGGGCTTTCTCACAGCATGGATCCTGGGTCCGAAGAGACAGCTGAGTCTGCCAGGCTCATGTATGATCTAGTTTTGGAAATCATGTACTGTGTCATCTCTGTCACGTGCTGCTGGTTGAGGTAGCCACCAAAAAGGCACTTCCAGATTCATAGAAGAGGGGACATGGGCCCAACTGCTGGATGAGAAGTTTTAAAACTACCACCCACACAGTAGGTACAGAAGGGCAAGTACTTGGCGCAGGTAAACAATCAGTAGTAGTGATGGTCTTGATGCCAACAGCTGCAGAGTCAGGTACGAAAATCTATCACTGATGGCTTTCTGCAACTCCACCTCCACACTTAATTCCTCCTGGAGTTTGAGGCTAGGAACTGGCCTTCACCATCTTTCTCTTACCCTTGACCTTGGAAGTTCAGGGCTAAGGAACAGCATTTAGTGGCACTGACAACCCAGATTCCTCATTTCTTTTCCTGTAGAGGTTATGAGCTGTTTGAGGTCTCCCTCGGGAAGGGTATGAAAAAACAAACTATAGCTTCAGGACACTCCCCTTCTTGGCCCTGGTGCTAACTCTCCCTTGGTTTACTGGGAGATGGGGAAAGCATTCCTATGCTTGGTGTCAAATGTGAACTCAGCTTGCTTTGGGAGTCTTCCATCTGAAAGGCTCCACCTCCCGGGGTCAGCCTCATCTCAGTGCAGGGGACTCCATGCCGCTCTGCATGTCGCTTCAGGAGAGGGCAAGGGGAAGATGGAAGGTGAGGAGGCTGAAGCCAGCCAAGTCCTGAGGTGACGGCTTCCTCACTTCTTAGGATTAAGCCACGTGCCTCCCTCAGTGTGTCCTGCACTTGGCCTCTTTCTTCACTACAGCATGTCTTGTAACAATCTGAGACAAGAAAGAACTCAAGTAGTTTTCATAAACTATGTCCCCATAAGACCCAAGAGCCCTGGGCTCCTGGGATCTGCCCAGTCTCAGGCAGCACAGGAACCTCTCTACACTGCTCCTTGTTACTTTCCTGCTGTTCTTCCCCTGACACCTTTGGTTTCACCCAAAGGATTCCCAGCATAAAGATAAAGTCAATGACATAATGACCATCAAATGTACAGGAAATAATTTTATTTCAAAAAGTCTGAAGGCATTCTACAACTGTACACAGGACTCTGGACATGTAAGCCTACAGAAAAAAACAAATAAATACACAAATCTGCCCCATGCTCTGGGGTGGAATTTGATGTGGACACCAGGAGGGTGCCCTTCATTACCTAAGAGAATATGTGAAACCATATAAATATAGAATATTTCAGTAGATTGCCATTAAATACCAGTCACTGAATCTTCATAACTTGTAGATGGGCAAGGTTCTGTACACACCCAACATGGAGAGACTGTCACATCCCCAGCCACCCGGTATCTGTCCCAACGTCAGCATGCCGACACCTTGGAGGGGTGGGGACTCTACGGCCTAGAATCCAGGGCAAGAAGAACAGGAAGGTCGCAAAGGACAAGGTCCTGGTGGCATGGACACAGGCTGTTCTGGCGAGCATCCATAGAAAGAGGACACATCCGCCCCCATCCTGGTCCTCACTGGTCCATACCAAAATCATCTCTCGCCTGAGCAGTCAAACAGTGCGGTAGAATGGTGGTTAGTCATGAGAAAGCAGTCACCAGAAGGATCAGGAATGCAGGACACTGATCACTCTGCAGCCCAGCCCCAGGTCTCCTCCCCACTAGGAAGTTTCCCAAAGGGACACCAGATGGATGCCTTACATGCAAGCGAACTGGTGAGCCTGCCTGGGCACAGACCTCAGAGTCAGAATGCAAACCACGTGTGAGCTACAAAGCACTTGAAGCACTCTGTCCCTGCAAAAAAGCCTGCCTTTATGCCACTCCATAAATCAGCTCTTAGGAAACCACTGTCCTCTATAGTGTCACTGTTAATTCATTCACAAAGGGATGGAAAGAATTCATATGAGTACAACATACACTTGCCTGGTCCCTGGCCACAGTCCCTACTGGACCTACTCAGACTACTGAGGGGACCTCTAGCATTCTCACCTGGTAAGAATGGTGTCCCTGCAGCCAGCCCCTGAAGAGGGGCACCAGGAAGGAGTCCTTTCCACATGACTGAGACCAACATCCCTCCCCTGGAGAGCCTCCTAGCCCCACCTCCCAGAAATGACCTTGGTCTAGCTACTATCACATCTGCTATCACAGCTCCTTGGGGGCGGGCAGGACTTTCCTGCACTGAGCTCTGTGACTGGTATGTGTCTGGGGCCGGGTTAGTCCAGCAAGGGGAGAGGTAGCAGAGCCAGGAAGCGGCCTCCTCTCAGCCCTGCCATGGCACGAGGGCAGCCCAGGCCTTTCTGCCTGTAAGTAGGCTAGCAGAGCATCACAGTGCACAGACAACCTCTGCGCTGGACAAGCCTACTCGGCAGGCACTGGGGCCGGCAAAACCCCACACAATCCCCTGGGTTCAAGCAGCTCCCTTGGAAACGATGGGCTGAGGGAGCCAGTCATCTTGGGCTGAGACCACAGTTGGGTATGGGGGTGTAAGGGTAGGTAAGCCTTGAATCACCCATACAGATACAGACCAGGAGGGATGAAGGGTGCAGGGGCCCCATGAAGCAGAGGACACAACATCCAAGCCCAGGCATAGGCTTGGGGCACAAAACAAGCACCTTAACCAGAGAAGCCTGACCCTAAGAGGCTCAGATCCACTTCCAGGCTGCCAACAGGAGTCCCCAGCCAGGGCTTGACCCAGTGGACACCCTCACAGGGTACTTTCCCCCACTCCATTCCTTCCCACAGTGCTAGGCACACAGGAGCTTAGCAATGATAGAGTGAATAGCCCAGTAGGGAAGCCAAGTGTCCCAACTGGGACCCCTGCCAGAGGCCTCAGGAGGGACTCAGGCACCAGGGCTTCTCCTGGGACCACATGTAGCATCCTTAATAACAGAGTTTTAAGTGCAATTTGTTCTGCAGTGGTCCTAAAATGAATCTGGTTTTCTCAGTGAAAACACAGCTCCCCAAGTGAGGTCACTGGGAAAAGGCAATGCCACTGACTTTTCCTCTAAGGAGGTACATGCGGCTAAATGTCCTGAAAAGACAAATTCAATCAAAGGCTACTTTGGGTATCTGGAGGAGACAAACCTCGCAGTCCACAGGGAGACAATCAGGACTCCCTGAGCTGTGCTCTTTCCTTGAGGCTCTTCCTGTCCCCTGCCTCCAGATCTGGCCGAGCTGAGGAACCTCAAATCACCCCAGCCCCACAGAAAGCTTCTGCAATGGCACTTTGCTAGACTTAAAAAAAAAAATTCAAATCCAATCATGTTCCTAGCTTCTCCCTCCACTTTACAGAAGGGTTGATCTGCAGGTATTGAAAAGCCTGGATTCACTGAGTTTCTCCACCAGACTTCCTGCTCAGGCAATGGGCTTCTCCACCTGCAGGTACAGTGACAGCTCGGGTTCAGGGCAGGGCCCCAGGAACCACATACAAATGTCCACCCATTTGCTGAGCTGGGCTCCATGAGGCTCCCAGCTCTCCCCGACACAGGTCTGGCCTTGTATTTGGGAGATTTTTGCCTTCCTTCATCAGGCTGGGACACAAACCCAGCACAAGCTTCCATGCTGGGTCACAACACACCTGGAGGGGTGGTGGGTAGGGGATTCAGCTTCCACCACGGCCCATGTGCTCTGGACACAGAAAGACTCCTCCAAAGTCACTCTCCTGTTCACAGTCCCACTGTCCTGAACCCACCGCCAAAGCCCTCACCTTTGTGAGGGGGGCCTTGGTAGGGGGGCCTTGGTAGGAGACCCTGGTAGGGTGAGGCATTAGGCAGGCAGGTTCTCCTCCATCTGGGGAGCTGGTTCCTTGCGAGGACCAGCACTGGACATGCAGCTGCGGAGCCTCACGTACAGCCAGGGCCTGCTGACCCCTGGTACTCCTGGTCCAGATGGAGGTACTCAGGAAGGCAGGCCCAGGTCACCTTTAGGCTTCTCATGGGACTGCACACCCGTCCCCCAGGAAGTGACCTCTTCTCCCAGGGTAGGAGTGAACAGGCACAGGTGGTGACAGCAAGAGGGACATGTGCTACAATTGTGAGCTGAGGGCCCACAGGTGGGGATCAGAGAGACACTGGTGGAGGTGGCTCTTCTGCAACCAAGCAAGTGGCATCTGTGACCAGCTCTGGCTCCAGCAGCCATGACTCTGGGCTCCAAGTGTGCAGAAACTTTCCAGGTGGTGGCTCCCAAGGGCCCACATTCCACCCGGGGAGCCCAACCTGTCCTCGTGCAGGAAGGAGGGTTGCTGCTCCTAAAAGGTGCAGGTCACCTGCACTGAGGCCCTCCCCGGGCAAGGCCGGGGCTAGTGCAGCTCATCCAGGTTCTGTGGCTGCCGGAGGCGGCCCAAATTCACCTCGGGGCTGCCACTGTCCAGCTCAAAGCCACGCCCGCCTGAGGGCATCTGGGGCATGAACTGGCGGAAGATGCTGACACTGCCATGCCAAAAGGTGGGCTCTGGGAGCCGCCCCACCACACTCCAGGCTCGAGTCTCTGGGTCATATGCTTCCACCACATCCGAGAGTTCAAAGGTATTGTCGTAGCCGCCAGAGACGTACAGCTTCCCACCCAGGACAGCCAGGCTGCCCCCAACGTGCACCTGTGGGCCATAAGGGGACAGGTGAGGGAAGGCTGGCAGCAGGGCAGGGCAGAGTCCCCTCTCAGGCTGGGCCATGAGCATCTCATGGGAAGCTGTCAGTCTTGCTGAGGGGCAGCCATGGCACCTTCTGGCAGCAGTGGAGCCATCCTGTGCAGAGCTGTTCCCTAGAAATAACTCAGGAACTACTCAGCTAAGACAAGCCACTGTCCTGCCTACACCTGGCTAAGAAAATGGGGACTCGCCAGGAATCAAACACCATGCTGGGACTGGCAGGTAATCCTTCCCTGCAGCAGTAATGGTAGCCTCTGTGAACACACCCAGTCTCCTCGGGCACAGGTGGAGCCCCACAGAAGAGGTCATCTCACGGGCCTGCTGCAGCAACTCTCTGGGGAGAACAACTACTCCCCCGACCTTACAGACAGGGAAACTGAGGACTGCATGGCTGTCAAGAGGTAGAGCTCGGGGCCTGAAAACCTGGGGTCTAGTGCATCTTTCCCCAACGGGCTACAACAGTTACATGAAGCCTATTGGGTGGGAAATGATCCAGTTACTGAGGCCCAGTGTAAAGAAAATGTTAAGTTGTAATGTCTGGAATTACATCATCAGCCACACAGGTCTCAGGAGAACAGGTTTGGGAATTTTAAGTAAGATGGAAAAGAAGGTCCTAGCAGGGTACAGATAATGTGTCAGGGACTAGGAAAGGTGCCAGTGGCCAACTGTAGCCAAGCCTTCCAGGTACCATGACCCACTCAGGCTCAGGGAGCTCTCTCCCAACGTGCAGTCTTCTCTGCAGCTGTTGGCATACTGGTGTCCTGTTTCAGAGCACACAGCAGGTGCTCAATAAACGCCCACCCAAGATGAGTTCCTGGGGGTGGGGACAGAGAGTAGGTCAGTCCCCACAGACCTGCTGTCTGACCTTATCTCCTCTGCTGTCCCCTGTTCACTCAGCCACCCTGAGCTGCTGGCTGGTCCATGAACACACCAGGACACTCACCAGAGGCCTTTGCACAGGGTCTTTCCTCTACTAGAACACTCTTCTCCAAACGACTGTATGGCTGGCTCCTGAATATCCTGATCTGTGCTCAGAAATCAACTTAGCGGTGAGGCCTAAACAGCCAAGACCACGCCTTCCCCCTTCTCAGTATCCTGACTCCCTCCCCTAGCACTTATACTGGGTACCAGATGGGGCCTTCTGCTATTGACCACTGCCATCTCCTTATCAGGCCGTTGGCTCTACAAGGACCAGGATTGCTATCTGCCCGGTTCTCTGCTGTGTCCCCAGTGCCTACAAAAGTGCCTGCCCAGAGGTGTCCAATCAGCACCAGTCAAATGAAAGAATTCACTAAGCTATGTGGGCCTGAAATCTCACTCAACTTCTCTCTGCCTTAGCTGATCTTCAAGGGCAACTTGAGACTAACAGAAGCTCCTCTGTTACACAACGTAACAGCCACTGAAGGCTCTACACATGGCCCTACCCACCACCACTGTCTATCAAATAAATGATGACAATACTTCAGCCCCCAAACGAGTCCGGCCTGTATGTCCGCTGTGACACATCAGGGCACTCACCTGGTTCATAGATGGGATCTTGTCCCACTCGTTCTTCACCGGGTTATAGACGTCCACCTCGGCGGAGTCATCTCTGAGGAAGTGAGAGACGCTGGTTAGGGCAGAGAGGAAGCACTCTGGGAGAGTGCAGGGCTGACTGAGTTGGGTCCCTGAGAACAGCCCTGGAGGCCTCTCTCCTTTTATGCCAACCACAGGTCTATCAAGCCAGCTGGGTTTCTTTGATGCCACCTGGAAGCCCCACTTGGTTGGGCAGGACCGTATCTTGGTTCTCAGGCATCAGCTGAAGGTGCTCTTGCCAGTCCAGCCCTGCTAAGGGTGTCAAGGAAAGGACCTGGCCTTGTTCTCCAAGTCCAAAGGACATGCTTCTCAACTGCTTATACCCTTGGCTGGTTCTGTCACCTAGCACTGATGTGGCTGTCCCCAGCCCCCACTGTGACCACACTGGCTTCCTTCAGTGCTTGGACTTAGGACATTCCTTCCTACCTCAGGCTTCTTAATAAACTCCCCTCGTGCCCTCCCTGCTCCAAGTCTCTTACTTATTCCTTCCCATGCTGACTTGGGCTTCCTCTTCAGGTATGCCTGACCAGTTCAGACCAGACCTCCTATGCCCTGCACACCCCTGCATACCCTGGACCAGTCCTCCGCCACCCCTCTGCCCACCACCGTAAGCCCCAACCTGTTCACTGCTCTGTCCTCAGTGTCTAGGGTGTTAAACCATACATGAATGAAAAGACCAGCAGTGCCCCGCACTTTGGGGCCAAGATCTTTCAGCTTGCTGGACACTCTCCTTTCCCTGTAATAACTGCTCAGAGACAGCCTTGAAAAGCAAAGCCACTACTCAAAAAAATAGTGACAGCAATAGGAGAATTACAGTCATCATCATCATAGATAAAGAGTGCTCTCAACTGAATTGTGTCCCCCTAAAAGATGTTGAACTCCTAACTCCTCTACTTATGAATATGACTTTATTTGCAAATAGTCTTTGCCGGAAATAATTAAGACCAGGTCACAGGGCATTAGGGTGGGCCCTGGATTCAATATGGAAGATTTTCTGGGAGGCAGACATACAGGGAAGATGGCCACGTGAGGGCAGGGGCAGTGCACAGAGTGATGGGTCTACAAGCCAAAGAATGCCAAGACTGCTGGGAACCACGAGAAGCAGCGACGGAGGCAAGGAAGGATTCATTCCCAGGGCCTTCAGATGTCACCACCCTACTGACTCTAGGTGTCAAACTTCTAACCTTCAATAAACCCCTGTTGTTTTAACCCACCCAGTTTGTGGCACAGTTATGACAGCCCTAGGAAACTAACAGGCCAGGCCAGCATACATTGTCTGGAAGGCCAGACTGGAAGGACTTTTGGCTTTGTGGACCAGATGGTGTCTGTCACAACTACTCAATTCTCTCGTGGCACAAAAGCAGCTGCAAACAATACATACACAGATGGGTTGTCTATGTTGCAACAAACCTTGACAAATGGACACCAAAATCTGGGCTTCCTATAATATTCACATGTCAGAAAACAGCATTCTTGTCTTGATTTTCCCTCCAAATATTCCCAAGTGTAAAACTCATTGTTTGTTTGTTCGTGGACCATATGATGATGGTGACAGCAGAACCTGCTAAGCTCTCTTCTCCAGGCCTCCTACTTCCACCTCAGCAAAGATCCTCAAGCTACAGCCAGGAGTCAGGCTCCTTCCTCGGCCTGATCTGGTGCATCCAGCCCAGGAGCCCGCTTCTCACGGAGCCAAGACAAGACTATTGCTTGGGGACAGACAAGGGGAGGACTCCGCTGGTCACTGCCCAGAATCCAGGACAGCAGGCTCCTTCAATAGTCATCAGTATGGCAGTTGAGGGGCTGTCGCCCCCCTCCACAGCACTGGCTGCCTCCCTGGGGACACCACATGCTGGAAGGAGCTGCCCAGAGGCAGGTGTACTCTGCGCCAGCAGTCACCTGCTTTATTCATCAAAGTTCATGAAGCCCTTAAGTGCTGTGAGCTTCAAACGACACCAGACCCAAACTCCAGGTCTTAGTTTGGCATCTAGGAGCTTCTCTCTGCCGCTTACATAACCTCCACTCAGGCCAGGCAAGATGCCCACTCCTCACCTAGAAAATCCTATGGTCTGCAGCCCAGGTACTGCTGAGAGCGGGCCAGGGCAGAAACTGGGGCTTGCTTCCTCTTGCTACCCCTCAAGGGTAAGGTTGTACCCTAATACTCCCATGTTTGGACAGTTCAGCAGCTGACAGGTCACAGGAACAGGATATATAGATATAGATATATAGGTATATAGAACAGGATATATAGACCAGGAACAGAATATATGCTTGACTGGGACAGAGTTGCCCTTGGGTACATCTTGCTCCAGAATCTTAGGATGGGGAGGACGTTCTCAAAGACACTTGTCCTGGAACTGCTGCCGAGGGGCTAAAGCGAAGGCTCTGGCATGCCGCTACGCTATATTTATAGCATCCTCACCCCCACCACCCCATGACACCTATCATGGCCAGGGAGGGAGAGTGGACAAATGGTCAAGTGTTGTTTTATAACAGGCTCAGGAGCTGGCTGAGATTCCAGGGCTGTCTTGGAGTGGACCAGAAGTTTCTGGCACATAGTGACACTAGGCCCTGTGGCTACTTGTGTGACAAACAACCTTACAGTCATTCCCAGTGGTGCTTGCTCACCCTGAAAGCCTACCTTGTTCCTCAGAAGGAGTCTTAGGCTAGGACGGGAAGACAAAGACCACTGCTGCTCAGACCAAGAGGCGAGGTGGTCAGAAAAAAGAGCTCACTTCCACCAAGGTCCCAATTCAAATGCCAGACCAAAAAGGGGACAGAGGAGGCATTCATTCATAGCCTCACTTTCTTCCTGGTCCCTGGAAGGCTCTAGGTCATGGAAGGGAGCAGAAGGCATCTATGTACACACACATGCTGGTACACACATCAGGTGCATGTATGTACACACAAACAGAGCAGATGTACATATATACATACACAGAAACTGTGCAGTAGACAGGGAGTCCCTAGCTCCCTCCTGGATCCCTGCTGACTTGCAAGGAGAGAGAATTTGACTGTGACCAGACAGGCCTTTAGATGAGCAGATACATGGTGACCACTGGCTGTCACTGTCCACTCCATGCTGCCTCCTGCCTGGCTCTGCTGTGAACATAGTGACATTACACTTGGGGATCTGGGTTGGACATCCTTGGGTCAAACCTGCAGCACCACTTAGAGCCTGTGGCTGTCAACATATCCCTCTAGCTCCCTAAGCCTCTATTTAGCCATCTGTGCATGGGGAGAGTAATAGTATCCAGCTCACATGTGTGGTGACAAAATGTGTGTGTGCATGTGCACACACACACACAAACACACAGAGCTGCACAGAACTCACCTGTGCCCATAAGCACATGGGGTTGTCAGGTGCTAACATCACCACCATTTCTACAAGAGGCTCTGGAATCCTTCCCCAGAGCTGTTTGATACCAGGCCCCTCCCTGGTCCAGAGCAGCTGCAGGTCCCTTGGAGGGCACCGTTCAGCCCACAAAGACTGATGAGCATTCCTGGAGTTAGGCTCTGGCTGTACAGGGATCGGGAGAGGGAGTGCAGCTGCCCTCCAGCCCAAACACAGAACTTGCTGGAAATGCTCAACATCAAAAAACTAAAAACTCAGACTCATTGCTATGGAGTCATTCCCCATTGCAATGCCACGTGCTATAGAGTAGAACTGCCCCACAGGTTTGCTTGGCTGTGTTGTTTATGGAAGCAGTTCACCAGTCCGCTATTCTACGGAGCTATTGCGTGGATTTGAACCACTGACCTTTAGGTTAGTAATCAGATGCAACCATTTCTACCATCCAGGCTCAACACTAGTCGCCTCTTGCTGACCATGAACCCCCTACTTCTGCATGTTAGGTGGTCAAGGCCACACCTCCCCAGACTTAAGTATGCCAGCAAACACTTCTCTGGCCTTTTGCAAATTCAAAATCCCTTCTAGGAAGACAAGCTCCTCCAACACGTATCATGTTAAGAACAACTGGGGCTCTTAACAGAATTTCTAGACAGAAGGAAGTAAAGTAATGGGGCAGATTTATTTGGCTTCCATGAACCTTGAAAAAGGTCTCTGAAAGGACCTAACTTAACACACTTGGCATTTCCTGACCACGACAACCAAGGACGAGCCTGCAGACACCAATCTAAGAAACGGGGTGGAGCTAATGCTCTGGAGTCAGAAAAGACCTGGACTCAATCCCAGCTCCATCTCGGTTTCCTCACCTGTGAGACGGAAAGAACAGAGAACAGTGGTGATGTGCACAGAGCCTTGCCTGGCATAAATGCTGGGCAGACAGCAAGTCAGCACCCAGGGACTCACCTGACAAAATACATGAGCCCATTCAGTGTCACAGTCTTGGGAGCAAAGGACCAGGGTGGGAGCTGGCCACAGTCCACCAGGGACCAGAGGTCCGTGTCCGGGTGGTAGCACTGAATGACCATGGTCTCCTTGCCGGCCAGGGAGCCAATGGCATACAGCCTGCCACGGCAGGCGGTGGTGGAGCAGTTATCCATGGGGTAGGTCATGGGCCGCAGGGCTTCCCAGGAGTCAGTAGTGTGGTCATAGCGTTCTGTGCTGTCTGCAGCAACCACATAGAGCAGCCCATCCAGCACCGAGGAGCTGTGGTACTCGCGAGCCTTCAGCATCGGTGCCACCTCCGTCCACTCATTCACGCTCGAGTTATACCTCCAGACGCAGTCGTAGAGCCTGGAGCCATCAGACCCACCTGCCAGGCACACAATGGAGAAGGTTAGCTCGTGCCCATCTAGTGTGGTCAGCCCATCCTGACCTTCCCTAAACTTCACTGGGACTTTCTCTGGGGAGGAACTAACCTCACTGAGCTTCAACCTCAACACAAGCCCAAGACCCAGCCTCTCCCCTATGCCCAGCTGGGGCGCTCCATGCTGGGGCCAAGTCAATGCATATGCTGACCATAGCCCAGGACCAAACCTCACCCTATAAAACAGTACCCTGTTTTGTGCCACACCCCTGCTGGCCCAATAAAGGGCCCAGAGCCTCAATCCCAGGTACAGTGTGAAGCACCTATCAGTTGGATGAGGACACTAGGTCTCTGTCACTTCTCTTGGGAGCCAGAGTGCGGTGGGTGGTAGGGAGGG
The DNA here is from genome assembly GCA_028571685.1 of Heterohyrax brucei. Lineage (NCBI taxonomy): Eukaryota > Metazoa > Chordata > Mammalia > Hyracoidea > Procaviidae > Heterohyrax > Heterohyrax brucei. Next base: position 35,533,511 of record CM053140.1, read on the forward strand.
GTGTGCTTACTCAATTCCAGGCTTAAGTCAAGCTGTGCCAGCACAAGCAACAGATGTGACCGACAGTAATGCTCTGGAGGGGACTTCTGGAGTAGGTATCAGGTGTGTTCTGTTTGCAAAACTCCATCAAAGCAAATGAGTATACTGTAGATTTTTCTATATGACACAGCAGGACTGCCCTAACAGGGATTTCTAGACTGTAATCTTTACAGAAGCAGAATGCCAGCTCTTTCTCCCGTAGAACTGCTAGGTGGGTTTGAACTGGTGACCTTTTTATTAGCAGCTGAGCACTTCACCACTGTGCCACCGAGTTGTGTTTTTATTTCAAGAGTTTATTTTTTAAAAAAAGAAGTGGGATAGATGCATGATAAATGAAAACTTGAGGTCTCCTCAGGACACCAGAGTCCCTGGGTATTGCAAATGGTTAATGCATTCACTACTAACCAAAAAGCTGGAGGTTTCAATTTACTCAGAGGCACCTCAGAGTAAAGTCCTGGCAATCTACTTCCAAAGCAATCAGGCACTGAAAGCCCTATGGAGCACGATTCTACTCTGACAGGCTTGGGGTTGCTAGGAGTCAGAATTAACTAGACAGCTACTAGGTTGTGGTTTTTTTTCTTTTTTTTAAATTCAAGACACCAAAATCGCACTATCCCAGGAATCATGAGAGCTATGGAATCTTCTCCCAGCTGGCACCAGCAGACAGAGTGGCAGGACATTCTAGCCTTCTATTGTCTTGGAATTTGAAAGGGAGAAGCCAAAATTCTAACACTTGCAAGTTTTCTCTGCCTTCTTCCTTCCAAATAAGAAGAGTGTCAAAGGCAGCTGCAGTCCTTTTCTCACTCCATGGAATCCCCTACAAGCAGCTGTAGGGTGACCAGGCCACTTGCTTAAACTCCAAGGATTAGTTGTAACATTTACAGAAGGGTGTGCAAAAGCAGTGGCAAGGCTGGCCAGTCTGAGAGTGAGTTTTCTGCTCCAAGCCACTGGCCAGACTTCATTGGGGCCATGATGCCCAACTAACAGCAGCCATCTAGACTGGAACTAGGGACAGAGTGTGGCAGAAGCTGGACCCTGCTCTGCAGTCTACGGAGTTCTGCCCAAAGAGCTGAGCATTCCTGCTGCTGGGCTGCACCACCTGGGACGCCTCAGAGCTTCCCAGAGTACCATCCAGAGGGAAGTTTCCCCCCAAAGGTCCTAGACTGGGCACAGGGGCTGTGCTACCTGCCCTGAACCTCCCCTGCCTGGTAACAGGGCTACCAAAGCCTAATTCCACTGCATTCTTTCCTTATAAAGCAGTCAGCCAGACTGCCCCTCCTCACGCTAAGGGGGGTATCCTCATGTGCAAACAGGATTCATCCTTAATAAAACATGTGGGAAAGCCCAGGACTAGCAGGCAAGGGTCCACCCACCATGACTCGGCAGTGTTTTGGGGTCAGCGCCAAGTAACTGAAGAAAAACTAGAAGCATGTGACAGTGTTTACAGTCTGGGCACTCAACCCAAACACCAAGTGACCAAAGCACAGCTCTTAGGTGTGCCTCAGCCTAGACAACCTGGTCACCAGTGACAAATCAGTGAATCAGGAGTCCCCTGTGGCCCCAAGTGGCGGACAAATCCTCGTGACAGTATGAATGGGTGTCTCATAGGGCGTCAGCCCTGGGCCTGCGCTTGGTTTGCTGGGGGAGAAAAGAAAGCATCCATTGTGTGGGGTAAATGCCCCAAGACCTTCCAACTAAATAGGGGGGCACCTCCCAGCAGGAATCGAGCTCCTACAGGCAGGCCCAGCTGCACAGAGAACAGAGGCCTACAAGCAACTACTTGTCTAGCTCATACAAGGGCCCTTTCTGCTGGCTCACAGTAGCCCTAGAAAACATCATAGGTACCCGTCTGCCAGCCCAACTTAAGGGTGGCAGGAAGAAGTGGCCGGTTGCCGTCCCAGGAGATCAGGTTTTGTGGGTTTCTTCTCCAGAGACATGTCCTCTCCCAAGGGTGGAGGCGGACAACCCTGGAGAGATTGCAGGGGAGCTTGGGGTCAAGGCCAGTTCCCTTCACTCACCGGTCACATAGATGTCGTTGCCCAGCGCCACGATACTGTAGCCCCCACCCAGGTGGTCGGGGAACTCTGCCAGGTAGCGCCACTGGCCTGTCTGCGGATTGTAGCAGTCGACGGTGACCAGCTCGTCACAGTCCTGGTCGCAGCCGCCCACGAGCACAAGGATCTCGGCGAGGCCGGTGGAGGGACGCGGACGCATGCGAGGGCAGGGCCCGCGGTCGTGGCGGTCATATCGAGCCGCCTGGAAGTCGCGCGCCTCGCGCAGCAGACGCAGGCAGGGTGGGCAGCGAGCCACCAGCGGCTCGGCCTCGACGTGTGCCAGCAGGTAGAAGCGGCGAACGAAGGGCAAGCGCACGGCCTCGAGCAGCTGCGGCCAGTGTGCGGCGCGGCGCGGCGGGTCAGCGCGCACCCAGCGCAATGCCAGCTGGTAGGCGGCCTCCTCCTTGGGGACGCACAGCCCGTCGTCTCGTAGGTAGCGCAGCAGGCGTGCCAACGGCAGCCGCTCTAGCTGCTCTGCTCCCAGCTCGCCCACGTGGCGCAGGATGAAGCGCTGTGCCGCGCTTGCCAACCCCGCACAGCTGAAGGCCTCGGCGAAGTCCTGCATGTCCAGGCAGTTGGCCAGGTCCAGCTGCTGTTGCAGAAAAGCGCCACACGCCTCCTTCACTGCAGGGAACTGCAGCAGGTCCGCGGCGCGCAGCAGCGGCTCGGCGTTGTCGCCGCTTACAGCCACGCGGCCCGTGTAGCTGAAATCAAGCAGCAGCTGCAGCATGTCGGGTGGCACGCCGTGCAGCCGCACCCGCTCCGCGCGGCTCTCGCGCAACTGCCCCGCGAACATGGCGCGGAAGTAGGGGCTGGCGGCTGCCAGCACTGCCCGATGCGCCGGAAAGTCGCGCCCGCCCGCCGCCTCCAGGGTCACATCCAGAAACTTGCGCTCGGCGCGGAGCTGGCTCAAGCCGCGCAGTAGGCTCAGGGCGTGCGCGGGATCCGAGAAAGGCAGCACAGCCAGGGGAGCCGGCCGCTCCATGGCGCCTGAACTACTTAAGAACCGCGGCCGGGGCCTGCGGAGAAACACTAGGCGCCCGGCGCGGCCGCGCTAAATATGGGCAGGCTCGGGCGGGGGCGGGAGGGCGGGAGGGAGGGAACCTCCGTGGTACCGCCCACTTAACCCCTGTCTGCCCGGGCTCGCCTTCCAGCGCGCTCCCGCCCCCTCACCCCGGCTGAGTCACCAGCCGCCCGCGCGCCGCTCCTCCTCCGCCCTTCCGGGGCTCCCCGCCGCCTCCGATGACGCCCGGGCTGGGGACAGCGGGTGACAAGTGTCTGCCTGTGTGAGGGGGAGTGGGGCCTCCGGGCCTGCTCGCCGCGCCGCTGGCCCTCGGCCTAGCGCTAAGGAGCCGAACTAGGCGCCCTCCCCGAGGCCACCACTCGCGCGTGGCATACTTCCCTACTGCCAGAAGCCTGGGCACAATGGCTTTTTGAGTTTCTAGTTCAAAGGGATTGGTTGTTAACCCTGTCACAGGTAGATTACACACTGTAGGATGCTCCTTAAGACTCGAGAGGAAAATGTGAGCAAATAGGTGCATTTTTAGTAGGTTTTTTTTCTTGGTGCATCTATAAATGACATGGGGCTAAAACCCAGAAAACTCCACAGTTGGTGAAGGAGTTTCAAACTGTACAGTCATTAGTATTAGTCTCTGGACAAGAATTCGGTTTAGCTTCCCATTCTTAGACTTTCAGGCTCCGGGCCACCTTCCAGACAGGACAAGCTTGCTTTAATTAAGCCCACTGATCTCCGAGGCAAATTCTCCTATTCCATGAGACGGGCACTGGGTGTCTTAAGGACAGGGTCTTCAGCTCAAGGGCAGGCAGGGTGGCCAGCATCAATACCGCTTGAACAAAAGGGGATATGGCCCTTTCAGGAATGTCACAGCCACTTGGACGTGACGGTGAAGACAGGAATCTACCTGGAGTCACTTTAACAGTAACTAACGTGAAAAAAAATATCCCCTTAGTTGGAAGCCTTTTTTCTTTCAGTTTAAGGTACTCTGTTAAATTGCTGAGAAGACGCTATCTCCACTTTATGTGTAAGGAAACCTTGGTATGGTAGTGGTGAGGTGCTACGATTGCTAACCAAAAGGTCAACAGTTCGAATCCACCAGGTGCTCCTCGGAAACTCTATGGGGCAGTTCTACTGTGTCCTGTCGGGGTCGCTGTGAGTTAGAATTTAACCGATGGCAGTGTTTTTTTTTTTTGTTTTCTTTTGTTTTACTGTGCAAGACTAAGCTTAGGTTTTTTTTAATGATTACCAACCTCACCTATACCCTGCAGGCCTTTAAACATTCCTTACAAGCAGCCCACGTGTGTCCCAGGGCAGGCCTGCATGCTGCCAGGAGCTGGCTGTCATTCCTTAGTTCCAGCTAAATCCAGCACAACTTTTGGAGAAGACATTTTGTTTTCAATTGATCTCTGAAAGAAGAGCTCTGGACTTTCTCTCCCACCTGGGAATTTCTCATCTAGCCTTGAGAATGTATCTGAGTTTCAAGGTCAGCCTGGGAGGCACTGGCCTAAGTAACAAAACAGGCAGGTATTCTGCCGCCGGCCTGTTGCCCATAGAAGGACTGTTCACTCAGCTATTAACAGCAGCAGCAGCAGCAGCAGCAGCAGCAGCAGCAGCATTCCCGGGCCCAGGAGCCCGGCCAATCACTTACTTGGTCAGGCTTTGCGACAAGAAGTCTGAGTAGCCAGGAAGTGGACTGATTGTAGGGACAATCACTACAGTCATTCTGGATCAGAACTCATCAAATCTGCATAAACTGGATGATTAAATCTGTCGTGTTTCTGCGGTCAAAAACTGAGTACAATTTTATAAATTACTCCTAATAAATCATATTCCAGCCTTGGAGACTAATGATGCAGATATTGACTGAAGTGGAAAGATGTTCATCTTAGAGTGGTTAAGTGAAAAATCAGATCACACGGGGTTTGTTCCAATTTGTCATGTGCTCATATGCCTAAATAAATGGGAAACAAATTTGCTTTAGGTGGTTAGTTTTTTTTTGTTTGCTAGCATTTTGTCTTTTTGTACTAAACGACCTTTGTAGTAAAGAAATACAAGCTTAAAAAAAAAAAATCAGTTCTTGAGACAAATAAGTATGATTAATATCCTGGACCTAAGAGGAAAACTCTTGACACCATATGCATATATCTAAATCAATAAAGGAATGTGGCTAGAGGAAGATTTAGACCAATCAGCTGTGCTTGGAATTCTAAGTAACCTACTAACCCAGGCATGACACCTAGTTCCTCATTTTGCTTGTCAATCTCATGGGTTAACAAAACGGGAACTCAAGAAATTCACTGAGGTGTAACAGTGTGACAGCCAGCAAACATGATTAATGGTGTGTTTTAAACTCCTCAAGACTGGGATTGCAGGAACACAATCCTCTTGTGAGGAAGATGTTAACTAGCCAAACAGGCAGGAGTTACAGGAAAACCATTTAATTCAACTTCAAAAAAACCAAGCCCAACGCAGTGCCACTGAGTCAATTCCAACTCATAGTGACCCTATAGGACAGAGTAGAACCACCCCGGAGTTTCCAAGGAGTGCCTGGCAGATTCAAACTGCTGACCTCATGATTAGCTGCTGTAGCACTTAAGCACTATGCCACCAGGGTTTCCAATTCAACTTAGTCCTGAAAACTTTAGTTTACTGCTTCAGAAATCATGAAATAGTCTTCCCCTAAGTAAACTTTTTATGATCATACCCGATTTAACAATAAATTATAATTTCTCTACTGTCCTGATGTTACTGTTTAATTGAAAACATTCAAAGTATTTAATCTTGATGGTATTTGGATTCTTAGACAGGATAGGAAGTGTTTACTCCATGCTGCCACCCCCCCTTTTTTTTTTCTTCTGAGAACACTTAGTAACAGGTATTTCAATGTTTATAGAAACTGGAAAGACTGCAGTGTTTCCTGTAACATCCTTTTTTTTTTTTTAAACCTGGGCAGTCCAAGGTGTAATTTGTAATATGCTTACTACATATAAACTTTTTCGGTAAGGAGTATTAGAGTATTTCTATTTATTGAATGTATTAATATATGCCAATGAAATACACTTAAACATCCTGTTAGCTATCATCTTTATATTGTACTTTTTATGATTGATATTTAAAAAAATTGATTTTATGAATATTTTCCTGACGTGAGACGTTGACAACACCCAGTTGAGGGATATTTATTAATGGTTTAAAAATATTCATACACATGTTCATACAGTAATGAAGATAACAAAAAGATGCAAACAATTACAAGAAATGTTCACTCTTCCTTTTCTGGAAATTAGAAGGGAGAAAACCAAGGGTAATAAAGTTATTGTATTATTCAACTGAACAGTGACGACACTAGAAAATAAACCTTTAATTATGTTCACACCCACACCAAGCAGAGTTTTTAAAATGTGAAGCAGAAAGCTCTCCTGAATGTTCTACAAATTAATGTAGTATAGCCTTCAGTGAGATTTAGGAAGGTGAAGCTATCTTTGGCAACTAAATTAAAATAACTACATTCTCAAGTTACATACTGGGAAACCATGGTATTCTTAGTATTTTAAACTTGTCACAACCTGTGCTGATGTCAGTTTTTTTCTCCTTTTTCTCTAAGTAGCTATAATCATCTGAGAATTAGCATTCAACAGCAGGTATCATTTTTTCTTTGAAGCAGAAAACAAAGAATCATAGACTCCAGGGAGCTGGTTACTGCGGGTCAGCCTCTTGAAGTAATCACGGAATGCTAGATTCACTCCGTGGAGACAGGAAGACTTCTGTCCACCTGAGAAACAAACTAGATAAAATGAAGAAACCTAACTACGTCATGTTGAGAAACCTTTTGCCACCAAGTTGGTTCTGATACAGCAGAACCGCCTTATATGGTTTATAAGGTTGTAATTGTTTTGGAAGCTGACTGCCCTATTTCTTACTGCACGGCAGCTGGTGGATTCAAACCACTGACCTTTAGGTTAGTCGCTAAGCACTCAACTACTGTACCGCCAGGGCTCCTTCTCATATAGAAAAAAATCACCTTCATTAATTCATGACCATGTAGTACGCTATTGAGTCCTGGTCAATTACTAGGGTTATAGTCCTTTTACCAATCTAGAGATGGGATGGTAAACAGCAATGTCTAAGTCTTTCCAAAAGGCCAAACTTCTAGGAGAAACCAAAAGGAGACTGAAAAAAGATGCCTCTCAACGAAGTTTTCCATTTCAGTGGACTGGCAGACAGGATGATGAGCACAGTACACCATGTACTGATAGTCACTTCTATGTACTTAGAATTGTTATTAGCTAAGAATTTATTGAAGGACTACCTACTAAAAACCTACCATGAATTAGTGTTATCACTTAGGTCTGAAAGCTTGTCACAGGATACAAGTTGGAATTTACAGATAGTCCCCAGGTTATGAATGAGTTCTGTTCCTGCATCTGTCTTTAAGCTGAATTTGTAGTTAAGTTAGAACAGGTATATATGGCTCTTATTTAGCATTAAATGTTTGTCGTAGTATACAGTGTGTATTTTATCTAAGCACTTCTAAGCTGTGTGATGTTTTCATAAATGTCACAAAATAGAATGTGTTTATTAATTACCAGCCATTGTATTGAACTCAAATTTTCAATATAATAGGCTCTATGGCAATCCACTGTTAACTGTAAGTAGTCCACAAGTTGCATGTTATGTTTGTGACCTGGGGACTGCCTGTCTTGTCTTCAGTAAGAAGAAGCTGTCCCATGGAGGTTCCTGAACTCTAGACTTCGTTTTGTCATGAAGTCTGTTATTTTGAGCCAGTCCTTTATTTAACTCAAAGTTTGAGAATCAGTTTCTTAACCTGTAGGGGAAAAAGAATTTAATGTTTATTATGTGCAAATTTATACCATAGGCTATGATAAACAAAGAAATAAAACCAGAAAACAACACGTGCTGGCGACATTGTGGTGAAACTGGAACTCTCATCAATTGCTGGTGGGATTGTAAAATGCTACAAGTGAAGTGAAAAATAGTTTAAACCCCACTGCTGTTGAGTCCTCTGACTCATAGCAACCCTAGAGGGCAGGGCAGAACTGCCCCATAGAGTTTCCAAGAAGCACCTGGCGGATCTGAACTGCTGATCTTCAGGCCAGCAGACGTAGCACTTAATGCAAAATAGTTGGGCAGTTTCTTAAAAAGTTAAACATAGAATTATCATATGACCCAGGATTCCATACCTACGTATGTACCCCAAAAAACTGAAAACAGAAAACAGAGATACTTGTACACCAATGTTCACTACAGTAATAGTCACAATAGCCAAAAAGTGGAAACAGTCTAAATGTCCATTAACATAGGAATGGATAAGCAAAGTGTGGCACATTCATTAATGGATTATCACTCTGCTGAAAAGAGATGCAAAGTCCTAATACATTATGCTACAATATGGATAAACCTTGTAAAGTTTATGGAGTGAAATAAGTCAGTCATAAGGGGATAAGTATTGCATGGTTCCATCTCTATGAAATGCCTAGGATAGGCAAGTGTATTGAGACCAAAGTTTATCAGTCATTACAGGGGTAGGTGAAAAAAACAAGCCAAACTCATTAGTATCCAGTTGATTCTGACTCATAGTGACCCTACAGACAGTGTAGAACTGCCCCATGGAATGTTTAAGGAGCGCCTGGCAGATTCCAACTGCTGGTCATTTGGTTTGCAGCCACTGTGCCACCATGGTTTCCAGGGGTAGGTGAGGTAGGGCAAAAGAGAGACTCACTGGTGAGGGAACACTGAGCTTCTCTTAAAAACAAAAAAACCAAACTATGGCTGTTGAGTGGATTCCAGATCACTGCAACACTATTGGACACAGCAGAAGTGCCCCCACAGAGTTTTCAAGGGCCAGTTGGTGGATGTGAACTGCCAACCTTTTAGTCAGCAGCTGAGCTCTTGACCCTGGGCCACCCAGGCTCCAAGCTTCTATTAACAGTGATGGGAAAATCCGGAAATGGATGATGGTTGAACAACATGATAAACATAACTAATGTCACTCAACTATACATGTGAAGAATGTTGAAAAGGCAAATAGTTACATACATGTTTACCACAATAAACCAACAAAATGACACCTTAGGGAATAATAACCAGTTATAAAAACAAAGTTCACCTCTACGAATTGTCTTGGTATTTATAGTTTTAAAATACCAATGGGAGAATACCCATCTAAACTGTTTATTTAGGCAGAACAAGTTGCTCCCGATGGATCTGATCCTGGGCAGTACTGGTTAATCCCATGGCATTTACCCTGGCTGCAGTGATCAGCATGACACTCCAAATCTGTGGCTAAAGAACGTGAATTAAGAAATTGCTAATGATGTCATGATAGCACACTTTCAATGTTTTTATCAAACTACTTTTCCAAAGCACCTTAAAGTTTGTTATCACCTCTGAGGAGCCACCCAATGGTCTATGATACTGGTGAAATAAAAAGACAACTATCAAAGTGAACTACCAGGCAGTTTATTGACCCAGGCAGTAAATTAAAAACTTCATGGCTTAGAAGTAGTTGCGAACATAAATCTAAATCTCTTCACCACTGAGAGTTTCTATTATGAAATACCTTAAAACATGTTAACAGCAATAACTGATTACTCTAGCATTCACTGGCACTCAAATATACCATCTTTTGTGGAGTCTTCTAATTACCATTTTGATTTAGTATGTCCAAGAGTTACCTTTCTGACTTTAATTTAAAATGGTATTCTTTGTTAACGAAGTTTGTCTTCAAAGCTACTGAACATGGTATTCAATCATCTGCATTTTATACATACATTTTTTTCTTTCAAATATAATAAAGAATGTAAGGTTTCATTTTGATGAACTCACCAAGACTGTTGGTCTTCAACTAAATGGGTAGAATCAATTAACCTTCCACATACTGAACTATAAAATACTCTGCAGTCCGGCATTTAAAGCCTTGACTATATCAATTACGTACATGTTACCACTAAATATCGCATACCGTGCTGTTTTCACCTTATTCTCTACTGCTGTAATCCTATTAAAAATACATTCAAAAAGCGATAAAATCAAAGTGCGAAAATACTAATGGCGCCAAGATTATGGGAAGAAAAAGAGTGGGCTCAAATCCTTTTCTAAAACAATGATAGCGCTTGCAGTGCCTTTATACATGCTGTAACTCGACACCCAAAAGTAAATGCTACAGTCACCACGAGAAGAGCCTCCAAGTCCTCCCAGTCCCACTGGTCTCAGTGCTACGTCCCCGTGGCCTCTGCGGTCAGCAAGAGCAGCCGACACAACCCACCGCCGCAAAAACAAGTTTTCTCCACCCGGTGTTAGGCTCACGGGGCCGACAGCGACTCCGCCCCAGAAGAGCCGAGCCCTGGCGAACTGCCTCGCCGTCAGCAGCCACCGCCCCCTGCCTCCCCCCACCCCGGTTCCCCCCCCTTCCTGGCCGCGGGAGAACCTAGCCCACAAAGAGGCGCGAACCCCGAGCCTCTGAAGAGAAAGACGAGATGCCAGAAGGTGCCCTCCGCCGCTTTTCGCCAAGGCCCCTGCCCCACCCCCGCCTGCTCGGCGACTCCCGCTGCCCGCCCGCGACTAGGCTCTGCCGCTCGCACCGCCCCTCCCCCACCGGCCAAGCAGGCGCAAGCCCCCGCACCTCCCCCGCTCGGGCTGCCTAGAGCCCCGGAGACAACGCCTACGCACACCGGGTAGGCGCCGCGCTGCTCTATGGGGGTTGAAGTCCCCCAGCCGGCCTTTGTGCGCCGCATCTGCCGCGCCGGGAACTATGACTCCCACAATGCCTTGCGCTCGCCTTTGCTCCACGCCCCCTTACCACCATCTTCCAGTCTCGTACAGACTACATTTCCCGACAGCCTCTACGGTTCTCCCGCTCTCCCTCCCTCCCGAGACACGAGCCGAACTGGGCGTCAGGTCGGGGAGCCGGTCGGGTTCCCGCTCGCTGCCGCCGCCGCCGCCCCCTGCAGCGATTCTCCCGCCTCGTCCGTTGCGCTGGCCGTGGGAGCAGCATCGCCGACAGTGCTCGGCTGTGGAGCCGCCAGCCTGAGGACACAGCCCGGGACGCGACTTGCCGAGCCCCCCATATCCTCTAGCTAGGGCGAACCCTCTGGGGTCCGCCCTCGCCCTGCGCGGCCGCCGGAGCCCTCGGCCTTGAGCGACCCTGCGTTCCGGCTTCGGCACTCCGGGCCCTAGACTCTCGCAGCCGGTGCCCCCCGCCCAGAACATGGACTCCGACTCCTGCGCCGCCGCCTTCCACCCGGAGGTGAGTGAGGGATGTACCTGGATCACCCCTGGGACCTCCATCGCGAGCCTGAGCCCCCGGGGGCCGGAGCCCCACCGGTGGTGCACCTCCTCCCCTCCCCCAGCTTTCCCCGCCGCCCAGCCCCCGCCCCCCGCTCGGGCCCGCGCCCGTCCTCCCGCTGGCTTCGTCTCGGCGGCCCTTTCCGGACGTCCGCGGCCCCTCCTGTGCCCCTCTACCGTGCCGCCGCGCCCACCCTTCCCGGGGCCGCCACTCTCGGGCTCACAGAGCTGGGGACTTGTCTGCGCCCTCAGCCCTCCCCACCGGCCTGTCTTAACCTCCCCGCCCCCGGGACTCGGTCCGACCGGCTGGCCGCCCGCACTCCCGCCCCTGTCCTCTGTGAGGAGTCCTTTTCCCCTCGTCTCCTGGAGGGGCTCGTGGCCCCCTGCGGCGGGGAATGGGCTCCGTGAGGCCCCCGCGGCGCCCCTAATCCCGAGGGCTCGCGCCCCGCCCCCTGACTCGGCGCCGAGCCGAATCGCCCCCGCCCCCTCGGCACTTAGGGGGCCTAGTCCTTGGAGGTCCCCCACCTCAGGGGCTCGCCCAGCCCCACCCCCCAGGCACGCTCCGCCCCCCGCCTTCGGGTCCTGTTTGCTCCGCCCCGGCTTGTCCCCCCCTTCCGGAGATAGGCCCTCAGTCGCGGCAGAAACCTTAGCGCCCCTGACCCCTAGGGCCGCTCTGCAGAGTGCCGGCGGCAGCACAGGAGGAGGGCGAACGGGAGGCGGCACCCTCGCTTACCACCGCCCGCACCCAGGGGTTGCGCGTGGCCCCCACCCGGGACCCTGCAATCCCGCCGGCCGCCCGTGCCCGCCCTTCCCCGCCCTTCCCCCCGCCATGGGCCCCGCACCTTCCGGCCCGAGGCGGCGGGGGGCGGCTTCCGCGAGCGAGAGGCGGGGAGGGGGCCGCTCCGCCATCTGCTTTTCCTGAAGGTGGGCAGGCGCGGAGTGGGGGCGGCACTGAGCACCCCCGAGTCGGTGCCACCCGCGCAGCAACTTGGTTCCTGACCCAGTTTTGCACGTTCTCCGGCGAAATAAAAGTTTTTCCCAAGAGTTTTGGGACCCAGCTTGATTCTCTCTGCCGGCCTGGAGGGACGGGCCTCAGTGTCCCCTAGGGGTGGGGGCGGGAGCTTGCACTGCGGGAAGCGCTGAAGTTCTCTGTTAGCCAGAATGTCCTTCGAGCGTGTGAGATGCAGGGGAGTAGGTGGTTTACTAACCCAAGTGGAGAAACTAAAAGTAAACGGAACCTCGGGAAGAGAACCTGTGGGCACTCTGTGCTGCCGTATTCCCAGTGCGCCTGTCCTGGGGAGTGGCTGTGATGATCAGTCTGGAGATGACCCCCTAATTCACCCCTCCTTCACTCAACTGAGGCAGTTGGCCGCAAGGCTCTGAAATTGTTAGCTGAACAGCTAAGGAAGGGGAAAGGGAGGTAAAATACTGAAAGAAAACCTTAGTAAATAATCAGAAAACCCAGAATGAAGCCCACTTGTTTCGCTGGGTAGCAGATGAGACCTCTTTCTCCCTGTACTGCTGTATTCCTAAGGAAAAAAAATCCGTTTTTGTTGCGGGTGTTTCTCGATTGAAGAGGAACAAGATGCTTAAGTCCAGATCTCTAGTATTCCAGTTAAAATGTACAAGTAAAATTTGCAGGAAAGCTTCTGGTTTGTTCATTGAGTAAGGAAACGTTTGTGTGCCAAGAACACTGGTGTTGGAGCAATTGAGGAGAATAGAACATGCCCCTCTGAAGGAAGAGAGAACTTGGCAAGAGGAGGGTTTCCCTCAGGAGCTCCCTGACACAGAATGTCCCAGGCCTGAGTAGACCCTGAAGGTTAAGAAACTCTTGGTTTTCTAAATCACTTAAAGTATTGTAGTAATAGCTGAGGCAAGAGTTTATCTTCACAATGGAAAATCTGTAGCAAAAACAGATTCTAAAGCTCCAAAATGCCACAGGAGTGCTGAGAAGTAGACTTTTGTATAAGTTATTATCTCCCAACCCAGTTTCCCAGTATTCTTGGCATTAAATCATAATATTCTTCTGTAAGCCTTCCTAAAACTGTTATTTCTTGACCTGAGCTTACTTGTTACTGTGAGTGTCTGTAATAGTGCATTTTTGAATGGTTGGCAATAAAAGATCTAACTTGGCTAGTTTTGTTGCTGTTATTTCATGTTTAAAAGTATCTGCTTTCAAACACACTCTGTTTTCTTGTGTTTGAACAGGAGTACTCCCCCAGCTGCAAGAGGCGCAGGACTGTGGAGGATTTCAACAAATTCTGCACCTTTGTGCTGGCTTATGCTGGCTATATCCCATATCCAAAAGAGGTAATCCTCAGAACTTTCTAGATCTTTTCTTCTGGGCAGTCAAACCAGAGTGTTTTCACCTCCTGTTCTCAGGGCGACAAGGCAGTGATCTGGTGCCTGATGACCTCATGCTCTTTTAAGTAGCAATGTTGTTGGATGCTGTGGAATTGATACTCATAGTGACCCCATATGACAGAGTAGAAGTGTCTGGTACGGTTTTCTAGGCTGTCCTTTTTACAGGAGCACATCGTCGGGTCTTTAATTAAGAAAAACAAAAACAAAAACCACTCTGGCATCAAGTTGGTTCCTACTCATAGTGACTCTTTAGGACAGTAGAACTGGCCCATAGAGTTTCCAAGGAGCGCCTGGTAGATTTGAACTGCCAGCCTTTCGGTTAGCAGCCATAGGTCTTAACTACTACACGAGCATAAACCAGAAAACCAAACCCACTGCTGTCAAGTTGATTCTGACTCGCAGCGACCCTGTAGGATAGAGTAAAAATGCCCCATAGAGTCACAGGGAGCGCCTGGTAGATTTGAACTGCTGACCTCTTGTAAAAATTTATTTTCTTGGGAACAGGAAAGCCAGGAAGTAGTTCAGATTTTAAGAGTATTTGCAAATAGTTGTCTATATTTGATAATTATCTATTCTTAATAACACCAATACCAGTTCTCACCAGCTGGTTCTGATTTGTGATGATGCCACATGTATCAGAAAACTGTGCTTCATAGGATTTTCAAGGTTGTGGTTTCTCAGAAGCAAATTGCTAGAATTTTCTTTTGCGGTGCCTCTGGATTGGTTCCAACTACTAACCCTTCAGTTAGCAGATGAGTGGTTAGCTGTTTGTGCCACCCAGGGACTCTGGCTCTGGATACTAGCCAGTGGCTATTGAGTGCTTACTATGGCCAGGCACTGTTCTTGTAATGATAGGAAGTAGGTGCTTTATTCAGGGAGCTCCGGAAACCCTATAAAGTAGTTTTGATATGGCCTGTGAGGTCACTGTGAGTTGGAATCAACTTGATGGCTGTGAGTTGGTTTGGATTGTTTGAGGTGCTTTGTTTACCCCCATTTTAAAGGTGAGGAAACTGGGGAACAAAGAGGAGCCTGAGGTTCAGCCATGGTCTGTTTCCATACTGCTCTGCCTCACTGAAGCATACCTGTGCAAGCCACATAAAAAAAGAGTCATCAGGGGCTCCCTTTGAACAGGCTCTCTACTTACCTGAAGGAACTTTTTCTTTGTTGAGTAGTGAGCAGGACAGTGGACCAGACTTCCATGTTCAAAGTCCAGGGCTTCCTTTGAGTTGTATTAGGCTAAGAAGAAATAAGGAAGTCTTGGTGGCATAATGGTTAAGTCCTAGATCTGCTAACCAGAAGGTCAGCAGTTCAGATCTGCCAGGCACTCCTTGGAAATTCTGTAGGGTAATTACAGCTCTGACCTGTAGCATCACTGTGGGTTGCATTTGACACAGCAGTAGCTTGGCTGAGAAGAAGAGAACTCAGTGTTTCTGGGAGACAAAATCCCAGCACTGATTTATAGTTTTCACTGGTTATGTATGAGGATACTGCTTGCTTTGTACCTAGCAGAATGTTGTCATTATTTGCAAACAACAACATCGTTGAATAGTCTGCTGTATGCACCGAATTCACAGCTTTGGGGCAGTGATTACATACCTTGAATTTGCAGTATTTTGAAATGTCCCTGGGTTTTTTTTTTTAAAGTACCAAATTCTTTAATCTAAGTTCACTTAATTAAGAAACATATCCCTTGGGAAGACATCTAGAAGGAAAGATTTATTATAAGAGAAAGATGAGAGAGTGTAAGAAGGTGTTTGCAGCATAGTTACCGTGGATATTTATTGAATTAAAGCACTTAGGTGTTTTATTAAGGGAGCTCTGGTGCAGTGGTTCAGCACTCAGCTGCTGATGTGGGCTTGTGCTGAGGGTTCTGTGTTAGAAGACAAAGTATCTCCCCTGGGGGCTCCTGTTCTCCCTGGAAAGGCTGCTTAAACTACTCATTTGATACTGTTTGTCAATTATTATGCTGATAAGAACCTAAAAGCTCAAGGTTGGGAGAGCGTATTGATAGAAGTGCCTTCCTGGGTGGGAGGTTTGCTCTGTCTCTGGGGACTGGTCAGAATAACCCTTGGTCCTCTGCTTCTGTCTTTTTAGGAGCTGCCTTTGCGGAGCAGCCCCAGTCCTGCCAACAGCACCGCTGGCACCATTGACAGTGATGGCTGGGATGCCACATTCCCTGACATCACGTCCTCTGTGCCGCTGCCTGTCTCTGACCGCTGTTTTAGTCACCTGCAGCCCACCCTGTTACAGCGGGCCAAGCCCAGTAACTTCCTTCTGGACAGAAAGAAGACTGACAAGCTGAAGAAGAAGAAGAAGAGAAAGCGGAGGGATAGCGATGCGCCCGTCAAGGAGGAGTACGTGGGGAGCTTGCTGAAGCTGGAGGCTGCCGACCCATATGTAGAGACTCCCGCGAGCCCCACCCTGCAGGATATCCCCCAGGCTCCCAGTGACCCTAGCTCAGGCTGGGACTCTGACACGCCTTCCAGTGGCTCTTGTGCCACAGTATCACCTGATCAGGTCAAAGAAATAAAAACTGAAGGCAAACGGACTATCATCCGGCAGGGAAAGCAGGTGGTGTTCCGGGATGAGGACAGCACTGGCAACGATGAGGACATTATGGTGGATTCAGGTGAGTGAGCCCTGACGGGTAGAGGTATTCACTGGTTGGTGGATGTGAGAGGGGCCAGTTCAGGGTGGGGTCTGAGAATCGTTTCTTCATTGTGTGCGTACACTCACCAGGAACTGTGGGGATTCTGCAGAAGGCCCTGTTCACAGGTATGAGTCTGTGGTGGAGTGTATTCTGTCATCTCCAAGGAGAAGGCCAGGAAGTGGGGGAATCTCAGGATGCGTAGGAAGGGTTTGATCACAGAGACAGCTGAGATGCCAAGAGAAACCTGGAGATGTAAAAAATAGCATTGCTTGTAAGTCAGTCTCTCATTGGTAATTCTTGGTTACCGTACAACTCATTGTCCTTTGTTGTGCATTAACTGCATTTTCACAGAGAGAGAGTCACTGCCGAATGAAGGTTGAAATAGTTTTTATCTGTAGAGTAACAGGAAGTGTTTCTGTTGCTGCTCACATGTCTTCCTTGCTTCTCAGACGACGATTCCTGGGACCTCGTGACTTGCTTCTGCATGAAGCCATTTGCTGGCCGCCCCATGATCGAGTGTAATGAGTGCCACACCTGGATCCACTTGTCCTGTGCGAAAATCCGGAAATCCAACGTTCCAGAAGTGTTCGTCTGCCAAAAGTGCCGGGACTCCAAGTTTGATATCCGCCGTTCCAACCGTTCCCGAATGGGCTCCCGGAAGCTGTTTCTGGACTGACTGCTGGCGTGTGAGGAAACTGGGCGAGAAATTGGAAGGGACGGTGGGCTTTCTGGCCTCTTTCTTAGTTGAGCACAGAACTCTCCTCAGCTCTGGTGCAGGCAGGCTTCTGCCATCCAGGTGCCTAAGCAAACGACAGGTTGTCTAAGGTCTAAACTGTACATATCCAGTGACTGAATAAAATCTTCGTTGGCCAAAGCTGCTGCTAGAGCTGTGTTCTCTGCAGTGGAGGTGGAGTGAACTCCCAGGCTCAGTGGGTTTGGGTCAGCGGAAAATGAGGGTACATGGTATTGTGAACTTGTAATATCCATTGTTAACAAAATTCCCGCCGATTGGAACAAGTGCTGGCTGTTATTCCCTGCTTCCGCTGTGCTGGGGAGGGGAGGTCGTAAGTTTCCCTAGCCTGTTATGTGAACAGCCATATGTGTTAAGCTTTTTCTTGAGTGTGAGTATTCTACCATAAGTGTCTGTACAGCAACCATAAAAGGCCCTTTCCCTGGTGGTCCAACTTCTCAACCTGCCTCACCCACTGTAGGGTCTGCTAGCCTGAGCACCCTGGTTTTGCTGTGAGGACCCTTGGGGTGATGGCTTGCTAATGGTTTCTAGGTTTTATCCTGTTTATTTTAAAGGGGCAGTATGTGACCACTTCTCTGTGGAAAGGGGTTGGCTAGGGGGTTGAGCTGGTCTGTGTTCATAACACAGTTTTCTGTTTTGCACGATGTAAAAAACCTGTCTTTTTGCACGATACAGCCAGTAGTGTTGGCCGAGTTCTTCCTAGAGGCCCTTTCTCTCCAGTTGGCGTTTGAGGTAGTGGTGGTGCCCAGGCAAGCTGTTGCAAAGTGTGAGAGCAGTTAGGTTCTCTTAGCATCATCTCTTCCCCTCGCCTTACTCCAGTGACGACCCAGCAAAGCAGTCACTGGGACATCTGTGTATTCCTCCAAGTAATGGAGTATATAGCAAGAAGAGGGAAGACCTTTCTTGTGGGTAGTTGTTAGTGTGCCCTTCATTCAGGCTGGTTCCGTGGGGCAAGGTTGAGACTTGGATCCTGTTTTTGGTTTGAATTGGAGAGTGATAAGACCTCTGGTCCTCCATCAGGAATCTGCCATAGAACTGCACAGAGTTTCTTAGGTCAAACTGAGATCCTGAATTGGGGGAGGCCCCTGTGAGGGCCAGCTGTGGGTAAGCCAGGGAGCTTCCCGTGGAGGAGGGCAGTGCACCCAAACCTTGGTGGTTCTGGGCTTGGAGCTAGAACGTCTCCAGCTTTCTCTGTCATTGACTTTGTTTTCAGCAGTTCAAATACTTGTTTTCAAAATGTTCTTTGTAAATTGATGGGTGTGTTTTCATAGTATTGTTTCTTGTTAGGCATAAAAAGGAAGAAAGTCCATATTAGTCATATTTATTTCCAGCAGGATGGGCCTGCAGTCTCCCTGCCAGGTGCTTTCCATCCTTGGGGCAGGTGTCCCAGGCAGGTCTACCAGGAGACCCCTCTATGTTCTCTCAAAGAAGCACCCAGGTAGTTGAACCCTAATGGGACTCATTAGAGCCCGGCCTTTGTCCTAGTCTTTTTCATGCTTGTCCAGCCATTTTTTAAGAACTTCTGTTGCTCACATTTACACAAAAATGGAAACAGTTTCCGAAATCTACTTTATTGCCACAATCCCTGAGAGAGAAATTCTGCTGTGGAGGAAACAAGTCAAAGCTGGTTTAGAGAGACTTTTCATCAAAGACAGCTATGTGACTGACTAGGACAGACAGCCAGGACATGGTGGAGAAGCATTTGCCAAAGATCTACCTGATGACATGGGCTGTCCATTGTCTTCACCATGAGAATAACCAAAGTTCCAAAATGTTTTTATTTTGTAACTCCACAGTTTTAAAAGTGTATTTAAGAATTTGCATGATTTTAGGATGAAGTGTCACCACCGGAAATTGTTAAATGTATGAGAAGGTTCTATGCCTGGAGATGCCTCTGAAGGGCATTTCACAGAAGCTCTGCATCTCATTTTTTGTTTCCATGATTTCCTTTTTGTTCTCTGAACAGATTTATCCCTGCAGGTGGTGTCTAAGAAGTCAGACACCTTGGTTTCTATGTTAGATTGAACTGGGCAGCTGCAATCTGCTTCTTTATGCAAATTTGGAATGGCCCATCCAGGGGCTCCTGGTTGGTGGGGAATGATGTGAGGGGTGGGAGAGGTGGTGCCCCAAAAGTAGGCCCTCCCATTGGCTTTGGCCAGGTCAGACACTTAACATCGTTTACATGGTTCTGTGTAATTATAAAGTTTATGTGTATAAAGCCAAGCTGTTTCTGTGAAACTGTATATTTTGTAAATAAATACATTGCTACTTTGAGGTTCATGTCTAGATTCAGGTGTTTTTGTATACTGAAGGAGTATTTCTTCCCCCGTCCTACCCGAAAACCGTAATTGTGTGAAGATGCAGGAAGTTCGAGTCACTTTCTTTTAGCAGGATGAAAAAAGCCCACAGCCTTTAATACACTATTATGAAAAATTATCTAAAAATCACAGTATGAATAGAAATGAATAGTGTTTACGATTTCCCCCCCAAGTTGTGGATTTCTGTAAATTCCAGGGAATAATAAACCTGCTTTGTAGAATCTGCAGCCTCTGAGGCTCTGCAAACCAAAGCCTAGATGTTTTCTTGGTCACTCAGTTTGCTCCATTAAACTTTGGGTTCTAGGTCCCCAGCCTGTGACCTGGTGTCTGGGACTGCTTTGAACTGAGCTGTGTTTGTCATCTTCAGGCTGGGACTAAGTAGCTACCAACCAGTGCTGCTTCCAGTGACATGGAGGAGCAAAAACATCTACTAACCAACATCTTGTTAAATGCCCTCGAGTGGCTTCTGACAGTGACCCATGTACAGCAGGACGAAACACCGGTTAGACTTCAGAAAAGGCTCGGACGTTGAGTGTCTTCTGGTTTCCAGTTGTCCAAGATTTACTATGAGCCCTGATGCCCCCATTGCTAGGAAAGGACGGCGGGGCTTGAGGGAGCTTGGCCGAAACTTGCTGCTCTTTGGGGTTCCTGCCCTGCCCTGTCTGGTTAGGCTGGATCTTGGAGAACCCCTTGAGGTGGGTCCCTGGGGCAGCGCAGGCCCAGATACTCTCGTGGAAAGTTAGTCCCAGTGGGTTCTGCAGCCATTTTCACCAGCCGGCGAAGCCACCGGCCCCACCCTCCCTCTTGGAACGCGCCGCCCCACCGACGGACCTGTCCCCCAAGGTTCGCCGCCCGGGCCGCACTGGCCACACCCCCGTGGGTGGTGTTCCTCCCCTCACTGCGCGTCGTGCCCCGCCCCACACGTGGTCCCGCCCCTTAGGCTCGCCAGGCCCTGCTCTGTCTGGTGCCGCCATCTTTGTTAGGGGCGGCTGGGCCTGGCCTCCCGAGATGCCGAAATCGTGCGCAGCCCGGCAGTGCTGCAACCGCTACAGCAACCGCAGGAAGCAGCTCACCTTCCACCGGTGAGAGGCAGGGGCCGGGGTCGCGGGGATCCAGGCCCGGGGCCTTGGGCACTGGCTGCCCGGCTCGCTTCATCCAGGCCGAACGGGAGGTCCTGGAGCGCCAGGTGGACACGCCAGGGCTGCTGCCTGTCCAGTTGGGGAGGCCCGGGCCCGACCGGTCACCTGGCTGTACCTTGTGTCAGGGGCCAGGGTGGCCAGGGGGACAGGCTGGGGTCACAGGCCGTCAACATGGAGGACTGCTTGCTGCCTCATCCAGGCGGGTGGTGAGTTGAGGAAGCAGACACAGAGAGGTTAAGTAATCGGTCAGCAGCCGCACAGCCTTCTGGAAAGACTGACTAGTCACGAAGGGATTTGTGGAGAGGGACGGACTTGTGTTGGTCATTGGACAGTACCCTTCAGATCTCATCTTTCCGGAAGGCGGTCACCCCAGGCACTGCTTAGCGAGATGACTCTAGTTAGTTTTCTTGCCAGTATTAATGCCTTCTGAAATTATTTTCCGTGATGATTGGCTGTTGGTTTCCCACCACCTAACATTTCCTTCAGTATCACAGAGACTTGTCCCGTTCGCAGCTGTGGCCTGGAAAATAGTAGCTTTTCAGTATGCGTTTGCTGAGAGAATAAATGAGTAATATTTGGTCAGATTTCTCTGTTTACTGGGCACTTGGTTAGGCTTTCTCCGTGCATGCATGGATGGAGTGGAGCACTGAGAACTGGCTGGATGTGTCAGGAGAATGGAGGTAGTGAGGAGGAAGGGACATTGTGGAGGGCTGTGAAGCATGTTGGGAATTTGGGAGTCTATTCTTGCACTCCTAAGAGATCACCTGGTGAACAGGTACCTCCCTGGAGAGCCCATCCCCTGGTGTGGATTGGGTGTTTGCACACTTTCTGCAAGGATCTGGACATACACTATTTTTTGCACCCCTTCAAAGTCCAACTCCAAAGGGCTGCTTGTACTCACTGTCTCTGTGTTCTCTCCATTAACATTCTTTTTTTAAATTAAGCCTTTTATTGGAGTGTGCTATACATACAGAAAAGTGCATACAGCAGTGGCACACAGCCTGGTGAATGTCCGCAAGGTGAACATACCTGTGTGACTGTGCCCCCTGAAGGCACTAGACCTCGTGTCTTCCTTCCTCCAAGTAAACCTTGTGTAGCAGAGTGGATTCCTTGTGTCTGTTGTGAACTTGACATAACTACAGTGTGCCTTTTTCCTGTCTGGCTGCTTTTGCTCATCTGTTCATGAGTCAAGTTGTGTGCAGCAGTAGGCCACTCATTTTCATTGCTGTATAGTATTTCAGTGAGTGATTAGACCAGGCCCACCTGCAAACATTACAAAAACCATTCTTTGAGCTCTTGGTCGTGTTCATGGTCATGGGTTTTCTTATAGTGACGTCACTATATCGTAGCCTTTGGGAATTAGATGTATCTGAAAATGGCCTGGGGACAGAGTCTGACCTCCTCTGACTTCACAAGGGGGAAGGAGAATCAAGATGAACAGCCCAAGGATGATTCCTATGAGACAGAGGTCGGAATATCTCCTCTGTTTGCGATCTTTACCAATTCTGACACCATCTTTCCCTCACAGGGCACTCTCTGCTTTCTCTTCAGAGTTTGGTAATTCATTGTGGTGACCACCCAGCACTCACAGACAATTCTCACAATTATGGAGTTTATTGGGAAAGTACGATTCAGGCCCAGGAACACTCAGTGATACAGTTCTTCCATCAGGACAGCCTCTTTCCAGCTGTGCTCTCAGGCGCACCTCTCTGTAGCCCTACCCTCTGCTCAGAGGCACTCACCTTTCTTGTTTTGTGGGACAGGAAGCCCATTGTTGGGTCTCTGTTGCTTTTCTTTGTCTCTGCTTCCTGATTCTATGAGCTTCTCAGCACAAGGATCCCAGATCCAAGGGACACACTAGCTAGCTCCTGGCTGTTCCTTTCTTGGTGGTAGTGATGTCTTCTCTCTCCTGTCTCAGGAGTGGCTCATCTGAAGCCCAGTGAAATGGCAAAACTGACCAGTTCCTTTGGCAGACTAAAGTTGCCCTTATCTGCCCAGTCCTGCCCAGTTACCTGGGTGGGAGTTACAAGACCATATCTAAAAAGGCTGCACAGTGTGATCCATCACACCACAGTTGGGGCTGAACAAAGTGAGGTTGCTGACTTTTTAGAGTTGTCCAGTAAAATATTCTGTGATAATGTGGAAGCTCAGCGTTGTCACTAGTGGCTCCACTGTCTCCGATCTCTGTCCCTCAGGTTCCCGTTCAGCCGCCCAGAACTGCTGAAGGAATGGGTTCTGAACATCGGCCGGGGCAACTTCAAGCCCAAGCAGCACACCGTCATCTGCTCCGAGCACTTCCGCCCCGAGTGTTTCAGTGCCTTTGGGAATCGCAAAAACCTGAAGTACAACGCTGTGCCCACCGTGTTTGCCTTCCAGGACTCCACCCAGGTAGGAGCCTGCACTCTGTGCAGAGCTAGTGCGTGTGTGGCTTCACCCACACTCAAGGTTGGAGGGAAGGAGGGATGGCATTTTCAGGGACAGTGAAGGCCAAGAACTACAGTATGAATCCCAGTTGTTAGCCAAGCTGTGGGACTCCAGGCCTCTTTGGCTGTGACCTGTGCTTCAAGGGAAGTTGTAACAAAAACACTTTAAAATAAATCATGTTTCACAACAGCCTGCTGCTGAAAAGCTGACTGGTAAATTCTCCAAGAACTTATTCCTTGATGTGTTTACTTTTGCTGGGTCTGTTAGAGGTTTGTCCTAGGCTGGGTTCTTTAGTGGAGCAAAATCAGTGAAGTGTGTACATATGTAAGTATATACACACACAGAGATTTGTTTCAAGTAGATGGCTCGTGCAGCTGTGGAGGCTGGCAAATCCCAAATCTGAGGATCAGGTATTAGACTGGGGGCTTCCACTGTCTCATGCAGTTGTCGGGGCTGATGAATCCCAGGACAGCAGGTCAGACATGCAAGCTGCAGGCTCAGAGAGATGGCAGGGTTTTGTCTGACATCCTAAAAATTGGAGGTCAGAGGATGACGAGTCAGATGCAGGCTTGAGAGAGGGCAAGCTTTGCCAGAACATCCATATATGTTGAATACAGGCCACACCCCCAAAGAAACTCCCCTTTCAACTGATTGGCTGTTCACAACAGATTATGTCATGGATTCATTATGTGCCAAACTACTGGGAATCACAGCCTAGCTGAGTTGGCACATAACCTTAACCATCACATTCCATTCTACCCCTTGTCAATTTGGCACCTTTACACATGTGCTTAAACCATACATAATTGTCTGAATAAAGTCAATAATAACTCATACTTGTACCTGATAAACCTAATGTGTACAACCAAAAACCCACTAGTCTCATTTACATCTTTTATAATAAATAATGGAATAAGGGAGGGAAGAAAACATATATTTACTGTACATACACACACACATAATCAGAGTATGAGAGAAATGCTAAAAGCCTGCACAATCCTCGTTTCTGCAACTGGTCATGTTTTTGTAACTGGTGTT
The DNA here is from genome assembly GCA_028571685.1 of Heterohyrax brucei. Classification (NCBI taxonomy): domain Eukaryota; kingdom Metazoa; phylum Chordata; class Mammalia; order Hyracoidea; family Procaviidae; genus Heterohyrax; species Heterohyrax brucei. The sequence goes on from CM053140.1 coordinate 35,557,610, forward strand.
TAGAACTACCTTTTTCCACCACCCATTCCGTATTCCCTTTGCCCTCAGGAAGCACATCAGCTGATAGTGGTTCTTTGCCTGGTAGGTCAAAAATGGTCATTCCTGAATGATCTGGGCTATCAGTAGTCTTGTTGGAATTGGGTTGCTGTAGTTTTCCATTCACTTCAATCACAGGGCACAGGAATACTGAGATGTCGTAGGAGATCTTCTGTATTCCAGTCACACTATTCTTGACCTCTGTTATGTAATATCAGTCATTCCTCAGTCAGCTGCTGATAAGGAACTCCACATGGGGCCATAGATGCGGACTGGGAGATGGAAGACTGTGGGCATTTGAGCCCTTTTCTCATGCAACTTACTTGGACCTTCAGATCCTACTCAGGCCTGATCTTGTATATACCACTTCCATTTGATGTTAGAGTGCAGCTCTGCACATCTGACCTTGTAACTCTATGGGTCTGACAACACCTAGTTCATGGTGGGCAGCTCAGGCTATGTGGTGACTTGGTGGCTCATGGTGAAGCATTCAGTCTTACCTGAAAATCGAGTAACAAGCCAAAAGTTGTTTTCCAAAAGGAGAGTAGTTACTTGCAGAAAATGGCAGGGCTTTGCTTCAGAATCCTAAGGGTCTGTGCTGTGATTCATCAATAAAGACCTGCCAGACAGCATTTCTGTCTGCACTGACACTTCAGGCACCATTGGATCAGCCTGATCATATGACTCAAGTGGCAGAGTGACTTGCATTGCAATACTACCTCAACGTATTGCATATCCTTCCCTTGTTCGGGGTCCACCTGCAACTACTAGCTTTTTGAGTCACTTGATAAATAGCAGGAGTAGCGCACCCAAATTTGGGAAATGTTGCCCCCATAGTCCAAAGAGGTCCACCAGGTGTTGTACCTCTTTTTTATTTGTAGGAAGTGCTAGATGCAGAAGGACTATTTCAATATACTCCACACCACTAGACCCCTAGAAATTTTACTGAGGCGGAAGATGCCTGAATTTTTGTTGGGTTAATCTCCCACTCTCTAGCATGCAAATGTCTTACCCATAAGTCTAGAGTCATTGATACTTCTTCCTTAGTAGGTCCAGTCAGCATAATGTCATTGATGTGATAGACCAGTGTGATGTCTTGTGGATGGAAAAGGTGATCAAGTTCTAGGCAGACTAAATCATGACATATACTTCTTAGGTAGGACAGTGAAGGTATAGTGCTGGCCTTGCCAGCTGAATGCAAACTGCTTCTGGTGGTCCTTTGGAAAAGGATATTAGCCAGATCAGAAGCTGCATCCCAGGCACTAGGAGATGTTAAAATTAATTTGCTCAAGCAATGGAACCACATCTGGAACAGCAGCTGCAGTTGGAGCCACCACCTAGTTAAGCTTTTGATTCCCCATCATTCTCTAAGACTCATCTGTTTTTTTTGAACAGGCCAGACAGATGAGTTGAATGAGGATGTGGGGGGAATCCCCACCTCTGCATCGTTCAAGTCCTTGATGGTGGCAGTAATCTCTGCAGTCCCTCCAGGGATGTGGTATTGTTTTTGGTTTACTGTTTTCCTAGGTGGGGGCAGTTCTGATGGCTTCCACTTGGCTTTGCCTGTCATAGTAGCCCTTACTGCACACACCAGGGATCCTGTGTGGTGATTCTGCCAGTTGCTGTGTATGTTTATTCCAGTTATGCATTTCAGGGGACCCAGTGGGCCTGCTGTAAAATGGACCTGAGTTAAGACTCCATCAATAACCTGACGTCCGTATGCCCCCACTCTGACCGGTGTGCCACAGTGACATTTTCGGTCTCCTGGAATTAGTGTGAGTTCAGAGGAAGTATTTGGTAATCTCCAGAAAGTATGATCAGTTACTTTTTTCCATTGAACAGTCACTCTTGTAAAAGGCTGCAGATCCCTTTGGGGAAGGCTAGGAGAAACATTAACAGTGTACATTTTTGGCAGTGTAGTTGGGTTCTTCCTCAAGGGGACTGGCCTCCCTTTCATAAAAGGGGTCATGGGTCCGTAAAGTGGCTTATTGGGTTGCTATGACTTGGAATCAAGGGAATCAAGTTTTTTTTTGTTTTTTTTTAACTGACTCAAGTCTGGAAATTGAGGGGCTGTGACTATTCCTGTGATTAAAGTTCGACTCCTTGTTCACTTGACCTAAAATTCTGCTTTACAAATAAATATTTAGTAGTTTTCCCATCTCTTTTCCTCCTAGGGACATCACAAGTAAGTAGCCAACACCACAAGTCTGTATGTGTCAGACTATTGGCGATGACTGCTTTGACTCTTGTCCAGTATGGTAACCAGACCTACTTGTCTTTGTTGATGAAATGCTACCACTTGGCCCCTACCACCATGGAGTCTAGTCATCCCCATTGTAGTTAGGTGTCTTAATTTAGTTAGGGCAGTTCTCACTGCCAAGGCTGACATATGTAAAATAGTGATCACAGCAATTTTCGAGGATGCTGTGGCTCCTTTCACAAATTTGTTGCTCATCGTTGTGGTAAAAGGTGTGTCCTTTGGGGACTCCAGGGGTAGGTCTCTGAGTCCAATCCTGTAAGTCCACTGTAACATGCCAGTTTCTTTAAGCTCTTGGATACTTTCTTCAGTATATGAAGGTAGGTCTAGCATTTCAGTTTGATTTATTGTAGGCTGCTGCTTAATCCATATTTCAGTGAACCAATCAAGTAAGACTTTGAGTTTGGTTTTTTTCAGTATCAGCTGTGTTACTACAAGAAATAAGGCTTTCTTTCAGGGCACCAGTGCCAACTTGCAAGTGTTTCATGTGCTGCTTGAGCTGTGACTCTGAAGCTTTGAGCTTAGCTCTTTTACCACCTTGTCTAGTGAAAGCAGGACCAACTAGCCAGCTTCTTATTTCTTCTGACAAAATTGTGAAAAACTATCAAATATGCAGAGCCTTGTCTCTCACAAGTATTTGATCCATTGGTGGTGATATTTTGTGTATTACTGTTGCAACTTCACAACAGTACCCTCTTTTGTTACTGGAGGCAGAGTCATCAGCACTTTCAAGGCTAGTCAGGCTTTAAAGCCAGTTCAGAAAACTCATCCTCCTGATTTAGTCCTCTAGAATCATTTTTTTGTATCAGTGTTTTGTACCAATGTTTTAGACTCTTTAATTTACACACACACACACACACACACACACACACACACACACACACACACACACACACACAAACACACACACACACACACACACACAGATTTCTTTCAAGGAAATGGCTCGCACAGTTGTGGAGGCTGGCAAGTCCCAAATCTGTGGCTCAGGTGTCAGGCTGGATGCTTCTCCTGACTCACATGATTGCAGCGCCTGACAAACCCCAAATTGGTGGGTCAGACACTGAAGATGACATCATATTTGCTGCACCACTAGCAAAGTTGACTCATAACCTTAACCATCACAGTGCTGAAGCCTGCACAGTGAAGATTGTTATGTTCAGACTCAGTCCAGTTTTCCCCAGCAGCCAGCCAAAAGTTGGCAAGCGTGTGGTCCAGGAGCCAGTGGCTGTGTGTCACTGCTGATTAGCAAGTGTCCAGAAGGCCCTCTTGTGGGCTAGGTACTGGGGCACATTGGGGAACCAAAGAAAGGGTAGTGGTGCGGAAGGCCAGGCAACTTTGGCAGGAGGACAGACATTGCGGGTGGAGTGGTAGAGGGAGGGTGACAGGTCAGGCCTGGGGGTGTTATAGGTAGAACTTTAGAGATGGCAGGGATCTGGGCATGTTTGGGAACAATATCTTTTTAGGCTTGTGGTAGGGTCATAGAAACCAGAGAGATGAGCAGAGGCCAGGGAGGCTGTGGATTTTGGGATGAGGTCAGTGGGATGGGGTGTGGCTTTGGAAGGGTCCCCAGGCTGCAGATGGAGAACAGCTGGTGGGAAGCTGGTTTGGATGCTGCTGAGCCTCCCAGGGGAAGGCAGCCTTGGCAGCCTGAGGGGCAGGTGGAGTGCCAGGCAGAGGAGTGAGGGCAGCAGGTGGGTGGGCAGCGGTAGGAGGGAGAGTAGGGCTCGCTGAGCACCTGGAGAGTGGTCTCCTCCTTGTGGAGCAGGATGCAGTGAGCAGTGTGGTCTTTTGCGTGTGGAGTTGAAGCGCTAAGATGGAGAGGTGAAAGTGTCTTAGAGGGGCAGGATGTGCAGGTCTGGAGGTCACGAACACTTGGAAACCGAAGCCAGGAGAGTGGGTTGTATTCCATTCCGTGAATCATGAAGGCACACCAGACTCCAGGGTGCACGTCCATTGGCGGTGTCCCCACTTGAAGCTTGAAGGAAAAGCAGTAGTGGAACAAACGGAAGGGTGAGATGCCTATGTGGCCAGCCAGCTCCCTTTAGTTGGCTCTGACTCAGGGCCACCCCTTGTGTGTCAGAGTAGAGCTGTGCCCACAGGGTTTTCTATGGCAGATTCTTTAGAAGTAGATTGCCAGGCCTTTCTTCTGAGGCACCTCATAGTGGACTTAACTCTCCAACCTTCTATTCATGATGTGTATTCACTGTGGGCACTACGCAGGGACTCTCAACCTGTGCTAGTTTGATCATTTTGGGAGCTGTGAGTAGTAGAATGTGAAGTGTGAATAATGGACTGGCAGGAAGAACAGTGTGGCCGTTCTGGCAGCAGATGCATCAAGAAGGCCCAGCCTTGGGCCTCATGGCCCATGCTTCTCCTTTTTACCTGGATGACCTTCCCCTGGATATCTGAGTGTCTGCTGCCTCACCTTCTTCATGTCTGAGTTCAGTCAGGGCTGTTTCTGAAAACATTGTTCCCCCTTAGTCTCTGCCAGTCCTTCCTACAACCCCTTTACTCCTCCCCTGTCTTACACAGAATGTAAGCCTCAGGAGGGCAGGGACTTTAGTTCCCTGCCTATTCCCAACGTCCAGAATATTCCATGACACCACGTTGGTGTTCAGGACTTGTCTGGTAGCAGGTGGATGAATCACTTTAAAATACCTGTGGTAAAATTTTTGCCCTCAAAATAAAGGTTTGGGTTATGTGTCTTGCAGAGGGCACAGTTGAACAGCTGGGGGGGTGAGGGATGAAGTTGTAATTCCTACTCCTTCATTCTTTCAGTAAAGAGTGCTGGTGGTGCAACAAGGGAAGCACTCAGCTGCTGACTGAAAGGTTGGCAGTTTGAACCCACCCTGTGGTTCTTCAGGAGAGAGACCTGGCAGTCTGTTTCTGTAAGGATCACAGCCTTGAAAACCCTGTAAAGTAGTTCTACTCTGTCACACAGGGTCACTGTGAATTGAGAATAGACTCGATGGCACCTACCAACCACAGTTCTTTCAGTGCCAAGGTTGCTGTCCTGTGTGGCAGTCACTGACAGAACACTTACTGTATCAGTACACGCCTGGCATTGCACGTTACTGAATCTCTTAGTCCATGCCTGGCATAACATCAGGCCCTGGGATGACACACAGTTTAAGACCGGGAGGGCCCTGGCTTCAGAGAACCTACGCATGGCCTGTGATCCAAGACTTGGGAACAGCTTTGGAGAAAGAGCAGAACTTAAGTGGGCAATAGGAAGTCAAGCTTCAGGTGGTGGTTAATAGCCAGCTGTCTGCTGTCAGGCCTCAGCTGAGGAGTGGGATGGAGACAGGCAGGCAGCCCTGGCCTTGGGTGACCTCAGGGTGCAGCGCCCTGCCATGTTGCCTGCTGCACTGCTCTTTTGTGTCTCTTGCAGCTGGTTAGGGAGAACACAGACCCTGCCGGAACAAGAGGACATACCAACTGTCAGAAAGAAAAGGTGCGTCTGTGCTGAGCTGGCTGCAGGGTCTGAGCAGTGCTATTCTGAGTGGCAAGGCGACCTCTGAGATAAACTGGGGTGTTGGGCTCCTGCTAGCTGGGAAAAGGAAAAGTTCAAGCCTCTCGTGCTGGCTGCTCCTGCAGCTGTCAGTCCCATTTGGTTCCAGGTCTGGGTTGTGCCTCGTTTCTTCAGGTTGTTTCTAGAGTTTGTGGTAGGAAGTGGCTGGTGGTTCGTGTCACTGCACCAACTAGGTAGCTGCTCCTTGGTTCTCACTCCCTAAGGCGGGGGGGAGGTGCCCGAGACAGAGTTATGGCTGTGCAGACTCGGGTGTCTGTGGCGGTGGGGCCTGACTCTACCCTGCTCCTCAGGTCCTGCCTGTGGCAGGGGCAGATGGCACAGGGAGAATCATGGACACGACCCTGGACGAACACCAGTTGTCCCCAGATGCTGAAGCCCCTGGAAAAGAGGTGAGAAGTTGGACCCACCTTGTGGGTTGGGTGAGAAGGCAGCATGTGGTGGGTGGGTCTCAACGTGATTTGTTGCCCCTAAAGGCCACAAGAAGCGCTATGTAGCCACGATGTGGGGTAGGGGGACAGCTGCCCTAGATCTCCCCTCTGCAGACCTCAGGACCGCCATGGATTGCTGGCGAGTCTGGTGTCACGCTTCCCCTAGGGACTGCACTGCCCTTTCTGTGCTGGAAGGGCCTGAACACACTCAGTTTCTGCCTGTGGGCAGTTCCGCTCACCTGCCTCTGTCCTCAGGTCTTGCCATCTAGGCTGGAAGCGGCGGAGGCCCCTGGTCTGCTGGCCAGCCCCACGGGGCCGAGGCAGCCCCTGCCCAGACAGCCCTCTGATCACAGCTATGCTCTTTTGGACTTGGATGCCCTGAAAAAAAAACTCTTCCTCACCCTGAAGGAAAACGAGAAGCTCCGGAAGCGCCTAAGGGCCCAGAGGCTGGAGATGCAGAGGCTGTGCCGCCGCCTCAGGGCTCGCAGAGAGGGGCGCAGGAGGCCCCGTGCCCGGGCGCAGCCCCAGCCGCAGAGCTGAGGTGTGGCCAGCTGTCTCCAAGGCTCCAGGCTGCCTGTGGTGTGGGGGGTGGCAGCAGCCTAGCACCCAGGGCCTGGTGGCACGTTCTGGTTCTTGCTGCTGACATCCCAGTCTGCTGCTGACACTTGCAAAGTAGCCACGAGGGGATGGCAAACATGCGTGGTGAAGAGGATTGCTAACATTGTGACACATGAAGTGTTTGGAGGAGGCAACAGGCAAAGAGAGGGAGGGTACTGTGTGACAAGTCAGTGCTGCGGTGGTGCCAGTCGATGCTGAGACGGGCTTACGTAAGGGGGCAGCAGTCAGGGCACCACGGGCTTGAGGAGCTCTCGGGAGAGAGCATGACAGCCACTGTGGAAGAGAACTGTTCTCCAGACAATGCATTTCCTGAGGGGAAGTGGGTCCCAGGATACACTGGGCCCAGGGGGTTAGTCCCAGTCCCCCAGAAGAGGAGGGGTGGGGCTGACTCCACGGCAGTGAGTGGGGTTCCTTCCCGTCAGCTTAGACAGCCACTGTCCCTGCTGCAAAGGGCTGGGACTGGCCTCCCGACCTAAGGGGCGGTTCCTCTCGGCCTGGTTGGAACCAAGTGTTTCGTTAAACTGCAGTGTTCCTCCACTTCAGAATGACCAAGTATGAATGCAAGTTTTCACTTCTGTCAGAAGACTCCCTGTGGAAGCAACAATCTGTAAGCTGTTGAAGAGCACAGGGTGTGGTTATCTTTTGATTTTTTTTTTTTTAAATGTGACTTTCAGTTCATTAAAGAGAGAAAACAAAAATCCTAACCTAAATGCCTAAATGATTTCCTAACTTGGGACTGTCTGTCTCAGACTGTGGAAAACTGAACCACAGCTTCAGTTTAAGCATCACCATTTAAAATGTGGTTCAAACAGGGAAAGAGAAAGGATGGGGACGAGGCTTGAAGGTACTGGGGGTGAGGGTGGCCTGGGTGTGCAAGGGAGCTCACTCCTAGGAAACACAGGTAACATCAGAGAGCACAATCCCCAGCTTTCTGGAAAGGTTTATTCTGGTGCGAGAGTGCCTTCTGTACAGTCAAGTTCAAACAAACTGGAGAAAACCACTGCTCAGAAGAACCAGTTCCCACAAAGGGCTGTTTCCAGACTCTTGTCATTTAAGCACAAGGTTTATTGCACGATTCACATTCAGGGTTCAGGCCAGAGAGACTTGTTTGTTTGAATGGAGGTTACACAACCTGAACTATGTTTCAGAATTTGAGGAAAGGAGTTGTCGGCAGTGACTGGTACTGGTGCCAGGGGAGAGGAGCCAGATTTCAGCCATGGCCAGTCAACCTGCCCGGACCAGCAGTCAGCCACTGCCCAGCAGCCTCATGCTCCCGTGATTTGGTCATTCCAGGAAGCTGGGCTTTCCCAGGAGCACAAAGGGACCTTGCCAGTTCTGGCTGGGACAGTAGATCCCCAAGCTCAGTGGGCAGGTGCCCTTGTCAGTTAATGGAGCTGGCTGACCAGGGGCACCCCAGCTCCCAAAGACTGCTGCACCTGTAGAACCGGCATGAGGAGGGTCTTGGGACCAGAGCCACACCCACGGTGGCGAGAGGCCCACTGAGGAGCTGTGTGGGGAGCAGCAGTGCCACCTGCAGGGTGCTCTAGTGTGGCACAGGGGCAGCTGGAGGGAGCAGATCTCCCTGTCTCCCTCACACCCATGCAGCCTTCTGGTGTTCTCCCTCCTCAAGATTTGGCACAAGACTGAAGCCCCGGTCTTTTAATGCCCCACAACCTAAAGCTCGCCTTTCCACTGCAACCCTGTATTGTAGACCTGGGTGGGCACAGGCAGGTCCCGCTCAGCCATGTCGGGGTGGAGCGGTGTATCTAGCATCGGCTGGCCTTGGGGCCTTTTCCCATAAGAGGACTTGGGTGACTTCTGGAAGGAAGGGACTTGGGACCCAGGTGGGCCCTGGGCCTGGAGGCTGCAGTGCTGTCCCAGGCCTCGGGCAGTTGGAATGGTCACTCTCAGATGCTCTGGGAGAGGAAGAAGAGGCCAATTTCCAAACCCAGATGTTCTCAGAGACAAAGCACATGATAATCCCAGAAGGCTTTCCAGATTAGCTTGGTACCATGCCAACAGAGAGAGGTGATGTTCAGGCAGCTGGCTGAGCAGAAGCCCACTCAATCCTGGAGGCCTTAGCTCGAGAACTGCCTTCCTTCCTTTCCATTTGGTGCTCCACGGTCAGTATTTTAGGAGTAGTTCACAGTCCTAAACGTTTCGGGTGGGCTGCTCCATAAATGCCGCAAGACAGGACAAGAACTACTGATGGCAGGTGGCAGGCAGCAAATGCCGAGGAGCCTAGGGAGGACCAGAGGAGTCCAGGGGTCCCTCCCTCCAAGAACATGATCCTTGGGACAACAGATATGGGCTGTGCAGTGGTTCTGGTCCACGTGGGGCTACCTTGGCTCTTCCCACAGCACTTGTGACAGTTGGGGTGTCTGTGTGTCCCTGCACATAATTGATACAATACCATTGTCTATAGGAATAAAATAAAAACATCTGATGTTTGGGGTTTTTCCCTGCTTCCAAATTTGTAGGCTCCCAGGACAAGATTTTTTGCAGCCTCTTGTTAATCTGGTTTGTCAAGCAGTTTATCCATCTGTGTCAATCCTATGAGCTGTAAAAGAAAACACAACTTGAGTACTGGCACAATGACAGACACACAGGCCAGTGGCACAGAACTGAGAACACAGGAAGTAAATGTATCCAACAGTGAAGAGCTGATCTTCAACAAAGGGTCTAAGTTCATTCAGTGGGGAAGAGAGCATCTCTTTGACAAACATTGCTGGCAAAACTGGGTATTTATGTGCAGAAAAATTAAACAGGATCCACACCTCACACCATACACAAAAACTAATGTAAAACGGATCAATGATCTAAACACGAAGCCTAAAACTATAAAGTCCCTGGAAGCTAACACAGGGACAAAGCTCGGGGTCCTAGCGTTACGGCATAGACTATCCAGCATGACTAAAAACACACAAAACACAAAAGATTAACTACATTAACTGGGGTCTCCTAAAGATTAAATACTTATGCCTATCAAAAGACTTTGCAATAAAGATGTAAGAAGACTGGGAAAAAATTTTTGTCAACAATGTATCTGACAAAAGTGTAATCTATAAGGTATACAGAAAACTTCAACACCTCAACAAAAAAGGACAATTCAGTCAAAAAATGGGCAAAGAATATGAACAGACGTTTCACTGAAGACATTCAGGCAGATAACAAACAGATAACTGAGATGCTTGAGGTCAGTAACGATTAACCAAAAAAACTTCTCTGCCACTGAGTTGATTTCAACTGCAGTGACATTCTAGGACACAGGGGAACTCCCCCATGGGGTCTTCAAGGCTGGAAACATGCATAGAAGCTGACTGCCACATCCTTCTCCCCCAGAGTGGCTGATGGGTTCGAACTGCCAACTTGTTTGTTAGCAGCCGATTTCTTTAACCACTGCCACCCCCAGAGCTCCTCATGAGCCACTAGAGATGTGAATCAAAACTACCTGAGAGAACATCTCACCCTGGCCAAAACGGCACTGATCTAACACGCAGAACACAAATGTTGGCAAGGCTGTAGGGTGCCTGGAACTCTCATACACTGCTGGTGGGACTGTAAAGTAGGGAAAACAGTAGGGCGCCTCCTCAAAAAGCAAGACACAAATACTCTGTGATCCAGCAATCCCATCACTGCCTATCTATCCTAAGAAATAAGAGCAGTGACGCAACTAGACATGTGCACACCCAAGTTCACTGAAGCATTATTCACAAAGAAGAAACACTGTTTACAAAAGAAAAAAACCTAAGTGCCCATTACGACGGACTACTGCACAATGATAAAGAATGAGTCCTTGGAACGCCTTACAACGTGGATGAATCGCCAGGACCTTTCAGCGAGTGAAGTAAGCCAATCACAAAAAAGCCAAAGGCTATATACTGCTTTTATAAAAAGAACAGGTTTACTCACAAGAACTTTTTCTGTGGTTACCAGGGAAAGACGGGAGAGAGAGGAAGACTCACTTATTGGATGGTACAAACAAAAAAACCACACCTGTTGCCATCAAGTCGATTCTCACTCACAGTGGGACCCTACAGGACACAGTAGAACTGCCTCATATGGCTTCCAACAAGTAGCTGGTAGATTTGAACTGCGGACCTTTGGGTTAACAGCTGAACTCTTAATCAGGGTAGATGTGTTAATTCTGGTGAAGGGAAAGGCAATACACAATATAGGGAAAGCTGACACAGTGTCACCAAGGCAAATGAAGACACTGAGAGGCACACAACAATAAAGGACAACTATGGTAACAACTATACCATATATAATTCTGCAGCAATAGTAATAACCTGAAATCTGTGGGTGGCTACATAGGTAGATATGTATGCTATCTATGGGAAAGCATGTGGACTGCATGTGTGTGCATATAGGAGTACAGCTGTGGGTGAATGTGTATTTGTATGTGCTGCATGTATATTCACATACATAGTCAAGTACATGGAGGGCAGTCTAGAAACTTGGTAAACATTTCAAATACCTTATGGGACTGAGTTACTGGACTTGAAGGCTAAGGACCATAGTCTTGGGGGATACCTGGCTCAAGTGGCATAACACAGTTCATAAACATAATGTTCCAGATTCCAGTTTGGTGAGTAGCATCTGGAGTCTTAAAAGCTTGCAAGTGGCCATCTAAGATACAACTATCGGTTTCTTCCTGTCTGGAGCAAAGGAGAGTAAAGGACGCCAAAGACTCCAAGAAGAACCTGGTCCAAAAGACTAACAGTCTACAAAAACCGCAGCTTTCTCTAAGCCTAAGACCAGAAGAACTAGACAGTGCCCGGCTACCACTACCAGCTGCTCAGGCTAGGGACGCAATAGAAAGGAAGGTCCTGATTAGAATGGGAGAGGGTAGAACAAAACTCAAATTCACAAAAAGTCTAGACTCACTGGAATGACAGAGACTGGAGGAATCCCTGAAAGTATTGCCCCCAAACACTCATTTAAACCAGGAACTAAAGCCATTACCAGAGGTTCAAATAATAGATTGGCCTATAAAATAAAACAGTAACACCTGTGAAGAATGTGCTCCTTAGAACAATCAATGGGATGAGACCAACAGGCCAACAGCTGGCCCAAAACAAGGATGAGCAGGCAGTGAGGGGCTGGGAAGCTGGACGGACGGAAATGAAGAAGAGAGTGCTGACACTGCAGGGATTACAACCAATATCATGGGACAATTTGTGTATAAACTGCTGAATGGGAACCTGCACCTAAAACAATGCAATGTTCAGGAAAGACAAATGTTCAGAAAAGACAAACTTGGTGTCATAAAGCAACTGTTCTCTTCCCTCTGTCTTGTTTTGGGGTTCAGCCACCACACAGATTACAGGCTGCCTGGGCTTCGACTGAGCAGAACACCAGCTCCCAAGAGCCAATGGGTTCTGGAACTTTCAGAATATGACTTTTGTTCCTGGCCACCCAAGCTGCAATTTCCAAGGAACGAGCCCATTCGGATGCACTCCTGAAGGGGACAAAGCCAGACTCTTCAGAGCATCAGAGGGGGACACAGGTGGCTGATATCCCACATCCTGGGCAATTGCTCTGATGCCCCCAACCCTGGTCCAAGTAGCAAGGTGGGCTGGTGGGGGGCAGCTACTCACACTGCTTTGGTATCCTCAGGGCCTCGCTGTCCAGTGCCATCACCTGGTGCAGAACTCCCCGGAACTGGTAGAGCACTTTGAGATTCTTTTCCTCACCCACGCACGGGTCATAGAACCCTGGCAGGCCAGCCTGGAACACAGAGATTGTGATTCTAAAGAGAAGAAAGAGACAGCCATCTAAAACACAGCTGTGACACTTGCTGTTTCTGCCTTGAAGTGCATCAGGAAGGGGCCTGACTTTTCCCTCTGGAGCTTCTGTTTTACAGGTGCAAGCTTTAGAGCTTGAAGGAAAAGATGTAACATCAGAATTTCAAAAAGTTGCACGTTTAGCCCTAGACTTCTGTCTCAGTACAGACCCCTTCCCCCAGGCTAAAGAAAGCGCTATCCTCACAGAAGTCCCACCAGGACAGATACACGAGGGGACTTCCTTGGGAACTCAGTGTTCTCCAGCCCAAGTCAACCTGCATTTCCATTCATCTTGTGTTCCATGCCTAGGCCTCTGCCTCCAACCTCTAGCAGTGAGACACACTGGCTCTAAGTGACCTCTCACTCTTTCTGGAACCAGGTAAGGAAGAAGTGGAATATTTAGGATCTCTGGTTTTTTTGCAGCTGTACCTGAAAAAGGCCTGGCATGTATTAGGCCTCAGGTAGAGAACGTGCTGACTGGCTGGATGACTGAATAAATGAGAACTATTCCAGGGCCACTACTGCTCGGGTTTTGGGTAGCACCCTGGGCAGTGAACACAGGACACACGGAGGGCCTCAATGCAACAGAATGGGTCGCTGTTGCAAGGGGCCAGGCTGTCCTTGCCAGATGGAATCTTTTCACCAAAGTGCCTTTCTTCCCTTTTCCAATCTCTAAACCACAAGGCAGGCCATGGCCCCCACTGCTGTCTGTACCTTGGAAGCTTCTGTGAGGATCAGCTTGGAGTCCTTCACCAGACACTGCAGAGGTACAGTCACGTCAATCACCTTGACCTTCTCGTTCTTCCTGCTCTTGTCGTTGACAAACTTCCCATACCAGGCGTTTAGGATGATCAGCCCTGAAGGATGACCTCAGTCAGGGCCAGAGTCGGCCTCTCTAGGGCATGTCTCCACTCAGCTTGGCTATAGGAGCGGTAGGCTGCTATCAGAACCCAAGCGCCTCCCTACATCCCAAGAGAGGACCCGCCTTCTCACCCATTCTGGACTCTTCTGCCTCAATTATTCTTCGGACAGATTCCTGCATCAACCGAACCTGCCAAACAACAAGGAGGACCATTGTCAGAGCCCAAGCCAGGTCATGCACCTCTCTATCCAGAGGGCCAGAGACATGGGGTCTGCATGGTCCACATAGTGGACCTGACTATGACATACACATCTGCTAGGGATTCTGTGAGGAAAAGGAGGAGGAATCCCAGAGAGCTGAGCCCCGAACTATCCCACTCTGGAACCAGGTCATAGAGTAAGGAGACCCAACGGCACAACCCTCACCCACTAGCTCTGTGCCCGTGAGCTCAGTGGGAGCTGAGTGGGAGTGATGACAGTAGCTCACTTGCCTTCCAATGGCTCATAAGAGGCAGGAAGGCATTACTGACCCAGTCAAAAAACAGTGGGCTGAGTACACTGGTAATACCAAAAAAGGAGTCTGCAAGGGAAGCTGCAGGCCCAGCTCCTTTAGCAAAAGGCCTGTTCTCCAGGCACCAGGCTGCTGGGTGAAGAGCCGCACTGTCCCTCTGACAGGCGTGGGCCCTCCAGGCTGTGCATGTGACTTGGGTGCTGTACACATCTGTATATTGGCCCTTCTGTCTATGAAGAACCGACAGGTACCCTGCCATTTCGCTAGGACAGCACTATTCCCATAAGAGTTGTAAATGGCAACTGGTCCACTTAATGTTGGGGGAGAAAGAGAGGGCAATGCCCACAGCTTTTAAAACCACCTTGCTATGCATCCTGAGGGTTAGTGTATGCGACCTTTAGGACAGGGACAGACATTCTCACTGTCATGGCCCGCAACCAATATATTTAAAAAGAACAACGAGGTTGTTGGGGAAGCAGTCTGGGACCATGTCCTGGGGACCAATATGTAGAGTGTGAAGCATTCTCCAAGTAGCCCCTGTCTAAGAGATAGGGACTGGCAGGGGAAAAGGTGCAAAAGCACTCCTGGGGTGGCACTTATATAGCACTTACAGCAGCTTCTGCCTCTTGTTTCTTTTGCAGAATGTCCGTGGCTGTGCTTTCCCTCTGCTTTTCCAATTCCCTTGCCCAAGGGAAACAAGCCACACATTAGCGGGTGTTACATAGCAGTGAGTCAACAGAGCCCCCTCGCTGGCCGTGAGCCCAGCCAACAGCCTGTGCTCAGAGAATTTCTAGTTCTGTGCTTTCACAAATACTTCCAAGACAAGCTGAAGCAAATCTGTTAGTCATAGGCCTGTGCAGCTCCACTTTATGCTTAGCAGGCTCCCCCATTCCTCTGAAAGCCCATGGCCCTCTCTCTGGAAAATGACTCCACCTGGCAAGAATTTCAAGGACGTGGGAGGTCTGAGGAGAGGATGAGACTCACAGGAGATGCCACCAGCTTTCCAGGATTATTACATGTTTGATGGAAATAACTTACACCACTTGAGATATATAGAAATATTTTCCTTTAGCAAAATAAAGGGACTCTGGGTCCACATATATCTGTTCTACCAAATGACGCGAACCTGTGATGTTCTTTGGTCCAAGCTTCAAGGCGCCAGGGGAATCAGGAGCCTCAACTACAGCCATTCAAAGGCTATGGGGGACCCCAAAGATGAGAGTCACTCCATTTTCTTAGATTCTCTAAGTGGAATGCTTTACCAAATTAGATGATTATACAGTAACAAATATGAACCATTCCTCAGTTTTTTGTAGAGATGCCCCCGCTAAGAGTTTAATTTTATGCCCTGATGGAATATCTATGAGAAACCACAAAGTAATTTATATTTCCACAACTTTCACAACAGTTTATGCATCCTCCTTATATAAAAACCTAGAGTCCACTCTTTGGGTTCAGAGCTGGGAAAAGTAACTGTCTGTTAGAAGAAGCTAAAGGACGATTTTTTAATCTCTTGTGATCATGTTTTAATCTTAACAGTTTTAAAACCCCCTGAAGGCGGGACGGTTTTGATGATAGGGCAACAGCAGCACCATTGCTGATGACCACAGTGGTATGTGCTGAGCATTTCCCAAGCACTTATGGAACAGACACCATGCCAAGCATGTAGCTGTACTAATTTAACTTTCCTGACAAACCTATGGGGTAGATCCTATTATCAGCTGCATTTTACAGATGAGGACACTGAGGCAGAGCTGCTTAGTCCCTTTCCTGTGACCCACGTTTTAAACTCACTTCTCTTTCTGTGCCCTGAGGTAGGGTTTGATGATGAGACGGTGCATCGCGAAGTAGATCACCAGAGGCCCCACGGTGGCGTAGAACACAGCACTGGGGAGAAGCTGATCCGTCAGATGGATCGGGAAGAAGTAAGTCTGACTGGCTCTGTTTAATCTGAAAAGTATGAACAAAACCAGACGAGTTAGGTTTCCGGGGGGAGAGTAATAGGGGTGTCAGCCACAGGAAGGCTGACTTCTCAGAAACACAGAGCACTTGCAAAAAGGAACCCCAGAAGTCTGCTTATTTCATAATTTACTTGCTGGCTTCCTCTTCTAATGCTGAGCCCCTGGGTTTGACGTGTGTGACACAAGAAAGGTCCTGCCAACTGCTGACCTCAACCACAAAGCAAAGGAGCTAAATCATTCATTAATAGGGCAAAAGCACCCTATGCCTGTGTTAGCCACTGGCCTCAGAGGACAGGAATGGATACTCTTCCCCAAGATGACCTGGAGTCTGGTGTCCTAGACATATCTCAACTCTAAATTTGACACGTTTGTAAAAACTTTAAAGGTTGGCAAATTAAGAAGGCTTCAGTGAATGCTGAGCGGCTCTTCCTACTGGACTTGTCATTTCACAGATAACCAAACACTGTGCCACGCATAAGTTTTATGCCATGCATAAAACACACACTTGAAGGTCCTGGATAGTGACTAAAAGCAGCCTATAGTAAAGGAAGGCTGAAACTTAGAAGAATGGAATGGCACTGATGAGCTTCCCATTTTCTTTTTTGTTTTTTTTGGTTGTTAGATCTTTACAAGTCTTAAGCCTGAAGGCAAGTCTCAGTTGGTGCTGTGTGATGTGGCTAAAACCTGGAAAGAAACCTGCAGTTCTACTAGACGGAAGAACCAGAGCTCAGAGTTGGAGGCAACCAAAGCAGTTGGAATGTTGGCGGTCCCACAAAAGAAAACCAGAGACAGAGAGTCTGAAGTTCTGCATATAAATGTGGCACAGATCTCTGGCTGACCCTTGATCTATCAAGTCATTGAGCTAAGGTTAAAAGAATTGTACTGAGACTCTGGCTGTTGCCCAGCAAAAGTGAGTCAGGGTTTGCCATTTTGAGTTCAACTTTCTAAAACGAAAACTCAGTACTCTTTGGACAAACATAACAGAATACAATCTTTGCAATGTGTCATTCACGATATCCAGAATAAAGTCCCAAAGTATTCTACATATAAGGAATTAGGAAGACATGACTCATACTCAAGAGAAAATGATAATCAGAAATCAGAGACCAACTTCAAGATAATCTAGATGCTGGAAGTAGCAGAGATGGGTTTTAAAGGAGCTGTTGTGACTACGGAAAGGAAAACAATGAATGAAAAGATATGAAATCTCAGCTGCAAAACTAAAACTATAAAAAGAATCAAGTAGAAATTTCAGAACTGAAAAACAGTATCTGCATGAAACAGCCACTGGATGGATTTAAGAGCAGACTGAGATAAGAGTCAGTGAACTTGAAGACAGATCAATAAAAATGATCTTATATGAAGAACAAAGAGAAAAGGGCTGATGACAAATGGACAGAGCCTCATAAACCTGGGGGGCACTATCAAAAGGTCTGCCATATGGTTAAATGAGAGACCCAGAGAGGAAAGAAAATGGGATAGAAAAAGATGCTTGAAGAATTTATGGTTTCAACATTCCAAATGTGATGTAAGACATAAACTGACAGACACAAAAAGTTTAAAATATAACAAAAACTACATCTAGGTCCATCATAGTCAAATGCAGCAAAAATAGAAAAATCTTAGCAGCAATGGAAAATGAAGTCATGTTACATACAGAGGAAAAATGATTCAAATGACTACTGATTCCTCATAAGAAGCAATGGAGACCAAAAGGCAGTAGGACAGCATCACTAGAGTGCTGAAAAGGAAAACAAAACAAACAAAAAACCCACAACAACCTGTTAACCCTGAATTCCACATGTGGATACTCTTCCAGAAGAAAAGCAATTCCAGAATTTATACAGAACACTCAGAACTCAAAAATAAGAAATCAAACAACCCCATAATGAAATAGATAAAATATATGAATAGGTATTTTACTAAAAAATATATATGAATGGCAGATAAGCACATGACAAGATGTTCAGCACACTAAATGTCAGGGAAATGCAAATCAAAAGGACAATGAGATATACCTACATACCTACTAAAATAGTGGGGGAGGGGGAAAACAAAACCATACCAAAGGTTGGTGAGGACATGGAGCAAAAAAGAAGTCTTATAAGCTGCTGGTGAGAATGTAAAATGAAACAAGTGCTGGAAAACAGTTTGGCAGTTTCCGATCAAGGTGAACACACACTTACCATGGGACCCAGCAATTCCACTCCTAGGTATTCACCTAAGAGAAATGAAAACTTATGTTCACATAAAACCTGTATGTGACTGTTTATACAGTGATTATCTGTAATCACCAAAAATTGGAAACTGAAATGTCCTTCAACTGGTAAAGAGAAAAACAAATCATGCTGCATCTATACAATGGAATACTGCTCAGCAATACAAAGGAACAAATTATTCATTCAGTCAACAATATGGATGAATATCAAATGTATTATGCTCAATTAAAGAAAATAAAAAACAAAACCCATTGCTATCAGTCAGTTTTGACTTATAGTGACCCCACAGGACAGAGTAGGACTGCCTCATAGGGTTTAACGTGTGGCTGGTGGATTCAAACTGCAAACCTTTGGGTTAGCAGCCATAGCTCTTAACAACTGTACTACCAGGGCTCCTGAGTCAAAGCAGCCAGACTCAAAAGGCTACATACTATGTATTCCACTTGTATGGGATTCTGGAAAAGGAAAAATATAGGGAAAGATAACAGAGCAGTGGTTGCCAGGGCCTAGGAGCTGGGGGTGAGGGGGTTAACCACAACAAAGTAGCATGGAGAAATTTTTCTGGATCATGGGAATGATCTTGATTTTGGTGGCAGTTACATGACTGTATCAGACTGTCAAAACTCATAAAATTGTAACTAAAAAGGATGAGTTTTACTTTGTGTATATTATACCTCAATAAACTTGACTTTAAAATTATAGCAATGATAACAGCCTAGTTCTGGAGTAGGAATTCCCAGAACTAAACTGTATTAGGTCAGTATAATATATAAATAAAAATAAAATGATACATGTGTATAAAATATAATAAACGAATGAACTATAAAAGCAGAATAAGGGCACAACAAAGGCATTTTCTGGGTAAAGAAAACTAAGAATTCATTACTGGCAGACCTACATGAGAAGAAAAACTGAAGAAAGTTCTTCAGGTCAAACAAAATAATACCGGATGAAAACTCAATTTTTAGGAAGGAATAAAGACACTGAAAATGGTAGAAAATACACATAAACATAAAAGACTTTCCTTGTCCTTAATTTATTTAAAATACAAGTAACTATTTAAAGCCAAATTTTAATACTGTATTATGAAGACTGATATATGCAGATGAAATAATATGACAACTACAGCATAAAGGAATGGGAATGGGTAAAAAGATCTGTAAATTTTGAAGGTTCTTTCAATTTACATGAGGGAACAGTCCAGTATTAACTTTAAGTAGACTATGAAGAGTTAAGGTATCACAGTCACTAAAACAATGACTATAAAATATAATGTGAAGAAGTATAGCTAACAGATAGATTAAAACGGAATTTTAAAAACAGTTAACACTAAACAAAGCAGAAGAGTAGGGTTAAAGGAACAAAAATCAGAAGAGACAAATAGAAAACAAATACAATGGCAGGCCTAAATTTAACTGTATCAATAACCACATTAAATATTAATGGACTAAGTATTCCAGCTAAAAAGCAGAGACTGCAAGAACAGACTATAAGAACTGAAAAGCAAGATCCAACTATATGCTGTCTTTGAGAGACATGCTATAAACACACATAGAGGTAGGCTGAATATATGTGGCCAGAAAAAGAGAAATTATACTCCTATGCTTAAGAAGGGTACAGTAGCTATATTAATATCACATAAAGAAGACTTCAAGACAAAGAGTATTATCAGAGATAAACAGGAATATTTCCTAATGATAAAAGGGTCAACTCATCAGGAGACCTCAGCAATTAAAAAATGTATTGATGTCTAATAATAAGTTCAAAATATATGAAGCAAAAGCTGGCAAAAGGACAAGCAGAGAATACCACAGTTATGTTGTTGTTGTTACATGCAGTTGAGATGGCTTCAGCTCACAGTGACCTCATGTACAACAGAATGAAACACTGTCTGGTCCTGTGCCACCCTCACAGTTGCTGCTGTGTTTGAGCCCACTGTTACAGCCACTGTCTCAATCCATCTTGTTGAGGATCTTCCTCTTTTTCTGCTGACATTTTTCTTTACCAAGCATGATGTTCTCCTCCAGGGACTGGTCCCTTCTGATAACATGTCTGTGATGTGGTGGCTTGCTTTTATATGGTCTTTCTCACCATGATCTTGTAACTCCTATGGAACTGACTGGGTGAGACTATTCCAACCTCTAGGGTCACTAGGAGTCGGAATCGACTCAGTGGCAGTGGGTTTGGTTTGGGGTTATACAGATGAGGTAATCGTGGCCCAACTAGGGGACTGGACAGCTTGCTAATGATACAAATAAAGTTTATGGTAACTGTGCAGAAGTGGAACACTGCAAATGAGCTGTATGGAACCCCAATGAAGGGATGGATCAGTTTTGCCATCCTGATAGGTTGAAAATGAGCCATGCCAGAGGTGGGAAAGAGAGAATCTTATCACTATCAAGGAAGAAGAACCAAGAGCAGACCTGGGATCCATGCTCTGAAAACTCCAAGAGATTGAGAGACACAGGAGGACTGCCAATTAAGCTCACGAACTCATCCTAGAAAAAGTGCTACATAGCTCACCGCTGAATTATCACCATAGTCACCTTTGAAGTACTGCCCTTGGGAAGCTATGCAACGACACTCATGCGTAGTCCACCCCTCAAAGCAGCTTTGGAACACTTTGCCTGGGATGGCCATCAGAGCTGTTGTTGTATTACCTTTGATGTCCCGAATGTCTCATCAAAATGTCTTCTTTTCAGTATTGCCTTTATCTTGGGGTAAAGAAAAAAGTCACTGGGGGCAAGATCAGGTAAGTAGGGAGGGAGTTCCAATGCAGTTATTTATTTATTGGCTCCAAACTCCCTCATAGACAACTAGACAATTAAATTCACGAACTTGCCACCATGTGCAATGGCCATTCCAGAAAGACTTTGAAAATCGCTTTGAAGGGTGGACTAGGAGCTGACATCAGTGCATAGCTTTCCAAGGGGAGTACTCTGAAGGTGAGCGCAGTGATAGTCAGCAGTGAGATATGCAGCACTCATAACAGTTAAGCTCGCAGACTTGTCAGACTTCATATGTATGTGCGCATGCACGCACGCACGCACGCACGCACGCACGCACGCACGCACGCACGCACGCACACACACACACACACACACAGACAGACAGACAGACAGACACAGACAGAGCAGAACCAGGGGACCAGGAATAGATGGTGGGCTTCCCAACCCACAGAGCAAGAAAGCAGAGTGATTTCATACAGGAGATATGGCTGACAGAGTAGGGTGCTTCTGGGTATCTGGTGGAGCTAGGTTTGTTAACTCACACAATTCGAGTCGAGCACCTCTTGGCTGAGGCTTACTGGCCAGGTAGAGGCAAACTGGTGGAGTAGGGTGTATTAGGAGACTAATAGGCTAAAAGGGATTTGTAACATTTGCCTAAGCAGGGCAGAGGCCAAAGGCCAGAGAGAGGTATGCCTGTAAGCACCACTGAGAAGAGGCTGTTGCGATGGAAGAACTGTATCCTGAACATTCCTGAACCTGAACTGTAACTGTTACTTTCCTGATAAGCCCCATAAACATCTGTACATTGTGTGTGGCCACTGCAAGGAATTACGGAATCCAGCAGGGAAGTAGAAAACGCTGTATGAGGGATGGCTGGTGTCAGAATTCATAAAGATGGTGGAGACAGGAGTTGTGACTGACCTTCACCTGGCAGGGGTCAGCCTTTGGCTGCTGATCTTGATTCTCCCTCCCCCTTGTGAAGTCAGAGGAGGTCAGACCCTGCCTCCATGGCATCTAGTGTGTGAGATGCTATCTCACCATCCTTGTGTCTAAATAGTTACACTTCTGGCTATACTTCTTCAAAGACAGATTTATTCATTCTTCTGGCAGTCCAGGTGTATTCAATATTATTTGCCAACAAAATAATTCAAAGGTATCAATTCTTCAGTCTTCCTTATTCAATGCCCAGTTTTTGCACACATATGAGGCAACTGAAAATTCATGCCTTGGGTCAGGCACACCTTAATCCTCAAGGTGACATCTTAGGTTTTTAACAATTACAGTTGGAGATTTCAACACTCTGTCCTCAGCAGTTGACAGCCCCCCATCAGTAAATCATAGATCTGAATGCTATCAATCACCCTAAATTAATTGATATTTATAGAACACTACGCCCAGTAACTGCAGAATACACATTCTTTTCAGGTATACCTGACATATTCACCAAAGAAGATGATATGTCAGGCCAAAAAACAAGTCTCAATATATTAAAAAAGACTGGAATCACAGCAAGTCCATTCTCTGACCAAAATGAAATTAAATTAGAAATCAACAGAACTGAATGATAATGAAAATATAACACATCAAAATCTGTGAGATGCAGTAAAGCAGTGCTTAGAGGGAAATTTATAGCCTTAAATGTTTACATGAGAAATGAAGAAAGGTCTCAAATCAATATCCTAAGGTTCAATCTTTAGAAGCTAGCAAAAGAAGAGCAAGTTAAAATAAAACAAGTAGAAGGCAGAAAGTAACCAGAATCAGAAATCAATGAAATAGAAACAGAGAAAATTAAGGAAGCCTAACAATGGTTCTTTGGAAAGATAAGCACCGTGGCTAGATTAAGAAAAAGACAGAAAGAACATAAATTCTTACCAGTAACAGGAATGCAAAGAGAGCTCAAATATATAGACATTAAAAGGATATGGGAGTCTTATGAGTAACTTTATGCTAACAAATCTGACATGCGGATGAAATGGACAAATTCTCTGAAGAATGGACATGAAACGGAAAACTGGAAATGTCCTACAATTTTTAAAGACATTGAATTCATTATCTAAAACATTCCTATAAATTCCAGCTCAGATGATTTCACTGGCATTCTATCAAACAAAAGGGAAAAATAATGCCAATCTTACATACATTTTCTTTCAGAAAAGTGAAGAGAAAGATATACTTCCCAACTAATTTTATGAGTCTGGCATAACTCTTATTCCAAAACCTAACAAATACCTAATAAGAAAAGAAAACCGCAGACCAACATCCCTTATAAATATAGACGCTAACCTCCTAAGATATTAGCATATATATGAAAAAGGACTATATATTACAATCAAGTGGAGTCTTCCCAGAAATTTAAGGTTGGTTTAACATTTGAAAATTAATGTTAATCATCATATAAATTAAATATGTAAGAAAAGCTAGCAAAATAAAATCAGCTCTTTTGTTGAACTCTGGGGTCTCTAGCAAAACTTCAGTTTACATACTAATTCAGTTGGTAGACAATCCAGCCATGTTTATACAGAAAACCCAGCAGAAATGAAAATGTTTCTTTCCAAAGGAGCATAGTGGCATGTGTGGGATGTGAATGCAATTCAGATAATGTTATGCAATATCTCCACTGGAGAAGTGTTTTAAAAACAGAAACCAAATCACAGTGAACTAGTGTGCCTTGCTAGTGGTTCTAATTCAGGGGAAAAAAAAATCTAAATATGGAACTCTGACAGTTCTCTGTATGTCTTTATTAACTCTCAGATATTCCCTAATCTGATGTGAGAGGAGAGATGAGGAATGCCAGCTCCAGTCTTGGCAACCTTCATGGTCTCTAATCTCCAAAAGAGAGGTACAATTTAGTTGTACACTTGCTTGCTTACTCACTTGCTTCACCTTAAGTGCCAGGCTGTGTTCTAGGCTCTGAGTGTAAACAATAGAGCAGACAAAGTTCCCGTGTGAAGATGGATGCAATGGAGAGAATAAACAGAGTAAACATGAAGGGAACTGCCTGAGGTGAGGTGAGGGGTTATCACTAAGTTCTTAAGGCTGATCAGTGACGCCTGTGGCAGTTATCAGAGTTATCAGACATTTGAACAGAGATCTGAAGGGAGTGAAGAAACAATCCATATAGTTTCAATTTGAGGAAAGAGTTTTTCAAGGCGGAGGAACAGCCAGGAGGCCAGTTGTGGCTGGAGCGGAGACAGCATGGGGCAGATACAGGACGATGAGGTCAGAATGGCCTTGCAGGCCCCGAGTCCTTCAGTGACTTTGGCTTTCGCCCTGAATTGGGGGAGTCACTGGAGGGCTTTAAGTAGGAAGGTGACACAGACTGACTTAGACTTTGAAAAGATGACTCTGCCTGTGTGGAGAACACTCACTACAAGCGGTCTGAGGTCGAGCCAAAGGGCCGAGCTCAGTTAGGAGGAGACTGCAGCAGTTCAGAGGAGAGGCGCGATGAGGTTGTGAAGAAAGGCCAATTTCAGGATCTCCTGTCAGGGCAGAGCTAAGAGGATTCTTAGATCTATTAGATTGAGAGTGTGGGAGAGTGACCAAGGGTAATGCTGAGGTTTCTGGACAGAAAGGGACAGAGCTTTCTTTTACTGAGTTGGGCCAAGATTGTGTGTGTTTCTGAGGGAGGTTCAGGAATTCTGTTTTGGATATGTGATTAGAGATCCAAATGGACATTTGGAAAAGGAAGCTGGATATATGAGGTGGGGATTTAGGGGAGAGGTCCCAGCTGGACTTTGTGTATACATGAGGGTGCTTACAGCAGGAAGCTGCAAAGAGAAGGGATAAAACCCTCAGCATGACTTCATTTAGGTGCGTTGGAGGTAAGAGGCAACTAGTCAGGAGGAGCCAAGAGAGCGAGGCCCTAGAATCTGTACAGAAAGGCATGAGAGAGTGGCCAGTCAAGTTCAATGCTGTGGAGACTCAGTGAGATGGAGACTACACATTACCCACCTGACCTGCTGAAGAAAGCAGTTTCTGGAGCAGGCCAGGGGAAAAACCCGACCAGAGAAGCCTGAGAGAGCCCAAAGACAGAAACAGGAGGCAGACAAGAGGAATAGCTCTTGAAGAACAAAGCTCTAAATGGCAAGGAGAGAGGGGACAGCAGCTGGGTGGGGAGGCTGGGTCTCTGGGCTCATGGAAACAATCTCCAGTATGGAAGGTCACAGGTAAGAGGGGGTGGACACCTGCGGAGTTAGTGGAGAGGCTGGCTGTGGGTCTCTCTGTAGTGATGCCAGGGAAGGCCGAGGGCACGTCAGAGACGCAGGGTGTGTGTGGTGGCGGCAGACGTGCTAGCAGAAGCTCTGGCTTCCTCAGTGACTGAACGTACGGTTTCTACATATTCCTGGACATTTATTTACACACCCAAGACACAGGTAACTACAGCTTGAGAGCAAGATTACAAAGCAATGGCTATTTCAACCTTCACTTCGGTCAAGCTCAGCTGAGTCAGAGGTGCTAGATATTTCCTGGTCAAAAAGACCTGAGTTCAACTTACTTGACTTTGAGAGAAACACCCTGTGGGACACCAACGCTAACGGTGGCACCTAATACACTGTGCCTGGAGATCTTCCTCTCGGCGCCATACTCCACCACGGTCCCAAAGAAGCCTGCCCTGCGGGAGCAAGGGGTGGTGAGCAGGGGGGCGCTCCTCAATGTCTTCACCCCTTCCACCAACCACACAGGCTGCCTTTCCACCCTGTCCTTCCCGCCACCCAGAGGGGGGATTAGATTTGTAACTGATGCCCTCAGTCAGCTGGCAGAGCAAGGTCGGGACACTCTTGGGGCATGGCTTCCATTAGCCTCGGAGCTCTTCAAGGCCTGGGACTGTGCCGTAGTTAAATCCCTACCGCCAGGCAACAGGAAGCACTCCAGAAACGTCACAGACGTGAAGAGATGCGCACAGGAAGGCATCTTGTGCCAGCTGGCTCTACCTGAAGAAAGCTACACAGGCCCCATGTGCATCCACGTGAGCCAGGCCAGGACTTACTTCAGGGATCCCTTCACCCGCGTCTGGTCGTCATCCTGGAACTTGTGCTGGTAGCTGATCAGTGCGAAGGAGTGCGGGATTCCAAGCTGATGAGACAGAGGGTAGACAGAATGTGCGGCTGACACTGTGGCCTGTCTGTGGGATGCGGGCAGCTGCCTCCTCCCGGAGCTGTGTCTCTACCTCAGACATGTCTTTAAGGCAGGGCCGTGATCTGGTGGCCTCATCAAGTGTGCAAAACATTGATTAGTAGTCAACATTAAAAAACTGGGAAGTTGTCTATGAAAGTCCAGCTCTCTAGCTTCTTACAACGAAGCAAATTTTGCACGTTGACCTGATATTCCTGTGTGGCGGTGGTGGGCACAGCTGATGGCGACCATCCATCTCAGCAGGCCAAGGCTCCCACATACCCCACTTGCCTGGCCCCTCACTCGTTTACAGCACCTGCCTGGCCTTCATGGCATCCGAGAGCATGACTCTGCTTTGGGGTTCCCTATACCAACCAGGCTCCCCCGCTCCTGATTCCTGGGTTCCTCCCAGTCAGGAGACGTGACACTGGCACACTGCTCCAGGGGCAGCTAAATGCAGCCCCATGGAAGCCTAAGACTGAGTGCATCGCAACATTCAGTGAACACATAAGCTTCCAGCAGAGCCCCCCGAATGTGCCTTCCCTACAACTTACCCCTCAGCAAAGTACAGGACTACAGGGCACACCGACTGCTGCCCCTCGCACCGGGGACCTCCCAGTGAGCGCTGCCCTTACCTGCAGGGCCACAGTGAAGTGGCTGGTCTTGGTGTCCCGGACAATGCTTGTGTTCATGGCTGACTGGATCCCCCATCGCCACTGTAGGTAGCCCACAGTGTTCTTGTCCAGGTTCCGCGCAAGGACAGTGGTGAGGCCGGGCCGGATTCCCCGCGACGAGAACTGCAGGGCACAGTTCGTAGTGACGAAGCTAAAGGGGCACATGGATAAGAGGGTCTTGAGGGACACCTGGCTCTCAGCTGTTGTTGTCAAACTGTCTTCTCAGCAAGCCTCAAGACCTGCTCACTGTCATTTTTCCATTAATGCCTGGGCCAGCTCCTGTGAGCAGAAGCAGGGGTCTGCTGAGGCTCCACCCACACAGGGGAGGCGGGAGGGGATGCTGAACCCCCCAGATAGCTGCATTCCTCACACCTCTAGCTGATGTCAGCTACAAGCAGGCACACCTCGGGATCCAATCCTGCTGCACAGCAGATTCACAAAGAAGGGCTTAAAAGAAAGGTGGCCCAGGGCAGTGTTTCCCAAATTTGCCTTACACTGGAATCACCAGGGTAACCTAAAAAATACAAATGACTGACTTGTACCCCCAAGCACTGTGACTTAATTAGTCTGGGGGTCTATGCAGGTTTGCATTTTTAAGGGATTACAAGCTGTAATCCCCCTCCCAGATCAATCAGAATTTCTAGATAAGAGACTAAGACATCAACGTATCTTAAAATAACAACAAAAAATCCTGCCAATAGTGCAGCTGGGTACTACTGATTGAGCCACTTGAAAAGCTAGTGCAGCGAACCAAGTTCCTGGAGGGCCTCAGAAATCTGTTTCTAAGGGTCTGCAGCACCACCTTCTGGTTGAAAAGGGGAATGTACTTCCATTCAACACGTGCACCACTCCATTTCTGGTGTCGAAAGGTGAAAGCCGGCATTCACTAACTTGGCCCAGTGCTGGGCAGTTCTCTTTTCCCTTTCTAGGCTCTGGGGCAATGATTTGGCATTGAAAAAAGAATGACAATTTTTGATCAGTATCATGCCTTTACTCACAGATCTCCAGCAACACCCAGTGCGCAAATGAATTAAGAACCAACCCTTTACTCTCCACAGAGCCCCCAGCTCAACAATTTCTCTCATTTATCTCCTAACTGTTACCTTTCTGTACTTAAGGCATGCTGGGGTCAGACGAGGCAGGCAGAAGAGATCAAAGACATCTCCAAAATTTCAAAGAAACAAAATATAAACAAAGAGATCCCCGTTTTATTATACACTACAATGTAGTATCTTGTATCTGGCACTGTCCGAAGAGAGAAGCCTCACCTTGAGGGGAGATCAGCATGGTGATGAATGGACCAGAAGCACGATGGTAATGCTGCCTGAACAAACCATTCCACTGAGCTGTCTG
This sequence comes from Heterohyrax brucei, assembly GCA_028571685.1. Lineage (NCBI taxonomy): Eukaryota > Metazoa > Chordata > Mammalia > Hyracoidea > Procaviidae > Heterohyrax > Heterohyrax brucei. The sequence continues at coordinate 35,585,693 of CM053140.1, forward strand.
CCTTCCCTGGCACTGAGGTCACACTCACCAAACAACCTTCTGATCACCAGTTTGGCACAAATCACTTGACCACAGAGCTACAGAGCCCTGCATAGCAGACACAAGTCTGGCTACTTGTAAGTTAATACACTGGCATTTCTGTTTACAAATCATCCCTCTTGTTCATAGATCTGCATTCTCAAAGCTGGTAAGTGACTATGACAAGTCCAACCACCCAACCTGTAGAAGCCAAGGGTCAGCCTGAGACCCCTGGTGATCCTCAGTGGACAGACACTTCGTGAGGCTCAACGAAAACAATGTGTCTCCTAAACACACCTGATCTTACCCCTCACTTGGGGTGCTTGATAAAACAAGTATGGATCCCAGGCCTTTCACTCCCAGGCCTGATTTGGTTAGTGGGGTGGGTGCAGGGGACCTGTTCTGTTAGCATCAATGGTGACACGCGTAAGCAGACAAGATCCGAAAATACACTTTATACTGTATCATCTCAAGTTCTTGTCAGAAACTCACATCTCTGTTCCCATACTGGATCCAGCAGAGCAAGGCCTGAGCAAGTGTATTCTAGCCAGCGCCCAGGTGACGATGCCGATACCAGGGACGTCTAGCACACCTGCCAGTCTTGTGTCCTCTGCCTGGAAGAGCCTTTACAAGCCAGTCTTCACTTGTCCCTCAGGAGCCTCCCAAATGGGGGTCCTGGTCCTCCAGAGTTCATTCTCTGACAACAGTCACCTCACTCTCCTCACGCAGAGTGGCCTGTGGACTGGCTCTGGTTCCCCATCCCATGCCTTACAAACACAGGTACAAGTCTGAGGCAGGGGAGGGTCTGTCTCACCCTGCAGAGCCTGGCAGACATGCAGGTATTGAATCAATTAGAACAGAAACTATTTTTCTCTTAAACAGAAACACCATGCCAGGACTCCATTAGCTATATATTTCTTTTTCCCTAAAAGAAAGGTTTTATCGTTTTATCTTCCACTCAATTCTTTTCTTTGACCTTGCACAGAACTCCATAATGCGGAATAAGGATCCTTCTATATTTCTAGAGTAGATAGCGGTCACAGTTCTGGGAGTGTAATATCACTAGAAGAGTGAAGGTGGAGGACACAGAGGCTACTGGGGTTCAAAGCCCCAGCACCTCAGATTATCAAGCAGTTGGATAAGTTGCTTCCTGCTTTACGAAGCTACCTTTTAAGAACTTAAAACAGAAGGTGACATTCACTGGGACAAAGAAATAATTTACAAATCAAGTAACAGCCAAGCACTGATGACCAACTTCCCCTTGAAGCCACCTTCCCTCTGTCATCTCAAGGTCCTTATGGCCACCGTCAGACAAGCAAGACAAGAGTATCAGCCCCATGAGAAGGAAGCTGTGGCTCAGGGAAGTGGGAGCCTGGCCTAGGGTGGGCTCAAGGACCCCAGGTGGGGGTCAAGGACCCCAGATCCCCTCCTATCCCTGCACCCCAGCCTCCTGTCAGCTGCAGGTCTGCCCTCAGCATGTGCAGTGACTTGGCAGGGAAGACCACGTGACCAAAATCACCTCGACAAACGTAATACACGGGGTCCCGCTCTCCTAAATCAACAGACCATCCAAGCAGATCTCTTTTTCATATTTACCATCGTGGTGTGAGATTGCGGAAGAGCTTTAGACCAAGTAAAGGCCCCTGCAGATCTCCAGCTCCAAATTCTAACTGTTTGGAAAAAGGAAAAGAGAATGCATTAATGGTGTTTCCACCTCACAGCAGCAACTTGGACCCTAGGTTTGTGTGTGGCTTAATTCAATACCACTGAGCTGGCCAGACTCTAAAAGCAGGGGGAGGGAGGGAAGGAAGCATTCTCTCTAGCTCATCTTAACCTTCGCCTGTTTCTACAGATGCAGAGGCGGCCCAGGTTTCAGAAAGGAGCCCCTCCACAGGAAATACTGCTCGTCCGCTCCCCTCTCCCACCTGCTGCCTATTCAGGGCTCAGGCCAGGAGAGGCTGTGGTGCTTAGGCCCTACCCTGCAGAACGGCTGCCATCCACAGAGGGCTGGCTGTGGTCAGGTGTGCCAGCTTCTTGGCATTTCCCTTCTGCTCTGCATCCCCAGCTGCATGTCTCACAGGTGACTGGAGATGGCTCTCTGGGGTCTGGTGTGGAAGCCCATCAACAGTTCTGCACAAGCACAGCCTTGTAGTCTGCAGCTGGCTTGGCTGCTCATTTACTAGGCTGGGTGACTTTCAAGGCAACACTTCAATGTTAATTTGATACAGCTCAACTGGCTCGGCAAAGCTGGCTGCTTAATGACTACCAGTTACTGGACCAGCATGCCGCAAATGTCCCCAGCCTTGGAGTTGTGCAGGGAAAGGGCTCAGCCTACAGGCCTCTGCTTGAAGCAAATAAAGATGCTGAGTTCCTTGAGGCTGGAGTTATGGAAGTTGGAGTTTTAAGGGAAATCTTGTGATTCTATCCTAACCTGAAACTGTATGGCAGGCTAAGAGGACTCCTTCTCAGACACAACATGCATCTTTCTCTAGGCATCAGTAAACTCATGCAACTTTGGCCCTCAGAATCTTACTGCACACTGATGTGGCTGTCCCCGTCTTTTTGTGGACTGGCTCTTGGACTGTAAGTGTTCCAAACCAGGCTTTACAAGGAATAAAGAGACGGCCTGGCCAGGCAGCATGCTTACCTCTCCCCAGCCCTTGGCTGAAGTGACTCGTCGGAGCGCAAAGTTAATGGAGCCCCCTCCATTCCCGTTCTGGGTTGAGAGGTTTCCAGAGAGGATGGCTGTGTCTGTGGCTGTCAAGGGTGCCTGGAAAATGATATCTGCTGGTGGTGAATGCAGCAAAGCAACAGGAATGTCAACAACGGTAGTCTAGTGAATGCACTGTCAGTACAAGGCCCTGACTACAGAGGACTCCAGAGTTCAGAGGGTGCCAAAAACAGAAGTCTTGCTGTCAGGGCAGTTCCAACTCACAGAGACCCTGGAGGTCAGAGCAGAACTTCCCCAAGGAGTGCCTGGTGGATCTGAACTGCTGACCTTTTGGTTAGCAGTCCTAGTACTGTGGAGGGATGTCTACCTGCCTAAACTGCTTTACTTTTCTCCCATTCACTAATCTGAACTGGAAGTGGATATTATGGATATGTTTTATAGAAGTTTTGTGGGAAAACTTCAAAACACCAGAGGGAAACACAGGGCTGAATACTGTGCCTGAGTGTATCCAATGGCATTAGATGGCCAAAGACTGCCAGATGCCTCCTCACTATGGGACGTCTGGGTCTCTCCAGAGCTTGCCAACACCCAGGGAGACAGAAAGGACTATAGATCTTGCTGTAGCTGTATTAACTGACTCCGGGACCTCTGAAAGGCAGGCAGGTGTCTCTGAGTTAGGACTCCACGTTCCAATTAATACACTTGGGGATAAATACACGAGCTGAGGAGGCAGACATGTACTGTGACTTCAGTAGAATGGTCTGACATCTCCATAGCCAACTAATGGGCAGAAAGATGGCATTTTGGTGATGTCAGAGCTCAGGAAGCAGAGATGCTATGGTGTTCCAATATATACCAGAGTGGACTTAAAGCTAAGAACACTTCCCAGAATTATCCACAGAGCTCTCTGTTCCCTCCTGAAATCACCATAACCTTGGGCTGCTTTTCCTGGACCATTTGCACCTGTGGAATCTGGGAGCGAAGTGTGCCCTCCACTCCCTGTCTGCACTCATGCTGGCTAACACGTCAGAGAGCAGCAACAAACCTGGCGGTGACTACGGCTTTCATTTTTTCTTTTTAAGTTGCTAATTACATCCTTTCATAAATAAAGATGAGAAACCCCGAGCAGGCTGTCTTACTCCAGCTGCTAGTGGGCTGTGCCTCATTAACCGAGCTTGCTATACCCAGAGAGGTGTTTGCGTGCTTTACCTCGATGGACTGGGAGATGTGCATTTTGTTAATTTCAATCTGGGGAAAACTGCTTCCAGAAACATCTTCATATTCTTCCTCATAACGATCAAAAAGGTCAGTGGCATCTACTCCAACGCTGATGGTTCCCTGGGGGAGAAGAGTAAGCAGTCAGCATGAGGGGGTGGTATCTGTACAGTGAAAGACAATACTATGTTCAAAAAGCCATCAGGGCTTTATTACACAAGGCATCTGACTTCACAGTTCACCGGGCTCAGGTAGGGCATTCTGTGACGAAGCCACAAAGCATGAAAGTCATAGTTCTAAGCCAAGCGACAGAGCACCAGCTGCAGAGCTAGAAAGGCTCATCTGACCCAGTGAACCAGTCATTTCTAGCAGAGAATGACACACCAAAGACAAGGGGGGAAAAGAAGTCTACAGAACCTGATTTTCAGGACTAAGAGGACCCATTTCATGACTCAATGCAGGGCTTCCCTGGATTTCACCCAGGAATGCATGCAGCCACCTAGAACTAGCTGCGCAGATTCAACACTTCCCTCTAAACTTGCTTACACCACAAAGCTGCCTGAAAACTCTAAGCAAAAAAAATACCTCTAAGGATAGAGAAGGGCGCACAAAATAAAATTAGCAACAAGCAAGGAATTTAAAATCTGCTCCACCTTCTAAAATTAATTTGAGAATTCAGTTATAAGAAACAGAGTCCCCTGTTCTCTCAAGCACTGGTAAGCTAAAACTTTGCTGACCAATAAAATGCTTTTTACTAAGGAAATTATTTTCTTTTATATTCTGACGACTTTTCAAATGGGCATGTATCTTAAATCAATACTTGAAAGCATGACCACACATACACACATTTCCATCCCATTCTCTACGACATGTTTTTTAAAAAACCAACTTTGCTGAAGCTTCATTTTTGTGTAACACACCACATTCATTTTGAAGTGTACAACTTAATGAGTCTATATAGATGTGTACGCTTGTGAAACTACCTCAAATCAAGATATAGAACATCTCTATCATCCAAGAGTGGCTTGGGGATATGTCTTTTAATTTTTTATTTTAATAATATTTTACTGTGTTTTTGGTGAGGGTTTACAGAGCATTTCAGGTTCTCATCGAATGATTCTACCACGCAGGCTGTTAAGCGACGTTGGTCATGCTCCTAACAACATGTGAACACGTTCGTCACTTCCCTTCTGGTTATTTCCATGCATGTAGTTTCCCTGCCTCCATACATTCTCATTGTTGTTTTTAGAGTAATTGCTGACCACCTGACCTCATGAAAGTGATTTCTGAAAAGGAGCACAGTACATACAGATGACACTCATTATTATTATTATTATTTAACCAGTCTTCCATGTAGCTATCAGGTGACCTCACAGGCTGATTTCAGCTCAAGGTCTGAAGTCTCAGGGCAACAGTCTCTGGGAGTCCTATAGTCTTAATCAGTTCAACAGGTCTGATTTTTTTTTTAAGAATGTGAGGTCCACATTCTACATTTTCTTCCTGTTCTATTAACAAGCATTTACGTGGCCCTGATTAGAACAGTCAGCAGTTGTGGCTGGTCACCACATCCTTTAATTTTAAACAGAATAGCCCATGAGGGCATGCCTTAGGAGGAGACAGGTGAACGGAGACCTGACGGAGCTGAGTGACGGGGAGCCTCGTGGACATCTGGTGGAGTCGGGAGGAAGCCACTGTGGCTGCAGCACAGGAGGACACAGCAGACGGGGAGGGCAAGCGACTGGGTGCTCATGGACAGCATTATCAGTAAGATTTATCTCCCAGATCACACCAATTTAATAACCCTGTTGTCCTGGTTGGTTTAGTAACTATTCCAGATTTTTCCTTTTCTAACAAAATATTATCAAATAGCTGCATCAAACCAAGAAGCTGGGATGGGTTCAGTAGACAGACCTTCACTTTCCATTTCTTAGCATCTGCATGGTTTCATCCCAGAGTATGCAATATGCATGTGATTAAATCTGAGAGACGACCAGCCATAAGGCAGCCCTCTTTTTCATTCCTCTTCAGGTGAAATGTAAATAGAAGCAGTACCAGTGCACAAGTCCCTCACTGATAACAGTGGCTAGGGGACAGCAAGTTCCTTTCAGTCTCAGCGGTGGCAGAACAGGGATAGCTGTTGCTGCCCACGGTCCATCTGGTGGCCCACGCAGAGTGAATGGAGCCATCTGGGCTTCCTAAGTCAGCCACATCCCTGAGACTCTGGGTACAGGTGAGACACGTGTGGAAGACGGCACAGCCTGACAGCTGAACGGACTAGTCTGAACACTCCTACCACAGTGTTTTTTGGTTACTTATTGAAGAGTATAAATCAGGGGTTGGTATAGTTTTTCTCTAAAGGGCCACAGTAAAACTTTTAGGCTTTGTAGGCCAAAAAGTCTCTGTCATAACCATTCAACTTTGCTGCTGTGATGTGAAAGCAGTCAAAGACGAACAAGTGAATGGGTGCCAGTGCTTGTCAAACTTCCTTCACGGACACCGAAATCTACATTTCAGTTTTCCTATCTCACAAAATACTATGTTTCTTTCGAACCCCCAACCAGTTAAAAATGTAAAACCCATTCTTAGCTCACAGGCTGTAGAAAAACAAACAGCAGGCTGAATCTGGCCCACAGGCTGGTCTGTCAACTCCTGATATAAATCTAAAATATATATATATTTTTTATTGCTTGGCAATGCTTGCTTTCTTTTGTAGTAAACCCTTGAAGCAGAAATGAGATTAAAGACAGTGTATGCTTAATGAAAAAAATTAAGTACTAAATTTCCATTTCCCCAGAAAGTTGGTGATAAACTTACAACTTGCATAAAATGTTTTCCACATTGACCATCCATAGTGCTAACTCCAACCACTTGAGGATGAAAAATCTCAGATCTGCTATCCAATTAAGCAATGGGCAAAGGAGATGGACAGACATTTCTCTAAAGAGGAGATCCACGCAGCCAAAAAACACACGTGGACATGCTCACGACCTTTAGGTATTAAAGAAATTCAAATCAAGACTACAATGAGATACCATCTCACCCCAACAAGGTTGGCCATGATCCAAAAAACACAAAACAACAAATGCTGGAGAGGCTGTGGAGAAAGTGGAACTCTCCTACACTGTTGGTGGGGTTGCAAAATGGTCCAGCCTCTTTGGAAAGCAATCTGGCGCTTCCTTAAAAATAGATATAGATGTACCATTTGACCCAGTAATTCCACTACTTGCAATATATCCTACAGAATCAAGGCCTTTAACACCAACAGACACATGCACCAGAATGTTTATTGCAGCACAGTCCACGACAGCAAAAAGATGGTATCAACCCAGATGCCCAACAACAGAGGAATGGATAGGTAAACTATGGTATATATACTCAATGGAGCACTATGCAATGATAAAGAATAATGACGATTCCAGGAAACATCTCATAATCTGCTTTCAACTGCAAGACATTATGTTGAGTGAATGCAGTCAGTGACAAAAGGACAAACATTGTATGAGACCCCTACGATAAGATCTCAAAAACAGACTTATGTATAGAAGAAAAGACTCTTTGACAGCTGCAAGAGAGGGGAGGGAGGGAGGGTGGGGGGAGCAGGGTTTAGATAGTTGGTAGAAATTTGGTTGGGTGAAATCAGTGATAGCATACATGAGAAACAAGAACACTATTAAGTAGACTTCAGCATAACTTGAATACTCCTTCCATCTTAACCCAATATTGCAACGACAAAGTAGCTGGGGCAGGGGGCAGGAAACCACACTCTTAGGCAAAGTCGAGGCCAATTGGCACAACTAGCGTTTTGCTAAGAGGGCTTTTTGTACCCCACATTGGTGAGTGGTGTCTGCGGTCTTAAAAGCTGCCAAGCTGCCATCCGAGGGCACAGCAAATGGTCTCAACTCAGCAGGAATGGATGATCACTGAGGACCAAAATGACATGGGGTAAAGTAAACTCAGAAGACAGAGAGACCCACATGAGTGGGTGCCTACATAAACTTGGGACCGGAAGAACCGAATGGTGTCCAGCCACCACTAGTGATAGTCGCGACGGAGCTCACTAAGTTGAGTCTCACTGGCAACACAAGAATAAAAAGAAGTGCACTCTGACATCTCCACTAAAAGACCGCAAATGATGGTCCAGCGGCTTCAGGGTTCCCCTGGGAGCATGGCCCCTGGCCCCGATGCCACCTTTACTCATAAATCATAACAAAGGTCCACTCTTCGGACACAAATGGAATGGACTTGGCAATGCAGAGTGACCATATATTGGATGCACTTTATGGTTCTATACATCTATAGGACATCATCCTACTGACCTCTGGCTGGAGGAAGGAGAGTGGGTGGAAAGGAGGGGAAAGGAGACTGCTGGGAGGATGAGACATGTATGGAGCAGAGAGGAATAGTGTGCTGTCACTGGGCAGCCGTGGAAGCTGCATATAGGTGGGCATCTAAATTTATATGGGAATGTACATGTTCACTCAGTCAAAAACAACAACAAAAAAAAAAACTCTTAGATCTGCTAAAGAAGCATTGGCATTTTCTTCAACAGTCTGTAGTTCAAGACTGCGTCCCCAAATGGGGCTATAGTGGTAGAAAGTGTATTTGCAAATAACTTGTTGAAAAATGCCTTTTAATTTAGATCAAGTAACAGTTCTTCTAAATGAATTTTGCTCACTTTCCATCCCAAGGCTTTCACTGCAGAAGTGAAATAGAGAGCAATAGCTGTGTATGTGTGAATGCCAGTTTTACAGAGTGTTGTCAGATGATATGAACAAAAAAATCAGGTCAGTTTTGCCTAATAATTGCTTGATTTCTGTTGCAGGTGAAACAGATATTATCAATGTTGTTGTTAGGTGCCGTCGAGTCAGTTCTGACTCATAGTGACCCTATGCACAACAGAACAAAACAGTGCCCAGTCTTCTACCGTATCTACAATGTTTTTATGCTTAGCCCATTTATTATAAACGCCCTTGTAAATTTAATTAAAAAGCTGGACACTCAAAGACCAATTCTCATAGTGTGTCATGGTAAAAACAAACACACACACACACACACCAATCTACTAAATCAAGAAATCCTGGATAGAAATCTTTTAAGGATTAGTTGTGGGGCACATATAATGCTTGAAAGTGTCAAAACAAGCTGTGATATACTTCTGAAAAAAGCTGCAGCTGCCAAAATTTACAAACACTTTTCTGTATTCCCGGAGTAACAGAACTAATACATTTTTATGATGAAATGGATGCTGAACAACAAAAACAGCAATATGCCACTACATTTAAAATTGCATAACAGTAATATTTAAGCTTCTGCAGAACTACTTTTTAAATCAACCTCAGGGTTTTGTAATAGTTACTGAACTTTTAGAGCAGTTTTCTAAATTTTGGCTATACTTTATTCACACTCAGTTGGAAATTTAATAAACAGAGCACAAAGCAGACAAACCAACACTGCGCCTTCTGAAATATTTACAAAATTTCAAATGCTGAAAATAAAAATTGTAACCAGAAATACTTTGAAATAGATTTCTTTAGGAGGGAAAAACTGAACAAATAAGACCTCAAACCCTTCCTAAGATTTAATTTTGAAATTCCATAACGGTATTTTGAAATCTCTCAATTTTAGCTTAAGAACATTTTGATGAATTTATCATTTTTAATTGGTTAAACTTATATCCTGTCCTGGAATAGAATGAAACTGATGGGTTTACAATTTTATATAACCTAAATCTGATACCATCTAAATTTAAAGTCAGGAAAGGCATGCATCAGGGTCTCAACCGACTCAGCAGCACCTAACAACAAATTTGATGAAACATTTAGAAGACCGGAAGTAAAGACAACGTACAAAATATATGGCAAAGAAACATGCTCAGGAGGAAAAAAGACGACAACTGAAAATAAGTGGGCCCAAACATCCATACATTCTAATATAAAGACACTGAGAATCATGAGTGTATTTTTTCAGTTAGAGACTATGACTGTCATGGATTCAACTGTGTCCTCCAAAACTGTACGCAGCAATTTGCCTGGCTCATGATTCTCAGCATTGTATGGCTGTCTGTCCTCCATTCTGTGATTTTTCTAGGTTGTAAATCCCAACCTCTGCTTGTACTTAATAGGGCAAGACTGGCTAATGTTAAAGAGGATTAGGGTGGGTCTGCAACACTCTTACTAAGGGAGTTTCCCTGGAGTGCAGAAAATAGAAGCAAGATGACAGCTGGAGACCTCACGCTGTCAAGAAAGCAGCACCGAGAAGCAGGATGCATCCTTCAAACCTGAGGTTCCTGCACTGAGATACTTTTCAGACCAAGGAAAGACTGATGCAACACAAGGATGTTTCCCCAGAGTGACAGAGTACACTCCCTGGAGCTGGCACCCTGAATTTGAACTTCCAGCCTACCAGACTCTGTAATCATAAACAACTTCTTTTTTTTAACAATCACTTGTGGTTATTTCTGTTAGAGTGGTACTTGAGGCAAAGACAATGCCAAAGAAGAGTCAATTAAATTTAGTAACTATAAAATGTAAGTTTTTTAAAGATAGTTGGCAATTTAGTGAAAGGAAAAAACTCACTGAAAATGTGTTTTTCAGAAAAATACTATTCACCTAGTATGGAAGTTTAGATTCACAGAAGGCATCCCAATAAATCACATCTGCTGGTACTCACACGCTTGTATGGACCCCTGCCCTTGACTCTGAACTACTTCTGAGACAGAATGCAGCAGACACCACGGTGCAGACTTTCCAAACCAAGTCATGAGAAGTTCTGCAGCTTCTGTCTAAGTCTCTTAGATGCACTGTCTGTGGGCAGCTAGCTACTGTAAAGGGACTCTACTACCTGGAGATGTTGTGAGGAAGCCCAGAAAGCTTGCATGGAGAGGCGCAGAGAGGAAAAGAGAGAGACATGTAGAGACTGTGAGGGAAGGAAGTCCAGCCAGCTTCGGCTCTGCCAGGCAGCACAGCTGAGGTATGAAGAAAAATGGGTGCAGAAGCCATCTTTGACATCCATTCAGCCGAGTCATCACCCACGTGGGAAGGCTCTGAGTGAGACCATCTAGCTGAGTCCAGTCAACCCACAGAACTGGGAGTGGTAACACACTGCTGTAGCAAACCACTAAGTTTTGGAGTGGATGTTACACAGCAACACATAACCAGAGCACATGATATTTGGGGCAGATAGGATTAATAACTGATTATAGTATGTGATTTATGCTAGACATCATGATTCTGCTTATGCTACTTCTAATGTCTACACAATTCAACGAAACAAATTTCTTTTGACATACATAGGTACATGTTTTGTTTTTTTAAGAAAAAAGTTTATTTCATCTTTGAAGAAGTTCCAGTGACACGGGTAGTTAAATGGAAGGTCGGTGGTCCCACCCCTCGGAGCTTCAAGGGAAAAAGATGCAGTGGCTGCCTGCCTCCAGACAGACGGACAGTCTTAGAAACCCTGTGAGGCAGTTCTGCTCTGTCCCACAACGTCGCTCTGAGTTGGAGTTGACTTACACCAAAGGTTTTATTTTTGAAAATAGATTTTGAATATACTGATTTACAAGCTTTCCAATATAATAAACTACTATTAATATATTTTTCAAAAATTTAATTTTACTTATTTAAAGCACCCCCGTTTGCTCTAAAAATGTCCTATTTTAAAGGATGAATGATATGTGATATGGCCTCCTGTTTACAGACCACAGTAAGGACTGTGGTTACTGAATGACTAGGGGAGTACTCTCAGCAGATATTTAACAGGCTTACTCTGGCTATTGTGCGTGGGGCAAGGACGGAAGTAGGGAAACTGGCTAGGAAAAGGTCCTCCCATAATCCATGCAAGAAATGACAATGGTTTCATTCACAACAGTAGCAATGGCAGAAACTATTGATTATGCACATATGTTTTGTAATTACCTACCTTATTCATCTCACTAGTCTGGATAGCTTTCAGTTGATTGTTTTGAAGGCAGGAAATCGTATACAAACAATGAGAATAATTATGTCTTTTATTATTTGTCTAATTGTATTGGCTAAGAGTTTCATAAAGATGTTAAATAGGGTTTTACTTCTTTATCAAAGAACTTCTTATATCAATAATTGTATTAACTTCTGAAATGCCTCTAAACTCACAAAGTGGAGAGATGAGAATCAGCGTCAGCCTAAGGCTTATCTCTATGAGGTGGAAGTCAGACATACTTCCAACTCTCCAACCTCGGAACCTGTTCTGACACAGCAGTGTTCCCATGCACACTCCACTTCTCTACTGGGTTCAATAATTTGTTGCAACAGCCACATGGTATTCACAGTCCATACTCATGATTATGCAATTCGTTAGGGAAGTAATGGTTACAACTTAGGACCAGGATCCATGTGGAAGTAACAGGAACAACTCAGGAGACAGGATACAGTTAGTCTGTCACCCAGAACAACTTCCAACTTCTCAGTTCTTGGCTAAGCCTGCAAGCAAGGCAGGCTTCATTCTCTCCTGTTCCCAACACTAGCCCTTGTTCTTGGCTTCTGCCCTACTCAGGCAAGTGTCTGTCTGTTGGGTCTAGGAGGCTCTCAGTGCAGGGACCCTGGGTCCAAAGGATGCAAAGTGCTCCAGGTTTTTCTAGATGGTCGTGAGGCCCTCCCCCCTTAACCTCTGTGAGACTGGCTCTTTTAAGTCTAGCAAGACTGCAAAACTGCTCAATCCCCTTGGTAACCCACAGGTACCTTATCTGCAAAGTCACTGTCCAATTCCTGTTAAGAATTTTACACATCTTATTTGCATAGTCCCAGCCAAACATTTTGCATGAGTTAAGAGACCCTGACTATGACAGACATATAAAAGCAATTCATTGCACTGCAACTTCATACTCAATCAACTAGTTTTCCAGAAGATACAGTGACCTTGAAAAGTTTAAAAACATTGCTGGAATCATCACGTTTTCAACATCGTGCAGGTTTCTTTATACAAAGGCACAATACCGAGAAATCTCAATGAGCCGGAGGCTTCTAAGACTCCACAGCCTCTGGTATTGACCCAAGTCTATGGAAAATGACTGAACTGGAACACAGTGAGTCGAGCAGAAATGTTAGATTCAAGTGCCAACCACACTTGACAAAATTAAATATAAAACTGTCCCAGACAAGGACTGATCAAGTGATTTTGAGTTTACAAGGCCATTTCTTAATATTTCAGAAAGTGGTTCAGATACCTGTTCTTCTTCCTTTTCAAGGAAATAACCTCTTGAAAACTTACTGCTTAAAGCACCAAAGCCAAAGAGGGGTCTAGCTGCAACTTATAATTCATTTCCACTTTTGAGATATTATGCAGTAAGAAGTCAAAAGTTCGAGAGAAATGAAAGTCAGATCAGACTTCTGATGAAGGTTCAAAAAATATAAATCAAAAGTAAATAACAAACTGGATAAATCAAACAGGTTATATTTTTTCAACAACTTCTAATTAAACATGTAAGTTCATGTCCTATTATTATTGAGTTGGAATTATACTTTTCCAAATAAAGTAACCTCTGCTACATCACAAAAATTTTAAAGCATTTTACTTATTTCTTTTGCTACTAGTCCATCTCATAATACTTTTCTAGAATGGGGTTGGAAACCTTTTTTGTAAAGGGCCAGATAGTAAACGTTTTAGGCTTTGTGAGCAAGCACTACTGAAACTATTCAACTCTGTCACTATAGCACAAGAGTAGTTATGCATGAGATATAAACGGAGTATTGCAAAGTTTCAATACAATTTTATTCCAAACACAGAAATTTTGAGTTTCATATGATTTTCATGTTACAAAATATTCTATTTTTTAAAAATTATTTGAAAATATAAAATATCTTCTTAGCTCGTAGGCTGTGAAAAGACAGGCAGCTGGCTGAGCATTCTAAATATCCAATTCTTTTACTTACTGGTGTGTGAAAAGTGGCAACACTAACGACATGTTATGAGAAGTCTTTTACACCCAAGGATGGTACTACGGAAAATTATCAGAGAGAAGTCAACAGCCACAGACGCTCAACTGAGCCCGCTATGACTCTTCTGGAACTAGAGGATTTAATCTATAGCACAAAATGGCTTTGCCCCTCCCCCCATAAAACTGACTGGACTCCCCGAGAACCACACCTCACAGTTTTATGCTTTATTTTAACCAATTAGGGCACAGTAGTAACAGTATACACAAAACTGTCAACATAATCTGATGTACTTTATTTTTCAGGTTGGGAGCTACTCAATAAAAATCACAAATGTATAAAACTCCCACAGTTGAAGGAGCTACATTACACAAGAGGAAGCAGCTGAAGGGATCACCATTTAAGCACCTCTTCCATCCCACAAACTACAGCCCACTGGATCACTATCTCCCTGAATACCAAATGCCCCATTCGTAACTCAGCCCTTCTTAAACACCTTAAAAAGATAATTTAAAAAATTTTTTCTCTCTCTCACTTCCAGAGTACTGCAGCCATTCTCAAGTCCACACATGCATTTGCATTTCCTGAGGAGTATGTTAAAATAGATTTCCAGGCAGCAACCTGAGAGTCTTTCTGGTTCAGTTGCCCTGAGGAAGGGCCTGAGAATCTATACTTTTAATAAGAAACCATTTATTATTTGATACAGCTGAGTTAATGGATTGACTGGCTTTGGGTACCATGAACTAGTCTTAGTAAGACTTTTTCTCTTAATTGAATTTCTTATTGATAGATTCATAAGTGTTGTAAGAAATGAGAGGTCCCACAGGCCCTTCACTTGTTGTCTCAATGGTAACATTTTGTAAAACTCTAGTATCACAAACAAGATCTTGACAATGATATAATCCACCAATTTTATACAGACTTCCTACTTTACCTTTTTTTCATTTGTGTGTGTGTGCATGTTATGGGTTGGATTTTGTCCCCCAGTGTGGGTACAAATTCAGCTAGGCCACAATTCCCAGCATTGTGTGACTGCCCTCTATTGTGTGCTTTTCCTATGCTGTAAATCCTATACTCTGCCTGTGGCTAGTAGATAGCATTATATTAAAGAGGATTAGGGAGGGTCTGCAACACCATTCCTAAAGTCACCTCCCTGATCCACGGTAGAGGAAGCTTCCCTGGAGTGTGGCTTGTACCACCCTTTATCCTACAAGAAATAAAAGGAAAGGGAGGCAAGCAGAGTTGGGAACCTCACACCAAGAAAGCAGCACTGAGAGCAGAGGGCATCCTTTGGACCCGAGGTTCCTGTGCCAAGATGCTCTCAGACCAAAGAAAGGCTGATGCAATACAAGGACCTTCCTTTAGAGCTGACAGAGTGTGTTCCCTTGGAGCCAGCACTTTGAACCCAGACCTCCAGCCTCCTGGGCTGTGTAAAAATAAACTTTTCTTTGTGAAAGCCACCTACCTGTGGTATTTCTGTTAAAGCAGCACTAAATGACTAACACAGTGTATTTAGTTCTGCACAATTTTATCACAGGTGTGGGTTTGTGCATCCAGCACAGTCAAGACACAGAACACTGCCATCACCACAAGGATCTTTCCTGTTGCCTTTTACAACCATGCCCACTTCCCTCTCCCTACCCTACAACTATCAATCACTGATCTGTTCTTCACTTCTGATAGTCTTTTAAATAAAGAAAAAAACTGCAATTGTCATAATTGAGGAATTTATTTTCTCTTATTTCTCTTTATTATTAATGATTATGGATAAATAGAAGTCTTCAGGACTGAAAAACACATGATTATCTTGGTGTCCTTCTGAAACCCCCAACAATAACGAAGGAACAACAAAGGCATATAGTCACAAGGACACAAATGACAGGTGAAGTAAGAGGGATAACAGACAAGGTGCTAACTGATTTTTATAAATTGGAAAGAAGACGGGGAGAAAGTAACTGCAGTACAATGGATAGCTTTCATATGACCGTTCTCATCAAGGTCCTACAACTTTTACCAAGACTGGACAGGACTATGCAAA
The DNA here is from genome assembly GCA_028571685.1 of Heterohyrax brucei. Classification (NCBI taxonomy): domain Eukaryota; kingdom Metazoa; phylum Chordata; class Mammalia; order Hyracoidea; family Procaviidae; genus Heterohyrax; species Heterohyrax brucei. The sequence continues at coordinate 35,601,543 of CM053140.1, forward strand.
TAATACAGATGGATCCCTAATGAGGGATTGGTCAGTTTCGTCACCCTGCTAGGCTTAAAATAAGCTATTTCATAGGCAGAAAAGGTGGACTTTACTCCTATCAAGAAAGAAGAGCTAGGAGCAGAGCATATCCTTGGACCATGTGCTGAAAACCTCTGAGACCCAAGAGACAGAAAGAGCTGTAACACTGGGGATGGCCACGGGCAGGGAGGGCCAGTGGCAGAACTGGAGACAGTGCAGCAGGCTTCCCGGCTCACAGAGTGAGAAAGCTGAGCACCTTCAGGTAGGTCTGCAGGCAGAGTGGGGTACCTCTGAGCACTTACCAGTGGAGTTAAAGAGCTGTGTAACACTTGCCTGAGCAGGAGAGAGGCTGGGCTTACCCAAGCGGCCAAGGAGCTACAAGCCACAAGAGGCAGCCCTGATGTAGGAACTGCACCCTGAGTTGTCACTGATCCTGTGTAACCTGCTACTTCTCTAAGAAACCTCACAGATGTGAGTACGATCCAAGAGTTGTGCGTGGCCACTGTAACAAATGATCGAACCCAGTAGAGAAGTAGAGTGCTGTGGGAGGGACAGCTGGTGTCAGAACAGTAAAGAAAAGGTGGATGGTGGAAGTAAGTTTTGACCCCTGCCTCACAGGATGATAGACGAGGCCAGACATCTTTTTTTAAAGTACTTGACTCAATAGACAGGAAAGACTGAAATCCTAGTGTCTGTGAGCTTAGGAACTGGAGGGACCAGGTCCCCAGGAGTCACTGTGTTATGGACTAACTGTGTTCTCCAAAAATACAGATGCTGTAAAGCTGAACCCCTACACCTGTGGATGTAATCCCATTGGGAACAGGGCTTCTTTCCTCTGTTAAGTTAATGAGGCCATAGCAGTACAGGGTGTTTTCAGTCAGTCACTTTTGGGACACAAAAAAGAGATCAGGCACATGGGCAAGAAGCACAAGTAGGGTAAAGAGTACACCCATGTTCACAACAGCACAAAGATGGAAACAACCTAGATGTCCATCAATGGACAAACAGATAAACAAATTATGATTCAGTCAAACAACAGAATACTATGTAATGACAGTGAACACCCATCAGTCTGCAAGACATCTCATAACACAGATGAATCTGGAAGGCATTATGCTCAGTAACTCAGACACAAAAGGACAAATATTGTCTGAAAACTCTATTGTAAGAACTCAAAAAAAGGTTTAGCTATAGAAGAAAACATTGTTTGATGGTTATGAGGTTGGGAAGGGAGGGAGAGTGATATTTACTTAACAAATAGTAGATACGAATTGTCTTAGGTGAAGGGAAGGGTAACAGACAACACAGAAGTCAGCACAACTGGACTAAACCCAAAGCTAAGAGGTTTCCTGAATATAACCATACACTTCAAGGGACAGAGTAGAAGAAGGGTTTCATGGGACATCTAGGCCAACTGGCATAACAAAGTTTATTAAAGCAAATGTTCCGCAACCCATCCTGGTGAGTGGCACTGGGGGTCTGAAAAGCTGAGCAGCCATTTAAGATTCATCAATTGGTTCCAACCCACCTGTAGCAAATGGGAATGAAGAACATCAAAGACAAGAAAAGTATAAGCTCAAGGGACTGAAAGAGCCACACGAACCTCAGACTCTATCGGCCTGAGACCGGAAGAACTAGATGGTGACTAGCTACCACCAACGACTGTCCTGCCAGGGAATATAACAGACCGTCCCTGATGGGCCAGGAGAAAAGTGGGGTACAGAGCTCAAATGCTAGTAAAAAGAAGAGACTTAATGGTTTGACTGACACTGGAGGGTCCCTGCGTGACATAGCTCCTGCCCAGACTGTTAGCTGAGAACTGAAACCATTTCTGAAGCCAACTCCTCAGACAAAGACTAGATTGGACTATAAGACATAAAATGATAACTGTGAAGGGAATGTTTCTTAGTTCAAGTAGATACAGGAGACTAAGTGGGCAGCTCCTGTCCAGAGGCAAGGGAGAAGGCCCAAAGGCTCAGGGGGTGGCTGAATGGATGGGGTAAATCCATGGTGTGCTGTCACATTATAGGGAGAGCAACTAAGATCACATAACAATGTGTGTATGAATTTTTGTGTGAGAAACTAACTTGAACTGTCAACTTCCACTTAAAGCACAATTAAAACACAGGCTAAAGACAGATACCACACTAAGGTCTCCATGAAAGTCAAGAATACTTGGAAAGTGATGAAAGGATTTACCCCTAGAGTAGACTGAGAGCCTTCCCCTAGAGCTGAAGCCCTGGATTTGGACTTCTAACCTAACTGTGAGAAAATAAATTTCTGTTTATTGAAGTCATCCATCTGTGATATTTGTTAGGACAGCACTCGGAAACTAAGAACCTGGGAGGGTGATGAGAACTGGATCCCCGCCTGCTCACCGAGAAGCCAAGTGACACAGGCTTGCTCCTTGGAGAACTCACATGAGAGTAATTTGGGCACAGCTGTGGAGCACCGGGTATGAGTGAAATAACACTCACTCACCGAATGTGATTTCCCAAACTTCCAATCCCATTCAGCAAGACTGCTGGAAGCCATGCAGGAGATCAGAAGTTTTCTCTCAAGAAAAAAATTGCCTTTAGCCTTCTGAGGAGTCTTCACCTCAACACCCTTAGGTTATAAGCTCATCAGCTGCCAAGCTCTGCCAGGTACAATGTCCAACCAGCTTTAACACCTCACTCTTGTGAGCAGACAGCCAAGGGTGATCAGACATTTGAGGAAATCTCGAGCTTGAAAGTTTGAAAACAAGTAGAGATGAAAAGGAACCAAGAATATCAGAGAAAACACAAGAAAATCGTTAGGTAAAATCCTTAGAAAAACAAGAGGTAATGCATTAATAATAATAAAAATAACACTATATATATGAATGCTTACTGTGTGCTAGAAACTTTCCTAAGTATTTGATACATACTGCTATTCTGTTTAATCCTTTCAGCAATATGAGGTAGGTACTATTGTCTCCATTTTATGGGGGAAAAAATTAAGGAACAGAGAGTTGAAGCATTTGCCCAAGGTCACTCAGCTGATGGGTAGCACTGACAGGATTTGGCTCAGCCTATCTAACTAGACTCATATGAGTCAGAATGGACTCGAAGGTAGTCGTTTTTTAAAGAAATAAATCTAACTACAGCATAAGCTCTACAGCCCTACCCTGTAACTTCCCATGAATCAGGAAAACAACAAATAAGAGAATAAGAGAGCTCTTGGAAATTAAAAATATTACAGCAGAAAAGAATTAAAATTAATACAATGTTAGAAAATACTTTAGAAAACAGAACTACATGGAAAACATGCAAAATGGGGGCGGGGTAAAACTAGTCACAAGGGCTCCAAAATGTGAATAAAAGGAGTCTGAAAAAAGAGAAAGGAAGGGAAAATATCAAAGAAATAGTAAAACTTTCCAGAAATACACAACTAAACTCTCTAGGTGTGAAGACCAACCAACAAACCAACTAACCCAACCCAACCCAACCCGACCCAAACTAACCTGCTGCTGTTCAGTCAATTACTACTGACATCAACCCCATCAACCCTAAAGGACAGAGCAAAACTGCACCATAGGGTTTCCCTTTCAGGTGTGAAGGGCCCACAATAAAGGAAAAGCTTACACCAAGGTACACCATCATATTTCCAAGGCTGTGAACTAGTTTAGTCATGGCTCATGAAGTGAAACCTGAACAGAACTGAGTTTCCCAGACTGGGAAGAATTACAGGTTGAAGCCCTGAGAAGAGGGGCAGTGAGCCCTTTCAGGAGGCTGATACATGAGATCGGCAGGATGTATTCAAAGTGGTGTGGTTGGCTACCATCTCTGACTTGGAAGCACAGCTGCTGGTTCTGCTCAGAATCCTAAGGGAAGAGATTTGGTGCTATGTGATGTGCATGATGCTCTTGTTTTCTAAGAGGGAGGTTAGATTTCCAGTAGGGCTTCACCTCATCATTTTTCCCATTATGGTTTACCCAAACTGTAAAAATTTGGGTCTGTTCCAGAATTGCTTCCTGAGCTATGGCTGAACGGGGAAAAACCAGTTTGAAGCCCTGGATATTTCAAAACACCCGGGGAAAAGATTCCAAAAGTTTTCAGAGGTGGAAAGAGATCACATTAAAAAAAATTCTGGAACAGGAATCCATCTTCTCAACAGTAACACTGGAAGTTAGAAGACAATGGAATAACATCTTACAATTCCTGGGAGGGGAGATAATTTCTAAACTGGAATTAGTTATATAAGTAGGTTGAATTACATGGAACAGCCATCTTGGGGGGTCTAAAACAGATCAAAATCAACAAATTCTAACAGTTAAGTACAGATACAATCAAGATATTTCAAGTCATACAAAGTCTCAGCATTTATCTCTGGAAATCAGTTTGGCAATACTTATCAAAGCCAAACAACTGCATCTTGTTTTTAGGGGCCACCCGGTCAGTTCTGACTTACAGTGACCCTATGTACAACAGAAAGAAACACTGTCTGATCTTGTACCATCCTCACAATCATCACCACGTTTGAGACCATTGTTGTAATTGAGACTATTGGGTCAATCCCTCTTGCTGAAGGTCTTCTTTTGGGTAGACTCTCTACCAACTATGATGTCCTTCTCTGAGGATGTGTCCTTCCTGATAACATGTTAAAAGTACATAAAATGAACTCTTACTATTCTTGCTTCTAATAAGCATTCTGGTCATACTTCTTCCAAGACAGGTTCATTATATTGGTAGTCTGTGGTATTTTCATTATTTTTTGCCAACACCTCAATTCAAAGGTATCAAATCTTCTATCAGCCAGCTTTCACTTACATATGAGGCAACTGAAAACATATGGCTTGGAGCAGGTGCACCTTAGTCACTGAGGGGATTTCTTTGCTTTCTAATACTTTAAAGAGGTCTTCAGCAGCCGATGCATCTTTGGATTCCTTGGCTGCTGTTTCCAAGGGTGTTGACTATAGATCTAAGTATATGAAATCCTTGAAAACTCCAATATTTCATTTTTTTCTCATGATGTTACTTACTGGTTGTAAGCATTTTTGTTTTCTTGATGTTGAGGTGTAATTTATACTGCAGCATGTCATCTCTGATCTTCAGTAAGTGATTCAAGTCCTCTTTACTTTCAGCAAACAAGGTTGTGTCATCTATACTAATGAGTCTTCTTCTAATCCTGATGAATCTTTCTTCAAACAGTCCAGTTTCTTGGATTATTTGCTCAGCATACAGATTGAACACAGGTGGTGAAAGGATAGAAAACTGATGCACACTGCTACGGACAGTACTGTGTTCCCCCCAAAATGTGTGTAGGCCACTATTCCCGGTATTGTGTGATGTTCTTCCATGCTGTAAACCTTGCCTCTGTGCTGTTAGTGAGGGAGAGTGGGTGGCAGTTGTGTCGGTGAGGCAGGATTCAGTGTGTAAGACTGTAGTGTGCCTTGAGGTAATGTCTTGGGATATAAAGGAAAGGGAAGCAAGCAGAGTTGAGAACCATGAGAGCAGAGTTGAGAACCAACAAGCAGTGCTAGGAGCAGAGCACGTCCTTTGGAAAGGACTTGGGGCCCTGCACGCCACAAGCTCCCAGTTCAGAGGAGGACTGGCAACAAAGACCTTCCTCCAGACCCAACAGAGACAGCCCTCCCCTGGAGCTGACACCCTGAATTTGGACTTTTAGCCCACTGGACTGTGTCAAAATAAAATTTCTCTCTTTACAGTCCTCCACTTGTGGTATCTCTGTCACAGGAGCACTAGCAGACTAAAATAGAATTTGGTACTGAGACAGTGGGTTGCTGCTCTAACAAATACCTAAAATGTGGAAGCAGTTTAGAAACTATCAATGGATAGAAGATTCAGAAGGAACCAAGAACTGTTAACACCAATGAAGTACAGATGGTAAGAAACAAGCAGCAGAAGACCAGCAGCAGTAGCAATGGACAGGCAAAAGCAGAAGCAGCCCAGTGTGAGACAGTGCTAGAGCAGACCTACAAAGCCAGAGAGCTGAGTGCCCCATGCACAGAGGTTTCCTGGAAGAGTAGGGTACCTCCAGGCACTTGAATTAGTGAAGCCAGGCTTGCTGACCCACAGAACAAGAGAGGCTGTGTGAAGGAGTCTTACTGGCAGAGTGAGGTGTCTCCTGCCACTTAAGTGGAGCTACAGAGCTTTCAAACGTTTGCCTCAGCAGGGCCGATGTGGGCATGAGGTCTAGGCATGAGGCCATACATAGGAGGCAGAAGCTGGACTGCCTCAGTCTCAAAAGGTATGGCCTTGACGCAGTGGTTTGAAAGGGTGGAATCATGGTTTCCTGTGTTTCTAAGGGTGGAACAGCCACTCAGTTGGTCTTAGAGTGCCCCTAAAGCCAAGAGGGAAGAGCTGCTGTCCCAGTGGGTCTGGAAGGCACAGCTATAGCACAGGGTTGGAGGGCTTCCATTAAGAATTTGGAGAGTGAGGACGATACCTAGAGTCCGGAGGGCAGGGTCATGGTGTAAAACGTCTCAGAGAATGGAAGATTATTTTCAAAGCTTTGAGGGCTACTGTGTTTTACTAACTCACTTGTTGCCTGTTTTGCCTTCTTTCTTGTATTTGAAATGGAAATGCCTAACTTGTGCCTGCCTATTCTGCCACTGTATTTGGAAGAAGATAACTTGTGGTATTTCTGTTAGAGCAGTACCAGATGACTACAACAACGAGCATAATAATGTATACATTGAACACAATTTATACTGCTTCTTTTCTTTATACGTCTAGAAACTATTCGACTTTTTGAAATATTTACATATATTTTTTGACTAAAAACAACTGGAAAAAAATTTCCACACCTGTTAAGATTACACGTCACATATATATAATCTCACACATATAAGATTATATTTGTCTTTGGAACTAGAAGCTACAAACACTCTTTATACATAAAACAAAAATAAAATTAATAGACTTGTATTTGTCTCTGATGTTTCTTAGTCAGGAGGACCTAATACAACCAAATGGTACCATTACTCACAGGCAGGGCTGGAAAAGGAGACAAGTCTGCCACCAGATGTCATCAATGGTCCCAGCCATTACTGATTCAAAGGAACTTCAGACTAGGGCGAGCACTGCAGCCAGGTCAGGGATCTACTTCTGCAATGGCTCTGTGATCAGCTTGCACCTCAAAATTTAGTTTTCATGTTAACGACATACCTCCTCATCTCCAGCCTCTTAGAAGATGTAGGTCTTTAGCACATTCCGTTTAAGACAAAATAGTAGATATAAGTACCACCAAAAAGCAAACAAACGAAATCCACTGCCATCTAGTCGATTCTGACTCACAGAGACCCTACAGGACAGAGAAGAACTGCTCCACAGAGTTCCCAAGGAGCACCTGGTGGATCTGAACTGACCTTCTGATTAGCTGTTGTAGCACTTACATGATATGCAACCATGCAAATGCAGTTTCCTTTAATGCACAGCAGACTGACTCATTCAGCGTTCCTTATACTGATCTCAAACCATTTTCCTACAACATTCACTTACTGATATTGGTTCTGATCTCCTGAACCATCACAAAGTCAGTCTAATCCCTGCTTCCTATTAGGGGAATTGAGGATATACCTCTTCAACCTCTATAGCTACCAATTTTTCCATCTCTCTTCCAGCCATACTGGCCCTTCTCTTTATTTGTTGCTCAAACACACAAGACCTACTTTACTGTTTCAGCCTTTGCGCCAGTTGTTCTTCCATCTGGAAAGCTGTTCCCTAGCCACATGGCTAACTCGCTATCTCCTTCTCATCTTGATTCCAGTGTCACTTTCTCCACGATGCCTGGCCACCCTATTTAGAATCGCAACCCTCTCCCCTTACCTTCCGCCATTCTCTCCCTCTGCAGCATTGGTCACCTTCTAATATATAATTTATGTATTACGGTTACTGCACAATATCCGTCTCCCCTTCTAGGATGTTAAGCTTCACGGGAGGGCTGGGTTTTGTCTGTATTACTCTCTGCTGTATGCTCCCACCTAAAACAGTGCCTGGCACACTATAAGCACCCACTTTATACTGGCTGATGAATGAAGGAATCAATCACCTTTACCCTGTTCACTCCCAACCCACAAAATATGCTAAACTGCTGCTAACACTAAGTCAGAAAGTCAATTTTTTTCCCCGTCTGCTCCTTCCTTTACCTAGCAGATTTACTCTCGTTAAGTTTTACTGTGTTAGTTTAACCTTTTGCTCCAGTTCGCTGGGATAGCTCAGAATCCTGATTTTGTCCTTCTGCCTTGGGTCTGTGAATATGACAATATGTCTACACCGACAATACTTACAGAAGTTCTGAGCATGAAAAGCGAAACCCTTTCTCACACAGTGAGGAGTTTCTCACCGGGCTGGAAATGGGGCACTCATCAACCCTCTCTGAACAGAATCCGCAGTTCATTCAGCCAGGAGTGCACCTTTCTGAACTACTTTCCTGCTTAGATTTCTCTATCTGACCACAGGGATAACAGCAGCAATTTCTGTCAAATGCAATCTCAAAAGTAACTATTTACTAATTGAAAATTCCATCAAAAGAGGTGCTGAGAGGCTATGGAAAATTTCAGCGTTTTATAATTGATGAGCCCACAATGGCTTCTGTGACAAGCACTTTCCCAGGATCATTTTATTTGATGAAAGTGAACTGTATTCTCAAATCTTATGGGGGAATCAAATTCAAATTTAGCAGGGTTTCTAAGACTAACTTCCACCCATTCGTTACTTATCATGTGTTCCCCCCACATCTATACACACAAGTTTTTAAATTCTGAAGTTTTGTTTGCTAAGTAATTATGCTGATATGGTGAGGGTAGCATGATTTATTCCCATCTTTTCAGTCCCTCTGTGTCTCTAAAGGAGCCCTGGTGGTGCAGCAGTTAAGAGCTCAGATGCTACCCACAAGGTGGCCAAGTTGAAGCCACCAGCCACTCCTTGAAAACCCTACGTGGCAGTTCTACTCTGTCTAATAGGGCTGCTATAACTGGAATTGACTCAACAGCATTCCTCCACTCCCACCCTTCTAAAAGGTCCCTGGGTGGCACAATTGGTTTGTGCTTGACTATTAAATGAAAGATTAGTCATTCAAACCCACCTGGGGTGCCAGGGGAGAAGGCCTGGTGATCTGCTTCTGTAAAGATTAGAGCCAAGAACATCCCACGGAGCTCAGCCAGTTTGCCTGGCATGAACTTTGAGTCTGATCTGGATGAGTCAGAATTGACTCAGTGGCAACACGTCTAGTTTTTCGGTGCCTTCTAAATAGACCCAAATCCTCTCTTCCCTGAGGTCTGTTTTATACAGCAGCTTCCCAGACTAATTCACCGGGCTTTCCTTCCTTCTTCTTCTATGACAATTTCCTACTTTTTCCACTTTCAGCAGCAGCTCTCTTTTGCAGACAGTAAATTGCCCCTTCTTGCCATTCAGCACAACAAACATACAGGTTCAAACGGCTTTTCTTCATCACTACTATCATGTTGGCCAAGTCAAATGAGTTTTATGACATCAGAATCATCTCTATTCAGAAACAGACTGAGTCTTAACCACAGGCTCATTCTGATGGCTACAACCATTACCCATAGCAAGCAAAAAAAAAATTTTTTTTTAAATATAATGTACTAATACATCTTTATGAAAACATCTGGGGATTAAAAAAATTGTAGTTATGTGCTTTTACACAGCATTCAATTTTTCTTTTTTTCTGATAAAGCTAAATTGTGTTTTTAAGCTACCATACTAGTGGCACTGGTAATGAAGCCTTTCTAAAATCACAAAGTTCTTGCCAGGCAATGACTGGAGTGGTCCATAATGTAACAAGCTCCATAAAATGCTTATGTAACCTAAGGTTAAAAAAAATACAGTGATATACACCCTCAGAAACAGACAACCAAATATCCCCCTCTCAAACCCCAAACTTAATGCTTTACTCTACATGGGATCTAAACAAGTTCATTACAAAGGCAGTAATAAAGTCAGACACCGCTACCTCAGATTTAGTCATCTTCTAAAGACTCTCAAAGTCGCTGTCATCTACAGAGAAGCATGATTTACAGGCATTAACAAAAGAATTAAGATAATCAATATGAACTGAAGGTGACATAGAGCCACTCTCTTCCACAAGCTTAGTTCCTAAAGGACAAGAAATGTAGATGAGTTGTGCAAATAAAGCACAGATCTTAAAACTGGAGGAGGCTGGCCGGGTGGTCCAGTCAGATTCCAGGCATACAAGCTCCTCTCAGGTGACCCCCAAGGCCTGTGTGGTCAGATTCCCTTCCTCGACACAGCTCCACAGGGTCAGCCTAGGAGAGGCTTCGGTCACAGCAATCTGAGCATCGTGTTTTCCAGCAAGAAATACAGGTGGAGGATTTTATTCCAATAGGGCAAAGCAAAGGTATTAGACGTAAGGACTTTGGGGTCTGAGGATTCTACTCCATGCAGTCAGCCTGTGCGGTACACTTTCCTTTTCACACAGGGAGAAATTGGGCTAAGGCCAGAAGAGAAGACGGAGCTGCCCAAGGCTCTACTGTATTGCCTCCTATCTGTGTGTGTGTATCAGCTGCAGAGCCGGACACGTGGATATATTGGAGTTGGCTATTCCACCTATTCCTTCTGGGTGCCACAGAGCTTTCTGTAGCACTTTTCACTCAAATCAAGAATTATAGTGGCTAGCAACACAGGACGAAAGAGTCTTGGTAAAACCCAACTAAACCCATTTACTGTCGAGTCAATTCTGACTCATAGTGACCATATAGGATGGAGTAGAACCGCCCCATGTGATTTCCAAGGAGTGCCTGGAGGATTCAAACTGCCAGCCTTTTGGTTAGCAGCTGTAGTTCTTTACCACTAAGCACCAGGGTCTCTGAGCCTAGGTACAGCACAGTTAAAGCAATCCACTGCTAAATGAAAGGTCAGCGATTTGAGAACACAGGAGAAAGATGTGGCAGTCTCCTTCCACAGAGACTTACAGCCTTGGGAAAACTTATCAAGTTGCTAGGAATTCGGGTTAGGAACACAGTGCAGGGCTGACCGGGTTGGGAGAGAGCTATTTTCAACTGACAGACTACCTGAATCCAGTCATGACAGGGCAAAGTAAGTGCCCTGCTAAGAAGCAATTTCCACTTCTGTCAAATGAAGCATCAAAACAAAATTCAGTTTTATCTCACCTTGGTATGATAATATATGTTGTATTTAACGTTCGCTAATAAACTAACATCTTTTTCAGATGTTCACATGGAAGCTAAGGCAGAGGTTAAATTGTTCCGGGTCTCATTTATCAGTGTCAGTCATTATTTCTAACCTGGACCTTTTCATTTGTTCCAGGTACACACATCCTGTTGGAAAATCCCTACTCAGCAACCTCTCACTGATGAAAATGCAAGGACATATCCATCAGAGTTTCAAGTGGTAGTACCACAAACATCACAGCCTGCTAACCCCCGATTAACAGTGGTCCTTTGTGGGGTGCAGGTGAAAGCCCATGCTGATCCTTATGGTTGTCAAAAGTACCCTTCTGTCTGTGGTCTTTTTAAAGATCATCCTTTTCTTCTTAGGTTGAGAATACTCATCTTGGAAAGCAAAATAAAACTTGGAAATGGAATAAAAGGTCCAGCTCAACACATCTCCTCAAAATGCTGCACAGCCAACATCTGGTTATCATTCAATATTTCTGGTTAAAAAATGTTTTATTTGGAAGCAGTTTATGGAAGCAGCAAACTATTGGAAATTTTAAAATAACTTGCATGCTTGTATGAAGTGATCACAGCTGTGCTCCCTCATTCCACAGGAACATGGCCTGGAGACACATTTCCAAAGAATTCCAATAAGCAATTGCCACACACACCCTGATGACCAATTTTATCACAGGACACAGAAGCTCAGGACTACAGCGGGGTTCTCTTTCCTTTTCATTGCTCTGGAATGCAATAAAACTCCAGCCAGAACTGCAAAAAACACCAGCGTAACAGGCTGTTCCTGCCAGGCTCCTGTCCCAGCGCCCATTCCATCTGCCAGTGCTGACCTTTCAAACCAGACTTCCTTCTTGCGCACCAGACTGGAGAGAAGGGGGACCTGGCGGTGGGCAGTAGGGTCAGAGAAAGAAACCCACTAGCACAGAGTGCCTTAAGGACTGTCAACTCTTCCAATCATCTCGCACTCTGACTTGTTCACCCAGTGTTTCAATTCTCAACTCCCCTGAAGTCATTATCTAGAGTGGGAGGAAAGGAAAGGAGGTGCTGGCATTGATAAATACCCTTTAAAATGTAGGATTCAAATAAGTGGGAGAACTCTCAATACACAGTCCTTTAAATGCAGCTGTTAGTCGCTATTAAGTTGATTCCAATTCATGGTAACCCAATGTGTGTGAGCAGAACTGGTCCACTGAGTTTTCAAGGTTGTGACCTTTTGGAAGCAGGCTGCCAGGCCTTACCTCCATGGTGCTTCTGAGTGGGTGAGGACAGCCAACTAACAATTGTGTACAGAACCACTGGCACTATCCCGGGGACTTCCTTAAAAGAAGTCTTTCAAAAAAAAACCTGTTTTCTAGAGTGCATTTGATCAGAATGTGTTTTCCAGTTGCAAGCTTACATTTCTTCCATTTCTTTAGAAGACTTAAAGAAAAATACTGAGGTTTTTTTTTTCTTATCATTTCTCCCGACAATGCTGCTGAGCTGACATGGACTGGGAGACTTGGAGAAGAGGGCGATGGAAAGGTGGGGTAGGAGGTGAACAGGAACTCCCAAGTCTTTATCATGAGAATGACAAGCTGCCTGATAGTATGCAGTCACAAAGTTCACTTAGCAAACATGGTGAACACTGCTGGGCCATATTCAAGTAGCATTTAGTACAACTGGCATCTCAAATCAACTAAGATACCCTATTTGCACAGGGCTGAGTTATAGCTTCAGAACAACCTCCCTGGCAAATTGAAGAAGGAGGGATATTACAGATAGGACAGAATATTAGCTCTCAGACTCAGGGGTGTCACTGGATTAAACAACTCTGTCCACGACCTGGGTGAGTTAAAGAAGGTGACTTTATAGCTGCTGAAACAATCTGGTGACCAGTGTCATAGCACTGGAACCCTAGAATGACAAAAGCAGAGACCTTACTGCAGTTTGCAAATGCTCTAACCCTCTGAATCATTTGGCTCTCCACATGCTAACTAGTATGCACAGAATTCCGTGGCCTCAATGCTTTGCTATGTGGATGTCCTTTCCTCTGACACTGTCCTTTGACAGCGTCCTTCCACACGAATTGGGGAAGAAAAGGTCTTGGAAAACTAGTCTGTTTCTGTCTGAGAATTCTTGCTGGTGTTTGGAAAAAATGTGGCATTGGTTCTGTCTTCCTTCTCTGTGGTTCAAAGGCTCTTGTTTGGGTCAGCAGCAGCTTTGCTGACAGTCACCAGGGAGCTACTTTACAGAAAGTATACCACTCTGAGACAAAATAAGCAAAATTTTCTTCCATCCAGTTCTGCATGTTATTACCTTCAAAAGCTACCAGCACCCAATTATTTGAGACCTGCCCTCTGGTAATGAAGCCTTTTAAGATGCCCTCATTAGCACCAGGCCCTGTGCACCTTGGGATTGGTTCGCTGTTGCAGTCTCCTTTCTTCTCTCTCTCTCTGCAGCCGCTCAAACTCTTCTCTAATTTCTGCTGGTGTTCGTCGCCTTTCCACAACCTACGGGCAGAATCGAGAAAAGACAGTTAAGGACCCAGAAGGTGAAAAAAACATATATAAGGAGCTGACATCATTTATGCTTAGTTGTGTACATGCTGCCTGGGGCCCTACCACTCCTTTTCACCATGACACTAAGAAACATCAATGGAACAACAATGAGCTGTTCCCATACTATTCAGAAAACAGTTATGACTCATGAACACCATACAATCATCTAATATGAATGAATAATTACTAAAGAGGGAGGTGGTGTTTTTAAGAACATTTAAAAATAAAAGATGGTTAAGACTGTTTGAGAACAAACATCAAGCCCCAGCTGACTTAACAGTGATTGCTTTGTGTCCTCACAAAAACATACTTGGCTCTATTCCACCAACACGAAAAGCTCATTCTGAAAACTCCCCCAGTTCTCAAAAACATCCAGGGCATGGACATCTATTTGTGACACTTTCCTCAAAGTTACCCTTTACGTGGGGCTGAACAAAAGCAAGGTATAGTTTTCATTTTTTAAAGTTCCTATTATCTTCTCAAACTCTGATTAGCCTTTTTCTCTATGAACAGAAAATACAATACAAGGGCTTTAAGAAATGTAGGTAATCATCTAACTTTGATTTTAAATACTTTTAAAAATCATTAATGACTTCTGAACCCCAATTTAGTGAATCTGTGATTGTGCGAACACCAGTGATCCAGGCCCCAGTCAATGGTGGCCTAAGTGACACACTACTAATGACAGGAATAGTCTGGGTATGAGGCTGTGGGGCTGGATAGGAAGCACTTCCTAATCTGAATGAATGCTTCATGATTGAATATGCAATCTATTTTTAAACATGTGAACTAAACATATTTGGTTAGCTATAACTTATTAACGAATGTCATACACATCAATATGCCCATACAGTGATTTTTTTTCTTCTCCCATAAACAGATTTATACAATTCTAGGAATTAAAATCCTAGACTTGAACCTTGCAGGAAGTCCAAAAGACTGTGAAGCATCAGGTGCCACAGAAGCCAGAGAAGGACAAGGTTTGTGCTCAAGAATTCTAACTTTTAACCTTTGTAGAGTGACTGGTCGCTGTAAGTGACTTTCTCTCTGACAGGTGTCAGATCATTCCACTTCTAGTTATATTTTATACAAATTTTGCAAATAGCTGGCACATAATCAGAGCCCACCACAAAGTCAAAGTGGCTGCCCTCTCTAGAGCAGCAAAGACACTTTTAGCTGAGCAGGGCACCTAACGCTTTGCTCCCCAAAGGTCCTTTACTTCCTTTATTATTTACATCCTTCTTTTAAACAGAGTACATTAGGATGGAGAATGGAACAAAACTAAATCAAGCTAGCTGTAACTTGATTTTTCCCATCTGGCAACCCCTATACAAAGTATTTAAGAATATACCATCCCAAAATGCACACTGGTAAATACCAGATATTTTCAGGGTTATTCATGAACGGAATGTATCACATGCAGATAGTGAATCTATATACTTGTATTGTTCGTCCTGATCATTCGGCTACTAAGTCTAGCCCCATGCCAGCTAGGAAGGCTTATTTTGCACATATGGGGGATACCAAATCCCACCAAACCCACTGTCATCAAGTTGGTTCTGACTCATAGTGACCCTACAGGACAGAGTAGAACTGCCCCATAGTTTTCAAGGGACGCCAGTGGATGTGAACTGCCGACCTCTTGCAGCACTTATCCACTACACCACTAGTGTTCCCATGGAAGATAGAGAGGTCTCTAAAAGTTAGGTGCATGGTGGACAGAGGATGGAAATCTGGGCTCTCTAGCCTGGATGCTACCTCTAACCTCCTGGAATATCTCAGGAAAATCACTGGGCCTCTCTAACTTCCTTTTTTTTGACTACAAAAATAAACCAAAACCAAACCAAACCCAGCACCATGGAGTTGAAGCCGACTCATAATAACCTTATAGGACAGAGTAGAACTGCTCCACAGAGTTTCTAACCAGTGCCTGGTGGATCTGAACTGCTGACCTTTTGGTTAGTAACTGTAGCTCTCACCAACTACACCATCAGGGTCTCCCAACTACAAAAATAAGGGGGGCTAATTTAAATGATTCCCGAAGTGTTACCTGGTTCTAAAATGCTATGATTCTAGCAAGTTAACTCATTTTGGAGTAATTCTGGAAAATTATTCAGAACTTCAGAAAAATTGCAAAGACAGAAAGTCCTTGCATACCCTTTGTCTAGTTTCCCAAAATGTTAACATCGTATACAACTGTGGAACATCTATCCAATCTAAGAAACCAACTTTAGTATATTACTATTAACTAAGCTTACACTTTTTAGATTTCACTAGTTTTCCCACTAATATCCCTTTTCCTTCTAGGGTCCAATTAAGCACTGCCTTTCGTTGTCACGACTCTGTAAGTCTCTTCTGATCTGTGATAATTTCTCAGGATTTTTATTCTAACCAACTTTTTTTTTTTATGGTTGAGTGAAAATATACAATCCCATATAAATTTGCATACCCGCCAAGGAACGGCTCCTACTGCCCTCCCTGCCCAGTGACAGCACACTCCTACTCTCTGTTCTGTACATGTCATATCCTCCTAACAATCTCCTATCCCCTCCTTTCCATCCTCTCCTCCGTGTCCATTAAGAGGTCAGCCAGATGACATCCTATAGATGCACAGAACCATAAAGTGCACACATGAAACTGTAGCTCTATGTCACCAAGTCCAATCTATTTCTGTCCAAAGGGTTGACCTCCACTATGATTTATGGACAGGGGCAGCATCAAGGCCAGGGGCCATCCTCCCAGGGGAACCCTAAGGCCCCTAGACCAACAATTGCAGTCTTTTAGTGGAGCTCTCAGGTTGCACCTTTTTTTACTTCCATGTTGCCACTAAGACTCAACTCTAGCCAACTTTTAATGGCAGTTATTTTTCTTAGGTCTCAGAAGAAAGGCCTGGTGATATACTTCTGAAAAATCAGAAGACCCTGTGGAGCACAGACATGGCTGGGGTCATCATGAGTTGAAATTGACTTGATGACAACTGGTTTATTTATTTATTTTTAACCTTTCTTACGTAAGATGGATGTTGACGAGATATTGTTGTTGTTAGGCACTCCTGAGTTGGTTCCAACTCACAGCAACCCTATGTACAACAGAACGAAACACTGCCCAGCCCTGTGCCATGCCCACAATTGTTTTCATGTTTAAGCCCACTGTTGAGAGCACCGTGTCAATCCATTTCCATGAAGGTCTTCCTCTTTTTCGCTGACCCTTCACTCTACCAAGCACGATGTCTTTCTCCAAGGATTGATCCCTCCTGACAACATGTCCAAAGTATGTAAGATGCAGTCTTGCCATCTTTGCTTCCAAGGAACACATTGGTTGTACTTCTTCCAGAACAGATCTGTTTGTTCTTTTGGCAGTCCATGGTAATTCAGCAGTCTTCTCCAATACCACAATTCAAAGGCATCAATTCTCCTGCCTTCCTTATTCACTTTCCAGCTCTCACATGCATACAACGTGACTGAAAGTACCATGGTCAGGCACACCTTAGTCTTCAAGGTGATATCCTTCCCTTCCAACACTTTAAAGAGGTCCTTCGCTGCAGATTTTCCCAACGCAATGTGTCTTTTGATTTCCTGACTGCTGCTTCCATGGAAGAGATAGGGAAGGTGAAATACAGGTAATGTACAGAACTGCAGGTCACAGCTAAAGTGCGTATGACCTGGGCCTTAGCAGGCTCCACTAAACGTAGTCTAGAATCTGCAAGTGAATTTTGCAGGTCATTTGAGTTATTTGGGTTCCATTCCACTTGCCAGCTGTTGCCAGATTCATAGCTCAAGGTTGGATTTGGGTCATTCTGAAAAGACACCAATTTCACTTTCATTGTGAGTATTTCCACATATATACTGCTGGCCAACTTCGAGAACTAAAATGGCAGTTTTACAAGTTGGGAATTGTTGTATCTCACTCCTTTGGAGCCCTGCCAGAGAAGGACAAAGTCTTCTGTGGTCATAAAAATGTTATCAAGTGACTGAAAACAGTGCCAACATTTTATGCAATCTAAAAAGCTCAAATTTCATCTCCAGCCTCAACCAATAAAATGGGGGCTAACGCTACTGCTGGGATAGGGAGTGTCAATCTTATGGTATGCTTTGAGATCTCTGGATTCAAGGTATCTCAGACACTTGGGGCATTTGCAGTATCCTTCACCCTTCACTGACTATCCAGATGCTTAGCCTAACAAATATGCGGATACCCTTCAGTGACTGGAAGAGTTTAACAGTCTAAAACCACCAGCAACA
Organism: Heterohyrax brucei; assembly: GCA_028571685.1. Classification (NCBI taxonomy): domain Eukaryota; kingdom Metazoa; phylum Chordata; class Mammalia; order Hyracoidea; family Procaviidae; genus Heterohyrax; species Heterohyrax brucei. Next base: position 35,619,500 of record CM053140.1, read on the forward strand.
GCACAATGAGATTACAGCTTCCCCCCTGGAATGGCAAGGATTACAGAAGTGGGAGAAGTCTCATATTAAACAATCTATCCAGCTGCTAGAATCCCTTGAAAGAACATAGATGCCAACTCCCTAAAATGAGCTTGAGCTCAGTGAGACTTTTCCTTTACAGTATAAATAATGGGTTCAATTTTCCTATGGTACGTTAGGCACTGATACATCTCTGGGTAAATATCTGGGGAGGATCTCCATGTAGTCTTCGCTAAAGGCATTTTTATCTTGCAGTGAAAACTTAGTATCAAGATGGAGAAATAAAACCCAAAACAATAAACAAGCCAATTCTGATTGATGAGACCCTGACTTCCATGAAGTAGTTTACTAAGCAACAGGAATATGAGAACCCAAAAGTGTATACACCACCTGTGTCTGCCTACAGAGTTTTATAATCACTACAGCGTGTGTGGTTTTGTTGTGGTTTTCATGGGCAGATATTCTGGTTTGTGTTATGGATGGAACTGTGCTGCCCCAAAATGTGTATCTCCATGGCCAGGCCATGATTCTCAGTATTGTATGGTTGTCCTTTCTTTTGTGATTGGATATAATTATTCCATGTGCTGTATATCCTAACCTCTATAACCTCAACGAGGCAGGATTAGAGGCACTTACATTAATGAGGCAGGGCATAATCTATAGGACTAGGTTGAATTTTGAGTCAATCTCTTTTGAGATATAAAACAAAGAAGTGAACAGAGGACGGTGACCTTACTATCAGCAAGCAAGAAGAACCATGAGCAGAGCGTGCACTTTGGACCTAGGGTCCCTGTACTGAGAAGCTCCCAGACCAGCAGAAGATTAATGACAACAACCTTCCTCCTGAGCCAACGGAGTGGGAAAGCCATTCCCTGGAATAAGAGCCCTGAATTTAGACTTTTAGCCTCCTAACCTGTGAAAGAATGAATTTCTGTTAGGTAAAGCCATCCACTTGTGGTAATTGATAAATTGTGTTATAGTAGTATTGGATAACTAAGACAATCTGACAACAGAAAATCACAAAATACATTGCCAGGAAGATGTTGCTTTATTAGGCCAATTAGAGTTGGGATATTGCTGCTGAGAATTAAAAAGGCAGACTCAGAAAGAGTAACCGCTTATAGGGGCTAGTATGGGTTGAATTGTACCCCATAAAAAGACATGCTGAAACCTTACCACACCTCCACTTGTGAACGTGACCTTATTTGGAAATAGGGCCTTTGCTGATGTAATTAAATTAACATGGGGACATATTCAGTAGGGCTGCTTCTGATATGAGTAGTGTCCTTATCAAAAGAGAAGAGACATACAGATACAAAGGGGAAGTGGCTACGTGAAGACAGAGACTGAGACCAGCGTAACGCTGCCACAGGCTAGGAACTCCGGAGCTGTTAAAGGTAACAGAGAACGTGGCTCTGCTAACCCCCTGAATTTAGACTTCTAGCCTCCAAAACTGTGACAGAATAAATTTTTGTTGTACCATGAGTTGGAATTGATGACAGTGGGTTTGGGGTTTTTTTGGTACAACAAGGTACCCAGTTTGGGGTACCTGCCCGCTGACATGAAAAATTATAACCAACTGGTATTAAAAACAAAGTAACTTTATAGTGGTGTACAACATATGAGAAGGAACCAAATAAATACTACAGAATCCTATTTTCCTTTTTGAATATAGAAATGCTGAACTACTAATATTAGCTACACTCAACTAACAAGACTGGAGGCCTGGCTAGTTCTGTCAAGCCAGAGGCCACAAACCAATATTGGAACCAGGCAGGGCTGGCAAATGAGTAAAGAGATAGGTGCAAGACTGGGGAGTAGTCTGGGTTGGGGGGGACTGGAGAGCACTAACTAGTCAGAAGGGCCGAGGCTCCGGAGATTTCGTGGAGTGCTGCTCCCTGGGGGAATTCAGGGCCAGTGTTAGCAGGTTTTCTGATTTTTCAAGAAAAGACAGAAGACTGGATTTCATGCAAAATCACACAAGTTTTAAAAATAAGCAATTACAATTCATTGTGTGGGGCAATCATAACATGGCTATCGGTTCCAAATGGTCTAAGAGCCACCAACATTAAGTAGTAATGGAAGGGGAAATGGAATTCAGTTTGCTTCTCATCTACTCTCTCCCTGAAGGCATTCAGAAGATTTGCACACAAGAACCGGAAGAGATCAGCACATGTGTTTGAGACTAACTACCAAAAGGACTCCTAGCAGGATCACATGTGATGATATAAAGAAAAAGAAAATAACTTAATGGCATTTAATATTAACTGTCTAACGAAACTATCTAGTCATCAGACAACTGAGTATTAACATCTACGCATTCCTACTGTAATTCAGTTTTACTATCAATTTTTACACTTGTTTTTCTATTTGTTCTGCCTGTCTTTGTTTTTTCAGACAACAGGATGGAAACACAAGCAGTGAAATGACTTGCCCAAGGGTTTATTTACATCTAGTCAGTAGGAGAGCAAAAGAAAAAAAGGAGTCTTCTCAGACAACACAGCTGCCCAGAGTAACCTATTTGGATAGATACCTGCTCTATCATTTAACTCATTCTACCGGACAAGATTTTGTATGTTCTAATATCATGATGCTCTGATCTGCAACCCACTTGGGGGAAGGCGAAGGCCCACAACTAGCCACGGGGAAGCGGCAGGTCAGGGCAGTCACACTGCTGGGCCGGGATCGCCAGGGGTCAGGGCTGACTCTGTGGCAACCACCACCACCGTCAATGTAGTGCACTCGAGTTGGAAGGGTTCTTACACACAACTTAATCCTACAGTTCTCAACTTTTTTTGCTTTTATTTTGTTTACATGCATGAAATAGTACCGAGAAACAATCTCTAAAATACTTAGAATCTGAGATGAAGAGCGAGGTACGCAACTGCACAAGGTGGAAGGGAACGTACGTACATACACAACTGGACCTGTTTCAGTCACCTAGCACTGATTTACCGGATGGCTTTAAAAAGAGAAATTTTATTCTGTCACAGTCCAGAATGTCAAGGTTAGCTAGGCGACTTTTAATTGTAAGACACTCCTTGTAGGGACTTGCACTGACTCTCTTTACTCAAGTTTTTTTTAGAAGAATTGAGTAAATTTCTGCTGCAATATATAAAGTACACTGGCTTGAATTGGTTAATTTTGGTTGCAAAAGAAATTTAATGTAAAACTAGGGACAGGCTCTGATACTGGAAAAAATCTGACATATTATTATTTTATTATTATATAATTTATAGTTTTTTATTAAATCCTAAGGCTGAAGTCCTGGGTGGTGCATTTGGCTGCTAGCGGGAAGGCTGGCAGTTCAAACCCACCCAGAATGTGATCTCTGCCGCCACATACTAGCATTTTACTCCAGAATCTAAGATTTTCTAGGGAAAAAAAAGATCGTGGTTTGCATTATAGAACACACACAGTATTGATGAGGTTACCAAGAGAACCTGCTCTGCCACAAGTCTACAGTTCTCCCTGGCAGTTTGTGACGCAAATATAAGTTCTTCCTGACGGAAGCCTAAGAAAGGTCACTTAGGTTATTAAGCTACATTCTATTTTCTGTCTTAATAGCCAGACTAACAGGTCTGCATTCCTCTCCCTATCTCCAAGGATACAGAGTTAGTTGAGATCTCAGAAAAAGGTAAAAATTTTGGATGGTTTACTCTGCTGGATTATCCTGTGACAACTTGGGATAGTTTTCTCTGCTTAATTATCCTGTGACAAACATTTGGGTCTGCTCTGATTGACTATCCTGTAACAAACTTTTAGGTTTACTCTGATTATCCTTGACAAACTTGGACTATTCACACTGTTTGTTAGATGTAGTGAAATCTTATGATGTAATGAAACCTTGTGACTCCTGACTATTGTTCTGTGACAAATCCCCTCCCCTTTGACTTCTGGCTATAAAAGCCACTAAAAATGTAACCCAAGTGGGACAGTTTTTGGCTGCTGTCCCCCAAGCTGCCACAGTGACAGGCAGGACTAATGTGGATTCAGTTTGGCAACATTCCTGGCAGCTGTGATGCAAATACAATAATTCATCCTGGTAACTGAAGTGGCTACAACAGCCTCAAACCCAGACAAAAACCAAGTTACCACCTCTGCCTTCTATTGATGACATCACCCCGGCTTTTGCCAATAAAAAGCAACCCCAAAATCTATGCTGGGTCTTTTTCCACTCATGGAGACTGACTTGTTCCTTCTTTGCAACGTGCTTTCCGTTAATAAACTTTTCTGTCATTTGCTACCAAAAAGGATGCATCCTCGTGTGCTTTGCAGGAGGAGTCCAGTTTGCCACCTGTCGGGAGACCGAACTTGTTGCTCGATCTCTGGAACCCAAATCAGGTCCCTCGGGGTCTAATCAGTTACACGACCTCAACACAGAAGGCTGGAAGTCCAAATTCAGGGTGTTAGATCCAGGGGAAGGCTTTCTCTGCTGGCTCTAGAGGAAGGCCCTTGTTTGTCAATCTTCCCTTGGACTGGAAGCTTTGGAGCTAATGGGACTCCAAGTCCTTTCCAAACGATGCCCGTTCAGCTCTCAGCACTGCTTTCTTGGTGGTATGAGGTCTCCAAATCTCTCTGCTAGCTTCTGTCTTTTCTATCTCCAAAGACTGCCTCAATGAACAACAATCTTACACACTGAGTCCTGCCCCATCAACACAACTGCTCCCCATCCTCCTTCACCGACATCACAGAAGCAGAGTTTACAGCATAAAGGAATCAAGGCCCAGCCAAACAGATCCACACATTTGTTTAGAGGAACACAACTCAATCCATTACAGTACCATTACAGACATGATCTTCTATCAATCCCTCATCCTGCCTGTTTCTACTCTCATCTTCTGGTTAAAATTACTTTTAATCACCCCCTCTTTTCACATGACAGGTTAGAAAACTGAGGACAAACTAAAATGAATGACTTGCTCGAGTTTACAAAGTGGCAAACCAGGCAAGAAAAAGGACTGTTCCCAAAGACATGTTCAGTTTGGGGTTTGGGGAGCTGTTCCATTCCTGTTTAATGACCTCTCTGGCACATGACACATGGTTTCTCTTACCTCCCATCCTTCCATTTCCAGTCCTCTCTTTCCATATATGTCATAGATGGCCCTGGTTTGGGGATCACTAAGCACTGAAATGAAAAATCAAACATGTTTACAAAGTATATCTTTCTGTTTATCTGAGAATTCCCACAATAACGTTTTTAAGTCTCTTGTTCTTGCCTGTCCAATCGCATCTACCTACAGACCCTCTCTGTTTCACATTATTTCTGTCCTCCCAATTGTTTTTCTGCTCCAACCTAGGACATGTTAATGGGAGGCTACAAATAAGAAAGTTGGGGTTTCCAAGTGTCTTGGCTACTTTTAATTGTAAGACACTCCTTTTAGGGACTTGCACTGATTCCCTTTATAAAGTTCTTTTTAGAAGAACTGAGTAAATTTCTGCTGTAGTATATAAAGAATACTGGCTTGAATTGGTTAATTTTGGTTGCAAAAGAAATTTAATGTAAAACTAGGGACAGGCTCTGATACTGGAAAAAATCTGACATATATTATTATATAATTTGTAATTTTTTTTTAATATGACTGAGTGAAAATGTACATTCCCGTATAAACTTACATGCCCACCTATATGCAGCTTCCACTGCTCTCCCTGTCTGGTGACAGCACACTATTCCTCTCTGCTCCATACATGTCTCATCCTCCCAACAGCCTCCTTTCCCCTCCTCTCCACCCATAGGTCAGCAGGATGATATCCTATAGATGTACAGAACCATAAAGTGCATCCAATATATGGTCACTCTGCATCGCCAAGTCCAATCCATTTGTGTCCAAAGAGTGGACCTTCGTTATGATTTATGGGCAAGGGCAGCATCAGGGCCAGGAGTCATGCTCTCAGGGGAACTACGAAACCGCTGGACCATCAATTGAGGTCTTTTAGTGGAGATCTCAGGATGCACCCCTTTTTATTCTTGTGTTGCCAGTGAGACTCAACCTAGTGAGCCCCATCGCGGTCATCACTGGTGGTGGCCGTATAATTTATAATTTTTTATTAACTCCTAAGAAAGGCTGGAGTCCTGGGTGGTGCATTTGGCTACTAGCTGGAAGGCTGGCAGTTCAAACCCCCCCGAGAAGTGTCCTGGAATACAGGCCTGGTGGTCTGCTTCTGAACGCTCACAGCTTTGAAAACTCCATGGAGCAGTTCTATTTTACACATGTCGGGTATCTAGGAGTAGAATCGATAGTGACTAATGAAAAGAAAGCCTACATTTTTTTTGCACCTCTCTTCTTTACTGGTAAATAAATTATTTTCACAGTAAGGCCCAAAGCACTTGTCACCACAGTGTTGGCCACACTACCTAAGGTACATCAAAGACAAGATTTCTTAATAAGGGCGAGCCCTAGTCAAAGGGCATCCACACCAAATCTAAATGTTAGTGAAGCTCGAAGTCGTTATCCTCCTCCCTGACTCTGCCAATTTCTGCTCAAGACCTTTGCATCTTCTCCCCCCAGAGACTTGCCATATATTTTTAGGCCTAATTAAAAAACGATGTAAATGATTCTATCCATATTCAAATCTAATGAGGGAAGAAAGAAATGCTGACCACTGGAAAACACAAGAGCCAAACTTCTTCAGTTAATCTCCAGGATTTAATAAGGAATTATTTATTCACTATTTCACTTTAGTCTCCCTTCAGGCTGAATATTGGGGGCAGGTCTGCTGCTGCAGCAGTTTTACAATAACTGGGTGGGTTTTTCTATTAACTCTTCCCCAGATCTCCAACATGATGCAAACAGGGCTGCGTGGATAATTCAGACATGAGAGTAAAACGAATTCAGCCATTCCCAAAACCAGAATGTGGTAACGGGACCAGGTTTTAGGTCAAGATCACCATGCGAAGGGGTGTCCATCCAAACAGAGTTAAATTTGGTAGTGACAGTAGGCCATACTTGCCCTACAGCCTGAAATACAAAATATGTTTTCACATATAATGAGAAGCTCTTTATTTTGTGAAGAAACACATTATCTGATTTTTAGTCCGTCTAATTAAGGTGCAAACCACCACATGGCGTAGGAAAGAATCCCTTGTTTTATTTGGTACATTTTTTTAAGTGTGACTTAATGTTTTATAAAAGAAAGAAAAATCACACAATCTTCTTTATAGAAATCTGAACTGCCTATTTCTATTTTCCTGTTAACCTTCTTAACATCATCATTTTCTCTCTTCTGGTAAAACCTTCACTGAATGTTACCAAACTCACTGCCACTGAGTCAATTCCAACTCACAGTGACTCCATAAAACAAAAAACGCCAAACACATTACTGCTGAGTTGATTCTGATTCACAGTAACCATATAGCAACTCTATAGGACAGAGAAGAATTGCTCCACTGAGTTTCAAGGAGTGCCTGGTGGATGTGAACTGCCGACACTTCTGTTAGCAGCCATAGCTCTTAGACACTATGCCACTAGGTTTTCCCAGTGATTCTACAGGACAGAGTTGCCGGTGCGGTCACACTGACTTTGTTTTTTTTGCATTAGCAGTGGAGCTCTTAACCACTGCGCCACCAGGGCCTCTGCTGAATGCTATACAACCAATAAAATTGTTTTATGATGAAAAAAAGGTTCTTGTATCCCTTCACACATACAAAAAGATTTCTTGTAATGCTCAGCCTTTTACTTCTAAAGGTTCCCTTCAGGAGAAACTATTTAACGATTTAAAACTTGAGAGTATTCCCCCACAATTCAGAATCTGATCTCTCACTTCACCTGTACTCTCATTTTCTACTTACAGGACATGTATTGATTTCCAAAGCAAAATACTACTCTGTCAAGGGGCCCTGTCAGTAAAAAGCACGAAACTAACCGCCTCTTTTACACACCTCTGAGGCCTTTCTTTCTATACTCCACAAATCAAGTCTCCTAAAAATCGAATACTTGCTACCAGGGTGGTTCTGCGAAGCCCAGCCCTCTACTGACCTTCATAGGCCTGGTGAACAAGGTTAAAGAGTCGTTCCGCCTGTAATTTGAGCTCCGGGTCCCTGTGCTTGTCTGGATGGTACAGCATGCACAGCCTCCGGTAGGCAGCTTTCAGCTCTTCATAAGAGGCCTACAGAAAGAGGAATTCCATCAGAGAACAACCAGTAACATTTCAACATTATCACGATCAGAATCAGCCTTGAAATAGTGACCTATCAGCCGCATCACATGTTTGCTCTCTAAATACAGGGTATACTGAAGTTATTAATACCTCAATAAGCTTTGTTATTCCAGAGTTAATAAAGTGATCAATTATGTACATCAATAGTGACAGTGTTTTGAGGGGGAAATACTGTCATCAGATGGAATCAAAGCTTTTTTCTCCATCCTGGCTTCACGTGTTCACAGCTTCAACTAAAAACACCACAGAGATCAGCTTACTTTCTAACCTCAGTTATTTGAAGGAATTCATAGCAAAGTACTCCAAACACAGAATTTGTTCAGAAAGGAAAAAAAAAGCTATGTGCCATCAGACACCCATTTAATCAGCTTTTGTCAAGGAAGTTCAATGAATACTAATTTTAAAGACAAATGAAATTGCAAAACTAGCACACACCTCTTCTTTGAGCTCTAATTCTACAAGGCAGCATGTAATACAGCCAGAAATGCTGTTCTAAGTTTTCCAAAACACATATAACTCTCTAATTTACAAAAGTACACCATCTGAACAGGAAAGGGTACAGACACTAACAGGACAGATGACGGCACAAGGGACAACAGGCACTTGGAATGTTTTAACCACACAGAAGGGAGGGCAAAGCCCAATGACAAACCTCTCTTCTGCCTTCCCTACAGCCACCGAGTTTCCATTAAGCAAGCTCCCTGAGAGGCCCCAGGAAAACTGCAGTGGCTGGCCCCTCATGTCTGTTTCTGAGAAGTATTATTTCTGATTTTCATATTTACTCTCAGAGACCATTTGGGTCCACCAGGGTGATGTAGAATTGGCAGCTCCATTGTGACGACTTGTCAAGTAAAGAATATTTTTATTTTGGGAGGTGACCCCACCACTTTGACAGCAGAAGTACATTTCTCGGTCACTGACAACATGCCAGGGGAGCCCGGGAAACTAGACATCTGGGCAGAGGAATGGACCAGGTAGCCAAGCGGATGCTGAGGACTGGCTGTACACTGGGGTCAGGTCCCAGAACAAGGCGCAGTGGGGGAGGTCACCGAGACCCTACCCAAGAAGGTATAGAAGCTACAGGGGAACAGTAACATCTTCCAATTCCAAGACTAAAGAGGTTGCTCACCAACAAAAAGACTAAACTTCACTGGACTTTAGTAGTAATGTTTGGCATGAAATCTAAATATTTTATATAGTACTAAGTTATTCAGGTGCTAGAAAACCAGGCAATTTACACACATTTATCAGAGACTCCAAACAAGGAATTCTAAAGAACTACTGGAGGATGACAGTGGAACATGACCAGGAGATGCAAAGGGCAGGAGGCCTGACATTCACAGACGCTGGACAGAAGAACTCTCAGGGGAGGTCCACATTCCCACCCCGGGCCCACTGACCTCTTATTACCTGCCTGGGCCCGTTTGCTGTCTGAGGAATAGGTGGTTGAAGCCGCTGACCTCTGAGAGAGAGCCTTTTCTGGCTCTACCTCTGCCTGATGTTCTTGTTCAGAAAAGAAACAGCTAGACTCCAGCCCTGTGCCCCTCCTTTAAACCAGGCCTGTGATCTGTGCTGTCTGTTTGAGGCAGAGGCATGTCTGCACAAGGTGCTGTCTTCAGGCAGGAGCTCCTGGAAGGCAGCTATTACTGCTCCATCAGAAAAGGATCAAGGTTCCTGCTGACTGGGCACCTTCCTGCCTCCAAGGACTACGCAGACAGACTGCCTAGGCTAGCTCTCTCTTGCCGCCTTTTGGAGTTGTATTACTGAACAACACTTAGTTGACTGCACCCTTCTGCCTTCTCCATCTGGTTATCCGTGTGCTTTTCTCAGTGGTAATATGCTAACCTTCAGCTTTAGTGGGTAAGAATACAGGCTTTCGGTAGGTCACTCTTCTGAGCTCTAGCTCTGTGTTTGTAAAGCAGGATAGCAGCACCTGCCTCTCAGGGCAGAATGGAAATGAAATGAAAGTGTGACTATATAGTTTTCCATGAAGTGCTCAACACACAGAAAAACATCTAAATTGTAGCTTACTGAAAGCCTTTTCCTTGTTTCCTGATCTGAAAAATGTGGGAGAATAGAGTCTATATCACTGTGCATCTATAGGATGTCATCCTACTGGCCTCTTACTAGAGGGAAGTGGAGAGGGTGGAGAGGAGATGACATGTACAGAACAGGAAGAAAGAGTGTGTTGTCACTGTGCAAAGAGCCCAGTAGGAGCTGCACATAGGCTAGCATGCAAATTTAAGCTGGATTATACACTTTCACTCAATCACAATAAAATAAAAAAAGAACTACTGAGAGGATTTAATAAGAAAGTACACATGAAGTGCTTTAACAACGTCATGCACATAGTGAGAATTTAATCCTACTATGCTATCAAATAAAGAGTCCCAGTTGCACAATGGTTAAGCATTCGGCTGCTAACTGAATGGTCAGAGATTTGAACTCACCCCCGGATCCACAGGAGAAAGACCCAGTGACCTGGTCTAGTCAAGATTACAGATTCAAGCAGAAACCCTACTGTGTTCCTATAGGATTGCTAGGAGTTGGCATCGATTTGATGGTGTACAACAGCAGTGCTACCAGTAAGAGGCCCCAGGGGTGCAACAGCTCAGCACTTGGCTGCTAAATGAAAAGCTGCTGCCCACCCTGCAGCTCCCCAGGAGAAAGAACAGGAGGTCTGCTCCCGTAAACACCAGAGCCCAGGAAACCATATGGGGCAGTTCTGTGGAGTTGCTATGGGTAAAAAATCGACCTGATAGCACTTAGCAACAATAACATGCTATCGTTATAGGTCACTCAGTGGTACAAAGGGTTTGCTCTTCACTGCTAACCTAAAGGCTGCTGGGTCAAATCTACCCTGTGGCACTGAAGATCTGCTTGCACAACATCACAGCCAAAAAACCTCCACAGAGCTCAGTTCTGCTCTGTAATTCACAATGCTGCCATGTCAGAACAGACCTGATGGCAGCTAACACACTATCATAGCTACATCTCCATTCTGATGTCCCACTGGCAGCCTATATATGAAAACTAGGATGTTCAGGGTGCATCACCTACATTGTCCTACAGCAAGGGTGATGTGGGTCACGAAGTCTGTATCTTAGTGCATGTGTTTTTTTTGTTAGTTTGTAAAAATTTCAGTGATTTGTACAATTATGACATATTCACTTTGCCATATATACATTCTACTTTAATAAAAATACAAGTCTCCCTAGAAAAGAGGGGCCCACTATCTCCATCTCTACAGCTCTTCCCTTCTCATCTTTCACAGACTCACTCTCCCTGCCTCCATTCAATACCACAGTGCATCACTTTCATTTTTCTTTTAATAATTTATTTTTTGTTGTTGGAAAATATATGCAGCAGAACACATGCCAATTCAATAATTTCTATGCATACAATTCAGTGACACTGATGGTATTCTTCACATTGTCTGCCCATTCTCACTCATTTTCTAACTGTTCCTCTTCTGTTAACATACATTCACTGCACCCTAAGCTTCCTATTTAGCCTCTCCAGTTGCTGTTGTCAGTCTGATCCCATACACATAGATCTTAAAAGAGCTGAATGCTCCAGTCAGACACAGTACATTTTTCACCACATTTACTGATGCACCACCTGTACTAAAGCCAAAACATACTAAACAAAAAAGCAATTGTAGCTAATGGGTAAATACAAGAAATCTTCCCCAGATTGGTTCATTTATTTGACAGTGTAAAATGGGCTAGTTCTCTCCTAAACGGCCACTAGAAATTATTTTCTTTTTGTAAATTAGAAAAATATATATTTTATTGTGCTTTAAGTGGAAGTGTAGAATCTAAGTCAATTTTCCTTTTGTAAATTTTAATTGCTTTTTCCTAGTACCAAATAAAAGTCAGGAGTCCAAGACTAGTAGCTAGATTAGAATGGCTCTAGGATAGACTGCTATTTCCTAATTACTAAAATCAAGCCAGATGCTGAAGGAGTAGACACCCTAGTTCTACAATACCTTCTTAATCATATTAATAAATAGCTTGATGTGGTAGTGATTAAGTAATGGAAACTAGAAGTTTCATTTTTTAATAAATATCACATTCAATAAAAGGTTTGATTGGGCCTTTCATCATAATGGAATAGCTAAGGTCATGGGCTTTCTACTTCATAAGTGAATTTTTTTTACTACCATAAAAATATTATAATTTAAAAAATGTAATACAGTATCATTAAAAGTGATATCTAAAATTATATGCTTAATTCTAAAGTTCGATAATAAAATTAAGAGACACATCATGTTTTAAGTTTGAAAAGTTTCATCACCTCATTCACCTGGTTATATTTTCACTGGGATATAAATCCACTACAAATCAAATCTTTACATGTCATAAAATTCACAGTAATCAAGTCCTCTGTGATTCAACTGTAGACTTTCACAGTCTGTTAAAATGTTTCGAATAGATGCTATACAACACAAAGATGAACTTCCTGCAATAAGGCATGAAAAAGAAATAAAAGGCACACAGAGTAAACCACCTTTCCAAAAAGACAGTAGCATTTAGAGTGTTATCAGTAAATGCGAACTGTTATTGCCAGTTGCTGTCAAGTTGATTCTGCCTCATGGTGAGCCCATGTACGTTAGCGTAGAATTGGGCTCCATAGGGGTCTCAAGGCTGTGACCCTTTCAGAAGCAGATCTTCATGCCCGTCTTGAGAGGCTCTTGTCTAGTTTTGAACCACCAACTTTTCAGTTGGTAGTGGAGCACTTCATTGTTGTACCATCCAGGATCTCAAACATGAACTACTTAGGGATAAATTTAACAGGCATGTGTGTGTAAGACCTGTATATTTGAAACTATATACCATCAAACACTGCCGACAGAAATTGAAGACCGATAAAAACTAACCCTAAAGTGATCTATAGCTTCAGTGCAATCAGAATTTCAGCAGAATTTTTTGTACAAATTGACAATTCTAAAATAGCCAAAATAATTTTGAAAACAAAACAGAAGACTCATTATCCAATTTAAAAGACTCATCATGTGGCCACAGTAACCAAAACAACGTGATATTGGTGAAAGAACAGATACACAGATTAACAAAACATGACAGCCCAGAAACATACTTCCCATATATGGTAGTTCTACTCTTTCCTATAGAGTCACTATGCATCAGAATTAACTCGAAAGCAACGGGTTTGGTTTTTGGGTTTTATATGGCCAACTGGTTTCCGACAAAGGTGCAAGTAATTCAGTGGAAAGAACATAGTCTTTTCAATAAATGATGGTAGAAGATGTGAACATCGATATACAAAAATATGAATGAACTTTGACCATTATCTTGTATCATGTACAACAATTAATTCAAAATGGAACACGAACCTAAATGTGAAAGCTAAAACTTGAAAGAGTCTAGAAGAAAACAAAGAACAATCTCTGTAAACCTGAAAATTCCTATATAACGCAATAAAAAAAAAATCTGTGAAACGTCTATCTGACAGACTTGTAGTGTATTTAGACCATAAACACAGTTCTCAGAACTGAACAAAACAAACCACCAACTAAGGAAAAGACTTAAACAGAAATGTCACCAAAGATAATGCAAATGGTCAAAGAACACATCAAAAGACATTCAACATTATCACTCACTGTTGCTGTGTGCCATCTCATAGTAACCCTGTATGACAGAGGACAACGGCCCCCCAGGGTTTCCGGAGCCACCAGGATCTTTTCTCCCTCAGGGCTGCTGGGTGCGTTGGAATCACTTAACCACTGTACCGGCAGGGCTCTTGCTTCTCAGCCATTAACCAAAAAAACCCACAAACTCACAGCCATGGAGTCAATTCCGACTCACAGCAACCCTACAGTATAGAGCAGAACTGACCCACTGGGTTGCTGAGGAGCAGCTGGTGGATTCAAACTGTCAACCTTTTCATTAGTGCATCTCTTAACCACTGTACCATGAGGGGTCCCATCAGTCACTAGGGAAATGTAAATTAAAAACACTACAAAATACCACGGCACTTCTAAAATGGCTAAAATTAAAAAGACTCAGAATACCAAGTGCTGGTAAGGATACGGAGCAAAAAGAAACTTTATTTTTGGAAATGCTGCTGTCAGCATAGAGATAAAAGTGGCACTAGAGCTTTCTGTTCAAAACAGTTTAAAGAAACAAACTGCTAGGTTTTTCCTAGTTAAGTTACCTTTTAAAAATATCTTGATTTTCTTACCAGCAACATATACACATTCATCATGGATAAAATGGAAAATATAGGCAAGAATAACAAATTTTAAAATAAAAATTTAATTCTTCTGTAATACCCAAAACAATTTTTTTAATGCAATTGAAATATATGTTGACCCACTTGAACAAATCTTCTGGATGTACACATGTTTCGTGACTCTAAAGCATTATGTTCAGACTATAAGACTCTGCCTAGTTCTCCATCTGAAACATTTTCCCTAGACTTGGTTTTTCTCCTTACCCTGCATGAATCTTTGAACTTGGTTTGATCACACAGTAAAGCTTGATGGGAGAATTAGAGTTGCCAGCATGAATTAGTTAATGTGTTTTTTGTAAAAATTGTGGTAAAGTTTTCACAACAGAAAAATTGTCATTTTAACTAATTTTGAGTGTTCACTTTGGTAATGTTAAGTACATTCACAACTGTCTACCCATCACTACTAAATTTATTTTAAGACCTTTTTTTTTTGCCATTCCTAACGGTGCAGTGCTTTCGAGCTACAGTTGCTGATTAAAAGCTCAGCAGTTCAAATCTGCAAGGTGCTCCCTGGAAACCCTATGGGGCAGTTCTACTCTGACCTATAGGGTTGCTATGAGTTGGAATTGACACGACAACAGTGGGTTTGGTTTCTTTTTGGTTTAATAGCAACCCTATACCCATTCAATAGTAACTCTCCCTGACCACTCCACTCTAGCCCCTGGTAGCTTCTATGCTACTTTCCGTCTTTGTGAATTTACCTGTTCTCCAGACCTCATACAAGTAAAATCATGCAGTATTTATAGTCCTTACGGGTCTGGACTTATTTCACTTCACATGATAGCTTCACGATACAATTCTGTAACTTGTGTTTTCCACTTAAGTCTTTGTGTTCTTTGTCTGCTTGTGTGTGATTATTTTTCCATGCCATTTTAAATGGCTGACCACCACCCAAATGTAGCAATAATCATACTTTAAATATCAATTCCGTATTAACAATTTGTTTTTAAAAGACTGCAGCGAAAGTATCTATAGCTAAAACTGTACATATTCATGATTCCCTTTTTGAAAGTCTCTAAAATTGCTGCGTTAAAGGGAATATATCTTAAGGCTTTCATATGAGTCTGCTAAACTGCTCTCAGTGTTTACTTGATAATTATTCTAACCTCAAATTTTATCAAGAGAATATGAGTTTATAAACAGAACTATGGGGTTTATAACAAAAAACAGCAGTATCCTGCCCCACTCCTCCAGTACCCTGAATCCTGCTCCTTAGATGCAAGCACCCTCAACTCTGTTAGGTTTTTTTTTCTTCCTATTCACTTTCTCATTTCTAAAAAATATGCTTATACTGTTAATTTTTAAATTTCAGGCTTAATCTACTCACGAGAGTTTAGTTCTTGTCCACGTCCTTCTGCCTTTTGTTTCCCTCCTTCCTCTACCGTTATCACAATTTGGGGTTAAGTCAATATGCAAGCAGAATATTATGATTAGATTTCTTAAACAACTTTATATTTTTCCTAGAGTTAACAAATGCTTCATTCTTTTGTTTGTTTTAGCTTTCTATGTATCTGTCACTAAGTCTTCTTTAATTCAAGAGATTTCTAACATTCCTGTCAACACATCCACTACTCCATCAATTTCATTTTTTCCCTAGGGCTCTTTGCTCTGTATTGGTTACTAAGCCTTGTGGATAAACTTCATCCTAAAATATCCTAGCACCATCTTCCTGGGAATTCCTTTGTATTTTTCCTGGGTTGGATACCTTCTTTTCAACATCCTGTAATTTTTTTTCTCTTCATTTTCTTCATTCTTACTGTAGAACTCAACTCACAGTAAGAAAAAAGCCAAACCCATTGCCGTGGAGTTGATTCCAACTCACAGTGACCCTGTAAGGCAGGGTAGAATGACTGCCCCATAGGGTTTCCAAGGAGTGCCTGGTGGATTCGAATTGCTGACCTTTTGGTTAGCATAACTCACTAGGGTTTCCCAACCTGCAGTAGTTTCCTTTATATACAGCAGATGACAAGATTATTTCAGACTTTGCATTTTTCAGCATGTTCTTATTCTGTCCTTACCCTTGATAAATAATTGGCTGACTACAGAATTCTGGATTGTAAATAGCTTTTCTTAGGATTTTCAAGGTATTGCTCCATTGACTTCTAATGCCATTCTGACTCCCAATGCTTTGTCTGTCATCTGAGTTTTCTATTTGCACCTTTTTAGGAGCCTCTCTTTACCCTATAATTTCCCTTAGTATGGATCTTATTTATTTTTTTCCATCCATTTTGCCAGTTACTTGACTGGCCCTTTATATCTAGAATCTTACAGCTTTTAATTCTGGGAAATTCTATTTTTATAAAATCTTCCCCTTCATATTATTGTGTTTACTCTCTGTGAATTGATCTAATTTTTAAATTTTACTTTCATGAAGACTTCCTCAACTTCTAGACATTCCATGTAATTTAATTTTATTATTTTATTTTTAGTTTCCAAGAGTTCTTTCTTTTATATATTTCTTTTTAAAGCATCACCTTGATCTTATTTCTTACATATACTATTTTAATACCTCTCTGAGAACAATATATATACATGTATTTTAGCTTTTCTGACTCTGCTTCCTTCTAGTTTCTATTTTCTGCTTGCACAGTCTCAAATTTTAATATTGGAGCCTTTTCTCAAACGTCTTATGTTCCCTGACGAGCTATTCATATTTAATAATAAAATACTAAAGAGCTAATTGGAAGCTCTGTGTGTCTGAACAGGCCTTGTCATCTGATGTGCTTCTCTGTGAAATGACCACAAGGGCACCCAGTCTCATTTGGCAGCCTCCCAGATATCAGAATCTGTCTTTTCTCCTTGACATGTTAGTTTTCTCAGGGCAGAGCCCAGAGAACAAATGAAAAAAGCCAGAAGTCTCACTACACAGGGTGGAAACTTCCATTTATCCCGTTTTAGTTGGGGTACTCCACTCTGGCCCTCCATTGTGCCAAACAAAACAAAATAAAACAAAACACAAGTCAATCCTAATTCACAGAGACCCTTTGGTATCAGATCCACTGTGCCACAATTCTCTAAAGACTCTGGGTCAGTTTCTTGGAGTTGGACAGGCCATGACAGTCTCATCAGCACTGAGTCCTATCAGTGCTGTCAATCTGGTAGGCAAAAAAGTACCTGCCTTTAATTTACATCTGTTTGCTAATGAGGGTAAATATTTTTCCATGTATTTATTTACATTTTGGATTTCTTCTGCTCCCTTTTATTTCTTTTCCTACTAGAGTATTCATCTTTTATCAAACATATATATTTCAAATTTGAGTTTTCTTTAATGCATTTATATGTCCCAATCTTTCTTTTAAAGAAATTTTTCATTTTTATAGAATCGAAATTAACAATTGTCTTTTTTCTGATTTCTGATGTGGTGTCATGTTTAGAAAAATCTCCTGGCTCCAATTTCATTGTATTTGAAAAAGCTGCTGTATTTTGATTTATTCAAATTCTAGCAATAGAGAACATTTCTGGAATAAATTTGATAGCAGATATTCAAAAAGCATATTGCGACTACACTTTTAGTTTCTGCCTTCATTTAACAAAGAGAGCTTCCCTGCTGTGAGGAACATCAGTATAGCTGAACTATAATTTTATTAGTCAGGGCAGTTTAGCTCAGTGGTTCTAAAAGTATGGTCTGAAGACCCCTGGGACTCCCTGAGTGAGACTCTTTTGGGGAGTCCATGGGGTCAAAACTATTTTCATAATGATATTAAGCTGGTATTTGCATTTTTACTTTCATGAGTATGCAGTGGAGTTTTCCAGAGGCTATATGATCTCTGTCACTGCTCTAATGGTTAAGGAATGTGTACTTGTGTATTCTTACGATTTTTAGTTAAATTTCCAGGGTAGTAGGTTTAGGGTATAAATATGGAAGTTTTCAAAGAGTAACTCAATTGACTCTTAGTTGTACTATGATCTCACCAGCTTTCTTCAGTTATACCTGCTATAAAGTCTACATATTTGTAACCTCATTACTGCTCAATAGTTACTTTGAAATGCTTAAATTTTTCTTGTGCCTATATTGAAATATTCTGGTGGTGCTGTTGGTTAAGCGTTGGGCTGCTAACTAAAAGGCTGGCAGTTCAAACCCACCAGCCCCTCTCTGGAAACCCTACGGGGCAGTTCTACTCTGTCCTATAGGATTACCAGGAATTGGAATTGATGGTTGCAAGGTGCTTTTTTTAAAAAAAATATATTGAAATACAACTAGTAAGTGTACTTTCTGTCGTTTTCCTACAATATACTACTGATTACTCAGTTTTAATCTTCAAATAACCACTTACAGCTATAATGCACTCAAACAAAAGCTCTTCTTGGGCCCTCAATAATACACAAACATGAAAGGCTCTTGACATGGAAAAGTCTGTGAACTTCTGGGCTAGGTGATACTCTGATGACAAATGATACAAAAATACCATAGGTTTATTTCCCCTCACTGTACATGTCCATTCTGGCCAGCTTGTTCTCTGCTTGGCAATGTCCTCAGACTGGCAGAGTGCTTCCCTTTCGAGCCACTGCCTGTCACCAAGGCCGAGGGAGGAGTATGAGGCTCTCTGGACTCTACTGGCTTTTAAATGCTTCAAGCTGGAAGTGATGCACGTCACTTCCTCTCCCAACTTACTGAAGAAGAAGAGCCAAGAATATTTGCTGTATGGCACTCAAAGCTACCATACTGATGATATTTAATTCAATACTTAGAAGACTTAATAGAGCGGGCAATTCACAACTTAATAATACCTCATAGTTACCTTCATTGTAGGACTAGCTAAGCCACCAGGTTTTCTGCTGCTGAAGTCTATAATTTCCAACTCAAACTTGTATCTACATTACTGTGTTTCAGCAACTAAGTCCTTACCAACTACAGTCTACTGGATTTTGGGAAGTTTGCCTAATTACCACAATTGAAGATTCATTACTGTCCATATGTTCCACAATAATCTGACTGAAATAAACTGCATCGGCTAATTAAAGACTGTAATTTTTTTATGATACTTGGTGCTTATACAATTTAAAGGAAAAAGCAGATTTCAGAGCTAATTAACAGTAAGGCAGCATGCTTGCTTTGTGCTGAGTAAGAGCTCTTTCATGGAGCGAAAGGATGTTATGTACTATTTGGTACCATTTAACAGATACTGATTACACTAAAACACCAAGACACTCACTTATAAGGCACTAAAAGCAACTACTGAGTTGGACTCGGTAAAAATGCCCTCAATTCTGTGAAGGCCACGACACAGTCTGAATCTTCGCACAATAAAATCCCTCTCATATGCAGCCCTACCATATTCTGATGTCATTCCTCTTGTTTAACACAGTCTCTGTTTATTTCACTCGCACACAGAACACCTTCAGAGGCCTGGAAATCAGTTCCTGTATATGGGATCCATCTGCACACAGTAATAGCTGCCAACGATATAGCTGGACTCTCCCTGCAACTGTCAAACACGTGCAGCCTGCTGCATTAAATTATTCTGCTGGACCCATCTTTGTAAAAAATGTTTCAAGTAGAATAGGACTGAAAGTGAGACTAAGCTGTATCTGGAGTCCCAGGTAGCATAAATGGGTAATGTGCTTGGCTGCTAAAAGAAATGCTGGCAGTTTGAGTTCCCCCAGAGGTGCCTTGAAAGAAAGACCTGGGCATCTCCATCTAGACAGTCCATCACCGAAAAACCTAGGGAGCACGGTTTCACTCCAACACACATGGGGTCGCCATAAGTCGGAACAGGTGTGACAGCAACTGGTTTAACCTATACTACTGAAAAAACTCAGCTCCATTTAACTGACAAAAGAAAAAAAAACTATAAAAGTACATCTAATCCATCTGAAACGATTTATTTTTACAAACATTACTGGGGCTGGTGCAAAAGATGATAAACAAGCAACCCTTTCCCACTGCAATAAAGAAACAAAGAGGAAGACAATCAATATCTGCCAAATGGAAAAAGGACAAGCCCAGCAAGGGAAAGTTGTTTTTTCATTTTTGAGCACGGGATGCAGATTCTTAGATTAAGTCTCCATGGGCCACTGGCTTGCTCTGGACCCCAACCACAGAGGCATTTGTTTGAATTTGTGCTCTTTCTCACGTACCTTACTTTAAACAATTTTTCTAAGTGAAAATTTAGATTTACTAAAACAATAACTGGTATTCCTTCCAACAGTAAGCTCCTTTAGAATGATTTGATTTCTAAAACTGTAACACCAGTTCCCCAAGAATACTGGTATACATAAAGTAAAATGTACATAGATAAAATGAGTATGGTACCAGTCATACATGTATAATTACATACATCATTTCAATTCCACAAGTTTACTGAATGCCAACCCAGAGAAGGTACAAGAGAAGAGGAATATGATCCCTGCCCTAGAGATGGTTACAATCTGGATGATTCCCCTTCACTCCCTAAAACTCATACATAATAGATTTAAATAACAATATACAACAGAAATGTTAGTATTAATGGTATGGAAATCAGTTCAGGGCAGTCAAAATGCAAAGGACACCTCCTGGAAGCTAGAAATCCCTTGCTACTGAGTTGATTCTGGTACACAGCAACCTCACAGGACAGAGCAGAACTGCCCTACAGGGCTTCTAAGGCTGGAATCCTTACAGAAGCTGACTACCACAGTTTCCCCCTGTGGAGCAGCTGGTGGGGTGGAACTGCTGATCTTCTTGTTAGCAGTTGGTGCTTAACCACGACACCACTAGGACTCTTCCTCGAAGCAGAGGAGGCTAAATGGGAATGCAAAGGTAGAGGAAGATTCATTTCCCTGTCAAAGATGACTGAGGCATTTCGAGAAACCAGTGCCCTAAGGAAATGGATGGAGTTGCCGGGCAGAGAGACAGAACACCGACTAAGCCGGGAAGGCTCCAACTGTACCAGCAGTAGGCAAGGTATCAATTAGGCTACCCATTCACTGCCACACCACTGGGGGCACGGTGCTTAGGTGCTTGGCTGCTAGACAGAAGCTCAGCAGTTTGAATCTACCTGCTGCTCCTTGGAAACTATGTGGGACACTTCTACTCTGTCTTATACGGTCACTATGAATCGGAATTCACTTGATGGCATTTTTTTTTTTTAAACTTGTCCATCTGTTCGTTCATTCACTATTCTGTGCCTGGCAATATGCTGGAGTATCATGGTGAACATACCACACAGAGCTTACTTTCCTTATGTGCAAGAAGACACTACCACGAAGTAAACAGAAAATAAACAAAACATCTAACTTACACCAAATCTGCTGCTGTCGAATTGATTCCAACTCACAGAAACCCTGTAGGACAGAGCAGAACTGCGCTATAGAGTTTCCAAGGAGAGCCTAATGGATTAGAACTGCTGACCCGGTGGCTAGCAGCTGAGTTGTTAACTACTACACCACCAGGGCTGCATCTCACTTATCAGAAGCTTTAAAAACAGAGCCAAAGAGTTTGACCCTTACCCAGTAAGCAACAGGAGGCCACAGGTTTTTGGGATGGGGAAACAGTATGGTCAGTACTGTTGTTAATACTAATCTGGTGCAGCTTAACTAAAAGAGATAAAAACTAAAACCAGAGACAGTTGAAAAAAAATCAACAGCAGAAATTTAGAGTTGAGGCTGTGGGGGTTGGTAAAAGTCGAAACAGAATGAAGGGTTAAGAGTCATCTGAAGTTATGAGAGGATTCACGGGTTGAAGAGAATCTATGAGGCAAGTACCAGGACTTTACTTACCAAATACTAAAGAGGAGGAAAAAACAAATAAAAAATCATGAAGTGCATTCTAAGTGCTTGGTTTAGAATGCATGAGCTAGGGAGTAACTGGGAGGTAGCTAGGCTTAGAAGGAAGGTGAATGTCAACACCAAGGCATCATGTGCAGAAGGCAGCTAGAGATGCAGGGCTGAACCTCAGGAAATGAGTACCTAGGGAGAATGAGATGCAAAAAGAGGACCAAGAGCACAGCATCACAGACAAAGGGAATTTCAAGGTCAATGCTGCCAAAGCATTGAGGCAGATTTACAGCTTATAAAATACTTCCACTAATATATCCTCATATAAGACTCCAATACTCACAAAAATTGGTATTAGAATTCCTACTGTACAGAGAAAACACTGAAGATCAAAAATATTTACTAATGTGCCTAAGATGGAGAGAGTTTGCCTGGTAAGCACCCTTGACCTGAAAGCTGGCTAGAAACTCGTAACTTTGGAGTGGAACAAATATATCCAATAAAAGACTCATCCAAATCATATGAAGAACATTCCTTATTAGTTTTTTTGCTCAAGATAAAAAAATATATATACTGGCATTTACTTTACATTGTAATATGCCCATTACTATGCTAAGCACTTGACACGCATACTTGATTAATTTTTAAAATAGCCCTGCCATAGTTCAAAGGAGTCCTGGTGGCCCAGTGGTTAAGTGTCTGGCTGCTAATCAAAAGAGGGTGGTTCGAGTCAGTTACTTTGTGGGAGAAAGAGATGGCTGCCTCTTCCATAATGCCTAGAGTCTGGGAAACCCTATAGGGCAGTTCCACTCCATTATACACAGTTGCTATGAGTCAGAATTGACTCAAAGGCAGGGGGTATCAGAGTAAAATTACTGTTGGTATTGTACAAATGAATAGGCTCTGAGAGGCTGAGCAACTTGCCCTAGATCAGGCTCCCAGAAAGTCAATCCCAGCCTAGGGCTGTGCTCTTAGAGCCACTGTTTCGGAAGGCCCATCACCATGTCCAGCCACTTCAAATAATCACCAACAAATGCTCATAGGTGGCTTAACATGCAAGGTACTAGTCTGGTTTCAGATGTCCTTCTCTAAAAGCCCTGAGGTCTATCACATGTCTTTGAGTATAGGAGCCAGGAGGACACATTCTATTTCAATGATTTTGGAAGTCGGCCTCCTAAGGCCATTTTAGGACTCTTCACTTTGGAAACACAAAAGCCTAGGAGAGAAACAATCAAATCATGAGTGAGGCAGAAAACTAAGCAGGAGCTTACTCAAATAATTAGAAGCTTTTACAAATAGGAGTAACTTTACATGAGTAAGTTCTACATAACATAGTGGAAAAAAAAGACAAAATTTAACAGAACCCATAACTCTTCAACAGACAACGTAAATTCAAAAAAAGTACTAGACAACTAGTAATGACAAAATCCTAAAACCTAAAAGAAAAAAGAGGAAAAAGAAAAGACAGGGAACACGTATCCTTTCAGGCTGTTCAGGGGAGGGGAACCATGTCCTTCACAGCGTATCTCTGGTAACAGCATATCCAGAACACAAAAGGGCCAAAGGAACAGAAATTCTGATTGCTGACCAGAGGTCATTCCAAGGGCTTAGAAAATATTGAGCTACCATCACACAATTCTGTTTTCATTACTCTCTGTGGCGATGCCTCTGTATTTATTTGGTGTCCGTGAGACGCAAGAGTAAATAAAGCCAGGGTCTTTGGGAAACAAGCTCTGCAGTTCTTTTCTGGGTCAAATCTGATAGTTCAAATCCTACCTTTATACACGGGTTTGCCTTATTTCTCCCTCAATGCTTGACTTGCTACTTCCTCTCATCCACGTTCACCTGCTGTGCTCCTGCCAACTCACAGTGCCTTCTCCCAGTTTCTCTCTGCTGGCTTGGAATTTTTACTACTGAAGAATTCTCCAGGTCCTGCAAACAACGGTGTATCCATCACGTGTCAGTGTTGTGAGAGTTCAAGAGTCCAGTTAGGAATCCAGCAATCACGCCATCATCTCAGCGATGGCTCCAGCTCAAGCTTTGAGCTTCTTCAAGGGGGTAGGATCTGAATAACGGTATTCCACAACGGTGGTAACAGAACAACAATATTCCTAGTGGTCTTTTTAAAACATGCGTGCCCTTCAAAAAAGTTTATGCTATTTTATTTATTCATTTCTACCAGTAGTCTTAATCCTTTCTTGAACAATGTAGGGTATGAATAAAGCACATAAGTAAAATTAAAATTAAAGTTTACTTAAACACTAAAATTCCACAGCCAAGCAAAATACGTTGCTTGCACATCCCATATTTCCTTCTCTGTTGATTACTGAACTCACAGCAAATACAACAGCTCTCAACTGAAGTCTTTAAGAAAGCAAAAAAAAGGTACTGTGATAGACAGTGCAGTACAAGAACATTAAAATTTCAAGACGCAATTGTTTGAAATGCCCAAAGTAGAAAGGCAATGACTGGCTTATGGTTCATTAAAGAAACATATTTTTACATTTAATCTCATGGTGTAGGGCTAATTACATTACAAGATGGCACTGATATTGGCCGAGCATCCTCCACAGCTCTATTCCACTCATGGGGAAGACCACAGGCAGCCTCACGAACCCCAGTTTTCTGTCCTGCTTCTGTCTTGCAGTCACTGGTGGAAGAACCTTTGCCTCTGATCAGGTCTTACCCTGCCTCCCCGCCTGTTCCCTTCAGAGCTGATAGCTCAGCACAAGTATATCTTTGGGACCCATTTTGCCTCTACCCCTGCTACTGCTCTTCTGGGTTATCCCCTAGCTCTGCACCTGCTTCCATACTTAGCCCCAGCATCAGGGAAGCCCTCTTTCCCCACCCAAGTCAAACTCAGGACCACACAGAAGTAGAGTTCAGGGAGAGAACTGTCTGAAGAAGAGAAAAAAAAAACAAAACAAAACAAACAAGAAACCCTCAGCATTCTGAACAGAAAAAACAAAGAAACTTTAGGAAATTAAAACCTTAGTATAAATTCTGGTTAGAAGGTGAAGCAAACCAAGGCTTTCTACATACATGTGTATCTCTATAATAAATAAAATCTCATGCTTACCCAAAGGAGACCTGGTGGTGCAATGCTTAAGCACTGGGCTACTAATCAAAAGGTTGGTAGTTCAAATCCATCCTGGGGCTGTGTAGGACAAAAGCCTGACCATCTGCTTCTATAAAGATTATAGCCCATCTTGGGAGGAATCTAAGTCAACTGGCATAACATATTTCATAAAAAAGTGTTCCACCTCCAACTACTTTGGTGAAAAGCATCTGTGGTCTTGAATGCTTGTGAGTGGCCAGCTAAGATACATCTATTGGTCCCATCCTGTCTGGAGCAAGAACAAAGAAAATTAAAGACTCGAGGAAAATGCTAGTTCAAAGGACCAATGGATCACATGAACCACAGCATCTACCAGCCTGAGACCAGAAGAACTAGAAGGTGCCCAACTATCACCACCTATGGTTCTGACAGGGATCACAAGAAAGGGTCCTAGACAGAGGGGAAGAAAAATGTAGAACGAAATTCAAATTCACCAAAAAAGGCCAGACTTACTGTCTGACAGAGACTGGAACAATCTCTGAGACTATAGCCCCCAGATATCTTGCTAACTCAGAACAGAAGCCAACTCCAAAGTCCACCTTTCAACCAAACATTATACAGGTCTATAACACAGTAACACACACAAGGAGCATGCTGCTTAGTTCAATCAAGAATACAAGACCAAAGGGGAAACACCTGCCCAAAAGCAAAGATGAGAAGGCAGGAAGGGAAAAGAAAACTGGACAAGTGCATGTGGGGAACCTGGGGTGTAAAGGCAAAGGGGGAGAGTTGCGACACATTATGAGGATTGTAACCAATGTCACAAAACAATCTGTGATCAAGTTTTTGAATGAGAAACTAATTTGTGCTGTAAACTATTACCAAAAGCACAATTTAAAAAATTTTTTTTCAAAAAACACTGTAGCCCAGAAAACCCTATGGGACAGTTCTCTGCCACAGGGGATCACTACGCATCAAAATCTACTCAACAGCACCCAACATGTTTATCAAAATCCAAGAAATAATAAGAAATCTATGTTAAAGACCCACTCACATCATGCATTTTATACACACCCTCAGTACACAGGGTGCTCCAATATGCGTGTTATCCTTGCCTACAGGAAGTGCTTAGCATGTTACTATTACCTGTATTTTAAAGTCAAAGACAGCAACAATCAGAAAAGCTAAATCATTAGCCTAGAATAAACTACCAGAATAAAAAAAAAGTAAGATTTGAACACAGGACCACTTGGCTGCAAAGCCAAAGTCCTTACCCTATGTTATGTTGCCTCCCTTTATCCTTGTAGCAGCTCTGCAGCCAGCTCCATTTTGTGAACACGTAAAGGGAGGCATGAGAGATTAAAAGACTTGCTTCAGCTCACCCAAGTAGCAGCATGGGTTGAAACTCTTGCTCTTGAAGACCTGCTTGTCAGCCTCTTCACTTATGGGACACCTTAAGGCACATGATCTGGGAAACTTATGTCCTTTCCAAAAACCAACTGAAGAGAATCTGAAACACTAACCGATGAAGATCAAGAACCAGTCTTCAGCATGGACTGCACCTCAACACCAAGACAACACAGACCCTCACAACCGGATCAGTGAGCAACATCATGACAGATGGAGAAAGCACTGAGGTTGTCAAGGATTTCGTACTTGCTTCTACCATCAATGCCCAAGGAAGCAGCAATCATAAAATCAAAGGACGCACTGCCAGGGGAAAATCTGCTCTGCAAAGGACCTCTTTAAAGTGAAGACGTCACCCTGAAGATTAAGCTGTGCCTGACCCAAGTCACGGTATTTTCAATTGCGTCACACACATGTGAAAGCTGGACAATGAATAAGGAAGGCAGAAGAATTGATGCCTTTGAATTACGGTGTTGGAGAAGAATCCTGAATGCATCATGGACTGCCAAAAGAACAAACAGATCTGTTTCAGAAGTATAAATGAGTGCTCCTTTGAAGCAAGGATGGTGATGCTGTGTGATACTTACTTTGGACATGCTGTCAGAAACGACAGTCCCTGGAGAAGGATATCACACTTGGTAAAGTAGAGGGTCAGTGAAAAAAAGGAAGATCCTCCAGGAGAAGGACTGACAGAGTGGCTGCAATGATGGGCTTCAGCATAAAAATGATTGTGGGCAAGGCACAGGACCTGGCAGTTGTTTTGTTCTCTCACGCACAGGGTCACTATCAGTTGGAACTGACTCGATGGCACCAAACAACAACAAAGTTTAACCCTACATGCCAATGCACGCACTTTTATGAATATCAAACACCGAACATAATGTAGCACACGGGTAGCTTTCTGAAGAAAGAAGGAACGGATCTTCTCAGGCCTATCTGTAGATCCCTCAATGAGACTAAATTGTCCACAATGAAGTTCGATGAGCCATGAATCAGTAACCAACTCATGATGATTCGACCCACATGTGTCAGAGTAGAACCATGCTCCACAGGGCTTTCTACGGCTGATTGTTTGGAAGTAGATCGCTAGACCTTTCTTCACAGTGCCGCTGGGTAGACTTGAACCTCCAACCTTTCTTTTAGCAGCCAAATATGTTAATACGTTCAGCTACCCAGGAACCCCTAAGCACAGAGTACCTGCCCTCTGTGAGAACTTGGGTCAGTCTACCCTCTTGGAACTCAATGCCTGCAGATTGCTGATTGGGGGACTGCTGTCTCCTCTGTGAGTGGTTTTGTTCCCCAAGTCAGTCTTCACAGTGATCGGAGGACTTGTCTCCATTGTTCTAGTCCTTTCTTTCTCATCGGCAGTCTAGACTCCAATGTTTAGCCTCCTTATCCTGTAGCTATAACCTGGAGTCAGGGGTATCAGACAAACAAAAATTGTGGGAAGAGCAATGTATCCTGTGCCAGGAAAGGGAGAAAAATCTAACGACTTTGGAGAACTTTTTATTGGTAGGTGATACTTCTGCATTCTAGTTTCATGGCTGTTCTGGAAGAACAAAGATTCCAGACTGATAACCTCCAAAAGTGGGTTGTGAGAAAATAACTTTTTAACTTAACAAATGTGTTTTTTTCCAAAACTGTTTAAAACTGGAAAAGAAAGGTGGTTCCTTTAAAACTAAATTGACTGGGATCAGATATCTCAAAACAGGTTACAAACACTGCTGAGAAGCATACTGTAAAAATGAGACCCTTTCAAAAGTAATACATTGATAAAGTGGAAACGAGATTTATTTAGTAAGAAATTAGGCTTAAAGTGTGTCAATTAAAATTCTTATAAAAAGTATTAAGATAAAAGAAATTCCACCCTTACTTATTCTTAAGGACTCTTTCCAAATAAATTTTGGAAAATCACCTCAGAAATCTCCTCTAGCAGTTAGATTTTAAGTACCTGATAACATTTAGCCAGTGATACTAATCTGGTTTTAGTGTGCCTAGTACATGGTAAATTATACTATGTCCACTCAATGTGAGGCAGGTGGCAGATGCTGGCTGCATTCTGTAAACAGGAAACCCAGAAGGCTAGAGAATCACTGTTTACAGCTGAATTTGGTGATCCTGCCTAGTGATCTGCTTTTCTCCCTGGAATACAAATTTAAGGCAGTATTTTAAAGTTTAAAAAAAGTACAATATTCTTAAACAAATATTTCTTTGGCTCTTCTCCATCAGCCCAGTAACAATGACCCATCCATTGCTGTTGAGTCAATTCCAGCTCACAGCAACCCTAGAGGACAGCTGAACGGTATCCAAGGAGCAGCTGGTAGATTCTAATGGTCAACCTTTTTGTTAGCAGCCAAGCTCTTAATCATTGCGCCGGCAGGGTCTCAGTAACAATACTAGGCCCTAAAATTCCAGGAGTTTCAAGGTATACCTTTGACAAATGTTTACCTAGGACTCTGGCTAAACCAGAGCATAGCTTTTCGATCATCTGCAGCTGCCAAAGTTCAGTAGGCCCAGTAAACAGGTTAATGGCCACTCAATTACTGATAACAGTCTAAATATAAAAGAGTGGTGAGAAAAACTGATTCCATTTACCATTTTGCTCCTGAAATGAAATTAAAGAACCACCAGCAAGACAATCTGTGGTACAGTGAATTAATATGGTTCTTCTAGTCTTAACTTTTGTAACACCCACCAAATGACTGGGCGGGACTATGCAAACGAGGTGCTGTGGCCCACCACAGGGACTGGACAGCCTGATAATAATGTAAAGAAGGTGCATGGCACCCTTCTGTGCGTGGGGGGGGGGGTGGACTATGCAAATAAGGTATAGGGAACCCTAATGAGGAGATTGATCGGTTTTACCATACTGCTATGCTTAAAAGAGAGCCAATCCCAGAGCAAGGAGAGGCCTATTACAATGAAGAAAGAAGAGCCAGCAATGGGACATGTCTTCTGGACCCAGGATCCTTGTGCTGATAACCTCCCAGACCTCAGAGACACAGAGGGAGCTAGCGGCACAGAAGCAGCACCAGCAGAACCAGAAGACTGGTGGGAGACTGCAGTGGACTTCCCAGCCCACAATGTAAGATGTGAGCACCTACAGACAGAGGCTTGTTGGCAGAGTGGGTGCCTACAGACATTTGGTGGAGCTAGGCTTGCTAACTCGTAGAGCCAGTGAGCTCAAGGCTTCCAGACAGAGTAGGGTGCCTCTAGGCATTTACTGGCCTGAGCTAGGGAGCTTTGTAACATCTGCTGAATTAAGCTGGGGCCTAGGGGCCTGAGACAGGACTGCCCGCGAGCATGGCTGAGAAGAAGCCATCTTGACAGAGGAACTGTATTCTGAGTTGATCCTGATCTTGAATTGTAAACTGTTACTTCCCTAATAATCACTGAGTATTGCCCGGGTTCTGTGTGGCCACTGCCACAAATTATTAAACCTAGCTGATAAGTAAAGTGCACTATGGGGAGGACAGCTAGTGTCAGAACTGGTAAGACAGTTGGAAAGAGTAGGCACGTCTGATCTCTGCCTCACAGCAGACCGGCCTTGGGCTGCTCTTGATGCCGATGGAGATCCTCTCTCCCCCTTGTGAAGTCAGAAGAGAGCAGATGTCGCCCCATCTCCTGTATCCTTTATACACAATTTCATTTTTTTTTAAAAAAGAAAGAAATTAGTAGCCAAAGAAATGACTTACCAAAGCCACAAACCAAACCCACCGCCATCTAGTCAATTCTGACTCAGAGCAATGCTGTAGGGCAGGAAATGGTAGAACTGCCCCATGGGTGTATAAGTATGTAATCTTTGCAAAAGCACACTGCCATAGTTTTCTCCCATGGAGAGGCCAGTACATTCAAGCCACCAACCTCTGGGTTAGCAGCCAAGTACTTAATCACTTCATCACCTGGGCTCCTTACTCAATGCCATAAACCAAACCAAAACCAATGCCATCGAGTCGATTCCGACTCATAGCTACCAAACGCCAAACTAGTGATTAATTCTAAACTGAGAGCAAGAACAGTCAAGCGCCCTGCAGCAACCTAACATGAGCTACAATTTTCAAAATGTTTCATTGGATGATAATACCTCATACTTAGATTCCTTTCGGGAACAGTGAAGCCGTCAGGGTTTTTGTTGCTGAAGCCTGTAATTTCAAGTTCAAACTTGCAGGCTGAAACATTACCTTGTTTCAGCAACTTTCTGCAAACTATATTCTACGGGGTTTGCAGCAGTCTGTTTCCAAACATACAAGCTAGCTTTGCCCAAGGCTGCTAAATTTGCTGGTTACGATCATCACCGGCACACCTGAGAGACAGACTGATTTCTCTGGTAAGGCTTGGTACAATTAGGTCCACGATCTTGTATATAACTGATTCACTTTCTGACCTGACCTTGGAAGCCTTCTCACTCCTCAAGCTGATCCTGACTGTAGAATGGTCAGCAAGAAAGGAAAATGAGTGGGCCTCTGCAGACACCTGTGAGGCTCTCTTCCAGTATCCCTTATCAGAAAACGTGGATTCCAGCTCGGACACACCGAGGCTGTTCCTGTCTAACCTGTGGCCTCCAAGTGTCAGGCAGAATGTCGGGGAGGATCCTCTTTCAACGTCCGGGCAGCCACCCGTGGGGGATGAAGGAGGGCACAGAACACGTGCCTCTGAGCCTGGGCCCACTTCACAGGCAGGACGTCCCCATCAAAGCCTCAGGGATCCGACAGGCCGCTGAGGGGGGTTCCCTGGTGGCCTTGACCTTGGTGCCTGAAACTCAGTTGCCATCCTTTCGGCCAGGGGGCAGTGACACAGTTCTACACCCAGAGCAGGTATGTGGGCTGAACGTGGTATCAGGTCCCGAGGCCTGGGAACCCATACCATTGGCCATTGCCTGAGGGACACTGTCCCCTACAGGGGGTGCAGGGGCCTTGACCCTATCTGGAAATAGCCCACGCAGCCATCGGCAGCTAAGAGCAGGGGCAAAGGGTGACCTGAGCCCCTCCCAGCTGAAGGGTTGAGGTGGCAGGGACGGCTCCATCTGCCAGCGGTCGCGCACGTCGGGCGGGGTCACGCGGCCACTCGCCGGGCCCGGGCCGTCCATGGCAGAGGCGGGACGGCCGCCGCCGGCATGGCCCCTACCGAGCAGCCGGGCCAGGCCTCAGTCCTGACGCCAACACGCCAAAGGCCTCACCTCCCGACGCACGTTCAACAGTGAGTAATAATCTTCATTGTCCAGCTCCTCTTCGCTCAAGGCCGTCGCCATCTTCGCAACCTTTCACCCTGGCAAACCGCAAAGGCCGTCCTCAAGAAGGACCGGCGATACGCGGCCGTAACCACGCGGACCGGGCCAGCCGCGCCATAGCGGCCCCTGCTGTTTTGGAGTCACGCCGCAGCCACCACGCCCGCGCGGCAGGAGCGCGCCTGCGCTCTGCGCCCCCGCGCGGCAGACGACTTCCCAGTGCAGAAGCCCCTGGTGTGGTAGCGCACCCGGGGATCTAAAATTCCAACCGTGTAGTCCCAGGGGGCTTTTCCTAAAGTGGAAAAGGAAACTTAGATCTGGACAGTTGTTACTCTTTGAATAGAGTGGAGACAGTCCCATAGGACCTCTACAGTCTCTGTCCCCGTGGGCCCCAAGCCGGAGCGGGAAGCACGAGGTGCGCACAGCGCAGCCCCAGTGCAGAGCGAGTCCAGAGCCCGCATAGCCCCATCTGGTCTGTGGCCTTGCTAGCCCATCCCCGCGGGAGGCTCCTTTTGGCCTCGCTTGCCCCTTCCCTTTGCACAGAAAATCTTGGTGTAGAGGTTTGTCCTGTCTCCATTGTTCTTCCTTTTTGAG
The DNA here is from genome assembly GCA_028571685.1 of Heterohyrax brucei. Classification (NCBI taxonomy): domain Eukaryota; kingdom Metazoa; phylum Chordata; class Mammalia; order Hyracoidea; family Procaviidae; genus Heterohyrax; species Heterohyrax brucei. The sequence goes on from CM053140.1 coordinate 35,651,908, forward strand.
GGTCGTGGCCACCCAGAATCCTTCTGCCTAAAGGGCAGACCTCCTCATTCTAGTTTTTCATCATTGTTCCCTATATTGGAGCCCTTCGCCATTTTTCTGCTGACTATATGATGAGGCAGTCTATATTTGATTTCTAATTTAATTGTCTATGGCGGGCGTGTATGCATACAGTCTCTCTTGCAGCATCATTCTGTACATTTCTACCTTATAATTTAGCACTGGAACCTAATTGATTTCAACCAAGTGCCTGCTGTTCAGTGCATTATTAAAGGTGCCTTGGTTACAATCATCTAAATAATTTAAGTGCCTTCAAAATGATGCAATTATCAATAGGAGGTGGGCATATCTCTGCCACCTGTTCTGTTCATGCTGACCTGTACCAATCTTCATCATTTCCGAGGAATGCTTGTTGTTTCTAACTAACCATCGGTTCAGAGCCATCGCTGTTGCCCTTCATAAGCAGGTCCCCTGGGACGCCGCAAACACCTGTCTGTGGATTTGAGAAGTTGATTTCTTTTCTTCCTAATTTTTGGCCAGATGTGCACCATATGGATCTGTGTAACGTCCCTTCCAAGTTGCCCAGCCCTCTTAGACTCTTTTGGCATGAGACACTTAGGTGTTCTGAGACGAGCTGTTCAGGGGTGTTAAGTCAGTCTGGGAGAGACTGTGTCAGCTCAGGTTGTAAATTAAGAGCTATTTCTTTAGCTGTGTGAGGCTTCCTCACAATAGCTTTTGCAGCCGCTCATGTTCCATCAGTTATTCCAGCAATTTTTATGGGCTTTTCTTTTTTCTCCCTCGCAGAGCTGTGATTTGGGCTAAACTGCATGCTGATGTTTACAGGTCTTTAAGAATTTCATACAGAGAGGCTGGAAAGAAAAACCTACAGTGTTGAGACATTCCTGTTTTCCTTAGGTTTGCAGACGTTAATTGGGCTATAATGCTCACTCGGTTAGAGAAGTCTTTTGCTGTCCCTCCTCTGCTTTGGAAAACACTGCCTCAAGGAATTACATAAAAGGGACAAAACATATGTTTCAGTACGCCCAGGTCTGTGTTTCTATGATTGAGATTGACCTGGTTTTTATCACCACTCACACAAGATAAATACTGACTCAGGGAGGTTCTGCATTTGTCCTCTCTTGGGCCCACGATATTTTTTGCAAAGTGGTTATGACAAATGGAAACCAAACTTAGATACACCACAGGCCTGAGAATATATTTACTTCAGAGATTGGCTCTTTTTCTCCTCCAAAAGGCCTAATCTGTAATGGGCAAAATAATGGAAAACAGAGCAGTAAAAATGTATAATTTAAAGCACACATCCAACAAACTACTCATCCTAGAACAACTGACAAAACTCAGCCGCTTTTAACTCACTGCCTTCCATTTTTCTTTTTAGTGGGTAATGCCACAAAGCAATTTGTAACTTATCTGTAAAACAAATCCATATCTATTTATACTCACATATTTATGTATCTCTATGTGTATCCTGAAACCCTGGTGGCATAGTGGGTAAGTGCTACAGCTGCTAACCAGAAGGCTGGCAGTTCAAATCTGTTAGGCACTCCTTGGAAGCTCTATGGGGCAGTTCTATAGGGTCCCTATGAGTCAGAACTGACTTGACGGCCATGGTTTTTATGTGTATCCACCATCTGTCTATCGGACAGATGCCACCAGCATTTCAAATAGGGGCAAATAGTAGGGCCATCCCATGGTAGGCAGGTTTCAGCAGAACTTCCAACTAAGACTAGGAGAAAAGCCTTTGAAATCTGCTATGAAAACAGTTAGCCAGAGAAAACTCAATGGGCCACAAAAGAATGATGTCTCATACAGTGCTGTAAGATGAGCCTCCTTGGTTGGAAGACTCTCAGTAGACACAGTGACTACGATAATGGATTTGAACATACAAATATTTGTGAAAATAGTGCAGCATTAGGCAACATTTTGTTTTGTTATATGAGGGCTTGCCATTAGTCGGTGCTGACTCAGCAACTAACAATAAATGTATATGTGCATAGTAACCCATTTCCACCAAATCAGATCTGACTCATAGCAACCCTATAGAATAAAGTAAAACAAAGCCACAGGGTTTCCAAGGCCATAATCTTTACTGAAGCAAATTGCCACATCTTTCTCTCCTGGTATAATATATACATTTATATATATGTATGTGTAGTATACATATACACAGCACACATACAACTGTTACTGAATTTACTCATATTTAAGTAGTAAATATAAGGACATTTATCTCCACCGTTTATATTCAAAATGACCCCAAACACTTGGGCTTTCAGCTCAGTCATTCAGGAAGTCCCATCAATTTAATGACTGCTTGATCCTTGGTTAAGACCCTTCCTTCTACCCCTTCCTTCTAGTACTAAAAGTAGGGTTGCCAGATTAAATAAAGGATGTCCAATTAAGTTCAAATTTCATGTAAAGATCACATAAGTTTTTAGTGTATATATTGAAATTGTCAATAATTTTTTTACTTGGATCCACAATCAATGCCCATGGAAGCAGCAGCCAAGAACTCAGATGATGTATTGCATTGGGCAAATATGCTGCAAAAAACTTCTTTAAAGTGTCAAAAAGCAATGATGTCATTTTGAGGACTAAACGGTGCCTGACTCAAGCCATGGTATTTTTAATTGCCTCTTGTATACATGGGAAAGCTGGACAATGAATATAAAGATAAAGAATTGATGCCTTTGAATTATAGTGCTAGCAAAGAATATTGAATATACCATGAATTGCCAAGAGAACAAACAAATCTGTGTTGGAAAAGTACAGCCAGAATGCTCAGAAACAAAGTTGGTGAAGCTTTGTCTCATACTTTGGATGTGTTATCAGGACAGATTAATGCCTGGAGAAGGACATTACACTTGGTAAAGTAGCCAAAGCCAAGCCAAGTGCCGTCAAGTCGGATCTGACTCATGGCATAGCGTGATGGTTAAGATTGTGTGTCAGCTTGGCTGGGCCGTGATTTTCAGTACTTTGGCAGCTGTATAAAGTGGTCACCTTTGTGAAGGACTGTGCTGGGGTACTGGCAGGGGTGGGGCCTGTGGTGCTCATGGCCCCACACTGCTCTTGTCTCTGTGCTTTCCACTGCCTACTGACTGTTGGCTCCTTTGCCAAGGTTTTGGCTTGTTGCGGATCCAACGGCTGCCTCTCTCTTCTTATGTATATGGTTCTTGGGACTTGAACTAGCAGCTCTTGGGATTCATTGATCTTCATAGCTTGCAAGTAAGAGTCCTGTTCCCTGACCTGCTATTCTGAGTTTGTCAGCTCCTGCAGCTCCATAAATTAGTGGAAACCTTGCAGTCTCACCTGTCATCTTGGGGTTCGCTGACCTTCACAGCCTGTGAGCAGGAATTCTGATCTCTGACTTGCTGACCTTGGGTTTGCAAGCTTCTGCTGCTGTGTGAGGCTTGTCTTCCTATCCAGGACCTGGGACATTTCAGCCTTTACGTTTGTGTGATTTATCTCCTTTATATAAATCTCTTTATATATTTATATACATTACAAGTTCTGGTTCTCTAGAGAACTCAGCCTGAGACACAAAGCAAGGATTATGTGGATGGCACAGCATCAGAAAGTGTTTAATTCTGTTGTACACAGGGTTGCTACGTGTCAGAACTGAGTTGATAGCACCTAATAACAACAGAAACAATTTGTTCTGTGTAGTATTAGTGTACTAAAAAATTCCCATCCATTTTTCAGTTGGTTTTACTGTAGTAGCTTACACAACTTTGCAGTGATACTGGCAGATTTACCACCAGTATTTCAATTATCAGCAGGATCACACTTGGTGTACAGGTTTCTAGGCTTAGACAGACTAGAAAGAAAGATCTAGCTATCTATTTCTGAAAAACTAGGCTGGTGGAAACCTTATAAACAGCAGTAGATAGAAGGAAAGGGAAGTAAGCAGAGTTGGGAACCTCATATCATCAAGAAGGCAGCACCAGGAGAAGAATGCATCCTTCAGACCTGCAATTCCTGCACCAGTCCCCACCCAAAGTCTGATGTAACACAAGGACTTTCCTCCAGAGCTGATAGAGGAAAAGCCTTTCCCTGGAGCAGATATCCTGAATTTGGACTCGTAGACTAATGGACTGTGTAAGAATAAGCATTTTTCTTTTAAAGCCATCCACTTATGGTATTTCTGTTAAGAGTAGCACTAGCTGACTAAAACAGAATCTGGTACTGAGGACTGAGGTGCTGCTGTAACAAATACCAAAAATGTGGAAGCTGTTTTAAAACTGTGAATAGATAGAAGACTCAGAAGGAATTGAGTTGAACTGTTGACTCCAAAGAAGGTGCAGATGGTAAGCAACAAGCAGCTGAGGACCAGTGGCAGATGCAGAACCAGACCAGTGCAAGGTCAGCTGGAGCTGACCTATAGAGTGAGAGAGCTGAGGGCCTGTGCATAGAGGTTTTTTGGCAGAGCGGGGTGCCCCCAGGCACTTAAATTGGCACAGTAGGCTTGCTGACCCACAGAGTGAGAAACCTGAGTTTCTATGTACAGGAAGCTTCCTGGCAGAGTGGGGTGCCTTGGGATACTTGAATCAGTGAAGCTACAGAGCTTTGGAGCACTTGACCCAGCAGGGCAGATGTGGGCCTGAGGACCAGGATGCGAGGCCATAGGTGTCCAAAGCTGAAGAGACAAAGAGCATGGGAAGCTGAGCTGCCTCAGTCTCAAAAGCTGTGGCCATGACCTCAGGGGTTTGAAAGGGTGGAGTCATGGCTTCCTTTATTTGTAAGGGTGGAATTGCCACTCAGTGGGGCTTAGAGTGCACCTAGAGCCCTGTTACTGTCCCAGTGGGCCTAGAAGGCAGAGTTGTAGCACAGGGCTGGGGATCTCCACTCAGAATCCAGAGAGTGAGGTCAACACCTAGAATCTGGAGAGCAAGGCCATTGTGTAAAATGTCCCAGAAAATGGGAGATTATTTTCAAAGCTTTGAGGACTAATGTAATGTGTTCTGCTGGCTTGCTTGTTGCCTGTTAATGCCTTCCTTCTCTCCAGTTTCTCCCATAACAGAAATGTATAGCTTGTGCCAGCCTATTTTACTGTTGTACTTTGGAGGCAGATAATTTGTATTCTTGATTTCACATATGTAGAGAATTTTTTGTATTTTGGACTTGGAACACATTTCGGACTTCTATCATATGGGATGGACATGTTTTTGCTATGATGGGATGAATGTGTTGCATGTTTCAAAGATGTGATTTTGGGGGGAGCAAAAGGTGGAATGTTATGGAATGAACTGTGTGTCCTCCCAAAAATGTGTGTAGCCATTTGGCTTGTCCATGATTCCCAATATTTTATGATCATCCTCCATTTTATGACTTCTCCTATGCTGTATGGTAAAGAGGATTTGGGTGGGACTGTAAATCCCTTCCTAAAGTCACTTTCCTCCTGCACTGTAAAGAGAGTTTCCCTAGAGTATGACTGTACCCCCTTTTATCCTATAGGAGATGAAAGGAAAGAGAAGAAAGCAGAGAGCTGGGAACCTCACACTATCAAGAAAGCAACACCAGGGGAATAACTCTTCCTTCAGACTTGAGGTTGCTGCACCAAGATGCTCCCTGACCAAAAACTTATGCAACACAGAGACTTTCCTCCAGAGCTGACAGAGGTAAAGTCTTCCCGTGGAGTGTGTAAGAATAAACTACTGGACTGTGTAGGAACAAACATTTCTCTTTTAAAGCTATCCACTTGTGGTATTTCTGTTAAAGCAGCACTAGCTGGCTAAAACACTAGAGAGCAAGTGACAGAATTTTGTAAGATCAAAAGATATTCACTGCAGACATCATTTTTCAACAATATAAACAGTAACTGTACACGTGAACCTCACCAGATAAAATACATAGCAATCACATCAACTATATCTGTGGAAAAGGATGATGGAAAAGCTCAATATTATCAGTCAGAATAAGGCCAGAGGCCAACTGAAGAACAGGCCATCACTCATTCATATAGAAGCTCAAGTTGAAGCTGAAGAAAATTAACACAAGTCCATGAGAACCGAAATGCAGCCTTGAGTATATCCCACCTAAGTTTGGAGACCATCTCAAGAACAGATTTGATGCAAAGAACACTAATAACCAAAGATCAGACAAGTTATAGAATGACATTAAGGTCATCATGTTACTGGGTGGCTCAGACACCGCAGACCTTCATGAGGTTCTTGCCCCTCTCTGATCAAGAGTGAACAGGTAATGCACAGAGAATCTTTCCCCACAAGCAAAACTTTATTAAACAAGCTTGCAAGTGGACATGTGGAGGGCATAGGAAATGCTTGCCCGTCTCTCTAAACAAAGGTTTTATCAGGGCTTACAAAGGATTTGGGGAAAAGAAGTGTCTTATGTTTTGTTCATATTGGAAGTGGAGATTTCCAGGAAGTATCAGGGATAGGGAAATTAGGTTGCACACAGCTGTTTGTACAAAATGGAGTTGTCAGCAAAGAGTTCTGGGAGGCAGTGGCAGGACTTATTATGGGATATTGTGTATGTGTCATCCTTTGAAATCTCAGTTCGAATCCAAGTATCAGGTGTACACCCTTGTGAGTCTCCATTGGAAGGTCACAACGTGCCCACTACTGGCACCACTGCACATGCTTTCACATAAGCACATTCTGATTCATCCTGAAAAACAATTTAAAGAAGTTTTTGTTCTTCTGGTATCTGTGGTATGTTAATCAGTAGTCCTAGTCAGATCACCCTCATACTGTTTGTAACATAGTCATCCGTGGGGGTTTCTAACTACTATCAGGGTCTCATAAGCTTTTCCTATCTCACTCTCCCAGGATGTGATTAATTATTGGATCCTTTTATTCTTCCACTACCTTCTTGTAGTTTCAGTTCCAAGGTTTACTGAAGGGTGTTTACAGAGGCTTCTAGGCTCCTTGCTTTAATCGTACATGAAGAAATCAAGAGATCATTAAAAGGACAGTAAAGAAAGAAAAGACAAAAATAGATGTCAGATGAGACTCTAAAACTTACTCTTGAATGTAGAATGGCTAAAGTAAGTGGAAGACATGCTGAGGTAAAAGAGCTAAAGAAAAGATTTAAAAGCATAGCTTAAGAAGACAAAGTATTTTAATCAAGTGTGCAAGGACCTGAAGCCAGAAAACCAAAAGGAAGGTATATGCTTGAAAGAACTGAAGAAAAACTTCTCAAGCTGAAAGAACTGAAGAAAAACTTCTCAAGCTGAAAGAACTGAAGACAAACTTCTCAAGCTGAAAAAACTGAAGAAAAACTTCAAGCGCCTTGAGTTGTAGTTTTGAAGGATTCTACAGCAAAATGGAAACCCTGGTGATATAATGATTAAGTGCTGTCACTGCTAACCGGAAGGTTTGTGGTTCAGATCCACCGTGTGCTCCCTGGAAACTCTGTGGGGCAGTGTTGCTCTGTCCTATAGGGTTGCCGTGAGTTGGAATTGACTCAGTGGCAACAAGTGCAAGTATAGGCAAAATATTGAATGACTCAGGAAGCACCAAGAAGGTGGCAGGAATACACAGAGTCACTAAAGAATTGGTTTGTGTTCAACCATTTCAGTAGGTAACATATGATCAAGAACCAGTGTTACTGTAGGAATAAGTCCAAGGTACACTGAAGGTATTGGTAAAAAACAAGACTCCAGGAGTTGATAGGATACCAGTTTAGCTGTTTCAACAAATGGACACAACTCTGGAAATGTTTCAGTTGGTACTGGAAGAGATCTGTATTTTTGCCTGTTTCAAAGACACAGATCCAGTAGAATGTGGAAATTATCGAACAATATTATTAACATCCATTGCAAGTAAAATTTTTCCAAAGATAATTCAAAAATGGTTGCAGCAGTGTATTGACAAGGACTACCAGAAATTCAAGCCAGATTCAGTAGAGGATGTAGAATGAGGAATATCATTGCTGGTATCAGATGGACCTTGGTTGAAAGTACAAAATACCAGAAAGATGTTTAGCTGTATTTTATTGACTATGTAAAGGCATTCAGTTGTGTGGATCATAACAAATTATGGATAACAATGTGAAGAATGAGAATTTCAGAACACTTAGTTGTGTTCATGAGGAATCTGTATATGGATCGAGAGGCAGTTGTTCATACAGAACAAGGGAATACTTAGTGGTTTAACATCAGGAAAGATTTGCTTCAGGGTTGTATCATTTCACTACCTTTGTTCAGTTTATATTTTGAGCAAATAATCTGAGAAGCTGAACTAGGTGAAGGACGGCATCAGGACTGAAGGAAGGCTGATTAACGAGCTGTGATACGCAGATGACACAACCTTGGTGAAAGCGAAGAGAACTTGAAGTGCTTACTGCTGAAGATGAAAGACTATAGTCTTCAGTAGGATTGCACCTCAACATAGAGAGAACAAAAATCCCTGTAAGTGGACCAACAAACAACGTCATGATAAAAAGGGAAAATACTGAAGTTGTCAGTAATTTCATTTTACTTGGATCCACAATCAATAGCCATGGAAGCAGCAGTCGAGATATCAAATGATATACTGCACTGGGCAAATCTGCTGCACAAAACCTCTTTAAAGTATTTAAAAGCAAAGATGTCACTTTCAAGACTAAAGTACGCATGATCTAAACCAAAAAAAAAAAAAAAAACCCACTGCCATTGAATCAATTCTGACTCATAGTGACTCTATAGGACACAGTAGAGCTGCTCCGTAGAGTTTCCAAGGAGCACCTGCAGGATTTGACCTGCCGACCTTTTGGGTAACCACTATACCACCAGGGTTTCCATACATGATCTAAACCATGATATTTTCAATCACCTCATATTTATGCAAAAGCTGGTCTGTGAATAAGGAAGACCAAAGAAGAATTCATGCCTTCGAATCACATTGTTGGTGAAGAATGTTGGATGCACCATGGACTGCTAGAGAATGAACAAGCCTATCTTGGAAGAAGTACAGCTAAGAGCACCCCTTGAAAGCAAGGATGATGAAACTTTGTTTCACATATTTTGGAACTGTTATTAGAAGGGTACCATTCCCTGGACAGTAATATCATGCTTGGTAAGGCAGAAGGTCAACAAAAAAGAGGAAAACTCTCAGTGAGGTGGATCGATTCAGTGGCTGCAGCAATGGGATCAAACATTTGCAGCAATGATTGTGAGGATGGTGCAAGACAGGGCAGGGTTTCATTCCATTTTGCGTAGGGTCACTATGATCAGAACCCACTTGATGACACCTAACAACAACATACTAACAATTATTCGTTTATCTGAAGTTCACATTTAACAGGTTCTGAGTTTTTATTTGTTTCTGGCCACTGGTGGTATGAGGAAACACTTTTGTATGGCCTTTTTCTCCGCAGTCTTGTAACGCTCACCCAGGTGATTGGGTGGGACTGTGCAGATTGGGTAATTGTGGCCCCCCAAGGGAAATGGTCAGTTTTGCATCCTGGTAGGCTTATAAGACCCAAGTCTCAAGTAGAAGGAGGATCCCACCACCACCAAGGACTTCCCAGCCCACAGAGTGAGAAAGCTGAGTGCCTTTGAGTCAAGGCTTACTGGCCTAGTAGGGTGCCTCTGGACACTTGTTTGCAGGGGCTGAAAGAGATTTGTAGTACTTACTTGAGCTGGGCAGAGACTGAGGGGCCAGAAAGAGGTCTACTTTTCAACACGTCTGGTAAGTGGCTGTCCTGGTAGAAGAACTGTGTCCTGAGCATTCCTGAACCTGAATGATAACCTGTGTCTTCCTTTATAATCCCCCTAATCATGAGTATGGTCTGTGAGTTCTGTGTGGCTATTTCAGTGAGTTTTTGCACCCAGCAGAGAATTTCAGAGTGTCATGGGAGGGGTGGTTGATGTCAGGACTGGTAGAGCGGAAAAAGAGAGGAGGCAAGTCTGACTTCCACCTCATTGGAATCAGCCCTGAGCTGTTGATCTTGATTGTCTTTCCCCCTTGTGAAGTAGGATGAGGTCAGATGCTGCTGCCACCAGGTCACTTTTATATTACCCCAGCTGGGGGCTAAATGATACTCTTAAGAAAGGAGATAGTGAGCAGCCTTCCTAGAAACGTTTAGAGCAGGGCTGAACTCAATCTGCATTGCTCCTCTACAGTTCAGGAGGCAGAAGTATCTATAATCTTTTTATTATTCTCTTGTCACTGAATCCAAAGTGGGATTTAGTGCTTGCTTGCCATTCATAGCCTCTTCTTCATTTCTTTCATGAGCTCCAATAATCTTGTTAAGAGGAAAAAGGGGGGTAAATCTTTAGCTAAAGAAAAGAAGGGAAAATTTGTAGGCATTCAGGAACTGAATTCTATTGATGCTATCTGCTGTCTTAGTATTACTTTGATTTGCATTGGTGTTTTCACCCAAGATGTAGAAGGCCCAATTCACCCAGAAAAACAGCCACCCTATCTCTGCTGAGACAGCCACCCAGAGAAGCTGGCGTCACCACTGCTTGAGGCTCTAATCCAGACAGCCTCGGGTGGTAGAGGAGACAGCAACAATAGTATAAAGATAAACTAGAGACTTCTGGGACTCCTCAGTTTTGGACCTTGCCATCTTTCTGTGATGGTTAATATTATATGTCAGCTTGGCTAGGCTGTGATTTTCAGCCAGTGGTTTGGCAAATACTGGCCTGAGTGCTCTTTTATAATGTAACATAATGTAATTACTTTCCATGATGTGATCAAGTATGGTCAGTCAATCAGTTGAAAGAGGAGTTTTCTTGGGGTTGTGGCCTGCATCCAGTATATAAATATATATTATGACAAATTTCATTCTTTGTCAGCCCTGTACTCTTCTAGTTGCCTGACCTCCAGATCTTGGGACGTGAGCCAGCAGAAGTCCCAGCCTTCCACCTAGACCACAAATTGGGGCTTGTCAGTCCCCACAATTGCATGAGCTTTTTCCTTGAAGATACTTCTCTGTGTACACTTATGTTCATTTCATTGTTTTGCACCTCTAGAGAATGCAGATTAAGACATCTTCCAACCATGCATCTCCCTAATCTTCAATTGAGAGCTACCTTTGGGAGTCAGCGTTTTATCATCAATGCTGTCCGTCCATATATGGTACTAGTGGTACTGGTTTTCCTTGCTGTTTGTGACTTTGGATCCCAAGCCCCTATTTATTGATCTATATAAATTCTTCAGTTATCTGGGGGTTGGGGACACCCCACCTGTATCCATTCCGATCTTTTTGCTCAATCATTCAGTAATGGCACGGTGCTTTGGTCTTTGTTCCCATCTATTTCTTGTCAATTTCTTGTTCTGTTTGTGTTATCTGCCTTTCTACACTCATCCTCCCACAGTAACTGGAGAAAGTCTTGGAAAAGATAAAGCTCACGCTTTCTAACTTTGACTGGACCCCAGTGTTACTTGGTAATAATCTGTTTACATTCATGTCTTATTAATACTCTGTGAGTTTCCTTATAGTGTCTATTCAGTTTATCTTGAAGTTTGAAGGAAACCAGAGCCTGCACACAGAAGAGCGCTTTTCTATCACAAAACCGGTACTCAACGCAGTGTTGGCTAAGACTAGGCCCTGTCAGCAGAGGCCAACAGGGCAGTAGCTTTGCTGTATTCTGAACTAGTTTGTTATCATCTGGGGTTGGATATAGTGGTGCTTACTTTGTCAGATGAGAAGAGGGACCTCTACACCTGAAAACCTAACTGACTTGTGAACTGGTCAGATACTTTTTGCTTTACATTTGAAGACAGCCTAGAGAAACATTTGCAATCCACCCTCACAGTACCTCTTCCAGCCTCTATATACTCACGTGGGACCCAAAAAGCAACAGACAATTGTGGCATACAAGCAATCACTCATGGCTTCAGAAGGCTCTCAAACAAAGCAACCAAGGAGTTTTCCAGATGAAGAAACTTTTATGAAAGCATCAGGAAGTGAATACAAATTGATTATGTACAGAGCCCTTCTAGACCTTATACAAAATGCAGCAGAACAAAATGAAAAATTAAGCAAGTTGTTCGATCTGATGGAACACCAGTACTCTGAAATCCAACAGATCAAGAAGAAAATCAAAGACATAGAAACTTCCATGCAAAGCCAAGAAAACAGAATGGAACAAACGGAAAAAAGAATTTCTGACTTGGAAGACAGAGCTACTGATGCCAGCGTCTATGAGCAGAAATCAGAAAAAGAAACAAGAAAAATGAAGAAACGTTAAGAAACATGTGGGACTCTATTAAGAGGAACAACCTTCGATTAATTGGAGTCCCTGAACAGGGTGAGACATCTGAGAACATAGAGAGTATTGTTGCAGAGCTGCTGAAAGAAAACTTCCCAGAAATCATGAAGGAAGAGAATATAGACATCTCAGATGCATATCGTATGCCACCCAATATAGATCTCAAAAGAAAGACTCCAAGACATATTATAATCAAGCTTAACAAAATGAAACATAAGCAGCAACTCTTAAAGGCAGCAAGACTCAAGGCAAAGCTAACATTCAGAGGGAAACCCTGTAGGCTCTCGTCAGATTTCTCAGCAGAAACCATGCTGACACGGAGACAGTGGCACGACACATTCAAAGTCTTGAAGGAGAAGAACTTCCAACCAAGAATTATATATCCTGCAAAACTATCTTTCAAATACGAAAATGAAATTAAGACATTCCCAGATAAACAGTAACTCAGAGACTTTGTAAAAACCAAACCCAAACTACAAGAAATACTGAAAGAAGTTCTTGGCTTTGCCTTAGAAGAATGAAACCACTAACTTTATATTTTAGAACGACACACTACTCAATACTCTACTCATTTAGGGAAGGCTCCAAAGTAAATCACAGCTTTGATTTGGAAAGAAGCAATCTAGTGATCATCATGAAAACTATGGTGTCATCATAATAAAAAGCGGGATGTACTACAGTCGTTATAGTCCTTCCAGATGGAGAAGAAGATGACAAGACTGGTAGTAATTAAAATTGGGTTTATAAATAGTTTATTAAGGGGGTTCATAAGGGCAGCTGTAAAGCACAACAAAGATGTATCATACCATTTTAAGAAATCTAACACATGAGTCTCAACAACTATAAAACCAGCTCTGAAAAAGGTGAAAAATCAACTCACAAAAAAGAGTGTCCCAGAACAGACTAATAAGAACAACAGAGAAAACATCAACATAAAAATAAACATATCACAATGGCAGCAGTGAACACATACCTATCAATAATTACATTGAATGTGAATGGACTGAATGCTCCAGTAAAGAGACACCGAGTGTCATCTTGGATCAAAAGACACGACCCATCCATATGTTGTCTACAAGAAACTCACTTGAGACCTAAAGACAGGAACAAACTGAAAATTAAAGGATGGAAGAATATATATCAAGCTAACAATGAACAAAGAAGAGCAGGGGTGGCAATTCTAATCTCAGACAAAATCAATTTTAATGTCAAATCCACCATTGTGGACAAAGATGGACACTATTTATTGCTGAAAGGTTCAGTACACAAGCAAGACTTAACTATATTAAATATTTATGCACCTAATGTCAGAGCACCTAAATATGTCGAAGAAACACTGACTACACTCAAAAGACAGTTAGATGACTCCACAATAATAGTGGGAGACTTTAACACTCCACTCTCATTACTAGACAGATCATCTAGAAAAAAGCTCACTAAGGATACAGAAGACCTCATTGACACAATTAACCAACTAAACCTCATTGATATATACAGAACTTTCCACCCATCAGCAGCCAACTACACCTTCTTCTCCAGTGCACATGGAACATTCTCCAGAATTGACCACGTGATAGGCCATAATGCAATGCTCAACAAAATCCATACCATTGAATTACTGCAAAGCATCCTCTCAGATCATAAAGCCATAAAAGTTGAAATCAATAGCAGAAGAAACATAGATAGAAAGTGGAATTCTTGGAAACAACAACATCTTGCTCAAAAAAACATGGGTTATAGAGGAAATCAAGGATGACTTAAAGAAATTCATGGATTCCAATGAGAACGAAAACACTTCCTACCAGAACCTATAGGATACAGCCAAAGCGGTGCTCAGAGGTCTGTTTATCTCCATAAATGCACACATCTGGAAGGAAGAAAGAAACCAAATCAAGGAACTAACTCTACAGCTTGAACAAGTAGAAAGAGAACAACAGAGGAACCCCTCGGGCACTGGAAGAAATGAGATCATAAAGATTAGAGCAGAGCTAAATGAATTAGAGAATAGAAAAACAATTGAAAAAATTGAAAAGACCAAAAGCTGGTTTTTTGAAAAGATCAACAAAATGGATAAACCACTGGCTAAACTTACTAAAGAAAAGCAGGAAAGGAAACAAATAACCCAAATTAGAAATGAGAGGGGAGTTGTCACCACAGATGCAACAGAAATCAAAAATATCATAACAGAATGCTATGAAAGACTGTACTCTAACAAATTTGAAAACCTAGGGGAAATGGGCCAATTCCTTGACTCATACCACCTACCCAAATTATCACAACGTGAAGCAGAACAACTTAATAAACCCATCACAAAGGAAGAGATTGAAGTTTGAAGATAAAGTCCAGTCATTGGCATTGGGATTTCAGCAATTCACAAGAGAAAGAAGCTTTCTGTTCTAATGGAATTAATATTAGTTAATTAGTGTAAGGATGCAGACAATAAATAAGTTAGTTAATAAATAAGATACTTTCAGATGATAAGCAGAAAGTGTTATATGCAAAACAAAACGCAGTGATGTGATAGTGTCTCCTGTAGGGAGAGATTACTTTAAGCTGGTTAGTCAAAGAAGATCTTTCCAAGGAGTGGATATTTGAACCCAATGATGCAAAGGGTCTATACTTGAGCAAGATGTAGTGGAAGAACCTTTTAGTGCAAAGGCTCTGAGATAACAAAGTTGGTGTGCTTCAGGAAGTGAGGAAGGCCAATGAGCATGGATGGTGAAGATAGGGAGAGCAACAGAACAAGATGTTGGAGAAGCTAAGCCAGGGCTGGATCATGGAGGGCCACAAAGGCAAAGCCTCAGTGGGGAACCACTGGAGGATTTTAAGTAGGGAAGTGACCTGGCCTGATTTCTTTTTTAAAAGGTCACTCCATGGAATCTAGCTTAGAGGGAGCAAGAATGGAAACAACCTCCAGCGCCATCCCATTAGAGGCTGTTGCATGTTCCAGGGAAGAGGTGAAGGTGGCATGGACATAGACAGGAGCAACGGAAATTGACAGACAAAGAACATAGTTTGGGCTGGAGTCAACAGGAATTGCTGGTAGATTGGATCTGGAGAATGAGAGAAAGAGAGGCATCAGGCTTACTCTCAAATTTCTGCTAGATGGTTTATAGAGCTAAGAAGGGTTACAAGAGTTCCATTTTCAACAAGTAGGTCTTAGGTCTTTGTTAGACTTCCAAGTGGACATGGCACCTGCTGCTTCTGCCTCCTTTGTAACTGAGTTCTCACCCCTATAATTTCATTAAAATTTCCTCTCCAAGTTCTCTATGATTTCTTAAACATCAAGTCCAATGGGATTGTTTAGTTGCCTTTTTCCTGGAACCCCTAGGCAGTATTTGGCAATGTCACTACCTTCTCCATCATAGCCTCTCCATTCTTGACTGCTGTGACATTCTTTCTTGCATATTTCTCTGTATCTGGCCCTCCCACCTTTCTTCTTTTTCCTCTCTGGCATTCAAGGTCTTTTATGGCCTGAGTTCACATATCCTTATAGCCTGATATCCTCCAACTTTCCTTCATGGATCTTCAGTTCTGGACAGAAAGATATATTTATTACACACCTTGATTTTCTTTATTCTTATTCTTTGTTGCATCTCTCAGCCTCCATCTAAGATCCCAGAAACCGATCATTAGACCTTCAATTTAAAAAAATTCTACTGAATCTGTTTTAATTTGGGCCTGTTGTTGATTAACTCTCTAAGGTTTTGTTTATCTGAAAATGTTTTTATTTTGCCCTCATTATAAAGGATACTTTTCTGGGTAGAAAAATTTAGTTTTCAGTTATTTTGTTTTCCATTACCTTAGCAATATTATTTCACTTCCTCTAGGCTTTTGTTATTGCTAACGTTAAGTGATTCCCTTTTCTCTTTGTTGGACTCCAATTAGACATGTTAGATCTCAGTGTATCCTGTGTGCTTTTTAATTCCTTCTTCTTTTTATAAAATCTTCTTTCTTTTTATCTGTCTGGCTTCTTTGTGGATACTTCCCTCTGACAGTCTTGCACTTCACTATTTTTCCCGTTTTCCTAACATTTTTAGAGCTTTATTAATGTATAAGTCAGGTACAACAAAATGCAGATATTAAAAGTGAACAATTACATGAGTTTTGACATATACAACCGTGAATCCATTGCCATAATAAAAAAAATGAACATTTTTACTACTACTACAAAAAATTTCTTCACCCCTCTTTATACTCTGTCTGTTCACTCCCATCTGCAGACAACCACCAACTCGCTATCATTATAGATTAATTTACATTTTCTAGAATTTTATATGCATGGAATCGTATATCCTGCTCCACAGCTGTCAGATTCTACGTTTTCCCTATATTATCACTGTAGGACAGTCTTTTTTCCTGTCTCATATTGGGACTACTGTTTCCCAAATCTTATTTTATTCCATTATTTCAGTGGAGTAAATCTTGCCACTGATTTTTTGAAAACTTGGATGCCCTTTATATCTGATAGACAGGTAATTTGACAGTCTGGCTGGATATAAAAGCCTAAGTAATGAAAAATTTTCTTCAGGATTTTGAAGGCATAGTGTTACTATCTTCATTTCACAGCTTTGTGAGCAACAATACTGATCTCATTTTGCTTTCTGAGGCTTTGTAACTGTCTTTTTCTTTTCTTCTTTTGGAAATGTTCTTTTTTCCCCCTGTTATTCTGAAATTTTGTGATGATGTACCTTTTAGAGGTCTTCTACAGTTTATTATGCTGGGCACTCACTGGGCTCTTTCACCAGAAAACACATATCCTTCACTTCTGGGAAAATTTATTCAATTGTTTGATAATTTAATTCCATTGACTTTCTCAGTTCTTCCTTCCTGGATCTCCATTTATTGTCATGTCAGGTCTCCAGGGTTAATTCTCTAATATTATTTCTTCTTTTCTTTCCATTCTTGCTAGGGTCCCATAGTAAAAACCATACTACTTCTTAGTCAGTTTCCTATTCTCTGAAGGCATTTAGCAGAGTTGAGAAAGTTATAACCTAAGTCTGTTACCACGGGTTTCTCTATTTTACTGCTTCCAAAATTTTGTCGAAAATTTTTTGTCTTGGATTATCTCCGAATCCTTTTGTCTATGTGCGTTTATACTTGTTTAATTCTTTTATTGTCATTTTATTGGGATTTCTGGAGCGAGCAAAGAGAAATTCCAATATTTGTTTCTTTGGGCTTTATATAAGTCCCTTTACTATAATGTTATAGTAGTCACCTTTTTGTAATAGTTACATTCCACTTATGAGTATTAGTCATTTATGAATTTATTTCCTCTATTAGACTATAAGCTGTTTGATGAAGTCCTTGAAATAGTTTGTCTTTACATTCCCAATGGCTCTGTGGCTGGCTGACAGTAAATACTCAAGGCACATGCATGCATTTAATGTGTGGTGAAACTAGGAAAAGATGAAGAACTGGATGATAGAAATGGGGAAGGTCATGGGTTGAATTGTGTCCTCCCAAAAATATGTGTAGCCACGTGGCTGGGATATGGTTCCCAGTATCTTGGGACTGTTCTCCATTGTGTGGTTTTGCTAAACTGTATGTTGAAGGATTCGGGTGGGGCTGTAAATTCCTGCATAGGATTACTTCCTTACTTTGCTGTAGGGGGAGTTTCCCTGGAGTATGGCTTGCCCTACTCTTAATGCTTTCAGCCTGCAAGAGATAAAAAGGGAAAAAGAAACAAGGAGAATTGGGAGCCTCGTTACCATCAAGAGAGCAGCACTGGAAGAGGAGTGTGTCCTTCAGACCCGAGATTCCTGCACTGGGACGCTCCTGGGACAAAGACGGCTGCAATGCCAGACTTTCCTCCAGAGCCAACAAGGGGAAAGCCTTCTCTGGAGCAGTCACCCTGAATATGGACTTGCAACCTACTGGACTGTGTAATTACCCTGAATATGGACTTGCAACTTACCGGACTGTGTAAGAATAAACCTTCCTGTGTTAAAGCCATCCACTCTGTGGTATTTCTGTTAGAGCAGCCCTAGCTGACTAAAACAGGGAAGCAGGGAGATGTTTTCCTCCATTGATAGGCAGAGGAACAGAACTCAGACCTGAGGGCCAGGGGCTTCTAGGAGTAGAACATTGTCTAGGAAAGTCCCAAGCTCTCGTGAATTGAAATATACTAGCTCTCTTTCTCAAGTATCCGTGGTCTTGGGAAGCATATGGGTCTGCAACTTGATAAACCACCTTCATTAGTTTCTTGGGACTTCAGTAAGAAAGCATCATGTATTGGGTGGCTTATCAGAACAGATTTTTTTTTTTAGTACCTATCTTTACCTATCTTTTTTTTTTTTTTTTTTACTGTGAAAAAGTGAAAGTTTACAATTCTTGACGGCACTTGGCTTTTGGCTTGGCTTACAAGTCAAGTCAGTTTCTCATACAAAAACTTACAGATACTTTGTTATGTGACTCTAGCTGCTCTCCCCACACTATGACATCCCATTCCTTCTCTTCACTCCATATTTCCCATGTCTACTCAACCAGCTCCTGTCCCTCTCTGCCTTCTCTTCTTGCCTCTGGAGAACAGCTACCCAATTAGTCTGTTGCATCTGCTTAAGCCAAGAAGCACACTCTTCACCAGTATCATTTTGTGTCTTATAGACCAGTTCAATCTTTGTCTGAGGAATTGGATTTAGGAATGATTTCCATTATGAGCTAACAGAGAATCCAGGGACTGTGTCTTTGGGGACACTCGAGTCTGTGAAACCATCAAGTCTGGACTTTTTACTAGAGTTTGTGTTGTGCACCCCACATTTCTCCTGCTCCATCAAGGATTCTTTGTTGAGTTCCTGTAAAGGCAGTCATTGGTGGTAACTGAGCACCATCTATTTCTTCTGGTCTCATGTTGATGTAGTAGTTTTTGGTTTATGGGGCCCTTTTTGTCTCTTGGGCTCATATTTTCCTTACATCTTTGATGTTCTTCATTATTTTTTGCTCTGGGTGGGTTGAGACCAATTGATAGTTCTTAGATGGCCACTTGCTAGCTTTTAAGACCATGGATGCCATTCACTAAAGTGTGATATAGAATATTTTATTTCTTTCTTTTCTTAAAAATATATTTTATCATGATGTAAGAACAATTTTCAATCTATATCATTTTTCCATAGAACATCCAGAACTTTTCCTGCTATTCTCTTCTAGCTGCCTACCCTGTCACAATACTTTTCCCCTTTTGTCCAGAACTTCCTGCAACATTTTGACCAGGGTCCAGCCCCCTTCACCCAGTCATCTCAGCTCCGGTGAAGAGCCTCTTGGACAACCCTGTGCATGTGATTAAATGTTTGTTCATTGCCAGCCTCACTCTGTGTTTTGTATAGTCCAGTTCAGTCTTTGGCTGGGGAGCTGGCCCCAGTGCTGCATGCAGTTTGGGGTTAGACAGTCTGGGGACCATGTTCCCAGGGGGCACTCCATTCAGAAGGACCACCAGGTGTGGTCTTTTGGTAGAGTTCTAGCTCTGCCCTCTTCTCCTCCCGCTATATCCAAGGCTCTGTTTCATGTACCCCATCCAGGCTGTCACTGGTGGTGGCTGGGCACCATCTAGTTCTTCTGGTCCTATGCAGAAATAGACTTTGGCTCATATGGCCTATTCCATCTGATGGGCTCATATTTTCCTCATGTCCACAGTGTCCACTGTTTACCTCTGGCCCAGGTGGATTGGAATCATTTGGTGCTATCTAGATGACAGCTTGCTAGCTTTTAAAACCCCAGACACCACTTGCCCAAGTAGTATGTGGAGCATTATCTTACAAGAGGGACAGAGAAAAAGCTTGGGTATGCCAATTAGTATGGATGTCCCCTGAAACCATGGTCACCAATCCCAGATCCTGTTTCTGTGTCCTTCCAAAGAGGTGGGCCACATTAAGGGAATAATTTGGATTTGTAGTTGAGTAGCTATGGGTACCCCACTACTAGTGTGTGCTGTCACATCCCACACCCAACCCTAATCCTAACCACTATCTAATTTGTAAAACTCCCTCTCCCTCCCTCCATCTCCACCCTTGTAACCATGAAATATTGATTTCTTCTGTGTTCAAATGATTTGTTGTATCCTTATAATAATGGTTTCATACAAAATTTGTTCTTTTGTGTCTGGCTAATTTTGTTCAACATTATTTCCTCTAGATGGTCCCAAGTTGATAGGCCATCGGTGTTTCTTATCATTGTGTGGCATTCCATTGTATTAATATACCCTAGTTTGTTTAACCATTTGTCTGTTGGTGGGCATCTAAGTTGCTTCCAACTTTTTGCCATTATAGATAGAGCTGTAAACATTTTCTTAATAAACTTTGTTTTGCGAGTTCACCTAGCTGTCCCCTAAAACCATGTCTCCAGACCCTTGCCCCTGCTACTCTGTCCCTTGAAATATTTGGTTATATTTAGAAAACATCTTAGCTTTTGGTTTATTCCAGTTGTGCTGACTTTTTTAGCCATCATAGAATAGCAGTTTATTATCTAACAGTTCTGGAACCCAGAAATTCAAATCAGCATCAGAACTGGCCAGGTCATACTCCTTCCAAAATCTTGTGGGGAAGATCTTTTTTGTCTGTCCCAGCACCTGCAATCCCAGGCATTCCTTGGCTTGTATATGCATGCTCACATGGCCATCTTTCCTCTGTCTCTCTTATCTTTCATAAAGGACCTGCACAGATTGGATTATGACCAATCCTATTCCACTGTGACCTGATATTAGCTTAACTGATAACATTTTCAAAGACTCTAGTTCCAAACAAGGTGGCCTTCACAGGTATCCAGGTTTAGGACTTCAAGTTATCTTTTTGGAGAATACAATTAAGTTCAGAATGCTACTTATTTTACTTCCTTTATTCAGTGGGAATCTTGAGAAGAGATAAAGTGGCTTGGTCACAGAAGATGGTCGAGTAGGAACCTCTCTTGACAGTGTAATGAGCCCAGGTTTGAAGGAATGGCTTATTTGACATTAAATGACAATTTAAAAGATAAGGTCCTGGTTTTTTTTTTTTGTATGCTGGTTGGTTAGGTTTTTGTTTTATTCTGTTCTGATTCTCTTTTATGTGAGCAGTTTATGTTTCAAAAACATTGGGCATCTTGACCTCTTCACTTGGGGTGAAGAGGTGGCTTTTGAATGTACAGTTCTTATTACTGTTCTTATTGTCATCTAGAAAGCCAAACTATAAGCAGCAATGCTACCAATCAGTGGCTAAAAGTTTAAGCACTCAGCACAGAGCCACCACCACTTAGTACACATCTGACACATAGTAAGCACTCAATAAACTTCTGTGGCTTACGTTTCTTTTTCTTTTCTTGTTTTTTAATTGTGATTAAGAGAAAAGATAAATCCAAATCAATTTTGCATGCCTGCCTATCTGCAGCTCCTTCTGCTCTCTTTGTGTGGCTTACAATTCTGAATGAGTTTTCAACTTTTAGGAACTCACGGTTGTAGCTGTCTATAGTGGCTGCTCAAGGCCTCCTGTTCTTTGGTGTTAAAATCCAATTTCCACTTCTGGAAAGGCAGAGTAAAATAAGTGGCCCCATCTTGAACATAACCTACACTATTTTGTTTCCTGATTCTGTCGCCACATGTGAATTCATTGTTTCCCTTAGTTTCTCTCAAGGTTAACGACTCATCTATGCTATCCTTGGGACTGCGGAAAGACAAGATAATAATGTAAAGACTGTAACAGAAAAACAAAGGAACCTGCCAGGAGATCACACCAGTTCTGACAATTAATTGTTCTCAGTGCCACATACCTCATTGCTGAACATCACTATGGTCACCTTCGAAGTACTCCCCTTAGGAAGCTATACACCAATGCCAGTACCTAGTCCATGCCTGAAAGCAATTTTGGGACTGTTTCTGGAAAGGCCACTGTGTATGGTGGCAATTTCATGAACTTAAGTGTATAGTTGTTTATGAGGGAGTTTTAAGCTAGTAAACAAATAACTGTATTGCAACACCCTCACTACTTAACAGATCTGGCTCCCAGTGACTTTTTTCTTTACCCAAAGGTAAAGGAGCTATTGAAAGGAAGAATTTTGATATCATTCAGGACATCAGGGTTAATACAGTAGCAGCTCTGATGGCCATTCTGTTGCCAAACCAAAGCAAGTTTGATCTGCCTGTCACTGACAGCCAAAATTCAGAGACAGCGTGGGGTTCACTGCCTTATTTGAAGATGGCGAGTGAATCCAGGAGACAGCAAGAATATTTTCTCCAAAAACTGTCCCATTTGGGTTACATTTCTGGTAGTTTTTATAGCCAGAATTCAAAGGGGTTGGGTTTGTCACAGAAGAGTGGTTAGGAGTCACAAGATTTCATTAAATCATAAGGTTTCATTACATCTAACAAACAGTGTGAATTACCCAAAGTTTCACTATCTTTTTCTGAGGTCTTAATCAACTCTATATTCTCAGAGATAGGAAGAGGAAGAGACAGGGAGAGGAAAAGAAAGGGAGAGGAATGCAGACCTGCTAGTCCGGTCCCACAGTAGTAATTGAGGCAGAAGATAAAATGTAGACTGTAGCCTAATAACCTAAGTGACCTTTGTTAAGTCTTTATATTTATCATCGATTCCAGAGAAGGAGTTCCAAAATTGCTTTGAAGGGAGGACTAGGTACAGGTGTCAGTGCATGGCTTCCCAAGGGGAGTACTTGAAAGGTGACTGTAGTTGATATTCAGCAATAAGTTACATAGCACTTTTTCTAGGATGAGTTCAAGAACTTACTTGTCTGTCCTCATATGCATAGATACCTGGGTTAAGACTTCAGTTTTTCTTTCTGGAATGAACACAGATTAATCCATAATCAAAGTTTAAGTGTTTTTCTCTTTCAATTCATTTTCTTCCAGAAGCTAGAAAAAGTTACCTAGAAACAAATGTTGGAGAAGATAAGTGGGTACTGAGACCCTTAAGGTTCATGGAAAATTTTGGGACCTTAGCCCAGTGATTCCAACCCAGGGTGATTTTGGCCTCCAAGGGGAATATTCAGTAGTGTCCAGAGACATTTTTGGTTGTTACAACTTTTTGTGGGGGAGGGAGGGTTACTACTAGCAACAGGTATGCAGAGGCCAGTGATGCTGCTAAACATCCCACAATACACAGAACAGCTTCCATGACAAAGACTTACCCAACATAAGATGTTAGTAGTTCTGATACTGGATAATGTGCTCTTATCCTGAGTGGAGTTTGTGCCCTGCTGTACATAGCCAGTCTTTGAGACAGGAGTCAGATGAGAAGACATTTATAGCATACCAGTAGGCAAGGAGACAGAGAGAAGTCATTCCTCCAAAATCTGTCTCCCTGAAATGGAGACTAGCTGGAGGTTTAAGGAAGCAGGAATAAGGATTTGTTTTAGTCAGCTAGTGCTGCTCCAACAGAAATAGCACAAGTGGATGGTTTAAACAAAGGAAAGTTGATTCTTACACAGTCTGCTAGGCTACAAGTCCAAATTTAGGGTGTTTGCTCCAGGGGAAGGTTTTCCTTGCTGTCAGCTCTAGAGGAAAGTTCTTGTGTTGCATCAGTCTTTGGCTGGAGAGCACCTTGGAGCAGGAACCTCAGGTCTGAAGGACACACTCTTTTCCTGGTGCTGCTTTCTTGATGGTGTGAGGTTCTCAAATCTCTCTGCCCAATTTGTCTCTTTATAGCTCAAGAAAGGGCCTCAAGGTGCGAAACAAACTTACACATTGAATCTTGCTCTACCAAGGCAACTGCTGCCTATCCACCTTTATTAACATCACAGAGGCAGGAATTCCAACATGGAGGAACATCACACAATACCAGGAATTATGACACAGTCAAATTGTTACAGATTTTTTAGGGAACGCATTCAATCCATGACAGGATTTATGAGTCCTAAGATCTGTAGAAAGTTAATCTTCTATAAGTGGTCATAATGGTCACATCTCAGATGTGTTGACATCTTAATTGGTATTTTGGGCTTGGAGGTGCTCTGGCTATCATATGAAGACTGACAATTACATTCATGAACTCATCCTAGAAAAAGTGCTACGTACCTCATTGTGGAATGTCACTACGGTCAACTTCCAAGTACTCGCCTTGGGAAGCTATGCACCAGCACCTGTACCTAGTCCACCCTTCAAAGTGATTTTGGAATGCTTTTTCTGGAACGGCTGTCGTTATTACTACTCTTGATGTCCTCAATGTCATATAAATGTCTTCTTTTCAGTATTTTCTTTATCTTTGGGTAAAGACAAAAGTCACTGGGGGCCAGATCAGGTGAGTAGGGGGGGTGTTCCAATACAGTTATTTGTCTACTGGCTCAAAGCTCCCTCGCAGACAACTATACAATTAAGTTCACAAATTCACCACTATGTGCAATGGCCGTTCCAGAAAGAGTTCCAAAATTGCTTTGAAAAGGGGACTAAGCACTGGTGTTGGTGCATGGCTTTCCAAGGGGATCCCTTGGAAGGTGACCATAGTGATAGTCAGAAATGAGGGATGTTGCACTTAGAGCAATTATGTTTGTGGCCTTAATTGTCATACCTCATATAAATGATCTTTTTGGAAATAGGGTTTTTGCAGGTTTCATTAGTTAGTGTGAGGTTATATGGGAATAGGGAGGCTTCTAATCCACTCTAACTGCTGTCCTTACAAAAGGGGAGAAGAGACACAGAGAGACACACTGAGGGAAGATGGCCATGTGATGACAGAGGCAGAGATTGGAATGCTGCTGTCACAGAATTCCAGAAGCTGGGAAAGATGAGAAAGGATCTTCC
This sequence comes from Heterohyrax brucei, assembly GCA_028571685.1. Classification (NCBI taxonomy): domain Eukaryota; kingdom Metazoa; phylum Chordata; class Mammalia; order Hyracoidea; family Procaviidae; genus Heterohyrax; species Heterohyrax brucei. The sequence continues at coordinate 35,676,804 of CM053140.1, forward strand.
CTGAAAGTCTTCAGAAAGATCTTGTCTCTTTGGATACCCAGAATTTGGACTTTTAGTCTCCAAAACTGTCAGACAACAAATTTCTGTTCTCATAACCCATCCGATATGTGGTCCCTTGTTACAACAGTCCTAGGTAACCAACACAGAAACCACTGATAGAATGTTTACTATGTGCCAGACTCTGCTAACTGATTATCTCACTTAATCTTGTCAACACATCTCTCAAGTAATTACGTGAATTCTCATTTTACTGATAGGGAAACAGAGGTTTAGAGGCATCAAGTATTTGACTTTATCCTGGTTCACACAGCTAGTAAGTAGAGAAGCCAGGATCCAGGTCCAGAGCTGTCATCTTTACTTCCTGCCTTTATAGTCATTTGTTTTTGTCTCTCTTAGATTAATTTATATGATGCTGTTGCATAGGACTTTTAGTCATAGATGTGATAACACCAGTTTTATTTTATAATTCCCTTGGATATGTGGTGTGTAAAGATAATATCTGTAACCCACAAAGGCATGGAATGTTATATTGCCCACTCAAGAGTTCTGACTGTGAGATAAAGTCTCAGTGAGTTAGGAGGTATAATAACTCCTAAGTGTGTTACTACACCATGGAAAAGAAACTGGTTAAGGGGCCAAGACATTTGGTACCCATCACAGCTGTAACGACGCTCAAATGCGCGTTAGCCAGCAGAGGGCAGGCATGTGGTCCCAACCAACAGAAATGTGCAAAGAAAACAGCAACTTGAAGGCTTGGAATAGAGATGGGAAAGGTTCCAGAAAAATGGCCCCTGTGCCAGCTGTCTGCCCAGAGGAGGGGCTGTTTTTATAATTTGAGAACAATGAATGTAATTTTCCTCTTCTTTAGAAAAAGTACATACGTACCTTCCAAAAGGATAACATGAAGTTAAAAATACCACCTTAGCAAAAGGACAGCAATAATGCCTGCACAACATGAAGAATGTCATCAGTGACTCTGGATTATACAAGTAGAAATGGTTGAACTGGTGAAGGTTTTGTTGTGTGTATTCTCACCACAATTAAAACAACAACAGCAACAAACCTTTAGCTGTGCTATCCTGTTCCTGCCTGTTTATTATTAGGCTGATCTTGGTCTGTAAGTATTATAAAAGCAAACTCTGTTTCTGCTGTGAGCCACTATGAAGGCAGAGTGTTTTCTTCTGTATCCTCCTTTTTGGTAGGTTGTCAGGGGTGTGATGCTACGGCTACAGTGTCAGACCATGTGTTCAGGCCCAGCATGCTACATGAAGCCTCAGCAGGGAACTCCAGGCAGGACACTGAATTCCGAAGTTGATGGATGTATCAACAAGAGGAAAGCCACACTGCTCTTTTTTACATAAGGAAGGACATTAACAACAGAATTTATAGTCAAAATTCAATCCAGGCTGGACCTTGGGAGAACACACCTCTGCATTCTCATGTGCTTTGTTGTCTTATTCACCTAGTGCTGCTATAACAGGAAGACCACAAGTGGATGGCTTTAACGAAGAGAAATTTATTTTCCCACAGAAAAATGGACTGAAAGCCCAAATTCAGGGCATCAGCTCCAGGGCAAGGCTTTCTCTGTTGGCTCCAGAGGAAGATCTTTGTCATCGATCTTCCTCTGGACTGGAGAGTTTCTCAGATGCAAGGACCCGGAGTCCAAAAAACACACTCCGTGCTACTTTTTTGATGACATGAGGTCTCCAACTCTCTGCTTGCTTTCCTTTCCTTTATATCCCAAGAGATTGCCTCAAGACATAATACACTTGTTGACTGAGTCCTGCTTCACCCACCCAACTGCCACACATCCTCCCTCATTAACGTATAGAGGCAGATTTTACAACACACAGGAAAATCACACAGTACCAGGAATCATGGGAATCGTATTTTTTGGGAGGGACACAATTCAAAGCATGGCAGCTATCATCTAGTTGATCCCTACTTACGGCAGCACTACGCATAGTGGAACAAAGTGCCGCTCAGTCCTGTGCCATCACCCCAATCAATTGCAGATCTTCTTGTTGTGATCTACAGGAAGTTGATTGCCAGGCCTTTCATCTTAGTCCACATTCATCCGAACTTTCTGCTGAAACCTGTTCAGCGTCATAGCAACATGCAAACTTCCCTGACTGTACATGAGATGCACTGGGAGGGAACTGAACCCAGGTCTCCAGCCTGGAAGGTGAGAATTCTACCAGCGAACCGCCACTGCCCTCTTCACATATTTATTTGCCTGGGAATCCCAGGAGGGGTCAATAAAAGCCAGAGCTTCTTCATATTTGTTAAATTTCCTGGAGAAACAGGTTCTTACCCACTGTAGGCTCTTCAGCCAACACTTTGTAGCTAGCAGTGTGCACAGCAGAATAGGATTCCTCAGGATGGGCTGTTTATCGGGAGACTCTCCCCTTAGCATTCATGTCAGCACTAAAGCAGCAGCATCTCTGTCTAGTCAAGCCTTTTCAAATCTTTTTTGGTTTGAAGTAATGGGGGGTGGTAAGTATTAAGGGGGGGGTCTTTCCTTTCCTAACTCTTACATACTTCTTACTCCCAAATGTGTCTGCTTATATACAGTATTGTTGCTAAGCCAAGCACAGGGACCTTCTATAAAAAATCTAACAAAATGTTACAGATTCTGTTTCATCCATGAAGGAAGAGGATAGCTCCCACCCTGAGCAATGAGTTTATGCCAGAAACACTCCATCTATTGGATTCGTGTGTTTCATGTGATGTTAGAGTAACTCATTTCTTGCAAATAATACAAAAGGACAAAAGTTTCAAGGTTTGGAATCACCATGGCAACGCCCCAGATTCCCCGCTGTGCCCTGGTCTAAGAATGATAGGAACAGGTTGTGCCATTCCTTTAAACTTGGCCAAAACCTCCAGGCCCACAGGGTCACCCATTCAGTGCTCACAATGTGGTTTTTGCAGCTTCTGGGGAAACATCTCCTATTGTGAGGGTATAATGGGTTTGGGGTAGAAGCTTCCCAAGAGATATGTTGTTGTTGCGTGCTGTTGGGTTGATTCTGACTCATAGTGACCCCATGTGACAGAGTACAACCACCTAATAGGGTTTTCTTGGCTGCAATCTTTATGGAAGCAGATAGCCAGGTCTTTTTCTTGCAGAGCAGCTCTGCTGCTGAACTAAAGCAAGTTCATTCTGCTTGTCACCGACAGCCAAAATTCAGAGACGGCATGAGGTTCAGTCCTTTATTTTCAGATAGCCAGCAAATCCGGGGGAACAGCAAGAATAGTTTCTCCAAAATATTGTCCCATTTGGGTTACATTTCCAGCAGAATTCAAAGAGGTTGGTGTTTGTCACAGAATAACGAGAGTCACGAGATTTCATTACATCACAAAGTTTCATTACATTTTATCAAACAGTGTGAATTACCCCAAATTTCATTGTCTGTCTCTGAGGTCTTAATCAATTCTGTTTTCTCAGAGACAGGGAGAGGAATGCAGACCTGCTAATCCGCTCTGAGGGTGATAATTGAGGCAGAGGATGGAACGAAGTTTAATAACCTAAGTGACCTTTGTTAGGTTCTTACATTTACCACCAGCTCTGTGGGTTTGAATCACCAACCTCTCAGTTACAATAGCAAAGCACTTAACCATTGCACCACTGGGGCTCCTTCTGTAACTCCATCTGGAAAAGGGTCTTTGCAGATGTAACTCAGTTAAAGATCCTGAGATGAGGTCAGCCAAAAATCCACTGTCTTCAAGTCGATTCCGATTCCGCCTTACAGTGACCCTGTGGGACAGAGTAGAACTGCTCCATAGAATTTCCAAGGAAAGCCTAATGGGTTTGAGCTACCAACCTTTTGTTAGCAGATGTAACACTTAATGACTTTGTTATGACGCCTTCTGCCTAGATTTAAGTGGGCCCTAAATTCAGTGACTGGTGTCCTTATTTAAAAAAAGAAAAGGCAGAAGGAGATGAGACTCAGAGACACAAGGGAGAAGGCCGTGTGAAGATGGAGGCAGAGGATGAGCAATGCTGTGGGATCAGGAATACCAGGAGCCACGGCAGCTGGGAGAAGCAAAGAGGCCTTCTCCTCCTGGAGCCTCCAGAGCAAGCAGCGATCTGCGGACACTTGGCTTTTAGACTTCTGGCCTACAGCGCTGTAAGGGAATATGTTTCTGTTGTTTATAACCACCAATCCATGGCGATTTGTTATGGCAGTTGCTGGAAACTCATACAATGGGTAACTTCTGCTCCCCTCACCTTGAGCCTTTTCATGCTTGGGTAGTAGCAGAGAGAACTTGCTCTATTTCAAAAACAAGGCAGTGCATTGTGTAACGGTGGTGACATTGAAGGACAAAGGTCCGTCACCTGGCCATCCAGACCATCAGAGTCACCAGTGGCACTCAACAGACTCTGATAGAAGAGCCACTAGTCAAATGTGACTGTGGGGCACTTGACATGTAGCTAATGTGACTAAGGAAATAAAATTTAAATTGAAGTTAATTTAAGTTTGTTTACATGTAAGCAGCCACACTGAACCATTGGCTACTATCAGTGGGTTTTGCCTGGGCTTAGAGCAGTTGTCCTGGGTCACCTGAAACAGCCTCTCTACCTAACAGTGGCTCTGGTCCACCGCCGTGACTTCTCTCCCTATCGTTCCCACTACCTGAACTTCATTTGAAAGCTACTTCCTCTTTCCTCACTCTGGTCAGATCCCCTTTCTGTGGCATCATAAATGGTTTCCATGGAAATGAAAGGTTGGGATAGAATGGTGTCAGTATATAAAGCGTGTGTAAACTGCAGAACTAAACAAGGCCTGTTGTTTTTGCCTGCTCTGGAGTTTCATTCTTTCTGAAGATGTCATAGGGGACTTTGGAATGTATGTCAGTAACTCTGCTTTCCTACTGCATTCCAGCCTGCCTGGCTAATGAAGCATGGAGCAGCCTGGGAACACCCCAGGTCTTCATTTTCCTCCCTCTTCAAGCTCTCTATTTTGGTGTACGCATGTGAGTGTCAACAGGTGAGGTGAGATTTGCTGTAAATAAGCAGATGGCCCCAGAGGGTAGGCTGTGAGTGAGATGGAAATTCTAGCAGGAGTTATCACAGCTAAAGGCTTTACTGGCTTCAATTCATCATTTGTTTAGTGCATGAGACCCAGTGAGTAGAAGATGAGAGGAGACTCAAGAGTCGCAACCTGGAGGCCGGGCAGCCTAGAGTTTACACCTGCTTCCTGCAAGTACCAAGGACAGAGCTACACGAGCATGTAAATTTCTCCAAGGTGGTTCAGTCATTGGGAGAAGCTGGAGTCAGTCTATCCTCCAACTGGCTCCAAGCCCCTAGTAGAAAAGCTTACACACGGATTTTGAGTAACAAAGGTCTGTGCCTTTGCTTTATAGGAGATGCCATTTGGCAATTCTTAGTGCAGAGCAGGTGGGGTGACCATATTATGACCCAAACTGAAATGTTTTTGAGAATGAAAGTGCTCTATATTCATAGTTATGCTAGGACAATAGGCATCACCAGCGTTCCTGGAGGACAGGGCTTGCCCCTGGCAAGGGAGGACATCTGGTAACACTAGCTTTAGGCCGATCTGTACACAGCTCCACTATGAATCTAAATGCTGAAGTGCCCTAAGACAAGTGTCTGGACCTCTTCTCTCCCCCTCACTTCTTACAGGCCTTCGCTCATATCTTGGGGAGCTCTCTCGAAGCTCCCTGTTATAAAATTTCAGCATCTATCCTGCACTTCCAATCCTCCTTGCTTGTTTTAGTTTTTTTTTTTCTTCACACATATCACCATCTATCATACTATACATTTTATTTATCTAGTTTATTTTCAGTCCTCCCACTAAAATGCTTGAGGCAGGAACTTTTTAAATCGATTTTGTTCTCTGCTTTACCCACAGTGCCCGGAGAAGTGCCTGGCATATTCAAATATTTGTTGAATTAATGAAAGAATCCAGATGTTTAGGGAATTGTTCAGGGCCCATTTCTTTGAAGAAATGTTCTTTGATTGATGTGTAGCCACCCTAACCACTTTACATGTGTTTAATCTACTTGTCTATCACCGATTTGTCAGTTGTCATTCTGCGGTAGCTTGCACATTACTATGATGCTGGGAGCTATGCCACCAGTATTTCAAGTGACCAGCAAGGTCACCCATGGTAGACAGGTTTCAGCAGCACTTCCAGACTAAGACTAGGAAGGTTTACTTCTGAAAATTAGCCAAGGAAAACCACAATAATTACAGCAGAACATTGTTCAGCGTAGTGTGGGAAGATGAGACCCCTAGATTAGAAGGCACTGAAAATGCAGTCCGTAGCAATGGGCTTCAGCATGCCAGCAACCACAAATACGGCCCAACACTGGGTGACAGTTGTTCTCTTGTTGTTCGTGAAGCTGTCCTGGGCTAGAGTCATCTCAATGGCAACTTATAACAATCTGCTGACAGTGTCTCTATAAATCTTGACCTACATTTCATTAAACACAGTGGGTCTCAAGCAGGGGTGGTTTTGCCTCCAAGGGAATTTGGTTCTGCCTGGAAACAATGGGTCAGAAGGTACTACTGGCACCTAGTGGGTAGAGGCCCAAGGGTGCTGCTAAACTTGTTACAGTACACAGGGCAACCCTTCATAACAAAGAATTGCCTAGACAAAGCATCAGTAGTGCTGAGGTTGAGAAACCCTGACTTAACCTAATTATGTTTTTATTTTTGTTAGGTGGTGTCCAGTTGCTTCTGACTCATGGCAATCCAATGTACAATAGAACTGAGCACTGCTCGGTCCTGCGCCACCCTTGCAATCATTGCCATGCTTGAGCCCATTGTTGCAGCCACTGTGTCAACCCATCTCTTTTTCACTGACCTCTATTTTTCCAAGCATGATGGAACTGGGACTTCTCTGGGGACTGATCCCTCCTGACAACACGTCCGAAGTAAATGAAATGTAGTCTTGCCATCCTTGCTTCTAAGGGGCATTCTGATCGTTACTTCTTCTAAGACAAATTTGTTCAAGCTTTGGCAGTCCATGGTATATTCGGTATTCTTCTCCAACACCACAACTCAATTCTTCTTTAGTGTTTTTTATTCATCATCCAGCTTTCACACATGTAAGAGGTAATTGAAAATGTTTTGGCTTGTATCATGGGTTGAATTATGTCCTCCCCAAAATGTGTGCAGTAATTTGGCTGGGCCCTGATTCCTGATACTGTGCACTATTCCTATATGTTGTAAACTTTGCCTGTATGATGTTAATGAGGGAGGAAGGGTGGCAATTGTATTGGTGGGGCAGGACTTAATGTGTAAGATTGTATTATGCCTTGAGGCAATGTCTTGGGATATAAATGAAAGGGAAGCAAGCAGAAAGTTGGGAACCTCATACCATCAAGAAGCAGCACTGGCAGCAGAGCATGTTCTTTGGAAGGGACCTGGCATCCCTGTGCCTCAGCAGCTCCCAGTTCAGGTGAAGGCTGACAACAAGAACCTTCCTCCAGAGCCAGCAGAGAAAGGTCCCCTAGAGCTGATGCCCTGTATTTGAACTTGTAGCCTACTGGGCTGTGACAAAATGAATGCCTCTTTTTAAAGCCCGTCCACTTGTGGCATTTCTGTTAATAGCAGCACTAGATGACTAAGACAGCTTGGGTCAGGTGCATCTTAGTCTTTAAGGTGATGTCTTTGCTTTTCAACACTTCAAAGAAGTCTTTTGCTAAGTATTTGAGCAATGCAATACATTGGTTGATTTCTTGACTGCTCCTTCCAGGGTGTTGACTGTGGATCCAAGTAAAATAAAATCATTGACAACTTCAATATTTCCCCCATTTACCATGATGTTGCTTATTGGTCCAACTGTGAGGATTTTGTTTTCTTTATGTTGAGGTGTAATGCACATTGAAGGCTGTGGTCTTTGATCTTCATCAGTAAGTGTTTCAAATCCTCTTCACTTCCAGCAAGCAAAGTTGCATCATCTGTATAATGCAGGTTGTCAATGAGTCCTCCTCTCATTCTGATGCCCCATTCTTCTTCATATAGTACAGCTTCTTGGATTGTTTGCTCAGCAAACATATTGATTAGATATGGTGAAAGGATACAACCCTTTAGCACATCTTTACTGACCTTAAGCCATATAGTGTCCCTGTGTTCTGTTCAAACAGCTATGTCTTGATCTATGTACAGGTTTCTTATGATCACAATTCTGGAATTTCTGTCCTTTGAAATGTTGTCTGTAATTTGTTTTGATACACACAGTAGAATGCCTTTGCATAGTCAATAAAACACAGGTAAATATCTGTCTAGTATTCTCCGCTTTCAGCCATATTAGGAGTTATTTATTCTGCGTTTAGTAAGAGGTAAGCTCCTTGAGCCACCACACGCATGTCAGTTTATCATAATTTGGCATGTCAAACACAAATGACTGAAAATCAGACAGATTTTGGTACGACATCGAGGACATCATACATGCAGAACCAAAAGGTTTTTAAAAAGACAGGAAAGTCTGGAGGCAAGATGAGAAGGCAGAGGGGGGCAGGAGCTGGTTGAATTAACATGAGAAATACAGGATGTAGGGGAGGAGTGTGCTGTCACCTTGTGGGGAGAGTAGCTAGTGTTACATAATAAATAAAGTGTGTCTAAGTTTTTTTTTATGAGAAACTGACTGGAATTGTAAACTTTCACATAAAACATGAGAGAGAGAAAAAAAAAAGAAAGAAAAGACCAATATGGATGTCAGAAAAAAACCTCTAAAACTTCCTCTTGAACATCTAATAGCTAAAGCAACTGGAAGAAATGAGGAGACAAAGTAAAGTATTATGATGAAATGTGCAAAGACCTGGAGCTAGAAAACCAATAGAGAAGTATGTGGTTAGTATTTCTCAGCCTTAAAGAACTGAATAAAAAGATTAAGCCTTGAGTTGCAATTTACCGAAAGTTTCTATCTGCAAAATACTGAATGACACAGGAAGCAGCAAGAAAGTGGAAGGAATATATAGAATCACTGCACCAAAAAGAATTAGTCAACACCTCAACCATTTCAGGAGGTAGCATATGATGAAGAACCAATAGTACTAAAAGAAGAAGTCCAAGCTGCACTGAAGTCGGTGGTGGAAAATAAGCCTCCAGGAATTGATGAAATACCAATTGAGATGTTTCAGCAAATGCAAAGCTGGAGGTGCCGGCTCATCTGTGCTCCCAAATTTGGAAGACAGATACCTGGCTAGCCAACTGGAAGAGATTCATATTTGCGCCCATTCCAAAGAAAAGTGACCTAGCTGAATATGGAAATTATCCAACAATCCCTTTAGCATCACATGCGAGTGACATTTTGCTGACGACAGTTAAAAAACAGTTGTAGCAGTACATTGACAGGAAACTGCCAGAAATTCAAGGCAGATTCAGAAGAGGATGTGAAATAAGAGACATCACTGTTGATGTCAGATGGACCTTGTCTGAAGGCAGAGAATACATGAAAATTGTTCACCTGTGTTTTATTAACTATGCAAAAGCATTCGACTGTGTGGATCATAACAAATTACAGATAACATTGTGAATGATGGGGATTCCAGAATACTTACTTCTGCTCCTGTGGAACCTTTACATAGACCATGAGGCAGTTGTTCAAACAGAACAAGGAGATACTGTGTGGTTTAAAATTGGGAAAGTGTGCATGAAGGTTGTAACATTTCACCATATGAGCAAACAATCTGAGAAGCTGAACTCAATGAGTAAGAACACAATATCAGAACTGGTAGAAGACTCTTTAATAACCTGAGTTGTGCTGATGACACAAACTTCCTTGCTAAAAGCTAAGAGGACTTGAAGCACTTACTGATGAAAGTCCAAGACTACAGCCTTCAGTATGGACTACACTTCAATAACAATAAAAAAATCTTCAAAACTGGGCCAATAAACAACATTATGATGAACAGGGAAAAGACTGAGGTTGTCAAGGATTTCATTTTACTTGGATCCGTAGTCCACTCCTGGGGAAGGAGCAGTCAGGAAATCAAACAAGGTGTTGCACTGGACAAATCTGCAGCAAAAGACCTCTTTATAGTGCTGAAAAGTATAGATTTCACTTTGAGGATTAAGGTACAGCTGATCCAAACCGTGGTACTTAGAGGATCAGACAGTGTTCCACTCTGCTGTATACAGTAGGGTCTCTTTGGGTTGGAATCTACCTGATGGCACCTAACAACAAATTCCTTGTGGGCAGAGACAGTGGCTAAATCTCAATGATAAGAAATGTCATTTAAATATTTGTTATTAGTTACCATCCAGATTGTGACACGTGGTGATCCCATGAATGAAAAGTAGAACTGTTCCATGGGTTTTTCGAGAATGTGACCTTTTGTAAGCAGATTGCCAGGTTTGTCTTCCGAGGTACCTCTGGGTGGGCCTTAACCATTAATCTTTTGGCTGAGCCATTTTCACCATCCAAAGAACTATCATTTAACACTTTGTTAGGTGCCACCAAGTCATTTTTTTCCCCTAACTTATATCGATTTCATGTGATGGAGTAGAATTTCCCAGTAGTGCCTTCTCGGCTGTCGTCTTTACAGAAGCAGTTCTTTCTCCTGTGGAGCTGCTGGGGGAGATTTTGAACTAATAAACTTTTAGTTAGCAGCTTAACTACTGACATCACCAGGTCCCTTTGTCACTTAATACTAATTTATGGCTGTCGAGTGGATTTTGACCCACAGTGACCTTGTAGGACAGAGCAGCACTGCCCCATAGGACTTCCAAGAAACGGCTGGTGGTGGATATGAACCGCCAGCCTTTTGGTTAGCAGCAGAAGTCTTAACCACTATGAATTTGATACCAGAGGGCTTATATCTTTTGACAGTTAAATTCGTTTCCTGGAAAAATAAGAGATGATGGTAAGATCTTTATATGGGAAGGGAGACCAGGATATTTAGTCTTTTGGGTCTCATGAGACGCATGACCTGGAGTCTGCCAAGAACACTTGTATAATAGATGTTCAAAACCTTTCATGGGAAAACTATCCTAGCACAAAATGTTTTTTTTCCTGCTAATATTAACTTTGGTTTTATTTCAGATCAATGGAGGTCAAAACCAGGAGATACCATAAATTGTGTGGAGCCTGTCATAGCTGTCAAATTATGCTTTGATAGAGCTTCTGGTGGCTAATGATATGATTATCATCCAGAGTGGACATGGTGGGAGGGGGCTTTCTGGATGCTTCTGGCCCACCATGGAGGCACTTATAATGGAGTGTTATCTAGAGCCTCTTGGCTGTAGTGAAGGATGAAGTTGTGAATGGGGTTATTTTTAATAAATAAATTAGGATAATTGAAAACAAGTAAAGATCTGAATTTAAAGCAACTTACTGTCCCAGACCCGAGATTGATGATGAGTGCAAGTTTTCCTGAAGATCTTCTGTGGTACGATTAGCTGTGCTGGGAGTCGGGAGAGATAATGTCTTTTCACATATAAAAGATCCTATTGATTTCCTGTTAGTATTATCCTGAAAATGTGCAGCATGTATCTATATGGCAGAGACAATCTTCCATCACTTGCTTTATGGGAAGAGAATGGTTATTGTATCTCTTCCCATAAAATATAATCTCTTTTTCACTTCTAAAATTTGCCCATCCCTCTGGGAACTTCCAGTTGTAATCTTCGGGAGTGAATTGATTTTTTTCTTTTCTTTTTTGCATATGCCAGTATTTTTATATTTGGCTTCTTTACATTTTTTCGTTGTTCTCTGGAGTCTGGCTTTTCTAGATTGTTATTTGAGCTGGTCTAATATATACATATAAATCAGCACTATTGAGAGGCACACAAACATTTGCATAATGGTAAATGTCAATGTCCCAAGTGACTTGCTGTGACTGGAGTGCCCTCTTTTGTCCCTTGTTGGGAGCTAGTATTAGTTAGTGCCCAGGAGGGCTTTGGAGGCAATCAGAGGTTGCCTAGCGTGTTCCAATAGAGAAAGAATGCAGAAAATCCAACTCACTGTAGCAAGGAAATGCTCTTTGTGCTGATTGGTGCTCTCAGTGTTAAGTCTGGATGTATCTTCAGCATCAATTAAGACTCAAGAGCAGAGTCCTTCATATTTAAACATCATGCTCTGAGCATCATCTTTCTGAACTAATGAGTTTGGCTGAGAAGACCCCAGCAATGCGCTTCTGTTCAGACCTTACCTATCTGGGAGTTTGCAAACTGCAACAGTGGCTACAACGCCTGCTCTTGTGATTCTGTCTTCTCTTCTTCATTAATTTATACCCACCCTCAGTTTTCCTGTCCAAATTCCCCTTACCCTTGGAGATCCCATTCCTCTGTGAGTCCCCTTCCACAGTTTCTCCCGTCTTAACAGCTTTCCCTCTCATCTGTGAACTCCTGTGACACTTTTGGATGGCATCGCCCCAGCCAGCATTTAACTGCAAACACATTTGATTGCTCTTTGCTTATTACCTGTGGGCTGGTTTGCAGCAGTATCACAGCACTCTGCCTTTCTGTTCTACTCTTTTCTCACCCCCTCCACTTCCACACTGTGCCTGTAGCCAACCAATTTATCTTGCACTGGTGCCAGATGACATAAAAAGCTTAAATGTGTCTATATCTATCTCTATCAACTAGTCACAGAGCCCAGTGACTGCACAACGAAGTCCAAATTTCTTAGCTTGTTCGTCAATGCTATCTCCTTGTCCCACCCGAGGTTTGCAACTTGTCTTCTTCTTTCAAGCTGGAGCCCTCTGTCCATCCAATGTGGTCAACTCCCAGGCTCCTCATCTCCCCAGTTCTCTTTCGTCTCTGTATTTTTGCCATTAATGTGTCCCATGCCTGGAAAGCATCACTTTCTTCCTCATTCAGGTGTACTCAAACCAAAGCCAACCCAAGACCTATTCCTTTATGCTCCCGTGAAATTGTATAATTAGGAAGGAGACATGGAGGTTCATGGTTGTGCAGTGATTTTCAAACTGTGTTCTCCAGGACTCCCCTCAGGGGCCACTATGTGTATGTAGGGGCAAAAGCAAGGGGAAAAAGTCAGTCCCTCGTACCCATCCCCTGAGCAGAGATGCTTATGTTTTTTGTTTATTTTTCCATTGTTGTTCTTGGCCGTCCTTGAATTGACTCTAATAGAGACCTTATATATAGCAGAATGAAGCATTGCTAGGTCCTGTGACATCTGCACAATCATTGGAATGTTTGAGCCTATTGTTACAGACGCCTTGTTTCTGCTGATCCTCTGCTTTAACAAACAAGATGTCCTTCTCTAGTGATTGGTCTTCTCTGATGACCTTCCCAAAGCAAGCAAGACATAGTCACTCCATCCTTGCTCCTGAAGAACATTCTGGCTGTACTTCCTCTTAGACTGAGTTGTTCCTTTTTCTGGCAGTCCGTGACACATTCAACATTTTTCCCCAATACCACAGTTCATACATGGTTCCTATGTATTGTTTACAATTCCACACAGTGTTTAAAAAAGGGTTTTGCGCTGTAGAAATCAGACTGGAGAGCATCACTGAAAGATCTATCAATGATGAAATGACAGCAAAATGTTCCAAAAGAGTCACACGGAGCTAAAGGTCCTTGCTCAGGAAACACTTAAGAAAACAAAGTCTATAATGCTTTTATCTAGATTTCCTAGAACTGTACTCTTTGCAAGGGATAAACTCAATTATTACAATTCATTGACTCCAAAAATGTAACTTCCACATAGTCCTGCCCATTCCAGTTCATCAGACCGGCAGCTGCTACCCATTAATGCAATGACTGCTTGCCACATTATTAATCTATTTTATAAGAATGAAGGGATGGTAGTGGGGATTCTCTGATACCGAAGTGGACATCTGCCAGATCACATCTGGCCAGGGGTTGGTAGAACAATGACTTCATAAAAGAATCAATTCTTGTTCCTTTTAGCTGACCTTAAGGCCATCTTCTCAAGGTTACTTTTCTCTATTGTAATATAAAAATTAAATTTCTGTCTGTATGATTTATACAGTGCTATTTCTTTGAGAAGTTAACAGCACATGTTATATGTTAGCAATGTCCCGTTACGATGAGAAGAGGAAAGTCTATATTTACGACCAGTTTTCAAATCTAGAGACAGGTACAGAAAGAAGAGCTGGACTTGAAACCCTACCTTCCCGTGCCTGGGAATGCAGTTTCCTTGAGGTCATGTTAGACCCTATAAACCCATTGCCTTTGAGTTGATTTAGACTAGTAGTGATCCTACAGGACACAGTTAATTGCCCCATAGGGTTTCCAAGGAGTGGTTACTGGATTCAAACTGCAGAACTTTGGGTTAGCCGTTGAACTCTAGACCACTGTGCTACAAGAGCTCCTATTAGATCCAAGAGGAAAAATGTTCCAGGGGTTGTGGTTGTTAGGTGCCATTGAGTTGGTTCCTACTCGTAGTGACCCTATGTACAACAGAATGAAACACTGCCTGGTCTTGCACCATGTCCACAGTTGTTTTTATGCTTATGCCCATTGTTGCAGCCACTGTGTCAATCTATCTTGTTGAGAGTCTTCCTCTTTTCCACTGACCCTCCACTCTACCAAGCGTGATATCCTTCTCCAGGGACTGATCCCTCCTGACACGTCCAAAGTATGTGAAATGCTGTCTTGACATCTTTGCTTTCAAGGAGCACTCTGGTTGTACTTCTTCCAGACCAGATCTGTTTGTTCTTTTGGCAGTCCATGGTATGTTCAATATTCTTCTCTAACACCACAATTCAAAGGCTTCAGTTCTTCCTCTGTCTTTCTTATTCATTGCCCAGCTTTCGCACACAGGTAATGCAATTGAAAATACAATGGTTTGGGTCAGGCACACCTTGGTCTTCAAGGTGACATCTTTACTTTTCAATACTTTAAAGAGGTCCTTCGCAGCAGATTTTCCCAATGCAGAGCATCTTTTGATTTCTTGACTGCTGCTTCCATGGGTGCTGATTGTGGACTCAAGTAAAATGAAATCCTTGACAACCTCAATTCTTTTTCCATTAATGACAATGTTGCCTACTGGTCCAGCTGTGAGGAGTTTTGTTTTCTTGATATTGAAGTGCAGTGCATGCTGAAGGCTATGTTCTTTGACAATGTTTCAATTCCACTTCACTTCTAGCAAGTAAGGTGATGTCATCTGCGTAATGTAGGTTGTTAATGAGTCTTCCTCCAATCCCAATGCCTCATTCTTCTTTAGAGGTGGAGAGAGTGAACTGCTAAGCCGTCACACCCTAGGCCTTCAGCTGGGCCCTTGTTTATGGACATCTCTCTCTCTTAACTCTTGTAAAATTAAACTAAGTTTCTCCCAGAATTTGCCATAAACTTCCTTAGACCTTTTGCTTCAGAAGTCTGGTCACAAGACTTGCAACCTATGTTGTCATCGAGTTAGCTCCAACTCATGGTGACCTCATGTGAAGCAAAATGTAATGTTGCCAGGGCCTGCACCGTCTTCACAATCCTTGGTATACTTGAGCCCATTGTGTTAATCCATCCCATGGAGGGTGTCCCTTGATTTGCTATCTACTTTATCAGACACACTATCCTTTTCTAGCAACTGGTTTTTCCAGATGACATGTCTGAAGTAAACGATCCAAAGTCTCACCACCTTTGCTTCTAAGGAGCATTCAGATTGTAGGTCTACCCACCTACAGGACTTACATTTTCTTAAAATAAGCTTTGGAAATCAACTATCAGTCAGTGAATCATCAGTGGATTTATTGAATGCCCATAGGAAAAGTGAATCAGGAAAGTGTGGCTAAATCTTCCTGCAGAAATTCACAAGATTCTTCTCTCCCTACCTGTCCCCCCAACCTGCCAACAAATACAGATTTCACATCTCAGATCTTTGAGCATTTTCAGAAAGAAAGTGGGAATTCTTTCGCAGTCCAGGTGGGATTATTTATCCTGACACAGATGGATATTTGGTTGAAATGTGAACCCCCTTGTTTTCTCTGAAGGTAAAATTCTTTTTCTCATAAGAGCCTATAACTAGGTTCATAAGTCAGTATCATCTACTCTGATTACCTGGTTTCATCAGGGATTTGCCATAGATTTCCTATGTTTCTGATCAGTTGCCATGGATGTGGCTTTTGTTATCTCAGATCTCAGTAACTAGAAGCTGCACAGTTGGGGCTTCACCCAGTAAGAATTGTTGTGCTCAAAGCTCTCAGGATAAACCTTGTTTGTTTGTTTGTAATTCTTTTTCATGGGGATGGAAGGATCACAGATAAAGGAGAAGCAGTGGAGAGCAGAACTGAAATAAATTTGCCATACGCTTGTTTATTACCAAACATTTGCATCTCATCTTCACTCAGAGCATAAATTTCAAGTGTGGTTTAAGCTTTGGAGACATTTCCCTTTGAGGTTGTTGGGGCTAGGGGAGCCTCTCTGTCATTTCCTTTCTGTCCTCATCGTGTTTGTCACCGCAGTGTAACTACTTGTGTAGCTGTCTGTCTTTTCTCTCCCTTCCTCCCCATGCAACTGTGAAGCCCTTGAGTGGGAGTGCAATTCACTATGACATTCCCCAAAGCCTGGCAGAGGTGTCCGGAACACAGAGAGTTCTCAACATGTATTCAGTAAATGAATGACTACTTTTTTTTGTGTTTCTCTCTTCTTTCTCAACTGAAAAACACAATTAAACCTCAGATCTCTTGTTTGAGACAGGGCTCTTCTGGTTGTAAGACAGAAAACACTCAAAGATGAAGGTGGGGATGTAGAGGAATGTGCCAAGGTACAGGACCCCAGGAAGAGCTGGACAGGTAGAAATAAGGAATTACAGACACTAGAGGGGACAGTTCTGGCCCCAGAGCTTACCCTGGGGATCTTAGGCGCTGGAATTTGTGGGTTTTACTCATTATTCTGCCTCTACCAGGAGACAGCTGTGCTATTCACATCTTCTCTGTTCTTTCCTTGTTCCTGTTTCTTTGCTGCTGTTGTTTGCTGCCCTCCAGCCAGCCCTTGACTCATGTGGACCCCATGTACAGTGGAATGACATGCTACCCATTCCTGTGCCATCCCCGTGATTGCTGGCAGGGACCTTTGTGAGCCATAGGGTTTTCACTGACTGAATTTGGGAAATCAATTGCCAGACCTTTCTTCTTAGTCCATCTTAGTCCAGAAGTGCCGCTGAAGCCTGTTTAGCATCCTAGCAGCGCTCAAGCCTCCAGTAATGGATGAGCAGTGGCCATGCGGGAGGCGGGAAGTCTGCCCATGGACCACCGATGGAGTCGCCCTCTCTCCATTTGGTCTTCGTGTTTTCTCTAGTTGGCAGTTTCTGCCTCTCCTCCGTTACTTCAGTTGTCCAAGGCTCTCTGTTGTCTCTCTGGCTTCTTTCTGTGTTGCAATGTTTAATTTTCAACTGATCCGTTCTTTCCCTCCTATGGCTTCTTCCTTCAAAATTCCCTAAGGCAGGCATATGATTGATCCAACTCATCCTTCTAGACAGGGCAATATATCACTGACGAATTGGCTGTCTCTGGGCCGGGGTACTAGTCCTGTCAGATGTGACTGGAGGTCATTGTCCATGCTACAAGAACACGTCTGCCTATGGGCAGCCTTCACAACAATAGATGCAGGTAGGGAGTTGGGGCCATTATTTAAAGTTGTCTCTTCAATGCCCTCCCTTGTGTGTAGCAGCATTGTGGTTTAGGGGCTTGACTTAGGCTTGGCATGAAGAGGGCTGTTGAAGCCAGTCAAGGTAATCCCACTCCTGCTGGTTCTTGATCAAAGGATCCAAGTGTAGCTCAGCACATGGTATGCATCTGTAGCAGAAGCTGGATTGTGGATGGGCTTACAAACCAATGGGATGCTTCCTGTGGGCCAATGTTTGGAGCACTGTTCAGAGAGGAAATGTCCTAGTTCTTAAGAGATAACCATGTAGGGGGGTGTAAAGGCATTGCTGATATGGAGGCCCATTACACTGCTGCTGTCTTATTTCTGCACTGAGGATATCACCACCTCAAAGTGGTCAGACTTCGAACACAGCAGGGAAATTGAGTCAAAGCCAGTGAATTAGGCAGGTTCCAAAGCCCACCCTTTCTCACAACCTCTAGTTATGCGATCTAAGAAACATCCTTATTGTTTAAGTTTATTTGCAGTGGGCTTTCATTATTTGCTGCTGAAAGCATGGAGTGGGGTGGACTTGCAGTGTCTTCTCTGTGTGCCTCAAATGGTTAAGTCTGAGCTTCAAGCAGGAGCAGGGCTGGCCTCCCAGGCATGCAGCTGGGCAGCCACACAGGGCTTGCATTTGGTTTAGTGCTCCGCTGTTGCTGTCTTGAAATTCTGAACAATGTTTTAGCAAGGGGCCTGTATTTTCATTTTGCACTGGGACCTGCAAATTGTATAGTCAGTCCAGGGCAGGTAATACAATATATAGAATAGGAGTTGTGTAAACTGTAAGGTACCGTATAGAATAGCATTTAATATTATATGTAACCCTCCAGTTTGTTTCTCCTTTCTTCAGCAGGAACAAAAGACACCATGTGGGTCTTCATTGTCTAGTGTCATGGATCTTCCTGCCAGCAAACTTTGTTAGATGATCCAGCTGTCTGCAGCTTCCAAGCACCCTGCATAGACTGCAGGTCTGTCCAGACCCTTGGTGCTCTTGTAGGGATGTGGAGAGACAGGTAGAAAATTCATTAGTGATAGATGTTTCTTCTCCATTTCCAAGAGCTTTGGGAAGTATGTGGTCAGTTAAGGAGACCCTAGGTGGTGCAAATGGTTAACACACTTGGCTGCTGACCAAAAGGCTGGAGGTTTGAGTCCACCCAGAGGTGCCTTGGAAGAAAGGCCTAGTGATCCACTTCTGA
Organism: Heterohyrax brucei; assembly: GCA_028571685.1. NCBI lineage: Eukaryota > Metazoa > Chordata > Mammalia > Hyracoidea > Procaviidae > Heterohyrax > Heterohyrax brucei. The sequence goes on from CM053140.1 coordinate 35,695,539, forward strand.
AAAGTCAGCATCGAAACCCTGCTCAGTGGTACCCTGGTACGCTTGGGATTGCCATGAGTCAGAATTAACTCAATAGTAAGTGGTGTTTTAGTCATCTGGTGCTGCTCTAACATAAATTCCATGAGTGGATGCCTTTAACAAAGAAAACTATCCTCTCCCAGTCCAGTAGTTTAGAAGTCTGAATTCAGAGTGCTGGCTCCAGGGGAAGGCACTCTCTCTCTGATGGCTCTGGAGGACTGTCCTTGTGTTGCATTGGTCTTTATTTGATCTGAGAGCATCCCTGTGAAGGAGCCTCAGGTCTGAAGGACATGCTCTGCTCCCGGTACAGCTTTCTTGATGGTATGAGGTTCCCAAGCTTCTGCTTGTTTCCTTTTCCTTTTATCTTTTTCAGGATAAAAGGTGATGCAAGCCACACTCCAGGGAAACTTCCTTTATACTGGAGCAGGAAGGGTGTTACAGTCCCACTCTAATCCTCATTAACATAATCCAGTCTATCAACCACAATTGGAGATTAGGATTTGCAATGTAACAAAATCCCAAAACAGGAGGCAATCACACAATACTGGGCATCATGGCCCAGCCAAATTACTACACCCATTTTTAGGGGAACACAATTCAATCCGTGACAAGTGGTTTACTGGTTTATGGTCAGTTAAAATTTGACTGTTGTTTAATTGCTAAACAAACAAGTAAGCCAAAGCAAAGCAACAACCTCCGCACCCCCATGCACACATATCAAAAACCCAAAAAACAAGAACTACTATTTGCTGAACTTGAATTAAGTCCACTGCCCAGGATGCAATCTTCCTCTGTCCTTCGGGGATGAGGCTTGGACTCACAGCTGAGTTGTCCTAACTTTGACCTTCTTGGAGTTTTGTTTGTCTCCACTGATGTGGCTTTCCGTGTCTCACATAGAAAGAATGGCTGTTTGAATCAGCCTGTCCTTTTCATTCTGCTGCTGTTGTCACGGAGTGAGCGTTACTTTGGAGATAATTAATGTGTCCCATTTTAGTACAAAAATATACCTTGTCCCAGGTCAGATGACAAATGTAACCATAAAAAAGTTTAAAATGCTATTATTTAAAATTTATTTTCTCATAAAAAATGGTTACTGAAATGATCGTAATTTGAATAACTTGCTATATAGTTATAATACATTAGGTTTGGCATGGGTCCAGGTTTGGTAATAGTGGATTTTTGTGAGATCTCAACCAGAGTTAGGAACGAACAGCCAGAGTCTTCATTATCACTTTTTTCAGAGGAGACTCAATTCCTTGTCTATTTCGTTTTCTATTGTTTCGAAACTGTGGCTGTAGAGTACCAGATTTTATTCTTTCTTCACTACCTGAAGGAGCTCCTCAGTAGCACAAATGATTAAAACACTTGACTGATAATCAAAAGGTCGATGGTTCGAGTCTACCCAGAGGCATGTTGGAAGTAAGGTCTCGCAATCTACTTCCTAAAAATCAACTGTTAAGAACCCTATGGAGTGCAGTTCTACCCTGACAGACACAGGGTCACCATGAGTTGAAATCTACACCACAAGTCAGAATTGGCTCTGGGGCAGCTAACAGCAGCAATACCAGCCCCATCCCTAAAATGTCATTTCATTGTGAATTTAATGTGGAGGTTTAAAGATTTTTTTGCTTGTTTGTTTTAAGTAGACTTTAATTCTTGGTTAGGAGAAAGTACGTCCATGCTGGTTGGAATTCACTGGTCTCTTCGTATTCACGTTGGGACCTGTGATGCTTGTCTGACCTTATAGTCCTCTGTCATGAATGGAAGTAGGAAGTCAGTTGTTATCTTTTAGAGAAGAGCTTTAGTCCAAGAAACCTTCAGTGCTCCTGGTGCAGGGTAAGGATGCAGGCCACCAGCTGGCAGGCAGCAGCTATATTAATGATTGCAATCAAGCATGCTGGGAGCTGTTTAATTAATATAGGCTGTTGAATTAATCTTCACAACATCTTATGAGAAAGTATATTAGTTTCCTATTGCTGCTGTAACAAATTACCACAAACTTAGGGGTCTAAAACAACATCCATTTCTTGTTTTACAGTTCTGGAGGAGATGGGTCCTGTTGTTTCTAGTCACTGCCAAGTAGTTTCCAACTCGTGACAACTGCATGCCCAGGAGAACGAAACGTTGCCTGGTCCTGTGCTATCTTCATGACCATTGTATGTTTGAGCTTCTTGTTTCAGCTTTGTGTCATTCCATCACATGGAGCATCCCCTGGCTTTTACTAACCCTCTGTTTTATGAATCATGATGTATTTTTCTAGTGACTGGCTTCCCTAATGATGTATCCAAAGTGAGTCAAAAGCTTGCTATCTCTGCTTCTAAGGAGCACTCTGGTTATATGTCTTCTAAGATTGATTTGTTTGTTCTAGCATCCCAGGGTACATTTGCCAACATTACTCTTATGAGTCTAAAATCAAGTGGTTGGCAGGGCTGCATGCTTTCTGGAAGTTCTGTAAAAGAATCCATTTCCCTGCTTTTTCTAGCTTCTGGAGATCACCTGCAGACCTTGTCTTGTGGTTACTTCCTCTGTTTTCAAAGTCAGCAACGTGCTGTCTTCAAACCCCTCCCTCTGACCTCTACCTTAGAAAATGATCTCTTGCCCATTTTAATTTTTTTTATTATGATTGAATGAAAATGTACATTCCCATATAAATTGCATGGCCTACGATATGCAGCTCCCACTGCTCTCCCTGCCTGGTGACAGCATATTCTTCCTCTCTACTCCATACATGTCTTATCCTCCCAACAATCTCCTATCCCCTCTTCTCCACCCACTCCCCTTCCTCCAGTAAAAGATTGGCAGGACAACTTCCTATAGAGGCATAGAACCATACAGTGCACACATGATATGGTCACTCTGTGTCACCAAGACCAATCCATTCCTAGCCAAGAGTTGACTTCCGTTGTGATTTATGGACAGGGGCAGCATCAGGGCCAGAGGCCATGCTCCCAGGGGAACCCCGAGGCCTGTGGACCATCAATTACGGTCTTTTAGTGGAGCTTTCAGAGTGCACCCCTTTTTATTCTTCTGTTGCCAGTGAGATTCAACTTTGTGAGCTCCATCACGGCTATCACTGGTGGTAGCTGGGCACCATCTGGTTCTTCTGGTCACAAGTTCATGTAGTCACCCACTCACATGGGTCTCTGTCTTCTGGGTTCTCTTTCACCCATGTCATTTTGGTCCTTGGTGATCATCCATTTGTGCTAAATTGGGGCCATTTGCTCTACCCTCAGATGGCAGCTCAGCAGCTTTTAAGACCCCAGATGCCACTCACCATTGTGGGGTGCAGAGGGTTCTCTTAGCAAAATGATAGTTGTACCAAGTGGCCTCAGTTTCCCATGAGAGCATAGCCCCTGGTACCCTGCCCCAGCTACTCTGTCCTTGTAATATTGGATTAAGATGGGAGGAGTAATCATGTTATGTTGAAGTCCAGTTAATATTGATCTTCTTTCTAATGTATGCTCTCCTGGTATTTCACCCAAACAAGTTTCTACCAGCTATCTAATCTAAACCCTCCCCCCTGCCCTCTCTCTCTCTCCACCCTTGCAGCCATCAAAGAGTCTTTTCTTCTATGCATAAGTCTGTGTCTAAGTTCTTATCATAGGGGTCTCATACAATATTTGTCCTTTTGTCACTGACTACTTTCACTCAACATAATGTCCTCCAGTTGAAAGCAGGTTAAGAGATGTTTCCTAAAATCATTGTTGTTCTTTATCATTGCATAGTGTTCCCTTGAGTATATATTCTGTACTTTACCTATCTGTGCCTCTGTTGTTGGGCATCTGGTTTGATTCCATCTTTTTGCTATTGTGGACTGTGCTGCAGTAAACATTCATGTGCATGTATCAGTTGGTGTGAATGGTCTTGATTCTGTAGGATATATTCCGAGCAGTGGAATTACTGGGTCAGAAGGTATGTCTAGATCCTGCTTTTTAAGAAAGTGCCAGATTGTTTTCCAAAGAGGTTGCACCATTTTGTAATCCCACCAACAGTCTAGGAGAGTTCCAATTTCTCCACAGCCTCTCCAGCACTTGTTGTTTTGCATTTTGTGGATCATGGCCAACTTTGTTGGAATGAGATGATATCTCATTGTAGTTTTGATCTGAAGTTCTTCAATAACTAATGATCGTGAGCATGTCTGCATCTGTTTTTTTGGCTGCCTGGATCTCCTCTTTAGAGAAATATCTGCCCATCTCCTTTGCCCATCGCTTAAGTTTATGATTAATCTTTTTCTTGTTGATATTTTGTAGTACCTTATAGATTATGGAGATCAGGCATTGGTCTGACATATAGTTGCCAACTGTTTTTTTCCCATTCTGTAGGTGACCTTTTAATTCATTAATGAAGTCTTTGGATGAACGAAAGTGTTTGATTCTCACTAGTTCCCAGAACCCTTGCCCATTTTTAAATTCTCTTCTTTGGTCACATCTCTTTCTCTGGCTTTGGCCCTCCTGCCTGCTTCTTATAAGGACCCTTGTGGTCATATTGGGCCCACTCAGATAATTCAGGATAATTTCCCTACTTCAAGATTATTGACTTGATCACGTCATGTTGTTGTTAGGTGCCATTGAATCACTTCCAACTCATAGTGGCCCTGTGTGTAACAGAGCAAAACACCACCCAGTCCTGCCCCATCCTTACGATCATTGCTATGCTTGAGCTCCTTGTTGCAGACACTGCATCAGTCTATCTCGTTGTCTTCCTGTTTTTTGCTGACCCTCCACTTTACCTAGTATGATGTCCTTCTCCAGGGACTGATCCTTCCTGATGATATGTTCAAAGTATGTGCCACGAAGTCTTGCCATCCTTCCTGTAAGGAGCATTCTAGGTGTACTTCTTCCAAAACAGATTTGTTGGTTCTTCTGGTAGTCCATGGTGTATATTCAATATTCTACAAAGTCCCTTTTGCCATGAAAGGTCACTTATTCATAGGTTCTGGAGATTAGGGGTCATTTTGGAAGCGATTGCTTAGTCTGCTACAGAAAGTTACCATTATTAACCCCAATTTACAAATAAGGGACTTGGGGCTCAGAATGACTTGCTCAAGTTCAGGTGGCTAATGTGGAACATCTGGAGTTTGAACCCAAGTATGTCAAACTCCCAGACATGCCTGTCTGGGCCAGTGCGCATCCGTTCTGCAATGACACGCTTCCTCCCCGGAGGTTAGTAAGTCCCTGTGCTACCCACACCCATATGGGGTCCTGGGCAGTGCCCATGCTATGAAAATTATCTCTCACTGGCTGAAACAAAATCACAAGCCCTTGAATCCAGTGCAGACTGGAAGGACCAGACCAAACTATTAAAATAAAGAAAAAAAAAGGCATCAAGTCAACTTCAACTCATAGTGACCCTGCAAGACAGAGTAGAACTGCCCCACAGAATTTCCAAGGAGTGTCTCATGGATTCGAACTGCTGACCTCTCAGTTAGCAAGTGTAGCACTTAACCACTATGCCATCAGGGTTTCCAATGACCAGACCAGATCGGGATTCAGAAAATATTTCCCTACTGCACCCCAGTTGTCTGCTGTGGTTATCTGTACCCCAACCCCTATCTCTAATTTTCTCCATGCTTTGTGTGTTTTTGTCTCATTCTTCCCAGTGCTGTCCGTGAGCAGCAGCATCGGCATCACCTGGGCACTGGGTACATGTGCAGACTCTGGCACTCTGCCCCAGATGTACTGAATCGGAACTTGCGTTTTAACCAGCTCCTCCAGAGAATACTTGCACATTAAATCTGGGAAGCCTGGATTTTGAGGCCCACGCTCCAGCAGGGCTTCCTTCCCACCACACCTCTTTCTCCCTCTTGCCACCCCCTCCGCAGGTGTCTGGGGCTTTGATTCCTGCAGCTTGGGAAGATGCATTTGCAAAAGGTCTATGTTGCTCTTTCTGTCTTAGCTTTTTTGAGCTGGCAGAAGAGACACCGCCTGGCACCGCTTAACTGGCCCTGGAGCTGGGGTGGGGGAGGCATCTTGGTGACCTGTCAGTCTGGAGTCCAGCAAGTTCTCCCGGGGGCTGCTAGAGCACACTGGGCAATGGCTAGAGCAGCCTCGGCCGCTGCATCCGTCTCCCATGTACCAGCTGCTGCGAGAGGAGAAGGGGAAGATGTGAAATGACTTTGACCTTGGTGTTTAGTCAGCTTCCTCGCACTCTAAAAGTGCTTCAACATGTTGGCCTGGTACGTTCCGAGCACTGTGGAGTTTTGGCAGAGTGGCTGATAAGTATTTTTAGTTCCTTCCTTCTTAATGTTTGCCAGAAAACCACAGTCATTACTCATGAGCAGGGCAGGTTTCCTCCTGCCCAAGTCTCCAGAAGAACTGGGACTTGCCGTCAGATGCCCACTGAGGAACCCCTCCTCACCCTAGGTTCCTGGGTTGTCTCTGACATCAGTGTATCACCACAACCTACAATAAAGCAAAAGACTGAAGTATTTTTAAATAAAATAAGCCCTAGACTTTTAATTTTTTTTTAAAAATCATTCATTTAACTGAAAAAAGTAATACTAAATTCAAACAAAATTGCAATTTTTTGGAGGCAACTCATTTCTAATTAGTCCCAGGGCCTCTTGGCTAACGTAGGGCAGCATCTGCTTTGGAAAAGGCCTGGTATGCCAAATGGAGACCACCCCTTGGCTCCTTCATGCCAACAGCCTGGGGAATGCCGGCTTGGCACTAACCGGCCCAGGAGAATCAAGGCAATCGAAGTATTAGGATTTCGGCATCCTTCCACAGAATGCCAGGATGCCAATTACCTCTGCCAAGGGGGAAGTGTCTGCAGTCTCAGCAGCTTCCATCACTGTTCCCTGTGTGGATCTTATTTTTAATGGCCGTACCTTGCGGACCACAAGGGATGAAGCTCCCTCAGAAAAATCTTGCTATTGGTGGCAGGATAATGGCCCTAAGAATCTAGTTCAGTAAACACAGGATTCTTCTGTGATGCACTTTCCAAATGAAGCACACACTTTGGGATTAATTAAACTCTTTTCTCACTGCCTGCCAGTGTAACCTTTCTTTTATGCTTCTTAGGGGGGCACACGACATAAAAAGTCAAATCTATTATGTTCATGACTTGGAGGGAAAGATCTGGGACAAAATTACCTTATGTACTTTTTTTCTTTCTTTTAAAAAAATTTCTGTGTAGTAGATCAGATAGTGAGCTCTCTGAGCTGTATATTAGCTGAAGTGACAAACACAACCCAGGAGAAGGCAATTTGGCATAAAGCCTAGAGAGGTCAAAAGGGAAGGCAATGACGAGACCATGATGCCCATTTTTTTCTTTTCTTTTAAAAAATACATTATTGTGCTGTAAGTGAAAATTTACAGTCTAAGTCAATTTGTCGTACAAAAACGTGCACATACACTGCTAACTCTAGCTGCTTGTCCCACGCTGTGACAGTACACTCCTCCTCTCTAGCCTGTCTTTCCTGTGTCCATTCAACAAGCTCCTGTCTCCCCCTGCCTTCTCTCATCTTGCTTCTGGACGGGAGCTGCCCAGTTAGCTTTATGTATCTGCTTGAGCTGAAAAGCAGAGTCTTTGCCAGTATAATTTTAGGTCTTCTAGTCTAGCCCAGTGTTTGTCTAAAGAGTTGGCTTCAGGAATGATATGAGCTCTGATGCCCATTTGTTGACACACTGGGGGCATTAAACAGGGATATGAAAGTTGGGTGTTGCCTGTATAAACCTTAGCCCATGTTCTTGTCCCAGTCTCGTTGCATTTTTGAGTGCATGACATCTAATTAATTGCACAGTTAATTCTTTTCAGTGTTCCATTTTGGCAAAAAGGTCACTGGTCCATCTCTTGGCTGGCTGGAGAAAATCTGCTATCAGTTGTTACCCTCGCTTAAGTCCAGGACAGGGTCACTGGGGCTCAGAAGAAGAAACAGAGAGCAACATCAGGCATGAAGCAGAGCTGAGATTTCAGTGCATGCAAAGCTTCCAAGAAGAAGACTGGTCCAGATGCACTTTCTCTGGGTCCCAGAAGCATCTCCCAGAGCTGCTCTCTCCCTTGTCTTGTTCTCTGGGAGCTTTGAAAACGATGTTTTCATTTTTAAGATTTTTATTTTTATTTTTGGTAATTTTTACCAAAGAAAGGCATGCTCGCACACACGGATGCAAGCACATGTGCACACACATACACATACCCTAAAAAAAAGTACAGAAGAGGTAATGTTGAAAGCAGCATTCTCTCTCTCTAGTTAGCACTCCAACCCTTTCCCAAAAGCAACTTTATTGAATTGTTCCTTTTCATTCTTCTGGAGTCTCCTCTGCTGCTCTATAATTACACCTCTACTCTTTGATTTATCAGTTTTGGATGATATCTTTTGATTCCAAATAGGAAGATGAGGATTTAGCTTATCCATTCTATCCCTTCTCTCTTACCCTCTCTTTTCAAGTAGCAGCTTTATTGAGCTATAATTCACATACCATTAAATTTACTCTCTTAAAATGTCTAACTCAGTATTTTAATATATCCAGAAAGTTGTGCCCCCATTCCCTAAACCCAGGATATTTTTGTTCTTCTAAAAAGAAACTCCATGCCTGTTAACCATCGCTCTCCCATTCTTCCTTTTCCTCATTCCCTGGCAACCTCGGATCTACTTTCTGTCTTTATGGAGTTGCCCATTTTGGACATTTCACATCAATGGAACTACAATATGTAGCCTTTTATGTCCAGCTTCTTTCACTTAACATACTGTTCTCAGGGTTTGACCATGTTGTAGCACGTTATTAGTTCTTCATTCCTTTTTGAGATCAAATAAGATTACAGTGCATGGATAGACCACATTTTGTTTATCCAATCGTCAATTGATGAACATTTCGGTTGTTTCCATTTTGTGGCTATTATGCATAATGCATTTATGAATATTCATGTTCAAGTTTTTGCATGGACATATGTTTTCAGTTTTTCTGGGTATGTACCTAGAAGTGAAATTGCTGGATCATTTGGTAGCTCTATGTTTAACTTTTCAAGAAACCTGTTTTCCAAGTGACTGCATCCACTTTGCATTCCCATTGGCAATTTATGAAAGTTCCAATTTCTCCACATCCTCACCAGTGTTTGCTATTGTCTGTCTCTTTTGTTATACATATCCTTGTGAGTCTGTAGTGGTATCTCACTGCGGTTTTGATTTGCATTTTCTCAATGACTAATAATGTTGACTATCTTTTCATGTTTTTTTCTGTCCATTTGTAGATCTTCAGAGAAATGTGCATTCATGCCCTTTCTCCCCTTGAAAGTTGGATTAATTGTCTGTTGATGAGTTGTAAGAGTACTTTATATATTCTGGATGCTAGATCCTTTGCAGATAGTTGTTGTTGTTAGGTGCCAGTGGGTCAGTTCTGACTGATAGCACCCTATGTACAATAGAAGAAAACACTGCCCAATCCTGCGCCGTCCTCATGATCATTACCATGACTGAGCTCACTGTGGCAGACACTGTGTCTATCCATCTCATTGAGGGTCTTCTTCCTTTTTACCGATCCTGTATTTTACCAAGCATGATGTCTTTCCTCAGGAACTGATCCCTCCTGATAACATGTCCAAAATATGTGAGATAAAATCTCACCACTCTTGCTTTTTAGGAGCATTCTGGCTGTACTTCTTCCAAGACAGATTTGTTGGTTATTCCGGAAGCCCATGTTTCATGGATTGAATTGTGTTACCCCAAAAATGTGTATGGCTGTTTGGGTGGGCCATCATTCCTAATATTGGGTGATGTTCATTTGTGTTGTAAACCCTGCCCCTGTGATGTTAATGAGGGAGGATGGGGGCAGTTGTGTTGGTGGAGCAGGACTCAATGTGTAAGACTGTATTGTGCCTTGATGTAGTCTGTTGAGACGTAAAGGAAGGAAACTAGAGGAGACATTTGGGAGACCTCATATCACCAAGAAGCAGTGCTGAGAGCAGAGCACATCCTTTGGAAAGGGCTCAGGGTCTCTTCACCTCAGAAGCTCCCAGTCCAGGGGAAGGTTGATGACAAGGATCTTCCTTCAGAGCCAGTAGAGAAAGACTTTCCCTGAAGCTAACACCCTGAATTTTGACTTTTAGCCTATTGGATTTTGACAAAATAAAATTTCTCTTTTTAAAGCGATCCACTTGTAGTAGTTTTGTAAAGACAGCACTAGATAACCAAGACACTGTGGTATATTCACTATTCTTCTCTAACACCATCATTCAAAGATGTCCTTTCTTCTTTGGCCTTTCATATTTATCCTCCAGATTTCACATACTTATAAAGTGGTTGAAAACACCATAATTTGGATGAGGTGCACCTTAGTTTTCAAGTTAACATCTGTACTTTTCAATACTTCCAAGAAGTATTTTGCAGCAGACATGTCAAATGCAGTGTGTCTTTTGATTTCTTGACTACTGCTTCCGTGGGTGTTGACTATGGATCCAAGTGAAATGACAATTTCCATCTTTTCTGTTTATTATGATGTTGTTTATTGGTCCGGCTGTGAGGATTTTTGTTTTCTTGATTTGAGGTGTAAACCATACTGAAGGCTGTCATCTTTGATCTTCATCAGTAAGTCCATCAAGTCCTCTTCACTTTCACCATGCAAGGTTGTGTCATCTGTATAACACAGATTGTTAAATGAGCCCTTCTCTAATCCTGATGTCCTGTGCATCTTTATATAGTCCAGCTTCTCAGATTAGTTGCTGGGCATACAGATTGAATAAATATAGTGAAATGATACAACCCCAACAAACAGCTTTTCTAACTTTAAACCACAGAGTACCCCTTATTATGTTTGAAAGACTGCCTGTTTGTCCATGCATGGGTTCCTTATGAGCATAATTAAGTGTTATGGAGTTACCATTCTTCACAATGTCATCTATAATTTGTTATGATCCATCTGGTGTTCTCTTCTTCCAGCCAGGATCTGTCTGACATCAGCAATGATACCACTTATTCCACATTCTTGTCTGAATCCAGCTTGGATTTCTGGCAGTTCCCTTTGATAGACTGCTGGAGCTGCTTTTAAACGACCTTCAGCAAAACTTTACTTGGATGTGACATTAATGATATTGTTTAGTAATTTCAACATTAGATCAGATCACCTCTCTTGGGAATAAGCGTACATATGAATTTCTTGCAGATGGTTGGCCAAGTAGCTGTCTTCCAAATTTCTTGGCATAGGCAATTGAGCACTTCCAGTGCTGCATCCATTTGTTGAAACATCTCAATTACTATTTCGTCAATTCCTGAAGCTTCATTTTTTTGCCAATATCTGTAGCACAGCTTGGATTTCTTCCTTCCAGCCTCAGTTCCTGATTATATCCTACCTTCTAAAGTGCTTGAACACCAACCAATTCTTCTTGGTATAATGAATGTGTATTCCTTCCATCTTTTCTTGATATTCTTGCATTGTTTAATATTTTTTCAGTAGAATCATTCAATATCACAAGTCAAGGCTTGAATTTTTTTTCAGTTCTTTCAGCTTGAGAAATGCTGTACATGTTCTTCCCTGTTGGTTTTCTATCTTCAACATTCTGCATATATCATTATAATGTTTTACTTTGTCTTCTTGAGCCATCCCATGAAATCTTCTATTCAGCTCTTTTATTTCATTGTTTCTTCTTTTTGCTTTAGCTATGTGAAGTTCAAGAGCAAGTTTCAGTGTCTCTTATGATGTTCATTTAGGTATTTTCTTTCTTTCCTGTTCTTTTAATGGCTTTTTGCTTTCTTTATGTATAGTGTCCTTGATGTCATTCCCATAACTTGTCTGATCTTAGTCATTAGTGTTCAGCAAGTCAAGTCTATTCTTGAGATGGTCTCTAAGTTCAGGAGGGGTATACTCACGGTTGTACTTTGGCTCTTGTGAACTTGTTCTAATTGTCCTCAGCTTCAAATTGAACTTGAAACTTGCATATGAGCAGTCGATGGTCTTTTGTGTAATCAGTCCCTGGTCTTGTTCTCACTGATGATATTGAATGTCTCCATCTTCTTTTTGCACAAATGTAGTTCATTTGATTCCTGTATATTCCATCTGGTGAGGTTCATGTGTATCCAAGCCAACTGCCGTTGAGTCATAATCTCCATTTATATTGGTGGGAAAGGGTATTTGCAATAAAGAAGTTGTTGGTCTTGCAAAATTTCTATCATGCAGCTTCCAACATTATTTCTATCACCAACACCATATGTTCCAACCACCAATCCTCCTTCTTTGTTTTGAACCTTCATATTCTAATCACCAGTAACTATCAATACATCTTGTGTGGATGCTCTATCAGTTTCAGACTGCAGAAACTGGTAAAAATCTTCAGTTTCTTCATCTTTAGCCTAGTGTTTGGTATGTACAAGTCCTGACAATTAAGTTAGCAAATTCATCATAGAAAAGTGTTACATACCCATTGCTGAATATCACTACAATCACCTTTGAAGTATTCCCCTTGGGAAGCTATGCATCAAAGCCAGCACCTAGTCCACAGTTCAAAACAGTTCTGGAACTCTTTTTCTAGAATGGCCATCACAGCTTTCACTGTATTGCCCTTGATGTCCTGAATGTCATCAAAATGTTTTCCTTTCAATATTTCTTTTGTCTTCAAGTAAAGTAAAAAAGTCATTTGGGGCCAGATCACATGAGTAGGGATGGTGTTCCCATACTCAAACTCCCTCACAGACAGTGCTGTGTGAGTTGGTGCATTGTTGTGATGCAAGAGCTGTGAACTGTTGGCAAAAAGTTCAGATCGTTTTTGTCTAATTTTTTCACACTGCCTTTTCAGTACTTCCAAATAGTAAACTTGGATGTTTGTCTAGTTGGTACAAATTCATAATGAACAATCTCTCTGATATCAAAAAAGGTTAGCAACATTGTTTTGACTCTTGATTTGGACTGAGGGAACTTTTTTGGTCTTAGAGAATTGGCTGACTTTCATTGCGCACTTTGATGCTTTGTTCCAGGTTGCATTGGTACACACATGTTTCATCACCAGTGATAACACAGCCCCAAACATCATCTTACCTCTCCAAAAGGTCTTGGCAGACCTCGACTCTCTGTCGCTTTTGTTCATCAGTGAACTCTTTCAGGAGTGTTTTTGCTCACCATTCTCATGCCAAGATTTTTGGTTAAGATTTTCCTATTTCTCTATTGATGTTTACTTGGTCTGTTATGCTTCTCACAGTCACCTGATGATTTTGACTCAGAATTTGATGAATTTTTGCAAAATATTCATTAGTTCTATTCATTGTTGGCTGCCCTGGCCTCTCTTCATCAGTGACACTTTCTCTCCCCTCAGAAAAACACTTAATCCATTTGTACACTGCCGTTATTTTCATAGCATTATCCCCATAAACTTGGACTAAGATGTTCCTGATGTTCACTTCCACTCTTGCCAAGTTTAACAAGAAATTTAATGTTTGTTTGTTGTCTAATTCAAGCCCCAGCATTCTCAGGACAGTGCACAAAAGCACACAGCAACAGCAATGAAGGTGACTCAGCAAGACACTACCACATATCAACATTAACAGAGCTATGAGGCACTGATATATCAAGGTCATGAAACCCTACTGAGTTGTTTGTACAGTGCTGCCAACATAAGCACATGGTGGCAAGCTCACGAACTTACTTGCCAGACCTCATAAATTTCAATAAGTCTTATGAACTTGCGTTCCTTGTCGACCTTTGGAGATGCTCCTATCATTGACAACATTCTACTTCAAGATAGATCTTGAAATGTTCATTTGATGGTGCATGCAACACCATTCTTCAATTTGTAATTCCCAGCGTAGTAGAACATATAATTATCTGATTCCAAATGACCAATACCAGCCCATTTTAGATCACCAATGCCTGTGATATTGATGTTTATGTGCTCCATGTCTTTTCTGATGATTTCCAATTTTCCTAGATTCATACTTAGTTCATTCCACACCAGATATATTATTTGCAAATAATTTCCCTTATTATTTTCTTTGTCCTTTAACTTTCTTGATAGTGTCCTTTGATGCACAAAGGTTTTTTTTTTTGTTATAATCAATTTATTTTTTTCCTTGATTGTGTTTTTAGTATTACGTCTATGAAACTGTCACCTCATCCAAGATTACAAAAGATTTACGCCCATGTTTTCTTCTAAGAGTTCCGTGGTTTTAGCTCTTACATTTGGTCACTGATTTGTTTTGAATTAATTTTGGTATATGAAGTGAGATAGGAGGTCTAACTTTATTCCTTAGCATGTGGCTATCCACTTTCTCCATTGAATTATCTCGGTTCCCCTTCAAAAATCAATTGACTGTGAATGTAAGAGTTTATACTCTTGATTGTATTCCATTGCTCTATATGTCTACACTAGTACCACAATATCTTGATTACTATAGATTAGTATTAAGGTCTTCTTTTTCTTTAGTATATGTATATATGAGAAGTCTTTTATACACACACACACACATTTGTATTAGAGAGAACCAAAAACCAAAAACCGTCTGCTGTTGAGTTGGGTCTGACTCATAGTGACCCTAGAGGTTGGAGTAGAACTTCTCCGTAGAGTTTCCAAGGAGCACCTGGCAGATTTGAACTGCTGATGTTTTGGGTAGCAGACATAGTACTTAACCCACTATAACACCATGGTTTCCTATTAGAAAGAAGCTGTGTATACACACACACACACACACACACACACACACACACACACAAATATATATATACATGCACATACATATGTATATATATATATAGCTATTCTGGGTCATTTATATTTCCATATGAATTTTAGGATCAGCTTATCAATTTCTAAAAACAAAAAATGGTACCTAGGATTTTGATAGTAATTTCACTGAATCTATGGGTCAATTTGGAAAGTCTTAGTATCTTAACAATATTAAATCTTCTAATCCATGAACGTGGAATGTGTTTCTATTTATTTAGATCTTCCTTATCTTCTTTTAATGATCCTTTGTAGTTTTCAGCTTCAGATGCTGTTGTAAATACAATTCTTAATTTCACTTTTGGATTGTTTATTGCTAGGGTATAGAAATACAGTTGATTTCTGTATATTGATCTGGTACCCTACAGCCTTGCTGAGCTTGTTTATTAATCCTACTAGTTTTTTAGTGGAAATATAATGTCATCTATGAGTAGAAATAATTTTACTTCTTCTTTTCCAACTGAGATACCTGTTTTTCCTCTCCTTTTTTCTTGTCTAATTGCCCTGGCTAGGACCTCAGCATAATGTTGAGTCCTAGCAGCAAGTGTGCTTCCTTCTTCTCCCAATCTTAGGGGGAAAACATTCAGTTTTTTGCCGCTATGTATGATGTTAAATAGTCTTTATTGGGTTGAGGAAGTTTCCTTTTATTCCTAGTTAGTTGAGTGTTTTTAACACGAAAGGGTGTTAATTTTGTCAAATGCTTCTTCTGCACCTAATGAGATGATCATGTGTTTTTTTGTCTTTTATTCTATTAGTATGGTGTATTATATGAGTTGGTCTTCATATGATAACCAACATTGTATCTCTGTGATAAATTCCATTTGGTCATGCAATCATTTTTATAGGTTGCTGAATTTGATTTCCTAGTACTTTATTGAGAATTTTTTTCTTTTTTATTTAACATGACTGAGTGAAAATGTACATTCCCGTATAAATTTACATGCCCACCTATATGCAGCTTCTACTGCTCCTTTATTGATAATTTTTGCATCTATCCATAAGGGATATTGGTATGTAGTTTTCTTCTTTTGTGATGTTTTAGTTTGGTTTTGATATCAGGGTATGACTGGCCTCAGAGAATGAGCTGGAAAGTGTTTTCTGATGTTCTTCTTTTTAAAAGAGTTTGTGTTTAAACATTTGGTAGAATTCATCAGTGAATTCATCTGGGCCTGGGCTTTTCTTTGAGGAAAGTTTTGAGTAGTAATTATTCAGTCCCTTGAAGTCTATTCAGGTTTTCTGTTTCTTCATGAGTCTACTTCAGTTTGCCCAGTTCTCTTAATGGTTTGTGTTTGTATTATTCTTCTTAATTCCTCCATCACTCACTTTTGTAACTTTAAATAACATGTTTATACTTTAATTTATTGTACATCAAATGTCCGCAATATCGTTAGATCCTTTACTTTGTCAGATAAATATGTTTAAACCCTATCCTTTTTTCTTTCCCTTGTTGTAGTATCTGAAGTTTACACCTCTACAGTGTCAAATGGTAGCATCTGTATTCTGTCCTGCCATCAAGTCGTGAGTTCTACGTCCCTTTAACTTTGACTCAGAAAGTTAAAAACCAATAAGTGTCTTTATATTATAACGATATCCTCAGGGATGTTTTGATGCCTGGTCCAATAGTGAACTGTGTCATTAAAGGAAAAAATATGTATATATCTCAAAACCAAACCAAAGCAGCCGCCATCAAGTCAATTTTGACTCGAAGCAACCCTATAGGAGAGAGTAGGACTGCCCCATAGAGTTTCCAAGGAGTGGCTGGTGGGTTTCAACTACCAACCATGTGGTTAGCAGCTGAAGGCTTAAATTAAGCACTGGTGCCCCCAGGCCTATATGTAGCTAATTGTTATAACCCACTGATAGCTTAAAATTATGAAACATTTTGTTCGCTTCAGTTTTGGAACAAATATACAACAGCATATTTTTTTGCTGTTTTTTTTCTGGAGTGCTTGTCTTAGTTTCCTGGGTACATGGGTAGCCATAAGGAACAGAAATGTATTTTCTCACAATTCTGGAGGCTAAAAGTCCATGTCAGAAGCTTGGGTGTATTGATTCTTCCCTTGAAAACAGTAGCCTTGACTTCTGTTGTTGCCTTACTTGCAAGTGATCCTCGTGTATTGTCTGTTTTCCCTGTGTCTAAGTCTAATCTCTTTTTATAACCCCCTGGGTCTGTCTGTATATAATCTGCTTTTACAATTCAGAAGTGATTGGATTTAGAACCCAGCCTACTTAGGTATGATCTAATTAACATAACAAGAACTCTATTTCCAAACAGGGTCACATCCACAGGTTTGATAGGGGTTAGGATTCCAAAACATATTTTAGGGGAACACAATTTCATCCTTACTAGGTCTTCGTTTCCTTCCACTTCGTTCTGGCATAGCTGGTGGCATAGTGGTTAAGTGCTATGTCTGCTAACCAAAAAGTCAGCAGTTAGAATCTGCCAGGCACTCCTTGGAAACTCTATAGAGCAGTTCTACTCTGCCCTATAGGGTCACTATGACTCAGAATTAACTCAATGGCTCTGGCTTTGATTTTTGGTCTGTCTTAATCCTAGTGTCATTTCTTGTTCTTACCCCCCTCTCCCCAATTATTCCATCTATTCTATCAAGTCTCCCTTTTCACCAGAGATTTTCCACTTAGGATCAGTCCTCTGCTTCCTGCTTCAAACTGGGTGGTTGTTTCCTAAATTCCCAGTAACCTCTGAAAACATCAAAGATGAAACCCAACTTCACTCTTAACCATCCCACCTTCCCTCACTTCTTGGGTAGGTCTTCTAATTCCTCTGAGGACTGGCTCTTCCCTCCTTTCTATTTAGTCTCTTTCCAAATCATTTCTCCTTCTGGTTTTTCTTCCTATCATAGTGCAACTTTGCTTTATCATAGTTTTTCCATCTCTACAGGTTCAGATTTGTTCAGAATGTAACTTCAGCAGAATTTAGTGAAGACAATGAGTTCATACTGAATACGTGACTTGTAATGCCCAGGAAAAAGGTGCGACATAAAAATGAAGGAATTGATTTCATTCTTAATTTCTTGTGACTTCTCCCTGGTTTTGACTAATTATCCATCCTGCAGGCTAGATTAATTCTTGAATTTAATATCACTGTATAGGGTTCAATTAGAAGAAGGAATAATCAAGGTTAAAATTGTTATACAATTAACTCACATGTTTCCTTTCCTAGCTAAAATGAAATTGTTGAGAATTAAACTCTTTAACATTAAAGTTAATCCAAATATAGATACATCTATCAGTAAGTTTTTTAAGGGAGATAATTTAATGCATAAACCCTGTTGAGCAGTTAGGAAACCTATAGCGGCCTACCCAGTGGTGGTGGTTGTTGGGGGATGTTGCCTTGGTTCTGACTTATAACAACCCCATATTACAGAGTCGAACTGCTTTGTAGGTTCTTTTTTATGAAAGCTGATCACCAGGTCTTTCTCCTGAGGAACCACTGAATGGGTTAGAACCATCAACCTTTCAGTTAAAACTGTGTTAAACTGTTGACATCAGCCAGGGCTCCTTCCACCTGTTCTACTGGGCAGAATTTGCATTTGAATCAGATGGTTTTATTAGAAATTTTTTGGTGTAGTTTAAACCCCCTCCCTCTTTTTTAAGGATAAGCAAATTGTGTGTACAAATCATGTTTGTAATAAGGAGAAGAAAAAAATTTGTTATGAGCAGTAAATTGCCTCTTATACCTGCAAACTCCTTTGGGGACAGCTGAGTCAGGGTTCAGATTCTGATAGACCGCATGGCCTGTCACTTCCTATGATGAGGCAAGTATTGGTGGTGCAAATGTTCAGTGTATGTGACAAATTCAGAAGCAAATCAGGGGAAACTTCAGGGCACCCAAATCGTATAAAACATAGGTTCTTGGTTGGCATCAAGTGAGACTTAAGATTTTTAAAAAGCGACTCGGCTTCTATAAACACAAACCTTTGGACAACTGTTAAATCAGACTTGCAAATAACTACTGGAAAAATTACCAGCTCATAAACATGCTTTACTTGTCTAATGTTCCTGCAGGTGGTAAATAAGGCAGAAAACCTTACCTTTTACCACCCTCCAAGCTGAAATAGTTCATAGTTTTAGGCAAGTGGGCCGGGAGGAGAAACCCTAGTGGTCTAATGGTTAAGTGCTATGGTTGCTAATCAGAAGACCGGCAATTCAAATCTGCCGGCACCTGTTGAAAATTCTACGCGGCTGTTCAAATTTTGTCTATACTGTTGCTGTGGCATTGGAATCGACTCAGTGGCAGTGGATCTAGTTGGTTTCTGTTTGGGCTGTTTGCGAAGCTGAGTTTAAATACAGACAGATGCCATCCCAAAGATAATGTGCATCACGTAAGACTTGAAAATGACACATCATAGGTTTCCCCCTTAATTTATAGCACAATAAAAGCAGTAATAAGTGTAGGTGCATTTCACCCTTGCAAAGAGTTACCATTTTTATGATTTTAACAAGTTCACACTCCTGGTTTTACCCTCACACTGTCACAGGCTCAAGTATTTAATATTTAACAATCTGTATTCTATAAATAATAGATATGCCTGTCTTCACAACTGAGGATCAGCAGCAGATTTTATTGTTGACAAGAGTGATAATGTTCTCTCACCTTCTTAACTTTTTATGTTACTGTTAATTTTCCCTATGTGGCTGAGAGTCCAGGGAGTGGTTTGGGTCATTCTGGAGAGAAATGGGCTGTAATAACCCAATTGGAACTGAGTACTAGGCAAAGCTTGGATAACTCTAAGACCGTTTCAGCAGTTTAAGGTCGCAGACTCATGCAAATGCTGGAGCTGGATAGCACCCCAGCCATCAGCCACCGCCTTCCCATTACAGGGTGGCAGTGGAAATTCGTCATCCAGCAATCTTGGGCTAATGCCTACTAAGTGCAAAGCAAGCCCTGGGGGAAGTTGTAGGTTAAGGGATTTGGCCAGTGGTACGTGAATAATTATTGGCAGAATGCGTGAAATTCAATTCAGTTCAATCAATGGTTGGAAAACATTAAGAAACAGTTTGGCTCTCAAGTGTTTAGAGCATATCATTTCCTGGGTGAAAATCCTACAGATAGATTTCCGTAACATTCACAACAACATCCAAACTTCTCATCTGGGCCAGCAAGTTCCAGCAAGTTCCTTTGAGTTCTGGCCCCTTCCTTCTGTGTCTCGTGGTCATACCCATTTCGTAAATGGAGTTCATTCTGTCCCCAGGGCTGCTGTGCATGCTGTCCTCTGTGTCTGGTGTACTCTTGTCCCTGACGGTCTCCCAGCTGCAGCCGAAACAACACCACAGCCACTCACTCAGTGAAGCACCCTTACCACTATCCCACTCACCCAGTAAACCATTCCTAGCTCCATCTCCCTGTTTTGTTGACGTTGGAGTTTCCATCACTTAAGAAAACATTGTAGGCACTCTTTTTTTTATTGTCTGCCTTCTCTGACAGGATGTAAGCCTCACAAGGGCAAGGACATTATCTCTGCCCTTCACCCAATGCCAAGAACAAGGCCTGAACTGATACAGAAATGTCAATATTTATTGAGTGAATGAATGAACTTTCTTAAGGCTGCCGTGACAAATGGCCACAAATTGCATGGCTTAGAACAACAGAAATTGATTATCTCACAGTTCTGGAAGCTAAAGTCTAGATTTAAGGTGCCAGTAGGGCCATGTTCTTTCTGAAGGCTCTAGGGAAGAATCTTTCCTTGCCCCTTCCTAACATCTGGTGGTTCCAGGCATTCGTTGGCTTACAGCTGCAGGAAAACGCCAGTCTCCGCCTTGATCTTAAGTGATTATCTTCCCTGTCTGCCTCTCAGTGTCTTTTCCTCTTTTTATAAGGACAGCAGTCCTGTAGGATTAGGTCCTACCTATTACTTCATGTTAACTTCGCTGATAACATCTTTGAAGACCCTGTTATTAAATAAGGGCTTCTTCACAGGTAGCAGGGGTTAGGACTTCAACAGATCTTTATGTGAACAATGTAATTCCATCCATAACGTGCATTTTCAAAAGAACTTTCACGGGTGTTCTTTGATATTTGTAGCAGCTCTGTGATGTAGTCACAGTGGGTGTGACTCATACTTTTAGATGAGGAAAACAAAGCTCACTGAAGCCCAATGACCAGACCAATGTGGCTCCATAACATGATGCCCCCAACGAGGAAGATCGCTAACAGGCGTTTTCTCCCCCTCTTCCAGTCCTTCATTACAGTTGGAGCTATTTTAGCCCAGAGAAAGTGCCCTCTAGGGAATGATGTGGAAAAGGTGGGATTCTCTCCCTGCTCTTCACACATAAATTAGTAGTGTTTACCAGGGCAAGCAGCTTCTCTTTTCCATCCAAGATTTCCAGGTCCAAAAGATGGGAAACAGCCTGGTGACCTGTCTCATAGAGATGAGAATGAAATATTAGATGCTAAGCCAGCGCTGACTCAGCATCCACTACTCATAAAAAATTCTTGTCCATAGGTATTTCTCATCAAATCCCAAGAACATGCCAATGAGTGGCACAACAGTCACCTGAGATAGATGGGCCACCAGCCTGTAGGACTAAAGGGGTACCTCCATGTGTCTGTAAACACATATTCAGTAAACCTTTGCTGTATCTTTTCAAGCACACAGCTGTAAAGTTTAAGGGACACAAACCTGTTTCAAAAAAAAAAACCAAATAAATAAGACTGAGTTTTTATGCATTTGAAACTGTAAGGCAGGGTGATGGATTAAGTTATATTCCTGAAGAAATTATGTGGAAGCTGAACCTCTGGTTCATGTGAATGTCACCTTGTTTGGAAAGAGTCTTTGAAGATGGTATAAAGTTAACATGAAGTCACAGCCAAGTAAGATGTGTTTTAATCCATACAAATGGTGTCTTATAAAAGAGGAGGAAAAACACGGACAGACAGAGACAGCATGCGACAGTGAAATTACATTGCAAGAGTAAGCCATGGAACTTCCAGGGCTACCAGAAGCTGGGAGAAAGAAGGACTATTCCTCTAGACCCTTCAGAGAGTACGTGTCCCTGCTAGCCTCTTGAATTCAAACTGCCAGCCTCCGGAACTGTGAATGAATACATTTCCGTTGTTATAAGCCCCAGTTCGTGTTATTTTCTCACAGCAGCCCTGGGGTACTAACAGAGGAGGGCCAGTTTAGAAAAGTTTCCTTTATACCCTATTCAGAAAGTCATTATGGGTATTTTAAAAGACACCCAACAGCAACAACAGTTGGTTTTTATCACAGTCACACAAACACTGAACAAGTGACCCTCCTGGTTGACTAATGTTTGAAAAACAACAACTCGTGGCATCTTTTCTATTGTTTCCCTCTGTGGAGAAACTTTTGTAACTCGTACAAAAGAAGCAGAAAAGGTTTCAACATTGACAGTCTGAGGGTTAGCATTTATATAAGTCATCTGGTTTGGTGATTCTTGCCCAATAACAGGACATGTTTGCATATGATTGGTTGAACGTCCGTGACAAGATGCTTGAATGCAATCCCCACTGCTTATTTGTGTAAGGCTCCTGACAGATACGGAACCCATATACAACAGAACAAAACAATGCCTGGTCCTGCATCATCGCCATGAACGGCTGACAGTCAGACTGCTATCACAATTCAGGGTTTTCATTGGCTGGTTTTGGAAGTGGGTTGCCAGGCCTTTCTTCCTAGTCTGTTTTAGCCTGCTAGCTCCTTTGAAACCTGTTTGGGATACTAGCAACACACAAGCCTCCACTGACAGACAGGAGGTGACTGCCCATTGAGGTCATTGACTGGGAATTGAACCTAGATCTCCTGTGTGAAAGGGAGAAATTCTACTACAGAACCACCAATGTTTTGCATATCAAACAAGCAAGCCAATCTAAATGATATTGACTTTGTGACTTCTTCCTTAATAATCTTGTTGTTGGTATAAAGGAATCCTACTGATTTCCTTATGTTTATATTGTATCCTGAGACTGCTGAATTCTTCCATCAGTTTGAGTAGTTTACTTATGGATTCTTTGGGATTCTCTGCACATACAATCATATCATCTGCAAATAGGAAGATTTTTACTTCTTTGCCGATGCAGATGCCCTTTATTTCTTGATCTTGTCTAACTGCTTTGGCTAGAACTTCTAGTACTGTGTTGAATAGAAGAGGTGAGAGTGGGCATCCTTGTCTAGTTCCTGTTCTCAAGGGAAACTGTTTCAGTCTCTCTCCATTCAGGATGACATAGGCAATTGGCTTTGTATAAATGGCCCTTATTGCACTGAGGAATTTTCTGTCTATTCCTATTTTGTTGAGAATTTTTAGCATGAACGGGTGTTGTACTTTATCAAATGCCTTTTCTGCATCAGTAGACAAGATCAGGTGATTCTTGTCTTTTGTGATATTTATGTGGTTGATCACATTGTTTTTCTAATGTTGAAGCACAGCCAATCTACACATGAAGAAAGTTCCAGACTAGATGGCTAGAACAGACATACACACAAAAAATTCCCTTTCCCTGCCCCTCCTTCTAACTTTGTAGTCTTTGACTCTCCCCAAAGCTACTGGTGGAAAGGGGAACTGGTAATCTGGAGCAGTACTTCTCAAACTGGAATGACAACAGAATCTCTGGAAGGCTTGTGAAAACATCGTTTGCTGGGTCCTTCTCCAGAGTTTGGGATGAGGGCCTTAGAATCTGTATGTCTAAAAAGTTCCCAAGTGTTGTTGATCATGCTGATGCAAGGACTTTTCTTTGAGAATCACTGTCCTAGAGTCACATCTAACTATGAAAATGTGTGTTTGTTACTCAGGAATATCCCTACTTCTGATACATCTGCTTTCTTAGTATTCTGAAACTTAGACAGGTACTTGCATAACAGTCCATATTTAACAAGAATAAAAACAAAAATAAACCCAACTGAAATCAGTCCTTCACTCTCTCCTTCTTGCACCTAAACCATATTGGAACTGAATCTGATAATCAGGAAATGATGGGACTACATTTAGCTGTATAACTGGTTGTTAATAAAAGCCACAGGCTACAAATTTTTCACATTGGCCAAGATCATTCTCAAGTTTACCTGACAGAATACGTGGAAAGTGGACACTGATCTGTTAGTCTGTGGCACTGCAGTGGCTGGCATGTTGCTGTGATGCTGGGAGCTGTGCCACCGGTATTTCAGGTACCAGAAGGGATGCCCATGATAGACAGCCTTCAGTGGAGCTTCCAGACTAAGACAGACTAGAAGAAACACCTGATGACCTTCTTCTGAAAATCAGCCAAAGAAAATCTTACGGGTCTCTACAGAATATGATCTGATACTGTGCTGGAAGATGAGCCCCCCAGGTTGGGAGGCACTCCAAATATGCAGTGGCTGCCACAACAGACTTGAGCATCCCAGTGATCATGAACATGGCACAGGACTGGGCCACATTTTATTCTGTTGTATGTGAAGTCACCATGACTGAGAGCCAGTTTGACAGCAACTAACAACAACAGCAACAAACCCATGAGAAAACTGAAAAGTATTTGCAAAGGAGTTGAAAAGGAGAAACAGAGTGGCTTCGAAGAAGCAAGAGTCTCCCAGGAATGGGCAGAGGACCCCTGCCCGTCGTGTCTTGGCACTAGCAGTGATCCTGAAGCCCAGACCTGACTGTGAAGGTGGACAGGTCCAAGAATGGCTGAGAATGAACTTCCTGCTAGCCTGGAGGAAGGGCTTTTGTGT
The DNA here is from genome assembly GCA_028571685.1 of Heterohyrax brucei. Taxonomy (NCBI): domain Eukaryota; kingdom Metazoa; phylum Chordata; class Mammalia; order Hyracoidea; family Procaviidae; genus Heterohyrax; species Heterohyrax brucei. Next base: position 35,719,886 of record CM053140.1, read on the forward strand.
GCAATGGTCCTAATAATCCAAGTTTGTCTCTGTTGTCAATGTTTGGGTCATTTATGGTCTAGTAGTAGAATTTTCACCTTCCATGTGAGAGACCTGGGTTCAATTTCAGGCCAGTGTACCTCATTCATACACAGCCATCAACTGTCTCTCACTGTAGGCTTATGTCTTGCTATGGTGCTGAACAGGTTTCAGCAGAGCTTTCAGATTAAGATGCATTTGGAAGAAAGGCATGGAGATCTATTTCTGAAAATCAGCCAGTGCACGCCCTATGGGTCACAATAGTCCAGTCTGCCAACCAATCATAGGGGTGGGGCCACACTGGGTAGCATTTCTTTCCATTGTGCACAGGGTTAATGTGAATCAGGGTCCAACTTGATGGCAGCCAATGACATTATCTGGAAATCCTAGTGGCTTAGTGGTTAAGTGCTACACCTGCTGACCAAAAGGTCAGCAGTTCAGATCTACCAAGTGCTCCTTGGAAATCTTATGGGGCAGTTCTACTCTGACCTATAGGGTCGATATGAGTCAGAATCGACTTAACAGCAGAGGGTTTGGTTAATGACATTATCTGCTATGGTTCTCCATCACAGTAACCAAGCTGCAAAGCACAGACTATCTATTAATAGATTATTTAATGTTTATTGAATTTTAATGTGTACTGGAGCTTCTATCAGGTGCTTCGCCATATATCATCTTATTTAATGCACACAGCAGCCTTTGAGGTAGGACTTACCACTTTTTCATTTTATGAATGTCAACACTGAGGGTGAAAGGAGTGGGAAGGTTTGCAGGAGGCCAGTCATAGTGGCGGAGAACTGGAGATCAGCCCTTTCTGTCTCCAGAGCTCAGGCTTCTTGCCACTCCACCTGTTACTCACAGTACTGCTTGGCCCTGAGAATCAGCTGGATGCTGGTTACAACGCGAGTTTTCCAGGCCCTTCCCTGGAGGTTCAGTTTCAGCAGATCTAGCATAGTGCCTGGGATTCTCTATTTTTATCAAAAGCTTTGTTGCCATAGAGTTGATTCTTCTCATAGTGACCCTAGAGGCCAGAGTAGAATGGCCTCATATGGTTTCCAAAGAGTGGTTGGTGAATTCAAGGTGCCCACCTTTTGGTTAGCACCAGAAGCTCTTAACCACTGTGCAACCAGGACTCCATCAAGACCTTAGATGAGACCAGCAGTTGAATGGAATCCCTGGTGGTATAGTGGTGAAGGGCTATGGCTGCTAACCAAGAGGTCAGCAATTCAAATCCACTAGGCACTCCTTGGAAACTCTATGGGCAGTTCTACTGTGACGTATAGGGTCCCTATGAGTCAGAACTGACTTGACGACACCTAACAAGAATGGTTGGACAGATTTAGGAAAATGTTGGTAGAGTGAATACTGTGAGAGCTGGAACTCTACAAACTGCCTTGTTTTTCTGGGTTCTAAACTTTTCCACCTCTGACAGGATGTAGTCTGTTGCTCTGTGTTCAGTGGAAAATATTTGAGTTTTCTTTCCAGGTTTCTGCCTCACACAGGTCCTGGCTTTTGTAGGTTTTACTATGCTACATAATACTATACTGACTTTCTAATGTAAAGTCATGAAAATAAAAATTTCTCCCTATCCCTAAATTCCTAGTGCTTACCTCTTCTGAGGAGCCCCTGATTGGTGCAAATGGTTAGCATGCTTGGCTGCTAACTGAAAGGTTGGAAGTTTGAGTTCACCCAAAGATGCCCTGGTGGTACCATGGTGAGGTCAGCTGTTGGAATCCACCAGCTCACTCCCTGGAAACCTTATGAAGCCATTCTGTTCTTTCCTATAGGGTTGCAAAGAGTTGGAATCAACTTGAAGGCAATGGCTTTTTGTTTTTCTTTTCCCTTCAGCATATAAACAGGATCAAGTGTCTGCCACCTCTGAAAACGAAGGAAAACCTGTATTCCCCCCAGCCACTGTGTCACCTTTCTCCTGTCTTTCCTAGTCAGCCGGCCTTGTGAGAGTCGTCTCTGTGAGGGTCTCCGCCTCCTTCCTCTTAGTTGTTCCTTACTGACTCTTTGTTTGGCTTCCTTTTGCCTTTTTATCTCCATAAAAACTGTGGTTATCAAAATTACCAGGAGCTTTGGATTCATATCCATCCTCTAGCTTGAGCTTTTGGGACATTGGTCTCTGTGGTTGTTTCTTTATCTCCAGCCACCACATCATTGTTGGTCATAGCTATCGATATTCGCACTAAATTTTAGCAATGTTCCGTTCACTGAAAACTCATTGCCAGTGAGTCGATTCTGACTCATAGTGACAACGTACAACTGTCCAGTGGGATTTCCAAGAAGTGGCTGGTGAATTCCAGCTGTTGACCTACCCACTGCACCAGCAGGGCCCAATGTTCCATCGGGTACATCAAAATTAGCGGCATCCAAAGTCCCTCACCCTGTGCTACTATCGTTACTAGGTGTCCTCAAGTCAATTTTGACTCATAGTAACCCTATATGATAGACTACAACTGCCCCATAGTGTTTTCCATGCTGTAGCCTCAGTGGGAGCAGATCTCCAGGTCTTTCTCCGGTGGAGCCACTGTGTGGGTTTAAACTGCTGTCTGTTAGCAGCTGAACACTTAATGGTTTCATCCCCAGGGCTTTGTCACTTCACTGCTAGCCTGGCTTCAGCTCCCACTTGTCAAATCTAGATTCCCATTCCAGACCTTCCCCTGAGCTCTGGACTTGTATATCCAACTATCTACCAAAAATAAAAATAAAAACACGTTTGAAAAAGCTAGCATTCATGACAAGCAGGAAAATAAATGCTTTATAACCATTTTGTCATTCAAACTTCATTTACTTCTAATGATTAGACACTCTCACCATCCCCATGAGGCTGGTACTATTTACGAATCCTGTATTGTCAGTGAGGAAACGGAGGCTTAGAGAAGTAACTTGTTCAAGGTCACACAAGCTATAAGGAAGTTTTGGAACCAGACTCAAGCCAAATCTACGCTACTGCGAAGTCCATGATTTGAACTCCCTCTAGCCAGTATCATCATTACTGGCTTTTCCAGAGTACATAGGCATAGTCATTTGTTACCCTGAGTTGCAATTACGTGTTTACTTCCCTGCCTTTATCATTGGACTAGGATGTATAAGAACAGAGTCATTACTTTTTTTTTTTTTAACTGTGTCAATAGGTTTCAACATACTGCTTGATGTCAGTGTATATTGTTAGGTGCCATGGAGTTGGCTGTGACTCATAGCAACCCTATGTCCGACAGAACGAAACTCTGCCCAGTTCTGTACCATGCCCATAATTGCTGCCATGCTATACCTGATTGTTACAGCTACTGTGTCAGCCCTTCTCCTTGAGGGTCTTCTTCTTTTTCACTGACCCTCCACTCTACCAAGCATGATGTCCTTCTCCAGGGACTAATCCATCCTCGTGACATGTAAGACATTGTCTTGTTGTCTTTGCTTCTAATGAGCACTCTGGTTGTACTTCTTCCAAGATAGATCTGTTTGTTCTTTTGGCAGTCCCTGGTATTTTCAATATTCTTCTCTAATACCGCAACTGAGAGTCATCAGTTCTTGTCTTCCCTGTTCATTACCCAGCTTTTGCATGTATATGATGTGATTGAAAATGCCATAACTTGGGTCAGGCGCATCTTGGTCTTTGAGGTGATGTCTTTGCTCTTCAGCACTTGAAAGAGGTCTTTTGCAACAGATTTGCCTAGTGCAATGTTCTTTTGATTTCTTGACCGCTGCTTCTGTGGGCATTGACTGTGGATTAAAGAAAAATGAAATCCTCTGCAACCTCAATCTTTTCATTTATCATGATGTTTTTATCTGTCTAGTTGTGAAGTCATTTTTGTTTGTTTTTATGTTGAGGTGTAATCAATACTGAAGGCTGTAGTTTTTGTTCATCAGTAAGTTTTTCAAGTCTTCTTCACTTTCAGCAGACTAGGTTGTCACCTGCATAACACAGATTGTTAATGAGTCATCCTCTAATCCTGATGCCCTGTTCTCTATATGGTACAGCTTTTCAGACCAGTTGCTCAGCATACAGATGGGTTAGGTATGGTGAAAGAGGACAATCCTGAAGCACACTTTTCCTGAATTTAAACCATGCAGTGTACTCTTGTTCTTTTCTAACGATTCCCTCTTGATCTACGTACAGGTTCCTCATGAGCACAATTACGTGTTTTGGAATTGCCATTCTCTGCAATGATGTCCATAATTTACTATGATCCACACAGTCAAAAACCCTTGCATAGTCAGTAAAACACAGGATAAACATCTTTCTGATATTCTCGGCTTACAGCCAAGATCATTTGACTTCAACAATGATAACCCTGATTCAACATCCTCTGCTGAATCTGGTCTGAATTTAGGGATGTTCTCTGTCAATATACTGCTGTAGCAGCTTTTGAATGATCTTCAGTAAGATTTTATGTGCATGTGATGTTAATGGTATCATTTGATAATTTTTGCATTTGGTTGGACTACTTTCTCGGGACTAGGTATAAACAGGGATATCTTACAGTTAGTTGGCTAAAGAGCTGACTGTCAGATATCTTAGCTGCATCTGTTTGTTGAAACATCCCGGTTGGTATTCCATCCATTTCTGGAGCCTTATTTTTCACCAGTGCCTTCAGTGCAGCTTAGACTTCTTCCTTCAGTGCCATCAGACCCTGATCATATGCTACCTCTTGAAATGGTTGAATGTTGACCAGTCTTTTGGGTGCAGTGATTTTGTGCATTCCTTCCATCTTCTCTTGATGCTTCCTGAGTCATTTAATATTTTCACTGTGGAATCCTTCATTATTGCAATTTGTTCTTCAGTTTTTTCAGCTTAAGAAATGCTGAGCTTGATCTTCCCTTTTGGTTTTCTGTCTCTAGCTCTTTGGACATGTCATTATAATATATTACTTTGTCTCCTCAAGCTGCTGTTTGAAATCTTGTGTTCATTTCTTCCTTTTGCATTAGCTACTTGAATTATCAACAGCAAATGTCAGAGTCTCTTCTGACATCCATTTTTGTCTTTTCTTTCTTTCTTGTATTTTTAATGACTTTTTCATTTCTTCTTGTATGATGTCCTTGATGTCATTTCACAGTTCATCTGGTCTTCAGTCATTAGTGTTCAGCGTGTCAAATCTTCTCTTGAGATGGCATCTAAACTCAGCTGGGATATATTCAAGGTCATACTTTGGCTATCATGGACTTGTTCTAATTTTCTTTAGTTTCAGTTTGGCTTTTCAAAAGAGCAGTGGGTTATCTGTTCCACAATCAGCACCTGGCCTTGCACTGACTGATGACAATGAGCTTTTCCATATCTCTTGCCACACATGTAGTCAGTCTGATTCTGTGTATTTCATCTGATGAGGTCCATGTGTATAGTCATGATTTATGTTAGTCAAAAAAGGTATTTGCAATGAAGAAGTTGTTGGTCTTGCAAAATTCTATCATGTGATTGCTAACATTTTTTCTGTCCCAGATTTTCCACCTGCTGATCCTACTTCTTTGTTTCCAACATTTTCATTGCAATCACCAGTAATTATCAAAGCATCTGGATTGCATGCTCAATCAGTTTCTTCATCTTTAGACTTAGTGATTGGTGGCTAAATTTTAATAATAGTTTTATTACCTGGACTTTCTTGTAGGCATATGGATATTGTCCTACTACTGACAGCATTGTACTTCAGGACAGATCTTGAAATGTTCTTCTTTATGATGAATGCAGTTCCACTCCTCTTCAAGTTTTCATTCCCAGCATAGTGGGCCATATGATTGTCTGATTCAAAATGGCCAATACCAATCCATTTCAAATCACTCATGCCCAGGATATCAATGTTTACGTATTCCATTTCGTTTTTGACAATTTCCGATTTTCCTAGATTCACACTCTATACATTCTACAGTTCCGATTATTAATGGATGTTTGCAGCTGTTTCTTCTCATTTTGAGTTGTGCCACATCAGTGAATGAAGGTCCTGAAAACTTGAATCCATCCATGGTGTTAAGCAGGACACCACTTTGAGAAACAGCTCTTTCCCAGTCGTCTTTTGAGTGCCTTCCAATCTGAGATGTTTCTTCTTCCAGAACTGTTGCAGACAATGTTCTGTTGCTATTTATAAGGTTTGTGCTGGCTAATTCTTTTCAGAAGTATACTGGTGAGTCCTTCTTCCTGCTTTATCTTAGTCGAGAAGCTCTGTTGAAACCTCTCCATCATGGATTACCTTCCTGGTATCTGAATGCCAGTGGCATACCTTCCAGCATCACAGCAACATGGAAGTCCCTGCAGTAGGACAAACTAACAGACATGTGGGTGATGTCAATATGTATGCTCAATTAATGCTTGTTTCTTATATTAATGAATGAATGGATGGCATGCATTTCATACTGTATTTATTCATTATCATATAGTATCAATATCTGGGTGACATCATGCATGCCATACAGTATTCTGCTAAAGAAATAAATTTAACTCATTTTTATAGCTAAAATTGTATTATTATGTATTTGTAGGAAGAATCTCCTGGGATGTGACCTGATGTATTTTATTTTTGTATTTTGTCCACGGCAGAAAGGTTGGAGAAATAATTTTCAGATACTAAGAAAAGAGAGGAATTATGCTTCTAATTCCTCTATTAAGTTACTCAATATATTTCATAATTATTGTACAGCATTTTGTGATTTTTCTCATAAGACAGCTGTTATTTGAATAATTATAATGAATTTGTTTTAAAAGGAGGACTACAGCTTTTAAAGATGATGTATTTATAGGTGGTGCATGAGTGCTGAAAAAAAAAATCCTCCAACTAATTAGTATAGGAAAGTTTACAGTGAAAAGTCTCCACCCATCTTTGTCTCCCAGATCCCCAGGTCTCTGTCTCAGAGGCAGCCACTCTTAGCAGTTTCTTATGTATCACCCCAATCTATGGTCCAGGTATTTATAAATATCTCTTTTAAAAGTGGTCATACCAATGGTGCCCATCCACCACCAAAGGCAGCCCTGGTGAAGGACACAATGTAGAGTCCCTGAGGCAACATGACAGAAAGAGATGTTCAGCTGACTAACTCTACTAAAAGACCATAACCAATGGTCTGGCAGCCTGGAGGGACCCCTGGGAACATGGTCCTTGGACCTGCTGCTGGCTCTGACCAGAAACCAGTACTGAGGTCAACTCTTCAGACAAGAATGGACTGGACTTGGGAACACAGTATGACCATATGGTATGTGTACTTTATGGCTTTATACATTTACAGGAGGCTGTCCTACTGGTTTTTTTCTAGATGGGAGAGAAAAAGGTGGAGAGGAGAGGACAGGTGCTTGTTAAGAGAATACTAGAAGTACTGAATGAAAAGGAGGAGTGTATTGTCACTGGTTGAGGAAAGCAGATGGAGCTGCAGATAGGCAGGCATGCAAATTTGATTTGGATGGTATGCTTTCACTTAATCACAATTTAAAAAAAGATTATACCTTGTTCTGTGCCTGGATATTTTTCACCTGTGTCATGGATTAAATGTGTTTCCTAAACAATCTGTAACAATTTAGCTGTGCTGTAATTCCTGGTATTGTGTGATGCTCCTCCATGTTGGAATTTCTGCCTCTATGGTGTCAGTAAGGGTGGATGGGCAGCAATTGTGCTGACAGAGCAAGATTCAACGTGTAAGTTTGCTTTGTACCTTGGGGCAGTCTCTTAAGCTGTAAAGGGAAAAGTCTGGCAGAAAGATTTGGGAACCTCACACCATCAAGATAGCAGCACCAGGAGAAGAGCATGTCCTTCAGACCTGAGGTTCCTGTGCCAAGATACTCCCTGAATAAAGACTGATACAACAAAAGGACTTTCCTCCAGAGCTGTCTTCCCGTGGAGCAGATATCTTTAATTCGGGCTTATACCCTACTGGACTGTGTAAGGATAAACTTTCCTTTGTTAAAGCCATCCACTTGGGGTATTTCTGTTGGAGCAGCACTAGCTGACTAAGACAACCTGGTAGCACATCTTGGCAGTTGTTCCACATCAGTATATGGAGAGCAGCCTCATACAGCTTCATGGGCATCACTAGCACTGCTTATAGTTTTCCATTAAAATGCCTGTGATACAGAGGCTGATTATCCAATAAGCAAAGCAAGTATGATGCTTGTCTTGGTTACCAGATCATCTGTAGCAAACAATTCCACTTTTGCCCGCTGTATCAGAGGTTGTGCTTCTAGGTGTGGCTGGCATCTGTGTATCTCCCAATCCCACAGCACCTCCCTATAGAATCAAAGCCTCTTTTCAAATTTATAATCCCTGGTAGGAATGGTAGACCCAGCAAGCAAGGTCAGCACAGCTTACTTTTTATATAAACAACAAACTTACTTGCTGTTACTTACTAATCTGTAGCAATTAGTTATATATAAAAATATTTACCTGAATGTTTGCCAGTGCAGCATTTTTTCTGTGTGCAATTCAGTGACACCAACTATATGCGTCATGTTGTGCAACCATCACCAAAACAAGATCCACCTTCAGTTCTTCTCTGTGTATATTGCCCCACTTTGAGGACTAAGGTGCACCTAACCCAAGCCATGCACTTTTCAACTGCCTCATACACATCTGAAAGGTGGACAATGAACAAGGAAGACTGAAGAACTGATGCTTTTGAATTACAGTGTTAGGGAAGAATATCGAATGTATCTTGGCCTTCCAAAAGAACAAACAAATTTGTCTTGCAAGAGGTACAGATACAATGCTCCTTAGAAGCAAGGATGGTGAGACTTTGTCTCACATACTTTAGACATGTTAGAGGAGAGACCAGTGCCTGGAGAAGGACATCATGTTTAGTAAAGTAGAGGGTCAGCAGAAAAAGCAGACCCTCAATGAGATGGATTGACACAGTGGTTGCAACAATGGGCTCAAGCAAAACAACAACTGCGGGGATGGCCCAGGACTGGGCAGTGTTTTGTTGTGTTGTATACTGAATCTGAATCTGAATCAACTCAACAGCACCTAACAACCATAACAACATGTGAATCTCATGCCTCTCTAGGATAGGGGTGGGCTCAAATGCATTCATTCATTATTTATTGCAAACTGTCTTGTGCCTGGTCCCATCTAGGCACTAGGCACATAGCAATGACTGTGACAAAGTCCCCACTGTTACTGAGCTACTGTCTTAAGTTTCAGCCTCCAAAATGACTCACTTTCTAATGTTTTTCTTGAGTGAGATAATGCAAACATTCAGCAGAAAAACAAGAGAGAAAAAAAGATACATTAAAAATAAATCAAATCACCTAAAACATGATTTATAGATGATTCTAAAAACTTTTGTTGTTGTTTTTAAACATAGGCTCCTCTTACAGATGGCCTTGCTTAATGTGGACATTCAAGGAAAAGTGAGGTGGTTTATGCTTCTCTTTCTCCTCATTACGGAAGTGTTTCAAAGCATCCAGCATAGCCAGTTTAGGGCCTCGTAGCTCTGACAGCACTCAGAGCTATTAATTCTGGGGTGTGTGTGTGTGTGTGTGTGTGTGTGTCTGTGTCTGTGTCTGTGTGTGTGTGTCTCTGTGTGTGTGTGTGTGTGTCTGTGTCTGTGTGTCTGTGTCTGTGTCTGTGTCTGTGTCTGTGTCTGTGTGTCTGTGTCTGTGTCTGTGTCTGTGTGTCTGTGTCTGTGTCTGTGTCTGTGTGTCTGTTTCTGTGTGTCTGTGTGTGAGCTCCCAGACCATCCAGAGTCGGAGAAATGGGATCCTCCTAGTGCTTGCTAAGATCGATTTTCCCTCTCGGCAGGGAAGACTCGAGGTAAGACTGAATAATCCACATGTAGGCTTCTTTTTCATGAGCTGCAGAGGAAGTCGTGCCCTTTTCTCCCTGTGAGAAGTCAGCCCTCCAAGCATCCCAGTGCCTGTGGCCTATCGGCTGCCACACTGAGTGACAGCCATGATGATTCACAATCATGACTTACCTACCTCCCCAACTCAGCTGTCTGGATGTGTGCTCTCTGGACTTTTTTCAGGCATGCCTGAATGGCTCTTTGCGGATACCCATCGTTAATGTGCCTTTCACGCTTCTTAATTCCCTCCAGAACTTTCACAATCATTGCAAACACAGAGAGGGAAAATACATTCATCATGACTGTGCCCAGCCTTTGCCTCTAGCTCAGGACTGACTTCCACTGCCAATGGGAAGAGGGCGCCAACAGGTATTTTTAAGGAGGTTGTATCCACTAGAGGATCTAAAAGAAAATATCCCCTTTGAGCATTTAGTCACACACATCAAAGACAACAACAGTTTCAATCTTCATTTGCATTGTACAGGCATTAGATGTGGTCCAGTTACACCAAGCTCTGCTTGAAAAGGCAGAAGTGCCAGTACTTTTCAAGGCTTGACGGAGACAGAGAGAAAATGCAGCCAGGCAAATAATATATCACTCTGCCAAGGCATTTTCCATTTTTAAAAAGACAGAACAATTTTACGTTATTTCTGGAGCCTCTTTGCAGCAAATATCCCTTGACGTGGCTTGGAGCACCCAGACTGGCCAGTCTGAATGCTGGTCCACTGCCTGCCTGCTCCTGCTTTGTGCTCTGGGGATCAGATTCAGCTGTTTGGTCTGGAGGCTTTGGACATGGCAAGGGAAAGTGCTGTGTGTTTTGGAGCACAGGCAGACCCAGCTGAGTGCTGCAGAAGTGACATTTGGGGTCGCCTGAAGATACTGGATGCAGGGAAAGTCAACACACAGGCTTACAGCACCGCAAATGGGAATGTAAGGGACACTGTGGAGCTTTGAAGTAAAGCCCTTAGGAGTCCCAAGGGATTTCAGAGACAAGAATTCTGTCTGGACTTGATGGCGAGGTCTCCTGGGAAAGGTGGAACCAGGGGAGAGCAAACAGTTTGTACTCAACCACTAACCTAAAGGTTGGCAGTTTGAACTTACTCAGTGGCACCAAGGAATCAAATTCAGGCAACCTGCTTCTGTAAAGATTACAGAAAACCATATGGGTAATAGTTTAACTTAATTAATAAAGAATGTCTGCCTAGAACATTGTGCCTTATTAACGAGCTGTGTATATGAGATCAAATTGACAACAGCAACTTAACAGTTTAGATAGGAAGGTTGGAGGGTGGGGCAGTGAGATTTTGTTAGTGAGGGAGGAACAATTTGGACAAGGCAGGTGATAACGGTTGTACAACTTGTAGATTGTAGTTAATGCCACTGAATAGTGCTTGCGGAAGTTGTTAAATCAACGGATGCTCTGCTGTATATATTTTAACAACAACAACAATAAAATAAAATATTAAAAAAAAAAACACACCCTACAGAACAATTCTACTCTGTAACACATGGATGGCCATGAGTCAGAATCAACTCAACAGCAACAGTTTTCTGTTTTTTGCCACTAGTTCTGGCATCATCAGTGCGAACGACTTCTAGTTCGGGGGACAAATGAACAAATTTTTTCATCTCTAGAGAATCAAGATTGGGTTCCATGGCAGAATTTCCGAAATTGTTCTTTTCAGTGGGGTCTGTGAGACAGTACTTGCCAGCTGTGAGGACTTTTGTTTGAGAGTGGACTGTGGGTTTTATTGCTTCTAACCCTCAGCCCCGGCTGGCCTAAAAAAATCTCAGGGTGTTGAATGATTAATTCCAACCTGCCCTAGAAAAGTTAGTCAGCTGGCAAAAGGAAATAACCCAACACTAAGGCAAAAGAGCAAATTGACTTTATCTGTGACTGATTATGTTTGACAAGATGAAAAAGAAAGACAGCTTTTGTCACTGAAGAAAATTGGGCTTTGAGAAGTCTTTGCACAAGTCTTAAGTCTCCTCTTCACACAGTTTGGATTAAAATGGAAATAATCCCTTCCCTCCCCAAGGGGGGAAGAAAAAGAGCCAAGGAACCAACTTCATTTTCATATGTTTACTACAGACTTTTAGAAATCAGACAAGGATTCCCAGGTATCCTCCAGAGTAGCACTTTCATCAGCTAGGCAAGTCTCTTACAAGAAACCTATTTTTGAATTGGTATTTACTACTAACATTTTAATTTTTCCTTTAAGTATTGTCACACATGCAGTCTGATTCTTCGTGGGTGGAATAGCAAGGCAGATGGGACTCTCCTCCAATGAGAAAGGAGAGCCAATTTTCATTCCGAAAGGGGGAAAAGACAAGGATGTTTCAAATGGTTCTTCTGATTTCACATTTGTTTTGTACTCAGAGTATCAGCGTATGCTTGGAATTTGAGAGAACACTTCATGGGCTGGAAAACAAACTGTGTTGAATCTATGTATGATTCAAATTTTTCCTTTACTAATTCTTTTTTTTTTTAAATTGTGATTATGTGAAAGTATACAACTGAAATTAAATTTGTATGCCGGCCTATCTGCAGCTCCTTCTGCTATTCTTGCCCAGTGACAGCACATTCCTCCTTTCTGTTTCACATGTGTTGTATCCTTTTAACAACCTCCTGTCCACTCCTCTCCACTTTCTCTTCTCCCTTCTAGTAAGAGGTCAGTAGGACAGCATCCTATAGATGCATAGAACCATATAGTACACACACCATATGGTCACACTGTGTCCCTGAGTCCAGTCCATTCCTGTCCAAAGAGTTGACCTCAGTAATGTTTTCTGGCCAGAGACAGCAGCAGGTCTATCCTTCACTAACTTTTGAAAACTTAAAAACAAACACACATAGCTGTAGAGCTGATTCTGACTCATAACAACCTTATAGGACAGAGTAGAATTGCCCCCATAGAGTTTCCAAGGCGCACCCGGTGGGTTTGGACTTATAACCTTTGGTTAGTAACTGTAGCTCTTAACCACTATGCCACTAGGATTTCCTTCAAAAATTTAATCTTGTTTTAAGAATTCTGAACTGCTTTTATATTTCAAACAATTTTCTCTCAGATATCCATGTAGCTAACTCCCTTACCTCCTTCCAGTCTTTACTCGAATGTCAGTTTCTTAAGGATGCTTACAATAAACATTTCTGTGTAAAATGGCATGGTCCCAACACTAGAATTCCCAATCGTCTTCAACCTGCTCTACTTTTTTATTTTTCCATACCACTATGTCACTTTGATGACTAAGATGTAACTGATGATTATGGGAGGCTGTCCCACTGGTTTCTCTCTAGAGGGGAGAGGAGAAGGTGGAGAGGAGGGGACAGGTACTCACTGAGAGGATGCTGAAAGTGAAGGGTGGAGGGGAGGATTGTGCTGTTGTGGGGGTGCAGATACAGTTGCAGAAGTGGGCATGCAAAATTGACTTGGATTGTATACTTTCACTTAATCATAAAAAAAGATGTGTATGATGGGAGCCATGGTATTTTCAATCACTTCACATGCATGCTGAAGGTGTACAGTGAATAAGGAAGACAGAAGGATTGATGCATTTGCACTACGGTGTTGGTGAAGGATAACCAACATACCATGGACTGCCAGAAGAACAAACATCTGTCTTGGAGGAAGCACAGCAAGAACTCTCCTTAGAAAGAAGATAGTGAAACTTCTCACTCCACGGGTTTCCAAAGAGTGGCTAGTGGATTTGAACAGCTGACATTTTGGTTAGCAGTGGAGCTATGAACCACTGCATCACTAGGGGTCCAGACATGTTATTAGGAGAGACTAATCCCTGAAGAAGGACACTGTGCTTGGTAAAGTAGAGGGCCAGCAAAAAAGAGGAAGAACTCCAGTGAGATGGATTAGCACAGTGGCTGCAACAATGGGCTCAAACGTACCTGCTACTCTGAGAATGGTGCAGGAACAGGCAACTTTTTGTTCTATTACACACTGGTTTGCTGTGAGTCAGAACCAACTTGATGGCATGCCTAACAATAGCATGCCCTTCTTGCCTAGAGATAGATTAATACACAGCTGCCATGGACTTGACCACCGGCGTGTTCCAGTCCATCTCGCAAAGGGACTCCCTTCCCCTTGTTGGCCTTCTACTTCACCAAACTTGTCCTTCTTTAGCAGATGATCCCTCTTGATGACATGCCCAAAGCAAGTGAGTTGGATAATGTTTTGTTGTGATCTATATGATTTCCACTGGGTCATTTTCAGAAGTAGATCTCCTAGTCTGTCTTCGTCTGGAAGCTCTGCTGGTATCTGTCCATCTCAGGTGACCCTGTTGGTATTTGAAGTACTGGTAGCATAGTTTCCAGAATCCTGGCAACACGCAAGCCACCAGAATACAACAAGGTGACAGATGGATGGTGGCTCACATATAATTTCTTTGTTTATTAGGTTCATTGCCCCCCAGTGGAATGTAAACACCATGAGAGTAGGGATCTGTTTTTTGTTCAGTAATAAATCTTAACTTTCCACAGCAGAACCTATCACTTAGTAAGTGCTCAATGAATGCTGAATGGCAGTGTCAGAGAAAATTGTCCAAGGCTTGCAAACGGGTAAAAAGAGATTATTGGGTATTCTTTTAACAGAGGGCTGGGCATTGTCTAGTGGATTTTGTGGGATTATCTGATTTTACAGGGCTGAGCACTTTTGACTGCATTTCTATGGGCTGGACAGAAGTTGAGAACCGATAGCAATGCAAATGATTCTTGCCATGGGATGCAACTGATTTTTGCCCTATACTAAAGATATCTACAAACAGTACATTTCATTGTCCTTGTAGGACATTAACTAATTTAATTTTGAATCTTTTAGCAAGCATTCTTGTTTACCTATAAACATACTTCTGTTCTTCAAACTCTCCTTTGAACCAGGTCGATGTCTTACTAGTTCCCTCAAGAAAACTCTTAACATGAGTTCACTTTATATTTGTATGAGCCATAATTATATGTTTTTGAAAATTATGGCTGAGTAAAAGAATGAATTACACTTGCTCCTTTAGGAAATCTTATCTAGATATCATCTAATGGTGATTACTCCTAAATTTTTATGTCTAGCCACAACTTCTCTGTACATCAGATAAGTATAATCAGTTGTCTTCTTGATATCTCTACTTGGGTAAGCATTTCAGAATTAACATATTGCAAGTGGAATTCTTGATTCCCACCCTATTGTAAGATTGATCGTGCAAACACATTAGACTGTGTGAATCATAATAAATTATGGATAATGTTTCAAATACTGAGAATTCCAGAACACTCAATTGTGCTCATGTGGAACCTGTACATAGACTAAGAGGCAGTTGTTTGACTAGAACAAGGGGATACTGCATGGTTTAAAGTCAGGGGGTGTGCATGTGAGAGTTGTATTCTTTTATCACATTTATTTCACTTGTATGCCATAACTCCCGGGTCCTGCAAATACCACCTTGTTTGGACAAAAGGTCTTTGCAGATGTGATTAAGAATATTAAGATGAAGAGTATCTCTATGAGAGGGGCAGAGGGAGATTCAGTGTACACATAGGGGAAAAGATGATGGGAAAGTAGAGAAGAGAGAAAGAGTACCTTAAAGACTAGAATAACATGGCCACAAGCCAAAAATACCTGCGGTCCCTAGAAGCTGAAAGAGGAAAGAAACGGGTTCTCCCCTAAGTCTCTGGAGGGAGTGTGACCCTACTGACACCTCAGTTTGGGCCTAGTGAAACTGATATTAGACTTCTGGCCCCCATAACTTGGAGAAAATAAACGTCTATCATTTTAAGCCATTAATTTGTCACAGCAGCCACAGGATACTAATGTAGCTTATCTGAGTCACCATCAACTCTTGACTCTTGGAATCGTCTCTTGTCTAGTCTCCCTGCTTTCACCCTTGCCCTCTTGTACTCTATCCTCCACACCATGGCAGAGCAGTTCTTTCAAAACACCAGTGAGAGAATACTTCTCAGATCAACACCCTCCATTGGTTTCCTAGCACCCTTAGAACAAAATTCAACGATTTCACCATGGTGCTCAAGGCCCTGTGTGATCTGGTCTTGGATGCCTCTCTGGAGTGGCCTCAGCACTATTTCCAGGTGGCCTCATTGAGGTTCCTTCAATATATTAAGTACGTGTTTGCTTCGGATCTTTTGCACTTGTTTCCTCTGCTGAGAATGCTCTTTCTCCCCACCAGTAACCCACAAATGCAAGACTCCAGACTCCTTTTAGATTTCAAAGAGGACTTCCTCAGCCCCACCCTCTTTAGCACAGACCCTTGTCTAACCCCTCATAACTCTGTCCTCTTACTCTATTTTCCTTCAAGCATTTATCAATATCTAATCTTCCATCAACTACTACTGATCAAAGACTTCCATATAGATGAGACCTTAACACGATGAAAACAAAAATTCTCACAACTGGACCAGTAAGCAACATCATGAGAAACAGAAAAGATTAAAATTGTCAAGCATTTCTTTTTACTTGGGCCTACAATCAGCACCCAGAGAAGCAACAGCCAAGAAGTCAAATGACGCATTGCGTCGGGCAGATCTGCTGCAAAAGGTCTCTGTGGAGGTCAAAAAGCAAAGATATCACTTTAAAGACTAAAGTGCACCTGACCCAACCCATGATGTTTTCAATCACCTCAAACTCATCTAAAAGCTGGGTAAGGAATAAGGAAAACCGAAGAAAAGCTGACATCTTTGAATTGTGGTCTCAGCAAAGGATATTGAATATAACTTAGGCTGTCTTGGAAGAATCATAACCAGAATGCTCCTTAGTAGTGGGGATAGTTAGACTTCATCTCACATACTTTGGATGAGTTGTCAGGAGGGATCAGTCCCTGGAGAGGGACATTATGCTTGGTATATAAAGTAGAGGATCAGTGAAGAAGAAGACCCTTAATGAGATGGTTTGACCTAGTGGCTGCAACAATGGGCTCAAGCGTGGCAATAATCATAAGGATGGTGCGGGACTGGGTGGTGTTTCCTGCTGTTGTACACAGGGTGGCTAGGAGTTGGAATTGACTCAAAAGCATCCAACAACAGCAATATTTGATCGTGAAGATGGTGCAGGAGGAGTTAATATTTCATTCTATCACACTTGAAGGCCCTCTAAGTCAGAGCTGACTCCATGGCAACTAACAGCGACAACAACAAATCTTTCACTACATGTTTGTTTGTTCATTGTCTCTTTCCCAGTTTTATGTCAACTCCAGGAGGACAGGGAAGTTGATTTGTTTTGTTCGCTGCTGTGGGCCCACAACCTAGAACCAGAATATGGTATATCATAAGTGCCCACTATATGACAAATGACTGCAAATAGTTAAAAAAAATGTTTTTTGGTAAGTTGTTGTGTGCCTTTAAGTCATTTCTGACTTTCTAGCCACCCAATGTGATGGAAAAGAACTGTCTCAAAGGGTTTTCTAGGCTGTAACCTTTACGGAAGCAGATTGTCAGGTTTTTCTCCCACGGAGCTGCTAGTTGGGTTTGAACCACAAACCTTTCAGGTTAGTAGTTGAGCACTCAACCACTGGGGCCACCAGGGCTCCCTAAATGATAAGTAAGTGCTGCTTTTTCTACTGTACTGTAGAAAACAACTATGAGTAATAATTCACAATTCAATATTTCTTGTTATGCTTTCAGAAACATCTTCTGTATATACAAGATATTCTTTTTTTTTAAAAAAAAAAAAAACCTTTTTTTCTTGTAATTAAGTGAAAGTGTACAACCCAAATTAAATCTGCGTGCCTGCCTACCTGCATCTCCTTCTGCTTTCCTTGCCTGGTGACAGCACACTCCTCCTTTCCATTATATATATGTCATATCCTCTTAACAGTCTCCTGTCCCCTCCTCTCTACCCTCTCCTGTCCTTTCTAGTAAGAGGCCAGTAGGACAGCATCCTATAGATGCATAGAACCATAAAGTGCACATATCATGTGGTCATACTGTGTCCCCAAGTCCAGTCCATTCCTGTCCAAAAGATACTCTATATGTGATAAATGTTAGCCTGTTTCTACATACATAAGTGTATACATTATGATCTTCTCCTTACTTTTTCAGTTAAACATTTATACTGGAGGTCCTTTCATAGCAATTTACATTGTTTGACACCCTCTTTTTAAGGCTGGAAGTCCTTGGGTGTTGTAAATGGCTAATGTCCTAGGTTGCTAGCCTAAATATTCAAGTTTCAAGTCTACCCAAAGAGTAGACTTGGAAGACAAGGAGCTTTGGAAGAAAGTCCTGGTGATCTACTTCTGAGAAACTAGCTACTGAAAACTATATGGATCCATGAACAATTGCCTCCTTTGCCATGAGACCAGAAGACCTGGATGATGACCAGCTACCATTACTGGATGTTTTAGTCAAAGATTTCACAGAAGAATCCTGATCAAATTGGGAAAATACAGAACAGAATTCAATGTTCTCATGGAATCCAGACTTTACAGAGTCTTTACCTTAAATCAAAATATCCCCCAAAGTCTTCTTTAAAGCAAACAATAGTTTAGCTTAATTAGTAAAGAATGTCTGCCTCGAGCATTATGCTCTTTAAGATGAACCTATATGGGACATCAGATTGAGAACAGCGACCTGAAAGATGAAACAGGAAAATTAGGGGGCAAAGAATTTATGTTAATTGGGGAGGAATAATTCAGAAAAGGAGGATGAGAACGGTTGCACAACTTAAATGTAATCAGTGTCACTAAGCTGTGCACACACAGAAATTGTTAAATCGGTGTATATTCTGTTGTATATATTAACAACAACAAAAGTATGTTTCTGTGAGTAGGAATCAACTCCACGGCAACTGGTTTGGTTTTTAATAGCTATGTAACAACCCACAGCTTAATACCTAAATACTTAGGAAAAATAAATTGCTCACCTGGTTTGGGAAATGGAAAGGCTGACGACAACTGAACACCTCTAAGCCCATGCCCTTTGGATTTACTCCAGCCGACAGCAGCAGTCTGAGTTTTCTCTGATGTTCCTCAGTGGCCGCCAAACACAGTAGTGCGAATACATTAGCAGCTTTTTCTTTCAGGTATTTTAGTTTCAATAACTAAACAAAAATTTTGGAAAAGACTAGAAAGTAAATTAAATTGGAAAGCACTAGCAAATAAGTAAGACTAAAACTAAACTTATGACCCTTCCAATTGATCTCAGTAGCCCTCAGTGGTGGCCAGAGGGTGACTCAAGCCACCTTAGTATCTCCATTAAGAAACCAGCTGCTGTTAAGTCAGCTCGGACTTCTGGCAAACTTGTGTGTGTCAGAGTAGACCTGTGCTCTACAGGGTTTTCAACGACTGTTTGTTTTTGGAAGCAGATGGCCAGGCCTTACTTTCAAGGTACCTCTGAGTGGACTCGAACCATTACCCTTTCAGTTAACAGCCAAGTGCATTAACCATTTGCACCAAGCAGGCACTCATGAGCCAAATTGCTTTCAGCTTTTCCATCTTCAGAAAAGAAGTCATTTCTTTGGTTCTGAGTCCAAATTTGTTAAAAACAAACTGGCTTTAATATCAGAAGGCTTGAGAGGGAGTGGAAGGACTAGTTTTAAAGGCAAAGTTAGGACAAAACTGGATTGACTTTTAAAGTTGGGTTTGAAGGTGAGATACATTCCATCAAAAGCATTTACATAACTCCATGGAAGGTCCCAGAAGAGTCAGTACACTCAGGTATGTTTTATGCAATGGCTGGACAATACAGAAAGGTTTTATGATCTTAACTATTATTTAAACAGCTCTTGAAACTACCAGAGAAAAGGTAATGTTTTGTTCTAGGTTTTAATTACTAAAAGGCAAACAAACTCGGTAGAAGAGTCATGGTTGGTCCTTAGTCTACAGTTCATTCTAACCTGGGCTCCATTCTAACAGTCAGATAAATATAGAACAAATGAAACTATTCATTCCTTTCAAAATTTCAACAAATTCCTGGTCCACAAATCAGGTCTTTTATGTTCATATTATATTTCCAATGAGCTGAAACTCATTTGACTGAACTCATCTTAACAGCTTAAGGATTCCTAAGGGAGTCCTGATGACATAGTGTTTCAAGGCTCCGCTGCTAACTGAGAGGTTGCAGTTGAAATCCACCAACCACTCAGCAGGAGAAACACCCAGTAGGTTCAAATATCTCATTGTATTTGGGATATTTCAACAAGTCTTTATACTTACACACTGATAGTTTACGCTCCGAGATGATAATGTCTAACATGATTGCTAAGTGGAGGCCAGTAGGGTACAGAGATGGGATCAGATTCAAACAGACAATCAGTTGAGAAGATTGTGCAGGAGACTAGCAGGGAAAACAAGGAATATCTAGTCAAAGGTTTGCTCTAAGAAAGCTGGCAAATTTTCATTGTTTTCTCTTAGATAGGCAAGGAATGTGATCTTTCTGTACTATGTCTTACAACTTCGTGTGAATCTACAATTATCTAAAAAAATTAAAGAAAAGGCAAGGGAGACTTTTTTTGGAGGTTGATTTTTACGGAAGTTAATACTTTTAGCAACACAGCCTCTTCGGGCTCCAGAAGGCATAGCAAACCAAAATCTAAGCAGCTGTCATTGAGTCAGTTTGGACTCAGCGTGACCCCACATTTGTCAGAGCAGACCTGAGTTTTGTAGGACTTTCAAAGTCTGATTTTCCAGAAATAGATTGCCAGGTCTTTCTTCTGAGGAGGTGTCTCTTGGTGGACACTAATTCTATTCTTTCCTATTAGCAGCTGAGTACCTTAACAATGTGCATCTCCCAGGAACTCCAAAGAAGGCATGGGCAAAACAATTGGTTTCTTTCTTGTCCCTTGCTGGGTAGAAATGAGCATGAGATAATGAGTTTTCCTTTTAGAAATCCTTGGCAACGAACAACAAGCCCTTTGCCACTGAGTTGATTCTGACTCATAGTGACCCTACAGATCCGACAGGGTAAAGTAGAAGTGCTTCTTAGGGTTTCCAAGGCTGTAATCTTTACAGAAGCAGGCTGCCACATCTCGGTGCCTTGTAGTGGTTGGTAGATTTGAACTGCCAACCTTTCAGTTGGCAACACAGGGTGTAACCACTGTACCACCAGGCCTCCCTTAGGACTCCTTAGGTCTTTGAAATAAGTTCACTCCTAATTTTACTTCTCAATGTAATAATAGATAAGCTTTAGTAATGTCCCACTGAAGGCAAGTCCAAGCATTTTCTTTATTACCATTACCAGTAATAGTAGTCAGTCATTTTAATTATTTCAGAAAGCTGACCAGAAAACAATAGTCTCTTACAAATATTTTTAAAATAAAAAAGTGATACAGATTAAATTGCATTCCCCAAAAACATGTGCTGCAAATTCTAACCTTTGCATCTGTGGTTGGAGCCCTGATGGCAGTGTGGTTTAGAGCTTGGCTGCTAACCCAGAATTTGGCAGCTTGAATCCACCAGCTGCTCCTTGAGAACCCCAAGGGGCAGTTCTACTCTGTCCTTGTAGGGTCCCTATGAGTTGGAATTGACTCAATGACAGTCTTTTATTTATTTATTTTTAATCTGTGGTTATAATCCCACTGGAGAATGGTTTCTCTTTGCTACTTTAAGAGGCCATGTCAGAGTAGGATGCATTTAGCCAATCACCTTTGAGGTATAAAAAGAGCCCATTCAGGTCTAGAGAACCAGCAGAGATGGGAGAAAATAGACGTCACATGGAGATTTCCAAGGAACTAGGAACAGAAGCTGAAAAGACAAGGACCTTGCTCCACAGCCAACAGGGAGAGAATCCCAACACCAACCCACTGCCACGGAGTTGATTCCGACTCATAGCAACTCTGTAGAACAGAGTAGGACCGCCTCGTAGGGTTGCCACGGAGCAACTGGTGGATTCAAACTGCCATCATTTTGGTTAGCAGCCGAGCTCTTAACTGCTGTGCCAGCTGGCCTCCATGGTGGGCTACATCTATAGATACATGGTATATTAGAAATGAAAACTGAGAAATTAAGATGATGCATTAATTCATTTAAAAATAACACCTCTTAGAGAAGAGTGGTCACATGAATAGACACATGTACATACATGTTCACTGTATCATGCAGATGATACAACCCTGCTTGCTGAAAGTGAAGAGGCTTTGAAATACTGATGAAGATCAAAGACCATAGCCGTCAGTATGGGTTTCACCTCAACACTGCCAAAGCCAAGTGCCGTCGAGTCGGAGCCAACTGATGGCGACCTCGACACTAAGGAAACAAAAATCCTCACAGCTGGACTGATAAGCAATATTATGATAAATGGAGAAAGGATTGAGGTTGTCAAGGATTTCATTTTACTTGGGTCCACAATCAACACCAATGGAAGCAGCAGTCAAGAAATCAAAGAGGCATTGCACTGGGAAAATGTGCTGCAAGGGACTTATACAGAGTATTGAAAAGTAAAGATATCACCTTGAAGACTAAAAGGCACCTGACCCAAGCCATGGTATTTTCAATCACATTATATGCTTGTGAAAGCTGGACAATGAATAAAGAAGAGAGAAGAAGAATTGATGCCTTTGAATGGTGGTATTGGAGAAGAATATTGAATGTACCAAGGACTGCCAAAAGAACAAACAAATCTCTTCTGGAAGAAATACAATCAGAGTACTCCTTGGAAGCAAAGATAGCAAGACTGCGTCTCCCATACTTTGGATGTGTTGTTAGGAGGAACAAATACCTGAAAAAAAAACATCATGCTTGGTAGAGCGGATGGTCAGTGAAAAAGAAGAAGACCCTCAAGGAGGGGGTCTGACCCAGTGCTGCAATAGAAGGCTTAAGCATAAAAACAATTTGGGACATGGAGCAGGACTGGGTGGTGTTTCCTTCTGTTGCACACAGGGTTGCTATAAGTTGGAACCAACTGGATAGCACCTAACAACAACATATTCACTGCAGCATTTTTTTATTTTTACAATAGCAAAAAGATGGAAACAATCTAGATGCCCATCAACTGATGAATGGATAAACTGTGATACATAGAAAAAGTGCAGTGTTATGTCTAAAGAACAAAGATGCATCTCTGAAGCAAAACATGGAGGAAACTGGAGGATATTATGCTGAGTGAAAGAAGTCAATCACAGAAGGACAAATACTGTATGAGACCACTGCTGTAAAACCTCATGAAAAGGTCTGCAGGTCTGCATATAAAAAAGAAATAATCTTTGATGGTTACAAGGAAGGGGAAGAGTTGTGAGGTAAGAACACTAAACAGACAATTTGTAAATGGTGACTTCGGTGAGGGCTAAGATCGTACACAACATTGGAGAAACCACCACAAGTGGCAGAAGGCATGGAGGCCATGGAAGCTCCACAGACAAATTCAAACTCCCTGAGGGAACAAGGGCTGTGGGGACCATGGTCCCAGGGAACATCTAGTTCAAGTGGCATAACACAGTTTACAAAGAAAATGTTCTACATTCGACTTTTGTGAGTAGTGTCTGGGATCTTAAAAGCTTGTCAGCAGAGGATACTCCCCTGGTCTCACCCCTTCAGGAACTAGTAAGAATGAAGAAAACAAGACACAAGGGAGAGATAAGCCCAAAGAACTAATGGACCACATCCATAATGGCCTCCAGCAGACTGAGTCCATACAACTAGATGGTGCCTGGCTACCACAATTGACTGCTCTTTCACAACAGAGCTGTGGAAAGATGTTAGACAAAATTCTAACTACAGAAGAAATGCTGGCCTGACAGAGACTGGAGAAACCCCTAGGGTATGGCCCACAGACCCTTTCAGCTCAGTAAGAAAGTCACTCTGAGTTCCACCCTTTGGCCCAAATTGAACAGGCCCATAAAACAAAGGAAGACTGAAGGGCTACACCGGCCCAGAGACAAGGATGAGAAGGCAGGACAGGACAGGAAAACTGGAAATAGGGAACCCAAGTTTGAGAAGGGAAAGAGTTAACATGACGTGAGGTTGTTCATCATTGCCATAAAACAGTGTACTGTTTAACGAGAAACTAGTTTGTTCTATAAATCATTATGTGAAGTACAATAAAAAATTAAAAAAAAAAAACCCACAGTGACAAACCCACTGCGTATTAATAGAAATCATTTTTTTAAATGAGAAATTACAAAATTTTCCTGACCAAAAAATTCACTGGAAAGAGTAGCATTGTTTTACATTTTCACAAATCTCTTTAAATCAGGCTTCAAACCAGTTCTTTTGAGTTCAGTCATGGCTGAGGAGGCAACACTGGAATAGCCTTGGGTTTTCAAAAATTGGGTGACTCTGAACTACAACTAAAACAAGAAAAATTACAAGTTGAAGCCCTGCTGGAAATGTGATCTCTGTCTTAGAACACAAGGGCAGCATATATATGGCATAGCAAGCAGATATCTTGCCCCTTGGATTCTGTGCAGAAGCTTTCCAAAAGTGCCTAGTTCAGGGTGGTGGTTGACTGCACCTGTCTGAATCTGTGTTGTTCTCCCCGAATCTATTGCATCAGGCTCCTGAAAGGGCTGTCTTTGCCTCTTCTGGTTTCACATTTGAAGGTTTTGACCTGTAATATTTTCCATTCTGATGTTTTAGTCAGCTAGGGCTGCTCTAACAAATACCACAGAGTGGATGGCTTTAACAAAGGAAGGTTTGTTCTTACATAGTCTGGTAGACTGCAAGTCCATATTCAGGGTGTCTGCTCCAGGGAAAGGCTTTCACCCTGGTTGGCTCTGGAGGAAAGTCTGGTATTCCATCAGTCTTTGTCCAGGGAGCATCTTGGTGCAGGAACATCAGGTCTAAAGGACGCGCTCTTCTCCCGGTGCTGCTTTCTTGATGGTACGAGGTTCCCAATTCTCTGCTTGTTTCTCTTTCCTTTTATCTCTTGCAGGATGAAAGGACTAAGGGTGAGGCAAGCCATACTCCAGGGAAACTCCCTCTACAGTAGAGCAGGGAGGTGATCTTATAAAGGGATTTACGGTCCCACCCTAATCCTTTAATATACAGCATAGGAAAACCACTAATGGAGGACAGTCACAAGATACTGGGAATCATGGCCCAGCCACATGGTTACACATATTTTTGGGAGGACGCAATTCGATTCATGACATCTGGTTACTATTCTGAATCACCCAAATTAAAAAAACTTAGGTCTCCTCAGATTTTGCTTTATCTTCTGTGACTAAACCTATTCAAACTGGTTCAAAGCCCCCTTTTAAAAAACTTAATTTTTTGAATTGTGCTTTTACTGAAAGGTTACAATTCAAGTTAGTTGTTTTGTACAAAAACTCACACAGACATTGTTACCTGAAGCAAGCTGCTCTCCTCACTCAGGGACAGCATGCTCTTCCCTTTTCTTCTGTATTTCCCATGTCTGTTCAACCAGCTCCTGTCCCCTGTCTTTCAGGGATCCCCCAGCCTGTCAGACTATCAAGTCTGGTCATTTTACTAGAGTTCAAGTTCTTCACTCCACTTT
Organism: Heterohyrax brucei; assembly: GCA_028571685.1. Lineage (NCBI taxonomy): Eukaryota > Metazoa > Chordata > Mammalia > Hyracoidea > Procaviidae > Heterohyrax > Heterohyrax brucei. The sequence continues at coordinate 35,745,060 of CM053140.1, forward strand.
TCTCCCACACCTTTAGGGGCTGTTTGTTGTGTTCCTGTTAGGGCAGTCATTGGTGGTAGTTGGGCACTATCCAGTTCTTTGTGTCTCATGTGGACAGTCTCTGGTTTATGTGTCCCCTTCTGTCTTTTGGGCTCATATTTTACTTGTATCTTTGATATTCTTCATTCTGTTTTGTTCCAGGTGTGTTGAGACCAATTGATGCTTCCTAGATGGCTGCTTGCTAGCTTCTAAGATCCTAGGTGCCACTCACCAAAGTGGGATGCAGAACGTTTTCTTAATAAACTTTGTTATGCCAACTGACCTAGATGTCCCCTGAAATCATGGTCTTTAGACCTGCCACTCTGTCCCCTAAAGTGTTTGGTTGTATTCAGATTTCTTAGCTTATAGCTTAGTCCAGTTGCACTATCTTTTGTATAATGTGTTGCCCTTCCCTTCATTTATAACAATATTTGTCTACTATCTGCTTACTGAATACTCCTCTCTTACCCTCCCCACCATTGTAACTATCCAAGAATATTTTCCTCTGTGTTTAAACCTTTTCTTGAATTCTTATAATTGTGGTCTCCTACAGTATTTGCCCTCTTGCAATTGACAATTTCACTCACCATAACACCTTCCAAATTCCTCTATGCTATGAGATGTTGCACAATTCAGCACCATTCTTTATCACTGCATAGTATTCCATTGTGTGAATATACCATAATTTGTTTATTCATTCATCTATTAATAGGCACTTAGGTTGTTTCCATCTTTTCACTATTGTAAATGGTGTCATGATGATCATGGGTATGCAAACATCTATTCTTGTGACACCTCTTATTTCTCTAGGATGTATTCCAAGGAGTGGGATTGCTGGATCATATGGTATTTCTATTTCTAGCTTTGTATAGATGTACTAAATCGATTTCCAAAGTGGTGGTACCATTTTATATTCTCACCAACAGTGTATATGTATTCCAGTCTCTATACAACCTCTTCAACATTATTATTTTGTTTTTGGATTATTGTTAATGTTGTTGGAGTGAGATGGTATCTCATTGCAGTTTTGATTTGCATTTCTCTAATGCCTAATGGGAAACCCTGGTGGCACAGTGGTGAAGTTATACAGCTGCTCACCAAGAGGTCGTCAGTTCAAGTCCCCTAGGCACTCCTTGGAAATTCTATGGGGCAGTTCTACTCTAACCTACAGGGTTGCTGTGAGTCAGAACCAATTTGACAGCACCTGACAATGGCTAATGATTGTGAGCCTTTTCTCACGTATCTGTTAGACACTTGAATGTCTGCTTTGGTGAAGTTACCTATTCATATCCCTTGCTCATTTTTTAATTGGCATGTCTTTTTGTCATTGAGGTCTTGCAGGGTCGAGTAGATTTGAGAGTTTAGATACTAACCAGAACGAAGCGCTTCTTCAATATTGCGCTTAAAAGAAGGCAGCTGTGTTTTCTTGTTTCTATATTGTTTGCTTTGATATCTGTTGTTGTTGTTTGCCGTCTCATTGTTTCTGACTCCTGGTGAGCCTATGTCTAATACGCTCACCTGGAACCAAAATGCCTTCAGGTTCTGTGCCATCTTCCTGACCATTGGTATCTGAGTCCACTGGGAAGTTATCTTTCAACATTATATCAGGCAATATTCTGATACATTATATAGCCTCTGGAAAGCTCTCTTCTACATGTCAGACTGATAAATAGTATTTATTGTTATGAAAATAATTTTGACCTATAGATCTTTGAAGGACTCTTGGGGACTCTGAGGCTCCCCCAGACTACACTTTGAGAGCTGCTGTTCTAGCCTGAGTCTAATATCCTTCCAACAGGTGACTTCAATGGTATTTCTTTCATTACCTTCTCCTGTGTTCTCACTGCATTTTGTTCTGTTGCCGTTTATCTGTTTGTCATGCTAGGCTGTGAGCTCCTGAACTTTATTTATTGTTGTATCTCCAGGATCTAACACAGTGCTTGGTCCATAGCAGGCACTTTCTAAAATGATTTTTTAACTTAAATATATGCGTTAATTATAAAAGCAGTAGAGCTATATGATGGAAAATAGTCATTAAGAAAATCACTCATCATCCCCCTTGTTTCTTGGATGTATTTTGTATCAGCCATTTTTCAAAGTGTATTTCTTACGTCCTGAAATCACATATTTAATAAATGAACACTATAATTTTAAATATTTTTTTCCTCCCCCTTAGCAATGAGTAAGAAGCCCAGGTGACTCAATGGTTAAGCCATAGGCCGCTGACAAATTATTGATTTGGATCAAGCAGCAGCTCCACGAGATAAAAGACTTGGTGATCTACTCCTGTAAATATTACTGTCTATGAAACCTCATAGGGTAGTTCTGTCCTATAGGGTCAAGGACACACAACGGCATCAATGATTCAGCTTTTTTTTCTTTTTCATTTCTGATGTTTGTAACTAGCTTACTGTTCCTTTGTGTGGATATGATACTGTATCATTACTAAATATCAAACATTAGTGCATTTAGGATACTTCCGGTTTTCGTTGTAATAACTACAATAATCCTGTGAAGAATACCCTCAAACATACAGCTTTTTTTGGCATTTAAGTGTTATTTCCTTAGAATAGATTCCCAGAAGATTACCGGGTCAAAAGATGTAGACATTTCTTTTGGCTTTTAATACATACTGTAAAATTGCTTTCCAAAAGGCTTATACAAATTTACAGTGCCATCAGCACTTCTAAAATGTTTCACTGCACAAATCATCAGCACAGGTGCTATTAAAAATGCTAATCGATAAAATACTGTACCCTAGTTGTTAACATTTTGCATTTTTTGAGGCTCATAAAATTAAAGTTTTTGAAGATTGAGTGTGCAATACAAAACATGCTTTTGAGACTCTATTTCAGGATAACTTCACAAATTTTCACTAGAAAAAGAACGTACGTAGTTAGGGACTGTCACTTTGACAGTCCGCCTAACACCACAGCATGTGAACGCGGACCTTTCTCCGATTCTACTAGTTGTCACTAACAGGGAAAAATAGATGTACAGGAATGGAATGTTAGCCCTGCAAACCGTGCAAAACCCACACAGAGGGGCTGGAGTTCTGCTTTCCACTTGACTTTAACTTTAGGATTGCAATCCCTTAACTTTAGGATTGCAGTTCTCCTTTGTTTCGGGTATGACCTGCCCACGTGCAAGATTTCTGAATTTCTCTGAAGAGGGCATTTTCATTTTGAGAGTGGCACCCCGCCACCTGACGTTGCTTTGGGTTGCTCTGCACAGTGTGTGCTAGCTCACCAGAGGTGGATAGGTTTCCAAAAGAGCTGTAAGTGTTCTTTTTTGTACCCGCATGATGGACCCAAGCTTCTATATCTGGGATTTCTCTCCCGGACAGACCTAGCTCATCTCCTGGTTTCACAGCTAGACGCTCTGCATAATCCGGTAGCGCTCCAGGCGCTAGGAGATGTATGAAGAAGACCACACCGGATGGAAGGAAACTTGGCTGTCTTGCCCTCCACACAGGCGCGCCGGGCTCTACCAGGTCCCTCAGGTTTCGTGCAGCTGCCTCATCCTGGGACAGGCATTTATGAGTCATCGACTCTGTGGGTCACATGAGCAACGTGATCAAAATAAAGTTTCAGTATTTTAAGCCGCTAGAAAAGGGGACAACGGAGCATACCGGAGGCGAGGAGCGGGAAGCGCGCACACACGGGCTGGCCGACCCGCCCGGAGGAAGGCGGCGGCGCCAGGGCTGGGGGCGGGGCGCCGATGGTTGGGGGGGGTGAGGAGGGCGGGGCCTGGCGGGAGCGCCCCTCCCCCACCGGGCGGCAGCGACGCCTGGACTCCTGGCCAACAAGCTAAGAGTGTGGAGCCCAGCAAACCTCGGCTACGCTGCATCCTGCGCCCCTTGGCTGTATCACGCGGCGGGATCCCGGAGATCCCGCCGCGTCCTCCGCTGCCACCAGGACCCCACACGCCGGCAGCGGCTTCCCCGGGAACGTCCTTCAGCCCCGGGAGCACGCGGGAAAAGCCCCAGCGCTCCAATGAGAGATCGCCTTCCTCATGACGGTCACGCTGAGGGGCGGGGCTTCCCCTCGCCGCGCCCGAGTTCCGGGAACCCCCTTTGATTGGTCTGCACGGCCTGGGAAACACTGTAGTAAAGTCCAATCAAAACGCTACGTCTCAGCCTCGAGGAAATATTCCGTGTCAGTCTTGCCCTGATTGAACATTTCTTTCAGACTCTACCCACTGGGAAGCTTTGTTTAGGTCCAGGAGGCGGGCTTTCCTGGGAGTGGGTGGGGAGGGGGCGTTGATTCTTGGCCAATCTCTTCATTCCGTTGGGTGGTGACCAGCCAATGGGTCAGATGGATAGGACGCTCCTCCCGGAGAGTAGTGAGACCCCTGGTGAGGGGCGATTGGTGACGGGGCCAATGAGTGGCAGCTGCGTTGCCCAACAGAAGCTGTGCGTGGGCCGCGGGGCGGGGCCAGGGCGGGTGCGCGGCGGCGGCGGGGTGGCTGGGCCGGCGGCGGCGGCGGTACGAGGCGCGCGCTCGGGGTCCCGGTCGCGAGGAGGAGGAGGATGTGGCGCGCGGAGGGGAAATGGCTGCCGAAAACAAGCCGGAAGGTACGAGTCGGAGCATGCGGGGCTGGGGGACGGCGCGGCGGGCAGCGGGACCCGGCCCCGCCGGACATCCCGGGCATCGGCGGCGCCGGGCGGGAGCGCGGGGGCGCGGCGGGCGGGCGCCCCGGCCAGGGAGGGGGCCAGGTTGGGGGGGCGGAGCGCGGCCGAGTCCTGAGGTGACTCGCCGGGCGGCGGAGAGCGGTGCCCCACACCCCCACCCTGGGGGCTGGCTGGGACGGAGGGGGCGGGGGGCTCCGGGCGGGGGCCGGGCCCAGCCGAGGAGGAGGAGCTGTGGAGGGCCGGCGCCACCCCCACCCGGACGGGCATCCCCGCCGCTCCCGCCCCACGGCGCGCGCCCCCCGCTACTCGGCCGGTTCCCGGTGGGGGCCGCCGGGCGGAAAGTTTAGCCGCCGCAGGCCCCCTCTGGCCCCGCTCCCCACTGCTTCGGGCCGGTCCCCGTCGAGCGGCAGCGGCCGGCGCTTAGCCCTGGCCGGCCCCCTGTCTCTCCGGCGGGCAGGGCCAGACATACTCTGTCCAGCTTCACCCTTGAGCCCCTTAGGCGCTTTGCGAGCCTTCTGGGGTTCCTGCTCCTCTCCCCACCAGGGGGACCCCCTTCTGTTGAGCGTCCCCAGGCAGGAGGGCCTCGTGTGACCCCTCCCCCTTCCCTCTCTGGGAAGGGGGCCTGCGCAGCTCCCCGCCCCTAGCAGCCTTTCACATCCTACTCTTGCCCTTGCACCCCTTCCAGCTAGGAGGGTGGGGTCTCCGATTCTATGGCAAGTGAGGAGCTCCAGACTCTTTTGCCCTTTACCTTCTGTGACCCTGGTCCTTCCTTGGCAAAGGGGTCTGGCTCACCCGCTCAGCTTCTGTTGAGTCTTTTGGGGCTTCAGCGCACTGTCTTTTTGACCCTTTAGCCAGGGTAAAGGGATTCGGGCTACCCCAGATCTTTCCTCACCCAGGGCATATTGGGGGCTTGTGTAGCCCTGAAGTCATTCCCAAATAGGAAACCAGATACTTTTTACAAATTATGTAGACTCTACACACACTTTCTTGGCTTAGGGTGAGCTCATTTCCTGTATACCCTTTGAGTTGTCCTCTTTTTCTTATGGAAAAAAATTAGGCATTCTGGTGCTCATTTTTCCGTTTGTCCATCCTCCCTGACATACTCTTCCTCCTCAGTTCCTTGTTGAGATGAGGCTGGATGCCCCAGGGAGATGTAGGACAGGGCTTCCGTTGTGCCTAGCATTTGAGTGAAAAGGGGCCACGATAGTTACTCTTAGGTCTGAGGGAGGAACAGAATATTTTTGCTTCTAGTTTACTCTTGCATCTTGTTTGGGGACAGGGTTCGTGAGTTGACCCTGTACCCCACAGGGAAAGGGGTTGTGTGCCCTTGTCTTTTGATGTGATCACTGTCTTCTGTGCAGTCAGAACCACACTTTGTGCATCCTGAATTCAAAGTCTTTGAACCTTCCCTGGAAATAAACTTCCCCATTGCTTTTTTGAGAGAACTCATAACCTCCTTATGGCTTCTATTTGCCAGTCAGCCATATTTAGTGAGCCCTGTTACCTTGACTTTTTCTAATTTTCTTAAATTGTATTCATGCTGGCTGGATAAGAAGAAGCCATATGCCTTCCCATCCAGAAAAGGGAGTGTAGACACCCATGTCGCCTACGTGCTTTTCAAGAAGGGGTTGCCTGTGTGCTCTTTGTACTAGAACCTTCCTTTGGCCCTAGTGTTGTGTCTTGTGGGATCCAAACATTTCTTTGGATCTCAAAATTTTCAGGTGAAAGAAAAATTTGAATGCGTTCTCTTTTTTTGCTGTCCTGGTTCACTTTTGGTGAAAAAGAGATCATCATGAAGATATACATTTATTTGCACATACACAGATGTACATATATGTTCATAGATGAAAACACATGCATTACCTGTACTCAGAAAGTTGGAAGGAAGGGGTAGATGACTGTCTGTGCATTTTGGATATATGTGGGGATCTTTAAGAATATAGAGACGTATTACTGTGGTGGTAACCTTTCAGCTTACAAGAATCAGGAAGAAGTATCATTGATAAATGGCCAGTCTTACCACTCTTTCATTTGTCATTTGTACTGTACTGAATAAGCAGAATGACGTCCTGAATGTTCACCAAGTCCTTGAATATACTCCGTGTAGAGTGTTTGCTGATACGGACCAAAGCTTAAGCATTCTGAATTTAGGGGCCTTATTCTCTGCTTGATTTCCTGTAGGGGAAAAGTTCTTATCTTGATTTCCTTACTGCAATGTAGAGGAAAGATATTTAATGTATTTTGGGCAAATTATACAGGAGATAGGTGAGAAGAGTATGCTTTTCTGTGACAGAATTAGAAATGAATAGCCATAAATACTTTTCTGTTATGTATTTGGGCATTTAAATAGTTAAGAGAAATTGTGAACTTTAAGAAGTCTTTTTTTTTCTTACCCCCTGAGTGTCATAATTCATGTATTTAGCTGTTTGGCTCTTAGATCAAGCAGTGATTTATGCTGAGCCTCGTAGAGGCAGGTGCCTGTCCTCTTGTCTGCCTTACTTCCTGCCCTCCAAAAGCTTGGGTTGACTGCTACCTGCTGTCACTTAGTGGCACCCTCTTACTTTTTTGTCAGGCTTAGTTTGGAGAGACTCACTCTCCCCAGCAAACTCTCCTCCCCAGCAAGCTCTGTCAGACTGTGAGCATTGAAACTCAAGGCACTTTTCTTGCTAGGAGATCGTCTCTATCTTGAGTTACTGCGTGGTCAGCCTTCTGAGTTTTGTCTTTCAGTTAATGCCAGATTATTCAGTGGACCTATTGCCAGAAAGTGAAATTTTTGACCAAATTTCCTAAATTTTTTTTTTTGTTATTGTTTCTTTAGGTTTCATGCTGTATGTATCTGTAATAAGCTTGATAGAAATTGAAGTCTGTATTAGATGATATTTTAGGGTGTAGTATTAATGTCTATTGGAAAAATAGAGTTGAACGCTGGCTGTGTTTGTTGGAGTAAACCCAGTACAGTCAGCCAGTTTCCATGATGGATCCTTCCATGGCCTTCTCCATGCCACTGCCTGCCTTTTGGACTTTTACTGTTAAGTAGGGTGCTCCATACGGTGGGCCAGGGAAGGGAAGATGGTAAATGTGAGCAAGAGGAGCACACCTGGGGTTATGTCTAAACTGACGCTCCTTGAGTTTAATGTGGTCCTGCTTCATGGACTCCTCTAGTGCACGGTGTTCTCTCTTCAGGCTTGCTAGCTTCACCTTACCACCTGTCTTTTATATTTCTCTTCGGCTTCTCAGTAGAACATCACCTCCCCTCTCCCTCCATTTTTTTTTACAATATTTTAAGACCTGTGGGAAATTTCTTTCCGTGTCTTCTTGAAGACCTTATTTGTCCTGTTTCTGGGAAATGTTGAATTTCTCCATTTCATTGTTCAGTGGATTCAAAATGTTGATGTATGTACAGCAACCTCTACTCAAGGTCGGTTTGGGCCAGGTTGTCCTTTTCCAAAGTCTTGATTTGTTTTGTTGTTGTTGTTGAGAATACACACAATGGAACATACAACAATTCAACAGTTGCTACATGTATAATTTAGTGACATTAATTATATTATTTGAGTTGTGCAGCAGCTGTCATCTTCATTTTGTGACTTGTTCCTCCTTCATTAACGTGAACTTACTGTTCTCTGAGGTTACTACCCTCTAAGCTTGTGAGTTGCTGTTGTCAGTTTGATCCCATGTAGATAGTTCTTAAAAGAGCGTAACTGCTCAAGGCAGACATTTTTTACGGGGTAACCTAATGTTCAGTTTTAAGATGACTTCAGGGGATATTTTTGATTTAAGGTAAAGATTATCTTGGCAGTAGTTTCAGTGGTTTAGCTACTTCCATGGCTCCAGAAACTCTAGCCCATGAGCATTTGAAATTGTAACCTGTGTCCCCCTTTTGATCAGGATTTGTCCAATGGAGTCTTCAATCAAAATATTCGCTAGTGGTAACTAGGCCCGTCTAGTACTTCTGGTCTTGTGGCAGATGGACATCCAGTTCTGGTCTCTTGGAGTCAGTTATCTGCATATTCCGTATCCTCCACTTATTCTATTCCTGATGCTCTTTCTTTTGTTCCAGGTAAATAGGGACCAACTGTTGTGCCTTGGCTATCCTCTTGCAAGCTTTGAAGACCCCAGGCACTATGCAGTGAGTTAGGAGGTAGAACAGAAACACTGAATACGTTATTAAGCCAATTAACTGCAACATTGCATGAAGCCATGACTCTAAACCTCCAGACTAAGGAACCAAATCCCATGAGGTGTTTGGTTGTAGATAAGCAGCGGTGGCAGCTACTTTGTTTTTTGTCATTGTTATAAATATATTTATCACGTTTTTGCCAATTCTGCTTTTTATAGGTGTACAACTTACTGACAGCAATTACAGAAATTGGCTACTGTGCAGTGCAACCCTTAGTGCAGATTTTTTCCAGCACCATTAACCTTTTTCCCCTTCCTCCTGCCCCCGGTAACCACTAATAAACTTGGGTCTGTGTATGCTTACCTTTTCTTGTCTTTTTCAGTAAGTGAGATCTTACAATACTTGTCCTTTTGTGATTGGCTTATTTCACTCAGCATAATGTCTTCAAGCTCCATCCATGCTGTACCATACGTCAAGACTTCATTTCTCCTTCTGACTGAGTAGTATTCCATTCTGTGTGTGTACCACATTTTGTTTATTTATTATGTGTTGACGGGCCTTTAGGTTGTTTCTGCCTTTTGGCTATTACAAATAGTGCTGCTGTGAACACTAATGTGCATGTCTCTTTTAGAGTTTCTGCTTTCAGCTCTTGTTGAGTGTATATCTAGGAGTGGAATTGCTGGGTCATATGGTAGTTCTATTTTTAGTTTTTTGAGGAACCATCACACTTTTCCACAAAGGCTGTGCAAGTTTGCATTCCACCAGCAATAGGTAAGGGTTCCAATTTTTCCACGTCTTTGCCAACATTTATTTTCTGCCTTTTTTTTTTTTAAATTAGCCATCCTAGTGGGAGTGAAATGATACCTCGTTTTGGTTTTGATGATGCTGAGCACTTTTTCATGTGTTTGGTGGCTATCTCAGTGTCCTCATTGGTGAAATGTCTGTTGAAGCCACTCGCTCATTTTATGATTTTTTTTTCGTGTGTGTTTTTGTTAAGTTGTTCTTACTTGCTCTTTAAGGCATATTTATGTATCCTCCTTACTCATACGTCTGTTTCTTTAATTTTTCAGCCCTGGAGGTTTTAGGCTTTTCTCCTAAAATAGCCTGTTCTTTAGAGTTAAGTGACTTTGTTTTCATTCACTGTTTATGCCAAATGTCAGCTAATGTGTCCTGGTGAGATCTCTGATGGATTTTGAAGGAACCCATCTTGTGGTGTAGCGTTGTTTCTCCACTCTCTGTTTGTGGTGGATCATTCTTTATTTCTTGTTTCCTAAAGTTTGAGAAATACTTCTCTGTGTGCAGTTGTACTTCTTTCTGATTTCCTTATGGGAAAGGCAGTAGAAGATGATTCCCTTCTTCTCTTCCTTCTTCCACATAATTGTGTTGGTTCCTTCCTTCAGGGACCTGAGTCTGCCCTTTTGAGGTGAAATTCTTACATCTATACTCCCATTACTGAAATCATTCTTTGAGCTTCTTATATGTGCAAAGGATACTTGTGGTTTATGTGACCTTGCTTGAGTCCAAATTGGGTTTTGTTACATTTTTGTTATGAATTAAATTTCAGTGTCTCTTGTTCGTGCCTTTTATACTGTCTTATAAGAAATTCTTTTCTTAATTTCAGTGTTTTGGATTGTATTCTGGCAAAAATATACTCTGGTAGGTAGATTTGCATGAAGAATCCCCTTCCTCCAGGAGTTGGAGTGGAGGGCAAGGGTGGACTAGAAGAGGCACACAACAGCTTCCCTCCTGCCTTTGTGGGTGCATGTGTATGTAGAAAAAAGGTAGAGTCAACCTTTTATGTAATTGCCTAGGCATAAGTTTTGGTCATTTATGCATTTGATTGATTGGAATGCTTATTTAATATCTTGAGCATCACTTATACTAGGTATATAGAACGTAAGTTGAAATGAGTTCTTTATATGAGGAAGTAGTAGAAAAATATTTTTCTCTTCTGATAAAAAGAAAACCAAAAAAATCAAAGCCACTGCTGTGAAGTCAATTTTGACTTCCAGCAACCCTATAGGACAGAGGACATCTTCTCTGTCAAGTTTCCAAGAAGCGTCTAGGAGGTTTGACCTACCAGTCTTTTGGATAGGAGACATAGCACTTAACCACTATGACACCAAGGTTTCCTCTGATTATCTGGTATGTTTCATATTACCAGATTAGTGAGAAGTACAGGAGCTGCTGTTACATTTTTGATGCCAGAAAATATATCTAAATTTAATTACTGTGGTGACCATTCTTAGCCTAGGTATCTGGTATAATTATCATTACTTTTCTTTACTCTGTGATTTTTTAATACTTTGTTTTTTAATGGTACAGTTATTTGTGTCTCTAACTGTTTTTGATAAATAACCTTAAATTCTTTTTGGATGCAGGTTAGATACAAATACTGATGATAATAAGAAAGTTAATGTGAAATACACTTTTTCTTCTCTATCAAGTAACGTTATCACAATGTTTATAGAAGCCAGTTCTAATATTTTGCTCTTACGAAGAACTGTTGCAGTGTATGTGTTGTCAGTGTCCTTTGTTCATGTGAATATGTGACTGAATATTTTTTGTGGTGACAGGTGGTGTTTTGGTGATGTTTCTTTTGTATTTCTAATGTATAGATTGTTTTCTAAAATGTTCTGTACCTTCTAGAATCACTTACCATGCCCTTTTTCGAAGTTCTGGATGATTTAAATTGTATCTTTCTTTTCTTGAGCCTTTCCTTTATGTTTTGTTTCTTCCCACATAAACAGACTTATTTTATTGTCATCTTCATTGTTAAAAAAGTAATTGTGGATATACCATATTCATAGGTTTTCTCTGTTTCAGTAAAAAGTGGTGTCTGCCTTGTCTTTTGTCCTAGATGTACTACAGGGAAGTGTTACTTTTTCCCTTTAGGATAGATACATGGAATAGGATTTAAACTACAAGGCAAAGTGTGATAGTAGTTTGGTGACTAGATACCGATCCAGGGTGAAATGCTGGGTCCCTGCGACATGTGAGCCTCCTCATATGGGAATTTGTAAATTTGTTTTTCCTGCAGTTTAGCTAGTTTCCTTCTGTCTCTTTGATTTATCAATGGTACATTTCTTTCAGTACGGCCAACTTCATCTGGGGTCTTGATTAACAAGGAAGTGGGGGTTCTTCTCCTAATGTTAATTCGCTACTATAGTAGTATCTTAAGTCTTTGGTGTATTCAGGAACTGCATGGGAGGCAAGAAATGTTCTCTCTCGCTCTGTTTCTTGATCCATGTGACTTGAATGAGAGTGCGTGGTCATTCAACTCTATTTTCTGTACTATGGTGTATAATCTGTCCTTTTTTTGGAAAATTTTTTGAGTCTAATCAGTCTTAGGCAGGATGCAGGTTCGTCAGACACTATCAGATCTTTTGATTTTGTGCCACCCATGTAAAGAAAGAGTAGGTCATGTCAATGAGTCCTGTGATTAATTAGAAAAAGAGGCTTGTAAGTATATAGTTAGCCTTCCATCCCATGATCTTTGTCATGTATTTGTAAGGAAGTCTTTCTCTGTATGTATTGACAGTGGGAGCAGCCCCTGAATTTTTATATTGTGGGGCAAAGTAAAGGATGGTTTGCTGCTATCAGTATGCTGGCTGTGTATTTCCAGGTTGTATTGCATCTTTTCTAATTTGAACACCATTGCTTATAGAAAGAAGGTCGTGGGCCTACTTGCGTAAAGGTTGGTATTGCTCCTGAGTATTATTTTAGCTCATTACCCTGGACTAAAAGAGACATATTATGTACCCTACTGCAAAGAGGGCCAAGTGTCAGCCACATTACTTCCCCTTGTACTCCTTTTTTAGAGGATTGTTCATTTACTTTCAACTGATTGACACAGCATAAGAAGGAAGGACCACCGTTACTTTTTAATGGTTCTTCCACACTCACCCTCAGTGTTCTGCTCATTCCTGATATTGTTGCATGTCTTTTACATGAGTCCTTATGCTCACTTAGGCAAGTGCCATCACTTTTCTTTCCTCCAAATTTAAGCAGGCCTTGCAAGTCATATAATATAGCCCTTCCTCAGACCTTTAGCTGAAGGTGACCAGGAGAGAAACCTGTGGGTTTGGAGCTGTAGTTATTGCTCTGCTCTCTGCAGTGCAGTCTTGTAGTTACATGTGCACAAAGTTGCATTCCTTTTACAAGAAATGTTTGGGATGGAGTTTTTAACTTTCTTAAATATGCTAGTAATTAGAGACTAATTAAATAACATAAATCTTAACAGTAATGTGGCTTCCTAAGGCCAGCTGTATACCCCCCTAATTTTCTTACCTGCAAATCCATCAACAGCCATAGAAGGAAATCCTCAAAAAACAAAACATGATCTCTCTGTCCTAAGGTTAGTCACTAGCTTTGGTCATGGTGCCTAATTGGTACTTGTGAATATGCAGTCTTAATGGGGGTGACATGTAAAAAGCCTTTTGGGATACACAGCTTTCATTCATTCTTGCCAGCTCCTCCCATTTTTCCTTATTATTTACCTCACAGGAAGATTATGTGTTTAGTCTTGCAAAGTGGATTACTTTTCCTCTTTCATTCTCTCTCACTTACCACCTACTATTGAAATGAGTTCTGACATTTGTTTTCTCATAATAATAGTGAATTACTGTGCCCCTTTTGTGTTCAACATCTGTGAGAGAATGAGGAACAAAGTAGGACAAGTCATGACTATAACTTTCTCCATGTAGCTTATGACTTATTGTAATAATGATTTATACTTTCAACTGAATCTCAGTGTCTGTAACAAGTGATAAACTTGCTATTTAATCTTTTCACAGTGCATGTTTAATAAGATGTGCCCATGTGTTATATTAGAGTGATACACAGATACAACCGGAGGTACTTTTCAACCGAAACAAAAGAAAACAAAGCCTTTCTTTCCAGTTAGGTTTGAAAAAAGGAATTTTTTTTCTCCTTCATCAGGCTTGATTTAGACTAGCAGGAGGCATTCTTGAAGGTACGTTAATGCTATCGAGAACTAATTCAATCTTTTAAAACTTAGATATGTTTTTTTATCCTTTTCAGAAAAGTCTCTTTTAAGGATGTATGTGCCCCATTGGTTTTCTGGGGCACTTGGATGTCAGACCATTTGGGAGCAGTAAAAAGAAATGGGTACAAGATGTGAAATTACCAGATAGGAAAAAAAGATACTGTAGTGAAACATTACTGACTTATTGATAAAAATGATCTGAAAGTGATTGGAAGTATAAATTCAGATATTCTAAGAAAAAGCAGCATACTGATGTGGTTACCATTGTGAAATCGATAGATGTACATACATAGTGTATAAAGAGTGTTCCGTAAGTGGGGGTGCTAAGGTAAAAAAGTTAATGGGATTGGTTTTTCTGAAAGTGTTAAGGGTGTTTTTCTTTTAAAAAAGTAATTAAAATAAAATAACCCTTCTTAGTGAGGAAAATGTAAGCTTTAATGAATGTTCAGTCCAGTGAAACACTTAAAATGTGAAGATTCAAGATAAGGATTTTTTATTGTGAATCCACAAGGGGGTAGTGATGTTCTATCAAAGATATTTGTGGTGGAAATGTGAGATGATCTCTTTTAACATTTTAGATTTACAGATAAAACTGGGATGTTTGCATTTTAACTTAAAAAGATCTTCTTTTAAAATATTTATTGACAGAATTATTTATTGTCTAAAATTTTAAAAAATCCATTTGAGGGAATGGTGACTTGAAGCTCTATGAATGGTAAAGAAGAGAGAATGTCTTTGCAGTAATTGAGGGTCACTGTTATTTTCTAAGAATGTAATAATCGTAAATTTCCTGGGAAACGTTAGGAATCTAGGAATCAGTAACTTAAGTAGGGATAAAAGAATTTTAGTAAGTTGTGTCTAAACTTTATAGACGTTTGTATTATATTGTTAGCTGTATTTTGCAGTCTGCCAAGAGATGAAAAATGTGAACAATCCACACCACTAGCTGCTTTTAATAGTTCTAAGATAATCAGATTTTTATAATCTCTCTCTCTTTCTCTCTTTTATATTTGTTTATGTTATGTAGTTAGATAAAAACGTTTTCTTTCCTTTTCTCTGCACGTAAAAACTTCAGTACCTTGCCTCTGGTCATTGCATCTAGTTATATTCTTGCTTAAAATTGCTTAAAATTAGGTGTGGTGTTGCAATGTCAGGTAGTTTTCAGTGGAGAAATTAAAACCTGTCTAGCTGCATTATGCCCTGTTTTTGAATGATATGCTGTGTGATGAAAAAAAGATTTAGAGACACAGTAATTATCTTTAAAAAATATTGCTTGTATCATTAATAATAAGCATGCCCATGTTAGAAATGATGTTTGTTTATAAGATATATACATTGTATATTTTTCATTTTTGATGTAGGGAAAATGTTATTCCTTAATACAGCTTTTCTGTTTATTTTTCCTTTTTTCATTCCTCTTTCCTGAGCAAGGGCTATTTCTTTTATCTCCTGTACTAAATGACTTCAGTTGATTTAATATCTCTGAAGGTGCACTGTTTTTTCAACAGACTACTCTAAGCTCTATTGGGAGCTGAACTATGACATCAGCATTTTCATTCATGATTTTGATTCTTCTAAGTTGCTTTTCTTGTTTTGTATTCCTGAGCTGACTTCTGGCACATGCACAAATCAGTTTAACATCCGTCAGCCCATAAATCAACGATAAAAGGTAAAACAAAAGATAAGACAGATAGTGGGGTTGTTATTTAGATAGTGCTATAGTTGCTCTTGCTGATTTGCATCAGTGGAGTTTGGATAAGGTTTCTGACCAAACTGATTGAAATCTAAGAACAGTCAGTTTAATTATCTCATAATTTTGTGGATTGAGCTGTGTTGTGAACATTTTTGACACTAAATTTTTGTTCTTGCGTGAGGTTCTGAATGCTCTGTTGCAGCAGAATATTGTCATCAAGTCTTATTTTATAATTTGACTTGGAGGATTCTTTTATTTCAGGGAAGTTAGGTTTGCAGACTAAATTACATTCCATTCAGATTATTTATGGAATGAATTTAGACTTTTTTGATCATTGTGCTGATTTTGAAATATTTTAAATAACTTTCACATTTTTTATTATTGTTGTAACTGTTACTATCAGGGAACTAGTGTAGCATCCCTTGTGTTGGAGTTGAGTTTCATTTCACTTCGATTGTGCACTCCTTCCTGTAGCAGTTGACTCCAGTTTCTCCTCCAGGGAGGTCACAACTTGTAATTTAGTACTGTGGGAGAACAGTTCTTGAAGAAATCTTATTTGGAGTTTTCCTCTGCAGGGCCAGGTTTGAGGTTGAGCCTCCAGCGCATGGCGTCTTTCGAAAGTTGATGAATGGTGAGCTTTAAAAAAGTTCATTTTGTCTGCTTTCTTGGGAGTTTGACTCTTTTAGATATTTAGTTGCTGAGAAGCATTAGAAGTAGATTGTATTATACTTAGGAATCATCATTTTAGCTCAGTTATAATTCATAGTTAGAGTAGATGGTTCAGACTGCACCCGTTTTGATTGATATGCAATCTTACTCCTGAGCTGACTTTTTAAAAATCGTGACAACTCCAAGATACTGTCTCCTCCCACCCTTAAATGAAACTAGAGCTTTGTGATCCTTTATGTTGAGCTGAGTTGTCTAATAGGTGACACAGCTGAATCCAAAGTCTGTTATATAGCTTTTCCCTTTAAGTAGGTGTACTGAGAAAAAGAAAATAAAAGCAAATAGACTGCTTAAGCATTTGAGGATGACTTAAATGGCATTTATTATAAGAAATACAGTTTTAAATTATTTAAATACAATTTTTAATATGGAATCCTTTCGTAAATAACATCAAAGGAAGGAATATTTATGGTGGAGGGTCTCTAGAAAGCTCCCTAATTTACAAACCATGTATCACTGTAGGATTTATGAGAAGCTGTGGGCTTTGGTGTAAGATTTCAAAATGTTTGGAAGACTTCTTACGGTGTCAGCATTGTTATTTTTGTCTCACCCTGACCCAAACAGTGATAGGTTAGTCTCCTGCTAAGGGCTTTAGGTTTCCTAGATGGCTTTTGTATCAAGCCCACTTTGATTCCCTGTAAATACTGTTTTCTTTTTAGCTAGGAGCACTGACAGACGGGTAGAAGACCTTAGGAAGAGTTGTGTTTTCGGCTCTCCTAGCTGCCACTTGCAGAGGCTCTGATGCTGGAAGCTTCTCTCTCCTTTTGCCTCCACAGCCTTCTCTTCCTTACCAGACACTACTTCTCCATTCATCACTCTGGATTCTGGCACTTCTCATTTTGCTTTTCTCTGACCACGGCTCTCATTGTATAATGAGTTAACTCATCAGTAATACTTTTGAGAGGATTCATCTGCTGAGCAAAGGGATGTTCCAGTGATAACCTCTAAAATATCTTCACATTCTAAGTTTTCTGATAATAAGAAAATGGAGTTGGACATATGGAGTCTCACTTTATGACAGGCTTTGCAGCTATTCTGTATAAATGTCTACTCCTTTTGAGTTACTTGCTCCAGGTCAAGAATTAATATGTTGGCTGCAGCTGTGTAGGAGGAATTTGAACTGTAGCCTCTGAGGCACCTCTTTTCTGCTGTGCATAGAGTTTAACTTTTTAAAGTTCTGTCTTTTTAATACAGTGTATTTACTTTTAGAAATGTAAAAAAAATTGTTAAACAAGATCCACAGTATGAAATGTTACGTCTCAGTTCTTCCTCGTGACACGTTTAAGGTCTTCATTCAGAAATTCTGAAGTCTACTTGGGAAAAGAGACTTAAATAACTTACGGTTACAGATGAAGAAAGTATCTGCTCCCTGCAGACTTTTTAATGTTGAAAGATAGTAGTATTTATATTTACTTATTGTATTATCTGGAGTTGATCAATATAATTGTTACTGCAAATATTAATCCAGTAATTCAGTAAATAAGACTCTTCCTATTAAAAAATTCAAGGGTAACCCGTGTCACTGAATAATATGTGCAATAGTACATGGCAGCCAACTGCTGTGTAACTTTCACCGATAACTTCATAAGATATTGTTAAGAACAAAAACGAACAAATGGAAGAAAATTAAAAAAAAACCCAAATTCATGTGGGTTGGGAAATTTATGTGGCTCCATTATGATCAAGTGAGATCTTTAGGTGGACAGACTTTTGGGGCTAATGTAGGCCCAGCACTTGGAGAAGGCTTTGAATATAATACAGTTTTTTTAAAAAGTTTCTTCCATGAGACATGTATGGAGCAGAGAAGAATTGTGTGCAGTCACCGGACAGGGAGAGTAGTGGAAGCTGCATATAGGTGGGCATGTAAATTTATACGTGGATGTACATTTTCACTCAGTCATGTTAAATAAAAATTAAAAAAAAATAAAAAAGCTGGGGGAAAAAAAGTTTCTTCCATGCTTAAAGATACTGAGGGGCAAGTCAGAGTTCCTGGTGGTCTTGTAAATATTCCCTGCTTTGTCCTGTCTCTGCTCCTGTGAAGGATGCTGCCTGAATCATCATTTGCAGAGCTTCTGAGGTGCCTTGTTAATTTAGTTTTATTGATGGAGGCTGTTGTGCTAAAAACAAAAAGCTGTAACAAGTAGAAAGGTAGTGAATGGCTACTCAACATTTTTGAAGTACTTGTCTTTCTTCCTAGGGGTCCTGCAGAAATTGATCATTGATTACTTGACCAAATTCAGGGCCCACAGATGCATTCCACTATTCTGGGAGGAGAGAACTATCAGTTCTTCTATACTGACTCTGAAGATTCTAAATATGACCCGTTGCTGCTTTTATGAGTGTCTCCTAATGCAAATGTGGTGATAGTGGTGACCTCTCTAACTGGGCTGAATATCCTTGACAGCTTTTATCTGTCCTCGCCAAGTATTTTTAGTCTCTCTGGCCTCTGTGGTCATGTCTGGAGGAACTGAGGATGAATTTAGCGCTCTGGTTCTGCTCCAAGTTGTTGCGGATGTTCTTTGCTACCTTCTCCACCAGCGTTCCACAGTAACACCTCCGACAAGATACTTTGCCCTTGTTGTGAGGTGAAAGAGTGGAGACATGGAAACTGCTTAATACACATGGGAAAACTCAGAATTTTCAGAATGTTTTTGAAAATAAATAAAGGTAACCTGGCTCTGATGTTTATTTATGCAGAAAGGTTTTTGGTGAGTTTTTCTGTATTCGTTATATTGATACTTATGAAGAGAATTGGCTAGCTCATGTAAAAAAAAAAGTCTAAGGTTCTTCGTGGATATTAGGAAGTACAGGTTGCTTGGAATTGATGTCAGCGAGGGTAAGCAGGTTCTGCTTTAGTAGAGCAGCTGTGATTGCAGGGAACACAACTCGCTGCAGTTAGGTGAAGGGGGTTTTCATGAATGAATAGCAGAAACAGTCTCAAGCTTCTAAGGATGAAAGAAGTGCAACTGGATCTGGAGAGTCTGGAGTAACTGTCCCTCTGGAGATCCCTTAGAATGAGCCGGAATTTCTTCTAGGATGCTGTGGCTCCCATCTCTGCTGTTTTCTCTGCCTGCTTCATTCTCATTTTGCCTTTCAGACTGATTTTCTCCACTTAGGTGTAGCTTACTTGCTGCACCATAACGTGCATGTCAGTAGTCTGCGACAACCCCAGTGATGGCTCCTGCTTGTCCTGCCTGTCATTTTAGAAAGTTCACCATCATCTGACTAGTCTCAAAATAGAGAATTGGATTGACCCCTCTCAGTGTTGCTATGTTTCCATAGGCTGGAGGCACACCCCTATCCAGACAGCCGTAAGGGAGTTTGTTAAGACCCAGTGGCCTATGGATCATTAGGGGCTCAGAGTGAAGGGGTCTTGGTGCCTCCAACTTTTGTCATTGTAGGAAAAAGGAAGAATATTGACCCCAAGAATGAGTTTTTGTATGTGCAGCCGCTATTTAAATTTTTTTTAAAAAATGTTCACTAGTTACAGATAGAAGGCCAGACATCCACATTCAGTTAGCCTGAGTGTGTATAATATCTGTCCCAAAGCTTGTGGTTTGTGTGAACTGTGACAAAGCAGGGCATACTGGAATAAAATAGTCTCTTACGCTGTGGTGGTTCTCATGCAGACTCAGCCAGTTTGGGAGAATGTCAGTATGATCTAAGATTTTCTGTGATTCAGATATTTGGGTAGTATTCTTCTTTTTCTCCCTTGTTTTGGACCACTGAACTTAAAAGGCTGCGGTCTTAGTAAGAAAGGGATGCCTGTAGAGGAGGCTATGAGGGAAGAAAACAGAATATTTTCTGCACTGAGCGTTTTTAAGGGAGGGCTAATCACCTGCACATCATTGACTTTCCTGAATGTACAGCTGTGTAATTGGTGTTTCATAATGATGATCCTGTGAATATTCAGAAAAGCAATGCTCAGTGTGTTCTGCTTAACAAGGCAGGGAAGTATTTAATATTTTAAAGAATCATAATCATCAAAGTAGTTTCTAACACCAATAAGAACTGAATTTTTAAAACTTAAAAAAAGTTTTTCTTCGTAAAGGGATTTGAGTCCTATTTTTAATAACAGCTTTACTGAGGTATAATTTGCATACTTTAAAATTCACTTGGCTGGCTTGGCATTGATTTTTAGTATATTCACACAGTTGCTCAGCTATTAGGAATATTTCATTTTAGAACACTTTTCACTGCCCTGAAAAGACACCCATATGCATTAGCGGTCATCCCTCATACCCCTTTCTCCCCAGCCTATAGCAACCACTAATCTACTTTCTGTTTGTATAGATTGCTTATTCTGGGCATTTCATATAAAAACCATATCGTTTGTGATCTTTTATAACTGGCTTCTTTCATTTAGTATAATGTTTTTAAAGTTCATTCATGTGTCAGTACTTCATTCCTTTTTATGGCTGCGTAATATTCCACTGTGTGGATATACCACATGTGTTTACCCATTCATCAAATTATGAACGTTTGGGTTGTCTCTGCTTTTTTAACTAGTGTGAATAATGTTGCTGTGAACATTCATGTACAGGTTTTTATATGAACATACTTCATTTCTCTTGGGTATATCCTTATGAATGTGATTGCTAAGTCACATGGTAATTCTGCATTTAATTTTTTGAGGAGTTGCCAAGTTGTTACCTATAGTTAGGCGGTAATGTTTTACAATCCTAGCAACGATGTGGAAGGATTCCATTTTTTCCACATTCACATGAACACTTGTTATTTTCACTGTTTCTGATAAGAGCCATCGTATTGGGTGTGTGGCCCACAGTGTTTAAGAGTTTGGCTGCTCACCAAAAGGTCAGCAGTTCATACCCACCAGGTGCTCCTTGGAAACTCTGGGACAATTCTGCTGTGTCCTATAAGATCATTTTGAGTTGAAATCATCTCAAAAGCAATGGGTTTGATTTTTAGTTAGTATGAAATGATAATCATACTGTGATTTGTGTTTCCCTAGTGAAAAATGATGTCGAGCGTCTTTTCATGTGTTCATTGGCCGTTTGGATAGCTTAGAGAAACTTTTCAATTCAAATCCTTTGCTGATTTTTTAATTGGGCTATCATTTTATTGTGGAATTGTAGTTCTTTACATATTCTGAATACTAGCAAGGTGCTCTTAGGAAACTCCATAGGGCAGTTCTGTTGTGACCTCTAGGGTCGTCATGGGTCAGACCTGACTCCATGGCAGTGGGTGGGTGAGTTCAGTCCTATATCGGATAATGTAATTTGGAAGTGTTTTCGCTCATTTAGTGTGGTCTTTTCACTTTCTTGATGGTGCCCTTTGAAGCATGAATGTTTTTCCTTTTGATGAAGTATAATTTGTCTTTTTGTTGTTGTTGCATAGGGTTTTGGCATCATATCTAGGATGTTGCCTAACCCAAGGTCATGAAGATTTATGCCTGTGTTTTTTTTCGTGTTTTATGGTTTTGTTTCTTACATTTAAGTTTCTGATCCATTTTGAGTTAATTTTTAAAAATGGTGTGAGGTAGGGAATCTAGATTTCTTTTAGGGATTCACATTCTTTTGCCTGTGGATATCCAGTTGTTCTAGTTCTTCTAAGTGTTTTATAGTTTTAGCTCGTACATTTAAGTCTCTAATCTATTTTGAGTTAATTTTTAAAAGTGGTGTGAGGTGGGGATCCACATTTCTTTTAGGGATTCACATTCTTTTGCATGTGAATATCCCATTATTGTAGGACCATTTGTAGAAAAAGACTGTTTTTCACTCTTGCATGGTCTTAGCACACTTGTTGAAAATAAGTTGAGATAAATATGAGTTTGTTTTTGTGTCTCAGTTCTGTTCCATTGACCCATGTGATTATTGTAGGTTTCATAGTAAGTTTTGAAGTTGGGAATTATGAATCCTACTTTGTTCTCCTTTTTCAAGATTGTTTTGGCTATTCTTGGTTTCTTGCATTTCTGTGTGAATGTTAGTATCAGCTTGTCAGTTTTGGCAAAAAAGGCAACTGGTATTTTGATAGGGGCTGTGTTAAATCTGTGGATCAGTTTAGGGAGTTTCATTCCTTGTTATGGATCTAATATTTCTTTAGGAACTACTGGCTAAATCAAGCATGCAAACATTGTCTTAGTTAAATTTATTGATATAGCCTGCCTTGGTGAAGCACAGTAATTCACTTCTGGGCTAAAATTGGACTTTTTAGGCTCAAAAAGCAAATAGCTATTCCATGTCATCTGTAAGTTGGTTTATGGTATGTGTTCTTTGAATGAAAGTTGGTGATGCCTACCATGTTTAGAAAAAAATGTGGTACCCTTGTTAACATACATTCTAGTTAATAGAAAATTGACATAGATACCATATATGAATGTTTACTTATCAAAGAATTTGAATATATTAACTATAAACATTTATGACTTTAAAATTCGCACAATTTTTGGAGGTTTCAGAAGATATTCTAGAATTTTGTAGTCCTAAAGCAATTCATTTATTCAACAAATAATAATTTAGTGTGTGTATGTGCCATGGTAGTGCAGTAGTTAGAAGCTAAGTCTGTTATTCAAAAGGTCAGCAGTTTGAACACACCTTAGAAACCCTATGGGCAGTTCTAGTCTCCTCTGCATGGTTGCTGTGAGTCAGAATTGACTTGATGAAATGAGGTTTTTGATGTGCTAGGTACAGGGAAAACAGACATAGTTACCGACCTCATGTGGTTCATGGGGCATGGAAGGAGGAGGGTGGGAGAATGGTGAGATTGACAGTAAATAAGATATTGTGTGAAATTACAACTCTGATCAGTGCTATGAAGGTGAATGTAATGTATCATAAAAAAAACAGGGGTGGGGGGAAAATAACACCAGAAAAGTCAACCTTGTTGCCCTTCAGTTGATTCTGACTCATTATGACCTCATAGGATGGGGTAGAACTGCCCACTGTGGTTTCCAAGGAATGCCTGGTGGGTTCAGACTGGAGGCCTTTTGATTAACAATTGTAGCTCTTAACCATTACACCACCAGTGTTTCCTTTTTAATCTTATGAGGCGGTATATAAAAACCTACTCCCACTGAGTTGATTCTGACTCATAGTGACCTTGTAGGACAGAGTAGAACTGTCTGGTAGTTTCCAAGGAGCACCTGGCGGATTTGAACTGCTGACCTTTTGGTTAGAAGCTGTAGCACTTAACCACAGTGCCACCAAGGTTTCCAAGGCAGTATGTAGTGATCTTTATTTAGAGATATTGGAAAACATATAGAAATCTAGGCTTTGGGTTGTATTTGTATAATTTAGAAATAATTGTGACTGTTCATGATGAGCCACTTGGAAATGCAGTGCTGGTATGCTGAATACTTTTCTGAACATTTTTCTTAGTGTTTGAAACTACAGGACACTTCAGTTTATATGATCAGCACACTGCCCATGGCAATTGTGAAATCTCCCACCTGTAGGGGAACAGACGTGATGTAAGTGATTCAAGACATGATTGCTGTAACAATGTACTGAGAGAAATTGGGATGACTTATTTGGTGGGGGTAGAATCCTAGCTGGAATCAGATGGGCAAACTTGGTGGTTGTAGGAGACAGTTCAGCCAGAGGAAAGGGAGCAAAGGGATGGAGCCTGAGAGTTCAGAAAGTGGCTGAAATTCTGGGTGCATGTGTGCTAGATGAGCCAGGAAGAATAGATAGGGGTCAGATTGTAGACACTTGGAAAGTCAGAGTGAGGAACCAGGATTTTATTGTCTGCTTGGGAGAAGCTTTTGAGTTTTTCAGCAGAGGAGTGGAATTGATTGGATAAAGTCAATTCTCCTTTAAGGTGCTAATAAGGGCCACCTGCATACCTCTCCAGCTTCACCTTCACTGTGCAGTTAGGTTAAGTTCTTTTAGATTCTTTTGATGCTGGGGCACCGTGCTGTCTCTTGGGTTTAGGTCTTTACATGTTATTGCCTGGATTTAGAAGGTACACTTTCCTCCCAAATGCGTGCACTGTTCTGATCACAGGTGTTCTCTGCCTTGGTGTCTCCTCCCTCTCTTCTGGCTTACACCGTACAGGAGACTTGTCTGAGAATCCTTCTTGACATTGCCTCTTCTTCCAGATTGGGTTGTGCACTCAGCACTGTATCATTTTTCTGATTATAGCACATTTTAGTTTGCATTGTAGTTACTTGTTTACGTCTCATTCTTCCTTAATTAGGTGTAGGTAAAACAAGTTGGTACCTAAGATGGCCTTAGTAAATGACTTTTGGTAGAGTGAATGAACAAATAAGAAAGACCAGAGTGGGGAGAAAATAGCTCCGGGGGGAGAGTGTTGGTAGCAGTGGGCTGAAGAAAGTTGCTGATGATGAAGTGTGTGTGGAGAGACATACTTTTTTTTTTTTAAAAATTTTTATTTAACATAACTGAGTGAAAATGTACATTCACATGTAAATTTACATGCCCCCCTATATGCAGCTTCCACTGCTCTCCCTGTCTGGTGACTGCACACTATTCCTCTCTGCTCCATACAGAGACATGCTTTTTGACTAGTTGGGTGGAGGAGCTTGAAGGATGAGAAGAGTTGAAGGTGACTGACTTTTAAACCTCGATAATTGAAAGTTAGGTGTGACTATAGACTGAGATAGGGAATATGCCAAAACTCAAAACCCACTGCCTTCAAGTCAGTTCTGGCTCGTAGAGACCGTGTAGGGTTTCCAAGGCTGTAAATCTTTACTGAAGTAGACTGCCGCATCTTTCTTCAGTGGAGCCACTGGTTGTTCCAACAGCTAACCTTTTGAGATAGGGAATATAGGAGGGATATGTTTTGGAGAGACTGGATGCGGAGATGTGAGTTCTGTTTTAGGCATAATAGGGGTACCCTCTGTGCATGTACAACGAGACCTGAAAATATGGCTCTGGAATATAGGAGAGAGGTTAGATACAGATGAAGAGATGAGGGAGTCGTTCATATCACTGCTTGTTTTTCTTTCTCACCTGATTGCACTTTCTGAGGTCAGGTGATCATAAGGCAGGGTGGAGAAGGATGAGGTGTAGATCTGGAGGGGCAAATGGAAACACTCCAGCACAGCCCACCTTAGAGTACACGCTTCGTGGGAGCAGTGACCTGCTTGTGTTGTTTATTGCCCTGCCACTCCTGCCCAGAACAGGGCATTTTGGTGAGTGAAGGAAATGAATGAATCACTTCAAAAGAGTTAAGAGTAGAAGTTGTAGGTAGTGGGTGAGTTCACCTGGGAGAAAAGAAGGGACTTGAAGGCAGAAATGTAGTGAATGCTTACATTTAAGTGTGGCCAAAGGGGAGAGGACTGTGGATGCTGAGAAAGGTTAGAGAGGGGATAGAACAAGAAGAATGTAAGTCAGGGAGCTAAGTGCAGAGGCCTGGAAAGAAGTTACAGTAGAGGGATCAAGTAAAATGAAGACTAAGGAAGGCTGTTGATTTTGTCATTGAGATAGTAAATTAAAGACTGAGAAAGAAGGAGAGAGAACGTAAATAGTGCTTTTGAAAATTTTGGTGGCAAATGTAGAATGTTAGTAGAAGTGATAGTGAAATGAATGATCAAATCCAGGTTGAGAAAAGAAATCACTGGGGCTTAAGTGGACTGGGCGTTTTAGTTACCTATTTTTATGTATCAAAGTAACTCAAACTTAGTGCATATTTACCCATTGTTGCGTAGCAGATGACCACAAAACAGCATGTATGTATGTTCTCATGGTTTCTCTGGGTTAAGGGTCTAGGCATAGCTTTGCCATGTGCTGCTTCACGTGTTTCAGCATCCCTCCCAGGCTGCAATAATGTGTCACCTGGCTTAAGATTTGAATGGAAAAGAACTCACTTCTTTGTGGGCTGTTGAATTGAAGGTCTCAGTTCCTTGTGGGCTGTTGGCCATAAGTCACCTTCAGTTTCTTGCCCTATGGGCCTCTCCAGCATTCTAGCTTTGCTTTGTTCAGAGCCAGCAAGAGAGAGAGTAGACCAGCAAGGTGGATGGAAGTCTCCATTTTAGAAACCCTAAACATGGAAAGAAGGTCCCATCACCTTTCCCATATTGTTTTGGTTAGAAGTGAGTCATTAGGTGCAACTACTCTCAAGGGTAGGGGATTTCATAAAAGATGTGAATATCAAGAGGTGAGAGTCATGGGAAGTCCACTATAAAGTCTTTTTGCCACAGGGAGAAATAGTATAGTGAGGGATGATAAGACGGAGGTCTCGGACAGTTCTTCAGAAACTGGCCCAGCAAGGTGTTTTAGAGGAATGAGAGGTTTTGGAGAGGGATGTTTTCGAGGTGAAATTCCAGGTAAGGTGAGATATAGTCATGTTGGTGAGCCTCTTCAGGAAGCCTTCCCTGCCTTCTCTTCTGTACCCAATAAGGCCGGGCAGGTGCCTTCTTTGTGCCGTCTTCTGTTAAAGCAGTCATCATACTGTATTATAATTGCCGTGAGAAACCCGCCTGCCTTGCTAAAATATGCAGTTATTTACTAGCAAATGCCTAGCCCAGTCCCTGGCCAGTAGAAGTATCAGCCTTTCCTGTCATGATTTTGTCGAGGGTCAAAGGAGGTAATTCGTGTGGAAGTATTTATAGAATGTAAAGTGATACAAAAAAGCAAAAGGTATTAAACTTTATTACATTTTCCTCTGTCTTAGTAGAACCCATGGAACTTAATTTACAGTTTCCGTGTTAACCTGGGTTCGGTATATTGTACATAAGTTATTGAACTGGGCTTTATTTAACACTGTTATTTTTAGGTGTGTTTGACTAGAATGTTTATTTTGATGATAAATGACCCTAAACTGCACCTTTCAAGTCCTTGCATCTGATTTTTATTTTATTTATTTTAATTTGCCCTTGCTGTCCTTTCTCACTTTTTTGCCTCTATATGACAGTTTCTAGCATTCTTTTGTCCCTTCTGATTTGTTGGTTTCTAATCTTCTCTGGCTTTGGCAACGAGATAATTAAGCATATTAGAACTGTGTTTAATGATAACCAAGCTAGAGGTAGGCATAGAAGGGGCTCTTCTCTCAGTAGAGTTCGTGAGCTTTTATGCATGGACTTCATAAAAATCTGTTTTGAGTGTGTGTCTTGGCTTACTTCCTAGTTTCTGGCTATGTTGGGATTCGGTGAGGTTCCCAGATAGCTGCGTTCCATTCGGGGCAGTGCGACTGCCATTTTCTCAGTGTACGCCTTGTTGCTCTGTTTTGAGAAACAGTGTCCTTCTCTTCTTTACTTCTGATGAAGTTTTAGTTAAGGTTTTTTTGGGCAGTAGCACGTGGTGATGGGCCTTCTGTGATTCATAGATCAAAAAATGTTTGTAAAACATGGAAAATTATATTATGACAAGATCAACACCTGTGTGTACATACTAGTAGCATTCTCTTCTACAGGAAGTTTGTGAGAACCCAAACCTCTTGTTGTTGAGTTGATTCTGACTCATGGTAACCCCATGGGTAACAGTAGAACTGTGCTCCATAGGGTTTTCAGTGACTGTAATCTTCTGGACACACATCACCAGGTCTTTCTTGTGTAGCACACTTGGGTGGGTTCAGACTGCAACTTTTCAGCTAGTAGCTGAGCACAAACCACTTGTCCCATTCAGGGACCTTGGTGTTAGTCTCGATCTCTTTCTCTTTAGGTTATCTTCTATTTCAGATATTCTTTATTCCTCATGATTTACATTTGCTTTAACTTTTTGTCAGAACAGCTTGGTTATTTTTTCTGCTCAAACGTTTGCAGTGTTTCTTTGTGGAAAAACCTTATTGCATTACTAGGGAGAGAGCAATGAGTTTTTGTGGAGATAGCTCAAGAGTAGTACAGGAAGCCCTGGTTCTAGCTCTGCTGTTTCTTAAGTCCTGTACCCCTTGGCAGGTACTTGTACTCATGTGTTGATGTCACCATTTTCAGAATAGGCTTACTATCTACTCTGATCTCTCAGGTTAAAAATAAGATTTTATGTATGAAAATCCTCATTATTCATAATGACCTGCATAGTTCAAGCAGAGTACCTAATTTGTTGGGTTGATTTTGTTAACATGTTATGATGTTCTGTCTGTAAGGACCGTACATTCTTCTGGTGGCATAATTGTTAAGAGCTCAGCTGGGAACGAAAAGGTTGGCAGTTCATGTGCACCAGCTGTTCCTTGGACCCTCTGGGACAGTTCTTACCTGTCTTACAGGGTCACTTTGAACTGGAAGTGAGTCAGCAACTCCTGACAACAATATTGCTAAGGAGTTAAAAAATTATTATTGTTGTTAGTAATGTTAAGTACTAGCAAGATGGTGTAAATTTAAACTTGATATGGTTTGTTTCTGAATATGCTCTGCTGGAATCTATTTGTGAAAATGTGGACATTTAATAAGTGCTTTTTGATTATTTTCAGAATATTGAGCATACTGGCTTCCTAGCCAAATTAAATTTGGGAAAATTTTAATGATACTGTGATTCATATCTAGAAAGAGTACCGTATGTTTCTAAAATTACTTTAAATATGCTTTATATGGATCTCTGGTATTAATGAACCAATGTGATTTCTCAGGTCAGAATTTGACTTGGTATATTGTAGTATTAGTTCCTGTGAACTTCCTGGAACTTTAGCAGTTTTGTGTTTTGTTCTAGTTATTTGTTTGATTTCGAACTCAGTTCTAGGTGTTGAACTCAATTGGAGAGCCTAAGATGGTTTGTGCTCCAATTACCTTAGAGGTTACTGTTTCAACTTTTTTATTTAGCCTGTTTCAGCAGTAGGAAGCCAACCACCCATCAAACTCTATTTTTAACTTGAGTGGATACTTTAATTTTGTCTCTATCCTATAGGAGTGTTGTGAAGGTTAATGTAGTAGCACTTATGGGATATTTTAAACTGCTTGAAAAGAAGTGATATAGGAACATAACATATTTTTGTACTGTACCTCATAATTTTTTCTCCCACTAACTCTTTTTAGTTCAGAGAAAAAGGATGGTGTTCTATGTGTTACGGGGTACATGTTGGTTTCCAGTCTTAGCTGACATTAAGCTGATTGTATGGAGTGTCTCCAAAGCATGTGCTTTGACCAACACTGTTCTCTTTTATTCAGCAGGCTTACACTCTAGCCAGAAATTCTAGTTTTGGCTCTGCTGGTATCCTTGAAAACTGTTGAATATATTTTTTTTCCCTTTAGTTCTTTTTAGTGGGTATAAAGTAACTTTTTCTTGCTGATTGTTGTCTTGGACATTGCTAGATTGAGACTCTGGTCTTACTGTTTCCTGCTTATTGTTTGTTCTGTCTCAGTAGCTACAGGAGTCCCTGGGCACAGCAGTCACAGTAATTATCCCGGGCCCAGGATAGGCAGCACCTAAGGGCTGTGCAAAGAGAACGGAGAAGGTGCTTATAAGAGCAGTCTGATGACCCCACCACTGCTCTAAGGCCAAGAGATGGGACTGCTTATTTTCCTTTCCATGAACTTGAGATAATTTCGTTCATGCATGAATTCAGCAAATATTTGAGCTTCTGTTATGTGCCAGGCATTGTATTAAGTGCTGGGGATACCATGGTAAAAGCTAGACATCCCTTCAAGGATGCCCTTAATTGACTCTCATTTTGAGTATGTTAGCAAAATAGTTATCAGAAAAGAAAAGCTACTAGATTGGCTTTAGATGCTGAATGCTCTTGGGGGTTAGAGGTAGAGTTATAGGTTAATGGAGAACATTTCTGAAAGGAATGACTAATGTCGTTGAAAAACAGTTGTGGATGGTGTTGTGGCAGAGCGCACTAGCTGGTCTCGAATTCCATCTCTGCTTTTTCTTGAGCCCGTAGCCAGACGGCATTTCCCAGCCTCTCTTGCAGTTAGACATGGCTTTGTGACTGAATTCTAGCCAGTGGTATGGGAGCAGAGAACTGCTGTGCCCCTTCCAGGTCTAGCTGGTAAGACTCTGTGTGCACCGTTACCTTGGAACCTTCCATCTCTGCTAGCTTCATGCCGAGGAGCCCAGTGACCTAGGATGTCTTTTGCCGCCAGATAGAAGGAGTGTGGGCTTGGATGAGGGCTGTTGTTGATCAGGAACACCTGTTGTGGATTTTACATGTTGTCTTTGTTGGTTGCTGTGGAGGTGATCCCAACTCATGGAGACCCCGTGTATAGCAGAGCAGAACCAATTGTCTGGTTCTGTACCATCGTT
This sequence comes from Heterohyrax brucei, assembly GCA_028571685.1. Lineage (NCBI taxonomy): Eukaryota > Metazoa > Chordata > Mammalia > Hyracoidea > Procaviidae > Heterohyrax > Heterohyrax brucei. The sequence goes on from CM053140.1 coordinate 35,775,357, forward strand.
GTAATCATTATTCTGTGTAAATCAATTGTTGTAGCTAGCGGTGTCAGTCCATCTCATTAAGGGTTTTGCTCGTTTTTGCTGGCCCTCTACCAACATTGATGTCCTTTTCTAGCAATTGGTCTTTTGTGACGACGTGTCCAAAATAAGAAAGTTTCATCATCCTAGCTTCTAAGGAACATTCTTGCATCTCGTAAGACTGATTTGTTTGTTCTTTTGGCAGTTCATGAGCAAGATGTAAATATTAATGATATTTGAGCTATGATACAGTTAGTTCTAATAGCCTACCTAACTAATCTAGGCATGGTGCCTAGAATGGTAGACAGAATTGGTGAGTTTAGTAAGGATGCTAAGAATTTTGGACTCTGCTTTAATTTATGTGTAATATTATTTGCAGTGTGTGGCCAATGAATTTGGGGAATCAGTTTAGTTGTGATAAATAGGTGACAGAAGTTTTTTAATGTATCACTTCTAATTGGTAGAAGGGGTTTATTGCACTGCAGTGTGGCCTCTCTCCATCTTTTATTTAATAAGCTTTGTGGATACTCAGCTTTAAAGGTACTCTGTGGAGACTTAAACATTCTCAGTCCTTATTTCAAAGAACTGTAAATACAGTTTTCATGCCACTCGCTTCAAAAGCAGGCAACCACTTCTTGTTACACAGCATTTTATTTCATTTATTTCATCACGTATATGTAATTTTTTTAAAACATAGCTGTATATGAGACCCTTACCCAAGTTTGTTAAAGGAAGACAAAAAGGAATAAAACAATCATACTTTTAAGGAGTTTGTGGTGCATAGTGCATAGACAGTTGCATTCGTTTTTCTCTTTTCTACTATATTGCTACCACTCACCTCTCATTTTAGCCTTTAATTAGTTGTGTGTTACTTCTTCATTACATTTTAAAAATACTTTCTCCTCAACTAGACAGCTGACAGTTTTTTTAGAAAAACGTTGTTCTTTAAGTGGACGTTCACATTCCAAATCAATCTGACATACAAAATCCTGCACACACACCACTGTGCAACACTAACTGCTCCCACCCACTGACATGTGACAGCACACTCCTTCCTTCCACCTTTACTTCCTGTATCCATTCAGCTCTTTTCCTGTCCCCCACTACCTTCTCATCTCAACTCTGGACAAGAGCTGCCCAGACAGTCTAATGTATATATCTAAACCAAGAAACATACTCTGCCGTCACCACTTTATGCCTTATAGTCCAGTCCAGTCTTTGAACAGCTGACTTTAGTACTGGTTTCAACTCTGGGCTAACAGAGTCTGGGGCCATGTCCTCAGGGAACTCTCTGGTCTGACGGACCATGAAACATGGTCTTTTAATAGATTTCTAGTTCTGCATACTCATTTTTCTTGTGCTGCTTCAAGGACTTTGTTCCCTGTCAGGGCAGTCATTGGTGGTGGTCAGGCATCATCTAGTTCCTCTGATCTCACCCTGATATAGTCTCTAGATCATATGGGACTTTTTGTTGCTAGGAGACAGGTTTTCAAGGCAAGAGATATATTTAATGGAGCTTCTGTATGTCCCTCTGTGGGCACTTACAGCAGACATTGGACTTTATACTTAAATGAATAACCATCTGTATAGTTTCATGCTTGGGTATTCTGTCATAGTTTTTTGCTGTAGTTTGTATTGACAAATAGGAGTAGTTTTTTTCATTTATTAGGAATTTATGGAACTAAACAGTGGAGTAATGGTAGGTCTGGGGGAATCTTTTTTGAATGGCTTATTTAATTCCTAATCTTTAGTCTGATCATCTACTAATAGCGCTTGAGTGAACGGCAACTCCTAGTGGCCCTATGGGACAAAGTAGGACTGTCTGGTAGAATTTCCATGGCTGTAATCTTTACAGAAGCAGACTGACACATCCTTCTCCCTCTGAGTGGTTGGTGGGATTGAACCGTCAACGTTTTGGTTAGCAGCCGAGTGCTTTAACCACTGCTCCCCCAGGGAATATGTAACTCCTCCATATTAAAATGTGGCCATGAATTGGTGCATCACCATCACCATAGGGGTTGTGTTAAGAGATTCACCATGCCTTTGAATCAGAACTTGCTTTTTAACAGGATCTTCTGTGTCCTACAATTTGGGAACCTCTACCTTTATTCAGCCTGCCATTTTATTAACGAGAAACTAGGATGTCCTAGTTGTACAGAGTAATGTAGCTGATTACCTCAGTAGGATCACTTGGGTAACCTTTAAAAAACACTGGTGCCTGGGTCCTATCCACAGAAATCTTGTTTTAGTTGGCCAGGATAGCAGCCTGGGCATCAGAGTTATAAAAGTATCCCTAGATAATCCTATTGTGTAGCCTAGGCAGAGAATCACTGTTCCAGTTTTCTTGATGTGTGAATTAGTATTTTATTACACCACAGTGCGTGGATATACACTCAGAAACCGTGTTCACCTCCCACTTGATGGTTTACAACTATGCACTACTCTATTCCATTTCCTTCCCACTTCCCTGTTTTCTTTTTATAACATCACTATTGGGTAATAATATCCCATTTCCTGTCTGCCTTCACACCATTAAAATGTAACTCCACGAGGGCAGGGACTTTGCCTGTCTTGTTCACTGCTATGTCCCAGCAGTCGGGATAGTGCCAGCTATCTGTAGAGCAAATGAAAGAACTTGTGATAAAGAGAGATGTGTTCTCTTTGAGAGAGATGTAGACTGCCCTGAAGGCACCCAACACCACAGCCCACCTCTGCCAGGGAGGACTTCCTAAGGGACTAGAGAGGTCTTAGTTGAGACTAAGAGTCAGCCAGGGAGAGAACCTAGAAGGCTTGCTGATAGAGGACTGGAACTCAGATGTGTCTTCTTTTTTTTTTTTTCCCTTCTAGTTGCTGTCAAGTCAGCTCCAGCTCGTGGAGACCCCTTGTGTTTCAGAGTAGAACTGGGCTCCATAGAGTTTTCAGGGGCTGATTTTTTTAGAAGTGGATCACCAGGTAGACTTGAATCTCCAACTTTTTGATTAGCAGCCAACTGTTGAACTGTTTGCACCACCAGGGATGGGAATCCTGTCCCCTTTTAAAGCTGGGCTTTTCTCACTCTTCTATGTTCCTCATGAAGAGAGTTCAGCTGACAGTCTGCTTTCTGCCTTTTCAGGCTGGTTCTTTCTCCTCTATCCCAGAGCCACCTCGATACTGTAAATGCAAGGGACCACATGAAAACACCTAGCTACATACTTGCTGTGAGAATCTAGTGTTTTAAGGATAGAATGACTTGATTTCATTCTTATGTGAGTGAATTTCTTTTCTAGTTATAATAGTTAGTAAGACCGTTTGAAGATTACAGCTCTAGAAACTGTATGGTACAGTTCTGCTCTGTCCTGTCAGGTCTCTGTGAGTTGAAATTGACTTGATGGCAGTGGGTTTGATTTTTTGGGTTGTTGTGCATGGTTGAGATATTTTATTGGGATGGGCTGAGTGCATTCTTTCTGTGGTATAGTTCACTTTCTTATACTGGCAGGGCTGTGGAGAAGGCATTGTTGACTGTTGTTCTTGATATTTCTGCTATGTATGTTATTTTAATGTTTAATTCTTTTGAGTTGTTATTTGGTATATTCTACTACTGATTTACTTATAATCAGACTTTGAAGTCAGGTGTAAAAATTCCTTTTTGTGAAGTCATTCATTAGTGTTCCACTGTACAACAGTGATTTTCAGAACCTGTGATGCTGGACCATTGCTAGACCTTTTGATTATTGTTAACTTATGCCTTCTTTTTGGTAATAGGAAGCCTGAAAATATTAAGCCTTGAATGTAAGATTTTTTTTAAACCTCATAACATTTCAAATTTCAATTCAGAAACTATTTTCCATTAAGATGAGACGTTGCATAAATGTGGTTAGTAGGCTGTTGTTGATGACTCTTGTGAACGTTACAGGAAGTTAGAATACTGCTGACTTTACAATTACCACTTTTCATAATGCACTGTAATTCAGTGCTTGTAGTCATAGGAAGAAACTAATGTAGAATTCTGTAAACGATGCATGGATTCTGAGGTTAGTCCATGGTTTATATAAAGTGTGCTTAGGCCCTAATGTTGCAACAAGTTAAATGATTAAGTTAAACTGAAAGAAGGCAGGAAAAATCCTGGAACAGGAATTTTCTAGAAACAGAAAAGGAATAAGTAGAGAGCTGATGGTTGTTGTGGTAGCTAGTAGTCACATTATGGAGTTAGAATTATTATATGAGCCTGACAATAATTTGACTTTGGAAGCACTTGATTGTAGATATATGGGAAAGGAAATCTGAAAATTCATAGTTGGATTTCAGCCCTGCTGCAGCACAGAAAGTTCAGGCAGTCTTCAGTTTGTTCTTAGAAAGTTGTTAACATTGTTAAAGATTATTAAGTGAAGTAGTAGCATTTATGTATTTATGGTACTTCTGAATTAAAGTCCTTAAAAAATTCTGTGTTTTGGAGAAAAATACATAGCTAAGGATACAGCATTTCAACAAATTCTGCATGTACAGTTTTAGTGACATTATCAGTACTTCAAGCTGTGTATGTCTGAATGCGTTATCTCATTTAATTCTCCCAGGAACCCCGTGAGACAGGAAATAGGTCTCATCCCTACTTCTTTTGGTGAGGTACTACAGAGTGGATAAATTACTTCCTCAAGGGCAGCTAATAAGTGGTAGAGTTAGGCTCTTCATATTGTGAATATAGAACATTGAGGGTGATTATTGAACTTGTAAACTGTCTTTGATTTTTTAAGTATATAAATACATGGTTTATAATGTAGAATAAATAATCTACAACCAGGCAAAATGGGTATTCTTAGAACTGAAAGTAACTGGGTAGTAAACTCAAACTTTTTTCCCTTAAAGTTACTATTTTATAGGTTTTTACATGTAAACGTTAATTTTGTTTAAATGAACCAGCTTGAGAGCAGGAACCTTATCTTTTGACTTCGTAATGACTTATTATCCCTGCCTTACCCTTGCTATATTACTAGTTGGTACATAGTAGATTCTTTTGGATGAGTTGTGTGCTGGGTTGACTGTTGGAAAATGGTTAATAATATCACTGAGTATTGACTGAACTGCAAAATGAATATGGCATTGATTTTGCTTAGTAAAAACTTGCTTTGTAGTTAAATATGCTCCCATTAAAAAAAGAATTACACAAGAAAGAATGTTTACACAAAAAAGTCTTTTTCCATACTTATCTATTTTAAATACTGAAACAATCCCAAAGCTACAAAAAATTGCAGATGTAGTACAAAGAATCTTTTCTCTTCAGACTGTTGGAGAATAAGTTGCTGATGTGATACTCATGACCCGCAAATACTTTATTATGTATTTCCTACAAAGAAGATTGTTCTTCTTTATAACCACAATACAGTGCTGAAAATCAGGAAATTAATATCAATGCATTTCTGCCATCAAATACTCAAATTCATTTTTGCTAAGTGACCCATTGATGTCCTCTGTAGAAAAAAGGTCCAGTCAGAACCTTGCGTTGCATCCAGTTGTCATGTCTTGAGTGTGTGTCTAATTCAGTCCAGTTCTCGGTTGTTTTTGACTTTCACAGCCTTGAGTTTCTTGAAGATTACAGGCCAGTCATTTTGTGGAATGTTCTTCAATTTGGATTTGTCTGATGTTCCTTCATGATTAGATTCAGGTGTTGCATCTTTGGCAGGAATATCACAGAAGAGCCAGTGTATATCTTTTTTAAAGATTAGTTTTACATTTTATTTTCTGTTTCCTTAGAGCGTTTCCCAAAGTGTATTCTGCGGAACTAGCACCTACTGTGTTCTCAACAGCGTGCCACCTATAGAAGGTAGGATTCGAAAAAGCTTTTGACTTACAGGAAGGGGTGGGCTTGGCAGTGAGAGTAATTCCATCATCGTAGTGAAGTAGAAATAGCCTTCGACCAGGACTGAGAAGACCTGGGTTCTGTCATTAACTTGCTGTGTGATCTTAGTTGAGTTACTTAATCTTTCTAGAGGTAGTAGCAATTGTACTCACCTTATGATTTTGTTTGAGGATTAAAAAAGGCAAAAGAGTTAATCACATGGAAAATTCAGAGCATTGGAAAATATTAAATACTAACGCAATAATTCTGTATTTCCAGTGTTGAATACCAGGTGATGTCAAGTAGGAGCAGTGTGGTGGTGTGGGAAAAGCCACAGACCCATGTTAGACTCCTGATTGAGCCACTTGTTGGCTGTGAATTGTGGGCAGAGTAATCTGAAACTCAGTTTCCTCATCTATAAAATGGGGATAATTATGCCCTGATGGGTTATTGTCAAGATTAAATGAGAGAGTGCAATGTAAAGTCCTTTCTGGGTGCGTGATATGTAGTAGAGTCCTCCAGATGTTTACCCTATAGTAAAGAATAGAAAACAGATTTACTTGATCACATGTAGTTCAAATAGCCTTGAAAGAAATGAAGGAGGTGATGCAGGAGAGGATGCCCTGAAACCCAAATTGAAGTGACCACTGGCATACTTCATGCCGCTGCTTTATCTACCCTGCCCATATTTTTTTAGATTGAAAATGCAAATGCAGACAAATAGAAGTTTATTGATGAGCCTGAGTTTTGAGTTGGCCTAACCCCAGAACAGAGGTTTGGAAATATTAACAGGAAAAGGGAAGTCTGGGATACCTAAAAATTAGGAAGGTTAAGACTTGATGATCATCCACATATCAGAAGACGAGAGAGGTTGTTAAAGAGCAAAACAAATAATGCTTTTCTGTTAAAAACTGTTACTGTTTTTAACCTTTAAAAAGTCTCTTGGATAATTACAATTGTATTTAATTAATTTTGGAAAATTCTTCAGAAAAGAATAATGAGAAGTCAGATCAATACTTGGCACACAGTTGATGCTTATTAATGAACACTTATTTTGAATGAATAGTGATTTGAAAGGTCTTAGGCTTGTAGTGGCGATATTTGTTGCTGTGAGCCCTATGCTGACTTGAATATAACAATATGTGCTTGTGTTTTCCTGAATTAGTTCCTACTCTACTAATTAAATCTAAGCACATAATAATTAGACCTGAACAGAAAATTTGTAGAGCTTCCTTTTAATTTTTCCCCTCCAAGTTGTTGATCAAATATATTCCCAATAAGATTTAACAATTTGATAACTGTTATAACAACTTAGTTTTGTCAGCTCAGTTTAGGGGCTGAAAGATTAATCATAATCAACTTGATTGAATAACAGTGTTCATAATTACTCAGAAAACCAAAATTATTCACTTTTTATTAATTATGAATCAAAATAGAATAGATACAGCATTTCTAGGTTAGAGTTAACATAGATATAATTTACCTTGCAGCAGTCAACAGAGTGTTCCAAGGAAAAGGTCACATGAATTTCTTTGGGTTTAAGTAAGGATTTAGAAGTGTGAATCACAATTTTGAGAAAGAAGATGTGAAAACAGGAAATCTACTTTTTGTTTAATTAACATTAAGTGAATGAGCTTTTTGATACTTTTGAGAAAGTCCTAGTTAAATTTTTCTTGCCTCTAAAATTACTATTTGGGGAATACTTGAAGCTTGACTAGGAAGAGTAGTTGTTTCTCTAGAATTATAGCTGTCAGCTAAGCAGATCATCTGTCAGTTTCAGGAGCTTCACTAGTTATTTTTATTGTGAAATAGGCTAGAAAATTATTTTGTAAAGTCATATGTCATGCATGCACATTTTTCTAGATACTGATAATGAGATGTTTTACCGTCATTTGGTTAACAACTACCATTATGCAGTGTCAGAGTTTAACTACTTGAATTAAATACTGAGGTGCACTTCATACCAGTTGTGTACCTTAATTTTGTTGCTATCTCAAGTTGCTATAAAAAGATTTAAAGAAAACTGGCATATGTGTTTATCTAACTGTTTTATCTTTTACTTTAACTGGAAAAACTGAAATTTGAAAATGTGAGAAGTTTTAACATTTTGCCTCTTGGAGTTCCTGGTATTCTTTTCCCAGTATTAAAATTGCCATCTTCATAATGTGCAGTGGGAAAATTCATCCATTGTTATGCTTCTTAAAAACATTCAATTTATATTCAGTGTGAACCTAAGGTTCGGGAAATAGCACAGTTTAAAAACTGATTAAGGGGAACCCATTGGCCTGTCATACTCCTATTCCTTTTGAACTCGGCTGCACAGCCCCGTAAAGTGCTATATTTAGAAACTTTATTGAGACAGTGCTTACACAGCCATTTTCCTTTTTCTCCTTAAAAGCGTTTGGGCCAGTTCATCACTCGTTGAGTTGGTATCAGAGTGGAAGACTGAAGAATTTTCTATAGCAGTTAGTGAGGGTGTTGAATTTTCAGAATGCTTTACACACATACAGACACACACAGTATATAGACATATACACTGCATATATGACATGAACATGTACATACATGCCTAATACACACATATACAGATATACGCAGGTACTAATGCTTTATATGCTGCAAGGCAGCTGGGTTCCTCAGTGATGCTAAAAGAACAGAGCACTAATATCAGGTTGTGATCATAAACATAGTGTTAGGAGTTGGGGTTTAATGTTCTGTTCATTATTGTTCAGAATTATACTTTAAACATAGCTGACATAGAGATATAACTGCTTACTTGTAGATATTTCAGAGTGGGCACATTGATTGAGTGCCAAGCATAGTGTTGTTTTCATAGAAAGTACCCTGTAAATACTGAATATTTGAATTGAGTATAGATTTTAGAATTTCACCTCTACCTTTAGAATCAGACACATAATGGGAGATATTTAAAAAATGAGGATAAAACCATGTAAGGGAAGGGAGAAGGGAGGTAAAGGCTCGTGTGACTTGGTATCCTATGCTTTAAAGTTTTATGGCCCATGATACCTCCCTTGGGAGGATAAAATGCAGGGAGCATGCATAAGCACATAAAATTACAAAGGTTTTATAGTGTGTAATTAATATAGAACTTTCTATGAACTTTCTCTTAGTCTAGCTGTTCCCTTTTGGTTTTATAGGAAGATTTTTAAAAAGCTTAATCTTATTTTTAATATTAAATATGAATTTTGGATTCTTAAAAGCAGTCTGTTTTTAAGTTTTCCACGTATTTATACTGCTTTTAGAAATATAGGATGGGAGTTATAATTCAATTGGTTTTGTAGTTCATGGACCAAAAAGGATTTAGTATGCTAAAATTTGCTTTAAGTTCATCTCTATAAAGTATTTCTATATGATACAGTAAATTTTTTTAGACTTTATCTCTGGGCCTAATAGTTTCCTGTTAAGATCTTTTCCTTGAGAAGAAGTGAGTTAGTCAGGTGAAGAATGCTGGGAGAGGATTTTATTGTGGCCTTAGAAATTATTTTTATTCTTTCATGTGTTTCACATGTTCATAAAGGAGATTGTGCTACACAAGATTGTAATAAATAACTGTAAAATAAACTGTTATATTTCACTCTTCATATTAACTCATGCATGTATGTCTGTATAAAATTACTGTAAGGCACTTTAGGTTACTGAGTAGCAGCACATTTTATAGAGATTTGTGGCAGGGAGAGAATTAGAGGGCACCTAATTCTCCTTGATTTGGGAAAACCAAAAATGTTAAGTAACTTACCCAAGGTCACACAATTAGAAGATAGCAGAACTGGGCCTAACTCGTGGACTCTTGACTCTTGAGTTCAGTCCTTTTTTAATACTTCATTAATACCCGAATAAGTCGGTTTAACTGTGACTTAGTGGAGCAAATTCAGTCTTTAATGTTTTAATGTATTGCTGCTTAGTTTCTAATTACATATTGCACTCTTTGGATGTTGAGGCTTCCATTTAACACAAGAAAAGTTGGAGTGGGTAATTCAGAACTTTGACCTAAATGTACGAAAACTGGCAAGAAATTTTGAGCTAGACAAAGGGGATTTTGCTGTAGGAGTGAAATAATAAATGCATATTTAGTGTTATGTAAAGGAAATGATCTCTTCTAAAAACCATCAGGTAGATTGGTGATTAGGTAATCAGAAGTACCACCTAGTCTGAAAGTAATTAACTTTTCTCTAACTCATTTAGAAGAGTTAGATTTTGAAGAAATATATTAATTATATAGATATGTGTATGTGAATCAAGTTAATTAAAATGTTTTTCAAGTTTAGACTAGAAAGGCCAGCTTCTGTATTATCTGGGTAGTTAACTGTAAATTTTAAATCCCTTATATTTATACAGTTTGTGATTTGCTTTTGAAACAAAATTTTCATTTGTGCCCTGGGAGCTAAAGTGACATTGGCTTATGAGTAAAATCTGATCTATTATTACAATTTTTTTTACTTAGAAAACTTAGAAACCTTTTCAACTGGTTAATAAAATATTTTTGGGTTTGTGAGCTTTAATTATTTTGCAGTTTTGATGTGCTTAATGGAAACATGGGAAAAGAACTTCTGAAAGTAACATTCTGTTTTTGGGTATCTCTTTGGAGATTCCGTCTTCACTGGCTTGTCATGGAGCAAAAGCTCAACCTTATTTTAGTACTTCTCAACCAGCTTCTTGCTACCATCTGTCTAGAACAAAAGTGAGTTTTATTAACTAGAAGCAATAGTGGAGCTTTCTGGTGCTCTTGGCCACACAGTGACTAAACTGAACTGCTGTTTCTGACTTTGCCAGGAAGTTTTCTCTTTTATTTTCTCTGAATGTATTGTTTTCTTCCTTATAGATGATCATGGGAACAGCAATAGTAGTCATGTAAAAATCTTTTTACCGAAAAAGCTGCTTGAATGTCTGCCGAAATGTTCAAGTTTACCAAAAGAGAGGCACCGCTGGAACACTAATGAGGTAGATACATTTCTGTTTTTAAGGGTATAAATTTTTTAAGGGCAAATATGTTAAGTCATTTGGCATAGTAGTACTTTATAGTGAGTGTAAATTCACAGTATTGAATTTAGGAATTGTGTCTGAGAAGAATAGTTAACCTGGAATGACATAATAACATGCTTCTTGAACTATCTCTGGTCTGTTTGGCTTGCATTGAAAAACAAAATGTGCACGCTAACTTACTAAGGTAGCATGAGTTTTTATATTTGTGTTTTCTTGCATTTTGTGTCTCTAAGGTATGGTTAACTCTGTTTACATCTCAATTAGATGTTAGTTCTTACGTTGTCATGAATTAATAAAGATATGGCTCCAGTGCTCCACAGAATATTATAGTATCTCAACAATGTGATGTTTCTGTAGAATTGACAAGGGCAGGCTTCTTACTACCAAACAGCATGTAATTCTTATAGATACAGAAAGTTTGCTTGGAAAATTAACTTGTGTACGTTAATAATGGGAATTTGTATTAAGACCGAAGGCTGTATAGCAGATTGATGAAGTAGAATGAATAAAAGCGTGTTTTCTTGGATGATGCTTCCTTTGGTGAATTTTAATCTGGAAGTTATTATATTAGGGATGGATTATCTCAGCATCCTTTTTGTTTTGAGATCTGAACATGTCATTTTAGGGTAATAATATCTTAAGTGTGGTGATACAAATCGGGCGTGTATTTATCAGTTTGGGAATTACATTTCTTTAATTCAAATGGTTGGGGTTATTGGTTTTGCAGAGTTGATATAAATTGAGTCATGTTGCTGGTTCATTTACTTTCAAGTTAAATAGCATTCTGCCCCTTAAAGGGCACTTCGGTTTGTTAAAAGACAGTAGAAGAAAATAGTGCTACTATATGCCTTTTTGTTCCGCTCTGACTTCTTGGCATAGAATGTTTTTGTTTTACATTGTAAGGGATTATATATAGGTTGAAAATCTTCTTATTTACCAGTTTACAAATTTAACTACTCAGTAGACCCTCATAGCTTTGCTGTCTTGTCTCAACTGATTTAATATTTATTAAGGTTTGTCTTTTTAATTATTTGCATAAATTATATTTTTCCCTTAGATAGAAGGTTTTCCACTGACAAACATTAGCTAGCTTAGAGGACTGTTGTTTTAATCAGTTATTCACTATTTCATTCATTTAAGAGTTCAAAAAGAAAGTAAAAGTGGTGAAATTTGTCTTAATTATAGGTGGTTACTCATTCACCAAAGTAGCATAATTTGGAAACTCTTGAATAGGTACAACTTGGTCATCAGTTTAGAAACTCAGTAGATGTCAGTGTTCCTTGAAACATGCATTTGATACCATATTACTATACATTAGCTCCAGTTTTATTTATAAATGTAGCAAGCCATATAATGTATTTTTTCAATACCATGTTTTATATGAAATTTGCAGTATCTTTTAATTATAATCTGAAATTAGATTCAAAACTGGAAATTGCATAATGAATTCAAATCTATGCTTTTAGACAATCTTATCAAGCTGAATAGAACAGTGTCAGAAATTTCGTTGGTAGATTATTCAAATCAGTGGCTTCAAAACTTTTAGAATTTTTGAGCGGAACTCTTCAGCACTCACATACGTATTACCTCTCAGTTATTTGCATGTTCCACTTTATTGATGCATAAGATCTATTATAAAATGCCCAATAAAGAATTTTTGTAAAGGACAAGATAAAAAGAAAAATAAGTTGTTCTGTATTTCCTTCTAGGACTCCAGTATATCCCTCCAACCCCACTAGAGACCACTGGTTTTAAGTTACAGTGGCTTAAATCCAAGTTGGCAGAGGAAAATGCTTCCCTCTCTCTAACTGGTGAAGTGTAAAACTGGGGGAGTCTAGAGGAGAAAATATGAATTGTTCTACACAAGCTGTCATAACTCCTGGTAACTAGTGAGAGAATACATGCTCCTGAGGGTAGAGGCAGCAGAGGTAACACAGCTGATGTCTTTATACACGTGTTTTTTGTACTTGGAGTAACGCGTCAGCTCAACACTGACAAAAACCCCTCTGACAACTGAATTTAGAGGTTGTTGGGGCATATTTCTGTGTAGAGGGTGTTGGGTTTTATCCCCTGTTTCTTTTTTTGGCTTTAGGAAAAATAGAGACATCTTTAGTGTGGCAGTGGAAGAATTAGATCCGGAGTTGTTCATTCTGCAGAATTTGGTGTGGTGATGGTAACCAGTCTTCACTTATTTCCCTTAAGTAACTTTGACAATAGGAGGAACAGAAGAATCTGTACTGTTCTTAATTCACTTCTTTGATTTAACTGGCTCTTGGCACTTGCTTGTGTTTTCCGTCCAGCCATCCTGCATGTTGATGTTAAAACTAGGAGGAACTCTGCTTCAGTGGACGTGGCTACCACTGGGGCTGTGGTCCTATGTAAGGCAGAGTCATGGTTAGTCAGAGTTGCCCGTGAAATTCTTTGAATTGCTCATGAAGTAAAGTTTAGTCACACTTCAATATTATAAGACTATTTTCGTTCTAGAGTGGGAATAGATTTCTGTGTCTTTGGTTGAGAACCAAATGAAGTAGCTTGTACTTAGAAACCATATTGTACAAAACCCATATCTCTTTAAATTGCACTCAGTAGGATAGGGTGCTCACATTGGAAGAGGCATGGGGATGGGAATAGTGAGAGAGCAGCAGATTCTTGTTTTCCATCTCACTCGCATTGCTGAGTGTATGTTCATGGTGTGGACTGGCGGCCCAGGTTGCTGGTATTATTTTAACTGTTATGTTTCCTTGTCTGTCATATTCTGTATCCCTCTGCTGTGTTTTTGCATTTGAGTTCTTGGGTGTAATCTGACTTTGCTGTACTTCTGAGGAATTCTTCTGCTCGGATCTATGTTTAAATATGTGTGATTACTTGAGAAAGCCCTGCTTTACTACTATAGTACTATATGTGTGGATATGAATAGGAATGTATTTGTGGAGAGGAGAGAGGGATTGTGCTCATTCATATTTTGCCATTTATTGAGCACCTTTTGTTTGCTAGTGAGTAGGTACTTATAATAATTTCTAAGCCTTATAGTAATACTACAAAATGAGTAATTTTTCCTATTAGAGATAAAGGCATGTAAATGGAAAGTAGTTCAATAATTTGGTCAAGGCAGCACATTTGAGTGGGATCATCTCTGTCAGTTTAAGTTCTTCTATGTTGCTTATTAATTCTCAGGAATTTTCATTCTGTTCAGTGTTCTCTAGGCTTTTAATCAAAGACTTGTAACTCTAAACTACCTTAGTATACTCTCCAAATTGATTCTTTAATCTAGTTTTCATTAAAAGGAGTTAATATGAGACTAGTTATGTGGGTTCATGCCTGTTTGGTGAAGCTAAAGTCAGCAAAAGGAAGACTGGTTAGGTGGTCAAGGAGATCTTAGGGCCTAGTTAAACTGCTGTAACCTTTTGTAAGCCACCGAAAGACATAAAAATCTGCTGTCTTGATTGTTATTTGCAGTTAAAAAATAAGTTAAATGTTACATCTAAAAATAAATCAATTTTAGATTATGCTTCCACAATCACAAACCTTTCTCAGGTTCTGAAGACAGTGAAGGTAATGATATTGGGATGATAATAGTAATTAGACCTGTTATTGAGCATCTGTTGTATGCTAGGCACTGTTGAGCCTTTTACATGACTAATATAATTTAGTTTTTGAATTAGCCCTATGAGGTAGGTTATTTGATTATCCTCACGTTAAGGATGAGAATACTTGAGCCCCAGAGATGTTAAGTAATGTAGCCAGAGCCAGCCAGCCAGCCAGAGCATGATGACTTGGAGCCCCAGGCCTGACACTGTGTCTTCAGAGTCCAGTATCTTTGGTAACTCATTGCACTTCCTGAGCAGCTTCAAAGAAGAGCTCAAAATGACTATCAGAGGTTTGACGGCTGTTTAAAGACTTGCAGTCCTTCTCACAATAGTGCACTGACTTCTTGGGTAGAATTACTTGGCTTCTTTATTTGTTTGGATTTTTAAAGATTAAATGTAATGTATTTTTGTGTAAAGATATTTTAAAAATAACCACCACTCATTTCTTAGGAAAGTAAATGTGACTCTTAATAGTGGATACTAAAAGAGTTGTGGGCTTTGAATAATAAAGAAAGTATATTAAAGTAGAAATTTTGCAACTGTGTAACCATCCTGTACTAAACATCAAAGTATAGGCCTGATTTCCAGAACAGGGTAGAAAGAATATATTATACACAGCACATTCATAAAAGGGCCAACTCTTATTTCGTAATGAGTTTGGTATTTACATCTTCATTAAGTGAACTCTTAATAAGGTTTCTGTATTTTAAGTTAATATTTTTAAGGCCCAGAGCCAGAAATAATTATGCTAATGCAACTTTCTGATTGCACAAATGACTACTTTATAATTATGCTTATTAGTACTCCATATATGTTGTCCAGACTGAGGTTTCTTTTGTTTAGTCATTAATTAGCTTTAGCTGTTTGACTTAAAATACAACTGCTGCAGTCCCCAGTCTCTGGATCTAGATTTAAAATGGCTTGCTTCCAAAGCCTCACTAATGCAGCACCATTCACCTTTCATAATGAAAATGTTCTCCCCAAACATGTTCAAATCACTTTTGTGTGCTGCTGGTTCTGAACTATTAATGTTCTTTATTTTGTTTGCTTTTCCACTAATCAGAGTTTCTCTAGAGTAAGCAAACAAAATAGGCTTCTGGTTTGTATTGATGCTGAAGTTGCCACAGATGTTTTTAGTTGGTGGTAGCTTCAGAGATTTCTGTATTAAATTCATTTTTAATAGTAAAAACATCTGTGTAGAGAGCAGTGTAGATACTGACTGGTATTTTCTAAGCCACACCAGAGAACCTAAACAAATATCTGAATGTAATGGTTTAAAAAAAAAAAAAAAGAAAGAAAGAAAGAAACCATAACCAGTTGCTTTCGAGTCACCTTGACTCCTGGTGACCTCATACGTGTCGTAGTAGAAGTGTTCTCTGTGAAGTTCTCTGTGGCTGATTTTTCAGAAGTAATGACCAACCCTTTCTTTTAAGGTTCTTCTGAGTAGATTTGAACCTCCAACCTTTCAGGGCTCTGTGATGCTTTTTAGATGGGGAGAACTACCCTTAAATTTTGAATACTTTTCTTTTTACTTTTTTATATCCAAGTAAGAAAATTAGACTTTAAGACTGTGAGAATTACTATATTTAATTTCAGTTATTTTGTTTTAACAAAAGAAGCTTTATTTTCTTTTATTGGTTTAATGTGTAGGCATATATTCTTGAGTGTTTTTTCTATTTCAATTTTTTGCATGTTTAAATTATGAAGTCACGTATTTTGGACTGTAAGCTTTTTCAGTGGTTGGTTTTGCTAATATAGGTAAATGTTATCTGTTTAAAATACAGACCCATGTTTTGGTGGGCTCATTTAGGAGTCTTTATACTTTCAAAATGTGAGCTAAGGGGAGGAACATTAACAGTCTAATTATAAAGACCAGTGAGATAGTTTAGCCTTGATGTGGACCGTTAGTTAACCCTATGATAAGACTTTGTTTGATTTAGGTTTTGGTAGTTCTATTGCTTTGAATGGTCCAGATTATTCTCTGAGCCCAGGCAGGGCATTTCTGGTTAAATTGTAAGTATGCAGTACAGATAAAGAACAGCAGCACAGAGACCACAATTTGAAAAGTGACTTCATTTGATTTTACCACCCATTATGTTTTACCTAGTTTCAAATTAAGTATTGTGATGCTTTTATAGCAGTTGGGTTAAATATATTTCCTCTCTTCAATTCATATACTAGAATCCAAGTAAACATGTCTGTTTATCAGACAGTGTAGATGGTAGCAGAGGTAGGTTGGATGTTTTGGAATGATGGTAGCAGAATGTCCTTCCACATGAGGAAGAGAAGATAGAAGAGAGATCAGTACAAGTCTGTTTGGCCCCAGGAAGGGTGGGAGAAATGCATCTTTCTTGTACAGAGCAGAGTTTGAATAAGATATTAAAGAAAATTTTCTTTAAAGGAAGACAGTGCTTGCCCACCCACTCCCAGGGTTGACCTAAACTATTTTTATTATACTATTACTTCAGTATATAGCATTTTAGAAAAATACCTGGTCCCAAATTAGTATTCGGTAAAATGTTTGTTGAATGAATGAAATATATAAAAATGAAAAATTCAGTATAAATTTCTATTCTTGGAGTTCTTGTGCAAGCGTAAAACTCAAATAGATATATATTACGTAGAAGGAACCACAAAAAGTAATAAAGTTTAAATTAATGACATTAGTTAAATAAGAAGGATAATGTTTTACCAAAACTAAGTGGTCTCTTGCAACATGAATATAATACTGATTGTTCTGAAGCAGATTCTTTGAATTTGGCATGTGGCCATATCATATGCCTTGCACTTATCCAACCTTCCCTCCCCCACTGAAATATTTCAGAACAGTTTTGCACAGCAAACATGATGTCATTAGAACTTGGCATGTATATGTCATTTAGTCTTAAGTTCACTTCTGTCCTTTTCTCATTAGCCCAGTGAGAAGAGTTTAAATGACACTGCTTGGTGCCATAGCAATACTAAGCACAAATTTGAGCATGAATTCGTGTGTTAGAATATATTGTTACAGTTTTTATTAAAAATATTTAAAATAAAGTTTGAAATTAATAGTTTACGCGGAGTCCATAGACTCCTGGTAATAATTTGATAGAGCTGAAATTGAGAAATGTAATATCTTAGGGTACAAAACTGGCATTCAAAAGCAGGTTCTAGTCTTGACTTTGCACTAATCAGTTCTCTCTTAAGACACCTACCCTCTTGGCCTTTGTTGGGTCTTAGTTGGGTATGCTAAGCAACTTTACAGATTTGTTCTAAAATCTGATTCTTCAGACTTGATGGCTAAACTGTTAGTGTTGTTTTCACAGTTATTTGAAAGTATAGAACCTCCCAGGTAGGTCTGGACCTAGATGGGGAGTCTATTTATTTATTTATTTCCTGTTAATTATCCTTTTTATCCTACTGTATTTTATTTTTAAAGTGTACAATTTATTGGTTTTTAGTATGTTCACAGAGTCTTGCAGTTACCACCATTGTCTAATTCCAGAATGTTTCCATTTCCTGAACAACGTGTGAATTTTGTATCCCTCTGGACTTGGTGGAGTCCTCTCACTCAAGGGGCAACAGCGTGTTTTTAGGGGCTCTGGAAGTTTGTCAGAGTTTCTACAACTGCCTAGCACTGGAGTTGAAATTTGGACAGATTGTGTTTTTGCTGAGATCTAAAGGAGTTGTGATGCTTCCTGAGATTTTTAAAAAAGCTCTTAAGGCGAAAAGAAGAGTTCTTGAGTAGAGTTTTGAGTTGCAGTTAAAACTTGGTATGTTATGTGAACTATTGGAACCCTGGTGGCACAATGGTTAAGAGCTCAGGTACTAATCAAGAGGTTGGCAGTTCAGATCTATCAAGCCACCCCTTAAAAGCCCCATGGGGCAGTTCTGCTTTGTCCTGTAAGGTCACTATGAACTGACTGACAGCACCTAACAACAACTACAACAGCATTTATTGATGAATTATGTGGTGATAAAACATTGTATGCTTTTCAGTAATAGTAGAGAGAGACTTGGAGAGACTTGGACTTCTCCCCAGTGGGAGAAGCTGACCCTGTTCAAAGGTCAGCTGAGATGGAAAAGGAAAGAGTGCAGGAAATGTTAACTTTAGCTTAGTGGTCTTCAAACTTCATTAGGGATCGGAACCACCCAGAAGACTTATTAAAACAGATTGTTAGGCTTCCTAATTTCCAACTCAGTAGGTCTGGGGTGAGGTCTGAAAATTTGCGTTTCTAACTAGTTCCCAGATGAGAAACATTTAAATGAAGAATTACAACCTCCTAGAAGTGTATTCTAATTAGTTTCACTGGCCTTCCCTTGCAGTGTTACTGTCCCCCTACTACTCACATATATTTTGATATGTTTTGACTACCTAGAGCCCTGATCGTGAAAGTGAGGTGGTTAATAGCTTGGCCACTAACCCAAAGGTTGGAAGATTTTCTGGTTTTCTTTTAATATTTTATGGTGCTTTAAGTGAAAGTTTACCATCCATGTGAACTTGTCTTAGACAAACTTAAGACACCAATTGTTAATGAAACTCAAGCTGCACCTCCTGCACTGTGATAGCACATTCCTTCTTTCCACCCTGACTTTCTCGTGCCCTTTCCCCCTCTGCCTTGTTATCTCGCCACTGAATAGGGGCTTTCCAGTTAGTCTTACGTATCTACTTGAGCTGAGAAGCACACTCATTGCCGGTATCATTTTATGTCTTACAGTACAGTCCAGTCTTTGTCTGACAGTTAGTTTGGGAATGGTTTCATTTTTGGACTAACAGCAAGTCCTGGGGAGATGTCTTCTGGGGACTGCCCAAGTGTGTTGGACCATCAAGTGTGGTCTTTTTTAACAGACTTGGAGTTCTTCACATCCCTTTTTCTCCCAGTACCTCAAAGACTCTCAAAGCAGATGGTTATGGCCAGGCAACATTAGTTCTGGCATCATGCTGATGTAGGCTCTGGATTAGGTGGCCCTTTCTGCCTCTTGGTCTCATATTTCCCTTAGGTCTTAGATGTCTTTTGTTTTCCTCTGCTCCAGGTGAGTTGAGACCATTAGATGTTACTTAGCCACTTACTACCTTTAAGATGACAGACACTCTCTGGAAACCCTGTGGGGCAGTTCTACTCTGCTGTATGGTTGTTATGAGTCAAGATTGACACGACAGCAGTGGGTTTGGTGTGGTTTTTGTTCCTTTTGGCTACATGGGATACAATTGATCTGTCTGTAAAATTTTTTTCCCATATGTTTCAGCTGGTAAGTACCTACTGAATTGTACACTTTACAAATAAATAGAATAAAATCAAAATAATTGACTAATAGTAAATAAACTCCGAAACTGGACCTAACTGGACGTCCTGCACTCCCAAACCACTCTGAAAGTAGGTGTGTAAAAGTCAGGAAATGTGAAGTGTTTTGACATTTCTCTAATGTTTACAGAAAGCTCTTTTTAAGTATGGGTGGCAGTGATGTGGGTGTGGGTAAGAATATTCTAATTTTCTAGGTATATTTTGAAGAGGTAGTGTGAAGTGTAGTCCCTGTATGGCCTTCTTCTCCGTCTCCGTTTGGTCCAAACCCTTGAAAAAAATAGAACCCTGTAGCTGAAATGTCATAATCTACTTACTGAACCACCCACCTTCCTACCCACCTTCCAGTCATTTTGAATAGCTACCTACCAAATATTTCTAATGATAAATTCTATTGTATAGGTAATTATGAAGTTCTGTTGAAGTTTTTTTAAAAATAAATGCCTTAAAAGTAACTCATTTTTTTCCAGTTTAGTGCTTTAGAAAGTAGAAGAAATGAAAAAGCAAAAGCAAAAAAGAATCTGGTCTAGATAGACGAGAAACCACTGATAGGTTTGGGTGAACATAATGAAATATGAGTGTATATGTGATTACTGTTTTCTCTGGAAGGATGTGTATATGGGCAAGGTATGATGGTTCTGTGAGTTCTTTTGGTAGCCTAAGGTGGTAGTAGTGTTCACTGGTCTGATGAGGGATGTTTAGTTGAAATGAAAGTAAAGTTTAAAGGACCTGGATATACATTTGGGGAGAAATGAGGAAACTGGAAGAAATTTCACCTCTGGAGAATTGGACATGATAAAACAGGGTAGAGATTAAGTATGCCCAAGTCGGGGGCATCTTTGGGAGAACCAAGGTGAAATTCTGAGGCAAGGCTTAATTACTCTTGAGTCCATTTTATTCTGATTACAAGAGAGAAGATAGGGGGTGGTGAAAGAGATTCCCATGACCAAGAAACAAGGAAACTGAAAAATAGCTTAACCTTGGTTAGAAAATCTAGCCATCATTCACCTCAAGTCTGGAGGGGAGCAGGTGGCCAGAGGGCTGGGAGACTGGGAATGTAGAACAGGTAGCACTGAAACCACAGCCAAGCCCTCCCTTTGAAACAGTCCTTTTTCAGTAGGTCAGTGTGTATAGCACCGCAGGGAAGGTGGGACAATCCAAGCACAGCAGGTCAAGGGCAGCCCTCCCTGTACTCTGTGTGGGGGAGAGGAAACTATTCAGAGAAGCTGGCCAGGAGGGAATTCTCTCATCGGAAGGGGATGCATACTGAATTGGGGTTCTTGTACAGAGAAGGGCCACTTTTTCAGAAAGAGAAGGGAGAAAATATGTAGATGTATTTACTTTCTTAAAAACAAGGAAAAACTTGGTGAAAGAGAGAAAATGGCACCTACTTACCATTTCTGAGAAAGAGTACATTAAAATGGCATGAAGTCACAAGTAGTTCCCAATTTATGACGTATTCAAGTAATGACAAACTGAACCCCTCCTCTTCCTTTTTGTGTATGTCTTATTGTTGGTAGGAAACCCTGGAGGAGTAGTGGTTAAGTACTGTTACTGCTAACCAAAAGGTTAGTAGTTTCACTCTACCAGGGACTCCTTGAAAACTCTATGGGGCAGTTCTTTGTCTTATAGGGTTGCTATGAGTCGGAATCGACTCGATGGCAGTGGATTTGGTTTTGGTTTTATCGTTAGAAACATGCACTACATATGGTATTACAGGGAGTAATTTGCTGATGTTATTACTCCCGTGTCAACCCTCAAAGACAAAGATTGAATTTATAAAGATACTGATAATAAAAAGGCAATAATAATGAATACTTAAAAAAAATGAGGTATTACATCAGATTCGATTCATCACAGAGTTGTCAGAGTGGAACTCTGTTATAATTTGGGGACTATCTGTAATAGGATCTTTAAAATTGAGATTAAGAGTCTAGTCATTTCCTAATTTTTACTGACGTGTCTTTAAACTGTGTAGTAACAGACTCCCCATTTCCTAGTATCAAAGGACAGTTGTTAATGTGTGAGTTAGCATTGTATTTTTGTACCATTGAACAAAATGTACTTACTGACTGTAATTGTTTAAGAATCATTTTTGTTAAATGCCTTAATTATTATTAACCAAATTTCTTATATTTAAGCATTTTCCAGTAATATTTAGCAATGGATTCGTCAAGCAATTCAGGGAACCTGCTGTGTGGTGATTATGTAGTTTTTATTTCGTAAATGGGGATGATGAGATATGACTAATTTGGAATTAGCATTTATCTTCATTGCTGTGCTGTGTAGTTTGCTGTATTGTATTGTGCATTTTCTGGATGGCCCTGTGGACTGTGAGTTTTGAGTAGGCAGAGGTCTTGATCTGCTCTGTTTAATGGTAGATCCCAAGCTTAGAACAGTGTCTGGCATATAAGGGGTATTCAATGAATAAGGAATGAATGATCAGCTAACAATTATTGAATGAATGAATGATCAACTCCAAAGCTTAAAGCAGTGCCTGGTGCATAGTAGGTGCTCAGTGAATAATTATTGAATGAATGAATGTTCAACACAGGTAGTTTAGGTCTGCTACTCAAGTGGCCTTTTCCTCCAGTGGACTGTGTCTTGGAATTCGTCAGCCTGACTTAGTCATTGGTGGCAAAGTCAAGTAACCAGACAAATCCACAGGAGCTTCCCATGAAACACTGGTGGTATGTAGGAGAGGTGCAAAATGTCTACTCCCTGCATGCAGCCTGACTCCCCCCAAAAACATCAAAGGAGGGATTGAGACAGAAATACTCAGTTCTGTGTCTCAGTCAGTAAATCATTCCTCTTCAGGCAGTGAGTGAGGGGATAGGCAGGAAACCAAGAGTGTCCTTTGTGGAAACACAACACCAGAGAACAGGACGACTGAATAGCTGAAATAGGAAGATGGCCCAAAGCATCCAAAATCTCCCATCAGAGATGAATAATTGACTTCTGTTATATAGCTCTAAAGCCATTTGTGTGTGTGTGTATATGTGTGTGTGTTTGTGTTTGTAGAGTTCCATGAGATCAGGAGCTTTGTCTGTCAGGTGCCTTTGGCCTCCCACTCAGTGCCTGGCATGTATTAGGCTGTCAGAAACATTGATGAATACATACATGATGCCATGATACTGTGCTGTTTTATGTACCCTACCTGAGGGTATCAGACTGACAAGGCTCCTGTTCTCATGGAACTGGCAGTTTTTGGAGGGAAAGACACACTTGATGGATATATACATATCCATAAAGAAGCCCTGGTGGTGCAGTGGTTACAGTGTTCATCTGCTAGCAGAAATATTGATAGTTTGAATCTGCCAGCAATTCTGAAGAAGCAAGATGCGTAGGTCTGCTTCTGTAAAAATTTACAACCTTAGAAACTGTATATAATTTGCAGTTTTGTAACCTGACTTGTCTCTTAATTACTTTGCAGTATCCTAGATCTTTTTTGACATTGATCCACAGTATCATGGTTATTGGCGACATGTATTTCATGCCATCATTTGTGTATTCATCAGTACATTTGGTGGCCTCTCATATATGCCAGGCACTGATTGGGAGGCTGAGGGTACCAGACAGATAAGGCTCCTGGAGCTTATACTTTAGAGGAAAAAACAAAAAATATGTAAGTATGTAAAAAGGTAATATGTGTGTATTGTATTATATCATGCACATATTCGTATATATATATGCGTATACAGATAATACACAAGTAAAATAATAGCTAAGAATTTCCGAGAGCACTAAGGAGAAAATAACACAAGAAACTGAGGTGGGAAACTCGAGACCTTTCTTTTCTTAGGAGGTAACATTCAGACTGAGGCCCTAGTGGTAAAAGAGAACCATCTGCATGAGGACGTGGAAGAAGAACATTTTAGGCAGAAGGAAGAGCAAGTGCAAAGGCCCCTAGTCGGGAATGTCCTCAGTTTAAGGAACAGTTAAAAAACCCAGTGGCTGGAGCACAGTGAACAACTGGGAGATTAGTGGGGCAGGCAGGCCTAAAACTAGAAAACCAAACTGATACTCACTCTCAGTGACCCTATAAGACAGAGTAGAACTGCCCCATAAGGTTTCCAAGGAGATTCAAACTGCCAGCTTTTCGGTTAGCAGCCTGGGCTTTTAACCACTGTGCCACCAGGGCTCCTGTTAAGGATAAAGACTTAGGATTTCATTTTAAGGATTGTGGGAAGCCACTGAAGGGTGAGATATGAGCTGTCAGCAAGTGAGTAACAATGTGTAGTTTTTATTTTCAAAAGATCTTTCTAGCTCTGCAGAGGTCAGGGGAAGCAGGGAGACCAAGTAGGAAGTAATTGGGGGTCCTGATAAGAGCTGATGGTAGCAGTGGAGAGGGTGAGAAGTGGGGTATATTTTGGAGGTGCTGTCAGGAGTGATGAGTTTGAATTTGTAGGGGGCTAAGCTGCTAGATTGGTGCTGGTGCTCATAAGTGTGACAAAGAAAATCGCAACAGGCAAGGGTGGGGGTGGATCAAGAGGGTTCTTTTGGGAGATTTCAATTTTGAGATGCCTGTTAGACACCGAAGTGGAGAAGTGGAGTAGGCAACTGTCTTCAGTTTTGGAGTGTATCTGGAGATGTAAATTGGAGAGGCATCAGTGCATAGATCCATTTAAAGCCAAGTGCTGGATGAGCTCACCCTGGGGGCAGAAGATAGAGGAAAAAAGAGACCAAGTCCTGAGCAGAGCAGCAGGAGCCAGTGAAGTAGTGGTGATCCAGGCAAGTAGGAGATGGAAGCTGAGAAAAGAATGTGTTTCAAGGAATTGTTTTATTTTCTGTGTGCCTCTGGAGGCAACTACCATAGTAAACCCTGGGAAGGCTGGGTGTTGGGAAACAGGTTTAGAGTATTAGTTACCTGGTCCCCATCAAACCTGTAGAGGAGGAATCTGATACTCAGAAGTGGACGACCACCAAGTTAGTACAAACCCATTCATTCCCCAAACCAGTGGCTCTCAGATGGAGTGTATTTGGGAACAAATAGGAGCGCTTTTAGGGAGTTGTCATCAGTATGGGGGTGTGCTGTGGTATTGTACAAAATGGTGTGCTCTGAGGAAATCAGTCTCCTTTTCTTACTCCCAGTCCATTGCTTATTGCTGGTTCTCAACCTTGGTGGCACCTTAGAGTCACTAGACAGCTTTTCTTTTGGGGGCATAAGAGGAGGGGAAAAGATGGGAATTAATTTCCTTTGTTTCAGCAGTAATCTTCAGGTCTGTTCCTCTTGTATCCCCCCTTGCCCAGTGTGACTGGGTGAACTTTAAAGATGTTGGAACAGGCAGAATTAAAAAACTCACACTTGTGATGATTTAGATGCTCCATTGGTCTTGTACTCCACTCAGAAACACTTGTTTCAGAGCTTCTCTTTGGCAGAAAAGGTCATCTTCAGATTGTTTTCTGAGCTCTGTGTTCCATCACAAGCTCAAACTTGGAACTAAACCCTTTTCAGGGAACTTCAAGTAAGCTATTTTGTCTCACTATTCATGGAAAGGACCTCCTTTTTCTTCTCCAAGTTGAATTTACTATATTGATTCTTTACACCTCCTTCTCACTTAACAGTTGTCTGACATTTTGCTTTTACAACAACTTTGAGAAAATTTTCAGATGGTGCCTCCCGTGGTCCAGACCCCATGCAGGGCTGTGGACTGAGGCAGCCTTCACAGCCATCGTGAATGATATACCAGAGGCCCTGGTGATGACTGGGCCATGTGAGGGATGGTGGACCACCAGCTGCGAGGTGCCTTCTCCGTTTGTCCTCGATGTCTCAGTCTGACCACACAGGGTGTGGGGCAATGGTGGGAAGACACACCATCAGAAGTGGGCACGAGGAGGCTAAGTGAGGGACCAAAGATGCTTGGGAGGGCACTGGGAGGAGGTGAGAAGCAAGGGAGAGGGAAGAGGGTCACACAGGGCTGCAGGACTGGGACTGACAGGATAAGTGAGGTCATTGTCCAGAGCAGGCAGCTGGAGATGGCAAGTGGAAGACAAACAGGGTCCTTGCCCAGGCTGAGCAGGAGGCATTGGGCAGCAGCTGACCACCACCACCACCTCCCCTGATCCCTGTGGGGTAGGGAAGGGGGCTCTCCATGCAACTCGAGTTCCAAGACACTCCAGGGGTGATTTATGAATGATGAGCAATTGAAGTGGACACTGGCACCCAAGACAAAGTGTGGCCCCAACTTACATAACACTGGTTTCACATAGTAACCTGGTTTTTGGAACGTAACCGTGCTTATAACTGAGAAGAGGGTGTATACTTTTTTAAAAAAGCAGATCAATTGTATGTATGTTTCTGTGATGCAGGTTTTTTCTCGTAATATTTGCCTTTATTAATATCAAACATGCCTACTTAAAAAATTGAAAATAGAAAAAGCTACTATTAATCATACTATATTTCTAAGACACAGACAGAGTTAACGTTTTGTATTTGGTCCATTTATTTTGTGATTACTCTTGTATAATGTTACTTTCTTTTTCTTTTTTTTAATAGACCCTAGTTTATAGCAGTTTTAGGTTTATAGAAAACTGTGCAGAAAACATAGTTTCCTTATAACCTTATCCCCTCCCCTGCACATTGTTCGTATTAACATCCTGTGTTCCTGTGTGCAGTTGGTATAGCTGACGAACTCGTACTATTAACTGAAGTCCATAGTTTTAATGAGGGCACTGGTAGCATTCTTACCTTCCATGCCAGACATCCTTAGATTCCTGGCCCATGTTCAGCCACCACCTATTTCTGGTCAGTGGAGGCTGTGTGTTGCCATGATGCTGAATGATCAGTGATACTTACAGATTAAGAAGGACTAGAAAGAAGAGGCAGGCAGTCTGTTTCCAGAAATCACCGGTGAAAACCCTATAGATCATAACAGTCTGATTGGACCAGGCAGCACTTAGTACAGTTGTACATGTGGTTGCTGTAAGTCCATGCTAACTCAGAGGCAGCTAACAGCAGTAGCAACATGGTTTAGGGCTCATTTTGGACAGCTTTGTAAAAACACCAGTGCCTGTGTCCTATCCCAGACTAGTTGCATTGGAACTCCTGGGAGTGGAATCCAGGCTTGGTAGTGTTCAAAACCCCCCAGGTGATTCTAATGTGCAGCCGGGTTGTGAGTCACTGCCTTAAATCTGCTGTTGGCTGCTTTTGGAAGAAGGCAACATTGTAATCAAAGAAATTGGGGTTAAAGGTAAACAGGAGGCAATCTGGGGGTGTGGGGAGAAATTTTTAATAAACAAGTGGACTTGCTAAAATGTGTGTTTGTGTTTTTGGCATGTAGGCCATCTGGATTAACGGACACTTCTGAATTCAGGTTAAAACCTTTAAGCAGTAGAAAACACAATTTGATATTAATTAGAGCAGAGATTATTTCTGCTTCTCCTGTAGTCTTTTTCACTTTTCCCCCCTTTTCTGAATATTTCAGTCTAATACTGTAAAACACAGCTACTTAGAACACATGGAAATGATTTTTTCTTCTTTTTTTCCCGTAGTCCATTTCTGTCAGCTGACTGCTCTGTAAAGTTTTAAAGCTGTAACCTTTTGGAAGCCAGTCACTAGGACTTTATTCCTGGGTACCCTGGGTAGGTTTGGATCACTAGCCTTTTGGCTCTCCAGACCTTCAGGTTCTTAAAGGTCCTTTCCATTGCTCATCTAGTCCCCAAACACTGTGACAGTGTGCCTCCTGGTAAGTCACCATTCCATGTGGGAGGACTCTGTAATTATAAGATGATCAGATTTTGAGAAACTTCACTTGTTAGAAAACCTTGTATTGTTAGTTTAGTCAGGGAAAGATCAAGAAAAATTATCAGGAGATTGATGTAGGGAGTGCACAGAACAGGGATTGGTTGTTAGTCTCTCATAACTTTTTCCTTGAGGATAGTCTTATATGACAGTATTTGTAAGTATCCTCACTGTACACTCCTAAACTTTTTTCATTGACTGTGTCTTTCTGACACTGACATGATCCCATAGTAACAAATTTAAATGTTTCATAAATATGTAGTGAAAAAAATGTTTCCTAAATATTTAAAAGATTAATGTCACTTTGCTTTCTCATCTTTTACCAGAATAGTTGTTTTCCTCTAAGTCTGGTCATTAATTTGCTCTTTTCTGATTTTTCATCTCTCTATTTTTCTGTATTGAGCTATGCGATTGAATCATCTCCTCATGATTTTCTGTGAATTGAGGTCAGTCCTAATGTTTTTGCCTTTTCAGGAGATCTCATTCAAAATATAA
The DNA here is from genome assembly GCA_028571685.1 of Heterohyrax brucei. Classification (NCBI taxonomy): domain Eukaryota; kingdom Metazoa; phylum Chordata; class Mammalia; order Hyracoidea; family Procaviidae; genus Heterohyrax; species Heterohyrax brucei. Next base: position 35,803,284 of record CM053140.1, read on the forward strand.
TGTAATGTTTAGTTAGACTGACTTCTTAAACTTGTAATTTCTTTAATTATTGAAGTATGAGCTTGGAAATGTTTTCTGTATATACTTACTGTGAATCTAAAGAGAGTAGTGGATAAAGTTACTGGGTGTGGTTGAGGAGCACCCAAATCTGTTTGCTGGGTTAGCAGCCCTTTCTTCCGTTCGGTGCACCTCCAGCACTCTGGGTGCTGGGTAATCAGGGTGGGCGCAAGTAGATGAGCTAACAGATACAGCATTTTATATAGTTGCCATCCAGTGTATTGACTCATGGAAACCACATGTTGTGCACAAGAGAAATCTGTATGACGTTTTCAAGCTGTAACCTTTGGGAAGCCAACCAACCAGGGCTTTATTTCTGGGTTCCCCGGGTAGGTTTGGACTACCAGCCTTTTGGCTGGCGGTTGTGTGCCTGATTGTTTGTGAGACTTGGGGACTCCTGAGTGCCAGTAGATCGTCAGTAAACAGTTCACTTGTTGCATAACTTGTATATGTTGTGAATGAGACAAAAGAAGCATTGGTTGTAAAGCAGAAATTTAATTACATTGAATTACATTAAAGTTAAGAATTTCTAATATCAAAAGATACCATTAAGTGAATGGAAAGTCAAGTAATAGAGTGGGATTGGCTGCCAAAGAGCTATATCCAGAATATTTTAAATATTTTTACACATCACTGAGAAAAATACAGAAAATCTGATAGAAAAATGGCTAAGAGATTTGAACAGGCACTTCACAGATAGCTGGCTAGTAAACATAGGAAAAGGTACAGCCAGATGAATAAGTAAAAAAAGACAATGTCAAGTGTCAGCAAAGAATAGAAAAACAGAAACTTTCCTTCTGCGATGCTACCCACACAGCACACATGATTTATGCATACGTGTGTGTGTGTATATGTATATATGAGCATGGCTGCACAACTCTGAATACACTAAACAGAATTGTGCACTCTTGGTGAATTTTTGTATCTAGTAAAGCTGTTAAAAACTGTCACAGGTTGAAAACTATAAAGAAAGGAGTCCTTGGAAGTTAAGAAAAAGAAAATTTGTTGAAACGGTTGTTGATTCCAAAAGGATTTGCTTTATTATCATGCAGTCTTCTGTAAATATATACTGCAAGAAAACACCCCAAAAAGACATGGTTTTCCTGTCCAGTGAGATAGGAACATGACAGAATATTTTAAGATCAGTATACTTTATAAAGTGAAAGGGCACAGTATAATACAGTCTCCATTTGCTGGTTTTTTAATGATTATAAAGATGTTAACACAGAAGATTTAAGTGCCACTTCTTGAGATCTAGAGGTTTTAGGGTAGTAATTACTTCTCATCAATTTGCGTCTGTTACCATAAATTGTTATTCTTTAGAAAGTTAGAGAGTATCATCTATTAATAAAGTCTCCCTGTCTCCTGACAGGTCAGTGACTAGTTTTGCAAATAGGTTAAAGGGATGTATCAACCACTTTTCACTGTATATATTTGATTTTTAAATTTGAACTAAGATTTTTTAGATTGTACTTAAGAATACCATTTTTAGATTCTTTACAACTCCTATATCAAATCTTGATAATCAGAGATACCAAAACCTTCTTATCATCTGAAACATATTAGAAAATACCCTGATCTGCTCTACATAGAGTCACTTTTTATTTGAATGTTTGTTATGGCTCTTTTATTCTCTTTGTAATGAGGAGGCAATTGCCCAAATAAAGATATGCAGCCTTTCTGCCTGGGGCTATAATTGTACCAAAGCTAGGAGATGGATGTGAAGATTTTTACAAAAGTTCAAAAACAGAGTCTCTTGTACCATTTGAATGCAAATTCTAGAAATTTTTTTTCCCTGTGGTTATGTAGACTTCTGGATTCTTCTCTTCACATAAAATGTGTATAGAATGTTTTTAGTTATAAAGCCAAATCAAACCCATTGCTGGTGAGTCATGTCTGACTCATAGTGACTGTCTTAGACTGGATTCTCTGGAAGCGCAAAACTAGTAAAGCATTAATGATCTCGTGTTTCTCTCTGTCTGTAAGTATATGTAAAATATATCTATATATGTGCATACACACACCTGTGTGTGTATGTATAGATATGGATTATATATATCTACACACACAGATAATAGAGAGAGACGGAGATAGAGACGAGATTTATATCAAGAAAATAGCTCATGTGATTGTAGAGGCTAGAATGTCTCAATTTTGTGGATCAGGATAGAGGGTTCTCCTAGTTCATGTAGCCACAGAGACTGGTTCATCCAAGATTGGCAGGTCAGAGAGCAGGGTTTTTGCTCTCAGGCTGTGAAGATCAGTGAATTCCAAGATTGGCAGGTAAGCTGCAAGCTGAAGTCCCAAGAAAATGGAAGCCAGAGAAATAAGAGGCCACTGAAGGATGCCGAGAGGGCAAAAGCTAGAACGTACAGTTACACCAGATGACAGTTACACCGCAAGGAAACTCCACTTGAACTTGATTGGCTCTTCACAGCAGATCCCATCATGGGAATGGTCACATGTAAACATTGTGTCATCCAAGTTGATATGCAGTCTTGACCCTAGCGGTGCCTATACAGTCAGAATAGAATTGCCCCATAGGGTTTCCGTGGAGCAGCTGGTCGATTCAAACTGCTGAGCTTTTGGTTAGTAGCAGAGCTCTTAATCTCTGCAGCACCAGGGCTCCAGTATTATTTGTAGTGCTACATTTACAGCATAATGAGATTCTTAGGGTTTTATGGTTTGAGTTAAATACCACTCTTTATGTTTCTCTATTAAGAAAATATTTTTGATAACTTTTATAAACACGTGGTTTGTTAATTAGTATGTTAAAACTTTCCAACCTGAAGGAACAACATGTGCAAAGGAGTGGAAGGAGGAAATAGTGTGATTTGCTTTGGCGATAGAGATCAGTATTTGTGCCCATTCCAGAGAAAGGCAGTCGATCAAATACGGAAATTATTGAACAAGATCATTAACAGCACATGCTAACAAAAGTCTGCTGAAGGTAACTTAAAAAACTACCACAGCTGTTCATTGCCAGAAGTTCAAACCAACTCAGAAGAGGATGTGGAATGACAGACATAATTGCTGTGTCAAATGTATATTGACTAAAAGCAGAAAACACCAGAGAGATATTTACCAGTGTTTTATCATCTATAGAGAAGCATTCTGTTGTGTCAGTCATAATACATTACAGGTAACATTTTGAAGAATTGGAATTCGAGAACACTTAATTGAATCTGTACTTGGATCAGAAAGAAGTAGTACGATGACATGGGGGAAAGAGAACTCAGAAAACAGAAAGACCCGCGTGAATGGGTGACTACATCAACATGTGACCAGAAGGACCAGATGGTCCCTAGCCACTGCCAGTGACAGCTGTGATGGGGCTTACAGTGTTGAGTCCCAGTGGCAATGTGAGAAAAAAAGGGGTGCACCCTGAAAAGTCTGCTAAAAGACTGCCATTGATGGTCTGAAGGTCTAGGGGTTCCTCTGGGAGCATGGCCCCTAGACCTGGTCATAAATTATTACTGAGATCAATTCTTTGGACAGGAGTGTATTGGACTCAGGGACACAGAGTGACCATGTTGTGTGTGTACTTTATGATTCTTTGCATTTGTAGGATGTTGTCCTACTAGCCTCTTACTAGAGGGGAGTGGAGAGGGTAGAGAGGAGGGGACAAGAGATTGTTAAGAGGATATGATGTGTATAGAATGGAAAGGAGGAGTATGCAGGGAGAGCAGAAGGAGCTGCAGATAGGCAGGCATGTAAATTTAAGCTGAATTGTACACTTTCAATCACAATTAAAAAAAAAGATAGTCTTTCAGAGCATTCATGACTGGTATAGGTGTGTGGCAGGGTTGTATCCTTTCACCTTAATCTGTCGATGGAGCCCTGATGGCATGGTCGTTAAGAGCTCAGCTGGTAACCAAAAGGTTGGTAGTTTGGTCCACCAGCGAGTCCTTGGAAACCTTACGGGTTTTTACACTGTCCTATAGGGTTGCCATATGTGAGAATTGACTTGACAGCAATGGGTTTTTTTGGGGGGGGTTATTCTATCTGTATGCTGAACACATACTCTGAGAAACTGAACTATATGAAGAATAACATGGTAGCAGGCCTGGACGAAGAGTCACTCATAACCTTTGGTATGCAAGTGACACGACTTTGCTTATGGAAAATGTAGGTCACATGAAGCACTTCCTTCATCAGGTCAAAGACCACAAGCTTCTATTTGAATTACACCTGAGTATGAAGAAAATAAAAATCTTCACAATTGGATAAACAAACTGCATCATGATAAATGAAAAAAAGAAGTTGTTGATGATTTCATTCTGCTTGGATCAATAATCATTATCCATGGAAGCAGCAGTCAAGAAATCAAATGACTATTGCACTGGGCAAATCTGCTGTAAAAGAACCTCTTCAAAGTTTCAGAAAATGAAGGTGTCACCTTGAGAAGTAAGATGCACCTGACTAAAGCCGTGGTGTTTTCAGTTACCTGATATACGTGCAAAAGCTGGTCTGTGAATAAGAAAGAATTGATGACTTTGAATTGTGGTACTGAAGAATATTGATTTTTACGGTTTTTAAAAATATATATATTTCTCAAGGGTGATCATCTGTATTTCAGTCCAGTTTTTTTAACTCATTACATCCTCATGGAAGTCTAATGAGTTGTCAGTCAAAACTTTCATGGTTTCTGACCTTGATAACGTGCTTCATTTGGGAAAGCCTTCCCATCACAAAATGATTACTCTTCCTAGATTTTTCCTTTGTTTTACATTTTCATTCTAAGATGTTTAGTAGAGCTAAACTTTTTTTAATATACGAGTAGTGTATGGTATAGGTTTTCTCCCCCCCGAATGTTTATTGTCAAATCACTAATCCTTTCGAACTGATTTGTGATGTTCCCTTTTACCATGTATTAAATTTCTGCAAATACATGATTTTTTTTATCTGGACTCTTTTTGCTCATTGATCTGTTTATTCTAAGCGTACATCACTACAACATTTTTTTCCCCTATTTTCTTGCTTGCTGATTTAATTTTTGTCAATTTAATGTAAATTACTGTTTCTATTCCATGACTATGAGTATGGTACAGGACCACCTAATGTTTCACTGTGTTGTATGTAAGATCACAGTGAGTCAGAACTGACTCAGTGGCACCTAACAACATTCTGCTCCTAAAGATCTGTGAAACATTGAGTTTGATTTTACAGTGGAGTCATTTGATTGTTTAAATGATCTTTGTTACTAGTTTTATAAGTAGAGATCATTTAATCTTTTTTGTTCTTTGGCAGTGGAAATTGTGGGCTGATAAAGAAAACTAATAAAAATGACCCTTTTTGACAGTGAAGATATCATTGAAATAATTTCCAATCTTCATTTCTCTAGCCATTGTTTCCCAGCCTTTCTCACATCTTACAGCACACCAAAAATAAGAATGTTTGTAGGGCCTGATGGGTATGAGTAGACAGACTTTAGGTCAGAGGCACTGGCCAGGGGTCTTGGTGGTCCAGGCTTCTGGCGGAAATCCCTGTCTCAACTGGTGCACCTGTACGCGGTTTATGTTGTGTTGCCTATCACTAGGAAAGTGCTTGGGAGGTGCTGATCTGGGCTTCAGCGCCCCAGCTTTAGAATCTTTTTATGGTATGTCATTTTGATGTTAACATGGATTCAGTATTCTGAGAATCAGACTTCTCAAAAGAGTTGTTTTTATTTTCTACTTTTTCACCTCTTTAACTGCTGTAATCTGACTTTAGCTTCCATCATTATTCTGCTGAAACTTCTTTCTTGGATGACAGTGATCTCAAAGTTTTTAATATAAGAAACATTTTCATTGTTTATTTCTTACTTGTATTCAACTAACTAATAATTCTACTTCCCACATGCTAACTAGGAGGAGGCAATCAGATCCTCTAAGAGAAACATGAGGTAGGCTACTCTAGTGTGGAGCTCAGCATATATCTGATCTCAAGAAAATAATTTAGACACTCTCAGCAGATGACAGCTATGGAAGTGGTAGGATTGCATAGGGTAAGACTGGATATCAAGAAGAGAAAGTCCTAGGTCTAATTTCTGAGAAATATCTGTATTTAATGGTCACGCAAAGGTGATGATCTAGGCTCAAGTCCTGAAGAAAGTCTATTTGTAGCCACTCATCTCCCTTTTAAACCCCAAGCCCAAACCCATTGGCACTGAGTAGATTCCAACTCACAGTGACCCTATAGGATAGAGTAGAACTGTCTCATAGAGTTTTCAAGGAGTGCCTGGTGGATTTGAACTGCTCACCTTTTAGTTAACAGCCATAGGTCATAACCACCGTACTACCAGGGTTTCTGATCTCCCTTTTGGGTATATAGATATTATACCATCACTGACAGTGTCATACCTCAGAATAGATCCTGCAGTGTTCTTTTTGACATGAAAGTGATGCTGTTTCTCTTCAATTTTTCATTCCTGGCATAGTAGACCACATGATTTACCAATTCAGAATGGTCAGTACAGTACATTTCAGCTCACTGATGCTTGAAAGTATCCATTTTCAAGTGTTTTTTTTGACAACTTCTAATTTTCCTAGATTCGTACTTTGTGCATTCTGCATTTCAGTTACTGATAGATGTTTGTACCGTTTCTTCTGTTTTTCAGTTGGGTCCCATCAGCAAATGAAGGTCCCCAAAGCTTGACTCCATTAGATCATTAAGACCAACTCTACTTTGAGAAGGCAGCTCTTCCCCAGTCATGTTTTGTGTGCCTTCCAAAATGAGGGGCTCATTTTCTGATGTTATATCAGACAGTGTTCAGCTGTTATTTGTAAGATTTTCACTGGCTAGTTTTTTTAGAAGTACACTGCCAAGTCCTTCATAGTCTGCCTTAATCTAGAAGCTCTGCGGAAAACTGGCTACTAAAGATGACCTTGCCAGTGGTATCTCCAATACTGGTTGCATAGCTTTCAGCATCATAGCAAAACACAAGCCACTGTAGTATAACACACTGTCAGAGTGATGGGTCACTACCTAATGAACCAGTATTGGCACAGTATTATTAACTATTATTCATATTTGATTCATATTGTCTTAATTTGTACCTTCTGTCCGTTTTGTGTTTTGGATCACATCCAGAACATTACATTTTATTTAGTCATCATGTCTCCTTATACTCCTTTTGGCTGTGACATATTTTCAAAGCCTGATTTTGGATGATGCTGACAGTTTTGAGGAGGATTGACCAGGTATTTTGTAGCCTGTCCTTCAGTGTGTGTTTGTCTGATGTTTTTCTCATGATTAGACTGGGATTATGGGTTTTGGTGAGAAGACCACAGGGATGAAGTGCCATTCTCATCACACCGTATGCTGTCTGTCAGCATGTCTTATTGCAGATGTTATTCACCTTGATCACCTGGCTGAGGTAGTGTTTGTCCGATTTCTCTGTTGTAAAGGTGCTCCCCCCTTCTTAAGGATGATTTTTGGCTCCTCCTCGTTTTTTTACCCTGTATGGAATCCAAAGCAGTTCCTGTCAGTTCTGCACACAGATCATTTTCTTCTGTCTACTTACAGCCACTGTGCTAGTCCCAGCACCCTTGTGTGTGCCACACTAGTTGGTTCATACTCTTGACTGTGTTCGTAGTTATGTTGTTGCTCATTTCCTGCCTGTTTTCTACCTGGAAATCAGAGCTGTCTTTTAAAAATGCCTGTTGGCTTATGGTACCATTTCTGGAATCTTCTGAAGGGCCTCTCACTGCCCTTAGGTGCTGTCCCACATTCTTAACATGGTCTACAAAGCTTGTGGAATCTTGTCCTCATTATCTTGTATGCTTCTTTCTATGTCACCGTCCCCTGCCCTGAGTTCCAACTTTGGTTTCTTCCGGTGAGTTCCTTCAGTGCTCTCAGGCCCTTCCTGCTGTGTTGCCTTTGTAGTTTCTTCTGCTTAGAATGGTAACCACTTTCCTCTTTATCTAATCAACTCTTTGTCATATCTCTGCATACTTGTTATTTCCTCAGTGACTACTTCCCTGACTCCCTTCCGATGATTTCCTTAGTATCGTGCATTTCTCTTTCATTAAACTCATGATGCCTGGCATGACTTAGACTAGGTCTGAATCCTTTCCTTGATTGCTGAGGTAGACAGGGCTGGGATTTCTTTCTGTAGTCACTACTGCATGCATCCTGATCACTAAGTACAGAGCCTGCTTCACAGTTGGTGCTCAGTATATATTTGTTGAATGAATGAATTTTGTGTTTTAATTAAATTAATTTGTAACTGGGACTGCAGAATGGAAATCAACTACTCTTTTTTTTTTTTAACATGCAAGTATGCAAATAAGCCCTTAAATTAATTTCTGTTATTCAGCTGATTTAAATCCCACATGCAATCCCACATGCATTCTGTAAGTGCACTGTGTAAGGGGCTGTGGTAGGTGTGTTGGGGATCTAGATGTGCTGGGGATCTGGATGTGTATATTTAGCCTAGGTTACTGTCTTAAGCTGGGTTTTCTAGGGAAGCAAAACCAGTAACATGTGTAGGTACAAGGAAAGATTTATAATATAGATAGATAGATACAGATATAGGAAACAGCTCAAGTAATCACAGAAGCTGAATGTCCCAAGTTCTGGCACAAGCCTCACGTGGCCACGGAAGCTGAGGAACCCAAAGTCAGCAGGTCAGAGACCAGAGTTCTAGATCACCGGTTGTGTAGGTCAGTGGATCCCAAGCTTGTGGCGAGACGAAGTGACAGAGGCTGGCAAACCCAGGATCAGCAGGTCAGGGAGCGGGAGCGGCAGAGGCTGGTGAACCCAGAATTGGCAGGTCTGGGAGCAGGAGCGGCAGAGGCTGGCGAACCTAGGATTGGCAGGTCAGGGAGCAGGACTCTCAAGTGCCGACTGTAAGGACCGATGATTCCAACAGCTGCTAGTTCAAGTCCTGGAACCAGACGCTGGAAGAAGAGAGCAGGAGCTCCTGGCTACATGAGGGACCAGCAGCCGTAGTGAAGGTTGGGAGATGAGAGCCGAGGGGCGAGGAGCCACCACTAACCCCGCCCTATCACTTAATACAGCAGCCAAATATGGAGTAGCCAAGTTGACATAATCCTGACCACTACAGTTACCCTTAAGGACCCTTGTGCATTCCTTCTGTCGTTCACTGAATTTGTGTTAGAGCCTCAGTGTGCCCTGCCTTGTGCTGAGCACAGGATGCAGTGGTCGGTAAGCCTGGTACCCTACTTACCCAGATCTTTCCATTCAGTTTTAGCCATGTTATAGGACAGAGTAGAACTGCACTGTAGGGTTTCCAAGGTTGTTTAACCACTCCGTATTCATCTATATGGCAAGATTCCGAAGACTGGATAATGAATCAGCATTCGTAAGAATCAAAATTATGCAAAAATAGATGACCTCATCACATCACAAAATGAAAGATGACTGCATCATTACATAACAGCCAAATTACATTATCACGTAACTGCCAAACAGCTGAAAATCGTTGCCCAGCCAGTTGATATAAAACGTAACCATCATAGTGAGAATTGCTCTTGCCTTGCACCTCAGTTTTCATTACTGTCAGACATATGTCATTAATGTACAGAGTAGTAGGATAGTAGATTTTTTACTGTTGTCTTAAATATGATTGTGAATGAGAATAGTTACGTGAGGAGTCAGTCTTCATGGGAGCAGATTGTCGGGTCTTTCTCTCACAGAGTGACCGGTGAGTTTGAGCTGCTGACCTTTCAGTACGCAGCTGAATCCTTATATGTTGTACCACCAGGGTTCCTTGTCTCTACTATACCCATTGCCATTGAGCTGATTCTGACTCATAGTGACCCTGTGCGATTTCCTAGGATGTAACCTTCATGGGCAGATTGCCTCATCTTCCAAATGTGGCATGGCTGGTGAATTCAAACCACAGTTTGGTTAGCAGCTGAGCGCTTAACGACTGTGCTGCCAGAACTCATTTGTCTTACCTATAATCTAGTAGTAGACAGTTGAGGGTGGGTGGGGACCCTGACCAAATCTTCAGTGTCCATTTTTGGAAAGGCACAGGCCTGGGTGGATCTAGTAGATTCTCACTGTGTCATTTTTTTAAGACTTAACAGTTTTGAGCAAATTATTTAACCTTCTCCTGTATACGAAAATGTGATAGCTGTATTTCCCTTGTAAATGTTAGAAAGCATCAGATAAGGAAAGGAATGTTAAGATGCTAAGCATAATAATCATAGTAATCACAAAACTAATGTTTATTGGTTTTTAGTTCCTAAGTGCTTTATTCTCACAGTAGCCATATGAGGTAGGGATGGTGCTATCTTCATGTTGTGAATGAAGAAAGTGAGGCTTAGTAGAAAGATGAGTTTGGTCAAGGTCATAGAAATAGTAAATAATAGAGCTATTATTTGAACCCAGAATCACATGGTGTGACTTTGAAGCCCAGAAAGAACTCCCTTGTTTCTTAAATATCCAACCCGCTAGTTCAGTGTAGCTTTGTCTTTACTGTTTAAAGCATCTGTGGATTTTAGGCATCTTTTGGCATTTAAAAATGTAGTCTTGGGAGGGAAGACTGCCTTAAGCTGTTATCAGCTGAAATTTTATATTAGCAGCTTTGGCCTCTATGAATCCTGCTTGCGTGTGGATGGGGACTAGAGGATAAGATTGGATACTCCAGGTCAGTCTTGGTGGACACACTCCACTGGGGGGTTTACTACAAATACAAATACCTTAGCCCCTCTTCTGATGTACTTAAACATAGTCTTCCAGGTAGCAGGGCTTGGAAAACTACCTTTATATGTAATTTTGGTTTACATACAGAAAACCAAAGCAAACTCAGTGCTGTCAAGTTGATTCAGATTCCTAGCAACCCTGTAGGTCATGCATGATAGACTTTCCAAGGAGTGCTTGCGAGATTTGAACTGCCAGCTTTTTTGGTTAGCAGCCACAGTATGTAACCACTGTACCACTTAAGTTTCGTTTGTTTTACATAAAAAACCCAACCCAGTGCCATTAAGTCGATTTTGACTCATGGTGACAGAGTAGAACTGCCCCATAGTGTTTCCAAGGAGTGCCTGGCAGATTCAAACTGCTCACCTTTTGGTTAGCACACATAGCACTTAACCACTGCACCACCAGGGTTTCCTTGGTTAACGTAGGGGATGCTTATTCAGTCTGAAGTTTGAGAATCAATCAGTAGAAGAACTAGGCCAGATTATCCTGTGAGAGCTAGTAGAGAAATTGAAATAAGCACTGACAGGTACAGTTAGTAAATTAAAAAAAAATGTAGAAATAAAATCAATAGCAGGTAAATACTTTTGTTTTACTTCTTGTAAATTTGTGTTTGGGAAGTTGGGCATGTATTAATGCTACTCTTTTTCCTTACATAGGAGTGGGGCAGGGTTGGTTTCATATAAATGTGATAGGCCAATCTGGGGAAAAAAATTAAAGTGTATTTGGTTAATTTGTACAGGATTTGCAAAGCTTCATAGTGGGTTAAATGCTATGTCTGCTAATCAAAAGATCGGCAGTTTACATCTGCCAGGTTTTTCTTGGAAATTGTATGGAGTAGTTCTTCTCTGCCCTATAGGGTTGCTATGATTTGGAATCAGCTCGATGGCAGTGGGTTTGATTTTGGGTTTTGCAAAGCTAGGAGTTTTCTAAAGCTTATTTTAAATAGTTTGTCATCTTCTTATGGAAACTGTCAGACTGTGCCCTGATTCTCAGTTTGAAAATAAGGTAATTATAGATATGTGGCTAATAAACAGCTCTATTGAGGTATAATTGACACAGAATGAATTGCACATATTTAAATGGTAAATGTACATTTACAGTTGATAAATCTACATGTATACATCTGCAAAACTGTTAACTAACCTAGTGAACATATGTGATTCTCAAAAGTTTCTTTGTGCCCTTTGTAATTCCTTCCTTGCATTCCATCCTTTGTGCTGTGTGCGTGTGAAATCTTTGAAGATACTAGGAAAAACAGTTATGTTGCTGAAGATGAAACACTAGGTAGAAAGACATTTAACTTGTATTTTTGCCTTTTGGTTTCTTTCTGAAAAGTATAGTGGAAATAATATGATGATTGTATGGTGTAAATTGCTGTATTATTTGTTGAAAGTTGTGAGAAATATAAATACGTAAGGCAGGCCATCCTTGAAAACTTGACAGAGAAAATATATTTTTATGAAGGATGAAAAAAAGATAGAGATAGTGACATCACTCTTGGCAGAAGGGGCTGGAGAAGAGACAGGGCCACCCGTCAATGATTTATAAACATGAAAGCTGAATACTTAAGTTTTCTTTGTTTTTTTCAATAGCTGGTATTCCTAACATGCTGAAAAAACTAATATAAATTGTAACATGAAAGGGTAATAGAAATATACTCCACACTTCACTGAAGGGTATACTTAGCTCGAGTGCATTTTATTCTAGTGCATTGTGTTTTATTGAAGAACATGCTGGTGATTTATCTATTTATAGATAAAGAAAGTTTTCCTCATCCCTGTAATAAAAGTTTGCTTAGATATTTATCTTTTTAATCTTTGAGTATGCTTCTTAAGGTTAGTTTCTACTGCAGAAGACATTATACCGTCAAGTTAATAGCTATTTTCTTAGGAATTAGTAAAACATGTACTCTTTTTTCTTTTTTATTTCTTTCTAGTTCTCCTTTGTATCGCGTTTGGAAAATTGTATGCTTGAGGTGAAAATGGTAGACTTTTTGTCGTGATCTGTGCTTATTAGAACTTGTGTTCTATGCTTGCTTATTTGAGAAGTGAACCAATTGTCTGTGTTTATAAATGCTGGTCCTGGGCAAAAAGAATTTTATTAACATGAGATACACATTGAGTTTGGTGGAAAATGCATCTCTATAAAATATTGTTCTGTTAGTGAGACCTTAATATCCATGAGAATTTCTCAGGAGAATATTCTCTTATGGAACTCAGATGACATGATGGCTGTGTAAAAGTGACACTTTGGAAATTAGGAACTAAAATGCAGATTTTAATTTTTGAATCGAGTATAGAATGCATGGTTTAGTTATACCTATGAGGTTTGGGGACTACTAACATTTTTGAAGGTTTCCTGTTTATTTCAGGTGTTAGCCTGGTGGTACAGTTAAGGGCTTGGCTGCTAAAGGAAAGATTGGTGGTTGGAACCTACCCAGTAACTCCATGGAAGAAAAACCTGCTGACCTTCTCCCATAAAGATTATGGTGTAGAAAACCCTATGGGGTGTTTCTGCTGTGTAACATGAGGTTTCTGTGAGTCAGAAGTGGAGCTAACAGTACCTCACAACAGGAAGCCACAAAAAGGGACAAGTTGTGATTTTTGAAGGTGACTCTCCTGAGGTGTAAACCCTGGTAACGTAGTGGTTAAGTGCAGTGGCTGCTAACTGAAAAATGTCAGCGGGTTGAATCTTCTAGGCAGTCCTTGAAAACTCTCGAGGCAGTTTTACTCTGTCCGGCACTTGGCTTGGCCACAAGGTCACTATTAGTGGAAGTTGACTTAATAGTAACTGGTCTTTTCTCATGCGGTAGACTCTCTTTCTGTATCCTTTAATGTGGAATCACAGCATTTCCACCACTTACGGATTTTGTCTTGGCTGAAGGTGGTATTCAGTTTTTAGCCTCCTAGTCTGCATAAGAGGTCTGGGAATTAAGTCCACAAACTTAATTGTTCTAAGTGCCACATACCTCATTGCTGAAAATCACTATGGTCACTTTTGAAGTGCTCCCCTTGGGAAGCTATGCACTGACGCCAGTGCCTGGTTCACCCTTCAGAGCAGTTTTGAAACTCTTTCTGGAATGGCCATTGTGCAGTGTGTCGTTGTCTGTGAAGAAGTGTATTGAACACCTTACCTACTCACTTGATCTGGCCCCCAGTGACGACTTCTTTACCGGAAGATAAAGGAAATATTGAAAGTAAGGAATTTTGATGACATTCAGGACGTCAAGGGTATAATACGATGACAACCGATGGCCATTCCAGAGAGTTCCAAAATTGTTTTGTGCAATATCTTCCCAAGGGGAATAATTCGAAGGTGGCTGTAGTGATTGATACTCAGCAGTGAGGTATGTAGCACTTTTTATAGGATGAATCCACGAACTTAATTGTCAGACCTCATACATACACTGGCGTGTATTAATTCAGCATAGCCATATCAGTCATCACCTGAGCCTTAGTGAAGAAAGAGGCTTTTGGAGGATGTCTTAGTCAACCAGTTATGCTGTAAACTACAAGTAGATGGCTTTAAAGAAGAAAAATTTATTCTTGCACAGTCTGCTAGGCTGTAAGTCCAACTTTCAGGCATCACCTGTAAGGGAATGCTTTTTCTTTCTGTCAGCTCTTGAGGAAGGTCCTTGTCATTAATCTTCCCCTGATTGAACAGCTTTCTTAGTGGTATGAAGTCCTCCTGTCATTCTGTTCACTTCTCTTTTTTACGTCTTAAAAGAGATTGAAATAAGACATTGTCTGTGGCCCCCTTCCCTGATGCTGCCCTCTCCCATAAATTATAACAAAGATCTACTCTTTGGACAGGAATGGATTGGACTTGGCAAGGCAGAGTGACCACATATTGGAAGCACTTTATGGTTCTATATATCTATAGGATATCATCTTGCTGACCTGTGGCTGGAGGAAGGGGAGTGGATGGAGAGGAGGGGAAAGGAGACTGTTGGGAGGATGAGACATGTATGGAGCAGAGAGGAATAGTGTGCTGTCACCGGACAGGGAGAGCAGTGGAAGCTGCATATAGGGGGGCATGTAAATTGACATGTGAATGTACATTTTCACTCAGTTATGTTAAATAAAAAAAAAAAAAAAACATTGTCTGATCTTATAGATCTCATCAGTATAACTTTGACTAATTCATCTCATTAGCATCTTAGTGATAAAACTTGCAACATAAAGGGAAATCAGATCAGTTGACACAATGGTAGACCATATACTAGGAATGAGGCCTGGGCAGGTTGACAGTTATTCTGGGGGGATACATTTCAGTCCATGATAGGGGAGGAAAAAAGATGGATATTTTGGATCATGAGACAGTGCTTTCTGGGGTCTAGGAAGCAAACAGTTCCATGGAGAATGTTTTGTATCCAGAGATTCCACTTGGACCAGCTCTTTGAAAACAAAAGCTGCTGGGGCCCCATAGCCCCCAGAGTTTGGAGCAGGACTGTCACTTTAGCAGTTTCAGGTTAAATAGGCCTGTTTACCACATTGTTTCTATGAAAAGTGTGCTGTGTCTCAGTACCTGCCTCAGCAAACAGACCCTGGTAATTGTCTCATTTTTGGTTGTTATTAGAGCTGAATCGGTTACTCTTTAGGTTTGTGTTACCTCCTTGATGTTTTTAGTTCTGTACAAATGGTATGGTGAAGGTGTCTGCTTCGGAAGGGGAGAGAGGATCACTGCCAGCATCAGTCCTAGGCTGATGCCTATGAAGTTGATGACAGACATACCTCCACCCTGCAACCCTTTTTTTGTTTTTTTTTTAACCCAACTCTTACATCAGCCATCCCTCCCATGGCAGTCTACTTCTTTACTGGGTTTGATAATTGTTGCAAGGGCCACATAGACCTCACAGACCATACTCACAATTAAGGTGTTTTTTTTTAGGGAAGGTACAGAGTTACAGTTCAGGATCAAGGACAACTCCGGATACAATTCTCTGATCAGGGTAGCCTCTTCTCAGCATGCAGACAGGCACACCCCTCTGGCTCTTGGTCTTTCAGCCTCTACCTCTTTGGCCTGGCCTCTGTCCTCCTCTTATTAAAAAGTGTTACAAAGATGCTTAGTTCCACCAGTAAGGGAACCATGGCTTGGCAAGCGTAGTTCCACCAAGTGTCTGGAGGTATCCACTCCAGTAGGAAGCCTCTGCCCCCAAACTCACTGCTAGCACTGTGGGCTAGGAAGCCCACCTTGCTGTACTGCTGGTCTCCTACTTCTCTTGTCCTGAGTCCTGCTGTTTCTCTACTGCTGCTTCTTGCGGTCTCCTAGGTCTAGAAGATTTTGTGTAGCAGAGACTCCAGGCCCAAAGGATGTGTTATGCTCCTGCTTCTTCATTCTTGGTGGTAGTGAAGGCCACCTCTACTCAGGAGTTGTTTTTTTTTTTAAGCCTAGGGGCATGACAAAACTGACCAATCCCATTGTTAGGGTTCTGTGCACCTTATTTGCATTATAACAAGCTGTCTTGTTATAATGACCACAAGTCTTTATTCATGTAGTCCCATCCAGTCATTGTGTGAGAGTCACAAAGACAATGTCTAGGAAGGCCATATAAAGTAATTCACTTCACCACAAGTGTTCTGTTTACTAAATTATATTCCAATACTCTTAAAAATTAGGACCAAAGTAAGCTCTGAAGAGCCTTTACCCTCCCTTACCCTAGACAGCAAATTCTTTTGAAAAACATAAGCTAAGCCAAGCCAAAGTCCGTCATAAACCAAAAAAGTTCTAAACCAGTTGTCATCCGGTTAAGTCTGTCTCATGATGACCCTGTGTGTGTCAGAGTAGAATGGCACATGGTGTTTTCATTGACTGTGACTTTAGGGAGTAAATTGTCAGGCCTTTCTCCCAAGGTGCTTCTGGGTATATGTGGACCACCAACTTGTGTCACTCAGTACGTGAGCACTTAACTATTTGCACAACCTGGGGGCTCATAAAATCCTCCATAAGAAAACATGTACCCATTGTTGTTGAGCTGATTCTGACCCACAGTGACCCTGTGAGACAGAGTAGAACTGGCACATAGGGTTTCCAAGGAGCATTTGGTAGATTTGAACTGCTGAGCTTTTGACCACCACACCACCAGGGTTCCAAAATCCTTCATATATTTTCTTGAATCACTGAGAAGATTTTTAGGCTCAGTTTTTATTCAAAGCCAGTTTGTCAGAACTGCTAAGTATTTAGGTAGAGGAGAGTTGTGTTTATTTTTTTATTACTTAGTTATAATTCATTTCCATGCAGTTATTTGCAGGAATTTGTTAGACCTTCAGGTTCTCAAGGAGCAATTTGTTACTGATTGTAGGTTATATTTATATTGGAGTGGTCTGATGTCATAGAAACTTTTGACAGATATTAACCTGGTAGAAAATTTGGACTAAACATATTTTTGTGAGTTGGTGGATTTTAAAAAATGAATTAGAAGACTTTTTTTAAAAAGCATCTAAGTAATTGTATGATCTGGTTGTCAAAGAAGAGATTGTTGTTTAATAAGTACTTGTATTTTTGATAATGAAAGGATGCATATAGATACTTGATCTGAACAGGCTTTCTCTTTCTCTTTTTTAATGAGACATTTTAGTAAAATAAAACTTTGACTAACATTACACAGCTAGCTTCTTTCTTTACGAATAGTGCTGCATTGGTCTAAATAATGCTGCTACTTTTAAAACAATGTATGCATGATTTTGATGGGGTATTGATTCCTTCTGTAGTGTTCAGAATTGCTTGCATGCCTCCCAGCAACAAATACGTATGTGACAGACTTAACATGAGGTGAACATTCTGGAGGAATGCAATGCTAGTTTACTTTTCAGGAGCTGTGCAACTAAAACTAAACACAAAGCATGCTGTTAGAGACGTGGCCTTAAGGCGCTAACACACTTTCTGTTCAGTGCATGAAAACTCTTCAAGTTACTTTAACAAAACCCACTCAGAGGGAACAAAAATGTGTTTGACGTTTATAGAGTTTATTGATTGATTGTTCTAAGTCATTAGGAAGGTACCTTATTTCTTTTAATAGAGTATTTTTAAGCAATTGTGTGCTTTAATATGTAAGTACTTTCGGAATTTGATTTTAAGCAAGTAAACTCAAATGTGATTGTGGGATGAGAAGGAGTGGCACATGTGCACTCTTACGAGAATGGTACTTAAAACTAAGCTCTTTTTTGGTGAGTTTTACTTCTTTTACTCCTGTATGTGATGAGCCATTATTTACAGTACCTTTTAGGATCTGTTGCCTAGCTTCTAGTACTCAGTACAGTCAGTGCTGAGGAATTGATATCTGAAATCAGAGTATGAGCTGCTGAGTTTTCAGATGGAAACAGTAAACATTATTGTCTGTTTTAATCTAGTGAAATGAGTATTGAAATATTTTTTTGCAACTGTTAGTGATTGTGCTTACTACTACTACAAAGTTAAATAAGCTTGTCATTTTGGTGTTAGGTACATGTTTCAAAATAAAATCTTAGCTCTTTCTGTCCTTTCTGAAACAAACCATTTTGAGTTTGTTAGTGGAGAACAAGAGTAAATAGTAACGTGTTTAAAGAAATGAAGCCTAACTTGTCAGATACTTTTTTCGCTTGTAGATATTTCCTGTGCCAAGCTCCTTTTAATTCTCTGTAATTCTAGTAGAGCTAGCAAGTTATTTTGCTTCAAATGTCTTTTTTTCCTGGGCAGTGAAAGTTGAATGTGAGAACAGATCTAATGGATATAGTTATAGAATTTATTTTATCATGTATCACTTTATTGCTGTCTTTTAGAATATTGTTATACTAAATGTTCCAATAATGGAAATTTTATGCAACTACTTCAAATGAAACAAATTTGCAAAAACTCAATTTTGGAACTCATTCCTTGAGGAGGAAAAAAAGCTAACCATGCTGTGACCAAATTAGATTTCTGATATGTTGGCAACTTATCAAACATTGTCATTTCCAGAAAACAGAGTGTGGGGTCCAGTGAAATCTCAGTACTTTTCAGTCACTTTAAATTGAGATATTTTGGGGCTTAATGTGATGGAATGGTTAAATTTTTTACAAAAACTTCATTGGTAACAGGTAATTAAAATTGGATTTTAATACCTAAATGAAAATGACTCTACATGGAATCGGGAATAACCGTGTTCAGTTACAGTGGATTCTTTTCAGGAAGAGCTTGATTTTAAATTCTCAGAGATACTAGTTTTACTTACTGGAGCTCCTTTGTTTTGCAGAGATCATGATGCAGCCGTCCTTTTGGATTTCTTTTTAATAATGTGTGACCCTTCACCTTTGATCCCCTGACCTGCATTACCTTGGTAACCATTTCATTTTTTAATTTAATTTCATTTTTTAATTTTGGTGTACAAGCTGTAACATTTCATCTCTCAAAGTGTAACACACTGATATCCTCAAATAGAGGTACCCCTTTGAGCGATAAATTTGCAAA
Source organism: Heterohyrax brucei (assembly GCA_028571685.1). Classification (NCBI taxonomy): domain Eukaryota; kingdom Metazoa; phylum Chordata; class Mammalia; order Hyracoidea; family Procaviidae; genus Heterohyrax; species Heterohyrax brucei. The sequence continues at coordinate 35,822,421 of CM053140.1, forward strand.
ATGCTGTCTTCATTTTCTGTATTAAAATTCATTCCAGTTTTTAAAATAAAGTATAATCTGTGTTTTCATCCTCTTAAAATTTAAGTTTAATGAGCGCATTTCCCCATACAGTATATTTTCTATTCATGTTTTGCAAGAGCTAAATTAGCCGTGGTTTACATGCACACACACCCCCAAAACATTGATGCACCTCTTTCTTTCCCCATGCCACTGCCACCCTTCTTCTCACACAGCCCCTCACCATCACTACACAGGCCTTCTTTTGCTGATCTACTTGTCTTTCTTTCATAAATAATAGCAACTGTAATCCACTAGTCTTAGCTGCCACATTCTGCAACTTCAAATTACATTTTATATTGTCAAGTATTATTGGGAGAAAAAGTTTAGGCCTCTAATTCCATTTAAGGGCTAGAAGATACCAAGCTTGCCTCATTTCTAAAATTTATATTTTTGTGTCCTTTAATTTTATTTCTTTATTGGAGATAGAAGAACAAGCAACATTTTTAACATGACCAAAAATGTAGTTTTGTCTCTGCTGAAATCTGGTAAGATCAGTTCTGATGGTCCATATAACACACTGTTCTGTGCCATATGGTATTTCATGATTGTTTTTCAGATGGTGTATTTTTTATTGTATTCCTCTTTTCAGTGTATTTGGTACTTGTCCTTGAAAGCCAAAAAAGCAAGCACAAGTTAATCCTTTGAACTGGCAATGTAGTCCTAAGAAATCATGTTCTTTTTAAAAAAAAAAAAAAAAATCACATGGTATTTTGTAGCATCATGGCCCAGTGAAGCACAGATTATTTTTTAAGCATCTCATTATTTTATTCGCGAACATTTAATGCTGATATTTTAATTGCATACAGCTGAAGCTGCTAAATGAGCATTGAAATGGGGTTTAAGTCCTCTCTGAGCTTTGTTGATACCTATAAAAGTTTATATCATTCATTAGAACCATAAATTAAAATAAGTTGTAGTGAGCTGTTCATTGGAGATTTGCACTGTTGTGCACACTCCTGAGTCACTGGCTTATATTTACCTGGTATACTTGCATACCTGGGAAGCTGCCTTTGACCTGTTAGAGATCTTCTCTTTTCACAGAATCTCAAAATATCCTAGCTCAGAAATACATAAGAAAGAAAGTATGCAGAATAAATGTACTAGTAGTCCGGAGTAGCTTATTTACCAAATCTTGAATTTTAAATGCTTAAAAAAAAAATCTTTTCAGAGTTGTGCAGGCATGTTTTTAGATCTCAGGAGACCTTTTTCCCCCCTTCAGTCATGTCCTTTATTTGTTCCTTCAATGCCATATCTTTTCAGAGTAACTTAGAGTTTATTGACAGTAGAACACAGGCTAAAGGGGGCTGTAACTGGAGTCTGTTCCATTCCTCTGCTCAGTAACCCTGGCCCCCGCCCCAGCCACTAGTTCCCTATGAACAAAATCAGGGCCTGAGTACATTATCCCTGTGGAAGCCCTTATTTTCTTGAGATAATCAAATACCTTATTCATAAGCCCAGTGCGAACCAAAGAGAGATTACTAGGTACAGAAGAGAAATGGTTTATTGTGCTATTTTAGTTTGCAGTTAGCTCAATTAGATTTTCTTTTAGAGTTTTCTGCATAATACCTTTTAAGATAACCTAATATTTCTAAGAGAGCTGGTATATGGACTCATTATTTTTGGTGAGCATTGCTTATTTGGGTTAGTATTTAGGAAGTTAGAAGTGTGATTTAGTGAGGGAGCCCTGTCTGGGAGTCAGAAGGAGTACTTTTGACTAGCTGATAAAGCCTGTGGATATGGCATTAGTGTCTCTTAAGGTAGTTAACACAAAACTGATAAGTAGAAAAACCTCAAAAGACTTCATTTTGGTGTAAAAACAGTGAAATTAGTAGTTTGGCTTAATGCTATAGGAGTTTATTAAATATGCTGCTTCAGTTTATCCTGTGTGAAATGTAGATATTGTGTGTCTCCTACTTTCCTGGCTTGGTAGGAGAAAGAGTACAACATCTGTATGACAGGCCCGCTGGAGTTTTGAACCTCATCCTGTGATTGTGCTGTTAGTGGTCCTAGTCATTGTGCTGAGTGGTATCAAGGGCAGGAACTTTCCTCATCTCTTGTCAGTTACCTAACTTCCCTGTGTCTCAGTTTCCTCTTCTTTAAATAGGATGATAATAATAGTATTTACAGGATCATGATGAGTTATAGATGACTTGGTGTGTGCATAGTGCTTAGAGAAGCTCCTGGCAAGTAGCTGTAGATATGCAACCCATGCCAGACTTGACCCAAGATCTTGGACCTGGTCATAACATGGGTTTTGAATTAAGTGAAATTCTCAGGGGGAACGTAATACTCTATAGGAAATCAAACTTTTTAAAAATGTCCTGTTTGTCTTGTAACATTGTCTTACAGACCCTTGCATGCTTAGAGAGAGAGGAATTGGACAGTTTATTGTCATTCTAAAACCTGTTGCCATGGAATCAATTCTGACACATAGTGACCATATAGGACAGAGTAGAAAGGTGCCATAGGGTTTCCAACCAGCAGCAGTTCGCAGCTGTGCTCTTACTGCTGCACCACCAGGCAGCTGAGTTCATGCCATACACATGGAAGTTCGGAACTTATAGTTGACTCTAGATTCTTAACCTTTTAGAAACAATCCTTTGTAAATACAGTTCTTTTGTTTTGCTGTTTTGGGCTATCACTACAGTTAAAATGGAACTTCTGAGCAGCATAAAATAGTTGAGTGCTTGGATAGGAGCTGAAAGGTTTATAGTTTGAACCTACCCAGAGATACCTCAGAAGACAAGCCTGGCATTCTGCTTCTGAAAGGTCACAGCCCTGAAAACCCCAAACAACAGTGTAGCCAAAACACTGAAAAAAGATACCTGTAGGGGAGACCCAATCTTATTAACATTTACTCGTTCTCTTTTATCTGCAGTGAGCTGGCTAGCTAGCCTTTGGAAAGCAAAGCATTAAACTGCTTTGAGGTCTTTTGAGGCTTCAGTGCCGACTCGACGGCACTTGGCTGGCATGTGTCATGCGTTGTTCCAAGTGCTTTGCATATACTTTAATAATCTACAATTATGTATGAGGTAGATGGTGTATTAATAGCCATGTTTCACAAATGAGAAACCCAGTGCTCAGATAGATTAAGTAAGCTTGCCCAAGGTCATAGCCCTAGTAAAATGCAGACCTGGGATTCCATCCAGGTGCTATCTTCTCATGACACCTGCAACACTGATGGGCACACCTGGATGAACTGCTGACAAGAGTGGTTCTGCCATTTTGGTTGTACGTGTTATCTTCTCAGAAAAATAATACACTCCTTACTTGATAAGGACACCCACGTAGCTGGCTCCTATGATCCTCCACCTCCACTGTCATACATGTGGCCCTTTTAGGGACCCTAGAGCACTGGCCTCCTCATTTTGGCTACATATTTAGAATCATTTGTACAGCTCTTAAAAAATACAGAGGCTAGCCCTACCCCAAGACTCTGTTCTTGTTGTTCTAGTGCAGAACCAGTGATCAATGAAGTTCAGAAATACAGGAAACTTATTTATAAACAAGAAAAAAAAAGTATAAATACTTTGTACACATATGGATCTGTGCCTCCAGAATATGGCTGGTGCAGTTAATTCTGTAGTTGGCTACATTATAAGTTAAAACAGGCCTTTGTGGGCCAGTTCAGTAATTCAGCCACCAGTAATAAGCACCCTTTTTAAGGGAAACATCCCAGTGTTCTGCTCTCTAGACTACACTCTTCTGTAAGCCGGACATGACCATTGCAGCTAAATACAGTTCTGAATTAGAGTGGTACCATCCTGAGTTTGTAGGTTTTGCCCGCTGATTAGCAGAACAGAATTGTTGTGTGAGTATGTTCCCACCTGCAGGTGATAGGGGAGAGCTGGATGAAGGAGAAGGCCACATTTCCTTCATTTCTGATCTTTCCACTTTTTTCTCCTCTTATTTTTTCGTTCCTTTTGTCTTCCTGTTTACTTCTTTTCCTGTCCTTTTTCTTTCCATCCATCTTCTCCATCTCCTTTTGGGTGTATGTGGGTGTATCTGTCACCAGACTGAGAAGGACTTGAAGTCCTCCTTGGTGCCTAGCCCTTAGTAGATGTTCATCTTGACTTTTCTTAATATGTCTTAGTATCTGCTATTCAGGGGAGTAGGTACTACTGCTCATGAGCCTGAAAATTGTCAGATTTTGTTTGTGATTGTAGTAGCCCTCGTGGCACAGTGGTTAGGCATTTGGCTGCTAACCAGAGGATGGTGGTTCAAACCCACCAGCTATTGCACAGGAGAAAGATGTGGCAGTCAGCATCTACAAGAATTCGTAGGCTTAGAAACACTATGGTGCTGTTCCATTCTGTCCTGTAAGGTTGCTGTAAGTCGAAATCGACTTAGTGGCAACAGGTTTGATGTATTTTACCCTCACTTAGGTCATTATGTTGAAAATTTAGTTTATTTAGTGTCATGGAATTATGTAAGTTGAGAAACAACTGAGCTTCAGTTGCTGAGTGGTACACAGAATGTTGAGCAGTAGAACACACTTGCGCTGTAGTAGAAGCCAAGTAGTTTAGGCTTTTAGTGTATCTTCCACAGTCTTTAGAGCTGGAAAGGTCCATGATTATCTAGGTTGAACTTGATTTATTGATGAACAGGCTTCTGAGAGGGGAAGGTAGCTGTGAGGGGCTCATGCCTAGCACAGATGGGCCTCTGGGTATTTTTTCTCTGTCCTGTCAGCCTGTGTGTGTGTTGGACAGAGGAGAAAAGAGCAAATGCCCTGATACTTGTGGATGTGAGCAATTTCTGTCTGCCTTGAGAAGTAATGGAGAGGTAGTCAGAATAATACCTCTGTTGCTTTTCCCCTCTCATCTGCTCTTTCACATGTACAGATAGAAACAGACCCCATGAGGTTAGACTGCTTTGAGGGTGAGCCAAGTGTCGCCATTGTGTGAAAGTTAGGAAGCCCTGCAGGTGGTCTAGGCATGAGCAGGTGCCAAACCAGTCACTTCTGAGGTTGTTGCGCTCTTTTAAGATGTTTGAGGAGACTAAGTAACACATGGTGAAAGTATAAAAAAATAGAGCTTTTGTTGTTCTTCGGGGAAAGTCTATCCTAGCCACAAAGGGAATTAATGAAGGAGAAGAAAACAAAATTACTGCACAGCCAGAAAATAATATTCTTATTTGCGGTGGTTGTTTCTCTGAGAAACTGTTAACTGTGGTTACAGTGACCCATGTGACACTCCTCAGGATCATAGGGTACAGATCACATTCCCACTCTCCACACACGTTGGTTCAAAAGCATGCCACATGGCAAATACCAAACCTACCACAAAACTTATGCGGGGTTGATCATTGAATTATTTTTCTGTCTTCTGTGTTGAGCCTTTTGACTATTTCTAACCCTCTTCCATTAAAATCCTGTTACAGTCGAGTTGATTCTGACTCATAATGACCTATAAGCCAGAGTGGAACTGCCCTGTAGGATTTCCAGGGCCGTAACAGACTGCCACATCTTTCTTCTGCAGAGTGGCTGGTGAGTTCAAACCACTGACCTTTCACTTAGCAGCCTTGCTTAGTGCTTTCACTAATATGCTACCAGGGCACCTACCCCTTTTAGCCCTTCATTTTTCTAAAGGGAAGACCTGAATAGCTTTTTTGTTTTGTAACAATGGTAAAAGGACTGGTAAGGAGAAGAAGGTTGAGGCTCTTGGGCTCAGTGATTTGAATGAATTTTTTTACATGCCATAATTGATGTTAAAGCATCTGGCATAGGTTCTTGGTGTATAGTAGACACTCAGTAAACATGAAGTCCCTATTTCTCATTAGCACAGGTAATTAAGACTAGGAGCTGGTAGACTCATGTATCTGTGCAGATGTATTTCTGTAGTTGAAGTTTTAATTAAAGAAATACCACACCAGGCAGATGGTTCTTATCCCCGCATCCCATAAACTGAACAACCGTGGCTTTCCGATCTTGCAGATAAGCAACGTGGAGAAGAGCTGCATCCCTAGTGATGCACCAAAGGGGAGAAGGTAGTCTTATTAAGTAACCAGAATCCATTTGGGTTGCACTTCATGTGATGCCAAATCCAGTGATAACCGTTGCAGTCTGAAATGGAAATACAATACATCCAAGTTCTGTCCCAACCGAAGCTTTTTAAGCCTCAAGTCAAGGGCATTACCACAGCCCAGCTGGTATATCACAAGGCATGTGGTTTTGTGCTAGATCACAAAAGCTGACAAAGTGTTATTTAGGATCATCAGCTAAATACAGTGTTAAATTAGAGTGCTACTATCCTGGTTTTGTAAAGATCTTTTCCCTGTAGAGCAAGCAAAATTGAGATGTGATGTGTTCTCCCCCCTTTTGTCCTCCCTGCTTATGCAGGTCTTCTGTGCTGTCTAAGTCACAGTGACCTTAATGATCAATCAAGTACAGAATTAAAAAAAGCCCAACAAAACAACCACTGGGGATACAAGCAAAAGACTTACCTCAGATCTCATCACTTCAGGGAAAATCCTCCCTCCAGTGAGCACCAGCCCTTTGTTCTCTCACATTACTGCCAGCAGGAAGTCAGGCCTGGTGGCAGAGCACGCGAAGTTCATCTCTGAGTCTGTGACAGTTCACCTTGACCTCTTGTGATTCATACACTGGTTAACTTTCTTACCCTTGCTGGTAATCAGTTATGTACCCAGGCACAGAGTTTTCTGGTGTTTGGCACCGATAGTCAGTTACACAAATAAATTACATACTAGATGATAGGGATGGATGTGTTTTTACCACCTACATCTCACTAATTTAGTTTTGTTTCGGTAGAACCAGTAGTGAAGGTATTCATTTCTTAATTTCACAGCAAACCATGTTAGCTAAAAGGGTGGAGAGTAATGTCTACTTTCTTTAAAAGTAGATGGTCTTACCATCCCTCTGTTATTTTTTAAAGGAAGTAGGGCTTTCACTTGAAAAAGAGCCCGTATTATCCAGCAGGTATATAATTGTCTTCACATTAAAACCATATCATTGGATTGTAGAACTCAGAAGCACCTTAATTCATCTTAACAACACATGTAAATCAAAACTCAGTCATCCTGGGATCACAGTGTAAATACAGAGGAAATGCCAAACCAGTGATCTCTGTGTAGGCTGTGAGGATGGCATATGATGTGTAACAGGTAGACGGAGATGTGTTTACTACCTTTTGGCTTGGGGAAGACTTCCACTATTTGCTGAGATGCTCTTTGGTTTTAGGTGTCGATGAAATGGAAGCTGCTTTTAGTAAGCGATCTTGTGGTTGAGTCTGGAAACTATTATAAACCTATATAGAATTGTGCCAATAGGTATTATGCTAGTTGACGTTTTATATGTGGAATTTGCACCTCACAGACTATAAAGTCGATTTCTCTAATTTGGTTAGAAACCTGAACATAGAACCTTTGAGTCTTCACCCCAGTTTTAGATTGTAGGAGTTTCTTCCTTATGAAATGATACTGTTATTAGTAAGAGAATGGCATTTATGCCTTACCACCAAGTAGTAAGTAGAGCTGTTTCTCCATATAGAGAAAGCGTCAGCAATCTTATTTCAAAAATTAGTTTTTTTAAGAAAGAAGCTCACCAAATTTCTGTGTATATGATGGGAGGAGGGCGGCATGTGCTGCCCACCCCACAGTGACTTATACTCAGCATTGACTCATTTGGTTTATAAAATGTATTGAATGCCTAGTACTAGGCATCGTCCTAAGTGCCAGGAATAAAGCAGTAACCAAAACAAGCTACCTCCCATCAGAGAGATTATTATCCTCTTGGTAGAAGGTGGGAGAGGACAGTAAACAGTGATAGCAATTGTTACTAGGTCCCACTCATGGTGACATTATGTGTAACGTGATGATACGTTGCCCAGTCCTTTACCATCTTCATGATCTGTGATATGTTTGAGCCCATGTAACAATATTGTTGTTAGATGCCATCAAGTTGGTTCCAACTCATAGTGACACTCCCTACAATAGAATGAAACGATTCTGTGTTCTTTGCTGTCCTCATAATGTGAGCTCGTTGTTGCAGAAGCTGTCTCAGTCTGTCTCATAGAGAGTCTTCTACTTTTTCTCTGACTCTCTACCCTTCTCCAGGGACTGGTTCTTTCTGATAACATGTTCAAAGTACATGAGATGAAGTCTGACCATCCTTGCTTCTAAGGAACATTCTGGCTGTACTTCCAAGACAGATTTTTTTTTGTTCTGGCAACCCATGGTGTGTTTAGTATTCGTTGCCAACACTGTAATTGTAAAGCATCACTTCTTCTTCAGTCTTCCTTACTCATCTCCCAGCTTTTTGAATGCATATGCAGTGATTGAAAACACCATGGCTTAGGTCAGGTGCACGTAAGTCCTCAAAGTGACATTTTTGATTTTTAACACTCTAAAAAGGTCTTTTGCATCAAATTTGCCCAGTACAAATTCATTGTTTAATTTCTTGACTGCTGGTCGAGTGTTGATTATGTATTCAAGTAAAATGAAGTCCTTGACAACTACAGTATTTTTTTCTGTTCATGATGTTGCTTATTGTTCCAAGCCAAAAAATCTTACCAAGTTGATAGGACAGAGTAGAACTGCCTGACAGGGTTTCCAAGGAGCGGCTGGTGCAATTAAACTGCCAACCTTTTGTTTAGCAGCCAGACTCTTAACCACTGTGCCACTGGGGCTCCACTTACTGGTTTAACTGTGAGAAAATTTATCTTTCCTTATGTTGAGGTATAATCTGTACTGAAAACTGTAGTCTCTCATTTCCATTGGTAAGTGCTTAAAGTCCTCTTCACTTTGAGCAAGCAAGGTTGTGTCATCTACATTTAGCAGGTTGTTAACAAGTCTTCCTTCAATCCTGATGCCCTTTTCTTCATGTAGATAATAAGCTAAGCATAGAGATTAAATAAGTATTGTGATAGGATACAACCCTGACACACAACTTTTTTTGCTTTTAAACCACTCAGTATCCCCTTGTTCTGTTTGAATGACTGCCTCTTGATCTATGTACTGGCTTCTCATGAGATCAGTTAAATGTTCTAGAATTCCCACTTTTCACAGTGTTATCTATAATTTGTTATGATCCACATAGTTAATTCTCTTTACATAGTCAATAAAATACAAGTAAACATCCTTCTGGTATTCTCTACTTTCAGCCAGGGTACATTTGACATTAGCAGAAATCTCTGTTGTTTCCCATCCTTTTCTGAACCCAGCTTGAATCTCTCCTGAACCCAGCCGCTTTCTTGCTTTTCTCTGTTGATATATTGCTGCAGCCATTTTTGAATTATCTTTAGCAGAATTTTACTTAATCTGGTATTAATGATATTGTTAGGTAATTTTTGCATTCTGTTGGATCACCTCTGAAATGGGCACAGATAGGCATCTCTTCCAGTCAGTTGGCCAACTGACTGCATTGCAGAGTTCTCGGCATAGGTCAGTGAGCAGTTCTGGCATTGTATCTGTTTGTTGAAACATCTCAGCCTGGTTTTTCACCAGTACCTTCAGTGCGGGTTGGACTTCTTCCTTCGATACCATCGGTTCTTGATTATATGCTGCCTTCTGAGATGATTGAATGTCAGCTAGTTCTTTTTGGTACAACAATTCTGAGTGTTCCTTCCATCTTATTTTTTTAAAATTTTTTATTTAACATGACTGAGTGAAAATGTACATTCCTGTATAAATTTACATGCCCACCTATATGCAGCTTCCACTGCTCTTCCTGTCCAGAATAGCACAATATTCCTCTCTGCTCCATACATGTCCCATCCTCCCAACAGCCTCCTTTCCGCTTCTCTCCACCCACTCTCCTTCCTCCAGCCAGAGGTCAGCAGGATGATATCCTATAGATGTATAGAACCATAAAGTGCAACCAATATATGGTCACTCTGCATTGCCATGTCCAATCCATTCCTGTCCAAACAGTGGACCTTCATTATAATTTATGGGTAAGGGCAGCATCAGGGCCAGGGGCCATGCTTTCAGGGGAACCCTGAAGCCACTGGACCATCAATTGAGGTCTTTTAGTGGAGATCTCAGGATGCACCACTTTTTATTCTTGTGTTGCCAGTGAGAATCAACCTAGTGAGCTCCATCGCAGCTATCACTGGTGGTGGCCGGGCACCATCCAGTTCTTCCAGTCCCAAGTCGGTGAAGGCACCCACTCTTGTGGGTCTCTCTGTCTTCTCGGTTGTCTTTACCGCATGTCGTTTTGGTCCTCGGTGAGTATCCGTTCCTGTTGAGTTGGGACCATTTGCTGTGTCCTCGGATGGCAGCTTGGCAGCTTTTAAGACCCCAGACGCCACTCACCAATGTGGGGTGCAGAGAGCTCTCTTAGCAAAACGCTAGTTGTGCCAGTTGGCCTCGATTTTGCCTAAGAGCATGGTCCCCTGCCCCCTGCTCAGCTACTCTAGCCTTGCAGTATTGGGTTAAGATGGAAGGAGTACTCAAGTTATGCTGAAGTCTACTTAATGTTGTTCTTGTTTCTGATGTGTGCTGTCACTGCTTTCTCCCAATCAGATTTCTAGCAGCTATCTGAACTAAACCTCCCCCCCCCTTGCAGCTGTCAGAGAGTCTTTTCTTCTATACACAAGTCTGTTTTTGAGATCTTATTGTAGAGATCTCATACAGTATTTGTCCTTTTGTCTCTGACTACTTTCACTCAACATAATGTCTTCCAGTTGAAACCAGGTTAGGAGATGTTTCCTGGAATCATCGTTATTCTTTATCATTGCATAGTGCTCCACTGAGTATCTGTACCATAGTTTACCTATCCAGTCTTCAGTTGTTAAGCATCTGGGTTGATTCTGTCTTTTTGCTATCATGGACTGTGCTGCGATAAACATTTTCATGCATGTGGCTGTTGGTGTGAAAGGCCTTGATTCTGTAGGATATATTCCAAGTAGTGGAATGACTGGGTCAATGGTATATCGATATCCATTTTTTTAAGGAAGCGCCAGATTGCTTTCCAAAGAGGCTGGACCATTTTGCAACCCCACCAACAGTGTAGGAGGGTTCCACTTTCTCCACAGCCTCTCCAGCATTTGTTGTTTTGTGTTTTCTGGATCATGGCCAGTCTTGTTGGGGTGAGATGGTATCTCATTGTTGTCTTGATTTGAATTTCTTTAATAACTAAAGATTGTGAACATGTCTGCATGTGTTTTTTGGCTGCCTGGATCTCCTTTTTAGTGAAACGTCTGTCCATCTCCTTTGCCCATCTCTTAATTGGATGGTTTATCTTCTCCTTCCATCTTCTTTTGGTGCTTCCTGTGTCATTCAGTATTTTGCCCTCAGAATTCTTCAGTATTGCAACTGAAGACTTGATTTTTTTATCAGTTCTTTCAGCTTGAGGAATGCTGGGGGTGTTTTTCTCTTTTGGTTTTCTAACTCCAGGTCTTTATACATTTCATTATAATGCTTTGCTTTTTCTCCTGGAGCTGCCCTTTGAAATCTGCTGTTCAGCTGTTTTACTTGATCGTTTCTTTCTTTAGTTACTTTACATTCAAGATTTCTTTCTTTAGTTACTCTGTGTTCACTTGTCTGTCAGTTTGTTATACAATGGTGGCTTGCATATTGCTGTGGTGCTTGAAGCTGTGCCACCAGTATTCCAAATACCAGCAGGATTACCCATAGTGGACAGGTTTCAGTGGAGCTTTCAAACTAAGACACAATAGAAGAAGGACCTGGTGATCTACTTCTAATAAAAACTGACCTATGAAAACCTTAGGAGTAGCAGCAGAACATATGAGTAACACTAATTGAAGACTTAAATATCTCAGTTATATTTATTAATTCATTCACTCCTCAGAACACTGAAGTAGGTACTGTTATCTCCAGTTCATAGGTGAAGAGACTGAGATACAGAGGTTAAAGTAATGTGTTCATTGTCACACAACTAATGGTGATGTTGGCATTCAAATCCAGGGAGTTTGTCAATTTCATGCCCTTAAACATTATACTTTGTTGTTTCTCTGTGTATAAATTGCCTGATCTGTTTGTTTATTGGCAAGTAAATTCATAAAATAAGTGTCAGTTGATTATTAGTGTGATGAGGAACAATAAAGCAAGGTAAACAGTTTAAGTGCTCCTGGATGTCTGTGTATGCCCTCATTTGGGCTATTTTTAGAAAGCGTGACTTGAGCAGGTGTCTCTCATAAGGTGATTTGAAGGAAACAGAGTGAGCCACTTAGCTATCTGGAGTAAGAGCATTCCAAGCAAAAGCCAAGGCACAAGGGAAATGTTGGCTTGGCCATAGCAAAGGAGAAACAAGGTGAAGAGTGAGGTGGCCAGTGTGGCTGGGGTGAGGGGCTTGGTGCAGGGGCGTCGAAGGTGAGATGCAAGGGCTCATGAATTCTGTGAAGTCTTGCAGGTCATCGTGATCGTACTGAAGTAGAAGGGAAGCCTTCTGAAAGCTTTTGAGGAGGAAAAAAAAGACATTAAAGAATGGTTTAGGGCAAAGGTTGGCCATCAGTATGGTCTGCAGCCCAGATCTGGCCTGCTACTTGTTTTAATACAGCAGCTAGCTAAGGATAGCATTTACATTTTTAAATGATTGAAAAAAAAAGAGCAACATTTTGTAACACATGAAACATATGAAATTTAAATTTCAGTGTTTATTCAAGTTTCCATTTTATTGGAATGCAGCCATGCTTATTCGATTGCATGTTATGTAAGAGTATTTTTGTACTACTACTGCCAGGTTGAGCAGTTGTGACAGAGACTGCGTGGCCCTCCAAGTCTGGCATATTGACTGTGAGGTCCTCTACAGAAAAGGTGTACTAGGGGAAAGGCAAGAGAGCATGGGGACCAGTGAGGAGACAGTAGCAAAAGAGGATGATGGTTTGGACCTAGGCAGCAAGAGGTAGCCTTGGTGGAAGCTCTGATGGGTTGGATGTGAGTATGAGATGCAAGGGTGATGTCAGTGGTTTTCACTAAGCAGCTGGAAGATGAGTTTGTTATTTACTGAGATTTGGAAGAGGGAGAGACAGGTAGGCTGGGGAGAAGGCTGGGAAGACATCAAGAGTTTTGATGTGAACATGTTTATTTTAAGATGACCAGTAGAAGTACCGTACAGACTTGTAATTGAGTCTGTAATTTAGAGGAGAGGCCTAGGTATAAACTAGACTTTAAGTGTTTTCAGCATCATAATAATTCTTAACACTGTAGGACGAGATGAAATGATATGTAGAGAGAAATGAAAACCGGAGCCCTAGGACATGCCAGCACTAAGAAGATGTGAGGAGGAGGAGAAGGAGCAAAGGAGAATGGAAGGAGAACCAGGGAATAGTGGTGTCTGTCAGATGCTACTTAAAGGCCAAGTACGATGCAGGCTGAGGACTAACTATTGGACTTAGTGGTGTGGAGTTCATCAGTGACGTTGGTTAGAGCCATAACAGTGACATGGGGAGGACAAAAGCCTGATTCTAGCTGATTCAGGTAAAATGAGAGGAAAGGAAGCAGAGTGGTGCTTTCAGGGTTTTTTTCTTCTCCTTTTTGTTTGCAGCCTAAGTACATACAAGATAGGAGAAGATAGAGAGTTGCATTTTACCTGGGGTTGAGATTTTACCAGATGAGGACAATGGAGGGGAGGGCAGGGCAAGCTTCTGAGTGGTGTGCAGAAGGGCTAGTGTGATGATGGGTGGACCAGGCAGTGAGGCAGGTGAACTATAAGAGAGGGGGGAAGGGCATGTGGAGGTTTGGGGTGGGGTTGGGATTGAAGGAGTAGGATCAGGGAGTAGTTGGAGTTGGTGTAGTCAAAGGGTGGTATGCTTAAAATGGATAGAATGGAGCAGGTGCAGTTATGGTTCACCTCGAGGTCTAGGGCAGTGCCGTCTAGTAGAAATACAGTGTGAACCACATGGGTAATTTTTTTTTTTTATTTAATATGCCAAGCCAAATATAACTGAGTGAAAATGTACATTCCCTTATGAATTTACATGCCCACCTATATGCAGCTTCCACTGCTCTCCCTGTCCGGTGACAGCACACTATTCCTTTCTGCTCAATGCATGTCTCATCCTCCCAACAGCCTTCTTTCCCCTTCTCTCCACCCACTCTCCTTCCTCCAGCCAGAGGTCAGCAGGATGATATCTTATAGGTGTATAGAACCATAAAGTGCATCCAGTATATGGTCACTCTGCATTGCCAAGTCCAATCCATTCGTGTCCAAAGAGTGGACCTTCGTTATGACTTATGGGCAAGAGCATCAGGGCCAGGGGCCATGCTCTCAGGGGAACCCCGAAACCGCTGGACCATCAATTGAGGTCTTTTAGTGGAGATCTTAGGATGCACCCTTTTTTATTCTTGTGTTGCCAGTGAAACTCAACCTAGTGAGCTCCATTGCAGCTATCACTGGTGGTGGCCGGGCACCATCCGGTTCTTCCGGTCCCAAGTCGATGTAGGCACCCACTCATGTGGGTCTCTCTATCTTCTAGGTTGTCTTTACCCCATGTCATTTTGGCCCTCAGCATCCGTTCCTGCTGAGTTGGGACCATTTGCTGTGTCCTTGGATGGCAGCGTGGCAGCTTTTAAGATCCCAGACACCACTCATCAATGTGGGGTGCAGAGAGCCCTCTTAGCAAAACGCTAGTTGTGCCAATTGGCCTCGATTTCACCTAAGAGCATGGTCCCCTGCCCCTTGCCAAATGGATGATTTTTAATGTTCTCGCAGCCTGATTTTGAAAAAATAAAAACAAGGGAAATTAAGTTTAGTAATATATGTTATTTAACTCAATATATCTAGAATATTACGTGAACATGTAGTTAATGTAAAATTATTATTAAGATATTTAATATATTTTTTCCTAGTCTTTGGAATCTGGTATGTGTTTTATACTCGCTGCACATCCTGAGTCAGGTTAGACACATTCAAGTGCTCAGTAGCCACATGTGATTAGTAGGTACCATGCTCGATAGCGCAGGTCTTATGTATAACCATAGAAATGGGGTTCCTGGCTGTTGGAGGGGAAAGGGTCCAGGAATAGAAGAGGACAAGGTTTTGGAAGGATGTTCTACTTGGATATGAAACTGCTTATGGTTTGAAACTATTTTTGAGAGAAGTAAAGAACTCTAGTAGGCCTGTGGTTCATCTCTTGGTTGTTAACTGAAAGCTTGGTGATTTGAATCCGCCAGCCAGTTCACAGGAGAAAAAACCCAGTGATTTGCCCCCATAAAGATTTCAGCCCCTAGGAAACCCTACTGGGCTGTCCTGTCTGGTTGTTCTGAGTCACAGTCGACTTGACAGCACAAAACAACAACAACATGAGAAGGTGATCACTGGAGATGAAGGAGGGAGAGGCTGTGGCGGTCCATAGAAGATGGGGTGCTTCTCTGACCTCTGTCACCAAGTAAATACTTGCTGGCCCCAATGCCCATTCACTTTTCAAAACCTCTGTGGTCCTGAGAGGTTGTCTGTACTCATTTTAAATCCAGCCGTACCTCTTTCGGAAACCCTAGTGGTGTAGTGGTTAAGTGCTAGGGCTGCTAACCAAGAGGTCGGCAGTCAAAATCCACCAGGAGCTCCTTGGAAACTATGGGGCAGTTCTACTGTGTTCTGTAGGGTTGCTATGAGCCTGAATCGACCTGACAGCACTGAGTTTTATTTTAGGTACCTCTTTGCAATTGGGTATACCAGTCAAATTTCCTAGTCACAGTAAGACTTCAGAATGCAAGTCCCTAATTTTGACAGGATTTTGCAAAAATAGCAGCTTTTCAGTTGAGGTTTTACTCAGGCCTTTGAAGCAGTTCTAAACAGTTCATGGCCAGTGGAAACAAGGGGCAGTGTTAAGCGCTGCAGAACAACCAGATCTCTAGTACCTTGCGTTTTGATCCGAATAGGTAATGGACAGCAGTGCCCAGCTCAAAGGTGGTGACTGCCTGTGCTACTTTCTGCAGTCCTGCTGGTAATCCAGTCTCCTGCATCAGGCTCCTGAATGATTCCTGATGCAGGAGATTGACATACTGGATCCTGAAGCTTCCTGATGCAGGAGGTTGGGTTATTGGCTCCTGAAAGTTTCCTAATGCGGGAGATTGGATTATTGGCAGGACTGTGTACCGTGGCACAAATTCACAGTGGTGCGGTCGGCCTCCCAGTTTGAGTGAGGCACCACTGCCTGTTTCTTCCTCAGATCAAAAAGACATGTGCAGGAGATTTGGTTGGTGTGTAATGCCTGCCCTTGTTTCTGTTTGCCAGGACTGAACCGCTTCCAACCAGTTTGAAGCTCTGCCATGGTTGAACCATTTAGAACTGGTTCAAAGCATTGGATTTACTTTCACCAGAAGGCCTTTTGTTGAATCATTAATGAAAATACTAACCTAGCATGAGCAACTTGTTAACAGCCAAATTTTTCCCCAGAAAAAGAAAGCATTTTTCACATCCTTATCTTTGTTTTTGGCTTATCTTTAGCTTCTTGTCTTTATTTTGATATAATCCTGTTTGTTACACATAACTCAACAACACTGAAAGTATTTGAATCCCTGCAGAAGCTGAAGGCCAGTAGTTTCGAAGCAGTACCTCAGAAATCTGCCTGCACTTGGCAGGTACTTTTAAAAGAGTAGACATGGCCAGCCTTTCACAATGCAGAGACTTTAACTATGTGGATTTTCTTTTTGCCATGATTCACAGTCTCTTTAAAGGTTAACAAAAATGGATAATAATGTCTGAGCTATGTTTTTAGTCCTACAGACCAGAAAAAAAAGGGAAATATTTTGAAAGGGTAACCAGGAGCACCCCAGGAGCACGTGTTTGGTTACTCCATTCCAGTTGCTGTTCAGTCACCTGACTCATGTGGCCACATCTGTGTCAGTAGAGCTGTGCTCCATAGGGTTTTCAGTGGCTGACTTTTGGTGGTAGACTGCTGGGCCATTCTTTCAGAGCACTTCCTCTAAGGTGGCCTTTTCCAAGGTGGACTTGAATGTCTGACTTTGCTGTTAGGAGCTGAGCACCTTAACTGACCATACCACCCAAGGACTCCATACTGATAATGAGCATTGTTAGTTAGATCCCACAAGGAATAGTTTTGCTATCTCAAAGAATGTTTTGAATATAAATATAGTAAACAGATACCCTGATTCTGAACCTCTTAAAAATTTTATTTGGAGGTTTTGAGTTCCTTGTAGTGTGATTCTTGAAGTACTATGATTCTTGCAGTACTAAGATGAACCAAAAAAGAAAAGAAAAAACAAAACCTCTCAAAAATTCTCCCACCCCTACTCCTCAGGAGGAGCAGGTCATTTTGAGCCATGCATTTGTGAACTTGGTGTTCTTGGATTCCTTTGACATTGAAGGAGCAATTACTTGTTCATTTTGTTTTAGTGGATGTCACCATGATGAGGACTCTAAGTAGCCTGTAGCTTGTCACTGTTCAGACTTTAGTAATCTCCTAAGAGGATCAAGAGAATCTGCTTTGTAACTCATTGTGTTACTTTGTTTTACAGATAATTTTTTCCCTGTACCATTGTGTTCACATGAAAGGAAACTCAATAAACACAATTTAGTGATGATGCCAGGTTACTCATTATGTAACTTTAATTCTAATTAAAATGTTTTCATCTGTTGAGAGGAGTGTACAAGAAGCAAGAATTAGAAATTAAGCAAGAAATTAAAAGACCATTAATGGTTTTATTGCAATTTGTTTTGAGTCCCCCCGCCCACTAAATGATGTTTTGCTTATAAAGTCACTGTATGATGAACGCACTGAAATGTATCCCAGCAAGAGAGGAGCTATTTATTATGCCACTTGTAAGTCATCATACATGTTATATAAGAGAACCAGAGTATTCGGTCTTTTAAAGCATTGTTGGTATAATTATTCTTTTGGTGCATACACAATTCTCATTTCTTTCTAAGTGAAGGTCAGTGTATAGGAGACTAGGAAAGTAAGTGTTTCGATATTTGTTGATTGTATTTTATGTAGACCTGGGTAACTAGCATGCTCTTGTTATGATTCTTACTTGAAAAAACCCAGAGTATGACTTTTGAAGTTGTAAATTTATTCATTTCTTCAGAAATTATCGCTGAAACCTAAATCTTAACCAACACAGTCAGCATAACCTTGACTAAGGCAGATACTTGATCTACAGCAGCCGAGCACTTGCCTTTCTCCCTCTTGTGAAGGGTACAGAGACCCCACATACATGCAGGCCCTCGGGATGGTTCCAGGTGTGTTCATCTGGATTTGCCTCTGCTGATGAAGTACTTGCTGACCTGAAACTCAGTCTCCAGATACAGACATAGGCTAAGATAGACAATGAACCCCACAGCCCTTCATGATCTGGTACGGCATGCCCCCAGCCAGCTGCATGTCACTTGTGTCCTTTTGTCCCCAGACATGATGGGCACATCACATTGTCATCTAAGGCATGCTGACCCCTCTTGACCCCATCCCTTCTGCCCAGTCCTTCTTTATCTGGTGAGTAAACTGTCTTGAGCCAGCTCAGAATTCATGTCTTTCTTGTACCCTCTCTTGGACTCTTTGGGCACAGCCAGTCCTGTCGCTCCTTCTAACCTGGGCATCACTTCTCATACCCTGGAGCGGGCTCTTGCCATGCCATATTGTAATTGGTCTCTGTATTGGTGTCTTTAATGTGCTAAGCTGTGGGCTCTTCAAGAACAGGCCTTGGGCCTTGCTTATTTCTCTGTCCCTGGAACCAGCTCATCATTGGCACAAGTTGTGAGCGAGATGGAAGGCTGGGTGAGGGGGTGAGGGGAATATACCTTCAAGCCAAAAAGGTACATTTAGTGACTGTTTTGGGGGGAAGAGTGTAAGTACAGTTTCTGTTTACATAAGTATTAAACTTTTGGTAGCAGAGAACAAATGTGCAAAGAACAGTGAAAAATAAATCAGAAACTGCTGTCTGATTCCACAGAGATACCTCATGTTATGGGAAAAAAGTATATAATTTGTGTTTCATGGACTTGAGATCCTCAGTTTGTTGTTTCAGTGTCTCTGTTAACTAATTATTTAATTGGTAACTTCTGAGAAATAGGTCATAAATGTCATGAGGACTGCCTTTGTAAGAAGCACATGTATCTTTTCATAGTGTGCCCCCTCTTTAGCAATAATTAATTTTATTGTTGTTGATGAAAATATACGTGGCAGAAGGCAGTGTACATCTCTGAATACCATATTCTAGGCTTGTGAAAATGTCAGCTTCTGAGTATTGTCTGTATTACTGAATATGATGGTTCTTTCTCACTTGATCCATTGGTATTAAATGCTCATTTTTTAATTTTGTAAAATTTCATTTTATTATAGTGAAAACATACACAGCAAAACGTATGCCATGTCAACAATTTCTACACGTACAATTCACTAACACTGATTGCATTCTTCAAGTTGTGCATTTATTCTTGCTGTTATTTTCCAAATCATTCTCTACCACTGTTAACATTACTCAGTGCTCACTAAGCAGAAAGCTTCCCTCTTTCCTTACCTCCCACCCCTGAAGAAAACAAACAAGCAAACAGACTTGTTTCCGTGGAGTCAATTCTGACTCCTAGCAATCGTATAGACAGAGTGGAACTGCCCCATAGAGCTTCCAAGGAGCACCTGGCAGATTTGAACTGCTGACCTTTTGGTTAGTGGCCGTAGCACTTTTAACCACTATGCCACCAGACTTTCTGCCACTGATAATGTTTGGTTTTTATCTGTTTGCTTATTTCATGTAATAGATCATCCAGTGTGTGTTTTCTTTGCAACTGACTTACTTCACTAGCATGGTGTTTTGAGAGTTCATCCACATAGTATCGTTCATTCAGACTTTATTTCTCTTTATGGCTGAGTTGTGTTTTATTGTGTGTATATACTGCTTTTGTTTATAACTTCACCTGGTGATGAACATTTTTGTTTCCACCTTTTGACTGTTGTGAAAACTGCTGCGGTGAGGGTTGGTGTCCAGGTTAAACGGTCATTCTTACATTGACTTAATTTGAGGTTTGGCTAGTAATCAGTCCCAACTTGGGAGAGCAAGTTAGACAGCATCCACTCCACCCAGGTACTCCCACCTTTTGTCCCCTATAAGCACAGCGTTCAGTGTTCCACCTAAAAGCACTCACTTTATGATTCTTAACCCCAGTGGTACCTAAAGAAAAAGAGATCAAGGGAAGATCAGAGATGACAAATCTGGGGAAGAACAGAACTTTCCTTCAGCATCACTGCAGTTTTGGTAGTTTTTTAGGATCGTTGCATATGTTACATGTAGCCGTTTAGAATCTTGTATTAATTGAGAAATTTAGTGCTTTTACTGATGCAGCCTGCAATATGTCTTTGAGATGGTTTTCTAACTTGTAAAACTTGTCCAAGAACTTAACAATTGGAAATGCAGGGACATATATTTAAGAAGTCTACCTTCGTAGTTCTGTCCTTCAAGTAATATTCTCTAGCAGGGAAGCCTCTCTAAGCATTGTGTTCTATCATATCAATATGTGCTTAGACATGTTAATGTGAATTAGAGAGCTGATTGTACATAATGACTCCCTTGGGATGCTGTGTTAGAAAAAAACAAAAACTGAAGTAGTTTGCTGAATATGCATAGTAAATAAAAAATTCTTCTAAAATTAATGTTAATTGAATCTGAACCATGATCATCTTTGAACCTTTAATTTTTAATTTGAGCCTTTAAAAAAGTTTGTGGCTCTTAAAGATGCAACCTACAACCCAGTAAAAGTTAGAGTTAACAGAAAGTCCAGCTGTAAAATATCCAGTGTTGAGCCATCATAGTGAAGTAAGTCTGCTGTATGGGGGTGTATTGTATATGCGTAGAGTTGTATGTATGTGAGTACATATATGTGTACATATATGTACTTTTATGTATCTTTTGATATATGTTTTAGTTTGCCATTATTCTGCTGTCTCCTTTGTCTGCCTCTGGAAATGGGGCAAATTTTCTTCAGTTAAAAACAGAAATAGAAGCGGCGGTCTTGACCCATTTTACACTTATTTATTTCAGGCTCCCACCATACACTTGTTCATGGGCGCAGCAAGAAGAGGGATCCACAGAGCTGGAGTCGTGAGGGCTGACACGTTGGAATGAAAACTGGCAGAATTCATAGGGAAACCTAACCATCTTGCCAGCCCCATGTCTGGCTTCAAGACACTTCTATTAGTGAATTAATTGTATTCAAAACACCAAGGAATAGATTACAGTGACCCACTCTTGTTTCATGCAGAGTTCTCCTGAGTGACTGAGGTCTGTGGCCTGACTGAGCTCTGGGAGAGCAGGCTTCTATGCAGTTGCACCTGGCCACAGCGGCCTCATGGCCCCTCTCTTGCTCAACCACCTCTCTGCTCCTTAGTAAGCTTTTTCTCCCTAGCACCTACCCCCCGAGCTACTCTACACTCACATGCTGGGTACCCGCTGTCCCCTGCCGGAATGGAAGCTCCCCGAGAGCAGGGCCTCTGTGTGGTTCGTGTTTGTTTCTCCTCTAACACATAGTCCAGTGCCTGGCACAGCACACATTCTAAATAAAGCTGTGGAATGACCAGGTCACTAGCGTTTCATTCTTTCTAAATGTTTCCTTTTAACTTGCCTCTTGTATGTGACTTTTTAAAGTGATAAAGCAGTGAGAGTGTGGGAGCAAATATGGAAAGTTTGTTGTGACTGAAATGAGTAGCAGCCTAGTCGAGGTTAGAATACAACAGGGGTATGAGCTGACTGTATCAGGACTTGGAATTCTGAATTACAAACTACTATGTGCTGGCAGATTTAGGCTTCTCTAGGATATGAGATAGAGGGAGGAGAACATGTGAGTCATATCTCTGGAATATTTTAATATCTAGACATTTAGTGAGAGTCTAACAAACACTGAGAAATAAAAAGGAGCTAGAAAATAGGTAAATATATATGTCTTTATATGTATTTCTTTTTTAAAATTGTGATTGAGTGAAAGTATACAACCCAAATTAAATTTGCATGCCCGCCTGTCTGCAGCTTCTCTTGCTGTCCTTGCCTGGCGAGAGCATACTCTTTCTTTACATTTTATACATGTCATATCCTCTTAACAATCTCCTGTCCCCTCCTCTCCACCCTCTCCTTTACCTTCTAGTAAGAGGCCAGTAGGACAGCATCCTATAGATGCATAGAATCATAAAGTGCACACACTATATGGTCACATTGTGTTCCCAAGTCCAGTCCATTCCTGTCTGAAGAGTATTTTATTGTGCTTTAATGGAAAGTTTACACTTAGTTAGTTTATCATACAAAATTTGTACACACATGGTTATGTGACCCTAGTTGCTCTCCCTATAATATGAGAGCACATTCCTCCTTTCTACCTTGGATTTCCTCTGTCAATTCAACCAGCTGCTGTCCCTGTCTGCCTTCTCATCTTGCCTCTGGGCAGTAACTGCCCACTTAGTCTGTTATATCTGCTTCAGCTAGCTAAAAAGCACAAGAGTATCATTTTATGTCTTATAGTCCAGTCTAATCTTTGTCTGAAAAGTTGCTTCAGGAATGGTTTTAGTTTGGGGCTAACAGAGTCTGGGGGCCAAGTCTTCTGGGATCACTCCAGTGTAGGTAAAACCAGTAAGTGGTCTTTTTATGTGCATTTGAGTTCTGCACTCTGCTCGTTTTCCATCACGGACTCTGTTGTATTCCCTGTCAGAGCGGTCATTGGGTAACTATTTTAAAATGTCCTTAGTGTTAAATAATTTAAAATAATAAGTTTTAGCAAGTAAAATAAGATAAAATATTTCCTAGATCAATTGGGTATTACAGAGATCTAGATGGAACTTGAAGGCAACAAAAACACTTTTGTTCTGAACTACCTTTATAGACACTATAGTTACTCCACCTTTATTCTTTGTGTATTGGCCTTGGCTGGAATACCAATATTGTTCTTGCAAAAGCTTTGTGTTTTTTTTTTTTTTTTTTAAATAACAAAGAGCAGAAACAAAACCAAGGAGACTGTATCCTGTGATGCAGGCTGTTATCTCAAGGTGAGTTTATTTGTAGCACTAACTTGTGACGAATTGTTTGAAGAAGTGAAACTTCTTTTCAGGTATAGCATATTTTCTGTGTCAAATTTTGTTCATTTTACTGTAAACTTAAGTTATTTATTACACACCGAAGGAATCAGCTAAAACCAGGAAGTACAAAGGCCTGATTGAACTTGAATCTTCTTTCACCCAGGGAAGTAACCAACAATTCTGGGCAAATCAGTAAATATGTCTCAGTTCCTTTTTGAAAATAACATGTAAAAAGCAAAGACTAGATTTTTCTGTACCACGAGGTGAAACAAAAAAAGCCTTTCAGGGTATAATGCATTTTTCATTAAATTTACTGTTGAAACTATTCTTAATTATATAATCTTCATCTTCCCATGAAAGCATAAGAAGTGTGGATTCTGGGGTGAAAAAATAATTGCAGAAGGTAGGTAATGAGGCAGAACTCACAAATCTGCATTTACGGTTTTGTGGACAAATAAATCATCAGCAGAGGATACAATTGTAAAGAAAAATTCAAGAGATGCAAGGTTGAACTTTTTACTGAAACAATTTGCAAACCTCTCAGAGGGATACTATATTAAGTATGTGTTTAGGGTTGCAACCTAGGGCGTAGTGAGCATTCAGTAAATGTTTGCTGTTTATTAATACAAGGATTGTAGTGGGAAAGATTAAATAATGTTTTAATCTTTGCATAATAAGCTGCGCTATAATCTAATATGGTGATTGTTCACTTCTAATTCATTGAAGAGTGGCTTTTTAAAGCAAAGAAGACACGGAAATGCTTTTCTTGGTGCCCTTACGTGTGTGTGATGTACCTGTAAGAGATGCCGTGATAGACTTATCCAAGTGGCAACCTCAGTGACTGAAGGTGCAAGAGCAAATGTGGGGCCCTTAGCTTGATTTTAAAACAGAGATGTGGTTGTCTGTGCTATATTATGCTGTTGCGTGTGTGTGTGTGCTTTTAAGGGGTTAAATAGAAACTGACAACCAGCATGTGCTTAAAGTTACTGTTAAAATTACACATTTAGCACTTCCTTGATTTGAAACCTAGTTTGCATTAAACATTCCTGCAGTTGAAATGTGTCACATATGATTTTAAAAAGCAAGTCCAGGAGCTAGTGCCCTCTGGTGGCACACGTAGGATAGCCGACCGAGAGGGACCTAGCCTACCATTGTTCTTCTGAAGAGACGCCACTTCATAATGGTTATGCCTGTTTCTCTTTTTGGTGGGTTGGAGAAGATCCGTGATGTTGGTTTATGCCCATTTGTAATTCCATATGTTTTTTTATGCTTGGTGCTTGTCAGTTTTGTAATCCATGGTGTGGCCTGGAATTCATTCAGAACTGCCTCACTGTAGATCTTGTCTATCAGCTTAGGTTGTGAGTAAGATTCTAGATGACAGGGTTTTTGGTCAGCGGTTGTAAGGTCCACCAACATGAAGATTTTTCATGAGGAATCAAGACATTTGTTTTTAGATGCATCTTTTAATTAGTCCTTTCAAAGGAGGAACCTTTCACTTCCTTGATTAAGAACTGACATTTCTTTCATGGTCTTTGGGTAACCCAGTGGCACAGCTGGAGGTGAGCCCATCAGTTTGGGGTTAGACAGACCTGGAACTGAATCCTATTTCCACCTCTTGAAAGCTGTGGGACCCTGGGAAAATTGCTGCATCTTTTACGAGTTTCTTTAGCTGTGAAATATGGAAGCTGCTGATGATTTTAACCTCTATCCAAAGGGTGAAATGAGATGATGTGTGGAAAAGTCCTACAGGTTGATAGATGCAGGCTGCTACTAAATGTGTGTTAGTTTCCTACTCTTTCTTAAAGACAATAAAGACAAGACCCTCCCCACTTTAATTTCAAAGATCATTTTTTTATTTCTTAAGTTTTAGACTTGCAGCAAAGTTACAGAGATAGTAAAGATTTCCCTTTACCCACCATCTAATTTATTTTACAGGCCCTACTTCCATAATATATTTTCCTGATAACTTTTCACGTATAATCCTGTGAATTATGATCCGATTTGGTATAAAGTACCATTTTGCTAAGGCTGAATCTTTTTACCTTGAATACCTGAATTCTGCTGCCAGTGCGGCATTTGCTTCCAAGCCATCCTTCTGTTTTGCTTTCCTTTATGCCTGTGACCATTTGACGTTAGAATAGCCTCCTGTCATTTCCCAGGTCTTAATAAATAGTTTCTCTCTTTACGCAATTAATGAGCCGTGGAACTGAAGGGAAGAGGTTAGTCAGAACCCAAGGCCGTTTCATTTATCCTGTGAATATGTCCAAAATACCTCTCTGGCCAGGAACCTGGCACAGCCAGTGTCTTTCCACAGCACTCTACGCTAACATTATTTTGAAAGTGCTTTCTTTTTAAGTTGAACTGTATACTGGTGGTCTTATTTATGCTGTTAATATGCATATAATATAAATAATATGTATTATAATTCTTTTACACCTAGTAGTTCATATATTTCCGCTCAGATCCTTAATGAGTATTATAAAACCAGTGTTACTAGGCCTGAATGAATAGAATCCCACTGTACTTACCTTCAGAGGACATCGTGGGCACAGTAGACTGTGGCTCATTACATCTTTCTGCTTTTCACCAGCACTGTCAGTGTCATCAGCAAGCTCTGATATAACTATAGCCTCTTATGTGAGGCTTCAACTTGCTTGCGATCTATGGGTTACATATCTGCTGGAGATAATCCTTGACCTTAAGAGATGATGACCTATTTTTTACAAGAGCCATTGAGATACTTGGATGAGAACATGTTCATGTAGTTTGAAAAAATGATGAAGTAGGCCAAATTCTTGAAAAGCTAGTGGAGTATCTTAAACATTTAAGTCTGATCAAGAAAACAGAATTGAGTCTCCTGGGAGATTATTTTTGCAAATATGGTCATGGTCTAATACTTGTTTATGTGGTATTAGAAACTTAACTTTATTGTCATGTGCTTTGTTGTTTGTTTTTGACCAGGCACCCCTGTTTCTAACAGCGCTGCATTTAATCTTTCTGAAAACATGAGTTTAGGGGAACCGACGTGCTGGCAGCTTTGTTACTGTTACGTACTGTTGAGTCCAATTCATAGTGACCGTAGGTGACAAGAGTAGACTGCCCCATATGGTTGGCTAAGCTGTAATACTTATGGGTGCAGATTGCCAGGTCTTTTTCTCGTGGAGCTGCTGGGTAGGTTCAGACTTAGAGCCTTTAGTTCGTACTAAGTGGTAACTAATGCCCAGACTGTTCAGTCTCGTTGATGCCACGTTGCGGAATTTGATTTTTTCTTTCTTTTTAATCAGTAACATGGAGGCGAATCTAAGAAGCCAAAATATTTGAAACAAAGTTTGTTTTAATCTTTTGAAGTCTAATTAATAGTCTCATTAAAGAATCAAAAAAAATTGTTTGTAGACTAAGTCCCAGGATTCTGTCTGTTGACATGCTACACCCATGGAAGAAGAACATACACATCTCTAGCCTGGCACCGAGGAGTTCTGGAGCAGCATCTGGAGTAGGCCCTGCTGATTTCCTAATGGTCTCTGCAGTGTGGGCAGGCATGCAGCCCCCTTAGAGCAGTTTCAGATGCCATGTATCTGGATAAAAGATGTTAGCCCTGAAAGGAGGCTCTGCATATAATAATTGTTGTTTGAAAAAGTGGTTCTGGTTGCTCTATTCAAGTTGAATGCCTTTTAGGAAGTTATAAAACAAATGAAGCAAAGCATTTCCTTGTGTTGTGCTTGGGTCTGTATGAGTCGGAACCAACTTGACAGCCGCAGACAGCAGCTCAACCACATAAACACAGGGCTGGTTAGATGAATAGGAGAATGGGTAACCAGTGATCCAGGATGGCTTCTGTTGAGATGTTTGCAGAACCCAACAGGAGGATTTTAGCAGGGGAAGTGTGCATTATAATAGGATTATATTCAGTTGAGGGAGAGAGGACATCCACATAATTGCTCCCAAGCACTTAGACTAGGCATGATTCTTGATTCCTGTTGAATTGGTGAACTTGACTGTGTATAACTTCAGAGATTGTATTAATGCTTCTCTGTCTTTTAGTGTTAGAATTCTTTAATCTGTTTTGCCAGTCTGAGAAATAAACATTTGGTATTCATTTGGAGCTTAGTGACACTGACTAGAAAAGAGATTTAAGATTTTGGCTGTATAATTCATATAATAACCCAAAGTGTCAAGTCCTCTTCCAGCATGCAGAGATAGTCCAGTTTTTGTTGTTGAACAAAACACTGTGTAGTCCTACTCTGTCCTCATAGTTAGGCTTGAGCCTCTCCTGGCGGTAAGTCCATCTTGTTGAAGGTATTCCTGCTTTTTGTTGACCCTCAGCTTTACCAAGCATGATGTCCTTCTCCAGGGACTTGATCCCTCCTGACTACATGTCCTAAGTATGTGAGATTTAGTCGTGCCATCCATACTTTTAAGGAGCATTCTGGTTGTACTTCTTCCAAGACAGATGTGTTCTTTCATTTGGCATTTGGGACAGTTCTTCACTAGCACCCGAGTCCAAAGGCATCAGTTCTTTTTCGGTCTTCCTTAGTTATTGTCTAACTTTCACATGCATATGAGAGGCAGTTGAAAACATCATGCCTTGGGTCAGCTGCACCTTAATCTTCAAGGTAACATCTTTGCTTTTCAACACTTTAAAGAGATCTTGTTGCAGATTTGCCCAGTGCAGTGTGTCTGCTGCTTCCATGGGTGTTTGGATCCAAGTAAAATGAAATGCTTGACGTTTAGTCTTTTCTCTGTTTATCGTGATATTGCTTATTGGTCTATTTGCAAGGGTTTCTGTTTGCTATATGTTGTGGTATAATCTGTACTGAAGGCTATGGCCTTTGATCTTTATCAGGAAGTCCTTCAGGTCCTCTTCACTTTCAGCAAGCAAGGTTGTGTCATCTGCATAATGCAGGTTGTTAATGAGCCTTCCTCCAGTCCTGATGTCCCATTCTTCCTTGTATTGTCCAGCTTCTCAGATTATTTGCTTAGCATACAGATTGAGCAGGTATGGTGAAAGGATATAACTCTTTGATGTACACCTGTCCCGATGGTCTAATTAGCCAGATACTTATTGAGAATACAAATTTCTTTCAATCATGGATAAAGCATGTTGTTTTTTTCTTTGATTTTCTTTATAGTCCAGATAGATGTACATTGAAAAATAAAAAAAACTCCAGTATTTAAAGGTTGAACATTAAGATTCATGCTTAGAGTTGCCATGTGGCAGGCACAGTTAGTAAATGGAGAACTGGAGTGATTGTTTATTGTGAATGAGCCTGTCTTTTTAATACCTACCAGTTCACCTTGCACTGAAATATGTAGGCATTTGGAGTAGGTTCTGTATTTTAAGTTGAATTTTGAGCCAACCGTTCATGATTAAAGCAGAGTTTCTGGAAAGTTTGTTTTAAAGATAATGCCACCTTCTATTTTTGTGAACCCAATAAAAATAGCATGGAATAAAATTGAATTATGTTTTACTGAATATTTCATGTGGAATTAAGGGGCAAGAGCTGCCTTTAAAAAGCATTAGGCTTAGAAAGAATAAAGGCTTTGCAGGTTCTTTGGAAGATACAATAATTAAAAGATTTGTTCAAATGTATTTTTCCCTTTTTGAAGAGTTTAAAGAAATCCATCACCCCTTCCTAAATTGATTACCTTTCAAACCTCAGCCCCACTTGGCAGTAAATGCTGGGGAAGCTGCTACCGTGCTGATTTGGCTGCTGCTTCCTGTTCAATGTAAAATAGGTGCTTAATCTTCTGATGTAGATGTTTTAATAGAAAGTGAGTGTTCGACTAACTTTGATTTCTGCCGAACCTGTATTTAAATCCGCACAGTTTGAATAAAGTGAAAACATTACTGGACTAGCTATTTTAAACATTTCAGGATGCTAGAATTCTAAATGGGGTTCCCTTTTAAAAATAGAAGTGGCTGCTTGCATTTACATAATTACTGCTAACTAGCACAACATTTTAAATGGTGACAAACTCAGGGTAGAAAAAGTATCTTTTAAAGAGGCTGGTAAAGGGAAGCTGAAGATGCTCTGGGAGCAGCTGCGCACATGGCAGGCCCTCTGCCAAGCCAGGAAGCCCAAGACCTTTCTGTGGGATGGCGGGTGATGTCGTGGGAGGAGGAGAGTGGCTCACGGAGACTGCTCATAGACTCCTGCGAGCTATCCCTTAGGGTGGAGCTTAACCACCTTTCATTATAAAGTGTGAGTGTAATACGTGTGGTACTTAAATCTGCTCTGTGTTTTTGGAAGAGGTACAGTGTTCTCCATCCTTGTTGAAAGGTGTTTGGTGAAGGTTGAAATTCAAGGTTGTTGAAAAGAATAGGGGAGAATATTTGTAAAAATTAAAATGAAGATGAGGGTGTTATCCAAACTCAGTAATAGTTCATGCTGGAAGCACAGGAGTGTCTTTGATTCTGACCTTTTTTTTTTTTTCCATCCCAGTTGTCTCTTCTGAGATGTTGATTCTCCTTCCAAGGTAAATCTGGATGTCCACATCTCTAGTGGTAACCCCAAGTCTAAGCCATTTTTGTTTTCTTTGCTTGGTCATCTGGGACATTTTCCTGTTTGGACTCTGTGCCTCTAATCTCGTTCTCTTGAGTGTGTTCCCTAGACAGGGGCCAGGGCAGGCTATTAAAACGTTAAACAGAATTTTAACACCAGCGTGCTTAAATCGGACAGTGGATTTTGATCCAGTTGAAAACAGTTGACCTGTGGAATCCTGTCCCCATGGCTTCTTTTGTTTCCCATCACTTGCCCTGTCTTTCAGGCCTGTTGGCCCTTGCCTTACCTAGAACACACCAAGCCTGATTTTTTTGTGTTTCTAGCTAATTCCTTGCCTGGAATGTACTTCTTCACCCCACCCCCCGTGTTTGTATATTGGTTCGTTCATGCCATCAGTCTCACCTTGTATGTCATGTCAGAAAGCCCCTCCCTTGCCTACCCAACCCAACCAAGCATAACCCCCCATCACTCTATCACAAAGCAGGTTTTTATTTTTATTTTTTTATAGCATTTGTTACTGCCTAGGTATTCTTTTCTTTTTGTTTGTTTTTGTCCTAATCTCCTTCCCACTCCACTAGAAAGTGTGTTCTTTTAGGACTGGACCCTGTCTGTCTTGTTCTCAGCTGTATTCCCAGTATCTAGAAATGCCAGTAAACACACAGATCTTGATTAAATGAATACAGAACAGAACTCAGAAGGCGGCTAATGACCAGGGAGAGCTCTATCATAGTGTGAATACCCAGGAGAGGTTGGCCTGAATCGTTATCATCTCTACAAGTGTTTTTTGGAATTGTTTGGGAAACACAGCTCTAAATTCTGCCTTTTCAGATTGAAAACTGAAATCTGAGTATTCATAGGATGGCTGTACTTGAATCAGCCTCTGTCTCAAGAAGGACATGGAAAGTGGTTCTCGTGACCCCTGTGATTTGAGATGAAATAGCAGGTGTTGACAGTGTTCTTGGTGATGGAAGTGGGATTAGCCAGTGGTAGTTTGCTTTCTGACTGGTAATAGTGACATAGCACTGACTGTCTTTGCTGAAAACAGATTTGAATCTCCTTACATCTAGCTTGATAGCCAGGCATCATTTTCTGTGACTTCTCCCATGGCAAGTTTCTTATGAGCATGGATGGGGACAGTTTCTATATTGAATATGCACTTCGGGGTTGCTGAGATTTTTGCAGAAAAGTCTTTGAGATATTTGCAAAAAACTAGTGAACAGCTCTTAGCTTCCTTGGCTTCCCTTCTGTTGACATTCCAGTTTTCTTAGGAGGAAGTTGCAGTTAAGGCTACTGATACATAGAAAGTTGTTGAGGGTGCTTGGAAGTAGTTAATTGAGCTTTTTCATTCAACTTCCTTAGAGGAGAAAAGAATCACATTTCCGACTCACTGGGCCTCATATATATTATGCTATTTCAGGCAGTCTGTTCAAGCATTTACTTCAGTCTCAGATATGCTGGTTGGTGACTGGGTTGTAGACCTCAGGAGAACTGTCTGCTAAACAAATGCTCCCTGTGCAAGTTTACATTCTTGTAGCTTTTTTTTATCAGGGCATTATTTTAGTGATTGGCTTGTGCAAATAAGTACAAGTAAATTCTCAGTTAATTTATAGTAAAATAGACCTTTAGAGAGTGGACACCTAGAAATAAAACCTTTGAAATGGAAGATTTGAGTTCCCTGTAATTGAACATCAACTCATCAGATTTAAGACATTCCCTCCCTTCTCATGTCACCCAAGTTAAGGTGCACTGACTCCATCTCATTCTCCCTTGCCCAACTAGAGAACAAGTTCAAGTTGGAGGAGATTGTGTATTGATCGAGTCAGGAAGGTACCTGGTCTTCAGGAGCCGGGTATGTGAAATCCAGCAGGGTAGATGTGGCTGGAAAAGGGGTTTCCATCAGCCTGTGAAGAGTCTCATGTACAAGTACGCAACAACGCAGGTTGTATTTTCCCTGGCAGAGAAATGGTGGCTGGTTGTGTGTTTAGGGTCAGCTGGTGGCAGGGAGAAGAACTGGAAGTACTTGCCAGCCATTGGTATCCTAATTTTTGGGAACACCATAAATCTGTCTTTCTTGGAAGCTATTGTTCTTTTATGACAGATGTTACAAGATACATCTACTGCGTACTCTGTAAATTGTGTCATTTCTGATTCAGCTCTTTGCTTTTGAGAGTACTTGGTGGTTTAGTCAACTCGGTGCTCCAAACATTCTCATATGTAGCTGGGTATTAACAACAAAACACAAAACAAAAAACAAAACCATTGCCTCCAAGCGGATTCTGGCTCATAGTAACTGTATAGGACAGAGTAGCTCCAGAGGTTTTCTAGGGTGTAGCTGATGGATTTGAACTGCCACCCTTTGGGCTAGCAGTCAGGCTGTCAACCACTGTGCCACTAGGGTCCTTCTTGGATACCAGTGGTAATTCTGGTAAGCATTTGAAGAGCATTGACTTGCCCATATGAGTTATTGGAAACTAGTATGTACAGTGCTCTTGTCATTGTGTTGACACTCATGCAGTGTATGGCCGTTGTTTGCTGTTGCATTAACTTGTGACTCATGACAACTTCATGTGCAGAGTAGAACTGCTCCATAGGATTTTCTGGGCAGTGACCTTTTGGAAGCAGTTCACTAGGTCTGTCTTCTGAGATGCCTGTGGGAGAATTCAAACCATAGACCCTTCTGCTAGTAGACGAGTGCTTAAGTGCACCACCCAGGGGCTCCTCAGTATATGGTACTTATTATTTACTTGTTAGAAAGAAGACTTTTCATATGAGCTCGTGATCTAACTTAAATAAAGTGATGTTGATCCTTATGGATGAACAGCTAGGTTATGCTTAACCAGCCCTGAATGGTAGCAAAGGAAAAACACTCAGTGACTATGACATTCTGTTTTCCCAGCCTTAGAAGAACCAACATGGTTTTCCTTTTCTAGTCTGCCCTCTCATGACCAAAATATCTGCAGAAATTTCTGGCTCACTATCAGTCTGTTAACTTTCTCTCTTTGCAGATGTTGTGTGTAATGGTCTGAAAATCCCATGTGTCTAAAGTTGGGATTCTGATGCTTTAGTTACTGTAGATTTATATTCCTTGTCTTCGGTGCTGTGGTTGGCTCATAAGTGTATCATATAGTTGGTTGAGAAACAAATATAGATTAAAATTCTGTGTGAGTGATTGAGAGGAAACTAATAGTTATGTATACAAGATTGATTGCACATCTCTTACCTGTTCCTCAGGTTGTAGTGTTGCGTGGAGACTATTGAGTGTGTTTTCCAGATGGATAAGCTCACGGAGGGTGACAGAATGGGTTCCTAGCAGCTAGGAACAGTGGATAGGTGGCATTGGCTATGAGTGGCCTCTCAAGGTAGTACATGTGGTTTTCCAGAGAAAGTTCTGGAAATACACCAGAAAAGAATGTTTATGAATCTTACCTGAAATAGAATTTCTTTTGTTTCCGTGGCCCACGCTGGACTGATTCCTAGAAGGGCCTCTCACCTCTCATGTACCAGGTCTTCAAATGGGTACTCAGCTGACACAGAGCCCCAGGTTTGTTTTATTTTTTAAGTGGAGAAATAAATGATCTAGACTCAGTCTCCAGATACTACTGTCTTCCATCACCTTCAGGTACCTGAACTGCACAATATACTCTCATGTGGATCTGTAGAGAAAAGGTGGGCAGCTCCATAAGGTTCTTGAGGTCGTTTGTACCTCGAGTACTTCTTCAGGTTTCAGAGTTGGCTGCCTTTGGTAACTCTGCTCACCAGCCTGGAGCTGTGCCCAGCCTGCTTCTACATGTTTGATGCACTGTCGACGATAACTAATCATCATTGCAGCGTGATGGCTGAGAGACAGACTCTGGCCAGTTTGTATTGGGTTGTAGTGTTTTCCTGATGGATGGCGCCTATTCTGGGAAGCAGCTTATTGTCTCACGTGAACAGGCTTTCTAAAATAAATGACTGCTTTCTTAATATTTTGAATCATTTTCTTCAGCACATGTTTTGTTGCCGTGGTTTGAAAGCTTGCCAAATATATGCCTTTGCACAACTCCCTGTAGGGCTGGATATAAAATCAGACCAAACAGTGTGATTTAAGGTTGAATGTAATTGGGAACTCAGCAATCACTTGCCTTGCATTTGATAGAATGGCAATGGAGTGCTTCAGAGTTATGTCTCTTTTAAAAAATTACATATATAGTACACATGCACACACACAAACATATACACAGACACAATTTCACTGCCTCGTAATGAAAAAGTCACATCTGAAACCACTGGGCAAGAACTCTAGCATGATAAATAATTATTTGTGGCAGAGTGGATAATTAAAAAAAGTGTAGCAGCTGATACTGTAGATGTGACCAGGGACCTTAGATTATATAAGGTTTCAGAATGGGTAAAAAAATCAGGTGGTGCAGAAATACATTTTAAACCTAAGCCTTTGTCAGGTCTTTCCTTAGTTATCTTGTTTCTGTGTGCTTGAGTAATTGAGCCATAAACTTGGTAAACTTGGTGTTGCCTTCCAGTGAAACAAGGGTATTTGGGTTTTACATTTCAAACATTGCTGTGTGTTTGTTGTTGCTGGGTTGTCAGTTACTTGTAATTGAGACCATTTCACATGCGTCTTCTGCTGGTGGAAACAGTGCTGTTAACAGCCCCGCTCCCTGGAGCATTTTAAAAGATGAAATTGAGAGCTCTTTGAAAAGTCACATGTGAAATCCAGAGTTTGTTTACCAGGCCAAGAGAGAGATCATATTGCCAGAAGCTTATGGTAAATATACAGATAATAGAGGCTAGAGGTACACTAAGATATCTTTTTTCATTTCACTGGTAGGTTGAGTTCTTCAGACTTGGCTGCCAGCATTATAGCCTGCACAGGAGGAGGAGGCGCGGGGTGTAGAAGGAAAAGCTTTCAAACTGTGAATCATGTCTAAGCTATCATGGGAACCAAAGTTCTCTGATGATGGCATCCCATTGCAGTGTGAATAGCCTCCTGTTGTCCCTTGGCAAGAGAGTGTATTCTAACAAAGGAAAAGACAATTCAGAGGTCAACATTTTGCAGTTTCATTTGTGACACTAAAATGAATTTTCTCCATTTATTTTTGGTGCTTCAAGTAGATCTAATTCCAGAATTTAACCTTTATTTGCAAGTAACATGATTATAAACACAGACACAAAAATCTGCAAGACTAAGTGAATTTAACAAGGCTACCGTATGCAAGGTCAATTGTATTTCAGTAAGCAACAAACAATTCAAAAGTGAAATTTAAAAATACTGTTTACATTAGCTTCAGTAACATCAGATACCTTGGAATAAGACTAAGGAGAAAAGTGTAATGTTTACAGAAAACTACAAAATGTTACTGAGAGATAAGTCTGTGTAAATGGAGGGCTGTACTAGTGATTGATAGTCTCAGTATTGGTAAGATATCTATTTTCCCTAAATTGATACATGAACTCTGCCATGCTAGCCAAAATTTCAGCAATTTTTTGTTTAAATTTTAAAAAGATAAGTTGATTGCAAAAATTTATGTGAAAGTACAAAGAATCTACAAAACCAAGTCAGTTCTGAAGAGAACAGAGCTAAAAGATAGTCCTCCGTGATTTCAAGACTTTCTGTCAAGCTACAGTAATCAAGACAGTGTGATATTGCAAAGGATAGACACCTAGGTCAATGGGGCCTAATAGTCCCAGAATAGACCCCCACATATATGATCAGTTGATTTTTGACAAAGGTACAAGCAATTTAATGGAGAAAGGGTAGTCTTTTCAACAAATTGTACAGGAGCAATTGGACATCCAGATGCAAAAAAATAAACCTCAACCCATACCTTGTACTGTGTATAAGATTTCAAATGGATGACAGACCAAAGTTTAAGTTCTAGAACTAAAACTTGTAGAAGAAAACACAGGTGAAAGCTTTTGTAACCTTGTTTCTTCAAAACAACCCCAAAGGTACAATTCATAAGAGATGTGTGTCATGCTTATTCAAAGCCCAAAACTTCTCATCTTCAATACAGGCTCCTATGACCATGAAAAGTCAGCCACAGATTGGGAGGAAAGCTTTTCAAAGCATGTATCAAGTGAAGGATTTGTGTCTAGAATATATGTAGAATGCCGAAAACTGAGTAATACGAAAATGATCCAATTTAAAAATGGGTAAAAGATTTGAATAGATACTGTTTTAGTCAGCTAGTGCTGCTCTAACAGAAATACCACAAGTGGATGGCTTCAAGAAGATAAATACTATTTTGTTACAGCCCAGTAAGTTTAAGATACATAGGTACAACTAAGCACATGAAAAGATAATGTTTGTCATTAGGGAAAATGAAAAGCACCACAGTGAGATAGCATTACCTGCTTATTACCAAAAAAACCAAACCTATTGCCATCGAGTTGATTCTGACTCCTAGGACCCTGTAGGAAAAAGTAGAACTGCCGTATTTCGTTTCCAAGGATTGACTGATGATTGAAACTGCAGAGCTTTGGTTAAGCAGCTGAACTCTGAATTCTTCCACCGCCGGGGCTCTGCACACACTCATTAGGATGTATAAAAACAGAAACCTGATAATACCAAGTGCTGGTGAGGATATGGAACAGCTGAAACTCATAAGTTGTATAGCCACTTAAAAAAATCCAAAAAATCATTAAAAAAAAAAAAAAAAGTACCTTAGGTGAGAGTCTACAGCTCAAGTTAGTTTCTCATTAAAAAATTTATACACGTATTTTATGACATTGGTTATACCCCCACAGTATGAGAGCACTCACCACACCAAGTTACGTATGTCCATTTGTCTAACTCCTGACCCTTCATGGCTTCTCATCTTGCTCTTGGGCAGAAGTCACCTATTTAGTTTTGTGTATATTTGAACTAAGAATCAACGTTCCTGAAATGCCTTGTTACTTGTTTTGGAGGCTTGTTTAATCTTTGAAAAGTAAACTTCGGGAATGTGTTCATTTCTGAGTTAAGGGTGCCTCTGGCCCATAGTCTTAAGGAGTCCTCCAGTTTCTGTTAGCCCAGTAAATCTGACCTTGTTTTTTTGGTGAATCTGAATTTTGTTCTGTGTTTTCCTCCTCTGCTGGGACCCCGTTGTGATCCCTGTCAGCACAGTCAGTGGTGGTAGCCAGACTGGTGAAGGTTTTGGTTCACATCCTTTAGTGCTTTGGGCTAATCTGTCCTTGTGTCTTGTCTTTATTTACCTTTGCTCCAGATGATGACGGTGGGGAGCAGTAAATGTATCTTAGATGGCTATTTGCAAGTGTTTAAGACCCTGGGTGCTGGTCACCAAAGCAGGATGTAGGACATTTTCTTTATGGACTGTGTTATGCAGATTGATCTAGATGTCCATGAGATGTACAGTGAATTTTGAAAACAGTTTGATAGTTTCTTAGAAATCTATATTTGAAGTATGACACAGCAGCCCCACCTCTATATATTTACATAAGTTATGTTCACACAAGAACTTGTGAGTGTTTATGGTGGCTTGCTTCATGATCTTCAAAAACTGAAAAGAACTGGTGAATAATTAAACAATTCATTGAATTACTACTTAGCAATGAAAAGGAACAAACTGATAATAATGTAGATCAATCTTAAATGTATTATGCTAAGTGAAAAGAAGCCAGATCCAAAAAAGCTACATATTGTCAGATTCCATTTATGTGACATTCTGGAAAAGGCAAAGTCTATGTGGAAAGAAAACGGATCCATCATTGCTGGAGGTTGGGGATGTGATTATAAAAGAGCAAAGGAAACTTTTTAGGGTGATGGAAATTTCCTGTATCTTGGTTACACAAGTATATGCATTTGTAAAAATGCATAGACCTGTACACTAAAAGGATGAATTTTAATGTATGCAAATTACATTAAAAAGCCTGACTGAAAAAAGAGATACCATTAAGAAAATAAATGGACAAGCCATGGGCTGGGGAAAAATACCTGCAATGCATTTATCTGACAAAGGACTTACCCAACATATTAAAAAAAAAAAAAGTAAATTAACAATAAAAAGATGAACAGCACAATTAAAACATGGTTAAAAGAGTTTGAACAAGTGTTTCACAAAGCAAGATCTATGAATGGTCAATAAACATGTGAAAAGCTGCTCACTGTCATCCATTATCAGGGAAATACAAATTAAAACCACAATGAGATAACCATTTCACGTCTAGTAAAATGGCTACAATAAGAAAGACTGCTAGCATCAAGTATTAGTGAGGCTGTGGAGCAGACCTGTTGGGCAATTTTTAATGAAATGAAACATATTCTTTATGATTCAGTAGTTCCAGTCATAAGATGTTTACCTCTGTTATTGTCAGGTGCCATCAAGTCTGTTCAGACTTGTAGTGACCCGACGTACAACAGAAAGAAACACTGCCCAGTCCTGTGCCAGCCTCACAGTTGTTCTGCTTAACCCCTTGTAGCTGATGTGGTGGTCCATCTCATTGATAGCCTTCCTCTGTTTCAGTGACCCTTTACTTACCAAGGGTAATGTGCCTTTCCAGGAGTTAGTCCTCTTTCTTGTTAGGTGCCATTGAATCGGTGCCAACTCATAGTGACTCTGTAGGATACAGGAGAACAACTTTCCAAGGAGTGGCTGATGGCTGCTGACCTTTTGGTGAACAGCCAAGCTCATAACTGCTGCGCTACCATGGGGAGATAAAAATAAATGTTCACAAGAAGACTTACACAAGAATAGTTACAGCCCTAAACTGGAAACAGCCAAAATAGTCACCAGCTGCAAATGGAATAGACAAGTTGTGTATACAGTAGAATATTACTGAGCAGTAAAGAATGAATTATTGATAAAACAATGTGGATCTCTAAAGATGTGTCTACTGTCTGATTGCATTTAGATAAAATCCAAGGACAGATGAAAGCTGTCTGTGGTGATAGTGGTTTCTTGAGAGTGAGAGAGGAATTGAAAGAGACCCAAGGAAACTTCTTTGTGTGATAAAAATGTGTGAAGCCCAATTTTGGGTAGCCACAGTGAGTATGTACAATTATTAAAGCTTCTTGAACAGGTTAACATCTGTTATTGTGTACTAATCATATACCTTAGTAAAAAATGGTTTTACTGACATTTTATTGGCATTATCCAGCATTCTTCTGAGGCAAGAGGGAAGGCTAAACTTCTAATTGAGCTATTGGACATGGCCCAAAGCTTCACAGTAGTGAAAGGACAGGTAAGTAACCCATGCTTCTGGTTTCTGTAGAACCTGCCTTCACTTACCAATTAACCATCTGTAAAATCTCACTGTTGGAAAGAACTTAGACTTTCCACATGCACTAGTTATGTAGGACAATCCCTTCTAGAAGCTAACATGGCTATAATTCCAGCCTTGTGAGTTGAGCTGGATAAGTAGGAAAGAAGGAGCAACAAAGTGGCCAAATGATTAGAAAGAGGTTCCAGCTGGCTTGGAGTGTGAAGGTTTCTTAATGTAGTCTTTTCTGTGTACACCCTCAATGGGACCATTGTCCGTGGCACAGCATCCACCATCACCTGACTGCTGACTGTACCCAAGTTGCCTGCAGATTCATCTTTCACTTCTGAGTTCTCAGCTTTGTTGCTGTCTTCCCTCCACTTAAAAATGTGCTCGTATTCTCATGTAAAGTTTCTTTTAACCTTTCCTGCTACTGTTTTGTCCTTCCATTTCTTCTGATTGTGTCCCCAACCACCGAAGTCTGGCTTTTCTTCCACACCCCATTCAAAAGAAAGTTCTCATTTTAGGGTTCACTGAGAACTCAGAACGACTAAACCCCATAACCTGTTTTCAGACAGTCCACCTTCTCTGCTTCTCTGTAGCACTTGTTGCTGTTGACTTCTTGAAGTCTTTCTCTTCCCTTGGCCCTGGGATACAGTTCTCTGCCCTGCCCTGCTACTCAATCCCTGCCTTTGTCCTGGCCACTCTCTGAGATTGTCACTCTCCAGTTTGATACCAGTGGTCCTCTTTTCTCTTGCTAAAAGATCCCTGGGCTCTCTTTCTAATTGTTTAGATTTACGTTCATACACTGGAGACATTCCTTTCATCTTTAGGGCCTGGTTCTCCCCGAGGTCTCAAGTCCTAATTTCATAGCACATACTGAACACTGCAAATTCAGGCTGTCCAAAACCAAACTCAGCATCTTCCCCTCAACTTACACTTCCTCTGGTTCATTGTGGTCTTTGAGACCAGTGTCCCAGCCTAACAAACTGGATCCGCCTTGATAGATCTTGACTGGCACTCATTGGCAATGTGAAGATACGTAGATTGTGCATGTCTGTCTTCTCCACCTCCTGCCGTTGCCCCAGCTGGGGCCGTTGTGGCCCCTGTGAACTCATCCTGGGTCTCCCTGCCTCATTATTCCTTTCTGCAACCCACTTTCACCTTCATGCACTCTCTTTGCTTCCGGCTAAAGCTTCACCTCCTTAGAATGACCCTGAAACCCTTTGTCCATGCTGCTTTTTCTGTGACTGGGCCTTTCTTCTCCACCTGGAGCAGTAATTCCTGCTTTGGGCTTGCAGAATACTTCGCGTATTTCTCTCTTTCAAAATAATTAGTGAATCAGTTTGTGAATCTGTTTCTGTCATAAAGGTTCTGAATGTGTCTCCATAAATTGAGCTCCTGAGGATAGCACCTGGGTCTCTTCACTTGAGTGTCCCAGGGCCTTGTAAACAGAAAGTGCTCAATAAGGAACTCTGATTACACAGTGGTCACATACCTACTAATTGAGAGGTCGGTGCTTTACCATCAGTTGTTCTACCCGAGATGGATGTGGCTATCAGCTTGCATAAAGCTTATAGCCTTGGAAACCCTATGGGGCAGTTTTGCTGAATCCCTGTAGGGTTGTTGTGAGTTGGAATCTGCTGCGTGGTGAGGGGTTTGGTGGGATGGGACCCTGCTGAAGCCTCCCAGGAAAGGCTCCTGTTTGTCTGCCTGTGCCCACGTGTTCCACTCAGTCATGCTTCTCCAGGTGCCCTGAGAGGATGTGGAGCAAGCCTTTTTTTTTCTCCTGTCTAAATGTGTAGGTTTTGGCCTGCGGGTACCTGGGTCTTGGTTTTGGACCCAAGATCCTGGCTCCTGATGGGCATCAGGAGACCTTCAAGTCACCCAGTCTTTGCTGACAGCCAGGAAGGATCACTGTACAATCTGGAAAACTTCCAGTGTATAATGCTTAGGAGCGGGATTTCCTGGTGCTCTGATTCTGCCAGGCTTCTGTTTCTGAGGATGAGGGGAGAGAATGGGAAGAAACCTCTGCCGGGGTGTATCTACAGAGATAGGCCTGCCCGTCTCCTAGTGAGGGCTTTGTGTCTTTCGTGCCAAATGCGTTCAGTGTGCTCACTGGGGACTGTGACAATGGCACATGTTGAAAAGGCTCCTTCTC
This sequence comes from Heterohyrax brucei, assembly GCA_028571685.1. NCBI lineage: Eukaryota > Metazoa > Chordata > Mammalia > Hyracoidea > Procaviidae > Heterohyrax > Heterohyrax brucei. The sequence continues at coordinate 35,863,265 of CM053140.1, forward strand.
CGTCTCTTCAGGTGGGGCAGTAGGCACAAGTCCCCTCCTTTAACCTCAAATAAAGCAATCAGAGACCCAGAGAAAAGGCACCTTCCTAGACTTGTTCTACCCCACTGACACAGAAAACAAGGGTGGCAGCGGGGGGGCCAGGCAGGGCGGGAGCCATGCCAGGGAGCGCGGTCGCGGCAATGTTGGAGCCAGGCATTTTTAATTGATGCCTTTAATAATTACTGTTTAAGCAACAGAAGGCAAAGTGAAATTGTTTCAAAGGCAAGCTCGAGCGGCGGGAGTCTGGAAGTTGGCTGAGAAACGTGTTCCTCTCCTTTCCGCGCGGTGGCTGGTATTTGGATCTGTTTTTTATTTAATTTTCCCTCCCCCTCATTTTGGAGTGCAGCCGTCTTTTCCCCAAAGGGAGCGGAAGAGGAAGGTGCTATATGAAATATTCCTATGCAGTGATTAGCCTGGGGCCAGTTCAAGTTCTTCAGTAAATCAAAATATACATTTTAGCTAAGTTGAAAACCCTGCCTGCCTGAGCACCTCAAGGCAGCTGAGGAGCAGTGGTTGTGATCTGCGTGAGAAGATGCGGCTGCAATCTGTTCCCCAAACAGAGCAGCTTCGATGTCCCGAAGCTGGGGCCCTGCGGTCTGAAGAGGAAACTGAGATCCATCTTCAAGATAGACATCGTTCTAGGCCTCAGTATTTACATATTTGTAATCTGTCCTAATTGCTTTTCAGTTTGTTTGCTTTTTTAAAATGCAGTGTGTGGTTTCCCCAGTGTCCTTGAGTTGGTGAAACAGTGAGTTATAGGATGTCCTGGAGCCTGGGCGGCACATTGGGATTTGCTGTTTGCTGAGTCGCCAGACATCTGGGCTCTGGAACGGATAAAGGGACACTGTTCCTGACCTTTGGGAACTCTGGTTGCAAGGAGACATGACGAGCTGACTTGCAACTTCAGCTGCTGCCCTCCCTGGCTGTGTCCCCGGGTTCCCATATGTCTGGATGAGGTGCAGACATGTGAAGAGAGCAAGTCACTGCAGCTTGATTCAGGAGCATCTCCTGGGAGGCATCCTTCTCAGGAAGACGAGGGAGGAAGCCCAGGTTCTGTCCACACCACCATGGCTCCCTGACCTTGCTTAAGCCAGGGCTCATCACAGGGACTCCGTCTGACTCTTGCAGGGCACTAAGAGTGTACTGTGTGTGGGTCTGATAGGCTCTTCAGGTGGTGTGGTGGCGGATTCTGTGAGAAAGTGAGGAGGGTTCCAGGTACCTGCAAAGTGGACGGAGGGCATACTGGTGATCACATTGTCTGGGCCAGGGGATCAGGGAGCTGGAAGAAGTGCCCTTGTCCCCAGGGGCTATACAATTCACTTGTCAGGGCGTGTGGTTGTGTTCTCACTGAGCTTGGTGGGCAGACCAGCCACCCCTCACTGGACCTCTTTCCAGCCAGCCTGCCTGCCCTGCGCTACTACCTGCGCTTTAGCTAAGCCAGCTCAGGTCACACCACTTCTGCTGACCTGACTCACCCGTCTCTCCAGAATCTTGTCCAGAGGCCCCATGACCTGCAGGGCCTCTCGTAATCTGGCTCCTGCCCCTCTGGCTTCATTTCTGGCCCCATTCTCCTTGCTTGGAGTCCTGCTGGTGCAGTGGTTAAGAGTTCAGCTGTTCCTTAGAACCTGTGGGACAGTTCAACTCTGTCCTGTAGGGCACTGTTAGAATTGACACAACAGCAGTGGATTTGGCTTTCTCCTTGCTTGCTGGAGCCTCACAGGCCTCCTGCACTGCTTTAGACATGGCGAGTGGGTTACTGTCCCAGTGCCTCTGTGCTCACTGTTCCTTCTGCCTGGAGTCCCAGCCAGTTCTCACGTCGCCCCTGTCAGGGCTTCCCTCAGCCCTCACTGGGCAGCACACCCTTATTCCTTCTGCCGGGTTTACCTGTGTCAGAACCCTTACCTCCACCTGCTGTCACATGGTACCCTTTTCTCACACCCTCTAGCACATATGCAGCTGTCTGATCATTACTGTGGCTGCAGCCAAGGCCTACCTGGAGTAGTGTCGGGTGTCCAGTGTTTGGGGGAGGACTCCTAAGTGCTCTCCACAGTCAGTGGCCTGGCCTGTGCCTTCTGTCTGATTATCAACATCCCGCCCTTCCACCTACAACTTGTCTGGTCCCTGGCACTGGAGATGCTATTTACTGTTCACTACACATGTTGAGCTAAAATATTAAACAGAGTAAAAGTTGATCATGTTTTCCCCATGAAAAGGTGTTCGTATTAGTGACATGGCAGCTTGATCATCTCTTGACTTCTACCTATAAACTCAAGACTCTTCTGACAGTGTCCCTACCACCCTTCTCCAGGCTTGACGTAGTCAGGGTTCGTGAACAATACTCATTCATTTTATTTTCGTGGTGTGGAAGGGGGAAGGTAGACATGAGAAGTCTTAAAAATATATTTTGTTAAAATGCCACCTCATGAGGCAGTGGGTAGAGTGTGTGAAAAGATTAAACCAATAGGAGGAGTTGCCTAAAGATAGCTGGGAATTGGTCTGAGACACCCCTCACTGGGCCCTCCCAGCAGCCATACAGAGGGATGGTCTTTTCTAGGGCTCTGAACATGCAATTTTTCACTAGGAGTTGTTATTGACAGGTAAGTGTGCAATATTAATTTAGCCAGATTCCAGCATTTTCAGGATCACACATGAGTATTGTGAAATCATTGCTGAGACTGCATCATCAATTCAAATTTAATTAAAAGACATTGAATCAAAGAGAAGCGTGGTAAAGTACAATAATAACTGCAAGCATCCTGGTCAGTGTGTATCATAATCCTTTTTTTATTTTTTTCAATGGAGGCAGTAGGAGTGAGCAGGCTGACTTGCCACCTCTTTTAAGGAAAACAAGAACTTCACTGCTTCTAAGAGAAGATTGGTCTCCTTTGGACTTTGGAAGTGTTGAATGTGGTCTGGAGAATCATCAGGACTTTCAGTGATTTAGGTGAAAGGGTGCAGGAGGTAAACCCAAACCAAACCCACTGCCATTGAGTCGAATACGACTCACAGTGACACCATAGGACAGAGTAGAACTCCCCCATAGCGTTTCCAAGGAGCGCGTGGTAAATTTGAATTGTCAGCCTTTTGGTTAGCAGCTGTAGCTCTTAATCATGGCACCGCCAGGGTTTCTGAAGGGGGTAAAGCCACCTGATGTTCTATATTTGGACAGAACATTTCTCAACTAATTCCGAATACACATGAAAGGTCATCATTGCCACCTTACTTGAGCTGCACATTTTAAAAACCTGTAGATACTCTTTCTAAACAAAATTGTGTTTCATTCTCAGGAGCTCCTTAAAGTGACACAGGGCTTGAGGAAATGGTGCTGGCCTCTGGGGACCATTGGGAGCAGACATAGCCTGTAAAGGGCCATCCTGGGGCTACTGGACGGTGAGACCTCACCATCAGGGGTTGCAGCTCTAAGGTGAATGGGCCCTTCATCTTGAAGGGGTGGATTTCTAGAGCAGACCTTCGCTTCAGTTGGATTGGTTGACACAACTGCCAAAAGACCAAACCGGTTGCCGTTGCATCGACTCCGTGTGTGTCAGAACAGAGCTGTGCTCTTCAGCGTTTTCAGTGGCTGGTATTTCAGAAGTAAGTTGCTGGGCCTTGCTTCGCCAGGTGCTTCTGGGGGGACTTGAACCTCCATGCTTTTGGTTAGAGCAAAATGCATGTTAATCACTTGCACCATCCAAGGACTCCTCACCCAGCATACTTGAGGGAGATCAGGTATGTGGGATGTAGAGGCAGCCCCTGGGCTTAGAAGGTCTTCTGGGGTGCTGTTGAAGCTGGGGTCTCCACCTGGGACCTAAGTGGCTAGAGCAGTCTGATGTCTCCTAGGTACTAGCTCTATACCAGGCAAGACCTGGGTATACTCACCTGCTGCCTTGGGCTGGATTATATGGCTCAGAGAACATTTAACCATGTGTAAACACACACAAATCTTAGTGCAAACCACCCCAGAGTGAACTGTCCCCTCGTCTTTTAGGCTGACTTCTGAGAAAGGATGGCAGCTTTTGTGTTTTCCCACCTGGTGTTAACAGAAAGGCAAAGAAAGGTTTCTCCATGGGCATCTCTCTCTGCTGGGGCATCCTGAGACAGCCCAGCCTATATTTGAACTCTCCAGAGCAGCCAACCTGGCCCAGCTCACTGATTCCAAAAATCAATCGGCATTTCTCACAATGTGCCATCGCAGAATTCACAGCAATCCCTTTTTGGCTGTTGGCTTTATCTTTTTATCGACTAGGTCTAGAGGTCCAGGCAGAACTCCTCCCTGCTCTCTTGGAGCTGACATGCTAGGGCAGAGTTAGTGTGGTAGGGCCTGGGTGGCAGTTTGGCAATTAAAGGGGGCATTTTGTTTACCTTTCCTCTGCTGTGCTTTAATTCAAGTTCACAATCCTGAAGACACAAGAGCCACTGGAATCTCAATAGGCCAGTATGGCCACATGCTTCTCTTTCTTTTTTTCCGGTAGTTTTCTCAGAGATTTTGCATAGGTACAAAGTCACCTTGGTGGCCCCAAACCTGTGTGCACCTTATTTTAAAGCCAGGCTAAAATACAATGTTGCAAGATTAACCCTCTCTGCAAGGTTAACCCTCTGCAGAAGCACTTCTCTTATGTTTGAGGCTAACTTGACAAAGCCAGCTCAGTTTTTGTTAGGCAAATGCTGGTCTTATTTCATGAAGAGGAAATGCTAATACAACTTGATATAAGTGTGAGCCACTGGGAGACAGTCCTCTGCATTCCTGAGTCCCTCCAGCATGTCACTATTTGGGAAGGTCATCATGTCCTCGCAGTCCAGCTTGTTGTGTGTTCTCTGTTGACAGAGTGCAGCAAACAGGGTCAGGGGCCCATGCTGCATATTTAACAAGGAAATACTGAAAAGGTGGAGTAGTTTTCCCGCCATCTAAGTGCGGCTATGTGTGGGGCCCCTGCTGGTCCAAGGTGCTGTGGGCCCAGGCAGCTTCCCTGTCTTCTCATCCGGTACCCTGCCGCCCCAGCATCGGGGACCTTCTTCTCAGAGGGCTGTGTTAGTAATTGCTCAGTAGTGGAGAAATGGAATGATGGGCAAGGCCTGCACCTGAAAGGGAGCCTCATGTCCCCATTGCCATCCTCCGGGATGTCATCCTAAATTGCAGTACATCTGCTAACTAGGAGACAAGGTGTTACCTTCCGTTCCGAGCAGCTGCATTAATTACATCCTTTCGGACATCCCCTGTGCCTACCTACTCTGGCCAGCTTTCCTCGCTTTAAATTAATAGACCAAATTACAGGGAATGGGGGAGGGTGTCCCTGGAGTCCGGATGCCCTCTCCTCCATGGATGCTGATGATGATTCCAGCTCAGGACTGGGGCTGTTGGGGAACTGGGGGATAACCCTAGAAGGCAGTCCTAGGAGGTGTCCACCCACTTGCGCCAAGAGAACATGGCCTGTTGTCATTTCCTTTACTGCCCTGTGCCTTCATGGGGGCCCGAGAGGAGGGGCTGCACTGTCCCCTGCCTGTCTAATTGTCTGTACAGAGGATGAGACATGGGTGGCAAAACCAAAATCCAGAAAACAGCCCTTCTGCCGTGTTTCCCATTGTCCTGTCATTTCTGCAGCTGCTCTCTGAGGCAGGTGGTTTGGCTGACGGGACGTCCAGGGCCTGAGGGTGGACCTGGCTCCAGAACCGGAGCCTGCCCTTCCCACAGGGTCCTCAGCTGTTGTCTTCATCTGGGAACTGCCTCTCAGATCCATTGTGAAATGTCCATCAGCTCTCCGGTGTCTCTGCACTCACCGTCTGTGTGCTCCCTGCCATACAGATGGCCAGCGCTGGGCATGGGCCCTGGCATCCACTGGGTGCCCACTAGACAGTTGTTGAGCAAATGAATGTCATGGTGCTTGTACAATGATCGTTTGGGATGCTGCCTTCTTCCTGCCTCCCTGTACCTGGGCCCTTTCCCCATGGCTGCTACTGAGACGTGAAGAGTCTGGGCCCAGGTTTCAGGAGCCTGCCACTGGTGGAGGGCTCTGTAGCCTCAGCCTGGGGGTGTGGCTGAGCAGTGAAAACCTGGCTAAAGAACCTGAGAAAGACTTGTCCTCAGTTTTTCATCTCAATCGCTTGCTTCCGGCCACCATATTAGCAGGTTTCTGGAGGAACCTCCCCAGTAGCCCCTGCTATCTGGAACTCAGTGGCTTCAGTGTCTGTAACCTTGAAGGTCAAGTCCTTTTCAGCTGGCTGCTTCAATATGCTTAGCAGGCCAGCAGGGTAAGCAGCATCATTGTGCCCCATTTGTTATTCCCAAGAAGTCACTAAGTGTGAAAATGTGTGTTGTCTTGCTAATGGGACCCTAATGAAATATTAAAGCGAGTCTCTCCTTCTGGGGCCAAGCTACTCTCCCACAGATTTAGTCCATCTTTACATCCAGAGCCCCAGGGAATTAACATTTCTCAGTAGTTTTCAAAATAACCTTGGTATTTCTCTGTCATAACAGAGAAGTTCATAATTTCCATTTTGTGATTGTCCTGCTGGGTAAGGCTCTGTCCCTCTGCGGGGGGTGACATTCCTCAGAGGGTTATTCAGGCCATCTTCCACCACAGTGTGTCCTCTGTATAGCTGGGGGATTGGTGCCTGCTCTTTCCTTCTCTCTGTGTCCCCACCCTCCTCCTCAGCAGTAGACCAAAAAACAAAACAAAAAACACAAAAAACCAGTTGCTTCTCTGTCATGGCAACCCCTGGGTGATGCAGACAGGTAATGTGCTTGGTTGCTTACTGAAAGATTGGAGGGTGGAGTCTACCCAGAGGCACCTGGGAAGAAAGGCCTGGAGATCTACTTCTGAAATATCAGCCACTGCAAATCCCATGGAACATAGTTCTACTCTGACAGACATGGGTTCACCACTCAACAGAAGCCTCCACCCCAGTTCCTAGTGGACATGCTGTAATACCACACTGAACTGAGCTCAAGCTCTGAGCCAGACAGGCTGACAATCCTCCCAATGCCCGTTTGGGGAGATGCTTCCACTCTACAGGGAAGAAGGCTGGGGTTCAGAGGGGTTGTGTGATTCTTGAAGGTATACAGTTGGTAAGTCACAGAAGCAAGGCTTGAAACCAGCCCTGTCAGACTCCAGTGCCAGCTGCAGAACCACTGTGCTGTGTTGCCTCCTATGCATCTCCTGGCTACAGCCTCCCCAGGTTGCCACCAATGTGCCATGCTTCAATTTTTCCCTCTTGCAAAAAGGGCTTCAGTGCTACCTTTCCTGATTTGACTCATGGGAACCAGCATCACGGGTATATGTGAAAACTCCTGGCAACAAAAAGGCAGTGGGCAAGTTGGGGAGGGAGAGGTTCATGTTTCAGAGACCAGTGTCCCTTTCTCATCGAACATTAGATTCATGTCCTTGTCTTGGACCAGACTTCACTGCTTGGCCCTAAGACCCCTTGCCTAAATGCTGGGGAGATGGAGGTAGCCATCTCACTCTGGATCTGCTCAGGTTGGATGGTGCCCTCCCAAGGAACCACCTGGATCCACTTTGTAGATACCTGGCCCTACAGACCCCTTAGGAGACAGCCCAGGCATAGTGCTGTCATAGTAACAGGCATTTTACTCATGGTGCCCAGCACCCTACCTGACTTCCCAGGAGATTTTGGCCAGGGCCTGGCCCTGCCGAGGGTACCTTGCTCACCTGCCACCTTTGCTCCTTCCAGTGTAGACTCGGATTACCTCTTCTTGGAAGCTTTCCACACGCAAGCTTCTTATTCTGAGCTCTTCTCCTGAGCTTGTTCAAGTTGCTTTGCGGATGTGCATTTGTTTGATTGCCTCTTGCTATGCTTTGCCAGGCTCTGTGAACAGTGCTAGAGATTGCAAAGAAAAGTTCAGAGAATGGAGGTGGGGGGTGGGTAGGATCAGGAGAGGCTTCACAATGGAGGCGACATGGAGTTGAGTTTTGAAGTCACAGTAGAATGCTTGACAGGTAGAGATTGGGGCTTTCAAATGGACGAACAGTGTTGAAGCAGGTAAGAATGACTTTGGAGGCAAATCCATAGTCTTTATCTGGAGCGTCGGATGCACATATGCTTCTCCAAGTCTGTGCTGGGGTGAGGTTCTCCTCTCACATACGAACTTGCCACGTAAATTTGCAAACTCATCTTAGAAAAAGTGCTACATACCTCACTGCTGAATATCACTACAGCACTATCTTTACTTTGGAAGTACTCCTTTTGGGGAGCTATGCACTGACGCCCATGCCTTATCTACCCTTCAAAACAATTTTGGAACTCTTTTTTCTGGAATGACCATCAGAACTGTTTTCATATTACCCTTGATATCCTGAATGTCATCAAAATGTCTTCCTTTCTTTATTGCCTTTATCTTCAGGTAAAGAAAAAAGTCACTGGGGGCCAGATCAGGTGAGTGGGTAGGGTGTTCCAAAACAGGTATTTGTTTACTGGATAAAAACTCCCTCACAGACAACTGTACAATTAAATTCGCAAATTTGCCACTTGTGCACAATGGCCATTCTGGAAAGAGTTCCATAATTTCTTTGAAGGGTGGACTAGGAGCTGACATCAGTGCATGGCTTCCCAAGGGGAGTACTTGGATTGCAACCATAGTGATACTCAGCAGTGAGATATGTGGCACTTAGGACAGTTAAGTTTGTGGACTTAATTGTCAGATCATGTAGTCTCCCACTGCCTTTGGGACAACTAGCATAATCTTAATTATTTCTGAGCTGATCTGTTTGATGCCTGGCTCTTACACTTGAGTGTAGGTACAGAAAGGCAGAGCCCGTCTCTGACTTGTTTACTATTGGTCTCTCTTGTGCTGAACGATATCTGATATATTTAAGAGGTGCTACATAAGTCTGTTCAGTAAGTGAATTATGTACTTCAGCTAAGGTGAAACAAATTCACCCACACATACACACATATGCAAGACTACAGAGTACCTTGGCTGGTGGCCATCCTAAGGTCATGTACTGTGGCCTCTGAGTAGGGGGTTAGCTGAAGGAGTTCCTGCTCTGCTGTTCTCAGAGGCTGGTCTCCGGTGAACCCTTGAGGAGGAGCAGGGTGGCACTTGTGCATGGTTGGGCCAGCCAACTTTTTCTGTCTTTGAGATGCAGACACTCGGTTTGGCTTGAAGAAGTTGAGGACCTTCAGTTCAGCAGGCCTGAGAAACCAGGAGCTTCCGTTAGCCAGGAGATAGTAGGAGCCAGCAAACTCAAGGATATTGTTCAGCAGCTCTCTCTCCCCTCCACAGAAACTCTTGTCTCCATCTCCCCAGCTTTTTGTCTTAATTTATAAGCCTTCTGTAGTACCAATGAAGACATACTGTACTGCCTAAAAAAACACAGCTGAATTCTAATTCTGTGCTATTCGAAGTCATGTCTTTAGCCAGAGCTGCTTCAGAAACAAGAAAAGCAGGAGACTCAGCCTGGCTTGGGCTCTTGGACGTCACGAAGCTTCTGCTGCCTGTCTCCTAGTGGCCTCGGGCTTAATTAAGCCTTCTGATTTATTTTCCAATTCATTATTTCTTGAAAAAAGAAAAGCCGCTTTAATGGAAGCTTTTAAAATCTGGGAGCTTTGGATTCCTCGTCTTTGTCGGGCAAAAGTGGATTCGTTTAAGTAGTTTTATAAAAAATAAAAGTGCATTATATTTATGAAGGTTTCAAAGATTAGATTTCTCACTCATTTTCTCCAAGAACCTAAAAGTCAAACTCAGAAAGTGATTTTTGTAGTGGGGTGTGTGTTAGGAAATGCAGTTGTTTCCTAAGCACTCTTATTTCTGCATTTCATAAGTCCCTTGTCCTAGACACTTGGGGACTTGGGTATTATTTCCTTCCCTGCTCAGCTTACTGAATTGGGGGTGTCAATGCAAGCTGTAGTTGAAGAAGCTTCACAGGAAAAATAGGAGATGTCAGGTGGAAGTGTCTCAATAGAGCCAAGAGAACACTGGCTTTCAAGATGGGGTAACAGAGCAGTTGAAGGCAGAGAGACAGATGGAGAAGTGGCCTGAAAGGCGAGGATATGGCCGTGAGGTAGGGGAGAGCAAAGGCTCATCACACGGCCGCAGTGGCCTGGAGCCAAGAGGCAGATCTGGTGGGGGGATGCTGAGGGGGCCCTGAAGGTAGATGTGGGGAGCTAGGTTGGAAGTGGCAGCTGGACTCGGGTTTGGTAGAACCACGGTTTTAGGGTAGAAGAGATAGAGGCAGTCATGTGCGCATTTAGGAAGGAAGATAACAGATGAACTTTGCTGTTGCTGAAGGTTCTGTCAGGCTGGGACCTGGAGGCTAGGGGTAGCTCTGGTCACTTCTCCAAGTCCTTCTACCCCACAACCACACATCTCCAGTCCTACCTCCAGGCCACTCTTGGACTCTGGCATCTGGGACTGACTTCCCATGGCCTGTGATGGGTTCCTGACCCTTGGTGTGTGGCACTGGGGCAGGTCCTTGAGCACCATTCCTACCCTCCGGTTTCCAGGAGCCTCAGAGGTGACTGGACTGCCCAGGCAAGTGGACAAGACAGGAGCCAGAGGCAGGACATGTCTGAGTGTTTTTCCCTGATGCTTCTCTTTGCTTTCTCCTCCCACCAGGTGGAAGTCCCCAGGATGATGGAGACCTCTGGGTCCCATCCCTCACCACCATCAGCACAGAGCTCAGGCCTTTCTGAAACAGTATAGTATAGAAAGCACATCTGTTTTCTAAGACAGGGTGCTCAGAGAGATGGCCAAGTTGAGTTGGGAGATACCAGGAACCCAGGTCCGTGGGGCAGCTGGCCGAGTTCCTGTAAACCTCCCCTGCATCTGCTTGCAGTGGCTTCCTGCATGTCTTTGGGGACCAGGTGCTCCACCAGGGCACCTGCAGCTGACTTGTAGGCCACACACGGCTGTAGGCTGCTCACCTATTTGTCTTTGCCTAATGAATGAACCCACTGATTTTTGGGTTCCATGGCTGCAACATTGGGCTCAAGCATAAAAAGGATTCTCAGGATGACACAGGACAAGGCACTATTCGGCTCTTTTGTATATGGGGTTGCTATGAGTCGAAACCAACTTGATGGCACTTCAAACAGCAGTGAAGTTTTATATAAGGGATTTTACTTTCTTCTTTCTTAGTTTTTCCATAAACATATTCTGAACGCCTGCTTTGGGTAAAACCAGGCTCCTCAGGGCCCAGAGATGACCTGGTCACAATTCTGACCTCCAGGGAGTTTGTATTCTAGGGAGGGATGGGGGAAACTAAACTAATAGGCAAGTGTGTTCTAAACTAATAGGCAAGTTGTTCAGTCATTGCGCAAGTACATAATAGGTACGTATTCTGTGCCCGACACTGCTAGGGGTTACTGGTGTCAGGAAGACCACAACTGGCATGGCCTAACTGAGTTCCTGGAATGTTCAGCTTTGTGGGGTAGGCAGAGGCATGTTGCAACATGAGTGGAGAATTAGGCACCTCTGTAAGCCCACAGCAAAGCCCATGCAGCTGAGTGAGTGGGTCAGGGAAGACTTCTCTGACAAGTGATAGGAGTTAGTTGGCCAGGTGAGGTGGGTGCCAGAGGAAAGGAAGAGTGTCCCAGGAGGGGGAGTCTCCCTGTGAACATGTGGCCTCCAGAGAAAGCATGGTGTACTCTAGAAATGGAAAGAAGCCCAGAGGTGTGCTGCATGGTGAGGTCAGTTCTGGGTAGGGTTGGGGTTGTCCACAGGTACCACGGAATAAAGAACTCCATGAACCATGGTGAGGGGTTACATGAAGCCCATGAGAGGCACTGAGGATGTAACCAAGGGGTGACCTGGTTAACGTCCTGTGGCTGGCTGGAGAAGGCTGAGTGGCAAGATGGAATGCAAAGAGAACTCATAGAAGGCTGTGGAGTAGTTGTTTCTAATTTAGGTGACAGCGGGACCAAAGTATAGCCCCAGAGCTGGAGAGAAGCAAGTACATGCAAGAGATTTTTTCAAGATTCCTTTTTTTTCATTGTTGAAAATATACATAGGAAACATATACCAATTCACCAATTTATGTATCTGTAATACGGTAACATTGATTGCGTTTTTCAAATGCAGCCATTCTCACCCTCTTTCCAGTTTATTCCTCCTGTATTGACAAAGACTAACTTCACCCTAAGCTTTCTTTCTAACTTTTTGAGTAGATGCTATTGATTTTCAAGGAAAGGAATCTACAGGATTCAGTCACACCTCAGACACTGAGAATAACAGGCATGAGAGGGGTCAAGGGCAGTTCCAAGATTCCTGCCTTGGACAACTAGGTGGAGGAAGATTGAGATCACAGAGATAGAGTCCAGGGGGAGTACAAAAGAGCCCATTTGGCAGCCCCATGAGACACTCAGTGCAGTGGAAGGGAGAAGGACGTTGGATTTTATGGGCATGAAATACAGAAGTGAGGATGGTCGGGGACTTAGAGATTGGGAGTCATCAGGGAAGTCATGGACGCGATGGAGATATTCAAAGGGAGAGTGTGGAGCCTGAGAGGACTAGAGGGAAGGTGAGGGGTGGGGTGGGGTGGGGACCCATAGAGGGCATCCTAGGGAGGCCAGCATGTATGTCTTCTTTGACCCTTTGGACAATGGACAGTATTTCAGCAGGTAGACATCATGGGGCATTGTTGAAGGCCATTCTGATGTGACCAAGGCAAGGATGCAGACAGGTGTCTAGTTTGCCAGGGGTTTATTTGACCTACCAGCTAGTAGGCCCTGAATGCTGGTTTCTTTAGGCCTCTACTTTCCCCTCACTGGCACCCAGTGCGAAGACCTTCCTAGCTTGTTTGCAAAGAATTATGCCATGATTCCTAAATGCACTGCATGCCAGTGGCTTTGATGCTGATGAGTGTAAATGGATTAGAGGAGGAGAAGCCTTTCATCCAGTCCTAAACCAGCTGCTTCTGGAAAATACTGAACAATAATAATACATATTTTTTAACCCAGAAGAACTTTACATTCACGCCTGACTGACGCTCAGACTGCATCTGTCCCAGGAGCCAGTGATCAGCCTGAGTTTGGGTAATGTATGCAAAGGCCCCACTGCTGCTCCACATCCATCATCTGATCTGACAGAATTTACATCATTAATCATTGGCGGTAATAGAAAAGTCATTGGAATAGAATGTTGTCACAGGATAAATGTCTCCCAATTGCATATAAATGTCTCAGCTCTACTGTACTGTTTGTGCTTGAGAACTACTGTGTCTCCTGAACAGTGTTTATCTGGCATCTAGAAACCATCAACAATGCCAACAGTGGCTTCCACAGAAGCCAGGAACTTCCCATCTGGTCCTCAGGCCTCAGAGGCATTGTACACACTGTGTGTCTGCCCACAGCTGGAGATGAGCAAAGGAAGGGAAGACTGGGTCTCTTGGGACCTTTTGGTGGCCAATCCATGCTGGTTAGAAAACACACAAGTTCCAGGAATTCTCAACCATGTTACCCCAGCTTGTCCTCTCCATGGTTTTGTACCATTTGATGGAGAAGAAGAGCGGGACCACAATGACTTCAAATTCAGGGGCCAGCTGCTGCAAATGGACCACAGGTTACAGAGGATCAGGGTGAGGTGACCAGCATGCTGGAAGAGAAAGAACTCAGTATTTGAAGTCTATTTACCACTTTAGAAATGAAGTCCGCAGCATTTTCTGGCTGGCGTCTCTCTGTTTTGTGACCTGAAAACACTCTGTTTTTGGAAAGTGCAGATCTGCTGACACCTTTTTCTGAAGGTCTATGTATTTCTCTCTGTGAGCCACCCTGCCTTGGATAACCAGATGTTGGCTGGAGGAGCCATGTGGCTTAGGAAGCAAGGTGTTTTTTTTTTTTTTAGCTGGGATTTGGAGGAATTATTTCTGTTTGAGTCTTCATCTCTCTGTCCACTCAGGGTCTTAGAACCTGGCAGGGGTCAGGAGGCACAGTGGACACCAGAAGCAGGGCAGGCACACGAGGGTGTCCACTGGTGGAAGGGTATGATGTAGAAGCTTCCATGGAGGATGAACTCCTCATTATGGAGTGTTGCAAACCTGATAAGCTGGGGCAGGACTTTGTAGGGCGCCTTTGGCACGTGAAGTAGGTTCCACTTTTCTGTGGGGAGTTTCATAAATCATTGCCTGTCAGTGATCTGAGATTGCCTGGCTGGGGTGGTTGCCAGTCTTTGAATATCACGAACTGGTAAAATTTCAAAAACATTGCTGGAGTTGACATGAGAAGGGATAGCCAACTTTTAACATGACTGAGCAAAGCCAATAAAAGACAATTGCCACCTACCAGACTGTCACTTCATAAAGAACATTTTAACACCAAAAATATGAGAAGAACATATTTTCAGGATAAAGAAGTTTCTTTTAAATGGAATGAATTTTGCTTTATGAAGAATTTGTTCCACTCTGTTCTCCCCAACCCCCCTGGTTTTGTTGAAGACCAGCAAAAACCTGTTTCTGGTTCACAGTCTGATTTACGGAGCCAGTCACCTGGTGTCACAGATGAGCAAGCTAGGGTACAGAGGGATGAGGCCTGGCCAGAGTCCCACAGTGATGAGGCTTCTGTGTCCTTCCAGTTATTTCTGGCTTCCTCATAGGTCACCCCAGACTTAGTGAGTGAAGCAGCAATCATTTGTTATTGTTTTCTCTCTGGGTTCTGGGGTTCCGTTGGCCTGGGCCAGGCAGTTCTAGCTTACTCGCCAATCTTGTCACCTGACAGTGGCTGGGTGGAGTCTTCTTGAAGGCTTCCTCACTCTTAAGAAGCTGCAGCCAGCTAGGGGCAGAGCAGCAGGATGTCTCTGCCTGTGTATGATATTCTTAAGTGGTGCTCAGGGCTCTGATGGTGAGAGAGAGTGCCAGGTGGAAGCCTTGGAAATGACATAGAGTGACTTCCATCACATTTTGAGTCAGGTGAGTCATGAGAGCCAGGCTTCACTCAAGGGGAGTGGAGTTAGACTCAACTTCTTGATGCGAGGATTGCCAAAGAAGTTGCAGACATAGTGTTGCAACCACCACGTGAATCTAATAGACTAAGTCCAGTGCACACCTGAAAGGCCAGGTTTTTAATTTGGAGGCATGCTGGGGTCTGGACCCCACAACCCCACTACCTTGAGTGTTTTAGGAACCAACCTGGTGGAGGATAAATAGGCTGCTCTCCCACTGATGAGTGGCAAGCTCTGCTTTCTAGTCTCTGCTTGCACTTCTATGAGGTAATAAATTTCGTGAATAAGGTAGATTCCATCAAATAAGTATCAATTAAGCTCTTTTATGATCATAACAGAGGTGATGAATTAAAGTCAATTTAGAGAAATAACCAGTAGAAGAACAGAGAATTCAGTAATACAGTTTAAACTCTCAGAATCCCAGGTGCTCAGTCAAGCTTTATAAGATGACTTTCAGCCCAACTGAGCCTTTCTGGCCCTTGTTGGGCACCGCTGTGAGCAAGGGACTGGGCTGGGGAGCCTGAAGAAGTGGACAGAAGAGAAGGACGCAAGAAAGTTTATGCTCTGGAATAGATATGACCACATTAAAGGGCATTCCCATCACCCCATTCAGGACGAAGCACAGCAGGGAGTGAGGACCCACCCTTCTTTTTATTTTTTATTGTTGTGGTAAATATATCTGTAACAAAACATTTGCCATGTCAGTTGTCTTCACTTGGTTCAGTGACATTTTTTTCATCACACTGTTCATTACCCTATCTATTCACAAATTATACCATCATCCTTAACAGAAACTTTGTGTCCCGTAAGCACTGAGTCTTCCTTTACCCCTCCAGCCTGCCCTCCTACCCTTGATAACCACTAATAAACTTTGATCTCTACAAAACAAAGCCAAACAAGCCAATTGCTGTCAAATTGACTGACTCACAGCGACCCCATGTGTGCTAATGTAGACCTGTGCTCTGCAGGTGTTTCAATGGATAATTTTTCAAAAGTAGATTGCAAGGCCTTTCTTCTGAGGTGTCCTTGGGTCAACTCTTAACAGCCAACCTTTTGGTTAGTAGCTGAGCATGTTAACTGTTTGTGCAACCCAGGAAGCTCTTTGGTCTCTATATTCTTGCCTATTCTAGGTATTTTGTATGTGAGAGCCTACCCTTCTTGACTCCCTATTTCTGGGTGTGGACTAGTGGACTGCTGGCTTTCAGTCCTAGGACATAGAGATGCTGTGTTCAAGGGTGTTCATTGTAAGGGTTCTTAGGAAAGGAGGAAGAATGATAGGCCATCTCTGCCCATATAGCCAGGCCTTGAGGAAGAGTCACAGTGCCTGGCTCCCAGCACTGTGTTCCAGCATGGCACATTCAGGGTCCAGGTGAAATGCAGGGGAGTAGATGTGGTGGGAAAAGACTTTTTCCACCACCGTGTGAAGAGTCTAGTGATCAAGAAGTGGGCAACCACACAGCTGGTTCTCCCTGGCAAGGAAATGGCAGCTGGTTGTGTATTTAGGATCAGCTGTGGTGGGAAGAAGAGCTGGGGTATATGTTAGTCACTGGTTTCTTCATCATTGGAAATCAGGCCTTGCTGGTCCTGGTCTCTGCCCCTAAGGTCTCACCTAGCATGTGCCCTTGAGTGGCCAGGCTTCCACAGTGACCTTCCCTTCACCTCCTTCTTCTCTTGGGCACATAGTGATGCATTCAGCCTCTTTGACCATTCCTTTTGGAGAGGAAGGTGTGTTGCTGGCCTTGGACAAGGCACAGGGTTGTCTCAGAGGAAGATGATGGAATGTGTCTCAGTGGACCTGAGTGAGAACAGTGGCCAGGTGGAACCCAGGACCCAAGAATGCCCACTGCCAACTCACTCTGATGGAGACTAATAGTGATTAATAGTCATCAATAATAATTAAAGCACCTGTCATATGTGAGGTTCAGGATGGGGTAGTAATCAGACAGATACTCTCACCTACCCTCTGTACCTGCAGAAAAGATCAGATTCCTTCTCTCTAACCCCCAGGACCTGCTAGGTTTGGCGGGTAATTGTTTTATGCCACAGCTCTTGTCACAGGGAAGGGGAAAAAGAGTTCTCCAAGACAGAGAGTTCATCAGAAACAAGGACCCTCCCTGCCAAGGCTCCCAGGCAAGTTGGCCTGTAGCCCCTCCAGCAAAGGGAACACCAGGGTGTATTCACCAGCAAGAAAACAGAAACTCATCCAGCCTCCTAATGGGCTGCTGGAGCCCACATGAAGCCCAGCCTGGCCCCTGGTCCCGATTCAGTCATTTGATAGAGATTGATTGAACGTCAGCCAGGTGCCAGGCACTCTTCCAGGGACTGGGTGTAACTACTGTACCGAAAGAGGAATCCCCTGCTCTCTTGGAGCTTGCCTTCTAGCTGGGGAGGCAGACATGAAAAGAAAAAAGACGGTGGGAAGACTGATGGAGAAGAATCGAGCTGCTGGGAGGGGTGGTCCTCCCTTTTAAATGGAGGAGGGGGGAGGGATGAGTCAGGGAAAGCCTCCAAGAAGTAAATGCCGTTTCAGCGGAGTCTTGAAGCAGCCAGGATTCCCAGTGCCTGACTTCTCTGTCCCTCTGAGCTGAGATCTCCAGGGTTGTGCCGCTTTCGTCACCCCCCTACCTCATGCAGAGAAGTGTAACTGCCCTGGGTGTGTGTGGCACCTCGCAACAGTGTCTGTTAACGCAGTACAGCCAGCAGTGTATCTGTGGAAAGTGGTGCCTGTGGCAAACACTAAAATTGCTCCCCTTCCCACACGTCTGACTTCCCTGTTTGAGATCACTTGCCCGTAACATCAGCTCAGAAGTACAAGTCAGGCTCATCAGTCTTTTAATTAACATACGACTGTGCTTGAGGGAGGACACACAGGGTTAACAGACGCTGCTCCGTGGTGCCGTGTGCCCAGGGTCGGTACAGCACCCGAGACACACCACTGCCCTGCTGGCCACTGCCGGGTCGCGGAGGACTGCCCGGTCGCGGAGGACTGCCCCTCTGGCCCAGCCCCTCTGCCTCCTTCACGCACTGCTTTTCCGCTCTGCTCTTCTGATCTGGTCCATGTGAGGAGGAAGTATATATTTAGATTCTTCTGTACTTTCCGTGGTAACAGTAGCTTTATTCCTGGTGAAGAATGAGGAAAATGGGTCAGCTGTATTTACTAAGAAGCGTGTTCGAGCTCCTTTTCCGAGGCTATTTATAAACTTTAAAAAATATGTGCTAAGTTTTTTACATCTTACTGGAAGCCAGCATGCCTATGAATACCCTTTCTATTACTATGCCGGAGAACTGAGCACTTGGGAATAGAAGCAGGTTGAGCGGGTGTCTTGGTTATCTAGCGCTGCTACAACAGAAATGCCACAAACAGGTGGCTTTAACAACCAGAAATTTACTTTCTTGACTGTTGAAGAGGCTAAATGTTGAGCTCTAGGGGAAGGAAGGCTTTCTTTTTCTATCAGCTCTGGAGGAGGGTCCTTGTTTTTTTTTTTTTTTTTTTTGAGTTTCTGTTCCTGGGTGATCTTCATGTGACTTGGCATCTCTATGCTCCCATCTCGGCTTGCTAGTTTTCCTTTAATCTCTTTTATTTCTCCAAAGAGGTTGAGTCAAGATACACCCTCCACTAATCCTGCCTCATTAACATCACAAAGATAACCCATTCCCAAGTGGCATTATTACCACAGGCATAGAGGTTAGGATTTACAATATGTCTTTGGGGGGGGGGTAGATAATTCAGTATGTAACAGTAGAGCAGATAGAACTCTTGCAAAATAGAAGTTTTGATGAGTGCTGGCAGCCTGCCTACCTCTCGGTCTGATTTCTCCAGGAAGTTTTCATGTGATCTTGATCTAGCTATCCTGGGTGTTCTGTGGGGACAGGGAGTGGCCTGCTCTGACTGCAAAACCCCAGACTTCGGCCACACTGGGTCCTCATGGCTGGTGTTCTTCTCCTTTGCCTGGACTCTGAACTGTGAGGAGTGGCTCGGGCTAGTGACTGGGCATGCTTTTGGCTAGCCTGGGGACTTGGGCAGCTATTTGTGAGTCGGCTCCTTCTGGTCTCTTCTCCTGCTGGTGCTGAGCCGTGCCTGCTGGCTATGCTCTCTGGAAGCTCTGCCTGACTCAAGCGTCCCTTCTCCTCAAGTCCTCATGCGATCTCTCTGCTTCCAGCATCTCTCCTGTCTCTGATGTCCCACCCTGTGCACAGTGGGGTCACATTCACTCAACGCTGTATCCTACGTGCAAAGAGCATGCAGTGTCTCTCCTCTCTCCAAGTGATCTGCCCTTCTTTGTGGGAGGGGAGGGCTGGGGTCCCAAATTGTGGGTTCCACTGAAGAGCTGGAGGTTTGAGTCCACCCAACCTCCAGGTTTGAGGTACTTTAGAAGAAAGGACTGGTGATCTATTTCCAGATGGCCATTGGGAAGTCTGTGGAGCTGTTCCACTCTGACGCACACCGGGTTGGCTTGGTGTTTTGAGTCAGCGTTCAGTCTTTCCAAGTGCGCTTTCCCTTGGTCCCCTCTGCCCCTTGAGGAGTAGGGAGGGGTGTACCTTGTAACCAGAGGTGGTAGCTGAGGAAAAGGATTCCACATCTTGGCACTGGGCACTTACTTCTTCAAGACTCTATCCAGCCTCTGCTGCAGACAAGCTGTACTGTTAAGCCCAGGGGCCACTAGTCCCATCTGGACTTAGGGGGAGAATTTCGGCACCCTGGTCCCATTGTTGGTCCCCTTCTAAAGAGACCTGTTCATCCTGACCTCAGGATCACCCCACGCCAAAGCACTGGGCCCCTTGAGCTCATCTACCCACTGAGGGTAGTAGTGAGGGGAATAGTAGATGGGAGAACTGTAGTGGGGGGAGGAACACAGACTGGGTGTGTTGGGGACATCATGTCTCTCCATGCCTCCTGTGCTGTGGGTATCATGTTGGTAATAAAAATGAGAACAACCGCAGCCATCACTTGCTATGTTCTTACTCTGTACTGGGTGGTATTCTCTGCCCTTTCCACGTATGTACCAATGTCGTCTTCCAGGCAAAGAAGGTTGTTAGGAAAATGAAGTAAGTTATTTGAAGTCAGTTGCTTAGGACAGTGCCTGGCCATCAAAAGTGTGTGGTTCTAAATGTTAGGGTGATGACTGTCATCATCATCTGTCTACCTGATCTGTGTTGGGAGGGGCCTTTGGCCACATTTCTCCTAGAGCAGACATTTCTAAACTTTTGTGATTCATGGCACCAATGGCATCCCAAGGCCAAAAGAAATACCTGGGAATTCCATTTAGTAAGCAGTTAGGTTCAAACAATGTAACAAGTCGTTACATCCTCACAACTTAATATTGTTGTTAGGTGCTGTCAAGTCCATTGTGATTCATAGCAACCCTATGTGCCACAGGATGAAACGCTGCCCAGTCCTGTGCCATTCTCATGATCCTTGTTACGCTTGAGCCCATTGTCTGTGTCAACCCATCTCATTGAGGGACTTCCTCTTTTCTGCTGACCGTCTACCAAGCATGGTCTGCTTCTTCAGGGACTGGTCCCTCCTGACAACATGTCTAAAGTATGTGAAATGAAGTCTTGCCATCTTACTTCTAAGGAATATTCTGACTGTACTTTTTCCAGGACTGATTTGTTTGTTCTTTTGACAATCCAGGCTATATTCAACATTCGTCACCAATACCATAACTGAAAGGTGTCAGTTCTTTAGTTTTCCTTTTCATTGTCTAGCTTTTGCATGCACAGGAGATGACTGAAAATACCATGACTTGGGTCAGGCACACTGGTAAGTATTGCCTGAAAAAGCTAACATACCTGCCGGTCCCTGTGAGTTCACTGAGGCCTCCCAGGGTGTCTTGGTGGAGGTTTGAGGACCATGTTAATGGTGGCTTGTGGCTTTTCCCTGATTATCCTGGGGAACAGACTGTCCCCAGGTTATCAAGTTCCTACATACCATCTGGGGGTTGGTGCAGGAGAAGTGACAGGTGCTCACCTTTTCTCTCTGAAAATACCATGACTTGAGTCAGGCAAACTTTAGTCCTCAAAGTGACATCTTTTTAACACTATCAAGAAGTATTTTGCAGCAGATTTGTCCAGTGCAGGGCATCTTTTGATTTCTTGACTGCCGTTTCTATGGGTATTGATTGTGGATCTGAGTAAAGAGAAATCCTTGACAACTTCAGTCTTTTCTCCATGTATCATGATGTTACCTATTGGTCTTCAAATTAATAGCTGTTTGAAAACATAATAGGCATACATTTTTATTTCATTCCTAAATAACCAAATTTTTGTTATTAGGGCTAGGGTCTCCTAGTGCTGTGATAACAAGTACTGCAAGTGGGTGGCTTTGAGGTACAGAGTTTGATTTTCTCATAGTTCTAGAGGTTAGAAACTGGAGATCCGGGGCATTGGAAGAGCGGGGCTCTGTCTCTCTTGGTCCACGTGGAGGTCCTTCCTTGTCTTATTCAGCTTCTGTAGCCCAGGATATTTCTTTGTGCTGCCTTGACTTGTAGATGGGTCCTCACATGGCATGTTCCTTTCCTGTGTGTCTCTTTTCCCTTTGGACCCACCTTGCTCCAGCATGGCCTCATTAATGTAACAGAAGAAAAATAATTTCTAAGCAGGGTCAGACTTACAGGTAGAGGGTTTAGAACTTCCACATGTATTTTTAGGGGACACAGTTCAGTTGATAATACTTACCAATGGGGAGGGTGTACCCTTTGAGCACTGGACAACTTCTCAAATTCTGGAATCAGATCAGACACCGCCACCCTTATTTCCTGTTATGTATTGATTTTTGTGAAGTACTGGCTTTTAATCTCAGCAACTGCTGAACAGCCAGCTTCACAATGACATAGCATCCTCAAAAGGGATGTAATGTGATCTAATGTCCAGACTGTAAACTCCCCAAGCTGGTAGCTCCTGGAGTGTCTGGAAAGTGCCCAATAGCTGGTAAGTATTGCCTGAAAAAGCTATCATACCTGCCGGTCCCTGTAAGTTCACTGAGGCCTCCCAGGGTGTCTTGGTGGGGATTTGAGGACTGTGTTCATGGAGGCTTGTGACTTTTCCCTGGTTATCCTGGGGAACAGACTGTCCCCAGGTTCTCAAGTTCCCACATACCATCTGGGGGTTGGTGCAGGAGAGGTGACAGGCCAGGGCAGGCTCTTCTGTGCTGAGTGTCCTGTTCTCCCATGTAGGGTAGAAGGACATCTTCTCCATGCTTGTGGAAGGACACAATGATCTGAATCCTCTAGGACACTGACTCAGAAAACCTTTCCATTCAATCCAGGGCTTTCAAGTCTTTGGGTGTTACTGGTACTAACAAAAAATTACACTTGCCACTCCAAGCTGAAAATTACCTTCATTGCTTTGGGGGGTGTGTGCCCTCCTCTCGAAGTCCGGTATTGAAATCCAAGGCTTCAGTGGTTGGGGAACCCATCTAGATTTATGAGATAGGGAGTTGGAGAATTATTTGGGCTGTGTCTTATTCAACAGGTACTTCTTACCAGGGTGCTTGCTCCTGCTAGTCCAGGTGAAGCCCTTCTCTACTTTACCTTCGCTCACACCTGCCCTTCCTGCTATAATCTACCCCAGTGTCTTCATTACCTCCCATGTCCCTGGAAAGATGCTTCTGGCTATGGTTCCATCCCTCCTTGTCATTCTCCCTCCACCACTGGTCTTCTGTCAATCCAAGCTGTTGTCAAGCCCACTCACCCCAAGACCTTTGTACTTGCCATTCTTCCTGCCTAGAGCCCTTTTCCTTCCTCTCTTCCCATGGCTGGCTCCAGCCTATTTTCCATGTCTCACTGTAAATGCCTCTTATCAGAGAGGCCCTCCACAAGCACCTTGTCTAGAGAAGGCCCCTGGTACTTCTGTTTTACTTTGGTGGCCCCTTTAAATGCCAGCTATGTGCAGAGACCACTTTCATGTCCTTGTTTCTTCACATGCAGCCAGTGCCTGAATGGATGTCACAGGTACCCAGTGAGTCTCTCTCATGAGTGAGCACTTTCACAGATGAGCACTTTTCTTTTTCTTTAAATGAAAGAGACTTATAGGGCCCCCAATTTTTCATTGTGCCAACAAAGATTTAGAAAAATTCCAGCTACCATGTATCAGCATTCCACCAGAGAAAAGCTAGAAGAAAGGACATCATTTCAGAATAAAGGGCAGTTTAAATGGAATGATTGGGCTTTATTGAAAATACATCACACTGTCCCTTTTCTCGTTTGGTGTGGGATAGAGGAAAACTGAACAAAATGACACAAGTCCCTCTGTAAGCACTTGGGAGATGTGCGTTTTTCCCTTGTAGAATTTAGTAATTCATTCAGCACAGTAAGCCACTCAGCACTGTCCTTGTCTTCTTCTCGTGGTGTTTGTCTCCTTTGCTAAGCTGTAAACTTCTTGTGGGGAAGCCATGCTGTAGACTTTATCTCTCACATCCTCTTAGCTTGCCTTTGCACGAGCTATTCACACTGCTATCCATGGAAGCAGCAGTCAAGAAATTGAACGTTGTGTCACATTGGGCAAATCTGCTGCAAAAGAGCTCTTTCAACTCTTTAAAAGCAAAGACATCACTTTCATGACTAAGGTGCACCTGACCCAAGCTATGGTATTTTCATTCATCTTCATGCGTGCGAAAGTTGGAGAGTGAAAAAGGAAGACACAAGGTGTGAGGCTTTTGAATCATGGTGTTGGCAAAGAACACTGAATATACGAGGTCTGACAATGAAGTCAGCGAACTTACTTGTTCTAAGTGCTACATGCCTCATTGCTGAATATCACTAAGGTCACCTTTGAAGTACTGTCCTTGGGACACATATTCAGCAGTGAAGTTTGTAGCAGGTTTTATAGGATGAGTTCATGAACTTAATTGTTTGAACTCATACGATGACAGCTGTGGTGCACATTCCGGAAAAAGAGTTCCAAAAGTGCTCTGAAGGGTAGACTAGTGCTGATATTGGTACATAGCTTTGCAAGGAGAGTACTTTGAAGGTGATCCTAGTGATATTCAGCAATGAGGTATGTGGCACTTTTTCTAGGGTGAGGTCATGAACTTAATTGGCAGTCCTTGTACCGTGGGCTGCCAGAGGAACAAACATCTCTCTCTTGGAAGAAGTATAGCCAGGATGCTTCTTAGAAGCAAAGATGGTGAGACTTCAGCTCTCTTACTTTGGACATGTCATCAGGAAAGATCAGTCTCTAGAGAAGGAGATCATGGTTGATAAAGTAGAGGGTCAGCAAAAATGAGGGAAGCCTTCAATGAGATGGATTGACGCAATAGCCACACCGATAGATTCAAACATACCTACAACCATGAAGATGGCACAGGACCAGGCACTGTTTCCTTCTGTCACATAGGAAGTTAACACAGGATGGAGCCAACTCTATAGTTACTACAACGTTCCCTCTGCTTGAAATGCTTTTGGTAAACTCTGGATACCTAAACTCGGCTGGAACACCCTCTGCTGCTGAAGCTGTGCAAGAGCCTCCCCCGTCACTCTTTGCTCTTGGGTCACCTTCAGTGTTGTGGTCATCTGTCTACACACCAGTCTCCTAGGGCAGGAGGATGGGAAGTTGGTCTTGCTCCATTTGGTGTCCACATTGTGGGGCCTGCAGGACATCTCCCTCTTGTGGTACTTTGTGCTGCATTAATACATCAGAGGACAAAGACCTTGGACTGGTAGTGACTGTCTATATGCATGTAGTAGGCAAAAATTCAGGCCTCAGTGCAGAGATGTGAGGCTTTCTATGTCTTTCTATAACTGAGTTTAATTTCTATTTCAGTCCTTTATTCCAGCAGGCTACAGAACACAATTTCATTTAATTCTGGATTTTCTCAGATAATTTTAAGTCTTCTGCAAATCCATGCCTGGATGTGTTTGTGTGTGAAGAGTGGGTAGGCGAGGGGTCTGGTCTCCAGCTGGCATCCATGCTGACTAAGCCCCTTCACTCAGCCTCAAGGCCTATCTTTTCAGCCCCTTCTACACCCCTAGGCTGTTACTAGGGGTGGAGTGATCCTTTGGCTGTCTTACTGCATCCATCTCTATTCTTGGGGCACAAAGCAGACACTAATTAAGTCCCCTTGAAAAGGCAGGCACAACTGCCTGCTCAGAGCAGGACGCCTCTGAGTTCTCATCCCACCCCTCAGCAGCCCTGGCTAGTGGGAGGTGGTACTGCTCACTGAGTCTGACTCTGCTCCTCTTCCTCTGGCTTGGACCTGTGGTAGGAACTTCCCCTTGCTGGCCTCAGCACCTCTCAGTTTGTTCTGCAGTCTAGGCCTTCCCTTTGTGAAACTGTGAAGCCAAGGTTTTGATGCGTCTGCCCTCTGGTTCTGTGTAACAACTCTTCCCTGAGGTAGAGATGCCTTCGGCCCAGTTGGAATGAAAGGCTCTGAGGTGTGGGGCCAAGAGGAGACTCTAGTCACACCTCCAAGTGTTAACCTGCTGTGGCTGTGGCCTTGACTAGGCTTTTGTGGGAAGGCATCTGGGATATCTGCTTTCTGAAGAAGGAAGGTGAGTGTGGGCTGAGCATCACCCACCCACCCACAGGGAGCATCTTTCAGATTTACTCAGGGTGTCTGTGCAAATAAACCTGGAAGCTTTTCAGCACTCTTGTGTATTGGGTATTTGTACTTCCTTCACCTCTGAGGTTTCAGAAGTAATACATGTTCAGAGAAGAAAACTGAGGAAGCATAGAAAGGCAAGGAGTCAAAGTCACTTCTCATCACCTGAAGGTGGCCTCTTCACGTTTTGGTGTCTCTACAGATAGTGTAGTCATAGTGAAAGCAGTGACAATGACAGGACTAAATGTAGCTCACACTTACAATATGCCAGGCTTATTAAGTCTTAACAACACTATGAGGTTGATGCTATTGCTAGCCTTATTTTATGTGTGAGTAGATGGAGGCCTGTAGAATTTAGGTAATGTGGCTAAGCCCAGACAGAGAGACAGCCATCCCAACCTGCAGATGTGTGCACTTAGGGGCAGGATATAGATGATGATCACTTTCCCCAGTCAGAGCTCTCATTCTGATAGTTTCTTCCAGGATAGTAAGCCTATAATGTATTTCTCTGTATCCTCAGGCCCTAACACCTCAATGGGCTGAATGAATGTATGGCAGGGGACTTTTTGAATTCTAAGGCGATGTTGTTGTTAGATTCCATTCTGTCTCCAACTCATGAATGAAATGCTGCCCGGTCCTATGCCATCCTAGTCATCATTTGCAGATCAGAACTTTGTGATCTGTGAGGTTTTCATTGACAGAGTTTCAGAAGTAGATGACCAGGGCTTTCTTCCTAGTTCTTGTCTTAGTCATCTAATGCTGCTGTAACTGATATACCACAAGTAGATGGCTTCAACAGAGACAAATCCATTACCTCACTGCCTAGTAGGTTACAAGTTCAAATTCAAGGTATGGGCTCCAGGGAAAGGCTTTCTTTCTGTTGGCTTTGGAGGAAGGTCCTTATCATCAGTCCTCCCTTGGTCGGGAGCATCTCAGCACAGTAATCTCAGATCCAGAGGATGCACCCTGCTCCCGAGACTGCTGCTTTTTTAGGGGTATCAGGTCTCCCTATCTCTGTGCTTGCCTTTCTCTTTTATATCTCAGAGGAGATTGGCTTCAACCACTATCTAATCTTGTTGTTGTTAGGTGCCACTGAGTCAGTTCCAACGCATTGCAACCCTGTGTCATGTCCACAGTCATTTTTTTTGCTTAAGCCCATTGTTGTGGCCACTGTGTCAATCCATCTTGTTGAGGGTCTTCACCTTTTTTGCTGACCCTCCACTCTACCAAGCATGATGTCCTTCTCCAGGGACTGATCCTTCCCGACAACATGTCCAAAGTATATAAGATGCAGTCTCGCCATCTCTGCTTCCAAGGAGCACTCTGGTTGTACTTCTTCTAGAATAGATAGATCTGTGTCTTGCATGGTACATCCAATCTTGTAGACCTCATCAACGCAACTGCTGTTAGTCCATTTTACTAAATTATAATGATAGAAGTTATAACATATAGGAAAATCCTGTCAAATGACAAAATGGTGGGCAATCATACATACTGGGAATCATGGCCCAGCCAGGTTGATATACATATTTTTTGGAGGGCACACTTCAATCCATGATATTCATCTTAGGCTAGCAGCTCCACTGAAATACATTAAGCATCATAGCAACACACAAGCTTCTGTTGATGGGTGGCACTGCACGTGAGCTACATTGGCTGGGAATCCATCCTGGATCTCCTGCCTGGAAGAGAGTTCTAATGCTGAACCACCAGTTACTGTTCCTTTTGGAGGTTCATTTTCTTTTCTTTCCTGTACCGATGGTACCTGTACATCCCAAAACCTCCTTGTACAACCTCAGTGGGCACCATTCACATTATATTCTTTATTTTAAGCACAGCTTTGTGGAGGCATTATTGACCTATAATAAACTATACGTATTTAAAATATACAACTTGTTAAGTTTTGGTGTTAGAATTGATTCAACAGCTGTAAGTTATATACATTCTTGAAACCATCACCAAACCAAGATAACAAGTATATCCATTTCCCTCAAAAGTTTTCTTGAGCCCCTGTCATGGATTGAATTGTGTCTCCCCCAAAGATATTTATAGAATTTGGCTAGACCATGATTTCTGTTGATGAGTGATGTTCCTATGTGCTGTAAAACCTGCATCTTTGATATTAATGAAAACCCTGGTGGTGTAGTGGTTAAGTGCTGCATCTGCTTACCAAAAGGTCAACAGTTGAAATCTGCCAGCCACTCCTCGGAAACTCTGTGCAGCAGTTCTACTCTGATCTGTAGGTCAGTATGAGTTGGAATCCAGTTCATGGCAGTAGTTTTTGGCTCTTTGGCTTATAGTGTTATGGAGGGAGGATGGGCAGCAGTTGTGTTGGTGGGACAGGACTCAGTGTGTAAGACTGTGTTGTGCCTTGAGGGAATCTCTTGGAATACGAAGGAAAGGGAAACAAGCAGAGGTTTGGGGAACTCAGACCCCCAAGAAGCAGTGGGTCATGTTCCCCAAAAGCTGTGCTGGGAGTAGAGCACATCCTTTGAAAAGGACCCAGGGTCCCTGTGTCTCAGAAGCTCCAAGTCCAGAGGAAGACTGATGACAAGGACCTTCCTCCAGAGCCAACAGAGAAAGCCTTCCCCTGGAGCTGACACCCTGAGTTTGGACTTGTAGCCTACTGGGCTGTGACAGAGTAAAGTTCCACTTTTTAAAGCCATCCACTTGTGATATCTCTGTTATAGAGGCGCTAGATGAGTCAGGCAGTCTCTTTGTAACCGCTTGCTCCATGTCCTCCCTGCCTCCTCCCCAGGTGACCACTGATCTGCCTTTCATCACTATAAGTTAAGTGTGCATTTTCTAGAACTTTATAAAAATAGGATCATGCAGCAGATACTCCGTTTTAGGCTGACTTTTTTCACTCAGCATAATGATTTTGAGATTCATCCACATTGTGTGTATCAATATAGTGCATTCCTTTTTGTTGCTGAGTAACATTCCGTTGTATCATTGTATGCATATACTACATTTTGTCTTAAGAGTGGAATAGCTGGATCATATGGAAACTACCAGACTGCTTCCCAAAGTGATGGTGCTTGGCATGGTTCTTGGTATGGTCAGTCTTACTGATTTTAGATGTTCTTAATAGGCTATCTTGTACTTTTCATTTTTGTTTTCCTAATAATTACTGAATTATTCCACTTCTTGGAAGAATTACCACGAGAATGCGCCTTAGAGGGAAGGATGGCAAGACTTCGTTTCATACCCTTTGGAGAACTATGGGATCAGTCCCTGGCGAAGGGCATCCTACTTGGTAGAAGATCAGCAAAAGAGAGGAAGACTCTCAGTAAGATAAATAAAGACAGTGCCTGCAACAGTGGGCTCAAACACTGATTGTGAAGATGGGGCGGGACCAGGCAGTGCTTCATTCTTTTGTACGTAGGGTTGCTGAGTCAGAACTAACTCGACAGTGCCTAACAACAACAGTGATGAATGACATGGGCATCTTTCTATGCGTTTATTTGCCACCCATGTTATCTTCTTTGGTGAAGTGCCTGTTCAGTTCCTCTTAAAGAGTTGGTTATTTGTTTTCTTATTCCTGAGTTTTGAGAGTTCTTAATATGTTCCAGATACAAGTTCTTTATCAGATACAAGAGTTTTCTCCTAACCTGTGCCTTGTCTTTTCAGTGTCTTTTGAGGAACAGAAGTTCTCGATATTGGTGAAGTACAGTTTATCTTTTGATTTTTATGATTTATGAGTTTGGTGTTATATCTAAGCAGTCTTTGCCTAACTCAAGGCCACAATAATTTTCTCCTGTGTTTTCTTCTAGACATTTTATGGATTTTACACTTAGGTCTTTTAAAAGGTTAAACTGTGCCTCCCTCAAAAAACATGTGTGAACTTGACTAGTTCATGTTTCCCAGTATTATGTGATTTCCACCATTTTTGTCATCTGGTGTGATTTTCCTATATGTTGTAAATCCTACATCTATGATGTTAAAGAGGCAGAATTAGAGGCAAGTTGGATCTGACTCGACGGCACTTGGCTGCCTGGCACATTAATGACAAGAAGAATGTTAAATATACCATGGACTGCCAAAGAAGAAACAGATTTGTTCTGGAAGAAGTCCAACCAGAGTGCTCCTTGGAAGCAAAGATGGCGAGACTGCATCTTACATACTTTGGACATGTTGTCAAGAAGGATTAGTCCCTGGAGAGGGACATCATGCTTGGGGAGGACAGAACTCAATCCATACTGTTGGTGCTGACAGAGGTAGAGTGGAGGGTCAGTGAAAAAGGGGAGGACCCTTGACGAGATGGATTGACACGGTGGCCACAACAATGGGTTTAAGCATAAAAATGATTGTGGACATGGCACAAGACCGGGCAGTGTTCCATTCTGTCATGTATAGGGTTGCTATGAGTTGGAATTGACTCGATGGCACCTAACAACAACAACTATCTGTTAATAAGGCATGACTTAATCCAGAAATTTAGATTGTGTCTTAAGTCAGTCTCTTGAGATATAAAAGAAAGAAGAAAGCAGAGAGACAGGAGGCTCTCATGCCATCAAGAAAGCAGTGCTGGGAACAGAGTGCATCATTTGGACTCAGAGTCCCTGTGTAGAGAAGCTCCCAGACCAGGGCAAGATTGATGGCAAGGATCTTCTTCCAGAGCTGACACAGAGAGAGCTTTCTCCTGCAGCTGGCATCCTAAATTTGGACTTCAAGCTTCCTAGACTGTGAGACAATAAGTTTCTGTTTGTTAAAGCTGTCCACTTGTGGTGTTTCTGTTACAGCAGCACTAGATAACTAAGATAGGTCTATAATCCATTGTGAATTAATTTTTACTTATGATGTGAAGTATGGGTTGAACTACATTTTTTCTTTGGTTTTGCATATAGATGTCCAGTTAGTCCAATATTATGTGCTATACTCTCTTTTCTCCACTGAGTTGCCTTTTGCCTCTTTGAAAAGATCAGTTTCCCCTATATAAACTAGTTACCGTTGAGTCATTTCCAGCTTATGACCACCCCATCCATGTCTGAGTGGAACTGTGCTCCACAGAGTTTTCAATGGTTGGGATTTTGATTGGGCTTGAGCCTTACAATGTCTCCTGTGAAAGGTCTCACCTGAGTTGTAGTGACACTGCCTGCCCAGCATACTGCACCTGGTGATGGAGGGGCTCTAGCAGTGACTGGGTGAGTAAGTACCTATTGTCAGGCTGTGATTATAAAGCATTTTCAGATGCTCCGCATGGTGCTGACCTCAGTTGTCAACATGTGGTTTTTGGCTGAGCCAGATCTCTGCTAACGAATACATGCCTGAACAATTCAAATATGCTGTGAAAGTTAACTGTGGCCTCTGGTCCTCCATCAAACTTGACCAAGAATCGTTTTCCTTCAGGCAAGTGCATGAGGAGCCCCCCTTCTTTCTTTTGCCCTTGTTGCTGCCGTGGGTGTTTGTGTTTGAGGTTCCGTACATGTCGATTGTGCCCTGACTCTGTTTGTGGACACCCCAAGAGGGATTGGTCCTGGTTGGGGGATTGCTTTTCCAGAACATTTCCTTTGAGAGAAGATTTGGCGATTGAGGCCTTACCCAGGCTGACCAAATGTCTCTGTGTTTTCCCATCTGCAGCTGGTTCTAGAAGATGCCCACCTGCTCCCAGCAGTGGCTGGGGCCCAACAGGAGCTGTCTGAGGCCCCCGCGGCAGGGGCCTCCATTTGAAAGTGAAACTTCTCTCTTCCCTCTGTCAGCACCCCCACAGTGTGGATTGACTTGTGTCCTCCCCAGTTATGTGTTGGAATTCTGAAGTCTATCCCTGGGGATGGAATCTAATCAAATATAGTGTAATCACTGTTGACAGTGCAACCAAATGCAATGTAGCCAATCAATCAGTTGGAGTTATTCCAGCCTAGGGTGGATCCTAAATCTAATCACTTCTGAGTAAGGTAAAGAGCAGAAAAGACACAGAGACACGCACATGGTGGGTGCGGGGTGGAAAAAGAATCCACATGAAGATAGGTTACACGCCAAGGATCCAAAGAACACCGCAGGCTATCAACAAGGAAAGAATCCACCCTGATTTGGACATTTAGTCTCTAGAACTGAGAGGAAATAAATTTTTGGTCTTTAAAGCCAAAGCCAGAAACCCCGGTGCCGTAGTAGGTAAAGTGCTACGTCTGCTAACCAAAAGATGGGCAGTTCAAGTCCACCAGGCACTCCTTGGAAACTCTACGGGGCAGTTCTCCTCTGACCTCTAGGGTCAATATGAGTCAGACCCGACTCGATGGCGGTGGGTTTTGCCTTTAAAACCAAAGCCACTTGTGATCTTTCTGCTACTGCTGCGCTAGAGAATGAAGACAGCCCTTTGCCACCTGCCTTAGCTTTGGTCGGAACTGCTTTTCAGGGAAAGTATTTTGCTGAGCAAGTGTCCTGGGAAAGCTCTGAGGTGCCCTGATGCGCCATTTCTGTGGACTGCTCACTGGAGCCGGCCCTTGGGGAGAAGGAGCAGTTAAACTGTCAAAATAAAAAGTCAAACCAACTCCTCAGGCCAATCGAAAGCATTTAACTCAGCCTGCCGGCAGCCAAGGCAACAGATTTCCCTGCTATCCGTTACTAGGGGAAAAGGCTGTGGGGGAATTACAAGGACGGAGGAAAAGTTTTAAAATATTGGAATGTACCCAGTCAATAATACCTTAAATTTGGGATTCATAAAAGGAAATCGCGGTGAAAATCTCCCCAAATAAGTTTTTATTCTAGAATGTGATGTCAAATCTCTCGGAGAGAGGTGATCCCATAGGTGTGGTATTCTGAAATACAACCTGAGGCATAGATATTGTCAAATAATAAACTATTATGAAACCAATCAGCTGTGAGCTCCCCACTTGGCAGTTTGGAAGTAAAATCCTTCCTCCTTTACAAGGCCAAGTGACTCTTAATTCCTCCCAGGAGATTTCACGTTAAAATGTGTTCACTGCCAGCTGACACTGAGGCAAGTCCAGATTTATTACTCTGGCACCTGCAGCAAAAAAAAAATGACGGATGATGAAAATATATTTAATTATCATTCTGTGCCATGTCTCTGTCTGCTCCGTCGCAGGGCTGCAGCTGTTGGCACACACTTTATTTTAAAGTCAATGTGCTTATCTGGAGAAAAGACTGCTCTCGCGGAGTAAATTGGCTTGTGGGAGGAAGGAAAAGGCGATCTCCCCTAGACCCGGCTGAACAAATGCAGATTTGTATTCCATTCGCCTGCTCTAATTGTCTAATCCGCCCCACATCATATCAGCTCTGGGATTTGGCTTTTGTAAAGAAAACATTTGCAAGAAGGAAACTTTTCCGTGGCCTTTCAGAGCTGAAATGAATGATTTTCTTTCCTGGGCTGTGAAGCAGCAGCTGAGGACAGAGGCTCATGCTGCTACTGGAGCGGGAAAGACTGTCCTGTGAACTGCAGAAGGGAGGGAGTGCCAAAGAGTCTCTGGCTGGGTCCTTTCACTTGGCCCCAGAAGAGGAAGAGGGTCACAAAGAGAAGGAGATCTAGAACTTGGACCCAAGACTCCTGGCTCCCATGAGCCCCTGTATTCTTGTGATTTGTAGCAGTCTGAGGACTTTCTATCTGGGATGAGCTTGAACTTGGAGGATGATCAGAATTGTCTTCCTGTTGGGCTTTCCCTAGGAGTCCCTGGGTAGCACATGTGGTTAAATGCTACACTACTAACCCATACATTTGCGCTTTGACTTCCACCAAGAGGTGCCTTAGGACAAAGGACTGGCGACCTGCTCCCAGAAAGTCACAGCCATGAAAACCCTATGGAGCAGTTCTACTCAGCACATACGGGGTCACTGTGAGTTAGAACTGACTGCGTGGAAGCTAGTCTGGTCCAGTCTTCTTTTAGGACTTTCTGGAAATGAAACTCAGGGGCTGAGCAGCAGGCTAACTCTGGCAAAGGGCATCAGCTTTCTTGAAATGAAGTCCTTGGAGATTGTGGCTTGGTTACTGGGAGTCTGTGCCATTAACACGCACTTAGGATGATGCCATTTTCAACAAAAATAGCCCAGATAATAGGCAGTATCTAATGTAGCCATTTTCCTGTGGTATCTCTTCTTATCAGGAGAAACCACTCGATGTTTTGTACACAGTGGGATTTAGTACAAAGTGATGGAATTTCCACTGAAAGTAAAATACAATAACTGGCTTAGCAGTTGGGACTTAGGGGGAGAGCAGTGACGCTGAGTGTTTCTGACTGTGCAGAGGCTGCCGGGAGGCGGCGTGTGCCGTGGATCGGGCCAGCGCTGGAGTAGGAGGCTTCTGTGAGCCTGAGCTGAGGCAGGGAGAGAGGTTCATTGCCTTTGACCTTCTCTTTGATGAAAAAGGATTTAAGGTTGCATCTTCTGAGCCTTCAGGACCCAAGACTTGGAGAGGGACTGAAGCTCTGGCTTGTGAATCTGGGTTGTGAGCAGAACTCTTAGCTACTTGGCTTTGAGATATATTGATCAGCTTTTGCCTGTAAACCAGGGAGAAGATCCATCACCACCACGACCACCACCATCTGTCTCCTTGCTGTCCTCAGCACCAGCCTGCTACCACCCCACCTCCTCCACTCAGTAATTTATACATCACTTAGTATGTAAGGAACCCTACTTTTGCCAACAGTTACATGGTAACTGAAGGGTTGGCCTGTCAAACCCGCCCAGCAGGTCCATGGGAGAAAGACCTCTGATGGTCTGCTTCCTTAAAGATTACTAAAACAAAACACTAACCCCTGTGGCAACCTTATAGGACAGAGTAGAACTGCCCCATAGGGTTTCCAATGCTGTAATCTTTATGCACCAGACTACCTGACGAAAGGCTGGTAGGTTCAAATCTCCAGCCTTTCAATTAGCAGCTCAGTGCTTAACCTCTATGCCTTCAGAGATTAGAGCCTAGGAAACCCAGTGTGACAGTTCTACTCTGTCACATGGAGTTGCTAGGAGTTGGATTCACTCAAATGGTACCTAATAACAACTACTATGTATCAGGCATTTGGTTAAAATTTAAAAGTCTTCATCTGTTTTAATTCCATAAGGCTGGCATTGTTCTCCCTATTTTGCAGATGAGAAAACTGAGGTTTAGGTAAGTGACAGAACTAGGATTTCAAAGCAGGCCCTGGAATCTACTCTGTAAACCGCACTCGGTCTTCTAAAACAAACTCACTACCATCGAGTTGATTCCGACTTATCACAACCCTCTAGGTCAGAACTGTCCCCTAGAGTTTCCAAGGGGCACCTGGTAGCATCAAACTGCCCATCTTTTGGTTAGCAGACGTAGCATTTAACCACTGTGACACCTAGTCATCTAGGGACTTAAAAATTAAAATAAAAAACATTTTTAAAAAGTTCTGGCACATAAATAAGCAGCAAATTGTTTGCCTTTTCAGTATTTTTCACATGCATAGTTTGGTGACATGTATTTGTGTTGTGTTATTCAACCATCACCCTTATCTGTTTCCAGATTTCTCTGCCACCCTTAACAGAACTCAGTGTCCCTGAAGCAGTCAGTGCCCCTTTGCCCCACCCTCCCACCCACTTCTGGTAACCACTGATAAACTTTGGTCTCTGTACACTTGCCTAGCCTGGATTATTTCATGTACAATATTTCAGGACTTTTAAATTAAAAATAAAATTTGTTTTGACAGATAAAGGATGGAAAGAGAAGTCCACTCTGTACTCTGCCAAGAAAAAAGGTTGTGGATGTTAACGATTCTGAGTTTGAAGACTGACCCTGGAGGCTACCTTTCCTGTGGGGCTGGCTGATGTGGAGGGGACAGGGAAAGCGCTGTGAGGTCCTGGCCACAGAAACTTGGGAGAGTCACAGCAGGGACTGGGGAACCCCCAGGGGAAGTGAGAGCCTTGGCTGTATGCCAGTGCCACTGAGGCCCTTACAGCCCAGCAGGTGTGGGGACCAGGTGTCTGAAGGCTTGGCTGGTGGCTTTGGGAACAAGCACCTTTTCAACTATGTTGTCCTCCCTATTCTCCCAAGCTGTATTTCCTTTGTCCCTCATAAGCAGCCTGTCCTGTGTCCTGTTGATGGTGCCTTGTCTTCAAAATACATAATATTTTGAAGCAAGTGGGGCCATGTCCAGTGGCTGCACTCTGACCTTTGTCTGCCCTGGTCACATGGCCCCAGGATTCCTGACCTTTGTGTTTGCCCCCAGTGGACATCTGGCTTTCCTCTATCTCCTCTGGCTCCCTGTGGCCCATCTGGGGCTCTTGCTTTGGTGCTTGACTGTAGTGTTGACAGACGAGTGTTGTGGCTTTTTGCTTTATAACGTTGTAGGTTCCGGCCACCAGAAGGTAGGGAACATGGAGCATTCCTCTCTGAGTGGATAATTGTGGTGGGGCCTTGGGGTTTATGCCATTGGGCCTGACTGCTCTGAGTCTCAAAGAAGAGCTTCAGCAACTGCTTGTAATGTGTCCACCAGGCTCTGTCTTCAGCCCTGGGGACAGTAACTGACAAGGCTTGGGAAAACCCTGGGAGTTGCTGCCTCCTGTGATTGCCTCTGCTTCTAGAGGTCGGGTTACAGGACCCTGGGAATATCCGGGTTCCAGATGGTGGCAAGAGGAGCAGGGACATCCTGGTGGGCTGTGTTAAAGGTAGAGGAGAGGGAATAAGTCATCACCAGCTCATCAGGGTGACTGTGATGGGCAAAGAAATTAATACCGACTTCATTTCCAAGTGAGGCGAATGAGTCTCCTTTCCACATTAATTTCTATTAAACATTTTAATGTATTAATCCAAAACCACATACTACGCAGAGATGGTTTAGAATACATTATGGGTTGTGCATTTTATAATTATCTTATGGCCTCGGTCCAGAATGTAGAAAAGAAAATAAACACGATAGCTTTCCAGTAGCAGGGAATCACCATGGTGACGTGTGAACAGGCGCAGAGCCACCGGCACCCCCGACAGCTTCTGGCAGAGGCCTCGGGAAAGTGGCTCCAGCCCATCCCCCTGGGGCAGCCTCGAAGGCGGGCTGCTGCACAGCACCTCCTGCCCCTGGGAAGCCCGTTCAGTCCCTCCTCTCTGCTGCTGGCTGCCCTGTTGATTCTCAGTCACTTAGCTCCTTGTCACTCAGGTCTCAGCTCAGAGAAGCCTCCCTTGACTGCCCCAACCAAAAGGGACCCCAGCCTCTCTTGACCACAGCGTGCAGTTGTACTTTCTTGGTGGCACTTACTCAGCATCTGAGTTCTTGGCCCAGCCTCCATCTCCTGCTTCAGTGTAAGCTCCTCAGGAGCAGAGCCCTCCTCTGTCTATTCATCTCAGTGTCTCCCCAGCAACCCGAATAGTGCCTAACACAGAGTAGGCATGCAGTAAATATTTACTGGATGGATGAATGGATGGATGGATGCATGAATTGGTGAATGGGGGATGAATGGATGAGTGAATGGATGGAAAAATGGATAGATGAATGAGTGGAAAAATGGATAGATCAATAATATCTCCTGCCTTAGACTGTGAGCTCCACCGTGACCAAGCATACTGTGTGGACTATTAGCATGTTGATCTCTTCTCTCGCATTTACGGAGAGCCACGAGCAGTCCAACAGTGCAGAAGGCTGGAATGGAGTTCTGCTGGGGGTCCACTGCTGGCCTAGAGGCTGCCAATCATTCAGCAGAAAGAAGGGATGGACTTTCAGGGATGCTAAGATCCCCAAACGATAGCAGTCTCAGGCCCTAGAGGTGGCAGAAATCAGGTTTTCCATGGTGGGATGTAGATTATGGTTGCCCTTGAGGTTTGGGAAGGCAAAGAAGGTTCTGTGACAGTACCATTGTCATCATCATGTCCTTCATCACCATCAGCATCTCCATCGGTGTTCAGGGCCTGGTCATGCACTCATCTGCCTCTCTTCTTGAGATCCCAGCAGGTGGGTCTTTCTTAGTCTCCTTTTGATGAGTCTCTTTATTAGTCTACTATTGAGAAAGGTGCAGGGCAGTGATAGAATGAGGTTTGGCCCCTGCAAAACTGATCCCCTTTCTCCACTGGGGCTGCCACCTCCTGGAGTAAACACAAAGGCTCGCTGGGGAGAGGATCTCCCAGCTGCACGTGGGGTTCTTGGGGTGACTTTTGAGTTGGCTTTGGCTGTTGTGCAGGGGTTGCTGGGCACAGATGTGCCTGATGCAGGGTGCACTTTGGTGACTGTCTTCCCTTGGAGAAAACCTCCCAACTGCCACCCACCATCGGAGACTGACCGTGTCCTGGATCTCCAGCAGCCCTCACCTGACTAAGCCTCAGGGCTCAGACGCTGGTGTGGGGACCAGGGTGCGGGGATCTGATCCTTCTCATGGCTCCCCTGGAGCACATCCTAAGGATGGATCTGAGTGCAATGGCTTATTTTGGTGGTGACCCCAGGAAGTTTATTGGGAAATTATTAGAGAATGGAGACAGGAAAGGATGAGAATTGGATACACCGTGTACATCAGAGCCTGGTCCTGCTGGGGTCCCTCACAGACTGTGGAGGACACACCATGGAATAGTCTCACCCATGGAGGCACAATGAATCTGAGAGTTCATCTAGCAGCTCCTGCCCATCCCTGGTTGAGGGTCATTCATGGGCATGACTAGCTCTTCTTGGTAACCAGTCTTGTGCAGATTGGACCAGTAGATCTGAGCCCTGGGCAGAGACACAAAAGGTGGCCAGTGCTCAGGAGCTGTCCGTGGTGACCTTGGAGGCCATGTGGTGGCTTGACAGCTTCTGCTCACATGCCCACAGTTAGTGTCAGGTGTGGAGCTTGGAGCCTGTGTGTCCATTGCTCATCCAGAGCTTTTTCCACAGATCCAGGACGAGAGGCAGAGATTTGGTCTGTTTCAGTCACAGAAGGGACTGGAAATGAGGGAAACATGTCAGAATGGATGACAGAAACTGGTCTTGCTTGGGCAGTGTGGCCTTGGTATGGGTGTGGAGGGTTCGCAGGGTTGGGGGAAGCTTCTCGCATAGGGTGGAGCATGGGGGCATGGCCACAGGACCTGACTCCTCCAGTGACCCCACTCTGTCGTCAAGCCTGCTTCTGCCCAAGCCCTGATTCTCTTCACCTTTTTATAAAAAATAGAAATCTTGTTTTACAGATGGCTTTCTGTGTATTACAAGTGTTTTTCACAGTGCCTGTGCCCTGTTTCATAATTGGCCCATACAATACACCCTGTTCAGAATTTTTAATCAACTACGGCAAGTTGCCCCAGCAATTTAAATAAAAAGTATATAAATGAATTTAGTATTTTAATATTACAGTGACACTAGCCTTATATACATACTTAGCAATTTTATGCAGTATTACAGTTTTTAAAATACTCCTTCATTTGGCTGGAGAAACCCCAGAGTTAAAGCCATGGGCTGTGTGTGCAGTGAGCAGAGAAGGTGCTAAACTGGCCTAGGAGAAGCAGAGCTGCAGGCCCAGCCTGTGAAGCCCCGGGTAGGGGCTGCCCTGCCCATGTGGCGGTACCCGCACAGGGCAGAGGCTGTCAGGGACTAGGCTGAGGAGAGGCCTGTGTGCTGGGATGCGGTGGCCTTGGGCATACCCTGACTCCGTGGTGCCCACAGTCTGGATCTTGACAGTGCTGTGTGGCTGAAGGAGCACGCTAAGGTGGGAGGCCACAACCCTCCCAGCTTCCAGTACTTTCGGAGAGGCCTAGGATGCATGGGGCTGTGTGCTGAGGAGCACTCTGCAAGCACTCTGTGTGGTCAAGGTCACCAGTGACCTGTCCATGGTGGATTCAGGCCCAGGTGTCAGTCTTTATCTGCTGTAACTCCTCAGCAACGCTTGACACTGTGGCCTAACCCCTCTCCCCTTTCTCCTCCTAGAGCTATTGTTATTGGCTTCAAAGACCACAGGCTTCCGGCTGGCTGCTGCTGCTTGGTCTCCTCTGTTTGCCCTTCCTCTGGGGGCTTTAGGGCTCAGCCTTTGGTTCCCTTTTGTCCCAATGACCTCCTTGGGCTGCCCCATCTAGAGCACTGCTGGCCCCTGGGGCAGAAGGATGAGGCCACTGGGTGATGGACAGTGGCTTGGCCAAAGCAGAGCACACTGGGACACTTGACCCCAGAGGGCAGATAAGGTCAACTTGCTGTGTGAGCATCAGTGACCCTACACCTCCTAATTCACCTCTCAATTTGGCTCTGTAGTTCCTTCTCAACCCACGGGCCAGAGTGTTCCTTTTAAGAACCAAGTCAGACCTTATACTTCTCTACTGGGCCATGACTTTACAGTTGTCTTTCTGGAGATGCCAAAGTTCTTAGGATGGTGCCCCAGGACTTGTGCGCTCTGCCTGCACTTACCTCTCTGTCCTCACCTCCTGCTCACTCTCCTTGCCCACTCACTGTCCCTGAGCTGACCTCCCTGCTCTACCACCATGGGTACTCCTGCCTATGCCATTCATCCCCTCTGCGGGAACACCTTTCCTCAGGAACTTCTGGGCTTAGTCCCTCTCCTCCGTCAAGTTTTTACTTCAGTGTCCTCTTTCCAAATACTCCTGCCAACTTATTCTATATAGCATATATCATACTCCTTCCTCTGCACTCAAGGTCCTCCTGAGCTTGTTCTCCTTTTAAAAAGAGCACGTATCACTTTTTCACATACCATATAATTCACTTTCTTATTCTGCTTGTTGTCTGTTTCCTCCTCCAAGAGGACAGGAATCTTTTGTGTTTGGGTCACTGATGTGGCCTGAGGCCCTTGAACAGTGCTTGGTACATAATGAGAACTCAATAAATGTTTGTTGAAGGAATAAGTTAGTCTCTTTCCATAACAACTTTGTGATATAGTTTATACAGCGTACAATTTGCACACTTAATGTTTACAGTGATTTTAATGTAGTCACTGAGTTGTGTGACCACAGACACAATTTTTGAACATTTTCATAGCTTCCAAAAGAAACCTCATACCTCTTAACAGTCACTCTCTATTCTCTCCCTCCAACCCCCGCAACCACTAACCTACTTTCTGTGTTTACAGATTTGCCATTCTGGAACTTCCATACAAATGGAATCATAAAATACCTGGTCTCTTGTGTTTGCTTCTTTTGTGGAGCATAATGTTTTTGAGGTTCATCCACACTGTGGCGTGTATCAGTTGTTGTTGCTAGGTGCCATTGAGTTGGTTCCAAGTCACAGTGACCCCACGCACAGCAGAACTAAATGCCGCCTGTTCTTGTGCCATGTCAACAGTCATCTTTACGCTTAAGCCCATTGTTAGAGCCACTGTCTCAGTCCGTCTGGTTACAGCTCTTCCTCCTTTTGGGTCAATTACTTCTCCAGGGATTGATCCCGCCTGACAGCATGTCCATCAACATCTTTGCTTTCAAGGAGCACTCTGGTTATACTTTCAGAACAGATCTGTTTGTTCTTTTGGCAGTTCGTGGCACACTCAATATTCTTCTCCAGTACCACAATTCAAAGGCATCAATTCTTCTTCTGTCTTCCTTATTCATTGTTCAGCTTCTGCATGCATACAGTGTGATTGAAAATACCATGGTTTGGGTCAGGCACACCCTAGTCTTCAAGGTGACATCTTTACTTTTCAATATTTTAAATATTTTAAATATTTTTCAATAAATACTTTTCAATATTTTAAAGAGGTCCTTGCAGAAGATTTTCCCAGTACAACTCGTCATTTGTTTTCTTGACCACTGCTTCCATGGGTGTTGATTGTGGAACCAAGTAAAATGAAATCCTTGACCACCTCAATTCTTTCTCCATTTATTATGATGTTGCTTACTGGTCCAGTGTGAGAACCTGAAGTATTGTAATGGCATGTGTAAAGAGCTGAAGATAGAAAACCAAAAGGGAAGAACGTGCTCTGTATTTCTCAAGCTGAGAGAACTGAAGAAAAAATTCAAGCCTCGAATTGCAATAGTGAAGGATTCTACAGGGAAAATATTAAACAACTGAGGAAGCATCAAAAGAAGATGGGAGGGATACACAGTCATTGTACCAGAAAGAACTGGTTGACATTCAACCATTTCAAGAAA
Source organism: Heterohyrax brucei (assembly GCA_028571685.1). Lineage (NCBI taxonomy): Eukaryota > Metazoa > Chordata > Mammalia > Hyracoidea > Procaviidae > Heterohyrax > Heterohyrax brucei. The sequence goes on from CM053140.1 coordinate 35,904,680, forward strand.
TAGAACATGAGGACTGCCAATTAAAATTCACGAACTCATCTTGAAGATCGCTACAATCACCTTTCAAGTGCTCCTCTTGGGAAGCTATGTGCCAACACCGGTGCCTAGTCCACCCTTCAAAGACATTTTGAAACTCTTTTTCTGGAATGACCATCAGAGCTGTTGTTGTATTACCCTTGATGTCCTGAATACCATCAAAATGTCTTCCTTTCAATATTTCCTTCATCTTCAGGTAAAGAGAAAAGTCACTGGGGGCCAGAACAGGTGAGTAGGGAGGGGGTTCCAATACAGTTATTTGTTTACTGGCCAAAAACTCCTTCACAGACAACTATACAGTTAAGTTTGAGAACTTGCCACCTTACCGCTATGTACAGTGGCCATTCCATAAAGTTTCAAAATTGCTCTGAAGGGTAGACTAGGTGCTGGCGTAGATAGTGCATAGATAGCTTCCCAAAGGGAGTACTTCGAAGGTGACCATAGTGATATTCAGCAATGAGGTATGTAGCGCTTAGAACAATTAAGTTCACAGGCTTAACTGGAAACCATAATGGGGCAGTTAAGAGCTACAGCTGCTAACCAAAAGGTCAGCAATTTGAATCTACCAGATGATCCTTGGAAAACCTATGTGGTAGTTGTGCCCTCTCTTTTAGGGTCTGTATGAGTTGAAATTGACTCAACAGCAACAGATTAAAAAAAACTTTTTTAAATGGTGACTCTATGTTGAAACTTTTGTGAAACTGCTAGAATCTTTTCCATAGTAGCTGCACCATTTTCCATTCCTATCAACAGTGTATGAGGATTCCAGTTTCTTCACATCCTTGCCAACACTTGTTATTGTCTATCTGTTTGATTATGGAATCTCATTGTGGTTCTAATTTGCATTTCATCAGTGCTTAATGATGTTGAACATCTTATGTACTCATTGGCCACTTGTATTATCTTCTTTGGAGAAGTATCTAGAGCCTTTATCAATTTTTTAGATTGAGTTATTTGTCTTTTTATTATTAAATTACAAGAATTCTTTATATAGTCTGGATACAAGTCATTTATCAGCTATGTAATTTGCAAAGATTTTTTCTGATCCTTTGGGTTGTCCTTGCTTTATTGATGGTGTCCTTTGAAGCACAGAGATCTTTAATTTTGATGAAATTTGGTTTATCTTTTTTTTTTTGTTTGGTTGTTTGTGCTTTTGATGTTTTAGCTATGAAACTGTCACCAAACACAAGGTTATAAAGATTTATCCCTTTGGTTTATTCTAAAAGTTTTATAGTTGTAGCTTGTACATTTAGGCTTCTGTTCCTTTTTTGCATGTGCTGTGAAGTAGGGTTAAACCATCACTCTTTTGCATGTGGATACCCAGTTGTCCTGCACTACTCATTGAAAAGACATTTCCCACTGGTCTTGACAACATTATCAAAATCAAGTGACCGTACACATGAGGATTTATCTGTAGTCTCTATTCTATTCCATTGGTCTGTATGTCTATTTTTATACCAGAACTACTGTCTTGATTACTGTAGCTTTGTAGTAAGATTTGAAATTGGGAAGTGTATGTCCTTGACTTTCTTCTTTTTCAAAGATTGTTTTGGCTATTCTTGATCTTTTGAGTTTCCATGTGAATTTGAGGAATGGTTTGTCGATTTCTTTAAAGAAGCCAGCTAGGATTTTGATAGTGATTGCACTAAATCTGTGGACCAATTCGAGGTTTATTGTCGTTTAACAATATTAACTCTTTTGATTCATGAACATTTATTTAGATCTTGAATTTCTTTCAATAGCATTTTGCAGTTTTCAAAGAATGAGTTTTGCACTTTTTTGCTAAATTTATCATTAAGTGTTTTTTTGTTTTGAGGCTACTATAAATACAATTGTTTTTAAATTTTAGTTTTGGATTGTTCATTGCTTGTGTATACAGTACACATATGTAAAAATATAAGTGTTTTTTACATATTGATACTGTATCCTCCAACCTTGCTGAACTCATGTATTGGTTCTAATATTTTTTTAAATGGATTAACTATGTAAAATATCATGTTATTTGCAGAGAAATAGTTTTATTTCTTCCTTTCCAATAAGAAAGACTTATATTTTATTTTCTTACCTAATTGCCCTGGCCAGAACCTCCAGTACAATGTCAAATGGAAGGAATAGGTGAATCTCCTATCAGCTCTGTAAAGCAATTTTCATTTTTATTCCTGTTTTATGAATAGGCAAGCTGAGGCTTAGAAAGGTTAAATAAGTTGTCTGAGGACTCGCAGCTGGTGCGTAGTAAAGCTGTGGGCCTAACTCAGTGCCTGTACCTTTCAGTTTACATGTTGGAGTGCCTTCTCCCCAGCATTGCCATCTTCTTTATATGGTGGATCCCTGGGGAAGAGATCAAGGCCAACCTGGTTGATGACACTCAGAGGGTTTAGTGACAAGCTCCAAAATTCTTGCTAGCAGCACTGAGCTTCTATCTGTGCAGCTAGACACTTACCATATACATATTTAGGTAAGAAAGCAAAATGGGAACTCTAATACTGTGCATCCTATTGAGTTTTTCCCTGTCCAGTATCTCACACATCCTCTTAGCAGTCCTGTCAGATGAGAAGTACTATCTTGCTGTCCCCATATTACTGATGAGAAGTGGCACTGAGTCAGGCTGAGTGACTTGCCTGGGTTCCAGGAGACATGGGACTGGTGGAGACAGAAAGGGGAGGGTCGTTGGCGCATGTCTGAACACCTCCTCTATGCCAGGTGCTATGCTGGGCAATTCACAGACACTGTTGTACTGGCTCCTCCTTCCACAGCTTTCTTCCCAGGCCACAGCTCAGAAATTTGATCCTGTGAGGTTAAGTAAACTAAACTGCTCGATGCACGCACCTCATAAATGCCAGCTGTCCCCTCAAACCCAGGCATCTGACCCCCAATTCCTCATGTTTTCCCTGCACCAGGAGGCCTGAGATGATTAAAGAAACTCATTAAAGGGAACTGAAGATGGGGAAAAAAGCAGTTCCCTGAAGGCCAGACTGACCAGACTCAGCCACTTTTTGATGTGTGTCCACTGGTGGCATCTGCACATTGGCTTGGCTGTTGTTGTGGGAGGCAGACATCCTTCTGGGAACACATGGAGAACGAAAGTGCTGCCGAGGCAGAAGACCTTGTCATGCAAACTCCACCTGCCTTTTCTAAAATAACCTATTGCCTTCCGGTTGATTCTGCCTCATAGAGACCTATAGGACACAGTAGAGCTAACTGCCCCACAGCTTTCCAAGGAGCACTATGAGTCAGAATCACCTTGACAACAACAGGTTTTGTTTGGTTTTTTTCCAAGCTAAGTCTCACTAATCCAATGCCTCTGACTGGTCCACTCCCTGACTTTATCTTTGGAACTGATGGTTAATTGAAGTAGGCTAAAATTCTCATTTCATCTCCCATACCTGGGTGTTCTTTGGGGAAGGGAGGTTAGGAAGGAGGGTGGTAATGGCCTTGGTGCCTGGAAGTTTGAGGGGTCTTTGAGCTGCTGGGCCTTCACAGCTTCCAACAGATGGGGTTGGGGCTGGATCCTGGATGCCAGGGAGGAACTGCAGTCTCTTCTGCTGACATCATGGGGTGGTCGCACTTTGGATGGGAGGGATGGCACCAGGTGCCATTGGTGGAGATAGATGCAGGGTGGGTCCCTCTTGACAGAGCTCACAGATGATGCTAAGGACCAGAATTCTGGGAAGAGGATGCCAGGCCTCTCTTGGCTCCAAGATAACCAAACTCCCCTAGGCAGACACCGACTGTTGACGAAGCCATGAGGTGGGGTAGATAGGCAGCTGGCCAGGAAACTCACCCAGCCAGCCAGCCCATAAGACCCTCACCATCTGGAGACCTCCGTGGGGCGGTAAGCCCCCTGGGAAATCTCTCTTAGTTTGACCTTGGACAAATGATTTTGTCAGTTTGATCCTTAGTGTTTAAGTTCACCTATTTCAACAAATTTATTTTTCCAAAGATGACCCTGAATTTTTGAATTATCCCCAGAGCCACACAGCTACTGGGTGGCCGAAGGACAAGGCAGTGACGTGTGTTAATTGCCCATGGCATGCCAGGCACTTTTGTGCTACCCTCTCACCAAGCCTCATACCAGCCTTAGAAGTGCTGGCAGTAGCCATATTTGACAAGAGAGGACACCTAGACTCCACTGCGATTGGGAGAGGGGCATGGTTCTCCCAAGGCTGCCCAGCACATAAATGGCAGAGCCAGACTGGGAACCATGTGAGGTTGGTGCCTATCCACGTAGCTGTCCTTGGACATTCCGCTGTGCTGGCTGCTTCCATCTCAGTGTTGGTCATTATCTCATGGGTTGCTGAGCAGGGGCCTCTTCTCCCAGAGGCAGGAGCAGTGCTGGCCGGGTGAGCACAGGGAGGAAACGGGGATGGTCTCCTTCTTCCCAAGCACCCTACTCTTGCTGTGCATGCATGCCTAATTGCTGAGGGGAGCTGGGCCACAGAGATTGCCAGCTGCTGTAAGACCCTGGAAGCCTCCTAGCTTGACTGGGGATGCTCTACTTTGATATGTCTGGATCACTGATAGCAGGCTCTCTCCTTGGCATCCAGGGCCTAGAACACTGGGTATTGCTTTTAAATAGTGGCAAAGGAGCCTAAGAACCTCCACACTAGGCTTCCTCCCAAACTGCATCAGAATAGAGTGAAAAATGAAGGTCCCAAAGCTCAGTAGCTTCCAACAGCAGGATGTGGTTCCTTACTCCTGTCTCTTGTTCATTCCACTGGGCAGGGGCTGGATGCTGTGACCACACAGGTACCCTGCTGATGGAATAGCCAGTGTTTCTAGCTTCATTCTGCCAGAGGGAAAGGGAGAGCCCTGGGGGTCTTGAACTGGATACTGAATGTTCCAGACAGAGACATGCAACATTTCACAGCTCATTGGCTTAAACTAGTCTCAGGGTCCCTCCCACCCACAATGGAACAGGAGGTGCCAATCCCCCTGTGTGTCCACAGGGAGAGATGGCTGGTTGTAGCACAAATAACTGGCATGGCTGGATGAGAAGTGGATGGAGGGGCTCTAAGATGGGGTGCTTGAGGAGGGGCTCCTTAGGAGGCAGGGTACGTGGTATCTGGCAGGTGTCCCTGGGGCTGAGCTGGCATCTTGTTGGGAGATCCCTGCTGATGGAGATACTATGAATGGGGCCTTGCCCGGGGGCCTGGGGCAAAGGAAGAGGCTGCAGAATTAGCTCTGTCTTGCTTTTCTTTGTGGTTTTCCGCTGAGAGTTGCCAAAAACCTTTTCGTAGTTGATTTGGGATCAGGAATCCCAAAAGGGCCCAAGGACAAGTTACCAGAGCAGAGAAAATGCTTGTTCCTACTTTTTTCTGGGGTTAAGGAGAAGGGAGGATGGGGAGCCGGCGGCACCAACAGGAGCTGCCTGCTGGGGGAGGGGCATGAGATCTGGGCCAGATGGGTTTCATCCATCCATTCACTCTTCCACCAGTTAACTGGATTCTAGCTAGCTTTGTATCTTACCACCCTGTGTGCTTTTAGGCAGGTCACTTAACCTCTCTGAGCCTTAGTTGTTTTCGTCTTGCACACTTGGTTACTATTCCCTATCCCACAGGAGTGTTGTGAAGAGTAAATGAAATACTGTATTGAAAGCCCCTGGCACATGGTAGCTACAAGGACCTCCTGTCGAAGGAGCAGTTGTCACAGTTTTCTCATCTCTATAATAGGTGTTTTTATCTCACAGGACTATTGTGAAGACCACAGGAGATGACTGACCTCTGTAAAGTATCAGCACAGGGCAGAGCTTTGGGGAGCCTTATCCCATCTTAGGTTCCAGGGTGCAGAGCTCTGTTGCTCCTCTCCAGTCAGGCTGTAGTTCATCAAGTGCTCATCTAGAGACTTTCTGGGCCTGTCCTCAGGCTGACAACATTTTATCTTTCATCCTGTGCCATGGGCAGAGACAGTATAGGCCTGGCCTGAGCAATGCTCCTTCCTTTGCCATCAGCTTGGGGAGTTCCAGAGTGAGGGGCATCGTGCAGACCACCAGGTGCAGACCACCAGGTGCTGGATGGCTGTGAGGGCGTCGTGCAGACCACCAGGTGCTGGATGGCCATGAGGGTGTCATGCAGACCACCAGGTGCTGGGCGGCTGTGAGGGCGTCGTGCAGACCACCAGGTGCTGGGCGGCCGTGAGGGCATCGTGTAGACCGTCAGGTGCTGGATAGCTATGGGGTGCCGTGGACACATTCAGGTGAAGGATGAGTGTGAGGTATTATTTTCTTCACCAGCTTCTCATCTCCCCCACTTTGCCACTCCTTAGACCACATCTCTAATGCCATCTCCTGTGAGTCTAGCCTCAGCCCAGAGGTGTCCACATCTCAGCCTACTGATGCCTCTGTCTGTGCTGACAGTTGACTAGAACAGGAAAGAGATAACACTGGATTACTGATGTTTCTAGCATCAAGCTTGAAAAAGTAGTGAACAGGATTTTTTTTTTTTTTTTTTTTTTGGTGCAGGTAGTGGGAGGGGAGGAAGCTTGGGGGGTGAGAAATATTAAATAATTTAACATAGCTAATTCCAGTGATTAAAAACAGCTGTTCACTGCAGGAAATTTAAAAAATTCAGCAGAGAATTAAGATGAAAATAGGGATCACCCACCCCCAAAACTTCACTCTCAGAGACCACAGCTGCTCGCACACGGCGGTGGGTTTCCTTCCAGCTCCTTTTCTGTAGATTTAGGCATGTGTTTGATTTGTTTTGTTTTTTCTTATAAAATTGAGATCATATTTTCTGTTGCTTACTTTTTCATTCAACAACATATTGTGAGCATTTCCTCTAGTCGTTAAATATTCTTTGCAAACATGATTTTTAATGTTTGCCTAATAGCCCATCCAGCGGCTGTCCCATCATTTTCTCTCCAACATCGCTGTTCTAGCTCCAAGGAATTCTGTGTGGATTCCCTCCGTGGACTCTAGCCTGGGCTGAGAGAGAGAAAAAATTCTAGAAACTGCAGAGAGTCTTTCTTCACTATGCATGTCCCTGGACTTCATGAGTGACACAGACGCCTGGAAGGACATGGCGGGACCAGGATCCAACCTTGTGACTTGGTCAACACCACAGTCATCTGTATTCCTGTATGCTGGCTATGTCTTCCTCCCATACCCTGCTCAGTTTCCTCTATCGCAGGCTCTACGTCTCAGCCTAGGCATGAGGCACTCGCCACCCGCCCTGGGACTGTGACCTTATATACCAGATACCCAAATGCTTAGAGACCCAGTTCCCACCCAAGGACAAGTCCTTGGCTCATGAAGGGTTGGCTTAGGACAAGAACCTATGCCCTGCGGGGAGCCAGCTGCTCCAGAATTTCCCATCTCCCTGACCTTGGCATGCACTGTCCTTGTCTCCTGTCACCTCATGCCAAGTGCCTGCTTTGATTGAGGAACTCTAGTACAAGATGGAAAAACCCAAGGGTATGAAAGTCACTGCACTTTATAGTCTTTTAAGGGCCTTTTAAAAACAATGTTCATTCAATTTTTTTCTTTTTTTTTTTTTATGAGCTTTTTGGTACACACAGCACATAATCCCACATAAAGTAGCTGCACATTGTATCGGCATAAAACCCAGCGATGATGTGAAAGTTCATAACGTTATGGTTGCCCTACACGGGGCAGCAGCTGCCCTTTAGTCTAGATGAAGCTCTGGGCTCAAGGGCTGATGCCTGCTGCGGCTTGTGAAATTGTTTCTGGGGGCAGCACTTGGGTGGGTGGGTCCTTGGAGTGGAAGGTACAGGCTCCTTTCCTAGAATGTGATGCTAACGTAGTTGGAACCCTGACCTCTGTGCTGTGTGCTACTCTTGTATTTTCTCACCACTTGGTGGGAAGTTTGTATTATTTTAGACACCCTTGAGTGGTGCAAACACTGAGCGTGCTTGCCTGATAACCCAGAGAGCAGAGGTTTGAGTCCATCCAGAGGCACTTTGGAAGAAAGTCCAGGGACTCTAACTCTGAAAAATCAGCCGTTGAAAGCTCCATGGTGCATAGTTCTCCTCTGACACAGCAAGGTCACCGTGAGTCAGACCTGACTGAATGGTAACTGGTATTGGTACTTGCTTTGCTTTGTCTGTGAGCTCTGAGAGAGACATTTTCTTAAAGTCACCCCTTAATGTCAGTCACTTGATGACTGACCAAACCACAGACCAGCGTATGCTGAAGTGCGAGATGCTGTGCAAGGAGGTAAAGAGAAATGTCCCCTGATCCAGGCATCTGTGGGACTCGGAGAAATGAACATGCAGGAAGTGCTCTGGTGGCATTTGGTGCCCAACACAGGTTAGAACGTTGTCACTGCTGCTCAGTCTCCGTTACAGAATTGAAGGGGCAGAACAACTCCACTTTTAAATATTCTCTCTACTCTCATAACCCACTGCACTTGTCCCATGAGTTCCAGTATTTCATTATCTGCATCAGATCTCCCAGACCACCTCTCTAACCCCCAAATGGCAAATAATTGTTTTGTTTGATCTTGAATTCTGGGTTTTGCTTTTGTCAAGTAAAAACCACATCCAGACATAGGTAGGGAGAAGCTTGAGTCAGAAGGGAAAAGGGGAACGGACCGTTATGACTGGGAGGGGGGCGTTCTAATAGGAAGAACACTCTGATCATAAGGTCAGTAGGTGTCTCAAAAGTAGAGAAAAGGTGTTTTCTTTTATAGAAACTGAGTCAGCAAGGCTAGAAAACCCCCAGATGTGGGTCGTGGGAGAGTAAAACAGAATATTCTCCTCTGAGGCCGCCTATTGTCTGGGGAGGGATGGGACCCTACAGAGAGGTCATAAGTTGGCTCAGGCTGAGGGCAGCCAAAATTTAGGGACTCAGCAGGGGAAGGAGTGAAGCTTCACCAAAGTTTGGTTGACAAGCATCTGTTTCTGAATGACTGGTGGGGACAAGCAGTTTAGCTTCAGGCAAGGACTGGGTTTGAAGGGTTTCTGTCTGGCCTCATCATGGGGTAAACACGGGGGCATCTGTGAGTCTTATCTAAGTGATATGGGCAGGGTAGTTCTTTGCAGTAAGCTGTTTCCTTGAAGCCCAAAAGTAGGGGGCTTCTCTTACCGTTGTGTCTTCCGGGATCTCAGGGCTCAGGTAGCATCCAGCGTTATCACTTTGCAGAATAGGAGTAAACGTTCTCGTGTATGGAGCGGTCACTCTGCCACACTTGTGTCTGGTACCTGGGAGCCCGTGTGATGCAGACGCTTCACCAGTGAGGCAAGAAGAGACCCAGAAAGATTGAGTTGCTTGCCCAAGACCACACAGAGCCCAGAACATCCCTGCTCCAAGCTGTGAACTCTTTAAAAGCCTTGCTGGGTCCCCAGCAGGTATCTAGGACTCTCCATGCTGCGACACTTCCTTTACCATGTCCTTGCCTTGGGACAGAGTGGGCTTCTTGGTCCTCCCCTCCAGAACCTCCCTGATGGTTCTCAGTGGGGTCTGTTTTTCAGGTCACCATTTGGGTTTCTCTTTACTGCTTATTCTTTATCCTTCTCAGTTAGAATCGCTTCATGTTTATTGATTCTTGTCTCTGGACCTTTAATTTTTCTCGGTGACTCAAGCAGTCTGGAAAGGAGTCTTTTCAGCCTTGTTAGCCACCAGTTCTGAAGATCGTCCAAGCTTTCTGTAGTTAGCTCCGACTAATCATGGTGGAGGCTTTGAACAGGTTGTGCGGGTGTGGGGGGCAGGGGGAGAGATAAACAGACCCCCAGAGAGATAAGCAGACCCCCTCTAGAGTAGAAAAGGATGAAGACAATGATGACAGCAACACTCAGCCACATCGCAATACTCCACATACCTCTCTCATCGCCTCTCCCAGTTACCTCTGCTCTTCCTCTGACCTGGGTCAAAGGCACCTGCCCATTAACACACCATGGGGCTGCAGCTGTCAGAACAGGGCTTTGAACTGGTTGGTTTGGTTCAAACTCCTGCTAAGAGTTTCCGTTTCCTGTTAAGAGTTTCCATTTCCAAGAAGTTCCCTACGGAGAATTGGCATTTCCACTCCAGATACACTAAATCAGAATCTACTTTTTAACAAGATCCCCAAATGGTTCTTATGCTTATTAGAAATGCAAATTCTCAGCAGCAGTTTGCACCAGAATGAACTGGTCCCCAGCCCTGGTTAAGAGTTAGAATGGAATGGCCCAGGGCTCCTGGCTTGTTAGCAGCCTCAAGGCCAGGACCAGGAGAAAGCTCTTTGGGTTGGAGCATGGGCTTTGGAGTCAGATCTGAATGGAGTCCTGGCCACATGGCTGTTCTGTGCCATTGAGTTGGTTCTGACTCACAGTGATTCCTGTAGCAGAGTAGAACTGCCCCATAGGGGTTTCTTGGCAGTAATCTTTGTGGAAGCACTTTCCCAGTTCTTTGTCTCTCAGAGCTGCTGAGTGGGTTGAAACAGCCAACCTTTTGGTTAGCAGCTAAGCACTCCACTGTTGGGCCGCCAAGGCAGATGGCTTACCTTCTGTATAAACAAACAAACCCATTGCATCAAGGTGATTCTGACTCAGCTACCCTATAGGACAGAATGGAACTGCCCCACACGGCTTTCAGGGAGCACCTAGTGGACTAGAACTGCCAGCCTTTCAGTTAGCAGCTGAGCTCTTAACGGCTGCACCACCAGCGCTCCATAAACTGGGGATAAATAAGAGCATCTCAAGGCTTAGAACAACCCCAGGGGCCTGGTGCTACTTAGGATTACTGCTATTCTTGTGGCTGTTATTGTTGAGGGGGCCTAGATTTCTCCCTGAGGACCCTGTGAATCAAGTCCATGGACCACATCTGTCCCTGGCACCTTGTTCCATGCATGGTGTGTGGTTTGAGGTGCTCAGTGAGTGTGTGTTGGGCTGAGCCCACAGTGGGCTCCTGATTGTGCTGCCTTTTCGGGGAGAAGCCATTGTGTTTGGTGAGATGGAATACTAGGGCCTTTGACTCTGACCTCCATCCTGCATCATAGCAAGTGCCAGAAGCAAACCCACTGCTGTTGAGTTGATTCCAACTCATAGCGACCCTATAGGACAGAGTAGAACTGCCTCATAGAGTTCCAAGGAGTGCCTGGTAGACTTGAACTGCCAATCTTTTGGTTAGCAGCCATAGCACTTAACCACTACACTACCAGGGTCTTCAGCAAGTGCCAGAAATGTCAAATAACTCCCACAGCTTTTCTCCACTGTGCCTTTCTGTGCAGACCAGTAACCCTCCAGCAAGGACAGGAACCACACATCAGAAGGAGGAATGGGCCTATCCTGGGGCTTTCTTCAACTTCTCCTCAGCGGTATGTTCTAGTATTTGCTGCCTGAGAAAGTGCTACAGCAGAGCCTCGTTTGGGGAGCTGGAGCTCATCTTTCCTACTGAACTCACCTGTGTTGAGGTGTGTCCTGGGCTGCTGTGTCCTGGGCAGTGTGCTTGGGCTCTTAGCTCCCTGCCCTGGATGCTTCTAGGACATTGCCAGGTTCTGGCCCAGGAAGGCCAAGAGACAGACACAAACCAAAAAGCCTGAGGAACTGCTCCTGTTGGGAGGCTCTGGCCCTCTGTCAGTGCCAGGGTCGTACTGGGAATCTGGGTGGCAGGCAGCAACACTCATACCCTCACCTCCGCCAGGTGGCTGTTGTTATTGGCTGCCTTCCGGCTGGTCCCCGACTCATGGTGAGTCCATGCATAAGAGAACAAAATGCTGCCTGGTCCTGTGCTGTCCCCATGATGGGTTGCTTATTAGACCATTGTGATTTGTAGAGTTTTCATTGGCTGATTTTCACAAGCAAATAGCCGGGCCAGAAATTCCTAGTCTGTCTTAGCCTGTAAGTTCTGATGAAACCTGTTAAGCATCATAGCAACACACAAGCCTCCACTGACAAACGGGTGGTGGCTGCACATGGGTTGCATTGGCCAGAATCGAACCTGGGTCTCCTGCATGGAAGGTGAGAATCCTTCCACCGGACCACCACTGCCCCGTCCTCCTCATACAGCAGGTATATTCTGTAAGTTTGAAATTTGTGGTCAGCCTCTGAGGCTGATGGGGCTCACATGGGCTTTCCAGAAAGCTCCCCAGGGTCCCAACTTTTATCTCTCCCTCTGCGTCTCTTGATCCACAGTTTGCTGGTGAACTTTGGCTGGTCCCCTTTACTCTCTTGTTTACCATTTGCTGTTAACCACAGTAATTACCGTATAGTTGTGAGATGAAAACATGACTAAATTATAACACTGCTTGTGTAACAATCTCTTAAAACTGACTCAGAAGGCAACAGCTGCACAATTAGGCTATAAATTCTCTTAAATGAACTTGTCGGTGGCAACGGTACCTGTGTGGCAGTGTTTTGTAAGAGATAACTAGACTTAATGGGCTTGGAGAGGGAGCACCACGGATGGCCTCGTAAAGAGGAAAACTTGGTTCTTTGTCATAAACCACTTGTTCTCTTATAAAAACAAAGGGCTCCAGGCTGGCCCATTAACTCCTTCTGGCTATCGGGGGACTCAAGTAGCAGAGCATCCATTTGATAAGCTGCATTGGGGGTGTCACTGGCTTTGAAGTATGACTTCTCTGAGTAAGGCCTCCATGCAGGCTCTGCCAGCCAGGGGCCTGTGTAGGATTCATCAGTACGTATCAGCTGGGGAAGTGTGGTTCCCCTTGTGGGGCCCTGGGGGAGCCTCTGCAGTCTTCCTAGATGGCTTAGTAATGTGTGCTGCTCTTGTGCTTAAAAATAAGAAACAAAAATCCAGTTGTCTTTGAGTCGATCCCAAGTTATGGTGAACCCATGTGTATCAGAGTAGAACTCTGCTCTATGGTGTTTTCAAAGGCTGAAGTTTCCCAAGTTGATCGTCAGGGCTTTTTTCTGTAGTTCCTCTGGGTGGACTTGAATTTCCAACTTTTAGGTTAGCAGCCAGGTGTGGTAACTGTGTGTACCACCCAGTGCCTCCATTCTGAGGCTTAATAGCATATTAGAAGATGAAGTCCACTTGATGGTTAAGATTCTGTGTCAGCTTGGCTGGGCCATGATTCTCAGTATTTTGGCAGTTGTATAATGTTTTGATCACTTCCCTGTTGAGATTCAATCAACCCTGTCATAGGATCTGTTACAAGTAGCCAATCAATTAGAAGGAAGTTTCCCTGGGTGTGTGGTCTACATCAAATAAAAGTGGACCTTCTGACAGGGCTCGGAATGCCATGTAATGTAACGTATTCACAGGTTCTGAGGATCATGAGGTGGACTTCTTTGGATACCACTGTTCTGCCTACTCTAGGCAGCTGGAGAGCAGGGCCATCGGACAGCTTGACTTTTTGCAAGAGCTGAATCCTGCAGCTGGCTCTTATTTGTCTGACCTCCAGTCCTTGGAACTTGAACTAGCAGCTTGCCTGCTGATCTTGAGACTCATTGATTTTTGTAGCTGATGAGCAAGAAAAAGCCCTGCTCTTTAACCTGTCAGTCTTGGGTTTGCCAGCCCCTGAAGCTGTGTGAATCAGGAGAAGCCTCTGTCTTGACCCACAGACTTGGGACATTCTAACCTGTCTGCATGATCCATTTCCTTGATATAATATCTCTCTCTACATGTATTTATATGCTTTATTGGTTTTGTGTCTCTGGAGAACCCAGCCTGTGACAGTCCATTAGGCAGAGCATCTTAGATGTAGGCATAGGAGCTACAAAACCACGTGATTCAATTAGGGATGAGGCCGACTTGGCTTCAGATGTGCTCTTTGCAAGAGGATCTTGTATACCAAGAATTTCAGGAGAATAATGAAAACTGGAGGTTTTTAAAAAGATGTTGTTACCACACTCCACTCTGAGAATGGTTGCTAATATAACTTGGCTACCTTTCTGGGAAGCCTGGGTCAGCACTCAGCAGTGCATTTGTTCCCGAATGCTGCTGTAACAAACTGCCACAAACTTGGTGGCTTAAGTGAACATAAATTTATTCTCTAACAACTCCATAGCCAGAAGCCCAACATGGGTCTCAGTGGGCTAAAATCAAAGGGGTAACAGAGCTCTTTCCTGGAGGTTTTATAGGGAGAATCTTTTTCCTTGGCTTTTCTAGCTTCTAAAGGTGCCTGCATTCCTTGGCTCCTGGCCCCTTCCTCCACCTGCAAAGTCGGCAATGGCAGATTGAGACTTTTTTTGTCTTTGGTCACATCTCTTTGACCCTCTATTCTGCCACTTCTTCCATTTTTGAAGACTTACGTGCCTACCTGGATTATGTTCCTATCTTAGAGTCAGCTTAATCAACCCAGATTGCATTTGCAACCTCAATCCCTTTTTTGTCATGTAATGTAACATAGTCAAAGGTTCTGAGGTTCAGGAGGTGGACTCCTTTGGAGGCCATTTTTCTGTCTACTCTAGGCAAGTGGAGAGCAAGGCCATTGGATGGCTTGACTTCAATGCCCTCTGAGCCAGGCACAGGCAGGGCTCAGACCTGAGAAGGGATATTGAAGTGATCCTACAGAAGGCTAGTAAATAATGGGTAGCTGGAGTTCCCAGCATGACCTGTCCTTGCAAGGGCTAGCCTACAGCACAGATGTGACTTGTGTTTTTCAGGAGCTTTTGGTCAGAGACAGGGTGTGGATACTTGTGAGCAAAAGCCAGGGGCAGATGTAACCCTTGGCCTTACAGACTGTGCCAGAATCTTTTGGAAGGAAAACTATAAGCAGGAAACATTAACAGGGGCCTTTTCTTTTCTAGGCCACCTCCCTTCACAAGGTGTGAATCAGGAGGCTGGCCAGCAAAGAACCATTTCAAAATGAACGCATAACATACAAACCCCAGATGTGGCTCACACATCTATGGGGAGTGTTTTAGTTAGCTAGCGCTGGCACAACACAAGTACTACAAGTGAGTGGCTTTAACAAACAGAAATCTTTATGGCTTTAACAAACAGAAATTTCTTCTCTCACAGTAGGATGCTGGATGTCCAAATGCAGGGTGCTAGCTCTGGAGGAAAGCATTCTCTGGTCTTTGTCTCTTTTCAGCTAGTGTTTCTCGGTTCCTTGGAGATCTCATATAGTGTGGCGTCTATCTTCCCCCATCTGTGCTTGCTTGCTTGTTTAATCTGCTCTTTTATATCACAAAAAAAAAAATTGTTTTAAGGCACACCCTATATTAACATAATAAAGAAAACCCACTCCCAGATGGGATTATAACCATAGGTATAAGGGATATTGATTTATATAACTCATAGTTTTGGGGTACACATCCATAACAGGGAGCATGGCTATAATGACTTTGTCCATTCTAAGGAGGCAGGGATCTGTACCCCCACCAGCGGGCTGCTTCCACATTTTCTCAGTTCAGGCTGCCTGAGAGGCAGCATGACTTTTCCCTGGGATGAGCACCTTTCCCACTGATGCGCAGGCCTTTCCCTGAACCTGTCCACACCACAGATTTCAGGAGCGCATCCCCAGGGATCACTGGCTCCAGGCCTATTACAGAAGTCCATCACCCAGAAAATCTGTTGACAGAACCATTCTCTCTGAACTGCAAGCAAATTGGGAAATTTGAATGTGGTGCAATAAGCCTACGGTAAAGCAGAGCTGTCTCGAAGAAGCTGCAAAGTACCTCTCTTCCCAGACCGGTGTCCACAACACCTCTGCAGCTTCCTGAACGACCGTCCTCCAGGACGGCCACACACAGTATTTATTTTTTTTAATTAAGCAGCATTGCCATGTGGCTCGCCCTCCACAGATGCTTTATAAAACCCAGCCTTCTAAGTTGCTGAAAGTTTTTATTTTTTTTTAAGCAGATAGTAAAATTAAGCAGTTATTAGTATTCACGAAAAATGCTCGTGGCAGGCTTCGCACACGTAATGAGAAACCACCTGCAGTTCAAAGCAGTACTTGATAATGCTGTAATTAGATTTGAGATGCAAAAAAGCTCATTAAAATTAAATAACATATTTGTCACTGTTTTAAGAGGTACAGATTGCCTAGAACCATGCTGGTCTCTTGACCTTGAGTATTTTGGCGGAGTCCTTGCTGCCAACAATTCCAAAATAACATCAGCAATTCTGCAGAGTCCTGAAAACAGGTTCATCCTCGGCTTACTTTGTGTTGAGAAAAAGGATACAGATATTCGGGGGTGGGGTGGAATCACAGATTGGTACGTGGTATGTTTGGAAATGCAGCAGTGACCAGAGTCCTCCCTAACAGGTAGCTTAAAATGACATGGGGGGAAATGAGTGTGTGTGGGGGGAGTTGTTGGGGTGGTGGGTGGGGTGGTGAGTGACCCCCACGATGTGTCAGGTCTATGGCAGGCGGTGGCAGTGGGTACTACTGCTTACCCTTCCAGATCTAGCCTAGGCGAAGGCACAGAGCAGTCCCAGAGCAATGGAAAGACCCACTGTCAGCAAGTGTTTCCACAGGCAAAGCCCATGTGAGGCAGAATGGGGATTCGTGCACCAGCCTTCGAAGAGGTCCCTGCCTCAGACTTGGGGAGACAAGGCACAGAAAGTCAAGTGCCAGAAAATACTTTTAACAAAAGTAGCTAATGTTTACTGAGGTCCATGAGTAGCAGTTAGGGTTTGTACTCAGCTGCTAATCACAAGGCTGGCTGTTCAAATCACCCAGGGATACCATGGAATAAAGTCCCGGTGATCTACTTCTGAAAGATTATAGCTGTTGAAAACTCTGTGGAGCACAGTTCTACTCTGACATACCCGGAGCACCATCAGTTGGAATCGACTCAACAGCAACTTTATATTTTAGGTGTTTTCTGAGTGCTTCTTATACTCAGTTTTCACATGACTGCTAACAGAAAAGTTGGCAGTTCAAACCCAGACAGTGGCACTGTAGGAGGCCTGGCAAACTGCATCAATAAAACTTACAGACAAGATACTGGGAAGTGTGCACATCCCTGAGCAACGCAAAGTCATGGAAGATTCACGGATACATCCCAACTCCCTAACTGTCAGAGTTACTGGGCTGCTGGCTGGGAACTGTGGTCTTGGGACACATCAAACCCAATTGGCATAACATAGTTTATAAAGAAGATGTTCTACATCCTACTTTGGTGAGTAGCATCTGGGATCTTAAAAGCTTGTGAACAGCCTTTTAAGATACTTCCTACCCTGTCTGGAGCAAGGGAGAATGAAGAAAACCAAAGACACAAGGGAAAGAGGAGTGCAACTATGACAGCGTCCACGAAACAGAGTCCAGCACAACTAGATGGTGCCCAGCTACCACCACTGACTGTTCTGACAGCGACTATGTTAGAGGGTCCCAGACAGAGCCGGAGAAAAGCAAAGAACAAAATTCAAATTCATAAAGCACAATGAAACAACACATCAGATTTATAGGTCTGACAGAGATTGGAGAAAACCTGGGAGTATGGCCCCCGAACACCCTTTTTAACTCAGTACTTTAGTTACTCCTGAAGTTTACCCGTCAGCCAAAGACATTAGACAGGCACATAAACCCTGGTGGTGTAGTGGGTACGCTAACCAAAAGGTCAGCAGTTCAAATCCACCAGGCACTCCTTGGAAACCCTGTGGGGTAGTTCTTCTCTGCCCTATAGAGTCGCTTTGAGCCAGAATTGACTTGATGGACTGTTTTTTTTTAAATGAGACAAACAATAACACACATAGTTCAGCCATGTGTGTGAGGGCAAATGGGTGTCCATCAGCCTAGGGGCAAGGACGTGAAGGTGAGGGTGAGGGGACAGGAAAGGTAGACAAACAGTAGTGGACACCCCAAGGACAAGAAGAGGGAGTGTTGACATGTTGCAGGGTTGGCAACCAATGTTACAAAACAATAGATGTACGAATTGTTCAATGAGAAACTAATTTGCTCTGTAAACTTTGACCTAAAACACAATAAACAAAATGGTGATAATAAAATGAAATGGAAAACAAAAATTACAGCTGAGAAAACCCTTTGGAACAGTTCTACTCATAGCACACGGAGTCACCATGAGCTGGAATCAACTTGTTGGTGATTTTTTTTTTTTAAATATGTATACCAGGTCTCAGCATGTGGCATGTGGAAACCCTGATGGCATGGTGGTTAAGTGCTATGGCTACTAACCAAAAGTTCACCAGTTTGAATCCATCAGGCACTCTTTGCAAACTGTATGAAGTGCTGCTCTGTCCTGTAGGGTAACTGTGAGTCAGAATTGACTCAATGCAGAGGGATTTTTAAGCATGTGCCATGTGTTACTTTAGTGAGCCTATCCACAGTCTATGAGGTAGCGCTGACTATCCCATTATCCTTGCCTATAGTCATGTAGAAACACGTAGCTGAGCTGCATCCTCCTGCAAACCCTTTGCACTAATCACAAGGTAACCTGGGTTTGAGGGCCAAAGCAGAGAGACTGGGGTAAGAGAAAGTACACGTGACCACATTAGCACTCACAGATTCACTGTTTGCCCGAGTCCCTGAGTGGTGCAAATAGTTGGTGCACTCAGCTGCTAACTCAGAGGTTGGAGATTGAGTCCACCCAGAGATGCCTTGGTAAAAAGGTCTGGTGATCTACTTTTGAAAAATCAGCCACTGAAAACCCTGTGGGGTGTAGCTTTACTCTGAAACCCAAGAAGTCACCATGAGTCATTGAGTTGCCATGAATCAACTTCATAACAACAAGTTTATTGATTCTGGTCCTAAAAGTTTTATGTGTAGTAATCGCTTCATCCTCATAACAGCCCTGCTATTCCATTGTACAGATGAGGCAACTGAGGCATGAGAAACTAAATAAGCAGTCCAAGGTTAACTGGGTCTCCAGCTCTGTCTGGGACCCTCTAATGTAGTGGTAGTTGACACTGCCCTTGACTTGATATTTTGTGTTTCTTCTCTCTAGAAATCTGTGAGACAATCTATAAAGGTAGGGCTTAGTTTAAAAATGAAGATGATGATTTTAATTTGTGAAGGAAGAAAATGCAAGGTGCGATTAAATGACAGAGATCAGGTGAGTTTGCCTGGATCAAGTGAGCAAGGCCAGGTGTGGGTAAACAGAGCTGGCCTAACCTCCACGGAGACCAAGGCATCCATAACCTGGTCCTGGGGCAGGGAACTCATGGGAAGGCGGCTGCAGTGCCGTCCCTTCTCTGGGTGGCTGGATTGATTTTCAAGGCTGACTCTCTTGGCACCAGGTCCAGATTTAGTTCTGTGGAGAGCTCGTCTTTCAAAGTCCAGCTCAAATGTCACCTCCTCTGCAAAGACTCCCACGCCCCACCTCCTCCTCCTCCCTGCCCCCAGACAAATTAATCACTCCTCCTCAGTGGCCACATAGCACTCTGTTGAAACCTCCAGAATAATCTTATCACCTCAGACTTGGATTTATGTGTTTACAAGTCCGTCTCTCTAGCTAGACAGGAACTTGGAGGGCAGAGTCCACTGCTACTGTGTGTCTGTGTCCTTGCGCCCAGGACAGTGCTGTGTCTGTTGTGGGTGCTCAACAATGATACACGCTGAGAGGACAGAAAGTATAGAAAGGTGATTTAAGTTGATTTAATTCCAATTTTTAATAAGCATTTAAATAGCATTTGCTATGTGCAGGTCTTGCTCTAAACCCTGGATGTTTATCACCCAAGCCATGGTCTTTTCAGCTGTTTCATGTACATGTGAAAGCTGGACAATGATAAAAAGAAGACTGGAGAAGAACTGATTCCTTTGAATAATGGTGTTGGCAAAGAATATTGAATAAACTATAGACTGGCAGAAGAATGAACAAATCTGTCTTGGAGGAAGTACAGCCAGAGTGCTCCTTAGCAGTGAGGATGGCAATACTCTATCTCACATGCTTTGGACATGTTATCAGGAAGGACCAGTCCTTGGAAGAGGACTCATGCTTGGTAAAGTAGAGGGTCAGGGAAAAAGAGGAAGACTCTTAACAAGATGGACTGACACAGTGGCTGCAACAAAGAGCTGAAAAATAGCAGTGACGGTGAGGATGGTGAGGACCGGGCAGTGTTTCATTTCATTATACACGATGTCACCATGAGTTGGAGCCGACTCAATGGCACCTAACAACAACAACAGTTTTCATTACCCTATGAAATTAGCTGTACTGTTATCCTCTGTTTTACAGGTGAGAAAGTTGAGGCAGAAAGCAGTCCTGTAACTTTTTAATATCAGGCAGCTGACAATTGGTAGAGCTAGGATTTCAACCCAGGCAGACTAGGGGTAGAAACATCTGTTTAAAGAAATCTTGGTCATGCTTTGTTTAAAACCCAGGCTGCCTACTAGGAGAGTCTGGAACTAATTCTTGCTTCATTTCTCATCTTTTTTTTTTAACTTGCGTGATTTTAGGAAGGATTGGCAAGTGTCGGGTCTGTGAAGCAGTTCAGTTTCCTTTGTTGTAAGCCACAGAAACCAAGTCTGGATAAACTGAGCAAAACAGGATTCTGTTGCCAGGAGATCGGTAAATTTCCAGAAGGAACTGACTGGCTGGTAGAGCTCTGGGGAGCCCAGAACAGAGAACGGCTCCTGTGCCTCAAAAACCCATCTAGTCCTGTGACTTGGTTTCTTCAGGTACTTTCTGTGCTCCCATGTCCTGTGGCCAAGGGGACTGATGGGAACAGGAGGACCCAGGGCTCACAGTTTCCCTGAGTTTGAGAGAAGGGGGATGGTGATTTTTCCTGAAAAGAATATTCACTGGTGTTGACCTTTCTTAGGTTTTTAACATTTTGAGGGGATTGATTGAATCGATCCAAGCCCATTCATTCTCGCCTCAAAGGACAGGGCTTCCAGGAGGCCCAGCCCAGCACGGGTGCCTGGAAACGCGGTACAAACGAGGATAGAGTTGCATCTCTTCTTTGCATGGCACCCAGCCTGTAAAACAGAATAAGGGCTGCGTTGGGTGTCCTGGAAAGAGATGGACAGACAGAATGGGCCTTTCCCAGATACTGCAGTGAACAGTGCCCTGGGTTCCCAGCAGGCACCAGCCTTTTCTAGAGATGGGTGGGGAGGGGGGCTGGCTGTGCCCTGCCACCCTCCAGGCAGTCCGTCGTCTAGCATGGGAGTTATTTTGTCCTTGGTCTATCCCATCAAGCCCTCGGCTGGCTCTCCCTACTGTTCAGTCATGTGCCTTCTGTCTGCCCTTGGGAAGGGCTGGGGGGGGTGGGTCACAGGCGTGAGAGGCCCCAGAATCTGGTGCTCGGGTCTCACTGGCCTTCTCGCTTCTGCCTGCATTCGCTCACTTATCATTAAGCAGGTGTGCTTTGAGCGTGTAATAGGTGTTGAGGGCTGAGCACAGCAGGAACGAAGCAGACGCGTCCCTGCTCAGTGTCAGGCTAACAGGCACTATTGTCTATCTCCACTATCTGCCGATCTGTGATATCCGCTCCTCCGCAGTCCCCTCCTTCAAGGATGCCTCACTGCAGCCTCCTCACCCCAGGTCAGCCCATCACTGCTGTCACGTGAGCCTCTGTGTGAGTGAAGGCCCGGCCCCGCCCCCAACACCCTGGGCCTCCTTCCCTCTGGCCCCGCCTCTCTGGCCCCGCCCCCTGCCTGACTCTGCCCTTCCCCCCATTCCTGGGTTCTCCTCTGCCTGCTAGGGTCTACAACTCCCTCTTTGGTCACCTCTGTCAGCCTACCTTTTCCTTCCCTGTTAACGCCCCCTCCTGGCCTTTCCCCTCCACGCCTCACCCACCCCTCCTTTTGGTCCCCCTCTCCACCTGGCCCCCCTCTCCACCTGGCCCTCCCTCAGCCCTACCTGGCCGCTTCCTCTCTCCCAGCACCTCTTTCCTTTGGCTCCGCCCTCTCCACCTGGGCCCACCCCTTACCCCGTTGGCCCCTCCCTCCCTGTCCGTCTACTTCCCCTCCAAGGCCCACAGATTGACGAATTGGTGGGAGCAACTGTGATCTGCGATTTGTAAGGTCCTCTGAGAGGTGACCTATAAACCCTGTTCTTCAGGGGGTGCCTGTTCTTGGATTAAATGCCTCGAAAAGGAGCCCGTGCTTCAGAAGTGTCATGTAGTAATGTTCCCACTGACGGAGAACATGACCTTTAAAACCTCAGTAAAAGGAACCAGAGCAGGTGGAAGAACAGGGCAAGGCAGCCCTCTGCCTACCCTCCGTGTTTGCCACCCTCCACTGCACGCCTAACGGTCTGGCAGACTATAAGGCCAGGCCAAGAGGCGCAGGCCTTTGGACCCTTGACATCTGCTTCTCAGAGCGGCCACCACTCTTGGGGAAGGGAGTCCAGAACTCTGGGTTCCACTTTCATTGGATGGGTGGGCTTCTTGTGAAGGCTGGAGCAGCCTGCGCCATCCCTGAGGTTACTTACCCAAGCTTAGCGGGAGACTGCTCAGATGAGGGGCGCAGCACCCTGGGAGCCCGAGTGGGGATGCAGGGTTCCGGCTGCAGTGACCAGGTCAGTCACAGAGCCTGGGAGAAGCACTGAGTCCTGCATTTCACAGGAGACTATGCAGCTCTGTGGGTGGTCGTGGCCCCTCCCTCCCTTTCTGGAGCACATATCATAGCCTTGGCAGTGGCCACTCTGTGGGTTCTTTTAGCACTTTATACTGAGGAAGCAGCATTTGCTTACTCTCCTGGTCCATGGGCAAATAGTCAAGAACAGAAAGGTGACTGATACATTCATTTCTGCATTTTTGTAAAAAACATGTGCAGACATTTGCATCTGAACTGCCTAGGAGGTTGGCTGAATTCTCTCCAGGGGGCAACCTAGGGAAATTATTTCATATGTCTTACTTGTGTGGCGCCTTCAGGAATTGTTCTCAGTAAGGAAAAAAACAAAACGATGACAAAACTATTGCAGTTAAGTCTATTCTGATTCATGGCGTCCTCACATGTCCACCCTGGGATTTAGAACGAAGACCAGGTTGAGAGATGACTGAGTGTGAGCCTGTGGGCCTTCGTGGATGGAAGCAGGTGACTGTCTTCCTTTGTGTCATCTGTGAGAGCCCCTGCTAGGGAGGCCAAGTGGGCTGGGGAAAAAGAGCTGTCCTGTGTCAGAGGCAGGTTTGAGGTCTTTTCTGAGGATCACAGCACAATGGGCTGAGATGGAGAGTCTTCGATGACAGAAAGGATCTTGTCTTGGAGACCTGCCCATGTGCCTCTCACCTGGGTACAAGGTTCTGGGATACAAGACAGAGGCAGGTTTCTCTACTAAGACACAGAGAGACAGGCCTGTTAGGAGGGACTGGCCCAGGGCCCCTTTCTAGTGGGATGAGTGTAAAAGAGTGTAAAAACCACTTTGGAAAGAGCGGCATGGTGTTTGCATGTGTGTGTGTGAGCACATGTGTTTTGCATGTCCATGTGTGTATGCAGGTACATGCATAAGGTGGGTATGTGTGTGTACACTTGTGTTCACATGTGTGTACATGGAAGCACATATACACACACCTATTTCCATGCATGCATGCATGCATGTGTGTGGGTACATGTGTGCACACACATGTATAATGTGTCTCTGTGTGTATGTGTTTTGCATATGGATGTGTGTACATGTGTGTATGATTGTATGCATGTTTGTGGGTGCACATGTGTGTATTATTTGCATGCTTGTATGTGTGCCCGTGTGTGTGTGTGTGTGTGTGGCTCACAGCCCCGTCTAACCTGAGGAGCAGAGGCATTCTGTTGTTATAAATAAGGCTGAATTTTATATTCCCATTTGGCCAGGCAGTGCAACTAGCAGACCAAAGGTAATGCATTTCAGCAGCCTGGCGGGGAAGGTAAATGTGGTTTATAAGCCCCTCTGCTCAGAGGGGGCTGGGCAGTGGTGGCAACTAAAGCCAGGCGTGCTCCAGATGGAGGGAGGGGACAGGTTGGCGATGGTGTGCCCTGGTTTCTCTAAAGGAAAAAAAATGATGTACCGCCTGTTAGCTAATCAACAGTGAGGAGAAAGTCCTGACAACAAGTAAAGAAAACTTAGCTGGCAATAAAACAAGGGACTTTTTATGGTGGTTTTTATGGGAACATTTTCACTTTGGGAGTTATTAGAGTTAGTGCTGGTTGTGACAAAAGCCGCATTTGCATATCGCCTGTGATGGAGGCTGGATGGAGCCTGAATGCAGCATTAACTGCATATCAGAGACCCTTCCAGAAGCCAAACGGGATGACATTTATTGCAAGCTTGATGTCGCGTGTCTGGCATTAGTTACTGCTTGTTGTGTCTTGTGGAATGTAGATTTTCGGCTTTGAGTTCTTTCTAGGACACATCACAGCACCTTCCCGTGTGAAGAGGAAGTTTGATTTTTTTGGAGTGAGTAGGCTAGGGGTCTGGAAGCCTCCCTGGCTAGTCTTTGCCCCTCAGGAGAGGGTTTTGAAAGGTTTTACTTACCTAGGTACGGGTTGTAATCTGACTCAGAGGAGAAGACTGTTCCAAGATTTGAATTCCCAAACCAGGAGTAACAGTCATTTCCCCCCAATGCCTTTTTTAAAAAAATTAAGAAATAACCCACAGACCATATGCTTCACCCGTTTAAGGTCTACAATTCGATGACTTTTAGTGTAGTCACAGAGCTGTGCAACCGTTACCACAGTCAATTTTAAAACATTCCCTTTACCTCTGAAAGCAATGCTGCATGCTTTAGCCATCATCCCCAGCCTCCTCATCCAGTAACCCTAGGCAACTGCTATTTACTTTCTGTAGTATGTGTGTTTTGCATGCCCATTTGTGTATGTGGAGAGTGGGTTATGCATGTACACATATGTGCACATGGGTGTGTATGCACACTGTGTATTACATGCCCATCTCTGTGCATGCATGTGTGCATATGGGTATATCCATGTGCCTGTGTCTGCATGTGTTTGCATAAGTGCCTGCATACACATGTGGGCATGCAAAACACACATGCTACAGAAAGGAGACACACCTCAGAGGTCAAGCCTGAGTCTACTGAGGAGGGAATCGATAATGTTCTTTGGGAAAGGCCAAACGTGACCCAAGGGAGGAACCACAGGCTTCTGCCTGACCTAGATTTGGGGAGGGTACTCAGGGCATTGTGTGAAGTCAGAATGTCCTATTTTTAACTCTCCCAGGATTTGCCTATTTTGGATGTTGTGTATAAATGGAGTTGTGCAATCTATAGTCTTCTGCATCTGACTTCTTTCACTCAGCATGTTGTTTTCAAGGTTTGTTCATGTTGTAACATAACTTAGTACTTCATTCCTTTTTGTGGCTGAATAATGGTCCATTGTATGGATATACCACATTCTGTTTATCCACTCATCAGCTGATTTGCCCTGAACACCTTTAAAATCTATTTCCTCTTATAATTTTTAGAGATAGTCATGAAAAAGCCATGCGTGAGCCCACTAGAGCAAACCTGAATTTTTCTGATGGAAACAAGAGTTCTGGATGGAGCGAGCAGAAGGAAATGTTGCCAGGAGACAGGGAGACGGGGAAGGGGCTGGTGGCAGTCTTCTCAGTCAGGAGCTACATTTTTTCCTGTGAAGCCAGAGCAGACTTTTGCCTTCTGGCCTGGCCAATTTGCCTTCTGACCCCAGGATTCTTGCTGGATCCCAGAAGGGGGCTCTGCTGTTTGTCATTCAGGGAACTTTCCGTATGTTAGGTGTGAATGGTTACTGTACTTCACTGCTAATGGAAGCTTAAAAGTCTACCTAGAGGAGCCCTGGAAGAAAGGCCTGACTACCTCTCTACCCCCCAAATCAGTCGACTGAAACCCCAATGGAAGACAGTTCTGCTGTAACTTACGTGGGGTCATCATGAGTCAAAGTCAATTCAATGGCAACTCTTCTCAGTTGAGGAGGGTCAGTGGAGGAGAGGACTTATAAGCAGGCTTGGACTGGTGGCTGCACTTTCCTGCCCTGAGCTTGCTTCTCATTACATGCTCCTGCTAGGCAGCCTTGAGTGGTTTCTGCCTCGACGATCTTCTGAGAAGGGGATCATAGATGGTCTTGTGGGACAGGTAAGGGTGATCCAAGAGAGGCACAGCAGGCTCCTGTCTGACCCAAATTTGGGGAGGATACTTAGGACAGGGTATGAAGTCAGAATGTCCTATTTTTTCCTTTCCCAGATTGTCAGTTGGGTCCCTGGGTGACTCAGCTCTTAGTCTTAATTATGCTGCTATGTAAATATTTCTGAGGTCTCTTGGTTTTCTCAGATGGCATTATATCATCGTTAATAACTAGGGGCACATTATACATATGCAAACTAATAATAATGCATTAACTCTGAGAACATCGATAAATTGCCAAACTAAGCCTGAAGCATTCAGCAGCTTGTTCTCTTGGCTGCCAAGACCACTTCCCCCAGTCCTGAATCACAGTAGCTGACGAGATTCCTCACCAAGTCCTGCCCCAGATGGTACCCTCGGGAGCACCCACTGCCCCTCCACGAGCCCAGAGCACTGCCTGCACATGGCCCCGGTGTGTTCTTCAGTATCGAGAAATCTCCACAGAGCAGGTGCAGTCTGTTCTGGCCGCTCTCTGAGTCTGTCTGTGTTGGAACCAAACTGAAAATAAAGACTGGAGGATGGCACAAGGGCAGGATGTCCCTGCCCTTGTATCATCCTTAGTTAATGGGAAGGTCACAGCTTGCAGGGTGGAAAGACCACCTGCCCTCTTGTCCCAGCTTCCCCCCTACTCCATGTACATGACCTTGGGAAGTCATGATAGGTTCTTCAGTGGAAGTTCATTGCTATTTAATGAATCTTTCCTGGGTATCTGCTGACTGCTGGGAAGCTGGGTTTGATGGTCAGTGGGAGGACAGATAAGCAGGCAAGTAAGAGTTGCTGTTGTTAGTTGTTATCAAGTTGATTCCAACTCAGTCAACCTCATGTTTGCAGAGCAGAGCTGCTCCATAGGATTTTCAAGGCTCTGACGTTTCAGAAGCAGATCACCAGGCCTGTACTTCATGATACCTCTGACTGGCTCTCACCTATTGGTCTTACAGTTAGTAGGCCAGTACTTAACTATCTGCACCACCCAGGGCCTCCTAGACAGTAGCAATGACTGTAGTGAACGCATGTTTTGAAAGCACAGGGCATTCCTGGAGCACCTGTAAGGACACACACATTAGCTCTGGTGGGTCAGGGAAGACTTCCTGGAGGAAGAGATATCTAAATTTAAGCATAAAGAGTGAATGGAGATAACCTGACAAAAAGAGGTGGTAGATAGGGTGGGGTTAGGGGTGGGGGCCCAGGGAGGAGTGTGCCAGGCAAAGGGAATGTAGGTGCAAAGGCTTTAAGGAGAGAATGCACGGTGTGGAATGGGTGGAAGGGGAGGCTTGGTGAGGTGGGATGCAGAGGTAGTGGGGGCCTGCCATCAAGCTGTGTGTCTCGCTAGGCTGAAGGCACTTAAAGAGCTTGGAATTTATCCTGAAGGCAGGAAGAGAGCCACTGAGGGGTTAAGTCGGCCCTGTCTCAGCTCGGAATGCTGCCTTGCAATGAGTGGACCAGGAGGAGGCATTGTGGCCAGGATGCACAGGGCCTCTGCTCTGCTCTTGTGAGTGTTTGCAGAGGGGGCCGAATAGGCTGTGCATTACACAAAGTTGTCCACTCAGCCCTAGCTGTGCTCAATTTGGCAGCTTGTGGGCAGTATGAAGGTTAGGGGGTCTGAGCTTGACATCTGGGCAGGAAGGAGATGGTATCTGTGGTTCATAGAGGTAGCAGAAGGAGGCACGTAACCAGAGTAAAGGAGGCAGGCTTGAGTGGGACGTATGTCGCGTAAGAAGTGAAGTGACCGTGGTGGGGTCTGGCCTGGCAGGCTGAGTCCTGGGCCACAGCCGCTGCCTGGTGGGGTGCCTGCCCTGAAACCTGGGGATAATAACATCTGCTTCCTGGTTTGCGATGAGGGCTACCTGGTGTGATGGATAGTGGTGGTACCCAGGTGAGATGGGTTGAGTGTGGACAGGGGATAGATAGACTTGTTGCACTAGTGTGGACCATTCTTGCCTTGGCTTCCTCATCTACAATGTAGAGACCCACTGTCACGGTCTTCTAGTGCTGCTGTAACAGAAATTGCACATGTGAGTGGCTTTAAGGATCAGAAACTTATTTTCCTATAGTTCAGGAGCTGCAAGTCCACAGCAGGGTCTTGGCTGTCAGTGTCTTGTATGGGCCTCCCTGCTAGTTTCTCCTTGTTAGTGATCCTGGGCATTCCGTGGCGTTTCACAGCATCTCTATTTCCCCTGGAAACCCCGGTGACCTAGTGGTTAAGTGCTACAACTGCTAACCAGAAGGTTGATGGTTCAAATCTGCCAGGTGCTCCTTAGAACCTCTGTCGGGCAGTTCAGTTCTGTCTATGGGGTCGTTATGAGTTGGAATTGATGCAACTGTAGCGGGTTTGGTGTTTTTTTGGCTGTTGCCCTTGTGTGTGGCTCTGTCTGTTCTGCTGTTTTTGTAATTCAGAAGTAATTGGGTATAGGACCCCCTACATGAGCATGACCTAATTAACATAAACAAAGACACCCCATTTCCAAACAGGGTCACATCCACAGGGCCAGGGGCTAGGACTCCAACACATATTTTGGGGGGGAGGGACACAATTCAGTCCATAACAGCCACCTTCTGGGTTTCTTTAAGGGCTGAATCAAACGGAAAGTGTGCACTCTGCTTACTTTGTAGTTACAAGGCAAAGGCTGCATGGTGGTTGTTGACCTTCAAAGCCATTTTAGCCCAACAGCTCAGAACACTCCAGATTCCACAGTATTAGATGTGAACCATAATCAAATTTATTCTAAACTTTTTATTTTGAAATAATTACAAAATTACTGGAGGTTATAGAGTATAAGAAGGCCCATCCATGTACTCTTCACCCAGGTGCTAACCCAATGGCTCCATGTTACATAATTAGAGTGCAATACCAGTGTCAGGGAATTGATGCTGGGGTACTGTGTGTGTATAGTTGTGTGCCATGTATCACATGTATAGATCCGTGGGACTCACTGGTGACACAAATGGTTTGCACTCAACTACTGACTATAGGGTCGCCATGAGTTGGATTTGACAGCAGTAGATTAACCGGTTTGGTTTGGACTGACCTAAAGGTTAGCATTTTTAATCTACCCAGCAGCACTGCAGAAGACAGGCCTGGTGATCTGCTTCCTTAAAGGCAACAGCCATGTAGACCCTATGGAGCTCAGATCTACTCTGTAACACACGGGGTTGCCATGAGTTGGAATCTGCAGAAGGCAACAAGTTTGGTTGGGGGTTTGATTGATCCATGGAACCTCCACTGCAATCAAGACACGAAACTGTTCCATTACCAACAGTCTCCCTCCTAGCACCCTTGATAATCATGTGTTCCCCTCCCAGCTACCACTCTAAACCCAGCAATCACAAATCTGCTTTCTACCTCTGTAAGAGTATTTTAGATTAGACATGTACCTATTTTTTATTTAAGTAAAAATACATATTTATCTTGCAAAAATTTAGGGACACCAAAAGAAAAATATTTCCATTATTCTATTGTTCTCAAAGAGCTACAACTGTCATTTTGGCACGTCTTCCTTTTTTTTTTTTTTAAACATATGCTTATATTTAATGCATTTGTCATCCCTAATACCTACAGAGTTTTATGTCCTAATTTTTCTGCCTGACATATTATTGGCATCTCCTCCATACATTCCAGAGTGGAGGCGTGAGCCTCCATCAGCGTTCTGGGAGCAGATCTGGGGACAAGGATGGGATGTGAGTGAGTGAGACTATGGGCACAGCCCAGGCATTGGTAGAGGGGGTGTTGAGGGTTTGTGCCATGCTGGGGACATTTGGTGTGAAGAGGGGGCACCACATGGGCTGGTAAAGGAAGGGTGGACGGAACACAGTGACTCCTTGGAAAGGTCTGATGGACACAGGGGTTTTTGGTGACTTGGTATTCACAATGGCCTTTGAGCCAAAGGCACCTGTTTGGAGACCCACGGGAAATGGCCAAGCCAACCTGCCCTAAGCCCAGTGGGCAGCATCTGCAGGGACCGCTGCTAGCTCTGTGATGTCTCCTTTCTGAGACCTAGCCCACCTGTGTTGGCTTGTTCCAGGCTTTGCTCCCTGTGGATGGGCTGTAAAGACTCACTCACAGGACCTCTTTCAGCCATGCCTCCACCTTTTCCAGAGGAGTCTCTGGATGGCACAAATGGTGAAGCCCTCCACTACTAACTTAGCTTTTGGAACCCACCCAGAGGTGCCTTGGAAGAAAGGCCTGGCAGTCTGCTTCTAAAGGGGCACAGCCTGGATAACCCTATGACTGCAGTTCTACTCTGCTACACACGGGAGTCACCATGAGTTGGAATTGACTCGACAGCAAGTGGCACTGGTTTTTCTTTCTGGAGTGGCCTGTCTGTCACCCAGATGCGTGTGCACTTGTCAGAGAGCACAAAGCAGAGATGGAGAAAACCTTGAAAGTAATTAATAGAGGCAGCACAAGAAGTTCCTAGAGAAGAAAAGCACATAAATGGGTCTCCTTTCTTTCCTCATCCTCCTCACTCTTTATGAGTAATTACAGGTAGGTGTCGGGGAGTGGGAGTATTTATAGCCACGCTTCTTCTGCTGGAGTGTTGAAATTTCTTCTTTGTGGCACTACGGTTATAAAAAGGTAATCACATAGCAGAAGATGCAATTGTATCAGTGTCATTCTGCTGCAACTCTAATTAGGACTAAAAATAAATAGAAATTTCGAAATTGGGATATCCTAAGGAGTTTGTAAATACACCAGTGGAGGGTGGAGGGGCTCTTCGTTCCATTCTGCTTACTACTGGCAGTTGTCTCTTAAGCTGCTCAGATGCAATGCAGCTTCTGGGTGGGTTTTTAGCTGAAGCGCAGATCCACAGGCAGACCTTTTATTAAAAGGCATTTAATAACTTCTCCATCTTCATTGTGCTAGAGCCGATTTGGTGCAGGGTAATTGTGTCTGTGGCTGGGCTAAAAACACCCTTGCCCATCCTCCATCGTTATTAGATAAGTGATCAAATGGATTTCCTGCTCTCTTGAGAAGAAAGGAGTGGGAAGAAGAGTACAGGAGTCTCCTGGACCAGCAGGCAGGGTTGTCTGTGGCTGCCCTGAGCCCAGTGATGGCATGATTACAGCTAACTGCGGGTGACCGGGCCCAATCTGCCCTTAGCGTCAGCTCTTCACCTGATGACCTTTAGCCTTTCTCAAAAGCAAGAGATGATCCTGAGACAGGCGATTGTGGAGGGCAGTCTGGGATGCTGCTCTTTCAAGGGGAATCTTTGTGGGTCCATTAGGCTGTGAGCTGGAGATAGGGTTCTTGGTAAGGTGTGTGCGAAGGCCAGTTCTGCAGGGGCAGCCAGCCTAGGCTTTGTACTTGGCATTGTTGGGAGGGAGAGGAGCCGGCAGATGGGGTGGAACCAGGGCTGGAGAACTTGCTTGGAGGTCTTCTTGGCCTTTTTTCTTGCTCCCACCCAGAAGATGAGCCTTTGGGAGATTTTACAAGGGGTGAGGAGCCTTCTGCCAAGAAAACGGTAACTGTTAGACAAGACCAGTGAGGAAGGAACTTGGATTTTCTAGTGCTTAAAGATGGCAATTCTGTTGTTAGACAAGCAGTTTGCTCTTTTGAGGTTAGGATGGTGAAACTTTGGCCTGGTTACTTTGGGTATGTCATCAGAAAAGACCTATCACTAGACAGAGGATATCGCGGTTGGTGAAAATAGAGTTGGGAAGGCAAGGGTGCTCTTCTGTAAGATGGATTGACAGTGGCCACAACAATGGTCTCAGACTTACAGTGGTGTCATGGATTGACTTGTGTGCCCCCCAAAATAGGTGTAGCCAAGTGGCTGGGCCATGATTCCCAGTATCTTGTGACTGTCCTTCATTTGGTGGTTTTCCTGTGCTGTATGTTAAAGGATTAGGGTGGGGCTGTAGATCCCTTCATAGGATCACCTCCCTGCTGCACTGTAAACGGAGTTACCCTGGAGTAGGGCTTGCCCCATCCTTAATCCTTTCATCCTGCAAGAGATAAAAGGAAAGGAAAGCAGGCTGAGAACTGGGAACCTCATACCATCAAGGAAGCAGCACCGGGAGAAGAGTGCGTCTTTCAGACCCGAGGTTCCTGCGCCAAGATGCTCCCTGGACAAACACTGATGCAATACCGGACTTTCCTGCAGAGCCGACAAGGGGGAAGCCTTCCCCTGGAGTGGACACCCTGAATATGGACTTGCAGCCTACCAGACTTTGTAAGAAGAAACCTTCCTTTGTTAAAGCCATCCACTCTGTGGTATTTCTGTTAGAGCAGCCCTAGCTGACTAAAACAGATCTCAGACCTACAGTGGTCACGAAGATGGTGTAGGATTGGACAATGTTTCGTTCTGTTACACAGAAAGTCTCTGTGAGTGGGAGCTGACTTGAGGACAGCTAACAAGGACAGTGAAGATTGTAAGGTTATGTAAATTGCAGGCAAGAATAATAACTCAACAAAAGTGCTGTGTGTTCTTACTGACACACCCAGTTACGTGTCCTTAGTAAAGATGGAAAAACGTAGTTTAAGACATTTACTCTTGCCTTTGAGTGCATTGGAAACCCTGGTGGTGTAATGGTTAAACGCTATGGCTGCTAGCCAGAAGTTCAACAGTTCAAATCCACCAGGGGCTCCTTGGGGACCTATGGGACAGTTCTACTTTGTTTATAGGGTAACGACAAATCGGAATCAACTCAACAGCACTGGGTGTTTTTCTGTTTTGAGTGAATTAATATTCATTTGATATTTGATAAAGTGTGTTTGAAATTCTAGTTTTACTTTTTGCATTTGGAGCAAGGACCCATGTTTAGTTAAGCTTTCACGTATCCGTATTGTCAGTATGTTCATCTTGTCATCTAATGCTGGGTGCTAATCAGCATGTATAGTCCCTGCCCTCCGTGAGCATGTGTTCTGACGAGAAGGAGGGCCTGCAAGAAGTCTCACTCAGCTATGTGGACAGTGGTTGGCCAGGGAAATCTTGATTTAAAGAAAGAAGTTAAAAGAAAATTTGATGTGGTGAAAATGTACATAACAAGATGCACACCATCTTAACAATTTCTACCTGTACAGTTCGGTGACATTGGCTACAGTCTTCAGGTTGTGCAACCCTTCTTGCCAACTTTTTCTAAATCATTCCACTATCATTAAAACTATTGTAACCTCAATGCCTCTTAGATAAAAACTTCCCATTCCCCCCTCCCTCACACCCATAACCTTTGGTTTCTATAAAACCCCAAATCAAACCCAGTGCTGTCAAGTGGATTCTAACTCCCAGCAACAGCACGAAGTAGAACGGACCCATAGAGTTTTCAAGGGGTACCTGGCAGATTTGAATTGCTGACCTTTTGGATAGCAGCTCTGGCCCTTAGCTACTAGGCCACCAGGGTTTCCTTGGTTTCAGTGTATCTGCTTATTTCACATAAATGAGATGACATAGTATTTGTCCTTTTGCAACACACGTATTTCACTCAGCGAGATGTTCGCAAGGTTCATCCGTGTGGTGGCATGCGTCAGGACTTCGTTTCTCTCTCTGGCTGAGTACTAGTCCATTGTATGCATATACCGCTTTTTGTTTATCCTTTCCCCTGTTGATGGACGTTTTGGTTGTTGCCGTGTTTCGCCTATCATGGAACATGGTGCCCTAAAGGAGTCCCTGGGTGGTGCTCCACTATTAGCCAAAATGTTGGTGACTCAGACTCATCCACAGGTGCCTTAGAAGAAAGGTCTGATGATCTGCTTCTGAAAGGTCACAGCCTGAAAACCTCACAGAGTAGTCATACTCTGCACAGATGGGGTTGCCGTGAGTTAAAATCTACTTGATGGCAATTAATAACAACAACAGATATAATGTAGTGCCCAGCACTGGTCTACAGTTGATTTTTTAAAAAATTGTAATAAATGTACATACAACAAAACATTTGCCACTTTAACATATTTTTACATGTATAATCTAGTGACATGAATTACATTCATCATGTTGTCTAATCACCACCATCATCTGTTTCCAGATTTTTCCCTCACCCTTAGCAGAGAGGAATCCATGGTGGCGTACTGGGTTAGGTGCTACGTCTGCTAATCAAAAGGTCAGCAGTTCAAATCTGCCAGGTGCTCCTTGGAAGCTCTTTGGGACAGTTCTACTCTGACCTATAGGGCTGCTGTGAGTCGGACCTGACTTGACGGCAGTGGGTTCGGTTTGTTTTTTAACAGAGAAGTTCTGATTAAAGACACTGAAAGCAGAGAGAAGTCAACCTGACTTCCGGAATTCTACCTGTATCTCTGGGCTGGCGATAGGGTAGGAATCGATTCTGTTTTTTCAGTGTCCAAACACAACTTGAAATTGGTTTGCTCTTGGTACTGGTTAGTCTGGTTCCTCATCTGTCAGAGGATATATAACCTAAGGAGTTACAGAGACATACGCATGCAAAGCGTTCAGCCAGCACCTGCTCATGGCTTTTGGCTGCTCGTGAGTCGCGGAGGGTGGGTGAAGTCTTCACCTCGTCTATTTCCATGCGGGCTGGTGGGAGGCCTTAGCTAGAAATGGTCTTTCACCTCTAGGAAGTCTGTCTTAATTCCCTGGGGTACAGTAACAAAATACCACAAAGTGGGTGGCCTTAAAAAAGAGAAATGGATTGTCTCACAGTCCTGGAGGCTGCAAGTCCAAATTAGGGTATCAGCCTCATCAATTCCTTCTGAAAGCTCTGAGAGAGGACCTCTCCTTGCCTCTGTCTGGGCTTCCGGTGACTGCTGGCAATCCTTGGCTTTCATTTGTTGCTTATAGATGCATCTTCTTACGGTGTCTTCCCCCAGAGAACTCAGTTTCCGTGCTTGCTCTCTCTGCTATAAGATACCCCTCAGGAGGGGTTAGAATCCAGCCTACTCCTTGTTAACAGGGGACATCTTCAAACAAAGAACAAGTTTCTGTTTATGGGTATGGACATTAGTACTTCTTTTGGAGAAACAGAATTCCCCTTCTTTTGGGGGGGTGTGGAATTTGGGGCATGGAGTTCATTCCTTATAACATCATGCCGAGGAAGGAAATTTCATATCTCTGAATCGCAGAGCCCAAAAGAGCTTCCACTGGCAGGACCAGCTTGTATGGGAGGTCATGGTGATGAGTGATCCCATATCCAGTTTGAAGCTGTCACTGATTTTTTTTTTAAGGTTCTCATTCTTTCATATTGGCCTATAATGGCATCCTGGTGTGAAGAGAGACGGAAGCTGGAGTTTGTAGACCCCAGCCAGCACAGCACAGAGCAGCTCGGGATTTGAGTTGGTTTGGGTTGTTGTAACAGGAAGCTCATTTGTAATATGTATTGTGCTTGGTGCCAGAAGCCACAGTGTCTCAGGTGAGGAACAAGGAGAGGGTGGAGACAGGGAGCAGCAGGGAAAAACAGGAGCCAGAGAATCCAATTTTTCATATAGTAACAAAACACTACAGCTGTGTATTCCCATAATATCCCTTCAGTTTCTTGGGGTCTGGAGTTGCATCTATTTTTAAAAACATTTGGCCCAATAACTCTGCTTTATGCAGGCCACCTGGAGGGTCTTGGGTTTGGAGGTTTAATGCAGAGTCAACTCTAAATGGGGTGGCCCACAGCGGGGCAGCCTGCCCTTGAAGACAAGCAATTTTTCTTAAACTGCTGAAGGATTGATCTCAATTATCACTGTGTTCTGCTGTCCTTGGAATCGACAGTACTGGGTTTGGTTTTTTGGTTCTATTCTGCCCAGAGTGAAGATCTCTCTCTGGCTTGGAGGGCTGGAGGTGAGCAGGGGAGGAGAGATGGAGTGGGGAAGCCCCTCCAGGCCTGGTGGCTCTGGTCAAAGGTTGCAGCTGCTTTGCTTGGCCTCTGAGGGCAGTGGGCAGCTGGGCTTCTTGTTTGTGACTAGACTGCCAGGGGCACTGTTTTTGCATTAAAACTGGCTGATGAGCCTCTTGAACTGGATGCAGGAGACTTAGACATTTGGCAAAGGAGTGATGTTTTTCCAATTCGTTTGCAGTAAGGCTGGGGTCATCTCTGAGCCACGTCAAATTGGATTATTTTTCTTGGTCATTCACTCATGGATTCAGAGTCCAACCTTTGGCTGTCTAAGGCATGTCTGTCCATTTTCAGAAGAGGTTCTCTCCCTGAGAGTCACAGCCAACACCTACCTGAGTCCTGACAATGGAAAATGATACATGTCTCTTGGGCACATGCAGACAGGGCCTCTCAGCCATAGGTTGCCCTGGGGTGGGCTCCGTTATCCCCAGTTTCCATGTTAACACAAAAATAAATTAATAAACAAACCCAAGCCTGTTGCTGTCAGGTTGGTTCTGGTGCATAGTGACCCTGTAAGACAGAGTAGAACTGCTCCATACGGAGCAGCTGGTGGATTCCAACTGTTGACCTTTTGGTTAGCAGCTGAGTTCTTAACCACTGCACCACCTGAACTCTATTTCCATGTTACCCATTGGTATATCATTATCTAGTGGCTTATTGAAGTCATACTTTAAAGTTGCTCTGGTCCTTCTCATTTCTTCATAAGAGGGTGTCCACTGTCTTCTGTTCCTAGCTTTTTCTTCAACATTCTGTCAGCTGCTCTGTGTTTGTCTGTCCCGGGGTTTGAGTGCATTCACGGGGGTCCTTTTAAGCTTGCTGTTTTAATTCACTGAGACCTCCTTCCCTCTTTTCTCTCTGCCCCAGTTCTCTGATAGATCTCCAGTCATTGCCTCCAGAATTAAAGAATTAAAGAATCTGCTGTCTTCAACTCTAGGAATTGTGTTTGGCTGGTGAGGCGGATATGAATTAATCATCTCAGAGAATCCCCCTAAATGTCAGGCTGGAGTTGTTCCAAGACACTCACAGTGCAGGGCAGGGAATGTTACACTTCTTTGTTGAAATCAAATTAAGTCTAGTTCAAAGCTTCAGCTGCCAAGATTAGAGGTTGGTCCCAGATCAGGAGTTCTGGACTCTGGGGTTGTAGACCAACCCTGGGACTTAGAGAGTCCAGAAGTGTCCTCTGTGGCTGTCGGGGCTGCTCCCGTTCTTGCTGTTCTGTCTGAGGAGTCCTGCCTACCCACGTCTGCTGAGACCAGAGGAATACATAGACGAGGAGGAGCTGCTCAGGTGACCTCTTCCCTCTCACCAGCTGAAGCTGCCCTGAGCCTTGCCTAGATGTCCAAGGCCATGATCTTTGATACCCGGTCCTCCAGGCACTCTTGTCCTTTCTGAGGTTGATCAAGGGCATTTCCTGTGCCCCCAGGAGCCTGTGCAATGTCCTTTCACGGACAACAGACAACCCAGCATCCCCAGGGATCAGGACTCTTACTCCTCCCACTAAACTCAGCCATCTCTCCCGGCTCAGGAGTCTGAGCCTGGAGGCTATGGAAGCACAAAGTCTTCCTCTCAGGTCTTGTCATTCTCCAGCCTGTGCAGGTGAATCATAAAATAAAAACTATTCATCCAAAGAGTATCAGTTATTAGTTGGATTAAATAAGAAGCTTGGTCGTATTCCTGGGAGAGAGGGAAAACACCTTTCCTTCATTTCTGATGAGTCTACAAGACACAAGTTAGTTTTTTCAACAGATTATCCTGCCAGATTAAATTCTTAATAAATGACCCTGCTACACAGGGCTCTTTGCACAAAGGAGGCATTCTCTCTGCTTTCTGGGAGAGAACACCGACAGGCAGAGCATGTCTGTGGCCTCCCCAGGCTCACACAGTCTGTAGCAGAGCTGGCACCCAATCTCAGGTCTTCTAGAGCTCATTGTAGCCTCTTTCCACCCACTGCCAACAGTGTGAGCTCTGGGGGAAGTAGAGTCAGTACACATTCCAGCCCATGGGGAGCCCAGGATCTTCTGGAGTAGTTTATTTAGCACCATACTGAATTAACGTCAAACAACAAATAAACAAAAGCAAACCAGTATCTGGTAAGTAGGTTGTAATTCCTGGTGACCCCAGTGTTGTAGAGTAGAACCGTGTGCTGTATGGTTTTCAAAGCTGTGACCTTTTGGAAACAGATCACCAGGCCTGTCTTTTGAGGTGGCTTTGGGTTGGTTCAAGCCACCATCTTTTCTGTTAGTAGTTGAGCACTTAACTTTTTGTGTCACCCAGGGAATTGCCTCTTTTAAAAAATTGGATTGTGGGCTCCTTGGAGGCAGGAACTGTATCTTGTTTGCTCTTAAATTCCCAGAGCATCTGGGGCAGTAAGTGCACAGTTAATCATGATTTGTTGGGTCCGTGAATGGATGGATGCTATAGGGATTTGGGGAGCTGGGCTCTGAAGGATTGTTTTCTTTGGACTGATGGAGAGTAGGTGCCAGTGAATCCAGGTTGAATGGAATGATAAATACCTGCTGGTGGGTAAATGTGGCAGGAGAGGAGGTAGGTGGAGCATGGTTAGAGCACAATAACAGCTTTATGTAGACAATTCACACACTGTACAAATTGACCCATTTAAATTGTATCAGCCATTGGTTTCTGACATATTCATGTTGTTTCTGGGTGCTGTCAAATCAGTTGCGACTCATGGTGACCCTGTGTGCAACAGAAGGAAACGCTGGTACCTCGTGGGTCACCCTCACAATTGTTATTGTGCTTGAGCCCATTGTTGCAGCCACTGGGTCAGGCCATCTCATCCAGCGTCTTCCTCTTTTTCACTGACTGTACTTTACCAAGCCTGATGTCCTTCTTCAGGGACCAGCCCCTCCTGATAACATGTCTAGAATCTCAGCAGCCTCGCTTCCAAGGACCACTCTGGTTGTACTTCTTCTAAGACAAGAGTTGTGCAATCATTACCAGAATAAATTTGAGAACATTTTCATCACCCCCAAAAGAAATCCCACACCCCTTTGTCACCGTTCTCAGGCCCTTCATCCTGCCTGTGCATTTTCTATTCTGGACATTTCATATAAAAGGAATCGTATAATATGTGGCCTTTTGTGACTCCTTTTACTCAGCGCAGTGTTTTCCAGGTTCATCACTGTCATAGAGTGTAGCAGCACCGCATTCCCTGCTATGACTAACGCTCTATTGTGCGGATGTGGACTGGGACATCCTGACTTACACTCAGGCACTTCCTTCTCCTCTAAGGCACCGGGACACCAACTGAAGCTGCTTGAGCAGGGGCTTGATTTGATCAAACTGGGTTTTGTTGTTGTTGATTGTGATTTATGGTGACCCATTGTATGCAGAGTACAACTGCTCCGTAGAGTTTTCAAGACGGTGAACTTTTGGAAGCAGATTGCCAGGCCTGTCTTCTGAGGTGACTTTGGGTGGATTCAAATCAGCAGCCTTTCAGCTAGTAGTTGATTGAGTGCTTAGCTGTTTATGCTACCCCCAAACCAAAACCAGACCCACTGTTGTTGAGTCAATTCCAATTCATAGTGACTCTATATTACCAAGTAAAATTGACTTATAGAGTTTCTAAGGAGCACCTGGTGGATTTGAACTGCTAGCTTTTTGGTTAGCAGCTGTAGCACTTAACCACTACACCACCAGGGTTTCCGTTTGTGCCACCCAGATACCCCAAAGTCGATTTTGGGAAGATTACTCCAACAGCAGGATAAAATGAAGAGGGGAGAGTCGGGAGGCAGAGGCCTTCTTGGGCTTTCTGGTAGGAGGCCGTGAAGACTGGGACCAGGAAACAGGAAGTGAAGCGTGAATGCGAGAGGCTGTGAGAAGGACACATCAGCAGAAGCTTCTGTGACACAGACAGGGGACTGAGAAAGTATTTCCTGGCATTTTTTGGCCCTGGATATTGAAGTGTGGAGTGGGCATTGTGGGGTGCTGATGAGAGGGAGAAAGAGGATACAGTGATACCTGTGGAAGCTGGAACATGTGGAAGGCGGAAAGCAATCAGAGAAGAAAAACTGAAAGATTTTCCATTAATAGAGAGCGATAGGAAAGTGGCAGAACATGTAACGAGACCTGGGCAGACAAATTAGTCCTGTTGAGTTTTGGCTTTCACAGTTTCCCTCTAGTTTGCATCCGAGACCTGACTTTTGAAAGCCATGGTGGGCACAGTGTTTGGGTGGACACAGGGCTCTGGAGGGAGGACCTGAGGGACAAGGGCTCCTTCCTTAGGGAGCTTGCCTTTGGCAGGGGGTGGGGGGCAGGGGGACGCCTTCTGAAATCAGGCCCTTGGAGTGGGCTAGAACATCTCTGACAGATGCTGAATGTGGAGATTGTTCCTCGGAGAAGGTGAGCTCAGTCCAGAATGATGCCCGAGGGCTTTGTGGGAGCCAGGAGCCAAGCTCTCTCTGAAAGATGACTGGCTGCGCACAGCCAGAGAGGAGGGAAAGGAACATTCCAAATCCAAGCCTGGCCAATACCAGGAGCAGGGGCATTGGATGGGGGAGAGGTTGATGTTCTTCTAGCACTCGTGTTGGAACTGAAACCTGCAGAAAACAGTGGAGAACAAGCTGGACGGGCAGGATGGTGTTAACAAATTCAGAAATAACCCAGCAGTGAATGTAGCAGTTTGCATGTGCCAAGAAAAAGCCCGTCCTGGTTACATAGTGGTTAACTAAAAGTTCAGTGGTTCAAACCCACAAGCCACTCCACAGGAAACAGCATGTGGCAGTCTGCTTCTGTAACGATTACAACTTGGAAACCCTACTCTGTCCTATAGGGTCACTTTGAGTTGAAATTGATTTGATGGCAATGGATTTTGTTACTGGTTTTTATGTGCCAAGAAGGAACCTGCATGGGGCAAGTAGTTGGTGATAGCCTGCTACTGTAACGGTTGGTGGTTTGAATCCACCCCACAGTTCTATGGATTAAGGGCCTGATGAATTGCTTCTATAAAGATCACAGTCAAGAAAATCCGATGGAGAAGTTCTACTCTGTAGCACATGGGGTCTTCGTGAGTTGGGAGTGATTTGATGGTGACAATTTTTTTGTGTGTGATGGTGACAAATTTTTTATGTGCCAAGCTCTGGGATAAGCTTCTTACGTGTCTTATATCATTTAGTCTTCATGACAGCCTAGAGTGTAGATTTTATTACTATTACTGCTTTTATGTGTGTGGAAAACGAAGGTTTAGAGAGATTAGGTTCTTACCCAAGGTCGCATATTTAGAAAGTTGCTGAGCCAGGGTTCTAAAAGTTTTCATTGGATGTGAACAAAAGGCCTGCCACCTTGCTGTCAGATTGTCATACTAAAGTGTCTTTTGTGGTGCTACGTTGCCAAAAGCGATGCCACTGGTATTTCAAATACCAGTAGAGTCACCCATGGTAGACAAGTTTCAGTGGAGCTGCCAGGTTAAGAGAGACTAGGAAGAAACTCCCTGTGATCTATTTCCAAAAGATAGGCAATAAAAACCCTGTGGAGCACAATTGGTGACTCTCTAGGGTAGTGAGGGAAGATGAGTGCCCTAGGTTGGAAGGCCCTATACAATGGCCTTAACAATGGACTCAGATGGGCCAGTAATTATGAAGATGGCTTGGGACCAGGCATCATTTTTTCTGTTGCACATGGAGTTGTCATGAGTCAGGGTCAAACTGATGTCACCAAACAAAAGACAGTGGTATAACCAATGTTTCAGACAGGATAGGCCCTGAGTTTACGCTATCCTCCAGTTTTGCAAAAGCTGGACAATGAATAAGGAAGACTGAAGAATTGAGACCTTTGAATTGTTGGCTAAGAATATACTGAGTATACAATGGACTGACAAAAGAACAAACAGATCTGTCTTAGAGGAAGTACAGGCAGATGGTGAGACTACATCTCATCTACTTTGGACATGTGGCGAGGAGGGATCAGTCCCTGGAGAAGGCCATCATGCTAAGTAAAGTGGAGGGTCAGCGAAAAAGAGGAAGACCCCTCAGTGAGACAGGTTGACCCAGTGGCTGCAACAATGGGTGCTTAAATATACAGTTGTGAGGATGGAGCATGAGTGGCCGTGTTTCCTTTTGTTGTACATGGGATTGCCATGAGTCGGAAACTAACAACCTAACAACAACAACCAGTCTTCTGAGAGATGAAATGTTTATCCAGGGAACATTAACTGAGGACTGCACATTTGGGTTACAGGCTGAGTACCTCACATTCCTAACCCTGGGGTATGTTGAGAGCAAAAGAGAAGGGACACACACACACACACACACACACACACACACACACACACACACACACACACACACACACACACACACACACACACCTGGGGTATGTTGAGAGCAAAAGAGAAGGGACACACACACACACACACACACACACACACACACACACACACACACACACACACACACACACACACACACACACACACACACACACACACACACACACACACACACACACACACACACACACACACACACACACACACACACACACTCTCAATCTGCCCATTTATTCTCCATTCCTATTGCCTTGCAGTAAACACCTGTTGAACCAGTGCATAAATAAACTAGCAGGAGTCAGGCCTGGAAAGCTCTTCCCTCCTCCACCAGGCAGAGAGGCCAGAGCAGCAGAGACACAGAAGGGGAGTTTCAGGACCCCTCTGCAGGTGAGTGAGTGTTGCTGGAGGAGGCTGTGTGGAGCACAGTGTGGGGCAGGAAGACAGGCCAGGATGCTATGGAAATCTCCAGGTGAGTGATGATGAAAGTGAACCAGGTTGTGACAGGGGCAACATCTGTTTCCCAGGAGGAAGTTTCCTGAACTCTCCCTGCTCCTCTGCCCAGTCAGTCTCCAGCACAGTAGGGTTTCCCAGCTAATGCTCCCTTCACTTGCTCAGCCACCCCGTCAGCTGCCTCCACCGCCAGCTCCTGGGCCTGTATGGCCCGGTCAGGACCATTCAGCTCTGCATCACTTCTCTAAATGGATCTCCAGCAGCTTTGGAGAAAGAGAGCCACTTAAACCCTGCGTTCAGGGAGGAGTCTCCGGGAAGAGCAGGCCCTCCCTGAGTTCCTGCAATTTGCAGCCTTCTGGAATGGAGCTGCTTTTAGAATTTCAAGCCACAATTTGTATTCAAATGAAGGTCATTTGAAAGGTGTAACACAGTAAACAGCCATTATTTCATTTTGATGGTGGCACTAAAATTATAGTGTTGGTTGAATTATTTTAGTATGGGACCATTACCGTCTCCCTAAAACACTTAGAGGGGTTCTTAGAACGCTTCTACAATCCTAAAATTAGAAGAAAATTAAAAGTCACCAAGCTGTGGTGGTGGTGTGGTTTGAGGAGAGGACACCTGGGGGGTAGGAGACTTTCTCAGTTTGGTTCTGTTCACTGGTGCATTGGTTACAAACCACAGCTGTTGGGAGGCCTTAGTTTGTTACATACACATAAAGGAAAGGGTATCTCCGTGCTTTGAATTCTGGGAGACACAGAAATACTCTGAATACTCTGTCCACCTAGTCCTCTGTCATTCAGGTCTTTAAAATACCATCACTGGGACTTATGGATTGAATTGTGTCTCCCGAAAAGGTATGTTGCAGTCCTAGCCCCAGAGCTTGTGACTGACCTTATTTGGAAACAGTCTTTGAAGACCTTACCGGTTAACATGAGACACTATTGTAGCAGTTTGATTCCTGATCCATCTGAGTGGTGTCCTTAGGAGAGAAGAGAGGAGACACAGATGCACAGAGGGAAGCTGGCCACGTGAACGGAGTGAAGCTGCAGCTGCAAGACCAGGAACGCCTGCGGCGATCAGGAGCCGGGAGGGACAAAGAAGAATCTTTCCCTAGAACCTTGGAGGAGAGCATAGCCTTGTCAACCACCTGCATCCAGACTTCTGGCTTCCAGAAACAGGAAACCATGTGCTTCTGTTGTTTAGAGGCATCCAAGACTTTGCTCCTTTGGGCTTTTCCTTCTGAGGGGATGTCTGACGGGAAGTCCTTAGAGAGGCTGTTTGTAAGCTTTCCCTCCTGCCCCTTATGGAAGAGCCTTGCCAGGTACACTCAGTGGAGAAGCTCTGAGTCTCTTTTCCCATTCTCAGCCTACTTAGGGCCTGGCCCTCCTTCTCCAATTTGCCCCCACCCCTTAGGGCTTGCGTATTTGGGATGGGGGCAAGTTGGGGAAGTAGCAGACTGCTTTCTTCCTCAATGGGCAGTTTCCGTTGCTGCTACCACTCAACAGACATAGGTCTTTCTCTGCTGCTGTAGCTGGGAACTCCCCTCTCTGGCCTGTCAGGAGTGGACAGAGGCCTCAGGTGGACATCAGGGACAGCTCACCTTGAAGTACTGTCTGTGTCTGTCCCGGTGGTGGTGGTGGTTTTAGGTGCTGTTGAGTCTGTTCTGACTCCTTGTGACCTTAGGTACCAGTGCAACAGAAGAAGACACTGCTCAGCCCTGTGCCACTCTCTCAGTCATTGTTATAGTTGAGCCCATTGTTGTCAGTCTATCTTGCTGAGGGCCTTTTTCATTTTCACTGACCCTCTTCTTTACCTTCTCTAGGGACGGAT
The DNA here is from genome assembly GCA_028571685.1 of Heterohyrax brucei. Taxonomy (NCBI): domain Eukaryota; kingdom Metazoa; phylum Chordata; class Mammalia; order Hyracoidea; family Procaviidae; genus Heterohyrax; species Heterohyrax brucei. The sequence goes on from CM053140.1 coordinate 35,948,887, forward strand.
CCTTCCTAATAATGTGTCCAAAGTAGGTCTAGCCATCCTTGCTTGCTTCTAGGGAACATTCTGACTGTACTTCTTCCAAGATAGGTTTGTGCATTCTTTTGGCAGTCCATGGTATAGTCAACATTCTTTGCCAACATCACAGTTCGAAGGTATGAGTTCTTCTGTGTACCTAATCCACAGTCCAGCTTTCCCGTGTGTAGGAGGTGACTGAAAACCTCATGGCTTGGGTCAGGTGCACCTGAGTCTTCAAGGTGACATCTTTGCTTTTCAATACTTTAAAGATGGCTTTTGCTGCAGGTTTGCCCAGTGCGATTTGTCATTGGATTTCTTGACTGCTGCCTCTGTGGGTGTTTGTTGTAGATCCAAGTAAAATGCAATCCTTGACAACTTGAATCTTTTCTCTGTTTATCATGATGTTTCTTATTGGTCCAGTTGTAAGGGTTTTCTTGATGTTGAGGTGTACTTCATACTGAAGTCTGTGGTCTTTGCTGTTACTTTCAGCAAGCATGTGTCATTTGCATAATGCCAGTTGTTAATGAGTCTTTCTCCTATCCCGATGCTCCATTCTTCATATAGTGCCAGGAATCAGGAGTGTACAGAGTAGCAGACCCAGAAGAAGGTAGAGGTCTGCATCCTCAAGGTGCACATCTGGAAACGGAGGACCAGAGGGAGGTGACTTTTGCCAGATCCCACAGCAAGTCGGTGGCAGACCAGAGACTGATGCTAGACCCTTGAGTTCCTTTTGCTGTTGCTGTGGGTGATCTTTGGAAATTTGTTTAATATTTTAATTTTATATTCCATTAAAACCTGTTGCTGTCACCTTGGCTCTGACTTATGTTGACCCTACAAGACAGAGTAGAACTACTCTATCGGGTTTCTGAGGCTGTAATGTTTCTGGAAGCAGACTGCCACATCTTTCTCCCACAGGGTGGCTGCTGCATTCAAACCCACTGACCTGTCATTTAGTAGCCAAGCACTTAACCACTCTGCCACCAGGGCTGTTTAATTTTTATGTTACCGTATTTTAAATATGTGAAATTAAAAAATTTCGGCTCTTTTGTCTGAAACCAGTGTGGTCACATATAATGTAGAATCCAAAATTCTTTAGATTTCAGAAGAATACCACAGGGTATATACTGGCACAACCTCTGACTTTTGGAATAACACCTTATAAGCAAACATGTTGATGTTTCTCCAGTGAAACATGTGAATATCTACACTAGTGGGATAAATAAGGACTATTAACTGTGTCATGGGGGAGCATCATGGTTCAGTGGCAGAATTCTCATCTCATGTGGAAGCTTCCTGGCCAGTGCACCCCCATGAACGGCTACCACCCATCCGTCAGTAGAGACTTATTCTTGGGTTGCTATGATGCTGCACGTTTCAATGGAGCTTCCATTCCAATGTAGACTAGGAAGAAAGGCCTGGTGATCTACTTCTGAAAATCAGCCAGTGAAACCCTGGGAGTCCCAGTCTCCTGTTTGCAGTCAATTTCCTGGATGGCATAGGACCAAGCAGTGTTTCGTTCTATTGTGTTTGGGATCACCATGAGTCAGGGCCCGCACGGAGGCTGACAACAGCAATAGGCTGTATCAGTTTAGATTAAGTTTTGCCGTAAATGGTGCCAAATTTAAGAAAACTCTGGATTTGCTGAGGTTTTGGGATTTCAGAATTTCCAATAAAGGATATGACCATGTCTAATGGTAACATGTGCTCTTTCAAAGCAAACCCAAACCAAACCCACTGCTGCAGAATTGATTCCGACTCATAGTGACACTGTAGGCAGAGCAGAACTGCCTCATAGGGTTTCCAAGGAGCACCTGGGCAGATTTGAACTAATGACCTATGGATGAGCAGCTGTAGCACTTAACCACTACACCAAGTTAAAAAAGTGCAGAAAAGTCTTTTAGAAGAAGGCAGCAGTAGCCCTAAATTTTATTGTTTTCTAGACTTTTCTGTAGCTATTTTTTACATAGCCAAGTTCGTACTCTGTAGAATTTTGTACTGTACTTTCTTCCTCTCCATATTACACAATAAACATTGTCCTTTGTTATTAAACACTTAAATATTTTTGATGGCTGTGCAGTGTTAGAAGCCAGAGTTCTTGATTCTCAGCATGGTGCTTTTCCACCACATGCAGCACAGTACAGTTCCCATAGACTGTGGACCCACAGAGCACCTTCAAGGAGCCTTTGCAGGCAGGATCATGGCATTGGCATTGTTATGGATCGAACTTCATCCCTCCAAAATGTGCATTAGATTCCTAAGCCTTATCCCTGTGAACATGATCCTATTTGGAATAAGATTTTCTATGTTATTTTAGTGAGGCCATATAAGCATAAAACCAAAAACCAAACCCGTTTCCAGTGGAATTGATTTTGCCTCAAAGGGACACTATAGGACAGGTTACAAGTGCCTCATGGAGGTTCCAAGGAGTGCCTGGCAGATGCAAACTGCTGATCTTCTGGTTGGCAGGTGTAGCATGTACCGCTACATAACCAGGGTTTCCATAGCAGTCTGAGATGTATCTTAAACCTAATCACTTTGGGGATAAAAAAGAGCAGTTTGAACTCAGAGACAAGTGAGCACAAATGGGGAGAAGACAGATACCGTGTAGAGATCACCAAGACACATCCTACACTGAAATGGAAACCCTGGGTCTAGAGAGAGACCGAGACAAGAATGTCTCCTCAGAGCTCACAGAGAATGAGCCTTCCCCTAGAGCTGGTGCCCTGAATTCAGACTTCTAGCCCCTGAGCTATGAGAAAATAAAGTTGTGTTTGTTAAAGCCACCCACCTGTGGTATGTCTGTTACAGCAGTACCAGCACACTGAGATAGGCAGGACCCAGAAGTCCCCCAGGGCTGGTCCCTAGAGGATTCACTGGGAGCAGTGCTTTGGGGGCTGAAGGTGCTATAAGGAGCTCAGCTGACTGTGTCCAGCCTGTGATGCTTCTCTCCTCCACGCTGGCCACAGGCATTTGAGAACCCAATCAGCTTGCAGAAGGAGAGCCCAGGGCAGCTACTAGAGAGATAGCACACAGGGAGGTGGGACAATGGGTGTGAGGTTGGATTGTCACACATTTCCTCCCAGGAGTAGGTGGCTGGGCCTGGGAAACAAGTGCTTCCTGCCTGCACTGCACACCCAAGGACCCCTTGGTCACTTCTGAAGCTTCCCAAGTATCTTCTCTCACAAGTCTGTGTTTTCCCTCAAGGTCGCAGCCAGTATCTCCCCAGGTACTGGCTTCTTGTCACTAAGGAGGTGGCAGAGAGTGGCTCCTGACCTCGCTAGGACCCTCTCCTGGCAGTCTTCTTATGTGAATGTACTGGCCTTGTGGATCAAAAAAAGGGGGGACAGGAGGGCCCCCACCTCAGCAGCACCTGCAGCTCTGAGTATCAAAACTCTCTGGGCTTGGTAGGAGCCAGGCCACTGGGGAATACTGAAGCCTGGTTGTGGACTGGTAGGTTATTCTCCCAAGAGGAAGGTGTCGGTAGAGAGGGAAGTTATTGGACTAGGTGACTTTGAAGTCCTTTCTTACTGGGAGAACCTCTAGGCTGCCCTGTTGGTACTTTTCTGGATGGTTCTTCCATCAAAGCTCTGCTTGGGGCTGGAGGAAGCCACTAGAGCTTATGGGATGTCCCAGGTTGGGGGTATGACCTGCTGTCTTTATCCTATGCTACTCCCCTTGGGGGCAGGGTGTCCAAAGCTGGATTCCAGAAAGAAACTGTGTGTGTGTGTAACTCACATTCCTGAAACCCTTCCTATCTTGAGGCCATATTCTTAGAAAATGTATTTGTTTTCAGAAAAAACTAGTGTTTTAAGCTCTATGGGATCCACTCAGCCTCATCCCACCCTCTCCTCCTCTCACTTCCAAAGACGCCATAGGGCTGTGTTACCCATTGCCCCTCTTCCCCTGCTCTGCCTCTGCTGTTCACACTTGGGTCTCAGCTTAAATCTCAACCCCGTCAGCCTACTGGACATCCCCACGTCAGACCATAGGCCTTTCCTTTGGAATACTTACCATGGTTTGTCTTTATGTATTCATTTCACGTTTTTTTTCCCCCTTTATTTCATGTTTATTTTCTCCATGAAGATAAGCTTTATTATTATTGCTGTCCATTGCTGTAGCCAGTGCCCGGCACATCGTATTTGTTGTTGTTAGGTGTCGTCTAGTCGGTCCCAGCTCATAGTGTCCCCATAAACAATAGAATAAAACACTGCCCAGTCTTGCGCCATGTCCACAATTGTTTTTATGCTTAAGTCCATTGTTGGAGCCACTGTGTCAATCCACCTCGTCAAGAGTCTTCCTCTTTTTCACTGAGCCTCCACTCTACCAAGCATGATGTCCTTCTTCAGGGACTGATCTTTTCTAACAATATGCCCAAAGTATGTAAGATGCAGTCTTGTCATCTTTGCCTCCAAGGAGCACTCTGGTTGTACTTCTTCCAGAACAGATCTGTTTTTTTGGCAGTCCATGGTCCATTCCACATTCTTCTTCAACACCGCAATTCAAAGGCATCAATTCTTCTGTCTTCTTTGTTCATAGTCCAGCTTTCGCATGCATATGATGTAATTGAAAATACCATGGCTTGGGTCAGACACATTGCAGTCTTCAAGGTGACGTCCTTACTTTTGAATACTTTGAAGAGGTCCTTTACAGCAGATTTTCCCAGTGCAAAGTTCTTTTGATTTCTTGGCTGCTGCTTCCATGGACATTGATTGTGGACCCAAGTAAAATGAAATCCTTGACAACCTCAATCCTTTCTCCATTGTGACAATGTTGCTTACTGTTCCAGTTGTGAGGATTTTTGTTTTCCTGATGTTCAGGTGCAATTATACTGCAGGCTGTGGTCCTTGATCTTCATCAGTAAGTGTCTCAAATCTTCTTCATTTCCAGCAAATAAGGTGGTATCGTCTGCATAACACAGGTTGTTAATGAGTTGTTTTCCAATCCTGATGCCTTGTTCTTCTTTGTATAATTCAGCTTCTTGAATTTTTGCTCATCATACAGATTAAAAAGGTATGGTGAAAGATAGAACCCTGACACACGCCTTTCCTGGCTTTGAACCATGCATTGTCCCCTTGTTCTGTTCGCACAACTGCCTCTTGATCCATGTACAGATTCCTTAAGGGCACAACTAGGTGTTCTGGAATTCCCATTTTCTGCAACATTAACCATGGCACGTGGCAGGCACTGAATAAATAGACCTATGGGATGGACAGATGGTAGATGGATGTAGGGTGGAGGGATGGGGAGGTAGATGGATGGGTGGAGTGGTGGATGAGTAAAGGATACCAAGTATTTCTGGGGCATTCCATGAAAAATAAGCTGTGTATCTCAAAATTGCCCCTAGACCCATCCTACATTAGCCAAGTATATTCTTTCTGGCTCTGTTGGTTCCAGGAAAACCTCTAGCCAGCTTAAGGAGTGGGAGCTATCATGAGACACGTGATTCTCTCAGGGGAGAACTGGGGACAGGGACTGGAAGGCCATCAGCTTCTCTCTTTGTCTTGTGCCTCTGTGCATACCTGCATCATTTCCTCTTGGCAGATGGGCTTGGTACCCTTCCTCAGTCCACATGGGGCAGGGAGACACTGATACCTACAGTCATGACATGAGACAGGTCCAGACATGCTGAGACTACTGGCAGGTCCTCAAAATCCAATTCCAAATTCCTGTGGAAGAGAATCTGGAGTCATCTTTACCAGAGGCCTCTGGTAGCCCACTCAGTGATGCTTTGTGGAGTCACTTTCCAGGACAGGGACCAGTGGTTTTGCATTGGTTGCCCTTTGAGCTTACTTGCAGCTTTGGCCACAGGTCTTACATCCTGTTTGGGGACTGACTGGCACTATGCCAGTCGGGTCCCGGGCCTGGAAGCCTGTGCTGGTGATCAGACTCAGTCCTAATCTGGAAGGCAGGACACCTGCCCTTTCGGAGCTGTCTGCACTGGGGGCAGTGGGGCTGACTTGCAGAACTGGAAGAGTAGCTTCTTTCTCTTTGCTTGGCCAGGCCCAGCAGCTCTGGGGAGGGCATTATAGCCATAGCTGCTGTGGCTCTTTGGCCTGGCTCTGTGAGTTTGTCCCGGCACATCGAGAACTCACCGGGAACTGGACAGAGCCAGCTTTCCACATCATCCCTGCTCTGCCTACCCCCCAACCCAGTCTGGTTTTGAAACTGGCCGTGTGCTACCATTTTCAGAACAGAAATCTTTTCCACCAAAGGAAAGAAACCCCTTTATGCACTTTACAATGCAGAATCTAATTTCAGTTTCAATAAGGGAAGGCACTGTTATATCACCCTACTTCAGTGCTTTTTGTCATTATGTTATATTTTTAAAAATACTTTTGTCGGGGACCCGATATACACTTACAATCTCTCGGCATTTATTTTCTTTTAAGAATACATATAATAAAACTCAAAGTTAATAGCATGAAAATAATTCCTACAATAACAGTTGTAGCAAATCTGTGAATTGCCAGGGTGAAGGTGGCTAGACGGAGTGAGGCAATTACGTCTATTATTAGCAGCGCTGGGAAGGATTGATGTACAGTGAGCTGCGTGGAAGCAGAAGCCTTCAGACGTGAACTAAATTTTAATAGTGGAATTCTCATAGATTATAACTCCCTTCATTAACATTTTCACACATCGCTGGCTAACAAATGAGGAGAGAGGCCTCCTGCACTCACAGATTTATTACGCTTGAGCTGCTCCCTGCACCTCTGTGCATGGGCAGGAGCTCTGTCTTCTCCTAACCTCTAATGGCAGGGGATTAACTCTTCCTGGCCTGACAGACCTCCTTCAGGGATGGAAGAACATTCTGGAAACACAGACTTTTCACTTTGGAACTCTCAGTGCACCCCGGGCTGCTCCCTCCAGCCTTTCTCTGCATTTCCCTAGGTTGCCACCTGCAGGTGCAGTTCACAGGATGGAGAGTCTGGGGGAAGAAGTCAGGACATACCTGGACATGTCCTTCAGCTGCCACACAGGACCCAGCAGGCTGTTCTTCTCTCCTAGACCTTCCCTGTTCACGTACTTGAGCCAGCAGGTGGAGAGGATATGGTCCTTCGGCCTTAGAGCCCTGCTGGTAGGCAGAAAGATCAGACTTCTTAGCAAGAAGTAAGGGGGATCAGTCCAACATGAGACAGATCAAGATCTGAGGAGGACTCACTGGGCAGAGTGGGTTCCAGTGAAGGAGAAGTGGACCACTGATGAGAATCAGGGTGGATTTTGTACCTGCCTTGGAGGGCTTGATAATCTAAGGAGAACAAATGTGAAGGCAGAGGCAGTGTTCACAAGGTAACTTGCCAGTAGTTGTCAGTGGGTGAGCACAGACTGCATGAGTGCTGGGACATGTGGAGAAATGCCGCTTACTGGCCACACTATCAATCCAGGAAGGCTTCCTGGAAGAATCTGCAAGTACTGGAACTCCAGGAAGGTGGTTCCATGTGGTGGTGTCTATAACTGGTGGATGTAAGGAGGAAGTACGCAGGCATGGGATTTAATGCAGAGAAAGATCCCCTAGACTTTGGATCAGTGGGATGGTTTCCAGCTCGACTTTCCCGCTTACATTTGCTTAGGACACAAACTCCTGGGGACTTGGGGTCAGTGCTTTATAACTGGTTCAGCTGATATTTATTAGACCTCCAGTGGCATAGGAGACCATGTCATCAGTTCACTCTAGTGATCACTAATGTGCCCTCTGACTTAGGGGGAGAACTTGGCAAACTTTTCAAAGTGGAGCTGTCCCAGGGGTTCTCATCTTTGACTGTGTATTATAAACCCTGAGCCCACCTCTAGAAATTTTGTTTTAAAAGGTCTGGCATGGACTGGTATTATTTCAAATCTCCCCACATAGTTCTAATATCTATCCGAGGCTGATAACCTTGAAAGCATTCTTGCAGGTATCCTGGCCTTCAGGTGAATTAGCTGAAAGAAATTAGCTGTGACCAGAACAAACTATCAGGCTGTGGGCAAACAAGCATGTGTTTGTAAATGCCTTTCTCTCCTTTAACAGCTGGTAGGCATTCACGGCTGTTTATTTGTCTTTGTTAGTTAGTGCTGCTGTGGTACAAAGGCCAGAAGTGGGTGACTTCAGTGATCAGAAATTGATTTTCTCATAGCTTAGGAGGCACTTGGCTGGCTTGGCCAGGAGGCTGGTAGTCAGAGTTCAGGGCACTGGCTCTAGGGAAAGGCTTCATCTGTGTGTGTTCTGGAGAAAAACTTTTGTCTCAGTTTCTCTAGCATTCTTTGCCGTTTCTTGTTTTGTTTTTGTTTTTTTTTTTGGCGATCTTTTCCCTTGGGTGTTTACTTGTCTGTGAGTCTAGGCTGCTTTTTATGTCACTCAGAAGTGATTAGGTTGATGACCCACTTGACACTAATACAGCCTCACTGATGTAACAAAGAACTCTATTCCCAAATAGGATTGCATGTATAGGCAGAGAGGTTAGGATTCCAACACATTCTTTGGGGAGCACAATTTAATTCGTAACATTATTGAATGCATGTGGGTGGCATGGACCAAAACTTGTAGGTTGGTATGAAAAAGGGCTGCCTTGTTCTTGGTCCCAGGGGTCCAGATTCCCTTTTCTTCCTGTCCCTCCCTCCTTCCTTCCTCCATTCCCAGCCTGTTTCACATGATACCCGCTGTAACCTCACAGGTGAGCATCAGGGCAGCAAGGGTCGGCTTCTGCCATTCTGGACTCCCTGCTCTAACTCTGCAGGGCTGGCCCCCTGCAGCCTGGCGCCGGCATCAGGCACTGTTCTGCTTCCCAGCCTTCCTCCCCAGGAACATTATCCCTTAAATAAAATCAGCAGACCTATGGCATGCTTGAAATCCAGAAATCAATCTTTTACAAGTTCTATTTCCACGTTTGAGTTCTGCTTGTTGGGAATGGAGGTGCAGGGGTGCACACGTGAGCAGAGGGCCTGGGAGAGGCCCCGGTGGCCTTCCCTTGCCCTGGGCAGAGGTTCTGAGAGGGGCTCATGCAAAGCAGAGGGTATAGCAAGTGCTGGAAGCCTCTGCTGGGAGAAGGGGTCTGGGTGCTCTGAAGCTGGAGTTGGCTTCCTTCACCACCCAGCCCCAGCCTGCATGCTGGCACCCCATCAAGTGCTCAGGAGCACAGGAGGCAAGCCTAATGAAAACCCGGTTTCATTTCGCATAATCAGGCGCTACTGAAATGGTCCTTTCCATGCTGCATGCTGCAAATTAACAATCTGACTTATACACAATAAAAACCCGAGTATTGTACAAAGCGATAGTTCTTAGGTGGTGGATACACAGATGGAAATTCATTTAATGAACTACAAGTCCCCGAATAGATTCTAAACTTCTTGTAATTACCCTGGAAAAAACCTCAGTAGAAACAGAAAAGCATTTTGCATTTCCCCCTGCTCCACGGCAGTCAGCTTTCCCCATCCTTAAGGTTGTGTTGTCGAAAATGAGTATCTTTATGTGAAGAGTTCTTCAGGGCTTGTCCAATGGGTGGGGTTGGACCACATGCAAATCAGCCAACTCCGTGCCTCTCCCCTGCTTCTGAGAAGTGATCTGCAAAGACTCTGGTGCTGAGCAAAGCATGATTTAAATAGAATTGTGAACAATTTAATGGGTAACCTCAGTATCAGCCTGTAGCCTGGGCTTTGGAGCTGTTGGCTGACAGTCGTTGTTGCTAGTTGCTGTTGAGGTGGTTTCCCCTTGTGGCCACTTACTTACAATAGAAGGACACATTGCCAGGTCCTGTGCCATCTGCATAATTGTTGATAGGTTTGAACCCGTTGTTGCAGCGATAGTGTCTATCCATCTCATTGGAGGGTTTCCCTCACTTTTGTTGATCTTCTCCCAAACATGATGTCATTGTCTATCACTTGTTCTTTCCTGATGATACATCCAAAGTGAGCAAGATGAAGTCTCACCATCCTTACTTCTAAGGAGAGTTTCTTTCCTCCAAGACTGATAATCTTTCACCACCCCCAGTCTGTCAGGCTTATGTATTACTGTGATGCGGGAAACCATGTCACCCGTATTTCAAACGCCAGCAGGGTCACCCGTGGTGGTTAAGTTTCAGCTGCACTTCCAGATCAAGACAGACTAGGAGAAAGGGCCTGGTGATCTACTTCTGAAAAACAGGCAGTGTAAGCCTTATGATGACAATGGAACACTGAGAGTGTCTAGACTGAGCTAATGCTAGGCAGGTGACTCCACTTCTCCCAGCCTGGAAAAATGTCCCAGCGAGGAAGGTCATCAGGAATGTCTTGTAAGCCAGAAGGAGCTTTTCCCTTTAATAAGGGGAGAGGAACGGGGGGACAGGACTGGTGGAGGGGCCTTGGGCAGACCAGAAAGTTGTGTCCCCTTGCTCCAGGGCAGAGCTAGGGTGTCTCTTGCCTCGTGTCACCAGGGCCTGATGCTGAGGGAGCCTTCTGGGCCTGGCCTCACCCCAGAGGACCCCTTAATGGAATGGGGTTAGACACAGACATGGTCCCCACAAAGGGTGCCCCTCTCGATAAGTATCACAAGCTATTCCATATTTATTAACGGGCAACAATTTGACTAACAGAGAATTTAGATTAATAACATTCAGGCCAGAGAAGTAATTTCCTTTGAGAAAGCGATTTACATGCACTCTGCCAGAAAGAGCCGTCACTGCTCTCTTGTCGTGTCAGCTCAAATAATGAAGTTGAAAATAACATGGAAGGTTAATAGGTCCAACTTATCTCCTTAGAACTGAAAAGGAAGATTTACAGTGTGGAGGCTGTTTTGCATATTTCCACTGGGAATTGAAAGGATTTTTTCCCAAAAAAGATTTATGAGAACCCACGGTATGCGCTCTGTTATTGCTCCTAAGTGAGGCAGTAAACCTCTTCATTTGGGGATGCTTTCCTGCTTTCAAGAGGGCCATCCTTCCCCAAGACACCGGCCAGGGGCCGAGTCTGGATGCTGGTATGCTGCTGAGAGAGTTCATTTTGAGAGGAGAGCAGTCTACTTTTGACTCGGGAAGGGTACATCTTTTGTTGCTTGGCTACTAACAAGCATTTTAAACATTTCTCCCACCTGGATCTTCTTCTTATTAATTTAAAATTTATTTTGTTATAGTTTACTGTCCATAGAGGGCTTGGTGGATTGGCCCTGAGCTTGAGGAATATCAGGAAATGTAGCTGGATCAGAGAAAAGGAGAGAATGTCAGAGTAGAGGGACAGAAAGATCACTGGATTCCAGGCACAAAGTGAGCTGAAGAGGGCCCTCCCAGCCCTCTCCCTGCCTCTGAAAGAACTTTCTGGAAGTTCTAGCAACCACTTCTGCTCACATCTCGTTGGCCAGCTCTATCTGCCAAGGAGGCTGGGATACATAATCTTTTACTTGGTATTTTGATACCTATGGTAAAATTGGGTGGCATTGTTTAGGAAGATGGAAAAATGGCTGTACATAGGCCATTAGTTGCCTTGAGTGCAAATGTTTAGTTCTTTTTTTTTCTTTTTCTTTTTTAGCAATTACAGTAAAAGAATAAAATTTCTAACATCTGTCAGTTATCTCAACTATGAGAAACCCTCAGCCCCCACACAACCATGTAGCCAACACAGTCATTTTCTTCTATGGATAATTCTCTTGTTAAGTCCTTGTAACAGGGGTCTCATACAAAATTTGTCCTTTGTGACACCGATTGATTTCACTCAGCATGATCTCTTCCAAATGAGACCATGTTACAAAATGTTTTCTAAAATTGTCATTGTTTTTTTATCATAGCACAGTGTTCCATTGAGTATATGTACCCTAGTTTGCTTATCCACTCATCTGTTGATGGTCATTGGGGTTGATTCCAGCTTTTTATTATTGGGGACCGTGCTGCAACAAACATTCATTTACATGTGTCTGTTCATTGTTTCTGAAGGATAAATTCTGAGCAGTGGAATTATAAGATCAAATGGTATATCTCCAGCTTTTTGAGGAAGCACCAGACTGTTTTCCAAAGAGGTTGTACCATTTTGCAATCCCACCAGCAGTGTAGGAGAGTTCCAATTTCTCCACAGCTTCTCCAGCACTTGTTTTGTGTTGTTTGGATCATAGCCAGCCTTATTGGGGTGAGATGATATCTCATTGTAGTTTTGATTTGAATTTCTGTAATAGCTAATGATCGTGAGCAATTCTGCGTGTGTAGTTCTGCCGCCTGGATCTCCTCTTTAGAGAAACATCTGTACATCTCCTTCGCTCATCGCTTAATTGGATTATTTATCCTTTTCTTGTTGACTTGATGGCACTTGGCTGGCTTGGCTTGTTGATATTTTGTAATACCTTATAGATTATGGAGATCAGACATTGGTCTGACATACAGTTGCCAAATATTTTTTTCCATTCTGTAGGTGGTCTTTTAATTCTTTTGATGAAGTCTTTGGATGAGCAAAAGTATGTGACCCTTAGTAATTCCCATTTATCTATTTTCTCTTCTGTTGAATGGGCTTTGTCAGATTTTAAATCTGTCTGCATTGTGTATTAAAACTTCCATTGTTGATCCTATTTTATCGTGGATGAGCTTTATCGTTTTAGATTTGATAGTTAGGTCTTTTATCCAATTTGAGCTGGTTTTTGTATAAGGTGTGAGATATGGGTCTTGTTTCAGTTTTTTTTTGCAGATGGATATCTAATTTTGCCAGCACCATTTGTTAAAGAGACTGTTCTTACCCCAGTTTAAAATCTTGGGGCCTTTGTCAAGTATCAGCTGTTCACTGGAGGATGGTGGCACCTCTGGGGTCTCAACTCTGCTCAGTTGGTCTATATGTCCCTTTTTGTACCAGTACCAGGCTGTTTTGACTACTGTGGCAGCGTAATAGATTCTAAAGTCAGGTAGTGAGAAGCCTCCCAGTTTGTTCTTCTTCAGTAGTGCTTTACTTATCTGGTGTTTTCTCCCTTTCCAAAGATGGTGATTTGTTTCTCCATCTCATTAAAAAATGTCACTGGGATTTGTATTGGGATTGCATTATATAAGTGGATTGCTTTGGGCAAAATAGACGTTTTCACAATGTTGAGTCTTCCTATCCATTTATGAAAGTCTCTCTTAGTTTCTAGTAGTAAGGTCTTGTAGTTCTTTTTGTAAAGATCTCTTATTTCTCTAGTTAGATTTAATCCTAGGTATTTTATCTTCTTGGGAGCTATGGTAAATGGAACTGATTTCTTTTTTTATTGTTTTTTGTTAACCACATTCAAGCTAATAATCTCGTTGTATAAAGGAATCCTACTGATTTACTTAGTTTATCTTGTATCCCGATACTTTGCTGAACTTGTCTATTAGTTCCAGTAGTTTACTTATGGATTCCTTTGGATTCTCTGTATAAACAATCATATCATCTGCAAAGCAGGAGAGTTTTACTTCTTCATTGCCAATACAGATGCCCTTTATTTCTTTGTCTTGTCCAATTGCTCTGGCTAGAACTTCTAGTACAATGTTGAAGAGAAGTGGTGAAAGTGGGCATCCTTGTCTAGTTCCCGTTCTCAAAGGGAATTCTTTCAGTCTTTTGCCATTCAGGATGATGCAGGCAGTTGGCTTTGCATAGATGCTACTGATTTCATTGAAGAATTTCCCCTCTATTCCTATTTTTCTGAGAGTTTTAAGCATGAATGGGTGTTGAACTTTGTCAAATGCCTTTTCTCCATCAATTGACAAAATCAGGTGATTCTTATCTTTTGTGTTATTAATGTGGTTGGTTACATTGATTGTTTTTCTGATGTTGAACTGGCCTTGCATCCCTGGAATGAAACCAACTTGATCATGATGAATGATTTTTTTTTAATATGCGGTTGAATTCTATTGGCTAGAATTTTGTTGAGGATTTTTGCATCTAGTTTCATGAGTGATATTGGTCTGTAATTTTCTTTTTTTGTGGGATCTTTCCGTGGCTTTGGTATCAGGGTTATGCTGGCTTCGTAGAATGAATTTGGGAGTATTCCACCCCTTTCTACAGTGTGAAATAGCCTCAGTAGTATTGGAGTTAACTCTTCTCTAAAAGTTTGGTAGAATTCTCCAGTGAAGCCAAGTGGACCAGGACTTTTTCTATATTGCTTAGTTCTTTTACTTTTATTTTCTGTTGTTTTTTGTTAACCACATTCAAGCTATAAAAATTTACTTTAAATATTGCTTTAGCTGTGTCTTATGATTTTTCTTCCCTTAGTGGATGGCTTTAACAAAGATAAACTTACTCTTTCACAGTCCAGTAGGCTAGAAGTCTGAATTCAGGTTACTGGCTCCAGAGGAAGGCTTTTTCTCTGTGTTGGCTCTAAGGAAGGTCCTTGTGATGCATCAATTTTTCCTTCATCTAGGAGCATCTCAGCACGGGAGCAAGTGCTGTACTCCTGGCACTGGTTTATTGATGATATGAGGTCCACATGTCTCTCTGCTCATGTCCCTCTTTTATATCTCAAAAGAGGTTGGCTTAGGACACTGTCTGATCTCATAGACCTCATCAACATAACTGCTGCTAATCCATCTTATTAAATCATAGTGCTAGATTTTACAACACAGAAGAAAATCCCATTAAATGATAAAATCATGGACAATCACACAATGCTACAAATCTTGGCCAAGCCAAATTGACACACATTTTTTGGGGTGACATAATTCAATCCATGACATAGCTGTTCATCAGTCCATCTTAGTTTTTGATGCACCTCATGGTATATTGAAGATAACAGTATGAGTCACATCTGAATATTTCACATGCATGTTATTATTTTTAAGATAAAGTTTACACACAGTAAATCACATAATATTAAGTGTGCCATTTCATGAGTTTTGACACATGTACCCTCATGTAAACCAAATGCCTATTAAGATGTGGAACATTTCCATCACCTAGAAGAGTCTTTTATGCCTCTTCCCAGTTAATATTCTCCCGCTAATCCCCAAGTAGCTGCTATTCTAATTTTTTTTTCCTAGCACAGATTATTTTTGGCCTGTTCTACAACTTCATGTAAATGAATTATTATAATATGTACTCTTGGGTAAGGCTTCTTCCACTCAGTGTATGTTTGAGATTCATTTATGTTGGTGCAAGTATCAGTAATTTTTTCCTTTTTATTGCTGAGTAGTATCCCTTTGTATGAGTGTGCCACAGTTTGTCCATTCATTCATGGGCATCTGGTATGTTTCCAGGTTTTGTGGATTATGAATAAAGCTGTGGTGAATATTTTTGTGCAAGTCTTTTTTTTGGTGATAAGTGGTTTTATTTCTCTTGAATAAATGCCTAGGTGGACTTTTTAGTTTTGCTTTTTCTGTTTGGGGCTTAATGAGTTTCTTGAATCTGAAAATCCATTTCTTTCAGCGAATTTGGGGCTATTCTTTCTTCATATTTTTTTTTCTGCCTTCTCATTCTGTTCTTTTGGAACTCTAGTTACTCATATACTGTATTTCACTCAAATAACATGTGCTTTCTATGTTTGTTTCCTAACTCTGCCCTCCTCTCTGATGAGGTATTTTTGTAAAAGTGCCAATATTTTTTTACATGCTGCTGTAAAAAAATTAACATAGCACAGTTAGGAAAATATAGGAAGAGGGCATTGTTGACAAACAAATGTAGAATGTATATGTTATTTGCAAAAAATACAGCATACGATATTTTACTTTTGCCCCACAAATCACTGAAGCTTGTTCATGATTTTCAAACATTTTTTTCTATTTTTCACGTAGATCACAACTTATCAGCCTTGCTTTAGCATTACTGATATCTTGGGCCAGATCATTATTTGTTGTGTGTGGGACAAGTCTCTTGTACCTTACAGGACGTTTAGCAATGTCTCTGGTCTCTAACACTAGATGCCAATAGCACAGCCCTTCCAATTATGACAACCAAAAATGTCTCCCAATATTGCCACATGTCCTTTGGGGAACAAAATAGATAATCACTGAAATAAACCAACAGAAATGATTCCATCTTCAATTTGGTTACATCTTTTGTTTTGTGATCTTCAGTCTGCTATTAAGCCCATCAGTGACAAATGTTTTATTTTTTTAATTTCAGGGTTTCAGCTGGGTTCTTTTTTTAAAAGTTTTTCCCTCTCTGTTCAGATGATCTCTCTATTATAAGCACAAATTAGTTAATACAAGTTTCTTTAAAAATTTTGTCTTCTAATCCCAACATTTGTGTTGTATCAGTCATTTGCCGTTGATTCCCTTTTGTTTTGAGTGTGGGTTACATTGTCCTGGGTATTTTGTAATTGTATTCTGAACACTGTGAAAACCCTGTAAAAAACAAACAAACAAAGAACCCACTGCTGTTGAGTTGGATCCAACTCACTGTAGCCCTAGAGGTCAGGGTAGAACTGCCCCCATAAAGTTTCCAAAGAGCAGCTGGCAGATTTGAACTGCCAACTTTTGGGTTAGCAGACGTAACACTTAGCCCTTAATCTAAAGACTTAGATTCTATCACATTATTCTGAATCATACTGGGTTTTTGTTTTAGCCAAAACTTAACTTTGCTGAATCCCAAAACAGATCCACTGCCATTGAGTCGATTCTGACTCATAGCGACACTGTAGACAGAGTAGAACGGTGTCATAGAGTTTCCAAGGAACACATGTCTGATTTGAACTGTAGCTGTAGCACTTAAATCATTACGGCACCAGGGTGTTCAGACTCTCTTGTATTGGACAGCAGCGGGAATCTCTGTTCAAGGGTTACAGCCTTTGCTAGATTGCTTAGAGTCTACCCGAAACAACAAAAAAAAAACCCAAACCCACTGCCATGGAGTCAATTCTGACTCATAGTGACTCTATAGGTCAGAGTAGAACTGCCCCATAGAGTTTCCAAGGAGTGCCTGGTGGATTTTAACTGCTAACCTTTTGGTTAGCAGACGTAGCACT
The DNA here is from genome assembly GCA_028571685.1 of Heterohyrax brucei. NCBI lineage: Eukaryota > Metazoa > Chordata > Mammalia > Hyracoidea > Procaviidae > Heterohyrax > Heterohyrax brucei. The sequence continues at coordinate 35,965,727 of CM053140.1, forward strand.
TAACCACTACACCACCAGGATGTCCAGAGTCTGCCCATACACAGGTAATTCAGGGATTGGTTAGAATTTGGGGTAGAATTAATAGACAGAATTTGAAACTGTTTATGTATGGATCACTCCTTTTTGAGATTTCCTCTTTCATTTCTGAGTTGCTGTGGTTACTCTGGGCTATGTCCTTTAATTCTACAAGCCAAAAGACTGCAAATTTCTACGGGCACATAAACTTTTTGCTAACACTGACTGGGGTCTGCTTCAGCCAAAAGCTGTTAAACAGGTTCAGAAACACACTCAGTGTTGTAAGTGTTCAGTCCTCACCAGTTTCTACCTGCTTTTGTCTCTCTCTGGTTCCTTTAGATTAACAGATATATATATAAAATATTGGAGAATTGGCTCAAGACGAAATCCATTTATTGGAACTGGAATTCCTTGTGTCTCATAAATTTTGACATAGGGTGATTTTACTATGTGTTCTAAGTATTTTTTAAATTTCCCTCATGATTTTCCCTTTAACAAGGTCAATCGAATGTTTTTCAGTTTCCAGCTATATTGAATTTGCCAGCCATCCTTTTGTTAATAACTTTTAATTTTGTTATATTGTGGCCTTACGCATGGTTTATATGATGTTGGCTCTTTGGCATTTGCTGAGATTCCCTTTGTGGCCTAGGGCGTGTTTCATTTTTGTGCGTGTTGTGTATGTTTTCAGAAAGGATCCGTGTTCTCTGTTGGGTAAATTCTCTATTTAATTCACCTTTAATAAATCTCTTTATTTTTGTTTTTGCCCTTTTGTGGGCTTCAGCCATCAATTTCTGAAGGGGGTGTGTTAAAATCTCCAGCCAAATCTCTTGATTTATCTATTTCTTTTTGTAGCTCTGTCAGATTTTCCTCTGTATTTTTCGAGGCCAAATTCTTAGGTGCATATCTTTTCATGATCATTATATCATCTTGAGTTATTGTCTCTTTCAAGAGCCTATAATGTTCCTCTATCTGTCTTATCTGTCCTCTTTGGCACTCTGTGAACCCTTGCAATTTGATGTTTTTACATTTCTCTTTAATTCTGGGAAATTCTTGGGTCTTAGTTTTTCATTTGTTTCCCTTTCCATTTCTGTCTCTGTCCTTCTGGGTCTTATACAGATGTTGACATGCCTGCTTCTGTTCTCCGTACTTCCTCTTATTTATTTATTCATTGCTAAATTATTTTCCATCTCTTTAGTCTTTCTTGGTGCTTTCTGGGAAAGTTCCCTGATGTGGTCTTCCATTTCATTTTTTGGCTGTTTAGTGAGTGCTTTATTTTAGGAATAAAATATGATATGTCCATACCTCTGGCAGCCTGCTCACCTCTGCTGAGTCCAGAGGGAGCTCGAGAGCTCTACATGCTCTTGGCAAGCCCCCCAAACTCTCTTGCATCATACATGTCCTTGTCACCACTATCTGCCCCTTAATCCCAGGTTTATCAGTCACCGTGAGGATCCAGGACACCTAGGGACCCTCACCAGTGAGACTTTTCTAAGACCATGCCATTTAGAATCCCCATCCTCTTTATCTTCTCCAAAGCATCCATTGCCAACTGGTATACCTGCATTTTACTTAGCTCTCTTGTTTATTCTCAGTCTTTTCCACCAGAATATAAAGACCATGAAGGCAACACTTTTTATCTGTTTTGTTCTCTACTCTATCCCAGCAATTAGCACAGTGCCTGACATGTAGTGGGTGCTCATAAATATTTGCTAAGTGAGTCAGTGATTACACTGTATTTTAAAACTTATTTCCCCTATTTTTCATACCTGGTTGGTTCTTCTCTATAACTGCCCATTCCTACTTTATGTTTCTATGATTTCCTTAGCTCTTTGAGGATAATTATTTGCCTATGTGAATTCTTCCTCTGTCTGATCTACTAATTTGCCTTTTGATGGATACAGGGTGCCTGTTATCTTTCTTTTGGAGTGGTTGCTCTCCTTAGATATCTGGTTATTTTTCCCTGTGAGCTGCAGCCACCTTGACTGATGATGATGTGGACCTGGGGGATGAGAGGAAGGGTAGAACCTGAACCTCTTTTATGCTCTTTCTGGGAGTTTTAGAGAATGAAAGAGGTCCCTCAAGAGGGAGAATTTTGGTGTTAAAGTTTGGGCTTCATCATTCTGTACCCCCACCTCCATCAAGGCAATCCTGATAGCTCATTTCTAAAAGCTTCCCTCCTTTGTCGTATGTACTGCCTACCCTGGGAGGTGGAGCAAAGGCTGGAGTGCTAGGGGCCACTTGGCTGCCCGTTCCTGTTGTTACAGACACCCAGCATTAGCCATGTCCCTCACCACCAGCTGGCACAGGAGGCTGCCTGGTGCTTCTGCTCTTCTGCCATCCTTGCTTGCCCTGTTGACAAGTGACAATGGCAGGAAATGATTGTTCAGGACGCAGTCAAGTAGAAGGTTGGTCACTGGAAAGCTTCCTCACAGCCTGCCTTCCACAGAGCTGGCCCCATTTCTTACCCCCTTCTCTCCCTTTCTCCCAGTACTCCAAATCCCTGACTGGGACTCAGTCCTCTGCTTCTCCCAGAACTTCTCCTAGTTTCCATCCATCAGCCTTCCTCTCACTTGGGGCATCTCCAGCCTTGGGTCTGGGCATGGGAACCAACGTCCTGTGTTGTGTCGCTGTCTTGTTAGATGCCTCTGTCTTTTGAAGATGTCTTGTTCTGAGGATTGTTGGGTGTTATGGGCTGAACTGTGTCCACCCAAAATATGTCTTAGAATCCCAATTTGTATACTTGTAGATGTAATCCTGTTTGGGATTTTCTCTGCTGTGTTAATGAGTCTGTATCAGTGAAAGGCGGGTCCTGAACCTAATCACTTTAGGATTATATATGAAGAGCAGCATAGACATGGGGACACGCAGGCACAAAAGGGGGAGGACAGATGCCACAGGAAGATCACCAAGGAACCGAGGAACACTAAGGCCACAGAAACTGAGACAGGGATTTCCCCCACAGCCAAAAGAGAGAAAGAGCCTTCCTTTAGAGGCAGTGCCCTGAATTCAGACTTCCAGCCTTCCAAATGGTGAGAAAATACATTTCTATTTTTTACAGTCACCCATTTGTAGTATTTCTGTTACAGTAGCACCAGGAAACTAAGATACTGGGTCACAGGAGTAGGCTTGAAGTGGCTGCGCTGGAGGCAGGAAGCTCTTGAGCAGGGCTTGAAGACTTGAAGAGTATGTCTGGTGAAGAGCAATCTGAGAAACAAATGGTGGAATGTTCTGGAAGTTTCCCAGGTCCCTTGGAGCAGGCTAGGCCATCAGTGTTGACAGCCTGAGAGGCAGAGGGAGGTGGCAGGTGCCAGGTCTGTGGGCCCTGTCCTTGAAGTCTCTGCACAGGACAGTCTAAGGCTCCAGGTTCTGTGGCTTCTCTTGGTTCTGTCTGACCTTGGATGTTTTTGACTGTATGTTTATTTTCAAATCCCACCCTTTTCCTGTGAGCCTTCCCCCATTCTTGCTCCTAGTTTGCCTAATGGGCTGCCAGTGCATCCTGATTCTCAGTCTGTGTCCTAAGCGGTCTGCTTGGCTTAAGACAGAACTTTGTGGGAAGCCGCAGATGTGTTTTTTATAGACTAGCAGGACTTTAGAGCCGGAAAAGACTTCAGAGGTAGCAGGTCCTACTGATCTCGGAGTATCTTATTTGACTCACTAATTACTCTTTCAAGGAACCCAGCTTCCATGTGGATTGGAAAAACCCCACACTTTCTTTAAGCTGTATACTTAAATATTTACAGTCATTTGGATGTTGGAGTCCATGGGTGTTACAAACAGCTGAGCATTTGTTTAATAGTCCAAAGCCTGGCCATTCAAGCCCACCCAGAGGTGCCTGTGAAGACAGTCCTGGTGATCTGCCTTTTAAAGATGATAGCCTTGAAAGTCCTGTGAAGCAATTCTGTTCTGACATACACGGGGTCGCCATGAGTCCATATTGACTTGTTGGCAACTGACAATAACGGTGCTCTAGATTGAACTGTGTCCCCCCAATATGTGTGTTGTAAATCCTGACCCAGGGGTTAAGCGCCACATCTGCTAACCAAAAGATCGAGAGTTCAAGTCCACCAGGTGCTCCTTGGAAACTCTGTGGGGCAGTTCTACTCTGACCTATAGGGTCACTATGAGTCAGAATTAACGGCAGTGAGTTTGGTTTGGTTTTGTTTATATACAGGTGGAAACCCTACTGGCATAGTGGTTAAGTGCTATGGTTGCTAACCCGGAAGGTCGGCAGTTCAAATCTTCCAGGCATGCCTGGGAAACCCTGTGCAGCAGTGTACTCTGTCTACAGTGTCACTATAAGTTGGAATGGACTTGATCACAGTGTTTTGTTTTTTTTTTTTTTTTAATGTACAGGTGGATATGATCTATCTGGGAATAGAGTTTTCTGTGTTATGTTAATGAGGCTGTATTAGTGTAGGTTGTGTCTTAAGCCAATCACTATTTATTTTTTATTTTTAGTGGTGGATTCTTTTACTTAAAAATATGGTCAATGAAAATTTCTTTTTTTAAAAAACTTTTTTAACTGTGATTAAATGAAAGTTTAGAATCCAAGTCAATTTGCCATACCAAACCCCCAGCACCCGCCTCTAGTCAACTCTATCTGTTCTCCTTGCCCTGTGACAGCACACTCTTCCTTTCTACTCTTTACTTCCAGTATCCACTCAACCAACACTTGCCCATCCCCTCTACCTTCTTCTCTCCTTCTTAAAGAGAAATCAGTTGGACGGCCTCCTCTAGGTGAGGTCTGGCATTAAGTCCCTGAACTTCATTGCTTTAAGAACTGCATACGTTGTTGCTGCACGTCACTGCAGTTACCTTTGAAGTGCTCCCCCTGGGAAGCTGTGCACCAATATCAGTGCCTAGTCCAACCTTCAAAGCAATTTTGGAACCCTTTCTGGAATGGCTACTGCACATGGTGGCAAGATGGCAAGTTTGTGAACTTAATTGTGTCTGTGAAGGAGTTTTGAGCCAGTTAACAAATAACTATATTGGAACACCCTCCCTACTTACCTAATCTGGTCCCCGATGACTTTTTTCTTTACCCAAAGATAAAGGAAATATTGAAAGGAAGGCATTTGGATGACATTCAGGACATCAAGGGTGCTATGATGACAGCTCTGATGGCCATTCCAGGAAAAGAGTTCCAAAATTGCTTTGAAGGGTGGACTAGGTGCTGATATCAGTACATAGCTTCTCAAGGGAGTACTTCAAAGGTGACCATAGTGATATTCAGCCATGAAATATGTAGCACTTTTTCTAGGATGAGTTTGTGAACTTGTCAGACCTGTATATTAAACCATAAAGTACACACACCCTGCATCACTCTGTGTCACCAAGTCCAGTCCAATCTCTATTTGAAGTGTTGGTTGAGTCACTTTTGATATACAAAAGGAGCGCTTGGGCATGGAAGCAACTAAGCACAAATGGAGGGGAAGACATTTGCCACACAAGCATTGCCAAGGCACTGGGGAACAGAAGCTGATAAGAGACAAGGTCCTTCCCCGAGAGCTGATGAAGAGATGAAGCTTTCTTCTAGAGCCTGTGTTCTGAATTTGGACTTCTAGCCTTCTAAACAGTGAGAAAATAGATTTCCATTTGTTAAAACTATCCATTTATACCATTTCTGTTATAGCAACACTAAGAAACTAAAACAACAACACTGTGATGTTACATTCCATATTATCTCCCTTTTAAGAATGTAAATACTGGAGTAGTGATTTTGGGAGAACATTCGGCAGAAAAGTCTCAATTGTCAAGAACACCCCGTGTTTTTGCAGTACTTCTCACCACTTTGTAATCACTGACTCTCTAAACTACATGAAACTGACAATTTTTGTCTTGCTGTTCACTTCTGTATCCCCAGCTCCTAGGACAAGGCCTGGCTCATAGGGGCTCTCACTCCAGAGTAGTTGAATGAATAAACAATGTAGTTCATAACCCTCCCCTTGAATGTCTTCTCTTATATCCTGTGCTTGCAGACATTCAATGCTTGAGAACTTCCCACCTGGTATACTGACTAGCCATTTCTGAATGGTATATACTTTTAGGGGGGCCCTGGGTAGTGCAAGCGGTTAATGCACATGGCTGCTAATCAAAAGATTGGTGATTCGTGTCTGCCCAGAGGTGCTTTGGCAGAAAGACCTGGAGATATACTTCTGAAAAATCAGCTGTTGAAAACCTTAGGGAACACAATTCTATTCCTCCCCATGTGGGATCACCATGAGTTAGAGCTGACTTGATGTCAGCTGGTTAAGTTAAAAATGATTAAGAGGTTCTTGTTTCTGTTGAATCTTAATTATTTTGGCTGAGAGCTCAGTCTGCTAACCAAAAGGCTGGCAGTTCGAATCTACCAGCAGCTACTTAGCAACCCTATGGAGTAGCTCTCTTCAACCCTATAGAGTCGCTATGAATCAGAATCAACTTGAAGGCAATTTTAAAAAAAAAAATATGTTTGTCCTGTTGTGTTCTCTGGAACCTCAAAGACTTGAACTCCTCTTGTACGTGACAGTGCTTGTGATATTGAAGACATCCTTGTGGACTCCCTATGATATCTCAAAGAAGCCAGATATCCCTGGTTCTCTCAGGCTTCTTCATAGGATTTGGTTTTGACATTCTTCACCATCTTAATCCTCTTATTTGGAGGGAGTTCTTGTTTTTAGTACTGCTTCTAAATACATAAAAATACAGCTGCTGTCAAGCTGATTCTGACTCATGGTGACCCCATGTGTATAGCCAGGACTAACCCAAAACTCCAAATGAGGCTTTAGACCACAGCAGAGAGGAATGACATCACCATTCGTTTTCTTACCGTTATCCTTGTTTTAATGGGGCCAAGTCGATGTCTTTCTCCTTGGCACTCAGCTAAAAACCTTTTTTGGGTGGACTGTCTCCCCTGTTCTGGACCTTACCCTATTTCTGAGTCTCAGTGCAGGCTCTTGCACTGGAGGTGGGTCATAGGATTTGGAGTCAGAAGCAACCACCTTAGGGGCTGGTTGTGACGATCAAATGAAACAGCCTCATGTGAAAGTGTTTTGAAAGCTGTGAAGAAGTCCAGGGCTACTGTCATTGTTCTATAGGTGGTTTGTCCTATCACAAGCCCATGGAGGTCCAAAGTGAGTCTCAGCCCACCAGATTATCAGCCTTTTTCTCAGTGTGGATATTCATGGGATTTTGTAAGAACGGTGTCTATGACTTCATTCAAGCCGTTGATAGAAATGTCCCAACTGGGACGGCTGAGGACAAAGCCCGTGGTATACTGTCAGAAGCCTCTCTCTGGGGTGGCTTGATCTATTATTCCATTCTTTGTAAGTTGGTTTTTTGACCAACAGTGAATCTCCTGACCATACTACCATCTAGCCACAAGGCTTCACCCCATTTATGAGGATACCAGAAGAGGTTTGTTGCGTGCCTGCTGACAGCAGAGGCACTGTGCTGTACGGAATAGGGATCCTACCAAAAAGGAAATATGGTTGTTTATCATGACTCACTTGGGAGAGTGCTGTGTAGTCTCTTGGTGATCATGACTTCTTTCTAAGTTCTTCACAAAGCTGTGCCCCAAGCATGGCATTGCAGAGGACCTGGTAAGTATATGTGGACTAAACATGCAGATCACAATGACCCCTTGAAGGGACATCTTAGAGGCTTGTGTGTTTCTCTGATGCTGACCTGATTTCAGTGGAGCTTCCAGACTATGATGGGCTAGGAAGAAAGGTCTGCTTTAAAGACGTGAAAACCCTATGAATCGTAACAAGATTCTGCAACTAATTATGTGGATGGCACAGGATCTGGCAGCATTTTGTGTAGTGGTGTATGGGGTTGTCTTGATTTGAGGGCCGATTTGATGGCGGCTAGCAGCATGTCATTAGGGGTTGGGGGTCAAGTTCATGGCAGCTGACAACAATGCTATGGTAAGTTGCTAGTAGTGTGCGTAACTTGGGGTTTCTGAACCTTGATACTGTTGACATTCGGATCCAGATCGTATTTGTCACGGGGGGACCATCCTGTGCATTGTAGGGTATTTAGCAGCATCCCTGGCCTCTGCCTAATAGATGCCAGGCATCCACTCTCAGTTGTGACAATAAAAAAAGTCTCCCCCTGGACACTGGGAAGTGCCCCTGAAGGACAAAATCACCTCCTGCTGAGAACCACGGGTCTAAGTAAGGAGGAGGGGAGTGGTCAGAAATATGAAGAACCGTGGCTGTTATCCCTTCTGCAACACACGTTTCCTGCATTTGGCTTTAGAGGAATGCAGATTTGCCATGCTAAGTGTGTTTTACAGAGGTTAGTATTCAAATGAGTTGGGCTTCCTGGATTGTGCTCTGTCAGTGTCGCATAAGGTGGTCCAGAAGCAAGTTTGGTGAATGGGATTATTGACGGGAGCACAGGCAACGGTTAAGTAGCTGGTCCACATGAGGACTGCTGGGACTGGACTTTACTGACTCCTTGGAGAGGATGTGATGGGATCCCAGATCTTTTTAGGACAAGCTTACAGGAAAGCAGCCTCTGCTCTTTATTATTGTGGTCTGGAGCAGCACAATTGAGTAAGGGGAGATCTCTCACATTACTTTGGTTTTGAAGCAATCACTCATGCAGGTTGGCTGATGACCATGGGAGGCCACAGAGGCGCTTCAGCCAGAAGTTATTGTTTCTGTTAGAGAGACTAACGATTTTCAGATGCCAGTAAGAACAAACTCATGGTATCATGGGCTGAGGATGAAGATACTGGAAAGTATCCAGCTTTATGAAAGTATCTGGTTGACGCCCGAGGCAGTAATAGAAGTTATAAGGGGTGAGTCAAGGCCTGTCATTGGATGTTAGACAAGACATTAATCATCATTATTATTTTTATTTTGAAAATGAACTCCCCAAAGGGGCCAGGCTGTATTCTGCCTCTCGAAGGTATAATTCCACTTTAAGTTGTAAGTTGTTTTGAGTACAAGAATGTGTCTGGTTATAGAAAATGATTTCGCTAGCTCTCCTAGAAATAAAAAATAACCCAGCATGCTTAGACAATGGGAATTAGAGAGGGCACCACGTTATTTTCTAGATGGATCACTGTACAAGCGAAAGACCTATTGTCCAGTTAATGGTGAAAAATTGTCTATTTGAAGAGGTAATAGTTGTCAAGGAGTGGAGAGGCCAAGTCTATTGTTATTGGCCTCAAAAAAATGTGGGGGTTGATATTTGTTGGGTCTGGACCTCCCCATGTGGTGGTCTGAGCCTCAGTTGAAGAACCTGTTTCTTTGGGGACCAGAAGAGGAGGCGGCTGTCTTGGACTGGCCTCTGGAAGCTGACCCGGGGCTGCCACTCAACTGGGCAGGGGTCAGGTGGCCCCATCCTATTGCTAAAATGGTCTGACAACCCCACGGGGTCTTCAGAAATGTGGATGTTGTCTTGCTTTTTAAAATTGCAAGTCTCCATTGTGAAATAGAACGTGTCTGGGTTTCCTAGGGCTTCCATAGCAAAGTACCGCAAACTGGCTGGCTCAGAACAATGGAAATTTATTGTCTAACAGTGCTGGAGGCCAGAACCCCAAAGCCTGGTGTTGGCAGGACTGTGATTTTTTGAAGGCTCTGAGGGAGTAGCTTTGCTTGTCTCTCTCAGCTTCTGGTTGTCCCAGATGTTCTTTGACCCATGCCAGCATAATTCTGTTTCTGTCTCTGCCATGACGTGGTCAGCTTCTTTCTGCCTCTGTGTGTTCCCTCTTTTTACAGAGACACAAGTGACCCTGGGTTAGGACTCACCCAACTCCAGTATGACCTCATGTTAACTTACTGACAACATCTCCAAAGATCCCATTTCCAAACATGATCATGGTCGCAGATACCAGAGGTTAGGACTTCCTTATATCTTTTTTGGAACACAATTCAGTCCAGAACTCGTATGTGCCAAAGAGCGAATTAAACAACAGTGCAGAGCAAAGCGAGTGCAAGCTTGAAACCTATATAGTTCGACACTCAGAGGGGCTGACACCTGAGAAGCCGCTGGCGCTCCCTTCTAATCGCTACCCCACATCGTCCCCAAAGGTAGCTCCTATCCTGACTTCTAACCCTGGGACTTGGTTTTGACTTTATTTTCAATTTCTAGTTTCAAAGGTTTTCAACCAACAGAGAAGTGGCAAGAGGACTTTCACGTGCACCTGTCTACCCTTTGCCAAGATCGAGTCACTGTCATCATTTTGCTCCATCCTATGTTATCTCACCTGAGGAGCTTCTAGATGACAAACTCAGAGCCAGACTTTCAGGTTACTGGGTTATACTCAGGCCAGATTTCTAGACAGGTGCCCTAGTTGCTCATATCTGTCAGCACTGTATGTCCACTTGAAGATTCATGGCTAAATGAGAGGGTGGCATTCCCTAGGAGCCTCCAAGAAGTCCAAGTTTAGTTTTCTGGGAAAAAATTTTAAGTCTATGTACCAATTAATTAATTAGCTAATTTCCTTCTCTCTCCCTGTCTGCCTCCCTTATTTTCTTTCCTTCTTTGCCTCTGTTTCTTGAACACAGTAGGCATCTGGCCGGGTGCTGGAGACACACTGGTGAGCAAGGTAGGCTTGGTCTTTGCCTTCACGGATGGTATCTTCTGGGTGTGAGGGCCAAGTCTGAGGATGTACTGACAATTACCACAGCAGTATCTAGGGAAGTACAGGAGAGCTATGGGATTCATAGGAAAGGTCCCTTACCTAGTCTAGGAGGGTCAGAGAAGGTCTCCTTGCAGGTACTTTCTTTCTTACCAGCTGCTGTCCAGTTGACTCTGGCTCATGGCAACCCCTTGTGTGTCAAAGTAGAACTGCCCTCCATCAGATTTTCACTGACTGATTTCTCAGAAGTCCATCAATAAGCCTTTCTTCTGAGGCACTTTTAGGTGGCCTGGAACCTCCAGCCTTTCAGTTAGTGGCCAGGTGTGTTCACCCTTTATACCACCCAGAGACTCAAGTACCAAAAAAAAAAAAAACAAAAACAAAAACAAACAAAAAAAACCCCCAACCAACCAACCAACCAACAAAACCAAACCCATTGCCACTGAGTTGATTCTGACTCATAGTGACCCTGTAGTACAGAGTAGAACTGCCCCATAGGATCTTCAAGAAGTGGTGGGTGGGTTCAAACTACCAACCTTTTGGTTAGCAGTCCAGCTCTTAACCGCTGTACCACCAGGGCTCCAGAGACTTGGGTGATGGCCTCTGATTGGAAGAATGAGAAGGTATCATTCAGGAAAGAAAAGAGGAAGAGGTGTTTCTCATTAGTTAGCACCATGAGGTCACCTAATAAATGTATTAAATGAATGCACACAGCTATTTGCAGAACCCAAGCAATCCAACATCAGGACTGGAAGAGTGTGTATTTCAGCCACAGTGGTAACTGCCTAGAGAGCTGGCTGCCTAGGAGATGGTGCAGAAGAGACGAGGGAAGAGGAGCTTGACGGAAGAGGAATAGGTTTCAAAGAGAAGCCAGGGAAGGCTGGAGGAGCAGGTGGGTTGGAGGCTGGGCCTGAAGCATTTGGCAGGATGGGGAAGAAGGTGGGGAGTACATGACGTGCCAGTGCTGTGGTTGCTAGACTTGGAGAAAATCTGAGAATCCCTTTTTAGTATGTTGTTTTGTGCCGTCAAGTTGATTCTGACTCACAGTGACCCTATGTGTAAGAGTAGAACTGTCCCATAGGGTTTCCTAAGCTGTGGTCTTACCGGAGTAGATCACCAGCTCTTTTCTCCTGCAGAGTAGCCGGGAGATTCCAACTGCTGACCTTTTGGTTATCAGCCTAACGTTTAACCACTGCACTACAAGGGCTCTTTGCCCGTAGTGTGTGTGTGTGTGTGTGTGTGTGTGTGTGTGTGTGTGTGTGTGTGTATGTGTAAAACTCTGTTGCCATCAAGTTGCTTCCAACTCCAAAAGACTATAGGACAGAATAGAACTGCCTCATAGAGTTTCCAAAGAGCACCCAGTGGATTCAAACTGCCAACCTTTTGCTTAGCAGCCATCACACTTAACCACTATGTGACCAGGGCTTCTTAAGGCCCATAGTATAGCAGTCTGAAAAATTTCCAGATTTAATCTTGTCCTTCCCTGGGGAGTGAGAGGTCTTCTAATTCTGTAACTCTGCTCTTAACATCCCAGTTAGTCAAAGCTAGTTGGAGGAGAGATGTGCAAGGACACAGTTCACTTTTTCCTTGTTATAAATGAATATACACTTACCACAGAAAATTTGAAAATATAAAAAAGTAGCAAGTAGAAAAAAAGTGGTGCCATTTGACTGGGCTGTGGCATTAGTACTGGAGGATCTATTAAATGGGGAGTGGGCACGGTGGGCGTGGACACAGAGGCTGCAGCAGTGGGCTCAGACAGATCGGTGGTTGTGAGGGTGGCACGGGAGCAGGCAACAGTATGTTTTGTTGTACATAGGATCACTGTGAGTCTGAATCCACTCTACGGCACCTAGCAACAACAACAGCAACAGCCAGGGGCAGGGTTCGCATTGTCAACAGTGCCTTAGAACATGTGACATTTCTTGTACTCTTTCCTTAATGACAAAGGGCCTGGTAAGGAGGACTTGAGCTGTGAGGGATTAACAAAGGCATGACCCTTCCCAGTGACACATGATGACTGCCACTGAGGTGGCTCCAACTCACGGCGACCCCACGTGTGTCAGAGTAGAATGCTTCAATGGCTGATTGTTTTGGAAGTGCTCTGAATTGGGAGCAACTCCACAGCAACAAGTTTGGTTTTTTGGTTTTAGATCATCAGGCCTTTCTTTTGAGGTGCTTCCGGATGGACTCGAACCTTCAGCCTTTCAGGTAGTGGCTGAACGCTGTAACGATGTGCACCAACCAGGATGTCACACTCCTCCAGGAAGGCAAGATCAATGGCCAATTTCATTGTTACCCGCCTGCTCCTGGCCTTCTAAAGACTGTTGCATGTAATGATGGTCAATTGCCTTGAGCTACAAAAACTGCTAGTATTGGTAAGACCTGGAAAACACAATAATGCAGGTATTAGTTTCATGGGGCGACCTTAGTAAGTAGTACAAACTAAGTGGCTCCGAACAACAGAAATTTATTCTGTTATATTTCTGAAGGCTACTGGAAAACCAGACCCATTGCCATCAGTCAATTCTGTCTCACAGTGACCCTGGAGGACAGGGTAGAACTGCCCTGTAGGTTTTCCAAGGCTGTAATCTTTAAGGAAGTAGGCTGTGGCATCTTTCTCCTGTGCAGTGGCTGGTGGGTTTGAATGCAGACTTTTCGGTAGGCAGCCAAGCACTTAACCATTGTACGATCAGGGCCTAGGTATCAGCAGGGCCATGGTCCCTTTGAAGCCTCCAGGGAAAGATTCTTTCTTACCTTTTCCAGCATCTGACATTACTTAAGATTGTGACAGTATCACTGCAGTCTCTGCTTCTGTCTTCACGTGGCTATCTTCCCTCTGTGTCTCTATATTGAAATTTCCCTCTTTTATAAGGGCACCAGTCACATTGGATTAGGGCCCAGACTACTTCAGCATGACCTTATGTTAACTATTTCAGGTGCAAAGACCCATTTTCCAAATAAGGTCATATTCATAGGGGTTAGCTCTGGAACACATCTTTGTAGGGGATGCAAATCCACCCCTTAACCATGTACAATTAGTACAAAAAGTCTTGAGTGCAGATAAGCACTCTGAGTGTTCGAAAGGAAAGCCTGGGCTGGATATCCCTTCTTTGTTCAGGAAGATGAATGGGACATTTGAAAGAGCAGACGTGGAGTCTGACCTCCATCTGTGCTTTTTCCCAGGAGCAGATTTTAGGGTGCAAAGAGGCCAGGGAGGCTGCTTTGGTTGCCAACACAATCCTTGGTGCTGTGGGAAAGAGAAAAAGTGTGGAAGAGTAACTAAGGGACCTTGATTGCTGCCTGGGGCCTCAGATGCACTCACATGAGATGCTTAGGGAGAAGGGTACATGGGAATGTGAGGTGAGCACTGGGAGAGAGATGCAGAAAAGCAGCGTTCACATTGTTGTTGTTCTTATTAGGTGCCACTGAGTCCATTTTTGACTCATAGCAACCCCAAGTGAAGGAGTAGAACTGCCTATACGGGTTTCTGGGATGTAATCTGTATGGGGGCAGACTGCCAGTTCTTTCTCCCGTTGAGCCGCTAGAAAGGTTGGAACTGCCGACCTTTTGGTTAAAAGCCCAGTGCTTAACCATTGTACCACCAGGGCTTGTTCCCAGACATTAGAGGGAATGAAGAGTAATGTGACCTGGAATTTCACAAAGGCGAGCTGGGCCTTGGTGGCAGACAAGGCTGTAGTAGCACTGGAAGCAGACCCAGCATCCTGTGCAGAGAACATATGCATAAAGACTTCTGTGTTTGTTGTTTCAGCTGATATGAAGTGGATATATGGTGGGAGAATGGACCAGCAGTTTGGCTGGGTTTGGCTCTGTGTGGGGCAGGAAGAGGCCAGCCTGTCTCAACTGGAAGGTTCTAGAAGGGGAGAAATGGGCTTAGGAGAGGTGACAAGGCCAGATGGCGGAACTTGAGCCTCACATCCCTCCAAAGCAGACCCTCTCAGATGACTGAGTGGGCATGCCCTAACCCCTGTATCTCTACCAAACTGGCCGAACTTGTACAAGGCCATGGCTTCATCCTGATTGTTTGAATTTCGTAAGGCACTGGGACTCCTTATGGGTGACTCTGATAGCAACTGGATTGCTGGTAAATGCAAACTGTAAAATATTCATTTAAGATGATTATTTCATGTTATTGAGGAAGTGCAAAGAAAATGAACTTTCTGCTCACTTGAGGTAGAATTTATAACTGCCTGAGCTTTTTAGTGAGTGAAATATATAACCTAATTTATAGGCCTTAAGTGATCTAAGGATAAATGTTATAGTTTAGTGCTGAGAGAAAGGCAAAGGAAATAAACAGGCTTGTGAGGTCTCTGGTGGACATCCTGATGGGAAAGGAAGACTTTCCTGGGTAAGGAAACCCAGAGGTGGGGGGCTCGAGTCTCTGCCTTCACTGTGAGTCAGTAGAAGGATATTTGTCCACTTGCCTGTACCCTAGAAGGAGCTGGGGGTCATGGCCACTTTGCCACCTTCCCATAGTGACTGTTCACAGGCAGGAGAGGAGGAGTTGCTGGCTGGTAACTTTGGTTAGGCTACTTCTTTGCTGAGTTGCAGCCTCTGTACCAGTGACTCGGTGATAACAACTTTTCTCTGTAGGGTGGTGTTGGGGATTCATTAGCAGCAATGTAATACGGTCTCTGCCCTGTAGATTCCTCAGAATCGATGGAATCTGCCTTGGCCTAGGCGGCCTGGGCCTCTTCCCCAGCGGGGTGGTCCAGGGCAGAGCCCATGCATTGTGTGTGGTTCTGGGGGGGCGGGTCGTTTTGGTTACTCTTTTGGTTGCTTAGTTTCTGCTACACATCATCCTGGGATGGCTTCAGCTCAGTGGCCTCCAGGTTTCCTTCCTAATTTCTCCTTGCTGCCACCTCTTAGGCCCAGTTCCGCATGGAAATTTTTCCTCACTGCTTCCTTAGCCTGCCTCAGGTGAGCTCAGAAGACGTCACAGCTCCCATGGGGCTAGGCTTGCTTTCTGGGGCTCAGGGCGTCATGTATGTTGGTGGGATCTGGGGAGCTGCCCATAGCCGTGACCGTCCTGGCAGGAGAGAGCTCAACTGGGCCTGGAGGGAAGCTCTGGTTTCCTCTTCTAGGCAGGCCTGGTCTGTCTACAGTGTGTGTGTGTGTGTGTGTGTGTGAGAGAGAGAGAGAGAGAGAGAGAGAGAGAGAGGGAGGGAGGGAGAGAGAGAGAGAGAGGGAGGGAGGGAGAGAGAGAGAGAGAGAGAGAGGGAGGGAGGGAGAGAGAGAGAGGAGGGAGAGAGAGAGGAGAGAGAGAGTGTGTGTCTATATGTATCAGGGTCTCAAACTGGTTCATTCCAGTCTGAACCCCTGATGAGAATTTGCATGTCCACCCCAGATATACTGAATCAGAATCTACATTTGCACACAGTCCCCATGTGATTCTTATGTGTAATAAGTTTTGAGAACCATTGCTCTACTAGTACTTCTCAGAACTGTCCCTAATCTGCAGCATAAGCACCCCCGGGAACTTGTTAGAAATGCAAATTCTAAGCAGAAGTTTGAATAGGAGAAACCCTAGTGTGTATGTGGGTGTGACAGAGAATGTGTGCAAGTGTTAGAGAGTGTGTACCTGGGAGAGTGAATATGTATGTGTGTATGAGAGAGAATACGTATGTGTGAGAGTATGTGTGTGTGTGAGACAAATGTGTACATGAGAGTCTGTGTGTGTGTGTGTGAGACAGAGAGAGTCTCTGTAAGTGACAGGCAATGTGGGTGTGTGAGAGAGATGTTGATCTGTGTGTGAGGGAGAGCGTATGTGTGTGTGCGAGGAGAGATTACACATGAGAGAAATTATGTGTGTGTGAGAGAAAAATGTGTACATGAGAGTCTGTGTGTGCATGTGTGTGTGTATGTGAGACAGAGAGAATCTATGTGACAGGCAGTATGGGTGGGTGTGAGAGATGGTGATCTGTGTGTGAGAGAGAGCATGTGTGTGTGTGTGTGTGAGGAGAAACTGCATATGAGAGAGACTGTGTGTGTGTGAGATTGAGTATGTTTATGTGTGTGTGTGAGAGAGTACGTTTGTTAGTGTGTGAGTGTGAGACAAACAGACTGTATGTGAAAGAGGAGACTGAGTGTGTACATGTGAGAGAGTGTGTATGACAGAGAGTGTGTATGTGTGAGAGAGAGAAAGAAGGAGGAAGAGGGAAAGAACTGAAATCTCACAGTCTCACCCTTTCCTAGGGCTGGAGTCCAGCCTCTTCTGCTCGTGGCACACCAGCCACTGTGGCAAAGTTACCCGAACAGCTTGATACAGCTGGAAATTGGGGCTATGTGATGCATAACCATGTTCGGGAACCACCCAGTAAGGACCCGGAGTTAGCCAGGCCCTCAGCCCTCTGCGGCAGAGGAATCAGGGTTGGGGATGGACACTGGATGGGCCCATCCTTCAAGGGCCAAGGGCAAATGCCTTCCCCTCTCTGGGCCTCCTTTTCTCATCTGTACAGTGGGAAATACACTATTGGGTGGCTGCTTGGGGGTCTTAGGGGGGATTCTGATTCTGGTTCCTAGGCCAGGATTATGACTGCTGTCTTTCTATGAACTCAGAGCCCTGGAGAGAGGGATGGAGTGCCAAGTCAGAGAACCAGGTTCCCTGGAGGTGAGGTGTCATGGGTGGGAGGAGGAAGTCCATGTCTGAGTCCTCTTAGGATTGCTGGTTCCAGGACCAGGGTTCTAACTCAGTGTTCCCTGGAAAGCCCTGCCTACCACCTTACCTCTCCATTCCTGAGACTCCTGAGGTTCCTTCTGGTGTGATGTTTTTGCCTTGTCCTGCTTTCTTCTCTTTCCCACATGCCGGCAGAGGGGTGGCGTTGTTTCTCTGGAGTATACGAGTCTGGGTCTGCTATCATGATAGCCCCACTGGAGGTGGCAGTGTAGGGTGCTGGCTGGGCCAGAGTGACAGTAGAGTCTTCTGCCAACAGCCCGGCATCAGAGGCAGGTCCTAGTTGCTTCTTGTCTTTACACGCTTCAGTGTGGCTATGGGTGTTGTGCTCATCCCTCTGTATCTCTGCTGGGGTTCTCCCCTGGACACCCTGTGCCTGGGTGACCAGTGGGGACTGTCAGCTGGCTCTTCAGAAAGGATCAATCTCCTCTGTCAAGGGTGTTGGCTGAGAGGTAGCTGGGGTGCTGTGAGCCTGCAGCTCCAGAGGTTCAGGGGGCAAGCGCACAGCCTTCATCTGTCTCCCTGGTGTGCAGAAACCGGGCCTGCGATCCAGGTGGAAGCCGTGAGCTCATGTCACAGCCAAGATGCGAGTCACTGCTGAGCTGGCTCTTGCAGTACCCTGAAGTTCCCTTGGTTGAAGGAGCTGTGGGCTTGGTTGTGCTTTTTGTTCAGCCCCTGAGTCCAGGGGATGAAGGTGGAACCCTCTTCAGTGTCACCAGATGTCTGCTCCCTACTGGGCTCTGACTGGTGGGCTGGAGCCCAGAAGGCTTTTTCTCAGCAAGGTCACTCTTGAGTGCCAGGCTCTGGGCCTCATGCTGGAATTTGGGAGCCCTGTCCACAGGAGGTGTTGGGACACGTCCAGTGGCCTGAGCGAGTGGGTAGAGAGGGCTTGTTCCTGTGGCATTCACTAACTCCTCTCTGGTGTTGGTTCAAGTACTTGGTAGAACCCAAGACTCCTGCCTTCTCTGGATTGGTCCTCTGGCAGTTGTCTTTCGGCATCAGCAAGAACCACTGGCCTCAACAACATACAAAGTCTGACAATTAAGTCCGCGAACTGAATTGTTCTAAGTGCTACATACCTCATTGCTGAATATCACTACGATCACTTTCGAAGTACTCCTGTTGGGAAGCTGTACCCTGGTACCAGCGCCTAGACCACCCTTCAAAGCAGTTTTGGAGCTCTTTCTGGAATGGCCATTGCACATGGTGGCATGGTGGCAAGTTTGTGAACTTAACTGTATAGTTGTCTGTGAGTTGTCTGTATAGTTGTTGGTTTTAGCTAGTAAACAAATTACTGTACTGGAGCACCCTCCTTACTCACCTGATCTGGCCAGTAGTGACTTTTTTCTTTACCTGAAGATAAAGGAAATATTAAAAGGAAGGAAAGGAAGACATTTGGATGACATTCAGGACATCAAGGGTAATAAGATGACAGCTCTGGTGGCCATTCCAGAAAAGAGTTCCCAAACTGCTTTGAAGGTGGACTAGGTGCTGGCATTGGTGCATCGCTTCCCAGGGGGAGTACTTTGAAGGTGACTGTAGTGGTATTTAGCAATGAGGTATGTATCACTTTCTCTACAATGAGTTTGTGAATGTAATTGTCAGACCTCATGGCTGCTGAGAGGGCCTCAAGGACTCTGGGCAAACAGCCTCACTGGGCCTACTCTGCTAGTATGGTTAAAACCAGGGCCAGAGCTGGCATCCGTCTCCTGTGCCTGTGTTCCTCACTGTGTCCAGAGCTCTAGTCTCTTAACTCACACCCCCGCTTGGCCTTGTGTGGGCTGTGCTTGGGCACCGTGGGTCTTGGGCATGTTGTCATCTCCTCCAGGAGCCTTCTCTGGCCACTCACAGGCTGAGTCAGTCCCGAGGGTTACTGGAAGACCTTTATGGAAAATAGCCAGTCTGCTTTCTGATTTGTGTTGGCTTAGTTGTTTGACAAATGGACTTTGGAATCAGGAAGACCTGAGCTCAAATCTAGGCCCCAGTGCTTACCAGCCCTGTAATGTGGGCTATCTTCTTAATGCATAATACAGGTTCCTGCTTCATGATCTGTACAACGGGGAAAAGACTGAGCCCAGGTGTCTACAAGACAATGCATGGAAAGTTCCTAGAAAAGCACTGGGTATAAAATGAAACCCAAACCAAATCCATTGCTACTAAGTCAGTTCTGACTCACAGTAGCCTGATAGACAGAGTAGAACTACCAAGAGTTTCCAAGGAGCACCTGGTGAATTGGAACTGCTGATCTTCTGGTTAGCAGTTAAAGCACTTAACTACCACACCACCAGAATTTCCAGATAGAGAGTAGAAGTGCTCTATGTGTTAGCCTGGTAAAGTGGGGAGCTAGGGAATATGTGTAAAATCCTCAGTAAGATGGATTGACAAGAGCCACAAAAATGAACTCATATATTTTGAAGATCAGGAGGACGGTACAAGACCAGACAATATGTGTTCTGTTATGTATATAACGTTGCTGTGAGTCAGAGCTGACTCACTGGCAACAACCACAACACGTTAGCTATTATTACTGTTCTCTCACCGCTACTCCCCTCACCTCCCCACCCCCACTGCCACCCCCAAGCTTTCCTTTCTTTTTGTTTCTGAGTAGTGACATCGGTTAATAACACCTTCTGGTACTCAGTCTCCCAATCACCTTTCCTTCCATTTTAGTGAAACTCTTGTGGGTAGAGTAAGTAATAGGAAAAGCCCTGGTCTACGAGCTTCAACCTAGTCAGGTGGCACAAACAGGTGGCTACTGGAGATGGCTTCATGGTATAATTTTTGACTGGATAGTTGTCATGGCAACAGTGGGACTCAGGTGCAGACCTCCAGCAGAGGATGGTTTCCTGCCATCCAATCTTGACTGTTGGGGCAAAAGTTCTAGCTCCGACATCTTGACAGCTGTCCATACAGATTACCTGGTGACCTGGATTCCACTGCCATGTGGGGAGCTCTGTACACTTATTTCTGTCTCAATTCTGCCACTTCTGGAGGAAACCACTGCCAGGTTTGTGGTTAAGTTGGTGAGTAGGCTTTCCCAGTTTCAATTATATTACCCGACTACCCAAAACTCTTCAGATGCTCCTCATTGCACTTAGATGAAGCTTCTAGACCCTTCTGCATGCTGTACAAGCCCCTTCCTATCTTCCAAGCACCATCTCTGGCCCTGTCTCCATAACTGGCTATTCTGAAGACATCTTCACCTCCTTGAAATCCCTGAGCATGGGAGCTCCCTCTCCTTGGGCTGTGTATATGGTTGATGTCTTTAGGTCTCAGTGTGTATATCAACTCCCCAGAGAGACAGCTCTGTTTAAAACAAGTCTCTCTGTCTCAGTCCCTTTGCTACTTTCTTTAGAACATTTATAACCATTGATAATGATTTCATCTGGTCTGTTATCCTCAATAGCATGTAAGTGCTATGAGGTAAAATGCCCCTTGCATCTTGTCACTTATGGCATTGTTATTAGGTGCTGTTGGGTTGTTTCTGACTCCTAGTGACCCCGTAACAGAATGGAAATTCACCTGGTCCTGCGCCATCCTCCTAACAGTAGGTATGTTTGAGCCCGTTGTTGCACCCACTGTGTCAATCTGTCTCATTGAAGATCTTCCATTTATTTTGGACCGTCTACTTTGCTAGCTATGATGTCCTCCAGGGATTGGTCCCTCCTAGTAACATGCCCAAAGTAAGTGAGATGAAGTCTCACCATCCTTGCCTGTAATGGCATTCTGGCTGTATTTCCTCCCTTCCTGGTCTCTGGTAACTCCAGGTAAAAGCCTTGGAAGTATCCAGAGTCCCCCTGCATCTTTCTTCGTCTCTGCATGTCTCATCCATCAAAAAGCCCTTTTGGCTCTACTTCCACAGTGTGTCTCAATCTCTCCCCCTCTCACTTAGCACACCCACTGCTCCTTGCCGGCCCCATCCCTGTGCTTCTGTCTTGGATTGCTATACTGGCTGCCTGCTTCTGACTTGGCCCCTCTTCAGCCTTTGGTCAACTTGGCAGCCAGAGCAATTCTGCTAAGATAGAGGCCAGATCATGCCCCTCTGGCACTAAGACACTTCCAGTGGCTGCCATCCTACCAAGAGAAAGGCAAGGTCCACACCTTGACCCACAGGCTTGTGGGTCTCTTCTCTCCTCCTCTGGCCTCGCTTAGTCCCTGTCTGCTTCTGCCCTCTGCTCCGGCCACTATGGCCTCCACACTTCCTCCTCCTGCACCAGGGAGGCCACACATTTGCCATTCCTTCTGCTGAAGATGCTCCTTCCTCATCTTTGCATCACTGGCTCCCATGTCTTCTTATTCTTTTAAAAAAGTATTTTACTTATTTTTGGTGGGAACATATACAACCAAACATACATCCATTCATGCTTTCTATATGAACAGTTCTATGATGTTGGTTACATACTTTATACTGTGTCACCATTCTGTTTCTACCCATGGTATTTCATGACTGTTAATTCAGGCTGTCTGCCCCTTTGAAAGTTCTCATCTGTGCTTTATATTAATTATTGTCAGATTAAACTCGTAATGGATAATTCCTTATAAGAGCATCATGCTCAAGGCAAGCATTCCTTATTATTTGGGCTAAACTGTTGTTTAGTTTAATGACGGCTTCATGCTCTAGCTTTGATTCAAGGTTTGAAGATTATTTCTGAAGATTAATTTTGGCAGTTCCCTCAGTCTCAGTGGATCTGAGTTTCCATATGAGTCTGGTTTCCATATGAGTTTGAAGTTCTGTCCTATGCTTTTCCTCCTTTTGATCAGGATCCATTGACTGGGTTTCTGATCAAAACTTTCAGTGGTGGTGGTTCAGGTCCTCAAGGGTGCCCATCCTTGGGCCCTTCCCCAGCCACCCATTGATGGTTTGGGCCCTCCCCTTCAGATATGTCCATCTCCCCTCCGTGCTGTATTTTCCCTCTAGCGCATATCACAGCCTAATAAACCACATGCAGTGCTACTGTACTTTCTCCTGCATTAGAAGAGGAGCTCTCCCGGCACAAGGCTTCTTGTCCTCGCTACAACTACTGTGTCATCAGCACCCAGATCCCTTAGCACCCATATTAAGTGCTTGCTGAATGTTCGAATGAATGAGTGCATTGTTGAGCCAGCAGATGGAAAGACCTTACTCTCCCCAACCTGGAAGAAACGAGATGCCACATAGTGGGTGTCAGAAACCCTGGCAGACATTTAGGGGGGTACAGGGGAAAGACTAGAAGAGGGGCTCCTGGAGGGGCATGTTTCAGACTGAAAATACAGCCTTGGTAATGTTTCGCATGAGTCTTGCTTACCTTAGAGGCCTTAAAGAAAAAACAACTGTTGTTGAGTTGACTCAGTCATGATGATGCCACGTGTGTCAGAGCAGGATGTACTCCATAGGGCGAGCAGGATGTACCCCATAAGGCTTGAGTATCCAGAAGTAGATTGCCAGGCTTTTCTTTCAAGGCACCTCTGGGTGGACTCAAACCTTCAACCTTTTCATTAGCAGCCGAGAGTGGTAAACACTTTGTATTACCCAGAGACCCTCATTCCTTGGGTGTTTATAAAATGCCCACTGTATGCTGGGAGATTTTTATCCATGTGTCCTCCTTTTCGTTGGCACCGGGGCCTTAGGCATGAAGCTGAGTGACACTGTTCTCTGACCAGTAGGTGAGACAGACGTGTCAGTAGGTTGTGCATTAATGAATTTCCCCTTGCTGAGGCTTTCTGGACACTGGGATTTGAATCAAGTCCCAGCCTCAGTCCCCAAGAGCATGCCTGAACTCCTTGCCCTCCTTCCTTCCACTTCCCTTCTGCCCTTTTTGTCTTCCTTCACCTTTCTCTCTCCCTCCCTCTGCCTCTCCCTTCTCTGACTCCAAACATCTTTGCCTCTATTTCTTCGATACTGCACACCAGAGGTTCTTATAGACCCTGGGGTATGAAGAACCAGTTGCTGTGGAGTTAACTCCAACTCATGT
The DNA here is from genome assembly GCA_028571685.1 of Heterohyrax brucei. Taxonomy (NCBI): domain Eukaryota; kingdom Metazoa; phylum Chordata; class Mammalia; order Hyracoidea; family Procaviidae; genus Heterohyrax; species Heterohyrax brucei. Next base: position 35,988,963 of record CM053140.1, read on the forward strand.
GACCTCAGGGGTGTCAGAACAGAGTTGTGTGCCATAGAATTTTCAGTGGCTGATTTTTCAAAAGTAGATCTTTGGCCTTTTCTTTTGAGGTGCTTCTGGATGGAGGCACCCACCCAACTTTTTGTTAGTAACTGAGCGTGTTAACTACTTGTATCACTCGAGAACTCTTGTGGGGCCTAAAGAGGTTGCATTTTAGTCCAGGGAGAATGGGCATCTATGAGAGGCCCTCGAGCAGAGGCGTGACAGGGACTTTAGAATGTGCATCCTGGTAGGACTGTGGTGGATGGAATGGGCTGTAGAGAGACCTGAGGCAGGGGTGACCGTGAGGGGTGACCATGAGGGCCTGACTGATCTCATAGTGCTGGAGGACAGAGAACCACGGCGAGGCCAGCTTGTAGGCAGAAGCACCCAGCTGCTTCATTGTTGTACAGCTGGGCATGGTGTGGGGAAAGGTCCAAGAGGGAGGCTCCCCTGGGGCCCTGTACTTTCTCCCATGGTGAAATGATGCTGGAATCATACAAGTGATGCTCTCACAGCACCCAGCACTCACTTAGGTCATCAGGGCCAGATCATGATGTTTCGCCTCTCTGATTCCCAATAGTCCCCAAGGTAGGTAGATGCTAGCCTCACTGTACACGTGAGCCAAGTGTGGCTCAGAGGTGTTATACTTCTGGCTGCAGGTTACAGATGTGGTTGATAGTGGAATCAGGATTTGAACTTCCTGGTGGCATAGTAGTTAAGTGCTACATTTGCTAACCGGAAGGTCAGCCCTTTGAATCAGCCAGGCATTCCTTTGAAACTCTACGGAGCATTTCTGTTCTGTCCTATAGGGTCACTATGAGTCGGAATCAATGGCAATGTGTTTCGTTTGGTTTGGTTTGACTGCTGCATTCCTGGGGTGGACTTGGCCCTTTCTAGTCTGTTGGTTGTTGGTTCTGTGTATGTCCATTCTTGGCATTAAGGGTAAGGATGCCTTTGCAGTTCTCAGCTTCCACAAGCTTGCAGAATTTTTCTTTATGATTTGCTTCTACTCTTCCAGGCCCCAAAGCGCTCGTAATGGCCCCCTCCTTGAGGCTCCTCTTTTTAGAGCAAAAACATGAGCATGTGGCTGAAAACATCTTATAAAGTCAGAGGCCAAGATACTGGACAGTAAGGCTGCCCTAGGAGAAAGGTTACTCATCTTGAAACATAGAAACCCAGTATACTTGCCCTGCCTAAAAATATGGCTCTTAAAATTGACCCATCTGTGCAGGAGGGGTGGAGGCAGCAGGCACAGGGGCTATGGCGGGGGTAAAGGTGAGGCCTTGGCCTTGCACCCAGGTGCCACGCTTTGGATGGGAGTGGCCTCATTCAGCCCTTATTCTAGAAACCCCATCAAGATGCAGTCTGCTGTTACCTGCTGGATTTCTGTACAGATGGTAAGTTGAAATTGGAGAGAGGCCTCAGGCCAGGCCTCGGAAAAGCTGCAAACAACAGTTTTTGTTTGCAGTATAAGGCTAAAAATAGTCCAGAAGGCATGAGGGGGCTGGAGACGCAGTCATCTGTGAACAATCTGGATATAGGCTCCCTCCTTTTGGGAATCCCAATGCCCTCTAGAAATGTGGAGATGCTCTCCTCGCCTGAGCCAGTCCACCCCACTAGACATGGTCTGTGACAGGGGAGATAGCCTGCAGGGATGCAGGTAGGCACCTGTGAGCATCCGTATGACGAATCCAAGCCCGACTAGGGTGTAAACACCTGGTCTTCAGATTCAATGCAGCGAAACCACGCATGGTCCCTGTCTGTCACCACAAGCCTCTAGTTATTTCTAGTAACTTGACACTGGACTTTGCTCCCAAAGGAAACATCTTGTCTTTGGTGCCATTGCTGGGCTCCTTACAAGGGTGGGCCTGGCTGTGACGTGGTATGCAGACTGCACCTGGGGGACTCCTGGCCTTTGGAGTTTCATTTTTCTATCAGTGAGAACAGGATGGTGTCTGGAAATTCTTAATCTTATGTCTGTGGACAGTCTGAGGCCACCTAGTATATACAAGGATGTGCTCCATGTCGCTTTTGAGCATCTGGAAAAGATTGCATCATTGAGTCTGTGGGTTCTTTTTCTGGAGAAAGAGTATGGAGCTCTTTCAGATTCTTAAGGGCTCCTTGACTTAAATACCACTGTTAAAAGATCCACAGATTTTATTCCAGCTCAGATAGTCACTGATCCTATTATTTCTAAGTCAAGATTTTGAAAATTATAGGAGAGAACTCCTTCTGGGAACAGATAGCAGGGATTTGTAAAGTTCTGTTTCTAGTCCTGTGTCTGGTGGTGGTGGATGGACCACTCGATCTACAGAGAGAGTCCCAGCTGCTGGATTGGTCAGCTGTGTTGTCCTCGACACACATTCTCCCAGCTGTTGAATGAGTGGAGACAATCTACTAGGATGCAGTAGTGACTGGAAAGGAGCCCTGGTGGCACAAATGGTTACACACTTATGTGTTAACTGCAAGGTCAGTGGTTCAAATCCACCAATGACCAACATGGTCTCATAACCGTAACAAGCCAAGCCAAGTGCCGTCGAGTCGGATCCAACTAGAGAAAACCTTATTCCCAAATTAGAGTCCATTCACTGAGAATGTTGTTAAAAAAACAAGCAACAGCAAAAAACCCAAGCCCATTGCTGTTGAGTCAATTCTGACTCATAGTGACCCTATAGGGCAGAGTAGAACTGCCCCATATGATTTCCATGGAGCACCTGGTGGATTCAAACTTTCAACCGTCTGGTTAAGCAGCCATAGCTTTTAACTACTACCCCACCCTACCCTACCTACCTACCAGGGTTTCCATGCTGCTGTTAGGTGCTGTTAAGGTGATTTTGAGCCTATGGGACAGAGTAGAAATGCCCTGTAGTGCTTTTTAGTCTGTATTCTTTATGGAAAGAGACTGACAAGTCTTTTCTTCTAGGGTGCCACCGTTGGATTTGAACCATCAACTTTTTGGTTTGCAGTGGAGAGCTTGATCATTCCACCACGGGTGCCCCTTCTGCAGCTATAAGGGTTAGGATTTGCAACACATATTTTTGAGGATACAGTTCAATCCATAACAGTGTCTTACATCCATAGGCTAGAAGGACAGGATTGAATTTATGTTTATAACTTTTCCAGGTACTGTGCATATAGTAATCATTGACTCTAATAAGTAAATGAATGAATGGATGGACCACAGCAACTCATGTGAAAATGAAATTGATTTTACTGAACTTTGGTATTTCCTACATAGAAAATTCTTGAAGTACATAAAAAGAGAAATACAGGAAAAAAATCCAAATTAGTTGGCTGATTGGTTCCCACCAACCGAAGACAATAGCTGTTAATATTTTGTATATTTCTTTCTGCTTTTGAAAAAGTTATTTACTGTGAAATAAATATATGTGTAATACATATATTTGGTGTATATATGTGTGTATTTATGTATGTGTATATGTATGTGTGGGAACCCTGGTGGTGTAGTGGTTAAGTGCTACTGCTGCAAACCAGAAGGTTTTCAGTTTGAATCCACCAGGCTCTCCTTGGAAGCTTTATGGGGCAGTTCTACTCTGTCTATAGGGTTGCTGTGAGTCAGAATTGAGTCAACAGCAGTGGGGTTTTGTTGTTTTATTTATATGTATATATGCATATATATGTACATGTATATGTATAGAAGCCCACTGCTGTCGAGTCGGCTCTGACTCACAGTGACCCTAGAGTATATAAACATACATATTTGCCATTAGGTGCTGTTGAGTCTATTTCAACTCACAGTGACCTTCATGTGACAGAGCAGAACTGCCACAAGAGTTTTCTTGCCTGTCATTTTTACAGAAGTAGATGGCCAAGTCTTTCTCCTGCAGAGACACTGGGTGGGTTAGAACTGCCAATGTCTTGGTTAGTAGCCAAGCTCTAACCGGTCTGTATCTACCTATACATGAAAAAACATTTGCCATTGACTTTTTTGCATGTACAGTTCAGTGACATTGGTTGTGTTCATCATGTTGCACCACTGTCCATCACCACTGTCCGTTTCTGGATTAATTACGTGACCACCATTAACAGAACCTCAGTGTCCCCTCCGCATGGCTTAGCCCTTCCTGCTTTCCTCCCACTCTGCTAACTACTGATAAGCTTCGTTGTCGTTCGGTGCCATCAAGTCAGTTCTGACTCGCAGCAACTGCACATACAACAGAACTGAACACCGTCCAGTCCTGCGCCCTTCTGACGGTCGCTGTTATGTGTGAGTCCGTTGTTGTAGTCACTGTGTCAGTCTGTATTTTGAGCACCTTTCCACCTCAGACAATGTTTTACTGGCCAGTTTTTTCAGAAGTAGACTGGTAGGTGCTTTCTGAGTCTTTCTCAGTCTGGAAGCTCTGCTGAAACCTGTCTACCACGGATGACCCTGCTGCTGTTTGAAATACCAGTGGTGTAGATGCCAGCATCACAGCAACACGTAAGCTACCGCAGTATCACAAACTGACCGATAAGTCGCGGACTCTCGGTCTTTATACACTTGCCTATTTCATATACAGTGAATCATACAATATTTGTCCTTTTGTGACTGACATATTTGACTCAACATGATGTTCATTTATGTTGTAGTATGTATCCAGACTGCATTGGTCTTTAGGGCAGAGTAATATTCCATCGTGTGTATGCACCACGTTTTGCTTATCTATTTACCTGCTGATGGACACTGACTTGACAGCACTTGGCTTGGCTGGACACTGGGATTGTTTCCGCCCTATGGTTGTTGTCAGCACAATAGCCAATGGTGCAATGAACATTGTATACAGTTTTCTGTTTCTATTCCTGGTCTTTGTTTTCTCTGCCTTGTGTTGGTACCCGTCTGTTAAGTGATGAAGCTGATAGCAAATGATTTCTATGGTCTCTTCAAGCTCTGAAATAACATGATTTTATGACTAGATGATCCTGATTCACACATGCATACATGTACAACACAAAGCAGAAGAGTTTTCTAGTGAACTAACCAAAAAACCAAACCCACTGCTGTCAAATCGATTCTGACTCATAGTGACTCTAAAGGTCAGAGGAGAACTGCCCTATAGAGTTTCCAGGGAGCATCTGGCCATTTGAACTGCCAACCTTTAGGTTAGCAGCTATAGCACTTAACCACTGTGCTACCAGGTTTCCTTCTAATTTACTAACGTTTGTTTTTCATACAGTGTGAGTTCCTTGCTTATTAAAGACATACTCATTCAGCAAATATTTATCAAATATCAACTGTGTGTCAGTTTTGAGGTTCAGAGTTTTTGTATGTGTTTGTTGTTGTGAGGTGCTGTTGAGTTGCTTCTGACTCATAGTGACCCTCTGTACAACAGAACAAAACCACTACCTGGTCCTTCACCATCTTCACAATCATTGTTATGCTTGAGCCTGTTGTGGCAGTCTCTGTGCCAGTCCGTCTCACTCAGAGTCTTCCTCTTTTTTGCGGACCCTCTACCAAGCATGATGTCCTTCTCTAGACACTGATTCTTCCTGATAACAAGTCCAAATATGTAACACAAAGTCTCGCCATCCTCACTTCTAAGGGGCATTCTGGCTGTACTTCTCCCAAGACAGGTCTGTCTGTACTTCTGGCATCCTGTGGTATGTTCGATATTTGTTGCCAGCACCATAATTCCAAAGCATCAATTCTTCTTTGGTCTTCCTTATTCAGTGCCTGGCTCTTGCATATATATGAAGCCATTGACAGCACCATGGCTTGAAGCGCACCTCTGTCTTCAAAGTGACATCTTTAATGTGTATAGGAAGTGGAAATCCTGTCTGTTACTCTTATATTTATTATTTAAACTAAGAGGGGAGGTGACACGTAAGTCTGCGCCATTGTGGGGAGTCCCCGGATGGTGCAAATAGTTAATGCATTGGTTTGCTCACCATAAAGTTGAAGGCTCAGGTCCTTCCAGCAGCACCTCAGACACAAGTCCTGGTGATCTACTTTTGAAAAATCAACCTTTAAATACCCTATGGATTGCAGTTCTACTCTGACCACACACACAGGGTCATCATGAGTTGAAGTCAACTTGGTGGCAACAGTTTGGCAGTGTTGTTGTGGTCCTTGTGTGCATCACTCGCTTGTTATCCTCCTGCCTCCTTTCCTGGGATCACCAGTTTCTAGTTGTGTCCCACCGATGAGTGTCCTCATGACTGAATGTCTGTGTGCCCTAGAAATGGAAGTTACTGCGGGTGGTGCTGAGCTTGACCCCTTCTGCTTTCTCAAGCATCTCCTTCACTTTGTCCCCAGCAGAGTGGAGAGTGAATGACTCATTGGAAGCTGCTATTTTTCCACAAGGTCCTTTACTAAGGAGCTCTGCTGGTGCAGTAGTTAAGCCCTTGACTGCTAACCCAAAGGCTGGCATTTCAAACCCACCAGAGACCGCCGAGGGAGAAAGGACCTGGCAACCTGCTCCTGTAAAGATTACAGCCCAGGGAACACTGTGGGGCAATTCTACTCGGTCCTACAGGATTGCTATGAGTTGGAATTGACTTGACAGTCTATGAATAACAACAGTTCTGTTACTGAGTTGATACAATAGCTGCAACAATGGGCCCAAACGTACCAACGATTGTGAGGATGGCACCAGACTGAGCATTTTTTCTTCTGTTACATGTAAGGTCACCATGAGTCAGAGCCAACTCAAGGCCCCTAGCAGCTACAGGTGCTGTACACGAGTTCCCTGAACTTGTTCCTCCAAGTAAGAGGACTTGATTTAGGAGGCTCTTCAATAGTCTTAGAAGCATCCTTGGTCGAGAAGGACAACAGCAACGACTTTCCTTTGTCTGGTCTTTGATGATTCCCGAAGCCTGAAACATGTCCCCTTGGCTGGTCCTCCCAGGTTTTGGGTGGCCCAGTGGCCATCTGGGTTGTGCAGGTGGTAACAAGGATTTGGGTGCTGGGACCAGTCTCCTGACTCCAAGGTCAGTAAACAGACTCTGTTGAACAGACTTTTTTAATGCTATCCAGTGAGCTGAATGAGTAAGAAGTCATGGAGGCAATGAGAGAGACCCAAGTAAAGGCAACTGGTGATGAGTTGGTGCTCTTCTCACCAGCAGGGCTTGTGCTATGTGGAGTATGAACATTTTCTCTTCTGTGCAGGTATGTGCTATGGAAACCTTGATGACGTAGTGCTTAAGTGCTATGTCTGCAGTTTGAATCCGCCAAGTGCTTCTTGGAAACTCTATGGAGCACTTCTGCTCTATGCTATAAGGTCGCTAAGAGTTGGAATTGACTTGATGGCAGTGGTTTTTTTTTTTTTTTTTTTTGATGGGTGTGCGCTAAGTTGGAGCAGTAGCAACAGCATTTTATTATTATTTTTACCCCAGGAAAAACAGGGTCGTATGAGATTCTTTGAGGACTCTCTGACACTCTCTAGTCTCCCAAATCTTCATCCTACAAACCAAATTTATACCACCAATTATGTTACACTGGAGAAAAAATTGAGGAAAAGGCTGCTTTTGTAGATGTCTCTTCACTAGCTCGATGGCACTTGGCTTGGCTGGCTTCACTAGCTAACAATATGGTCTCAATAACAGAAAATGGATGTCCCTCCTACCGTCATGTAGCAGGAGTAATCACCAGGTGTCTATCTTTGAGTGAAGGTTTGTTTCCCATTGTTGAGGTCCAAGCCATTCTGGGAGTAATTTCATGGATTTTATGCCTATCTTTTCCCTTTCCAGTCATTAAAGGTTCCAGCTACTGAGAAGCCCAGCTTGCCAGCTTGACCCAAAGCCCTGGCTCTGTTATCTGAGTTCCCCAGCAGGAAAGTAGGCTGGGGCTCAGAATTGAGGGCACAGGGACAGGAAAGTGTACTGGAGACTCGGGAAGCTGCTCTGGAGTCTGGGAAGATGGTCTTATCCTGGCACTGGGTTAGCTGTTCCTTCTGGCTCTGAGGACTGCTGTCCCGGTCTAAGAGACCTCAGTGGGCAGGGCAGAACCTTGCATGCCTTTGGTGCTGTTGGTGGCAATATGGACTTGGCCAGGAGTGGAGAGGTGAGGTCCAGGGCGAGTATTGCTGCAGAACCACAGTTCCTTGCTTCTTCAAGTCTATTTTCCCTGGAAGTGTGGATACCATTGAGTTTCTGGCTGCCTTATTGAGGCATTGGCCTGCCTTGAGATAATGATAGTCCGGGTGGTCTTAGTGAACCAAGTCTTTGTCTTCCACTCAAGCAGCCTCTGTAATGGTGTGCTAGGGTAGGGATAGAAGCACTTCCTGCTGGGTGACAGCATGTGTGTCAGCTACCAAGACCTTCCAAAGGTCTAAGATCAGGTTAGGGCTAGGATTTAGGCTGTGTGTGCAAATTCAACAAGATGCCCTGTTTGGAGAAGATGCATGCAGAGTATAAAAGGCCCCAGCAGTGGAGGACACTGGTGACAAAGCACCCAAGTGAGGAATACAAGTACAGTGATGCTCCCTCTGTTAGCATAACTCTGTTTGGGGCACTAACTGCCCTCTTGGCTTCCCAGAGGTTAAATGCTTCACTGTTAGAAATGCAGCCGAACTGTCCAAGTACAAGGAATCACGACCCAAGTGATGAAAACATAAGCTGGAGTCTGTTTGCTCTGCTGCTGAGTAAACACAGAGAAATCTTCATCAGTAGAGAAAACAGAAAGCACAGAAGCACTGGGAGCCCTTTGACTTTGACCCTGAGAAGAAACGATTGACTGGGGAAACCCAGTACCACTGGGTTCAAGCATCTTATTAAGGAGACTTGGTGGTACAGTGGTTAAGCACCACATTGCTAATCAAAAGAATAGTGGTTTGAACCCACCAGTTGCTCCACGGGAGAAAGATGTGACGGTCTGCTTCCATAAAGATTACAGACTTGGAAACCTTATGGGACAGTTCCACTCTGTCCTGTATGGTTACTATGAGTCTGAGCTGACTTGGTGGCAGCTTGGCCTCTTAGACCGTGTTAGTGGTATTACACGTAGGATCTCCCTACCTCCAGCTCCACAGAAATGTTTTTTCTGTTGTACTGTTTTGGAAGTCAATAGCCTGCTTTTCTCCCCTCTTTCTAAGTAGGGTGATGTAATTCTAGAAATAATTTAGGCTGAAACCCTGGAGTGGCCAGCACTGATGGTTTTCTCATTCAGGGGACACTTGGGGGGTTGACTGAGCAGATTCTGTCATGCTGGGCTGCCCATGTTTCCAGAAGGCCTGTGTCGGTATTAGCAATTGGAAAAGAGGCCATCTTTTATAACCGGCAATTTTATTCTGAGTTCTGAAGTAATTCATTCTATAGTCAGGAGTGTAGATTGGAGCCAATTAGAGCCAAATACATTCTGAAGCATATACAAACAAGAGATAGATAGATAGATTCATAGAGTTTTTAGTGGCTGATATTTTGGAAGCAGATTGTCAGGCCTTTCTTCTGAGGCACCTCTGGGAGAACCCAAACCTCCAATCTGTTGATTAGCAGCCCAGTGCAGTAACCATTTGGATCACCCAGGCACTCCAGATGATTGATTGATTGATGGATGGATTGACTGACATTGGGTGCATAAATTGATAGATAATTTGCTACCACTCTCTGCCCAAGATTTAGAGGTTAGGGACCTCTGAATGGTCCCTGAGGACATTCCCCCTGCATGTGTCACAATGGTGTGGGCCTAGCTGGGGCTGCACTGCATGACCTTCAGAGCCAGATGTTAGGACTCAGCATGGGCTGGGGCTGACTTGAGGCTGCAGGAAGCAGCCCTGTTCTCCTGCTCTCTGTGGAGCTGTGCTGTAGACTAGCTCTTACCAGGCTACAGCTGGGACCAGGCGGACCTTCTGCTCTGGGCCTGGGAGCTATCCTCTCCTGTCCTGAGCCAGCAGACCACCTCTACTTTTCTGCAGGTTTGTCTGTGATGGTTACCTCCTGTGGAACACTGGCTGCTCAGTCGTGGCTACTCCCTGCTTTGAGACCTCTTTGTGCTCTGGGCTGAGCAGCAGGTCTGGTACCCACCCAGATGATAGGCTGTCACAGCTGACCCAGCAGAGGCGCCTGCGGTGTCAGAGATGCTTCCAGAAATCCCTTCAGGGCAATCAGGCCTTGCCAAGTGGAATCACTCTGCATTTACACAGGGAGTCTCCGAACGCGGCCGTGATGAATCGCGTGCTGGCAGGGCCCTGACAGTGAAGAATGGGGCCGTGCAATGGAGCACGAAGGTGCGGGCCATGCTGAACCCCAGCACTGGGCCTGAGCCGCTGCAAAGAGGGGGTGCCTCCCCCGCCTGCGAGGGGAGGCGGACAGAAGGGCATTCCTTCCTCAGCCTTGCTCTTTGTCTCTCTGTTCCCTCTGTCTCTCTAGGTCCTGCTGTGGCCAGCAAATATGTTCTCCTGCTCTTCTTGACTCTTCCACCTTTCTCTTTCTTTCTTTCATATTCATTATAATGAAAATTCACTCATTGGACAGTGAGCAGGGGTAGGAGGAGAAACACCAAAGGGCACAAGGAAACTTTTGGGGTGATGGACAAGTTCACTGTATGGACTGTGGCAATGATTTCTTCACAGGTGTGTATGTGTGTCAATAGGGCAGTGTGGTGGTTCGGTGGTAGAATTCTTCCCTTCTACTCGGGAAGCTCTGGTTCAGTTCCTGGCCAGTACACTTCACGCAGAACCACCACTGGTTCCCTCAGTGTAGGCTTGCGTATTGCTATGGTGACATACAGGTTTTAGCGGCACTCCTAAACTAGGATGGACTAGAAAGAAAGGCCTGGCAATCTGCTTCTGAGAATCAGCCAGTGAAAGCCCTATAGATCATAATAGTCTGATCCACATAGGACCGGGCAACATTTTGTTCCCTTGTGAGTTGGAGGCCAACTCAACAGTAGTTAATGACAACCACGGTACAATCCCTGTTGCTGTTGAGCCTATTCTGACTCATAGTGACCCTCTTAGACAGAGGAGAAGTGTCCCAGGGAGTTTCCAAGGAGTGACTGGAGGATTACAACTGCTGACCTTTTGGTTAGTGGCCAAATTCTTAACTAGTACACCATCTGAACTTCAACAACATAATACATGTGTCTAAATGTATCAGCTGTGAATCTTACTTATAGGCAGTGTATTGTATGCCAGTTATACCTCGTTAAAATGTTTTTTAAAAATGCCATCCATTTGGAGTAGAAGAACATAAATGAACACATGGTTTTGAATACTTAACTTTTAGAAGGTCTATACTCTGCTTCCGCTGAGATCAGTACTGGGTGGTTTATTTTTGGAGCTCTGTAACTTTAAGATTGTCATCAACAGCCTCAACAACTAGTGCTATTTAGTAACCAGTATCATCATATGACAAGCCTGTGAAATAGCTCTGGGGTTTGTCCTGATCAGTTCTGAGAGGGAAAATGAAATATCTTGCCCATGGCCACAAGGCCAATCACTTGTGAAGTTCTGCTTCAAATCTGGGTCTTCAGAGTGTGACCTCTTCTCTACCACTCATCATGGGGTAGGGACAAAAAAACACTACCTTGGAGTGATCAGGAGAGTGTGCTGGGAGTTGCTTGTTACCTACCCTCTAGATTTGGTTTGAGTTGAAGAGAGGGTGGTCTCTGTTTTTCCTGCTCCAGTGTGGTTGCCCCGTCACCTCTCCATGCCACTTCACTCATCCCCAGCAGTATGTGGGTTTTGTTGTCCATTCTTTCCAGACTCGATTGAGAGAGCCTGATGGAAAGGACCTGTGACATTCCTGACAATGAGAATTGTCTGGGTATGCAGCAAAAGGACATCAGGATCGCAATGTTTGTCTTGGATTGGCCTCCTAACTAGTCTGGGATAACACAAAGCAGTCTCTCTTTTTTTTTTAAAAAAAGTCTAATTACATCAAATCATGATTTCCAAGGTTTTGGGTTATCTAGGCAAAATTGCTTTGACAACCAACTCCCGAAATTCCAGAGATGTTAAGATGGCTCCAAGTGCTGGGCCTGACTTTTTTTTGTGTTATGTCATTACTTTTTCTCTGTTGGATTGTATGGTATTTATTTGCCATATGCCTGTGGTGCCTCCAGGAGGGATCTGGTGTGTTCTTGGTGAATATTAAGCATGAGTACAATTCCTTCAGGGGGAAATTATCTATAGAAGAACTTCCAGTCAAGATGCGAACTAAGCAGATGGGGGAATATCTCCTCTTTCACTCTAGCCCCATAGAAATGTTAGATAAGATATAATAGCATCAGAAAATGTAGTGGAATTCAGAAGCAAGACTGGAAGATTTCCAAATGCCAGACAAGGAGGTGGAATTCACAGATGAAGTTGAATGCTCCTACTGGGGAAGTAGGGTACACCTCAAGGGCTAGGTTTCTCAGGTCCTATGGGACTGGAACTAGGTTTCCTGCACAAAACATGGAGCAAGAAGAGCTCTCTTTTATGTCAAAAAAAGAAAGGAAAATTCTGCCCATTGGTGCAGGGACATGGCGTGCCCTCCCTGAGCTTGGATATAAAGTGAGTTTACTGAAAAAAAGAGGGGTACTAACTTAGACTGTGTATAGATATGAGACCAAAACCCACACCATCCCTGTAGGACAAGAGTCCTAGCCTGAGAATCTAACATGAAATTTGGTCTTAGGTATTGTCAGAGGTAAGGGTGAAACTGTCCTATGGGGATACTTCTTCAACATAGGGCCCATGTGGGACGCCCATGGGAAAAAAATTAGGGGGCTCCCAGTGAAGATAAGCTGTTAGACAAAAATTACAAAGCAAAGCAAAAAGTTCACCATCACAAAAGATCATCAACAAATACAGTCAACGGGAGAAGTCATGTCTAAGGAACTGTAGAGAATAGAGCATTCTAAGAACGGTATTAGATTAAACATGTTTAAAATGTTTGAAGAGATAAAATAAGGAATAAAATCCATAAGACATGAATGGGATATAATGAAAAGAAACAGGCAGTTAAAAAAATCAGTTAGAAAGTCAAGAAATAAAAATATATTTAGAATAAAAAAGAAATCCAACTCCTACTAAATGAGCTAATGAAAAGAACAGTTACACTTCTGAAAAAATAATAAACCATAAGATAGTACTGAGGGAATCATCCAGAATGTGGTTCAGAGAAATAAAGGAAAAATATAAAGTAATGTGCAGAACATGAATGAGAAGACCCAACACCTGTCTAATTGGGGCCAGAATGAGAGGATAGGCTGAGGAAAAGGCAGACTTGAAAGAAATAATGACTGAAGAAATGAAGAAAAATGCAAGCCCTCCTATTCAAAAGGGACACCAGTTCCAAGCAGAATAATAATTTAACAAAATTTGCATGTGGATACATCATGGCAAAACTGATTAACACTAGAGATAAAGAGTTACCATAAAAACAACAGGACAATAATTACAGTACTTGTTATCTAGGTAGATAACAAATAGAGAAAATACAGAACAAGGATTTCTGTCTATAGTATGCCCTGCTAAGAAAATTAGTAGGGTCAATACAGTCATTTTTGTCCCTTAGTCTGTCTGCACTAGCATTGTGATGCTGGCCTTTACAAACAAAAGTGTCTGTGTGTGTCTGTGCCCATGGCTCTGTGAAGTATTGTTCACCTGACATGTTGCTAGTGCTGTGTCTGTTCTATGAATACCTTTTGGGGACAACCCTTCAAACATGGGCTGTGGGCTTAGGATCCCCTTGACAGGTGCTGCAGAGAACAAAAATGTGATCTTTCCAGGGTGCTTACCTCCTATTAATAAAGGAAGAAAGCAAACTAAATTAGTCTTGGGAAGTAAAGTGCCATATGAATCAGCTTTCCTCACTCTGAAAACAACTTGCTAAGAATTTATAGATCCCCTAAGTTCTGCTGATTTTTCATATTGTTTACTTTCCTCTCCAAAATATCAAATAATTCACAGGTGGTAGGTACGGTGGCTATGTGGATAATTTGAAATGAGAAATGGACAGCAAGAGAAATTTCCTTCTAGGGGGTCAGTGCCGGGGTGACTCCCTAAGACTAATGGTGCTGGATTAATAACCTGGGGCTGCTTCAATATTCATAGCTTGTTCTCTCTGAAGGCTGGATATTTCCCACTTTTATGTCCTGCACAAAACTGTAAAGCAGAGATGGTTTCATTGCAGCTATGTGCGTAATGAGATGCGCAAGAGCCTCTCCTGCCCATTAATCAGCGTTTGGGGGAGGCTTCTGGAAGCCTGACCTATTGCCGTAGAAGCTGATCTGAATGCAATGATTTTTTTTCCCAGTGGGAGTTGACGCTGCAGGACCCGAGAGCAGGCTCTGGTGGCCCGGGGGGCCTTGGCAGTGAAGTTGCACTGCTGAGACAAGGAAATGCGCAGATCTCCAGGGTGCAAGCCTGCAGCTGGGGTCTGAAATGAAAGGGCTGCAGGGCCTTGGAGGGAACCCTGGGATGGTGGGTTTTCAGTGAGTCCGTGTGTTCTGGGGCCCCATCTCATCAGTCCTCGGCCTGACCAGGGAAGGGCTGCTTAAGGAGGGAGGTGCAGCTGCATCCACTTGAGTGCTTCTGTGTGCCAACTAGTGGGCGAGGTGTTGAGGAGACACCCAAATGATTAAGACATTGCTTCTACTTTCGGGAGGCTCCTAGGGCAGTGGGGACACACATATCCAAACAGATGATTTCCCTGATCTGCACTGACGTCATTGAGATGGCAGAGATTGAGGAAACATACAGATGACCGCTTCACACACACTTTGGGGGTGGGGGTGGGAAGAAGGGAATCATGGTCAGGGAAAGCTTCCTGGAGAAAGAGTGTGTGAGCTGAATCTAAAGAATAATTAAAATTTAGACAAGAGCAGCTAAGAAAGGGATTGCGTCCACACAGCCCTGGAAGTAAAACCTGCCGTCACTGTGTGTGCAAGGCTCTGAGAACCGTACAGCGCCCTGAAGAAAGAGGCATGTGTAGTCAGGGCTGGGCACGTCCTTTTGAAGATTCTTGGCCTTAATTGTGCTAATCTTATATTTCGAGTGAGGCAGGTGTATGTGGTGTAGCCGTGTGCATGATTCAGGTGGACCAGGGAGGCTGGGCTGAGGAAGAGAAATGGCTCAGGGCAGCAGTTCCGTGTTTCCTGCTGGACCCCTGGCCAGAATGCAGAATAAACTAACACTGTAAACAGTTAGTTGAAAAGGTTTTTGATACCTTCATTGGGGTTATTGTTCTTGTGGTTACGGGGCCACTGAGCTAACTGCTACTCGTGGAGGCTCCATGTATAACAGAACAAAACCTACTGGGCCATTTTCATGATCCTTGGTATTTTATAGATAAACTGGGTTGAAGAGGGTCTGCCTTCCCTCTCACCAAACTCATGTCCTTTCTGGAAACCGTGGTGGCCTAGTGGTGAAGTGCTGCGGCTGCTAACCAGAAGGCTGGCAGTTCAAATCTGCCAGGCACTCCTTGCAGACTGTATGGGGCAGTCCTGTGGGGTCACTATGAGTTGGAAATGACTCAACAGCAGTGGGTTTGGTTTTGGTTTTCTGGAACCTTGGAATGTGACCTTATTTGGAAGTAGGGTCATTGTAGTTGTATTTAGCTACCATTAAGAAGTTATACTGAAGCACGATGGGCCCTCATCCAATATGATCGGTGTCCTAGTAAGAAGAGAAGCCACTTAGAGAGAGATATGCAGGAAGAAGGCATTGTGTTGACAGAGGCAGAGATTGGGATGATGAATCCTATAAGCCAAGGAATGCCAAGGGTTGCAACACCAGAAGTTAAGAGAAAGATGTGGAACAAGGCTCCCCTAGAGCCTGCATAGAGCATGGTCCTTCAGATACCTTGATTTCAGAGTTTTTCTGGCAGAAGTGTGAGAGAATAAGTCGTAGTAGCGTGAAGTCACCCAGTTTGCAGTGCTTTGTTACAGCACTCCTGGACAACTTATATAATGGGGAAATGGAGATTTTGTGGAGACTTACTCAAGTTTTTGACCCAGAAATTAAGGGTAATTCCATCTATCCACCCGTGACCGCTTAGTTCAGTAGAGGAGGAAGTGAGGGTGGCCTGGAGTTGCTAGGACTCCATGGATGTGACACACACCCTGGGTCTGAGGTTGTTGACTGGTGTCCCCCTTTCCTGACATGGTCTTGTCCTCTCCTCTTCAATGGTTCTTCTCAAAAGGGTCTCATCCTCGTGCTGGTGGGTGTTTTTGAGAGGTGGCGGAACTGGGCCTGTGGTGGACACCTGGTCCTAAAATTAAGGTTTGCACTTCAGGAAGTTTCTTAGTTTCCTCTAATGGCTTGGGAAGAGGTTGGAGAACAGCTGAAGAAAGGTCAGTACCACTGGTATTTTCCCTCACTTCTGGGGGATAAAGTTAAAAAAAATATAGACACTTCCTGTTGACTTTGTTGTCACTGTCTAGCTGCTGAGGTTCGTGATAATGTCATGAATGTCAGCATTAAAAGGCTGCTTTGAGGATCAATAGCAATACATGTGCTGCATTTGAATATTGGCAGTTAAGGTCCGAGCCTGAAAATAGGACTCCTGGAAGGCCCATTGGACCTTGAGGAAAGGCACAAGTTGAACCTCAGGTCTATGTTTCAATTACCTAAGCCAAGCCAAGTGCCTAGAGATCAGTATAACTACAGTGAATCTCAGGTCTATGTTTTAATGACCTAGAGTTCAGTGTAACTACTCTCTACATCTTGATCCCCTCTTGGGTTCATATTTTCAGTATGCCCAGCAGGTGGGTGTTTTGGTGGTGGATGTGGGACCCCTTGGCTGATGGTATTTGAACCTGGCACACAGAACATCTGAACCCGATTTCAGGGATGGAAGCTGGGTGGGTTGTCTGTGCTGAAGGGCAGAGGGCTAAAACTGGCAAGACCCTCGACGTGAGGCTGGAAGAATGTGGGTGAGATGTAGTCCTAATAAGGGGCACAGAGGGAGATTCTAGCAAGTTTTTAATGTTGGATTCTGACATCTGTCGTAGATAGTTAGGGAGGTTGGGCATGGTTACAAAGACCCTTAGATTTTTTATTTGTTCCCTTCGGTAGTAATGCCTAGATGTGCATTTATTGCCAACCAGAAATACTCTTTAGCATATTTCTTTCTGACATTTTTCTGGGTCCAAGTTTATGGTGGAAACTAAACCCAGGAGGAAAAGTATGTGAAGCAGACCAGTGAGCAGGGCTGTAGCTGTCAGGCATGTCTTAATTTTGGAGCAGATATTAGTGTCAGTGAGTGAGTCTCTGGGTGGTAGATTTGGTGGTCAGAGTGGAACTCTAGCCAGAAATCCTAGCAAGGGGCCGTGAGAACTGCCAAACACACTCAGCTTCTTGGTTCCTCTAGCTTAAGAGTCTATCTCCTTTCTAGTCAGGCCCCTGACTGCTCTCAGAAATGAATATTTGATTTCCTGTGCCTAGTCCTTGCTCCTGTCTGTGCTCTTCTTTCTCCTGGCTTTCTTAGACCATCCTGATTGTTGGCCAACTGTGCTGGGCCCTAGACTCCCTGAAGCACACCTTTCTTGGTTGTTTGCCGGCTCTTGTCTGCATACACTTAGTAAATGTTTGTGCTGTGGGAGGTGAGTGAATGCTCAGTCTAGGTCTTTTTGACCTGGCCCTCAAGGTATTCTAAAGTTGGGATTTTTACTAATTTTAAATAACCAAAAAGAGATGAAAGATTCAGCACTCAACTCACAGTTCTTTCTCCCTACTACCTCCTCTAGCTGAGAAAGCACACTCCAACTTCCTAAAATAAAAGTCCTCTCAAACTTCCTAAATAAAGGTCTTTGCCCTGAGGTCTGTGGACAAGCACTAGGCTAAAGCCAGGAATCTTCTGATGCCACAGGATCTGGAGTGAACTACCTACCATCTTCCAAAATTGGAAGAGTTACCCCTTCTCTTATACACTGTATAGCTATGTCATAGGCATAAACGAAGCCCTATAGAACTTTTTTATTTAAACAACTGATGTGGAGTAAAACAAATATCCATGCCATTTGAGCTGTAAGTGCCATATGTTACAGACCTGTTTATTATCATGATGACTCATTGATTTGTTCATTCATCCATCTATTTAGCATGTATTTGTTGAGTGTCTGCTGTGATGTATCAGACACCACTTACAGGGCCTGGGATATAAGAGGTCAGACAAAAATCCTTGCATGTGGAGCTTATGTGCTAATAGGATAGAGAACGACAATACACAAGGCTATGAGACATGTTGTCAAGCAAGAAACTAAGAAAGAAAACATGACAGAATTAAAGGGCAGAGAATGGCATGGCATCGTATCATTTCAAATGACATTATTTGAAAGGAAGTGGCTTGCTGGTTTGGACACAGACCTGGATTCAAATTCTGACTTTCTCTCTTCCTAGGACAACTCATTTAAGCTCTCTGAACTCAGTTTCCTTATCAATAATAACCCAAACCAAATCTGTTGCAGTTGAGTTGATTTTGACTCATAGCAACTCAGTAGAACATAGTAGAATTGTCCCATATTATTTCCATGGCTGTAATCTTTACAGTAGCAGATTGCCACATCTTACATCTGCTATGTCTCTGGTGTGTTTGAACTGCCAACTTTTCCTTTAACGAATGGGCATTTAACCACTGTGTCACTAGGGTTTCTTTTATTCATAGTATGTGATAATATTCATTCCTGGGTTGTTGGAGTAATGCAAGAATGTCATTTTGAGTGTAATGCCTGGCACATTATAAGGGTTTAATACATGGGAGATTTTATACTTGTTAAGGCCATTATTATTTTTGTTACTATAAAATCAAGGAGTCTATTAGTCATCTACATTGAATAGTCTGTAGATTAACTTGGACTTTTCTAGTGATTTTGCAAAATATCTGAAAAATAGTTCACTTTGTTAACAACCTGCCACTGAGCAATTTGTCTTCTCCAGAGCAGAGATTCCCAAACTTTTTGGTCTCAGGGCCTCTTGGTACTCTTAAAAGCTATTGAAAATCTGAAAGATCTTTTACTTGTATGGGTTATAGATGTGATATTGACTGTATTAGAAATAAAAACTGTGGAATTATTAAAATATTGATTAGTTTAAAAACAATGGTACTAAACCCATTACATGTTATCATAAACAGCATCTATTTTAATGAAAAGTAGCTGTAACAAAATGAAATTTAGTGAGAATGGTAAAATTATTCTACATTTTTTGCAAAATGCCTTAAATATCCAGCTTGAAATAGAGTCTCATATCTGCTTCCGCATTCAGTCTGTTGTTATATATTGAAATATATGAAAAAATATGTGAAGTACCACATAAATGTGTAATTGAAAAAAAAGAGAATTGTGAATATTGTTCTTTGATAGTATCCCCAAAACTCAACAAGTGGTAGTTTCTTGAAGGTATGTTGCATTGTGAATTCTGAAACTATCCTGAAGAGTTTTTCATACTCTGTTGTGTTAAAATTCATTGGCCTATCACTTTAAAAAATTAATGTGAGTGTATATATATACATATATGTATAATTCAAATTTGCCAAAGAACAACTAAAACCAAAGGTGAAGATATTAAAGATTTTTACCATCTTCTTGCAGTCTGAAGTTGACTGAACATGTAATCAGGATGCATTGATCATTACTGGTGACTGAGATGTGAATGTTGGAAACAAGCAGGATCAGTAGTTGGAAAATATGGCCTTGGTGAAACGATACAGGAGATCACATGATAGAATTTTGCAAGCCCAATGACTTACTTCTTCTGTGCAAATACGTTTTCTTCAATGTAAACAACCACTATATATGTGCATCTTGCCAGATGGAATACACGGGAATCAAGTTGACCGCATCTGTGGAAAAAGATAATGGAGAAGTTCAATATGATCGGTTAGAATAGGGCCAGGAGCTGACTGTGAAACAGACCACCAGTTGCTCATGTGCAAGTTCAAGCTGAAGCTCAAGAAATTTAAAACAAGTCAATGAGAGCCAAAGTATAACCTTAAGTATATCCCACTTGAATTTAGAGACCATTTCAAGAATAGATTTGATGCATTGAATGCTAATGACTGAGGATGGAAAGAATTGTGAAATAGCATCAAGGACCTTATACATGAAGAAAGCAAGAGATCATGTAAAAGATGGGAAAGAAAGAAAAGACCAATATGGATGTCAGAAGAGACTCTGAACTTCATTCTTGAATTTCAAGTAGCTAAAGCAAATGAAAGAAAAGAAATAAAATTGCTGAGCAGAAGATTTCAAGAGGTGGCTTGAGAAGACAAAGTAAAATATTATAATGACATTTGTAAGACCTGGAGTTAAAAAACCAAAAAGGAAGAACACACTCAGTGTTTCTCAAGCTGAAAGAAAAAAAATTCAAGCCTGAAGTTGCAAGATTGAAGGATTCTGTGGTGGAAAATATTAAACACTGCAGGAAGCATCTAAAGAAGGTGGAACACACAGAGACACTGTACCAAAAGAACTGACGGATGTTCAATCATGTTAGGAGGTAGCATGCAATCGGAACTGACAGTAGTTAAGGAAGTGCTCCAAGCTACACTGAAGGCATTTGTGAAAAACAAGGCTCTGGGAATTGATGAAATACCAGTTGAGATTTTTCAACAAACTGATGCAGCACTGGAAGTGCTCACTTGTGTATGCCAACAGACTGGAAGAGATCCACATTTATGCCTATTCCGAAGGAAGGTCATCCAACTGAATGTGGAAATTGTTGAACAATATCATTAGTATTACACTCAAGTAAAATTTTCCCGAAGATCATTCAAAAGTGGCTGCAGTAGCTCATTGACAGAGAACTGCCGGAAGTTCAAGCTGAATTCGGAAGAGGACACGGAACCAGGGATATCATTACCAATGTCAGATGGATCCTGGCTGAAAGCAGACAATAACCAGAAAGATGTTTTGTTGTTGTTGTTGTTGTCAGGTGCCGCTGAGTTGATTCCAACTCATAGAGACCCTATGAACAACAGCATGAAACACTGCCCGGTCTTGCGCCATGTCCACAATCGTTTTTATGCTTAAGCCCATTGTTGTGGCCACTTTGTGTCAACACACCTCTCTGAGGGTCTTCCTCTTTTCCACTGACCCTCCAGTCTACCAGGCATGATGTCTTTCTTCAGAGTCCAATCCTTCCTGACAACAAGTCCAAAGTATGTAAGATGCAGTCTTACCATCTTTGCTACCAAGGAACACTCTGGTTGTACTTCTTCCAGAACAGATCTGTTTGTTCTTTTGGCGATCGGTGGTACATTCAACATTGTTCTCCAGCACCACAATTCAAAGGATCAGTTCTCCTTCTGTCTTCTTTGTTCATTGTCCAAGAAAGATGTTTACCTATGTTTTATTGACTATGTGAAGGCATTCGACTATTTTTGGTTTTGTAGTATATAGGGTCTCTGTGGGTTGGAACTGACTCAGTGGGCATCTAACAGCAACGTGGGTATAACAGAATCTTTTGCCATTTCAACCTGTTTTTACATGTATAATTCAGTGTCATTAATTATGTTCATCATGTTGTGCAACCATTACCATTACTTCCAAATTATTTCATCATCCTTAACAGAAACAAGCTCAGTGCTCCCTGGCCAATGAGTCCCTCTTTCCCCTTCTTTCCTGTCCCTCAGTAATCACTCATAAACTTTGGTCTCTATGCACTTGCTTATTATAAATATTTCACTTAAGTTGGATCATGCATTATTTGTCTTTTTTGTGACATTTCACTCAATGTCTTTTTAGGTTTCATCCATGTTATACCTGTATTAGGACTTCATTTCTCTGTATGGCAGAGTAAAACTCTGTTGTATGTTATATATACTATATTTTGTTTGCCCATTCATCTGTTGATGGGCATTTAGGCTGTGGATTTTTAAACGGTTCTTCCACTACCAAGACATGCTTATATCACACATCGGTCGTTTGGAAAATATTGGTTCACTGAGTTATGCAGATCTTCCAGATTTTGACACATTTCATTATACAGTGTTAAAACACACACATATACACATACACTTGTTATTATCATCACTGATTTCATCATAAAAGTTGATGTGTTTTGCAAGCTGTCAAGCTTAGAGTGGTGAATACAAGTTTTCCCAAATTCTGATTTTTACTTAAAAATTCACATTTTGTCAATGGCAACAAATATAGTCAGTTGAAATGGTGCTATCGTTTTCTGAAAATGTGTCTGCCAATACCCATTTCTTATTGATTTTCGTCTTAATTCCATTGTGGTTGGAGAACATAATTTGTGTTACTTAAATTGTTTAAAATTAATCCAGCCTTGTTTTGTGGCTCAGAATACGATCTATCTTGACAAAGTTCTGTATGTATTTGAAAAGAATGTGTAGTATGCTGTTTTTGGTGGAGTATTTGATAAATTTCAAGTAGGTCAAATTATTTGACGGTGTTGTTCAAGTCCTTCTGCATCCTTATTCCTTTTCTGTGTGCTTATTTGTCAACTATTGAGACAGAGGTATTGTCACTTTGTGTATTTCTACTTGCAGTTCTACCAGTATTTGTTTCATGCATGTCAAAGCTCTGTTGTTTGGTGCATAAATGTTTAAGATTGTTACATCGTTTTGATTAATTGACCCTTTATTATCATGAAGTGACGTTTTTTAATCCCTGGCAGTGTTTTTGGAAATCTATTTTGTATGATATTACATATCCACTATAGCTTTCCTTTGAGTAATGTCGGCAAAGTATATATTTTTCCATCCTTGTACTTTTAACTTATTTTTGTTTTTATATTTAAAGTGGGCTTTTTGTAAGCAGTGTATAAATGGGCCACTTTTTAGTCTAGTCTTACCTCTGCTTTTTAGTTGAAGTATTTAGCTTGCTTATACTTAATGTGATTATCTGTATGCTTGCTTTCCCCCTTTTTTCCCAATCTATTGTTTGTTTTCTTTCTTTTTCTGCCTTGTTTTGGATTTATTTATTTACTTTTCTTAATGATTCCATTTTATCTCCTCTGTTGGCTTATTAGCTATAACTATGTTGTTTTAGGGTTTTTATTATACATTTTTAACTTACTATAGTTTACTTTCAACTGATAGTATACCACTGTGTGCATAATGTAAACACCGTACAGCAATACATGTCCATTTCTGTCCTCCTGCCTTTGCCTGTTCTTGTCATAGGTTTTACTTGTAAATAAATTATAAATGCCACAATTCATTGTTATTGTTTTTACTTTAGTCAATTATCTTTTAAAAAGATTTAAGTATTTGTGTTTATATGTGCTCACATAACTACCATTTCCAGAGCTCTTCATTCCTTTATGTAGATCTAGAGTTTCATCTGGCATCATTTTCCCTTAGCTCGATGGGCTTCCTTTAACATTTCATGTGGTGATGGCCTCTTGTTGTGGTAAAGAATTCTAAGTTGATAGGTTTTTTTGTTTCCTTCTAGTGCTTTAAAGATGTTATTCTGTGCCTTCTGATTCTCATGAAACATCTGTAAACATTCATATCTTTGTTTCTCAGCATATAAAATATCATTTTCTTCAGCCTGCTTTTAGGACTGTCTCTTGATCACTGGTTTTAAGCTATTCAATGATAATGTGTTTTGGTTTAGTTTTCTTCTGTTTCTTGTACTTGGGGTTTGTTGAGATTCTTAGACCTGTAGGCTTAGTGTTTTCATCAAATTTAGACTATTTTTGGGCACTACTTCAAATATTTTTACTGTACTCCCCCCTTATGGAACGCTAAGTATGCATGTTGTTAGGCTTTTTGAAGTTGTCACTGATGCTCTGTTCATTTTTCTTTTTATGATTCATTTTGGATGTCTTCAAGTTCGTATATATGTACCTTTTTTTTTTTTTTTGGCAGTGTTTGATTTGCTGTTAATTCCATCCAGTGTGTTTTTCGTTTCAGACACTTCAGTTTTCATCTCCAGAACTTTCACTTGGGTCCTTTTAATACTTTTACGTCTCTTCTTAATATGTCAGTTTTCATGTCAATTAATTAGTTCTATTAGCTGTGTAATTTCTGGTGTATGATTTTTCTTCTCATGACAGATCATATTTTGTTTTTAGCCTTGTTTTTTTTAATGCTTACTAATTTCTAATTTGATTCCATGTATTATGCATTTTACCTTGTTGGGTGCAGCATACTTTTGTATTCCTATCAGTATTTTGGAAACTTTGGTGGCATAGCAGTTAAGAGCTATGGCTGCTAACCAACAGGCCAGCAGTTTGAATTCACTTGGTGTCATGATTGAATAGAGTCCCCCCGAAATATGTGTCACTATGTGGCTGGGCCATGATTTCCAATATTTTGTGATTATCTTCCATTTTGTGATTTTCCTATGCTGTGTGTTAAAGGATTAGGGTGGGACTGTAAATCCCTTCATAAGATCGTCTCCCTGCTCCACTGTAAAGGGAGTTTGCCTGGAGTATGGCTTGCACCACCCTTAATCCTTTCATTCTAGAAGGATAAAAGGAAAGAGAAGCAAGCAGAGAATTGGGAACCTCACACCGTCAAGAAAGCAGCAGCTGGACAAAAGTACGTCCTTCAGACCTGAGATTCCTGTGCCAAGATGCTCCCAGGACAAAGACTGATGCAGTACCAGACTTTCCTCCAGAGCCAACAAGGAGGAAAGCCTTCCTTTGGAGCAAACATCCTGAATTTGGACTTGTAGCCTATCAGACTGTAAGAATAAACTTTCCTTTGTTAAAGTTATTCACTCTGTGGCATTTCTGTTAGAGCAGCACTAGCTGACTAAAACACTAGGCGTTCCTTAGAAACCCTATGGGGGCAGTTCTACTCTGGCCTGTAGGGTTACAATGAATTGGAATTGACTTGATGGCAAAAGGCGTTTTTCCCGTTTATTTATTTTTTTTTTGGTGTAAATATTCTTGAGTTTCTGGCCTGGTTATGTTATTTGAAAACAATTCAAAATTGTTCGTGTCTTGCTGTTACAGTTTGTTAGGTGGCCCAGAAAAACACTGAGTCCATGGCTAATTTTTCCCTGTTACTGCTGTAGAGTTGTAATGTACTCGACGGCAGTGGATTTGGTTTTGGTTTACTGGTGTAGTGGTTAAGTGATACAAAAGTGTGGCAGTTCAAATCCACCAGGTGCTACTTGGAAACTCTATGGGCAGTTGTGCTCTGTCTGTAGGGTCACTATGAGTTGGAATAGACTTGACATCGATCTTTTTTTTTTTTTTTTTTTGGTTTACTGAAGTAAAAGTCTCTTTAGTACTGTACCCTCTGCTTGTATATTATGAAGATTTTCACTCTGGCTCATGGAACAGGAAATCCTCTCCTGCCTGAGTATGAGCATCAGTGATTATTCCCTCTGATCCTTTTGAGTGGTTCTTTCCATGGCTTCAGATAATGTGCCCAAATATATGTGCTGATCTGTATTTGTTTGACTACTTGAGGGGGGATCTTCTTCACAGCTCTGGAGATCTCTGTGCAGCTCTGATCTCCCTGGTGCTCTGACCTGTGACCTCTAGCTATCATGTTGTCCTTGGATTCCTAGTTTCATTCTCAACCTAGGAAGACTGGTGGTTTCTGGCTGGATTCCCTTTGGTGCACTGTAGACGGCCAACTTTCTCTAGCAAGTGAACTGCGACAATTGTCACGCTCCTTTGTTTGTTCCCTTCTCTTAGGGCTCACTGCCCCTCATTGCCTTATGTCCAATGCCTGGAGAACTGCTGCTTCACATATTTTGGCCAAGTTTTAGCTATTTTAGGTGGTCGGAGGAGGGGTGAGGAGAATACATCAGTCTCTGTAACCCCATCTTGGCCATAAACAGAAGTCTGCCAAGTGCCCGAGTCTGAATAACCATAGTTTGTTTGCCACTTATTCTTTCAAGTAAAGATGGTGTCCCATGAAAGAAGTGGCTAGCTTAGCTTGCAACTTAAACCCACCAATACTTCTCTTCAAGGCAAGCATTGCACTGTAGTTTGGTGGAAGTGCTGCTCTCTTCCCATTGTGTGAAGTAGAATAGGAAAAAGAAATGTAATGAAAGGCTGAAATTTAAATGAAGTTAATTATTTTTGGTACTTCACCAAGGTATTTGTAAGTGAAATTGGTAATTGTGTGTATGTATGTCTGTGTGCGAAAGTTGGACAATGAATAAGGAACGCTCAAGAATTGATACCTTTGAATTGTGGTGTTAGCAAAGAATATTGAATATGCCGAGGACTGCCAAAAGAATGAATAAATCTATCTTACGAGAAGTACAACCAGAATGTTCATTACAAGCAAGGGTGGCAAGACTACATCTCACATACTTTGGACACGTTATCAGGAAGGATCAGTCCTTGGAGCAGGACATCATGCTTGGTAAAGCAGAGAATCAGAGAAAAGGAGGAAGGCTCAATGAAATGGACTGACACAGTGGCTGCAATGATGGGCTCAAGTGTAACAATGACTGTGAAGATTGCGCAGGAATAGGCTATGTTTTGTCCTATTGTACATAGGATCACTGTGAGTTGGAACCAATTCCATGGGACCTAACAACAGCAACAACATGTGTGTATGTTTGTGTCTGTGCATGTATACTTCTGTAAGTGCATGATGCTGAAGAATAGAAGGATGACTAGTCTAGGTTGCTGCTAATCACCTTGATTTCTACTAAGGCACCAGAAGTCTTACCTACCCCTGCTTTTGTTTCAGAAGCCCAAATGTCAACACAGTGAAAATGGCAAATAGCTTCTTAGAATTTTACAAAAACAGTTTTGACTCAGAAAAGGGCTTTGGGGATTCTCCACAGTCTGTGGACTATACTGTGAGAACCACTGCCTTAGAGACGCTCTCATACCCATGTGTGGAAATATGTGCAAGAGTGTTCCTTGTAGATTATTTATAGTATTACAATACATAGGGTTTCTAAGGAGCAGCTGGTGGATTTGAACTACCAATCCTTTGGATAGCAGCTGAACTCTTAAGCACTGCAGTACCAGGGCTGTGCAATATAGTATACAGCAGTTAAAGTGAATAAACTAAAGCTGTGTGTGTTTATATGTACAAACATAAAAAATAGTTGAGTGGAAAACAAATTACAGAGAGAAATGTATTGTATGGTAGTATTTATATGTGATTAAAATGTAAAAAATATTATATGTCATTTACAGAGGTAGTAAATAAAACCACCTATGCAGAAAATGTGAGAACCCTGGTGGCCCAGTGGTAAGACCTAAGGCAGCTAACTAAAAGGTCAGCGGTTTGGATTCAACAGTCGCTCCTTGGAAACTTTACAGAGTAGTTCTACTCTGTCCTACAGGGTCACTATGAGTCTGAATCTACTGGTTTGGGGGTTTTGGTCTCTAGTAACCGAAAGTAAGTGGAAGATAGAGATTACCTCTTGGAGAAAGGGAGGAGAAGGAAATAGGGTATGGTACACAGGCGCTTCAGCTGTATCTGTAGTTCTTCTTTTATTTATAAAAAATAAATCTGAGTGAATCTAGCAAAATATTAGACTTGAAAAACATAGTTGGTAGGCACATAGGCTTTTTTCCTTTATTGTGGTGAATATATACATAACAAACATTTGCCATCGCAATATTCTTCACATGTATAATTATGTTGTTGTTCAGCTATTACCCTTATCCATTTTAAAAGTTTTTTCTATCACCCTCAGTAGAATTTTGGTATCTCTTAAGCAGTTAGTCTCCTTTTTCTCCTCCTTTCCCTTCCCTGGTAACCACCAAAAGGGCTTGCTCCCCATACACTTGCCTATCCTAGATCCTTTTGTATAAGTGAAACTTTGGGACACGCAGAACAACAACAACAACAAACACTGTTGCCATCAAGTTGATTTAGACTCATAGGGACCATCTAAGACAGAGCAGAACTGCTTTTCAAGGGCTGGCTAGTAGATTTGAACTACTGATCTTTTGGTTCGCCACCAAACTCTTAACTGCTGCTCCACGGGGGCTCCTAGGGGCACACATGTTTTTTATTACATTTTTCTCTATACTTTTTGAAAAGGTTGAGATTCCTCTTCCTCATCAAGAAAGATACAAATAAAAAAGAATACAACTGTTGGTTTCTATTCATCAGGAGAGAGAGAGAAAGAAGGAAACCAAAGTCCCAGAGACAAACCTAGACTACAGGACTAATAGCCTATTCAAACCATGGCCTCATCTATCCTGAGACTCAAAGAACTAGACAGTGACCAGCTACTGCCTGCCATTCTGATAAGGGTCTGATAGAATGGGAGAAAAATGGGAAACAGAACTCAAGTTCTTAAAAAGTCCAAACTCATCAGACCACTTGAGACTAGAGGACTCCCTGAGACTATTACCTTGAGATACTTTTTAAACCTTGACTCTAGATATCACCTTTTCATGAATTAACAGATTGTCGCACAAAATAAAGGAATAGACCCATGAGTATAGACGTACATTAAAAAATGATCTCTGTGAGACTAGAAAGTCAATAATTATTCCAAAGAAAAGATGAGAATATAAGGGGCAAGGAAGCTAGAGTATTGGAAGTAGATCAACTGGAACACAATTAAAGAGAAAGTGGACATATGGTGAAGAATGTAACTTATGCCACTGAGCAATCTGTATAGACATTGTCAAATGGGAACCAAATTTTTCTGTGTAAACTTTCATCAAAAGCACGTTGTTATTTAACAAAGAGAAATATGCAAAAAGAGAAAATGTGTCAACATATGATAGATTCCCAGTTCTCGGTAAAACTTGCTAAATGAGTATTAGTTGGCAACCTCATCATGGTTATTACCATAGTGCTAACAGCTTACAGCTTTTATGGAGAGACGGCGAGGTGCCAGGAACTTCACCTACTCTCACATTTAGCTTAATGACCACCTACGAAGTCACAATGATGATTCTAGTTCTGCAGATGAGTATACTGGCCTTCAGAAATGTTCCATAATTTGCCCAAGGTCAAACAGCAAGTTTTGAAGTCGCGATTAGAATCCAGCTCTGTCGGGTTCAATGCTTGTCCTCATTCCATTCCGTTTATGTCTGAGCTAACTGATTTTTCACTTGAAGTTGTTCAGTTGCTATTTCTCCTTTAGCTCTTCTTCCAAACATACTTTTCTGGAGTAACCTATTATGCTCCCACTAAGGGAGCCAGCTGTATCAATTGCATTATTTTTGTTGCTACAGCAACAATCATATAATGGTATTATTACTTGTGTTTCATTGTGTTGTGAGAGCCAGCTAGGTTGATGGGCTGCTGTTTGCAGAGGGCTGTTTCTAGTGGCTGCGGCTTTATTCTGTTTGGAGCTGATTGCATCGAGGCTGTGTTTCATTGGGACCTTGAAAGTTTGGGGCTGCTACTGTAGCCTGCTCTACGAACACTTCTTAATCAGGCTGGTAATGGGATCATTTATAATGCTTTAGGTAATAAAACAACTGAATCTTTTGAGGTTGTTGATAGTAATATCCCACCAACACATCAAGCATTGCCTAAAGATTTATTTGAATTAATTGAATAGATGATGGAAAGGGAGACAGCCTACTTACTCATGGAGTCCTTGCTACTTGCAGCTGTCTGATAAAGAAAAATGGAGGGAAAATACTTGAGATTGCATAAAAGCATCTGGGGAGATGGGCTGGGGAGTTTTAGAGCTTAACAATAGAAGTTTGAGAGTCTTATATTATGGTTAGTTTACCTGCAGTGTTATTGCAGATCACGGGGTGGATATGTACTGCAGAGAGGCAGTTAAATTAGCAGGGAGAGAATCCCACACTGAGGCCGAGCTTTAGACTTTCCCCTGTGCCCTTGCTCTGTTAGCAAGGCTTTTGAATCCCTAGGTGGTGCAAATAGTTAATGCATTTGGCTTCTTACTGAAAAGATGGAAGTTCATGTCCATCTCAAGGTGCCTTGGAAGAAAGGCCTGGTGATCCACTTCTGAAAAATCAATCATCGAAAAAGCTGTGGAGCACAGTTCCACTCTGACCTGCATGCGTCATTGACTTGATGGCAACTAGTTTTTGGTTGTTCCCTGCCAAACTCATTCTATGCTGCTTTCTCTGTGGCTGGGTTTTTTTTTTTTTTTTAATGCTGTCTGGAAAAATGGACAATATTTAAGGCAGATTTGTAAACAGTACAGCCTGGGGAAACAGCAGCTCTCAAATGCTGTTGGTGGAAATATATACTGGTCCAATCTTTTGGACCATCGCATGTAAGCATAACAGTAACCCAAGTATCAGCTCTGGAGTCAGACTGCCACTTTCTGACTGTAAAACTTTGAGCAAGTCAGTTAATCTCTCTGTGCCTCAGTTTTCTCAACTATAAACTGAGGCTACAGGAATGCCTGCTTCAATAAGTTGTTGCAAGGATTATATAATATGTGACTACTTCCAATGATGTTCTGCACAGAATAATCATGCAATGAGTGTTAGCTGTTATTGTTTTATGTGTCAAAACTAAACATGTATGTCCTCTCTGGTGCAACAATTCCACTTTTAGGAACTTATCCTACAGAAATGGTATCATGAGTGTTCAGGATATATTTACGCGAATATTCATTGTTCATCGTTGCAAAGTAACCTCAGTGTCTGTCAGTGAAGGATTGGTTACTCCATCTTGATGCACACACAAAACAGAATCTCATGCATCTGTTTACCAGGAGAGATTTGCATAATCTGATGTAGAAAGAGATCAATGACGTATCATTCAGGGAAAACAGTCTTTTTTCCCCCCTTATTTTGTTTTGAAAATTTCAAACAGGTAGCAAAGTTGAAAGAATTTTGCAGAAAAACTCACATACCCACCAACTCACTTCTGCAATGAACATCCTGTTCTACTTGCTTTGTCAGATACCCATCCAGCAATCCACTTATTTTTTTGATTTCTTTTGTGACAGGTGAAGACGTCAGTACACCGAATTCCAAATCCTTCAACATGCGTCATTAGAGTTCATGATTTGTTTAGATTCTTTCGGAAAATTAGTTTTTATAGCAATGCAGATTGTATGAATTCAGTTTATAAAAACCAAAAGTGTTTATTTATGCAAGTCTACAAAGATCGTAGGAAACCATTTCTGGTGGTAATGTTAGGGATAGGGTCACACAGTGACACAACTTCTTTTTATGCTTTGTGTACTTCTGTTTGAACTGCATCATTTCATACATTATTGGAATGTGGCATGTATTACAAATACCAGAGTGGCACAAATGGCTCAGGAGCTCCTTGCCAGCTGAAATGTTGGAGGTTCTGGTCTACCCAGAGAGGTTTCAAATAATATTAACAACAACAAAGGCCTGGTAATCTCCTTCCGAAAAATCAGCCGCTGAAAACGCTATGGAGTTCTCTTTGGCTCTAACATATTTGGAGTTGTCCTGAGTCTGAATCAGGTCAATGGCAGCTGGCTCTTTTGGCATCTATGGCCTTCTGCTGTTGTTGTCATTGTCCCCTGCTTGTCCTCTTCCTGCTGCTCTTCTGCCTCTTTGTCATCATCATCATCACTGTCAAACATATTAACAGAAAAATTTCCCCTGGAAAGGTACAGAGCATCCAATCGTCCCCTACATTTCCGGTGGTGGAGGGGACCAACATGGGGCCCTCTTCTGATCAGAGACATTGCTTTGTTCTTAATGAAGCCTGGGGTCCTTTCTGATATCTTTGTATGAGGAATCTCAACTAGAATTAATAGCACTTCTACTCACATCTGTACTGACATGCAAGAGTCTGAATATCGAAAAACAAACGGAAGTATTTGGAATATGTGTGGGCATGGGGGTGATTTATCTCAAGGGGCGTTTTATTCTGTGAAATGCAAGAAGCTAATTGGCATGTGTCAGCTTAGCTAATCGGAATCACTTTAAAGTGTGAAACCAAGGTTCTAAAAGGCATAAAGATGAGGCTCTTAGATTTGTTACAATTAGGAATCCAAGTGCTTGAGCCCACTTAATAATTTTCCCTTCATTTTCTGTGGGCTGTGGGAGTGTGGGAGGAAAATCAGTAGCCTATAAGGGACTTGGGGGTGTGAGTACAGTCCTATATATAATTTACTTTCCTGGAAAGATATGTAGTCAAGTCATTTCAATTGCTTTTTTCCCGGGGGCGTATAGCTTGCAGATCCTACTTGGAATTGGGTGGCGTCCATTAGAAGTGGCAATTTTTTTTATGGAGGGATTCAGGAACTTTTAGAGCTTTGCAGTGCATATTTTTAATATGTTAAGTGCTCCGAACATGTTTGGCTTTCTTCGTCTTCTTTAAATAAATGGATTTTACAATTGCAAAGTAGCGACTTCCTCCTTTTTTGGATTGCAACTCACAATAGCTCCACCTCTCAAGTGAAATTTTAGACACTGTGGGTTCTAAAATGCTAACTGTGGATTTTTTATTTTCTTTTCGTTTTGAGTATTTTAGAATAAAGTTCGGAGTTTCAGCATATTTCCATTTAATCTACCACGGCTGTGTTGTCTCTTGTTGATAGCATAATGCCAGGGCCACAGAGATGTTTTCATGATGTAAATAATTTGTGTATTATACGTTGTCTAAACACGGCATGCATGTGATCGACTGCAGTACAATTGCCTGGATATGGTTTTACATGACGGACTGTAATGGTTGCCTCGGAGTCATTAGAGTCCAACGTATAAATAATTCGCATTTAAAAACCGTCTTCAGTGTGCTGAGACAATGGATGTGAATGCCACCTCCAGATCCATCAATTCCATCCAGGATTCACAGTCCACAGCACCTGAAGGCATCCTGCCTGCTCTTCACCAGCTAGCTTGCAGCCTTGCCTATTCACCTGGCCATCTCCCAGGCATGCATGCAAAACAGGTGCTGGGCTTTATCGTCTTACCTTTAAAAATGCAGGGTCATAAACACCGCCAGGCACAATGCAGATTAAAATCCGGAACTGGAACTTTAAGTCTCTCCCTTTGATTGCACTCCCACTTTTATAAAGACAGGTACAAATGGGAGCGGGAACAGGGAAGGCTCAGATGTGATGCCCCAGTTTTTTGAGGAGCAGGGAGATGAGAGGAAGAGAAAAACTGCTCCTTAAAAGTTACCCCTGAGCCAGCATAGGTAGCAGTGGCAGATCCTCTTTGTTCATTTCACACAAAAAAACCTCAGTGGTGTTGAGTTAACTGCGACTCCTGGTGACACCTCCTCTGGTGTTTTCGATGACTGATTTTTTCAGAAGTAGATTGCCAGATCTTTCTTCCAGAAGACTCTGGAATGGGCTGGAAACTAGCACGCTGATCACAGGTCCCCTTGTCTTCCCTTTTCTCTGCTTCTTTGCGGAGGATCCAGAGTAACAGTGAGGCCAAACCCTCAAAGATCAGGAGTCTTGTGGCTGGGATTTAGCGGGCATCTATTGTTTAAGAGTCTGCTTAAGCTCTCTCTTTGAAACCCACACACAAAATAGCATAAATCAGAGCCAGAATCTTTTAACATTTATGGTTTTAAATGAAATTCCTGTTGAGAGTCTCTTAAGCTAGATTTATATCTGATTTTGCATTGAACTGTGTCGTTATGTGGGGCTGAAAAACTCTTACGAAATTAAGCATAATGCGAAAACATGCTGAAAAGACAGTTCTGTAGAAATGTGAAACATTATTATGTTATAGAATATTGGAGTGAAGAAATATGCATAAAGGCACAATTACCATGGACATTTTCCTTTTAATGATCCTTGTACAATCCTTGGCAGAAAGGTTTGCTGATGTCTCTGTGTAGATAAAGAAAATTGAGACAATATTGATGGTCTACATCCATTTTGAGTTGCAGAGAACACCAGGACAGTGAACCAGCCTGTCTTTACATTCCAAATAATGAAGCCTGGACGTTCCTAACAGAAGCTTGCAAAGACCTAGGAAAATCGGTCATTAGTGGTTGGGCACATTGGCTGAAGCCAACAGACCACAGATGGACCAAGAGGTTGAAATAACTCATGGAAGAATTAATGTTAAAGAACTCGGTGTTCTGAGCTGGATGCTACTAGAGTGGATGACTCTGGGGTTTTTGGGTTCTTTCCTTGGAAGAGTCTTTGGGATTCAGATGTATCTGTCTGGAATAGTTAGTGGTGTTCTTGGAGATAATGTGATTGAGACTCTTAGCTTGGGCTGTGCTTTCTTGTTTTCACTTGGTTGCTGTGGTTACCATGGAGTCCGCTCTGCTCATGGTGGTGACCCCATGTGTCATAGTCCTGCCCCATCCTCACCATCACTGGTGTGCCTGAGTCTGTTGTTGCAACCGACTGCTGTGTATTTTGGAGTGCCTTTCAATCTGGGGGTGGCCATGGGGGGACTCATATTTCAGCACTCTATCAGATTATATTCTGTTGGGATCCATAGAATTTTCATTGGCTAAGTTTTGGAAGTAGATCTCCAGTCTTTTTTTCCTAGTCTGTCTTAGCCTAGAAGCTCTTTTGAAACTTGTTCCCCATGGGTGACCTGCTGGTATATGAAATACCAGTGGCATAACTTCCAGCATCACAGAAACATGCAAGCCACTATAGTAGGAGACCCTTGACAGCGAATTTCCCAAAGTAGAACCCTCAGTCCATACCCCTGTCTCCCACTGACCTGGTTTAGGGCTACCTGGATGTTAAACTACACCCCTGGGGTTTTGTTGTTACTTCCTCTCATCAAATGACGTCCAAAGAAAATGCTTCTTCTCTTGGCTCATTTCACCCCTCACTGGGAGTCTGCTGACACCTTGGCATAGGCAGATGTGGGCAACTGCTGAAAGAAGAAGTACCATTTCCCCCTCTTGTTCTGATGTCCTTCTCTTGGCTGACAGTTGTGGTTCAGGTGGGGCTGGGAGGCATCATTTTCCTCTCTCCCTGATCCAGTCTTGGTGGCAGGAAGTCTAGGGCCAGAGAGCAAGGCCGGTTGGCAGCATTGAGAGAGCACAGGCCTTCTAGAAAGTTCTCTCTTCTCCTTGAGTTACAGCACGTCCCCTGGCAGTGTTGAAGCTTGTCTGAAAGGCCTCTGTGAGCCTGTGCCCTGTTAGCCTGGCATTGAGATGCCACTGGCTGGTGGGGGTGGGGTGGGGAGTAGAGTTGTCCTGTGGTTAGATCCAGGGTCAAGTGACACCCAGCTTCATGCCTCAAATGGGCTGGTAGTAGCCCCGAACTCACTTGCCCTTCTGGTCTTCTTGGAAGCCCTTAGAGAACCCCGAGGCATTTGTTATTTAGAGTTGCTTCAAATTAGGCAATTTAATTGTAATTTGGGCCTGCAGTCTCTGGCGCTTGGCCACCAGAGGGCACTGTAATAAGGTAGAAAGCAGGTGTTTCCGAGAGTTTTAAGTTGGTAGCTGCGTCGAAAATCCAAATGGAAGGAAATAAAATCCCCTCATTTTCTAACTGGCTTGGGTGCGCGGGAGTGTGCTCCCGGGCGTGGGCTGGCAGAGCTGCTTTCTTCTGGACTGTGAAGCATCCGCTCTGATGCAGAGCCTGGAGGCACTGAGCAAGGCTGCCCCTAGGGGACATTCGGCTGCTAAGGGATTTAGGCTGGTCCCTCCTGGTCCAGGTGCTCTCTCACGGGGAAGTAGAGGCCTGTGCTCAGCTGGGGTTCAGTTTTCCACGCACGCCACTCACGCCCTGAGCTGCTTCCTCCAGCACATTTCTTGCAGCGATGCTTAGAGCAGGCTCTCTTAGTTTGACATGTCTGACATGCCTCTCTGAGGGTGTATGTTTTGGGGTGTGTGTGGATGTGTTTGCGTTTTGGAGCGTGTGTGTGTTTCTCCCTCTGTAACACAGGATCAATTAGAGTACTGTCTTCCTAGAGTTGTCTGGAGAGAAAATGCCGTCATAGAGGTAAGTGCTTCAGAGAACGTGGCCTGGCTTCCAGTTGCCCACGAAAAGTCACTGCCAGCTGGTAGTTACCCTAGAGGTCAGAGCAGAACTGCCCCATACAGTTTCCAAGGAGCACCTGGCGGATTTGAACTGCCAACCTTTTGGTTAGCAGACTTAGCAATTAACACACTAGGCCACCAGGGTTTCTGTCTTCCAGTTAGTGCTGCATGAAAATGTTTTTAGCTGCTATTGCATCAACTCTGAACTCGTGGTGATGCTACATACAACATAAGAAACATTGCCTGGTCCTGGCCATCCCCATGGTCGGTTGCCAATCAGAGCTTTTTATTGGAAGTGTATTGCCAGGCCTTTCGTCCTGCTTTGTCTTAATCTGGAAGCTCTGCCGAAACCTGTTCAGCATCATAGCAACCACAAGCCTCCCCTGAGGGACGGGTGGTGGCTGTGCGTGATGTGCCTTGGGCAGAAATCGAACCCAGGTCTCCTGCGTGGAAGGTGACAATTCACTGATCTTTAAATTTAGCCATGATAGTATTAGTAGTAGAGGGAGAATCAATGGCAAACACTTACAGCCACAGAGAGTGTGTCTGCCTCTCTCCCGGGGAGTCTGATGGTACTCTTCCTGTTTTTCTAGGCCATCTTCTCTGCATGTTGATGCTGCTTTGTAGAGAAGTATGGAATGCCTGCCTTTATTAGTGACAGTTTCAAATGTTTGTTGTAGGGAAAGCATTTGCATCCTTGGTGGGGGGCTGGCAGGAGAGTGTTAAGGTTTGGGGGCAGAGTTCTGCATTAACATGTACTTGGTCCCTCTGGCTGGTGCTTTGGTGAGACTCTGCTTGTGTTTTTTTCTCTCCCAGCCCCCAGATCCTTTGGCTGCGGCATGAGGTGATGCTGGAGATCCACACAGCTCTCTGCAGGGAGCCAGGAGGCAGGGGGAGAGGGAGGTTTAGAACCAGGTGCTCCATTCCTCACTGGGAACATTTGGAGGATATATGGGTCTTGGGGAAGGTGAATGCATTACCTGGGCCCTCTGGAGGGCTGTTCTGGCTGCCAGCAGAGGAGGTCAGGAGCAGTGATCTATAGGAGATGCTGCTGCCATCCGCCTTCAGTGGTAATTTCCCTGAGATGTCTCTGTGGAGGTGTCATGCACACGCGGAAAACTGCTAGGCTGCAGAGCAAACACCCCAGCAGCATTGATAGTGGGGAGTGGTTGGTGGGTGATGATAGCTGTGCCTTTGGTCCCTGCGACCCTGCATCTGGATAGTCCAGCAAAGGGGGAGACCCCCAAAGACACAGAGCTGTGCTGTTGGGGGGGCTGATGTCTGTCAAGTGCCTTCTGGCATGGTGGATGGCACAGAGTTCTGGGGCTTCAGCAGGTCCCGAAGAATCTGAGGCTGGAAGGGCACAGGCATGGTTGCAAGTGAGTGTCCACTGACTGCGCACAGATGTAGGGGTGCTGAAAGAGGAGCCATATTCTCTGACCTTGCAGATGCGGTGTTTGGAGCCTGGTGCGCCAGAGGCAGGGAGTTCTAGGCACTCCTCTCCCCTTTTCTGGGTGACTTTCTGACATATCAGTTCTGTATTGCTGGAGAAGGGATGTATACCTGTGTGTCTTCCTGCTGTTTCTGTCCTCCTAACCAGTTGCTGTTGAGTCAACCTTGGTTCAAGCTGACCCTGCTGTATGTCAGATTAGCACTGTCTTCTATAAGGTTTTCAATGGCTGACTTTTCAGAGATTGCCAGACTTTTCTTCTGAGGCACTTCTGTGTGGACTTAAACTGCCAGCCTTTCAGTGAGCAACTGAGTGTGTTAAAACCCTTTGTACAACCGAGGGACTCTTGTCTTTCCTCCTAGCTTCTCCTTATTCCTCTTTCTTACCCTCTGCTCCTCCTGCCTCCTGTGTTTCTTTCTTCAAGTCTGTCTTTTAGCTGCACCTTCTCTCCTTAGAATCTTCTGCCTTTTTGTCTTTAACCCCTCCCCTCCGCATTTAAAGGTCACTTGCACAGGTCCTGGAGTTCTTTAGCAGCAGCGCCTTTATAAAAACAATGACACGTATCTCTTTAGTTGGTGATATCTTCTACACAAGGAGATCTTCCAGAGTATCGCCTGTACCTAAAGTATTGCTGCACAGATGGGCTCTCCTATTTTCAATCATCTATCAGACACTAAAAAAATATTTTGTATGCTTCTTTTTTTAAAAAAAAAAAATCCTCCTAAAGACTTGGTGGCGCAGTGGTTTAGGCTTGACTGCTAGCCAAAAAGTCAGCAGTTTGAATCTACAAACTACTTTTTGGAAACTCTGTGGGACAGTTCTACTCTGTCCTATAGGGTTGCTATGAGTCGGAATCCACTCGATGGCAACAGGTTTGGTTTTGTTGGGTTTTAAAGATACCACGAAGCCAGTACTAAGATTATCCCCCATTTTGAGATACTTAATGGAAGTTCAGAGTGTTTGAAGAGTAATTTGCTGAAGGTCACACAAAGAAGCCTTGGTGGCCCAAAGCTTAAGAGCCTGGCTCCTAACCAAAAGGTCAGCAGTTCAAACACACTCAGTGGCTCTCTGGGAGAAAGATGTGGCAGTCTGCTTTTGTAGAGATTATAGGCTAGAGAGCCCTATGTGTCAGTTCAACTCTGTCATATGGGCTTTATATAAGTTGAACATCAGCTTCAGGTATACCACCACACAGCTATAACAAAATAAGGTCCCTAAGCAGAACTCCAAATCCATGCTCATTGTCAATGTGATATTTTGTCTCCAGAGATGACAGCCAGCCTCTCTTGGCAGTGTCCTCAGGTGTCACAGCCATGCTTGCCTGTCTAACTCTCTTCTGCTGGAGATTGAAGCACCTTCTGTCTCCCTGGGTCCCCGCTGGTCACCATCCTGGACACAATGCCCTACATACATGCCGGCCTAACATCAAGTGGCCCTCTGGCCAGCCTCCACTGTAAACATTACAAGTGGCAGACTATTTGTATTTCATTAGAAGCATTGCACTTTTGTAGTCGCCCTAAGAGAAAAAGGGCTTTGGAAGCAGGGACCTAAAAGGGGACTAATATCACTGAATCCAGACTCTTTCAATTCAAGATCTGAAATTGACTTTTCCAGTGTGTTGTGTCAGTTGAGCCTGGATAAAGCAACAGGCATAGATTGTGTGGCTGATAAAGGGTTGCAGTTAGCCATGTCCTTAACCTGTTCCTAGAGGCACAGAGGTTAAGTGCTTGACTGCTAGCCAAAAGATTGACAGTTTGAAACCATCCAGTGGCTCCGTGGGACAGGGACCTAGCAATTAAGATTACAGCCTAGAAAACTCAATGGGGCAGTTTGTCTCTATGAGTAAAGAATTAACTTGATCATGTCTCATAACCACAATACCTGGTCCTCACTCTCCCTTTCCATTAAAAAATATGTCAATTCAGAGGCCTTGAATATGTCTGATTTGGTTTTTTCATACTAGAAGGCAGTGCTAAACTCCAAGCATTTGGCAGTGGTGTGGTACTTAAGCCTGAATACAACAAAAGAGAAAAATTAAATCAATGGCTTGGTGCTTGCTGTTCCTTCCCAGACTACTTTTCCAGGCACCTAGAACCCAGCTTCTCTGAAAGGACCTATGGTTCCCCTACCTGGGGCCTAGATAGGAGAGCCTGCTGCAGAAATCTCTCGTCTCTGACCTCTCTGCAGAAGTGCGCAGAAAGTCCCATTTCAGACCCGCTTCTGCATATTAATAGCAATATTACTTTTAAATTGAAATTTTCATTCTTCCTGCCTGGTGTGCAAGCAAATAATTGAGGCCTAATTTACTTTATTTAATAAGGCGGCTGCTGAGGTGGCTGAGCCCTCACTGGTGAAAAGTTGGAGGATGTTTGCTTTCAGCTTCTAGATTTTTCTGGTTGGCTTGTTTGGGGCTGAGCAGCCTCCAGGGTCCCAGGAGGCAGGGAAGCAGGACCTCCTGGGTTCCTCAAGAACTCCAAAATGAATTCCTAGGCACCCAAGGCACCAGGCTGCCAGAGCCAAGTGACTGCCACCCAGTAGCTGTGCCTGCTCCCCCTGTGACACCCTCCCTGGTACTTGCGGGGGTGGGCTGCAGCATCCAGAGTTGTGCTGGGTGGCTCATGCATCCTTGAGACGGGCTTGGCCTGTTCACTCTGCAGACATGTTTGAGTGCCTGAAGCGCTGCTGGGCACACAAAGCAGATGCTCGACATCCTTTGGAGAACTCAGGTGGGAGCGACCGTTAGGGACAGAAGAGAAAGTGACCATCCTATTTAGGAAAGAGTGGTGCGGGGGTAGTTATGTGAGTGTTGGATTCATACAGGGGCAGTGTTTGATTCCTGATTTTATTACTGGTAAGTCCTGGGATCTCAGCAACTATTTTAAACATCTTTAAACCTTAGCTTCCTTGCTGATACAAATACAAATAGTCATGGCTTTCTTTTGGTATGTTATGGGCAGACTGTTGCTATGAATTCTGACTCATGGGACAGAGTAGAATGGAAACCCAGGTGAGCATAGTGGTTAGGTGTTATGGCTGCTAACCAAAGTGTCAGCAGTTCAAATCCACCAAAAGCTCTTTGGAAACTGTATGGAGCAGTTCTACTCTGTCCCATAGGGCCAGTATGAGTGGGAATGGACTCAATGGCAATGCTTTTAGTTTTCATTTTTGGTTTCTTTATGGAAACAAAATGCCACATCTTTCTCCTGCAGTTTCTGGTGAGTTCAAACCACTGATCTTTCAGTTATCAGCCAAGTATGTAATCACTGCGTCACTGTAGGGTTGTTATGAGTCATCATCAACTCAATGGCAATGAACTTTTGTGATGAGGATAAACGATAACATGACTGCAGAGTGGCTGTTTCATGGAGCAGAGCCCTTCCCAGCTGACGGTAGAGGGTAGGTGTGTGAGGTGGCCTCAGTGCTGGTCAGCAATTCTTCTGCATTTCGTCCTTGGGAGCTGTGATGGAGTGAATTGTGCCCCCTAAAAGATATGTTGAAGTCCTAACCCTGGTACCTATGAGCTTGATTTTATTTGGTTTTAGGGTCTTTGAAAATGTTATCCTATAATGTGAAGTCATACTGGAGTAGAGTGGGTCTGTATCCCATCTTTGTGATGCTCAGTGTAAGAGGAGAAGACACAGAGAAACAGGGAGAAAATCCACGTGAGGATGCATCTCCAAGCTAAGCAATGGCTGTAGTAGCCAGAAACCAAGAGAGACAAGCCAGAATCTTCCAGAAGCCTTTGGGGAGAACATGGCCCAGCTGGGAGTCCTGGGGTGGTGCAAACAGTTAAAGTTCTTGACTGCTAACCAAAAACTTGGAGGTTCGAGTCCACCCAGACTCTCCTGGGAAGAAAGACCTGGCAATCTACTTCCCCAAACTCAGCTACTGAAAACCCTATGGAGCACAGTTCTACGGTGGCACACATGGATTGCCATGAGTTGGAGCTGTCTGGCTAGCACCTGATACTGATACATCCTTGCTGGTATATTGATTTATGTCTAGCTTCCAGAACTCTAAGACAATAAATTTATGTTGTTTTAAGCCACTCACGTGATGATATTCTGTTATGGTAGCCGTATGACAACAATACAGGGTCCCATAGTGGGACTGTGTTTTTCTGCCTTTGAAGGTAGATGAAACCTTGGTGGCTCAGTGGTTAAGAACTTGGTTGATAGCCAAAGGTTGGCAGTTTGAATCTACCAACTGCTCCTAGGAAACCCTATGGTGCAGTTCTACTCTGTCCTGTAGGGTCACTATGAGTCAGAATGGACTTGATGGCACAGAGTTTTTTTTTTTTTTAAGATAGGTATGCTGTAAGACCAGCTTTGGCCAATGTAGTATCAACAATGAAGTGTGTCTCTTCTGGGCAGAAGCTTTAAGAACCTGTGTATGGTTTCCGATGTGCCCTTCTTCTGACTTGGCAATAATAGAAGCTTGTGTACAGTGGGGTCTACATCAGCCTGGGTCCCTAAGTAACTACAAGGAGAAGAGCTCCCCCAGTGCCCAGCCTGCACTAGAGGTGTGGTGTGAGCAAGACACAGACCTTTGTTACTTTAAGTCGCTGAAGTTCTGGGGTTGCCTGTTACTGCAGCATGACTTCACGCATCCTGACAAGATGTTCTAGAGGATCAACTTCGCTCTGCAGGTGAGAAGGTGGGTGTTGCACAGAAGAGGTGAAACTTAAGCACCATCTTAAATCAGGACTCAGCATTTTTCTGGTGTGCAAAGGGAAAGTGAATTCCATGTGGAAGGTCTTCTATACTCGAGGTCTAAAGGGTTAAAGCCTCTGGCTCCCTCAAGTAGATTTTTTTTTTGCTTCTTTTGTCTATTCCTCCACTTCTCTTATGTTCTGTTTACCTTTTTCTTTCTCTGTTCTCCACTCCCCTTCCGCTTCCTCTCTTCCACTCTCTTTTCTTGACAGGTATCCCGAGTCTCTGTGATTCTGGAAGATACCATCTAACTGATTGGTAGACTCAAAGAAGATTTTCACGCAGCCTTACTTTCTTCTGCTTCCTGGATTTCTTACTATAGCTTCTATCTCTTTGGAGGAGGTTTCTAGAATTCAATGGGTTAGTAGCGGTGTAGTGGTAAAATTCTTGCCTTCTACACAGGTGAACTGGGTTTAATTCTCGGCCAGTGCACCTCAGGCACAGCAGGCATCTGTCAGTCAGCGGACAACTGCGTGTTGCTGAACAGATTTCAGTGGAGCTTCCAGACTACGACAGACTAGATGGAACTACTTCCAAAAATCTACTTCCTAAATCAGCCAGTGCAAACCCTATGGATCACAACAGTCTGATTTGCAAAGGAGCATGGGAATGGCACAGGACCAGGCAGTGGTCCATTCTGTTGTGCTTGGAGTCACCAAGAGTCAGCCCACTTAATGGCAACAACAGAGTTATATAGTGAAGCTAAGTTCCCTACTTGCTGGGTGGTGGTGCTGGGGTGGTCAAAGTCATCCATCCAAGTTTAATGCCTCCCAAGGAATAAAGCTCTTGTGCTTTGGGATTAGACTCTGTAGAAATCCTGGAGTTCTATTTCTGGGTGACTTTTTTCTGGTTTTCATTGACAAAGAAGAGCTATTTAAGGCTTTCCTTGCCCCTGCCCATTGATAAATACCCCCCTTAGCCAAGTGGCCAATTAAAGGTTGAATGTCCTGAGAGCAGGAAGGGTCTTGGGTCATAACTATATGGCCTCTCCTGTGCAGGGAACACAGGGATGGGGGTGGTTGGATGAGGGAAAAGCCTCTTGGGCCTGATGGGGATCAAGATCTGCACTCTCATTGGGTGGTACTCAGAGTGGTGCTTTATTAATTTGAATATAACTGCTTTAGGAATGGAACCTATTAATTATTATGACAAGTAGAAATTTTTGAGTGTGAAGAAAAGTAAAAGAGTCACTCCAAGGTAAAATAAACAGCTGCAACTGGGAAGTCCAGGTAATTACCTGAGTGAGGCAAACACCAACTAGATCGCCACAGTGGGAGTCATTGGAAAAACAAAATACGATTAAAAGTTTAATTTTTGATGGAATTAATAAATTAAGAGTTTCAGGAATGGGTCTTTGTGAGAAACAAAGCAGTCTGTCTGATGTTTGCTTTGGGGCAGCCAGGCAGCGGTGATGAGGTGGGTTCTGCTCCCAGCAGCCTTTGCCTGGGGAGGTGCTGGGCCTTTCTACCACATTTGCATGAGCTGTCCTTGCTGTCCGAGCTCTGTAAGAAATCCCCTGACTTCTGTAAATGCCTTAAGCATACCCATCCCACTTCTGGAGTGTTTCTTTCGTCAAATCCTCACCTTACTTTTGTTCTCAGTTATTCTAGAGTGAGAAGCGGTCAGCTTCCTCTATAGGCTCAGGAGTAGAGTGTGAGGCTTAGGTGTTGGCCTTTGCTCTGCATTAGCAATTTGTTAGGTGCAGCTGAGCCATTTATGACTCACAGTGATCCCAGGTGACAGAGTAAGTAGAACTGCCCTATAGGATTTTCTTGGCTGTAACCTTTAAGGAAGCAGTTTGCTAGGTCTTTCTCCTGTGGAGCTGCGGGGTGGGTTTGAAACATCAAGCCTTATGTGAGCAGTCAGTCACAGACCACTGTGTCACGCAGATGCACACATGTGGATTCATATATATATGTATATATTCATATACTGCTAACTGCATGGTTGGTGGCTTGAGCCTACCCAGGGGCTCAGTCAGAGAAACACTTGGCAAACTGCTTCTGTAAGGCTTACAGACAAGAAAACACCTAGTTTTGCTCTGACACCCATGGGGTCCCCATGAGCTGGGGACCGGCTTGACAGCACGTAACAACATAGGCGTGCAAACACATGTGTGTAGACCCCCATATGTGTATTCCTAGCAAGGGGTGACCCCTTGAAGCCGAGCTTGGTGATAAGGCCTTCCCCAAATGCTTTGAAAATTGTTCCTAGGACTTTGAAGGCTGAGATGATCCACCACCCTGTATTGCAAATCTCCTCCAGATTTAGGAATTAGTTTAAAATTAAAGTACAGGCAGGCCAAATCTCTCCAGACCCAGGCTGACTTAGGAAAGCACAGTGTGAGGCTTCCTCTCAACAGGCAGCTCCCTGAAACTGTATGCGGCTGGGGGGGGAAATGATGCTGAATGTATGCTAATTAAGTGGAAGCGCAAGCATCCATTATTCTCTGGATCCAGAGCTTGGCTCATTTCAAGTTTGTGGGTGCACACACAAGTTGAATGCTGGGTCTCAGGTCTCTCCTGATGACATGGCTTTCAGGAGAGACAGAAGCACATTGCCATAATGTATGGCTGGTAGACAGAGGAGCTGGGTCATTCATGTCAGTGCTGTGCTTCTGCAGCACAGCCTTCTGGGCACCCAGGGGTCATTGTGGTGCTGCCCATTTCCAAGGTCAGCTGGATTTGCATGTGGTCAAAGTTCCAGTCTGCACATCCATCTGTTCATGTTTTGGTCTTCACTGTAAGGCACCGAGGCAGTTGCTTGCTTTCCTCCAGTGAGCAGAGACGTGTGAATATGCAGAGGCAGAATGTGCTGCCCAGAGAGCTGAGTGGAAGATTGATGTGACCCTCAGCTCTGACCACTCTCTGTCTCTCTGCTGATGAGCGGTAATCTCAGAGCTCCAGCTGACAACTGCTGAGCCTGCTGATAGTACAGGGAACTGGTGAGAAGACGGCCCCTTAGTGCTGGCAGACGGTGATGGGTGCAGGCTCCGTC
Source organism: Heterohyrax brucei (assembly GCA_028571685.1). Classification (NCBI taxonomy): domain Eukaryota; kingdom Metazoa; phylum Chordata; class Mammalia; order Hyracoidea; family Procaviidae; genus Heterohyrax; species Heterohyrax brucei. The sequence continues at coordinate 36,033,765 of CM053140.1, forward strand.
AGTGACTCGGTGACTGCCCAGGCCTAGGGGGATGAGTGATGATCTCCTGGTACTGCAGGTTCCTGCCCCAGACGGGCACGTCCATACCTGGCTCCCACTGAATCCTGGAGTCCGCACTGGGCTGTCAGTAGAGCTGGGCCTTGAACGTAGACCTCTGACTCCACTTTGCTGTGCCCCAACCTGAGGGCTTGAAGGAGTTGGTAACATACTTGCTGTGTGTTCTTTGATAGAATGTCATTTTAGGAAACAGCACTGCTTTCTAGGACAGATTCAGAACATTCTAGAAACGGAGGAATCCATAGTTATTTTAATAGGTACCCCTTTAAAGTTTACAGTGGCACTAACTGGTCTCCTGTGTCATCATCCCTTACCAGCCTGGGTTCTAATTCCCATGTGGCTCTGCACACCCTCTTTTCTGATCCCATATTCCCACCTCCCAACTCCTGAAAAACTGCCACCCTGCCTTTGGGAATTCACTGCCACTTACAGCAAACCCCCTGTCCACAACAAAATCAGACTCACTCACTGCCATCAAGTCAATTTCCATTCATAGCAACCCTACAGGACAGAGTAGAACTACTCCCTAGAGTTTCCAAGGAGCACCTGGCGGAGCGGAACTGCTGACCTTTTGGTTAGCAGATGTGGCAGTTAACCACTATGCCAGCAGGGTTTCTGAAATCAAACCAGATGCTGTCAAGTCAAGTTGACTTCAATTCATGTGTTTCAGAGTAGAGCTGTGCTCCGTAGAATTTTCAGTGGCTCATATTTGAGAAGTAGGTTTCCAGGCCTTTCTTTTCAGGCATCTCTGGGTAGACTCGAACCTTCAACCTTTTGTTTAGTAGTGGAGCTCATAACTATTCATACCACCGAGGAGCTCCTTAAATCCGTTGTATCCTCGGCCTTCCTTCCTTCCACTCTCGATGTCTGGCTTTCTCCAGGGGATGCTACTTCCTTGTAGCCCTTTCAGGGGTGGAAGTGAAGGCTGCTCTTTCTCCACATCCTGCTTAAGTTGGGGCCACAGGAGTGGATATACCCTGGTCCCTGGTGACACTTCCAGGTCACTGTCCCTCCCCCATTCCTGTCAGACTGTCCCCTTCCTGCTGCTTCTCTTGGGGTTCCTCCATGCCCCAGTCACTCCTCTTCACTGCTTGAAGGTTCTGGTGCCTGGTTCTGGCACACTTTCCAGTACTAGCCCTCTCCCATTTCACTGTGTTTCAAATTCTCTGCTGATGACTCTTAGGTTCTCGGTTCCTTAATCTCTTCTCTCCTGAAGACCTTCCCCATCCCCTTATTCGCTGGCTCACCCCAGAGCCATGTGCCCATCACCAGTGACTTTATTCCCTTCATGAGCTCAGGTTCTAGCAGCCCCTTCTTGCGGCCACTTCCTGTCCTCCCAGCTAGCTCCTGTCAGCACCCAATAGCCAGGCAGAACCTACCAGCTCCACCAGAACCCAACGATCCCATCACCCGCCTCGTATTCTGATGTTCTTTCTTACCTACTCTAACTCCACAGGTGTCATCATTGCTGCCTTGCACTCTCTGTCAGGGCTCTGCCCTCTCTCTCATTATCAGACTCAGTAAAATCCCAGTCACTGCATCTGACTCTCTTCTTACTGGAAACCCTGATGGCATAATGGCTAAGAGCTACAGCTGCTAACCGAAAGGTCAGCAGTTCAAACCCACCAGGTGCTTCTTGGAAACTCTGTGGGACAGTTCTACTCTGTCCAATAGGGTCACTATGAGTTGTAATTGACTTGGTGACAATGGCTTGATGTCTTTTGGTTTTCTCCTCTTACTGTGGGCTTCCACTCTGGGCTGCCTGTAGAGATGTACACAGTCATACTGTCCAGATGACCTTCAGTCATAAACCCCAACCCCAGGTGTACCATGGGCACTGTCCCACATTCTCCCAGTGTGTTCCTGATCTAGCCTCTGTTCACCATCTTGGACAAGGTTGTCTTTCTCTCTTCTCTTTGATCCTCCAACCTCCCTCCCTCCCTCCTGCTCACTGGCAGCTGCTAATGACTGAGGCAGGCAGAAAGGCACTTCTGTGACCACAGTTTCCCACTCACCAACCTTCACACCCATGTCTGATCTGAGGACTGGGTAAGAATGGAAGTTACTCCTGTAGTGGGGAGAAAAGGTACTTGCAGGAACAGCTTGAGGATGTTCATCCTTTTGACTAATGACAGCTTTCACTTGTGACCTTGATCCACCCCTCCTCCCATCTCTTCCAAGCCAGTGCTCCCTGGTAGTTCCCACTTTGCTATCCCAACAGCATCCAAATATGCTACTATCATAAAACACCTCTATCTTGACTCATCTCAACCTTCCAGACACAACCCCATTTCCACTTTTCCCTTTAAGGCAAAAATTGTTTTTATTTTCAATTTATTTATTTTTTGTTGTTGTAATTGAGGATATACACAGTAGAACATAAACCACTGCAACAATTTCTGTGTATACACCTCAGTGACATTGATTACAATCTTTGAGTTGTACAACCATTCTCACCAACTTTTCTAAATTGTTCCTCTTTATTAACATAAACTCACTGTCTCCAGTGTTCCTATTTAATCTTTTCAGTTGCTGTTGTCAATCTGATCCCCTACAGATGATCTTAAAAGAGCTTAATTCTTAAGGCAGACATTTGTTACTAGTTAACTGTTGTCTGGTTTTGAGTAGACTTCAGGGGATATTTTTAGTTTAAGGTTTAAAGATAAACTCAGGACAGTAGTTTCATGTTTTCACCAAACCTCGACGATTCCAGAAAATCTGGATTCCATCGGAATTTGAAATTCTGTTCTGTATCTCTCCCCTTTTGATCAGGATTCTTCTGTATAATCATTGATCAAAATATTTAGTAATGGTACCAGGCACCACCATCCAGTTCTTCTGGTCTAGTATCAAGAGTTGTTCATGGAGGCAATTACCTACACCACCCGTTTCCTCCTCCTATTCTTGACTCTCCTTGCTGTTTGCTCCAGGCAAATAAAGACCAGTTGTTGTACCTTGAATGGCTGCTTGCAAGCTTTTAAGACCCCAGGTACTACATAAGGAGCTAGGTTGTAGAACAGAACCACTAAACACAGTATTAAGTCAATTAACTGGGATGTCACATGAAACTAATATCCTAAACCTGCAAACCAAGGAAACAAATCCCCATGAGGTGTTTGGTTGTATATAAGCAGCTTCAACAGCTATTACTTTTTTTTTTGGTCACTGTTGTAAATGTATCACATAACTTTTGTTTTCACAAGTGTGCTTATACCAAGTCAACTTTTTGCAGGGGAATAACTTATTGACAGCACTTAATCAACTATGCAACCTTACCGTGGATTAGTGGGATTTTCCCATCACCAAAACTCAGTGCTCTATAAGCAGTAACCACCCCTGCTTTCTCTTCTCCCTTCCGCTCCTGTTGTTGTTAGGTGCTGTTGAGTCTGTTACAATTCATAGCCCCTCGATGTGCAGTAGAATGTAATACTGCTCAGCCTTGATTCATCTTCACTGTTGCAGCCACTGTGTTAATCCCTCTCACTGAGGGTCTTCCTGTTTTTCATGGACCCTGTACTTTACCAAGCATAATGTCCTTCTCCATAGACTGGTCTCTCCTAATAACATGTCTAAACTATGTGAGACGAAGTCTTGCCATTCTTGCTTCTAAGGATCATTCTGCCTGTGTTTCTCCCAAGATTCGTTCATTCTAGCAGTGTATGGTATATTCAGTATTTCTCTCTAACACCATAATTCAGTCTTCCTTATTCACTGTCCAGCTTTCACTTGCATATGAGGTGACTGAAAACAAGATAGCTAGAGTGAGGCTCACCTTAGTTCTTAAAGGGATATCTTGGCTTTTTTAGCGCTTGAAGTAGGTCTTTTGTAGCAGATTTTTCCCAAAGCAATTTGTTGTTTGATTTTTTTGATTACTGCTTCTGTGTGTGTTGATTGTGAATTCAAGTAAAGTTAAATCCTTGGCAACTTCAATATTTTCTCCACTTACCATGATGTTGCTTACTGGTCCAGTTGTGAGGATTTTTGTTTTCTTGATGTTGGGGTATAATTCATACTGAGCACTGTAGTCTTGGATATTCATCAGTAAGTGCTTCAAGTTCTCTTCGCTTTCAACAAGCAAGGTTGTGTCGTCTGCTTATTGTAGGTTGTTAATAAGTCTTCCTCCAATCCTGATACCCCATTCTTCTTCATATAGTCCAGGTTCTTGGATTATTTACTCAGTGTACAGAATGAATAAGTATGGATACAACCCTGATGAACACACGTCTTGATTTTCAACCACAAAGTATTCTCTTGTTCTGTTTGAATGACTGCCTCTGGCTCAATATACATTGTGTGTACATTGTACTCATGAGCACAATGAAGTATGCTAGAATTCCCATTCTTTGCAGTGTTATCCATAATTTATTATGATCCACACAGTCAAATGCCTTTGCAGAGTGAATAAAACACAGGTAAACATCTTTCTGGTAGTCTACATTTTCATCCAGGATCCATCTGATGTCAGCAATGATATCCTTTCTTCCATGTCCTCTTCTGAATCTAGCTTGAATTGCTGGCAGTTTCCTGTTGATATAGATGCTACAACTGCTTTTGAGTGATCTGCAGAAAAATTTTACTTGTGCCCACTATTAATGATATTGTTGAATAATTTCTACATTTTGTTGGATCACCTTTCTTTGGAATGGGTACAAATATGGATTTCTTCCAGCCAGTTGGCCAGATTGCTGTATTCCAAATTTTTTGCCATAGAAGAGTAAGCACCTCCAGTGCTGTGTCAGTTAACAAACATCTCAGTTGGTATTCTGTCAATTCCTGGGGCCTTATTTTTGGCCTATGTCTTCAGTGCAGCTTGGACTTTATCCTTCAGTGCCACTGGCTCTTGATCACATGCTACCTCCCGAAATAGTTGAATGTTGACTAATTCTTTTTGGTATTCCTTTCGTCTTCTTTTGGTGCTTCTTGAGTCATTCAATATTTTTCCCATAGAATCCTTCAATATTGTAATTTGAAGCTTGAATTTTTTTAAATTTTATTTCTTACTGTACTTTAGATGAAGATTATGGAACAAAGTAGCTTCTCATGAAACAGTATACATATTGTTTTATGACACTGGCTAACAATCCCATTGTTCCCTATTACCAACTTTCCTATCTCCTCCAGCCTTCTAGTCCTTGCCCCTGGGCTGGTGTGCCCCTTTAGTCTCTTGTTTTATGGGCCTGTTCAATCTTTCGCTGAAGGGTGAACCTCAGAAGTGACTTCATTACTGAGCTAAAAGAGTGTCCTGGGGCCATGCTCTCAGGATTTCTCTGTGAAGCCAGCAATCTGGTCTTTGTTTTTGAGTTAGAGTTTTATTCCAATGGAGCTTGATTCTTTTTCCTTCATTTTTTCAGCTTGAGAAATGCCAAGGGTGTTCTTCCCGTTTGGTTCTCTAACTCCAGGTCTTTTTGCATTTTGTTACAATACTTTAGTTTGTCTTCTCTAGCCACCCTTTAAAATCTTCTGTGTAACTCTTTTACTTCATCCTTTCTTCCCCTGCTTTAGCCACTCTACCTTCAAGACCAAGTTTCAGTGTCTTCTGACATCCATTTTGGTCTTTTTTTTTTCTTTCTTTCCTTTTTAATTAATCACTTTTCATTTTTTTCACGTGTGATGTCCTTGATGTTGTTCCACAACTTGCTTGTCTTCAGTCATTAGTGTTCAGTGGCTCAAATCTGTTCTTGAAAGTGTCTCTAAATTCAGGTGGGATGTACTCAAGGTCATACTTTGCCTCTTATGAACTTGTTCCAATTTTCATCTTGACCTCACATGTGAACAATTGATGGTCTGTTCTGCAGTCAGCTCCTGGGCTTGTTGTGACTAATGATATTGAGCTTCTCCATCATCTCTTTCCACAGATGTAGTCAATTTAACTCCTGTGTGTTCCATCTGGTGAGGTTCATATGTATAGTCACCATTTATGTTGTTGAAAAAATATACTTGCAAAGAAGAAGTCACTGGTCTTACCAAATTCTGTCATGCAGTCTCTGGCATTGTTTCTATCACCAAGTCCATATTTTCCATCTACCAACCCTTCTTTATTTCCAACTTTCCCTTATCAATCACCAGTAATTATTAATGTATCTTGACTGCATGTTTGGTTAATTTTGTACCACATGAGTTGGTTAAAATTGTGATTTTCTTCATCTTTGGCCCTTGTGGTTACTGCATAAATTTGAATAATGGCTATTTATTAACTGCTCTTCCTTGTAGGCATGTGCTTATTGTCCTATCACCGACAGCATTGTACTTCAGGCTAGATCTTGAAATGTTCTTTTTGACAAGGACTACGATGCCGTTCTTCTTCAGTTTGCCTTTCCTAGTATAGTAGACCATATGGTTGATTCAAAATGGTCAGTATCAGCCCATTTTTGCTCACTAATGCCTAAGATATCCATGTTTATGTGTTCCATTTCATTTTTGATGATTTCTAGTTTTCCTTGATTCATACTTCCTACATTCCATGTTCCTGTTATTAATGGATGTTTGCAGCTGTTTCTTCTCATTTTAAGTCATGCCACATCAGCAAATGAAGGTCCCCCAGACTTCACTCTATTCATGTAATTAAGGCCACTCAACTTTGAGGAGGCAGCTCTTCCCTGTCTTCTTTTGAGTGCCTTCCTATCTGAGTGGCTCATCTTCTGACACTGTATCAGACAATATTCTACTGCTATTGATAAGGTTTTTACGAGCTAATTTTTTCAGTAGACTGCCAGATTTGTCTTCCTAATCTGTATTAGTGTGCAAGCTCAGCTGAAACCTGTTCACCAAGAGTGAATCTGCTGGTATTTGAAATACTGTTAACATAGCTTTCAGCATCACAGCAACATGTAAGCCATCATAGTATAACCATCTAACAGGCATGTGGGACCCACCCCTGGACATCAATAATCAATCTTGCTCTGTATACATTTGCCTGTTCCTGTCTTTTTATTCTGACCCCTAGGATCACTATGAGTCAGACCCGACTCGATGGCAGTGGGTTTTGGGATCTTGTCTTTTTATGTAAGTAAAAACAAAAACAAAATCACCTGCCATTGAGTCACTTCTGACTCATGGCGATTCTACAGACAGAGTAGAACTGCCCCATAGAGTTTCCAAGGAGCACCTGGTGGATTTCAACTGCTAGCCTTTTGGTTAGCAGACGTAACACTTAACCACTGTGCCACCAGGTTTTCCTTTATGTAAGCCGTGCATTATTTATGCTTTTGTGATTGGCTTATTTTGCTCAGCCTGATGTCTTCAGGCTCTATGCATACTGTAGCTTATATCAAGGTGTCATTTCTTCTGCTGGCTGAGTAGTATTCCATTATATGTGTGTACCACATTTTGTTTAGTCATCTCTGTTGGTGGGCATTTAGACTGTTTACACTTTTTGGCTATTGTGAATAGTGCTTCGGTGAACATTGGTGTAGAAATCTCTTTTTGAGTGTTTTCAAGTCTTTTGGGCGTACACCTACAAGAAGAAGTCGTGGGTCATACAGTAGTTGTTTCATTTTCAGTTTTTTGGAAACCGCCACACTGTTTTTTGCATTTTATATTCCAAGAAATGGATAACCAATTTCTTCACACCCTCACCAACATTTGTGATTCTCTTATTTTCCATTTTTTTATATCTCAGCTGTTGTGAGTCCTGCTAGTTTGTTCTCTTTTCGCATTGCAGCTGCTTGCCATTCCTTGTGAAGCTGAGGATTGGTTTTCTATTTCTATACAGACGATGGTTGGAATTATGATCAGGGTTGCATTGAATCTATAGATGCCTTTGGGTAGTATTAACATCTTAACAATATTAAGCCTTTTAATCCATGAAGATGGAACATCTTTCCATTTATTTAAGTCATCTTTAATCTCTTTCAGCTGTGTTTTATAGTTTTCAGTGTGTAAGTCCCTAACATCTCTGATTAGATTTATTCCTAAGTGTTTTATTCTCTTAGATGCTATTCTAAGTAGTAATGTTTCCCTAATTTCCCTGTCAGATTTCTCATTACTGGCATGTAGAAACCCAATTTATTTTTGTTTGTTGACCTTATACTCTGAAACTTTGCTAAATTCCTCTATTACTTCTGGAAATTTTCTTGTGGACTCTTGGATTTTCTATATATAGGTCATATCATCCACACCTAGAGATAATTTTACTTGTTCTACCATCTGAATGCATTTTATTTCTTTTTCTTGTCTTATTGGTCTAGCTAAGATTTTTAATATAATATTAAATATAAGTAGTGACAGCAGACACTGTTTTATTTCCAATTTTAAGGGGCAAGCTCTCAGTCTTTCTCTGTTAAATATAATATTTGCTGTTGGCTCTTGCTATATGCTCTGAATCATATTGAAGAAAATCCTCTCTATTTCAATACTCTTTCAAATTTTCATCAAGAAGGAGTGCTGGGTTTTATGAAATATTTTTTGTTTTGCATCTATGGAGATTATCATGTGGCTCCTTTCCTTTATTCTACTGATGTGGTATATTACATTGATTGATTTTCCATGTTGAACCATCCTCGAATTCCTGGAATAAAGTCCTCTTGGTCATGGTGTATGACTCTTAATATGCTGTTGGATTCTGTCCACTAGTATTTCGTTGAGGACTTTTGCATTTATATTCATGGGCGATATTTGCTTATAGTTTCCTTTTTTGTGGGATCTTTTGTCTAGTTATGGTATTAGGGTTGTGTTTGCTTCATAGAATGAATTAGGGAATATTTCTGCCTTCTTTATCTTTTGGAAGAGTTTCAACAATATTGGTATCAATTCTTCTCTAAATGTGTGAGTAGTGAATTCCTCAGTGAAGTCCTCTGGTCTAGGACTTTGTTGTTGTTATTGTTAGGAGGTTTTTGATCACTGATTGTGTCTCTTCACTTGTTATGGGTCTGTTGAGACTTTCTATTTCCTCTTGAGTCAGTTTGAGTAGGTTGTGTGAGTCTAAGAATTTGTCCATTACATCTGGTTTATCTAGTTTGTTACTGTAAGTTTGTTCATTATGTTCTGTCATAATTTTCTTTATTTCTATCAGGTCAGTTGTAATGTTCCTTCTTTAATTTCTCATTTTGGTTATTTGCATCTTTTCTTGCCAGTCTGGCTAAAGGTTTGTCAGTTTTATTGATTCTCTTTTAAAATTTATTTCTGCTTTGATCTTTGTTCATTTCCTTTCTTCGGTAGATTTAGGGTTAGTTTGCTCTTCTCTTACTGGTTCCTGGAGTTGTCAGTTTAGACTATTGATTTGAGATCTTTTTTTTTTTTTTTAATGTAGGCATTTATTGCTATGAGTTTCCCTCTGATTACAACCTTCACTGCATCCAGTAAGTTTGATATATTGTGCTTTCACTTTCATTTGATTCTAAGAAATCTGTAATTTCTCTTTTGATTTCCTACATGACCCATTGGTAGTTTAATGGTGTGTTGTTTGGTTTCTGTATTTTCTAGTTCTCTTTCTTTTATGGATTTCTGTTGCAGTCAGAGAAAACATTGTATTACTTTAATTTTGTAAAACCTACCAAGACTTACTTTGTAACCTATCATGTGATCCATCCTGGAGAATGATCCATGTACACTGAAATAGAATGTGCATTGTGCTGCTATTGGGTAGGGTGTTCTACATATGTCTGTTAAGTCTAGTGGGTTTGTTGTGACATTGAGGTTCCCTGTTTACTTGTTGATTTTTTTTCTAGATGTTCTAATATTGAGAATTGTGTATTGAAGTCTCTATTATTGTAGTGAAATGTATTTCTCCCTTTAATTCTACTAGTGTTTGCTTTGTATATTTAGGTGTTCCAATGTTGGTTGCATATGTATATATGTATTTTTGATAAATCACCTTGACTGAGCCTTTTATCACTATATAATGTCTATATTTATCTCTTCTAACAAATTTTGTCTTAAAGCCTACTTTGATAATATTGTTGCTACTCCAACTCTCTTGATTATTATTTGTGTGGAATATTTTTACATTGTTTTCCTTTCAGTGTATTTTTTTCTTAGGGTCTAAAGTGTGTCTCTTGTAAACAGCATATCTTTGGATCATGCTATTATATTAATTCTGTCAGTTTCTGCCTTTTTGATTGGAGCATTCAGTCCATTTATACTTACTGTGATTACTGATAAGAAGTGACTTACTTTTGTCATTTGTTTTTTGGTTATATTAAGCCTCCTTTCTCTTTGTCCCTTACTAATGCTTGCTTTTGTGTTTTGTTGGTTATTTGTGGCCAGTCATTTTGGTTCCCTTATCCTTTCCTTTTGTACATATTTTAAAGATGTTTTGTTAGTGATTACCGTGAATATTACATTTAACAGCTTGTATTTATAACATTCTAGGATAAGATGGCACCAATTTAACTTTAGTAACATACAAGAAATTCTATATCTACAGCATTCCTCTCCCTTCTTTTGTTGTTGTTATGGCAAATTAAGCCTTTACATTTCATATGCCCTATCACATAATTTAATTTTTGCTTTTAAATATATTTGTTATTAAGAAAAATGAAAGACAACATAATTAGAATTATCTAGTCTATCTTATTACTAGCCTTTATACTTGTCCAAGAATTTCCCTTTATTAAGTATCTTTCTTTTTATGTCTGACTTTGAATTATTTACCAGTGTCTTCACTTGGCTTGACTTTCCTTTCCATCTACAGAACTTCCATTAGTATTTTTTATAGGACTGGTCTGGTAGATACAAACTCTCTCAGCTTCTGTTTATTTGAGAATATATGTCTTTTTTTAAACTTTTAAAAATATTTTATTTATTTGTTGTGATTGACTGAAAGTGTACAATCTAGTTTAAATTTGCATGCCTGCATATGTGCAGCTCCTACTGCTCTCCTTGCCTGGTTACAGCACACTCTCCTTTCTGTTCAATACATGTCATATCCTCTTAACAATCTCTTGTTCCCACTTCTCTACCCTCTCCACTCCACTCTAGTAAGAGGCCAGGAGGATGACATCCTGTTGATGCATAGAACCATAAAGTACACACAAGATATGATCATTCTGTGTTGCTGTGTCCAGTCTATTCCTGTCTAAGGAGTTGACATCAGTAGTGGACAGAGCAGCATCAGGTCTGGGGGCCATCCTCACAATGGAACCCCAAGGCCTTCGGACCATCAGTTGCAGTCTTTTAGTGGAGTTCTCAGGATGCACCCCTTTTTATTGTCATGTTGCCAGTGAGACTCAACTTTGTGAGTCCCATCACAGCTGTCATTGGTGGTGGCCGGGCACCATCTGGTTCTTCTGGTCACATGATACAGTCACCCATTCACGTGGGTCTTTCTGTCTTCTGGGTACTATTTCCCCCATGTCATTGCTGTCCTTGGTGATCATCTGTTCCAGCTGATTTGGGACCATTTGGTGATCAGATGGCAGCTTGCTAGCTTTTAAGACCCCAGAAGCCAGTCACCAATATGAATCTGAGAATATTTAAATTCCATGCTTCCTTTATTTCCCTCCTCATTCAAAAATTTATAAACAAATTATTTTGTGACACTGGTTATAATCACTGCACTGTATCAACGTTCTCCACTTCTCTGCCCCAGGTTGCCTGTTTCCTGTCCATTCCTGCCTCCTCTTTCCTTTAGGGCAGGTGTTGCCCATTCGGTCTTACACACATGATTGAAATAAGAAACATATTTCTCTCATGCTTTATCATTTGTTTGATAGGTCTATCTAATCTTTGGCTAATGGATGATCTTTAGGAGTGACTTCGGTTCTGGGTTAAGAGTGTTCAGAGGCTTTTCCTAGTCTCTATCACACCACAAAGTCTGGTCACTTTTGGAATTTGAATTTTGTTCTACATTTTTCTCCTACTCTTTATCATTACCCCTGTCAGAGCAGTTGGCAGTGGTAGTTAGGCACAATCTAGTTGTTCTGTGCTCAGACTGGTGGAGGCTGTGATACTTGTGGTCTGTTAGTCGTTTGGACAAATATTCCCCTTGAGTCTTTTTTTCCCTTAATTCTTTATTGCTGTGGTTGGGTCAGCAACAACAGTAAGTGTATCTTAGATGGCTACTCACAAACTTTTAAAACCCCAGACATTATTCACCAAAGTTGGATGTAGGGCAATTTCTTTATAAACTATGTCATGCCAATTGACCTGGGTGAGCCCCCACCCATGGTGCCTAGACTTCAGCCTTAGTAACTCAGTCCCTTAGTATATTTGGATGTGTCTTTGAAGCAAGGATGGCAAGACCTCATGTTACATACTTTGGACATGTTATCAGGTGGATCAGTCCTCACAGAAGGACATCATTGCTTGGTAAAGTAGAGGGTCAGCAAAAAAGAGGAAGACCCTCAATGAGATGGACTGATACAGTGGCTGCACCAGTGGGCTCAAGCATAACAATGAGTCTGAGGATGGCCTAGGACTGGGTAGTGTCTTGTTCTATTGTACATGGGGTTGCTGTAAGTGGGAACAAACTCAATGGTACCTAACAACAGCAAATGAAACTTCTATGACTTTGCCTTGGTCAGTTTGTGCTGACTTCCCTGTACTGTGTACTGTCTTTCCTTTCATCAAAGTTAACACTTACCTACTTTCTGGTTAGTGATTTCATCACTGCATCCTTCCCCCCTAAACTATCAAAGATTGTTTCTTTCTCTGTGTGTGAACCTTTTTTTGAGTTTTTATAGTAGTGATCTCCTACAATATCTGTCCTTTTGTGATTGACTTAGTTCACTCAGCATAATGCTTTACAGATTCATCCATGTTGTGAGATGTTTTGAGGGTGCTTTTGCTATTTTGAGCAAAGCCCTGGAGTTAAGAACCAGAGACTTCCTGTAAGGCAGGATTTGTGTACAGTGCCTCTGAAGCCTGGGGCAGTTTCAGCTCTGCCTCTCATTAGCTTGATTAGACCCCTTTCCATGTTCCTGAGCTTCTACTTCCTCCTGTGTGAATGGAACTGTTGTGAGAAACAATGCCAGAATACAGGAGCAAGCTGTTTCTGAATTCTAAAGCACAGGCAGAATGCTGTCTATTAGCCAATTGCTGTAAAATTGTTTCTGACTTAAGACAAGCACATGTGTTACAGAGCAGGACTGCTCTGCAGGTTTTGCTTTGGCTGTAATTTTTATGGAAACAGATTGCCTTTCTTTCTGTTGCTGGGTGAGTTCAACCAGCCAACCTTTAAGTTAATAGTTGTCTTAGTTATACAGTACTGCTATAACAAAAATAGTGTCACTATGAGTCAGAATCAACTTGACAGCAGTGGGTATTTTGTTATAACAAAAATACCACAAGTGGGTGGCTGCAACACAAGTTTATTCTTTCAAAGTGTAGTAAGTTAGAAGTGTGAGTTCAAAGCACCAGTTCCAGGAGAAAGTTTTCTTTCTGTTGGATCTGGATGGAGGTCCTTGTCATTAGTCTCCCTGTGGTTAGGAGATTCTCCATGCAGGAGCTGTGGGCCTAAAGAAAACACTGTGCTCCCAGGGCTGCTTTCTTGGTGGTGTGAGGCCTCCATGTCTCTCTGCTGGTTTCTCTCCTTTATATCTCAAAAGAGATTGGCTGAAGACACAATATAATCTTGCAGATTGTGTCCTGCCTTATTAACATAACTGCCACTAATCCCATCTCATTAATGTCATGTTGTTGTTGTTAGGTACCATCGAGTCGGTTCCAACTCATAGCAACCCTATGCACAGCAGAATGAAACACTGCTCTGTCTTGTGCCGAGTCCACAATCATTTTTATGCTTAAGCCTGTTGTTGTGGCTACTGTGTCAATCTTTCTCAACAAGAGTCTTCCACTTTTTCACTGACCCTCCACTCTACTAAGCATGATGTTCTTCTCCAGGGACTGATCTTTCCTGACAACATGTCCAAAGTATGTAAGATGCAGTCTTGCCATCTTTGCTTCCAAGGAGCACTCTGGTTGGACTTCTTCCCGAACAGATCTATTGGCTCTTTTGGCAGTCCATCATACATTCAACAGTCTTCTCCAACACCACAATTCAAAGGCTTCAATTCTTCTTCTGTCTCCTTTGTTCATAGTTCAGCTTTCACATGCTTATGATGTGATTGAAAATACCATGGCTGAGGTCAGTCGCACTTTAGTCTTCCAAGTGACATCTTTGCTTTTCAATACTTTAAAGAGATCTTTTGCAACAGATTTTCCCAATGCTGTGAATCTTTCTCTTGACCGCTACTTCTACGGGTGTTGATTGTGGACCCAAGTAAAATGAAATCCTTGACAACCTCAGTCCTTTCTTCATTTGTGATGATGTTGCTTACTGACTCAGTTGTGAGGATTTTTGTTTTCTTGATGTTGAGGTGCAATCCATACTGAAGGCTGTGGTCCTTGATCTTCGTCAGTAAGTGTTTCAAATCTTCTTCACTTCCCACAAGTGAGGTGGTGTCATCTGCGTAACACAGGTTGTTAATGAGTTGTCCTCCAATCCTGATGCCTCATTCTTCTTTATATAATCCAGTTTCTTGAATTATTTGCTCAGCATACAGATTGAAAAAGTATGGTGAAAAGATACAACCCTGATGCACACCTTCCTGACTTTAAACCATGCAGTGTCCCCTTGTTCTGTTCACGTGACTGCCTCTTGATCCATATACAGGTTCCTTAAGAGCACAATTAAATGTTCTGGAATTCACATTCTCTGCAAAGTTAGCCATAATTTATTACGGTCCACACAGTCAAATGCCTTTGCATAGTCAATGAAACACAGGTAAACATCTTTCTGGTATTCTCTGCTTTCAATCAAGATGAGTCTAATGTCAGCAATGATATCCCTGGTTCCACATCCTTTTCTGAATCCAGCTTGAATTTCTGGCACTTCCTTGTCAATATACTGTTGGAGTCACTTTTGAATGATCTTGAGCAAAATTTTACTTGCATGTGATATTAGTGATATTGTTCGGTAATTTCCACGTTCAACTGGATCACTTTTCTTAGGAATGGGCATAAACATGGATCTCTTCCAGTCAGTTGGCCAGATAGCTGTCCTCCAAATTTCTTGGTGTGGACGAGTGAGTACTTCCAGTGCTGCATCTGTTTGTTGAAATATCTCAATTGATATGTCATCAATTCCTTAGCCTTATTTCTCACCAGTGCCTTCAATGCAGCTTCAACTTCTTCCTCCAGTACCATCAGTTCCAGATCCTATGCTACCTCTTCAAATGGCTGAACATTGACCAGTTCTTTCTGGTATGACTCTATATTCCTTCCATGTTCTTTATATGCTCCTTGAGTCATTTAATATTTTCCCTGTAGAATCCTTCACTATTATAACTTGAGGCTTGACTTTTTTCTTCAGTTCTTTCAGCTTGAGAAATGCAGAATGTGTTGTCTTCTGGTTTTCCATTTCCAGCTCTTTGTACAAGTCATCATAATACTTTGTCTTCTAGAGCTGCTCTTTGAAGTCTTCCATTTAGGTCTTTCACTTCACCATTCCTTCTTTTGCTTTAGCTGCTTGATGTTTGAGAGCAAGTTTCAAAGTCTCTTCTGACATCTAATTTGGTCTTTTCTTTCTTTCCTGTCTTTTTAATGACCTCGTACTCTCCTCATAGTTGATGTGTTTAATTTCACAATTTAATTTCACAATTCTTCTGGTCTTCAGTCATTCGTGATCAACACATCAAATCCATTCTTAAAATGGTCTTTAAACTCAAGAGGGATATACTCAAGGTCATATTTTGGATCATGTGGACTCGTTCTAATTTTCTCCAGTTTGAATTTGAATTTGCATATGAGCAGTTGGCGATCTGTGCCACAGTCAGCACCTGGCAAGATTTACAATACACAGAAAAATCACATCAGATGACAATCGAGGACTCTCACAAAATACTGGCAATCATGGCCCACCCAGATTAACAGACATATTTTGCGTGACATAATTCGATCTATGACAGCAGGCAAGCACAAGCCACTGGTGCCACCGAGGGACCTTTTTGTTATCTGTAATGCTCAGTGCACACCGACCACGCCTTGTCTGGGATGGACACTACTAAAATAATGACCCGCCTGTACAGAGACAATCCCTGGTGGTGACCTTTTCAGTGCGTACATAGAGGCTCAGTGTCCTGTGACACTTTACCTGGGATTCTCAGTCATTGTCCAGAGACTGTAGCAGCTTCATGATGAAAGCCCTGCACCTCCTATCTGTATCTGGAACATTTGCTCACTCTTTCACAAGGTGTAACCTGCCTGAGGACACTTAGGCCCCCCAAGGCGACATTCTTTCCTCTCCACCATGAATCCCAGCTCAAAGGATTTCATGGCTAAGTAGCCCCACTGAAGAATAACTTTTTGTCTAAGGTGCCTTTTTTGTGGAGTCCTTCAAAATTGAACATGTCATCCACCCTTGATTCTGCACAAGGAGAGCTGTTCTTTCTTGCTAGAGAGTTATGTGCCTTCTGCTACTGTCCACATGATCCCACGTGGAACCTGGACGCTTACAGTATGTCAAGAATGTAAAAAACCCAAACCAAATCAGCTGCTGTTGACATGATTTCAACTCCTGGTAATCACATGTGTGTCAGAGTAGAACTCCTCCAAAAGGTTTATAATGGCTTGCTTTTCAGAAGCCGATCATCAGGTCTTTCTCCCAAGATGCCTCTGTTGTGGGTTTGAACTGCCGACCTTTTGGTTAGTAGTCAACTGTAAATTGTTTGCACCACTGAAGGATGGGAGAGGGTGAATGTTGAAACTCCAAGTGGGTCTCTAGGGCCTAGTGGCTAGGGTGATAACTCAGGTGACTTCAGGTCACACATCTTTGTGCTTATTTCCCACCTGGAGTCAGGCAAGAAAATCACATTTCATAGATATGCATGGTCCTGTAACCCCTTTGATATTACCATGGTGCTTCTGAATATTTATAGTTTCAAGAATTTATTTTTGAATATCCAAGTCACTGAATCTGGAATTAGAATTTCCACGTGCCACTAAGTGGACAGAGGGACATGACCTGGCCTTCTAGGTTTTGGTTTAGGCCAGGTTACGTGATGACCTGGAGAGTCCCCGGGTGCTGCAGATGGTCAGCATACTCAGCTGACAGCTGGAAGGCGGACAGTTGAAGCCCATCCAGAGGTGCCTTGGGAGAAAGATTTGGTGATCTATTTCCTAACAATCAGCCGGAGAAAACCCTGAGGAGCACAGGTCTACTCTGCCACCTGTGAGGTCATCATGAATCAGAGCTAATTTGATGGAAACTGGAAAGAAATCACCTGAAACACATTTTAGAGAAATTTATTTTCTGGTTCTTTTTATTTTAAAATACAAAATTGTACTTTGCTAAAAACAGTTAAGTAGGAACAATGCTACAAAACACCAGATTTAAGGATTTGTTAGTAGATGACTGTGACTAGTGTTCATTGAGTACCTGTCTTGTCTTTGGCACTGAGAATGCAGTGATGGGTGTTGTCTTGGTCACTTACTGCTGCTGTAACAGAAATGCTACAAATGAGTGGCTTCACCAAAGAGAAGTTTATTCTGTCACAGTCCAGTAGGCTAGAAGTCCAAATTCAGAGTGTTGGCTCCAGGGGAAGTCTGTTGGCTACAGAGGAAGGCCCTTGTCATGAGTCTTCCCTTGGTTTGGGAGCATCTCAGTGCAGGAACTCCGGACCAAAGGACTTGCCTTGGTCCTGGCACTGCATTCTTGGTACTATGAGGTCCCTTGTTCCATCTGCTCGTTTCTCTCTTTTGTATCTGAAAAGAGATTGGCTTTAAAGACACTATCCAGTCTTGTAGACCTCATCAATATAACTGCCACTAAACCATCTTATTAAGTGATACTGAAGAATTTACAACACACAGGACATCAAATGACTAAATGATGGACAGTTATACAGTACTGGGAATCATGGCTCAGCTGAAATGATACATGTGTTTTTTGGGGGACATAATTTAATCCATGATGGGTATGATTTGTTGTTTCCCTGGGGCAAGGGGGGCAGACCACTGAGGGATCTGTGTGTCACAGATAGCAGATGCAGAGACAGAGGTTTCAGGTTGTGAGTAAAGGCTGCAGGATGGCTCAGGAGGGATCTGAAGGTCTGCAATGATCTAGCAGGACCTTGCTGGATGATACGACAAAGGTAGACTTGTGTCCTTGTCTCCTCAAGCTGTTGGAACCCTGAGGGCTAGTCGTTCTCCTCTCTGTGCTTCCATGGGCACCCATCAGACACCTGTTGTGGACCCATGTGCTAACGTCCCAGGCTTGCATGGTCTCCAGCTTTAAGTCTGTCTTTGAATTGCTGTCTTCCCCTCCCTCTAATCATAGCTTAGAGCCAACATGTCTCTGTTCCAGTTTACCCCAGTGGGGGAAGAAAATGGGGAGTCACACCTCCAGCTCTCTGCACTTCTGCTCCCATCAGCCTGACACATGGGGCACAACTCTGGCTCCTTTCTGTCTTTTGCAATTTGAGGTCACCCTGGGAGTGTGCCCTTCTGGAAGACTAGTTGAAATTCCGTTCTTACATGCTTGGTTCTCAGCTTAGAGCTGGGAGGTGTATCTGTGGCTCCCTGTTCTAGTTCACCAGTGTCCAGCAACCCATGTAAGATGTCTCACTACTGATTCCCTTTGCAAGAGTGGTCCTGAGGATTGACTTGAAGGAGGTATCCTCCTGCCAGAGCCCAGGTGGGGTAGTGGTTAAGAGACTTAAAGATAGCAGTTCAAATTCACTGGCCTCTCTTTGAAAGTCCTATGGGCAGTTCTATTCTGTTGTATGGGGTTGCTGTGAGTTGAAATCCACTCAGTGGCGTGGATTTAGTAGTCCTGCCAGGGAGAAGTTTCTAAAACACTGACTTCACAGGTATTTAAACAGAGACTTACAGTGGGTTTTATGACACCCTCTCTAGCAGGTTCTGCAAATCTTCAGGTTGTTGGGGCTGCTCTTACAGCAGCTCAGGCTGTGCTCTGTTCTTACTCGATCTCCCTTCCAGAAAAGAGGCCAGAACCCCGGGGACCTCATTAGGTTCCTAGGAAGATGTACAGCTAGCTATCCAGCTTCCTAATCTGACCCACAAGGTAAAATTTCATCATGGGGTCAAAGGCATCCAGGCCTGTGGTCTCAGAGATGCTGGACTTGGTCATGTTTATGTCAGGGCCTGTCTTGAAACTTCTTTGACAATTCATTGAGAAACATTCTGACTGAAATACAGATTTAGGGCTGTGAGTCCTCTGTCTCAGGTGTTTCCCAAATATGTCATTGATTCTACTATGAGGCTTTTAATCTGATCATAAACCTCTCCCTCTGACCAGAGACAGGGCCTGGGACTTCTCAGAGTCAGTTTGTGAAGACATGAATCAGAGGCTGGAAGAAAACACTGTATCTGAAGATACTCCCTTCACTAGACCTCAATTTTAGAAGCAGAGAGGAACCAGGCCATTTCATCACAGCAGAACATCAGGAGAAAAAGGCAACTCCTAAGGCAGTGAGGGACACTTCTAGGATGATCCAGTGTTCTAACGACAAACTCCCTCTTGCTGAAAGTTGGGTCACCCAGGTCTAGTTCTACAACCGTTGTCCTAGAGTCCACAGAACAGAACTGTGTGGCTAGTGTCACTCCCAAGAGTTATGCCCAGCAGCATGGAATGGCCCCTGTTCTTCTTCTCACATGTCACTGTGCCTCTCTGGCATCTGGCTTTGGTGGCTGCTGAAGTCCTTTCTGTAGACTCCCCTAGCATCATATCACACCTCTAATGTCCAAGAAGTCCCTGGGTGATGCGAATGCTTAGAGTGCTCAATTGTTATTGGAAGGTTGAGGATTTGAGTCCTCCCAGAGACACCTTGGAAGAAAGGCTTGACGACTGACTTCTAAAAATTCAGCCACTGAGCTCCAGAAGAAAACAGATAGTAAAGTTTAGAACAGAACTAAATGAATTAGAGAATAGATGAACAATTGAAAAAATTAACAAAACCAAAAGCTGGTTCTTTGAAAAGATTAACAAAATTGATAAACCATTGGCTAGACTTACAAAAGAAAAATAGGAGAGGAAACAATCTGAGTAAGAAATGAGATGGGAGATGTCACAAGTGACCCAACTGAAATCAAAAGTATCGTAACAATACTATGAAAGACTGTACCATAACAGATTTGAAAACCTAGATGAAATGGACAAATTTCCAGATTCATATCACCCACCAAAATTACCATACGGAGAAGTAGAACAAATTAACAAACCCATCACAAAGGAAGAGATTGAAATAGTAATAAAAAAACTACCAACCAAAAAAAGTCCTGGTCCAGATGGCTTCACTGGAGAATTCTACCAAACTTTTAGAGAAGAGTTAACTCTAATACTACTGAGGCTATTTCACAGCATAGAAAGAGATGAAATACTCCCAGATTCATTCTGTGAAGCTAGCATAATCCTGATATCAAAGCCAGGAAAGATCCTTTAAAAATTCAGCCCTTGAAAACTCTATGGAGCACGTATCTCCAAAATACATGGGGTCACCAGGAGCTGGAGTCAACTTAATGGAAAGTGGTATCATGTCCAGACTAGGTTCTGCTCAAGTTTGGTTTCCTAACCCCACTGCTCTGGAACTGAGAGTTACTTGCCTTGCTGACTAGGTACCCAGGATGGATTCCTTGGTTAGAGACAGCTTGGGTTTCTCATTTCTATCTTGGATGTGATCTCTTTGTGGGGGTGGGGAGAGTGGAGAAAGCCATCCAGGCATTTTGTTTATGGACCCTAGGGCTGCCTGTGGATTCCTGACTTGGAGTCCTTGTTTCTGAACCAGCAGAGACAACAAAAAGTATTGCTGTCGAGCTGATACTCCTGCTTAAAGGGCTAGGGCAGGCACTCAGTTTCTGTGTGTATAGTGATGCTCATTAGATGTTTTGGAGATAAATAGATAAGTGAACAATGAAGAAGTAATGTGCAGTAGGTAGACAGGCTATTTGTGCCCTTATCTGCAGCAGGGTCCGCTACCAGCTGGGCTCTTTTTACTTACAGATTGTCTCTGGACTGATACCTCAGATACACTCAAGTTCTAGGGTCTGAATATGGAGGCCAGAGCTTATTAAAATTCTCTCCTGTCTTAGTCTCCTAGGACTTCTGTAACAAAAAACTACAAAGTGGGTGGTTTTAAAGAACAGAAAGTGAGGGTATTAGCTGTGTTGATTCTTTCTAAGGGCTCTGTGTGAGAAGCTCTTCCATGACAGTCTCCTGGCTTCCAGTGGCTTCTGGCAGTTCTTGGTGTTCTTTGACTTGTGCCTACCTCTGTAAGCACATGATGTCTTTCTTCTGTTTCGCTGTCTCTTGTCTCTTTTATAATAACATGAATCATGTAGGGCTAGGACCCGTATAGCACCAGTGTAACGTCGCATTAACCTTCAAAGACCCTATTTCCAGGTATCAAGGGTCAGGACTTCAACATGTCTTTTTGGGAAACATGATCCAATCCATAGCACCATCTGTTCATCTTCTTCTTTTTTATTATGATTGAATGAAAGTGTATATTCCCATATAAATTTGCATGCCACCTGTATGCAGCTCCCACTACTCTCCCTGCCCGGTGACAGCACACTCTTCCTCTGTGCTCCATACATGTCTTATCCTCCCAGCAATCTCCTATCCCCTTCTTTCCACCCACTCCCCTTCCTCCAGTAAGAGATCAGCAGGACAACATCCTATAGATGCATAGAACCATAAAGTGCACACATGATATGGTCACTCTGTGTCACCAAGTCCAATCCATTCCTGTCTGAGAGCTGATCTCCATTATGATTTATGGACAGGGGCAGCATCAGGGCCAGGGGCCATGCTCCCAGGGTAACTCCAAGGCCCATGGACCATCAATTGTGGTCTTTTAATGGAGGTCTCAGGATGCACCCCTTTTTATTCTTGTATTGGCAGTGAGACTCAGCTTTGTGAGCTCCATCACAGCTATCACTGGTGGTGGCTGGGCATGATCCGGTTCTTCCAGTCACAAGTCAATGTAGCCACCCACTCACTTGAGTCTGTCTGTCTTCTGGGTTCTCTCTCCCTCATGTTGTTTTGGTCCTTGGTGATCACCTGTTCCTGCTAAGTTGGGACCATTTACTGTACCCTTAGATGGCAGCTTGGCATCTTTTAGGACCCCAGGTGCCATTCACCAATGTGGGGTGCATAGGGCTCTCTTAGCAAAATGCTAGTTGTGCCAGTTGGCCTCAATTTCTCCTGAGAGCATGGTCCCCAGCTCCCTGCCCCAGCTACTCTGTCCTTGTAATATTGAATTAAGATGGGAAGAGTAATTGTGTTATGTTGAAGTTAATACTGATCTTCTTTCTAATGTGTGCTGTCCCAGATTTCACCCAACCAAGTTTCTATCAGCTATCTAATCCAAACCCTCTCCCCTCTCTCTCCCTCTCTCCCTTCCTCCCTCCCTCCCTCCCCACCCTTGCAGCCATCAAAGAGTCTTTTCTTGTATACATGAGTCTGTTTTTAAGTTCTCATTCTAGGGGTCTCACACAATATTTGTCCTTTTGTGGCTGACTACTTTCACTCAACGTAATGTCTTCCAATTGAAACCAGGTTATGTTTCCTAAAATCGTTGTTGTTCTTTGTCATTGCACAGTGTTCCATTGAGTATATGTACCATAGTTTACCTATCCATTCCTCTGGTGTTGAGCATCTGGGCTGATTTCATCTTTTTGCTATTGTGGATTGTGCTGCAATAAACATTTGTGTGCATGTATCAGTTAGTGTGGATTACCTTGATTCTGTAGGATATATTCCCAGCAGTGGGATTACTGGGTCAAATGATATATCTAGATCCAGCTTTCTAAGGAAGTGTCAGATTGCTTTCCAAAGAGGTTGCACCATTTTGCAATCCCACCAACAGTGTAGCAGAGTTCCAGTTTCTCCACAGCCTCTCCAGCATTTATTGTTTTGTGTTTTTTGGATCATGGCCGACCTTATTGGGGTGAGATGGCATCTGATTGTAGTTTTGATTTGAATTTATATAATAGCTAATGATCATTTCCACATGGTCATAGAATGACCTCTTCTTAAATTAGCAATTTTTTAGATGTTGTCCTTGCCCCATGGATGAATGAAAAATATTTCTAAGAAAGCAAACAACTTCCAGTGGCTAAAGCTAATCCAGAGAATGGCTTAGATACAGATACACACACACATACACTCACTTACCAATACATGTACACATATGTACATCCACGTGCCCGTACATTCACACTCCTCCCCCACCTTTTCTTCCTGTTGTATGTTCTCAGGATGTTTCTGTATGCTCTGGAGGTCAGATTCTCTAGGCTGCAGCAAGAAATCTGAAGTCTTGGTGATAGTGATCTGAGACATGGGATAGGGAATTACACATTTTGGGTCATCTGTGGGGCCTCTGGAAGTGCAACACTGGGAGCACTGCTGGGTCCCTCGGCTTTCACTTCCATCCCTCTTGGATCTCCATAGGACCTCCGACCACATTCCTCTCCAACCTCAGGCTTCCACCACATGTCCTGCCCCCAGGTGATTTTGTCCCTGCATGTGTAGGGGAGTACCCCATCTACCTCCCTGCTGTGGTACTCACCTCCCCAAACTCAATGTTGGTTTGTTTTCAGAATTTTGTTTGCCAAGAAGATGTCAGGGCCAGGGGTGGAAGCCGTATAAAATCTGTGGAAGTCAGAACCTTTTCAGGTGCCCCTGTGTCAAGTTTCCTAGTGCTGCTATAACAGAAATATCACAAGTGAGTGACTTTAGAGAACAGGAATTTATAGTCTCTTAGTTTTGGAGGCTGGATGTCCAAATCAGGGCATTGGCTGTTGGGGAAGTTCCCTTCTTGTTGTTAGCCCTGGGAGTTCCTTGGCTTGTAGACAACTCCTCACATGCTGTCTGTCTTCCCCCTGGTGTATCTGTCTGTCTATTCTGCTCATTTTATACAGACACCACCGGGAAGTGCTTATGTTTAGGACCCACTCTACTGGTCTGACCACATTAACAAAACAAAAGAGAACTCCTATTTCAAAATAGGCTTCTATTTACAGGTACCAAAGGAAAAACGAAAAAGCCAAAAAACTCATTGCTGTCAAGTCATAGTGACCCTACAGGACAGAATAAAACTGCCCCATAGAGTCTACATGGAGTACCTGTGGATTTGGGCTAATGACCTCTTAGCAGTTGTATCACTTCACTGCTATGCCAAAAGGAAACTGCAGGCACAGCGGCTAGGAATTCCACATTCTTTTGATGGCGGCAGGGGAGCGGGGAGGATACACCTTGTTTTCTAACTAGTATTCAGATGGTATGCTTTGTTGTTTTCCTTTTTCATTCTTAAGGGAGCTTCTTCCCAACATTTTTGCCTGAAGTAATCAGAGTGGAATCATTTTGTCTGCTGAGAAAGGATTGAAAATGGAACATAATGAGTGATATTTATTGAGCTTTCGATTGTGGTGGGCACTTAGGCCTAGTGCTTTTTAGATGTGCTCATATCTAATTCTCACAAAAATACTGCACAGCTCTGTTATTTCTCCATTTTATCAAGGAGCAAACCGAGGCTCATGAAGGCAGCTTCTACACTAAAGAACCAGTATTTGAACCTTAGCTGGAGCAGGGACTACCACTGCTTCTAGGCCAGGCTCAGGAGCACTGAGGTGTTTTGTGTTCTGTCCTTTCCACGATTTACAGTGGTCACAAGCCTGCAGTCTGCTACCTGCCTATCAGTTTGCAGTACGAATGGTGGCTTGTGTGTTGCTATGATGTTGGAAAGTAGCCATGGTGGTGCAGTGGTTAAGCACTCAGCTGCTAACTGGAAGGTCAGCATTCAAACTCACCAGCTGCCCTGTGGGGGAAAGATGGGCAGTGTGCTTCTATAAGGATCACAGCCTTAGGAACCCTGTAGGACAGTTCTACTCTGTCCTATAGACTTGGTATGAGTTGGAAGGCTTGATGGCAATAGGCATGATGCTGGAAGCTGTACTACTGGTATTTCAAATATCAGCAGAATCACTCCTAGCATAGTTTCAGATGGGCTTCCAGAAGGAGACAGATTAGCAAGGCCTGGTAATCTGCTTCCAGAATTAGCCAGTGGAAAGCCCTGTAGATTGTAATAGAACACCGTTCAACTTACTTGATTTGGACGCCATCAGGAAAGATCCACCCCTGGAGGGACACATTGTGTTTGGTGACATGGAGAGGCAGGTAAGGGAGACCGTCAGTTGAGATAGATTGGTACAGTGGCCACAACGATGGACTCGAACATGCTGGTGATGAGGAGGGTGATGCATGATCGGGCA
This sequence comes from Heterohyrax brucei, assembly GCA_028571685.1. NCBI lineage: Eukaryota > Metazoa > Chordata > Mammalia > Hyracoidea > Procaviidae > Heterohyrax > Heterohyrax brucei. The sequence goes on from CM053140.1 coordinate 36,058,992, forward strand.
GCATTTCGTTCTGTTGGACATCGGGTCATTGTGAGAGGGAGAGGAAGCAATAGCAGTTAGTAACAATGGTAATAGCACAAGTCTTACGTAGATAGTGTCTTAGTCATCTAGTGCTGCTGTAACACAAATACAAAAGGGTGGCTTTAACAAACAGAACTTATTTTCTCTCAGTTTGGCTAGGAGTCCAAATTCAGGGTGGCAGTTCTAGGGGACGGCTTTCTCTGTGTTGACTCTGGAGAGGGTCCTTATTCCTTGGTTTCCTTCCTGTGGCGTAGTGTCTCTCTTCTCTTGTCTCTGCTTCATAGTTGGCTTGTTTAATCTATTTTGCATTTCAAATGAGATTTACTCAAAATACACCCTATTCTAATCCTGTCCATTAATGTAGCAAAGACACCTCATTCCCCAGTAGAATTATAGCCACAAATATAAAGGGTTAGGATTTACAGCACAGATTTTGGGGGCATACAATTCAATCCATAGCAGTCAGCATGTTGGGAAAATTAAGGTTGGCCCATTCCCTGCAACAAGGTCTTTTGTATCACATCAAAAGAGTCCCTTCGAGTTGTTCCTTCTACCTGCACACATGTCATTAGACACAAGGGGAGATGGATGAACCCAGAGCTACTTGCTGGTGGTGGGGCTGCATTGGAAGGGACTGGGACCCTCCTCTTCTCTCTCCTTGACTTTCTGCTCCATCCAGAGCACCGTCCACTTTTCTCAAATTGCAGAAATCTTTGTAGCCTCTTTTATAACGCAGAACCAGACTTCAGGATTGAAATTGCTCCAGAATTGGGTTCCAGTGACCCGGGAACTCATGCAGGGTTGCCAGCAGAGCAGACTTGTTGGAGATTTATGTTGCGTTTTCTGACACAACGATGGCTTTCTTTTGTTTCTTGGAGCGGCTAGAGAGTGCTTGCCAAGACAATGGCCTCAGTAGGAGCAGACCATTTTCTCTTGCTCTTCTTTTTTTTTTTTTTTCTCTTTCCCAATTTATTTTCAGGTCAGAGCCTCACGAGGTTGCTGGCGCTGTGAAATGTGACAGACTCACCATCTGAACAAACAGACTGTCCAGGAACAGGTTTTATTTGGCGCACAAGTCGATGTGACAGGCTGGGAAAATCCCCAGTCTTTCCATTTTGTCTTTGGCTGAAAGAGTTTGGTTCAGCTCAACAAATATTAATTGAGTGCCTGCTTTGTGCCAGGCACCAGGGCTCCAGAGTTGTGTGAAACCTGCTCCTGGGCTGGAGCAGAAACACGGACTTATTCTAAATGTGTGTCCTAACCACCCCAGAACACCTATGGAACCCACTGCTGGCCATCTGGCACCCACAGTTGTGCTCACTGCTTTAGCGGCTAACCTGTCAAAACTCTTCCATAACTGTGGGTGCATGTGAGTGCCCCACTGTTTGGATCTGTGTCCATCTGAGTTGTGGAGCATGTACCTGGCCAGTTGCTAAATGAATGTCATCCCTGGTAGAGGCACATAGAAAGTATAGTCAGTCTGGATGGAAGGGATAGCTGGGAGTTGAGGGTTTGGGAAGGTTGGGCTAAACTGTGAGGGAGCTTGGCATACAGAGCAGGAGTGGGCAGACAGTGTAGGCAATGAGAAGCCGTAGAGACAGCTGTGCAAGGACTGAAGCATGGTGCGTTTATATGGTGGGGTTGGACAGGGCAATGGAAGGTGGTGCCAGGGTGGACAGTGGGTACAGGATAGAGGGTAGTGCCCGGATAAACAGAGGGTGTGGGATGGAGGGTAGTGCCAGGGTGGATAGTAAGGAAAGAATGGAGGGTAGTGATGGGGTGAGCAATGGGAACAGAGTGGAGGGCAGTGATGGCATGGACAGTGGGAACAGAGTGGTGGGCAGTGATGGGGTGAACAGAGGGGACAGAGTGGAGGGTAGTCCCAGGGTGGACAGTGGGTATGGAATGGAGGGTGGTGTCAGGGTGGATAGTAGGGACAGAGGGTGGTGTAATAACAAGGTGGACAATGGGGACAGAGTGGAGGACACTGCCAGGGTGGACAGTGGGTACAGCGTGGAGAGCAGTGCCAAGGTAGACAGTGGGGACAGAGTGGAGGGCAGCACAGGGTAGACAGTGAGGACAGAGCATAGGGCAGTGCTGGGGTGGACAATGGTGACAAAGACAGACTAGCACATAGGCCTGGGCAGCGTCTCATTCTGCGGTATGTGTGGTCGTCATGGGTTGGAACTGACTGACAGCAACTAACAACAGCCCCTTCTCAGACACTGTGATGGGCCGAGGTGCAGCTTCTGCAAGGGGAGGTGCTACCTGGAGAGCATCACCTGCCTGGCTGGCCGCAGAGCATCGCCCACACCCCAACTATTCTGTTTTGGCAGGACAGTGTGGAGGGAGTGTTCTGTGGAATGTATCTTGGAAATTCTCAGATGAATTGCACCTTGGAAGCAGGGAACTGACTGATGACTTTTTTGTCAAAACCTTCACCTTCTCAAAATTAAAGATTTCTTCTTAAGAAATATCTAGTACCACCTGCCTCTCTCATTTTTGGTCTTAAAGATTCTTTGGATCTGAAAAGTATCCCCCACTGGCCCTACCATTTGCCCTTGGAGTTGGAGTACCAGGTTTGTTTTTTTGTTTTGGTTTTTTAATAAAAACAGCGAGTTACAAAGACAAAATGGGAGCAAGTGCAACAACACTCTTTTTTTTTTTTTTTAACATCTATCGTATGTTAGGCCACCTCTACCACTGGGAACCTAATGTCACATAAGTCAGAGCCATTTTCTGCCTCTCACAGTTTGTATTCTAGTGAGGGAGAGATAACAATAGATCAGCAAATAATTAACCAAGGTCGTTAGGTTGATGGGAAGCACTATGAAGCCGAAGAGGAGGTGCTGGGAAAGAGAGTCTCACTGGGAAGGGGAGGGAGCCACTTACTTTGGGGGCTGGTCACTGAGGTGGGACCTTTAAGGAGAGACCAGAAGGAAGGGAAAAAGGCAACCCTGTGAAGGGCTGGGAAAGGGGCTTCAAGCAAAGAGAACAGCAACTGCAAATATCCTAAAATGGGAAATACTGTGCTGTGTTCCAGGGCTGAGAGCAGGCCCAGGCGGCCAGAGCCCGGAGATCAGGAAAAAGGCAGCAGTTGTGAGCAGGAGAGGGGTTAGAGGCTGGACCACCTGGGACATCGGGGTTGCCACTAGAAGCTCTGAGGATCAATTCCTAGGTTTCTTCTAGATTTTAGTGGGCAGGAATGCAGGCTGGGTGGGTGGTGATTTCAGCTGTCCAGGTGAAGAGAAATGGACAGCTTAGAGGTATTCTTAAGGATTAGAACCAACAGAATTTGTAGGCTTTTGACTCAAGTGACCAGGTGACCAGTGGTGCAGTATATTGAGAGAGTGAAGCCTGGGGAGAAACAAGTATAAGGAGGCAAATAAATCTATTTTGGACATATTTATGAGATATGAGCTTTTTTAAAAATATATCCAAATGGAGAGGCCAAGTAGGCAGTCAGATATTGGAATCAGGAATTCAGAGAATTCTGATTTGAGGTGTAAATTTGGAAGTCATCAGGTTGGCATTTGAAGTTATGAGTCAGGAGGGGATTACTGCAGGAAAAAGTTTAGAGAGATCTGGGAAGAGGGCCAGGATGGAATCCTGCAGTGCCTGAACATTTAGAGGTCAAGACAAGGGGCAGAAGATGGTGAAGGGGACAGAGAAGGAAGGTCCAGGTGCTGTGTGAAGAATCCAGGTCTGCATAGAGGGAGACAGATTTGAGCAAGAGGAATAGGTCAGCTCTGTAGAAGGCTGCCGAGGAACACAGATGGAAAGAAGGATGCTATTGGATTTGGTGACCTAGAGGTTGACAGTGGCTGTGTAGAATCTGTAGTGAACAGGGGGAGAACAAAAGGGTGGGCATGGGAGTGAACTACCAGAGAGAGAGAGTTGGAAGGAGGAAGGAAGAAAATTAATTTTGAGTGACTGATGATGCAGAAGAAGCAATTTTTGGCCTGAGATCTTCAGCAAAGTGAGAGAGGCTGAGATGCAGAATAAAATTTGAGACTTGAGCTGGATCAAAGCAGGGATGCCTGTTTTGTCACAACGGGAGGGAAGATAGAGGGGATGAGGGCATCTTGCTGTTGGATTTCATGCCAATTAATTGGAGGAGCCTAGAAACAAGAGATGGGTTTGGGGATAGGTGGAAGCCCTAAGCCATGATACCTGATTGTATGAAAGGCCAACCAGAAAAAGAATTTTTCTCTCTCAACCTGGTGAAGTGTTTTTTTCCTTTCAAAGAGCAGATGGCTTTCGAGTCATGCTCACCAATGTCTGCCCTGCATTTGAAAAAGTAAGTGGTATGTAGATGAAGCATGAAGAGATGGCTTGTCAGCCTGGTGCTCATCTGGGAGCATCTCAGCATCATGCTGTTAGGTCCAAGTTCTAGAGCTTAAACTTTCCCTGTTTGCATCAAGAAGGGACATCTGCTGTGGCTGCAGGTCTGATATGTAGGGTGATGACTCCTGCCAGTCAAACCCACTAGAGATAGACACACGAAAATAGATGGCAGAAAAAATGTCTTCCTCATAATTGCAGTGGTGATATTCCCTACCAAGAGCACCCCCATTTCCCATAGCAACATCTCATCAAAAGAAGGCTCAGTGTGCAAGGGGCTGGAGCAAAGGGTGGGAGATTGTTGCAGGGTTGGGCAGTTGGTGCCATGGAAAGGTAGGAGAGTCACTGCTCTTCTGCAGGTACAAAGGCCTCTCCCAGGACTGCCAAGTTCATGTCTTTTGGTCTTAGGGTTTCTCTCATCTGGATAGCACTGGACAAGCAGTGACAACCTCTCTGCCTTCTTGGAAAGTTCTTTGTCTTTGGTCATTGTCCTTCTTTAAACAATTAGGTTCCTGCTTCCTAAACTGTAGCCTAATCTTGTCCTGTTCCCCAGACTTGGTTCATGCATTCATTTGTATTCATCCATTCATTCAACAGATATTTTAATGTCTTCTAAATATCAGGATGTGTGCTCATTGCAAAAGATGCAACAAAGGGCAAGATGGATGAGTTCTCTCCTTTTATTGTGTGTGTGCATGTTTGCTAGTTAAAGTCAGAAAAATCCCTTATGAGTTTTGACTTCTCTAGGCAGGGGCAACTTCTGATTGTTTACTCAACAGCCAATCCCCTCTCTTTCATGCTATAGGATCTCAGTTGTGTTCAGGCATCATCTGGCGAGATTTTTCCAAAGAGGCCAGGAGCCCTCTGCAGCCCTGTGGGCAGCAGGGGAGGAAGTCAGTCTTGACCAGTCTAAGCCCATCATGCCAGTAGTTGGTTTAGGGGTGGCCTATAACATCTCATGCCAATGAGATGTGCAGCAGCTTCTGGGAAAATGACCTAGCTTTTAAAAAGAACTAGAAGAGTCCTTTCTTCTAGACTTCTAAAAATGTGATGATCGGAGCTTCTGTGGTCACCCTGTGGCTGTGTGTGCTTTCTGCTGGAGGTCAGAGAGGCTGAGCTGAAAGAAATAACCCAGGTTGTTGACGAAGTTGCTAATAGCCACCCTGCCCCAAGACCTCTAGATAAGTGAGGTGATAGTTTCTTTTAGGGACAGTACTTCGGGCTAGATTCTCTGTTATGTGCTGTCCCAAGTATCCTAAATGATTTTGATACTTTGCTTTTGTATTTGTGTACTGTCAACACTATCTCTTTGTTTTAACCCTTTTCTGGATTCCTTGTCTATCACCCGTCTGTCAATTTGTCATACTGTGGTGGCTTGCATATTGTTATGCTGGAAGCTATGCCACCAGTATTTCAAATACTAGCAGGCCACCTGTAATAGACAAATTTCAGCAGAGCTTCTAGACTAAGACAGACTGGAAAGAAACACCTGGTGATCTACCTCTGAAAATCACTGAAAACTCTATGGAGCGCAACAGAACATTGTCCAACATAGTGCGGGGAGATGAGCCCTCTAGACTGGAAAAACAAAAACCCATTGTTACCAACTTGATTGTGAATCACACAAAGCCCGTCAAAATACACAGTGGCTGCAACAATAGACTTGAGCAGACCAGCAACAGTGAAGATGATGTGGGATGAGCAGTGATTTGTTCTGTTGTAAGTGAGGTTGTCGTGAGTTGGAGCAGACTTGTTGGCAACTAGCAACACTGTTCTTTGGGTTGTGCTCCATTCTGCATTCAAGCATTTTCACCTCCCAATTGTGAGACACTTAAGGTAATCTTTGATTTTCTCTCCTACTCGCTTTCTCCAGCACAGCACCTGGCTGGTCCAGTGCCTTTCATGCAGAAGGATATCAGTAAGGGCTTGTTGAATCGAATTTGAGTTTTTAGGACAGGAGTTTAAATTTAGAGACTGCCCATGGGCTTCTGAGAAATTGCTGAAAGCCAATCAGTGGCCCAAAGGGAAGATGAGCCTATCAGAGCTTGTACAACTGAGCTAGGCAGACAGCTGTGTGGATGAACGTGCCCCGTGTGAGTGCCGGGGAAAATCTATCATGTGTCTTCAGCACTGTTTTTATTGGAAAATCCATTTATAAATAATCTGGACAAATAAAGTAAAAGGCATTTTATTGGGATTCAGAAAAATTCATGGCTACCGAATGCTGGAGCAATCTAGTTCTGCCAGTACTGAGAAGGCTGCCAGGCCTTTCCCCATCTCGGGGGACACTGATGCTCCAGGGGCCACCCCAGGACTCAGAGTCTCTTTCTGACTTCTCTGTACCCTGGGCATGAAAATGTCTCTCTCTTTTACAAACTCACATTTATAGAATGTGTTGGCCGAGCAGATTTATTGCTCTTTTAACCCAGGTAATTGACAGAGAAGGAGGAAGAAGATGCACTTTTGTAGACTGTTCCTTCTCTTCATTTTCTTGCTGGAGGACACAGGGTGGTGGGAAGAATGGCTGCAGGTGGTGGGAAAGGCTGGCTTGGACACTGCCTGCCCTTTTTCAGCCTGCTTTCACACCCTTGAGCTTAAAGTGTGTCCTCTGGGTGTCTTTCTATTTCAGGTATCATTCTAATTTCGTGATTGTTTCTTTAATGGAACGGCAGCTGGGAGAGTCTGTCATTCTTTTTACTACAGGTACCATCATTTATTGAGCACTTACTGTATACCATGTTCTATGTAGAGAACTTTTGATGGTTCATCTCAACTGGACTTCACAGCAGACCTCTGAGCACAAACATGAGACTTGGTGACTTTAAGCAACTTGCCAGGGTCATAGAGGTTATAAGTTTATAAGGGATTGGGATTAGAACCCAGGTCTGTGCTCAGACCTGAGCCAATCTTTTACCCATGGTAATTTCTTTCTTAGAGCCTCACCTTCTCCCACTGAAATCACAATGATCATGCTTTTCTTTTTCTCTTTTAATTTTTAGTTGTGATTAAGTGATAGTTTACCATCCAAGTCAATTTACCATATAATCAAACCCCATACACACAGCTCTCTGCAACTCTAGCTGCTTTCCCAATCCCTGGACAGCACACTTCTCCTTTCCACCCTGTAGTTCCCAAATTCATTCAGCCAGCTCCTGTCCCCTGCTCTCCACCCCTCCATCTCATTTCTACAGAGGATCTGTGCCAACTGCCTCATGTAGCATAGTCCAGTACAGTTTTTGTGTGAAGAGTTGTGTTCAGTACTGGTTTCAGCTCTGGGCTAGCATCGAATCCAGGGGCCATGCTCTCGGGATCCTCCAGGATGTTAGACCATCAGGTCTATTCTTGTAATAGAATTCTGGATCTCCACACCCATTTTTCTCCTACTGTCAGGGAGTCTATGTTATGTTCCCTGTCAGGGCACTCTTTGGTGGTGACCAGACACCATCTAGTTTTTCTGGTCTCATATTGATGTAGTCTCTGGATCACATGGCCCCTTCTGTCACCTGGCCTTATAGTCTCCATTTGTCTTTGATGTCCTTCATTCTCCTCTGTTCCAGGTAAATTGGGACTGATTGATGCTCCATAGATGGCAGCTTGCTAGCTTTTAAGACCCCAGACACCACTCACCCAAATGGGATGCAGAATGTTTTTTTTTTTTTTTAATTTTTATTTAACATAACTGAGTGAAAATGTACATTCACATATAAATTTACATGCCCCCCCATATGCAGCTTCCACTGCTCTCCCTGTCCGGTGACAGCACACTATTCCTCTCTGCTCCATACATGTCTCATCCTCCCAACAGTCTCCTTTCCCCTCCTCTCCACCCACTTACCTTCCTGCAGCCAGAGGTCAGCAAGATGATATCCTATAGATGTATAGAACCATAAAGTGCTTCCAATATATGGTCACTCTGCCTTGCCAAGTCCAATCCATTCCTGTCCAAAGAGTGGACCTTTGTTATAATTTATGGGAAAGGGCAGCATCAGGGCAGGGGGCCATGCTCTCAGAGGAACCCCAAAACCGCTGGACCATCAATTGAGGTCCTTTAGTGGAGATCTCATGATGCACCTCTTTATTCTTGTGTTGCCAGTGAAACTCCTCTCTGTGAGCTCCATCGTGGCTATCACTGGTGGTGGCCGGGCACCATTCGGTTCTTCCGGTCCCAAGTCGATGTAGGCACCCACTCTTGTGGGTCTCTCCGTCTTCTTGGTTGTCTTTACATGTCATTTTGGTCCTCAGTGAGCATCCATTCCTGTTGAGTCAGAATGTTTTCTTAAAAGAAAAAAAATTAGTTATGCCAGTTGACCTAGCTGTCCCCAGAAGCTATGGTCCCTAGACTCCTGCCCCTGCTTCTATGACCTTCAAAATGTTGGGTTGTATTTGGGAAACCTCCTAGCTCTTGGTATTGTCCAGCAATGTTGTGGTCATGTTTCTCAAGCAAACTTGGATACAAACTGCCTGGCCCAAAGTAAGCAAGCAATAAATATTTATTGAAGATATAAACCAATGAATCAGACCATGAGTCAGCCAACAGGATTGGTCCTGTATCAGTTGACTGTTCTGGGCTGTTCAGGACCAGGGAGCACCAGACAATGGGGGTGTCAGTAAGAGAGAGCACATGGGCACAGCTTCTGGGCTTGCTGTGGAATTTGAGAGCTGCAGGTGTTTAGGAGTAGTGAATGATCATCAGAGGGGCCAGCAGAGGGGACTTGTGCGTGGCTGCTCCAGGGGGTAAATTTTCAAAGATAGCAGAGCCTATATCTGAGACTCAAGACTTCACCCAGGCTCAGCTTGGGAAAATATTACACAGTACAAAATAAAATTAAACAGTATTAACCACAGGCCCAAATTGCACCTATATTTTAAAAAACATTGTGCAGCTGAGACTTATAAAGCCCGGCACCAGCATGAGGCCGTCTTGGTTAATGAGAATCACTGCCGCTGTGCCTGCTGCTGGTCCTCGCCTCCGCCAGGCACGTCTCAGCCTGTCCAGATGCAGTGGGCCCTGGGGACAAACTGCAGCTCCAATAGGACCAGGGACCTTTCACTTTCTGGAGTCAAAGGGGCTCTTCTGAGTGGTGGGGACTGGATGCTTCCTGAAAAGGCTGAGGGGCTGCGTTAGCCTCGCCTTCACTTGGCCAAGGAGTCCCTGACAGGTGCAAAAAGTGAATGTGCTCGGCTGCTTACTGCCGGTTCAGCAGCTCAAGTCCACCTGGAGATGCCTTGGAAGAAAGGCCTGGTGATCTCCTGAAAGTGAGTCATTGAAAAGCCTATGGAGCACAGTTCTGCTGTGACACATACAAGATCACTATTAGTTGGAATTTTTTTTTTAATTCTTCTGTCAACAAAAGGAAGATCAGAAAAAACAAAGATGGCCTAAGGAATAAGAGCTATCCGAGAGGGTTTCATGGGGTCCCACTGATGTCACAGCTTTAGAAGGACCAGAAAGAAGGTGCGTATGCTGTATTTGACTTTCAGGATTTTCTGGGCAGTTGAGGAAGGTGCGTGTGTATGAGAGAGTCAGTTCTAGCTAGCTAGCTTTGTCTCAGCTTCATCATTAAATCATGTTGGGTCCTGGAGTAAATAGTTTTCCTTCAGTAACTTATTTTTCCTGGCGTTGGAGAAGAATGTTGAATGTACCATGGACCACCAAAGAACAAACAGATTTGTTCTGGAAGAAGTACAGCCAGAGTGCTCCTTTGAAAGATGGCCAGGCTGCATCTTACACACTTTGAACATGTTGTCGGGAAAGATCAGTCTCTGGAGAACGACATCATGCTTGGTAGAGAAGAGGGTCAGCAAAAAAAGAGGAAGACCCTTGATGAGATGGATTGACACAGTGGCCGCAACAATGGGCTTAAGCATAAAAACAATTGTGCATATGATGCAAGACTGGGCAGTGTTTCATTCTGTTGTGCATAGGGTCGCTATGAGTTGGAACCAACTCAACGGCATCTAACTACAACAACAACTTATTTTTCCTCACTGGAAAGATGGGTGTGATGCTGATAATGTTGGTGGTCACTTTTGGTTTCCTAGTGATATTGAGTGATGCTCTGGGGCAATTTTATTTTCTTCTTTTCCAAAAATTGTAAAGTCCCTTGGGCATTGCAGAAACAAAAACTTTTTGGTAATGTGAACTTACTGCTGATACACATGGTTGTCTGTGCCAGGTGAGGCTAAGTGGTAACCAACAGAGGGAGGCTTGAGAAGATGTCCTAAGGTTGTCTATTAGCTCAGTCCTTGCCTGGGACAGAACCCAAAACTTTGTACTGACTCCAAAGCCATCCCCAGGGAGTTGCCATCGTCTATGGGTTGCAGGGAGAGGACTGGTGGGGAGACCCCTCCCTAACTGCCTCTCTTGTGTGTTCTCCTTTTATCTCTTCATCTCTCCAAATTTTTTAAAAAACCAGTTGCCACTAAGTCAGCTACACACGTGGAGATCCTGTGTGGGTCAGAGCCTAACTGTGCTCCCTAGGTTTTTCAGTAGCTGATTTTTTCAGATGTAGATTGCCAAGTTTTCTTCCAAGGTGCCTTTGGGTAGACTCCAACCTCCAGCTGAAAGCATTTACTGGTTGTATGCACCACCCAGGGACTCCAAACTGTCAGTTGTTAGGTGCCTTTGAGGTGGCTTTGGTTAATGGTGACCTTAGGTATAACAGAAAGAAACATTTCTGTCGCTGCCTAACTGTCCGCCGGTGGAAAGAAGACAGGACACACGCACGGGTTCGAGCCACTTTACCGGTTGCTTACTTTATTCTTATTATTACACTTACTTATGCTACTCCTACCTTACTCCTGCTGCTTACTTTACTGCTACTGCTTACTTACTGCCTCCTCGTCCGTCCGTCAGTCCGTCCGTCGGTCCGTCCTCTGTTCCCGGTCCCGGTCTTAGTCTTAGAAGTCTTCTGTCTTAGTCTTAGTCCCGGTAGTCCCCGTTACCTGGTGCTTGCTCAATTTATCCTAGATTCCTCCAATCCTCATGTGCCACGCTGTCCCAAGACGGAGGCCCACAATAGGCTAGCGGGAAGCCACTGCCCACAGGCATGCACCATGAAAGCCCTAGGTCTGGTAAACAAGGGTGTGGCTGGGAAATGACAGCTGTTCTGAATCCTGATGCATGGTAGCAATCAGGAAAGGCTGATGTGTTGTTCTGGCACTGGGCGCCAGCATGTCCCGCTTACCACACATTTCCTGGTCCTATACTGTCCTTGGAGTCATCGGTATCTTTGGGCCCGTTGTTGTAGTCACTGTGTCAGTTATCTCATCTAGGGTCTCCACCTGTGTCGCTGATCCTCTACCAAACATAATGTCCTTCTTGAGCAGTTGGTCTCCTGATGATGTGTCCAGAGCAAGCGAAATGAAGTCTTGCAATCCTTGCTTGTAAGAAACATTCTGGAAGTACATATTGTGTGTGTGTGTGTGGACATTGTCTCTGTGTGTGTGTGTGCACGTGTGCACACACACTCATGCTTGCACTTGCATGTTTTAGTTCTAGAAAAATCTCTTGGGCAAGATTAAAAAAAAATCATTGCCACTGAGTCAGTTCTGGCTCATAGCAGCCCTATGTTATGTTGTCATTGTTAGGCACCATTAAGTGGGTTCTGACTCATATAGCGACAGTATGCACAGCAGAATGAAACACTGCTGGTCAGCACCAGGGCCACCATCATTGTTATGCTTGAGCCCATTGTTGCAGCTACTGTGTCATTCTTCCTTATTGAAGGTCTTCCTCTTTTTCATTGTCTCTCTGCAAAGCATCATGTCCTTCTCCAGGGATTGATCTCTCCTGATGACATGTCCAAAGTATGTAAGACGCAGTCAAGCCATCCTCGATTCTAAGGAGCATTCTGGTTGTGCTCTCCTAAGACAGATCTATTTGTTCTTTTGGTAATCTGTGGTATATTCGATATTCTTCTCCAACAATACAGTTCAAAGGCATCAATTCTTCCTTGATCTTCCTGATCAAAGATCTTCCTGATCTGGCTTTCATGTGCATAAGATGATAGCAACCCTGTAAGGCAGAATAAAACTGCCCCCTGTAGAGTTTCCAGGGACGGACTGGTGAATTTGAGCTGCCCACCTTTTGGTTACTCCAGCAGCTCACTATAGCTCTTAACCACTGTACACCAGGAACCCTGGGCAAGGCAAACAAACAACAAAAAAAAAAACCCACTGCCTTCGAGTCAATTACTTGGTAAATAACTTGCTTTGGTGTAAGAGGCGAGGAAACACGTGCTTTTTCTGGCTCTGAGCACCCCAAACCAAACCCATTGCCACTGAGTCTGGTCTGACTTATAGCGACCCTAGAGGTCAGAGTAGAAGTGGCTCATAGAGTTTCCAAGTAGCACCTGATGGATTTGAATGGCCAACCTTTTGATTAGCATACATAGCCCTTAGCCCACAATGCCCAGGTGAGTCCCCAGGTGAGTTGCAGTTTGGAGGGAATGAGCTGACTGTGTATGTGTTTCTGGACAAGAATAAGTATGGGGAGGGAGAGGCTAAGCCCTAGGCTGCAGCCTCTGATGGAAGCAGCTGCTTGTGGGAGTTTACCTGGGCTGTTTATGGAGGTGTATATGCAGGCTGAGTGAGACAGGGAGAAAGAGTGTCAGTCAGGGCTGACAGGCTGAGGGTTTGCTCCAGAGGATGCTGCGGGATAGTGCTGCCACCTCCTCCCCTCCTTGAACAGGTCACAAATGACAAATGAACAGGAAATGGGGACAGTGGATTGGGCAAGAATGGGATGTGCTTCTCTGACCTTGAAGGGGCCATGTCCCTTCTATTTGTAATCTTGGGCTAGAACAACTGACAAATGGCCTGATAGGAAACAAAAGCAAACAATAGAGTCACTTGAAAGATACAGTGAATAGAATTTAATTGAATTTTTTTTTTTTTCCCCAGCACAGACATTGATTTGACCCTGTAAGATATATAGAGTAAATCATTAGGGGAATGAATGTACATTAAAATGTAGTTTATTATCATGGAACTTTTATTGTGCCTGTAGTTGTGTTTTTAATTATTATTTTAATGACTTTCTGTATTTCAAATAGTGATAAATCTATTTTATTTTTTAAAATAAATGGATTCGAGTTTTACAAGGTGATATGTGGTGTGGAGCTGTTGATGAGTATTGCTCTTTCATTAATGAGAATGAACAGTTACAAAGACCGAAAACAGACCCATTTATACACTCAAAAAAAAATCTGGTTAACATCTAACCATTAAACACAAATGTTATAGATCAGTTGTACTATCTTATCTATTCTCTGGGCTCCTTTTGGATCCTGCAGAGATTGACTCTTTAAGCTAATCAGTGAAGGAAACTTCAAAAGAGGAAATGCCTGGGACTGATTAAAACAAAGGACCTGGGCCACAATATGCTGAAAATATCCTATGCCCTCTTCCTTTGAGCTTGGGGGATCATGATCAAAACAAGCCAAGGAAGCAGATGATTGTCCACACATGTTTGGGTGAAGAAGCAGGGGTCAGTGGCTCTGTTGGTAGGATCAGGACTTTAGGCATTCTCTCCATTGGTGAAGATGGATTTGTCTTGGCTTGGCTGTGCTCTAAGGAGCCCCGGTGGTACAGTGGTTAAGTGCTTGGCTGCTAACTGAGAGACTGATGGTTTGAACCCATTAGCTGCTCCACAGGAGAAAGGTGTGCAAGTCTACTTCCATAAAGATTCATAGCTTTGGAAATCCTGTGGGGGCAGTTTTGCTCTACCCTGTCCAATTGCTATGAGTTGGAATCAACTTGACAATGGGTTTCTTTTGGGATATGAGCTCTGACTTTTGACCCTTCTTAAGATCAGGGGTGATACCATGTTCCATGCCTCTTGGGGTTTGTAGTCTGGTCTACGCTGAGATCAGCTCTGTTACCACTGCTTAAACACTGAACTCACCTGAGCTGAGCCGTGTGGTACATGGTTTCATTTAGTGTTATGATCACATGCCCCACATGTTCCAGTGTGAGGTTCTCATCCAAACATTTAGCACATTAGCCACATAGGTTCTTACACCAGCTTCCTATCTGGGTATAGGCTGGCTGGGTGTTTCTGACTGTGCAAGGCTGTTAGGCAGCATGTCTTGACAATCAGAGACAGTAGAATGCAGATGTGGGATGTGTGGGCTCTGCAGATACAATACCAAGTCTGAAATGTAGTACCAGACTTTCTTAGTTGTGTTACCTGACCAGTTTACTTGTTCACTTGTCCATTTGTCCATCTGTCCATCCAATAAATATTTAGTGCTGCCTTAGTCATTTAGTCTTGCTATCACAGAAATAGCACAAGTGGATGACTTTAACAAACAGAAATATATTTCCTAACAGTAAAGTAGGCTATAAGCTCAAATTCAGGGCATCAGCTCTAGGGGAAGGATTTCTCTCAGTTAGCTCTGGAGGAAGATGCTTGTCTTCCATCTTTTTCTGGACTGGGAGCTTCTCAGGCACACGGACCCCAGGTCCAAAGGATTTGCAATGCTCCAGGAGCTTCTTTCCTGATAGTATGAGATCCCAAACTGTCTGCTTTCTTCTCTTTCCTTTTATCTCTTGAGAGATAAAAGGTGGTGCAGATCATATCCCAGGCAAACTTCTTTTACACTGGATCAGGGATACAACCTGGGTAAGAGTGTTACAATTCCACACAAATCCTCCTTAACATGCAATTACAACCACAAGACAACCACACAGTGCTGGGAATCATGGCCTAGCCAAACTGACACACACATTTTTGGGGGGACATAAATCAATCTATGATGATGACTCTGGTGCAAACATTTTTCTAGGAGTTTGGGATATAGCAGTAATCAAGCTGAAGAAAATCTCTGCATTCCAATGTGTGTGTGTGTGATAATGAACAGAGAAGCACAACTACCAAATAGTGTGCCCATAAGCACACTATGTCATAAACTTTCAATGTCAGGTGGAAACATTACTCTAGAGAAAAAAATAGATTAGGGGATTAGAGGCTGTGCCAGGGGATGGGATTATGGAAGACTCCTGTGATAAGAGGACATTTGAGATGAGACCCTAAGGAAGCCAAAGAATGAGCCAGATAGAATTCTGAGAGAATAGTCTTCCACATACAGATACAAAGGCCCTGCAAATACAAAGGCCCTGAGGCAAGAGCAAGCTGGTCTTCTTAAGAGAGTAGCACAGGGCGCTATGGCTGGATCAGAGTGGTAGGGAACAGTTCAGGCAGGGAGTGGGGCCAGACCGTGTAGAGAAGGTAGACCACTGCAAAAGCTAAGGCTTTGCTGAAGCTTCCTTAGCAAGGTGACTTTGCTGGTATTTGGAATATATTTCAGCATCACAATGATATTCAAGCTACCACAGTAAGACAAACTGACAGCCATGGAATATAGTAAGGGCTTAAAAATATTTGTCAGTACTGGTCTTTCATGCTTGGGGTGTGGGCAGTATGATCTGACACAGTGTGCTTGGATCCTAAGCCCTTTTGTTTGTTTGTTTGCTTTAAAGGAAATCTGTATTACTTTGCCTTCCTGGAGTTGGAAGTGAACCAAATGTTTGGGTTAATTTCCTCTTTTCAGCAGCTGTGAAGTGTCATCAAAAGATCAGAAAGTCAGAAACACCATATTACTGTTAAGTGGTTAGCTTATCTGTATGTCTGCCAGTGAAACATGTTGCTTTTCTCATTCCTATATTCAGCTTTATTGCCTGGTTTACAAAATGACACATTTCAAGATGAAAGCCATTTTAACTTTGAGTTAGAGTCTTTGAAGTATAAGTTCTTTCTTTTTATGATTATATATATATAAAATAACACATGTTAATTGTAGAAAAATTGGAAAGTAGAAGAAAATCTACAAAAGAGAAATTTATCTAAGTCCTCATACCCATACCCAACTGCGGTTAACATTTTAGTAATTTTTTTTTTTGCTCTATTTTTACGAGTACTTTAAAGACATATTTGAGACTACACTGTGTGTACAGCTTTATATCTTTTTGGTTTCCTAAACATCGTATTGCAAGTGTTAAATTCTTCACAGAATGAAGGAGCTGACATTCTTTTAACAGCCAGTGTTGCCTCCCCAAGAAGGGCAGGTGGGCAGTGTGCCTGCATGTGAGGGCTTTGGTGGGTTTGGCGTGCACTTACCTTGGTATGCATCCCCTCTATTTCAACTTTTCATGAAAATCTCCAACAGTTTTGGTGACTGTGTGATGTTGTAAAAACTCCAAAAGTCTCTTCCTATTCCTCCTTCGCACTCTACAGTATCTTAGAGGTTGCGTGTTTATATTTGTTTCCCCTACTATGCTTCCTTTCTTCTCTACTTTAGACTTTGGGTTAGAAGTTCTTGGGACAAGTCAGAAGCCTTCAGCGTCTAGGGATGGAAAGAGACAATTATATCCTAGAACAGTAGTTTTTCAATCTGTTGACCTGATGCGCAGCTGGAAAGACGTTTCATGTTGTGACTCAGGACACATTGTTGTTGGTAGGTGCCGTCGAGTTGGTTCCAACTCATAGTGACCCTATGCGCGACAGAACAAAACACTGCCTGATCCCGTGCCATGTCCACAATTACCTTTATGTTTAAGCCCGTTGTTGTGGCCACTGTGTCAATCCATCTTGTTGAGGGTCTTCCTCTTTTTCGCTAACCCTCCACTCTACCAAGCATGATGTCCTTCTTCAGGGACTGATCCCTCCTCACAGCGTCTCCAAAGTATGTAAGATGCAGTCTTGCCATCTTTGCTTCCAAGGAGCACTCTGGTTGTACTTCTTTTAGGGCACATATGTATAGGCATTTATGATAAAATACTGGAATGGATGTTTTATGAAACAATACTACGTGTAATGCACTCTGATATTTTTCATTTAATTCCATCTCATCCCACTCCACTGGAAAATGCTGATTTCAACCACTGGATTGATTTCAGGACTTACTGACGGATTATGACCTGAAGTGAGAAACTGCCGTGTGAATCGCAAATCTGGTTCAGGACCAAGGACAGCGGCCCTTCCTTGCGGGCTGCCTCCTCCTGTGCTTTAAGTTCCCTTGCTGTTGGAGCATATTTGCTTCTTTCTTCTCACTTTTCCAGCCTGTGTTGACCTGGCTTTCCTCTGACTTCCATGGCCTACTTTTGGTCTTAGTGATAATGTCTTGTGCCACTCTCTGATTTACTCGCTGAGTCTTCCTAGATCATAAGCTCCTTGAGGAGAAAGTTTTCTTCACCGCTTGTATCTCCTTTAATGCTTGACACTGACTCCCAAAGAATGAACGGAGCTTGACAACTAAGGATAAGAATATTGCATTGAGGCTGCTCCCTGGGGGTGTGGATGTCTGCAGATTTTTCTGGCATGGCCTTTGCAGGCAGTCATCACACTGGACAGGAAGTGCTTCCCTTTATTGAAACTTCTTTCTCTCTTACATGAGCAGAGAAAGTCATTCAATCCTCCTATTGATATTGTCCTGTTGTAGTCCTTTGAAAGCAAGCACGCTTCTCGTAGATTTGACACAGTGTGTGTCACCACATCACAAGGTTCTTGGGAAGATATATTTGATTGACTATGTTTTTTACATGGCAGCAAGTCCATATAGTGACACAAGGTGATGGTTTTGGGACCTTTATCTTTCATCTTACTGCTTGATATTTTCAAGAAGCAAGAGAAGAGAAAGGTTATCTCTTTTTCTTTTCCCTTTTTATGAAATCTGAAATTTGGAGGATAGGGCCCACATTGTCAAAGGGAAGACTGGTATAAAAGCTTATTAGTGTCAGTTTTTTTATGTTTCTTCCATTTGTGGTTTTAATTAAGCTCTCTTTTGGACCTGTGGAAGACTCTGATGGTTCAGTGGTTAAGCATTCAGCAGCTAACTGAAAGACTGGTGCTTCAAACTCACCAGGCACACCGTGGGAGAAAGATGAGGCAGTCTCCTTCTGTAAATACTATGGCCTCAGAAACCCAGTGGAGGAAATCCTTCTCTGTCCTATAGGGTTGCCAGGAGCTGGAGTCAACTCAGTAGCAATGGGCATATGCACCTAGGTTTTGGAATGGGGCATCTGCATGATAAATCTTGTGGTTGGAGCCTAGTCCTGTTCTGCTTTCCCTGATGAAACTGCAAAACAGTGGGACATTTTATGTATCAGCTCAGAAGGCTGTGTTCCTGCATATGTTAAGGTCTTCTGAGACCAAACTCAACTACTCTTCAAAGCAGGGTAGGACAATTACCTCTAGAAAATTCATGAATTCTCCTCCTATTTGCTCTCCATTTCCAAAAGCTCAAAGCTGGGGTGCTTGCTTGTCATGTGGGATTCATGATCACAGGTGCTAGCCAATGAGGTAGTGACTAAGCTTAACTTCTCATATGAAGGCAGGTTATGAAATTCAAACACTATGGAAATCCAAACACCTTTAATCTATTAATGGCCACCTGTGGCCTATAATCAAGTCATACTCTGTTAGCTACACAATTAACTTGTTTGTTTGAAGTGTGAATTAAGGATTTGAGGCATTTGCTGATGAATCTTACTTGCTCCCTTCTTTCACTGAAATCCCTGTATTTATTGAATGCAGATACTTCTGGAACTTAAGGAAAGGTATTTGTGGACCCCGTTTTCTTCCTATGCTCTTTTGCTTTTTATACAGATGGGAAAAAGCAGACTCTGAGCCGTTCTTTCCCCACTGGACTCTTCTTTAACTTTCAGTCTCTGTTTTGTGGCTTGTGGGAAGTACCTCCTCCTTCCTGCAGTTCTAACTGGCTCCCTCAGCTTGAATGTTGTACACCTTCTGTGAGAGCCAAGGTGAATGGTGGAGTCTTCCCCTTTGCTGGCCACCTTTAATTCTCCCTTTGTTTGTGGCTGTCCACTGGAATGAGTTTCTTTTGTAGATAATGGGATTCCATTATGGGGTGTTAAGGCTGCTCTGGAGTTGTCAGCTGTGAGGGAAGATAGGAGGTTTGATCAATGGTTTCTGCTTGTATCTTGGATACATTAATTTTAAGATGGCTTACTTCTGTTTTTATTAGTTTTATTGGATTTGGGACAAGGGAGGAGCTGGCATGGGTGTTGGCATTTATTCTGCAAGAACATGTAGTTGTTTAGAGTTAGGTGGCTGTGTTTTGCTTGGAGGCAAGAATGGCCTGGAACAAGGCAAAATGCTCACCTCTGTTCCTATAGGCACCAAAGCCATTGCCTGATACCTACAAAGGGCTTTGTTAGTTAATCTGTTATAGCACAGGTGTTCCTGGGGACTTTTAAGCATTTCAGATGGGGTTACCTATTGGTGGGATGAGAACACACACATGCAGTATAAATACCTGATTCACTTAGCCAGGGATTTAGAAATTTGCTGAAGGGAGACCAAGTGGATGCAGCATATTTTTGCATGTCTTGTCCCTTGTCCCTAGTTCTTAATGGGAGTTGGCAGTGTGTGGCTGTCAGTGACACTTTCTGTGCAGATAGAATCCTGCCAAGGTTGAAAAAGAAGCCAAATTCTTGCAATACTGCTTCTGTTTTATATTCAAGTTTCTATCACCATTCCGGAAGGACTTACAACAAAATCTGTACTCTTTTAGACTCTTCTCATTCTTGAAATAAACCTGTCATTAGCAAGACTACATCTTAATTTGAGGTTGAGGTGAAGCATGGGTGGAATTGGAGGAAGCAGAGTTGCTATTATGTCTGAACACACACACACACTCTCCCCCACCTTTTGGTATTCAAGACAGTCTGGATCCCTGTAGGCTTCACTGCAACTGTTTCTGAGGCAGCTATGATACCCTCAAAGTTTTAACCCTATTGCATTAAGTTGGCTGTGCTCTCATTTAGAAATCACTGATATCTCAAAGAATAAGACAAAAATCCAAAAACTCATGACAAGAATTTTACTGCTGGTCATAATGGAGTAAGTGGGACCATATTTGTTCTCTTGCCCTGAACAATTATGAAACTGGATAAAATACAAAATATTTTAAGACCTCAGACAATAAGCAAGATAGGACTGTGAATCCTAAGAGAACAGAAACATATGAAGTGAGTCCTACAATCACCTTGGATTTTCTGCATGGAGGCATTACAAGATTGCGGTTTTAGGAAAATATCTGAAGCAGAGCATAGTCGTCTTGCTGAGTTGAGGAAACAGATATCAGCATTCTGGGAAGTTGAGATGTCCAGAATTTGCAGGGCAGAATATCAGAGAGGAGGAAGCCTTGCAGGAAAACGGCTCCAGAAACCTGCTTACATATTTTGTTCAATGCTAAGCCATTGCTGTGTAAGGTAAAACTCCACTAGGCTAGGGAGAAAGCATGTAGGGGCTGTACGGTGAAGAATTCCCAGGGCTCCTACAGACTCTGAAATGTGCAAATTCTGATTAGTCAGGTCTCCCTGAACGCCTGTGACATTCAATGAAGACCCCAGAAGGCAAAAACAATAATAGAAGAGCTAAATCATTTCTAGGGTAAGAGGTACTGTAGATCCACCATTGCAAAGCTTTAAAAGGAGCTTTGAAAGGATCAGGCTGATTCACAGGTAAGTTAAATATTTGCCAGACTTATACTCTTTATGTAGAGATATAATGGATGACAGTTTTCCAAATTTGATGACAACTATAAATGCACTAATATGAGGAGCAAAATGTACTCCAAACACAGTATACAAACAAACAAAACAACTCCCTCCCCACCCCTGACAGCAAGTTTCATCATAATAAAATTGATTCAAGTCAAATGATAAATAGAAAGTCTTTAAATCAGCCAGGACACAAGGAGGAGACACCATTACAGGGGACAAAGATAAGAATCTTGAACTTCTGTAAACTTCTCATCAGAAACAATGCAAGCCAGAAGAAAATGGAATCAAATCTTTTAGAAGCCGAAAGGGGAAAAAATCCTGTCAGCCTAGAATTCTGTATTTGGTGAAATTATACTTAAAAAATGAAGGTGAAATAAAGATGTTTTCCCTCTCCCTCTCTCTTTTTCCCTCTCTGTCTCACCCCCGTCCCCCCCAAGAGAATTCATTGCTTGGAGACCTGTGCTATAAGTAACGTTAAAGGAAATTGTTTAGGTTGAAGGAAAATGATGCCATTTGAAAACTATACCAAACAATGATGAGTTATTAAAATGATAATATGTTGGTAAACATAAAAGGTATTTTTCTTCATTGTTAATGTCTTTAAAAGATCCTGGATTGTTTTTTAAATCACTGTACTGTGGAATATATAAAATATGTAGAAATAAAAATATGACAAAGCATGAAAGACAGAATGGAAAAAATGGAAGTATGCTTGTCAGGTCCCTACATTATATGTGAAGCGGACAACATTATTTGAAGGCAGTTTCTAGCAAATTAAAGATATATACTGTAAACCCTGAACAACAACAAATAAACCAGAAGCAAATCTGATAGTCAATAGTAGAGATGGAAGAGGAATACTAAAAACCAGTGAGTTAATTCAAATCAATGTCAAGAAAAATGAGGGTAAAGGAACAAAGAATACGTAGAAAAAGCATAACATGATGGCAAATTTAAGTTCAATCTCATGAATAATTACACTAAATTCAAGTGATCTAAACATTTCAGTTAAAAGCAAGACCAACTGTATTCTCTTGGTAAGAATCACACTTTAATTACAAAGGTACAAGTGGGTTAAAAGTAAAAGATGGGGAAAGTTACACAGTATCGATACTTATCATTAGAAAGTTGGAGTGGCAAAGCAGACAAAAGAGACTTAAGGACAAGGAATATTTCCAGGGATAAAGAGGGACATTCCATGGAAACAAAAGGCTCAGGTCATCAAGAACACTTATCAATACTAAATGTGTATGCGTGTGTGAAATGGTAATGTCAGAAACTGTCTAACTTCAGGGGGATAATGACCACAATCAGCCCAAAGCTGATTCCCATGAGTTGGAGATCATACATACTGTCACACTGCAACCTTTTTACCAATTCTGACACCAGCCGTCTGTCCCATGGCACTCTCTACTTTGCTTCTGGGTTTGATACTCTGTTGCACTGGCTACACAGAACTCACAGACCACACTTACAGTTAAGTGGTTTATTAAGGAAGTAATGGTACAACTGGGAATTAGGATCAACAGGCTACAACTCGGGATCAGGATCAGGAAGCATATAGGCCAAGTCTCCCTTCTTCACAATAGTACAGCTCTCTTAGCTACTCTTAACCATGCAGGCCTCATCTTAGCCCCCAAGGACGGACTTTTCTCAGCCCTCCGAGGACACAACTCTCTGCCTATGGCCTCCTCTGCCATCTACACCACCTCTACTGCAGGCCCTCTTCTGGGCTTCTTGCCACAGACTCTGCTACTGGGCCCCTTTTGGGCCTCCCATGGATCTCAGTGTTACAGCCTTTGACCCATATTACAGCTGTCTTAGGAGGTTTCTTGCCTCCTCTCTCTTGTTTTCTCTTCTCTCTGCTTTCTTCCTTCTGTGTCTGTCTGCCTTCTGTCCTGGAAACCTCTGTGGGATTGGCTGCATGTATACACAAATTTATTGTCACTTTCAAGGCATGGACCTCACACCAGGGCCACAAACTGACCAGTCCCCTCTCAGGTGGCCACAGACACTTTATTTGCATAGTCTATATAGTCACTTAATTTGCATGATATATTGACGTATCTCTGCAAGGTGCATACCAATCATGGTGCAGGTTGTAGCCTAAGACCAGACAAAAAGTATCAAGCCAAACTGTTCACAGTTTACCCAGGAAATGTAACAAACCCTTTGGGGTAGAAAAGTAGGGCAAATGTAACTCCTCAAGGTTTAGGTGAAAAATCTCTTGAGCTATTTTGCCAAAGTGCTAAAGCAAAAACCACATAAAGGAACTGATTTCACCACAGTACCCAATAACAAGGTTTCAAAATAGATAAAGTAAAAATTAATAGAATTGCAAAGAGAAACACACAAATGTATGATTATGGTTGGAAAGCCTAACACTACAATCTCAGTAACAGATACAACAAGTGGACAGAAAATCAGTAAAGATACTGAAACAAGTCTCAATTCACTAGAGAGAGTTAAGGTTTCCATGGTAAATTAAAAATTAGTAACAATAAGACATATGGAAAACTCCCAAATATTTGGAATCGAACAGTACACTTTTACATGGATCATATGGATCAAAAAAGAAATCACGGTGGTGTCAAGAGCTGTGAATGGTCTGGGGTTTTACCTTATCTGAAAGATACTGAATTAGCCTGCCACAGTTTCAAGGATGCTGGGAGATATGAGACTTCTGGGTCAGAGAAAAAGGACAGTTATTACTCACAGCAATAATGGCAATGAGTGTATTAGCATTTTCACACTCATTCCCTGAATCCCAGTTTCCACAGGACAATAAAAGAATATCAGTGACACCCACACACACAGGAGAGGATCCCTGAGCTGATAGAACCTGAATCTTTTGTAATGAGCAGTAAGTGTGTCTACCTTTTGTTCTGGAGGGAGACACTATCTTAATCTTCTAAGAATACAAGTAAACCTCACTTCTGATCTGGAGGCAAGGCACTTTTTCTTTTAAAGCTGTTTTCTATACAAACATAACTTGAACTTGAAGAGATAGTCTGGCACAAAGGACAGACAGCCAGGACAGCCCATGAGGATTTGCCCCCTAACTAGCAGAAATTGGGAAATGTCTTGAAAGGAATGAAATAAACCAGGGCATATCAACATTTGTGGGATACAGCAAAAGCAGTGATTAGAGCAAAAGTGATAATTAAAAAATTTTAGAGCAAAAAGGAAGAAGGGTCTAAAATCAATGATCTAAGCTTCTGTATTGAGAAGCTTGAAAAATAAAAGCAAATGTAAACACAAAGGAAATAGAAGGAAATAATAGCAGTAAGAGTAGAAATTAATAAATGAGTAATGGACAAACAATAGAATCACTAAAATCAAAAGCAGCTTCTGAAAAAATTAATGAAAGAGGATAATCAAGAGTAAACAAGACATAAATTGCCAGTATAAGAAATGAGAAAAGGAACACCATTATAATCTTACAGACATTAAAGGGATAATAAATGTAAATAATGAAAAACTTTAAGATAATAAATTTACTAATTATGATGAAATTGTAACCTTTCTTCTGAGACACAAAGAACCAAAAGTGAATTAAGGAGATGGATAAAACCTGAGAGTACTATATCCATTTCAAAAATAGAATTTATAATTTAAAAACTTCCTACAAAGAAAATTTCTATTCCATATCGTTTAATTGGTGAATGTTATCTATATCGGATTAGTTTACACTCTGCTGGAATATATTACATATTACGTAAGGCATTATGGGGAAAAATTACAGGCAATGGCACTTGGCTATTTGGCTTGGCTATTCTTCATAACATATATGAAAAAAATCCTTAACAAAATTTTGTCAAATTGAATGCAACGATATTTAAAAAGATAATAGACAATGATCAATGGAATTTATTGCAAGAATGTAAGATTGTTTTGACGCTGGAAAAATCAATCCATGAAATTTGCTGTTTCAGCAGAACAAAGCAGAAAAATCATTATGATCATTTTAGTAGATGAAGAAAGTGATTAGATAGAATTCCACACCTATTAACTTAGGAATTATTGAAAAACCTAGAATGGGGTTTGTTTTTATCATTTCTTGTTTAAAGAGTAAAGGTCATTTTTAATAACTCATAACTAATATCATACATAAAACAGTGAAAGACTAAAGTCTTTCCTCCTATTATAAGGAACAAGGAGAGATATTTACTCTGACCACTTCTATTCATTATTATAATGGTTTTCCTAGACAAAGTAATAAGGTAAGAAAAACCAATTTGAAAAGCCTTCAAGTTTTAAGGGAAGAAGTTATCTTTATTAGCACATGCTCTGATTATCTACTTAGAAAAGCCTGAAGAATATACAAAACTAGACGTTTTGCTGATGTCAGATGGATTCTGGCTAAAAGCAGGGAGTACCAGAAAGGTATTCACCTGTGTGTTATTGACTACGCAAAGGTATCTCACTGTGTGGATCATAACAAATTCTGGTCATTAACATTTTGAAGAATGAGACTTACAGAACACTTAATTGTGTACGTGGATCAAGAGGTAGTTGCTTGAACAAAACAAGGGGATGCTGTGTGGTTTAAAGTCAGCATCAGGGCTGTATCTTTTTACCATATTTATTCAATCTATATGTGTAACATACAATCCAAGAAGCTAGACTATATGAAGAATGGGGTATCAGGACTGGAGAAAGACTCATTAACAACCTGTGGTTTGCAGATGACATAAACTTGGTTGCTGAAAGTGAAGAATACTTGAAGTATTTACCGATGAAGGTCAAAGACTACAGCCTTTGGTATGGGTTATACCTCAATATAAAGAAAGCAAAAATCTTCATATCTGGACCAATATGCAACATTATGATAAACAGGAAAAAGAATAAAGTTGTCAAGGATTTCATTTTGCTTGGATTCACAATCAACACCCATGGAAGGAGCAGTCAATAAATCAAACAATACATTGCACTGGGAAAATCTGCTGCAGAAGACCTCTTTAAAGTTTAAAAGCAAAGATGTCACCCTGAAGACTAAGGTCCATCTGGCCCATGCCATAGTGTTTTCAATGGCCTTATATCCGTGAGAAAGCTGGACAATGAGTAAGGAAGATAGAAGAATTGGTGCCTTTGAATTGTGGTGCTGGTGAAGAATTTTGAATATACTGTGGACTTCTAAAAGAATGAACAAATCTGTCTTGAAAGAAGTACTATCAGAATGCTCCTTAGAAGCAAAAGTGGCAAGGTTACTCTCACATACTTCTGACATGTTATCAGATGGTGTCAGTCCCTGGAGAATGACATCATGCTTCATGAGGTAGAGAGTCAGTGACAAAGAGGAAGCTCCTCAAGGAGCTGGATTGATTGACACAATGGAAGCAACAATGGACTGGAGCTTAGTAAGGATCATCTGGATGGTGCAGAACTGGGTAGTGTTTCATTCTGTTCTACATAGGATCACTGTGAGCTGGGGACAGCTTGATGGCAGCCAACAACGTAACAACAACAGAGAATCTCCAAAGAACTAGAACTTGTAAATGGATATGACAAGGTCACAGGGTGCAAAGACAATGTATAAAAATTGCTTTCCTCTTAACTTATTACTGGTAGATGCCATTGAGTTGGTTCTGAATCACTGACATCCTGTGTGCAACAGAATGAAATGCTGCCCTGTCATCCTCACAATTGTTGCTATGTTTGAGTCCTTTGTTGCAGCCACTGTGTCAATCCATTTTGTTGAGGGTCTTCTTTCTCACTGGTGCTCTACCAAGCATGATGTTTTCCCGGCTGATTCCTCCAATAACATGCCCAGAGTGTGTGAGGTGAAACCTCAGTTCTAATGAGCCTACTGGCTATACTTCTTCCAAGACAGATTTGTTTGTTCTGCATCAGTCCATGGTACAGTCAATATTCTTCATCGACACCATAATTCAAAGACATCAATTCTCCTTTTATTTTCCTCATTCGTTGTCCACTTTTTGCATGCCTATCAGGCATTTGAAACTACCGTGACTTGGGTCAGGCACACCTTAGTCCTCAGTGACATCTTTGCTTTTCAGTGCTTTAAAGAGATCCTTAGTAGCAGATTTTCTCAGTGTAATGTATTGGTTGATTTCTTGGCTGCTGCTTCCATGGGCATTGATTGTTACTGTCAAATAAAATCTTTGACAATGTCAGTATTTTCTCCATTTATCATGATGTTACTCACTGGTCCAGGTGTAAGGATTTGTGTTTTCTTTATGTTGAGGTGCAATCCATACTGAAGGCGGTACTGTTTGATCTTCATCAGTAAGTGCTTTAAGCCCTATTTGCTTTCAGCAAGCAAGGTTGTGCTATCTGAATATCACAGGTTGTTCATGAGTCTCTACTAATTCTGATGCTGCCGTCTTCTTCATATAATCCAGCTTCTCAGATTATTTGCTCATCATAAAGTTTGAATAAGTATGGTGAAGGATACAATCCTGACTCACAGGCTTCCTCATATAAAAGATCTAATTATTTTATCCTTTAAATTTTTGTTGATGCCACTTGTTTTCACTAATGGGTGCTGACTAAAGGACCAAATCCTGAATTTTTGTTATGAGTTACAGATTTTAATACCCATTATCTAGAATTGCATATGTCCCAGAGGACCCTGGATGTCTTAAATCTTGTGGATATGAGTTGATGATTCAGTTGTTTTTTAAAAAAATTTAAATTATTTTATTTCTTGAAAATCGCAAAATCTGGAGTAAAACATGAAGGCACCTGGCAATAACTGCACATACATTTTATTCTACCTTACTTCTTCTTGGCCTTATTATTTTTTGTAAAAAATTTTGAAACATGATGTGATGTAGCCTTCCTTACTGCAAAAGTAATACTTGCAGCCCAAATAAATAAATAAAGCCAAGACATATTTTTTCCCCTCAGGAAAATTACCATTACAATGCATTCTTCTTTACTGCAAAAGCAGTACTTAGAAGTAAAATGAATAAAACTAGAGAAATTTGAGTCTCAGGAAAATTACCACTACTATTCTTCATTGTAATAACAACAAAAAGCCCATTGCCACTGAAATGATTCTGACTCAGAGCAGTCCTATAGGACAGAGAATGACCCATACAATTTTCAAGGGGCATCAAGTGAATCTGAACGGCCAGTCTTTCAGTTAACATCTGTAACACTTAACCACCAGTTTCCCAGTCATTTTGACAAGAGTGGTACTAACTGCTAGGAAGCAACAATAGCTGCCCTGAAATACAGCACAACTGCTCACAGTGATGCATTCCACCTGATACATGTGGAAGAAATGACTGGATTTTACGATTGAATGCCTGGTAAGAATAACTTGTGGAAGTTCCAAACTCTTGAGAAGTCCTACTGCAATGCATTATTCCTTATCGGAAAGGCATTATTTAAAATTCAGAAGTTAGAAAAGAAGGGATCCAGTAACCTGGAAACAATGAATGGCATAAAGGAGAAAATGGCCACTATGACTGAATGAAAACTGGCAAGAACTTATTCTCACCATAAGTATATTATCATGAGAATTTAGTACCTGGGAAAAAATAAGGAGGCTTATCTCACAGAAATAAAGCAAACCTGTCAAAGCCTGTCAAAATTTTAGATAATTTACATATCCAGGAGGCGTCACCTAAGACAATGCTCAACCTACACAAAAATGAAGCTCCCACTTAGGATTTTTGCATTTCATACATTTCAAAAGGCTACCTCCTTTCCAAAGAACTCTAGAAGCATAAAAAGTGGGTGGGATACTGTGTGTCCCAAGGGTCTTGAAAGGGTTAATGTTTTGTATTTTACTTTAGTCGTAGATTTTATATTTTAACCTAGTATAGCCAAAATGTTTCCATTCTTTAATTCAAAAATTAGTTATGAAATATTTCATATTATTTTTTGTACTAAGTTTTCAAAATCTGAGTATGTTTTCCACCTATAGCCCATCTGAGTCTGAATAAGCCACGTGTCCAGTGCTCAGCAGCAGTGTATGGCTGTTATGTGTTCTAGATATGGATATCACATGCATCTGCTGAACACGATGTGTCACCTTAAGCCAAAGGACACAGTACTGCCAAGCCACTGGCTGGTCTTCGTATCCATGGTGGCTGACCTCTGGCCTCAGGTATGGGAGAAGATGCCATCTCAAGCAAACACTGTCTTTGAGTGTAGAGTTCACTATCTTGTCAGTCCAAGGTAAAGAACCTT
Organism: Heterohyrax brucei; assembly: GCA_028571685.1. NCBI lineage: Eukaryota > Metazoa > Chordata > Mammalia > Hyracoidea > Procaviidae > Heterohyrax > Heterohyrax brucei. Next base: position 36,088,053 of record CM053140.1, read on the forward strand.
GGTGTTTCTTGGTATGTGGAGAGATTCACGTCTGTTTAGGGTATGCATAAGGGATTTTCCACCTGCCTGTCAGTTTGTTGTACTCTGTTGATTTGCATGTTGCTATGATCCTGGGAGCTATGCCACCAGTGTTTTACCTGGAGGACAGATTTTCCTGAAGCTTCCAGACTAAGACAGACTAGGAAGAAAAGCCTGGCAAACTACTTCCAAAAATTAGCCAGTGGAAACCCCACGGGTCACAACAGAATCTTGTCTGATACAGTGCTGGAAGATGAGCCCCCCTAGCTTGGACCACACTCAAAAGACACAGTGGCCGTAACAGTGGACTCAGACGTGCCAACAATTGTGAAGATGGCACAGGACTGGGCAGCATTTTGTCTTGTTATACATAGGGTCACCGTGAATCAGAGCTGACTTGACAATAGCTCACAACAACAGCAACGGGACTCTCAGAGAGGCTGAATTCACCCGAGCCTCTGGACTGGGCTGTCGGTTACTTCCGTCCCCATCCAGAGGGTGACTCCTGCCAAAGGCAGTGTATCTTTCAGCTCCATGGAGTACTCCAGCCAGAGAATGGCTTCCCCTTCAACAATTTCCCATATAGAGTCTCCCAGACAAAGGACAGGAGTCCTCCCAGACTTTCTGTCTGATCTCCTTCAGATGATCCATCCATCCTCCTGTGTCTGAGAGTTCAGTGACAGGGAGAAGAACAGGTCACTCAGAGTGACATTAACGTTTGTTACAACACATTAAATCCACCCCCCAAAGACATGTTCTTTGTTCTCTTGAGACCAAGTAATAAAAATATCTATGGTCTACATACACTCAGGTATTTTGTACACAAATATAGATATTTCAACCAAAGGATATATATATATTTTAGCGAGAATTCTACACAAGGGTTTTATCTGTAAGGGACCAAAGTTAAGTAGGGGGGAAAAAAAAGTCCAGGCTCTCCTAGCAGCTGGCCCTAGCATCTGCTAGAGCCCCAGAATGCAATTACATTACTCCCAAACGAGAAGTAAAAATATCTTGTTTCCAATACTCTTGGTTTTAAGACTCATACTTAATGTCCTCTGGGTATTTTGATGGTGGTAGAGCTCTGTGTTATGTACTTTATTAGGGATGTGTGAATGTCATATTAATGACTTCTAACCAGTGTGTCTACAGTGGAAACAAATTTTCCCAGAATTCACTGCCTGCTGCACTTTGCAAAATAAATAAATAAATAAATTTAAAAAGGCCTTAGTTTTAAAATTAAGATAAATAACCCTTCTAAGTCTTCCCCAGAGGCTCTCTTCAGGTCACTGCATTCACAAAGCTTGTAGGTCTCCTGTCAGAAAAATTCTCCATCCCTGAACCCAATAGCACAATGCCCATGTCCAGCTATTCCCAGCCCTGTCCGCGCAGGCAATTTCTGAGCTGTCTGGGCCAAGACTTTGCACAGGGTGTCCTGGGTCCCCACCCCTAGAGCAAAACCAAAATGATGCTTACGAAATGACCAGCTCTTAGGTCATAAGCAACTAGCAGAGAATAATGGTTTATATATTTTATTTGTATAAGTTGTAGCAGGGCTCTACTCTGACAATTTATGAGGGTGGTGAAAATCATGAAGGGTATCTGGAGGACTTCCCACAAAATGGTAAAGAGCAATTCAGGATGAATTCATAACAGCCTAAACTTCTGAGTTAAAGCCTAGGCCAGGTAACTGTCTATTATTTAGAAGTGTTAAAAGAGTTCTCATGAAGTTCAAAGTACAAATCCATGAAGAAACTTTCAGCAGCCATAAAAGTATTCAGAGACAGACTAAGTGAACAGGCAATTTGGCCATTCTTTCAATTATTTATCCACTCATTGGTTCAACCCTTCTATAAATTACTGAGCACTTACTATATGGCAGGCAATATGCCAGGCCCTAATATGAAGATGTAGGAGAAATGGTCCTTATCCTCCAATACAGCTGAAAAGACAGACAGGGCTGCAGGATCCAGGGCTGTGGTGTCAACTGGAAAACAGATGATGAGTATTGAATTAGCAGCATCAACAATGTCTTACAAGATCACAGAGGAGAAGGGCAGGGAAGGATTCACCGAGGAGTGAACCATTAACCTGGGTCTTGAAGAATGTGTAATTTTCCAGGCAGACAGGTAGATGATAAGGCATTAGGCAAAGGAAATGACATGTGCAAGAGCAGGAAAATGGGAGAAGGCAATGTGTTCAGAAAACTGAATCATCTGAAGTAGGTAGAGTCTCAAAGAACAGGAATGGTACTTGGTTCACTGCCGCCTTCCATGCGGAAGTCACAGGTTTGGTTCCCAGCCAGTGCATCTCATTTCGAGGTACCACATATCCATCAGTGGAGACTTGTGTGTTACTATAATGCTGAACAAGTTTTCCTGGAGCTTCCAGATTAAGACTACGAAGAAAGGCCTGGTGACCTATTTCTAAAAATGAGCCAGTGAAAACCCCATGGATCCTCAGCCCATCACGGGGATGGCACAGGACCAGGCAGTGTTTTATTATTCCACTGTGTTTTGTTCCATAGAGCATGGGGGTCTCTGTGGGTTCAGGGCCAACTTAACAGCAGCTAACAAGTCAAAAACAACAACAGTCTGAAGGATATGGAGAAGAATGGCAGAATTCAAAGCTGTGAAGTAGGCTCCAAACTGGAGGGATTAAAATGCCAGGCAAATGGAGTTTTATCTAAAAGAGCCAGGGGAGCCATCAAAGGCTTTTAAGCAGAGGGAAGATACAAAAAGACTTGTGCTTCAGAAGCATTGCTTTGATGGCAGCATGGAAGAGAGTACAAATCCCGATTGGAGACTATGATTACAGCCCAGGAAAGGGACAGTGAGATCCCGAACTATGACAAGGAGAAAGGGAGAAATGGAACCAGGCTGAATTTTATTTTTTCTTCCCAAAAATGAAATAAACGGGGCTTGAAAACCAATCGGCTGGAGAAAATGAGGAAGAAGGAGGCAACAAAGCCGCCTCTGGAGGAGAGGTCACCAACTGGCCGCCCTGGACTGAGTCTAGCCAGAGATGTGCTTACTTGGTTGGTCCACACAGTATTTTTTTCCATCTGAATTATTTGCCAGCATTTGAAGATTGAAAGATGAGGAGTTCCAGCTTCTCCTGGAAAAGGAGGTGGTCTGGCAGCTCTGGGCCCACGCTCCTGCTGAGCAGCCGTTGGTTGGAGCTGAGAAGCAGCTGCCCCTTTCAGATGGGCGTGAGCTCTCCAGATGGCCATAGCTTCTACCTGGCTGGCTGTCTTCACTGGAAGACTCGCTTGGACTGTAGGTCCTTGATCTCGGGGCTCCTACTCTGGCACCGACAACTGGAAAGATAGTTCTGATACAGAAGGAAATACCTCTTAGATCAATAGATTTTAAAAGAGAAGGATGTTAACCAGAATACTCATTCTCCTTAATACATTGACATTGCTGATCCAGCTGGACCCAAGATGGCCCAGCATCTGCCTCAGCATTGCAGTGTTTGTTAATTTATCATCTCATAGCTCTAACTTAACCTGTCTTTGTCTTGCTTTGTGATACTAAAGCTGGACCCTGTAAACATTTCTTCTTTGTCAGCTTGGCAGAATGTCAAACTTCATCAACAGAGAATGATGGAGCCATCATGCAAGATAACAATGATAAGACACATCCTTTACAGTTTCTGTCCTTTGTCATTACTATTGTTTTCATACTGTTCAGAGTGTGAGCCCAGTGGCTGCACAGATGAGTGTCAACTTTGCCTTCAGGACACACTCCCTCCATGGGCAGGGTGCTTCAGACTAGTTCTGACTTACCCACACCCCAAAACAAAAACACGCTGCATCCACAGACCATATCTCGCCTCAGCAAGAGCAAGTATCTTCTATAACAAGGAGTTACTACTATAATTCCTTTCCAGTCTATGCCCCCAGCAGGCAGCTTCTTCCCATGACAGCCACATCTTCTTCAAAGAGATCTGAATCTCGCCTCTGGGGAAGGGAAGGGGGCCCCTCTAGTTTTTGGTTGATTCATTTTCCAGTCTTCCTTAGCCTACAGGGAGTAGCTGCTCTTTTTGTACCTGATTCTTTTGGAACTGTTTTATCCCAATTAGTAGTTAATACTGATGAAGATCAAAGACTACAGCCTTCGGTAGGGATCACACCTCAACATAAAGGAAACAAAGATCCTCACAACTGGACCAGTAAACAACATCATGATAAATGGAGAAAATGTTGAAGTTGTCAAGCATTTCATTTTGCTTGGCTCCACAGTCAATACCCACAATCAACTACTGCAAGCAGTAGTCAAGAAATCAAGTGATGTATTGTACTGGGTAAATCTGCTGCAAAAGACCTTTTAAGGTGTTGAAAAGCAAAGATGTCACTTTAAGGACCAAGATGTGCCTGATCAAAGGCATGGCATTTTCAGTTGTCTGATATACATGTGAAAACTGGCCGATGAATAAAGAAGACCTGCCAAGAATTGATGACTTTGAATTATCATGTTGGTTAAGAACGTTGAATGGACTGCCTGAAAAGCAAGGAAATAGGTCTTGGAAGAAAGGAGTACAGCCAGCGTGCTCCTTAGAAACCAGGATGGTAAGGCTTCGTCTCACTCACTTTGGACACGTGATCAGGAGGGACTAGTTCCAGGAAAAGGACATCATGCTTGGTAAAGGGTCAGGGAGAAAGAGAAGGGGCCCCGGCAAGATGGATTGACAGAGTGACTGCAGCTCAAAGAGCTATGATTGTGAGGATGGCACAGGACCCAAAAATGTCACGTTCTGTTGTATGTGTGGTCACTATAAGTTAGAACTGACCCTATGGTGCCTACCAGCAACATTACTAAAGTTAACTTGTTCAAGTTAATTTCCAATTTCTTTGTAACTTTTACAAATGTGGCTACTAGAAAATTTAAAATTACGCGGACAGTTGTCATGTGTAGCTCATGCCATCTTTCTGTTGGATGGCTCTGTTGGCTCATGGTTTGGAGGATCCAAATGAAGAGCAGTTGAGGCGACATTTCCGTTGCACCTCTCCGCACAGGGTGTCATGACTTAATGGCATCTGTACCTTTATCTGTCCATTGCTGCCCTTACCCCACCTGTATAACGGATGCTCAGCCAGGGCTCTTTCTGTTTGTGTCCTTTAGAAGGGAAATTTGCCTTTGTTCACTCAACCTTCTGCTGTGTCAACAGTCATCTTTGAATACTAGACACAGCCAGGGTTCTGCAGTGTTGCAGAGACTGAGTCGCAGACCCTCCCTCAGATTGTAAAATCAGCCAGAGAGAAGCATCACCATAGGAACATGCAACAGAGAGCACTGTGCACTCAAGTCCCAAATAGCATGATGTCTCAGTTGCTAGTGCTGATGTCCCTTGGGGGATGGCCTCTGCAGCGACCTCTGGATCTGGCTGGCCTGCATCCCTGGGATGTGTTTTGCAGTCTTCCTCCAGAAGCCAGTGGCCTTGAGGCAGAGAAGCCAGCTTGACTGGCAAATGTCTGGTGAGTGACCGCTTACCTCTGGTATGTGATATACCCAGTATGTGATGTGCAAGGGGTTAGCAGTGCCAAGTGTAGAAACTGTGCTGCCCACGGCCCTCCCTGATGTGGCCTGACTAGTACCTAGGGGAGGATCTACCTGCCTTCCTGGCCTGCAAGATGAAATATGCTGCCAGGCAGCCTGCGGAGTGATCTGTGAGATTCAACTGCAGCTTCTTCTCCAAGCCCCTGCCACACACACACATTGTACCTTGGCGGCAGTTTTTCTATTTGAACATCCAAAGGACAAACTAAACATTTAAAAGCTGCAAGCTGGACAGTCTTTACTTTGGAGCCTGCAGTGAATTCCTTCATCTTGACAGTTGTGTTGTCCTTCTCGGCACTGATGCAGTATTTAGGATCCAGAAAGTGAGGGGCCCAGGGAAGCCAGGGGCTAGAGAAGGCTGAGGCTGTAAGAATGCAGCATTTTGGGCTCAGGGTCTCTCTCCCCACCCCACCCCGCCCTCTGGGTAAAGGGCAGGTTGGGGTGGGGGGATGCCATTTTCTTCGTGCCAGCACCACACCCAACTGGAAGTCAATGCTCAGTTCTTGCTTCGTGTGTGGAGTCTCCTGTGCTAGACTTGATTTTGTGAGTTTTGGAGGCTGCAAGAGAGCAGGGAAGAACACACATGCCCTCTGAGTTAGGGGTCCTGAGTCCTGGCTTGGCTCAGCTACATACCAGCTCATGTTGGGTTAGTCATTTTCTTCTCTGGGCCTCAGTTTCCTCCACTGTTAAAAAGAGATTAGACGAGAAGTTGAGGGGACAGTGAGTAAGTTAGTGATGGTGAAACAATTTAGACAGGGATGCTGAGGATGTTTGCACAACTTGAAGAACGTAATCAATGTCAACATATACTTGGAGAAATCACGGAAATGATGTATTACTGTGTATATTTTCACCAAAATTTAAAAATGAAAAGATGAATGAGATCTCCTAGTTCTTGGTTGGCAGAACTTAAGGAAGGAGATTTCTAAGAGAGGAACCAGAACACTGATAAGTGATTGATCAGCTTATTTCTTAATTTCTTTAGCTGTGATCAACAGCAGGAACCTGACCATGGCAACTCTGTTTTTGCTCTAGGTTTCTGCTTTCCAGGCTCCTGGTGAAGAGTCCAGGCTTCTAGAAGGAGGTGGCTCTTTCTGTGTTACTTGCCAGTCACTGGCTACCTCTTGCTAGTGGACAGTCTCCATGGTTATGCAAGAAACCTAATCTCCATCCTTGTGGACTTCTTATCACATAGCATGGGTGGTATTTCTCTAATCTGTTCTACCTGTCTGGTTTGGCTGGTGGTTTCTTCCTTTTCCTTGAGGCCAAGTTTAGCATCTGGACATAGGGGTCAACTCCATGGTGTCCAAGCACAGAAATAGCTGACAGCAGAGGAGTGCTGTGAGAGTCTCTGGGTGCTGGACTACTTCCATCTCATGTAGCCCTCTAAGAACCTGGCTGTGGAGACAGATGACACCGAGGTCTCGTCTCTGCATTTTCCTCATAGTCAAGGGCAGTGGCTCTGTGTTGTATCGTCACCAAGATCAAGGGATGTGTGTGCTAGCCCAGCCTTAATTTAAGTCACAATCTCTGCCAATTTCATGTTAGCAGATCTACTTGGAGCTGGATGTAATGAGCCATATCATGCCTCAGAGCTGAAGCAATGACTTATGTTGATGTTACCCACTGGCTTTTTATGGAAATTGTTAATAAATCAGTAATTCTCTCTGTGGTGATGTTGTTGTGTTTATAAATATTTAATTTTCCTTCAGGTGCCCACGTTTTCTCTATATTTTTCCTTAAACTCTGCTGACATTGCTCTTCTTTCCAAAGAGAGCCGCTCCTACGGATTAAGTTCTCAGCAGTGGAAAAGGTTAACTTATTTCTCAGTTTCTCTCTCCTTTTGGAATATGACTTTATCTTTTCTTTTTTATCTTTGTGTGATTTGGCTCTGGGGGTTAGACATCAAGCTGAGAGAATGCCACATCTCTTGTGACAGCCACGAAAGACCCATCCAGCTTCAGAAGAAGATGGACCCTACTTTCCAATTATGATCTTGCCTAAGTGAAGACCTATGCTTGGCATGTGTTTCTCCCTTCCTCCAACTAATGACATTTAGAATCTGAGACAGTGTCTGATGTTTTCCTCCCACAGAGAAGTGTTTGTGTCCTTGCCACAGACTTGTCTTTTGAAACCCAAGGCTTTGATTATTATTGTATGGCAGGGGGAGTGGAAAGGATGTAAAAAGAAATCAAAACAGAAAACAGATTCTGAGTCGAAAGTTTCTCAGCAGAGCTGGAACGCCAGCCTCGTGGATGAGGATGGCAGATGGGAAACAGCAAAAACTTTCTCACCTCTCAGGATCCACATGAGCTAATGGTCATCATTATCTTTCCATTCTTCTGTTTCAGGAAATTGCTGCTTATTTAATAACATTTGAGAAACACGAAGAATGGCTAACCACCTCCCCTAAGACCAGGTAAGGTCCTAGATCTCACAGTTTTTCAAATATGAACAGTCAACTGATTGATTTCCATTGATTTCCTGATTTGGCCAGCCAGTGCCTGGACAAGTTGAAAATGCCGTGTTGTGTGTGATGGCTCGTGACCTTGAGGGCTCATTAAGTGACCTAAGGCTGTGGCTGTGGCTGTGAATATGAGTGGATGGATGAAAGAGAGTGCCAGTGCAATTGTGCAAGTTTTAGCTTTGTGTGAACTCATGAAACTTTTAGCTTGGTGGTTTAACAGTGAATCCTTCAGCCAGGCCTTTGGGAGCATGGGAGGTGGGAAGGTCAGCGGGTGTTTGGCTTGGGAAAGTACCCATCTACCACCAGTATTTTCTGGAAAGTTTCTTTTAAAAGAAAACTAGCCTAACTGCGTGCTTGTATCTTAACATGTTTCATAAACAGAAGGTCAAGTTATTCTTGATTGGTGGTCAGAAGAACACCCTCATCAGAAACCATGGGTGAGCTTGCAACTTGTTATACGGTTAAACATACTTGAACCTGTGAACTGCCACAAACAATTAACTTCTCTCACCACTGGAGAATGGAAGAAATTGGCTGAAATATAGCCGACTCGTGTTCTGCCAGTGCAACTGATGTTACTGTCTTGTTAAGAATCATGAAGTTGGGATTTAGGGTTTATTTTAAAGGTGGCCTTTTCTTTCCGTTGTAGCTCTTAGGTTTTTACTTGTGGTGTGTTATGTTCTAGAGCCTTGGAAGTTTGTGGCCACTTTCTTCCAGTTGCTGTGACTTTTTTATGAGCGGTGACAGGGTTGGATGTTTATTAGTTTGAAGGGTGTTAGTCGGAGTGTGACTTACAGCGTGCTTGGTCTGTGTGGGTTTGAACTGAAGAAATGAACTACCCAGTCTGTTTGGTCATAAGCATTAACATCTTGGGATTTGTTAAGTGGGACCGAGGAAAGGGGTAGAGGTGTCGTTTGTTTGCCTTCTTGTCCATTTATTACTGACCTGTTCATCCTTTCCGAGCCATGGAGGAAAGAAGATTTGTCCTCTAGCACTCTGACCCATTCTAGAAGGTATTTTAAATATCACTCAGTTAGGCTTAGGTTTTTACTGGCTTACATCCTGTTGCGGGGACAACATTATCCATTTTGGAGGAGGTTGGTGAATACTGAGGAAAGGGAGATTAGTTACCAAGACTTCCACTCCCCATTTCCTCCTATCAGACAAAAGAAGGTTTTCCTCTCCTTTTTTGGAGACACCAAGATTTGGGAGATACATAGATTGTCTCTGATTTGTTTACCTTTTACCTCGAGACCAGGACGAGGACCCTCTTGTCCTCTACTTCTCAACCTTCTGGGGTCATGGTCTCCTTTGGTCTAAAATAAAATTTTGTATCAGTTGGCTTTTGCTGTGATAATGCTACGTAAGAAGCAACCCTGAAAATTTAGTGAGTCCTAACAACAGCCTTCTATTTCCTGCTCTGTGGTCTGTGGTTGACCTTGGCTTTGGGTTGGGCTCTGGGTTGCTCTATGTGTCTTTTTGTTCTAAGACCCCGGAGAAAGAGCCACCACTACCTGGGGCATCTTGTTCTCACTGAGAAGGGAAACCCCCCCCAAAATCAAACCCACTGCCATCCAGTTGATTGCAACTCATGGTGACCCTGTAGGGCAGAGTAGAACTTCATCATAAAGCTTCCAAGGAGCGTCTGGTGAGTTTTTAAGGCAATTCATAGAAGTGTAATTCAAAGCCCTGCTTGGCTGTGGTGTTGTATGTCACACCTGCTCACATTCCAGCCACCAAAGCAAGACCCTGTGCAAGTTCAGTATGATTGGGACTGGAAAGGACATTTTCCCATATAGTGGGAGAGAGCAACCTGGGAGTGAAGTGTGAATGGTAACATAGTCTACCATTTGATGAGTACAACCATATCACAAATCATGGAAAACCCGGCACCGTTATCCCTACTTTCTTTGGAGGGCTTCTTTCTCTAGGGCAGTGGTTCTCTAACTTGAGAGCATGTCAGAATTTTCTGGAGGGTGTGTATAAACACAGACTGTTGGGCCCCAACCTCAGGGTTTCCCATCCTGTAGGTCTGGGGTAACCAAAAACCAAATGAAACCCAGTGCCCTCAAGTTGATTCCAACTCATAGCAACCCTATAGATCTGGCGTGGGACCTAGGAATTTGTTCTATTTTAACAAGTTCCCAAATGGTATAGGAAACACTACAGTGGTTAAGTGCTAAGGCTGATAACCAAAAGGTTGCCAGTTCAAATCCTCCAGGTGCTTCTTGGAAACTCTATGCGGCAGTTCTACTCTGACCTACAGGGTTGCTATGAGTCAGAGTCAACTGGACGGCAGTGAGTTTGTTTTTTGGTTTCAGATGGTGCAGCATCGATGGCCAAGATCCTCACTTTAAGAACCACTGCCCTAGTTTCTTTGGGGAGAAAGAGGCTTGTCTGATTTTTGCTTTTCCGTTGTTTGCTGATTCCCAAGGATGGCTCTCATCTCAAGCAGTCTCCAGACTCTTCACTGGCACTTCAGTCCTTGCTGAAACGCTCCTGAAATGGAATTGGGAGGAAGAGAGTTTCTCTTTAGTCAGAGTGTGAGAGTCCCTCCAATGCGTACTGGGCCATGCACCTGATTTCTGATGTGCAGTTGCCTGCTTGGCTACTGCTGCCCTCAGAGTACAGAATAAGTACACCGTTTCAAGGTGCGGATTGTACCTCATGGTTCAGCTTTAGAAATCTGGGTCTCAGTTGGTCATGCTTGGCTTTTTGAAGTATAAATAGTGCCAAGAATGTCCCATCCTGAGTCACGAGGGGCCTGGGCAGCAGAAGAGAAGAAATGTGGGCTTTGGATTACTGACAGATTTGGATTTGAGTCCTAGATCTGTCACTAAATAGCTTTGGGACTTTAAGAAGGTCACTTTGTTATTGTTAGTTGTCGAGGCTCCCACATGTGGCAACCTGATGTACAACACAACGGAATGCTGCCTGGTCTTGCTTCATGATTATTGGTGTCTTTGAGCCCATGGTTGTGGCTTTTGTGTGTTTTAGGTGCATTCAAACCTAGGGGTTCATCTCCCGGCACTATACTGGACGTGTTCTGTTGTGATCCATTTGGTTTTCATTGGCTAATTTTCTAGAAGTAAATCACTGGGCCCTTCTTCCCCATCTTAGTGTAGAAGTGACAGTGAAACCTGTCCACCATGAGTGACCCTGCTAGTACTTGAAATACTGATGCCATAGCTTTCAGCATCCTAGCAACACACAAGCCACCAATATGACATACTGACCAACAACAGGTGGTGGCCCTTTAAACATTTCCACTCCTTTCTGTATTTATAGAGTTGATGTTGATTCTGTCCCCACTGTGAGGACTGAATGATATAATGTTTGTTATTCTGCTTTGCATGCTTGAGGGTCTGTGTTAATGCATAAAGGTGTCACACTTCCTCTTGTCTGTAGGGGACAGAGGCTCCCTTTCAGGAAGCCAGGATGTCTTCAGGCTTTGGAAGGATGAATTTCCTTCCTAAAGGCAGAGGGTAAAGACAGAATGTTTCCTTATTAGCATTATAATATCTACTCGGCTGTTTACACTTGAAAGCTTCTGGTCCCAGGAGGAGGAAAAGTTGCTGTGGTTGTTCAAGGACCTTCCTAAATTAGTTGTTGAGTTGAGTTTGGATTCCCCCCTCCCCTCTCTGGTCTCTAGTATTGAAATTAATTGGTACAGTTAACTGCTGAGCTCATACAAACCGGCCTCCTGGTATTAAGGCGTTAATGACGCCAATACACTGCTGAATGAGAAGGCAATACCACTGCTGTTTGCTGCTGCTGCTGCCACTGCTAATTTCATTTTAGAAAATTAATAAAAATGAATTGCACCACTGACATTTATAGAGTTTCCTAATAAAATGATACATTGTTTGTGTGGCGGAATCCCTATTAAATTAATTGTTGTAATCAGTTCGCATATAGATGTTGGTATAGAAGCTGCAGAGGGACCCCGGGTTTGTCTCGGTGGCTTGCTGATGACTGGGGGTTATAAATATAGCCCTTGCTCAGACACTGCCCTAATTACCAGGACGGCCCGGGGAGCCTGGGCTCACCTGTTTCGTAATGAGATGTGTTACCGGAGGTTCCCAGGGCTGGGGGGTCTGGGGGTGGCTGGTGCCTCCACAGGGCTGAATACTAAGTGTTCAAACAGCCCCTATTGTATCCTCAGCAACTGGAACCTTCCAGAAACAGCAGTTTGAAAAATCACCCTTCCGGAAGTCTCTAGTTTGTACTTGCTGTGTGCTCAGCCCTATAATGATACCATTCTGAGGCCCTGGGGAGCTGTGCACTCCCTACCCCCTCCAGGTGAAATCTGGAATCTTAATATTAAGAGGTTCCCTCTGCCTAGAAAGTTCTCTCTTCTCCTCTGGGCCTTTATGCAGATATCACCTTCTCTGTGAGGGCTTCCTAGGTTGCACAATAGAAAATCACACCCTTCCCGTCCCCCTTTCCTTGTTTTAGATTTCTCTAGAATACTTACCAGGGAGCCCTGGTGCCACAGCAGTTAAGAGGTCAGCCTCCAACTGAAAGGTTGGTGGTTTGAACCCACCTAGCAGCTGTGTGTGTTTTTTGGAGGGGAGCTGCTCCCATAAAAATTACAGCCAAGAAAACCCTACAGGGCAGTTCTACACTCTCACGCTGGACCACTAAGGCTGAATCCACTCTACCGTACCCAACAACAGAAAACTTGTCATCATCTGATGTACCATGTATTTTACCTAATTATTTATTTATTCATCATCCGTCCCCCTCAACCCACAGGATTAAGTACCACGAAGAGATGGATTTTCAGTCTGACTGGTTCATGGCCTGTCTCAGCAACTAGAACAGCACTGGGCTTTTCCTCTATCCTTTTACTGCTCCGTAATAGGTGTAGGCATTTCAGGACAGCAGAGTAAGTAGTTGCACAGTTCCTCCCCACCTTCCATCTCCAGGAGTTCTGAACCAACCCACAGCCCAGCAGCAGCAAAGCAGGCAGTCCTGAAGCATTGCTTTGCTGGAAGGCCAGCTGCCTGTGTCAGTCACAGATTCCTGGACCACTAGATTGAGCTCTGAAGTCACAGGCGGTGCTGAAGAACTGAACCTCTCTCCCCCTTGTGGCAGAGGCCTCTTCTCCTATGGCGCAGAGCAGAAACATGCAAAATAACGGCAGGCAGCCTGCAGAGTTCAACAATCCCAATAATTTGTTTCTTCACCTTCCCTGGAAGCTGGGGACACACCAAACTCAAGAGAGAATTGAAGTTCTTCTTTCCCAGGCGTCTTGCTTATAGCAGTTCAAAGACAGCTGGACAATGCTGTTCATTATCTAATTAATTAAGGAGATTTATATAGATAACAATATTGAAGGTCTAGGAGTAGAATTTTCTTATGATGAACAGTAAATGCTTCTTGGGTCAATAAGCAGTAAAACAGCCAGGCAGGAGGAGAAGGGTGTCTGGAAGGAAGGGAGGTGAAAGGAGAGAACCGAGTTTAGAGAACACTCATTTGGAAGGTTGGTGGTTCAAGTTCACCCAGAAGTGCCTTGGAAGAAAGGCCTGGTGATGAGCTTCTTTAAAGATTACAACCAAGAAAACCCTATAGAGTAGTTCTATGCTGTAATATGGGGCATGACCATGAGTCAGACCCGACTCAAAGTGTGAAAGCCATCAGTTCTCCTAGCTTCTCCAGTGTTTCATGGTCTATCCTTCCTGTTCCTTGACTGCATCGTACCTCGGTGTTTCTGTTCCCCGGGTGGCAGGCAGGTCCCACGTCAAGTCTCAGATCTTCTACTCTCTCTTGACATGTTCTCCCTCGAAAAACTCTGGCGATTCTATGGTTTGACTATTACCTTCCTGTGGAGGATTTCCCAGGTTGGACTCTCTCTGTCCAGCGTTTCGTTTGCCCTCTGGTCCCATGTTTCCAGCTGTTTTTTCAATACATGGTTCACCCGCATGTCAAACTATCGTCTGAAGCCCGCCTTTCGTCGTCCTCCCTTCCCTGCACGGCCTCCCTGGCTTTCATCTTCTGACTTCCCTGGTTCTCAGAAGAACCTCCTCATTTTTAAAGACATCAAGGCTCTCACCTTGTACTCTTCTGTGACTTCTCTTTCTTGTTTGTCCCCTGGATCTAATTAGTCACCACTTCTGCTAGTATTTCAAAATGCATTCCCCATCCTTTTTTTCTTGTGTGTAAGCCCTAGGGTCAGCCCTTATTACCTATTGTAGCATGCTTGGATTATTGAAATAGCTCCCATTTCCAGCCTGGACTCTTTTATTTTTCCCCAGTTGGGCTTCCTGAAACATTGCTTTTATTATATCATTGTCCCATTTGAAAAGCTTAATGACTTCCCATGAGTTACAGTTATCTGCCTCAACCTACCTGTTTCATGTGACCTACCCTGACTCCCCACCTCAAAGCATTGCTATGGATGTTGATTGTCATCTCAAGTCCTGAGTCCTGACAACCCCATGCGCAAGAGAACAAAACATTGCCTGAGTGATCCTTGTGGCTGGCTGTGTATAGCATATATTCCATAGGGCTTGCATTGGCTGATTTTTGGAAACAGATCACCAGGCATTTCTTCCTAGTCTGTAGTGTGGAAGCTCCACTAAATCCTGTTCAGCATCACAGTGACACACAAACTTCCACTGACAAACAACTGGTGGTTGGGTATGAGGTACACTCGTCAGGAATTGAACTTGGGCCTGCCACATTAAAAGCAAACAACCCACACCATGTTGCTATTGAGTAGATTCCAACTCCTGGCAACCCCATAGGGCAGAGTAGAACTGCCCCATTGGGTTTCCAAGGAGCGGCTGGTGAATTCAAACTGCTGATCTTATAGCTAGCTGCTTGAGTTTTTAAGCCCTTGAGCTACTGGGACTCCAGCTTTCATGGTGAGAGTTCTACTTCTGCCTTTAATAGAGAGGCAACTTATTGTTCTCCAAACATACTTTCCTTATCTCCTACATTTGCTATATACTTGGCTCTTGACCTTACAAAATGTTTCCCACCCCCAACTGAATCTGCCCACCCTTTGAATTGTACCTTTCCTGGGGGCCTTCTAAACTCACCAACTCACAGTGAGTTCTCGTTACGCTCAACATCCGTAACCTCAGTTTGCTTTCTTGTAAGTTGTTTGACAATATAGGGATCCTAAGCACGTATGTCTCTCCTCCCAGTGGGATGGAGAAGTGACCAAGGCTAGGATCCTGCTGTCTTTTGTCTCTTAATAGGTTAGGCACAGAGGAGGTTGGAGCTGCAGTGGGGAAGGTAGAGGACAGTGTGTGACAGCACTGCAAAGTGGCAGGACCCAGGCAGGAGCACTGGTCCCCGGACGCTGCAGTCAGTGGGTTCTCCATCCTGGGAAGAAGTTTTGGGCATGTGGTTGGTGCCAGTCTGTGGATGAAGACTCTACCTAAAAAGCCAACTTCTCAGACCCTGGACTGGGCCCTGTATAGTTGGTACTGACCTTGCCCAGCCCCACTGCAGATGGTATTTGGTTTGACCTGGCAGCCACTTTGGGGCATATGTTCCTTGCAACAGTTACAGGACCTTTTAAGGAAGTCCTTAACCCTGGTGCCACCACTTGTCTGTCATTGTGTCATGCTGTGGCAGCTTGTGTATTGCTGTGAGGCTGGAAGCTATGCCACTGGTATTTCATGTTACAGCAGGGTCACCCAGGGTAGACAGGTTTTAGCAGAGCTCCCAGACTAAGACAGACTAGGAAGAAAGGCCTACTTCTGAAAAGTAGATCACTGTGAACATTTTATTGGCTAATAAAATGTTCATGTATGATGAAATAGCCACAACACTAGACTCGAACATACCAGTTATCTTGAAGATAGCATAGTGCTGGGAAACATTGCCATCTCTCCTACATGAGGTCACCACGAGTTACAGCTGACTTGACAGCAACTGACAACCACGTCCCTGGCAAGGCTGCATGATTTACCTGAATTAAATTGCAAAAGTAATATGGAAATCCCATGTAGATGATTAAAAAATTCCCTGCACTGCTTGCATCGCTCATTCTCAGGTGTCCAGCTGGGCATGGCTGGCAGGTGGTGTGTGTGTGTGTGTGTGTGTGTAGAGGGTGCTGTTGGGGGGTGGGGCTGGGAAGCAAATCTCATTCCTTGATCATTCCAGGGAGTCTATACTGCAAGATGTGAAGGAACAAACTACTGGACCAGCAGCCCTTTCATGTGGTGACCTTTGCATTATGCTGAGCTGGGGACCTGCTCTCAAATTAACATAATGATGTGTCCTGTTACATCCGTTTCAGCATTTGCCTAATGCATCGAGCACATCCTTGACCAAATCCAAACTGTATTCTCATTAACCCAAGAGCAAATGTAGCATGAGGGGAGGCCATGGGGGGCGGCTGCTGTTCAGTGTCCTCCTATCAGACCCTGCTCAGGACTTAGAGAGGCCCAGCCACACCGGGACACCCCAGCAGGCCTCTGTCTCAGCTCATGTGGTTCTGGCACGTTTCTGGGGTCCTGTGGGGAGTCAGCTGTGACCCGGATCCTGAGATAGTAGCTGGTGGTGTCTTGACAGTGGCGGGGGTGGGAGAGGAATCCCCAGTCTCAAGACGGAAGTGGGTCTGTCCCAGATTCTAGGTCATTATTTTGAACTACAGGACACAAACTGCCACAGCAGGGAGGGACCATGGAGACCCCCATACCTGGTCCTCTCCGGATACAGGGAAGTGACAAGGGCAGGGAGTGCTGACTGCCCTGGGGGAGTCGATGGTCATCTGGGAATGGGGTTCAGTGTGTCTTTGGGCTCCTGGGCTGACGAACTTGAACATGGTGGCCCCTTTTTGTTGGGTAGGCAGGAGGGAGTTTGCCATACCCTGATCAGAGAACAGGTGAGCGGTGAGCACCCATGTGCCTGGTGTGAGAGCCAGCCAGGTGAGCTCTCCTTCTGTGTCTGCGCACTCCTCAGGCAGAAGAGCAAGCAAGGCATTGTTCTCCTGGAGCTAGACTATTTTCTTTTACTCTTTATTTTTATCAAAATACATATGCGGAGAATTTCATAGGTCAAAAGGTCTTAAAAGACCTGTAAGTATAAGTAACCATCCTCTGCTGTACAGCTCCATCCTATTTCCCAGGGATGACCACTGTCAACTCCTCTAGTTCTGATTTGTTGTTGTTAGTCTCTGTGGAGTTGGCACTGAGACGCATGGTGATCTTGTGTATAACAGGACAGAAAGTTGCCTGGCCCTGTCTTCATGATGGCTGGTCTACTGTTAGTTCTGATAGTTAGTTCTGATAGTTAACCACCATATTGCTAAATAATATGTGTGGTCTGTTATTTCTTGACTGATCCATCGTAGGTGCATCTTTGGACTTCCTCAAATGCTAACGGAGGGCTTTGCTGTCTTCCTCTGCCCTCCCCTTTTCTCTTGCTCACCCAGGGAAGAGCTTGTTAGTGAGGCAGCGCCTGTGTGACTGGGGATTGGAGACGCTGCGTCTGCCAACCTTCTCTCTGGCACCATCCGAGTTCTCCAGGGAAAGTTCTCTTCATGCACCTTTGTTTTTGGCGGGGGGGGGGGGGGGCGGAGGTTGTTTGGGATTGCCTGGCTCCGGTGGTTTGGGGACCAGGGAGAGGAAGTCGCTGCTCAGAATTGCACCAGTCCTTGTGAACCAGTGGCTAGTTGTTGTGGCATCAGTTCTAACTCATGGCTGCCCCATGTGGGCCAGAGTGGAACTGCACTCCATAGGGTTTTCAGCGTCTGATTTTTCACAAGTAGATTGCCAGGCCTTTCTTCCTAGGTGGTTCTGGGTAGACTCAAACTGGCAACCTTTTGGTTAGAAGCCAATCGCATTAAGGGCTGGTACCACCTGGGGTGCGAAAGCCATCTCTTTGTTCTCCTAGCTTGTTTGACGTTTTATAGTACTCCTCTGTACTCTCCAAGTGTGGAGTCTCTGTGGGTCCCTTTCTCCAGAGGAGAAGCTGTGTCTGAGGGGTGGAGACCAGGAGGCTGCCTAGGTGCTCAGAGTAGATGGAGGTCCAAGGAGAAGCCTGGGTAGTCCTGCAGAGACCTCCTCCACCTCCCTGCTTTTGGAGCCGTCCCTGCCCGGCCATCCATGGCTCTGGGGCCTCCAATCGGTGTCTTTCTGAGGCTCTGCAGCAAGTTAGCTTGTGTGCTTTCTCCTCCACCGTGTCAGTCATCCTCCCGCATCCCTCTCCCCTGTCTCTAGAAAGGTGTCCACATACCCGCCTCCACTGCTATCTCCATTTCCTTTTCTTTCTCCTTTGGGTTTATAGTTATTTTCATCCCGCACTGTCGTTTGATGGGAGGATCGATGTTCACCCTTCATGTTAACACACCGTCTTTTCCTCAGTGGCCGCCTCAGAGCCACCCTCTCCCCTCACTTCTTCCTCTCGACCTCCTTCCTCCCTTTCTTCTTCGTCTCACTCCTGCTGTCAGGTTTACCGGCTGTGTGACTCTATTGCTTTATTCTTTCTCCACGCCTTTTTCCTTCCGAAGAAATGCATGCCTCAAAATGCAGTTCTGCCGTTTTGCATTGCACAGCCGCTCAGGGCTAAAGAAACCCCGTTTCCGAGACTCACTCTCCTGGCATGCTGGCACGCAGGCGCGAAGGTGGGCAGCTCAGCAGCGTGACACCTGCAAGTCTTACTTCCTCCTGCCCTCCTTAATGCACCCACCCTTGGTGTGGAGCCTTCCTGGGATCTGTAAGGGGTGCGGGGCACATGACCTCTCCCTGGGCAGAGTTTAATGCCCTGTGTGTGTGCTGTCAGTGGTGTCTGGCAGCCCTTTAACTTGAAGTAGTTAGGCATGTGTGTGTCTTCCTTGGGTTGCAGTGCAGCGATGTCTCGTGTGGCAAGGGCTTCATGACTGATGCGAGGTGGGGTGCGAGAGGCACCCTGGCTGGAACCTGCTCACCAGGGATTCCTACTGGCATTGCTGAGCTGGACAGCTCAGCCACGGTGACAGCCTGAGGCCAAGGAAGCTCCCTTGCCTCCTGCTCACAAGCTGAAGGGCATTTGCAGGAGTCAGTGCCTGCTGGCTGTGATTTGGTCTGTTTCTGCTGTCTTCCTATTTAGTCGGGGTGTTTCACTTCCCTTGCTTGGGTTCGGGAAATTAGCATTGGCTGGTCTTTCTCTAATGTGCCTGGATCATGGCCAACATGGTATCATAGTATTTCCCCAGAATCAATCATGATCGATAAGTCACTGCTGCTATGGGGAAAGGGAGTGGTAAGGCCCATGTGACTCTGAGGTGGTGTTTTAGTCAGCTAGGGCTGCTCTAACAGAAACACCACAGAGTGGATGGCTTTAATGAAGGCAGGTTTATTCTTACACAGTCTGGTAGGCTACAAGTAGGTATTCAGGATGTCTGCTTGAGGGGAAGGCTTTCCCCGTGTCGGCTTTGCAGGAAAGTCCAGTATTTCATCAGTCTTTGCCCAGGGAGCATCTTGGCACAGGAACCTCAGGTCTCAAGGACGCACTCTTCTCCTGGTGCTGCTTTCTTGATGGTACGAGGTTCCCAATTCTCTGTCCTTTTATCTCTCGTAGGATGAAAGGATTAAGGATGGGGTAAGCCGTACTCCTGGGAAACTCCCTTTACAGTGGAGCAGGGAGGTAATTCTATGAAGGGATTTACAGCCCCACCCTAACCTTTAACACAGAGTTGAGGAAAACCACAAAATGTAGGACCGTCACAAGATACTGGGAATCATGGCCCAGACACATGGCTGCACATATTTTTGGGGGGACACAATTCAATCCATGACATCCCACCCTTTGGCACCCCAAAAATCACATCATAGAAACATGTAACACATTTATTTCATCATAGCAAAATCATGTCCATCCCATATAATAGAAGGCTTAAATCAGTTCTAAGTCCAAAATACAAAAACTCTTATACATCTGTGAAACCTAGAAGGTAAGCTATCTGTTTGTAAAGGTACAATGGCAGAATAGGCACAAGTTAGACATTCCATTACAAATGGGAGAAATTGCAGGGAAAGAAGGCATTAACAGGCAACAAGTGAGTCAGCAGAACACATTACATTAGGCCTCAAAGCTTTGAGAAGACTCTTACATTTTCTGAGACATTCTACACAATGGTCCTGCCCTCCAGACTCTAGATATTGGCCACACTGTCTGGATTTTGAGTGGAGACCTCCAGCCCTGTGCTACAACTCTGCCTTCAAGGCCCACTTGGACAGAAACTCTGCCCCATTGGCTTTAGGAGCACCCTAAGCCCAACGGAGTGGCAATTCCACCCTTACAAACACAGGGCGCTGTGGTTTCACCCTTTCAAACCTCTCAGGTCATGGCCATACCTCCTGAGACTGAGGCAGCTCAGCTTCTCATGCTGTTTGTCTCTTCAGCTTCTGCTTCCTATGGCTGCATGGCCTGGGCCTCAGGCCCACATCTGCCCTGCCAGGCAAGTGTTCCAAAGCTCTGTAGCTCCACCAATTTAAGTGCCCGGAGGCACCCCGCTCTTGCTAGAAAGCATCCTGCCCGAAGGCACTCAGCTCTCTTACTCCATGGGTCGGCTCCAGTGCTGCCTATGGTTCTGTTAGAAATAATACAGAGTGGATGGCTTTAATAAACGAAAGTTTATTCTTGCATAGTCTGGTAGGCTGCAAGTCCATATTCAGGGGGTCCGCTCCAGGGGAAGGCTTTCCCCTTGTCGGCTCTGGAGGAAAGTCTGGTATTGCATCAGTCTTTGTCCAGGGAGCATCTTGGCTCAGGAACCTCAGGTCTGAAGGATGTGCTCTTCTCCCGGGAAAACCACAAAATAGAGGACAGTCACAAGATACTGGGACTCATGGCCCAGCCACATGGCTACACATGTTTTGGGGGGAACACAATTCAATCCATGACAGGTGGGGACAGTATGTTGGAGGAATAAACCACTGTTTGTAATTCATAATTTTTGGGATAATGAGTAGTTACCGAGTCAGGCAGATGTTCCGGGCTGGGGTTCTCTCACTGTCCTCAGGCTGGCAAGGGAGCATCACTGGTTTTGCTATTCTTAGACTTTCCACGACCCTTTTATTTTTTAAAAAAAACCGCTCTCAGAACAAAACAAAAATCTTCCCTTGTTCTCTAACTTCACTGCATGTCCCACTTCCCATATAAGCTTTTGCTTTGTTTGGTGTGTGTGTTTACATCTATACACATACCTAGACACACACAAACCACACACAGATACACATGAATGTAAACATGCATATATACATGTATAGACAACACAATGCACACAGACCATAAATGTGCGTGCATACAAATGTACAGGTATATACACACATGTACGCAATGTACTCACACATATAGACACACTGTACACACCCCCACACATGTATGAGGCCTGACAATTAAGTCCATGAACTTAACTGTTCTAAGCGCTACATACCTCATTGCTGAATATTACTGTGGTCACTTTTGAAGTGCTCCCTTTGGGAAGCTATGCACTGATGCCAGCACCTGATCTACCCTTCAGAGCAATTTTGGAACTCCTTCTGGAATGGCCATTGTGCATGGTGGCATGGTGGCAAGTTCACAAATTTAGTTGTGTAGTTGTTTGTGAGGGAGTTTTAGCCAGTAAACAAATAACTGTATGGAACACCCTCCCTATGCACCTGATCTGGTCCCAGTGACTTTTTTCTTTACCTGAAGATAAAGGAAATATTGAAAGGAAGACATTTGGATGACATTCAGGACATCAAGGGTAATACGACGACATCTCTGACGGCCATTCCAGAAAAATAGTTTCAAAATTGCTTTGAAAGGTGGACTAGTGCTGGCATTCGTGCACCCCTTTCCAAGGGGAGTCCTCTGAAGGTGACCACAGTGAGAGTCAGCAGTGAGGTGTGCAGCACTTTTTCTAGGATGAGTTCTCAAACATAATTGCCAGTCCATATATATATATACATACATGAACACACAACACAGTATACATGTATCCAAGTATACACATATTCACATGTTACACTCATGTACATGTCTACATGTGTGCAAGTGCACATATATACTTGCACACACATGCATATGTGTACACAAATACTACGCATAAACACATGCACACATATACACACACATCAGGCCCACCTTGGTCATTGTTTTCTTTTGTAAAATGAAATCTCTGGGACAATCTCCTTTCTATTCACTGACTTAGTAAGGTGCGACGGTTGTGGGTTAAGAAAACTTTCTCCTAAAAGAACTAGATGGTTTGTGCTGGTAGCTGACTTATTATTAATTCAGCTGGTTCATCTGAGGCAGCTCTGGGGAGAGATGGTCCCCCAGTCTGAGACAGGAGGGGCAGGCCTGTGTCCTGGCTGTGCTGAGTGCCTGTTAATCACCACGGTGTTGCTGGGTCGGCTCTTTACTCCCCATCACTCTTGTGAGCATGACTTGTAGGAATTCTGGACTGGCTTTTTTTTTTTTGGCACCTCTTCAGGCCTGGAACTTTCTGCTGTTGGTGAAATTGAATTTGTTATGTAAAGTGGCAGCTGGTGCCTAGGCTGGGTGTCAGGGAGACCAGCTGCTGCCAGAGTGCAGGGGAGAGTTGTAGAGCAAGGCCAGGAAATTATGCAAATATTCAAACTTAGGTGCCACAATGGAGGAGGGAAAAGAGACGAGAGGCTTGTGCTTCTCCCAGAGGATAGCCTGCTGTGTGAAATGCACGCTGTTCACATCTTTTCAGACAAACACCGTGGGGCCTCTGTCTGTACTGCCATGGGTGTGGGGTAATGGCTTTGGTGCACAGTTTCTGGGAGCAGCTGCCTCTCTGATTCTGGAGTTGACCAAACTCTGCTTAGGGAGGGCATGCTGTCTTCTCCCAGGAGATCACAGGTGAGCCTCGCATCTCTGAGCTGCAGGACACCCACCGCCATGTAACTGTGGGTCTGCATCCTTTCCTCGGCTTATTAGTGCAGTCTTCTTGATGGCCTACCGTGCACCAGGTGCTGTGCAGGCACTGGGACGCAGTAGTGAACACGGTCAATAACTTACAGCAACTGCAAGTATGGTTGAGAGTTTGATCCCACCCAGAAGCACCCTGGAAAGAGTCCTGACCGTCTACTTCTGAGAGGTCACAGCCTTGAAAACCCTATGGAGCAGTTCTACTCTGCACACATGGAGTCACCATGAGTTGAATCAACCTGACGACAACAGCAGCACAGGGGAAGGAGCCCCTGGGGTGGTGCAACTGGTTACACGCCTGATGACTAACTGAAAGGCTGCAGGTTCAAATCCATGCAGAGGTGCCAAGGAAGAAAGGCCTGGTGATCTGCTTCCAAAAAATCAGCCACTGAAAACACTGTGAGTTCTGCTCTGACACATACAGGGTCACCACGAGTCAGAGCTGACTTGAAGGCAGCTTTTTTTTTTTTTTTGGTATTTTACAAGGGACAAGTGCAGGTGGATGTTGCCCACTGGCACCTCCAGGAGTCACTGGTCAGAGGCTTGGAGGATGGGTGTGTGTGTTTGGGGGCTGGGGATGAGCAGGGACAGAAGGAAAGTGAACTAAGGTCCCTGGGAATAGTAGCTTGTATGTGTGGATCAGGCTGTAGGGACTTAGGGAGTGAGAGACTAGAAGGTAGGCACTGTGGCTGGAGGTGATGCAAGTGGGGAAGAGTGACAAGCAGTGGAGATGAAGTATGTGGGTGAGATTATGGAAGCCATGTAGACCAGGGATAATGCCAGAAGCAACTGGGCTTCTAGTGCAGGACTTTGAACAGAGCAGTGAAATGGGTTGATATGATGAACAATGTTGCTTGGCTGCTCCATATGGAGGATGAAGTGGACGGACAAGAGTGGAAGCAGAAGGAAACTGGTAGCTCTCGCTCCATCTGATCGGTGGAGAAGACGGCGTAGGCTTCTAAGCACCTCACAGGATGCTTATAACCTCAGAAGTTCCTTCAAAGCTGGGGTCTCAGTCTTCATAACAGTCGTGCAAAGCGGGTGATACTTACAGGATCCTGGGGGAGACAGAGGGAGAGAGAGAAAAAAAGAGAGGGAGGTGGAGGGAGACAAAGGGAGATAAAGAGGGACCAAGAGAGGGGAGAGACGGAGATGGAGTTGGAAAGAGAGAGAGAGATGGAGAGAAAAAAGAGACATAACTAGAGAGGGATGGAGATGGAAAGAGAGACCGAAGGAGACCCAGAGATACTCAGAGAGCGGTAGACAAGACAGAGTGATGACACTGATGACAGAGAGCTGAAGCTATCCGGGTGCTGTTAGCTGCTATCCTCTCGGAACCCCTAGAGGACGCAAACTTGGGGAATCAGAAGACATCTCTGCAAGCCAGGCTCCCTGGGTAGACCAGTTACTCAGCAGCAGCTTGCCACACAGAGCTTCATTCCCTATGAATGTCAGCTGTCTAGTCTTTAACTGATGTCACACCCATCCTGTGCTCCTGCCCATCAGCCTGGCAGCTGGTATACCTACTGAATTTCACTCTGCTCTCCTCTCTGTGGCCGCAGTCCCTCTGCCCCACTCTGGTGGTCCTGTCTGACGCTTCGGGGAGGATGTGGTCTCCAGGGATGAGGGACTTGCTGGCTGTGACATATCATGGGCCTGTTGATGTGCGAGAGAAATATTGATGATGATGATGATGATGATGGAGATGGAAAGTAGAGATAATGCATGGAAGTAATATTCTCTCAAAATAGTTGCCAAACTTGGCGTTTCTTTTTGGCTGCAGTACAGATTTCCAAGGTGAGAAACAAAATCTCTCCCTTCACTTTATGAGTAAGTGACTTCGTTCTGCCTTTGCTAGAAAATTCTGGCCTTAACCCTATCCATCCCGTCAGTGTAGGACTGGGATGATCCTCAGTGATGCCAATCTTCCTGCACGTAATTTCCTTACCCAGAGCCAGAGGGTCTGGGAGGGTACGTAAGAGTTTTGCAGTTTATTAATTTTGCATTAAATAATTAATGGTAAAGTTAATTGATGAATTATTCAATTTTCAGGTAAAATGGGATGATAAATATTCATAACTTATTTTATTAAGGGAATTTCCATTTCCTATGTCATTAAATCTAGATTAACGAAGGCTGATTTTAAATGAAGATTGAAAACAATTATGCTTTGGAATTAATTTACTAAGCTAAGGTCATTGCCTAGTGAGTTTATCCCCTGTTGGAAAGTTGGGGGCTTCATCAGCTGGGCAAGTGTCTGAATCCACAGAAGTAACATTTGCTGTTAGTCAAGAAAAATTCCGTTGTGTCCCCTGGGAATTTTCCTCCAATGCTCCCATTGCTGAGTAGGCACTGACGTGATTGTGGTGAGGCAGGCTTTCCTTTGTTGGTGGGGTGTTTGGGGACATACTTGAGACCTTTTCTGTCTCCCGTTGAGGGTCTGGTTCTTACTTGGACTTGTTTGTTGTTGATTCAGGAATGGCAACCCAATGTAATCAGCTCAAACCAAGCATGACAGTGTCCATCTTGGTAAGAGTGACCAATGCCCCTGCTTCTGAGTCAGTTTAAAAATAACTTTGGATTTTTTTTCTCAGAGTTTCAAGAGGTGTATGCTGTGACTTCCTGCCCATGAGTGCTCTGGGTCAAGGGCTGACTACGGTTTTAGTTTTTATCTGAGTTTGCTAGTTGTCTGATTCCTTTTAGGTCTGGTTTATGCTTAATTGTAAAACTGCTTAGTTCACAGGCCTACAGAACCACAGTGAGGGCTTTTTAGTGCCTCACAGGCTGCAATAACAAGTCCCTTCAAAGCTGGGATTTCAGTCCTGATAACAGCCCTGCTAAAGCAGGTGACACCTGCAGGATACTGAGGGGGAGGGAGAAAGAGGGACAGAAAAGAAGGGAGTAGTGGGGAGAAACACAGCGATGGAGAAGAATAGGGAGCGGGGGAGGTAGGCAGTGACAGAGAAAGAGAAGTGGGAGAGGGATAGAGAGAGAAGACACAGAAAGAGATGGAGAGAGAGAGACAGAGAGGAAGAGAGAGAGAAAGATGGCAACAAAGGTAAGTGAGAGGGAGACAGAAAAGGTACGGAGAGAGAGGGAGAGCCAGAGATAGACTCGTATACACACAGAGAGAGCTGGAGACAGAGACAGAGATGGAGAGGGAAAGAGAGAGCCAGGGATAGATTCTCTCCCTCACGCTCATGCCCACGCACATAAACAGAGAGCCAGAAATAGACTCACACACACACACAGCTGGAGAGAGTCGGAGAGAGTCAAAGACAGACACAGAGAGAGGGAGAGAGAGACACAGATGAAGCCACTGAGAGCCACGTCTCAACCGGAGCCCGTCTTTTCCTGTCCAGCCATTTCCCTCTGTTCATGGATGAGGAAACAGACTCAGAGACTATGTCGCTTGCTCAAGGTCACTTAACTAATTAGCCACAAAGTTGAAACTAGGGTTCAGGTCTTCCTAACTCACGTTGGAATGTGTTTCCAATGTCACTGTCCTAGAACTTCAGAATACATTTCTAAGCACCCCCCGGAGTGAGGTCCCTGGGAGGGTTTACAGCCTGGCGGAGCAGGGCTTCTCTGCCTCACTGAGTGTTCCTCAGAATTTTCCGGTGCAACGTGTTTGCTCCCAAGAAGTTGATCCCGTGGTATGCCTTCATTTCTGAGGAGAGCATTTGATGTTGTATCTCATGAACTTGCTCTCCTAAAATTATCCCTAATTGGCTTGGAAAGTGGCTTCCCACAGGCAGATGGCTTAATATCTTGACTTTCTGCTTGTGACTCAGGGAGGCACCAGGATTAGATCAGGTTTTGGATAGTGGTCTTGTTAATTTGGAGGATGAGATACTATCACTACTGTGCAGATTGAAGTGGCTGCCTCCGGGGAGGTGTTGTGAAAACCACTAGGGACAGGCTGTCTCATCAGGGATGTCAGATGACAGGTGTGGGGGAGGAGGGGGCTGAACTGCCATTCGGTGATGTCTAGCATTCATCAGCAAGTCTTTACTGAGTGTATAGGTTTGTACTAGGCACTGTAGGGTTACAGAGGCAGTGAAGGATACAGGGCCTAGTCTAATTGAAGAGACAAGTCATGCATAGCTGAGATAACTAGGGAGCAATTCCCAGACAGTGTGCACAGTAGAGCCTAAGTGTATGTGTGTGTGTGTGTGTGTGTGTGTGTGTGTGTGCGCGTGTGTATGCAGAACCACAGCTGTAGGAGAAATGCAAAACGGGGCTGAGATCAATTGGATTCAATTGATTTCATTGGGAAAAACAGCACAGCAACATTGGCAGGGGTGAATTTCCATCATAAAAAAGTGAACTTGGGTGGGGAAAGGTATGTCCTGAGGGGGAGAGCAGAGATGACACTTGAACTCTTCTCGTCCTTGAACCCTGGAGAGAGTAGAGGAATCAGTGGTGTTGGAATCAATCACTAGAAGGCTCTAGGGGCAATAGAATGAGAGAAGATAGAACGAAAGCCAAAGATCCAAGAGAGGACAGCTTAGAGGGGGAGGCATGCTGGGTGTGTTGTTATTTGGGTTAGGTCTGTTGGGACGCTGGTCACAGGCTCCATGAGTAAGCAAAGCGGGTGCGACCAGACGCTGCTGGTCATGTGGACGAGCTCACCTTGAGGGCACAGTCCTGGCTTGCATTTATTGCATCCTTGATAGACCTTCATGTTTTAAGGGCAGGAAATGCAGGTACAGGGAGGTTAGACGGGCTTTTCAAGCTGGGATTCAAACTCGTGTTTGTCTAATCGGAAAGCTGTTTGTCCCTCTTCACCAGTACGGCTCAGGGGATAACGAACTAGAGTGCTTACAAGGTCACCCTGATGGGTCACTGGGTTCATGCTGATTTCTTTCTTCCTTGAGAGCAGTGGTTTTTAATTGGGGGTGATTTTGCTCCCACACCCAGGGGATGGTTGGCAACATCTGGAGGCATTTTTTTGTTGTCATAATGGCAGTGTGTGTGTGCATATGTGTGTGTGTGAGCATGTATGAGCTACTGGCAACTAAAGGGTAGAAACTAAGGATGCCGCTGAACATCCTATAATGTACTGGACAGTGCCCCCTTCTCCCCAGCAGAGAATTATCTGGCCCCAGATATCACTAATGCTGAGATCGTGAAATGTGCTGCAGAAGGAGAAGCCCATTTAAAAAATTGTGCCAAGGGACATGAAGAGCAAGAGCCAGACTCTGGACGTGAATCCCAGTTCTGCCATTTGCTAGCAGCAAATGCCTATCCTGTGTGCCTCAGTCTCCTTATCTGTAAAATGGGAACAATAATAGTATTTATTGTTGTGAGGAATAAATGAGTTGAACATGCTAAACACATAGGACATCATCTGGTTTGTAGTTAGTTTTACTGGGGTGATTATGACAATCATCTCCTCAAGAATCCATTCAGAACAGTTGTTTCAGATCGTCTTGTACCCTGTGCACTTACAGGTCAAGTCTCCTTGCTTTTCTTTTGCAGTTGTGTAGAATAATGGCCTGAGGTCTCATGTCATTCCTCCAGAAAGGACTCAGTTATCCTTGGAATAAACAAAGTTCAGAGAGGAAAGAAGAGAGAGGACTAGGGGAATCTGTGTGACAGCATTCTGCAGGAGAGTGTTTTAAATAGGAGATAGTTGTTAAGAGAGTCAAACATTGCCTGGGTCAAGCTCGGAGCTCCAAACTCATTTATTTATCTATCCAACAAGTATTTGTTATTTTATTTATTTATTTTTTAAGGATTGTCTTTATTTTATTTTAAAAAATTGTTTTTTATTATGATGGAGTGAAAATGTACATTCCCATATAAATTTACATGCCCACCTATATGCAGCTTCCACTGCTCTCCCTGCCCGGTGACAGCACACCATTCCTGTTTGCTCCATACATGTCTCATCCTTGTAACAGTCTCCTTTCCCCTCCTCTCCACCCACTCCCCTTACTCCAGCCAGAGGTCAGCAGGATGATATCCTATAGATGCATAGAACCATAAAGTGCCTCTAATAAAGTGCCTCTGTGTCACCAAGTCCAACCCATTCGTGTCCAAAGAGTGGAACTTCATTATGATTTATGGGCAAGGGCAGCATCAGGGCCAGGAGCCGTGCTCCCAGGGGAACCCCGAAGCCACTGGACCGCCAATTGTGGTCTTTTAGTGGAGATCTCAGGGTGCACCCCTTTTTATTCTTGTGTTGCCAGTGAGACTTAACTTAGCTCCATTGCGGCTATCACTGGTGGTGGCCGGGCACCATCCGGTTCTATCAGTGCCAAGTCTATGTAGGCACCCACTCATGTGGGTCTCTGTGTCTTCTGGGTTGGCTTTCCTCCACGTCATTTGGTCCTTGGTGAGCATCCGTTCCTGCTGAGGTGGGACCATTTGCTTTGCCCTCAAATGGCAGCTTGGCAGCTTTTAAGACCCCAGACACCACTCACCAATGTGGGGTGCAGAGAGCCCTCTTAGCAAAATGCTAACTGTGCCATTTGGCCTTGATTTCACCTAAGAACATGGTCCCCTGCCCCCTGCCCCAGCTACTCTGTCCTTGCAATATTGGGTTAAGATGGAAGGAGTATTCAAGTTATGCTGAAGTCCACTTAATGTTCTTGTTTCTAATGTGTGCCATCACTGCTTTCTCCCAACCAGATTTCTACCAACTATCTAATCTAAACCCTCCCTCCCTCCCCCTCCTCCCTCCCTGCCCTCCCTTGCAGCTGTCAAAGAGTCTTTTCTTCTATACATTAAGTCTGCTTTTGAGATCTTATCGTAGGGGTCTCATACAATATTTGTCCTTTTGTCGCTGACTGCTTTCACTCAGCATAATGTCCTCCAGTTGAAACCAGGTTATGAGATGTTTCCTGGAATCATCATTATTCTTTATCACTGCATAGTGTTCCACTGAGTATATATACCATAGTTTACCTATCCATTCCTCTGTTGGGCATCTCAGTTGATTCTATCTTTTTGCTATTGTGGACTGTGCTGCGATAAAACATTCTTGTGCACGTGTCCGTTGGTGTGAATGGCCTTGATTCTGTAGAATATATTCCAAGTAGTGGAATGACTGGGTCAAATGGTATATGTATATCCATTTTTGTACTTTTTATTTTTATTAGTTATCTGTTGCTGTCTAACAAATTATCTCACAACTCACTGAGTAAAACGACAGATATTTATTATCTCAGTTTCTGTGGGTCAGGAATCCTGTACAGGTAAGCCAGTCACCCCTACATCGTGGTCTCACAGGCTGTAGTCAAGGTGTTCTCTGGGGTTGGGGCCTTACCAGAACATTTGACTGAGGGAGGATCCATTTTCCAGTCACTCTTGTGATTGTTGGAGTCATTTCCTTGTGGGCTGTTGGCCTGGGGCTCAGGTCCTCCCCAGCTGTGGGCTGGAGGCCTCCCTCAGATCCTTGCCATGTGGGCCCCTCCACAGGGCAGCTCACAACCCGGCAGCTGCGTACCCCAGAGCAAGTGAGCAGGAGAGTAGGAAGGGTGAGTAAGATGGAGCCAGCCTTTCTGGAAACTGCTCCCTGAAGCAACATCCTATCATTTTTACTGCATTCTGTTTCTTAAAAGCAAGCCACTAGGTCCATCTCTTATCAATGGTGGGAGAGTGGGGATGGAGGAAGCTTACAAGAGTGTGAATTCCAGAGGTGGGATCATTGGGGGCCGACTAGCAGCTCCCTGCAACCATCACACAAAGGAGATAAGAAGACCAAGTGTAAGCAGCAGGGGCTCAGAACCAGGGAGCAGACCATGGTGTTAGCACTCACTTTCTGTGCAGCCCTGAGCAAGGCAAGAGTTCCTCTGGGACTGAATTCCAGGGTGGCACATATGTGTGTCCCATCTATGCCCTGGACAGATGTCACTGTCCTGTGACACCATTCTCCTGTGAGCTGAATTCAGCCTTAGAAACCTTCTTAACACAGCTCTTGTTTCAGACAGCCATTACTAATTGATTAGAGGTAACACTTGTGCTGAAAATCCATTTACTGTCCTGGAATGACCTGTGAAGGAACACTCTGTGGTTATCACACCACCGATCACAAAGTTAGAGTGAAAACAAAATCAGTGGCCGTGAGTTGTGACCCATGATGACCCCATGTGTGTCAGAGTGGCACTGTTCTCTGTAGGGTTTTCAGTGGCTGATTTTTTGGAAGTGGATCAGCAGAGCTTTATTTCTAGGCACTCTGGGTGGATTCGAACTCCAACTTTGGGGTTAGCAGCTGACTTTGTTAACAGTTTGTATCAGTCAAGGACTTCCTACAGTAAAAAAGGCAGATGAGTTGTCCTCTCATTGGCCAGAGTGAGAAAGCTGGCTACTTCTTGTTTGGGGACCATGGGTGGCCCTACTCTACAGCCCAGCCCTTCCCTCTCCAACAATAACCAATCTCCGGATGGTAGATTCAGAGGGGGAAGCCAGCTGAATAGCTCATGTGTCTGGAAGCCCAACACAGGACTAGCCTGATCTGCCTTTTTATTAATGAGGTGGGCATAGCCCCATGTCTTCTGTCTGGTTGCTTATGGCAGTGAGACGTTGGAGGGCCTGCCTGGGCCTCAGTGGCTCTACTGCCTGCAGAGGGTTGACAGAGGAGTCCAGATCATTCTAGAAACAAGCTCTGGCCTGAGGTGCTTCTGCATTCAATGTATCTGGCTTTTAAGAGATTCTTCCTGTTCCTTCCTGGACCGTGCTTGGGGGTTTCAGGTGTTGGTTTAATTTGCTTCTGAAATCTTGATGCCACCCATATCCATTTGCTTCTTGTAGCTGCTGGGGGCATCCTGTTAACAAGGAGCTGAGCACATTTTCTGGGCCATGTAGCCCTTTATCCCAATCCATTAGAACTTGCAGGTCCCCTACCTTTTTTTCTAAGTTTCTTTTCCTGAAGGGCTGGCATGTTCAGAGGCAGTTTAATAGACATCAATTTGCAATGATTTTTAGCCACTGTGCTTCAGGAGAGTTGCGAAGCCAATAATTAATCCTTTCAACAGCTCATCCCTTTTGTTTTAAAATGACCTAATAGCGGAGTAGCTCAAGCAGGCCGGGCCTGCCTGACCCACTTCAGCTTTTTGCCTTCTGTTGCTTCAGTCAAATACGCCTGCAATGAATTATTCAGCCCTGCTGCAGGGGAGAGTGGGTGCCCCTCTTGTAATATTTAATCAGCGACCTGGGAGAAAGCATCCTTTTTACAGACAGCCGCCACTGCTCACTTAAAGGCAGGTGAATGAGATTTCTTGGAATTAGGTTCAGATTTTTTCAAGGAAGTGAGTTTGTCCTCTGATCCCAGAGGGATAGTGGCTGCTCATTGGGCTGACCTGGGCTTTCTTTCCATTAGTCCTCTTCCTGTGCCAGCAGAAAACAACGTCCAGGGCCCTCCCAGCTGGGAGATTCTTGTGTGGCTCTTATCCCTGAAATGCATCACTACTCTCTGAGTCTCCCATGGCTGCTGGGACAAATGAACACAAACTCAGTGGCTTAAGTAACACAAATGTATTCTCTTACACTTTTGGAGGTAAGAAGTTCAGCATCAGTCTTACTGGACTAAAATCAAGGGCATGAGTTCCTTTCTGGAGGTTCTGGGGGAGAATCCATTTTCTTGCCTTTTTCAGCTTCTAGAGGGCACCCGTGTTCCTTGGTTCATGGCCCCTTCCGTCCTCTTCAAAGCCAACAATGTGGCATCGCTGTGACACTTTCTCTCACTCTAACCTCCTCTTCTGGCTCCCTCTTCCACTTTTAAGGGCCTTTGTGATTATATTGGACTCACCTGGATAATCAGGCTACTCTCCCTATTTTAAGGTCAACTGATTAGCAAACTTAATTGTGTCTGCAAGTTTGGTTCCCCTTTGCCATGTAACCTAACATAGCCACAGGTTGTAGGAATTAAGCCACGGACATCTTTGGGACTGTTGTCTGCAGACCATACGTATTATGACCCTGGCTTCGTTGTTCTCAGTTTTATGGAAATTTCAGTTGAGAAGAAAACCTCACAAGACTTTTCTGAGTTGGCAGTCTAGTGTAATTGTAGAGAGTGTGGACTTCAGAGACGGAACTGGGTCCCCCTTAATTCTCCCATCTCTGAGCTGTGAAAATGATGTGGACAGATGACAACAGATGACTGATGACAAGTTGATTCATCTCTCTGTGCTCCAATTTTTTTTTCTCCCTATAAAAATGGATTTATGACTATCCATCTCTTTTACAAGAGTTAAATGAGTATATATGAGAAAGTCTTGGCACGTAAGAAGTGATTTGAACATGGTGTTTGTTTTTTTGTTTTCGTCTGAGTGTATGGCCCTGTCTATTGGAAAGTGGGTGGTGCAGTGGTTAAGAGTTACGGCTGCTAACTGAAGGGTTTGAATCCATCAAGTGCTTCTTGGAACCCCCGTGGAGCAGTTCTACTCCTAAATGATAGGTAGGAGTTGGCATCAACTCAATGGCAGTGAGTCTGGTTTTTGGTGGTTTATGTAGGGGAGGATGGAAACCATGGTGGCGCAGTGGTTACGTGGTGCATTTGCTCACCAAAAGGTCAGCAGTTCATATCTGCCAGGCACTCCCTGGAAACTCTTATGGAGCAATTCTACTCCATCCTATAGGGTTACTATGAGTCAGAATCTAGTTGACAGCAGTGGTTTTGGTTTGGGTAGGGGAGTGGTTCAATGGCAGAGTTCTTGCCTTCCATGTGGGAGAACTGAAATTGATTCCTGGCCAATGTGCCTTGTGCACAGCCACCTCTGTCATCAGTGGAGACGTGTTGCTACAATGCTGAGCAGGTTTCAATGGAGCTTCTAGACTAAGACAAACTAGGAGGAAAGAAAGACCTGGTGATCTACTTCTGAAAACTAGCCAGTGACAACCCTGTGGATCACAACAGCATGATCCACAACGGATCATGAGGATGGCACAGGACCAGAGAGCATGTTGTCCTAAGGTGCTTGGGATCACCATGACTCAGGGGCTGACTGGACAGCAGCTAATAATAACAACGTGTAGGGGGCTGTGTGGGGTTGCCTGGGGGCATGGGTATGATTCAGGAGCTGATGTGTTTGTCCCATGACTGTTGGACTGAGCTACAGGGTGCTAGGTGTTTCCTCTGATTATCTCTCACATCGCACCTTGTTTAAGCTCATTCAGTCCCTTGCTGACAGAATGGTGGGTTGTACAAGGTCCAACGATTAAGTCTGCAAACTTAATTGTTCTAAGTGTTACATACGTCATTGCTGACTACCACTAAAGTCACCTTCAGAGTACTCCTCTTGGGAAGCGATGCACCAATGCCAGCCCATGGTCCACCCTTCAAAGCAATTATGGAAATCTTTCTGGAGTGGTCATTGTGCACGCTGGCAAGCTTGCAAACTTAATTGTATAGTTGCTCTGATGGAGTTTTTAGCCAGTCAACACCCTCCTTACTCTCCTGATCTGGCCCCCTAATGACTTTTTTCTTTGTATGAAGATAAAGCACATATTGAAAGGAAGACATTTTGATGACATTCAGGACATCAAGGGCAATATGACAACCACTCTGATTGCCATTCCAGAAAAAGAGTTCCAAAATTGCTTTGAAGGGTAGACTAGGCACTGACATTAGTACATAGCTTCCCAAGGGTAGTACATTGAAGGTGACCATAGTGATATTCAGCAATGAGGTATGTAGCACTTGTTCTAGGATGAGTTCATGAACTTAATTGGCAGACCTCGTATGTCTATTAATTAAAAAAAAAACTAATTGAAAGTGCATCATAATGAAGAATTCAAGGACTGTTGTTGTTAAGTGCAGTCAAATCTATTTCTACTGGTAGTGACCCCACGCCTGCAGAGTAGAACTGTGCCATGTGGAAGCAGATTGCCAGGCCTTTCTCCCAAGGAGCTGGTGGATCGATGTGAATGGCTAACTTTTTGGTTAGTAGCCCAAGACTTAAGTGTCTGTGCCACCTGGGCTTCTGGATTGTATACCCTCTAGAAGCAGGAGCTCATCTTGCTTTCTTTGTGTCTCTCAAGGTACCTACAGATAATTCTACTAATGTCCATCTTTTGGTTAGCTTTCCTGTGCTCCTCAGAGAGTTTGGCTTGGCCCTCTCCCATTTTCATTTACTGTTACTGGTGGAGGTAGGAGTTATTATCCTCATTTTGCAGACTGAAAAGCAAGACTGAAATGACCCACCCAAGGTCACACAGTTAATAAGTGACAGGACTGAAAACTAAAGTCAGAGCTTTTGTCCCCAGATTGAGTGTCTTTTCCCTGCATTCTAGTTCTTTCTCTCTGTAGACACCCCACAGACCTTGACTGCTTTGGAAAAGCTTTTAAGTCTTCCCTCTCTCTCCTCTTATTTCTGTCTTTCTTTGGGATGGCACATCTGGGTGCTAACAGCTTCTTGTCCCCTCTAGTCTTGAAGAAAAGGAGCTGAATTGTACCCTTTAGCTCCATTGTCCCCTTTTTACTTCATATCCCCAGGGTTGCGTTACCAGGATGGGGATGTGGCACTGGGTCCTGGGGGCTGTTTCTTCTACGTTCTAGAACTCCCTTTCTTGCCCAGCATGGCAGCAGTACCCTGGCTATAGGCCTCTTGCTCTCCGCTGGCTCCCCTGTGGAACATGCTGGTATGTTTAGTGCGTCTCCTTCTGCCCCGACGGTGGGAACCTTGCTGGGGCAGCCCCAGGCCTTCCTTTCCTGAAGGCCTGGCCCTGTCTTTCCTGGTCCTTCTACCCTGGGCTCCAGTTCACCCCAGGAAAGTGTCACATCAGCAAGACGAGCAGCAACTTTCTGAAATGCAGTGTGTGCAGATAAATTATTCAGTGAAACCCAGTCTAACTTTATTAAGGCGGGATCATCCTTTTCTGTCAGAAGCCGCAGACAGAGGCAGGCCAGAGGAGACCCAGGGGCCCAGTGGCTCCTGGGGAGAATCGTGGTTGGCCATGGGCTGAGCACTGTTGTGAGGCTCAGGCTGGGTTCCTGCCTGTAGCTGAAGGCAAACAACTGGCCTTGGCCTTGAGCTCGAATAGCCAGTGTGGCCCTTTAACCAGCCAAGGCTGGGTCGGAGGAAGGAGTGGGAGTGACACAGGCTCCCACAGCACAGATATCTCACCCTGACTTCCTTGTTCTCGAGAAAAAGATTTGGGGCTGATCAGAGCATCCAGAAGTGGAGAAGAGAAGGAGGACTGGGGCAAGGCCTCCCCGCTACAGACAGGCCAGGGGAGCACGTATTTATTCCTGGTATTTAACATCATAATAAAGTGACAGAGTTTGTGGCATTTTAAATGCTTTACAGATTAATTTATATTCTAACATGGTAATAAGGAAGCGGCTTTTGTCCGAGAGGTGAGATATGCAAAAATAACCTTTAAGTTCCTCATAATTAACCTTTAATGATATTCTCTCACTTTTAGCGATATATTTTATGTTTCAAAAATGGAGTAGACAGAAAGAAATGAGTACTTCTTGCATCCCGATGCCTAGCAGTAGTGAAGTCGTTTTGGTATGGGAGTTTTTGCCTTTATGATTTTGACCAAAAATTATTTGGGAGGGAGTGTTAAACAAGGTTCTCTAGGGACACATTAGGAATATATCTATGTCTGTGTATGTCTGTCTGTCTGTCATCTATCTATCTACACTCAACCTGTTGTCATCAAGTTGACTTTGACTGATGGCAACTCCATGTGTGTCAGAGCAGAACTAACCTCCATAAAGTTTTCAATAACTGTGCAGTGAGTGTAATCTTAAGGAGCCTGGGCAATGCAGTGGTTAAAGCACTCAACTGGTAACTGGAAGGTTCATGGTTTGAACCCACCAGTGGCTCCATAGGAGAAGGATGTGGTGGTCTGCTTCCACAGAGATTACAGCCTTGGAAACCCTGTGGGGCAGTTTTACCCTGTCTTAAAGGACAGCTATAAGTTGGGATTGACTTGATGGCCATGGGTCTGGTTTTATTTTTTGGTTGGAATCTTTATGGAAGCAGATGTTGAGTAGGTTTGAACTGCCACCTTTTGGTTAGT
Source organism: Heterohyrax brucei (assembly GCA_028571685.1). Taxonomy (NCBI): domain Eukaryota; kingdom Metazoa; phylum Chordata; class Mammalia; order Hyracoidea; family Procaviidae; genus Heterohyrax; species Heterohyrax brucei. The sequence goes on from CM053140.1 coordinate 36,124,965, forward strand.
AGCTGAGAGCATACCGTTCTTGTTGCCCAGGGCTCTCTCTCTCTCTAAGTAATTGGCTTACATGATTATGGATGCCGGCAAGCCCTAAATCCATAGTACAGGCACCAGGCTGGAAACTCCAGCAAGATTTTTATGTCACAGTTTTGAGGTAGAATTCCTTCTCTTTGGAAAACCTGTTTTAGCTCTTAAAGCCTTCAGGTGATTGGATGAGGCCCACCCACACTACAGAGGGTGATTTTTTATTTAGTGTCAGTTGATTGTAGATGTTAACCACATCAACAAAACACTTCTCAACACATTTTAACTATTGTTTGACCAAGCAGCAAGGCAACACAACCTAGCAAAGTAGACATATAAAATTAACCTTGGCTTCATGGCCATGTAGGCCCATGAGCCCTGGTATCTGGTTCTTCACTGCTTAGCCTTACACACTGAGCTCTCACAGTCAGCCACATAACTCCTGTTGGGGCTGTAACCAACTAAAGTGCCCAGTGCAGGGACCATGCTCATTCCCCTTGACCTTTCATAGTATTTGACCTTGCTGACCGATTCTTCACATGAAATTGTCTTTAGTTAATTCCACTGAGCACCTAGCACCCACCAAGTTCTGCAAATCAAGTTCTGATATGTCTTCAGTGCTCATGTCTGGTAGGGGCACAGACACCTAGACTACCATGTCAGAGAGTCAGAGAGAGTGAGGGAGGTGCTATGACCAGAGTGAGTAAAGGTGCTGGGAGAACAGAGAAGAGGTTGATGGGGAACAGAGAAGTGGCTGATGTCTGCAGTGAGCAGGTAGGAAGCCTTCATCTGCCGTATGTCAGAGGCTTATCTAAGGCATGGCAGGTATGGAATGTGCCCTGGATATCACTTGAAGTGGGAAGGTGTAGCTGAACAATTTTTGTTAAGCTAATGTGGCCCAATGTCCTTCCTCAAGCATGGTAGACACCAAGGTGTATGGAAGGGTGGAGAGGCAAAAGAGGCACTTGCTCCTGGGTCCAAACTAAGCACAGATGACATTCCAAGGCACCGCAAATATGAAAGGTGGCTGACTGAGGCAGCTGGACAAGAACATGGAAGGTGTTTCTGCTGACAGGTCTCCATTGTCAACATCTCATCATCTTGAAGTGGTTGAGAGGGGTGACACAACTTAGAAGTTGCCCCAGATCACTTGTTACCTATGCTATGGGCCTATAGGGGTGCAATTTTAGTGCTTGCCATAGGTATGTTTTGGGTAGATACACCTCTTTCTGTAGCTCAGCTTCCCTCCTGCCTCCATTCCTCTTTTCTCCTCTTGTTTGCTGATTCTTCCCCCATCACTTGTTCTCTGCCTTCCTTTCCCACGCCTTCAACCATCAGCTTTTTGTAGATGACTACCTGTGCTTGACTGTGGACCTAGCTGGGTTGAATCAGTTAATCAGTTAATTAAAAAGAATCACTTAAAATACAGAAGTATCACGATAGATTCACAGGTTAAGAATTTTAACTTAGAACCTGTAAATCGGTATTGACTTGCCAGTCTTCTGATGCAAAACCATGGTGGTTTTGATTTTCCCTAGTGTGAGCCTATTTCTACTACCTGTGGGTTAGTTTCATCTTTCTTCCCAAACTACCCCGTAGTGTCTTGCCTAGAATTTCCAATTTGTATTTTTTCAAAGCAGAGGGAAAACTTAAGGACACTTGTGAAGCAATCTGAGTGCAGAATCCTTCTAGAGTTTTCAGGATCACAGGAAGACTGATCTACAATCTGTATTATGCAGATGACACAATGCTGCTTGCTGTAAGTGAATAGGATTTGAAACATTTACTGATGAAAATTAAAGAACACAGCCATTAGTATGGATTACACCTCAACATCAAGAAAACAAAAATCCCCATAAATGGACCAGTAAGCAACATCATGATCAATGGAGAAAGGATTGAGGTTGTGAAAGATTTCATTTTGGTTGGATCCACAATCTATACCCATGGAAGCAGCAGTCAAGAAATCAAACGATGCATTGGCAAAATCTGCTTCAAATACCTCTTCAAAGCATTGCAAAGGAAAGAAGTCACCTTGAAGATTAAGGTGTGCGTGACCCAAGCCATCATCTTTTCAATTGCATTTTATGCATGAAAAAGCTGGACAATGAATAAGGAAGACCAAAGAAGAACTGATGCCTTTGTAATGTGGTGTTGGAAAACCATGGAAAAACATGTACCATGGACTTCCCAAAGAACGAACAAATCTGTCTTGAAAGAAATCCAGCTGCAGTGCTCCTTAGTACAAGGATGGCCACACTGTGTCTTGCACAATTTGTAAGTCTTGCATGTGTTCAGGAGTGATCGTTCACTAGAGAAGGACATCATGCTTGGTAAAGTAGAGGATCAGTGCAAAAGAAGACCATACTCAATGAGATGGACTGGCTCAGTTGCTGCAACAATGGGCTCAAGCATAAGAACAATCTTGAGGATGGCACAGGACCAAACAGTGTTTTGTTCTGTTGTATGCAGGGTATCTCTGAGTCAGAACCAACTGGACAGAACTTAACAACAACAGCAGCCCACAATATTTAATATTGTATCAACCCCAACTAATATGGTGATATACTTTAAGCAGCTCACTTTAATTGAATCTTTCCAAGCATTTGATTTGGGAACCTTTGTGGTGCAGTGGTAAGAACCAGGACTGCTAACCAAAAGAATGACAGCTTGAATCTTCCAGGTACTCCTTGGATACCCTATGAAGCAGTACCTCTCTGACCAATAGGGTCTTATGAGTTGGAACCAACTCAGCAGCAACAAGAGAATCAGAAAGAAGCATTTGATTTAGTTTTCATAGGAACAGTTAACTATTGTCATGTATTGAATTGTGTCCCCCCCCAAATATGTGTCAACTTGAGTAAGCCATGATTCCCCTTATATTGTGATTGTCCACTATTTTATCATGTAATACATTCTATGTATAATAAATCTACTTCTGTGATATCACTGAGGCAGGATTAGAGACAGTTTGTTAATGAGGTAGGACTCAACCTACAAGTTTGGGTTGTATCTTGAGCTAATCTCTTGTGAGATATGTAAGAGAGAACTGAGCAGAGAGAAAGGGAACTCATTTTTACCACACAAGGGCAGAAAGGAGAGTAGACTTTCTTTGGATCTTGTGTTGAAAAACTCCTAGAGAAGGAGAAATTTGATGACAAAGACCTTTCTCCAGAGGCAGCCTAGAGAGTAAGACTTCCCCTGGTCCTGGCACCCTGAATTCAGGCTTCTAGCCTCCTAAACTGTGAAAGAATGAACTTCTGTTGTTACAACCATCCATTTATAGTATTTCTATTATAGCAGCACAAAATAACTAAGACAGTTATCTTTATTTTTGTGTGCATGTTTCATGATTATAATTAAACATGTAGTTACAATAAAAAATACAGCTAGCACCAACAGGTTTGGAAATAAACATAACTGACTCTTGGTGTGTGTGCATGCCTGGACAAAGACACAAACTCAGTTGGTGGAACAACAAATGCACTACCTTTGGTAAGTGTGCTGGTGAATGGTGCTGACTTATAGTGTTTGCCACTTACCATGGTGTAAATCCTAGCATCATGGTCGATTTCAGTATGTTGTTAGTAGCCACCTTACTGGTTCCAACTGATGACGGCCTTATATATAGTGGAAGGAAACATTGCCTGGTCCTGTGCCATCTTCTTGATCGTGTGTTTGAGTTCATTGCCAAGGCTATTATGTCAAGCCATCTCATTGAAGGTTTCCCTCATTTTTGCCAACCATTTACTTTTCTGACCGTGATGTCCTTTTCCAGAAATTGGTCTTTCTTGATGACAAGCCCAAAGTAACTAAGTTGATGTCTCATCATTCTCACTTCTAGGAAAAACTGTGGTTTTATTTCTTCTAAAACTGATTTGTTTTTATTTTTTATTTTTGGCCATTCATGGTATATTCAATATTTTTCACCAACACTGCATTATAAATGCATCAATTCATCTGTCTTCCTTTTCACCATCCAATTTTTACACGTATACAAGGCATCTGAAAAGACAGGTGGTAGGATTTTAAGTTGACTGTCATTAAACAACCTAACTGGCTCACAAAGCTGACATTTAACAATCAATTCTCCCAAGTAGGGATGAGTGGACTACAGCATGCCACTGCCTGCTATCCTCGAGTGCCGAGCAGATGATGGGCCTAAGACATTGGATTTTAAAGAGGGAATGGAGAGTGTTGATTTATCTGTCTCCTTGATTAAGGAGAGGATGGTTAAGAGAGCCTCTACTTGTACTTAAAAATCAACATGTCTCATCTGTCATTGACCTTGACCCAGCAGTCAACTTCTCCTTCTTTATGTTCTGATACCTGAAAATTGGGTATAGCTGGTCCTCTCCCCTTCTTCACTTTCACTCCCCATTCTTTGTACCCTTGAGGAACCCAGACCCTTCATGCTGTCACTCTGACATTAGTGGTCCTTGCCTGCATGCCCTTCTCAGAGAGCCCTTTCAAGTTTCCCTTCTTTTTACTCTTACAAAACTTCTGTGTTTTGTTCCCTGGCCTTTTGGGGATCTCCTGGTCATCAGGCTGACTAGTCAACATCTTTAGCCAAGATATCAGCTCATAAAGTCTTTATGCACTCAGTGCTTCGACAAAGAGGAGGCTCACGCTGGAGTTTTCAGCATCGGCATATAGTTTCTATCCTTACAGGCCTGTAGTTGCATCTATCAATGGATATACTCTGATTGTTGAGAAAATATTTCCAGTATCCCTTCACTATTCTTCCTGTTGCCTGGAGTATTGACTGATCTAGGTATTCTCAGAGTAGAGGGTGTCGGGAGTGGGATTTGTCAGAATTCGACTCCACCTTCTTAGTATCTCAATTTTTTCTGGGCTTTGATGCCTTTGATTCTAATCAAAAGATGGTTTGGGAGTCAGTAGTGCTTATGGCTGTGTTTTTAACTGTGTTGTGAATTTTTCATTGTTAAAAAACTGTGTGGTCTCAATACATTAGATAAATAGCACTTCATTTGCTTTTTGCAAATGCATGCTAAGCATCTTAAGTGGGGAATTTGGTTTAGTGGCACCAGAAGCATTTGTGCGTCAGGGACAGAGGCAGGAGACCTTGATTGAAGGGAAGTAAACATAATAGAGAGCCTGCTATTCAGACTCACTGAATATAGACCCATTTGTATTATGTGTTTGTCAGAAGATGAGCTGACTTCGAAAGCTGATTTTTATGCTGAAGAGCGGAGTGTGGCATGTGTGATGAACAGAGTTTATCTTTGTGTGGAATGAGAAATAACTTGCGAAGCCAGTAACTTCTGTATTTCCCAGATACATGTCTAGTTCACAAGCAGCCTGAGGTCTAGCGTGCAGGAAATTGCCTTACTTCACAGTGATCTTAAAGGACCCCTGATGTCAGTTCAAATTTTAGAAATTAAAGGATTAAATGCTTTCTGTTGTTTTCTGAATACTTGTTGGCACTTGATCTGTCTCATTAAAATGACTCCTTTGGTGCATCTTCCCCCAAACCAATCAAGAGCCACTTGAACACTGCTGAAACCTCTACCTCTGGGTCCAGCTGTCATCTAAGCCAAGGCCCAGCAAGGAAAAACAAAACAGTGCAGAAATTGTTGGCAAAGCCTCTTAGGGGTAAATATGCACAAACCCAAAGCATTCAACATGAGAGACCCAATCTGTAAGGACCCTTAACTGTCCCTTTCCTGCTTTTCTTTCACAAACCAATATAATCCCTGGTAAGGGATGGCAGTTAACAGAGTTGGGGGCATTATTTTAATTTCTGTCTTGGTAAATTTAAGAGTTAACATGGATGAACACTTGAACTCAAAACAGAAAGGAAAAGTGTTTGCTATTAGCAAGAAATACTGTTGTCATTAAGCCACTCTGAGATCTGTTTTCTGAGGGTCTTCTGGGGCACTTGGTGGGTGGAGTAAACAGCTGTTTCTGTGGTGTGAGGCATGGAGCTCAGAGAGGCCTCTCGATGTTAAATCAGACAGAACTGAAATGTCTACTTTTGAGGAATCAGGGAATCTGTTATCATATATGACAGCAGTAGTAAATAACAAACCAAGAAACCATGGCAACGATTCTGACTCATGGCAACCCCTCTATGTCAGAGTACAACTGCTCTCTACGTGTTCTTCTTGGTTGTAGTCTTTTTGAAAGTAGATCACCAGGACTTTCTTCTGCATTGCAGCTAGGTAGGTTTATACCACTAACCTTTAGATTAGTAACTGAGTGCAAACTGTGCCACTCAGGGTCCTAATAAAAGCAACAGCTACCATTAATGGAATACTTACTTATATCCTGTACAAGTGAGGTTCTGTAAGAGACCTAAGCTGCAAAAACAAACAAACAAACAAACAAACAAACAAAAGGAAATGCATGGCTTTTTCTCAATTCTTTCAAGATGATAGTAGTTAGTACCATTCTGATGTATAGTAAAACCCCGCAAAACAAACCTACTGCCACTGAGTTGATTCTAACTCATAGTGACCCTAGAGATGAGTTAAATTGCCCCATAGAGTTTCCAGGGAGCACCTGATGGCTTTGAACTGCTGACCTTTGGGTTAGCAGATGTAGCACTTAACTACTATACCACCAGAGTTTCCTGATGTATAGTAGACAATTTAATTCCTTACAGTTCCTTACATACTATGGATGTGTACAGGTATTTGGATTTAATTTATTCAGGGAATGCTGGTTGAGAAGCCCCACTGCCGCTGAGTTGATTATGACTCATAGTGACTCTATAGGACAGAATAGAACTGACCTAAAGAGTTTCCAAGGAGTGCTTAGTGGATTCTAACTGTTGACCTTTCAGTTAGCAACTGTAGCACTTAACCACTACGCCACTAAGGTTTGCTGGTTAAGAATAGCTGATTTAAATAGTACTAAACCTTTCTGATGCGTTATCTCCTTCAATTCTTACAACTGCCCTGACATGTGTTTGATTATTATTGACTGTTAAACCATTTTACAGATGAAGAAACTGGTTTGAAGAGATTGAGTAACTTACTTGAGATCACACAGCAAGTAGATGTTGCAACAAGGACTGGAACCCAGATGTCTCTGAATCTGTATTAGTTTCTGGGCTGAATAATAATCGCTACACATGTAGTGGCCTGAAACAACACGCATTGATGGTCTCATTGTTTCTCTGAGTCAGGAATCTGAACAAGGCTTAGTTGGGTCCGCTGCTTCCAGGATTCTCACAGGCTGCAATCAAGGTATTAACTGGGGCTGCAGTCTCACATAAAGGCTCGACTGGAGAAGGATCTGCTTCCAAGCTTCCTTAGTTGTTGGCAAGATTCAGTATCTCGTGGGCTGTTGGTCAAAGGGCCTTAGTTGCTCTGTGGCTATTGGCCCCAGTTCCTTGCCATGGGGTCCCCTCCAACATAGCTGTTTGATTTATGATAGCATGCAAGCTAAGAAGGCATTAGAGAGAGTCTGATGCAAGACCAAAGTTAGAATCTTATGTAACCTAGTTGTGGAAGTGACATCCGATCACCTTCACCTTAATCTCCACAGCAAATGTTTGCTGATGCTTAAGGGAGGGGATTACAAAGGGTGTGAATCCCAAGAGACAGGGATCATTTGGGGGACATTTCTGAGTCTTTCTCTGATCTACACCAAAGATCATACTCAGGCCCTGTTGCCTGTATCTGTGACAACTTGGAGCCCCTCTATACATGCCACGAGGCTTAATTGGACTGTCTGCTTTTGGATGATAAGGTTTCCATTGTTTTTCACCTCTTTGATGTTATCAGGGACAGAATTAAAATCTCAGAGCCATACTTTTGATTAATGCACAAGGTACAGTATTACACATTTCATAAAGTGATCTTTCAAAGAAAGTTAATCTTCCTCCAGGAGAGCTGTCAAGGGCAAGGGTTGTTTTGCAGAAACTCTCTCACTTTTGGCAGCTAAGAAGAGGCAGCCATCCTGCCAGAGCCATCGAGGACCCAGGCAGCCTCCTGAGAGCCTAGTGTCACAGTTGGAGGAAACAAAAAGTGTGTCTTCCAAGAGGAGGTGAGTCCAGCACTGTGACTGGAGACTCCAGTTTGCAAAAAAGAAAGGACACTGAATCGTTTCTCCTGCGGAGTCTCCCTGCCTTTCACCAGCCTGACCCCCAATTGGATTTACCTGGAAAAGGCCATGAACTAAGTATGTATTTTAAAGAGACCCAGGAGAGGTTTGGTAAGATGTCATGATATGTGCTGTACAGGGCGTTACAAACTGAATTGTGTCCATCCAAAATATATGTTGAAATCCCAATCCCTATACCCGTGACGAAGTCCTGGTGGTACAATGGTTAAGCGCTTGGCTGCTTGAAACCACTAGCTGCTCCTTGGAAGCCCCAAGGGGCAGGTCTATTCTGTCCTATAGGGTCTCTATGAGTTCAAGTCTTCTCAATGGCAATGAATTTTTTGGGGGGGGCTCATACCTATGACTGTGACCTATTTGGAAATAGGTGGCTTCTTTTGTGATGTTAATGAGGGCATACCAGAGTGGAATGGGTCTTAAACTTAGTTTTTCCTTTTCTGTTTGCTGAGTCGATTCTGACTCATAGTAACCCTATAGGACAGATCAGAACTGCCCCAGAGAATTTCAAGGAGCAGCTGGTGGATTTGAACTGTTGACCTTTAGGTTGGCAGGCCATAGCTGCATTGTCCTTTCTTGGTGGCATCTCATGAAAAAGGAAAACAGACATGGATGGACACACTTACACACAAGGGAGAAGAGACCACAGGAGGAACCATCTACAAGCTAATGAATGACAAGGAACTGCTGGGGCTACCAACAAGAAAGACCTCTCCCCTGGCGCTCGTGCCCTGATTTGGACTTTGAGCCTTCAAGACTGTGAGACAATACATCTCTATTCTTTAAAGCCAGCCACTGGTGGTATTTTGTTGTTGTGACAGCACTAGCAAACTCAGATAGAGACATAAAAAAATAAGACTTGATTTCTGATACATAAAAAAGCCAAGCGCACTGCCATCAAGTTGATTCCTACTGAGAGTGACCCTATAGGACACAGTCGAACTGCCTTACAGAGTTTCCAAGGAGTGACGAGTGGATTCAACTTGCTGATCTTTGGGTTAAGAGCCAAGCTCTATACCACACAGCACCAGGACTCCAGGGGAGTGCACAGGATTGATTAAGTAAAGCTCTAATGTGGTCAGGGACTAGATGTCCCCAGCCACGGAATGTTCTGGTTCTTAGCGAGCAGACATATAGTTTCTCCCAGCCCCCAGAAATTGTCATTTTTCAAAGAATTAGAAATTAAAATGTACATAACGTGAAAGCCGTGATCACTGGCCATAGATTCACCTTTCTCTGATGATTATGGGGGTGCTGGTGGGTACACACCTCGTGCTGGGTTATGTTCCTGAATTTCTGAAGGCACACTGTTGGAGTCAGCTGCTCTAGTTACTGGAGTGTCGGGACAACTCTGGCCTGAGAGATCACTAGAAAGGATATGACCCAGCCCCGCTTGTCAGAGGTGGGGTGGGGGCTATGCCGTTGGACAGGCAGGAGGGCAGGCTGGGTGGGGTCAGACAGTCCTTCTGGGGTGGACTCTTTGTAGTGAGGCTTAGGAATGGCCCGCACTGAAGGGAGGGGATGCAGGGATGCAGGGATGCAGGGATGCAGGCCACTCTTCTGTGGTCCTCCTCTCTCCCCAAGCCCAGTAAAGTTTTAACATTTATCTCCTTATGGATGTCACCTCCTTTTGCTTTTCATATGGCTTAAAGCCTGCTGCTCCCAAGCTGCTTTTCCCAGACTGCCACATCTCAGTCACATCGTCTTCCTTGTGGCTGAAGCCGGAAGCTCAGGCCCACCCTGACTCTCCCCTCTCCAGTTTCATGTGATTGCCTGTGCCTAATCCCACTTGCTGCCCTCCTGTTGATCACTATGGGCATCACCCCAGCTGGACTCCCTTTTATTACCCTCCCCAGCCCTCAGCTATTTTCCCTACAGAAGCCAGAGTGATTCTGTAAAAGTCTGACCATGCTGCCTTCCCGCTAAACCTCAGCATGGCTTCTGGCTCTTCCCAGGGAGAAATTCCTGGGAATTTCTCTACCCCCAAGCAGCCTGACTCCAGTGTCTTCTCCAGCCGCTAGTGCTGCATGCTTGTTCTCTCCACACTTGCTCTCTCGACTCCTTGGGATACCAAGCTCTTCCCTGGTGCTGGGCCTTCAGCCAGGCACATGAGATACCACCTGCTTTGGATAAGCGCTGGGTCTTCAACCCCTACTGCCACGATCCTGGAGGGACCTTGGCTCAGTTAACTCTTGATCACCCCCCTCTGTTCATTCCTTCCTCTGGATGTCTTCTCTGGACCCTAACTTGGCTGGAGAGTCTTATCTTCATTCCCATAGGACCCAGAATTCCATTGGTGGCACCGCCTCCCTAGCCAGCCTGCTCTGTAGGGACACCCCTTTGACGGTACAGCAGGAGATGTCTGTTAGGTTATGTCAAGTCCAGGGACAGCCAGGGGAGTGGCTGTGTGCTTTGCTGGGAAGATGTCCCATGGCGTCAACCTAACAGGGTGACCTCAGTCATGAACCATGAGAATGTGCCCAGCCACATTCGCCCTCCTCCTTCTTATCTACAGGCCTGTGTCATGGTGCCAAGGTCAGAAATGGGAGAGGCTTTGAGCCACAGACCTCCCAACTCACTGCTATCGTCAGACTCCACTTGGCCTGGGGATTGCCCTGTTCTTCTTTGCATTTCTTAGCTGGATTCCAGCGGTTGACTCCAGTGAAATGTTGAGCCCAGAGAACCACTTCTATATTTGCTTTGGCCAAATGCGGGTTTGATGTCAGGACTTGTCCCCTCTCTTTCCCTGTCCTTTCCCCTTCTACTGAGATGTTCTCTATTGCATCTTTCCCCTCTAGGCAGTAGGATACTGGCACAGCTTGGCACGCAGCAGGCACACTAGACTCCCTCTTCCCCTGGGTGATCTCCTGTCTGGAACATTGTATTCATCCTTTGACGCCTGACTCAAGTATGAGCATCCCTTTGATGGCTTTTTCCAACCACCTATTCCAAATCGATTGCTCTTTCCTTTGTTGGGAGATTTTACCTGGTAGTTATAACTCATTCCATAGACCTGTATATCTATCTGCCCCTCACTTGATTACAATCTCACTTAAGTCAAGCATGATATGTTGTTCAATAGTTTATGCTGAAGACCTAGGGGATACCCAGTGAATTTGTGGGTTGATATTTAGGGCTTTGCCATGGGTTGCTGTTAAGCAGATTCCCTGAAGCTAAGAGACACAGGTCTAGTTCTTGAATCCCAGTGGTCAAGCATGCTGCTGACACCAATGAAGGACTTAGGAGGTGTGTACGGAATGAGACTTCTGGAAGGTTCAGTGTCTGCCTTCCCAGGTTTTTGTGCAATTTAGTGGTGAACTCTTTGACAGCAAAGACTTCTGGGCGGTAAATAAATGACTTTGTACTGATAAAACCTATAGAAGAGGAAGTCAAGAAGAAAAGGGGGAGGAGATTTTGTGGGGGAAGGTTTCCCCAGTGCCCTTAAGTCCATTCTAAATATTGTCCCTACCCCATTCCTGTACCTGTAAGCCTTCAGGGAACTCTGAGCCTAATTCCTGTCATGAAATTGAAGATCTGACTTTTCAGGAATAGAAAGTCCCCAGCTGTCTTCACTGTGTACACCAAGTCACACCTGCTGCCTGTGCGGGTGTTGCCAGTCACCACCAAGTCAACTGTGACTCATGGCAGCCTTGCTGAGTTGGCCAGTCCTGCACCATCCTTGTGATAACTGGGATGTTGGGTACATTTGTTGCAGCCGTTGTGCCAATGCATCTCACTGATGGTCTTTCCTGGCCCTCCAATTTACCAAATGCGATGTCCTTCTCCAGTGATAGGTCCCTCCGGATGCAGCTTTCAAAGTAAGCTAGTTGAAGTCTCAGGCAGTATGCTGTGATTCATAGGGTTCCCACAGGCTAATTTCTGGAAGTAGACTGCCAATCCTTTCTTCTTAGTATGATTTAGTCTGGAAGCCCCACTGAAGCCTGTCCGCAATGGGTGTCCCTGCTGGTATTTGAAATACTGGTGGCATATCTCCTAGCATTACAGCAACACACAAGCCACCACAGTGCAACAAACTGACAGTTGGGTGGTGGTCCCTGAGTAGAGCTCCCCCTGGAAACAACTCCTTTGCACCCATATCATCTTTGAGATGAAGGAGTGCAACTACTGAGGAAGCTGAACCCAGTGTGAGAATCACTCTGTCACTGCTTCCTCTGGGCTGTGCCCCTACCCCAGGGCCATTGTCCTCCAAGTCAGCCTCAGAAACACCAGAAAATATGATGAGTTTGAAGAAGTAGACCACTCATTCATCCATTCATTAGATATTGATTAAGCCTGTCTTGTCTGCCAGCCACCATCCTAGGCGATGAGGATACAGATGTGGGTAGGAAAGTGTCCCTGTGACTGGTAAACTCAGAGCAATCAAGTTGCAGCCAGACAGGTACAGGGTTAGAGGTCAACTGAGAGTCCCATGGCAGCCTGTGTGGCTGCCTCTTATCAGTAAGGTTAGAGGAGGCTGAAGGTTATATTTCACTCACACTAAAGAATTTGGCCTTTTGCCCGAAGCCAGGTCACAAGTCAGAGACTCCGGGTGACCTTCCCTCCCCACTTCTCTTGCCCAAAGTGCCAAAGCCCAGCAAGGCTGCAGACAGTAGACAAATGTCTTTTTGTCTGCTGAGGTCACCTGGGGCTAGATGACCCTGGGACAGGTTTCCCAGTCCCATTCCTCCTGCCCCCTCCCCAACTGGATCTGTGACCAGCCTCTGTTTGGGCAGCTGATGACACAGGGTAGTGTTTAATTCTGAAGTCTGCAACCTCAGATGATTAACTAGTGGATTTTGTGATCCACCAAGCTCTTTCCTGGATAGAATGATAAGATGTCAGTTGGAAAAATTTAAATATTGATGAGTTTTAACTTTTGTATTGATTGGGCAGTGACATATTTTGAATAATGATCTGCATTAAAAATACAAGGATTCATACTGATCACGCAGTATCTGGCTGTATTAAAATAACTGAGTAATCCTTAGAATTTAGTAGGCTTTAAAAAATTTGTGTCTCCTAGATTGACCATATCGTGTGTGCACTTTATGGTTCTGTGCATCTATAGGATGTTGTCCTACTGGCCTCTTACTGGAGGGAAGTGGAGAGGGTGGAGAGGAGGGGACAGGAGATTGTTAAGAGTATATGACATGTATGGAATGGAAAGGAGGAGTGCACTGTCACCAGGCAAAGAGAGCAGAAGGAGCTGCAGATAGGCAGGCATGCAAATTTGAATTGCATTGTAAACTTTCACTCAGTCACACACACACAAAAAAGACTGTGTCTCCTAGTACCTGCAAATGCAGCTAATGGATGAGTTGCAACAAGTATTTTGAAATTTTTTCATCTGCCTCTACACTCTTCCCTTCTTTTGCCCCTCAGGCCTGCCGTTCCTTGGAAGGGTCAGGACAGTCTGGGTTCTTGAGCGACAGCCTGTGTTGGGAGATAACCCCAACAGCTGGACATTATGGAGGCCCTCAGGGAATCTTCAGGTTCCTCAGCTTTTGTTATGTACCTGGATAGTGCAAGCAGTTAATATGCTTGTGTGCTAACTGAAAGACTGGAGTTCAAGTCCACTCAGAGGTGCCTCAGAAGAAAGGCCTGGTGGTCTCCTTCTCTCCTTCCCTCCCCCCACAAAGCCATTAAAAGCCCTGTGGAGCAACGTTCTACTCTGATACACATGAGGTCGCCGTGGGTCAGAATTTGCTCCATGACAACTGGTAGTGACAGTGGTGGCTCTAGGGGTAAGGGGAAGGACAGCAGGGGATAAGTCTTGGGTTGCTTTTATTCATTCTGAAATAGTGTTGTTTCATTAGGGTCTGTCATGGGAAGTCTTCAAGTGTGGAGTCCAGTGGCTTTGCTCACAATCCGTGAGGTCACCTTTGTCCTTCCTGAGACATTTGGTCATGGTGCCTTACAGCTGCCCGATGCAGACTTCCTCCCCACACTTTTAAAGTTCTGGCTTCTTCGTTTGTGGCTATCCATCTTCCTCCAGGGAGATCCAGGAGGCTCAAGCATCAAGCAATTAATCATAATATAACTACCATGTGCCGATGTCGATTACTTGCTGGGCACTTTGCTAAGCACTTTACATTCATTCCTTCATCCAACGTATATTTATTCATCTTTAACTTTGTGCCAAGCAGGCCCTATGTTGGCCCTTATGGCGCGTACAGCCCAGAAGGGAAGACAGCCATCAAGTAAACAATTACAGAAATATTTAAGGCATCGTTCAAATCATTGGAGGTGTGATAAAAGCTACAAACAAAAAGTGGAAGATGGGTTGGCCTAATTTGGAGTGGTGTGCAAGAAAGAGCTAAAATAGCAGGTCTGAGACTACTGTCCTTGGAAAGACATTTGCAAGGTCGGCCCTTTCTTGGCTGGTGTTTGGGAATTTGACTGGTTCCCTGCAGTTATATAAAACTTTCCCTAAATGGTAATAGTGACTCACCAAGTCCAAATTGCTTGTACAGTGTGGTTTAGGCCGAACATCTGCTTTTCTTTTTGGAGTCTGGAATTCTGGTGTGTGCTAGGCAGAGGGTACTTACATGACCAGCTCCCCATGAAAACCTTGGGTGCTGAGTTTCCAGTAGCTTCCCTAATAGACAGCATTTCACATGTGTTGTCACAACTCATTGCTGGAGGAATTAAGCGTGTCCTATGTGGCTCCTGGGAAACCCTGGTGGCGTAGTGGTTAAATGCTGTATCTGCTAACCGAAAGATTAGTGGTTGAAATCCACCAGGCAGTCCTTGGAAGCTATGAGGCAGTTCTACTCTGACCTATAGGGTCACTAAGAGTCAAAATTGACTTGATGGCACTGGGTTTAGTTTTGCGGTTTGTGTGACTCCACGGGGCAAGGATTCTTGGAAGCGTGTGCCTGTTTCTTACCAGAATTTGCCCCATGTGCCTAGCCTTGGCTGATTCTGCTTTGTATCCTTTTTCACTCTTGGCTGAGAGAATGATGCCAAGTCCCGTGAGTCCTTCTAGTGAATCTCAAACTGAGAGTGGTCTTCAGAGACCCAAACCAAAAACCAAACACCAAACCCACTGCTGCTGAGCTGATTTGGACTCATGGTGACCCTGTAGGACAGAGTAGAACTGTTTCATAGAGTTTCCAAAGAGTGCCCGGTGGATTTGAACTGCCAACCTTTTGGTTAGCGGACATAGAACTTAACCACTATGCCACCAGTGTTTCTGTTGGTCAGAGGAGACCTCCCTAATAAGGTTACATTTAGCTAAGAACTTACATAGCAATAAGTGTAAGATAAATTGTTTCAGGAAGTGTTCCAGGCAATGCCTAGAGATTACGTGAAGACACTGAAATAGATGATGAAACAGGTTAGATGGGTTGAAGGTGTTGGTCTGCTTATTTATTTTTTTAAAATAGTTTATGCATTTAGTGTTGCATTTAAGATAGTTCCCAATTCCAAGATCACTGTAATATTTAGCAAGTATTATAGCTTTATCTCTTGCATTTAGATGTACCATCCTTTCAAGTTACTTTTTATGGTCGATGGCTGCCTGATTGTTGCAGCACTTGGTTGAATTCTCTTGGCACCTTTTCTAGGAATACTTTCCATTCTCTCTCTTTTTCTGAATGTCTCTCTTTTTGTCACTACCACATTTTATTAATTAATATAACTTCATAAGGCATCTTCAAATCAAATAAAGTACTTCAATTTTATCCTTCCTTTTCAAAATTATTTTAGCTTTTCTAAATTCTCTTAATTTAGACACATTTGAGAAATCACTTATCAATTTCTTCAAAAAGCTTGACAGGATTTTGATTGGGATTACACTGAATATATAGATCAATTTTGGTAACACTGACATCTCAATCTTAAGTTTTCCTCTCTATGAAAGAGGTGTCTTTCTCATTTATGTTTTCTTCAGTTTCTTTTAGCATTGTTTTATAGTTTTCGGTGTATGGATTTTCCACATTTTTCATATAAAATTTACCCCTAAAGGTTCAATGTTTTTTGGTGCTATGAAACCAAAAAAGCCCCACTGCTGTTAATTCAGATTTATAGCAACCCAATAGGACAGAGTAGAACTGCCTCGTAGGGTTTCTAAGGAGCAGCTGGTGGATTCCAACTACTGACTTTTTGGTTTGCAGCTGAGCTTTCAACCACTGTACCAGCAGGGCTCTTTTGATGCTATGGTAAATGGCAGTTAAACATTTTTTTCAATTTTCTGTTGTTGATGGCTGTTAATAGATCTATAATTTATTTTTGTACATTGGCTTTGTATCCTGAAAACTTGTTAAACTGGTTATTAGTTTTAGTAATTTCATTGATTCCATAGGCTTCCCAGCCTAAACAATCATACCATCTATGAATACGTATACATTTTTCCTTCTTTTTCTTGCCTTACTGCGCTGGTTTAGACCTGCAGTACAATATTCAAAAGAATGATGAAACAGAAGACCTTGCTTCATTCCCTGTTTCAGAGGGAAAATATTCAGTGTTCTACCATTAAGCATGGTGTTAGCTGCAGATTTTTCATGGATGTCTTTTCTCAGTTTGAAGACATTTACTTCTATTCCTAGTTTACTGAGAGATTTTACTTGTTCTGAACTTGAATTTTTCAATAATTACAGACTCACAAGAAGTAAAAATGTATAGACGGGTTCCCTTTACCTGTCACCCAACTTCCTCCAATGATAACAACTTACGTAGCTGTTAGATGTTATCAAAGCCAGAAAATTAACATTGACATAATGCTATTAGCCAGACTACAGATCTTAATAGGATTTCTGCTGTGATTTTTGTTATGAATGGGTGTTACATTATGTCAAGTGCTATTGCTTTACATGTTGAGATACTCAGATGGATTTGTCTTTGATTGTCTGCTAATACGGCAAATTACCGAGATTGATTTTCTAGTATTAAGCCAACCTTTTACTTGGCTATGGTATATTATTTTTATGGATAGTTGTGTTTGATTTGATCATATTCTGTTAGGGATTTTAGCATGTGTGTTATGAGGGGTATTGGTTTGTAGCTTCGTTTTCTTATAATGTCTTTTTCTTGTGGTTAGCAGATTCAGAAAATGATTTGAGAACTACTGCCTCTATTTTCTATATTTTGGAAGTTTGTGTTATTACCATCTACCTTCAAGTAACATATAACCTTTGATATATAGTATAATAAATTTGTAACAGTGTACTTTTATTTCCTCTTTGCTGGCCTTTGTGCTACTGTTGTGATACTTTTGACCTCTGTGCCTCTATGTATGTTATAAACTCCACACTATATTGTTATTATTTTTTATGTAAACAGTCATATTTAAAAATAAGGGACAATTATTTACATATACCCACATCCTTACCATTTCTGTACTTTCGTTACTTTTATGTAGATCCAGATTTCTATCTGTTGTCCTTTTGCTTCTGTGAGAAAAAAATGTTATTTAACATGTTTTCCTGTCCTGGTATAATGGTGATAAATTCCTACAGTTTTTGTATGTTCTGATAAAGTCTTTATTTCACTTTTATTTATGAAAGATATTTTCAGTTGGTATAGAATTTTAGGTTGTCAGCTTTTTTTTCTTTCATTACTTTAGAGATATTGCCCCACTTTTTTCTGGCATGCATTGTTTTTGACAAAAAATATGCTGTAATTCCCATTTTTTCTTCCCCTGTACATAATGGCATAATATGACTTCTTCTCTGGCTACTTTCAGCATTACCTGTTTATCACTGGTTTTAAGCAATTTGATTATTATGTGTCTTGGTGTAGTTTTCTTGATATTTCTTCAGCCTTGTGTTCATTTCAGCTCTGGGATCAGTATTTACAATTTTTATCAAATTTGCCAACTTCTAAGCCATTATTTCTTAAGTCATTGTTCCTGTCCGCTACCCTGGGATCCAATTACACATGTTTGAAGTCACTTGTGTATACTGATGATCTGCTCATCTTTTCTGCTGTTTTATGTGTTTCAGTTCCCATTGCTGTTTTCAATTTCATTAATCTTTCTTCTTTGACATCTAATCTGGTCTTTATCACATTCAGTGTATTTTTCTTTTCAGACACTATATTTTTAATTTCTAGAAGTCCAATTTGGGTCTTCTAAAAATAGTCTAGAGTCCTGGTGGTGCAATGGTTAAGTGCTCAGCTGCTAACTGAAAGTTGGTGGTTTGAACTCACCTAGCAGTTTTGTGGGGAGAAGAAGACCTGGTGATCTACTCATTTAAAGATTTCAGCCTAGGAAACTGTATGGGACAATCCTATTCTGTCCTATAGGGTTGCTATGCATTGGAATTGACTTGATGATGATAGGAAAAAAATGAACATCCCTTATAGCTTCTGCCCCATCTCTCTGCTTCCCTTTACAGCAAAACAACTTGGGTTTCTTATCCTCTCCATTCCTGTCTTCTAATTCTCTCTTAAACCCCATCACACTTTTGTCTGCTTCACTCCGCTGAAAGTGCTCTTGCTATGAACACCAAACCAAATGATCAACTCTCCATCTCCACCCTCCTTACCTTTGACATAACTGATCTCTTTTTCCGACTTGACGGCACTTGGCTGGCTTGGCTCTTCCTCCAAGCAGTCACTATTTCTTGGCTTCCTCCTTCTTCTGTGGCTGCCCCTTTTCAGTCTCCTTTGCCAGGTGTCCTTATCTTTTGTGACCATTAAGATTGTGTCTCAACTTAGCCAGGCCATGATTCTCAGTGGTTTGGCAATTATAGTGTTGTTTGGTAGTCAGATGATGATGTGATCACTTCCATGATGAGATCTGCTGTGAGTAGCTAATCATTTGAAAGGGAGTTTCCTTGAGGATGTGTCTTGCATCCAGTATAGCTGGACTCTGGCAAGGCCTGCTGGAGTTTGCTCACTCTGAATCCTGTAGCTGGCTCCTATTCGTTTGACCTCTGATTCTTCGAACTTCAGCTAGCAGCTTACCAGCTATCTGACCTGCCAGTCGTGGGTTCGCCACCCCCTGTGACTACCTGAATCAGGAGAAACCTCCAGGCTGACCTGCAGAATTGGAATGTTCTGGCCTCTATAATGATGTGAATCATTTCCTGGATAGTACATCTCTCTGCATAGATATGTGGAGCCCTGCTGACACAGTCATTAAGCACTATGGCTGCTAATCCAGAGGTTGGCAGTTCAAATTCACCAGTTGCTCCTTGAAAACCCTATGGGGCGGTTCTACTTTGACCTATAGGGTTGCTATGCGCTGGAACCGACTCAATAGCAATGAGTTTTTTTAATATATTTATATACTGTACTGATCTTACTTTTTCTAGAGAATCCAACCTAAGACAGGTACCTTCTTAACCTCTTAATGCTAGAGTACACCTAGCTCAGTTATCATACTTCTCTGCTGTCTACCCAGTCTTAGAGGTGACCTCCTCCAGTCCTTTGACTTTACACACCATCTATATGCTGATGACTCCCAGATTTATAATTCCAGCCCTGACCTTTCTCTGAACTTCAGAGTCATCTATCCACTTGAATGTCAGATAGACAGTTCAGACTTTACATGTCCGAAACAGATGTCTTGATTTATCACCTCCTAAAATGCTCGTACTCCAACCTTTCCCACCTCAGAAAATGGCAACAACAACTTTTTAAGGGCCCTTCCTTAAAGCCTGGAGTCATGCTTAATTTCTTTCTCCCTCTCTTCCCTCATCCAATCTATCAGCAAATCCTGTTGGCTCTACCTGCAAACAAGATCTAGGCTCCTTGACAACATCCACTACTTTCAAGTAGTCTACCCCACCCTGTTCTTTCCCTTGAATTAGTATTATAGTTTCCTTTGAATATTTCCTTTGAGCACTCATGTCACTCCCTTGCTCAAAAGTCCTCATGGGTCTCATCATCTTCCTAGGCCTACAAAGTTCTTCAGGACCAGGCTCCTGCTGCCTCTGTGGCTCCTCTCCTGTTTACTTGCTCTGCTCCAGTCACACGGGCCTCCTTGCTGTTACTTAAGAATACCCATGCATGCTTATGGTTGAAATGCTCTCTCCTCTGATACCTGCATGACTCTCTCCCTCCCTTGTTTCCAGTGACTCCAGTGTCCCCTCTCACAGAGTCTCTCCTAACCACCCTAAATGAGATAGTGGCCCCTAATCCCTTTCAGTGGCCCTGGATGGTATAAACGGTCAACATACTTGACTAGCTACGAACCCAAAGGTTGGAGGTTCACGTCCTCCCACAGGCACCTCAAAAGAAAGACCTGGAAAGTTATTTTTGAAAAATCAGCCACGGGAAACCCTACAGAGCACAGTCCTACTCTAACACACATGGGGTCGTTGTGAGTCTGAACCGACTCAATGGCAGCTGATTGATTATCCCACTGTCAGTCTTCTTTCTGTCCTCAGTCTTCATCTAAGGACCTTCTGCCACTTGACACTATACTTGCTATTTGTCTCTCTCTCCCTTCTAGAATATAGGGGTAGACATTTGGCTCTTTTGTTCATTACTATGTCTCCTTGCTCCTGTAACAGTCCCAGCTTGTTGAAGGGACTCAATCTTTTTATTTTAGATAAATTTAATTTAAAACCTAGCATCTCATGCCCTGTTTTAATGATACTTAAAATTTCAGAAATTAAATACAATGACTGCAAAGAAATAATTCACTTAAAACTTAAATATGTATTTTTATGAATTGTTATAAAAACCATTTATGCTAATTCTGAGAAATTCAGACTCTGTAGAACTGTATAATAACAAATCAAAGACAACTCCTTCCATGTCTTCTTCTGTCCTCATTTCTTTTCCTGGCATTTTCCACAGGTGACCTCTTTTGACAATTTGGTGCACATCATTTCTCTATGTAGAGGGAATGCAAACATGAACATACAAATGATTTTCTAAAATGATACCATTCTGTACTGAATAGGTCACTATTTCTCACCTAACAATATACCATAGAGATCATTCTGTGCTGCTACCCCTGCTCTACAGAGAGCACTTTCTGTAACTGCTGACGATGCCCCAGAGATTCTCATACGTATCCTCCTCCCTCCTTTCTGGAGCATGTCACACTTGTTAGGATACTATTGAAAAACACCTTCTTCTAGCCGAGTGTGACACTTCAGTCTGCAGAACCTTCATGGTGCTTCTTTGCATTCACATTTAGCTGCCTCCTCTCTGTCTTGTAGTGCTGATGGTTACTTATTTATCTGATTCATTAGATTATGAATTCTTTGGGGGACTAGGCTGTGTATATCTTTTGCAGCTTTGTATCTTCCACGCTTGTGGGCTCAGTAGATGTTTGTGAGATGGATGGATGGCTAGAGAAGTGGAAAAATGAAGACTAGCTTCTCTTCCACTTTTTTTGGCATGAGTAAGCGATGTCTCGGGATGCTTCATAACTCAAGGCTTGCGGATTTGCTGGCTGGGCCATCCACTTTCTTATTTTAGCCCATCAGGTGAAGTTGTTAGCTTGCTCAGCCGTGGTGGAACATTGTTGTTGTTTTTAATAACAGCAGCAACAATAACAGCAATAGAAATTGCTGGCATGTATTTATTGAGCACTTACTCTGTGTGGGTACTGTGCTTTTTGTGCTTGCCTCAGGGGAAGTGGTGGTTCAGTGGTAGAATTGTCACTTTCCAGGCAGGAGATCCAGGTTCAATTCCCAGTCAATGCAGTTTAATGCACAGTTAACCACCTGGCATCACTGGAGGCTTGTGTGTTGCCCTGATGCTGAAAGGTTTCAGTAGAGCTTCCAGACTAAGATGATCTAAGAAGAGAAACTTGAAGATCCACTCCTGAAAATCTGCCGAATAAACCCTATGGATCATGAGAAGCTAATTCCCCACCAATCATGGGAATGGTGTAGGGGTAGGCAGTGTTTCCTTCATTGGATGTGGGGTCACCATGTGTTGCGGGGCTAATGTGATGGCTGGTAACAATGACAACAGTGCTCTCTTGGAATTTCTTCTTCCTGAAGGAAGAATTTTTAATTGTAGAAAGCACCCAACCTGTGATGAATAGCTCAATATGGTAAGTTTTGTTTTCTCTTGAGAAAATAGTTCTTTAATTTGCACACAGAATTAGCAATGAAAGCCTCTCTCCAGAATAACTAACTTCTGTCTTCTGTCTACTCATAGACTCTTATGTGACTTCCAAAGAGTCAGTCTCAGCTCTCTGACTACCTGGTTCCTTTGGCTAGTCTTCCTGCTTTAGCAATGGGAAGACAAAGAAAAAAGGGGCTCATGAGTACCCCCGAGAGAATAAACACATGGGTCCCAAGTGGTTTATTATGTAAGCAGTAAACACTTTGGACAGAATCACCAACTGTTTGTCAAAATTGGCCCTGGGTTCTATAAAACCGGATTGAGGAGGAAACAAACAAACAAAAAAACCCGAAAAGCTATCTGCAGAGATTTTTGTTCAAGTTCCCCTTGGTTAGCCTGCTTGCAATGCGCACTGTAACAAAGCTTTAATATAATTAAATTTTAAATTCCATGTAGAATCTAGTGGGTAGGCAGATGTACTGGTATGTTAAACTTTATGTCGCTTGAAAATGGTTTTCAAGTACATCAGAGGGAGCCCATCCAGCTGTAAAATTATCTGCTCTGTGATGCTGCATCGCAGCCTGGATCTTCTTTCTTTTAATTAAAAATGTACCTTAAAGTTGAACCATTCCTACTTTCTACTACCTCTTCATCTCTTTTCTGGAAATTTATGGCTAGAAGATGAAGTGGCATGACTGTTTCGTGAACCTTGGGGATGTTTATGCAGGAAACAGCGTTTCAATTAAATATTAATTTTTTGTGGCTTTGGAGCTGGGCTTGACCCCTCCACAGATCAAAGGGTGGGCTCCTCCTCCCCTGTGTGGTGTTGTCCGGACATCAGGTGATGCCTTGGGCAGGTCAAACCTTCTGGCCTCTTATGGCTAGTCCCAGAAACTGAGAGAGTAATCGAACCTTGCAAAGCAGAGGCAGGACAGAACTGGCAGGTCCTCCCAACCTGGTCAAGGCGTAAAGGGCCTTGGAAGGTGTCTGCTCTCAAAGGGGCCTGCTAAGGGTCCCTGGTAGGCCCCTTTGTTGATGCCCCCGCCATGCACAAATACCTTTCTTATCACCTCTCTGAGGTCTGGTTTATTTGGGGGGGAACTTTATTCCTTTAGTTCAAGGGTTTGTTCTCTGTTAAAATATAGATGACTAGCAGGTAGACAGTCACCAATCACTGACCACTTGATATGGCTGAAGTCCCCAGATGCGTCACTGAAGACCATAAACACACCAGATGTCAGTGCCCAGGAAGTGACCTTTGCAAAGGGGAAAGGACCCAGAAAGGACAGACCGGTCACTGGAATTCTCTCCAAGGCTGGTTCTGGCTGCAGCTAATTAACAGCGTAAACGCAGTCAGAGTAACTTTTTAAATGGGATCAAGCCTTATAACGTAGCTGTCAAAGAGCCTGGCACACAGTAAGCGCTAAATAAATAGCTATTATTGTGATCATGAATATTTTATTATTGTAATTATCATCGGATCCTGGCAGGCCCTCTTAAGGATACTTCTGGAACTTGGTAACGGGCAAAAGGAAGGGAAACAAGAAACCTTTTACATGGCCCAGAAGACCCATTGATCATCAGGCAGGGGTGAGAACTCAGGGGTCCTCTCCCTTAATGACTGCTTTTGCAGAACAGAAAATGGGGGTTCTGAGTAGAGAAGAAACTTATTTCAGCACACACAGTCCGGGGAACGGCAGTGGTACTTTCCTGGTGTCCCCAGATCTTTCTAGTAGCTTTGCTGCTGCCACCGAACCCTAACTTACTCTGGGCTGGGAAGGGCCAATGCTAAGCTGCTGGGGTTTGGTTTTTCCTTGGGGCTTCAGTTACTTTGGTGTAGTGAGTACCCAAGGATCCCTTACAGTCATAGAGTACCCTGTCCTGCTGTCTCCCCACCAGACTCTAGGCAGCATGATTGGCCAAGCTGGGGACTCCTTGGACTTTAAAGACCTTCCTGCTTCCCAACAAACTATCTACCTTCTCTCAACCCTACTGGGCATTCCATACTATCCACAATTGGTACTGGGAAATTCTGCTTTCTTCTTGTCACTGGAACTTGTTTGTCCTGAATGCTATTTATAAAGCTTGGTCCAATAGCTGTAGCCCTGCGCAGACTGGGACATTTGTGGAGGCTTGTGATGTGGGGATCAAACCTGGGAGACAATTCTGGCAAGGAATTCTGGTTGGGGCTTGGCCTGGAGAAACTTGTTCCAGGCTCCAGAGAATGAAAACATCCCCAGTGCTCCAGAGCTTCCAGTCTGTTGGGGAATCTACCCGAATGCGTAGACATATCAGCCAAGGTGCTCATGGGATACCCAAAATCCCTGAAAAACCAAACCAACACAAATCAGTTGTTACTGAGTTGATTTTGAATCATGGTGACACCATGGATTCCGCAGTTTTCAAGTTGTGCCTTTAGGAAGCAGATAGGTCTTTCTTCTGAGGTGCCTCTGGATGGATTTGAACCACCAGCCTTTCACTTAGCAGACAAGTGCTTAACCATTTATGCCACCCGAGGCACATAACCCTGGGCCAGATTGTGTGTGTGCATGGGGTGTGCTGCTTCCTGAAACAGGCAGGCTACTAGAGGAGGTAGACCCGAGGTGGAGGGGAGGCCCCCGATGGCCAGTGGGGGGCTGACAGGCTGACTGGGGCAGCCTCCTAGCTTCATTCAGGGTCTCTGTGTTTATTGGGCAGTCATGTTGGAGGAGAAAGATGGCAGAAGGACAGCTTGTGCCCAAGGGAAATGGTTTGTATTGCCACCATCCTGTGACTTTGGGAAACAAGCTTGTGCATGCCACTCTGCATTCCTACACAAGGCCAGTCAGAATGGAACATAGTGACAGGGCTGCATCAAAACCTTCCTCATGTTTTAAAGTCCAAGGAGACACTCATCTGGCCAATCATTTCAGTGAGAGATTTTCTTTTGAGAATTCAGCCTTTGGACACCCTGGGTTAACACTGGCATGCTATGTCTAGGCAACATCTCCATCCTAGTTGGTTGTTACAGAGGTACTATGTGGCTGCCCTTGCCAGGAGGAGACAGCTGGGTGCAGGTGGGTATGGACATGACTTTTGGAGACCCTGATGAAGGCTGTGTTGTGCTCTGGTGGAAGGGGTTCCCAGTTTGGCCTCTTGCTGTGTGATGGCAGGCAGACCATGCCCTTCTCAGGGCTTCTGGTTCCTTCCTTGGAAAATGAAGGGTTGGACTGGCCACTTTTCAAGGGGCTTTCAGGTTGCAGCATTGACTCTGATGGTGTGTCTCTCTACCTGCACTAGCCTTAGTGTCTCCAATCCAAGATCCAGTTTGGAGCACCTGGGTTTCACCCCTTTCCCTCATGGTGATCCCTGTGGGAAGTTGTGCACTGCCGTGACCATTGTGTGATTCCTGCAGCCATGGGAGAAGGGACAAGCCCAATGAATGTGGGAACTGGGCAACTCGGCAGAGCAGCGTGGAGAGAAGAGAGTTAGGTGCTGACTTTGAGGACTTGTCTCGCCTGTGGTGGGCAGAGGGAGTGAGAGGGGCAGGACTCAGACATGTTTCAGGGAGGAACTTCCATCAGACAGTCAAGTCTTTGGACACCTGGGCTGATATTCAGACACTGTGTGCTGGTGCCATGGCAATTAGAATCCAACCAGCAACTCTTGGGAGGAAAGACCTGGTTATGTGTTCTGATAAAGATTGCAGCCTAGGAGACCGTATGGCACAGTTCTACCCTGTTCTATAGAGTCAGTAAGGCTCACACCAACAGCACAGAACAACAGTAATGTTTGAATATCAATCCCATCACCAATTATTGGTCGCCATGAGAAGCACAAACCTTCCTTGAGACACCTCTGAATATTCCAGACTTGGCATTGCTCACAGCCGTACTAGATGTGTGAAACCAAATTGATTGCATTTTGCACATGTAATCAAACTTGTCTGTCAGCCACTGGCATCCTTCTGTTTCTGGGCATTGCTGGCTTTTCTGGTCTGGTGAATCTTCTGGTCAGTGTGGGATTCTCTAATGGGCTTCTTATCTGTAGCCACATCTATGGATAGCATTGACTGCCATTCCTCAAAGAAGTCAAGATACCCTGGATACAGTTTTATCCTGTATTCTCACCCTTGACGGAGGAGTCATCAGAGAGTGGTTATTAGATACATAGACAGACAGACAGACAGACAGAGGGCTGCCATTGAGTTGATTTTCACTCATGGTGACCTTATGAACAACAGAACAAAACGTTGCCTGGTCCTGCATCATTCTCACTGTGACCGGCATGGTCAAACTCATGGTTGGTGACTCCTATGGCAATCCATCTCTCTAGGGTGTCTCTGCCCTTGTTAGCCCTCTACTTCACCGAATACAGTATCTCCTCTAGTGACTGATTCCTCCTTATGACATGTCTAAAGAGAACAAGTTGGACAATGTTTTGTGATCTGTAAGGTTTTGGGTGCAGTAGTGAAGTCTTATGCCTGCTAACCAAAAGGTCTGGCAGTTCAAATCCACTAGGCACTCCTTGGAAACTCTGTGGGGTAGTTCTACTCTGCACTATAGGGTCACTATGAGTCAGAATCAACTCAAAGGCAATTTTTTTTTTTTAAATAAGGTTTTCATAGGATAATATTTGAAAGTAGACCATCAGGTCTTTCTTCCTAGCCTGGAAGCTGGAAGCACTGCTGAAACCTGTCCACCATGGGTGACCCTACTGGTATTTGAAATACCAGTGACATAGCTTCTAGTATCATAGCAACATTCAAGCCACCACGGTACAACAAACTGACAGACAGTTATTACATGTGCCCAAACATGGGTGATCTCAGATATAAGACAACACTCCCCTTTGTAATGGTAGGATAAAAAAGTATTTTTTGTCAACTGAAAGTGTCAACATTTAGGGATTTTGATAAAATAGTTGCATATCAGCTTATGAACTAATTGCACTAATTTAGCTGTAGGAGCATGCATACAGCCATGTGATATAGACTGAAGTATTTGTAGGAATGTGACTTTTTCCATTCTTATATTGCAGGAATTTGTTTCTGTCTAAATTCTTCCCGTGTGTCTTTGTTGTCAGGGGAGCCACTCTGTGTGTTAGTGAACACCAGGACATCACCACCTCCATGTTATTTGAGATATACCAGTCTTTGAATCTGGGTATGACACTGCACTGGAGATTTTTAACTCATGCTATGAGAACCAATATACGTAACATTAGCCATGTGTTTGTTTTTTAAGGTTTTATTGTGGTAAACTATATGTCATTCAAAATCAGCTACTTTAACCAACTATAGAAGTGTACACAGGAGCCCAGTGATGCAGTGGTTGAGCACTTGGCTGCTAAGCAAAACGTTGCTGATTCAAAGTCACCAGGTAGCTCCCCAGGAAAAACATCTGATGTTCTGCTCCTGTAAAGATTACAGTCTAGAAAACCCTGTGGGCAGTTCCACTCTGTCACATGAAGTCACTGTGAGTTGAAATCAACTCAACAACACCCAGCAACAACCACGTAAGTGTACAATTCAGTGGTGTTGATTGTATTGACAAGGTTGCACAACCATCCCCATTCCCAGGAAGTTTCTTCCTCCCTCCAAACAGAAACTCTGTACTCATTAAGCAGTCCGTCTCTATCCCTCCTTCCCTCCATCCTCTGGTAACTTCTAACCTCCTTTCTAGCCACTTCCCACCAGTGGGATCACGTAGTACTTGTCCTTAAGTGTCTTACTTATTCTATTAAGCATAATGCTTTGAAGGTTTGTCCATGTTGTGACATGTATTAGAACTTCATTTCTATTGATGGCTGAGTAGTTTTCCATTGTGTGGTCTATACCACAATTTGCTTATCTGTTTTTCTATTGATGCACACTTGGGTTGTTTTGAAAAATTCTGCAGTTGGTGTACATGTATCTGTATGGATCTTTGCTGTCAAGTCTCTTGGGTGTGTATCTGGGAGTGCAATTGCTGGCTCATGTGGTAACTCTAGGCTTAGGTTTTTGAGGTCACTGTGTTTTTATTTGCCTTATGCCTGTGTATTTGTGATCTCTATATCATAAGGACTTACTCTTGTTTTTTTTCCTATGGCTTTGAACTGGTTGCATTTCCACCTCCAGATATACTGAATCAGAATCTATATTTTAATAAGACCCCCAGGTGATTCTTATGTATAACTTTCCGAGACCTTGTTAGAAATGCAAATTCTCAACAGGGAACTTATTTGAAATGCAAATTGTCAGCAGGGGTTTGAACCAGAACAAACAGGTTCAAAGCCCTGGCTTTTTAAGGAATCATTAGAAGGCTTGTTTATGCAGACATCAGTACTTGCAATTGTGAGGTCTTACCCCTTGAATAATTCGTGAAACTGTATCAAATTTATTCATCTCTTTTTATCAGTTCTATTTAGTAACTTTTACAAGCATCCCAAGCTAGCATTAATTGAGGTCATTACAGCTACTGTATCTTTCCCCCCAAATACTTTATTATCCAAAGTAAAACAATTGAGAATGTGGCCTATAATTTGGACAACTGTAAGAATTCAACTGCGAGTGAATGTTTTTCCTATATAATAAATGGATGAGATAAGGCTTATTTTTGCCATTTTATAGATATAGAAGTAGAGGCCAGGGAAGGTCAAGTAGCTTGCTCACAGTCATCCAGCTGTTAAGAAGCTGGAATGAGACTTAAATCTAGAATGTCCTTCTTTCAGTATTGTGCTGCTTTTGCTGCATTGCTCAGCACCTGGGTGCAGTCATGGGAAGAAAGAGAAGTTCACTGATGTAGCCAAGATCTTTCAAGGATGATGTCAAAGATGAGGTCTTTTGTCCAGGCCCCTTCTCATTGCATGCCTTGAAACTCATGTTAAATCCGAGGGCCAGAGACGCCGCTTCTCAGGACCACTGCCTCTATCCACATCTCTACCTTCTACCATGCCTGGAAAGGAGCCCAGGCAGCACAGCAGTTAAATGTTCATCTGCTAACCAAAAGGTTGGCAGTTAGAATCTACCCAGCAACTCTCGGGAGAAAAGACCTGGTTATGTGTTCTGGTAAAGATGGCAGCCTAGGAGACCATATGGCACAGTTCTGCCCTGTTCTATAAAGTCAGTAAGGCTCAACCCCGCAGCACACAACAACAGTAACAACTTGGGGCTGTGCCTGGGACTTGATGCTGGGAGTGAGGAAGACCCCCTTCCTACTGTTCCTCCATGGTGCGTGTACAACTGCCAGATCCTAGACCCCTCTCCGTCTGGCATTAAGTAAGGGCTTCAGAGGACTCTTAGCTTTATTTGTACGTTGTCTTCATGATAACCACTACAGACTTCAAAAAAGGGTTTAATTCAATGTGAGCTTCTGTCTTTGAAGAAATTTGTTTAGTAGTACAGGGAAATTGGGCTCTTGGTACAGGAGGGGCAGAGGTGCTCCATAGCTTAAGAGAGAGAATAGGAACACAGGGAAAGTGATGGTGACGGTTACAGGGCTTGAAAACGGGTAATACAGGAACATGGTGGGACTAGGCCCAAGAAAAGTCCACCCTGGGCATGGTGGAAATGGCTAAGGCAAAGGAACTTGGTGATCCAGTGCCCAGTTACCCTGGGCGGGTGGCAGGAGCCAGGTCTTGCTGTGACAGCATGATGCAGAACTGAGCCCCATGAGTTTGTATGCTTATGGGAGGGAAGTGAGACCTTTGCCTTTTTCTCAGCATCTTCAGAGCTCAGTATTGTGTCTGCAGCAAGCACAATTTCATAACTGTTTCATGGCTTGAAGCAGGAAGGCTCTGATTGAGCAGAGGAAGGGATTGCTTTTAAGAGGAAGCCAAGAAGCTGGGGGTCCTTGTGGTGTAAAGGAAAGAACTTTGGAAGAGCACAGTCCTAGGTTCCAATTCCAGTTCCATTGTCGATGGGCTGTGTGACCTTGGGCCAGTTTTCTAATCTTGGTGAGCTTCGTTGTTCTCCTCTGTGTAGCAGAGATGATACCTGCCATCTAGGTCATTGGATAGAGTCCCTGGGTGGTGCAAATGGTTAGCACATTGGCCGCTAACTGAAGGCTGGAGGTTCAAGTTCAATCAGGGACACCTTGAAAGAAAGACCTGGTGATCTAATTCCAGGAAACCAGCCATGGAAAAACCCTACAGCACACATGACATAACACAAATTGACTAGATGGAAACTGGCAATAGTTAGACAAGTTTCAGAGAAGCTTCTAGACTAAGACAGATGAGGAAGAAAGATTGGCAGTCTACTTCTAGAACTTAGCCAATGATAACCTTATGGCTAACAACAGAATATCATTCAATACAGTGCTGCAAGATAGCACGGGACCAGGTGACTTTCTGCTCCATGAGCTGGAGCAACTTTATGACAACTAACAGCAACAACAGCAAGTCATTGGCTAAATGAGTAATAGCTTCTCTTTGCTGAGCATTCACTACAAGAGCAAGACGCTATGCTCGGTGCTTTAATTGAATCATTTTATTTAAATGAGATGTTTGTAAAGGCCCAGGAGACCACCCCACTCTGGAGATGTGTGGTGATGGTGGTCCCTTAGCCAGTAGAAGCCCTGAAGTAGCTGATGGGCTTCTGATCTTCTTGTGACTGTCCGCCAGTGAGTCTTCTCTTGAGTTATGTGGATCAGCTAGGGCCTCGGGATAGCTGAAGTTCATTTTCCCAGATACCGAAGGGGAAAGCACGTCTGACAGAAGAGAGTGCAGAGATAAGAAAATATAGGAAGGTTATCTTTCAATTAAGAGAAGCAGTGATTCTTCCAGTCAGAAGCCTTGTCTGGGAATTTCTGTTTCACTGGTTTGCAGAGAAGGTGGCTGCAGTGTTCTGTGCTGTGGAGAGTGGCCGGGAAGGACACTCACTGCACGACCTGTCTTCCTGGACAACCCCACATCCTGTGGCTCCTACTGGGGGGCTCATAGCAGGCCCCCAACACCAACCTTCAGTCTGCTTCCATGGTAGTACTGTCTGGGGGTATCATGGAGTATCATGGGGAGGAAAGGTCTGGCACAAAGGTGTCTCTCTTTCATGCACACACACACATTTTCTTTCTCTTCCTCCTGTTAAGAAAGGCGTGGTGTTTTTTTTTTTTTCTCTCTGAATTTCAGCACTGCCTCCTTCCCCGCATTTCATGCTCACCTGTGTCTGGCCTGGGCCTTTGTTGGCACTGATCACCCTAGGAATCCACTCACCTGTGGGAAGGAGGGTGGCCCAGTCTCAGCTTTGCCACTTTTTGGTTGTGAGGTGCATCCAGGCTGCGCCATTCCATCTTAGAAACTCAGAAATCCAGGCTGCCTTCCCCCTCACTTGTTCTAAGTCCTCTCTTTCATACCTGAGGATAACTGAGGGCTTCAAACTCCTTGAGGGAGGTGGTCTGGTTCACTGGGATTAGGTGACATTGACCTTGATGGTGGGAAGGCACAGCTGCAGCAGAGTATAGTGAGGGTAGCTTGTTAACAGGGAAGTGGGTGATGTCCCTGCGTCACCCTTGGAGTGGGCCAGGAGCTTCACCTCTCTGAGCCTCATCTGTAAGACTAGGATAATAGCACCCATCACCTGGGGTTCTTAGGAGGATCAAATGAGTTAATGTCCGTGACAGTGATGCGCTGGCGATGCGCGTTATTACCCATTTGGCTCTGAGCATCTGGAGTGAATTTCCACACTGGCCCCAGACACACTGACACAAGAGAAAGCCTCTGGATGTTAACGGCTCTGAGGATGGCTGAACCTGAACTTCTGGGGGCGGGAAGAAGCCCAGCCAATTCCCAGAATAACTCGTGCTTGGCAGGCACCCAGCAGGTCAGAGCCAGGCCAGAGGTGCTGGTGGTGGCCAGGGTGAGAGGATGCTGGGAAGACTGCTAGAGAGGAACATGGCGCCTCTGTGGGAAACAGTGACCTCAGGGGCAAGAAAACCTTGATAGCAGTTTAGGAAATAATGGCAATCCTCATTCCATGGCCATTCTTGAGGGCTTTTTGTGTCATGGAGCAGTCTGGTCCTTTACTTCATTGCTGGGAGAATTATTGCCCAAGATTCCAGTATGGAAACTGAGGCTCAGAAATGTTCAGCTAGAACAAGAAGGTGGTGGCTTATGCTCTGCCAACTGGACTTTCTTATATCTGCTTGTTC
The DNA here is from genome assembly GCA_028571685.1 of Heterohyrax brucei. Taxonomy (NCBI): domain Eukaryota; kingdom Metazoa; phylum Chordata; class Mammalia; order Hyracoidea; family Procaviidae; genus Heterohyrax; species Heterohyrax brucei. The sequence goes on from CM053140.1 coordinate 36,157,154, forward strand.
AACAGGCTTCCCAGACAAATGGTCCTCAGAGATACCCCTTTAAAGACTCTGAGCATGGCCAGAGGTGGTCCTGAGTATTGTCAAGTGCCGATAGGCTGCCGCCTCAGCCCTGATCCTGGTTCTTGTGCTGCAGCTGACCGCACCCTCGCCTGGGGAAGCCTGTAGACACGTACCCATGGTGGCTGCCTTGGTGTGGTTAAGTAAGCAGGGACAGAGGTACTTCTCTGACAGTCAGACAGAAAAGGAGAAACCAGGAAGCACAGAGCATAAGCAAAATCCCTGCTTCATCTATTGCATGGGGAACATGACATACTAAGGATGAAGGAAGGTATGTTTCCTTGAAGACAGGAAAACCAGGGCTTCTCAACCATGCCCTGGACATTCTCAGCCCAACTATCCTTTGCTGGATAGAAGGGGGCTGTCTTGTGTATTTTAGGATGTTCAGCTGTATCCCTCGTCTCTACCCATCAAAAAAATTCGTTGCCAACAAATTCTAACTCATGTGACCCGTTGTGTTACAGTGTAGAACTGAGCTCCATAGGGTTTTCTTGACTATAGTCTCTATGGAAGTGGATTTCCAGGCCTTTCTTCTGTGGCATCCCTGGGTGAGTTGGAACCTCCAACTTTTGGTTAGTTGCTGTCAGCCAGCTGCCCTAAATTGATTATCTAGCCAATCACAAACCGTTTGTGCCACCCAAGGACCTCCTTGACTCTGCAAATGCCAGTATAAGTGATCCCTTCACCCCATTGTGACAACTCAGAATATTTTCAGACATTGCCAACTGTCCACTTGGGATAAAGTCATCACCTGTGGTTGAGAACTGCTGCTCCACGCAATGCAGAGACACGAATCTTGGCGTTTCTAGTCTCAGATTTCCTGACTGAGTACATAAAGTTCAGGATGGGGAGGTCATTGTTTCTGGATGCTTCAGAGAAGGATCTGGGTCCCGGTTGAAGGGAACAGTGAACAGTTCACTTCCTTCCATTCTTACCACCAGTGGCTGTGCTGCATTTTGCCCAAGCAGAGAAAGCAAGCGTGGAGTGCTGCTCACGTATTGATTGACTCATCAAATGACCTGCCTCTGCCATCCGCATGTGTTTACAGGGTGGAAATTAATGCCACAGATGTTGGCTGTATAATAGGATTTGAAATCTGTTGGGGGGAGAGTCTGTGGAAACCACTGGGCCAGGCATGAGAAAAACACTTTTGCATAAAGGAGGCCTTGGTTCACTCAGTAACACGTGGTGCAGATTGTCAAATACTAACAAGAAACATGGGCTTCCTCTCCCTTTTGGCCAGTGTTGGCTTCTGCTTCTGTCTCCCTGGCTTCATTCTGCTCTGTGCTTTGATGTGGCACCTTCTAAAGTGTTTTCATTACAGAAAGAGCTGCTTCTGAAAAGGAGCCACAGAGCCTAATTAACTGATGGGATATCTCCATCATTAACACCATGGCGGGCCAGGTTCCCGGTTTGCTTTCCTGCTCTTCTCTTCGCAGTGGGCAGCTGGTACCCCGATTGCCTAGCAAGGCTCTGAGGACCTTGGGATGAGGGTCCCTCCCAGTGATGCCCCCTTGACTCAGGCCTGCAGTGCACTTCCTCCAAGTATGTTCATCTTCTGAGAGATGTTCTCATCTATTACCAGAGCATCTAGGCCATGCAACACAGACGGCTAGGAAACTCAGCCAGTTCCTGGCCCTGATGGGGACAGCCAGGGAATCCCATGCATTGAAAGCCAAGAATCACCTCCTCTGGACATGGCCTTGTGGTGGATGTCCCAGTGGAGCCGATCATCAGGTGCTTGGTGACCAACCTGGGGACCTGGAGGAATCCTCTGTCCCCCTAAGATTCTTTCCCATGACGTCCACTATGCATGTTTCATTTGTATTTTCATTTTCCTTCTGTTTCTCTCTTCAGTGGGCTCTGATTGGATTCACCCCGGATTAACATTTTCCATTATATGTTATAATTTTTTTTTTAAAAAAAGAAAAACCCCAAATCTCCCTTCACAGATTGCTGTCTTTGTAATATAGGAATTATTTCACAGTCACTTTAAAAGTCTTGCTTCATTAACTTGGTGACTGTTTAGCAATTTGCAAAGTCACTTTCACAAGTTTTAATACTGCCCAGTTGAGAATCACAGGAATAAATGTATTCGATCTTAATAGTGTTATGATTCTGTCTGCAGCGAAAAAATGAGACTCAGTAATTAGCTGTGACCTCAACTTCCACCTGTACTGTGCAGGAGGTAATGCTGATTACGTGATCAAAGCACCTGCTTTAGAGAGCATCCATGGGTGAGGCCTCGGAACCCTTGGCCTTGGCAATCATACCTTGTATTTATCTGGCACCTTTGTGTGCCCTAATAAGGGCTTAAAGCTCTTCCTTCCATACAAAGCATCTCGTGTCTTCTCTCAGCCCTCCAGTGGACTGTACCAGCAGGTGTGATTTCTATCACTGCCAAGTGGAGAACCTGAAGCCCCAGACTCGGGCTCCTAAGCCAGCTTTACTGTTAGATGATGAATGGAACTAGGGGCTCTCATTTCTCTCTCTCTGTTACTGTAAGTCATCAAGTCAATTTTTGATGCATAGCAACCCCATGTGACAGAGTAAAACTGTCTCATGGGGTTTTCTAGGCTGTTGTTTATGGGAGCGTATTGCCAGGTTTTGTCTCCAGCAAAACCACTGGGTGGATATGAATCATCAACCTTTTGGTAAGCAGCTGAATGCTTAACCACTGAGCAACAAACCCCTTCCCCCCCAAAACAACCCATTGCTGTTGAGGTGATTCCAATTCATAGTGACCCTCTAGACACAGCAGAAATGCCCCATAGAGTTTCCAAGGAGCACGCGGTGTATTCGAACTACTGATCTTTTGGTTAGCAGCTGTAGCACTTAACCACTATGCAACCACGGGTCTACATATTTTTTTTTCCATATGAGCCCAACTGAGACAAAAGGAAAGTCAGCAAGGGACAGCGGTTCAGTCCCTCCTGGGAAGTTTCCAAGCCTCCTCCCTGCATGAAGGGGAGGACACACTTTGCAGAAGGTGCTATCGGCTTTGATGCCTTCCATTCTGAGTAGGCTCCTTCTTCTCCCTGGGAGCTTCTCAGGGTGCTGGTAAACCTGAGGGCCCCTAGACTTGCTCCCTGGTGGAAGGAGTGGTGGGTGGATGCCGGAGGAGCCCGAGCCTCACGGTGCCTTGTCATGTTCCATTCACCCTTATTAATTTGGCTTCTGTGTGAACCAGAGGGGGTGGTGCTCTCCCCTAACCTTTCACAGATGTTTCCAGCCAAGGTTTTCTGGCAAAATGGATTTTGACATTTTGATAAGAACCCGTTTGCCGTCTTCTGCGTTTTGCGTCTTTGACTGTAAGCTGTTCTGAAAACCAGCTGTGAACCTAAATCTTGTTTGTAAAATCTGCATATTGCACCAGCAGCAGAAAACAGCCGGCACCTCCAGGTCATTGCGTATAAACTTGAAGCGAGTTAGGCAGCGATATTGAATCCCGGCAGCTTATCCAGCTTCTGCGGCGGGAAGGCGTTGTGAAGGCCGCAGAATATATTTCTTGAACCCTCACCTGTCCTTGCAGGGTTTGGAGTGCAAAAAAAAAAAAAAAAAAAGGAGTAGATCTTTTAGGAAAATGGTTTACATTCATGAAAAAGACAAAGTGTCTGCTACTTAGGAAACTTGGTTGCAGAGTAAAACTGAACGTGTATGTGAGGAACTGGACTATCTTTTGTTATTGGTATAAGGAGAAAGGAAAAAAAAAGTTGAATTGGAAGCTTTGGAAGCTTTTAAGCCTGCCCCTTGCTGATTGAAAGGCACACAGTTTCTGTCCAAATCGAGCTTCCCTTTTACAAATGTTGTTTTAGGGGGAGAGGGAAGGATCCCCAACTCATAATAGCTTCCAACGGACTTCTCTGCCTCCACCGGCCACCCTGCTGCCCTGCGCCAGTGAGAGGCTGTTTCTAGCATCACTGCAGGTAGCCCTCAGGAGAAACAACATAAATCAAAGGGAGACCAGCAAAGGGAGCAAGAAGAAAGGTCTGAGGTGGCAGGGAAGGGAAGGGGCCCGAGGGAAGCTGATTTCTTTCGTGTGGACGGTGGTGACCACTAGCACCTCCTGGTGGACAGACATGCGAAGTGATTCGGTAGACCCTCAGGATGGATTGACACAGTGGCTGCAATGAGCCGCTTAAGCATAAGAACGATTATGGGTTTGGCGCAGGACCTGGCAGTGTTTCGTTCTATTGTGCACAGGGTGGCTATGAGTTGAAAATGATTCAGCGGCATCTATTAACAGCTAGCAACATGCTGAGCAAATAATTTGAGAGCCAAGCCAGCCAAGTGCCGTCGGAGGCTGGACTATATGAAGTAGAGCGGGACATCCAGATTAGAGGAAGGCTCATCGACAACCTGCCTTACTCAGATGACACAACTTTGGTGAGGGGAGGGAGGGCTGGAGGTGGGCGCTGCAAGTCCTTTGTCTTGTGCTCTGCGATCCTGGCTTAGCCTGCCCTTGGCTCGGGGTCCCTCAGTAGGTCTGGGAGGCATTCTGGGCCTTGGATGCAGTTTATGAATGACAGACAGTGAGCTTGCATTTAAAACAAACACACAAAAAGCAGAAAACCAAACCTCACTGCCATCAAGTCAATTCTGACTCATAGTGACTCTATAGCACAGAGCAGAAGTGCCCCATAGAGTTTCCAAGGAGTGCCTAGTAGAGTCAGACAGCCAACCTTTTGATTAGCATGTAGAGTACTTAACCACTACACCACCAGGGTTTCTTTGCACCAAAAAAGCTGGAGTTAAATATAGTCTAAAGAAGTTTGCCTGTTGATCTGAAATAAACACAGAAAGAATCAGTAGCTATTAGGTCTGGGCTCCTGTCATGATCATGAGCTCCAGGTGCCCACAGGTACCTGGAGGTGCTGGGCTAGAAAATTAAACCAAACCAGAACTGCTGCTGTCAAGTCTATGCTAATTCCTAATGATCCTGTAGGACAGAGTTGAACTGCCCCATAGGGCTTCCAAGGCTGTAATCTTTATGGAGCAGACTACTACATCTTTCTCCCACAGATCTACCAGTAGGTTCAACCTTGTAACCTTTTGCTTAGTTACCAAATGCTTAACCACTGTGCAGCCAGGGCTCTTGAAAATCAGTAAGGAAGGGCCCTTGAAATTCTGACCACTTAGAAGTAACTCCTGTTTTCTCTGCAGCATCACTGCATGGAGTGAGGTCAATTTTCAGGCAGGTGCTGTGAAAGGTCCTTGTAGGGGACAGCAGTGAAAAATGCACGGTGATACTGAGGAATTCACCTAGTCTATGTAGTTTAGGGGTACTCCTTTCTGGGTCCAAAGATGAGCGGAATGAACCCTGGACTGACCCTCCACCTGAGTCTGCAATTTGCAGGTATTGGGGTTTACATCAGACAGCAGAAAAAATAAACTTAAGATTCAGGAGTCATTGATAAGTAACCGACTGAACAAGCAAGAGTCTGCTCTCGGTTTTGTCTTTTTCTTGTGAAGTCTATGGAGTTTCTCTTCAGTTCTCTAGACATCTTCCTTATATCCTCCATTGGAACCTTTGGCACCTCTTTCCCTCCCTGGGCACTTAGAACTTCTACTCCTGTCTTTATCCCCCTATCTGGAAGAAGATGATCTAATTCACTAGTTTATACTAAGGCAATGATGAACTTATTTGTAATCTCTTCTTTTCCTGGGATATGGACCTGAAAATGGACCAGATGAAGAAGGCAATGCTGAACTTAAGGTAAGGGGTGGAATGCAGGTAGAATGGCACCCAGCTTGAGGACGGGAAGCCTTCTGTTTGCCCACAAGGCTGCCCCTAGAATTTGTTGCTAGGAGGAACTTCTGAAAAGGGAAGAGGATGCTCTGAGTTTCCTAGTGCTGCATAAACAGAAATATCCCAGGTGGGTGGCTTTGAAGGTCAGAAACTTATTTTCTCACTGTTCAGGAGACTAGACATCTGAATTCAAGGCATTAGCTCTAGAAGAAGGCTCTCTTGCTGCTGGCTCTGGGGATGATCCTTGTTTCTTTCAGCTTCTGTAGTCCTGGCATTGCTCCACTCCTGAGCTGTCTTTGCAGGGCGTCTGCCATCCCCCATCTGTAGTCACACCTCTGTCTAATCTGCTCTTTTTGTAACTCAGAGGTGATTCAGTTTAGAACACACCCTACACTGATACAGTTTCATGAACATAACAAAGAGAGCCCTGTTCCCAAATAGGATTACATTTATGGGGACAAGGGTTAGGATTCCAACATGTATTTCAGGGACATCACTCAGTTTACAACAAGGATCAAACAGTTGTGAGAGATCTCAGGGCTTCTTGGACTCCAAGCCTTTGCTGTCCAAAAAGTTATTTAACCATAAGAATTCTTACGCTCAGCTCTTAGACATCCAAGATGTTCATGTTTGGTGAAAGTGGGAATGAGAGCCCTTCCCGAACCCAGCCAGGCTTGGGGATACCAGTATGGAGCCTGTGTTGTTGTCTCACACATACATTTGTTTCAAATTGCTTGGGCCACGGGATTAAGATAATTTCCTGTCCAGTGTGCATTTCCTTGCTGGGCTGGGCTTTTTCTGGCCAGAAGAGGTACAATGTACATAACTTGATGTTTGTACCCAAGATATCCCGGAGGGAGAGGCTGTGAAGGTGACGCAGGCTGGTGGCAGGCAGGTCAAGGGGAGAGACATACCTGGGAGGGAGGATAGTGTGGGCACCACCCCTGGGGACTGGCATAGAGGTGGCAGCAGGGCTAGGGAGCAGAGCAAAAATCAGTTTTTAGTCCAAACTGAGATACTCAAAACCTCGTCATGCTGGGTGGTGCCAGAGACCACCTACTGGTGCCTTTTGTTGGTTTGGGAAGGTCCTGAGAACAGGTGTTGGGTCACAGACTGGCCTTTCCTTGTAGAGCTCCCAACAGGAACATCTGGGAGGGGACTTGTGTGAGCACCCTGGAGTGTGATTGGGCTGAGGGGGCAGAAGGCAGAGCTGGGATGTAGCAAATCCGTGGGCTGGGAAGAAGTAGCTCTGGCTGTTAGAGCTGCCACTGCCACTAGTGAGCTGTGAGGACTTACACAGGCTTCTCCACTCCACTGAACCTCTGGGACTAAGGGATGGAGAACCAGGTCCTTGGCGATTGGAGGGCCTGATGCCTCCCCATCCTCCTGCTTTCACAGTCTGATATGCCCAGCTACAGACAATAAACCTCCCTCAATCCAGCTTGCCTTACATGTGGCTGGGATAGGTGAGGCACATTTTCCATCTGTTCCTTCATTCATTGACTACCCCATGTACCAGACATTTGTTCTAGCTCAAGCTGTGTACCAGAAAGGGACACAGAGTAGATTCTTGTTATTCAAGGTAGTTATACTCTACAAAGTTCCCATGAGCAAACACCAAATCATCCAATACTGAACCATTGCTCCTAGGGGCAATAGAGGATTAGGTTCCTACAAGCCCCTTGGCACATTTTTGTCAACGGATCAGTATATATCCTTGTATTATGTATGCTTGTGTTTAAAGACACCTTATCTGATTATAAGGAGCCTGGTGGTGCAGTGGTTAAAGAGCTCAGCTACTAACAGAGAGGTTGGCAGTCTGAACCTGCTGGCCACACCATGAGAAAAAGATGTGACAGTCTGTTTCTGTAGAGATTATAGCCCTGGAAACCCTAAGGGATACAGAGTTGCTATGAACCAGAATTGACTCAACAGCAGTGGATGTAGTTTTGGTTTATCTAATACATGTTGTTGATTTATTAGTACTAAACTCACAGCCAACACCAGTGTAACTCATGCCTGAACGAAGCTTATCTAACACGCATTTTCTACAAAAGGCACATCACAGCTTTCTGGGCTTTTGGAAACACTAGACAACGTTGCAGCACTACACTGAAGGGCCATTTTAAACAGCGAAATCACCAACAAAAAGCACAAGAATGCAAGAATATGGCAATACATAGGCTGTGAAAAGGATTCTTGTTTACAGTATGAGAGCTGAAACAAGAAGGCAAAGCCTTGCCTTGTCCAACCTCTCCTAGGAACATGTGCATTGGGTGACTGAAATTTTTGCAGCTCTGTACATGTCTGCGAATGACCGTGAAAACACCGTGAGTATTGATTTTGGGGTCTCAATACATTTTAGTGAGTAGGCACAATTGCAAATCTTGAATCCATGAATAAAGATAAAGATAAATAAGAGATTATCTCTGTCTTCCAGGAGTTTGAGGTCTCGTGAAAGATGCAGACACATAAATGGATAGTTATGATGTAATGTAGAAGGTAAGCAATAGAATTATACATGTGCTGGCAGAGAAAAGGGTACCTGGTCTGGCCTTGTGAGGACCAGAGAGGGCTTTTCAGCAGGAAGGATGTTATCTGAACTGACTTCCCTTCAAAATGAGCCCCCTTTCGCCTCCACCAGAGCCACAGCAGTGGACTCAGACTTATCAAAGACCATGACGGTGGCACAGGACTGGGCAACATTTCATTCTTTTATATGTAGATTGCCATGAGTTGGAACCAACTCAAAGGCAACTAACAATAATGACCTTGCTTGCAAGAGACTGAGCCAGGCCCCATGGTGAGTACCATACAGCACAAGGTATTCTTTTGCAGGAAGCTTACAGCTTTATTAAGCCTGATTGGGCTTTGTCCTACCAAGACTGAGGTGATTTTAGAAGTATCTGTGACAAGTGTGACTTGCATCCTTTTGGCTGTTCTCTGGCCGGCATTTAATTTTATGGCAAGCAGATCACTGCCAATTTCCGATGATCTGGACCAGTCTGTAATTCCAGTGCTGTATAGACAGTACCACTTTTTCTGCTTGCCTAACTTCTTCATTGATGAGACCACCATACCAACTTCATCATTATATGTTCTCATTATCATCGGTGGCTTATGAACAAGCAGAAACTACTAGAGAAAGATTTTTAAAACAGTTCTCAATCATCTCCCTTGTCTCAGCAAATTATGGGTCAGAGAATTCTTGTGCGGAAAAAAAAAGTACTTGATCAAATTTAATGCAAATTAATGATAAAAGCTTTTTAGCAACTTAGGCACAGGTCCTTCTTAGTCTGATGAAAGGAAACTATCCAAAATCTAACACACAGGGAAATGCAAATTAAAACTACAATGAGATACGTGACATACACACCCAGTTGGCTAAAATTTAAAAAGATCAATGACACCAAAAGTTGCCAAGGTTGTATAACAATACAAGGTTTAACAGGCTGTTGTTGGAAATGTAAAATGCTTCAACCACTCTGGAAAAATATCTGGCAGGCTATTACAACTAAACTAAATATATTCTTACCTTTCTTGTTGTTGTTAGGTGCCATCAAGTCAGTTGTGACTCACAGTGACCCTAAACAAAACACTGCCCAGTCTTGTGCCATCCTCACAACTGGTGTTATGCTTGAGTGCATCATTGCAGCCACCGCACCCATCTATCTCATTGGGTGTCTTTCTCTTTTTTGCTGTCCTTCTACTTTACCAAGCATGATATCCTTCTGCAGGGGCTGATCCTTTGTGATAAACAAGTTCAAAGAATATGAGATGTAGTCTCATCATCTTTGCATCTAAGGAACATTCTGGTTGTACTTCTTCCAGGACAGATTTGTTTGTTCTTTTGCAGTCCGTGGTATAGTCGATATTCTTCCCCAGCACCATAATTCAAAGGCATCAGTTATCTTTGGTTTTCCTGACTCATCATCCAGCTTTTGCATGCATATGAGGTGACTGAAAATACCATGGGGTGGGTCAGGCGCCCCTGAGTCTTCAAGGTGACATCTTTGCTTTTGAACACTTTAAAGAGGTCTTTTGCAGCATGTTTGCCTAATGTAATGTGTCATTTGATTTCTTGACTGCTGCTCTCGTGGGTTGTCTGTGGATCCAAGTGAGATGAAATCCTTGACAGCTTCGATCTTTTCTCCATTTATCATGATGTTGTTTTATTGGTCTAGTTGGGAGAATTTTAGTATTCTTTATGTTGAAGTATAATCCACACTGAAGGCTGTAGGCTTTGATCTTCATCAGTGAGTGCTTTGAGTCCTCTTCACTTTCAGCAAGCTAGGTGTGTCATCAGCAAAATGCAGTTTGTTAATGAGTCTTCTTTCAAACGTGATGCCCTGTTCTTCTTTATATAGTCTGTCTTCTCAGATTATTTTCTCAGCATACAGATTGAATAATTATGATAAAAAGACACAACCCTAACGTAAACCTTTCCTGACTTGTAACTATGCAGTATCCTCTTGATCTATTTGAATGACTACCTCTTTATGTATAGGTTCTTCATCAGCACAATTCAGTGTTCTGGAATTCCTATTCTTTGCACTGTTATCCCTAAGTTGTTGTGATCCACACAGTCAGATGCTTTTGAAAAGAACAAGGGGGTACTGCATTGTTTAAAGTCAGGAAAGGCATGTGTCAGGGTTGTATCCTTTCACCATACTTACACAATCTGTATGCTGAACAATTAATCCTAGAAACTGGATTACACAAAGAATGAGATATTAGGATTGGAGGCATACTCATTAGCAACCTGCATTATACAGATGACACAATCTTGCTTGCTGAAAATGCAGAGGCCTGGACACACTTACTGATGCAGATCAAAGACTATAGTACTCAGGAAGTCAAAAAACACATTACATTGGGCAACTCTGCTGCAAAAGACTTCTCTAAAGTGTTGAAAAGCAAAGATGCCACCTTGAAGACTGGGTACCCTTGACCGAAGCCATCGTGTTTTCAGTCACCTCACCTGTGTGTGAAAGCTGGACAATAAATGAGGAAGACCAAAGAAGAACTGATACTTTTGAACTGTGAGATTGAAGAGGCTTGTTGATTACACCTAGTACTGCCAAAGAATGAACAAATCTGTCTTGGAATAAGTGCAACCAGAAGGTTCCGTAAAAGCAAGTTTGGAGAGACTGCATCTTGCATACTTAGAACCTATTATCAGGAGGAATCAGTCCCTGAAGAAGGGTACGATGCTTGGTGAAGTGGATGGTGAGCAAGAAAGAGGAAGAACCTCAGTGAGATGGATTGGCGTGGTGGCTGCAGTGATGGCTTCAAGCGTAACAGTGATTGTGGGCATGGTGCAGGACCAGGCAGTATTTCATTGTGTTGTGCGTAGTGTCGCTATGACTGAGAACCAACATGACAGTACCTAACAGCAGTATAAGGTCGCTAGAATTGGATCCAATTTGACAGCAACTAACAACAGATAACCTTGACAAAGGTCTGGGTTACGTGAGTATGTGCACTAGTCAAAGTTCATCCAATCCTTGAGATCTGTGAATTTTGCTTTCCGTAGATTTTACCTAAGAACAGAAACAAGCTGCAAACAAATAACTCAACTCCAGAAGTTCACCAGAAGTGTTGAAGGGTGAAAGGAGCTGCAGTTTCTTTTGAAACACATCAAAAATTAAAACCAATCTATGTATGAATAGAAGGATGGCTAAATAGTTATAAGACAGAGCAAATTTAGCAAAAATATTCGTTGTGCAGTCTAGATGGTGAATGTGAGGGTATTTCTCTGTAAAATTATTTCAGCTTTTCTGTATGTTTGCTAGTTTTCATAATAAAATGTTAAGAAGAAACTAAGCAATGTGTCTTTCATGTATTCATACACATCTGGCAAAATCAGATGAAAACAATCAAGTCAGTCATAAGCACAAAAATCAGAGTAGTGGGTGCCTTTTGAATGGGGCTTGCTGAAAATGAGTTTCAAAGAAAAACATATTGCAGTAGTTCTGCATGGAATATTCTAGCTCCTAAGGTGGGGGTGGAGTGGGGGGTAAGTTAATGGATATTCTTATAGTTAAGCATTCTAATTTACAGACAGAACATATCTTTTTATGTACTAAAAGGTACTATTAATAAAAATAAAAACACACTTTATAAAGCACTGAAGTTTTTTTTTTTTTTGGCTTGTTTTTCAAGGACTTAACAAGATCTTAGAGGCAGTCTGTCTTAAATAAGCTTTAAATAGTTTAGATCTGAAGGGTTGCTCTTTACCCCCAGAAAGAGTTGGAATTCAAGAGAGGGGACCAGCAGAGAGCTAACACAGGTAAAAAGTGATGATCCATGTCTTTGAGATGTGGCTCTTCAAATTTTGGACATACTAGGTTGCAGGAGTTCAAAGTGATTGGATATTTTCAGTACACTTCATTTAAAGGTAATTAGAGAAATATGTAAACCCATAAAGCTGAAATTCAAACTCTGGCTACTCAAACCTCAAGTCCAGTCACTTTCCCTCTTGACTCTGGGCAAATGACCTCATTTCCTACTTCTCAAACCAAAACAGAAGACATGAAGCCAGTGTCCCCAGCTACCTTCTACCAGACCACCAGCCTTGATGAGACCTTCTTGCTGCCCTGCTTGGAGTGACAGGAGAATCTTCCGTCTGCTGTTTGATCCCACTATTGTCTACTGTCCACTTTCTGGATGAGTCTAAGGGACTGCCTCACCTCTCTGTAGCTACTTCATAGCGTTGTTTGAAAGATTCATTGTCGTGTAGCCCCAGTTCATGGCAACCCCAAGTATAACAAACAAAACATTGTCACTTCCTGTGTCATCGTTATGACCATTGATATGCTTGAGTCCATTGTTGTGGCTGTTGTTTGAAAGAGCAGTGATTAGTATCTCAAAAGTGCTTAGAATGGTGTCTGCCACATAATACAAATTTAGTCAACATTAGCTATGCGTTTTTCTTAATGGCTTATCTCTCCAGTTACACCTCTTTCTGTATCTTTAAGCTTGCTTCTATGTACCTTCCTCACCCAGATTTCTTGAAATCATCACATGGGCAATCTCTGCTTCTGCAACCTAACTGCCACCCCCCAGCAAGTGCTCCCACCAGTGTCTTTTCTTGCTGACAATCCCATCAGCCATTTCTCACCCCTCATTTCTCTGGTTCTCTCAGCAGCATCTGACAATCGAATACCCCTTCCCCTTTTCTCCTCTTGAAGCACACTCCTTACTTGGTTTCTCTGTGACACTCTGCTGAGTTTCTGTCTAACTGTCTGGCCACCTTCCCTAACATTATTATGAGCTCCTATTCCTGTGTTCATCCTTTAAATGTTGGTGCCCCTCAAGACTCAGGCCAAAGCTGTTTCTTTATTCTAGAGGTTTGTATCTACAGCCCAGCTATTTTTCCTGAGGTTCCAAACAGTAATCTGGATGTCTTCTTGGACACCTCCACTTGCATATTGCATATTTGTTTCCTCCCTCCCCTTAAATCTACTCCATCTCTTAGGTTCTCTGTCTCATTATAACATCATCTGTTTGTCCAAGTCCAAAACTTGGATTTAGTTCCTGTCTGTCAGCTCCCAGATCCAGTTGATCACCATTTCTGTTGACTTTCCCACCAAAATACCTAGAATTAAACTCATTCTCTCCATTGTTATGCACACACCCTACTTCAGGGTTTCCTTGTCTCCTCCCTGGATTGCTATAAAAGTCTTACTAACTCTTCCTCCTACTCCCTCTCTTGCTGTCCTTCAATTCATTGTCTTGGCCAAGGTCAGAGCCATCTTTTTAAACCTCAATTTTGATTTTGGCATTCCCTTACGCCATGAGTCGGATCCGACTCGACGGCACTTGGCTGGCTTACTTAAAACATTTTGTTGGCTTCCCATTGATCTTGAGCAAGATCCAAACTCCTAAACACTGCTTACAAGGCAGTGCCGAACGTGATCTCAGCCTGCACATTCATTTGTGTCTCCTACCATTCTTCCTATGCCAGCCATCTTTCAAGCCCTCGAACTGGCTTTATGCTGTTTCCCAGTTTTCACTTTTCTCTTCCTGGGCACTCTTTCACCAGCCCTTTTACTTGGATAATTCTTATTTCTCCTCTAGTGCTCAAGTTTAATTGCCAGCTTTCCCTAGGAAGACTGCTAAGATTTCTTCATTCCTTCAACAAATGTTCAGTGAGTGTCTGGCAGTGACCATGGGGTGCCAAAGAAGTTAGGAAAGACTCTTATGCAATAGAAGCTGACATTGTGCAGGGGAAAAGGAAGTAAACAGAGCAACAATTCATACGATAGGTACTGATAGTGATAATAGCAGTGAAGAAAATAAAGCAAGATAATGCAATGCAAAGTTTACTTTGTGTGTTTGTATGTGTTGACAGCATCGGATACCTTACCCCTGGTGACATTTGAACTCAGATCTGAAGGAGAAGAAATCTGCCACGCAAAGATCAGGGGTAAAGACAGCTGGCAGTAGGAACAAGTGAAAAGGCCCTAGGGAGAATTTTCTCCACGTATCTGAGGCGTAAAAAGAAGATCCATGTTGTTGGGGGTGCAGTGAGCACAGGGGGGAGCAGCGGATGGTCAAACCCAGTGGTTGGCTGGATCTAGATCATGCGTCACCTCTTAGGACATGGAGAATAGTGTGGATTTTATTTTAAGTACAGTGAAAGCCACTGGAGGATTTTAACCAATGGAATGATACGGTCTGATTGATTGGCTTAACATAACAGCTCTTTGAGATATAATTCATACACCACACAACTCACTCATCTAAAGTGAACAATTCAGTGGTCCACAGAGTTGTGCAATCATCATCACAACTAATTTTGGAATATTTTTATTACCTGAAAAAGAAACCCATTAGCAGTACCTATTAGCAGTCACTCCCTAGTTTCCCTATCACCCAGCCCTAAGCAACCAATAACTTACACTCTGTCTCTATGCACTTAGCTATTTTGGATATTTCTTGGAATATGCAATCTTTTGTGTTTGGTGTCTTTCATTTTCCATAATGTTTTCAAGGTTTATCTGAATTGTAGCATGTTTCAGTACCTTATTTTTACACGAATAACATGTTCCTTCTACATTTGTTTGACGATTGTCCCCCCTCCAAGAGGTAATTTTGTAAGCATTCTACACTAAGGATTTTTTACAGCAATTGGTTATTCTTTTCACTGCTGAATAATATGCCACTGTATAGATGGACTACATTTTGTTTTTATTTCCAACAGTTGATAGCCATTTGAGTTGTTTTCACTTTTTGGCTATTATACTTAATGCTGCTATGAACATTCATATACAAGTTTTTGTGCAGACTTATATTTAAGTTCTATAAACCAAACCAAACCCAGTGCTGTAGAGTCATGTCTCATAGCAACCCTATAGATCAGTGTAGAACTGACCCATAGAGTTTCCAAGAAGTGCCTGGTGGATTTGAACTGCTGACCTTTAGGTTAACAGACATAGCGCTTAACCCACTACGCCACCAGGGTTTCCTTAAGATCTATAGGACCCTGAAATTCCACTCCTCTGTATATACTCAAGAGAACTGGAATGTAAGTCCCTGGGTGGTACAAACTGTGCTCACCTGCTAATATAAAAGTTAGTTAGTGGTATGAACCCACCCAGTGAACCCACCATGAAAGAAAGGTCTGGTGATCTGCTTTCATAAAGATACAGCCAAGAAAACTGTGTGCAGAAATTCTACTTTATAATACATGGGATCTTTATGAGTTAGAACTGAGTTGATGTCAATGGATTTATGGTAGCTCTGTGATTAATCTTTTTTAATTTATTATTATTGTTACTATGATTGAATGAAAATGTGCGTTCTCATATAAATTTGCTTGCCCACCTATATGCAGCTTCCATTGCTCTCCCTTCCTTGTGACAGCACGCTGTTCCTCTCTGCTCCATACATGTCCTATCCTCCCAACAATCTCCTATCCCCTCCTCTCCACCCACTCCCCTTCCTCCAGTAAGAGGTCAGCAGGATGACATTCTATAGATGCATAGAACCATAAAGTGCACACATGATATGGTCACTCTGCTTTGCCAAGTCCAATCCATTCCTATCTGAAGAGTTGACCTTCATTATGATTTATGTACAGGGGCAGCATCAGGGCCAGGGCCATGACCTCAGGAGAACCCCAAAGCCCTTGGACCATTAATTGCAGTCTTTTAGTGGAGATCTCAGGGTGTACCCCCACCCCTTTTTATTCTTGTGTTGCCAGTGAGACTCAACTTTGTGAACTCCATCACAGCTATCACTGGTGGTGGCCGGGCACCATCTGGTTCTTCTGGTCACAAGTTCATGTAGTCACCCACTCACATGGGTCTCTGTCTTCTGGGTTCTCTTTCACCCATGTCGTTTTGGTCCTTGGTGGTCATCCATTCCTGCTGAGTTGAGACCATTTGCTGTAACCCCAGATGGCAGCTTTTAAGACCCCAGACTCACCTATGTGGGGTGCAGAGGGCTCTCTTAGCAAAATGCAATTTGTGCCAATTGGCCTCGATTTCCCCTGAGAGCATGGTCCCCAGCACCCTGCCCCAGATACTCTGTCCTCGCAATATTGGGTTAAGATAGGAGGAGTACTTATGTTGAAGTCCAGTTAATATTGATCTTCTTTCTAATGTGTGCTGTCACAGATTTCACCCAACCAAATTTCTATGGACTATCTAATCTAAACCTTCTCTCTCTCACTCTTCCTCCCTCCCCACCCTTGCAGCCATCAGTCTTTTCTTCTATGCATGAGTCTGTTTTAAAGTTCTTATCATAGAGGTCTCATACAATATTTGTGCTTTCGTTGCTGACTACTTTCACTCAACATAATGTCCTCCAGTTGAAACCAGGTTAAGAGATGTTTCCTAAAATCATCGTTGCTCTTTATCATTGCATAGTGTTCCACTGAGTATATCTACCATAGTTTAGCTATTCATTCCTCTGTTGTTGGGCATCTGGGTTGATTCCACCTTTTTACTATTGTGGACTGTGCTACGATAAACAGTCATGTGCATGTTTCAGTTGGTGTGAATGGCCTTGATTCTGTAGGCTATATTCCAAGCAGTGGAATTACTGGGTCAAATGGTATATCTAGATCCAGCTTTTTAAGGAAGAGCCAGATTGCTTTCCAAAGAGGTTGCACTTCTTTTGCAATCCCACCAAGAGTGAAGGAGAGTTCCAATTTCTCCACAGCCTCTCCAGCATTTGTTGTTTTGTGTTTTTTGGATCATAGCCAACCTTGTTGGGGTGAGATGATATCTCATTGTAGTTTTGATTTGAATTTCTTTAATAGCTAGTGATTGTGAGCATGTCTGCATGTGTTTTTTAGCTTCCTGGATCTCCTCTTTAGAGAAATGTGTGTCCATCTCTTTTGCCCATTACTTAACTGGATTATTTATCTTTGTCTTATTGATATTTTGTAGTACCTTATAGATTATGGAGATCAGGTGTTGGTCTGACATAGAGTTGCCAAATATTTTTTCCCATTCTGTAGGTGGCCTTTTAATTCTATTAATAAGGTCTTTGGATAGGCAAAAGTGTTTGATTCTTAATAGTTCCCATTTAACTATTTTCTCTTCTGTTGTTTGTGCGTTTGACAGATTTTGAAGTCTGTCTGCGTTGTGTATTAAAATTTGCATTGTTGTTTTTACTTTTTCTTGGGTGAGCTTTGTCATTTTAGATTTGATATTTAGGTCTTTTATCCAGTTTGAGTTGGTTTTTGTAGAAGGTGTAAGATATGGGTCTTGTTTCAATACATTGCAGATGGATATCCAATTTTGCTAGCACCGTTTGTTGAAGAGATTGTTTTTACCCCAGTTTACTGTCGTAGGGCCTTTGTCAAATATCAGCTGTTCATAGGAAGATGGTGTTGTCTCTGGGGTCTCAATTCTGTTCCATTGATCTATCTGTCTCTTTTTGTACCAGCACCAGGCTGTTTTGACTACTGTGGAAGGGTAATAGGTTCTAAAGTCGGGTAGTGAGAGGCCTCCCGGTGTGTTCTTCTTCTTCAGTAGTGCATTGCTTATCTGGGGCTTCTTCCCTTTCCAAACAAAGTTGGAAATTTGTTTCCCCATCTCATTAAAAAATGTCACTGGAATTTGTATTGGGAATGCATTATATGAGTAGATTGCTTTGGGTAAAATAGATATTTTCACAATGTTAAGTCTTCCTATCCATGAGCAGGTTAGGTTTCTCCATTTATGTAAGTCTGTCTTAGTTTCTTGTAGTAAGGACTTGTAGTTCTCTTTGTTAAGGTCCATTATTTCTCTGGTTAGATTTACTCCTAGGCACCTTATCTTCTTAGGGGCTATAGTAAATGGTGTTAATTTGGTGATATCTTCCTTAATAATCTCATTGTTGGTATAAAGGAATCCTACTGATTTACTTATGTTTATCTTGTATCCTGAGACTTTGCTGAACTCTTCTATGAGTTTGAGTAGTTTACCTATGGATTCTTTAGGATTCTCTGTGTATACAATTATATCATCTGCAGACAGGGAGATTTTTACTTCTTCTTTGCTGATGCAGATGCCCTTTATTTCTTGGTCTTGTCTAATTGCTCTGGCTAGAACTTCGAGTACAATATTGAATAGGAGAGGTAAAGTGGGCATCCTTGTCTAGTTCCTGTTCTCAAGGGAAACTGTTTCAGTCTCTCTCCATTCAGGATGACTAGGCTGTTGGCTTTGTATAAATGGCCCTTATTGTACTGAGGAATTTGCCATCTATTCCTAGTTTTTAGCATGAATCGGTGTTGGACTTTATCAAATGCCTTTTGTGCATCAATAGACAAAATCAAGTGATTCTTGTCTTTCGTGTTATTTATGTGGTTGATAACATCCATGAGTCGGATCCGACTCGACGGCACTTGGCTTGGCAACATTAATTGTTTTTCTGATATTGAACCAGCCTTGCATCCCTGCTATGAATCCAACTTGGTCATGATGGATTATTTTTTTGCTATGTTGTTGTATTCTATTGGCAAGAATTTTGTTGAAGATTTTTGCATCTAGATTCATGAGTGATATTGGTCTGTAGTTCTCCTTTTTGCTTGGGTCTTTCCCTGGCTTTGGTACCAGGATTATGCTGGTTTCATAGAATGAATTTGGGAGTATTCCATTGCTTTCTGTACTGTGAAATAGTCTCAGTAGTATTGGAGACAACTCTTCTCTAAAAACTTGGTAGAATTCTGTGGTGAAGCCATCTGGGCCCAGGATTTTTTTTGGTTGGTAGTTTTTGGATGACTTTTTCAATCTCTTCCTTTGTGATAGGTTTACTAAGTTGCTCTGCTTCACCTTGTGATAATTTTGGTAGGTGATATGAATCAAGGAATTTGTCCATTTCCTCTAGGTTTTAAAATTTGTTAGAGTACAGACTTTTATAGTAATCTGTTATGACATTTTTGATTTCTGTTAGATCTGTTGTGAGAACTCCCCTCTCCTTTCTTATTTGGATTATTTATTTCCTTTCCTGTTTTTCTTTAGTAAGTGTAGCCAGTGGTTTGTCACTTCTGTTGATCTTTTAAAAAAAACTAGTTTTGGGCCTTTTCAATTGTTCTTGTATTCTTTAATTCATTTAGTTCTGCTCTAATCTTTATGATCTGTTTTCTTCTCATGCCTGATGGGTTTCTCTGTTGTTCTCTCTACTTGTTGAAGTTGTAGGGTTAATTCTTCAAGATGTATGCATTTATGGAGATAAACTGACCTCTGAGCACTGCTTTGGCTGTATCCCATAGGTTCTTGTAGGAAGTGTTTTCGTTCTCATTGGAATCCATAAATTTCTTCAATTCCTCCTTGATTTCTCCTGTAACACATGGGTTTTTGAGCAAGGTGTTATTCAGTTTCCATTAGTTCCACTTTCTATCTATGTTTTTTCTGCTATTGATTTAGACTTTTATGGCTTTATGATCTGAGAAGATTCTTTGTGTTAGTTCAGTAGTATGGATTTTGTTGAGAACTGCTTTATGTCCTAACCCATGGCCTATTCTGGAGAATGTTCCATGCTCACTGGAGAAGAAGGTGTAGTTGTCCACTTACAGATAGAAAGTTTTGTATATGTTGGTGAGGTCTAGTTGGTTCATAGCAATAAGGTCTTCTGTGTCTTTATTGAGCTTTTTTCTAGATGATCTGTCGAATATTGAGAGTGGAGTGCTGAAGCCTCCCACTATTATTGTGGAGTGATCTATCTCCTTTTTTAGTGTAGTCAGTGTTTCTTCGATGTATTTAGTTGCTCTAATACTAGGTGCATAAATATTTAATGTTGTTAAGTCCTGTTTGGGTATTGAACCTTTCAACAATAAATAGTGTCAATCTTTGTCCACAATGGTGGATTTTACATTAGAATCTATTTTATCTGAGATTAGAAGTGCCACACCTGCTCTTCTTTGTGTAGTGTTAGCTTGATGTACATTCTTCCATCGTTTCATTTTCAGTTTGTTCATATCTTTAAATCTAAGGTGAGTTTCTTTTAGGCAACATATGGATGGGTCGTGTCTTTTGATCCAAGAAGTCACTCGATGTCTCCTTACTTGAGTGTTCAGTCTATTCACATTCAATGTAATTATTGATAGGTATGTGTTCATTGCTGCTATTGTGATATGTTTATTTTTGTGCTGATGTGTTCTTTGCTGTTCTTATTAATCTGTTCTAGGACATTCTTTTTTGTGAGTTGATTTTTCACCTTTTTCAGAGTTGGCTTTGTGGTTGTTGAGACTACTGTAGTACGTTTCTTGATACAATATGTTGGATCTTTATTGTGCTTTACGGCTGCCCCTATGATCCCCCTTAATAAACTGTATCTAAACCCAATTTTAATTACTACCATTCTTATCAGATTCCTCTCCCTCTGAAAGGACATAACAACTGTAGTACTTCCATCTTTTTGATATGATGACATCATATTTTTCATGATATGATCACTGGATTATTTCTTTCACTATTATAGCTTTAATTGAATTTAGAGTCTTCCCTAACTGAGTAGGATTCTGGGTGATATGTCCTGTATTTGCTTCTAAAATATAAAGTTAGTGGTTGTGTTCTTCTAAGCCGAGAGCTTCTGTCAGTATTTCTTGTAGCTTTGGTTTGGTTTTTACAAAGTCTCTGAGTTTCTGTTTATCTGCAAATGTCTTAATGTCGTTTTCATATTTGAAAGATAGTTTTGCAGGACATATAATTCTTGGTTGGAAGTTCTTCTCCTTCGAGGCTTTGAATGCATCCTGCCACTGTCTCCATGCTAGTGTTATTTCTGCTGAGAAATCCGATGAAAGCCTACAGGGTTTCCCTCTGAATGTTACCTTGCTTTGAGTCTCACTGCCTTTAAGAGTTTCTGCTTATGTTTCATTTTGTTAAGCTTGATTATAATATGTCTTGGAGTCTTTCTTTTGAGATCTGTATTGAGTGGCGTTCACTATGCATCTTGGATATCTGTAATCTCTTCTTTCATAATTTCTGGGAAGTTTTCTTTCAGTAACTCAGCACCTATACTCTCTGTGTTCTCAGGTGTCTTGCCCTGTTCAGGAACTCCAATTAATTGTAGATTGTTCCTCTTAATCGAGTCCCACATACTTCTTAATACCTCTTCATTTTTCTTGTTTCTTTTATCTAATTTCTCCTCATAGATGCTGTAGTCAGTAGCTCTGTTTTCCAAATCAGAAAGTCTATTTTTCATTTGTTCCATTCTGTTTTCTTGGCTTTGGATTGAAGTTTCTGTGCCTTTGATTTTGTTCTTGATCTGTTGGATTTCAGAGCACTGGTGTTCCATCAGATCAAACAGCTTGCTTAATTTTTCATTTTGCTCTGCTGCATTTTGTATAAGGTGTAGGAGGGCTCTATACATAATCCTTTTGTATTCACCTGATAATTTCAGAAAGGCTTCTTCATCTGGGAAGTTTTGTTGTACTTTCTTCTGGGGGCTTTCTGAAGCCATAGGTGATTTCTTGGTTACAGTTTTATCCACAGGTATCTGACAACTTCCAAAGTCAGTCAGGTTTTCAGGTGTATAGATCCCTCTTCCCAGCTGACTTAGTAAGCACCTCTATATCGAACCCCAGATGTTGTAAACTTGCTCAAAATACAGAAAGGCTAGTTCCCTGCTCGTCTCTGCTGTCAGGCCCCGGCTGTAGGTGACACTCTGCTCCAGGCAGACACTGCCTCCCAGCCCAGGAATTAGTTACAGCTGAGGCCTCTGTATGTGTATGTCTGACTCCCCGTGGAACAAGATGGTGTCCTGTATAAGTTCACCCCTGCTTCGGAACAGGCTACTCTCTGTCGGAGGTGGAAAGAGAGGCCAAAGGTGCCAAGATGCACAGAGTCCACAGCCTCTGTTGCCAGGCCCCAGCCATAGGCAACACTGTGTAAAATACTGCTTTTCTGCTGGAAAAGTGCTCTCCTCTGGGCAGGTGCTGCCTCCCAGCCTAGTAACTAGGTCCGGCTGATGGCTCCAGGTGGGTGTATTTGCCTCCCAATGGAACAAGATGGTGTCCCGCACAAGCTCGGCATCTGTCTCCGTACAAGCTACGTGGAAAGAGAGGTTAAAAGTGCTGAGATGCACAGAGCCCAAAGCCGGGTTCTCAAAATATGGCAATTTTGCTTGCTGATCCCCCCAGCAGTACGTCTGAGGTTAGCTGCTAGTCAAGTCCCAGCTCTGCCCGCTGGCTAAGACAGAGAAAAAAAAAAGTAAAAATAGTGAGTTACTTTTGTTCTCTAAAAGCCAGCTCTCACGAAGAGCAGGGTCAGTGAAAGAGAGGAGATTTTCTGTTCAGTAGTATGAAATCCAAATTAACAGCCTTATGCTGTGTCCTAGGGCCCACTAGGTGTCCAGTTCAGGTCTTGGTTTCGAGAGGGATTTGGGGAGATGTGTGTTTAGTCTGCTGTCTTGACTCCACACCCCCTGTGATTAACCTTTTAAAGAACTACCAGGCTGTTTTCTATAGCTGCATCATTTCACATTCCCAGAAATGATTTAGTTTTAAAAACTTACACTGGCTGTAGTGTGGACAATGGATTATAGGAGGCAAGAGAAGCAACAGACAGACCTGGTATGAGATGGCTAGAGAAGTCCAGTGGGGCACTGATGGTACTTTGCACAGAAGTACTTGCATTGAAGATGATCAGGGAGTGGGCAGATTTCGGTGCCTCCTGGAGGCAGAATTAACAGAGTTCTTGATGGGGTGTATGTAGAGTGAGAGACAAAGAGAAGAGTCAATGAAGGTTTTCACCTGAGGAATGTAGTAGATGGTTGTGCCATTAGTGAGTTGGGGAAAACTGGTAATGTACATTGAACATTCTCTTTTGGATGAATTAAGTTTTAGATGACTATTGACAGTCCCAAGCAGAGATGCAATGAGATAGCTGACACATGAGTGTAGAAGTCAGGACTAGAGAACATTTGGAATCATCAAATATTTAATGTCACAAGATGATAAGTTAACCTGTGCAAGGAGTGAACGTTGGGTTATTTAGGTGTCTAGAGGTTAAGCAGAGAAGATGAATCCCTCGAAGGAGACTAGAAATGACTGGCAGCAAGAGAGGAGGAAGATCAGGTAATCATGGAAGTGTCAAGAAATACAGAAGATGATGTTACAAGAAGGAAGATGTAAACATCTGTGCCACATGCTGAAAGCTATAGTTTTTGAAGGCTGACAAGTGACATATTACGTGTGAGTATGTAACCAGTATGAGTGGTGTCTGTAGGAATGGGCTGACAGACTGGGATGGAGGATAAGGTCAATGGAGGTAAAGAGATCAAGGAACTGAGAGGCCAGGGTGATGGGTGGATCATTCACATGGGTGCTGTGGTTACCTAAAATGATGACAAGCGTGGACTTGAAGAGAATGACCCAGGTGGAATTTTTCAGTGAGTGAGTGGGAAGACATGGAGGCCTGCAGTTGATATTAGTAGGAAGGGAAGGGTGTGTGTAGCATGAGTGAGTGGTATCAGCTTTAAAGGAACTGGGATTCTGAAGGAAGCCGTAAAAATATTTTGGAACTGGTAATGAGGAGCAAGAAGGACACCAACTTCATCTTCAAGCTCTGTGTACTTGAGGTATGAAAGAAAAACTAATGTTTGGGAAGGTCCCAGAGAGAGAGTGTTCTTAGGAAATAGGTAGCTTTTGTCTAGGGCCAGAACCTGAGAACAAGTTGCTATGTTGGCCAATATGTTGGTGATAATCCTTGGGTTGCAAAGAAGTGTAGCTGAAGGGTGTGGGATGGTGGGTAGGATCAGGATGTTCAGGAACAGAGCCTGAGTAAGCATCCGTCTATGCACTCTCAGCACTTGTCTTTTGTTATTGTGAACCTTATCAAGCAGTATTATAAATACTGACATATTTGTCCTCTATTTAGACTATATTATTATTAGTTGCTGTTAACTCTGCTCTGACTCATGGCAGAACTTATGAGTAAAAGGGCAAAACATTGCCTGATCTTGTTTTATCTTCACAATCATTGGCATGTTTAAGTCAGTTGTTATGGCTATTGTATATTTTGCATGACTTCCAACCTAGAGGAAACCCTGGTGGTATAGTGATTAAAAGCTATGGTTGCTAACTAAAAGATCAGCAGTTGGATTCCATCAGGCACTGCTTGGGAACCCCATGGAGAAGTTCTACACTGTCCTATAGGTTCACTAGGATTCAGAATCAACTTGATGGTAGTGGTTTTTTTGATTTTCCAACCTAGAGGAAACCTGGTGGTACAGTGGTTTACAGAGGCTGCTACTAAAAAGGTTGGCAGTTTGAGCTCATCAGCTACTCCTTGGAAATTGATAGAGTTGCTATGAGTTGGAATCAATTTGATGGTAATGGTTTTTGGGGGTGGGTAGGACGGGGTAGTTGTCTAGGGTTGTCTAGGTGGTTATCTAGGGCTGCTAAAACAGAAATACCATAGGTGGATGGCTTTTTCAAAACCAAGTTTATTCTCTTAAAACTAGGAGGCTAGAAGTTTGAGGTCAGTGTACCAGCTCCAGGGGAAGGCTGTTTTTATCTGTTGGCTCTA
Source organism: Heterohyrax brucei (assembly GCA_028571685.1). Classification (NCBI taxonomy): domain Eukaryota; kingdom Metazoa; phylum Chordata; class Mammalia; order Hyracoidea; family Procaviidae; genus Heterohyrax; species Heterohyrax brucei. The sequence continues at coordinate 36,181,928 of CM053140.1, forward strand.
AAGGTCTCTAGGCCCTTTTTCCTAGTCTGTCTTAGTCAGGAAGTGCCATTAAAATTGGACCATAGATAAGCTTTCTGGTATTTAAAATATCAGTGACATAGCGCCCAGCATCACAGAAACATGTAAGCTACCACAGTATGGCAAAATGACTGATGGATAATGGCTGTAGACTATACACCCTGTTTTATAGTAAGCTTTTTCTTTTTTATTCACTGCTCTGTCTCCAGAAACCCTGGTGGTGTAGAGGTTAAGTGATACAGCTGCTAACCAAAAGGTCAGCAGTTTGAATCTATAAGATGCTCCTTGAAAATTCTATGGGGCAGTTCTAGTCTGTTCTATAGGGCTTTTATGGGTTGGAATTGACTCAAAAAGCAATGGCCTTTTGATTTTTTTTCACTCTATCTTCAGTTTGTAGCAGTGCCTAGAGTGTAATATGTGTTCAATAGTATTTGTTGAATGAATGAAAGACTAGCAGAAAGTCTTTCCATAATGCTTTTATAATGCAAATATAGCAACTGGCTGTGGTCTCTAGAGAGGGCATATAAAACCAGAGGCTTCCCCATTCACCACTCCTTGAGTTCCTCCTCAACTTTGACCTGAGTGTAGAAGTCAAGTCCATCCTACAATTTATCTCATAATTTTTGGCAAATAATTAAATATAAGATATTGACTAAGAATTGCTGGGATCCCACAGGCCTCAGCTGGCTCCATTACTAGCTATTTGAAAGTTGAGGTAGACGGATTGGATTGGTTGTTGAAGGAGTTTGCCAGTTTGCAGTGGGAATTGAGTTGAATTTATTATCGCTTCTGCCAGCGATATTTTGCCAACTATTTATTTAATCTGAGGATTGTAGAGAAGTGCTAGGGGCTTGATGGGCAGGCAGCTGGATGCCAGCATGGCCTGTGTTTGTGCTGGCATCCCTCACTCTGACTGGTGCTTGATTAATTCCAAAGCTGTGGAGCCGGCAATACCTTGGCATTTTTCCTCTCCAGCAATCAGAGCCTTGGGTTCTCTGTCTATGCCCCAAACTGGCCCCATCTTGGTATGTGACACTGTTGAATGTTTCAGGGTTGGATTTGAGGTCAGATCCTACAGGAAAAACTTGAACTCATATTTGTGTCTTTGTAAACTGTGGAGAAGTGGAAATGGACAGATTGTTTGAAAATTAAAAGAATTTATTACATGCTTTTACAGTTTTTTGGCCATGTCTTAGTTTGCTGAGGCTGCCATAGCATAATACCACAAGTAGGTGGCTTTAGAGAACAGAATTCATCATCTCAGAGTTTTGAAAGCTGGAAGTCCAAACAAAGCATCAGCTCTATGGAAGGTACTTCATTTTCTCCTTCAGCTTCCAGTGTGGTTGTTGCTTGCGGGTGATCGCTGTAGAATCAATTCTGATTCATGATGACTCCACATGTGTGTAGTAAAACTACTCCATATGTTTTGTTTTTTTTTTTTTTTTGAGGTTGTGACCTTTCGGAAGCAGATCACTAGTCCTACCCTCTGAGGTGCCTCTGAGGGAGTTTGAACTGCTAACCAGTCCACTAATAGTGGAGTGCTTAGCTGTTCATACCACCCATAGCTACAGGGAATCCTTGGCAATCTTGGCCTTGTAGTTGCATGTGCCTCTGTCATCACGTGGTGTCAGTCCTCCTCCAGTGTGTGTCTCTCATTGTGTTTGTACTCCTCTTCATGACACATCACTCAGAAGCGATTAGGTGCAGGACACACCCTTCTCTGCTGTGACTTTATAAAACAAAAACAAAAACCTTTGTTTCCACACAGGACCATGTTCAAAGGTAAAGGAATTAGAATTTCAACATATATTTTCTGGGAACACAATTTGATCAATAAGAAGCTAGTGAGATTTATTTCATTTTATGAAATAAAACATGATTAATCAAACTAAGAGAAGAGTGCTATCCACTTGTGTATTGGGGTAAAAAATTTAATAATGCCTGTGATTATTGAAATGCCAAGAGACATGATATAGACAAATATTTATACCTTCTTTGTTTCGTATTCTATCGGTTAAAAAAATCTTTTATAATGGTATTGTTCTTTCCAAGGGTATCCTACATTAAAATGATTGTCTCTTTGTAATTGCCACTTTTTATTGTGAAAAGTATATAGAAAATGGTTTAAATCCAATATAGCTGAAAAATGTGGACAGTATGATAATCACAAAGTAGACATCACTGGTTAAAAATAAAATCTAGTTTAAAAGAAAATCTAAATAAAAGTTGATAAAATCACTTACAATTGATAGAAAGACTTCATAATCACTCTACTGTTGTTAGATGCTGTCATGGATTGTATTGTACTCCCCCCCAGAAATGCGTGTATTGATTTGACTCAGCTATGAGTCCCAGTATGGTGCAATTCCTCCCATGTGTTGTGAATCCTGCCTCTGTGATGAGGGAGAATAGGCAGCAGCTGTGTTGGTGAGGACCATATTCAAAGGTAAAAGGATTAGGATTTTAACACAGGTTTGAAATCTCAAGCTTATGGGATATAAGGGAGAGACGTGAACAGGGTAAGTTGGGAACCTCATACCACCAAGAAGCCAGCACCAAGAGCTGAGCATGTCCTTTGGGCCTGAGGTTCCTGTGCTGAGATATTGTCCTTGAATTTGGAGTCAGCCTACTGGACTGTGATAATTTCTCTTACTGAGTGGACCTGTAATATGTAAATGAATTTGTGGCTTACCTGACTGTGACAATAAAGATTCTCTTCATGAAACCATCCACTTGTGGTATTTTCTGTTACAGCAGTACCAGGTGGCTAAACCAGATGCCATTGAGTCAGTTCCAAGTTCTAGCAACCCCACGCACAACAGAAGGAAACATTGCCTAGTCCTGGACCACACTCACAATGTTTGCTGTTCATGAGCTGATTACTGCAGTCATTGTGTCACTCCATCTTGACAAAGGTCTTCTTCCTTTTTGTTGACCCTCTGCCTTAACGAGCATGATGTCCTTCTCCAGAGGCTGGTCCTTTCTGGTGCCATATCCAAAGAACTTGAGACAAAGTCTTACCATGTTCTCTTCCAAGAAGCATTGTGGCTGTACATCTTCCAAGACACACTTGTTCCTTCTTCTGGCAGCATATGGCATACTCAATACGTGTTCTTTACCAACACCATAATTCGAAGGCTTCAGTCTTCCTTGTTCCTAGTTCAGCGTTTGCATGCGTATGAGGTGACTGAAGAAAATATCATGATGTGCATCAGGCACACTGTAGTTCTCAGAGTGACATGTTTGCTTTTCAGTACTTTAAAGAGGTCTTTTATGACAGGTTTGTCCAATGTAATATATTGTTTGATTAATTGACTACTACTTCCATGGAGCTGGCACCCTGAATTCAGATTTCTAGACTCATAGACTGTGAAAGGATAAATTTCTCTTTGGTAAAGTCGTCTACTTGTGGTATTTCTATTATAGCAGCACTAGATAGTTAGACAGTGTTATAGTAATTGCCATAATTGCCCATTATTCTTGTGTTCCTTTCAATTTCTTCCTTTGCCTTCGTCATGTCTTGCTGACCTCCTCCAAATACTGCGTTGCCTCTCCCTTCATCCAGTGTTACCACGTGTCTTCCTTCTATTTAGTGACTTACCCTCTCTTTCTCTGCCTTCTAGGGTAACCATCAAATCTTTCTATGTGGACGTCCTACCTTGTTTTTTTGTGTAATAGTAATCTCATACAATATTTGTTCTTTTGTGGTAGGCTTATTTCACACAGCATATTGTTCATTTTCATTTGACTTAAGAAATTAGGGATTTCCCCTTTGATTGCTTTCTTGACTCATTAGTAGTTTAACAGTGTGTTTAATCTCCAAGTTGGAGTGTGTGGAAAATGTTGAATGACGAAGGAAGCTGCAAAAGAAGATGAAAGGAATACATGGAGTCACGGGACCCAAAAGAATGAGTTGACATTCAGTCATTTGAGGAGGTAACATATGATCAAGAACCAGTTGTTCTGAAGGAAGAAGTCCAAGCTGCCCTGAAGGCACTGGTGGAAACTAAGGCTCTAGGAATCAATGAGATCAGCTGAGATGTTTCAACTAACACATACAGTATTGTCACTTGTCTATGCCAAGAAATTTGGAAAACAGGTAGTTGACCAACCAACTGGAAGAGATCCATATTTGTGCCCATTCCAAAGGAAGTTGATCCAGCAAAATGCAGACAATGTTATTAATATCACAGGAAAGTAAAATTTTGCTGAACTTAATTCAAAAAAGGTTGCAGCAGGACATCAACAGGATTCAGAAGCGGGTGTGGAACAAGAATATCATCGCTCATGTCAGACGGATCCTGGCTGAAATATATTTGCCTCTGTTTTGTTGACTATACGAAGGCATTTGACTGTGTGGATCATAACAAATTATAAATAACATTGAAAAATGGGAATTCGAGAACACTTAATTGTGCTCGCGAGGAAACTGTATGAGATCAAAACATGTTTTAGCCTTCTTTATTTTCCAGTATGAGCTTTTAAATATATAAATTCCCCTTGAAATATGTTTTATTTAGCTGTGTCTATGAGTTTTAACCTGTAACAGTTTGATTATCAGTCAGTTTTAATTATTTTCTAATTTCCTTTATGATTTCTTGAGTTGTTTAATTTCTTTAACGTTGGCATAAATAGTTTGCCAGTTCTTTTTTCATGCCTCAGGACATTATCGTCAAGGTGTTGTTCAAGTTCTAGTCCATTTAGCGTCAGGGTGGAGCCTTTTTGAAATGCGGTAAACTCAACAGACCCGGAGTTGGAGCTTCAGTGTCGTATGTGTGGAACATTCTATTAGGTGATACTTTCGAGATGTGTTAATTTTGTAAGCTTTTGTCTTCTTTCCCTTTGTTTCTGTGAGGTAAGGCTGCAAGCATAATTGTGGCTTTCCTGTGTAATAGTTAGGGAGCTCTGATGGGTTTGTTTTGGAAAGGTACCTGCAATAAATTGTACCTCTGGTTGCCACTGGCATACGGTCGTGCCACAGATCACTGGTGCTGCAACGCCCCTGGTCTCCTTGGTGGATTGTATTGCCAGATCATATTTCTCAAAACCTATACTACCAATCCAAATTTGAACACACTCAATTAGTAAGCCTGCAAGCCAATACTGAAAACACAAGCCATCAAAAAAAAAATTTTTTTTTTTTAAATGAAAGAATTGGTAATGAAAGGGTTTAAACTGTTACCTTCATTTCCAGACATAAGAATTTTTCTGGAATGTTTTTGTTACTGATTTCTACTTTGATTAACTGTAGTTTGGGAGAGAATGATATATATGATGTTAGTGCTTCTGAAAAATTTTCCAGACTCGGTATATAGCCCGTTTTGTCAGTCTAGACAATGCATTATCCATTTGTGCGGTACAAGGTTTTAAATATGCCCGTTAGATACAGCTTGTTAACTGTGTTGTTTAAATTTTCTTTATTCTTACTGATTTTAGTTTTTATCTGGTCTGTAAGTTACTTAGAAAAGCATGTTAAAGTTCTCATTATGGTGGTGGATTTGTCGGTTTCTCCTTGTAGTTCTGTCCAAGTTTGACTTTATTGACTAACTCACATTTTGACAAATTTGTTTTCAACCTGTTCTCCTGGAACTGGAGGAAAATGTGGTTTGTTCCATGTTTCATTTTTCCAGTGACCAGTTCAAGGGAAGTTAGAATCCCATCTATCATTTTTCATGGCAGTGAACACTTAAGAATATGTTCAGTTGTGTTAATTTAGGAACCACGGTCACAGACATTTGTGACTTTGTCATTTTGCTCATGCTATTTCCTCGGCCCAGAATGCCTTTCTCTACACTTTGTCTACCTGATGAATTTTTTTCTCTTCCACACTCTGCTCAGAGGTTACCTCCTGCTGTGGTTATTTGTTTCCACTTCTGCCTTCTCCTCTATCACTGGCACAGAGCGTGGGGCTGACACTGAGTGAGTAGTCAACAAGTATTTATTGAATTGGAATAGTTTTTGCCCTCAAGCAACCCCTTCTTACAAATTATTTCCTCTACACCCAAATCAATTCATCTCTTAAGTTTTTTTGTCATTGAGGTGAAACTCGCATAACATAAGCATTTTAAAATGTACAATTCAGTGACATTTAGTACAGTCACAGTGTCCTTCAACTACTACCTCTATCTAGTTCCCAAACATTTTCAGCACCTCCAAAGGGAGACCCTGAAGCCATAGGCAATCACTCCATATTCCTCCTTTCTCCCAAGCCCCTGTTGACCGACCACTGATGTACTTCCTGTGTTTATGATTTTGTTTATTCAAACCAAAAATCAAACCACTGCCATCAAATTGATTCTGACCCAGTGACCATATAGGATGGAGGAGAACTGCTCCATAGAGTTTCCAAGGAGCACCTGGCAGATTCAAACTGCTAACCTTTTGGTCAGCTGATGTAGCACTTAACTACTATGCTGCCAGGGTATCCATTGCCTATTCAGGACATATTATATAAATGGAATCATACAATATGTGGACTTTGAGATCTGGCTTTTTCCTTAAAGAAAACATTTTTAGACTGTATCCAAATTACAGACTTATCAGCCCTTCATTGCTTTTTATGACTGAATTATAATCCAGATGGACCATATTTGTTGATAATCATTTGTCAGTTGATACACTTTGGGGTTATGTCTGAGTTACCCAGTGCTGCTGTAACAGAAACAACACAGATGGATGGCTTTAATGAACAGACTTTTTTCCCTTGTAGTTTAGGAGGCTAAAAGCCTGAATTTAGGATGCTGGCTCTAGAGGAAGGCTTCTTTCTCTGTTGACCCTGGGGGAAGATCTCTATCTCTTTAGCTTTTTTTCCTGGGTTCCTTGGTGCTCTTCATGTATCTTCCACCTCCACTGTGCTTCCTCCTTCTCTGTGCTAATCTGTTCTTTTTATATCTCATACCCTACACTGTTATGGCCTTATTAACATAATAAAAAAAAACCCTCTTTCCAAATGGGATATCTGTAAGTATAGGGATTTAAGATTTTTAACATGTATTTTAGAGGAACAAAATTCCACATGTAACAGGTTCTTCCCCATCCCTTTGTTTGTCTCACTCAACATTTTGTTTTTCACTGTCACAGGAGAGAGGTTCAGGTTAAGTCTAATGCAGGTGACATTCCATTATTTCTTAATCCAGAAGACTTTCTAGGGTGGTGAAGGGTGGGGAGAGGAAATAACCAGAAGCCGCATGATGAGCCTTTTAACGAAGCAAGCCACCCTGACTTGGTACCATCACTGTGTTCAGCAAAGGAAGAGAGGTTGTTGAAGGAGTCGATTAGTGTGTGACAGCCCTGGGCGTCTGGTGAGAGGGTTGCCTCTCCTTCATCTTTGAACATCCATCTCCTCCAATCCCCTCCCCCAATCCCAGGCTGCTGCATCTTTCGGACAGACCTCCTGAGGACACTTTAATCTGGTAAGCCAAGCCAAGTGCAGTTGAGTCGGATCTAACCCATGGCGACCCTAGTAAAGGGAAAGGCATTTGTTTTCTGGGAAAGCACTGCAGGAGGTTGGATTCTGGAAACTTAGGCATTGGGTTGTGGGGTGTAGTGACTCACACACACTGGATTTTCTCATTGTGTGTGTTGTTTCAAAGTCTTGTCTGTGATTCCCTAGGTCTGGAAACAGCCAAGTGTTTAATGATCTTCTGCAGCAGCAATTTTAGGCTCAGGGAGCTAAAATTAGATTCCTCCTCCAGAGCCTTGGGAAGGATGGCCAGCTCTGTCCACCCCTCCCGTGCCCAGAGCATGGTTTGTAGTGTCTGCCAAGAGTGCTCAGCTGAGAGGCTGGCCCGTCCCAGCAACAGAGCTCTGAACTGGGAGTGTCTGCGTACTGGGAGCTTTCAGTCTCCTTCAGTTCTTCTGGCCTTAGGGGCGACAGCAGTCATATTTTGCTACCCTCTGTGTGACAGTCCTTGCAGCAGCCTGAAGGGGTCACATGTCTTCATTTGAAGCCCAGAATACCCCGGCCCAGGTCTACTCTGGTGGTGTAGTAGTTAAGTGCCAGAAGATTGACAGTTCAAATCCATTAGGCGGTCTTTGGAAACTCTGTAGGGTAATTCTACTCTGTCTATAGGGTTGCTATGAGTTGGAATTGACTAGACAACAGTGGATTTGGCCATACAGTCCTGGTGACACTGTGGGTAAGGACTATGTCATGCTATGGCTCCTAACCAAAAGTTCAAATTCATCTGCCACTCCTTGGAAACCCTATGGAACAGCTCTACACTGTCCTGTAGGGTTGCTGTGAGTTAGAACCAACTCGACAGCTGCTTTTCTTCTCTTTCTTTTTCTTTTTTTGCCATGTGGTTGTGACAAATGAAAGGGATGCTGAAAGTGAAGCGTGGGCTCTGTGTTGGCTGTAGTAGGTGCTCATTAACTTAATGTTGGTCCCCTTCTTAAATTGTCATGCCAGTGCAGGAACACAGAATGATTATTTTTAAAACCCTTTAGCTCTAGACTTATCTGTGATCCAGGATTGGGGAGGGGAGACAGCAGTTAAATTTTTCTTGGTCAATGTGAAGATGGATTTGCTGTCCTCTGGAGCTGGACCAGGTGCTGAGGCAGCTCAGAGGTATGTAGGCCGGCAAGGTGGGGAAGATGACCTGGGCCCAGAGGAGCCCAGCAGGACCCAACAAGGACCGAAGGCAACAGTGGGACTCAGAAGAGCCCGGAAGAACCTAGTAGAACCTGGGAGAACCCAGTAGGACCCTGCAGAGATCAGCAGGACCCAGTGGGACCACGTGGAATCTGGCAGGGTCCAGCAGAGCCCAGGAGGGCCCCCAAAGCCACAGTGGAACCTAGCAAGACCTAGTAAAATCCACTTAGGGAGGATGGTGTGGACCTGTGAGAACTGAGTGGGATCCAGCTAGGCCCAGCAGAGCCCAGCAGAACCCAAAGGGATCCAGAAGAGCTCAGTGAAACCTAGGAGAACTCAAAAAGGCCTAAGGGAATACAGCAGAACTCAGTGGAGCCCAGAGGAACCTGGTGGAGCCCAGGGAAATCTAGAAGAACCCAGCCAGGCCCAGGGGGGCCCTGTGGAAGCCAGCAGGATCCAGTGTTATCCAGTGGTGCCCAGAGGGAACCAGCATTTACTGTGGGTCACCTTGGTCAATGATGTCTGCCCCCTCTCAGCCCCTAGGTGCCTTGGGGAGTTCTGCCTGCCCCTGGTACTCCACTTGCTGCTGAGGCCGTCAGCCAACTCGTCAGCTGGTACGCTCCTTGCCTCACCTCCCTCCTGACCCTCCCTGGGACAAATGATGCATCAGGAGGCAAGGAAAGCTCTCCAGGCCTTGTATCCCCTGAAGGAACAGCCCTGTCATGCTGTGAATACAACTGTATTATTCTTCTGTAGACTTTATTAGATTAGAAACTTAGTGAAAATAGCCCCAACTGTAACCACTATACACAGTCACTATCAACAAGGAAAATTTATGCTTTAAAAATAAAAAGAAACTCGAGTGCATTAGTCAGTGTGAGGAAGTATTCACGAAAAAGGTTTGTTCTCCAAGTAAACAGCCACAATGGAATTGTAATCAAATTTCTTAATTACTTCCATAAATCTTGGGTACATAAAAATACACAAGGCCCTTTTTCAAAAAGTCACTGTTTACAAGTGCCTCAGAGGAGAGAAGAGGTAACCCAAACAGCCCCTGTGTGACTGGAAGTTTCCAGAAAAGATGTGTGAGATGGAGCTGAGAGCAGATATGATGTGAGGGACATGAACTGCTCAATGACACTGGCCAGAGGCTCAGAGGGACTGCTTCAGAGGGACCCCAGAGAGCCCCAGCTGGGGGAAACAGGCCCCAGCTCCGATGAGTCCAACTTTCCCATTGAGACTGGCCTGGAGGAGAAGAAAGTGGCTTCTGTGGCTTTATTTCCCAGCTGAGCATCTAGCTTCACTCTGGGAACTGTGGAATTTAGAACCTTGGCTGCTGTGGGGTGGAAGCGAGGATAGCCAGGTAAGCCAGTGGGAGGCAGAGGAGCCGCAGGCAGGTGGGTCTTGGCCAGATGGTGTTTTCTTGCTGGGGACGGAACAGTCTAGAGGAATGACTGTGGCTAATGGGGAAGAAAGGAGCCCCTGTTAGCACACAGGTTAAGCGCTCTGGTGTGAGCCAAAAGGTTGGCTGTTCCAACCCACCCAGTGGCTCTATCAGAGAAAGACCTGGTGATCCGCCTCCTTAGAGGTCAAAGCCTAGTGTCACATGGAATTGTGTGTCAAAAATGGACTTGATGGCACCTAACAGTGACAACGTGGAAGAGGCCTCCTATTAGAAGGATCACCCTATCCAGTACAGGATGCTGGTCTCCTCTGCGCAGATGGGGCCTCCTGCTTGTACTCCCCACAAATAGGGTGAGATTCTTTCCTAAATTATATTGGTACCTCCTGGGGTTTCTCAAGGCTGGTGTGTGTCTGTGTCCACGCGTGTGCATGCATTTGCCTTTGTGCAGGTATGTGTGCATGGGTGTGTGTGCGCATGTGTGTGTTTTGTATCAGGAGGCTCTCTTCTGTGTTGGCCATAATCATCCCTCTTGACTTCTCTGTCCCCAGCAAGGAAGAATCACCTGCTCTCTCCTGTAACAGAGAGGTAGAACATGGGAGAAAGACCCTGTAGCCTAGGTTCAGAGCACACCTCTAGATGCTAACACCTCACAGGTGTCCAGGTGCTGCCTCTGGTTCCTGTGGACATGTTGGGAAGTGCTTACACAGGGTCGTTGACATCTGGCTGTGATGCTGGTGGCAGTTTTAATACCATGGAATATGTGATGGAGACATGGTATGCATATCAATAAAATACTGGAGCTTTTTTTTCAGTGCCTCAGTGTCTGGTCTGGAATTACTATTCTTCTGTTTTCTGTTCTGCACAACCTGCTTAGCTCTTCAAGAAAGCAGATAGAGTATCTTATTTGAACAGTTGGCCACACATTCGCATGATAACACAATTCCATTAAAATGTTCATACATTCAGCAGAAAGGCATCATGCCAAATGGTCTATGTGCTGTATTAAGCCATAATCAGAATTAAAATGTGGAATCCCAAGCTTTCTGAAATGTGGTTTCCCTTATGACAGTAGAGGGAATGGGGCTTGAGGTGGACCACAGCTGTGGGAAGCTAGTGGCTGCGCAGGATGGTGTGGTGGGGCCAGCTAGTAGCGTATGAACAAGGGGGAGGTCGATGGTGACCCCCTCCTGGCCCTTATGTCACCAGCACTCCTCTTTGCTCTGGGTGGCATTTCATTTGCAAAGGCTATTCCACTGCTGCAACAATGTTTGGAAAAAGCAAAACAAACAAACTCATTGCCATAGAGTCAGTTCTGACTCACAGCAATCCTGTAAGACAGAGTAGAACTGCCACACAGGGTTTCCAGGGCGCACTTGGTGGATCTGAACTGCTGACATTTTGGTTAGTTAACTACTACACCACCAGGGTTCCAACGTTTGGAAGTCCTGAAATATAGTGCCTCCCCCAACCAGGGCCCAGTAAGTTGGGGTGTTGTTCTAGAGATTAGGCTCTGTCCTCTCCTCACTTGGAATCAAACTTCAGGCTGATCTATTGCCACCTTTGTGCACTGCTCTGTCCCTACCTAAGGTCTTCACCCCTCCTGGGCAGTAGCCAGCCGAGGGGAGCAGGACTGGGACCTTGAACCCCACTTGTTGTTTGCACATCCCAGACTGGTGAGGTGTGCTCATTCCCTTCATGATTTAGAAAATGAGGTGTCAGTGAAAGCTCTTTCCCACTAGTGAATACCATGATTCCATAAAAATATCATTTCTGTTTTTGTTGATCTTGTCGCTCATTGCCCACACTTGAGCTTTCACGTTCCCTCTCCCACCCTTATGTAATTAATGTGTTACAGGCAAACTCTGAAATGGACCAGATCTGAGGGGCGTGAGGGCCCTCGGCTGTCCCCCTGCAGCTTCACCTCCTGGCTTTGGATGCATCTGCCTGTCCTCAGATTCCTCCCTTTGGGAATGTGGGTAGAATGCACATCTGATCCTCTTTAAAGCCCGAGAATCCTTTTGTAATATGGTTTTTGAGATCACATTTTTGCAGCCGGGATTTTCTTAACGTGAGGTGCACTTGTATCAATCCCAAGGCAGCGAAATAGGTGTGGGCAAAGCCGGTGGGCAGAAAAGCCCACACTAGTGGTTTTTGGATTTCTTTGGTGACCAAGAAGAATAGGCACCCCTGGGTCCACCAGGGAATCCTGTGGACTTCAGAAGCCCTAGATAGCTCAGAGGGTAAGCCTGTTAACTCCTTTCATGGTGGATGTCCAGCAGGACTGACACAAGAGCTAGAATAATGGACTCCAATATAAAAACAATTATGAAGATGGCATAAGACTGGGCAATGTTGCATCCTGTTCTGCCTAAGATCCCCTTGATTTGGAGATGACTCACTGGAAACAACAAGAATAATGTACCCCAGATCTGTGGGATCGTGTGCAGGCGTCCTCAAAGTGAGGGCCAGAGACATGATGGAGTCTAAGTTCCTGTTGACTTCCGCCATTCTCTGCTCCAACTCTAGATGTTTCTGACATCCTAGTCACTTGCACTTTTTCCTCACTGTCCTGGATCAGGGAGGAATTCAGATTTCTCGCCTCCTAGAACATGAGAGAATAAATCTCTTTTCGTCAAGGCCATTCATTTGTGGTATTTCCATTACGGCAGCCCTAGATACCTAAGACAGCACCTAACAACAGACCTCAGGCTCATCCTTCAAAGCAATTTTGGAACTCTTTTTGTAGAATGGCCATCATAGCTGTTGTTGTGTTACTCTAGATGTCCTAAACGTCATCATGTTTTCCTTTCAATATTTTCTTTATTTTGGGGTAAAGAGAAAAGTCATTGGGAGATAGATCAGGTAAATAGGTAGAGTGTTCCAATATGGTTATTTGTCTACTGTCTGAAAGCTCCCTCACAGACAACTATACAATTAAGTTCATGAAGTTGCCACTGTGCATAATCAAAAAAAAACAGTGCCATCGAGTTGATTTCAACTCATAGCAACCCTATAGGACAGAGCAGAACTGAACCCATAGGGTTTTTAAGGAGTGACTTTGCATAACGGCCATTCCAAAAAGAGTTCCAAAATTGCTATGAAGCGTGGACTAGGCACTGGTATCAGTGTATAGCTTCCTAAGGGGAGGGCTTTGAAGGTGACCATAGTGATATTTGGCAATAAGGTATGTAGCACTTAGAACAATTAAGTTGGTGGACTTCATTGTCAGATCTCATATGACAGTTTTTCCAACTTCCCTTATTATTTTTGATGACCATGACAGTTTTGAGGATTTTTGGTCAGGTCTTTTGTAGAATGTCCCTCTACTGGGATTTATCTGGCATTTTTCTGGTGATTAGACTGGAGTTATGGGTTTGTAAGAGGAACAGCCCAGAGGTAAGGTGCTGTTCTCATCCCATCCAATACCAAACTCATTGCTGCCGAGTCAATTCTCACTTATAGTGACCTTACAGGGCAGAGTAGGACTACCTTATAGTGTTTCTGAGGAGCAGCTGGTGGATGGAAACAATTGAACGTCCTGTTAGCAGCTGAGCTCTTGACCACTGTACCACCGAGGTGTCATGATATCCTATAAAAACCCACTGCCATTGAGTTGGGTCCAACTCATAGTGACCCTAGAGAGCAGAGTAGAAACCCTTGTAAAGTTTTCAAAGAGTGCCTGGCGAATTTGAACTGCTGACCTTTTGGTTAGTAGATGTAGTACATAACCTATAGGAGGCACATATTATCAAAATGACATAGGGGCATTAATGTTAATCTTGATGACCTGGCTGAGGCAGTACTTGTCAGTTTTCTTGACCATGAAGTTCTGCTTTCCTTCCCTTTCTGTCTGTCCTCTTGGGAAGGAAGTTGGTATGCACAGCCTAAGGCCGTGGCTCATTTTATTGTAGACTGAGGCTCCATATACTTGAGGGTAAAATCGCTACAGGAATTATTTGGAATTCTGCATTGGGGACTTGTTTCTTCTTCCCTTTAAATAAGCTTAGAGTAGAAATATCACAAACAATACTCTCTGATCATGATGCAAAAAAATAAAAGAGAGAAAAGGAAATTATTAACAAAAGATTGTTTCATCTTAAAATTAAAAAAATCTTTTAAATCTATTAAATAATTTTTGAGTGAAAGGAGCAAAGCAAATTACAAAAGGAAAAGTAAAAATAATAATGAAAATACTATGTATCAGAGTCTACTCGTTATGTTTAAAGCAGTGATCAGACAAAATTTCTCATCCATAAATGTTTTCATTAATAAAAGCAAAATAATGATTCCCAATTCAAAAATCTAGGGAGACACAAGATAAACCAAAAGAAAGCACAAGAAAGAAAATAATAAGGTAGAAAAGTGAGAAACAGTGTTTGTATCAATAACTCAAAATCTAGTTTTTAAAACATTAACAAAGTGGACAAAACACTAATAATAGACAAGGAAGAAAGCACAAATTTTTCATACCTCTATGAAAATAAATACAAAAACCTAGATAATATGGAGTACCAAAATTGACCCCATTAGCTAGAAACTCCCAACCAACCAACCAACCAACCAACCAGACAAACCAAACAAACAAAAAACAAAACTACTGCCGTCACATTTATTCTCATTTATAGCAATCTGTATGACAGGGTAGAACTGCCCTGTAGGATTTCCAAGGCTGTAATCTTTACGGGAACAGACTGCCACAGCTTTCTCCCACATAGTGGCTAGTGGGTTTGATTACCCAGTGGTTGGATGGTTGGATTTGCCATCAAGTGCATATCCACTGTGCTACCAGAGCTCCTCCATTAGTTATAAAAAATTGAAATAAGCAATCTTCTGTGAAGAATCTAGGAAAATTATTCAAGGATTACCCCACAGAGAAAGTGCAGGCTCTTCTGGTTTTGCAAGGAAATTCTATTGAACTTTCAATTCTCCATGAACTATTTCAGAGTATTGAAAATAAAGGAATAAATATTTAATTCTTTTTAGAAGGTGAATGTAACTTTAACTACTAAATCTGGTACAGTGAGTATAAAAATTGAAAATTACTGAACATCATCACTCATAAATATTGAAGCAAAAGTGCTAAAGAAAGAGAATCTAATACCATGGTAATTAGGCAATGCATTGTGACCAATGGGGTTGTTTTGCAAGAATCCAAGGTTGGTTCAACATTAGAAAATCTATCAGTATAAGTATACCATGTTAGTAGATCTAAGAAAAAACAGCACAATTATCTCCATAGAAAATCTTTTCACAGAATTCAACACCTAAGCTTCATACATCATTTAAGAAAATAGGAATTGCTGGGTACATTCTAAACATGATAAAATGTTTTATATACCTGAATCTTAAAGTCACCGTCTTATCTAGTAAGAAAACTCTAGAAGCATCCCTATTAAAGTTAGAAACAAGACAAGGAAGCCCCCCTCTCCATTACTTCTTCGTAACTGTACTGGAGATATTAGCAAATAGACAAGAAAAATTAGAGACAATTCTAGTCAATTAATATCAAAACTACTCAATTTTCACATGGTCGGATAATATATGGAAACCCTGGTGGTATAGTGGTTAAGTGCTACATCTGCTGACCAAAAAGGTCAACAGTTCGAATCTGCCAGACATTCCTTGGAAACTCTGTGAGGCAGTTCTACTCTGTCCTTTAGGGTTGCCATGGGTCATAATCAACTGAAAGCAGTGGATTTGATTGTGGTTTTTAGGAGTATGTTGGGAAAACCCTACAAAATCAATGATAAAGGAAAGTCAATAGAAGTATTCATTAAGGGAGTAGGATAAAAATTAACATATGGAAATCAGTGGTTTTGAAACATTTATAGGACATATGCTAATACAGAAGGTAAAAGACAGGAATAAACTTAGCAAGCAATATGCAAAAGCTATATAGAAAAACTTTAAAATGCTTCTGAAAAGTACAAAAGTAGTTTTCAACAAATGGAAAGTCTCCTTTGGTCTAAGATAGGATGACTTATCATAAAAAAGTCAGTTTGTCCCAAGTTCATTTATAAATGTAAACACTGGGATTTGTGGAACTAAGACGCCCTGATAGTGCATGGTTAAGTCCTTGTCCACTAACCGAACCTGCAGGGACTCCATAGAACAAAGACTGGGTGATCTGCTTCTGTAAAGATGATAGCTTTGGAACAGCTTTGGAAACCCTCTGAGGAAGTTCTACTCTGTCCTATTGGGTCACTAAGAGTCAGAATAAACTCAATGGTAATGGTTTTTATGGAGCAGACAAATTGATGAACTCAAATGCATATGGGAAAATGAACATGAAAATGCTGAAATATAGAATCTGATACAAAGAATAGCTCTACCAGACATTTAAATAAACTGTAAATCCTTGAAACTGAAATAGTGTGAAATTGGTGCATGAATAGACCAAGGAGCAGCAGAATGAAGTAGAAATACAGAAATAAACCCAAGTAGATAATGGGAATTTATTACACGGTAAAGACTGTCTTGGGTATCTAATGCTGCTGTAACAGAGACATCACAAGTGGGTGGCTTTAACAAACAGAAATTTGTTATCGCACAGTTTAGGAGGCTGGAAATCTGAATTCGGAGCACCAGCTCCAGGGGAAGGCTTTCTTTTTCTTTCAGCTCTGGGTGAAGGTCCTTGTCATCAATCTTCCCTGGTCCAAGAACTTATTACTGTAGGGAGCTAAGTCCAAAGGACGCATTGTGCTGGCACAACTTCTTTGGTGGCATGAGATCCTCTGGTCTGTTTGCTTGCTTCCCTCATTTATATCTCAAAAGAGATTGATTTAAGACACGACTTAATATTGTGGATTGAGGCCTGCCTCATTAGCTTCGCAGAGGTAGGATTTATAACACCTAGGCAAGTGACATCAGATGACAAAATGGTAGACAATCACACAACACTGGGAATCATGGCCTAACCGAGTTGACCACATTTTGGGGGGACACAGTTCAATCCATAACAAAAACGACATCTCATATCACTGGAGGAAAGCTTAACTTTTCAATACATTATGCTGGAACAGCTGGACAGCTCTTTGAGAAAAGATAAAATTATATTTTATACCGTACAGCCAAACCAAACCTATTGCCATCAAACCAATTCCAGTTCATGGTGACACCGTGTGTTACAGAGTAGAAGTGTTCCAGAAGACTTTCTTGGTCCTAATGTTGATAGAAGCAACCTCTGGGTGGGAATGAATTTAGGTTAGCTGTGGAGCTCAAACCATTGGCACTACCTCGGGACCTTTTTACACTGTGTGCAAAAATAAATCCAAATGGACCTGAGATGTAAATATACAAATAAATAAATAAAGCCATAAAGTACTAGAGCAAACCAGGGATGATATTTCTAAACCATGGGTGAAAGGAAAGGTTTGCTAACTATGATTCAAAATCTAAATGTGCTAAAAGGAGAGATCAATAAATTTGATTACATAAAATTAAAAGTTTCTTAGCCAAAGAAAACAAATACCATACGTACAGTCAAAATGCAAATGACAAACTGGGAGAAATATTTGCACAAATATTACATGGAAAGGGTTAATCTCCCTAATATATAAACAGCTGTAAAAATTGAAGTGGAGGAACCTGATAAAATGAGCAGACGACATGAAAAGATAATTCACATAAAAGATACATAGCCTTTAAACACACGAAAAGATGTTCAGCTTCACTCAAAACTAGAGGAATGCAAATTGAAATGACTCTGAGATATCATTTTTCACTTGTCAGATAGGTAGTAACTAAAAAGCTCGACAACACATCTGTTGGACAGGCTGTAAGGAATCCAGCACCTTCAGAGATTGCTGATGGGAAGCAAATAGATGCAACCCTTTTGAAGTGGAATTTGACTGTGTTTATCACAGTTACCTATGTATTTACCTTATAAGTCAGAAATATCAGTTCTAGGAATTAACCTGGAAGACGTATTTCAAAGTATGAAAATACCTACACATAAGGGTAGCACTGCAGGCTTATTTGCAATTGTGAAATATCAAAAACAGCCTGTATGTCCAAATGTGGTGGCATGGCTCCATAAACATTGATACCACCACACAATGGAGTGATGCTCAACTGTGAAAGGAAAGAGGAAGATCTCTGTGAGGTGCCATGGGAGTGATTTCCAGGATATACTGCTAAGTGACAACAGCAGAATGCAAAAGAATACCTTTAGGGAGCATGGCAGTGGGGGCTGACTTTGGATAAGAGAAGTTCAAGGGTGATGGAAGTGTTCTGACTAGGTGATGGTAGTAGTTACACATCTGTCTACTTCTATTATAACTTGTAAAACTATACATTTACATTTTTAAAAGATCACATTTTCATTGAGTTGCTTCTGGGGATCTCCTGTGTAATACAGTAGAACTGTTCCGTAGGATTTGTTGGCTGCAATCTTTATGGAAGCAGATTGTCAGGTCTTTCTTTCATGATAGAATGGGGTGAGTAGTTGAGCACAAACTGTTTGTGTCCCCCAGAAGGCCATACACATATATTGTTGTTGCCAGGTGCTGTGGAGTCAGTTCCAACCATAGTGGCCCTACGTACAACTGAGTGGAACATTGCTCAGTCCTGTGTCATCCTTACAATTGTGAGCCTGTTGTTGCAAGTCGCTTTGCCATCCCATCTCTTGAGAGTCGTCTTCTTTTTGACTGACCCTTTGTTTTATGAAGCATGATGTCTTTTTCCAGGGTCGGGGCCCTTCTGACAGCACGTCCAAATTACATAAGACAAAATCTCACCATCCTCACTTCTAACGAGTATTCTTCTTCCCAAAAGCTTTGTTCATTCTTCTGGCTGTGCATAGTATATTCAATATTCTTTGCCAGTGCCTTCATTCAAAGGCATCAGTTTTTCTTGTGTCTTCTTTTCATCGTCCAGTTTTTGTGTGTGTGTGAGGCCATTGTAAATACCATGATGTTACAAATTGAATTATGCCCCAAAATGTGTATTAACTTGGCTGGGTCATGGTTCCCAGTATTGTGTGATTGTCCACCATGTTGTTGTCTGCTGTGATTTTCCTATGTGCTGTAAGTCCTGCCTCTATGATGTTAGTGAGACAGGATTAGAGGCAGTTATGTCAATAAAGCAGTACCGGTCTACAAGATTAGGTTGTGTCTTAGTCTCTTTTGAGACACAAAGGAGAGACAAACCAAACCAAACCAACCGCCATCGAGTCAAATCTGACTTGTAGCGACCGTGTAGGTCAGAGTAGAACTGCCCCATAGAGTTTCCAAGGAGCACCTGGTGGATTTGAACTGCTAACGTTTTGGTTAGCAGACATAGTACTTAGCCACTGCATCACCAGAGTTTCTGAGCGGAGAGACAGGGGGACCTCATACCACCAAGAAAATAGCACTAGGAACAGAATACATCCTTTGGACACCAGAGTCCCTGAGCTGAGAAGTTCCTGGACCAGAGAAGATTGATGACAAGGACCTTCCCCTAAACCCAACAGAGAAAGCCTTCCCCCTAGAGCTGGCACCCTGAATTTGGACTTCTAAGACCCTAAATTGTAAGAGAATAAATTTCTCTTTGTTAAAGCCATTCACTTGTGGTATTTTCATTATAGCAGCACTAGGTAATTAAGATGTATGGCTTGGATCAAGTACACCTTAGTCTTCAAAGTGACACCTTTATTTTTTAACACTTCAACAAGGTCTTTAGCAGCAGATTTGCTCAATTTAATATATTTGATTTCCTGACTGCTGCTTCCATGGGTGTTGATTGTGAATCCAAGTAAAATGAAATCATCGACAACTTCAATATTTTCTCCATTTATCATGATGCTGCTTATTGGTCCAGTTGTGAGAATTTTTTTTTTCTTTTTGTTTTTGTACTTTACATGAAAGTATTCAGAACAAACTAGTTTCTCATTAAACAGTATACATATTGTTTTATGACACTGGTTAAGGGTGGCAACTGGGCTCTTTTGGAACTTTATGGCAGAGGCTCTGCCTACCACAATCCTCTACTCCAGACCTTGCAAACAGCCTGCCACAGAGAACGTGCTCACAGACAAGGCGAGTGAAGGTTTCTCTCTCCACACTTAAAGCTTCCTAAGGAAGTCTGGCTCCTCTCTGCCTTCCTTCACAGTACACAATAGACAGGGCTGGAATGAGTCTTACTCTTCTTTTTTTTTCTTAGATGGTACTTTGGATGAGGATTTATAAAACAAATTAATTTCTCGTTTAACAGTTAATACATATACTGTTTTATGACATTGGGTAACAACTCCATGACATGTCAACTCTCTCTCTTCTCAACCTTCAGTTTCTTATTACTAGCTTTCTTGTCCCCTCCTGCCTTCTAGTCCTTGTCTGTGGGCTGGTGTGCCACTTTGGTCTGTTTTGTTTTGTGAGCCTGTCCAATTTTTGGCTGCAGGGGAGGCCTTGGGAATGACTTCACTATTGAGCTAAAAAGGGTGTCCAGGGGCCGTACTCTCAGGGGTCCTCCAATCTCTGTCAGACAAATAAGTCTGGTCTTTTTTCCTTTTTTTTAGTTATAATTCTGTTCTACATTTTTCTCCATCTCTGTCCAGAACGTTCTATCCAGGACTATTTATTGTGACCCTTATCAGAGCAGTCAGTGGTAGTAGCTGGGCACCATCTAGTTTTACTGGACTCAGACTGATGGAGGCTATGCAGTAGTTGTGGTCCGTTAGTCCTTTGGATTAACGTTTCCCTGGTGTCTTTAGTTTTCTTCAATCTCTCCTGCTCCTGAAGATGTAGGACCAGTGAAGTATTCTAAATGGGTGGTCACATGCTTTTAAGACTCCAGACACTACTCATCAAAGTAGGATGTAGAACATTTTCGTTATAAATTGTGTCATGCCAGTTGAGCTAGATGTTCCCTGAGATCGTGGTCCCTAGCCCTCAGCCCTCAGCCCAGCAATCTAGTCCCTCAGGAAGTTTAGATGTGCCTGTGGAGTTTCCATGAGCCTGTCTTGATCAAGTTGTGCTGGCTTCCCCAGTGTTGTGTATTGTCTTACCCTTCACAGAGTTACCACTTATCTATTTATTGTCTATTTATTGGTTTTCCATCCTTACGCCTTCCCTCCTTCAGAGTCGTCAAGATAGTTTATTTTGGTGTGTAAATCCCTTCACGAGTTTTTGTAGTAGAGGTCTTGTACAATATTTGTCCTTTTGTGATTGACTGATATCGTTCAGCATGATGCCCTTCAAATTTAACCATGTTGTGAGGTGCTTAGAGATTCATCATTGTTCTTTATCATTGCGTAGTACTCCATCATGTGTATGTACCATAATTTACTTCTCCATCTGTCAATGGTCTTCTAGGTTAGTTTCATCTTTTTGCTATTGTGAACAATGATGTAATGAACATGGGTGTGCTTAAGTCTGTTCCTGTGACAGCTCATCTCTCTAGAATATATTCTTAGGAATGGAATTGCTGGATCATGTGGTATTTCAATTTCTAGCTTTTAAAGGAAGCACTATATTGTCTTCAAAAGTAGTTTTACTATTTTGCCATCCGAGCAGCAGTGCATAAGAGTTCCAATCTCTCTGTAGCCTCTCCACCATTTGTTATTTTCTTTTTTTTTTTTTTAAATTAATGCCAGTAATGTCAGGATGCGATGGTACCTTATTGTGACTTTGATTTGTATTTCTCCGATGTCTAGTGATTGAAAGCATGTCCTGATGTGTCTGTTAGCCACTATAACGTCTTCTTTGGTGAAGTATCTGTTTGTTTTCTTTGCCCATGTTCTAATTTTTTTTCCCTTTGTGTTATAAAGGTGTTGGATTTTCCTGGAGATTTTACAGATTAGACCTTTGCCTGATTTATCATAGCCAAAGCTTTTCCCCAGTTCATATGTTCTCTTTTTACTGTTTGAGATATTTATTTATTTTTATTATGATTGAATGAGAGTATACAATCCAAATTAATTTTGCATCCCTGAGTGTCTGCAGGTATTTCTGCTCTCCTTGCCCAGTGAAAGCACACTGCTCTTTTTCTTTCTATACTTGCTGTATCCTCTTAGCAAGCTCTTGTCCCCTCCTCTTCCCCCTCTTATCTCCCATCTAGAAAGAGACCAGTAGGACAGCATCCTATAAGTGCACAGAACCATAAAATACACACACCATATGGTCATATTGTGTCCCAAAGTCCAGTCCATTTTTGTCTGAAGAGTTGACTTCAGTAGCATTTTCTGAACAGAGGCAGCAGCAGGTCTGGGGACCATGCTCCCAGGAGATCCCCCAAGCTGTCAGACCATTATCTGTGGTCTTTTAGTAGAGTTCTTGAGCTGCATCTCTTTTTCTCATGTTGTCATCAGGACTCAACATTGTGTGTCCCATCAGGGCTGTTTTTGGTGGTGGCCGGGCACCATCTTGTTTTTCTGGTCATGAGTTAATATAGTCTCCTATTCACTTAGGTCCTTCTGTCTCCTGAGCTTTTTCCTCATGTCTGTTCTCAGTGATCATCTGTTCCAGATAAGTCGGGACCATTTCATGTACCTCAGATGGCAGCTTGGTAGGTTTTAAGACCCCAGATGCCACTCTGGGTGAAGTCTTATGATGAGTATGAATATTTAATTTTAGAAGTTCCTAATTATCTAGCTCGGATCCGACTTGACGGCACTTGGCTTTTGCTTTTTTTAAATTATCTAGCTTATCCTCTGCAGTTTATGTGTTGTTAATTATGGTTTGTATCCCATTAATGCCATGTATTAGGACCTCTAGTGTTGATTCTATTTTTTCTTCTATGATCTTTATAGTTTTTGGTTTCATATTTAGGCCTTTGATCCATTTCAAGTTAGTTTTGTGTGTGGTGTGAGGTATGGGTCCTGTTGCACTTTATTGCAGATGGACATCCAGTTTTGCCAGCACCATTTGTTAAAAAGACTTTTTCCTATCTGATGGACTTTGGGGCCTTGCTCAAGATGAGGTGACTCCGGGTGGGTGGGTTTACATCTGGCTTCTCAATTCCATTCTGTTGATTGATGTATCTGTCATTGTACTGGTACCAGATTGTTTTGAATACTGTAGCTGTATAGTAGGCTCTGAGTTCAGGTAGTACAAGTCTTCCTACTTGATTCTTTTTCTCCAGTGGTTGTTTACTTATCTGGGGCCTCTTCCTTGTCCATATAGAGTTAATGATTACTTTTTCCAACTCTTTAAAGGATGTTGTTGATATTTGTATTGGCATTGCTTTGCATTTGTAGATTGCTTTAGGAGGAATTATCACTTTGGTGGTGAGAATTTTTGTTTTATGTTGAAGTATAATCCATAACGAAGACAAATGAATATTATGCTAGGAAAATTACACCTAAGCAAAGCTGTTCAACAAAAAAGATCTCTTTAGTATGTTACCATGTGTAATAAAGAAGGTAAAATAAGAAAATGTACACGTATCTATATATTTTAACAAAAAAAGACATGTACTACACTACTCATTGCCATTGAGTCAATTCTGATTCCTAGTGACCTTATAGAATGGGTAGAATTGCTGTGTAGGGTTTCCAATGAGCATCTGGTAGATTTAAAGTGTCCACCTTTTGGTTAGCAGCTGTTGCTGTTAACCACTATAGCACCAGGGTTTCCAAAAGGATGTGTAGGAAGGGTAAACCAGAATCTGTTAAGACTGATTAGCCGTGGGGTAGTTGGGAAAAAGACAGAAAGAATGGGAGGGTGGAAATGGAGCAGAAGGGAAATGCAGCTTTTCTGAATATTCCTTTTCATATACCTTTGACATTTATAATCATGTCAGTGTCTTACAATTTAAAAAATAAAATCTAAGATGATAGCAAAAACCAATGTTGACTACAAACAGAAACAAATGACTACAGCTATATTTCATGTGGATAATAAACCACATTGAAAACTGGGGACAACACCCCATATAATTTTTGTAGGAAGTATTTTGAGCATACACCCTCATGCTAACAAAAATAACTGTAAACAAATATATTGTTACTCTAGATACTAGATTTGTTCTTCAAATGGATGTGGGTTAGCAATTCTGAAGTTATTTATATTTATGGATTGAGGAAATACATAAATATATTATAATCAGGGCATTGGGTTTTTCCATGTTGGAGACCAGTACCATTGCCTTCCAGGTGGCCCAGACTCATGATAACCTCATGTGTGAAAGTAGAACCGTACTCCCTAGGATTTCCAGTGGCTGATTTTTCAAAAGTAGATTGCCAGATCTTTCTTCCAAGGTGCTGCTGGGTGGACTCCAACCTCTAACCTTCCTGTTTGCAGCTAAGTGCATTAACTCTTTGCAACTTGGAAGGTTCAAGGCTGAAATTGTCTCTGTGGTGTTGGGTTGAAATTTAAGGTGTTAGCATTGTAAAAATGATATGGGGACAGTGTCTGACTTCTTTTAACTTCACAAGCAGGAAGGAGAATCAAGAGTAACAGCCTAAGTCTGGTTCCTCTGAGGCAGGGGCTAGGCATGCCTCCTATCTGGGCCATCTTTACCAATTCTGACACCAACTGGCCCTCCCACAGTGCTCTACTTCCCTGGTGTGTTAGATAATTTAAGTCAGTGGCCGGCCACACAGAACTCAAAGATGATACTCACTATTATGGGGTTTCTTAAGGTAGTAACAGATTATACTTCAGGTTCAGGAACACTCAAGGATGTAGTTCTCTCATCAGGACAGACTCTTCCCAGCTGTGTTTCCCTATCCTTGGCCCTCAGTCTCTGCCCAAAGGCACTCCGCTTCCTTCCTTCATGGGCTGGGAAGCCCACTGTGCTGTCTCCTGTGAATCAGTTCTACCAGCCTCTTCTTCCTTGCTGATGGTGGGCTCTTCTTTCCTCTCACCTCTGGGGTGGCTCACTTAAGCAAAACAGACCAGTCTCTTTTGTAGGCCACAATTACCCTATTACACAGTCCTGCCTGGGTGAGAGTTTTAAGACCATGGCTAGAAAAGTCACACAACAGCAATCTATTACACTGCAAATATGAGTGTGTACGTGCACACATACACACATATACCAAAGGTCTGACAGTTAAGTTCAGGAAAGCATCCTAAGTTCTACATACCTCATTGCTGAATGTCACTACAGTCACCTTTGAAGCACTTCCCCTGGGAAGCTATGCTCCAATGCCAGTGCCTAGTCCACCCTCCAAAGCAAGTTTGGAACTCTTTTTCTGGAATGGCCATCAGAGCTGTCGTCATACTACCCTTGATGTCCTGAATGTCATCACAGCGTCTTCCTTTCAGTATTTTCTTCATTTTTGGGTAAAGAAAAAAAATCATTGGGGTCAGATCAGGTGAGTGGGGAGGATGTTCTAAGACAGTTATTTGTTTACTGGCTAAAAACTCCCTTACAGTCGGTGCTGTGTGAACTATTACATTGTTGTGATGCAAAAGCCATGAGTTGTTGACACAAAGTTCAGGTCATTTTTGTCTAACTTTTTCATACAGCCTTTTCAGCACTTCTAAATAGTAAACTTGGTTAACTATTTGTCCAGTTGGTACAAATTCATAATGAACAATCCCTCTGATATAAAAAAAAAGGTTAGCGACAGCATTGTGACTCTTGATTTGGACTGATGAAACTTTTTCCGTCACGGAGAATTTACTGACTTCCATTGTGAACTTTGATGCTCTATTTCAGGGTTCCTGTTGGTACACTAATGTTTCATTACCAATGATAACACAGCTCAAAACATCGTCTTCCCTCTCCAAAAGGTGTTGGCAAACTTCAACTCTCATTTGCTTTTATACATCGGCGAGCTCCTTTGAGAGAGCATTTTTGCATACACCTTTTTCATGCCAAGATTTTCCTGTTTCTCTATCAATGTTTACTTGGTCTGCTCTGTTTCTCATAGCCAGCTGATGATTTTGACACACAATTTGATGAATTTTTGCAATGTTTTTGTCAGTTCTGCTTGTTACTGCCTGCCCTGACTTCTCTTTATCAGTGATACTTTCTTTTCCATTAGAAAAACATATAATCCATTTGTACACTGCCATTTTCTTCATGACATTATCCCCATAAACTTGGATTCACATGCTCTGATTTTACTTACACTCTTGCCAAATTTAACAAGAAAATTAACGTTTGCTCATTGCTCTAATTCAAGCTCTGACATCCTCACGATGGTACACAAAGCACACGACAACAGTAATAAATGCCACTCTGCAAGACACTGCCACATGTTGACACCAACACAGCTATAAGGCACTGGTATACCAATGTTACAAAACCTTACTGAGTTGTTTGTGCAGTGCTGCTGTTGTAAGCATGTGGTGGCAAGTTCACAAACTTAAGTTTATTGTATACAATGAAATATTTGGAATTAAAGAGGCTTTGTGGTTTCATCTTAACATTAAAAAGTTAGAAACGATATGTATGTGTGAGTCTATTTGTGTGCATGCCTGGACAGAGAGAAAGAGAGGGAGAAAGAGAGAAGAGACAGAGACAGAGACAGAGATTGGTGAAGAAACCAAATGAGGTTTGTGTTGACGTTTGGAGAATCTGAGAGAAGGATACATAATAATTATTGTACTATTTTTGCAATGTCTCTAAAATTGCTTTATGGCTACAAAAATGGCTAATAATGCAGCCTTCCTAATGTCAGCTGCCATCAAGTTGGCTGTTACTCATGACAATAACAGAACAAAACACTACCCATTCCCAAGCTGTCTTATGATTGTTAGTATGTTTGAACCCACTGTTGTACTGATTGTGTCAGTGCATCTCATTGAGAGTTTTCCTTGTTTGTCCCTCTCATTGAGAGGTTTCCTCATTTTCGATGACCCTCTACTTTATCAACTATGATGTCCTTTTCTAAAGATTGATCTTTCATGATTTATGTGCCTAAAGTCAGAAGCCAAAGTCGCTCCATCCTTGCTTCTTGGGAGCATGCTAATTGTATTTCTTCTAAGATTTACTTGTTCATTTTTCTGGCAGTCTACAGTATATGAGAAGTCTAACAATTAAGTTCATGAACTTTATTTTTCTAAGTGCTACAAACCTCATTGTTTAATGTCACTATGGTCACCTTCAAAGTATGCCCCTTGGGAAGCTATGCACTGACACTAGCACTGAGGCCACCCTTCAAAGCAATTTTGGAACTTTTTTGGGAATGGCCATTGCATGATGGCATGGTGGCAAGTTCATGAACTTAATTGTATAGTTGTCTTTGAGGGAGTTTTTACCCAGTAAACAAATAACTGTATTAGAACACCCTCCCTACTCACCTGACCTGGCCCCCAATGACTTTTCTTTACCTGAAGATAAAGGAAATATTGAAAGGAAGATGTTTTGATGACATTCATGACATCAAGGATGATATGATGACAACTTTGATGACCATTCCAGAAAAAAGAGTTCCAAAATTGCTTTTAAGGGTGGACTAGGCAGTGGCATTGGTGTGTAGTTTCCCAAGGGGAATACTTCAAAGGTGACTGTAGTAATATTCAGCAATGAGGTATGTAGCACTTTTTCTAGGATGAGTTTGCAAACTTAATTGTCAGATCTCGTAGTCAGTATTCTTCACAAACACAATTTGTACACATAGGTTCTTCTTCTGTCTCCCTTTTTTGTTGTCATTTCATTTGCATTCATTCAAAAGTGTTACTGGGAGGACGAAATGAGATAATGCGTAGAAGTGCTGAATGGTGGGCCTTGGATGTAGAAATCACCTTGGATATATGAGCCCAGTGTGATGCTGGCCTAGGGCCTGACCATTGGAAACGTAACTTGATTGTTGGTAGATGATAGACAGCAGACTTATTTAGTGATGCAAGCACTGAAATGCGCCTCCAGCGACCTGTCACCCACCTGTTGTGTTACTGTGCAAGTGGATAGTCCACATTTATGCTGCCATTTTGGTAGGAGGATCTTCGTGATAGACCCACCCTAGAATGAAGTTCATTCATTCATTGTTTGATGTATTCATTCACTAATCATTATTTATTGAAGAAAGATGTGTTAGCCACTGTCCCTTGTACTAAGCAAGCTCCTTAGAGAAGGAATGCTCTAGCTCACGGGCAAGAAATACACACAACACTTAACAGCACAGAGAATCATCAACAACCTGGTGCATGTTTCCCGGGAGGTGTAATTCAGAATCTCCCTGATGGATGTAATTTGGAAGTATCTCCAGGGGGTAGCATTTGAAGTCACCCTGGTGGGGTGCAATTTGAATCACTCCCTGGTGCAGTATAATTCAGAAGTCTTCCTGGTGGGGTATAATTTGGAGCCATCCTGGTGGAGCTGATTTCAGATTCTCCCTGGTGGGGTGTAATAAGGAAGCCACCCTAGTGGGGTATATTTCAGAACTCACTACTTAGTGGAATATAATTTGGATGTTTCCCTGGTGGGGTATAAATTGGAGTCTTCATGGTAGGTGTAATTCAGAGTATTCCTAGTGGGGTACAATTCGGAAGTCACCCTGGTGGGGTGTAAGGAGAGTTTTTGGTGGGGTGCAGTTCAGAGTCTCTGTGGTGGGTACAACTTCAGAGTCTTCTTGGTGGTGTGTAGTTCAGAATCTCCCTAGTGGGTGTAACTTTGCAGTCTTTCTGGTAGGGTGTAATTCAGAGTCTTCCTGGTAGGTGTAACTTTGCAGTCTTCCTTGTGGGGTGCTATTCAGTGTCTCCCTAATGGGTGTAACTCAGGGGTCTGCAGGGAGGAGGTCATGCTTAGCTGGTCTGGGAGGAAGGCAGGAGGTGCTCAGCAGGTGAAGAAGAGGAATGAAGGACATGGTGACAAGGTGTGCTAGTGGGGAACCGCTTGAGGACATAGGGCAAGAGAGGGTGCTGGGGACATTTGAGCTGAGCCTTGTCAATGACTGCGGGCTTGCTGGGTGAGGAGGATGAGTTAGGGAAGTGGTTCCAAATTCAGGACCCTTGATTAGTGTCCCCCTGTGAGAAACACTCCCGGGGGTGGTGAGCTGTGGGGCATTCGGGCCATGTGTTTAAGCACTTGTGTTGGGCTAGCAAGGCCAACTGCTCTTTTTTGGGGAGCGCTATCTTTTATGTGTGAGCTCATTTTTTTTAACATAAAATAAATCTTCTTTTATGAAATAATAGTGAAAGCAGATGGCAGTTTTTTTTAAACATCCTTACTTAGCAAAATAAAAAGTCGTCAGTCCTATATCTGTCCTCCCATTAAATTTTTAAAAAACTGGATCATAAAATCGAAACATCTGGGAACCTAGGCATTCTAGATTTCATGAATAAAGTTTCATGGCATTTTTCAGTTTTAAAAATGTCTTTCTTATTGTTATTGTAAAATATTTTAAAAACCTGGAGGAAATCATAGAGTGCAAGAAGCGTATCCATTGCTCACCATCTGGATTTAGGAAAGCCGACATCGCTTGTTCGCACCGGTGACATTTTGCGTTGCTCTCTCACAAGGTGCTGGGGTGATTTGTGTACTGCTGCTCTCACTCTGATCCACTGGAATACATGATTTCTGAGGGCAGGGACCAGAGCTTGTTCGGGCACATGACATTTCAAGGCAGCTATTTTGATAGAGCTATTTTGAGATTGCTGCCTTGAAGCAGCTGCGTGGATGCTGGGACATTTGAACTGGCCCTAAAACAAGCTGCTACAGTTTCAGTTCTATTTTATTATTATTACCAAGTATTATGAAAACCCTGTGGATGGTAATGATCTGATCCCACTGTGCATGGGGTTGCCGTAAGTCTGAGGCTGACTCTGTAGCAGCTAATACTGACAACAACAATAGAGACAACAAAAGTTCTTGCTGCACCCTCGGGGTCCCAGCTGTCCTGGCCTCACCCCTCCCTTACCTCACTGCATTTTAACAGCCACGTGCACAGAGTTGAACACAAAGTGCTCATCTTCACTGTGTGGTTTCTAACAGGAAAAAGCCGGGGAAAACCTAAATATCCATCAGTAAAGGAAGGGTTAAATAATGTCTGCTACCCACAGATCATCAACTACCAAGCAGCAATGAGAAAGAGTGAGTTACATCTGCAAGTGCTGACACCCAGTGAGGTCCGTGATACATGGTTAAGGGGAAGAAGCATGCCACTGAATAACAAAGTCAAAAGCACGTATGTGACTATGTATGTGTCTAAATGTGTATATATTATATGTACTGTACATAAGGATGCATTGTATGCAATACAAACTATTCTTATGAATCAAACCAGTTGCCACCGAGTGGATTCCAGTTCCTGGAGACCCCACGTATGTCGAAGTAGAAGTGTGCTCCTTGGAGCTTTCATGGTTGATTTTTCTTTCAGAAGTAGATTGGCGAACCTTTCTTTATTCCAAGATTCTTGGTGGATTTGAACTGCCAGCCTTTCTGGTTAGCATTCCAGTGCTTAACTGTTTGCACCACTCAGGGACTATGCACGTAATGTAAGTGTTTATGTACCTTTTATAAATACAGAAAGAGAGACAGAGAAAGCTCTGGAAAAACAGGCATGCAGCTGTTGAGTGTGATCACTTCTGAGAGACTGTTTGAGGTTTGTGGGGGAATATAATAATTTTTACTTGTTATACTTCCAATTATTTGAGATTTGTTTATCTGTTTTTATAAGACTGTATTACTTAAGTGATTTAAATATAGAAAGTAAAACAATGTGTATATAGTAAGCCTGATGTGTAAGTCATGAATCACAAACCCTTAGCCATGACCATGCACAGAGTGTAGAGGCACATAATGGTGATAGTTAACATTACTGGAATGCTTCCTTCTAAGAACCTCACATGCTCTAACTCATCTGCATTGCACTAACCTTCCACCAAGGAGGTTAGCCATGTTGTACAGGTGAGGAAATAAGCTCAGAGACGGATGGCACTTGCCTCAAGAGACACAGCTAAGACACGGTGACTATTTAGTCCTTGAATTATAAGACTGCTTTCTTCTAGACAGGAACCAGTGGTCGTCACATCAGTACTGACTCATGGTAACCCCACATGTGTCAGAGAAGAGCTGTGCTCCATAGGGTTTTCCAGTGGCTAAGTTTTCAGAAGAAGATCAACAGGCCTTTCTTTTGAGGCACCTCTGGGTGGACTCCAACCTCCAGCCTCTTGGCTGGCAGCTGAGTGCCTTCACTGTGTGTACCATGCAGATTAACCGGTCGTCCTATACTGTACTATACAAATGGTTGACTCCTCTACACAGGTACATAGACTATTTTTTTTTTTTTTAAATCTTGACTTTAATTTCTGATTTATGTGTGCTTGCAAAACTGGTATAGTGGTTAAGTGCTACGGCTGCTAACCAAAAGATTGGCTGTTCAAGCCTGCCAGATACTCCTTGGAACCTCTATGGGACAGTTCTACTCTGTTCATCGTGAGTCAGAATTGACTGCACTGGGTTTTTTGATATGTGAGATTCAAGGGTCCTTTCAGAAGTCATTATGGATCTAACTTGTTTGTTTTTTGGCTTAATTTGAACACAGCTTTGTTTATAAGAGCACCTTGACCTTGGGAAGGGTGCCAGGAACTTGTCAGCCATCTCCATCAGTACTGAATGGTTCTGCGTTTCTATTTTAAATCAAAAGAATTGCCAGATAGGACACCTTATAGCCCTGTACTGAACTATTACTGTGAAAGAAGACTTGGCAGACTATTCTAAAGCTTAGAATTCTCTAGTCCTGCATAGACTGTCTTCTTATTTTACCTTCTGTATAAACACCATGTATAAATTGGCCTTAATAGCTTAAGTGGTGGGTTTGGTGTCCTGCCACACACAGCAGTATCAATAATAGTGCATCTTTCCATTATTTAGTTGCTTCACAAATCGCCTGTCTCTGTGAAGAAGGATCTCTCGTGGGGGTAGAGGAGACTACCGTTCCTTTTACACCTAAGTGAACAGCTTCCACAACAAAGATTTCTAAGTGCAGCATTGTGCTGAACCCTTCAAACTGTTAAATTAATAAAATCAGCTTAACAGAACCCTGATTAGTTTGAAATTGCTTTAAATTTGGTCATTAAGTTTCAGGGAACATGTAATTTTCTCCACATCTGGTACAGCTGGAGGCATGAGGGGTGGGGACAGAAGTGGCGGTAACAAAAGCAAAGGAGATGGCAGGAAACACTTTGTCATTGATGGTTTCTGCACCACTAGTTTGCAGCCCCCAGGAATAAGCTTCCTGATGAGACTTTCCAAAACCAAACCAAATCCACTGTCGAGTTGGTTCTGACTCACAGCGACCCTACAGGACAGAGTAGAATTGCCCCACTGCGTTTCAAGGCTGTAAATCTTCACAGAAGCCAGCTCCCACGTCTTTCTCCTGTGAAGTGGCTAGCTGGTGGTTTCAAACTATAGACCTCCTGGTTAGTAGCCAAGGGCTTTAACCACTGCGCCAACAGGGCTCCTGGTGAGACATTAGGTGATTGACTGTTTCTCCAGGATAATACGGAACATCTAGGCATCAAAGCAACTGGGCCAATTTCCAGAGAAACTTGGAAACTTACTGTGTGACTCTGTACATAACTTCCCACCTCTCCTCTGTGCCTCAACACTTGTATGTGTGAAATGGGCTGACGCCAACTGAAATCCTCTTCCTTGAATAGTACCATCTCTTGTTGAGAGCTATTTAGAAGAATCTGAGGTACATCTTTCGGATAATCACATATCTGTCTGTGTGTATTTGACTGTCTTCTCCATTGCTAACCTCTTGGATCTTTGGCTCTTCTGGTCAGGGCTCCAGGATCAAGTCAGAACATGCTGACCCTGATGCTGGAGAGGTGTTGGCAGTCGGTCCCCTTTTCTGCATCTCGGATCCACTTTGAGGCTAAGGAATGACAAGTCCTGGATGCCAACTTTATGCTAAGGGAGGTGTCTAACTTGATAGAAGGCCTTGGCTCCTGGCCTTGTGCTAGGATCAAAGCAAACAGCAGTTCCTGTTGAGTCAATTCTAAATCATGGCAACCCCATGTGTTGCAGGGCAGAACTGTGCTCCACAGGTTTTTAGAGGAGAATTTCCAAGTCTTTCTTCTGACATGCCATTAGATAGACTTGACTCCCAGTCTTTCAGCTCATTAACTGTTTACACCACCCAGATACTCTTCTGCTGGAATAGTGCTGCTTTATTCACCCCTGGTGGATGCAGCCTCCAGGAATCTTTGTCTTTTCTCATTGAAGAACATACCAGCGCAACGGGCAAATCCTCATGTGAGAGGGAACTGAAAACAGGTAGCCCAGCAGGCAGAAAATAGTGGGAGCAGTGGGATCATTATAGAAAGAAATTCCTGGATTCTAAACTCTAGAAAACCTTGTGCAGGAGCTAGACCCTGAGGCTGAGAGCAGCTGAGATGGAACTTTTTGTGCTGTGGCCTCTTGCTGCTGACCTTTGCAATGTGGCCACGTGCTGCAACTGAGTAGACTGGATCTGAGCGCCCCCTCCTGTCAGGTCTGGTGCTGGGTGCTCCCTGGATGTTATGTCTTCTTAACAACCTCCAAAGTAAGACACAGGCTTCCCACCTTATAGATGAAGAAGTGAGCTTAGTGAGGCTGAGGAAGTTGCCAAAAGTCACAGAGTGGGTTGATGTCAGGACAAGAATTTGAACCCAGTGATACAGACTGAATGCATACTCCTCATAGAGAAGAGAGGAGAATTTGGAAGAAGACTCATTCAAGAGGTGAAAAATGCAAATGGTTTGCTTGCCAAAAGTGAACACAGCAGTAAGTATTTACTGATGAAAATAAAAGACTACAGACTTTAGTATGGGCTACACCTGAACATAAGGAAAATCCTCACAACTGGACCAATAAACAACATCACTATCAATAAATGGTGAACCAACTGAAGTCAAGGAATTCATTCATCTTGAATCAACAAAAGATGCCCATGGAAGCAGCAGTCAAGAAATCAAAGGATGTATTGTGATGGGCAAATCTGTCCCCCAAAACCTCTTTAAAGTGTTAAAAAGCAAAGATGTCATTTTGATGACAAAGATGCATCTGACCTAAGCCAGGGTCTTTTCCACTGTTTCTTATGCATGTAAAAGCTGGACAGTAAAATGGATCAACACATTTGAATTATGGTGTTGGTAAAGAATACTGAATATACCATGGACTGCCAAAAGAATGAATAAATCTGTCCCGAAGGAAGTATAGACAGAATGCTCCTTAGAAGCAGGAAAGGTGAGACTGTCTTGTTTGCTTTGGACACACACTAGGAGGGGACTGGTTGCTGGAGACAGACATCAGGCTTGGTGAAGTAGAGAGCTGGTGGGAAAGAGACAAAGAGGGAGACTCATAATGAACGGACTGACACAGTGACTGCAACGATATCTCACATAGCAATGACTGGGGTGGTGCAGGACTGGGAAGCATTTTGTTCTGTCATATGCAGGATTTCTGAGCTGGAGCTGAGTTGATGGCAACTAATAACATAACAGCTGTCTTGGGTACACCTGAAACTCTCACCAATCCTCTAAATCACGCTCTAAGTGCTGCCTTCTGAGTCACCCATTGCTTTTGCTGTGCAGTCAGAGCTGGGTCTAGGTGGCTGTGGGAAGGACTTCTATCCAAGTGACAGACCTTTGTAAGCCCTGAAACTCTTTTGGGGATCACTGGTCTCCTGCTGGTCCTATACAGATAGTCGTTTGCTCTCTGGAGAGTGTGTCATTTTTTAAGTCAAAGCTTTCCCATGAAAGCCAAGTGCCTTCTGGAACTGATGGCTCTTAAATAGGTTACTTCAGCTCAGTTGCATCTGTTTCTCACAAATGTTGATTATCCTCATAACAGAAGATAGATTCCACTGAATCAGATGCGGAGGGGGGGCTAGCATGGAAGCAGAGGGTGCTTTATTGGCGACGTGAAGGACACAAACCCCAAAGACACAGAATCTCACTCAATATGTCCTGAGTCCTGGGTAGTGCAAATAATGAACATGTTCAGCTGCTAGCCAAAAGGGTGGAGGTTCTAGTCTACCAAGAAGTACCTTGAAAGAAGGGCCTAGTGATTGACTTCTAAAAAGTCATTGAAAATGCTGTGGAGCACGGTTCTACTGTGCAACACATGGCATCACCATGAGTTGGAATTGACTCCATGGCAACTGTTGTGAGTTTTGATTTGGTGCCCACCCGAGAGAAGGTGGAACAATAGCTCAATGCCAGACCCACTTAGGTCACTGATCCAAAGTGCAGAAGTCCTGGTGGGGGCTCTCCAGCATGGCACACCGTTTCATGAAATGCAGACATTTCGAATGTTCTGAAT
Organism: Heterohyrax brucei; assembly: GCA_028571685.1. NCBI lineage: Eukaryota > Metazoa > Chordata > Mammalia > Hyracoidea > Procaviidae > Heterohyrax > Heterohyrax brucei. The sequence goes on from CM053140.1 coordinate 36,217,072, forward strand.
GCAGGTTTTGAAAGTTATATTCTGAGTGTTCCATCAAAGAGTCCTAGTGGCACAGTGATTAAAGCTCTACACTGCTAACCAAAAAGTCGGTGGTTTGAACCCTCTATCACTCCCCTGCAGAAAGATGGGGCAGTCTGCTTCTATGAAGATTTGCAGCTATGGAAGTCACATGGGGCAGTTCTATTCTATTCTGTAGGGTTGTCATGAGTTAGAATCAACTCCACGACACTTGGTTTTTGGTGGGTGCTCCATCCAGTTTTCAGGTGTTGCTGTGGTTGTCAGTTCTGACATATACAGAATGAAATACTGCCCAGTCCTGTGCCATCCTCGCAAATGTTGCTGTGGTTGAGCCCACTGTTGGAGCCACTGTGTTGATCCATTAGCTGAAGGTCTTTCTGGTTTTTGCTGATACTCTGTTTTATCAATAATGTCCTTCTCAAGGAACTAGTTACTTCTAATAATATGTCCTAAGTATGTGAGACACAGTCTCACCATCCTTGCTTCTCAAGAACAGACTGGCTGTACTTCTTCCAGGACAGATTTGTTGGTTCTTTCGGCAGCCCGTGGTATATTCAGTATTCGTCACCATCACAGTAATTTCAGGTAGGTTTTGCAAGAGGTTGTGGTTTGAAGTCCTCACTGTCAGGTTTCCATAAGTTTCTCTCAGTTTCTGATGTCAAGTAGCAGGGCTCTTGAAGACAGACAGCAAGGGAGCAAGTGGTGACCTATATTTTATTCAAAGTCTTTTTTGCCCTTAGCATCATAGCTCATTGCTATGTAGATGAATGGGCACATACATACATTCACTATATATGTGTGACCTACATCCAAAGGATACATTTTAAAAACAGAACCATATCTAATGACAGTAAGTATTTTTATCCCAGAAAATTCAATCTGTGGACACAGGGCATGAAAACAAATAAACTCTTGTACCAGATTCCTTCCCTCCCCAATTCTCGTCTCCCCTCTGTCTCTGGTCAAAATACAGCTACTTTTCCATTAGCACAGCTCTGCCTTTTAAAAATATGGCTAAGTTTCCTAGCTTACATTTTTGCGATTTTCCAGTGTTCTTATCATTCACCATCCCTGACTATAGTTGGGAAAGATCTATATGGAGGATAAATTTGGACAGGTATTGAATATAATAAACTATATTTAAATATTTATATGTGGAATTACTATTTTTTTTTTTACGGTGCTGTTCTTTAAATCATTGAATAAGGCACTATCATTTCTCCTAAAGATTTATGAGCACTGTCTTTCAGCATATAGATCACTTTTGCCATTGAAAGATATCTCAACTTGAAAATGATTTCTACATATGGACTTTTACATGCATTTATGATTGTGGTGAGCATTATATCCTGCTGCTAGAAAGCTAAACAGGGAGAGTGCAGGGAAGAGAACTCACTGCATTTCATTTGTCTGGAGTGTGATAAGGAGCCCTGATTGGTGGTTTCAGCCTACTCAGCAGCTCCCTAGAATAAAGACCTGGTGATTTGCTCCCATAAAGATTATAGCCTAGAGAACCCTGTAAGACTGTTCTGCTCTGTCACATGGGGTCACTGTGAGTCAAAATGTACTCAATGACACATGGCAGAAACAATGAAGAGAGCCATGTAAGGATAGTTAGAGGTCTAAGCACCATTCAAGCTGACCCTCACCTGTCCCATAAGTGTGGGAAACTGAAGGAAGTGTTTGTCTCTTCTGCTCTGTTGAGAGCCTTAAAATTGTGTGATTTCATTTTCCATGTAGATCTCCAATGTCTCCCTCCCTTCTTCTTCTCTGTTGCTTTGAAGAGTTTTCTTTTAGTTCCTAGTAGCTTTCTAAATAGTAATCATTTGTGTGTAAGATTGATGCTGATAAAGAATACATTGGACATCTCATGAAGATCCCTGGGTGGTATAGATGGCTTGTTTGGTCAACTACTGACCTAAAGGTTGGTGATTTGAAGCCATCGAGCATTGCTCATGGAAGAAAGAACTGGTGTGATCTACTTCCACAACATTATAGCCAAGAAAACCCTGTGAAACCATTCTATTCTATAGCACATGGAGTTGCCATTAGTTGGAATTGACTTCATGGCAATGGATTTGTTTTGTTTGTTTGGGTAGGTATCTCATAGGCTAAAATGCAGTAAACTGTCAGTCTTTTTAGAATAGGAAGATTTCCTGTGGCCAGGTAGATAGTTACTGGTTTTATGGTGAAAACATAAGTGGTCAGGTTTGCTGTTGCCTGCTGTACACAGAGAAGGGCTGGCTGTCTGACCACAATGAGTGCCATCCACCAGTATCTTTTGATGTCCTCTTTCTATGCATTTGGTGGGTTTTCCTCACACTTTTTGAGTCTCAGGATGATCATGTGACTTGCTTTGGCCAATGACATCTGAGTGGAAATGATATGTATCTCTTCAAAGCAGAGTTTTTAAGAGTCACAGTGTCATTCTCCACATTCTCCTCCCCCCCCTTTTGCCATTCAGTCTTGGAAACACAAGTGGAGTTACATCTTCCGTCAGCTTGGCTCCTCGACTGAAGTTAAACGGCAAAAGAGCCCCCAGCTGTCCCACAACGGACTTGTGGCACAAGCTAGTAATCAGCCTTTATGTGACTGCAACATAGTCTAACCTATCTTGACTGATACAGGTAGATTAAAGTGACAATATTGATTTGGAATGCAATGACCTTCCATCATCCACGGTGTACACACACACTCATCCACCTAACTTAACTGCTTCCACAAGGAAACTGGCTTGCTAATACAGTAAAATCCCCCCAAACCAGAATCTGTGTAAGGCGCAAACCTGTCAGAGAAGGAAAATTCAAATACAGGGAAACTTGTGAGACCTGGAAGTCAGTAGGACTACCTTGTTTTTCTGAGTCTCACAAGTGTTCTGCTTTTGACAGGGTGCAATCTTTTCACTTTTCTACCACTCTGTATTTGTGGAAAATGCAATAATGTGAAATCTGGAACCCATGTGTAGCATAAACCTGTCAGAGAAGGAAAGCCAAGTATTTTCCACTAATAGCAATAGCAAAGTAGTGGGACTGTACTCTGCTAAAGGCAAAAGTCTTGTGAGACCCGGAAAAGCGAGGCAGTCCCATAGAGTTCCTACTTCACTGTGTATAGCAGATTATCATCCCTGAGCAAAGGGATAGAAGAGTCTAATTTAAGTGTGTGTGTGTGTGTGTGTGTGTGTGTGTGCGCGCCAAGAAATAGATGGTCCTTTAGAGCTTTATCTGCTTATTCCCAAGAAGCCCCTGATGAGCGAATGGTCACGCAGGACAGAATGACCGCAGCACGGGGGTGTGGTGGCGTTCGGCACCACGGGAGGAAATCACCCTACCCAGGCCTCAGTGCGCTCACAGATTGTGGAGTGATTTATATCAAAACAGTTTAAAGCATTTACTAGCTGTAGGAACTAATTTCCAATAAATCAGACGGGATTCCCTTGGGAACTAGAAATAAATGAGGGTGAAAGAAATTGCTAAGGGTTGTTGAACGATGAAGAGATAGGTTCTAGATGTCTTAAAGTGATATTTAAATGGACAAAGTTGATTTAGCTGTCTTCTTTCACAACTAAGAGTAAGATTTAGGTCTATGGTGCATCGTTATAACCAGGAATTATTCACCGGGAGACTTTCAGCATTTCATGCACATCCTACTTAATGGCAATTTTAATATTCCAGTTTCAGTCCTAAATTGTAATGAAAAGGCATTAATTGCTTGATTCCCTGCAAAGTCCATTAAAAAAAAAAGTGTTTCTAGAAAAAGTTCGAATTTGGTACATGAGGCAGAACTTGCATTATCTAATTTTAGTCATTTTTTTCCTAATTAAAAATTTTAAATGGATATATATTTTATTATCTTCAAGTCCACAAGTACTTATTACCCACATACTGATAGGCTGGCATTATGCAGCGGGCTTTGGAGAGTACGAGAGAAATAGAATATGCATGTGATTCCTTGTGCTCCAGAAGTGTAAATTTCATGGGAAGATTAAGACGTGATCCTTCTGAGAACTCGGGGAGGCAGCGTGTGAATGCACGCCAAGATGAGAACAGAAGGATTGCCCAGGGCTAGCAGACTCAGAAATAGCTTCAGGCAGGTGAGACTCAGGGCCAGAAAGCTCTAGCTAGGTGGGGTGAGAGGGAATGAGAGGGCACCCTCTCTCAGATAGGGAACAGCTGTGGCCAGCATTGGATGCAGGAAAGAACTTACCGAGCTCCCCAAGGAAAGGAGAAGCTCTCCCGGTCCCCACAAGCTGGATTCCGGAGATGTCTGATTCCATCAAGCATGGACAGTTTTCTTATGCAACATTTAGCATCGTTTCTTGAGAAGCTGGAAGGAGTGGGGGGTCACAGCTCCCTGGGCCTGGGAACTGGCTACTTGTTTTGGTGAGAAGTAGGACATTCTTGAGAGAGGTGAAGGAAGAGGAAGAAAGGGAGAAAGAAAAGGCACCTCTTCAGGCCCTGCTTGTGTGCTTATATGTGTTGCCAGGATGCTGAACTGGATTTGGTGGAACTTCCAGACTAAGATGGACTAGGAAGAAAGGCCTGGCAATGAGCTTCTGAAAACCGGCCAGTGGGAACTCTATGGATCACACAGTTCTATTCACAGCCGAGCATGGGGATAGCAAAGGACCAAGCAGTAGTTTGGTCTGTAGTGCATAGGCTCACTCCGAGTCCTGGGCTGACTTGACTGCTGCTAACAACAGTCTCATTGATCCTCTTGGCCACTGGGATATTTTTAACTCCACTTTGGCACAGTAGTTAAGAGCTCAGCTACAAACCAAAAAGTCGGCAGTTTGAATCCATCAACTGCTTCTTGGAAATGCAATGGGACAATTCTATTCTGAGCTATAGGGTCACTGTGAGTTGGAAATCAATTCACAGGCAATGAGTTTGATTTTTTTTTTTTTTTTTGCTTTTATAGATGAGAAGACACACGATGGGAGGTAGAAAGCTTGCCGAGGTCTCTTAGCCAGAAAGTTGCAGGGCCATCTTCAGTTTAGGCTGTGCTAGTTTTCAGGACACCAAAAGCATTTCGCTGAACAGCAGACCAAGGCTGATCTTCTCAGAAAGTTCCAGGAGAGTGGGGTGCCCAAATCCTTGGGAATCCAGTGTCTGTTTGTTGTTTTCTTGCATAAAAAGGTAGAATTCTTCCAGCTGGTGTTACTTCTTACTGGTCCTTGCTTGGCACTCTTAGCAAGCTGAACTCTCAGAACCTGCTCTGAACTTTTGGGACAAGGAGAGTGACTGTCCCCTCTTTGGTCCTAACCTGGCTTTCAGGGGAAGCCGATACTGTAGTTGGTGGATGAAGAAGCTGTTCCCAAGGGCAGAGACTATTGCAGGGCTACCCTCCCTGCTGACACTTTAGAAAGTTCAGGAACGTGTCTCTTTCACGTATCATTTTTGCTCAGAAGCCTCTGGGTCTCCTGACATCACCTTAAGTAAAACCCACACTGACCAGCCCCTGACAATTCCTCTTGGACCTCATTTCAAGCAGTCAACTCACACCTCCTCGTGGCTGCTCCAGGGGGTGCCTCCCATTGTGGGGCCCTTGTAGGACTGTGGTCTCTCCCTGCACTCATGGATCGCTCATTCTTTCATGTCTTTGTTCAAAAGTCTTCATCCTGGGGAGTCCCAGGTGGTGCAGCGGCGAACACCAAGCTGCTAATGGAAATGCTAGAGGTTCGAATCCACCTGGAGGCACCTCCAAAGAAAAGGCTAGTGATCTACTTCCAAAAGATAAGTCACTGAAAACCTTATGGCACATACTTCTGAAACACAGGGGATCACCATGAATCAGAGTCACTCTGCAACACCTAGTGGTTTTATGCCAGATAGGGGCATCAATTCCATATGAAGATAAGAAGGTCTTGCTAGCTCTGCATCACTGAGAGGGTCCACTGTCATGGGGGTATCCCCCCCTCCTTAGGTCATCTGCTCCTGCAGCAACTCATCACCCTCATTTCTGGGCTGAGCCCTCCTTCTCTTGGCCTTAATGCCCTGTCTGGTAAGATTTCTTCCTGCCCACGAAGGGACCTGGTGTGCACGGAATACACTCAGTGACAAGGCCTCTCTTCTTGCTTGCAGGGAAGAGTTCTCCATGCTGTTGCAAAGTTTGGAAGGAGAGGAGAAATCTGGCTGTTCTGTGTATTCTTGTGTTGCTGGAGGCAAGAAGGGTGGAGGGATGGATGAAGGGTAGCCAGTTTTTGTTTTAATTTAAAACTTTATGATGCAATATTTAAGATATATAAAAATACAAAAGATTATAGTGAGTAGGGCTGTGCCTTCACCGCCAGCTTAGGAAATAAAATGTAGTTTCTGTAATCATTCTCTCTGTCTTCCTGGGGATGGGGTGTAACTACTACGATGAATATCCTAAATTTTGCTGTATGTGTGTGTATTTCTAAATAATGCATAATTTCTCTCACATGTTTTAAAACTTTATATAAATGGGATTGTGCTACAAAACACACTTTTAGAAAATGTAAACTGTTTTTGTTTGAAAAAATGTCTGAATGACTGAGTAACTGCAAAAATTGTACAAAAAATCTTGCATACCACTCACTCAGATGCCACAGTTGGTAATATCTTAGTCATCTAGTGCAGCTGTAACAGAAACACCACAAATGGACAGCTTTAAAAAGAGACATTGTATTTTGTCACAGGCCAGTAGGTTAAAAGTCCAAGTTCACGATATCAGCTCTAGGGGAAGGCTTTCTCTGTTGGCTCTGGACTGGAACCTTCTGAGAAACAGGGACCTCAGTCCTTTCCAAAGGATGTGCTCTGCTCTCGGCACTACTTTCTTGGTGGGATGAGGCCTCCGAATCCCCGCTTGCCTACCTTTCCTTCATATCGCAAGAAGCTGCCTCAAGGCACTATACAGTCCCACTTTTGAGTCTTGCTTCACCAGCACAACTGTATCCCTCCGCTGTGATTAACATCCTAGAGGCAGTGTTTATAGCTTATAGGAACATCATATAATGCTGGGAATCATGGCCCACCCAGATGGCTATGCATTTTGGGGGGGACACAATTCAATCCATAACAATGACCGTTTTACTGCATTTGTTTAACTGTCTATCTTGCTGTCACCTGTCAGTCATCTATCTTTCACTGTGTCTGTGTGTGTGTATACATATGTAACCAAACCAAGCCTCCAGTCACTGAGTTGATTCTGACTCATAGTGATCCTATATACATGTAAATCCTTTATTTCCTTAATTTTATTCTTTTTATTAATTACAGTAAAATAATAAAATTTTAACACCTATCACTTATCTCATCAGTGATAAACCATCAACCCCCCACTCACCCATGTAGCCAACAGTCATTTTCTTCTGTAGATAATTCTCTTTTTAAGTCCTTATAACAGGGGTCTCATACAAAATTTGTCCTTTTGACACTGATTGATTTCACTCAGCATGATCTCTTCCAAAAGAGACCATGTTATGAGATGTTTTCTAAAATCGTCATTGTTTTCTAACATAGCATAGTGTTCCCTTGAGTGTATGTGCCATAGTTTGCTTATCCATTCATCTGTTGATGGGCACTGGGGTTGATTCCTTCTTTTTGGTATTGTGGACTGTGCTGCAACAAACATTCGTGTACATGTGTCTGTTCATGTGACAACCTTTGTTTCTGAAGGATAAATTCCAAACAGTGGAATTACAAGATCAAATGGTATATCTATTTCCACCTTTTTAAAGAAGCACCAGATTGTTTTCCAAAGAGGTTGTACCATTTTGCAATCCCACCCAGCAGTGTAGGAGAGTTTCAGTTTCTCCACAGCTTCTTCAGCATTTGTTGTTTTGTGGTTTTTGGATCATGGCCAACTTTGTTGGAGTGAGATGGTATCTCATCATAGTTTTGATTTGAATTTCTTTAATAGCTAATGATTGTGAACAATTCGGTATGTGTCTTTTGGCTGCCTGGATATCCTGTTTAGAGAAATGTCTGTCCATCTCCTTCACCCTTCACTTAATTGTATTCTTTATCCTTTTCTTGTTGATATTTTATAATACCTTGTAGATTATAGAGATCAGACATTGGTTTGACATATAGTTGCCCCAATTTTTTTCCCATTCTGTAGGTGGTCTTTTAATTCTTTTGACGAAGTCTTTGGATGAGCAAATGTGTTTGATTCTTTGTAGTTCCCATTTATCTGTTTTTCTTCTAAAACATATAGCTTTTTCTGAAGTATTTGAGAGTAAGTTGAAGACTTGATGATCATTTACCTCTAAATCTGCCATTGTATGTTTTCTAAAACCAAGGATACTTTACATGACTGTAGTATCATGATCAAAGTCAGGAAATTGGCATCAATACATTATTAGTGGCTGATTCTTACATCTTACTGAAATTGTCCCACTAATGTTCTTTGTGGCAAACAAAGAATAAATGCTGTTTGTCTGTTTTTGTTTTTTGTTCTTTTTGGTCCAGGATCCAATCCAGCATCAGTGTTGCCTTTAATTGTCATCTGTCTTTAGCTTCATTTAATCTAGAGGAGTTCCACAGTCTTTCCTTTTCTTTCTTGAATTTGACGTTTTTCAAGAGTATGGGCCATTTATTTTGCAGAATGCCCCTTATCCATTTGCTCTGATATTTTGTATGTTCAGTTTAGGTAGTGTCATGGATCGAATTGTGTCTCTCCAAAATATCTGTCAATTTGTCTAGGCAACATTCCAGGACTATGTTATTGTCCCCCATCTTGTCATCAGATAAGGTTTCCCTATGTGTTGTAAGTGAATCCAACCTCTGTGGTGTTAATGGAAAGAAATTGTAGTGGCGTAGCAGTTAAGTGCTATGGCTGCTAACCAGACAGTTGGCAATTCATATCCACCAGGCCCTCTTTGGAACTCTCCTAGGCAGTTCTACTCTGTCTGACTGTGAGTCAAAATCTCAAACGCAATGGGGTTTTATGATGTCAATGAGATGGGATTAGTGGCAGTTATGCTAATGATCAGAACTCAGTTTACAAGATTAGGTTGTGTCTTAAGTCCATCTCTTTTGAGACATGAAAGAAAGAAACAAGCAGAGAAACAGGGAGACCTTGTATACCAAGAAACAAGAGCCAGAAGACTAGCACATCCTTTGGGCCTGGGCCTGTGTGCTGACGAGTTCCTAAACAGTGGATGATACGTGACAAGGATTTTTCCCTAGGACCAATAGCCTTCCCCCAGAGCTGACACCTGATTTGGAGTATTAGCCTTCTAGGTTGTGAGAAAATAAATATCTCTTTGTTAAGGTCATCCAACTGAGCTATTTCTGTTGCATTAACAGCATGAGATAACTAAGGCAGTTTTGTCCAAAAAACCACAGAAGTGATGTTATGTCCTTCTCAGTACATTCTACCAGGAGGTACATGATATTTAGTTGTCCCATGGCTGGTGCTGTTAACTGACCACATAGTTCAATAGATTGTCTGCCAGTCTGTTGTTTTCCACTCTACAGTTGTTAATTTATTTGTTTATTTTTAGTAGAGACTTCGCGAATACCTTGTCTCTCATCAAACTTGTGTTAATTAAAAAATTTAGACAGCCTGACTCAAATATAATTCGTTTTCCTTGTATTCATCCATAAGTGTACAACTCAGTGGTTCTTAGTACATTCATAGCACTGTGTAACCATCACTGCAGCCAATTTTAGAACATTTTTGTCACTCAAAGAACTCTGTGCCCCCTAACTATCACCCTGCTGTGCCTCATCCCCCTCCACCCAGCACTAAGAAAACTTTCATCTACTTTCTGTCTCCAAAGAGTTCTTAACTTTGGAATTTCATATGAATGGAGTCACCTAAGATGTAAAAGATTGTGACTAGCTTCTTTCAGTCAGCATGATGTTTCTGAAAATTATCTCAGTGGCAGCATATATTAGTACTTTAGTCCTTTTTATGCTAAATAATATTCCATTGAGTAAGTTAAGCCAGGTGCCGTGAGTAGTTGTACCATATTTTGTTTACCCAGTCATCCATTTATGAACATTTGGGTTGTTTTTATGTTTTGACCTTATGAGTCATGTTGCTATAAGCACTTGTGTATAAGCGCTTGTGTGGCCATATGTTTTCATTTCTAGTGGGTATGTACTTAGGAGTAGAATTGCTGGATCATATCATAACTGTATATGTAATTGTTTGAGGAAATATTAGTTTTCTAAAGTGCCCACACCATTATACATTCCCACCAGCAGTACTTGAGAGTTTGATTTCTCCACATCCTATCCAACATTTGTTATTTTCTGATTCTTTTTTCTTAATTCTAGTCAACCTACTAGATATAAAGTAGTATCTCATTGAGATTTTGATTTGCATTTCCCTATTGACTAATGATCATCTTTTCGTGCTTTGAAGAAATGTCTTTTCAGACCTTTTGCTTTTTTTAATTAGGTTGTTTGTCTTTTTATTATAAGAGTTCTTGCCACACATCTGTTTGTCATACTATAGTGGCTTATGTGTTGCTATCATGCTGGAAGCTATACCACCAGTATTTGAAATCCTAGCAGGGTCATCCATGGTGGACAGGATTCAGCAGAGCTGCCAGACTAAGGCAGACTAGGAAGAAAGACTTACTTCATAATAATCCTAAAAACAAACAAAAAAGAAAATGAAACCCATTGCCGTCAAATCGATGCCAACTCATAGCAACCCCGTAGTACAGAGTAGAACCACCTCACAGAGTTTCCAAGGAGCACCTGGTGGATTTGAACTGCTGACCCTTTGGTTAGCAGCTGTAGCACTTAACCACTATGCCATCAGTGTTTCTGTACAATAGCCAGTGAAAACCCCGTGGATCACAGCTGAACGTTGTTGTTGTTGCGCAGTGCTATCAGGTTGGTTCTCGTAGCAACCCTACCCGTAACAGAATGAAACCTTGCCTGGTCCTGCGCCATGTCCACAGTCATTTTCGAATATTGTCCAGGATAGGAGTGGAAAATGTGCCCCCTAGACTGGAAGTCCTTCATGACACGCAGTAGCTGACACAGTGGATTTGAGCATAACCAGTAATACTGATGATATTGCAGGATCAGGAATGTTTTGTTTTGTTATACATGGGATCACTATGAGTGGGAGCTGACTCGATGCCGGCAACAGTAACAGAGTTCTTTATGTATTTTGGATGCAAGTGCCTTACCGATATACGGTTGGCAAATATTTTCTACCATTCTGTTTTTTTTTTTTTCCTTTCCCTTTAGTAGTTGTGTCATTTGAAGAACAAAAGTTTTTAATTTTGATCAAGTCAATGTATCTGTTTTTTCCCCCTCCCTTTTAGTTGCTAATACTTTCTGTAACGTATCTAAGAATCTATTGCAAAATCCCAACTAGTGAGTATTTATTTGCTCTTCTGATTTCTTCTAAGGGTGTTATAACTTTAGCTATTACCTTTAATTATTTGATCTACTTTGTAGTTTTTGTATATAATGTGAGGTAAAGACTTAACTGTAGTGGTTCACATGTGTTGTATTGTAAATGTCTATGTGTATTGCATGTCGCTATTCAGTTGGAAACCCTGGTGCCATAGTGGTTAAGTGCTGTGGCTGCTAATCAAAAGACTGGCAGTTTGAATCCACCAGGCTCTCCTCAGAGACTCTATGTGGCAGTTCTACTCTGTCCAGCTGGGTTGCTATGAGTCAAAACCGACTCAAAGGCACTGAGTATTTTTTTAAATACAGTTGTCCCAGCATCATTTGTTGAAAATACTTTTCTTTACTCCATTAAGTGGTTTTGGCATTCTTATTAAAAATTAATTGAGTGTAGATGTTTATTTCTAGTTGATTTCAGAACTCTGAATTCTAATCCATTGATTTATGAGTCTGTCCTGTATCAGGCCCCACTGTCTTGATGGCCTTTTCTTTGCAGTCAGTTTTGATATTGGGAAGTTTGGGTCCTTTTTTGGGCACCTTATTCTTTTGTTTTCAGGATTTTGGGGGGGACTCTTTTGAGTCTCTTCCAATTCCATATGGATTATAGTATCAACTTCTCAATTTCTGAAAAGAAATCAGCTGGAATTCTTAAAGGAATTGTTCTGAATCTGTAGATCAGTTTGTGGAGTGTTGCCATTTTAACGTTGTTAAAATTTCATATTCATGAGTATAGGACAAATTTTCATTCATTTATTTCTTTAACTTCTCATAACATTTGTATACTTTCAGAATATAAGTTTTGCACTTACTCTATTAAATTGATTCCTAAGCATTTTATTCTTTTTGATACTCTCATGATTGGAATTGCTTTTTAATTTCAGTTTTGGATTGCTCGTCGCAAGTATATAAGGATACAATTGATTGTTGAATATTAATCTTGTATCTCTCATCCTTGCTGAACTCATTTATTAGTTTTCTTTTGGACAAGTTATTCCAAAAGAACCAATCCCTAGGGAGGGACATCATGCTTGGTAAATTAGATGGTCAGTGAAAAAGAGGAGAGTATCCTTGCTGGTACAGACTGACACAGTGGCTGCTACCATGGACTCAGACACAGCAAAGATTGTGGATATAGTGCCGGACCAGAAACTGTTTCACTCTGTCATACACAGGGTTACTGTCAGTCATGAATGACATAACAGCGCCTAACAGCAATATTTTCAGTGGATGACTTAGGATATTCTGTATGTTAAGATCCTGGTATCTCTGATTAGAGACAGTTTTACTTCTCCCTTTTCAGTCTGGGCGCCTTCTATTTCTTTTTGGCCCCTTTTCCCTGGCTAGAACCTCCAGTTCAATGTTGAGTGGGGTTAGCTTGTCTTGTCTTGATCCTGACCTCAGGGGAAAGCATCTGGTTTGGCACTAGTTGTGGTTTTTTCGTAGATATTCTTTGTCAGATTGAGGAAGTTGTTTTCTATTCCTATTTGTTGAGTATTTTTTATCATGAAAGGGTGTTTAATTTTGTCGAGTGATTTTTCTGTGTCTATTGAGGTGATTGTATGTTTTTGTTTTTCATTTTATTGATAGTATGCATCATGTTAATTGATTTTTTAGAAGTTGAACAACAGATCATACATAAACCCAAATTATAAATCATATATAAACAACTAAAAATGAAACTCATTGCCATCAAGTTGATTTTGAAGAAAAAAGCCAAAAACCAAACCCAGTGCCTTCAAGTTGATTCTGATTCATAGAGACCCTGTAGAAAAGAGTAGAACTGCCCCACAGGGTATCCGAGGAGCACCTGGCAGATTAGAACTGCTGACCTTTTGGTTAGCAGACACAGCACTCAACCACAGTGACCCCTAATAGAACTGCCCCATAGGTTTCCAAGGTGTAATCTTTACAGGAGTAGACTACCATATCTTTCTGCTATGGAGCAGCTGGTGGGTTTGAACCTGTGACCTTTCAGTTAACAGTCAAGCTGTTTAACTGCTGTGCCATCAGGGCTCCTTATCCTATGCATATGTAGAGAAATACACAAACATGCACAATTATATGCATATAATATTTATTGTATTAAAAACCCACTGCTGTAGAGTCAATACCGACTCATAGCAGCCCTGTAAGGTAGAGTAGAACTGTCCCATAGAGTTTTCAAGGAGTGCCCGGCAGGTTCGAGCAGCTGACCTTTTGGTTAACAGATGTGGCACTTAACCCACTATGCCACCAGGGTTTCCGTTTATTATATAGTATTTATTTACATCCTATATTTATGTATTATATACACATATATAATTGTGTATGCTGTGTTTGATTTGCTAGTATTTTGTTGAGGATTTTTGCATTTATATTTGTAGGAGATATTGAGCAGTAGTTTTATTTTCTTGTGCTGTCTTCATCTTTGTCTGGTTGTGGTGTCAGCAATACTGGCCTCATAAAGCGCTTCAGGAAATCCAGTTAACTAAACTTTGTTGATCTTTTCAGAGAACTGGTATTACTTTTGCTCTTTTTCTCTACTTCTTTCCATGCTCCGTTTCGTTACCTTCCACATTATTCTTTATTATTTCCTTCCTTCCATTTGCTCTTGATTTAGTTTGCCCTTCTTCATCTGGTGTCTTAGGATGCAGTGTTCGATTATTGATATGCAGTCTTTATACTTTTTTTAGATACACATTTACAACCATAATTTTCCCTGTAAGCACGTCTTTAGTTGCATCTCATAAGTTTTGATATTTTGTATCTTTATTTTTTATTAATCTCAAAGTATTTTCTGATTTTGTTTTGACCCAATGGTTATTTAGGACTGCGTTGTTTAATTTTTCACATTTTTATAGGTTCCTCAATTTTCTTTTTTCTGCTCTTGATTTCTAATTTCATTCTGTTGTGGTCAGAGAACATACTTTATATTATTGTTTCTTTTTAATTTATTCAGGCTTGTTTGTATGCCCTAGTATAATATGATCTATCGCAGAGAATGTTCCATGTGCACTTGAGAATAATGTATATTTTGTTGTTGTCTTCAATTTCTTGTTGATCTTCTAATTGTTTTTGTCTGTTATTGAAAGTGATGGTATTGAAATCTTCAATAGTTAGTTTTGAATTACCTATTTGTCTCTTAATTTTTCCTTCTTCTAATTTGGTTCCTGTTAGGAGGTGCAGGTATGTTTGCAACTGTTACACCTTCCTGAAGGACTGATCCTTTGATCATTACAAAATATCCCTCTTTAGATCTCGTGGCAATTTTTAAGTCTGTTTCGTCTGTTATTAGCATAGCCCTTCCAGCTTTCCTGTGGTTGTTTCTCTGCAAGATATAGTTTTTTGTGTCCCCTTTCTTTTCATGTAGTTCCTTGAATCAAAAGTATGTTACTTGTGCAGAAATTTATTAATTTTATGTTATCAAATTGGTGGTGTAGTGGGTTACGTGCTACCACTGCTAACCACAAGGTCAGGAGTTCAAATCCACCAGGCGCTCCTTGAATACTCTTAGGGTCAGTTCTACCCTGGCCCCTAGGGTCGCCTGCGTCGGATCCGACTCGACGGCACTTGGCTGGTTATCAAATTAATCAATCTTCTTCGCTACTATATGTGTATTTTGGGGAAACCTTGGTAGTGGTTAAGTGCTATGTCTGCTAACCAAAAGGTCGGCAGTTCAAATCTGCCAGGTGCTCCTTGGAAACTCTATGAGGCAGTTCTACTCTGTCCTATAGGGTCACTGTGAGTTGGCATTGACTCGGTAGTACTGGGTTTGTTTTTGTTTTTGTATGTATTTTTGAGTAATGGGAAGAAAACCTTTGCCTACAGCCAGGTTATAAAGTAATTTATGTACGTTTTTTGCCAGTATTTGTATGATTTTATTTTTAACCTTTATACCTTTGATCTCTTTGGATTTATTCTTGTGTTCATGTATGAGATATGTGTTTAATTTTACCTTTTTCCAGTTAGTTAACCAGTTGTCCCATCAACATTTATTAAAAAGTTCTTCTTTGCTCCAGCGATTTAAGATGCCACCTTTATCCTATAGTAAATTTCCAAAGGCAGCTGGTCCAAACCTAGACATCCCCCTTATTCCACTTCTGTCTATTCATATGTCATTGTTGTATTGTTTTAATTGTGGAACCTGTATAGTATTTTTAATGTGAAACAGGACTTAATCCCCTCCTTGAAACTTTTAACTCTTAGTGTTTTGTCAGCTACTCAGGAAGGTTTTTTTTTCCGTATGAAATTACTATCAATTTGTCTAGTTCCATCAAATTGCATTGCATGTATAAATTGATTTTAAGATGTTAAGTTGTCCTATCCAGGAACAACTTATGTCTTTTCATTTATTGAAAAATACCTTTGGATTTTCTGTAGTTTTTAAAAGTTTTTCTTATACAGGTTTTGCATGTTCCTTGCTAAGTTTTTTCCCAAATATCTTCTTGTTATTAATGGAATTTCTTTTATTCTATTGATTTCTGAATGTCAGTTTTATTTCCCATATTTGACCAAATTCTGTTTGTTTTTTTTTTTTTTTTGCTCATGTTTTGCATGTGGTTTTTGTCAACACATTTTTTTGAGATTTGTCCATGTGATGTCTGTAGTCTATTGCATCCACTTGCACTGCTATGGACTATTCCATTGTATGAATACACCATGATAGATTTAGCTACTCACATATGGGTAAACACTTAGACTGCTTTTTATACACTGAAATCAAAAATCATTTTCTGAAGCAGCTATGCTAGTTCTAACTACCATCTGGAGTCTGTCCAAATCCGGGTTTTGGCTGTGAAAATTCTGTCTTTTTTGGTAGCCCTGCAGGGGAAACCTTGGTGGCATAGGAGTTAAGTGCTATGGCTGATAAACAGAAGGCTGACAGTTTGAATCCACGGGGTGCTCCTTGGAAACTCTACGGGGCACTTCTACTCTGTCTTAAAGGGTCTCTGTGAGTCAGAATCAACTCAACGGCAATGGGTTGGTGGGGCTGCTTCCCTGGTTCTTGACAGTCCATGTGTGGCTTCTGTCTTCCTCAGTAAGTGCTTGTCTCTGTATCTAATTTACTCTTTTTGTAACTCAGAGGTGATTCGGTTTAAGACATACCCTATAGTGCTTGTTGTTGTTAGGAGCTGTCGGGTCAGTTCCAACTCATCATGACCCTATGTGCAACACAACAAACACTGCTCAGTCCTCTGTCATCCTCACGGTTGTTACTATGTTTGAGCCTATTGTTGGCAGCCACTGTGTCAATCCATCTTGTTGAAAGTCTTCCTCTTTTTCACTGATCCTCTACTTTATAAAGCATGATGTCCTTCTCCAGGAGTTGGATATGTTCAAAGTACATGAAGCAAAGTCTCACTGTCCTTTCTTCTAAGGAGCATCTGGCTATACTTCTTCCAAGACAAATTTATTCATTCACATGTCAATCCATGACGTATTCAGTATTCTTTGCCAACACCATAATTCACAAGCAGGAAGCATAACAGGATGATGGAAGAAATACACAAAGTAACTGTACTAAAAAGAATTGGTCGATCTTCCACCATTTCAGGAGGTAGCGTGTGATCAATAACCGATGGCATTTAGGGAAGAAGTCCAAGCTAGCTGAAGGCACTGGTAAAAAAACGAGGCTCCAAGAACTGATAAAATACCGGTTAAGATGTTGGGGCACCATCAAGTTGATTCCAACTCATGGTGACTCCGTGTGTTACAGAGTAGAGCTGTTCCATAATGTTTGCAGAAGTAGACTGCCAGACCTCTCTTTTGTGGCAACACTGGTTAGCTTCGAACCACCAAATCTTTCAGTTACTAGTTGAGTGCAAACCATTGCATCCCTCAGGGACCTCTGAGAACAAGCACAGAAAGTTCTAATGATGTTGAAGAGACCAACTTAATGGTGTGTGTTCAATGTCTCAGATGTAGATTAGCACTTGGGGCCTTTGTATAGCCAGCTGTGTCCTGGAGTGGCCATTGCTGTGCAGAATTGGCTGAAATGGCGCTGGGGTTGATCCTCTACCCTAGGCAGGGCCTTTGAAGTACTATAACCTCACCCTGGATATGACACAAAAATAGACTTCAATCATGAATCAAGCCCCAGCCCTCTCCTGGGTGAGAGCTGTTTGAGCAGTTTGATTTTTATTTTTTTATTGAAGCTGTAGGGTAATTACCCTTGTCCTTAATAATTGCATTAGTTTCCTTGATGAGCAGAGATGCTCCAGAGTCTGTGGTTTTAAAAAGAGGTTAGGATTAAGTTTCTCAACCTGCTGCTGGTGTAAGGGTATCTCCATGCCAATTACAACTTCTTTGCTAGGATTATTCACTGTGTTAATTGCTACTCAGAAGAGAGGAAAAAAAAAAGAGACTGCCAAGTTTCTTGTTTTAGACTTTGGCTGTAAAAATATTGCAGATGTCATCTCAAATGCAAATTGTATTTGCTATTAGAGATAACTGATGATCTATTAACACTTCGGGGTTGATTGGTATCTGAGGCTGTGTGAAAAAGAAGAGTTTTGCCCTTGGATAATTAATTGTGTCTTTGGTGTAGTTTCAGCCTGGGGAGGTGGGGGAGGCAACTGTGAGGCCTGTCTTTTGACACTCGCTTCTAGAGAACCCAGAGCTGTGTCAGCAACAATCTGCTGGAATAAAGCAGAATGATGTATGAAACCACCCTGCTCTTCAAACCCAAAACGCTGTCCATCTCCTTTACAGGACGTCCTGGTTGGTTAGCGTCTGGCTCATGCCTTGCATGTCAGGTCTCTTCAGTGAATGTCAAAAGGCCACAGCAATTCCTAACCCTTATTGATTTCCAAGCCAATGAACGACCACAGCAATTTTCAACCTTAAGAGATTTCTGAGCCAGTGATCCCTACCTGTTTTGGACTGGAAAAGACCAGTCTGAATTAGAGAATAACCTACATTATAAAGCATTTTATTTTATTTTATACTGTAGGAACTGTTTATTTTATAATAATTTTAAACTTCAAAAACATTATAGAAATAGCCAAATGAAGTCCCATATATCCTTTCGTCCTGCGTTCACTCAGATTCCTGAACGGCTAGCACTTGACCACTTATGCTCTGTTCTTTCTCTGTCTCTGGGGTGTGTATTTTATTCTCGAATAATTTGAAAGTAAGATGCTGACATGATGCTTTATTAACCCTGTTGTTGTTGTTAGGTGCCATCAAGTCGATTTTTTAACTCACAGAGACCCCATGTGACACAGTTCAGCTGCCCCATAGAGTTTTCTAGGCTGCCTTTATGGAAGACAGAACACCAGGCCTTTCTTCTGGGGAGCCACTGGGTAGATTCAAACCACCAACCTTTCAGTTAGCAGCTGAGCACCTAACCATTGTGCCATCAGGGCCTCTATCGTTAACCCTAAACATTGGAATGTATGTATTGTAGGATCTAGGGCATTCTCTTGCATCATTCAGTATAGTGATTGAAATCAGGAAAATAGCATTGACCCAATACTGTTGTCCAACTAGAGCTTTATTTCTGTTCTAGCAACTGTTTCGGTACTCCTTGACCACAAAACATCACAATGGTAATTATCATTTTCTAGTCTAGGGTTCACTCAAAGAATCTCGCATTATGTTTAGTTTTCACTGTTATTAATTTTGAATCCCCAGTAGTCTGGAAAGTCTCAGTCTTTCTTTGTCTTTTGTGACTTTGCCATTTTTGAAAAAGTCAGGCCAGTTGTCTTGTAGGATGCTGCTTGATTTGGGTCTGTCTAGTGTTTTCTGAAAACTAGAGTCAGGATGTGCTGCATTTTGATCAGGAATTCTACAGAAGCAGATGTTGTGTCCTTCTCAGTACGTCTTATTAGAAAACGCATGATGCCGGCTTGTCCCATTACTGACGTTGTTAACACTGATCATTGGTTAAGATAGTATCTACTGGGTTTCTCCAGTGTAATATGTTATTTTTCCCATTGTAATTAATCAGTATTTTGTGAGGAGGTAGTTTAAATCTATGTAAATATCTTGTTTTTCAATAGACTTTCACCCACTTGTTTTAGTATCCATTGATAATTCTTGCCTGAATCAATTATTATTATAATCATATTTGACAGGTGGTGATTTTTCCTAAATTTACTCATTGCTTAATGCTTTCAACTTAACAGAAGAACATTCCATTTCCTACATTTATTTCTTTATATCCCCATAGACTTACGGATTCCTATCTTACTCAATAGGTAGCATATTCAGAGGCTATGTATTTGTCTGGAAACGCCCTTGGGGTAGTGGTTATGTGCAATGTCTGTTAACCAGAAGGTTGGCAGTTTACATCCATGAGGTGCTCCTTGGAAACTCTATGGAGCAGTTCTACTCTGTCCTAGAGGGTTGCTGTGAGTTGGAATCAAGTTGATGGCAGTGGATTTTACATATTTGTCCATTCTGTTATAGTCTCGTTATTTTAATGGCTAAGTTGTCAGACTTGACCAGTGGGAGCTCCTTCCATTAGGCTGCTGTGCTCTTTTGATAAATCCTCTATAATTTTCATTACAGCCTGTCATTATAAAAATTCTTAAAAAACAGAAAATTTCACAGATTTGTTCAGTGAACATCCATACACCTATCATCTAGATTCTTTAACTGACATATTGCTGTGATTGCTTTATCATATGTCTATCCATTTATCCATCCAGCAATCCATCACCATGTTTTATTATGTTTCAGAGTTGCAGACATCAGTGTGTCTTAGCCTTAAACACTCTGGCAGTCTTAGTATTGGCTAAGGTCAATGTTTGTTTATAGTTCTTTTTTTGTAAGGTAGAATGTATATGTTGTGAAATGTACAAATATTAATTATGCTATTTGATGAGTTGTGACAGATGCATATATCCGTGTAACCAAAATCCGTCTCAAGATATGGAACATTGCCATCATACTAGAAAATTCTTTCATGTTTCTTCCCAGTCAGCCTCTGCCTCCATCCTTATCAGTGACAACTACTGTTTTCATGTTTTCTCGCCATAGATTAGTTTTTTTTTTTTTCTGTTTGGAAACTTCAGGTAAATGTGAAGTTTTTATTCTCATATATAAGGGTTACTTCACTCAGCATAATGATTTTGAGAGTCATACGGATTATCAGGTATATCAGTAATTTATTACTCACATCATTTTTTTGAGTGCTTCCTTACTTCCAGGCACATCAAAATGGTCCATGCTCTCCTTGTGTCTTCCCTGCACCAATGCTGAGATTTGTTATATCTTCAAGGAGCCCTTGAAGAAAAGTTTATGAAAGCTAGGTGTGCTCATTGCTACTGGTACGTCACCTCTTCTAGGCATACGCTCTCTCATAACAGAACTAAGAAATAAATGCATCAGTGTACACTCATAAATGCATATACACATATATGTCTACATATGTTTTTATACATCCATGTGCACACTTGTGTGTATAAAACCATGCATTCATTCTTAATGATACCTATAATTTCAATCCCACAACAGAGGGTTCTTTCCAGACTTTTGCATTCCCTATCTGTAACAAAGATAAATATGGCTCTGATTATCCTCAATATATATGCATATTTACTTTCTAAATTCTAAAATACATATAAAAGGGAACGCTTGTGGTGCAATAGTGAAGTGCTTTGGTTGCTAACTGGAAGGCTGGCAGTTTGAACCCAACCACCAGCTCTGGGGGAAAAAGAACTGGCAATCTGCTCCCGTAGAGGTTAAGACCTAGGAAGCCCTATGGGGCAGTTCTACTCTGTCACACAGGGTCACTATGAGACAGAATTGATGTGACAGCTGTTAATAAAAACAATACAAAGTACATATGCAGAAGCTAATCTGTACCACTGAAAAGCAACTACTAGCCAGAGTTCATTATTTGTTTACAGTACTTTTTATCTTTAATGTACGGGTATACGGTTGAAATATTATGTTCAAAAATTATTAGACTTAATCTCTCTCTCTGTCACCCCCCTTTATTCTAGTCATGCTGTTCTTTGAAATAAATTATAGTTAGTCTCTTTTGCTTTTTAAATTTGATTTTGAGGTTTCTCTTCATCCTTGCTGATGTTTTTTGCGGGACAGAAAGTATTAACGTATTTACAAAAGTCAAAATCATGCAAAAATGACTTATCCACATCTCTTCCACCATCGAGGTAGTCAATCTCTTTGGTTTCCATTTATTTGACTAGTGTTTCTTGCCCTGTTTAAAGACTTTTTAACCATCATTTAAGTAGTTTCTCAATCCCCCATGTCTTTCTCATCTCCTTCTGGAACTTCAATGATATGACTGTTGGATCTTTTGTTATACAGGCAGTTCCTGGGCTGTGAGTGTTCAGCTTACATACAACCTGTAGTTATGAACTAAATCCCATAAAGCCTTGAAAATTCAAGGTACCCACAATGGTTGGTAGTAACAAGTGGACACTACTTTGCATCAAAACATTGTTATTGTTATTACTATTATTTTGTTAAAGATGTTTTCGTGTATCTGGAAGAGTTCTAAAGTTTTTTATGTATACACAGGTATACTATATACTAAGAAAACATTGACTGACATTAGATATGGACCATGCTTAACTCTTCTGATTTATGTACAAATTCAACATTAAGATAAACTTAGGAACAGAACTTTTTCATAATTCATGAGCTGCCTGTAGTCCCAGAGGTCCCTAAGCTCAGCAATTTTTTTTCCAAGTTATTTTCTCTCAGCGTCCATATTGTGTCATTTCTAGCCACTTCTGTTTTGCTGTTGTGGCCCTCTACTGAGCTTTTTATTTTGGTTTATTGTGTTTTTGCGTTCTACAATTTCCACTGGGTTATTTTTGTCTTCTATTTCATTTTTTATAGATTTGCCTACTCTAAGCATTTAATTTAAATGCAATCATGCAATACATGTTTTTCTGTGACCTGATTTGTTCACTTAGCATAATGGTTTCAAGGTTAATCCATAGTGCAGTGTGTATCTCTACTTCCTTCTGCATTCCGTTGTGTCGCTGAATAATTTTCCAATGTGTGGACATGTTACAACATACTGCTTTTTAACCAAACAATATATCCAGAAAATTATTCCATGTCAGTTCATGGAGACTTTCCTCATTATTTTTTTTAACAGATGCGTAGTACCATAGTACTCTATTTTGTGGATATACCATAGTTCACTCAGCCGTTCCCTTATGTTTGACCACTTAGTTTGTTTCCAATATTTTGCAGTTACAAACAGCGCTGTAATGAATAACCTTGTGTAACAGTGTTTCATACTGTTTAAGATATTTCTTCAGGATTAACTCTTAGAATCAGGATTTCTGAATTAAAAGGCACATTCATATGTAATTTTGAAAAATATTGCCAAACCTTCCTGTTTTAGTGAGCTAGTGCTACTCTAACAGAAATACCGCAGAGTGGAGGGCTTTAACAAAGGAAAGTTTATTCTCCCACAGTCTGGTAGGCCTCAAGTCCCAGTTCAGGATGTCCACTCCAGGGAAAGGCCTTCCCCCGTTATCGGCTCTGGAGGAAAGTCCGTGTGTTGCATCAGTCTTTGTCCAGGAAGCATCTTGGCCCAGGAACCTCAGGTCTGAAGGATGTGCACTTCTCACACTGCTACTTTCTTGATAGGGTGAGGTTTCCAATTCTCTGCTTGCTTCTCTTTGCTTTTATCTCTTGTAGGATGAAAGGATAAAGGTTTGTACAAGGCGTGCTCGAGGGGAACTCCCTTTACAGCAGAGCAGGAAGGTGATCCTATGAAGGGACTTACACTGCCACCCTAATCCTTTAACATACTGCATAGGAAAAGCACAAAATGAAGGACAGTCATAAAATACTGGGAATCATGGCCCAGCCACAAGGCTACACATATTTTGAGGGGGTGGGGGACACAATTCATTTCATGACATCTCCTTTTAAAGTATCCATTCATTCTTATTTTATTCCCACTAGAAATGCATAAGAGCACCTCATTCTGCATGGTCTTGCCAACAGATGTGTTGTCAAACTTCTTTTGCAATCTCAGCATCATTGTAATTTTGATTTTTAAAATTATGAGTAAAGCTGAACATCTTTTCATATACCTAAAGATTATTTTTTTGATATTTTATGCAATTATTTATTCACGTCTACTGCATGTTTTTGTGTGAGGTTTTTAATTTTTTTTCTCATTAAAAGCTCTTTATATATTAAGGCTACTGGGATACAAGTGGTAACAGTATCATTGGAACAAAATAATAACCAAGATTAGCCCAAGACTGACTCTCAGTTGTTGGAGACCAGTCACACCTGCGCTGTCCAACCTTTTGACCAGCTCTAACTCCAGCTGTCCCTCTTGCAGCATCTGTCTCTTTTGGGTTTGATAATCCACTGTTAAGGCCACACAGAACTCACAGACCATGCTTTATGAAGGAAGAGCAGGGAACAACCTGGAATCACAATCAATAGGTTTCAACTCAGGAATTTGGATCAGGAAGCTTGTAGGCAAGGGTTCCCTTCTTCGTTGCAGAAGGGCTCTCCCAGCCCCTTTTGGCCTTGCAGGCTTTCTCTTAGTCCCCTGAGGATAGACCTGCTCTTGGCTCGCTAAGGACAGGTTTCTCTTGGAACTGCTGTTTTCTCCATCAGTTCTGCTGCCACTGGGGGCCTCCAGGGCCCATGGCCACCAGCTGTGCCACTGGGTCCTATCTGAACTGCTTGTTGTCATCAGTGTGAAAGCCCTTGACCTGTGTTACTGCTATTAGATTTCTTGCCTCCTCGGTCTCTGTCTCTGTTCTTCTTTATTCCTCCTACTTTCTCTGCTACTTCTCTTCCTGCTTCTACCTGTCTGAAAAAAATCTCTGTGGGGTTGGATGCATATGAGCAAAGTCCTTGTTGATTTTAACACCTGGCCCTTCCCAGAAGGGGACCCCAAACTAACTAATTGCCTCTAGACCACATACACTTCATTTGCATAGTAGGTTATAGTCACCTCATTTGCACAGTGTATTGACCAATCACTGCAAGGTACATATCAATCACAGGCAGGCTGCTGCCCGTGACAAGATGAAAAGTATCAAACCAAGTTGTTTCCAGTTTACATAGGAATTGTAACAAACCTTCTGAGATAGAAAACTAGGGCAAAGATAACTCCTTGGGACTTAGGGGAAAATCTCTCTAGCTGTTTTTCCAAAGAACCAAGGCAAAAGCCACATAAAGGAACTAATTTCACAAATCTTAACCTTTTATTTCTGATATATATTGCAAATAATTTACTCCAGTTTTTAATCTGCATTTTTCTTTGCTTGTGATGGTTTCTGCCATGTAAAGTTTTTACTTTGTAGTATTAAATTTTTCTTTTAATGCATCTGGATCTTCAGTTTGTCGTTAGCTTTTATACCTCATGTTGAAGAATTTGCCCACATCTTCTATTATAGTGAAACTTGTGAGAGTGAGAACTTTGGGAGACTGCCTTGTTTTTCTGGATCTTGCAAGTATTCTGCCTTTGACAGGGTGCTGTCTTATCACTTTTCCATCACTTATTTTAGTGGAAATTGTTTTTCTTCTCCAAATGGTTTCTGTCTTATATAAGTTCTAGCTTTCACAGGTTTTACTGTATTCATATGCTTTCAATATATATATATTTTTACATTTAGATCTCTAGTGCATTTAGAATTAATTTTGATTATGATGTTTGTGTGGATCTTTATATGTCTCTTTCAAAGTGGCTACCTAGTTGTCTGTGTAACATAAATTTCAGAGTTTCATCTGAGATATTATGCTAAATGTGTCATATATCAACATGTTATCATATATTGTCAGATATATTTAAGTCTGTTTCTGGACTTTCTATTCTGTTATACTCATCTGCCTGACTATTCCTGCATCAGTACCATACTGTTTTAATCAAAGAGGTTTTATAGCATGTTTTAATGTCTGATAGATACAGTCCCCTCTTAAGGTTTTACTTTTTGATGTTTTTCCAGCTACTTTTGCATGCTTGTGTTGGTATCAATTTGTCTAACGTTTTGAAATGGTATTAAATTTATAGATTAGAGAGAATGGACATTTTATAATATTGAGTTTTCCCATTGAAGAGCAACTTACTTCTTTCCATCACTCTAAACTACTTTTATAATTTGTAGTCTTTTGTTAGATGCTCTGTCCTGTGGGGTTGCTGTGAGTTGTAATCAAGTCAGTGGCAGGGGTTTGGTTTTGGTCTGATTTGTTATGTGTTGCTTTTCTCATATAGGTTTTGCACATTACTTGTGAAGTTTATGCTTAGTTATTTTATCTTTATTATTATTATTATTAATGGGAAACCCTGGTGTGTTAAGTGCTATGTCTGCTAACCAAAACGTTGGAAGTTCAAATCCACCAGGCACTCCTTGGAAACTCTATGGGGCAGTTCTACTGTGACCTCCAGGGTCGCTATGAGTTGGACCCGACTTGATGGCAGTGGGTTTGTTTTTGTCTTATTGTTAACGTTTTTTTTCTACCGTTATATCCTCTAACTGATTATTGTTTATCTAGATGAAGGCTGAGGACTTGTATGTGTTAATTTTGTATCCACTCTGCCAAAGAGAAAACCCTGGTAGCATAGTGGGTATGATTTCCGTTTGTAACCGAAAGGTCACCAGTTCAAATCCACTAGGAGCTCCTTTGAAATCTTACGAGACTGTTCTACTCTGTCCTGTAGAGTCACCATGAGTCAGAATCAATCTGACAGCAACGGGCTCTTTAGGCCAAAGAATCTGTAGTTTTATTACCACTGCTATGAGACTTTCCCAGTGTACTGTTGTATTACTTGTAAATGAAAGTTTGGCTTTTTTCTTTCCAGTATGCAATAACTCTAATTGGTATCTCATAACTGATTCGATTTTGTAATATACCGGTACAGTTATAGGATAGCAGTGGGCACAAAGGTTATCCTTGCCTTTTTCCTGTGGTATTTCATCAGTAAGCAAAATGCTGGCTTTAGAACTTAGGTTGTATGTGTGCATTTTAATCATGTTGAGAAAACTTCCATTCATTCCTACTTTCTGAGTTTTTTTTTTAAAAAACGTAAAAAATAGATACTAAATTTTGTTCAAAGTGGTTTTAGTATCTGTGAAGATAATCATGATTTTTCACTTTAGATCTGCTAAGATGATAAACCAATATGTCTCCTAAAATTGAACCAACCTTGTATCCTTTGACTAAATCTCACTTGATCTTGACATGTTCTTTCCTTAATGCCATGTTGAATTCTGTTTATTAATAATTTACTATCTATTTTGCATTGATTATTAAATGATATTTTTAATTTTCTTTTTCAGTATTTGTTGTTATCAGATTGAGATATCACTACTGTAAATTCTTGCTTTGTAAAAAGAGTCTGGACAATTTCTTCCATTTTCTATTCTCTAGGGAAAAAAAAAAAGTAACACTGGACTATCTGTCCTTTGGGTATTTAGTAGAAGTTCCCAGTGACTTCATCTTGCTTGGTGCTTTTGTGGCGGTAGTCCTTTAATAACTTCCTCTACTTCTCTTTATCCTTTTTATTTTTAATGGGGTCAGTTTTCATAAACTGTATTTCCTCAGGAATTATCTATTTTATCTAAGTTGTCAAAAGCATTTACACTGATATCTATGAAGACATGTTTCATAATTATTTTTCAGTTTCTTGTGTTCCAGTAGTTATTATTCTCTTTGTCATTTCTGATTTTCTATATTTGTGCTTTCTCTTTGACTAAGTTTAGCTAGTGGGTAGCCTATTTTATTGATTAAAAATTCAAGATTTTGAGTTATTAATTTGATCTCAGTAGTTTCTATATCTATATCTAACTTTACTTTTGCTGCCTTATGCTTTTGTTCTTGTTCTTCTTTTAGCTTTGTGAACATGGAATTTTAAAATTTTAATTTATTCCTTTTTTATTGATACAACTGTTTAAGGCTATGAATTTTCATCTGATCACTGCTTAAAATACGTTCCATAAATTCTGATTTGTAGTGTTTTAATTATCACATGTACATTTTTGGAATTTTTGTTAATCTTTTCCTTAAACTTTTCTAGGTAATATACATCATAATCAAAAACAGAAACCCTGGTGGCATAGTGGTTAAGAGCTATGGCTGTTAACCAAAAGATCAGAAGTTTGAATCCCCAGGCTCTCCCTATAAACTCTATGGGGCAGTTCTACTCTGTCACAGGTAGTATTATCTGTAACATTTCTACTTTATACAGCTTATTTATTTCCTTGCCACCTAACACATGCTTAATTTTCATGAGTACTGCATATACTCTCAAGGAAGTGTATTTTCTATTATCAGAGTTATTGCTGTCTTCTGCTATCAAGTTGACTCTGACTCATAGAGACCCTGTAAGATAGGGCAGAACTGCTCTATAGGGTTTCCTAGGCTGTGATAGTTACAGGAGTAGATCACTAGATCTTTTCTCCCATGGAGTGAACCTCTGATCTCTTGGTTATTTATTTTATTTAATAAAACCTATGTATATTATGTTTTACTTGTTGTAACTCTGTCTCTATATCTGATCCATTTTCTTTTAATTTTTGTCATTGAATTTCTTTTTATATGCACCAAAAACCAAATCAAACAAATTGCTGCCAAGTTGCTTCCTACTCATGGCAACCCTAGAGGACAGAGGAGAACTGCTCTGTAAGTTTTCCAAGGCTGCAAATCTTTACAGAAGCAGTTTGTTGCATCTTTCTGGTGCAGAACTGCTGGGAGGTTTGAACCTCTGACCTTTTGGTACGCAGCTGAGTGCTTCAACTAGTGCACCAGGAGCTTTTTGTTTTCCTTTTTCTTTTTCTTTTTGTTCTAATGGTTACCTTTGAACCTATCTTTAGAAAATTTCCTTAATCCCTTGTTAACTTTTGCTATCTGGTTTGGCCACTTCTATGGTGATCTCTGATACCTACCTATTCCCTGTAAAAAGATGATTGAACTTATTCTGGCTTTGTCCGTATCTCTTTCACTGTCTATCATATTTCAGTTGCATTCTTTTTACTTTGTAAAAATATGTAGCATTTCTATCTCATCTATCCTTCTTCACACCTTTATTTTAGATCTAGGATTAACTATATTAAATGTTCCCCTCAAATCTTTTGGCCAAACTTACTCAGTCATTTCCTGGTAGGGGGAAGTCAGTTCTCCAGTAGATTGCTTCCAGATGGCTCAAGGGCACATTATTCCTTCAGTTCTTGCATGTTTGGAATCATTTTTCTATACTTTTGATTTCTGAATGACAGCTTTGCTGGATATAAAATCTTCATTTCACACCTTCATGTTTGAAGAAAATGCTGCTCTCTCATTGGTCTGCCTCATGGGCTGCATATGAGAAGTCTAAACAGCATTTGGATCCCTTGTGCTTGTAAGCTAGTTCATCTTTTGATTTACAGGCCATGAGGGCTTTTTTCCCAAATGTTTCTTTGAGGTTTACAATTCAGTTTGTAGTGTTGTTACTTTTTTTTTCTTTTTCTTTTTTTCCCCTCTGACTTCTAGTTTTATTTTTTAGGTAATTTTCATTGGCTGAAATATTTTGGTTCTCATATTTCTGTTTCCATTTTTGAGTAGTCTAGTATAGACGTAGACTGCTGGTTGTTGTGCGTCATGAATTCTAGGTGACAAGAACTATGTAGGACGAAGTAGAACTGTCCCATAGGGATTCCTAGGCTGTAATCTTTAGGTGAGCAGACCAGGGGGTCTTTTTTTTCCATGCAGTGGCTTCAAACCCGTGACCTTTTGGTTGGCAGTCAAGCTCTTTACCATTGTTCCACCAGGGGCCCTTGAAGATGGTTCACCTCTCCTCATTTCCTTAACAGGGCTGGCGTTTTGAGTGGCTTCTATGATTTGGGGAGACCTGGCAGCACAGTGGTTAGGTGGTTGGCTGCTAACCCAAAGGGCTGCCATTCAAAGCCATCAGACTCCTTGGACACCATGTGGGGAAGTTCTACTTAGCCCTATAGGGTCTCTATGAGTCAGAATCCACTCCACACTAATGAGTTGTTTTTGTTTTTTTTAAATGGATATATGATTTTTAGTTCTAGAGCCCCCTTTTTGTCGGTGTAGCACAGTGAAGTTTCTTTAATGGCTGGCTTTTTATTTTCTGTGGGATAGGAGTCCCTGAGTGGTGCAAACAGTATAATATACTTGACTACTAACTGAATGTTGAAAATTTGCATCCACCCAGAGACACTTTGGAAGAAAGACCTGGCAACCTACTGAAAAATCAACCATTAAAAACTCTATGGAATACAGTTCCACTCTGGCATACACACAGAGTCTCTGAATTAAAATCAACTCATTGGCAACTGTTGTTTGTTTGTTTTGCTTACAGCGTATTCTAGAGTCATCTGTGGTTGAGTGGTAGAATTCTCACCTTTGATGTAGCAGAATGGATTCAATTCCCAAGCAATGAAACTCATGCACAGCTGCCAGCTGTCAGTGGAGGCTAGAATGTTAATATGATTCTGAATGGGTTTCAGTGGAACTTACAGACTAAGACAGACTAGGAAGAAAGGCCTGGCAATCTATTTCTGAAAGATCGGCCATTGAAAACTATACAGAATGTAGTGATACTCTGACACATGTGGAGTGGCCATGAGTAAGAGTTGACTCAATGGAAGCTGATTTTGTGGAGTGGATGGAAAGGTTATATGTCCTTGGATTAATATTTTGTTTTTTTCTTCTGGGATCCTAGATGTCTACTACTTGTTTCTTTTTTCCTTCACTGCATGCTTTCTAAATAGAACCTACACCTTCGTCTTTTACCTTATTTTTCCTGAAGAGTGACTTTCCCGTGCTGCCTCTGGGGTACCATGCATATCTTCAAATCCCTTCCCCTTACTCAGCGTTCTGGTCTACCTGGATTCTTTTTCAGTATTGTTTCACCTTGGGTATACTTTCTCTGTTTGCAGGTAATTTTAGTTTAATCCCCAACTGTCTGTTCTCTAATTCTCTTTCAAAGCAGTTTTTAGACTTCTTTGCTCTATAAGGAAACCATGGTGGCGTAGCGGTTAAGTGCTATGACTGCTAACCAGAAGATGGGCAGTTTGAATCTGCCAGACGTTCCCTGGAAACTCTATGAGGCAGTTCAACTCTGCCTGTAGGTTTGCTATGACTTGGAACTGACTTGATGGCATTGGGCTTGGTTTTTTGACTGTTCGTTAAAGGTTTGGGGTGGAAATTCAAGAAAAGGCTTCACTGGAAATTAATGTTTACTTTCAGTGTACAAGTAATTTGTCATTAATAGTGTTCTCTATCTTTCAACTATGCTAAAGTCACTGCTTTGTTTGATTTTATTTGTTCTTTCTGCTGACCTGTAGAGTTTTGGAGGATGCTTTGGGAGATTCAGATTTTGGTCAGCCATCATTTCCTGACTACCTGGAAAACCCTTGTGTATTATTTCAGGAGATTTTGTTGTTATATCAATTTCAAGTACAATAGTAACTCAAGCCTGTTTTCAACAAAATATTTTTGTGTTAATGGTATACAAATGTATCTTGAGGACATGCTTGAGAATGTAAGAAGGTTAAGTATCTCCCCTGCGAGCTTATTTACTCTATTAATGTGTTTAGCCAGCCCTTTATAGGTAGGAAAAAGTCTACTTCAGCCCAATATTGGAGAATTATTGGTGTCTGCATTTCTGTGGTTATACTCAATGCTATTTTCACTGTTAGTATGTGTTGTGGATTGCATTGTATCCTCCCAAAACATGTGTTAAAATCTCTTTTTTAAAATTGTGATTAAGTGAAAGTAGACAATCCAAGCTAATTTTATGTGCCTGCCTATCTGCTGCTCCTTCTGCTCTCCTTGCCTGTGACAGCACATTCCTCCTTTTCATTCTATACTTGTAGTATCCTCTTAACAACCTCCTGTCCCCTCCTCTCCACCCTCTTCCCTCCCATCTAGAAAGAGATCAGTAGGACAGCATCTTATAAATGCAGAGATCCATACAGTACACACACCATATGATCACACTGTGTCCCTGAGTCTAGTCCATTTTTGTCTGAAGGGTTGACCTTCGTAGCATTTTATGGACAGGGGCAGCAGCAGGTCTAGGGGCCATGTTCCCAGGGGAATACCTCAGGCTGTTGGACCATCAATTGTGGCCTTTTAGTTGAGTTCTTGAGATGCACCCCTCTTTTTCTCATGTTGCCACAGGGACTCAACATTGGGTGCCTCATCATGGCTGTCTTTGGTGGTGGCTGGACACTGTCTGGTTCTTCTGGTCACATGTTGATACAGTCACCCATTCACATGGGTCCTTCTGTCTCCTGGGCTCTTATTTCCTTGCGTCTTTGTTGTACTTGGTGATCATCTATTCCAGATGAGTTGGAACAATTTGGTGTTCCTCAGATGGCAGGTTACTAGCTTTTAAGACCCTAGACACCACTCACCAATACAGAGTATAGAAGACTCTCTTCACAATGGGCTAGTTATGCCAACTGGCCTTGATGTCCCCCGAGTGCATGACCCCAGACCCTGCCCCTGCTACTCTATCCTTGTAATGTTGGGTTGAGATTAGAAGAGTTTCCAGTTTATGATAACATCCAGTTAAGTTGATCTACTTTCTCCTGTGAGTTGTCACTACTTTCACCCAACCAAATTTCTGCCAACTATCTAATCTATGACCAACCCTCTCCTTCCCTCCCCACTCTTGTAGCCTTCAAAGACTCTTTTCTTCTGTACATAAGTCTATTTTTAAGTCCTTATAGTTAGGGCATTTCGTAAAATATTTGTCCTTTTGCCCTTGACTGACTCCACTCAGTATAATGTCATCCAATTGAAACCTGGTTATGAGATGCTTCCTCAAATCATCATTGTTCTTTATCATTACATAGTGTTCCACTGAGTGTATGTATCATAGTTTGTTTATCCATTCCTCTGTTCATGAGCATCTGGGTTGATTCCATCGTTTTGCTGCTGTGGACTGTGCTGCAACAAACATTTGTGTACATGTGCCTGTTCGTGTGGCAGCCTTTGTTTCTGTAGGATATATTCCAAGCAGTGTGATTACTGGATCAAATGGTGTATCTATTTCCAGCTTTTTAAGGAAGTGCCAAATTGCTTTCCAAAGAAGTTGTGCCATTTTCAAATCCCACCGGCAGTGTAGGAGAGTTCTGATCTCCCCACAGCCTCTCCAGCATTTGTTGTTTTGTGCCAAAACCTGTGTTAAAATCTTAATCTTTTATACCCCCTAAATCTGACCCTGTTTGGAAACATGGACTTTCTTTTGTTATGTTAATGACATCCTATAGGAATAGGCCTAAACCTAATTAATTCTGCATTATAAAAAGAGCAGAAGTGACAGAGGGAGAAGACAGGCACCAAGGGATGCCAAGGATAGCTGGCAGTCACCTGAAACCAGAGAGAGGCCATAGAACGAAATGACATAGCCAATGTCTTGATTTAGATTTTTGCCTCCAAAACTTTGTGAAGTAAGCTTCTGTTCTCTAAAGCCAATGGCTGGTAGTGCTTTTCTGACAGCAAAATAGAAAACTAAGGCAGTGTGGCATGTTGGAGGGACTGTTGCCATTCTGTTGCTAGAGGTGGAGTAATCTAGTGTCTACCCTTTGTATGTGTGACAGCCCTCAGCAGGCAAGGACCGTGTACACCTTATTTCTACAGAGAGTTCCTTAGAGGACCAAAGCCTGAGTCAACTCAGCTACACATGGCTGGGGCCAGCACAGGGCCTGATCTTGCAGGGGCTTGAGAAAGCCTATGGACTGAATGAATTAATGAGTATATTTGCTCTGAAACAAACCACCTATGAATTACGGAAGAAAAACACCAGATCCTCTTACAGGAAGGCTTATGAAATGGCTGTGCTTTGGGCTCTGAAGAATAAACGAGGCAGAACAAGGCAGAGAAGATCCATTGGTGTACAGATTCATCTTCCAAAGGGGGTTCAGCCTGTTAAGAGGTGGACACATAGGCTCTCACCCTTGCATGGACCCTGGGGTCCTAGCTTGGCCTGTTTTGTCGGGAAGCCAGCTGTGCCCTCTTCCTGGCACAGTGAGTGGGCGGCCCATACCTATATCACTGGAGGCCATTTTTGTCTCTTTAGTGACTCCTGATGTGTCTTGCATTTGATATCCTCAGGGTGCTGCCCCATTTTCTTTCTCTCTCTCTGGGTTCCAGGAAAGGGGATGTCCTCAGTTCCCAGGAGCCCCTGGTGGCACAAACAGTTAAGCACTGGGCTATTGGGTGAAAGATTGGCTGTTCAAGTCCACCTGGAGGTGACTTGGAAGACAGGTCTGGTGACCTGCTTCTGACAGATCAGGCATTGATAAGCCCTATGGAGCACAGTGCTACTCCGACATCCATAAGTTGGCATCAACTCAACAGCATCTGGTGCTAGTTGGTAGGTTCTGTGGCTTCAAACCCGTCAGAGGAGGGGTAGGGACTCCAGAAGCCTCTTTAAAAGGATGCTGTCGAGTCTGAGCTGCATTTTCAAGGCAAGAGTCCATCTGAAGCTGAGCTAAAGAGGATGAGATAGGTGACTTTGGTATCTGTGGCTCCAGCATGTAAACGAATAGCTCCTCTCTCCCGTGAGCAGTGGAGGGAGCAGGAGTGTCAGGTCAGCATTCAGTGCTCAGGCCCCCGGCAGTACCTCACAGTTCAGAGAGTTGGCACCGCTGTCCCAGCTCTGGGTTTTGATCTCCCATGAGCACCCTCATGGTGAGGGAGCCATCAAGAATTTGAGATGTGTGGTGGGCAGCTCTCTGAAGAGACATCATTCTGGTCACTGGGGTTGTCCTGTCCCCTTCCTCCTACCCTGGCTCGCTTACTTTCTGTCATCTGTCAGCCTCAGAGGAGCTGTGAGGGAAAGTCCTCCCAGAGCCCACCAGTCAGGACAGCCAGAGGCTGATGCTATGTTTTCTCAGAACCCACCATGTGGAACATCTGCTGCAACTAGGAGATGGTAGAATTCTCCAAGAGCTGCAGGGGGTGCTGGGAAATGCTGTGTTGCAAGGATAACAGACACTGGGGCCCTGTGTTCCAGAGCCCTGCTTTTTATCTTTAGACATAACTTTCATCCATGGTATCTATTTGTTTGTTCATTTATTCGTTCACTTGTTCAGACAGTCATTCGTTTGCACTCCCAGTGGCTATTCCACTTCTCCTTCTTTGTGCCCCAAACTGTGCTAGATGCTGAGAATCAAAAGACAGACTCAGAGCTCTTGCCTTCAGGGATCTTTGAAGAGCACTGTGGTTTTGTAGCGTTTGTAGATTTGTGGTATGTGCTGACCTTTCAGAGGCTCCTAGAAGTCCCGCCAGCATCAAATCCGTTCAACTGTGTTTAAGTGGGAGCTTTGCAAACTTCTTTGGCTATGGGCTTTACTCTTCCTTACACTGCAAAAGACAGACTTTGAGCCTGCTGTGAACACCTACCTCTCCGGGCACCACGGAAATGCTGGCATGGAGGTTAAGAGTGTGGACTTGCACTTCAGACAAACCTGGCTTAGAACCCCAACTCTGCCACTCACTAATTGGCCCTTGCTAAGCTTTGTTTTCTTCATATGTAATTTGGGGATAATGACTCCTACCCCAGTGGGGGATTAGACAACATAAAAGGATTGGAAAGTTTTACTCCATGGTTGGGAAGGATGGTGACTGGCTTGTGCCACGTGACAATCTCTTACGTCCAGTTAAAGCATACACATACACACACTTGGACAAACACCTGCACACACACACTGCTATATAAACGTTTCACACATATGCACGTGTACATACCTATGATCACAAATGCACATATGTACATACAAACTCGCGCACACACACACACACACACACACACACACAGTGGACTTTCTGTAATCCTGGCCTGGGAGGCAGCAAGTGGCTCTCCCTTTTAGGAGTTGTTTCAACTGCCTGCTCTCCCAGTGGAGGGTGGCAGTGATCTGGCTTGAGGTGATGGTTTATTGAGCTGCTTTGCTCCCAGCCGTGTGGTGCCGGGTCCTTCTAATCTCAGTGAGATCTGGGAAATGGACCAAGCATGATTTCCAGCTAAATGAAACACTTCAGAGCTATCAGCTAAATAGATGATGCTTTTGCCACAATCCCCTGAGTATCTATCAGATGGGCCACGAGGCTGTCTGTGTCCATCCTCATCCTGGGTGATGGTGTGTCACCAGCCTGGGTTGGCTGGGAAGACACGTGCTTTGCATCTGAATACACTTGGGGAGGGGAAAAGGGAAAAGAGAAGAAAAGCAGAGATGTGGTCCTCATGGGGACACCCCGTCCTTCCTGTCTTTCGCTTTCTTCCTCTCCCTTCTCGCTCCATTTCCTCTTTTCACCTGGCTCTGTCCGCTACAGAATACAGTTTTAGAAAAGCCTTCCAGCCTCACTCCTGCATTCTGTTCCCACCATGAAAGGGTGACCGGGCCTGGAAGACAGTGAGCTATGCCTTTATGTGCTGGAGGGTTTCAGGCATCCTGGGCCTTCGCAGGACCCTTTGTCCTGGGGGCCTGGCTGCCAAGGCTGACAACGTCATCCTGGAGTCTCCCTGCAGAGATGCTTACAGAGAGCTCTCTCCCCTTTCTTTATGACACAGTCCCATGCTGGCCCAGCAAGTGTCTGTGGGTCTTCCTGCAGGGGTGCCTGTAGGGCCACCTGGCTCCGATACTGCCTCCCTCCCGTGGACGCTCTGCTATTATGCCGCTTCTCTTACGGAGTCTTACGCCTTCCTGTGCAGAACGGATGTAAAACCTGCCTGCAGTGTGGTTGTGAGTTTCCGTATGATGCCCGTGAGATGCCCAGTGCACTGCCTGGCACAGAAGAGGTCACCGGAAAAGGTCGATTGGCTCCTCTGCCAAGCCCTTCACTTCCTTTAAGGTCTCAGAGCCCCTGTCTTCTCAGTCTTCTTCCTGAGGGCCAGCACTCCCCCTTGTCCTGCCCTTGCTGGCCACTCCAACCCGACGGCTTTTCATGGCTGCACCCCAGGCTTTTGCCATACCTTTTCGTAGCCATGCACACACTCATCCATTCATCTGTTCCTTCTTATTCCCCTCTTTCTTCATTCTTTCATTCAATTAACTAACCCCTTCTTGCATTCACCCAGTGATTCATTGGATGCTTCCCACGTCCAGTGATGAGCCAAGCCAGGCTTGCAGCCCAGCAAAGGATAGAGACAAGGACGTATGTGTGTGTGTCAGAGGGGAGGTGGGAGAAATGCTACGTCGGGAGAGTAAGGGCTACTTGAGAACGGTATAGCAGGGTTACCGTGTGTGGCCCTGTGGGATCAGGGAAAACTTCATGGAGGAAGTGCCTCTCACCTCCTTGACCAGAATATCAGCAACTCCAGCAGAGGGGACAGAGACAGTACATTATGGTCTTTAGAAACCAACACCCTCAACAGGCAGTGAACTGAGCACCTACTGTTTATATGAGGTATTGGGGTTACAAAGGAGGCCCTGGGTTGTGCACAGTTAAGCACTTGGCTAAAAGATGAGGGATACCAATTCACGCAGAGCCACCTCAGAAGAAAGGAGATCTACATCCCAAAAGTCAGTCTTTGTAGACCTTAGGGATTGCAGTTTTATTCTGCAACACATGGAGTCACTGTGAGTTAGAATCAACTCTGCAATAAATGATTAGGTATTTAGTTATGAGTTCCAGAGAGGTATGGGAAAAGATATATGAATATGCAAAATAAATAGCAATGCAAGGTGCGAGTTAATAAATGCCTGCTCAGTGAATGAATGGGTGAATGTGCCTTTACCAGGCTTGGATTTGTTGAGAAATCTTCCCAGCACGTGTTAAATCTCTGACAAGGACTTACTGAGTTTCATTTGGCTCATGAATATGCAAGCAAGCTTCCCTTTAATCTAAAATTTTATTTTATTAGATCTCATCTTTCTGTTTGTATATATGGGAAATTTAGTAAGAGCATCATCTTGTCTTCAGTGTGATCACTAAAGGGTAGACGAGGTGATTAAGTGGAGGAGGTCCTGGGTGGAAGATTCTGGAATAATGTAACCAGTTCAGATGCCAAGGAGCTTCTGGATTTACTGTGGCCACAGAATAACTGCAATTACCATTGCTACCATAAACCTTTGGGGCATGTATTTGTGTACAGTTGATCTTCTGTATCTGCAAGTTCTACGTCCATGGATTCAACCAACCTTTGATCTAAAATACAGATAGTAGTCCCAACTTACCCACAGTTTTGATTTCCAAAGTTTCAGTTACCTACATCAATCTTGGTCCAAAAGTTTAGCTGTACTATACCTGTAAAGACTTTATTATTTTTCATAATTGTACTGTAGATGAAGGCTTAAAAAGCAAATTAGTTTCTCATTAAATAATTAATACATATATCACTTTGTGACATTGGTTGCAAATCCCATGACATGTCAACACTCTCACCTGCTCAACCTTGAGTTCCCTTTTACTGCTTACCTGTCCCCTCTAGCCTTCTGAAAGTCCTTGTCATTGGGCTGGTGTGCCCATTTAATATCACTTTGTTTTTTGATGCTGTCTAATCTGACCAAAAGTTGAACCTTAGGAATGACTTCAGTACTGAGTTAAAAGGATGTCCAGGGGCCACACTCTTGGGTTCCCTCCAATCATTGTCAGACCAGTAATAAATGATCTGGTTGTTTTTTGTGAGTTGGAATTTTGTTCTACATTTTCCTCCCATGTTGACCACGACGATCTGGTATGAGCCCTGTCAGAGCCATCAGTGGTGGTAGCTGGGACTATCTAGTTGTGCTGGACTCAGTCTGGTGGGGGTTGTTGTAGGTGTGGTCCATTAGTTCTTGGGACGAATCTTTCCCTTGTGTCTTTGGTTTTATTCATTCTCCTTTGCTCCAGATGTGGTGGGACCAGTGGAGTATCTTAGATGGCTACTCACAAGCTTTTAAGACCCCAGACACTACTCACCAAAGTAGGATGTAGAACATTTTCTTTGTAAACTATGCTATGCCACTTGAGCTAGATGTTCCCCGAGGCCATGGTCCCTAGCCCTCAGCCCAGTAACTTGGTCCCTCAGGGAGTCTGGAGGTTATCCATGAAGTTTCCATGACCTTGTATTTGTCAAGTTGTGCTGACTTCCCCAGTATTGTATACTGTCTTACCCTATACCTAAGTCACCACTTACCTATAGAGTACAGACTGTTTTTCTTATTATTACTCTCTAGACAATAAAATGTAGCAACTATTTACCTAGCATTTACATTGTATTAGACATTACAAGTAATCTAGAGATGATTTAAAGTATGGGGGAGCATGTGTATAGGTTATATCCAAATACTAGGCCATTTTATATAAAGTACTTGAGCATCTATGGATTTTGGTGTCTGTTTGTCCTGGAACCAATTCTCCTTAGGTACCATGGGGTGACTGTATACTGCACCTTGAGTTTTGAGTACCCTTATGTAAAGCCAGAGAGCTCCAGAGAGCCATTCATGCACCTCACCTGGTGGGACAGAGGCTGGTTTCCCGGCAGGTGAAGGTGTTAGGCCCTACGGGCCCCAGGTTACAGCAGAAGAGGCTGCAGCCTTAGTTGGAAATGTAATTACTTGGCCAAGGTCAGGCTGCCAACCAGTGACCCAGGCACCTGGCGAGCGTCCTACTAGACTGGCTAAATTTGCACCCATCTCTGGACCAACTGAATCAGCAAGGGCTGTACGATGGAGTGGCTGAGCTCCCAGTCGTGGGAAGAGGAAAAATCGGGAGCTGGTAGAATGAGAGTAGGTTGTTGTCTTCACACTCCCGAGGAGATCCAACATAGAAAACAGTTTTCAAAAACCATTTTCCACTTGCTAGATTTTTTTGGAAATCTGCTGTGCACTGGTTTTATTTTTAAACATCATCATCAGTTTGGACAGCAGCACAAAACTCTAAAGTTCTCCTCTTCTCCCTTCTGCCACCTGAGGGGGATCCCTGTACCTTGCAAGAGGGTCGTAGGTGTGGAGTGACGTGAGAGCGTTTCCATAGAAGGAGCCTCTCTCTGGGTCATTGGATTGTCAAGGGCAAAGCTTGGTGAAAATCAAAGATTAGTAACTGAGACACTCATGGGTCTCTTGATGTGGGAGTGTTTAGTGGATGTGCCCCCTCTGGCTGCCCCAGCTGCCTGCACCTGTGTTCTAGGGGTGGAATAGCTACTTCATTTCCTGTGGCTGGATAGTGCACCCTGACGATCCCTGGGCTTCATTTGCTGTGACTGTCCACAATGAGAAGCTCTGGGGACCTCCACCCTTCTCCAGTTCATTTTTTTCTTGGCCAAGACTTGGAGATCAGAGGAAAGTCTAGAAGTGTCTAGAAGGGTCAGAAGTGAAAACCTGCTAGCTGGACATGGGCACCTGACTGGTGAGAATTCTTGAAAATCTTTTTTATTTTTTGTTAATAATACTTTAATAATGAGAAAAATAAGCAAAAACATATCCATCCATAGAACTTCTGCCCTTAGTGAAAGGCAGAGAAATTAGACAGATTTTTTTAAATTGTGATTAAGTGAAAGTATGTAATACAAATTAATTTGGCATGTCTGCCCATCTGCAGCTCTCTCTGTTCTCCTTGCCTGGTGACAGCACACTTCTCCTTTTCATTCTATACTTGTTGTATCCTCTTAACAAGCTCCTGTCCCCTCCTCTCTACCCTCTTCTCTCTCATCCAGAAGGAGACCAGTAGGTCAGCCTCCTATAAATGCATAGAACCATAAAGCACACACACCATATGGTCGCATTCTGTCCCCGAGTCTAGTCCATTCTTGTCCAAAGAGTTGACCTCAGTAGTGTTTTCTGGCCAGGGCAGCAGCCAGGACTCGGGGCCATGCTCCCAGGGGATCTCCCCAAGCCATCAGACCATCAGCTGTGGTCTTTTAGTAGAGTTCTTGAGCTAGATGTACCTCTCTTTTTCTCATGTTGCCAGAGGGACTCACATTGTGTGCCCTGTCATGGCTGTCTTTGGTGGTGACCAGGCACTATCTGGTTCTTCTGGCCACATGTTGACACAGTCTCCCATTCACTTAGGTTCTTCTGTCTCCTGAGCTCTTTTTCTCTTGTATCTTTGTTGTTCTTGGACATCATCTGTTCCAGATGAGTTGGGACTATTTGGTGTACCTCAGATGGTAGGTTGCTAGTTTTTAAGACCCCAGAGTCTACTCACCAATATGGGGTGCTGAAGACTCTCTTAACATTAGGCTAGTTATGCCAGTTGGCCTTGATGTCCCCTGAGAGTATGGCCCCCAGACCCTGCCCCTGCTACTCTGTCCTTATAATGTTGGAATGAGATTAGAAGAGCTTTCAGGTTATGGCAAAGTCCATAGAAACAGAATGAGTGCCTGGGACATGAATAGCATTTCTGGGGCTACATGTTTGTGTTGGTCTCCTCTCTGGAGAAGGTGACGTAATCATCAATGTTTAGTTGGCTCTGAGTCCTTGAATACATCATTCCACTCGTTCAGAGTCTACTGTCCGTTCTTCTCTGAAGTGTCCCTGGCTGCAATGGTGTGGTGAAGGGAACAAACACCCTCCCCTTTGTGAATGCTCACCCCTCCACAAGAGTCTCTGGGTGGTGCGAACTGTTAACCTGATTGGCTGCTAGCTGCAGGGTTGGATATTTGAGTCCATTACCTTGAAAGAAAGTCCAGGAGTCCATGCCTTGGAAGAAATACCTGGCAATTTACTTCTGAAAAATCAGCTGTAAAAGTTCCTGTAGAGCATAGTTCTACTCTGACAAATGTGGAACCCTCTACTAACCAGCTGTATGACCCCTGGGGAAGTCTCTAAGGAGGGCTGCTATGCCTTCCTGGTGGATCTGCCGTGGAGACCACATGCTGTAAGGGCCATGTGCATTCAACCAATGGCTGGTTCCTGGCCTGCTCCCGGTAAACATCTGCTCTTTTCCTTCTCTGGCTTCAAGTTCACATATCCCACATGGGTTCTCTTCTCTTTGTTCAGTGAGAACTCTACTGGAGGTCAGACATCAGCCTCTAAAGACCTCATTATTGTAGATGCCCAGGAAAAGAGGGGAGAATACAAAGCTCCCCCTTTTGCCTGAGGAATTCCGTCTCCTCTTCTGTTTTTCACTGAATTGCAGTCTCTATTTACTACAGCCTCTCCTCACTTGATAACATAGTTAAGTTCCAAAGACCAGGTCATTATGTTTTTGCATTATGCAAAAACGGAGGATGATCATATCAGATCATAAAATGGATTTCTGTGAAATCACATCCCAAAGGGACAGTTAGGAGCCCCAGGGCTGTAATGGTTAAGACCTCAGGGTGATAACCAAAAGGGTGTCAATTAGAATGTACCAGTCCTTCCTTAGAAACACTATAGGGAAGTTCTACTCTGTCCTATAAGGTTGTTACAAGTTAGACTCAATGGCAACCAGTACAGATGATTAGGGAGCCCTGATGGTGCAGTGATTAAAGCACTGGACTGTTAACCGTAGGGTTGGTTGTGTGAAACAACCAGCTGCTCTGCTGCAGAAAGATGAGTCAGCCTGTTCTGTAGCCATGTATAGCCTTGGAAACCCTGTGGGGTAACTGTGAGTCAATATCAAGTTGATGGCAGTGGGTCTGGTTTTTCTGTTTGGTAGGAACAGTCAGGGTCAACATTTTGGACAGCATCATGCCCCCAGACCTCTCTGCACGCACATATAGATATATAGGCCAGTTCAGACTCATAGCAAACCCACGTGTGCTCACTGGGTTTCCAGTGGCTGATTTTTTCAGAAGTAGATCACCTAGCCTGTCTTCCAAGTTGCCTGTGGATAGACTTGAACCTTCAACCTGTTGGTTAGTAGCCAAGCGTGTTTACTATTTGTATCACCCAGGGATTCCATAGACACATAAACCAAAAAGACCAAACTCATTGCCACTGAGTCAATTTCAGCTCACAGTGACCGTAGACTTACAGACACTGGATATATAAATGGTTTTACGTAAATAAGATCCTACCATACAGGGACCATTTTGCCGTTTTCTTTTCTTTTTCCTTTACGGGTTTCTTTTCCTACCACCATCTTTTCTAAGATCCAGATGGTATTCCATTACACCAGCATGCTGTGATTGATTCACCTAAGCAATTAACTGAAGCCTTCCTGAGGTGATTTCCTGCTTTTGCTA
This sequence comes from Heterohyrax brucei, assembly GCA_028571685.1. NCBI lineage: Eukaryota > Metazoa > Chordata > Mammalia > Hyracoidea > Procaviidae > Heterohyrax > Heterohyrax brucei. The sequence continues at coordinate 36,259,432 of CM053140.1, forward strand.
TCACGAACTCAGCTGCATTAAATGTTATTCTGTGCATACCTTTGTGCCCCTGTCCAATGAAATTAGTAGCCCCAACCTCCCTTCTTTGTTCTTTTTAAATTAAAGTGAAATTCACATAACATGAAGTTGACCAGTCTGAAGAGTACAAATTCAGTGGCGTTTAGTACATTCAGAATTATGCAACTACCACCTACCTCTCTCTAGTTTCAAAACTTTCTTACCACCCCAGAAGTATACCCTGTATTCTTAAAGCAGTCACTCCTCATCCCTCCTTCCCTCATCCCCTGACAAACTCCAGTTTGTTTTTTTCCTCCCTGTCCTTTCATCAGAAGGTTCTCCTGAGACTAACTGCTTTTCAGAAGCTTGAGTAGTACACTGGTGAAGCACTCAGCTGCTAACCAAAAGGTTAATGGTTTGATTTCATCCAGGGTCTCTGTGGGAGAAAAGAACTTGTGGTCAGCTTCCATGAAGACCACAAAGATCAGAGCCCAGAAAACCCTATGTGGGAGTTCACACAGGAGCACTCTGAGTTGAAAATCAACTCAGTGGTATCTAACAATAACACAACAAATTGCGTTTGGGAGCCCATCCCTTTGTAAATGTCAGATTGCTTATACATGGGTCAATGACCCTGGGACCATTCTCAATTTCCTAAAATGTGGTTGTGTGCCGTCAAGTCGATGCAGACTCATGGAGACCCTATGTGATGGGATAGGGTTTCTTGGGCTGTAATCTTTACGAGGGCAGGTGGCCAGGTCCTTCTTCTCTTGGAGCAGCTGGTAGGTTCCAACCACCACTGTTTTGGTTAGTAGGCTAGAGTTTGACGACTGCTCCACGAGGGCTTCTGATGCAGAGCTAATAATCCCACATGACAGGGCTGTTGTGAGGAGTGACCAAAAACTTGGTGGTTCTCTCTAAATCCACTTTCCCTAGCAGTCTTGGGCTGTGGCCCTGCACACAAGGACTCTGGGGCCAGCTAGCCAGCTGGCTGCCATCAAAGAAGAAGAGCCCAAGGGAGGAGCCTTGGGCTAGACAGGCCTGGCCTCTCAAGCCTGCCTTGAGGTCATCCCTGTGCTTTCTACCTCATCCTCTTAGCCACCTAGCTCCCCTGGCAGTAAAGCATTGTTTTCTATTAAATGATGTGTCTGACATTTACCAAAATTTTATGTGACAATTTAGAAGGAACTGGTTGCATTAAACAGCCTTATTAATATTGCAGTAACATGATTAGGGGAACATCGTGGCCATTAGACCATAGGGCTCTGATTTACGAGTTCTGTAGCGAGGAGGCAAGGAGGTCTCTATTGACCAAAATACCTTCAGCACAAGCTGAGTTATAATTAATGAGCATCAGAGATATGTCTCTGTGATGGAGCCACCCTGCATGGTAAGGCTGCGTTCTGAGAGCTCTTTGAAAAGTCATGCATTTCCAGCTGGGAAGTATGCAGATTTAGCTTTGGGGGACTTAGCAACAAGGTATATCTACACTACCTGGCTAGCATCCTTGTTAGAGTACTGTAATGGGTTGAATGGTGTCCCCCTGAAAAGATATGTGGAAGTCCTAACCCCTGGTACCTGGCAATTTGACCTTATTTGGAAATAGTGTATTTCCAAATGCAGTCAATTTAAGATGAGGTCACATTGGGTTAGGAAATCCTGGTTTGCATAATGCTTAAATGCTACAGCTGCTAACCAAAAGGTCGGCAGTTCAAATCTGCCAGGTGCTTTTTGGAACTCTATAGAGAAGTTCTACTCTGTCCTATAGGATCAGCATCGACTTGACGGCAGTGGGTTTGGTTTTGGTTTGGTATATTGGGTTAGGCTTCTAAATCTAGGGGCTGGTATCCTTGTGAGGAGAGGAGAGGACACACAGATGGAAGAGACACAGGGAAGACCAGTGGAGGCACAGATTGGAGTTACGATCCTGCCAGCAAAGGAGTATCAAGGATCCCTAGAACCTAACAGAAGCTGGAAGAAGCAAAGAAGGAGCTTTCTCTAGTGCCCCCAGAGAGAGTGTGGCCCTGTTCACACCTAGATTTCACACTTCCGGCCTCCAGAACTGTGAGAGAACAAATTTCTGCTGTTTTAAGGATCCAGTTTGTTTTTCCACTGTTACCCGTAAGGATTTTAGTGGCTAGTCTTTTTTTTCAGAAGTAGATGGCCAGGTCCTTTCTCATCTGTTTTACTCTGGAAATTTCACTGAAACTGGGCCACCATGGGTGACCCTGCTGGTATTTGAAATACCAGTGGCAAAGCTTCCAGCGTCATAGCAATGTGCGAGCCATCTCTGCATGGCAAACTGACAGACAAGTGGTCAGAGAAAATATTGAAGTTGTCAAGGATTTCATTTTACTTGGATCCACAATCAAACAAAGCAGTAGTTGAGAAATCAAACAACATATTACATTGGGCAAATCTGTTGCAACAGATGTCCTTAAAGTGTTAAAAAGCAAAGATGTCACTGTGAGGACTCAGATGCACCTGACCCGAGATAATAGTGTTTTCAGTTGCTTCATGCACATGCAAAGGATGGAAGACAGAAGAATAATTGAGGCTTTGAGTTGTGGTGTTGGTGAACACCACAGACTGCCCATAGGACAAATAAATCTGTTCTGGAAGAAGTATAGCCACAGTGCTCCGTAGAAGGAAAGATGGTTAAGAGTTCATCTCACACACACTGGACTTGTTATCAGGATGGACAGGAAACCCTAGTGGTGTAGTGGTTAAATGCTACGATTGCTAACCAAAAAGTCGGAAGTTCAAATCCACCAGGTGCTCCTTGACAAGTCTATGGGGCAGTTCTACTCTGTTATACAGGGTTCCTATGAGTTGGAATTGATTCAAAGGAACAGGTTTTGGTTGGGATTAGGAGGGACCAGTCCCTGGAGAAGGGCATAATGGTAGGTAGAGTTGAGGGTCAGCAAAAGGGAGAGGAAGACCCTTAACGAGAAAGATCGACACAGTGGCTGCAAGAATGGGCTGAAACATATCTTTCCTGATACTACATCCAAAGTATGTGAGATGAAGTCTCACCATCCTTACTTTTAAGGAGCGCAGGACTGGGCAGTGTTTCATTCTGTTGCATATAGGGTTGTTATGAATTGGAACTGACTTAATGGCACCTGACAACAGTTTGTGGCACTTTGTTACAGCAGCCCCAGAAAACTAATAGAGGTATGATGTGGGCTGCACCCTTTCCCAGCACTCTGATGGCTTGCGCACTCTGCTGGATGTGGCAGCCCCTATGGGTGCCTGCCATGGGTGCGGCCAGTAGCCTTAAATCAGAGCCCTTAGAGGATTCCGCCTATGCAATGTCTTCACCACTGGATGGTGGGTGTTAATTTTTGGAAATAGCACTTTAGCTGGGCACGTCTTCACTGTCTTCTGAGGAGGCAGCATAGGGCAGTGAGGAAAGTGTGTGCCTAGATGTAGACCCACCTCCTCTGGGATCCCAGTGTCATCCTTAATTGCTTGTGTGAACCTGGGCAACCTGTGTAACCTCTGGGGGCCTCCGTGGCTTTGTTTGTACCAAGGAATGCTGATGTCTCTTGCTGCAGAGGGCTATTATAGAATCAGGAGGGCCAGTGCAGGGCAGGCCCTTAGCACAGGTCCCAGTTCTTGCTCAGTGCCAGGTACCAGTCAGTGTTTGTTGGAGTTTGGAGAGCCTCGTAAAGATCCTTTCTGTTCACATCCCCCTTTGTGAATGTATTGGACTCCCCAGGTGCTACAAATAGTTAAGGTACCTGGCCAGAAGATGGGCAATTCCAGCCCACCCAGAGGTGTCTTAGAGAAAAGGCCTGGTGGTCTACTTCTGAAAAATTAGCTGTTGAAAGCTCTGTGGAGCACAGCTCTACTCTGACACACGTGGGTTGCTCTGAGTCAGCATCAACTCTGTTGGTGACTGGTGGTGGCATCGTAGTTAAGACACCCTTCGATGTCTGTAGAAGACCCCGGAATAAAGGGACATGGCTCCTGCTCTCCCTACCTTCTTGGAAGGCAAATGTGTAACCAGTTGTAATAAAACAAGGAACACACAGGGAGGGCTTAGATCGAGGTCCCCACGTGCGCTAGGGGAGCACCCAGGAGGCCGTATTTTATTTCTCCTGGAGAGGAAGAGGAAATCCTGCTGGTGTAGTGGTTAAGTGCTATGTCTGCTAATCAAAAAGTAGACAGTATGAATCTACCAGGCGCTTCTTGGAAATTCTAAGGAGCAGTCCTACTCTGTCCTGTAAGGTTGCTACGAGTTAGAATCAACTTGATGCCAGTGAGTGTGGTTTTTGGAAAGGAGGAGAGGTAGGAGCAGGCGCATTTGGGATCAGCTTTGAAGAAGCAGACAGCATTTCAAACATTGAAGAAGGAAAGCAACGTCAGGCTAAGGTGATGGGCTGCCCGATAATCTCAAAGCTGATGACCTGGTGGGACTGGATCACAAGGCTTTAAAGGACATGTGCAGAAAGGTGGAAAGTAGGCTGAGCCCAGATGGTGAAGGGCTTTGAAGGCCAGCCTATGGAATTTTCTGGAGCCAGGACATGGCTCCCCAGGTGGAAGGAAGAACTCTGCAGAGCAGAAAGCAGAGTAGCCTAGAGAGTTCATGTGGGTAGTCCCACAGTGTTAAGGGAGGAAGTAGGTAGTGGTGGTGGAGGTCCAGGGCAGAGAAGAGAGGGGAAGCTTCTGAACCACCAGCCCATCTGGGCAGCACAGATGTTGACAGAGTGGGCAGGAAGGGGTAAGGTCAGTGGGTACTTGGAGTGGCAGTCACTCCTCCACAGTGACTGAACATCCCCTCCTTGTTTCTTTAGCTTATGTTAAGACCTGGTACTTGAACAGAGGGATTTTACAAGTCTGTGGAGGCTTGTAAAGAAAACAGAGTCCTTGTCCTCAAGGACTGGTAAGGTGAAGCTACAAGGTATGAAATCTTGACTTGCCAGACATGAAGCCGGCAGGTAGAGGAGAGGGAGCTGAGGGCAGAGTGGTGGAGAGGGGAGCTGAATGCCTACCCTGTTGGGGGGTGGGCTGGAAAGGGGAGAAAAAGGAAGGCAAGAGCCGAGGGCTGTAGGGAAGAAACGCTAGTGCTCAGGAACAAGGAGTTTGCTTTAGAGTCCTGATGAGATCAACTTTCCAGTTAGAATTTTCCTTTCTCCTATTACGAAACAGAATCTGTTCATTGTAGAAAACTTAGAACTACAAATGCGGTTAAAAGAAGAGAGACCCCCAGTCTGCAGACCACAGATAGCCATTTATAAAATAGTGTGACCTGGTATTCATTATTACTCTGGTCCAGCTATGTCTTTGGTGGGCTTTGAGTGGCTGCTTGGGGTCCCAAAGCTCCAAAGAATAACCCCAGAAGTCCTGCTAGAGAATTCTGGAGGGCCTTCAACCTCAGGGGCTGAGACTCAAGGCTGTTGAGGTCCACAGCTCCTGTTCAGCTAGGCCGAAGAAGCCAAGGCTGTGAGGCTGCAGAAGATTCTAGAGCTGGTGCTGTGAGCCCAGAAGAATTGTTCCTGGGCACCCCGCCCTAGGCTAGGAAAAATGTCACCTGGCCCACTCAGCTGCTCTGAACCTTGGGTTTGAAATAGCAGTGTAATGAGCTACAGCTGCACTTCTTGGGCTTTGGTGCCAGAGTTCTCCTGAAAAATTAAAGGAAGCCCTTGGCAATGAGAGAGATCTTCTGGGAGGCAGGAACCACGTTTTGGTCATTGAGGGAGACTAACAGCTCCCATTTCTGGGGCCCACAGCTTCGAGGCTGTAAGCTCTGTGACCTGTGTCTACCCTGACCATCCCTGTGGCTGAATCCATTCTTGTCTGGAGCCCTCACCAGGCCACCATTCTCCACAGAAAATCTCTTCCTCTACTTCTAATCCTGCCGTCTGGAACAGCTACTCGAATGTCTCTGCCTCATCACCCCTCCATCTGTACCAAAGGCTACTTCCCTAGTCCTGTTATTAGTCCCTACAGTACTGGCTGGAGTTTACAGTATTCCCTTGGGGGAAAACAGTCCAAGGAGAGGGCTGCAGGTCCTGGGCTTGGGTGAGGGCTGTCACTGGGACTCTTCTGCTTGGAGGCCCAAGCCTGTGGCAACTGGTTAAGAGTCGTGATTGCTCAGCCCAGGTGAAAGGCAGCAGGTAGAGTAGTTGTGATGATTTCTAGATGATTTCCAATAGTCACTCCAGCTGGAGAAGATGAAATGGAACATGAGAGCAAGACTCCAGTACAAGCTGAGGGCTAAGCCCCCTAAGGCCTGCCAGTGGTGGGGTAGACATTGTGTACCTTCTGGAAAGTCTCTCTCTCTCTGAGGTCCAGATGCTTAGTTATATGCACTCCTGCTGATGGAATCCTTCAGCAGTCAGTGTATGAAAGGAGCATACAATGCCTAGGAAGCAGAGTAGGAGCCATGCATGCACGGCCTGTCCTGGGGGGTTCCTGACTCTGGGTGCTATCAAGTCTTCACCTGGAAGGAGCACTCTGCTAGACATGACAAACCCCTGTGGGTGCCTTTTCCTGGGTGGGTCCAGGAAGAGTTGTGTGATTCAGAGCTCCCGGAGGATTCTGCCTAGGCAATACGTTCACCTGGATGGTGGTTTTTGATGTTTGGAGATAGCCAAAGCTGTCTAGGATGAGTGTGGAGAAAAAAGGCAGGTAGGAGAGATGTGGGGATGGGTACCGGTGGTTTGGTGGTAGAATTCTTACCTTCCATGCGGGACACCTGGGTTCAATTCCCAACCAATGTGCCTCAAGCATAACTACCACCTGTCTGTTGCTGGGGTCTGTGTGTTGCTGTGATGCTGAATAGGTTTCAGCAGGGCTTCCAGACTAAGACTAGAAAGAGAAGTCTGGCAAACTACTTGTGAAAATCAGCCACTGAAAACCTATGGATCAAAATGGTCTGATCCACTACTGACTGTGGGGATGGCACACAACCAGGCAGTGTTTTCCTTGCACTGTGCAAGGCGCTGCTGTGATTTGGGGTTGACTCAGCAGCACCTTTGGACAAATCTGCTGAAGGTGGAGTCAGAGACTAAAGCGATGCTGCCACGAGCTAAATTAAAGGCAGTTCTACTCTGTCTGTAGGGTCGCTATAAGTTGGAATCAACTTGATGGCAGTGGGTTTGGTTGGGTTTTGGGTCCTAAGGTGTTAAAAAGCAAAGTGTCTCTTTAAGGACTGAGCTATATCTGACACAAGCTGTGGTGTTTTCAATGACCTCATATGCACAGGAAAGCCGGTCAGTGAATATGGGAGGCCCAAGAAGGATCAATGCCTTTGCACTGTGGTGTTAGTAAAGAATACTGATGTATCGTGCACTGTCAGAAGAAAGAAGTGCCACCAGAATGTTCCTTAGAAGTGAAGATGACCAGCCTTCATCTGATGTACATCGGACATGTTATCAGGAGGGTCAGTCCTTGGAGAAAGACATCATGCTTGGCATAGTAACAACTGTGGGTGTGGTGCAGGACCTCGGGAAGTGTTTCACTGTGTTGTACATAAGGGCTGCGAGTCAGAACAAACTCAACGGCACCTAACAACAACAGCAATAGGAGAGAGTGGAGGAAGGAGGCAGGGTGGCCGCGTGGGACTGTCTCGGGCATCATTTGGCTCCAGCGCTTGTCACATGCTGAGCTCATGTGTGGTGTGGGCCAGTTGTTACAGGTTGAATTGTAGCCCCAAAGATCTGTTAGCTGTGACAGCAACCTTGTTTGGAAATGGAGTCTTTGATGCTGTCGGTTAAACTGACCTGAGACGGTACCGCGGTGGGGTAGGACCGAAGCCAATATGAGTGGTGTCCTGTAAGAGAGCAGGGGCACACAGAGACAGACTGAGGAAAGACAGCCTTGTGGAGCTGGGGTCAGAGATTAAAGTGATGTTGCCACAAGCTAAGGAATGCCTGGGACTACGAGATCCGCAAGAGATCAGAAAGGATCTTACCCTGGAGTCTTCAGAAAGAACTTGGTCCTCTGGATATCCTAAATTCAGACGTCCACTCTCCAGAACTACAAGATAATAAATTACTGTTTTTATAAGCCACCCAGCTTGTGATATGTTCCATGGGAGCCCTAGAAGTCTCATGTACCAGTCAAAGTCAAGTGTAATTTCAAAGTGATGGCATGTGGGGTAGGCAGTAATAGCTCCCTCTGTGTCAGACAAACCGGAGGCTAAATCCACGCTCCATGTTAATAATAGCGCCATGACTTTGAGTCATTTCTCAGCCTCCAGACTGGTGGCATAGTGGGTTAAGTGCTACATCTGCTAACCAAAAGGTCAGCAGTTCAAATGTGCCAGATGCTCCTTGGAAACTCTATGGGGCAGTTCTACTCTGACCTCTAGGGTTGCTACGAGTCGAATACGATTGGATGGCAGTGGGTGGGTAGACTAGGTTTGGAAACCCTGGTGGCATAGTGGTTAAGTGCTGTGTCTGCTAACCAAAAGGTCAGCAGTTTGAATCCACCAGGTGGAAACTATGGGGCAGTTCTGCTCTGTCCTGTAGGGTCACTGTGAGTCAGAATCCACTCGACAGCAGTGAGTTGTTTTTCTTTTGGTCTAGACTAGGTTTTCTGTGCTGTAAAATTGGGTTTAATAGTACCCACCTAATGGGAATCCCTATGGGTCAGTCCTACTCTGCCTTATAGGATCACTTTGAGTCAGAATCAACTCAGTGGCAATGGATGGTGAAGATCCCTGGGTGGTGCTGAGGGCTAGCCCAGGGCTTCCCTCTGGTCGGGAGCAACCCAGGTCTGCCTCTACCTGGCTTCAGGTACTGTCCCTTCATCCCACCTGCCCTGCTGGCTTTGCAACCAGAGACGTGATTCACTCCAGACTATATTTTGATGTTTTGCACTAAAGGAAAAAAAAAAAATTACTAGACAAAACAATCCTATTTTAATCCTCCAAATTCCTATCCTGTGTTATTTCTTTTATAGCACTCATCAATTTTTATTAGCTTACTTGCTTATTGACTGATTTTCTACTAGACTCTAAGCTCCCGAGGGAGCAGGTCACATATGTCTCTGTAGTATTGGGTCCCCAGTGCTTGCAGCGGTGCCTGATGTGTAGAGACTTTCAAGACACAGGTACGGGGCACATGGTTGGACCAATATTTACAAGTGACCTCTTTGAATCCACCTAGAAATTGACCTGCTCATTGTTTACGAAAGTATGCCTCTGCGATATCTCGTCTCTGTCTGTCTGCCTCAGAATAGTTCCGGATTATGGAAGGAAGAACAAAACCCATTAAGAGGCTCTCCGACATTTGAATTGAGGAAGTTTTCAACAGAACGGCTCCATTTATTGGCCTTTAGCGTACAGTCCTATTCCCTTCCCACAAAATGAATGTTGTCTTGTCTCCTTGAGAAAAATTGATTTCACCCAGGAAGGAGAATAGCAGGCTCCCCCTCCTCCTCTTCTTCTATACTTCTCCCTTTTTCTCCCCACTCTGCTGAGACAGAATTTATCTCTTAGGTAGGTGGGGGGAAAACAGGAATAATTGGACCAGAAGCTAATTCCCAGAGATTCATTGTCTTGAGAACTCCCACCAGAATGTGGGAGACTTGCCTTGAATTGCATGCTAATGATAAATGACAACTCTAACAGACCGTCACATTGAGATGTTTAGTCCTTCCTGTGAGGAGATGACACATTAATTTTCTCTTGGATTTACATTAGATTATTAATAAAATATCGGTGTTGGAATGTGACAAGTGAGGGCTGAGGAAACGCCAGGAACATTTAGGGAGCGTGGACTTTGGCCCAACACGACCCCCACACCCCGACCTACACCCCCCACCCCTGGTGACGTCTGAGGGATGCTCTTAATTGCTGTGCTTGGAGCTGGCTCTCCTAAAGCTGAGCTGCAGGGAGCACAGAGATGGCAGTTTCTCTTTCTGTCCAAGGGTACTGAATCCAGAGAAAGGTGAAGCCACCTACTCCCTCTCCCCTAAATCCCCCTTTTCTTTGCCTTATTATTGACCAAATGCTGTAAAGGATGTTTTCGGTATGCTTATGTTTAACAAAAGAGAAAAGTGTTGTTTGTCCCAGCCGTTGAGTTGCTTGATGTAATTGTTCATCTGATGAGCAGTTAGGGAGTGTTGACGGTTCAGATATTATTGTGATGGGAGGCAGGGGCAGGAGAAGAAGACATAGCCTGGGTCTGTGAGTTATCTGAGAAAGCCAAGCTTGCCAAGTATGAATGACCATCTACTTCTCTACTTAAAACCCTCCAGGTGCCTCCCATCCCCGCAAAAAAAACCAAACCCACTGCCATCAAGTCGATTCTGACTCACAGCAACCCTATGGACGGGGTGGAACTGCTCCATAGAGTTTACAAGGAGCACGTGGTGGATTTGAACCGCCAACCTTCTGGTTAGCAGCTGTAGCACCTAAACACTACGCCACCAGGGTTTCCCTTCCCATCCCGGGGGAAGAAATTCAGAATTCTCAGAGATCCTATGACGTCCCAGTCTGGCCCCTGCTTGTTCCTCGGTGATCCTCATCTTCTCTTTGATCCTCTGAGGTGCTGAATGTTTTTTCACCTAGAGCACACATATGCTGTTCCCTCTGCCTGGAAGGCACATCTCCTCACTCTTCTATTGGCTAATTTTTGCTGTCATTGATTTCTTAGCCTAAAAATCACTTCTTTGAGAGGGGTGTGTAACCTCCTGCCTGCACCTGGTGTGCCTCCCAGTGGTGCTGTCTCATTGCCCCTGTCTTGGCTTCCTTGGACTGCTGTAACAAGGACCCCAAAGTGAACAGCCTCTAAGAACAGAAATATATTGTCTCACAGTTCCAGAGGCCAGAGGTTAGAACTCAGGACGTTGCCAGGACCATGCTGTCTCTTTCTCTGAAGGTAATAAGGGAAAAGCTTTTCTTGTCTCATCCAGCTTCTGGTAGCCCCAGGCATTCCTTGTCCTTCTTTGGCTTGTAGACCCATCTCCAGCCACTCAGGTTACATTCTGCCTCACCCTACTCTGATATGATCTCACAGTAACTGATAACATCTTCAGAGACCCTACCTATTCCAAACAAAGTCATGTTCATAGATACCAAAGGGTAGGACTTCAGTATACATGTTGGGATACCCCATTCAGCCCATAACAGTACCCATGCTTTTTCTTGCTGCACTTATCAAAGCTGCCTTTACAGAGTTAATTTATGTTGTTTTGTCGAATGTTCTTGAGTCATGCTTGTGTTAAAATCCAGAGTCCTCACTTTTCCTTTACTGCAGTAAGCCAAGCCAGTCAAGTGCCGTCGAGTCAGATCTGACTCATGGCGACCCTAGGGACCAGGGTAGAACTGATCCCCAGTAAACACAGTTGTATTCTCTGGTTAATCTGAGTCTCTTAGCACATTTGGAATAAAATCTACCTTTGTTCAAGGCCTGCTCTTACCTGGGCCTAGGCTATCATCTGCCCTTTCCGTTGCTCTGTAAAGGTGGGCCTGTCCCAAGCTGTCATGTTTCCAACTGCCTCGTAGGCATGTGAAAGCTAGACAAAGGAGAACTGACACATTTAAAATGTGATGTTGGTGAAGAATAGTGAATATACCCTGGACTGCCAGAAGAATGAACAAATCTGTCTAGGAAGGAGTACAGACAGAATACTCCTTAGAAGCTAGGATGGCAAGACTTTGTCTCACTTATTTTGGACATGTAATCAGGAGGGAACAATCCCTGGAGAAGGACATCATGCTTGGTAAAGCAGAGGGTCAGTGAAAAAAAAGAAGACCCTCCGTGAGATGAATTGACACAGTGGCTGCAACAATGGCCTCAAACACAGCAATTCTGAGGATGCACGGGCCTGGGCAGTGTTACATTCTGCCCTTGCTGCTGTCTCTACTTGAAAACTCTTTTCCAGGAGCCCTCCGCCTGGTGCCTTTGCCCATCTCTGGACTTTTGCTCAGTTGCTATAGCTTTGGAGGGATCCCCTAGACTGCCTGAACCTTCTCTCTGCCAGATCCTTTATTTCCTGTCCCTTGCACCAGACCTCAGGTCTCCTGGAGGCCCTTTCCCTCTTCCCTCCTCCCTCCTTCAGCCCCACAGCTGGGTGCTGAGCAAGCCCAGGAGAGTATTCCTCTTCCTCCCCTGCTAAGACATGGCTTTGATTTCTTGTGTTACCTACAATGTCCTTAGTGCTTTCTATGAAATGCCTGGCCCATAATAGTTGCTCAATAAATATTAATTGTATAAACCACTGAATGTCATAATAGGACTTCAAGCTGAATGCCCTGGAAAGGAGTCGTTAACAAGTCCCTCTGGACTTGCTGGGAGTGCCTCCTGCTCTTCACCGGCTCTTGGAAGGGTAGCCTCTTCTCCAGAGTGACCTCCAGCGGCAATTTCTGTGAATAAAACCCTGGTTGGCAGCTCACATTTAATGATTCTTGGGAACTACAAATTGGCTCTGCAGCTGAATTCTGGAGGCTTGAGTGACCCTGCATTATGATTCTAGAGGTGTAGCTACAGAAACAGTGTTTATGGCAGCACTGGAATTGTGTCCCTGTAGCCAGTTTTTAAGTTGAGACTCCCCCCAAATTTCAAGATGAACAGATGTTAATAGCCACAGGGGACCAAAGAAATGCCTTTTCCTGTCCTGTCTGGCTGCTCCAGTCAGGCACTTTTTCGTGGCACCTTGGAATGTCCATCCGTATCTACCATGGTGTCCTTTTCCTCTTGGACCTGGGGCAAGCGTCACCTTCTTCTCCCTTCCCTGCTTTTTGCTAAGTCTCTGTGTCTGCCTGAGGAAGGACACTGGGCTGTTTGGCCTTAACAGAAACAGCTCAGTGGCACACCCTTCATGTGGCACTCAGGCTATGTGCCATACCCTGCCACGCCTTAGATGTGCCTCTGTTTGCAATGCCCCTCACAGACATTCTGGAGCCCTGGAGGTGGGGCCCCATGACTTGAGCAGTTTCCTGCTAGGCTAGACTGTTTGAGGCCGACCTGTCTTGAAGGCGTGTTGTGTGAATGGGCTGAGATTGGCTACACAAAGCGCTACATACCAGGAAATGCTGTTGTCTGGCTCTGCCCTTAGCTCAGAAAAGGAAAACCTGCACCCAGGATTCATCAAATGCAACTCCTCAGGGCTCCCGGCTTCTCGGATCTGTACATCTGAAACAGCAAGATCGAGTGCAGGCCCTGGCATCGCAGGCTTTTAGGCATATGAGTCTACCCAGTCGTTTGTTCTCTCATAAGAAAGCCTCTTTTACGATTTTCAATTTGCCCTTATTTTAATGAAAAGAAGCCAGGGTTGGGCTGCCCAAGAAGGAGCTAATCAAATAAGGCAAATTGGTGTTACCTTCTCCTCATCCTTATTATTTCTATGGCTCCAGCTGGATTTTATTATGAAAAGCAATTGGTTTTCATATCTGGTAGATTGCAGCCTGGGCTGGGTCTGATGGTCCTTTCTTCCCTGTCATTCCATAAATAGCTTGGAGTGGCCCAGTTGTGGGGACACTGAGTGCTCATGACCAGTGCTCTTGCTTCCTGTTCCCTGAATTGTGAAGACCCCATAAACAGCCAGACAAAAGTGGCAATTTGGACGTTACTAAAGCAGCCCCTTCTGATGAGATCTGGGCTGTCTTTATGTCTTCTCGGGATTCCGCTTGGCGTTCCATCAACCTTGCTGTGCCCCGCCGTCAATTATCCCTCTCCGCTGGGTTTGTGTGTGAGAGAGATAAGCCAAGGAGACATTCCTTTCCCCGATTTTTTTTTCCCTCCCTTTGTAACAGAAGGAAGAACTATGGAAACAATTTAAATCCGCCTCAAATTATCCTTCCTTTCTAGGAAGTATTCTGCCCTGAGCAACCCCCATGGTCTCTGAAAGTGCCTTCAGTCTCCGCTACTAAAGAAGAGGAGAGCCTCCCAGATGTGCCAGGGATTTGTAGTAAAACATCAGGGATGATCACTGATTCTGCCGCTACCTGCTGTGTCACCTTGGGAAAGTCACTTTCCTTCTCTGTGTCCCAACTTTTTTTATCTGTAAAATAAAGATAATAATATCTACCTGCTATAGCTATTGTAGGGACCAGTAAGGGTTCAGTGGCAGAATTCTCACCTCTCATGCAGGAGACTAAGTTCAGTTCCCCCTCAACAAACCTCGTGAGCAGCTACTACCTGTGTTTCTGTGATGCTGCACAGGTTTCAGTGGAGCTACCCGATAATGACAGACTAGGAAGAAAGGCCTGGTGATCTGCTTTTGAACATCAGCCAGCAAAAACCCTATGGATCACAACATCCTGATCTGGTACAGGACTGTGCAGAATTTTGTTTTGCTGAGCATACAGTCACCATGAGCTGGGGACCAGCTTGACAGCAGCCAGCAACAACAAGGTTAAAAACCCAAACCCAGACCTGCTGCTCTCAAGTCAGTTCTGACTCACAGGATTAAAAATGAGATGCAGATGTAAAGGGCTTTGCCTGTGTCTTGTACACAGCAAATGCTTAATAAATGGCAGCTGTTGTTGTTGTGGTTGCCACGGTTGTTATTGACATTTTGGTCTAGGCAGCATAATGCTCATGGTGCATTTAAATCAGGTCATTCTGTGTTGAAGGAATCAGAAAGAAGGACATGCACACTACAATATGCGAGCTCCATTTAAGGGGGCCATTTCTCCGTCCCTGTTTGCCCACTGGATTGGACAGCTGGCCCTGACCTCGGGAGTAGCATCACCTGCTCTAGGACTCTGCTGTTTGTGCCAGGGAGAAAAACCTTTTGTCATAGATGCTACTTACATTTGAGGTCAGACCTTGGAGGCAGTTGGCACTGTTGGAGCTTTCTTCCCCGCTAGCCAGGCCTTACTGTTGGCTTTGTGTCAAGAGGGATGGGAACAAAGGTGGCAAGGAAAGGAGGGGCCTCTGCAGGATTTTAGTCCTCCTGCCTGGCAAAAGGGCAATTTTTTTGGTGGTTTGCTAGCTAGAACTGAGCTCCTGTTTGGCACAAAAAGTTAACATGCTGGGCTGCTCACAGAAAGATTGGAGGTTCGAGTCCATCCAGAAATGGTTTGAAATAAAGGCATGGTGATCTGCTTCTGAAAGTCAGTCATTACAAACGCTATGGAGCAGTTTCACGCTCTTACATGTGGGGCTGACCAAACAGCAAGTGGTTGTCTGGGGCTCTTTAGAAGCTATTTTAGTCAGCTAGTGCTGCTCTAACAGAAATGCCACAGAGCAGATGGCTTTCACAAAGGAAAGTTCATTCTTACATAGTCCAGTAGGCTACAAGTCCAAATTCAGGATGTCCACACCAGGGGAAGGCTTTCCCCGTTGTCGGCTCTGGAAGGAAGTCCGGTATTGCATCAGTCTTTGTCTAGGGAGCATCTTGGCACGAGAACCTCAGGTCTGAAGGATGCACTCTTCTCCCGGTGCTGCTTTCTTACTGATGTGAGGTTTCCAGTTCTCTGCTTGCTTCCCTTTTATCTCCTGTAGGACGAAAGGATTAAGAGTGGTGCAAGCCATACCAGAGGGAAACTCCCTTTACAGTGGAGCAGTGAGGTGATCCTATGAAGGAATTTAGAGTCTCACCCTAATGCTTTAACATATAACATACGAAAGTCACAAAATAGAGGCCAGTCATAACATATTGGGAATCATGGCCCAGGCATGTGGCTACACATATTGGTGGGGGGAGGGGAGGACACAATTCATTTCATGACATAAGCCATCCAGATATTGCCTGTGGGTCTCCCTAGGAACTAGGACATCACCTGTTCTTAAAGGGCTGCTACAAGGCACAGATCTTGGGAATTCTATGGAGCAATCAGTCACAGGTCAACCTGAACTGGGCATATTGCACAAGATCTTCTGCCTCCTAACCAGGGTGAGAGAAATGGTCTGGCAGGAGAAGAGCTCCCAAAGAAGTCTGCAGATCGCTAGATTAGCAGGCTGGGGCTCAGTTGTTTGCATGGAGTTTGAGGTACTTATTGAAGCCCTAGAAATAGCTGATGAAAGGGAAAATAGGGGTTCTTGCAGGAGGGCCATAGACCAGAACTGTTTTTGGTACACTGATTTCTAAAGATAAACTCAGGCACAAGTAAGAGTGTCCAGATCTTTCATTTTGTGGGATTAACCTATCTTCAATTCAACCTCCAGCTGCATCATAAATACCTATTTAATATCAACAAACAAAACTTCTCAACAGCACAGCACCATGCTGATCTTCAGTTATGAATCATGTTCTATCTCCCTAATTTGAAAAAATATATCATTCCCTGAAGTGGTGGATGGGAGTATGTGGGCTCCAAGTATTCAGATACTGCCTCTCCCTGGGGTGGGTTTTCTGGCCAGGGGTGGGTTTCCGACAATGTGCCATTTCAGTGCTTCCCAAGGCCTTTGACAGTGATTACTCTCTGTAGGGAAACCCTACAAATAGGGCCCAGTCCAGTGCTAAATCGTAATTAACCATGAAGAGTAGGTATTATAGGCTAGCGCCCTGCTGGGCATCTTGTATAGAATACAATACAACGGAGAGGTAAAGTCATTTGCTCGTTTCATTGTTGCACAGCTATAGGGAGCTGAGCCAAGTTTTAAGTTGTGACTAGATCTTACTGCAAATCCCATGACTCTTTTCTCTGTTTTATAAAAACTTCCTATGACAGAAAATTTCAAACATCTAAAGTAGACAAGGGAAGGAGCTCTGATGGTACAATGACTAAGCATTTGGCTGCTAACCCAGAGGTCAAGGGTTCAAACCCATCAGTCACTCCCTGGAAGAAAAGACCTGGCAATCTGCTCCTGTAAAGACTACAGCTTAGAAAATCCCATGGGGGCTGCTCTACACTGTCATACATAGTTGCTAGGAGTCAGAATCTGCTCAACAGCATACAATAATAACAACCAAGTAGACAAACTAGTACAATGAACTGCCATGTCCTTGTCAGCCAGCTTTAATTATAATCAACCCGTGACCAGCCCTGCTTCATCTACCCTCTCCTCGTTATTTTAAAGCATAAGATATTATATAATTTCATTAGTAAATATTTCACTGTATATCTCCCAAAGATAAGGACTCTTAAAAAAAAATACTTCGTGAGCCCCATCACAGCTGTCACTGGTGGTGGCCGGGCACCGTCTGGTTCCTTTGGTCACGTGTTGATGTAGTCAGCCGTTCACATGAGTCTTTCTGTCTTCTGCATTCTCTTTCCCCCATGTCATTTTGGTCCTTGGTGATCATCTGTTGGGACAGATTGGTGTACCTCAGATGGCAACTTGCTAGCTTTTAAGACCCCAGATGCCACTCACCAGTATGGGGTGCAGAAGACTCTCTTAGCAATACGCCACTTATGCCAGTTGGCCTTGATGTCCCCTAACAGCATGGTCCCTGGACCCCCACCCCTGCTACTCTGTCCTTACAATATTGGGTTAAGATTGGAAGAGTGTTCATATTATGTTGAAGACCAGTTAAACTGATCTTCTTGACACAGAGTGGCTGTATTGTGTGTGCATTTTATGGTTCTGTGCATCTATACGATGTCATCCTACTGGCATCTTACTAGAGGGGAGTGGACAGGGTGGAGAAGAGGGGACAGGAGATCGTTAAGAGGATATGACATGTATAGAATAGAAAGGAGGAGTGTGCTGTCACCAGGCAAGGAGAGCAGTAGGAGCTGCACATAGGCAGGCATGCAAATTTAAACTGGATTGTATGCCTTCACTCAATCACCAAAAAAAAAAAAAAAAAAAAAAATGCTGTTATCACCGTAACTCTGTGTTTGTTACTGTTGTTGGGTGTCATTGAGTCTGATCCGTAGTGACCCCGTGCACAACAGAAGGCAGCACTACTGGTCCTGCACCATCCTCACAGTCATTGCTGTGTTTGAGCCCATTGTTGGAACCACTGTGTCAATCCATCTCATTGAGGATTTTCCCCTTTTTCTACTGACCTTCTCCTTTATTAAGCGTGATGTCCCTCTCCCAGGATAAGTCCCTCCAGACACCGTGTCTAAAGTAAGCACGGTGAAGTCTCACTATCCTTTCTTCTAAAGAGCATTCTGGCTCTTTTTCCAGGACAGATTTGTTTGTTCTTCTGGCAGCCCATGGTATGTATATTCAATACTCTTCACCAACACCATAATTCAAATGAATCAATTCTTCTTCAGTGTTCTCTATTTGTGGACCAGCTTTGGCATTCATGTAAGGTGATGGAAAGTCCCATGGCTTGCATCAGGTGCATCTTAGTCCTCAAGGAGGCATCTTGGCTTTTTAACACTTTAAAGACATCTTTTGCAGCAGGTTTGCCCCAAATCTCTATGCACGTATAACTGTGAATATTAACAATAATTTGAAACATCCTGAAATATCTAGTCACTTTTTACTTTTCCAGTTGTATCATAAATTCCATTTTTTTTCAGTTTGTTTGGCCCAGTACCTGGCTTAGTTATCTAGTGTAGTTTTAAAGCCACAAGCTAGTAACTTTAAAAAACAGAAATTTTCTCTGGTTATAGAGGAAGGTTCTCTCTGTTGGCTCTGGGGAAAGGTCTTTGACAGCTCTGTTTCTTGATCATCTTCATGTGGCATCTATCTTTTCCCCATTTTTGCTTGCTTGGCTGTGTATATACTGGTCTTTATATCTCAAAAGTGGTTAGGTTTAAGATCCACTTCACACTGCCAGGCCTCATTAACTGAACAAAGGAAACCCTATTCCCAAATAAGATTGCACTGATAGGTATAGGGGTTAGGATTCCAACACCCATTTTGGGGGACACAGTTCAATCCATCATGTTAGCTATCCAAGTAAGTTCTGCACATTGCAGTTGGTTGATATAGCTGTTTAAATCTATTTCAATCTATAATTACCACTCCAGTGCTCACTTGCTTGCTTTTCTCGCTTTTTGTCTGGCAGTGAATTTGCTGTAGAGAGTTTCCCACAGTCGGAATGTTGCTGACTTTATCCTCATAGTGTCCCTTACCATGTACCTCTGTCCTCTGTGTATCTTATAAAGTGGTAGATCAAAAGGTTGGAATAATTTCAAGCTCTTTTTTTTTTTTCTTTTTCAACAGCACTATTTGGTAGATCATGTTCTTCTATCAAGAGACACATAATACCTGCTTATCTCTCTTTTATGATAAACAATTAGTGGTTTTTTTTTTTTTTGGTTTGTCTGTTTTAGTATCATTATGAACTCTTGGATTTAAATGTGTTTAATATGGTTCAATCTAGTGCAATTGTTATTCATATTGATGCTGAAATGGGCCCATCTTTAGTCAGTGGTAGCCTCTTCAAGTGGCTTCTGAGTCCTTGTCATATTATTTAAAAAGTATTTGATACAGCTAACATCATGTGTTCCCCACTGACTGTCAGTTTGTCATTCTGTGGGGGCTTACATTTTGCTGTGATGCTGGAAGCTATGGCACCAGTGTTCAGATACCAGCAAAGTCACCCATGGTGGAGAAGTTTCAGCTGAGCTTCCAGACTAAGACAGTCTAGGAAAAAGGAAAACACAGAATCATTATATCTGAAACAACTGGTCAATAGTCAACCACTTCGAAAGGTAGCATGTGATCAGGCACTGATGGTACTGAAGGAAGCAGTCAAAGCTCCACTAAAAGAATTGGTGAAAAACAAGGGTCTAGGAATTGATGGACTAGCAACGGAGATGTTTCAACAAATGGTTGCAGTGCTGGAAGTGCTCATTCATCCATGCCAAGAAATTTGGAGGACAGCTATGTGGCCAACTGACCGGAAGTGATCCATATTTATGCCTCTTCTTAAGAAAGGTGATCCAACAGACTGTGGAAACTATTGAACAATATCATTAACACCACATGCAAGTAAAATTTTGCTTAAGATCATGAAAAAGTGAGTGCAGCAGTACACTGACAGGGAACTGCCAGAAAGTCAAGCTGGATTCAGAAGAGGATGTGGAACCAGGGATATCATGACTGATGTCAGATGGTGTTTTGCTGAAAGCAGAGAATACCAGAAAGATGTTTGCCTGTGTTTCACTGACTATGCAAAAACATTCGACTGTGTGGATCATAGTAAATTATGGTTAACTTTGCGGAGAATGTGAATTCCAGAACACTTAATTGTGCCCTTAAGGAATCTGTACATGGATCAAGAGGCAGTCGTGCAGACAGAACAAGGGGACACTGCATGGTTTAAAGTCAGGACGGGTGTGCATCAGAGCTATATCCTTTCACCATACCTTTTCAATCTGAGAAGTTAGACTCTGAAGAAAAATGAGGCATCAGGACTGGAGGAAGATTCATTAACAACCTGCCTTATGCAGATGACACAACTCTGCTTTCTGGAAGTAAAGAGGATTTAAAACACTGATGAAGATCAAAGACCACACCCTTCAGTATGGATTGCACCTCAACATCAAGAAAACAAAAATCCTTACAACGGGACCTGTAAGCAACATCATGATAAATGGAGAAAGAATGGAGGAAGTCAAAGATTTCATTTTACATGATTCCACCATCAATACCCATAGAAGCAGCAGTCAAGAAAATAAAAGACATACTGCTTTGGGAAAATCTGCTACAAAAAGTAAAGATGTCACCTTGACGATTAAGGTGCCCCTGAGCCAAGTCATGGTATTTTCAATTGCATTATATGCATGTGAAAGCTGGACGGTGAGTAAGGAAGACAGAAGAAGAATTGATGCCTTTGAATCATGGCATTGTAGAATGTTGAATGTACCATGGACTGCTCAAAGAACAAACAGATTTGATCTG
The DNA here is from genome assembly GCA_028571685.1 of Heterohyrax brucei. Classification (NCBI taxonomy): domain Eukaryota; kingdom Metazoa; phylum Chordata; class Mammalia; order Hyracoidea; family Procaviidae; genus Heterohyrax; species Heterohyrax brucei. The sequence goes on from CM053140.1 coordinate 36,280,092, forward strand.
CAAGAAGTACACCAGAGTGTCCCTTGGAAGCAAAGATATGCGTGTCACATACTTTGGGTGTGTTTTCCAGAGGGATCAATCCCTGGAGAAGGACACCATGCTTAGTAGAGTGGAAGGTCAGTATAAAAGAGGAAGACCCTCAACAAGATGGATTGAAATTGTGGCTGCAACGATGAGCTTACGTATGAAAAATGATTGTGGACATGGCACAGGACCAGGCTCTGTTTCCTTCTGTTGTGCATAGGGTTGCTATGAGTTCAAAGTGACTTGATGGCAACTAACAACAACAGCAACAACATCATATGTAATGGTGAAAGACTAAAGCTTTCTCTTTAAGAGCAAGAAGACAAGGATGACTGCCTGCTCTTACCACTTTTATTCAACATTGTGCTGAGGGTTCTAACCAGACAAATAAGGTAAAGAGAAAATAATAGAAGACTTCCTGAATGGAAAGGAAGGAGAGAGACTGTGTTCACAGGCAGCGTGATCCTATGTGTAGAAAATCCTAAAGACTCTACTCCCCTCATCCCAAATAACTAGAACTACAAGATCACTGGTTACTAGATCAACACACAAAAATCAACTGCATTTCTACGGAATAGAATTGAACTATCCAAAAGTTAAATTGAGAAAACAATTTCATTCATAAGAGAATCAAAAAGAATAAAATACTTAGTAATAAATTTGATTTACAGTGTGTAAAACCTGTATGTTGAAAACTGTGGAAACTTACTGAGAGAAATGGAAGACATATAAATGGAGGGACATTCCATGTTCATGGACTGGAAGACTCAGTATGTTAAGGTGGTAATTCTCCCCACATTAATTTATAGATTCCATGCAACTCCTATTAAAATTCCAGCAAGCGTTTTTTTCTTTTTTCAGAAGTTAAGTAAATTATAAAATTTATGTGGCTATAAAGAGGACCTAGAAGAGCCAAGGAAACCCTCAGTATAGTGGTTAAGCACCACAGCAGCTAGCCAGAAGTTTGGCAGTTCAAATCCACCAGGAGCTTCTTGGAAACGCTATGGACAAGTTCTGTGCTGTCCTATAGAGTCACTATGAGTCAGAATTGACTTGATGGCAATGGATTTGGTTTTTTTTTTTTATTTAGAATAGCCAAAATAATTTTGAAAAGAAGAACAAAGTTGGAAGACTTAAGAGTTCCTGATTTCAAAACTTATTGTAAATCTACAGCAATCAGGACAGTGTAGCACTGGCATAAGGATAGACAATGGAACAGAATATAAAGGCTGGAAATAGAGCCTGCTTTTATGGTCAATTCATTTTCAGCAAAGGTGCCAAGGCAGAAAGGAAGGTAGATTTTTTATTTTTTTTTGAATAAGTGATGTTAGAACAACTGGATGTTGTTGTTGTCAGATGGCTTCACGTTGGTTCCAATTCATAGGTACTCTACATACAACAGAATGAAACACTGCCCAGCCCTGTGCCAGGCCCACAATTGTTATTATGCTTAAACCCATTGTTCCAGCCACTGTACCAACCTATGTTGTTGAGGGTCTTCCTCTTTTTCACTGACCCTCTACTTTACCAAGCAACAATTGGATATCCACATTCAAGCAAACCTAATAACATGCTTAAAAAAATTAACTCAAAATTGATTACAGAAGTAAGAGCTTAAACTATTTTAAAAGCGTAAAAGAAAATACAGTGAAACCTGTAAGAGCTGGAACGCGATCTGACTGCCTTGGTTTTCTGGGTCTTGCAAGTTTTCCACTGTTGATAGAGCATAGACTTACCACTTTCCCATCACTCATTTTAGTGGGAAAAAAAAATTGAGTTATCTTTCCGTGACAGGTTTCTGCCTTACACAGGTTCTGGCTTTCGCAAGTTTTACTGTGTAAGGGAAAATCTTTGTAACCTTGGGCTAGGCAAAAAAAGTCTTAGATATGACAATGAAATAGTGATCTATCTAAAAAAAAAGATAAATTGGACTTCATAAAAATTTTAAAAATTTGCTCTTCAAAAGAAATTGTTGAGGAAGAGGAAAGACAAACCAGGGACTAGGAGATAATATTTGAATATCATATATCTAGTAAAGGTTTCTGGGAGGTAAAAGCAGCTTTCACGTGGCTAACAAAATCAAACAAAGTAACTTAGACACTTACCTTAATACCCTACATAAAAATTGACTCAAAATGAGTCATAGAAGTAAACTGTAGGTTTTCAGGTTGGCAGTTCTAACCCACCCAGCCAAGAACACCCTATGGAACAGTTCTACTCTGAAACACATGGCATTGCCATGAGTCGTAATCTACTCGACATGACAAAGAGCGTGTATCCAGACTCCCTGTAAAGAACTCTTACAGTCTAGCAATAAGAGGACAAACAACTCAGTTAGAAATGGGTAAAAGACTCCAATAGTTATTTCACCAAAGAAATTACATGAATGGCTAATAAGCACATGAAAAGCGGCTCAATATTAGTCATTAGAGAAATGCACAGTGAGATCCCACTATGTACCTAGTGCCCAGTATTGGTGAGGTGGAATGCTCACATGTTTCTAGTGGGAATGGGAAATAGGACAGCCACCTGGGGAAACAGTTTGGAAGCCTTCTTTTTATGCAGTCAAATGTGCCTGTCTTTCCTATATTGTTTCTGGAGTTTGAATCATGGTTAGGACAGTTTCCTCACTTCTACACTGAGAAGAATCTACCTATATTTTCTTATACAGCATGCATGATTTTATTATGTCTAAATCTGATCTATTTAGAATGTATGCTAGCATATGATGTGAGAAAAAGATTCAATTATATCTTTTTCTATATGCCTATTGAGTTATGTCAACATTGCTTATTAAAAAATTAATTCCTTCCCTCACTGACTTTATCATATTCTAATCTGCATATGTAAATGGGAATATTTCTGGATTTTCTATTATGTTCCATTGGTCTATTTATTTGTATGTCAATTTCACACATTTAAAATTATGGAATGTGTTCCTATCTGGCAGATCCCTACTGCTGTTCTATTATTGTGAGTTTTTTGGCTATTCAAATCCAACAGGCGCTCCTTGAATACTCTAGAGAGTAGTTCTACTCTGGCCCCTAGGGTTGCCATGAGTCGGATCCGACTCGATGGCACTTGGCTTGGCTTAATGGTTTTGATCTGCCAACAATTATTGGTAATAAATTCTTCTAGATCTAGAAAAGAATTCAGATGGAAGTTTTACAAGCATTGCAATACATTTATAAATTAACTGGAAATATTATTTTCATGATCTTAATTCATCCTAACCAATAATATGCTATGTTTTTGAATTTATTGAAATCTGCCTTTGTGTCTGTTAGATGTTCTACAGTTTTTCTTTCTAAGTTTTGGGAATTTCTTGTTAGGTTTATGCCTAGGACTTAATTTTTTTTTCTGTATGCTAAATGGAATCTTCTGTTATTCATTCACATGTATGTATATATATTATAGATATATACACACACGAATATAGATGTACATGAATATATATGCACATATATACATGAATGCATACATGAATATATATATATACACATTCATTTTGTAGGATTTTGTAGGAGTCCCCGGGTGGTGCAAATGGATAAGCACTTCACTTGTAGCCAAAAGTTTGGCAGTTCAAATCTACTTAGAGGCACCTTGGAAAAAACGGCCTGCATGTCTGCTTCCAAAAAGAAGCAAATCCCATAGAGCAGTTCTACTATGCACATGTAGGGTTGCTGCGAGTCAGAATCAGCTTCACAATGATTCACAACAACAGTGATTTTATGTCTTAATTTTATACGTACTTGTGAATTTCTATCATTTACAGTAGTTTTTCTGTTGATCCTCTGATTTTATTTCCATGTTGCACTGAGTACTTTTGTTTTGCTAGTCAGTAATCTCTCAGATAAGAGGGTTAGCTGGCAAGGGACATCCCTGGTTAGTGAAGCTTCCTTTAGTTCCTCAACACTGCTGCTGTGGCATTCTTGGGTTGTTCTTCTGAGGCTCTCATAGACTTCTAAATTGTTTGGATTCTCCCAGAAAGACTTCCTAAGAGGAGGAGTTGAGTGCAAGCTGGTTGTTTAGGAGGTGATTCCAAGAGACACCAATAGAGGAGTGGGAAAGTAACAGAGAAAAGGAAGTAATACAGATAAAAGAAATTATCATTGACAGATGCAAGAAATTATTACTGTGGGCAATCATTGCTGATAAGTGCACCGGGAGCTTGGGGAGGCTGTGTAGACCACGCTTTGGAGTTATCCAACAGCAGGACAAGGAAGCTGGGGTCTCACCTACTAAATCCCTGTTTGTCATCATGTAATGGATACATTCAGGGTGTTATTGGGCACCTAGCTAGTAGAGCAGAACTGGGGTTCAAAGCTAGTCTGGCCTCCACAGCCTGCCCGAACCACTACCCGCAGTGATAGCTCTGCAGTCAGTCAGCAGGAATCCTGCTTAGAAACTGTCTGGCTAGAGAGACTTGGTTTGCTCATCTGTAAATGGGGATAATGATAATATCTACCTCATAGGATTATTGTGAGGGTGCTGAAGAATAGATATAAAGATACAGATGTGGATATAAATGTAGGTGCTGATGTCAATATAGGTATCAGTGGAGATGCTGATGTTAGTACAGATCTTGGTGTAGGTGCTGGTTTGGGTGTAGGTGTTGGTGTGAGCATAGGTGTCAGTGTGGGTATAGACGTCGGTGTCAGTGTTGCTGTAGATGTCAGTATCTGTGTCAGTGTGGATACTGGTATAGGTGCAGGTGTTGGTTTCAGCGTTGACATTGGTGACCATGCCAATGTGGCTGTTGTCAGTGTTGATGTGCATGTTGGTGTTCTTGTAGATACTGTAGGTGTCAGCACTGGCGTAGATGCAGATGTAGAAGTCAGTGTCATGTTGCTGTGTGTAGATGTAGATATACAGACATGCATATGTTGTGCCCCGCCCGGCAAAGAGCAAGTGGCCAGAAACTGAGAGCTGAGGTATCATTGAATTGTAGGGCTTCCCTGGAGAAGTTGGTGGACTTAACCTACTCTCACTTCTATGCCTTCCTCCTACAGTCTCTGTTATCGTCTCTGTCCTCAACGCCATTCCTATTTCCCTGCTCTTCCCAGGTGGGTGTCGCATTTTATGCTGTCAAGAAACGTGAGATTCCTGCCCTTACTGGCTCAGTTTGAATGCCTCTTGTTCTTCCCGCGGCAGGGCAACCTCCTACCTTCCCTCCTTCCTTTTCTGGTCTCTGACTGGCTCTTGATTTTATCTGGGAATGCAGTACAGCCTCGTTCTCTGAATTTTGGAGCACCTCAGTCCTTCGGCAGTGTGCCTGTTCCTTCCCTTGCCATTCTTAAGGTCTCCATCACTTAGGGCAGACACAAGTTACAATAAAATCAGATTGGTGGATTAAATACTGTTAGGTTGCTTACTACTGCAAGCTGAAATGATTCCACTGATTAAAGCCATTTAAGTTGGACACTTTGGGGTTTCGTCCTGCTAAAAGCATCAGATGATAGGGCCATTCTCAGAATAGCCAAGGGTGGGTCCCCAGAAGAAGCTGCTGTGACTCAGTGTGAATGACAGTGTTTGGGGGGAATCTAGTCTCTCTAGGTCATAGCAGTTACAGTTTCAGGGCAGTTACCTGTGGTGTGCTTAGGTAGTGGTCCTGAGCACAGTGGTTGAATTTTAAACTACTTGCTGTCCAGTTTAACCCCAACTCATGGTGACCTCATGTGTGTCAGAGTAGAGCTGTGCTCCATAGGGTTTTCAGTGATTGCTTTTTAAGAAGTAAATCGCCAGTCTGTCTTCTGAGGCACTTCTGGGTAGACTTGAACTTCCAAACTTTCCATTAGCAGCTCAGCACATTAACAGTGTGTGCCAGTCAAGGACTCCCTAGTTGTACTTCAGGACTCTTCTAATGGGTCTGTTGGGGGTGAGGAGGGGTTCCAGTGCTCTGAAGATTAGTACAAGTATCTCAAGCAGAGCTGAAATGGAAAGAGGCAGGCATAGTTAGTCCCATAGGTGAGCCTACCTGCCACTTAGAAATGGAAGAGAATGGGAAGGTTTTCAGTGCAGACTTGTAAGTGGGAGACAAATGCCATCAGCTGACAGCATTGTGACAAGCGCGCAGAGCTGTTTCCCGATTGTTTTAGTCGGTTCAGACTTAGGGAGGAAACCAACACTGACACAAACCAATTGCACAGTGATGGGGAAACAATAAAGTGTTGGGAGTTGCTGTTGAAAGTCTATAATTTCCAATGGAATTGCTGTTTAGTCATCATATGGCAGCTGAATGACATCGTTGGGCTGGGTGGGAGCTACAATTAGCTGCTGTCACCCTGGCATGATTTTTTTTGCTCCACAGACAATGGAATATTAAGACATCAATAGCATCCTGTTCTGTGCCCAATTGTGAAATGGCCCATTGTTGAAGGGAAACAGAAAGTGGGAGGCTCCTGCTTCGAGGAAGGAGGGCTGACTGATCTTTTCTTCACCTCTCCTGTGGCAGAGAATCCTGTAAGCCAGCTCGCATCAGAAGCAGCCACTTTATTTGCCTTACTTGTGTAAAGAGCTGTCTCACCTTGGCCAAGAGTGAGATAGAATGACTCTGCTGGCCTTGTGGGTGTACAGAATCTTTTGGCGTTGCTTATTTTGCAACTATGGCTGCTCACCAGGAAGTCGGCAGTTGGAATCCATCAGCCCTTCTTGGGAAACCCTATGAGGCAGGTCTACTTTCGTCTGTCCTTTAGGGTTGCTAGGAATCAGAATCAATTTGAAAGCAATGATTTATTCTGCACTTAGCATCCAGGGGCAGAGTAAGACAGAGCTGGCCATGGGGTGGGCAGTGAGCTATTTGCTTTCAGAAGAATCTCTCTTGGAGGTTGGATCTGCCCATCTCTGCTGAACCTTGACTTTGAAAGCGATTTATCAGAACCCTTGCCCCCAGCTGCCTGATGGAATTAGTTCTTTCCTTCTTTGGTGTTCTCAAACCAAAAATATAGGACCACACATAGCCATCTTGCTCTCTGTGATTGGTGCCTGAATTCTTTTTGGAAAGTCCAAGATTCTTTCTGTTTGTTCTTTGAAATGGCACAACAAGGGACATCCTTCTCACTTAGCAGGCAGGAAATGATTTTCTTAAGATTCTATGGCTGTGGACTCAATAGACAAATTTACCTGGCAGTATCTGAGCCCTCTGACAGTTGAAGCCCAAATGGGAAAGAATAAGGTACTTAGCTCGCTTGAGAAGAAGAACTGGAGACAGTGTTCCATATCTAGCGGTAATCTAAATGCAGGCAGTGAATCAAGAGCACTTGGACTTCACGACTGGCTCGTCCATTGGTCTGTTCTTAACATAGTCATCTAGCGTCTGTGTTAAACTTATTTATTTCCTAATGCTGGGTGATGGATTAAAAAGATGTGTAGAAAATCCTTCTACAAGAGATAAGCTATTGCAGGCTGCCTCAACCCCCACCCCCAGCTCTTTTTGCTTTTTCTCTGTTTTGCCGACTTTCCAGTACACAGCATGAGCCCCCACGTCGTATATCCTGATTAGACGGTAGATATTACTAAGGGGATTTTTTTAAGCCTATCATTGACACATTTAATTCATTAGGTACCAAATCCACAAGCAAATTTTGGCTGGCCATAAAACACGGTTAATCCAGGGAGCAGCAATGAAAGGTGGAAAATTATGGTCCCGCAAATGTGGAATATTGCTTTTTCTGTAGAGACTTTTACTGGCCTGCGATATCTTTCTTCATAAATTTTTCTCCTGCTTGGCTCTCTTGGTAATTTAACCATTTGTTGTTTCCAGACCACAGAATGGCTCTATGATACTCTACAACAGGAAGAAGGTGAAATACAGGAAAGATGGCTATTGCTGGAAAAAGAGAAAAGACGGGAAAACGACCAGAGAGGATCACATGAAGCTGAAGGTCCAGGGAGTGGAGGTAAAGACCGGACGAGGTCCTCTCGTTCCCCGAATGTCGTGTCCTGAGGTCAGACAGAGAATGGAATGCTTCGAAGTAACGCAGTGCCAGTCCCCTCTGTCTGCAGAAGTTTTGTTTGCCAAGACCCTGTTTTGTTTTTTCCTAATTTCTTACCCTGTGATCTCCACTCAGGTTTTCAATGAAGCTGGATTTAACTGATGAGCTCATGTTCTAGGGAGTCACTGGTGTATAGATGGAGGTTTGCAAGGTTCCTGCAGAACCATTTATTGTGTTTGTCACAGAAGAGACTCTGGGAGCTTGTAGAGTTGTGTTTGTAGTCACCCAGGAAAAGACCACTGTGGTGTACGCAAATTTCCTCTTGAGGTGACCCTGATCGACCTCTGCCGAGTGGTTCCTTAGGAACTGGTAATTCTCTATCCAGGGCCTGGCTTCCCTCCTTCAGCTGACAAACTCTTCAATTTCCTTTGGGGTATCTCAAGTTCAGAGAGCAAGCAGATGTTAAATAGCATAATGAGGTGTGTGTGATTTTGGCAGGGCTGGGGTAAAAATGCATGCTACAGACAACATCTTGTGGTCTTGTGTACCCTCTAGAGTTTAGTCCTTGGGTGGAGACTGTACCAGAGTGTAGACTGGTTTATTTGCTTTGGTTCCAACCCCCAGGGCTGTCAACTTTGGACAGCCACTGAGAAATCCCTTCAGTTGCTCTTCTCCGTCATCCAAGGGCTTACCGTGTGTCACAGTGTTAGAGGGAAAGGATATGAATCGTGCTAATTTTGGGCCTGCTAATTAGTGAGCACCTACTGTTCTGCCTTTCTCACTGACCGGTATGAAAGGATCTTCCCCGGAGGCTGGCTGTACTGGGCCAGAACCTGAGAAGCTTGAGTGTGATCCACCTGGTATTTCAAGCAGGCCATAGAATCTGTGGGTGTACTGGACCCTCAAGAGTGCTGTGATTGAGAGCTAGGACAGTAAGCCCACTTGAGCTCGGTGGATTGTCCTGCCTTACTGACGTCCTTTGAGATGCACTTTGTCATTATGTCTTTTTCTATATTAATCATGTGCTTTTATGGCTGTTAAAAATAGCATCAAATGGCTTTTATTATATTACCCTACAGAGAGAGATAACTTTCACTTTATGTGCTTTTTTTTTCTTTTTGCACCTAATAACAATGCTTTATGATGATGAACAAAGGAAAGCCTCTGTATGAGAAAACTCCAGTTCCCTGCCTTCTCCAGTGCACCGTATTTGCACAGCAGGGTTTAATTGACTGCATGGAACATTAAAATGCAGATTACCACAAACACGGCTGCTTGGAACCACCTCTAGGACTGTGACCATTGATTGCGCAAATATATTAGCCGGCGTTGCAGGGAGCCGAGGGAGGCAGGGCGCCGCTCTCGGGGAGTGGGACACTCATCTCCCCCGATAAAGTAACAATCATAAAAAGTAAGGAGAGAGCATGCATGAGGTCAAAGGAAGAGGAGCTGGGTGAACCTGGCGCTGACAGCCTGCGGGAGAGGAATTCACTGGGAAACTGCAGCCAGCAACCCCCATGCCTGAGGTCCCAGCGTATTTCATTTTTAGTAATACGTAAATCAGGAACTTTGGGTCATAAGTAATAGCGCAGGGCAGAATTCCTCCCCCGCAGTGGCTCAGAAGACCAGGGTAGGAAAAAAACACGCAAAACCACAGAGTTCATTTTCTTCCCTCGTGTTGTAAATTAGAATTGTCATGGAGTGGAATCAGGATGATTTATGGCTATTTTTAGGCTGTGTTTATGTTTGGAGTTATTTGTGGCTCTCATGCTTACAGACTAACATGCAGACACATGCGAGGGGGTGGTAGGGTGCGAGGGGGTGGTAGGGTGCGAGGGGTGGTAGGGTGCGGGGGGTGGTAGGGTGCGAGGGTGGTAGGGGCCGTCTAAACATGGAGGAGGGAATTCCGCTAGATGGCGAGGGGTTTCCGGGACGCTCCAGGAAAAGGGCTTGGACAAGCCTGGGCTGCGACATGAGAGTTGCTTTCAGCTCTTGGAGAGCAAGGGCACAAAGGCAGAGTGTTGTTTGCTGTGTGGTGGCTCTCCCCATTGAGTTCACGGGACAGATTATGCCTTGGCCTTAAGGCAGGGTGGGCAGCTGAGGACCATCCCCCTGGGAGATGTCCCAGGAGTCAGTTGGTAGATATGGCTGGTATACCCACTCTGTCCAAGCCCTACAGTGTCTGCAGAGAAAAACAGAAACCAATCGTGTTCTCTGCCCACACAGACTCTAGTTAAACAGAAGAGACAGCTTTGTCCATTTTTCTGGAAGCAGACCTTTCCCCCACGAAGTGGCTGGACGAGTTCAAACAGCTATACTTGAAGTTAGCTGCTGAGTGCTTAACTAGCGGGCTGCCAGGGCCCCTCACAGCCAAGAAAGCCCTGTGCAGCAGTTCTACTCTGTAACACTTTGGGTCACCATGAGTCGGAATCATCTCGATGAAAGGGGTATTTTTTTTGGAAGTATGATTATTTTTGGTTTTATTGGACATGACCAAAACAGCCCTCTAAAATGTCTGTACAATTATAAGCCCACCAGCACTGGAGTTTATCTGTTTCCCCCTCATCTGCTCGTATGTTGATGGATGAAGGATGAAAGACGGCACCCCTTTGGAGTTGAACTGGAAATCTCAGTTGTTAGAGATGAGAACCCATGGAAGTTAATGAAAGTCCTTTGCTGTGAATTGTGTGCTGTGGGATTGAATTGCCTAGCATGGGCATGATTTGTAAACAGCTCTGCAGACAGACTTCTCAGGCGAGCGGCTCTGCACCTCGCCGGCGTTCCGCCAGTATTAGCTTTGATCTGGATCAGCGGCTGGAAGGACGAGCAGGGACAGTGAAAATTTGGTCTTTTCCACCTGGAAAACAGCGATGGGGATGTGTACTGGGACTTTACATGTCATGGGTGAATGGGACTTCTGAGTCTGAACCCTGCTTCTTTCTCCTTCAAGCCAGGAGTGCCTATTGACTTAGTACCCGCATCACACAGGCACAGCACCAGACAGCTGCCCTGCTGCTGGGTGAGGCTGACAATGAGGCACACAGTTTGGGCTCTGTGATTTTGCAGTTAGCTCAGTTCAAGGGCATGATAAAGATATTTGGATCTACCATTTAACATATAACTTGCTGTAAGCCTTCCCCCAGGCCAGGAAAACATTCAGCCCTGTTCAAGGAACAGCTTAGAGGTATAGCTGCTTTTGTTCTCTGTGGCTGGGGCCCCAGATACACAAGGCAACTCAGAGACACATTGATTTTCTCAGCCGGGCACAGGATGGAGGCAGCTGCTTTTGAAGCTGATGAGCTGTTAGTTCCGTGATTGGTTGTCTTGTCTGTAAGCCAAGGAGAAGCTGGCTCAGTTAGGTTTCCAGTGATGCTGGGCTCTGTGGTCAGGAGGTCAGGCACGACAGGAGTTGGCAGGGAGGAAAGAGAAGGTGGTTGTGATGTTGACTGTTTTAAGGTTGAAATCTCAGTATGTCTCAAGTTGTTCCCTTATGCAGATTTCTGCCTGCCTCCTTGGTGCCTCAGATGGTGGAGGGAATTCGGGGATGGGAGATTTCCTGAGAGCAGACGGCCAAATCTCGAACATCCCCAAACCTCCAGCATGGCCTCAGCACGGGGGTTTCTGAGCCAGTGAATCTATGAAAGTTGATGTTTTTCTCTGGAACAAGCTGGAGAAGTGACTTTCAAGTTCACTGTGTTTGTCTCTGGCCCCAGAAGACGTTGAGACTGTCTTATGTCTAGTCCTCACACTTCCCAGGTTGGAAGTGTTGAGGTGTAGCTCAGAAACCAGGCCGGCCTCTGTCTGCCTATCTTCCTGACTTCTTCACAGTTGGGATCCCACATAGATAGGAGGCAACACACAAGACAGTCATAGGCTTATGAGTCCCCTGTATAGCCACCCACTGGGTGGGGGTGTACCAAGTATGTTATCTCATTTAATCCTCCTAAAAGCATCCATGCAAAGTAAACATTACTATACCCATTCTCTAGATGAAGAGGGAGACTGATGGTTCAGTGGCAGAATTCTTGCCTTCTGTGTAGGAGATCTGGGTTTGGTTCCTGGCTGATGCACCTCATACACACAAGATACCACTTGTCCGTTAGTGGAGGCTTGCTTCCTATTGCTAAGATGCTGAACGAGTTTCAGTGGCGCTTTCAGACTAAGATAGACTAGGAAGAAAGGCTTAGTAATCTCCTAGAAAATTCACCAGTGAAAACCCTGTGAGTCACAGTGGTCTGATTCTGCTGGGAATGGGGCTACCATGAGTCAGGGGGCAACTTGACAGCAGCTGATGACAGCAGCAACGCAGAAGACGTGATCGAGCCACTGAGAGAGTTTCACTTGCCGTAAATCAATGCGAGAGCTGACACCTAAACCCGGATCTGCCAGGTTCTCTAATTCAGGCCCTTACCCTTGAGTCAGTTGCTTCCTAAGCACTCCAGTGGGGTCTATTGTTTTTTTTGTGTGTCATGTCAACACATTTATTAAACACATGCTTTTCTAGTTACCAGTTACAGAATGCTTTCTCTCTACTGGCATCGTGGTGGGTATTGAGGGTAAAGTGACAATCAAAAGAAGACACAGTCCCCACTCTCTTGGGAAGGCAAATGTTCACAGTGGTTGTCTTTGGTTTCAGAGGCTTTTGATGCAGGGTGATGAGGCTGTGGCAGGCCAATCACAAAGCCCGCTGCAGAACACCTAGCAAGGGTACCTACAGAAGACTTGACCTGAAGGAAGTGGCCTAAATGTATGGAAGCTAAGAAATGATGGGAGCTACTCAGGTAGTAGGGCTGTTGCTGTTGGTGGTAGCCATCAAGTCAATGGCAACCCCATGCACAACAGAATGAAACATTGCCCAGACTTGGGTCATCTGTGGCTACTATCTCGTTGACAATTTCTCTTGTTTTTGCTGACTTTCCACTCTACTAAATACAACATCCTTGAAACCCTTATGGAGTAGTGCTATGGCTGTTAACCAGAGGTTGGCAGTTCAAATCTCCCAGGTGCTCCTTGGAAACTCTATGGAGTGGTTCTACTCTGCCTACAGGGCCACTGTGAGTCAGAAAGGACTTGATTGAAGTGGGTTTGTTTGCTTGTTTTGTTTCTAGTGATTGGTCTTAGATAGGGATGGGAAATAGTAATGAACACTGGTAGAATCTGTTGAAAAACAGCTAACTCAAATTTAAGCCACAGGTGGCCCAAATTATGACATATCAGTATTCCTCCCAGTAGATGCACTTTGTGGTGTGGGTCCTGCCCCTGGGACTAACAGCCTGTCATTGTGCAGAGGCCTCTGGTTCCATTGCATGGCATGTGGGTAGCACAGGCAGAGCCATCCATCTGCAGAGTCCATTCCACAGTGGACAGGAGACCCTTGGCCTGAACCATCTGCCTGGCAGAACTGTCAGTCATCACCACTGACTGGCATTTCCAGCAGCAAGAAGAAAGTTCATTTTAGTTTTGCTGACCTGCCTGCGCTGCCTAAAAAGAATGAATAGTTTCCCCGACTGCTTGATTAACTGCTGCGGAGCGCCAAGCCCATCATTAGAGTGGCAGCCGTGATAACAAGGTTGTGTGTTTGGACGCGGCCTCATTAGGAGAGACGTTCTTTATTTGGACACTTAGACCACGTATTAACTAAAGAAGGAAAGGAGGAAGAAAGCGCCTATTTTCAAAGTAGAAATGATATTGTAGTTACTGCATTAGAAATTAACAGGGCATGAAATAACTGTCGGCCTCGGGGCAGTGCCAGATCATTTCAGCTCTGCTTGCAGCCATAAGATAAATCGGTATCTTGCTTGTAGCTGATGGGAAATATTTAAAATAGCCAGCCATAAACATGCACGGTGCCAAGTTTGGGTGTTAGGAGAACAGCGCCGAGGTGATAAGGGGGTGGTGAGCTGGCTAATGAAACAGTGGGCAGCAGAGACTCACAGGGGGCACACGGGCTGCCATGTATTTAAAAAAAAAAGTTATTGTGGCAAAATACGTATAACATAAAATCTGCCATTTCAAACATTTGTAAGTGCTTTTATTCAGTGACATCAATATTTTCACAGTACTGTGCAATCCTTACCACTCTCCACTACTGAAAGGTTTTTTTTTTTAAAAAAAAAACCACACCCTACTCCCTGCCTCCAAATGGGAACTTGGAAACCCTGGTGGCATAGTAGTGAAGAGCTATGCCCGTTAATCAAAAGTTTAGCAGTTCAGATCTACTAGGTGCAACTTCAAAACTCTGTGGGGGTAGTTCTAGTCCGTCCTAAAGGGTCACTGTGAGTCAAAATTGACGCGATGGCAACAGATTTGGTTTTGTTTCATTGAAAACTAGGAGCCAGTTAAGTAACAATTTCTCATTTCCCTGTCCTCCAGCCCTGATAGCCTGTGATCTGCTTCCTGTCTGTATGCACTTGCCTATTCTAAATATGTCATCAAAGTCAACTCTCCTTTTGTATCTGATTTATTTGACTCAGTGTCATGTTTCCAAAGTTCATTCATGTCATAGCATGTCTCAGGACTTCATTCTTGTTATGGTTGAGTAAGAGTCCACTGTATGAATAGATCACATTTGTTTATCCACTCGTCTGTTGATGGGCGCTTGGGTTATTTCTGCATTTTGGCTATTGTGATTAATACTGCAGTGAATGCTAGTACACATATCTCTGAGTCTTTGTTTGCAGTTCTTTTGGACATAGGTGAGGTCCAACAATTAAGTCCATGAACTTAATTGCTCTAAGTGCTACATACCTCATTGCTGAATATCACGAAGCTATGCATTGACGGCAGCCCCTGCTCCACCTTCAAAGCAATTTTGCAACTTTTTCTGGAATGACCGTTGTGCACGGTGGCATGGTGGCAAGTTTGTGAACTTAACTGTATAGTTGTCTGTAAGGGGGTTTTTAGCCATAAACAAATAACTGTGTTGGAACAGCCTCCCTACTCACCTGATCTGGCCCCCAGTGACTTTTCTTTACCCGAAGATAAAGCAAATGTTGAAAGGAAGACATTCTGATGACACTGAGGACATTAAGAGTAGTACAACAACAACTCTGATGGCCGTTACAGAAAAAGAGTTCCTAAATTGCTTTGAAGGGTAGACTAGGCACTGGTGTTGGTATATAGCTTTAGAAAGGGAGTCCTTCGAAGGTGACTGTAGTGATAGTCAGCAATGAGGTATGTAGCACTAGCACTTCTTCTAGGATGAGGTCATGAATTTAATTTTCAGTCTTATATGTAGAAGTGGAATTGCTGGATCATGGTAATTCTGTGTTTAACTTTTTGAGAAACTACCAATATTTTCCAAGTCAGCTGCACCATTTGAAGTTCCTATCACAATGCACAAGAGTTCTAGTTTCTCCATGTACTCATCAACACTTGTTAGTTTCCATTTTTTTAGTAATGGCCATCTCAGTGGGTGTGAAGTGGGACTATCACTGTGGCTTCTGCCATGTACTTTTTATGCAAAATTTGTGTTTTTTACTGTTAGCAAGTAATTAGATATCTTTGGTCAGTGGACATATTACTTTACTTCCCTCCCCTTTAGACTTACCTTGTGCCCACCTGTTGATACTGTATAACTTCCTTCATCCAGAATCTATTTTTTTCTCCTTTGTAGACCAAGAATGTCTTGGCCTTGTAACCTCCTATCTTTCCATATCTGACTCTTTCAGAGTATCTCCTCTGATTTTCCCCTGTTAGAATTATTTCCCTCTCTTAACTTCAATAGCACTCCATCTATAGCTTTCTTTGTATTAACTTTGTGCAGTTTAATAAAGATACACTAAGTAGTATTTTGTAGATGCAAAGGAACCTGTATCTGGTATCTAGATACTAGATAACTTGTTCTTGTGAGCTGTCATTGACTCATGGTGATTTTGTGCACAATGGAACCAAATACTGTCCGATCTGGCAGCATCCTTGATGATCTGTTGCAGATCAGACCGCTGTGCTCCAAAGAATTTTCATTGCCAGAATTTCAGAAGAGAGTAGCCAGGCTTTTCTTCCTAGCCCACCTTAGTCAGGAAGCTCCACTTAAACCAGTTCAGCATCGTAGTAACACACAAGCCTCCATTGGTAGCTACGCATGAGGTACATTGGCCAGGAATTGAACTGGGTCTCCTGAATGGAAGGTAAGAATTCCACCACTGAACCACCATTGTACCCAGATAATCTATTAGGCTTGGGTTATATAAAACCCAAAACCAAACCTACTGCCATCAAGTCGGTTCTGACTCATAGCAACCCTATAGGACAGAGTAGGACTGCTCCATAGAGTTTCCGAGGAGAGCCTGGCAGGTTTGAACTGCTCACCTTTTGATTAGCAGACACAGGACTTAACCACTTTGCCACAGGGATTTAGATTATGTAGAGACAAAGGAAACACAGAGTCACATTTGAAGAACACAGCTGCTATTATTAGGTGCTGTTGAGTCTGTTCTGACTCACAGTGACCTTACGTACAACACAACCAAACACTGCCTGGTCCTGCGCCGTCTTCATGATCACTGTTATGTTTGAGTCCATTGTTACAGCCACTGTGTCAGTCCATCTCCTTGAAGGTCTCCTTCTTTTTTGCTGAACCCCTATGTTACCAAGCATGATGTCACCCTCCAGGGACTGGTCTTCCTGATAACATGTCCAAAGTATGTGAGGTGAAGCCTCACTGCTCTTGTTTCTAAGCGGCATTTTGGCTCTCCTTCTTCCGTGACAGATTTGTTTGTTCTTTTGGCAGTCCATGGTAAATTCAATGTTCTTCGCCAACATACAGAAACATAAAACTGATCATTTCAATATGATATGGTAATTATTCAAACAGATTTTAGAGTGTTCAAACTTATTTTATCCCCTCTCTTAAGGACAGGATCTGGTCCAGTACAGCCCACAGGGCCTTGCAGTTTAGCCAGCAGAGAGATCTGCTGAATGAGTAAATGGTTTCACAGGTACCCCCTCATTTCATCTTTACCCCAACCCTGTGACTGAATCATGGCAGATATTCACATCCCAACTGGTCACACATCTGGGACTGGAACCTAATTGCAAGTTCACCTTCAATTGTGGGGTTGCCTCTTCTGTCTGGTGTTGAGCACTGGTGGTTCATGGTGCCCTCGTCTCATTCCATTTCCAGTGGAGAGAGTTGGTCTGCTCAGCCACACCTGTCCTCTGACTTCTAATGATCTGAATCTTTGTGCAGCATTCTGCTAGCAAACCAACAAGTTAAAATTTAATTTCCTGCTACCTGGATGTATTTTGGTAGAATCAATTCAGAAGATCAAATCCATAGTCTTTCCTTAATTTCTAATTACTTAGCATCCCCAGTGACATGTCTCTACTTAAATCATATAATTAAAAATTTAACTGATAAATAACATCAGGCTAGCTATGTTTTGAAGCAGCAACAGTAAACCTTTATTGCTGACATTCCACTGGGATCACAGAGGGATGGCCAGAGTATGGGTCTTGCTTCCTATTTCTAAGCCTCTCTTTCCTGGCTACAGTTAGGTAACAAGAGCAGCAACCATGACCATGTCAGTTATCATATGCTTACTGAATATCTGCCTCCTGTGCTCCTCCCAGTGTGGACATCATCTCATTTCATGACTTTATAACACCTCTGTTACATAGGTACTGTTATTTTCCCTGAGGTCCTTGGGTAGCACAAAAAGTGTGCACTCAATTAC
Source organism: Heterohyrax brucei (assembly GCA_028571685.1). Classification (NCBI taxonomy): domain Eukaryota; kingdom Metazoa; phylum Chordata; class Mammalia; order Hyracoidea; family Procaviidae; genus Heterohyrax; species Heterohyrax brucei. Next base: position 36,297,727 of record CM053140.1, read on the forward strand.
TAATGGAAATTTTGGCAGTTCAAACTTACCGAGGGGTGCCACAGAAGAAAGGCCTGGCAATCTGTTTTCTTAAAGATTGCAGCTAAGAAAACCTGATGGCTCAGTTCTACTCTGTACCACATAGATCTGGCATAAATTGGAATGACTCAGTGACAGTGGATTTGGTTTCCGATCTTTGGTTATTTTTGTACCCATTTTTGCAGAAGATGCAATTATTTTCCAAGGGGTTAAGAAGCTTATCAAAGGATAACTAGCTGGTCAGTGACAGAGCCAATATACCTTCTTCCTACATCCATCTGATTCCAAATTCCCATTTTCCTAATCACTGTATCGCAGTGCCTCCCAGAACATCATAGTTCCCAGAAGGTGTGTGCCTTAAGTCCATAGTCTCTGGGAAAAAGTGTTTAATGTGCATCACCTTGCAGCCATGTGCGGGTCTCAAATAACACCGGGGACAAGGCCTTTGTAGCAGCGATGTGAAATCTCTAGTTGGTGCAAATGGTGAATACACTCGGCTGCTCTCTGAAAGTTTGGTGGTTTGAGACCTTCTGTTTTACCCAATGTGACATTCTCATGCGATGACTATAAACCCTGATGGCACCATGGTTAAGTGCTACATCTGCTAACCAAAAGCTTGGCAGTTTGAATCCACTAAGTGCTCCTTGGAGACTCTATAGGGGCAGTTCTACTCTGTTCAGTAGGGTCAATATGAGTCAGAATCAGTTCCATGGCAGTGGGTTTGGTTTTGGTTTTTCTGATAATTAGGAGTCCTGGTGACACAGTGGTTAAGATCCTGGCTCTTCACCAAAACATCAGCCATTCAAAGCCACCAGGCACTGCTTGGAAACCCTATGGGGGCAGTTCTGTTCTGTCCTATAGGGTCACTGTGAATAGGAATTGATTCAACAGCAAAGGATTTTTTTTTTTTTTTTCCCATAGCAATTGGTCTTTTCTTGATGCTCTGTCCAAAGTGAGTTGGGTCTTGCCATCCTCATTTCTAAGGAACATTCCAGTTGTATTTCTACTAAGACAGATTTATTAGTTCTTCTGGCCACCCACAGTGTACTCAGTATTCTTAATCAACATACTAGTTTGAATGTATCATTTCTTCTTCTGTCTTCCTTTTTTCTTATCTGGCTTTCACATGTGTATGAGGAGATTGGAAAGGTCATAGTTTGGGTCAAGTGCACTTTAGTCTTCAGAGTGACATTTTTGTTCTTTAAAGCCTTAAAGAGGTTTTTTGCAACAGATTTTCTTATAGATGTTGGATGTTACCCTGGACCAGTTCTTGCAGAAACCAACAAGGCAGCAAGACTGCTTGTAAGTTGCATCTGTACCAAGGACAGTGGATGGGATTCTGGGTTTGACTTGGCCACTGGGCTACACATGCTCTCAGATGGCATGAACCCACACTGTCTGAGGGATAGCATCCCTCCCTGAAGGCAGCCCAGGTGGTGTCCTCCAGCTCACCACCCCATAGCAGATACCACAAAGCTCTACAGAGTCTATTTAGCTTTGGGTAAGAAGGACACATTCTTTATAGCATCATTTCAAAGGTATTAGTGTTGATTGGCAGAGTTCTGCAGTGAAACAAATAGTTAACATACTCAGCTGCTTACTGAAAGGTTGGCAGTTCGAGTCCACCCAGAGGTGCCTTGGAAGAAAGGCCTGCCTATCTACTGCTAACAAATCGTCCACTGCCACTGGCATGGAGCACCATCCTGCTCTAACACACATGAGACAGAACTGACTCGATAGCAGCCGGCTTGGGTTTTTTAATGATTGAAATGAGGGGCTTCCAATGGTCACCAGGCCTCCCTTCCTCTCTAATTCAACCAGTCAAAGGGAAAGAGAACCCTTCTCCTACATTCCTCCAGCCCAGGAATCTGGCTCCATCCAGGCCATCTAGGGGCTGTGAGATGACGACATGGTAGCCCTCTTGCTCTCTACTTCAGTGGCTGGGAGTTTGTCTCCAGGTGTCCTGAACACCCTACCTGACTTGCTATAGCTCCGTGGCTGTGAATATATCCTAGTCCTTTCACAGCACCTTTCATCATCCCATCCATCAACCACTTAGGGGTTCTTCCAGTTTGAGTGGCCCATATCCATTTGCCATGATGCTGCCACTTGAAGACTTCCAGGATATGCTCACTTGGGCATGCTGACGATCTGTGCACACACTCTTGCCAGGTGGGTTGCCAGATTTGGTGTGCCCACATGCGCGCCTGTGCAGACACACACACACACACAAAATCAAGAAATTCTAAAATGCCCAGTTTAATCTGAACTTCAGATAGCAGTGAATAATTGTTTAGTGCAAATATGTCTCGTCAACATTTAGGGCACACTTATACTAACATACTATTTGTTATTTATTTGGAACTCCTATTTATCTGGGTATACTACATTTTATCTGGCAAGCCTCTGACTACTGGGGCAATTCCCCCTGAGCCTTTTCAGGCAGAAAATTGTCTGCTTGGAGTACTGGTCTCAGGGAAGACACAAAGAAGTAACATGGCTTATCTCCAGACAGGCGTTTCCCACCTTGCAGACCAGTCTATATTGTACACCTAATTCCAGGTATCATTTGCTATCAATGCCAATAATAGTGTTGATATATAAATTTGTTTTCTTGTATTTTTGAGACTATCACAGTGCCCCTTCATGTTTGTAAATTAGGATCTTCTCAAAACACAGTTTTTAGTGTGCTCTTTGAAGTCAGAATCTTTTAAAAATATTTATTTTTGGTGAAAGTATGCAGAGCAAAACATACTAGGTCCGACAAGTTTGTAAACTGAATTGTTCTAAGTGCTACATACCTGATTGCTGAATATCACTATGGTCACCTTTGAAGTCCTCCCCTTGGGAAGCTATGCACTGATGCCAGTGCCTAGTCTACCCTTCAAACCAGTTTTGGAACTCTTTCTTGACTAGCCATTGAGCATGGTGGCACTGTGGCAAGTTCGCAAACTTAATTGTCTCGTTGTCTGTGAGGGAGTTTATAGACAGTAAACAAATAATTGTTTACTGCTTACCTGATCTGAGCCCCAGTGCCTTTTTGCTTTAACCAAAGATAAGGAAAAATGGAGAGAAAGGCATTTTGATGACATTCGGGACATCAAGGGTAATATGACGACAGCTCTGATGGCCATTCCAGAAAAAGAGTTCCAGAATCACTTTGAAGGGGAAACTAGGCATTGGTGTCAGTGCATAGCTTCCCAAGGGGAGTACTTCAAAGGTGACCATCATGATACTGAGCAATGGGGTATGTAGCACTTGTTCTAGGATGTGGTCACCAACTTAATTGGCAATCCTCATATACCCATTCAACAATCTCTACCCACACAGTTTGGTGACATTAGTTACATTCTTCACCTGGTCAACTGTCTTGCTATTTCTACTTAAATTGTTTCACCACCTTTAACTTTGACTTGCTGCTCCCTAGTCTTCTTTTGTATAGCCTAGATTTATTGTTGTCTGTTTGGTCTCACAGAAATCTTTTTTAAAACTTGTATTTTAGAAGTAGGTTTACAGAGCAAATGAGTTTCTCATTAAAAAATTAATACACATATTATTTTGTGACATTGGTTGCCAACTCCACAACATGTTAATGCTTTCCCCACCTTGACCTTGGGTTCCCCGTTACCAGCTTTCCTGTGCTGTCCTGCCTTTCTGTCCTTGTCCTTGGGCTGGTGTGCTTACGGACTCTCATTTTGTTTTCTGGGTCTGACTAATCTTTGGCTGGAGGGTGAACCCCAGGAGTGACTTTGTTACTGAGCAAGCTGTAGGTATATCCAGGTGCCGTGCTCTCAGGGTTTTTCCAACTCTGTCAGACTTGTCAGTCAGTTTTTTTGTTTCATGAGTTAGAATTTTGTTCTATAGTCATCTCCAGCTCTGTCTGGGCCCCTGTCAGGACGTTAAACGGTGATAACCGGGCACTATCTAGTTGTGCTGGGCTCAGTCTGGTGAAGGTTGTGGTAATTGTGATCCATGAGTCCTTTGTCCTAGTCTAAGAAAGTACAATGCTCAAGGCATATGTTTCTTACTAATTGAGTTAAAGCACTGTTCAATCCAGACACACCTTCTAAACACAGCATCTGTAAGACACAGGAAGGACACCCGCCGTTGCTAAGGGTGGAAGGCCTTCCTGGAAGTTTGCAAATGATTCCAAGTACTGCCAGGGTGGAGGGTCCTTTCTCTCCCTCTAGAACATGAGTCCTGGGTGCCTGTCACATACCAAAGGGTGAGGCATGCCAGAAGCCAAGGGAAGGTCTCCTTGGAGGCTGTTCCCTCGAGGAACACAGGCCTCCTGCCAGTAGGATTTGGAGAGAAGCTTGCTAGCTCAAGATGTGCCAGGAAGATTCTGAAGGAAATGTGTTTATCTTTTCTGCCTCTCCTTATGCCTCTGGTAGATAACAATATGTAAAATATTTTGCAATTTCCTTTTCTTAAAAAAAGCAGAAAACAGCAACAAAATAAACCTTGATTTGAGCCTTATTAGGCTAGAAACTCCCTGAAGAAGGTGGAATGGTAGAATATCAACTTGGTATGCAGAACTTGTATTTAATTATTATGACAGTCCCTTAACATCATTGCAGATTAGCCCGTGAGGACATGTATGGAAATTTTAGCATATTCAATTAGTGTGGAAACCCTTGAACACTACTGTCAAAATTCACCAAGGTCCTTTCCTGGTTTAGGCCCCAGCATACAGCAGATGCAAAGTTAGATGTTCCCGAAGCCACATGACCTTGATATTTGTAGGTACAATTGATAGTCTCCTCTGGAAGCTGGGATTGCATTTTAAGAACATGATATATCTATTTCTTCCCCTTGGTAAATGACCAGACTTGGTTGCTTGAGTTAGGTAAAGAATATCTCTGGCCTTCGCTTGACTGAATCGTAAAATATTGATCTTCTCTGCATCTTTCAATCACCTGATACGGTATGAGAAATAGGTTCTTGTCATCAGTGACCGTGTTGCTTTGCTGTAGGAGGCAATCTGAGCTCAGGTACCCTAAATCTCCAGCCTGGACCTAGAGGAGTCTCCCTGGATTGGCTTTGACCTGGGTGTGATCACCTGCAGGGGGCGATATAGAGCTTGCAGACTAATCAGGCACGTGTTGCTCGATCTGTGGGCTTCCTAGCAAAAAACTATGCAGAATGTAGAGCTGCTAATGAAGGGCTCCTTGGAAACACTATGGGGGCAGTTCTACTCTGGCCTCTAGGGCCACTCTGAGTCAGACCTGACTCGACAGCAGCAGGTAGCGAAGGCCTGGAAACTGTGGTGGTGCAGTGGTTAAGTGCTACGGTTGCCAACCACAAGGTCGGTGGTTCAAATCCACCAGACACTCCTTGGAAACTCTGTAGGACAGTTCTACTCTGATCTGTAGGGTAGCTGTGACTTGGAATTGACTCGATGGCAGTGAGTTGAGTGAAAGGCTTGTTTGGGCTAATAGTCAGGGGTTAGAGGAGATTCAATTCAGTGGTGGAATCGTCACTTTCTATGTGGGAGACCAGAAACCCTGGTGGCATAGGGGTTAAGTGCTATAGCTGTTAACCAAAAGGTCAGCAGTTTGAATGTACCAGGTGCTCCTTGGAAACCCTAGGGGTTTATGTGACAGACCCTGGTCTGATTCCAAGCCAATGTGCATCGTGCACAGTTCCCACCCATCTGTCGTTGGAGGCTTGGATGTTGCTATGATGCAGAAAGGGTTTCAGTGGCGCTTCCAGACTAGGAAGAAAGGCCTGGCAATCTACTGGCAAAAATCAGTCAGTGTAAATCTCATGGAGCTCAGCAATCTGGTCTGCAACTGATCACAGAGATGGCAAGGGACTGGGCAGCATTTTGTCCCATCGTGCAGAGGGTTGCCATGAGTTGGTGGCCAAAGCTGAGTAGAGGACATCTAACAATGACAACAGGATGGGGAGAGAAGTATCACCAAGTAAACTGCAGAAGGGGGCAGTTCTCCATCCAGCTGCTCTGGGAGAGGATGTTTGGTGGCTCTGGTCTCCTTGAGTTCTTCTGGCAGTGGTTTGGTTTCTAGCTGTGGCTGCCTTCTGCTTCCCCGCCTTGACTCTGATCTAGAACTACAGGTGAAAAGCAGGTGAACTAATGAAAGAGAGTCTTTGTGGTTCTCGAGTTTTGTCCTGGACAGATGCAATGGCCTTCCACTTCCCCTTTGATTTTCTTAGTTCTAGAAACTTGTAGCTGTATGTCCTTCAGAGTATGCCGTTAAGTCATATTGCAAAAGACTCGTACCTAACTCATGCAACCTCTGATCCCAGCACCAAAATTTTGGTGTTGATAGACTCCCTTGCTCCTCAAGGTGGTCGAGGGATCTGCAGTGATGCCATCACTTAGGAGCTACTGGAAACAGACATGCAGGCCCCGCCCTGGGTCTCCTGAACTAAAATCTGTGTTTTAGTAAGATTCCTGGTGTTTGAGTCTCTTGGTGTGGTATTTGTGACACAAATACCACAAGCAAGTAGCTTTAGAGAGCAGAAATTTATTTTCTCACTATTTAGGAGGCTAGAATTCAGGACACCAGCGGTAGGGAAGGGACTCTATCTGTTGGCTCCTTTTCTCTTTCAGCTTCTGTAGCCCCCTCTTCTTTGGTTCCTTCTCAATCTTCCTGTGGCATCTGTCCTCCCTAAAACCCATTGTTGTTGAGCCGGTTCAGATACATGGTGAGTCTAGTTGTTACAGAGTAGACCCGTTCCGTAGGGGACTTTTTTGGTTGTAATATTTACAGAAGCAGATTGCCAGGCCTTTCTTCCACAGCACTGCTGGGCTGATTCAAACCACCAACCTTTGGATTAGTGTTGCTATGTGCCATTGAGTTGCTTCTTATTTATAGTGATGCTATCAAACAGACTTGAATAGCCCCATATGGTTTCCTAGGCTGTAAAGTTTATGGGAGCAAGTCACCAGGTCTTTTCTCCCATGGAACCATCAACTATTAGGTTAGTAGTCTGTGCAAACCATTTGCACCACCTTGGGACTTCTGTCTTACCCAGTATGTGCTTTGTCCTATGTTTAATCTGCTGTGCGTATAACTCATAGCTACCCTACAGGATAAAGTAGAACTGCCCCACAGTGTCCCCAAGGCTGTACTTTACAGAAGTGCACTGCCATATCTTTCTTCCCCAGAGTGCCTGGTGGGCTTGAACTGCCAAACTTTTGGTTAGCAACTGAGTACTTCACCACTGTGCAGCCAGGCCTCCTCTCCATAGGTAGAGAAGTTAGGATTTCAACACTTATTTAGAATTTCAATACATATTTTAGGAGGACACAATTCAGTCCAAAACACTAGGTGATTCATTTGCTTGGAATCTTGGAAAGCATTGACGTACACCATCCTCTTGCTTCTGGTAGGGTCCTGCTTGGGTGCCTCACTCCAAAGCAAGTGGTTTCTTTCCTTTTTTTAACCCTTATTTTAAGAAAAGCTTCTAAAGTAAAACTTCCCAAACTGGTCTGGCAGTTCATGACTTGAATTCCAGTACTTTTAAAAAATTGAAGTCTCTGATTGTATGGTTCGAGCCGCCCGTTCCTTATTCTGTCCTTGGCAATGGTGGGTAGAGAAGAGCAGGTTTCTGGAAGGAGAGCATGCTGATGACTGACAGCGGAACAGTTTCCTCAGCCTTCTCTTCTCCAAGTGAGAGCCCTGTTCTTGCATTCTAGCCCCATGGACATGGTCATGCCTATTGTCTTCCCACTGTAGGCCCAGTGCTTGGCGTGGAGTCTGGTGCACATTTAGTGCCCAATAAATATTTTTTTAATCAACGGTTGAAAGGAGGGATGAACAGGACCCAATTTTCAATATCAGGGATTGGCAAACTCTTTTCACAAAGGGCCAAATAGTACGTATTTTTTTGGCTTTGTGAGCCAGATGGTCTCTGTCACAATTTCTCAACTCTATTGCGGTGTAAAAGAAGCTACGGGCAATAACCAATACATGGGTGTTGCTGTGTTCCAGTAAAACCATAAATAGGCTAGGGGCTAGATTTGGACCGTGGGATATAGCTAGTTGACCCCTGTTCTCTATTATGGAATTGGTTTCTGTGAGGAGTGGGGTGCTGTGCTGTCCAGTGATAGACTATTGGGAGATTATCAAGGCCCTGCCTCAAGCCCTGTTCAAAACTTCACTCTGAGCACTAGCATGTCCAAGTATTCATGCTTGCACATTCAGCTTTTATTTCTGCAACGAATTAATACTTTCATTCGTGACATGCTTTATTGTCACATCAGACACAGCATTGTTTTTCATGTTCTGGTGAGATTAAGGCTTTTTTGTTTATTTGTAATGGCAATATACTCATTGGAAGAAATACAGCTCCAGTGCTCTTTTAAAGCAAGGATGGGGAGACTCAGTCTCATGTACTTCGGACGTGTTGTCAGGAGGGGGGTCAGTCTCTAGAGAAGAGTCTCATTTTGGTAAAGCAGAGGGCTGGTGAAAAAGAGAAGACCCTCGATGAGACGGATCAACACAGTGGCTGCAACAAGGGGCTCAAGCATAATAACAATTGAGAGGATGGTGCCAGACTGGGTGGTGTTTCGTTCTGCCCTATGTAGGGCCACTGACTCAGAACTGACTTGTCTAGGTGACTGAGGTAGCAGGCCAGTGCAGGGAAATCTCATCTTCCCTTTCCTAATCAGTTGAAACCCTAGCTGCCAGTGCAGCCCTTTAGACATTTACCTGGGGCCGGGCTAGTGGACACGGGCCCCTTCTCTCTCTCTCATCCGTGTTTACCTGGCCACGTCAGCAGGCCCCAGTGCCTTCTCTCTCTCATCACCGCTCACCAGGGCCCGGGGTCAGCTGGTACTGGCCCCTTCTGTGTTTCTGAGGTTTGATAACCAATGAAATGACTCACAAACTACAGGGAAACAGCCTATAATAGAAAAAAAAGATAAAAACACACATGGAGCGGTCCAGGAGGGATCTTGGTGTATAGCTTCCATGCCCCCAAAGTTCATGCTTACCTGCCTGAGAGCAACCATTCATTCTGTCCACCCAGGCAGCTCTGCTGAGCCCCAGTCTTCCAAAGACTTTATTTGTTTCACCATGCAGCTACAATAGGTTACCTCACACCTCCCTGAAACTTAGTCATCACGGAGCCCCTGGTGGTCCTTCTTGGTTGGGATGGCCCCCATCCATTGGCCTCGAAGGTGGTCTTTCTCTCAGGAATCAGAGTCAGAGGCTGAGTTGGTTACTGCAAAAGGGTTGCATGCTTCCCAGTGGTATACACTTGTGTCATCCTAAAAAAGTTAGGTCACATCTCTTGCCAAAGGTAGTTTGCAAGTGGGTACAGGGAAAATGCCTTGTCTTTTTGAAGAGCTCAAGATGCTGCTTCCTGGCATTGCAGAGAAGCCTGAGCAAGGCCTAGTGATGCTCTCTGGACTCCTTTGCCCAGTGGGGCAGCTCAGCATAGCCTTGCTGAGGCCAGGGGTGGGGATTAAAATAACCAGCATCTCATGGAATAGAGAAAAATTGAGCCTCCTGCATCTTTAGGCTTGAAGTGATTTGAAAGATGCCTGCACATGTTTAATGTAACAAAGTCCCTCTGAAAGAGTGACCGTACGAGAGGGTTGCAGCTGTTATTTGTCCAAGTTTAAGTATTTACATGACAGTGAGAGAAAACTGGAGACTCTTCCTTTCGTCTTTGCTGCTGCAATTTACATACTGCTTTATGATGGATGCGAGAGGTAGACATTTATTACAAAAGTATGAAAAGTGTTGACTCTTAGGGAATTGATTAGTTAGAATTTACTTTATTAAATATTCTAGGTGGCGTGTGATGAACTGAAGCTACAGTGGGTTTGGAGCTAATGATTCATGTACCCACTGCGGTGATAAGGAAATCAAAGACTAGGCTTGCCATTTTAGAAGAAGAATATGGATTATTATTAAATCTGGAATGGCTCTCCTGAGAAACCTTCCTTAAGGGAAAACACATATCAACAGTTTCTTCTCCACATGAGAATTCTAGTGTTTCTCTTATGGAAACATAAATTCTAAGCAAGCGGCTGTGAGTTTTCTTCCCCTCTTTGCGGTATTACATTCGTTACTACTGGATGATCTTATTTGGTACCATAGCTAGTGACAGCGTCGTAGCCCTTTCAGTTCTATGGTTCTGCTCTCTCATCTTGAACTTCCAATGGCTAAAAGTTCTACTGAGCTCCACACCGTTTCAGTACCCAAGATCTCATGGGGACAATTGTTGTTGTTAGTGCTGTTGAATTGGTTGCAGTTTAGAGCAACCCTTGTTATAATGGAACAAAGCATTACCTGGTCCTGCGACATTCTCTTCATGGCAGGTATGTTCAGGCTGACTGTGGCAACCACTATATCGATCTATCTTGTTGAGCATTTTCCTATTATTCTGCTTCTACCAAGCGTGATCTCCTTTTCCAGGGATTGGTGCCTTCTAATAACATGTCCAAAGCCCATGATATGAAGTCTTGCCATCCTCACTTCTAAGGATGTACTTCTTCCAAGACAGATTTGTTCATTCTTCTGGAAGTTCATGGTATATTCAGTATTCTTTGCCAACACCATAATTCAAATGCATCAATTTTTCTACAGGCTTCCTGGATCATTATCCAGTTTGCACATGTGATGCTAGGGACTAGGATAGCTAATTTGCCTGTGGACCCTTTTCCTGAAAGCTTCCTAAAAGAAGTATTGAAGTCTTGGAGGAGATGGTGAACAGATATTGGGTTTCAGAATTCTGATAACAGGCTTGGAGAGAAACTGAGGTCAGCTGATGTAGGATGCTGTTGTTAGTGGCTGTCAAGTTGGTTCTGACTCACAGCTACTTTACAGATAACAGAATGAAACGCTGCCCAGTCCTGCATACCTGGGCCCATGCTATTTTCATGATTGCTGGTGTGTTTGAGTCCCATGTTGTGGCTATTGGGTTAACCCAGCTCAGTGAGGATTTCCCTTATTTCTGCTGACCTTATGTTTTAACAAATATGATATCCTTTTCTAGTGACTGGTCTTTCCTGATGACCTGTCCAAAGTCAGTGAATCCAAGTTTCACAATCCTTGCTTCTAAGGAACATTCCAGTTGTATTTCTACTAAGACAGATTTGTCAGTTCTTTTGGCTGCCCATAGTATATTCAATATTCTTAACCAACATCCCAGTTTGAATGCATCGTTTCTTTTGTCTTCCTTTTTTCCTGTCCAGCTTTCACGTGTATATGAGGAGACTGAAAAGACCATGGTTTGGGTCAAGTGCACCTTAGTCATCAAAGTGCCATCTTTTCTCCTTTAAAACTTGAAAGAGGTCTTTTGAGACAAATTTGCTTATAGATGTTAGATGTTACCCTGGACCAATTCTTGCAGAAACCAACAGGACAGCAAAGTCTGCTTGTAACTTGCATCCATACCAAGGACAATGGATGGAACTCTTGGCTCGACTTGGCCATTGGTCTGTCCCTGCTCTCAGATGGCACGAATTCACGGTGTCTGAGGGGTAGCATCCCTCCATGAAGGCAGCCCAGGTGTTGTCCTCTAACTCACCACCCCGTAGCAGACACCACAAAGCTCCCCACAGTCTGTTAAGCAATAGGCAACCAGGTTATACTTCTTACAGCATCATTGCAAAGGTATTGAAAAGGTGTTGACTGGTAGAGTCCTTGGGTACAGCAGATGGTTAATTTACTCAGCTGCTAACAGAAAGATTGACAGTTCAGGTCCACCCAGAGACACCTTGGAAGAAAAACCTGGTGATCTACTTCTAAAAAAATCATCCATTAAAAACCCTTTGGAGAATAGTGCACTCACAGGGTCACCCTGAGTTGGAGGTGACTCAGTGGCAACTGGTGTTGCATTGTCTGGTGGCTTGAATTTCAGAATACTCCTTGACTTCTTTTTCTTTCCAGAATATGAGGCAACTGGTTAAATACTGTAATCTTTCTCTAAGAGACTGTGAAAAAATAAGTTGGGAAACCCCAAGACTCCTTGCTTCTCAGGAGATACTGTCCTGGCCTATTTGTAGTGTAGCTGAAACAAACTTTGAATCCCTTCATGTGGTGGGGTGCATGAGCACTGATCTTTTACTTAAACCCCTCATTTTTTTTGCACATCTTTATAAATGGAGTTAGACCTAATTGTCAATAGAATGCCTCAATAAGTTCAGTTTCCCAAAAGGGTACAAGCCAAAGTACTCAGCAGTTATTTCCTGCAGGCAGAATCTGCTTGGCTTTCCCCTAGACTAACCAATCTACAAGGAAGAGAGTTTTGTTGCTGACCTTAAATTCTTTAATTGCCGTAAAAGTGTTGAGAGAGTCTTCTGTTACAGCCTCCACCTGAAGGTGGGCGTGGTGAGGCTCCCTTGGTTTCTTTACAGCAGCGCTGTTTTTGGTGATTCTGCTGTCCTCACATTCACCTCCTTTTTACGCTGAACCCTTAGAACACCTGTTACAGGTGAAGTAGGTTTGGATGCCACCACTCATCTGTCAGTTGGCCATTTTGGGGTGGTTTGTGCATTGCTGTGATGATGAAAGCTATGTCACTGGTGTTTCAGATGCCAACAGGGTCACCTGGGGTGGACAGGTTTCAGCAGAGATTCCACACTAAGATAGGCAGGAAGAAGCATCTGGCTAGCTGATCCTGAAAATGGGCCAGTGAAACCTAAAGGGCCACAACAGCGTACTGCCTGATACAGTGCTAGACATTGGGCCCTCTAGGTCGGAAGTCGCTGAAAGTGCATATCAAGTGCATACCAGCCACAAAAATAGATTCAAGCATCCCAACGACTGTGAAGGCAGTGCCGGACTGCGCACTGTTTCATTTTGTTGTACATGGGTTGCCGTGAATAGGCACCAACATGATACCAACTGAAAGCAGTAGGCTCAGTGATGCCACCAATTCCTTGCTGCCTGCTGTTGACTTTTGTCTTGCCGGTACCTTACACAGGATCTGGCACCTGGGAGTGACTCAGTTTACATCTATGGGGTGATCAAATTTTGGGAGAGCTGGTATATCAGAGCTGGTCTTAGTTACCTAGTGCTGCTCTAACAGAAATACCACGGGTGAATGGCTTTAACAAAGAACAGCTTATCCTCACACAGTCCAGTAGGCTGGATATCTGAATTTAGGATGCCAGCTCCAGGGGAAAACACACTTTCTGTAGGCTCTGGAGGAAGGTCCTTGTGTTGCCTTGGTCTTTCTCTGGTCTGAAAGCATCTTGGCACGGAAGTCTCAGGTCTGAAGGATGCACTCTGCTCCCAGTGTTACTTTCTTGATGGTACGAGGTCCCCCAACTCTCTGCTTGCTTCCCTTTGCTTTTATCTCTTGCAGGATAAAAGGTGATACAAGCCACACTCCAGGGAAACTTCCTTAGAAAGGATGTTACAATCCCACCCTAATCCTCTCTTACGTAATCAGAGATTAAGAATTACAGCGTAGGAAATCACCAAGCGGAGGACAGTCACACAATACTGGGAATCATGGCTTCGGCAAATTGGTACACATGTTTTTGGAGGGACTCAGTTCCACCCAAGACAGAACTTCTGGTAGCAGTGGGGGTGGGTGGCCCCTCTGATGACTGGGTAGAGACTCGCACTGGGGAAGATGTCCTGACATGCACAGTGGCCTCATACGTTACCTTGTTTTAGCTGTAGAACAGACCACATGTGCTGTACCCTGGAAGGCGTTAACCACCTTCTACTGAAACAGCTTCTCTCTCAAATTAATGAATACTTTCTGAAACAAAAGGAAATGTTTGGAAAGGAGATGTAATACAGTGTTTTAGCCATTTCTCTTCCTTCTTTTGCAACACCTGGCAATAAAATGCTCAGGCTAAATACCAGATGAGTGTGTGTTTCATTATGGGCAGAAACTTTGGCTATAACTTTTTTAAGCCCTCCAGATGGAAGGTATAAATGCAGAGAGCCTGAGAAGGGGGAAGGAACATAAATTCAGTAGGAAATAAAGAATCTGTTTTTTTATACTTTCTTTTGCAAATAGCGTTTGCAATGACATATTGTGAATGGACTGAATTATAACGAAAGCAGAAATGAAACAGAGCTTGGGGGTAGGAAGAGCGATCGTTACACTTACTTTAACTGATATAATGCAAAACCACGCTTTTTACACTCAATTAGTTTGCACATTGTGTTGGACACAAACCAGGGTGTAGAACATTCTTGGGTTTTGTTTTTACATGATTAAGGGAGACGAGATGAAATAAATTCAGTAAATTACCCTCCGTTTCTTTTTGGAGCTGAGACGTTTTTGTTTTGCTTTTCTTCACCCCTGGCACAGCAAGTGAGCCCCAACTCCGTGCCCCAACAAGATTGTTCTCTCAAAGATCAATGGCTTTTCAATAGAGTTCCTGCCTCCACCTTAGGGCCATCTTGTGCTGCAGAAACAAGGGTAGGAATTAGAGCTGTTTACATACAGTGTTTGACCACATTTTGTGCTTTGAATATCAGAAAAGGACAGCGAACATGATATAGGAGCTAACAGATGTTAGTGAGCATTTAGGCAGCAAAAGTATTTCCAAGGCGGTGTATTTCAAGATCCTTGTTTAATTTATTTTGCTTAATTATCCTTTCTTGCATTTTTAATGCCCCTAATATGGTAATATTAAGAATTCCAGTGTGTGGTTATGTACTATTCTTTGCAATGTATGTTAGATGTGGCAAGGGGAGCAGGCACAGATGCAGCAAGCTGGGAACAGATGGACTTGGGGCGACACAGCCTATTTCCTTTCCTATGCTCAGCTCCACTGGTCTCCTATGGGAAGGGCCCAGAAAGGGGCTGGGTCCTCACCGCCACCAGTGGAGACCAGGCCTCACGTTTGATTATGTAGGTGGTCCTGGTGGGGTCTGAGATTCTGCATTTCCCACACGCTCCCAATGATGCTGAGGCTGCTGGTCCCATAGTTCATACATTGGTTGTCAAGGAGAGGAAGACACTGTTTTTGCTTGTTGCCGTGGAGTCGGGTCCAACTTACGGTGACCCCGTGTACAACAGAACAAGGCGTTGTTGCCCCATCTCGTGCCACCTTCACGATCGCTGGTATGCTCTACTCCATACGCTGCAGGCCTTGTGTATTTTGAGTACCTTCAAACCTAGCTGCCTTATCTATGCGGTGTATCCATGGGGTTTTTCTATCGGTTAATTCTCAGAAATAGATCACCAGGCCCTTTTCCTAGTCTATCTAGGGAGTGAAAATGACATCAGTTGTATTTTATGGGCTGCGAACCCCATATGCGTTAATAACCAACAGCTGCCAACTCAAGCCATGCCCTGCAACACAGTTTTCTTCTGGCATAAGAGCTGTGTTCAAGGACCCAGATCAGACACTCATCTTTTTAAAAACATCACCTCATTTTCATACCTGCAGGAGGAGAGCCACACCTGTAGTGCACAGTGATTTTGTTTTATGTTCAAAACCACAAATACTAATAAAACAATAGGCGAAACTTGTTAGGTGTGATATCCAATTATAATTATTTTTTACTCCAAAAAGCATATCAAATAAATAATGCAGTTTATGTTACTTCTAGAAAAGGCAGCAGCATTAGTTAATTTACATAAATTATACAACTCATTATCTTTGTTTATAAAAAGCTTTAGCAATATTTTGGCTTATGGATCTAAAACTTAAAAAAAAAGAATCCCAGATTTAGTTCAGTATGATTTTGTTTTCCTACACAGTCACCTTTTAATTTATTTATAGAAAGAGCATCTGTCTGACAGATCCCCTAGGGTCACTGCCCTTTCTTCATGATGAATGGAACGTATTAAGCTTGAGTTTTTGTTTACAAAAAGCCAAATAAGTACAAGTGAACAGGTCTGAGCAGCGAAAGAAAGCTCTGAGCAGTAATCCTTATTTCCCCTGTTGCCCTTGCCTGGTGTTTCAACAGTGGGCCCAGTTTGGAGTGGAAAAGGGCTCCAGTGACCAGGGAGCAGGGTTTTCAGGTTTCTCTTTTATCATTTCTGCCATGGAAGTTCCCAGGTTGCTGTTGCTAGTTGCTATGGTAATGGTGCTGACTCGTGTGACCTTACGTGTAACAGAAAGCAACACTGCCCAGCCTCGCACTACCTTCAGGAGCACTGGTGTTTTGGAGTCCATTATTGCCACTACTGTGTCAGTTCATCTCTTTGGGAGTTTCCCTCCTTTTTCCCGGACTCTCTGCTTTACCAAACATGATGTCCTTTTCTAGTGGTTGGTCTTTCCTGATAATGTGTCCCAAGTCAGTGAACCCAGGTGTCGCCATCCACACTTCTAAGGAGCATACTGGTTGTAGTTCTTCTAAGACTGATTTGTTTTTCTCTTCTGACAGTCCGCAATCGATTCAGTATTCTTCAGTAACACCACAGTTAGAAGACATTAAGTCCTCTTTTTGCCTTCTTTTTCCATTTTCCAGCTTTAGCATGCATAGGAGGTTACTGAAAGACCTTAGCTTGGGGTCGAGTAGTTCCCAATAGGCTTGGGTTCAATGTCATGGCACCTCCTCCCTGCACATGATCTATCATCTACAAGCTATGGGATGATTCCTGTGCTGTCTAGACAGTAGCCATGAGCCATGAGTGGCTATTGAGTGCTTAAGATGTGGCTAGTCTGAATTGTGATATGCTGTCAATGTGAAATCCATGCTGCATTTTGAAGACTTATTAGAAGGAAGGAATGTTAAATATTCCTTTAACTGTTTTTATTGATTACATTTTGAGATGAGACTATTTTATGTATGTTGGGTTAAGTAAAATTTATTGTTAAAATTAATTTCACCGGTTTCTTATTGCACCTTTACAGTTGCTACTAGAAAAGCTAAAATGTGGCTTTAATTTTAATTCTATTAGCAGTGGACTATACTACACTAATGAAGCAGCCAGGAACCTACATTACCTAGATAAAGCATATCCATTTCTTTTTTTGACTGATTCTGATTCTTTCACTGGTCCTGCACTAGGCTTGAATAAATAAGAAACAACTTAGAATTTGACTCAATGAATAGGGTAGGTCTGTGTTTGATGGTTTGGTTGGAGATTTGAATGGCATCTAGCAGAAAGACTTGATATAAGACAACTGAATGCTTTACCCTCGCTGGTACTTGGCTGTTACTTCTAGCTTAAATATTAACATCTTTGCCTCTGGATGGAGCAGTTCAGCTCCTAGGCTATTTTCAGAGTGGGAACAGGTGAATCTCACAATCTCCATCATCGATTATGCAGATCCATTAGAATGGCCGGAGAAGTGGCCTTCTTTCCCAATAGCAGGTCAGTAGAGCCCATGCATGCTTGTTACAGGGGGGAAGAGATGGTTGTGATTTCAGTTCTTGGGAAACTCTGCCCTCTCAGGTGCCAGAGGTCTGTATATTGAGAATTGGCATGCTCAGGGTGTAATCTGAACACCTGGGGGTGGGGAGTTGGGGCTGGGAATCCACCAGGGAGTTCATTGCAGGTACAGCCTGGGACCCTGAAGCTCCAGGGTACATCCATGAAGGCAAAGTCCTTTTTCCACCCTTCAGTTCTGCAGGAATAGATGAAGCTCCTTGCCTTCATAACACTTGGAAGATGAGAGACAAAGTAGCTAGTGCTAATTATTAGATTAGTTGTTTATAGCTTTAATGATTTTAATTTAATTGTAAGTGTGTGATCCTGTTTGGTAAAGTAGAGAGCCAACAAAAAGAAGGAAACCTTCCAATAGATGGATGGACTGTAACAGTCATGATCATAAAGATGGCGCGGGCTGAGTAATAATCTGTATTGCTCTATATAAAGTCGCTCTGAGTCAGAGCTGACTCAGTGACAACTAACAATAATGACAGTAATTCTCTACTTTTTTCATTCATCCATTGATTCAAGAAATGCTATCATAAGCCCTCTCTGTGGTAGGCACTGTGTGAAGTATTGGGGGCAGAGTGATGCACAAAACAGATGTGTTCTGTGCTCTCTTAAAGCTCGCAGCTTAGTGGAATGGGGAGCAGGCAGCACAGAAGTGAGCAGTCACTGCACCTGCACCCTCCCAAGGGAATTGCTGGGAGAGTTATGGACAAGGCACCTATGAGGAGACAAACCTCAGGGATTTGTTGTCTGTGGACCAGGCAGGTCTACTTGAGGCAGGAGCGTCCAGCCTGTGACTCATAGGATAAAGGGATATTCCTGGGAGGATCTGGGACAGGACATTCTTGGAAAAGGGACATTATGATGCCCTGAGCCTGGAAAGAGACTGGCTTTCTACTGACATAGAGGAACCAGTGTCCCTGCAACCAGTGGGACAGAAGAGGATAATGTGAGATGAGGCTGAAGGAAGCTAGGAGATGGTGCAGGGCTCTGACTCTGGAAAGGCTCTGGCTGTGGAAAGGCTTTGAGGTTCTGTTCTAAGCATCCTGAGAAGCCACTGAGGGGATTTTAGTAAAGGTTTGGGTTACAGTGGGGTAAATTCTCAATGGATAATTTAGCCATTGAGCCAAGTGATACTGGGCGTGTCACTTAATTTCTCTGAGTGATGATGGTTCCTTCATCTATGAAATGAATGAAATGGAAAGACCAGGGGAGAGACGGGAGAGGAAGGGAAGTTGACCACAATGTTCTCCAATGTTTCTTCCTGTTTAAAAATTCTTAGTCACTGAGAGTGCGGTCTTTTTGCCTTCTTGGAGTTAAGTGACCTTCCTGCTCCCCTGTGACTGCTTTTGGATGGCTTACAATGGTGCTGGCATTTCCCTCAAAGTCTTCAGCTTTTGGGTCTGAGTTCTTTGGATTCATAAGGCAGAAGAAGACGTAATGAGCCTATTGACGCATCAAAAGCTTTTGTGAGCACCAAGGTTCTAATTTGGAAGGCCTGGGGTGGGACCTGGGCATTTGTACTGAAAAGAAAACTTCCCGGGTGATTACTTTTGCAAACTAGCCGGAATGGAGGTCTCTTAAGATTTGTGTATCTATTAGAGGACAAAGCGAGCCCTATAGTCAGAGGCTTTCTGTGTAGCAATATGCCAGATACCTGAGACAAACAGGTTTTCTGGAACCAAGAGTCCAGGTTTTCTGAGACCAAGAGTCTCAGTTTAGAAATTATAATCACATCACTTTGCACATGGGGAATCAGACGCAACCCATAGGATAAATAAATCCTGTAGACAAAGGGGCTTTTTGATGGGATCTTTTCATAACTGAGGTTATTTACTAAGAAGACAAAGGTTGTCATGTGTTCAGCTTATGATGATTTGGGGCCCTGGGGTTATAACACAGCTAGAGAGGATCATTTCTGATGAACATACACCCAAACCTATAGCTCCAATTTGGTATCTGCATGAAGCTTAAAAACCCAAGGGGTAGAACTCAGTGATAATCACATCTCCCCTTGTACACTTCTAAAAGTGCCCAGAGACCTCTAATAGCAATGGCAAAGTAACTGGTAGCAAATCTATCCTCCCACCAAAAATGGCTAGAAAACTGTACAAAACATATAAAACAGCTGTTGTTCATATACTGGACAATAGGCTGTGCATGACTGTGATATCTGAGAGAAGGAGAAAAATAGAGTGTGCTGTAGATTTCTGAGTAGAGGTACTTCCCAGACAGTAGCAGGGGGAGGGAGGAAACTGAGTTTGGGGAGGCCAAGACCAATTGTAATTCTCAAGTCAGAATACTGGAGAGCCCTGGAGAGAGAGGAATCTAGCCAGAGAAAGAGGTCTGGAAATCTGCACAGTAGGTCCCCCTGAGTCTTTGGCTAAATATGAGGCATGTGCATGAGGTAAAATTCCATGAAGTGAGGGAAAAAACAACTATCAGGAGCTTTTGTTGTTAGTTACCTTTGATCCTATCTATGTGGAGCAGAACTGCTCTATGGAGTTTTCGAGACTGTGAACTTTCAGAATCAGATTATCAGTCCTTTCTTCTGAGACATCTCTGGGTGGGTTCAAACAGATAATCCTTCAGTTAATAGTTAAGCATTTACTCATTTGCAATACCCAGGGACTAGTACTGGGAATTGTAAGCTAAATAATTCTCAGAGTTCATATGGAATTTGGGAATGCTTCAATTCAGACTAACCATTCTAAAGAAATGCCTTTGAATACTTGACGTATTCAGTAGAGACCCCAGAAGGGTTAAGCCTTAAAAATAGACCTAAGGTATCCCTGGATTAAAGGTTATAGAATCATTCTAAACCTAAATAAATCAAACTCACTGCTACTGAGTCAGTTCTGACTCACAGCAACCCTATAGGACAGAGTAGAACTGCCCCATAGGGGTTCCAAGGAATAGCTGGTGGATTTGAACTGCCAACACTTTGGTTAGCAGCCCAGCTGTTTAACCACTGTACCACCAGGGCTCCCCAGTTACATCCTACAAAGCATAAAAACAAGTTTCAAAATGGTGAAGCTTCTACATGTAATGTAATTACCTAACTAAACAAAATTCAGCATTCTTTAAAGTATACAACAAAATATGGACACTCAATGATGTAACATTTCCAGTGCCCTGTATGCAATAAAAAAATCACAAAACAAGTAAAGAAACAGAAAATTATGAACCATATCCATGAGAAAATAGATTAATCAGTTGAAATCTATATGCAAAATAGCTTAGATATAGAATTAGAAGACAAAGACTTTAAAACAACTATTATAAATAAGAGGACTGCCAATTAATTCATGAATTCATCCTAGAAAAAGTGTCACATACCTCATTGCCAAATATCACTACAGTTACCTTTGAAGTACTCCCCTTGGGAAGCTTTTCACTGATGCCAACACTTAGTCTACCCTTCAAAGCAGTTTTGGAACTGTTTTGCTAGAATGATCATCAGAGCTGTTGTTGTATGACTCTTGATGTCCTGAATGTCATCCAAATGTCTTCCTTTCAATATTTCCATTATCTTCCGGGAAAGAAAAACGTCAGTGGGGGCCAGATCAGGTGAGTAGGTAGGGTTTTCCAATACAGTTATTTGTTTACTGGCTAAAAACTCCTTCAGATGACTATACAACTAGGTTTATGAACTTTCCAACTTGCCACCATGCACAACGGCCATTCCAGAAAGAGTTCCAAAACTGCTTTAAAGGGTGGACTAGGTGCTGGCATTGGTGCTTAACTTACCAAGAGGAGTACTTTGAAGGTGACCATAGTGATATCACCAGTAAGATATGTGGCACTTAGAGCAGTTAAGTTCATGGACTTAATTGTCAGACCTTGTATATAACTTATGGTGAAGATTTTCTTCAATCTGACAGAAAGTATAAAGCCACAGATTCAAGAAGCTAAATGAACCTCAACATGCAGCAGGGTAATACAAAGAAAATGCAACAACAAATACCATAATCAAATTTCTTGAAAACCAGGAAAAAAGATAAAAGACTTATAATTAGACATTATAAATAGAGAAATTACTACTTATTTCTAATCATAAACATTGTAAGTCAGAGGACAATGAAACATCTTTAAATTGCTAAAAGAAAAAAGGAAACAAAATACTTCAACCTAGAATTCTTTACTTGGTAAATGTTAATTAAAAACAAAGGAGAAATAGACATTCTTAGGCCAAAAGAATATCTGAGGGAATTTCTTCCTAGTAGACCTATACTACAAGAAATATTAGAGGAAGTTCTTCAAGATGAAGGAAAATATTACTAGATGAAACCGTGTGTGTGTGTGTGTGTGTGTACAAAGGATTGAAGAGCATTAGAAATGGTAAATATGTGGATCAAAATGTCTTTTTCTTGTTAGAATGTTTTTAACAGATAATTGACCAAAACTACCAAGTGCATCTAAAGTAGTCCATAGGAGAAAATTCATAGCTGTAACTGCCTGTATTAAAAAAAAAAGAAGGAAGATCTCAGAAAATAGCTTAATTTTTACCTTAGGAAATTTAAAAAGCAAACTGAACCCAAGTCAAGCAAAAGGAAAGCAGTAATAAAGATCAGAGTGGAAATAAATGAAATAGAAAAATCGTTGAAGCCAAAAGTTGGCTGTTTCAGAATAGCAACAAATTTAGCTAAACAGACAGATGGACTTACATAGAGAGAGAGAGAGAAGGAGAGAGTCAAATTACTAAAAAATAAAATCAAGAATGAAGGAAACATTGCTTCTAGAAGCACAGAGGTTTATAAAGGAATATTATGAACAACTGTATGACAACAAATGAAAGAGCTAAATGAAAGGCATAAATTCTTGGAAAGGTACAAATTATTGAAACTGACTCAAGAAGAAATAGAAAATTTAAATAGACCTATAACAAAAGATTGTATTTAAATCTGTTTACAGAGAAAGTCCCAGGATCAGATATATTCACTGGTGAATTCTATTAAACATTTAGAGAACATATAACACAAATCTTTTCCAAATTATTCCAGAAAGTAGAAGAGAACTCTTGCAAAATCATCCTAGGAGGCCAGTAGTATCCTGATACCAAATACATCACAAGACAGGAAAACTGCAGACCAATGAATATGAATATAGATTCAAAAATCATTAACAAAATACTAACTGAATCCAGCAACTTATAAAAAGGATTATACAACCATAACTAAATGAGCTGTTTCCCAGGAATACAAGATTGGTTTAACATCAAAAAATAAATTAATGTAATATACTTTATTAATAGACTAAGGGACAAAAACCATCTGATCATTTCAGTAGATTCAAAAAACCATCTGACCAAATCCAGCACCCTTTCATGATAAAAATACTCAGCAAACTAGGAATTGAAAAGAACTACCTCAACCTGATAAAGGGCGTATATGTAAAACCTGAAGCTAATATCATACTTAATGATACAAGTCTGAATGCTTTCCCCCTAAAACCAGGAATAACTTTAGAATATCTGTTCTCACCACTTATATATAGCATTGTAGTGGAGGTTCTATGAGGGCAATCAAGTAAGAAAAAGAAATGAAAGTTATCCATATTGGAAAGAAAGAAACAAAACTATCTTTAGTCACAGATTATATGATACTGCATACAAAAAATCCTAAGGAATCCACTAAAAACTACTCAAACCTCATAAATTATTTCAGCAAGGTTGTAGAATGTAAGCTTAATATAAAAAAAATCAGTTGGGTTTGTACAGACTAGCAGTATACAATTCCCAAAAATGAAATAAAAAAAAATACCATTTACAATAGCGTCAAAAATGAAAGTACTAAGGAATAATACTAACAAAAGGAGTACAAGAATTATAAGCTAAAAGTCGCAAATGTTTTTGAAGGACGTTAAGAGGATCTAAAATAAATGAAAAGACGTTCACAAACTGCAAGACTTAGTATTGTTAAGATAGCAATATACCCCAAACTGATCGACAGATCCAATGAAATCCCTGTCAAAATCTCAATTGGATTTTTCTGCAGAAATTGGCAAGCCAATCCTAAAATTCATATGGAAATGAGAGGGACCCAGAGTAAGCAAAACAATCTTGAAATGTAAGAACAGTGTGGGAGGATTCAAAACTGCCTATTTCCAAACTTAACTACAGAGCTGCAAATACCAAGATGACGCGACATCCGTTAAGTATACATATAGACAGAATTTGGGGTCCCTGACATGTATGGCCAACTGAGCAAAGACAAAAAAGGGAGAAAAGACAAATAATTGGGGGAAAGAATAGTATTTTTGATACATGGTTTGGAGACAATGCAATGCACACATACAAAAGAAGGAATTTGGGACCTACCTCACACTATACATAGGTATTAGCTCAAAGTGACTTGTAGACCCACATGTAAGAGCTACAGCTATAAATTTCTTTGGAGAAAACACAAGAGGAAATTTTAGTGAACTTGAGTTAAGAAATGACTTCTAATTGTCTTGGATTGTAAACTTTCACTTAATCACAATAAAAAAAGAAATGACTTCTTAGTTATTACAACAAATGAACAGCAATTAGTGAAAATATTGATAAGTTAGACCACCAAAATTAGACGTGTTTGTGCTTTGACTGACAACATTGCAAAAGTGTCAAGGAAGCCTAGAGCTTAGAAGAAAATACGTACAAATCACGTAACTTGTCAGAGCTTATGTCTAGAATGTATGAAGAATTAATATAACTCAGTAATAAAAAGACAACCTGTATAAAAATGGGCAAATGATTTGACTAGATATTTCCCCTAAAAGGATATATAAATAGCCAATAAACATATGAGCTGGGCCATGAGAAGTACAACCGATGTGCTCCTTGGAAGCAAAGATGGCCAGACTGCGTCTTACATACTTTGGACATGTCGTCAGGAAGGATCAGTCCCTGGAAAAGGATATCATGCTCGGTAGAGTGGAGGGTCAACAAAAAAGAGGAAGACTCTCAACAAGATAGATTGACACAGTGGCCACAAAATGGACTTAAACACAAAAATGATTGTGAACATGGCACAAGACCAGGCCGTATTTCATTCTTTTGTTCATGGGGTCACCATGAGTCGGAAATGACTTGACGGCACCTAACAACAACAATAAGCATATGAGCAGATAACCAACATCTTTAATGTTCAGGGGAGTATAATCAAAACCACAATGAGATTAACACTTTACACTCCTGTTACTGATTGCTGTCAAGTTGATTACAGCTCATGGCTACCCCAAGTGTTCAGAGCAGAACTGTTTCATAAGATTATTTAAGGCTGTGATTTTCAGAAGCTTACCACCAGGCCTGTCTTCCGCAGTCTGTAGGTGGGTTTGAACCACCAGTGTTTCAGTTAGTAGCCCCGCAGTTCACAATTTGTGCCACCTAGATCTCCTTCATGTTTACCAGGATGGCTAAAATATAAAAGGTAGACAATAACAAGTGCTGGAGAGAATATATAGAAGTTGGAAATCTCATACATTGCTGATAGGAATGTGAAATAATCAAACAGTACCTTAAGAAAACAGTTTGGCAGTTCTTCAGAAGGTTACACATAGTGTTATATATGACCCAGCAATTCCACTCCTAGGTATAGATCTAAGAGAGTTGAATAATATATCATAGAAACAATTGCACAGAAATATTAAAGGAAGCCTTATCCACAACAGCCAATAAATGAAAACAACTTGAATGTCCATCAGCTGACTAGTGGATAAACAAATGTGGTATATTCACGTAATGAAATAATATTTGGCAATAAAAACGAGTCAGGTATTTTTATACATATTACAACATGGATGAGTTTCCAAACTTTATTCTAAGGAAAAGAAGTCTCAACAGAGATCCTCAAGAAGACGGATTGACACAGTGGCTGCATGAATAGGCTCAAAGATAGCAATGATTGTGAAGTTGGCACAGGACTTAGCAGTGTTTTGTTCTGTTATACATAGGGTCTCAACCAGTGGGAACCAAATCAATGGCACCGAACAACAGCAACAATGGAAATCAATCACAAAAAAGCACATGTTAATAAAATAGCAAATGAACAAGTAATTAAGCAAAAAGGTAGCTCTTAACATAGATCAATAAACTGATAAACCTATAGCTAGAATGATCAAAGAGAGAGAGAGAGAAAAAAATCATTAGTATCAGGGAAAAAAAGGGTACATAACTGTAGACCCTACAAACATTAAAGAAATAATAAAGGAATACTTTGAAAATTTTTATGCCCATAAATTCAACAACTTAGATGAAATAGAGAAATTTCTTGAAAGACAAAAATTGTTAAAATTGACACAAGAAGAAATGAAAAATCTGAGTAGCTCTGTATTTATTAAAGAAATAGAATTTGTAACTTAAAAACTTTCCATAAAGAAAATTCCTTGGTGGTGAATTATATCAAACATTTATGGAAGAAATAATACTAATTTTACCAATTTTTTTTTTCAGAAAATAGGGAAGTGACCACTTCTTGTATATTTTATTAATATTATCCTGAAATCAAAACTAGATAAAGATATTCAAAGAAAAGAAAGTTGCAAAGCAGTATTGCTCATCAACATAGATACAAAAATTCTTAACTGAGTATTAACAAATAGATCCAGTTATATGTAAAAAGGGTAGCACATCATGAGTGATGGGGTTAACTGCCAGTGTGCATGGTTGATTTAACATTTGAAAATCAATCAGTGTAATTCACCATATTAACAGAACAAAGGATATTAACCATATAATTATACAATCATCTCAACAGATGCAGAAGTATTAGACCTAATTCAATACTCATTCATGATAAAAGGAAAAAAAAAATCTCTCAAAAAACTAGGAATAGAAGCAAATTTCTTCAATGTGATAAGGGCATCAATAAAAAAGCTACACTTAATATCATATTGAATACTGAAATATTGTACGTTACTCCCTTAGACTGGGAATATAGTCAATAAATCCACCCTTACCACTTCTGTTCAATATAGTCCAGTGAGGCAAGAAAAAGAATAAAAACATATAGACAAGGAAAGTAAAGAATAAAACTTTACTTACAGACAGGCTGAGTGTGGACATTGTTGTTAACTATTGTAAAGTCATTTCCAACTGATTGCAATTTGCACAACAGAACAAAACACTGCCCAGTGCTGAGCCATCCTCAGAATTGTTATTTCTGAGCCCATTGTTGCAGTCACAGTATCAATCTGTCTCACTGAGGGTCTTCCTCTTTGCTGCTGATCCTCTTCTTCACAAAGCATGATATCCTTCTCTAGGGATTAATTGGTCCCTCCTGATAACATGTCCAAAGTATGTGAGATGAAGTCTCACCATCCTTACTTCCCAGGAGCACTCTGAATGTACTTCTTCCGAGACAAATCTTGTTTGTTCTTTTAGCAGTCCATATTATATTCAGTATTCTTCACCAACACGGTCATTCAAAGTCATTAGTTCTTCATTGGTCTTTCTTTTTATTGTTCAACTTTCACGTAGCAGTGTAGAACTGCCCCATAGAGTGTTCTTGGCTATAATCATTTTTCTTTTTATTCTATTTTTACTGTTTTTTTAATTCTATTTTTATTGTGATTAAGTGGAAGTTTACAACCCAAGTCAATTTGCCATATAAAATCCTGAACACATGCCTCTATGCAATTCAGTCTGCTCTCCTCACCCTGTGACAGTATATTCCTCCTTTCCAATGCTGTACTTCTGGTATCCACTCAACCAACATTTGGCTATAATCTTTATAGAAGCAGGTAGCTAGGTCTTTCTCCCATACAGCTTCTGGGTTGGTTCAAACCACCAACTTTTTGGTTAGCAGCTAAGTACTTAACCATTGTGCTGCCAGAGCTCCTTAAACAAATGTAGAGATATACCATTTTCATGGAAAATCAATATTGTTCAGATGAGAATTCTCTGAAGATTGATCTATGGTTTCAGTACAACTCTAGCCAAGTTTCCATCTCGATTTTTTCTAGAAATTGAGGAACTCTGTCTCAAATTTACATAAAATGTTAAAAAAAAATCCTAGAATGGCTAAAGTAAGTCATAAAAATAAAGCTAAAAAATTACATTGCCTGATTTTAGTGTGTAATCTAAAGTGTAGTAATCAAAATGTGATGAGGTATTGGTGTTATTATTGGTGTATATTTCAGGAAGGCAGATGTCATCCCTCAGACTCTGGACTTCCTTGAGAGTCAAACTTGAGAAGTGAATCAGTCTTACACAGCAATGGTGTGTGTGTGCATGTGTGTGAGAGAGAGAGACAGAGAGAGAGAAAGGTAGAAGGTCTCATTCTTGTCTCATTCTTTCTTTAATTGCTTCACAGATAAGCTGAGTTTCCCAAGAAGCTTGTCAAGGACATAGCCTATGTGTCATCTTTTCCTTTTCCTCCTTCCCAAGATAAAAACACCTTTCCCTTTTCTGTGGTACTAAAACCAATATACACTTATTCTGGAAATCCTGGTGGTATAGTGATTAAGTGCTCCAGCTGCTAACCAGAAGGCCGGCAGTTTGAATCCACTAGGCACTCTGTGGAAACTCTACAGGGCAGTGCATACTCAACCCCTATAGGGTTGCTGTGAGTTAGAATTGACTCAACAGCCACGGGTTTATATACTTATTGTTTAAAAAATCAGTAATTCCTCCTAAATCCTAATTGATAAAACTGCTGTCAGCATTTTGACATAGATGTTTCTGGTTTTCACACGCACATGCACGCAAATACACATTTTTACTAAAATGGGGGGCTGTAGCATGTGTGCTATTTTGTACTTACTTTTTTCCATTTAATTCTATGCTGAGTGATTTGCATCATTTTTAATGGCTCTTGTGATACAACAGTTAACCCATTCACTGCTGTTGGACATTGAGAATACTACTTGCAATTAGAAATCACACTGTAAGGGACAGCCTAGTATTTATGCACTATTCTTTCAACACATAGTTAAGTGCTTACTCTGTGCCAGGCTTTTCACCCCTGCATAATTTTTCCTTGGGTATTTTCCTAGAAATGGAATTACTGGGTCAAAGAACATATCCACTTAAATTTTGATGCCTGTAGCTAGATTTCTCTCCAGAAGGATTGTGTTGATTTACATCTGCACCCCTGGTGTGTGAGAGGACCTGATGCTTAGCAATATGTCCCACCCCACAGAACTTGGCACAGAGCAGGACACCTAGTTGACAGCCAGTATTACTTAGTGGTAGGAGAAACTTTTTTATAGCAAATATTATTTATGCCACATCATTATGCATTTATATGTAATGCTTTCTTCTAGTTCACAGAGAGTAACTGAAGAATCCATCTTTAGTGTGTATGCAGACTTCTTGTAGTGACAAGTGTCCAACCTGTCACTCAGTCACTTAATAATAATAATAGTAACAACAATAATAATGGAAGCTGCCATTTATTATGTCCCACTGCCATTCATAATATAAAAGAACAAACAGATCTGCCAAAAGAACAAACAGATCTATCCTGGAAGAAGTACAACTAGAGTGTTCTTTAAAATTGAGGATGACTAGACTGCATCTTACATACTTTAGACTTGTTGTCAGGGGAGATCAATCCCTGGAGAAGAACATCATGCTTGGTAGAGAGTCAGGGAGAAAGAGAATGATCCTCAATAAGAGAAATTGACACAGTGATTGCAACAATGGGTTTAAACATAAAAACAATTGCAGGCATGGCGCAAGACAGGGCAGAGTATAGTTCTGTTGCAAAGAGTCACTGTGAGTTGGAACCCACTCTACAGCATATAAAGACAACAAATATTTGTCATGCTAATGAACTACCATTTATTATGCTAAGTACTTTTCATGTGTTATCTTAATTTTACAATAACCCTGCAGTGTTTTGTAGACAACAAACTGAGATTCAGAAACGTTAAATGATTGCCCAAGGCCATGTATCCATTAAGCATCAGAGCGAGTTCAGGTTCCTCCTCTAATTCCAATCATGAACTTGACGTTTTAACTTGCTTTTCTTTTTCCCAGTTGTCCTAGCTTTGGAATGGGTTCATCACTCAATCTACTAGAAACACAGAATGAGCACCTTCTAAGGGCCAGGTGCTAGGATAGTACAGAGGCGCTGGACAAGATCCTGATCTCAAGGATCTCCCAGCCTGGTAGAGGAAATAGCATTTAATTGTCTAACCATATGAAAAGAACTAGAGGACATCAGTGGTTCAGTGGTAGAACTCTGGTTCTTCATGTGGGAGACCAGTGTTCAGTTCCTGGCCCAAGCACCTCATGTGCAGCCACCAGTTGTCTGTCAGTGGTGGTTTGCGTATTGCTGTGATGCTGAACAGGTCTCAGCGCAGCTTCCAGACTAAGATGGGCTAGGAAGAAAGACCTGGGAATCTACTTCCAAAAATCCACCAATAAATATGCTACATAGGGGCGGGGATCTGGGGACCATGCTCTCTGAGGACATCGAAGCCAATTGGTGTAACTAGCATATTGCTAAGAGAGTCTTCTGCACCCCATATTGGTGGGTGGCATCTGGGGTCTTAAAAGCTAGCAAACTTCCATTTGAGGTACAGCAAATGGTCCCAACTCAGCAGGAACAGATGACCACCAAGGACCAAAACAATGTGGAGGAAAGAGAACCTGGAAGACAGAGAGACATGAATGGGTGACTACATCAGTGTGTGACCAGAGGAACCAGATGGTGCCTGGCCAACACCAGGGATCACTGTGACAGGGCTCACAAAGTTGAGTCTCACTGACAACATGAGAATAAAAAGGGGTACACCCTGAGAACTCCACTAAAAGACCACAGTTGGTGGTCCAGGGGCCTTGGGGTTCCCCTGGGAGCATGGCCCATGGTCCTGATGCTGCCCCTGTCTATAAATCATTACTGAGGTCAACTCTTCAGACACGAATGGATTGGACTCACAGTGACCATATCGTGCACTTTATGGTTCTACACATCTATAAGATGTCGTCCTGCTGACCTCTTACTGGAAGGCGCAAAGAGAGTGGAGAGAAGGGGATACGAGATTGGTAGGAGGATATGATGAGTATTGAATGAATAGGAGGAGTGTGCTGTCACCGGGCAGGGGGAGCAGTGGGAGCTGCAAATAGGCAGGCATGCAAATTTATACTGGATTGTACTTTCACTGAGTCACAATAAAAAAAAAAAAGTTGCAGATCACTAGACGCATCCAGTCTCCCTGAAGGACCAAATTGCTGGGCTGAGGGCGATAGGGACCACGGTCTCAGGGAACATCTAGCTCAAGCGTCATAGTTTATAAAGAAAATGTTCTGCGTTCTACTTTGCTGAGTAGCATCTGGGGCCTTAACAGCCTGTAAGTGGCCATCTGGGGTACTTTACTGGTCTCCCCCCTCCAGAAGCAAGAAAGAATGAAGAAAACTGAAGATGCAAGGAAAAGATCAGTGGAAAGGACTAGTGGACCACAACTACCATGGCCTCCACCAGACTGAGTCCCGTACAACTAGATGGTGCCCGGTTACCACTACTGAGTGCTGTGATAGGGATCACAGCAGAGGGTCCCAGACAAAGAGGGAGAAAACCATAGAACAAAATTGTTACTCAAAAAGAAAGGCCAGATTTACTGGCCTGATAGGGACTGGAAGAACCCTCAGAGTATGGCGCCCAGGCACCCTTTTAGTTCAGTAATGAAGGCCCACATGAGTGACTTCACCCTTCGGTCAAAGATTGGACAGGACCGTGAACCAAAATGAGACTAAAGGAGCATACCAGCCCAAGGACAAGGACTAGAAGGTAGGGGAGCTGGTGACAGGAAACACAAATTTGAGAAGGAAGAAGGTTAACATGTTGTAAGGTTGTTAACCAGTGTTATTAAGCAATGTATGTACTAACTGTTTAATGAGAAACTAGTTTTTATTGTAAAGTTTCATCTAAAGTACAATTTTAAAAAATCTTATAGATTGCAACAGTTTGGGACACAGGCGGTCACGGGGGTGGCTCCAGACTGAGCAGCATTTTGTTCCCTTGTGTATGGGGTCACCATGAGTCAGGCGCCAAGTCAGCCAACCACAGGAGAGCTGCAATCAGTACCACAAAAGAAAGGGACAGCAACTCTAGTAAGATTTCGTAGGAGGAGAATCTTCTTTAATCTAGTGATTAGAGAAGGCAGGAGGTTTCACTGAGATTGTCACAAGGTCAGGAGTGATGAGGAAAAGAGGAGAAGCAGAGGGACCAGCATATGCAAAGGTCCTGAGGCAAGAGAAAAAGTGATGAGCTGGAGGAAAGGAATGAAGCCTAGTTAGTACACCTGGAGCACAGACCATGAAGGAGGCAAGAAAAGGTGCTGGAGAGGTGGTAGCAGCTGATCCTTACCATGGGCCATGTTACACATTTGGAATTTACCCTGAGAATCATCAGGGTCTTCAACGATTTTAGGCAGGGGAGCAACATCATCTGACTGTTGTTTCAAAAACATCACTTTGGCTGCTGTAGGAAGGATTGCCTGGGACTGGGGATGAAGAATTCAAATAGGAGGGACTTCCCATCTCACTGCTCAAAACGGGTGGTCCTGGCTTCCCACCCCCTCTTCTTGTCTTTTTTCCTTTTTTCTATTTTAAAATTCTGGGCCTCAGGCTTGAGAAGCAAGAAGCTACAGATGGCTTGAGTCTTAGAGTGGTGAAACCAGGGAACTGGGAGTCCCGAAAGCTGTCGCATGTCACACAAGTCATCCTTCCAGAGCCACAGCTACCTTCTCAGCAGAATGTCAAGCATCTTGATAGCAGGAGCAGCTGCTCAGAGAAGCTCTGAGCATTGTTAGAATGCCGTAAACAAAATGGGCAGACTTCGGCAGAGATGACCTCATGGCCTCCAATCCCGCCTTGCACTGTGCTGCAGGCCAGGCACACTCTTCTAGCACCTGTTTGGGTACTTGCAAAGGAGAGCCCACGGTGTGGGGCTTTGGGATGCCACAGTGCCTGCATGCTGAAACATCCTGCATCAAGGCAGGGGCAGGACCCTGGAGCCCTTCTCTATGTATCCTTTCTCTCAAGTGGGAGGAAGGCTGAGCCGCAATCTTGGGTTATAATGAAGGTCCCCCTATACTGGTGAGGGACAGACTCACCAAGCAGGATCCTTAGTACCCTGAAGACCCTAACGTGTTCTTGTCAGTTGCTGTTGAGTCAGTTCTGACTCATGGTGACATCATGTGTCACAGGGCAGAGCTACGACTCCGTAGAATCTTTACTGCGATGACCTTTCAGAAGCAGATCACCAGGCCTGTCTTCCAAGGTGACTTTCGGTGGCTTGAACCTGCAGTCTTTACACTAGTGGTTGAGGGCTTAACCCGTTTGTGCCACCCAGCTGCTGCTCAGAGGAGGGGCACTGAGAGGCCCAGGTAAGGAGGCTGCTGGTTACTGTAGAGACCATATACAGCTGGAAAGGCCACTCAGTCCTCCTCGTGTACCTTTCCTATTCCCATAAATGTCAGAGATGCTTGGCTGTTAAAAAAAGAAAGAAAGAAAAAGAACCGACCACCACAGTCTTCCCAGCCTGACATTACAAGTCTGTCCTCTTGCCTACCTGGGTGCTGAGTCTCAGTCATTTCCTCCAGCCTGCTTGGCCAGCCAGTCAGCAAGAAACCCTGCGGCATTCTAAATTGTGCCCACCAGGGAATCCATGTTGAAGCAGTCCTCTGATTCCTCTATTTGCTCTTTGGGAGAGTTCTAGAATGATTGCCATGCTTCCTGCTAAAACCACGCTGCTTGACATTCCTGATAAAACCATCCTGCATCAGGAAGAAATTACTGGGTTTACCAAAAGTTAGTGAATTTAAGAAGGAGTTTGTGCAGAAAGAGTCTGAGGCATCCTTTTGGAAAAGAGTGACTCTGGACACAGCTGGGTGGTGCAAGCATTTAAGGGCTTGACTACTGACCAAGAGATTAGCAGTTCAACCCCATCCAGAGGTGCCTTGGAAGAAAGGCCTGGTGGTCATCATCCGAAAGTTCACAGCCTTGAAAACTTCACAGAGTACAGTTTTATTCTGTAGCACATGAAGTCACCGTGAGTCAGAATCAACTTGATGGCAACTGGTTTGGGTTTTGCTTGTGCACACCAACGGTGGGCCTGAACCACAGCAATCAAGGGCGAGCGCCTCTTGGGGAGGCAGCTCTATAATTGCTGTGAGGCCCAGGTTTGCAGTAACTGCTCAGGTAATTGCTTTGTAATTGACTGCATCACCTTCTTCCTGTTTAATAAATAGCATGGATAAAACCAAACTGCCTGTGGTGGGGTTGTAACTCAAATTCCGTTCACTATTGCTGCACATTTTTCATTCAACATGTAAAGGCAGTTTCCATGTAAATGATTTGAAAAGGTTCTCCATGGACTGATGACATTAGTGTCTGAGTGGATTGAAGTTGTCTCAGTAATTGATACTACAACGGCATGGTGCATCTTGGAGAAATTGGCACTGTCACTTGTACACTTTTTTTAAAATATAAAAACCAAATTAGGAGAGAAGTTCTGAAAAGCAAAAACAAATATTTCCTAAACAGGAATTCAAAACATGACACATTTGTTTTGACTTCAGGAGACACATTCTTGAAAAACACAGAATTAATGATTCTGTTCATGAATTTTCCACAGCAAAATAATTAGTGCTGGCCAACGTGGAGATGTTCGCTTTTTATTCAATGCAGTCAGTCACTTCTCCACCTGAACACAATGCCTCTCTTTTTATAGTCCCTCTACTGGTGGCAGAAGTTATATATATTATAGACATTAATTCAGCTTTAAAAACACACACTTGTAACTATTTTTTTCCATAGCATCAATCTTGCAGACCAATTCAAGAATCTTTTTTTTTTTTTTTTTAATGATCTTCTGGACTTTAAGATTAAAGGAACATATTTCATAAAGTGATCTATGAGATGAAGAAAATAATTGTTGTAGAAACAAGAGTAAAACCTTATTCCCAGGTAGCCGAATGTCCCGAAAAGTCAGGTTGCATTCCCTTAAAGTATGAATTCTTTATGAATTAAATATTCCTGGAAAGAGAAATCAAAGGAATTAAGTAGGAAAAACAATCAAAAACTTAAAAATGAGTGTATCCTTAAATGAAAATATTAATCATGCTAGATTAGAGAAAGTATTAAAATAGTTTTAAAATAATGCAGACTGTGGATATCAACATAATTGCAGCAGCTTAATTTGGCATGGAAAGCATCTAATGAAATATTTTAATATCACTGTCCATTCAATTTACCAGCTTGAATTTCATGGGATTTTAAGTGGTTTTTAAATTATCACTGCAAAATCTTCCAAATCCTTGTTTTGTTTTGCTGTTAATGGAAGAAATACTCTAGCATATGCGTGTATGTGCCTGTGTGTGCGTGTCTGTGTATACCCTCTTTGCTGAATCTAAATATAAATTCCTGGGTAGTTGAACAGGATAAAAACCAATCCTTGTTCTTGTCAGTGGTGCCGGGAATCAGCATCTCTCAATTGTTGGAGTCCTAAGCAGTCGGGGGCCAGGGCTCAGTGTTATCTGGGAACTACTCAGTTTAACAAGAACCTGGTTTATCCTGAGGGTGAGGCTAAGAGCCAAGAGAGCCTTTGAGGTTATTCTGTTCAGCCCTTTATTTTGCAGCTGGGGGAGATGATTGCTCCGCCACATCATACTAGTTGCTGTCAAGTTGAGTGCAATTCACAGTGACCCCAGTTGTGTTAAAGAAGCCTTGTGCCCCACCGGGTGGTTTTTTTTGATGGCTGATTTTTTGGAAATAGATTGCAAGGCCTTTCTTCTTGGCTAGACTCAAACCTGCAACCTTTTAGTTAGCAGCGGAGCACGTTGATCAAGGGACTCCTCACCATTTCATAGGAAGGCAATTTAAGGGGGCTTGTTTCTTGTGGGTTCTCTGAATCATGGGCCGTGACAAAGCCCCAAGATGGTAATTGCATAAGCATGATTTTTCACAGATTTGCTGCACCCATGCCGTTGTGTCTCCTGAGCCAGCATTTTGCCAGTTTCTTGTCCCTCTGATGCTGGTGTTCCTGTCTCTGTCCTGCAGGCTCTTGCCTTCTCTTTTCCCCATAATAGCATCTCTCCTCCCTTTTGGCCCTCCCTCTCTTGTAACTGCCCTGGAACCTTAAGAACCAAACTGCTCGTGGGTGGTTTTCATTCCTCCTCTCATCTGAATTCTCAGTAGCCATAGATCCCTGTCCTGTCTTCTTCCTGCCACTGTTTTCTTAGCTTCCTGGACCGTGAAATCTGAGTCTTGTCGACTGTCTCGTCACTTCTTCACTGTTCAGCTTTTAGCTCTGAGAATCTGTTTGAGGCTGACTAAAGAAGGAGATGAGAAGAAGAAGGAACCTCTCTCCCTGAGCGAGCCTGCAATTTTGGCAGAAAAATTGACCGGGAAGGGCTGGCAGGGCAGACAGTTGCTGGTGTTTAAATGATGGCCGGAAGGCTAAGGTGTTTGGATTTGTGCCTTGGGCCACAGGGAACTACTGAAGGTTCTGACAGAGACAAACATGTGACAAAATGTCCACAAGATTTCTGGGCAATGACGGTCACTACAGCAGGGTTTATCATGGTGGGAATTTGGAACAACCCAATAGTTATGTATATAGGCACTTGTCCAGTATTTGTGGGCAAATGATTATATAGAAAAGCATTTTGTTGTGTTGTTAGGTGCCACTGAGTTGGTTCCAACTCATAGCAACCCTATGAACAAAAGAATGAAACACAGCCCGGTCTTGCACCATGTCCACAATCGTTTTTGTGCTTAAGTCCATTTTGCAGCCACTGTGTCAATCCATCTTGTCGAGGGTCTTCCTCTTTTTTGCTGACCCTCCACTCTACTGAGCATGATGTCCTTCTCCAGGAACTGATCCTTCCTGACGACATGTCCATAGTGTGTAAGACACAGTCTTGCCATCTTTGCTTCCAAGGAGCACTCTGGTTGTACTTCTTCCAGAACAGATCTGTTTGTTCTTTTGGCGATCTGTGGTACATTCAACATTCTTCTCCAACACCACAATTCAAAGGCATAAATTCTTCTTCTGTATTCTCTGTTCATGGTCCAGCTTTTGCGTGCATGTGATGTGATTGAAAATACCATGGCTTGGGTCAGGCACACTTTAGTCTTCAAGGTGAGGTCGTTACTTTGGAATGCTTTAAAGAAGTCCTTTGCAGCAGACTTTCCCAGTGCTATGCATCTTTTGATTTCTTGACTGCTGCATCCATGGGCGTTGATTGTGGACTCCAGTAAAGTGAAATCCTTGATCTCAATCCTTTTGCCATTTATGACGAGATTGCCTACTGGTCCAGTTGTGAGGACTTTTGTTTTCCTAATGTTGAGGTGCAATCTGTACTGAAGGCTGTGGTCCTTGATCTTTATCAGTAAGTGTCTCAAATCTTCTTCACTTCCAGCAAGTAAGGTGGTGTCGTCTGTGTAATGCAGGTTGTTAGTAAGTCAGCCTTTAATCCTTATGCCTTGTTCTTCTTCACAGAGTCTTCTTGGATTATTTGCTCGGCATAGAGATTAAAAAGGTATGGTGTAAGGATACAACCCTGATGTATACCCTTCCTGACTTTAAACCTTGCAGTGTCCCCATATACTGTTTTGCACAACTGCCTCTTGATCCATATACAGATTCCTTAAGAGCACAATTAGGTGTTCTAGAATTCCCATTCTCTACAACATTAGCCATAACTTGGTATGATCCACACAGTCGAATGCTTTTACATAGTCAATGAAACACAAGTAAACATCTTTCTGGTATTCTTTGCTTTCAAC
Organism: Heterohyrax brucei; assembly: GCA_028571685.1. Classification (NCBI taxonomy): domain Eukaryota; kingdom Metazoa; phylum Chordata; class Mammalia; order Hyracoidea; family Procaviidae; genus Heterohyrax; species Heterohyrax brucei. Next base: position 36,334,754 of record CM053140.1, read on the forward strand.
CAAGATCCATCTGACATCAGCGATGACATCCCTCGTTCCACGTCCACTTCTGAATCTAGTGTGCATTTCTGGCAATTCCTTATCTTTATACTGTTGGAGTCGCTTTTGAATGATCTTGAGCAAAATTTTATGTGTGTGTGATGTCAACGATATTGTTTGGTAATTTCCACATTTAGTTGGATCACCTTTCTTTAGAATGGGCATAAATATGAAACTCTTCAAGTCAGTTGGCCAGATAGCTACCCTCTAAATTTCTTGTCATAGATGAGTGATCGCTTCCAGTGCTACGTCTGTTTGTTGAAACATCTCAGTTGATATTCCATCAATTCCTGGAGCCATATTTCTCACCAGTGTCTTCAACGAAGCTTCAACTTCTTCCTTCAGTACCATTGGTTCCTGATCATATGCCACTTCTTCAAATGGCTGAACATCAACTAGTTCTATCTGGTAAAAGGACTCTGTGTATTCCTTTCATCTTCTTTGGATGCTTGCTGAGTCACTTAATAGTTTCCCTGTAGAATTCTTCACTTTTGCAACTCGAGGCTTGAATTTTTTCTTTAGTTCTTTCAGCTTGAGAAATGCAAAACATGTTCCTCCTGTCTGATTTTCCATTTCTAGCACTTTGCACATGTCCTTATAATACTTCCTTTTTTTCTTCTTGAGCTGCTCTTTGAAATCTTCTGTTTAGGTCTTTTACTTCATCATTCCTTCCTTTTGCTTTAGCTTCTCAACATTTGAGAACAGTTTCAGAATTTCTTCTGACATCCAATTTGGTCTTTCCTTCTGTCCTGTCTTTTTAATAAACTCTTGCTTTCTTCATGGATAACATCTTGATGTCATTCTATAATTCTTCTCTTCGGTCATTAGTGACCAACACATCAAATCTGTTCTTGAGATGGTCTTTAAACTCAGGAGGGATATACGCAAGGTCATACTTTAGCTCTTATGAACTTGTTCTAATTTTCTTCAGTTTCAATTTGAATTTGCGAGTGAGCAATTGATAATCTGTGCCACAGTCAGCACCTGGTCTTGTTCTGACTGCTGATGGAGGTTTTCCATCATCTTTTTACATGGATGTAGTCAATTTATTTCCTGTGTATTCCATCTGAAAAAGTCGTTAGTCTTGCAAAATTCTATCATGTGATCTCCAGCATTATTTCTATCACCTAGGCCATATTTTCCAACTACTGATCCTTCTTCTTTGTTTCCCCGGAGGCTTGCTGGTTGCTGTGATGCGGGAAGATATGCCACTGGTATTTAGGTACCAGTAGGGTCATCCGTGGTAGAAAAGTCTCAGCTGAGCTTTCAGACTAAGACAGACTAGGGAGAAGGACCTGGTGGTCTACTTCTGAAAAGAATTAGCCAGGAAAAACCTTATGACACAACTATTATTCAGATTTATTCACCAACAACTAAGACCAAAGATGAAGAGCATAGAAAACCATAATGAAGAATAAATAAGAAAATAAGGTATCAATAATCACATTCCTGATATAACCACTGTCAATATTTGTGTGGAAGGAGACCTGGTGGTACAATAGTTACATACTTGGTTGCTAGCTGAAGGCTGGTGGTTCAAACCCACCCAGTGGAATCTGGGGATCTGATCCCATAAAGATTATTGTTGTTAGTTGCTGTCAAGTCAGTTCCAACTCACAGAAACCGTGTATACAACAGGATGAAATAAAACCTGGTCCTGTGCCATCCTCACAGTTATTGTTATGTTTGAGCCCGTTGTTGCAGACACTGTGTCATTCCATCTCACTGAGGAGCTTCCTCTTTTTTGCTGTCATTCTGCTTTACTAGTCCTTTTCCAGGCACTAGTCCCTTCTGGTGACACATCCTAAGTACTCGTGACAAAGTTTTGCCATTTTCTCTTCCAAGGAACACCTGGTCATACTTCTTCCAAGACAGACTTGTTTATTCTTTTGGCAGTATATTCAACATGAATAATTCAAATGCATGAATTCTTCTCTGGTCTTCCTTATTCATTGTCCAGCTTTTACATGTATACGAGGCAACTGAAGACATCATGGTTTGGGTCAGGAACACATGAGTCGTCAAGGTGACTTCTTTGATTTTTGACACTATAAGAGGGCGTTTGCCTTTTTATATCAACATGAATGATGACCATACAGGTGGACCTTTCCAGATGGACTATACAGGAATCAAACTGGCACATAAAGATTACAGCCTAGAAAATCCTGTAGGGCCAGTTCTGCTCTGTCACAAGCGGTTGCTATGAGTTGAAGTCAACTCCGTAGTACCTAAAAACAACAGGATTTGTGTGTGCTCAGACTTTCTCTCCCTTAACTTCCACACCAGGTAATCTGCACACACTACCACCCCAACTATACTAGACATCTCATCATACTGTACATGTAGCTTTCCTGCTTAATATCGTGTTATACGTGGTCCATAATTTCTTGGCTACTCTCTGCAATCCTGACCTTGAATGGGTGGACACTCTTATGGGATATAGCATTCCTGAGGTTTAGACAATGGGTTTCTCTTCCAATTCTCCACTTCCTCCCAGCTCATCTCACACACAACTGTAGCTCCACTACCACCTGCACACAGGTGACTAGTACTTTTATATGTCATCCCAGTCTTCATCTCTGAACTCCAGACTAGATGGTCAACTGGCCATTTGACATCTCCTCTTAGTCTCAGCAGGTCCAAACCAAACTCATGACCTGTACCACCCAACATCCCTGTTTTGGTCAAAGGCACCCTATGTGCCCAGTTATGCAAGCCTAAAATCTGTGAGTCATTCTTGACACATTCTTCTCTGGCAGATCCCTTATCCAAATAAACTCCAATCTCTTTTACCTTTGGAAACTCTCAGATCCATCCCTTTCCTCTACCTCCTTGGTCTTCACACTAATCTAAGCAATTGTCACCTAAACTGCAGCAATGTCCTGCCTGTCCTATCTGCAACTGCCCTTGCCATCCCCTGCCCATTCCATCTCCATACTGCAGAAGGATTTTTCCAAAGTGCAGATCCTATCAATTTTCCTTAGTCTTTTTTTAATTATGAAAATTAAATATGCATAACGTAAACAAACCATTTTGAAATATACAATTCAGTGGCATTCAGTGAATCCGCAGTGTTGTACAACAACCATTCCTCTCTAATTTAAAAGTTTTTCATCATCCTAGAGGTACACCTCATCCCCACTGTAAGTAATCAGTTCTCATTCTTCCACCCCTGAGCACTAATCCTCTGTCTGTCTCTATGTATTTGCCTGTTCTGAATATTTCTTATAAAAGAAATCATATAACATGTGATCCTTTGTGTCTAGCTTCTTTCACTTTGTACAATGTTTCCATGTTACAATATGATCAGTGCTTCATTCCTTTTTGTGGCTGAATAATATTCCATCGTGTAGCATATTGGGGATCTCTGGTGGCACAGTACATAAATCACTCAGTTGCCAATCAAAATCTTGGTAGTTCAAACCCACCAGCTGTTCCTCAGGGGACAAATGTGGCACTCTGCTTCTGTAAAGATTTACAGCCTTGGAAAGCCTCTGGGGAAGTTCTACTCTTTCCTATAGGGTTGCTGTGAGTCAGAATTGACTGAATGGTGGTGGGTTTTGGTTTAGTAGGAACATGTCATATTTTTTTTTTCCATTCATCAGTAATGGACATTTGGGTAGTCTCCACTTTTCGGCTACCATGAATAATGCTGTGGTGAACATCTGTATGCAGATTTCTGTTGGATATGTACCTAGGAATGGAATTGCTGGGTCTTACAGTAACTGTTTAACTGTTTGAAGAACTATCAGGCTGTTTTCCAAAATGGCTACATTATTTTACTTTCCCACTAGCAGCGCATAAAACCAGAACACCAAACCACTGCTATCGGGTTGATTCCAACTCATAGTGGCCCTATTAGGACAGAGTGGGACTGTCGCATAGAGTTTCCAAGGAGTGCCTGGTGAATTCGAACTGCTGATGTTTTGGTAAGCAGCAATAGCTCTTAATCACGGTACCACCAAGGTTGCTACAAGTGGTGAATGAGGGTTCCAGTTTCCCCGCGTGTTCACCCGCACTTTTGACTCCCTCCTCTGCCACCACCATTTTTTTAAATTCTCTCGGTCTTAGTGGCTATAAGCAGTATCTCACTCTGGTTTCTTTCATTCTTAGGGTGACACGTGTAACTATCTGGTTGAGACCCAGGATGTTGGAGCCAGACTCTCTGAGTGATGCCCCTTTCCCTCCTTTCCCAGCTGTGGGGCCCCGCTAGTTCACTTACATCCTCCCGTGTCCAGTTCCTTTATCTCTTGTGAGCGTTACCTGAGTCAGTCTAGACAGAACTCTGAGATCTGCCCTGTCACAGAGAAATGCTGTTTGAGTATTTCCTTTTGTTGTCCCTGTTGTTTGTTATTGCCATTATCTGTGTCACAGTGAGAAACACATGGGTTAATATGTGCAAAATCTTAGAAGCATGCCAACTGTGGAGTAAGCCCTTAATTAACGCTAGCTGTTGTTCTTGTCCCTGCAGCCTCGTCTTGTGCCATATGCTTCTTCTCTCCCTGTGCTCCACATGGAGAGATGGCTCATCTCTCCCTCCTCCTTGAAACTCTTTCTCCTGGCTCATTTCCTTGTGTTCACTGCATACCCAACCACCACAGGGCCTTTGCATATGTTCTTGCTTCAATCTGGAACACTGCCCACTTATCTTCACCTAATTACACACTCAATGGCTATTTCCTGGCTTCCCTGACTAGATTGCATCCTCTAGTGTCAGACACACTTGCTTAGAGGATGCACTGTGTTTTTTTAAAGGAGGGGTGGGATGGTGGCGTGCAATTTTTGCTTTTCTAATTCCCATGTATGAGGAGAAGACACAATTTAAGATGCCCTCTTGGGAACCCATTGCTCCTGCAAGACTAACCAAGGGCCCCCAGTGGGATGCCAGATCTTTCGGACCGTGGGCCCCAATGGTCACATACCCCAGAGATCCTAGATCTGTAGCATGAACTGAAGAGGGAATGCTAGCCTGTACCCAGGAGATGGTTTTTTTGTAGACAGCCAGTGTCTACCTGGCCTCTGTCCTCATTACCGGAGCTGCTGATGAGAAAATGCATCAAGAGGATCAACAGGAACCAATTTCCCATTCTGTATTTCCTTTTAATTTGAAAGAAGATAGAATCTTTATCCAATAATGACATCCCAGAGGCGAGAGTGCTGGAAAACTTTTCCACCCAGTTTGTGAGTCACAGTGCACTCCATGTGGGTTGTTCTCTGAGATGCAAGCTGACCCAGACCATGGTGTTACTTCTTTTAGAATGTTCTGGCCCATAATGTCACTGGCATGTGACTCAAGGATCATTGGAGGCTCTCCAGGCAAGAGAGGGGTGCACCAGGGCTTCACCGTCTGCTGGCAGCACCACCTAAACAAACATTCAGAGCCTTTTCCTTTCCTTCTGAAATAGAAACCACAGAGACTGTGGCTTATAAATGGTTGAGCTTTCTTTAAAGGTGTTGGCAGAACAGAACTCTCTGACCTTGTTAACATTGTATGAGGCGATACCATAGTTCCCAGACCTGCCCCTTACTGAACCAACATTCATGCAACCTTTTAGGGTATTCTAGCTTTTCCAAAGAGGGGTGCCTGGGAGCAACAGACAGCCTCTCAGTTGCACATATAGTAGCTACTGTAATTATCTGTTCTGAGCTCCCTTGATGGCTGAGATTCCCACAGCGAAAGTAGGACAAGTGGAGAGTCCTGATGCATGCTCCAGTAACAACTAAACTCTAAAATGCCAGGGGACTGATGCAGTGCAGCTGTCCCTGAGTGGTACAAACAGCCAGCGTGCTCCCCAAATGTTGGCAGTTTGAATTTTCTCAGAGGTGCCTCGGAGGAAAGGCCTGGTGATCTACTTCTAAAGCTATGAGAAATCCACAAGCCATATGTGGGTTCTTTTTAATGTAAAGGTCAGGAAAAGACCTGCCCCTCTATCCATGGTTTCTTAAAAATGACTACTCCAGAAACTTCTGCCACTGTGCTGATTGAGTCCGCCATGTACCAAGCGCTGTGCTGGGTTCCAAGGACTCAAATTCAGTGCCACATGGTTCCCACTCTCCAAGTGCATATAGCCTCAGCATGAAGGTACTAAGTAATTCTTCTGAGGGTGGAAGGCACTTGATTGGCATCTTGAAGGGTGAAGGGTTGGTCAGGCAGGAGTTTGCCTGGCACTGGGCAAAGCTAAGAGCATGGACAGAGGGACCAAGGTGTTGGAGCTTTAAACCACTAGAGTAATTCCAGGTGCCCCAAGGCCCCTGAAGATAGCAGTGGGCATCAGTAGCTCTTTGTAGCATTTAAAAAGCCCAAACAGAGATTTTTCCCATAATTCAAGAGTGTGTGTGGCTATAGTGGAAACTGTGGTGGTGTCGTGGTTAAGCACTACATCTGCCAACCTAAAGGCTGGCGGTTCAAATCTGCTGGGCGCTCCTTGGAAACTCTATGGAGCAGTTATGCTCTGACCTATAGGGTTTCTATGAGTTGGAATTGACTCAGTGGCCATGGGTTTGGTGTTTCCTGGTGACTGTAGTGTCCACCTCTTCTCTTCTGGCTGAAATTATGTAAGCTGAGAGTGCAACAATACTGTCATCCTGAGACAGACTGATGGGTAGACACACACACACAACTGAGGTTAATGAGAACCATCATCTTATCAACACAGATGTTCTATAGCCTAACATTTTTCTATGTAGGGTGAAGCTTTGGGGAAACCATGGAGCTAGAGCTCTGGCTCTCATATCTCGCAGGGCATTGGGCTCAGATTTCGAAAGGTCTAAAATGACCCCAGGTAGATTTGAACCACAGACCTTTCAGTTGAGCGTTTTCATCACTGCACCACCAGGGATCCTTAAGGATTGATGGCAGTCACTAGAAGCTAGGGAAGAAACTGACTAGGCTGAGACCCACATTTGGAATTTAGTTCTTCAGAGCTGTGAAAAAATACCTCTCTGCTCCTTAAAGTCACTCGCTTGTGGGATTTCTACTCTGGTAGCCCTGGATAACTGAGACACGTTAGGGGCTTGAGAGGCTGTTCAGACCGAGTGGAAAGAGAGCAGACCTGAGCAAAACTCTCAGGCAAGCTAACAAGCCTTCATGACCCTCAGTTCCCTTCTCTGTAGAATGAGGACAGAGAGCTCTAAGGATGGCAGACTGTGAATGCCGTCTCACCCGGTGCCTTTTGTCAAGTCTGCACTCAATAAACAGAGGCCGGTGTTACGACTCCTACTACTCTAAGTGTCCAAAACTGTTGCGATGATCACGGCGAGGCTTGTTCTATCAGGATAAACTAGCTCAATCTGATGCTCTCTAGCTGAGATCAGCGTGTCCTGAGAAACAGCAGGTTTTGGGGTGAGACCAGAGAATGAGGGAAAGCTGAGTTATTCTTTATCTTAATCATGAGAAACTTGGCTTGGAGGTGGAGGAAGGGCGATGTTCCAGAGAGGGGCAGCATGCTAGGTGATTAAGTTTGCATATAATCATCACTTGTTAATTTATCTTAGGACTCAAATTGGGTGTCATTTCATTGTGATCGTGCAAACTGAGACATTCTAATTGTCTGAGGGGAGACCTCTAAGGACACCCAGAATCATAATATTTCTAACTTCTATGTTCAAAACTTCCAGGACTGAGATGGACTACTCTGACCAAGGTCCTCCCTTCTCTTCTCCTTTCTCCTTCTTTTTCATCATCATTACAACTAATACCATCACGTGTTGTATTGGTCAGGCTAGGTCAGACCATGCTCCATTAACAATTAAACCCTAAAGTGTCAGTGGCTTAATACAATGCAGGAATCCCTGGGTGGTTCAAACTGTTACCATGCTCCAAAAACATTGGCAGTTTTCGTCCTCCCAGATGTCCCTTGGAAGAAAAGCCTGGTGATCTGTGTCCTAAAATTTCATCAATGAAAACTCCGTAGAGTGCATTTCTATGCTGACACATACAGGGCTGCCATCAGTTGGAGTCAACTCAGTGGCAGCTTTTTAAATTTTCCCATTTACATTGCAGTCCTGGTGGTCAGATACCTTTCCACAGTGGCTTACCTCCAGGTGGGGGTGACTCAGGGATTTCAGTTCTGTTCATTGTATGGCTCCACTCTCCATCTTTGCTTTTTAGCTGTGAGGACCTGGGATAGAGAAAGAGAGTGTGGAGTACCAATCAGGATGCTTAGGAGCCAGGCTCACAGGTGGCAGGCATCACTCTGACCTTCATTTTATTGGCCAGAACTCAGTCACATGGCCAATCTAACCACAAAGGAAGCTGGGAAATGTAGTCTTTCTTTTGCAGGAAGAGGAAATGAAATTGGAGAACATCTGGCTAGTCTCTGTCACCTGCATAGTAACTAATTTAATTTTTAAAAGCAGGCCACGTAATAGGCACTGTAGTTATCCATAATTCCATACGAGGAACTTGAGGTACAGAGATGTTACCTGACTTATCCTGGTAAGCAATGAAGCCAGGATTCAAATGTAGAAAGTGTGCTCTAAAGCCCATGTTCTTAACATTTTTCCCAGCCTTTGTAACAGAGACTACAACTGGTACTCTGAGGGTACAGGGGAAAAGGAGACAGAGTTTGTGTTCACACAAAGAGCTTACAATCTAGAGCTGTTTTCCAACAGGAAGTGATTGCATTTTGTCACAGCAGTGCACTCTCCTGTATAACTTTGCAGTGTGGTTGCTTGCATGTATCTTCTGTATGAGATTGCAGGTTTCAGAGGCAAGGTCGATCAGCATCCCCACACTGCCTGTAGCCTGAGTGAGACAGAGTGAACACTGGGTGAAGGGCATGTGTATGATGTGGGTCATTAAGGCAATACAGTTTGGAGTCATGGGCCTGGAAGAGAAGAGGCAGGCAGGGGAAGACCCAGAGAAAGCCCATTGTGCTGGACCCAGGAAGCCAAGGGGAAATCGAAGGTAGAGAAGGAGGCATCTATGAACTATATTCTGTGGAGCAGAAACATGAGGGAGGGGGTTGGAAAAGGACAGTAGCTGTTATGCATTGAATTTTGTCCCCCCGACCCCCACCAGGTATCTGCTGGTTTGGCTCAGCCAGGATTCATTCCAAGTACTGCGTGATCCTCCACAGTTTTGTCATCTGAGGTGATTTTCCTCTGTGTTGTAAATCCTATCTCTATGATGTTAATGAGGTGGAATTACAAGCAGTTATATTAATGAGGCAGGACTCAATCTACAAGATCAGATTGTGTCTTAAGCCAATCTCCTTTGAGATATGAAAGAGTGAGGCCAGCAGAAAGACAGGGAGTTCCCATACACCAAGAATGTATAGCCTGGAGGATAGGTCCCTCCTCTGAGAAGACTCAATCAGCCAGCCAAGTGCCGTCAAGTCAGATCCAACTCATGGACCAGGAGAAGACTAAATAACAAGGACCTAACAGAGACAGAGCCTTCCCCTGAAGCTGCGGTCCTGAATTCAGACTTCGTATCCTCCTTGGAGCTGGAGTGGTGCAGTAGTTAAGGTCTAGCTCTTAACCAAAAAGTCCTTAGTTCAAATCCACCAGCTGCTCCTTGGAAACCCTATGGGGCAGTCCTACTCTGTCCTAGAGGATTGTTACAAGTCACAGTCTACTTGACAACAGATAATAAGTATCCTAAACTGAGAAAACACTTCAGTTCTTTAAAGCCACCCACTTGTGGTTATGTCTCTTATAGCAACACTAGATGACTAAGACAATAACCAAGAGGTTCTGTGTGCCTTGAAGGCAGGATGAGTGGTTGGCCAGAAGCCAGAATGCCAGGGTTTGAGGGAAGAGCAGAGGCGGTTTGTAGACACTGCACTTTTAAATCTCCTGGAGTTCACCGGAGAGATAAGGTGGTAGACATAGAGGAGCAGGGGAAGGTCTGGAGTCTTAAAGGTATTTCTGGGAGAAAGAAAATGAGTAGGAGGAACAAGGAGGTCATAAGAGTCAAGGGAAGGAGCAAGTGCCAGAGGGTAGAGGAAGGCAAGGGGTTAAGATACGAGGTGCAGGGTAAACTTGGGCAAAGTGCAGGGTCAACCTGGGCAAGAAAGGAAGATCTTTCTTCTCTAAGGTAGGCGAGAGAGGGGAACAGGGTCCCAGCCTCCTTGCCTTTAAGGTGGGAGGTGCACTGGAAAGTCCTGGGGGAGGAGAGTTGCTGTGAAGGTGTGACATTTTTGTCTAGATCATCACCCTGGTGGCAGCAGGCAGTACTGGGTTGGTAGGGCTTGGCACAGGTGAGGCAGTGGAGGAGGAGATTCGAAGCTTCCAACATGGCAAGTATTCTTACTGGCTTGGAAGTTTTCTCCTGCATTTTTATCCAGTGTCTCCAGATGCAGACGATTAGGAAACTGCTCCACTTCCCTTCCTGGGGGCCTAGCTCTGGCAGAAGCAGTTCTTCGCCTTCAGTAGTAGAAATGCGGAGACAGCAATGGTGGGGGAATGCCACTGACTTTGCTCCGTCTGCCTCCCTTCCTGTGCAGGGCAAGCCTCCCTCAGTGGCGGTCACTGGGCTGCCTCAAGGTGTCCAGGCAGCACCATGCTTCTGGGTCTTCAGCCAGTCATTTTGCATTTCCAAAAGGATGTGTTTGTAATTACCATCACCAACGCTTTTATTGTCTTAATCTTCCTGCCTGTGTTGAGATAAATTTTTAATACTTTCTCTACAGGAAACCCTGGTGGCTAGTGGGTTAAGTGCTACGTCTGCTAACCAGGAGGTCAGCAGTTCGAATCCACCAGGTGCTCCTTGGAAATTCTATGGGGCAGTTCTAGTCTGACCTCTAGACTCGCTATGGGTTGGACAAGACTCGATGGCAGTGGGTTTTTTCTACATATAAACTGACTGCTAGCTTTGGGTTTCCTTTACTTGTGTGGGTAACCCTTTTCATCCATTTGTTATTGGTATTATTCTTACCTCCAGCATCATCAGTGATTCTGATGAGTCCAGCCACTCTCAGTTACCCTCAGATGGAAGGGACCAACAAGAGAAGTTTCCCAAACACTGGGGAAACCCTAAAGTGTTCTGGTGCTGTTACCAACATGTCCTCTGAGTTGCCCTTTGGCATCACTGTTCTAAAACTTTCCCCCATTTTGGAAAAAAGGCAACAGAGCCTCACAGTGAAATGACCTTCATAAGGTTGCCCAGCTCATAGTGGCAGAATGGGAACTGGCCTCTGGCTTTTGGATGTTGAAGCCAATGTCTTTTGTGTGGCCCCATACAGGCTTCCAAGACCATTTTTCACATTCTTCTTGTGAGTCGGCCAGAATGGAAGCCTTGGGCTGGGCCATGGGATACACCAATAGGTGGGGAATATAGGGTTTGATTTCTTCAAGCTAGACTCAGTGAAAGCACCAGCTAGACTTTAACTCCAGGACACAACACAGTGCCCAGTGGGTAGAGACAAGAAGGTGCAGAGACGAGGTAACTGGATGAGGTGACTGGCCATAGCATGGAGAGGGGGAATCTCTTAGAGCTGTGCTTACCAGGGAGAGCGCCACTGTGGTAGGGAGCTCCTGGGTTACAGGGTCAGCCAGCTCGATTCTGCCTTCAGGTATATACAACTACAGTGGGCCTCTTTGACCCTCAGTTTCCTCCTCTGAAAATGGAGTTGACAATGCATAACTCCTAGGGGTTGTTTGGGGTATTAAATGAGATGGTGTATGCCAAGTGCCTGGCCCATGCTTATTTCCAGTGGGCCAACCAAGCCCTATAAGCAATTCCTCCCACCTTTACCAGCGTATATATGGTCAGCTTGTTTTCTGAGTGTAAGTTATCTTCTCTCAGTAAATTAGCTGCTGATGGAGGGATGATCACTGGGGTCATGCCGGCTATCTGAGCTTAGGAGAAGGACGCCACACTTAACCGCCCACACTGCGGGTCTTCTTTCTCTGCCTGCAGAAATGGAAGGGCAGGGAACCAAGCCCAGCAATGGGTGAGAGGAGCAGACAGGGCAGCCAGCTGCTCCTTTCCGGTGGCACTGATGCCTTCAGGCACTTTCTGTTGTCACCCAAATCTGGCATCTTAAGTGGGCCTCTAGCGACGCATATTCTTTCAACAACTATCTGCAAGTGGGAAACGGTGCCAGGAAGCAAACCAGGCGCCAGCCTCCCCCAGTGTTTTGGGCAAACTTTGTAAGTGGAAACTGCTGAAAATGTTGCTCAGTGCCCGGCCTGCCCACCCTAAAGCCAGCTTGTGCTTGCTGGGGAGGACACGGAGCGCAAACAGACCCTGACTTTTCTATTGAATATTTTAGTTTGCAAGAATTTGAAATGAAATATACTTCCCACCTACGCTGTGAGAAATCCATTTATAGAAACCAAATCAGATTGGCGATCTAAGAGCTGGTGGCCAGAAATGAAATATTTTAAAAATAAAATATATGGAGATTGAATTTCCGAAGCTGAGGCTTCTTCTGAGGCTTCCTGCATTGTGAGCTAGAGGGAAGTCTTACTGGGCAGAGCCTTCTCTGGGGACCAATTCTGAAATACTCTTATGTCCTAGCAGTTTCAAAAGGGAGAAAAAAAGTTCTTTGAAAGAATTTATTTAGCAAGCAGAGCCAATACTCTGTGTTTTCTCGGAGCCACCTTGTATTTCAGCTTCGGCGAGTATGTGCGTCTCTTGTGGATCTTTATGGGAATTGCTTCAACACTCGGGAGAGGCTGGATACAGCACTAAAACCACCTAACCTGCACTCTCCTGGCCTCGCCATTCATCCTAAAGACTTAATTATTTTCGGAAAGATGATACCTCTTGGCTGTACGTCTGGAATAGCAGCCTCCGATGCCCAATTCCCCATTCTGCATACTCAGGAGAGAGAAGCTTCAAGTCAGCTTCAGATTATGTTTCTGAATTGATCCCTGATTGAATTCTTCTAAAGAAATCTCATAGGCCTTTGAAAATAACCAGGACTGCTCTGTTTCTTCCTCCTTCCAATTAGAGAATCCTAATTGGAGAAGTATGTGGGTCTGCGTCCCCTGGCAACTCTGAGGAAACTCCGGTGTTTAGTCCAGCAAATTAACATCACCTCTGTCATAGTCCTCTAGTGTTCCTGTAACAGAAATACCACAATTGGATGGCTTAACAAAGAAAAATTTAGTCTGTCACAGCCAAGTAGGCCACAAGTCCAAACTTCAGTTTCAGGGAAAGGCTTTCTCTCTCTTTCAGCCCTGGAGGAAGGTTGTTGTCGTAAGTTTTTTCCCTTGGTCTGGGAGCATCTCAGTGCAGGACCCTCAGGTCCCAGGGACGAGCTCGTCTCCCTGTAGTGCTTTCTTGGTGGTATGACATCTCCTTGCCTCTCTGCTCACTTCTCTCTTTTCTATCTCGGAAGAGACTAACTGAAGACACTATCTAATCTTGTAGATCTTGCCAATATAACTGCCAGTAATCCATCTCATCGCATCATGGTAATCAGATTTACAACACACAAGGAAATCACATCAGATGACAAGATGGTAGGCCATTATACAATACTGGGAATCATGATCTAGCCACGTTGATAGATATTTTGGGAGGACACAATTCAATCTATGACAACATGTTTAAATCAAGTGAGTCTGACACTTGCTATTCATTGTTATTCATTGGGTTGTCATCAGCTAATTTTTGGAAGTAGGTCATGAGGTATTTCTTCATAGTCTGTCTTAGTCTAGAAGCTCTGCTGCCACTGGTCTACCTTGGCTGACCCAGCTGGTGTCTGACACACTGGTGGCAGAGCTCCCAGCATCAGAGAGACATGCAAGCCCCTGTTGCACAACAAAGTGGCACACAGGTCATGGAGCTTCATTTCAGAAGATGGCTAATTCACAGCCAAGTGTTTTTCTGCTGCTTTGCTTTTACCTTTAGGAATAGATTTGGAAATCCCTGCGGTGAGTCTTCTCACGCCAGTACCCTCCCATTCCCAATAGACAGATATCAGGATAAATCTTCTGGGATGCAGACCCTTACTTGTCCTCCTGGGGATTCTGGAAGAGGAGCAGCAAGCACTTCTCGTGGAACCTGACTTCTGCTGGGCACACGGAATTCTAAACCAGATGCTATTGCCTACAGTTATTTCTCTACCTACTCTTCTCCAGGCTGGGAAGGGTCTGCGCTGGAGAAGTTGTATGCCTTGTAAAAGATGGTATCTTCATGGCTGCTATAGCAAATTATCACTAACTTGGTAACTTAAAATGACAGAAATTTATTCTTACAGTTCTGGGTGTCTGGGTATCTGCTGAAGACTTGGGAAAGGACTCTACTTTGCCTCTTCCAGCTTCAGGTGGCTCCTACATTCCTCGGCTTGTGGCAGCATCAGTCCAATCTCTGTCTCCATCATCACTCCATCTTCCCTGTGTATCTGATTCCTTTCACATCTCTTATGAAGATGCTGTCATTGGATTTGGAGTCCATCCTAATCTGGTACGCTAATCCAGTACACTAATCCAGTATAATTACATCTAGATCATTAATTATATTTGCAAAGACTCTATTTCTAAATAAGGCCACATCCTGAGGTTCCAATTTGTGTTTGTTTCCTAGGGCTGCTGTAACAAAATACAGGCAGTCCCTGACTTACGATGGGTCTTATTTTGATGGCTTTAAAAAAAAAAGTTTTTGTTGTTATTACCTTTTATTCTCAGTATCTTTATAAATCTGATCTTTATCTTTAAAGGTTGGCATGAAAATTATAACATCAGCAAATTACATGCTGCAACACTGTAGGCAGTACTACATATTATTAATGGTAAGATGTACAAAAAATGGACAGTTGTAAGTGTGGTTCATTGTAACTCGAACACATTGGAAGCTGGGGTGATTTTAAACAATAGAAATTGTGTTCCCTCGCACTTCTGAAAGCTGAGTCTGAGTTCAGGACATCAGCTATGTTGATTCCTTCCAAGGTTTAAAAGAATTTGTTCTTTGCCTCTCTGTGAGTCAGATCCGACTCGACAGCACTTGGCTGGCTGTCTCACAGCTTCTGATAGCTCCATGCGTTTGTTGGCTTACAACTGTTGTTGTTGATAGGTGCTGTTGAGTTGTTTCCGACTCATAGTGATCTTATACACAACAGAACAAAACACTGCCTGATCCTGCACCATCCTGACTGTCCTTGCTGTGCTAGGGCCCCTTGTTGCAGCTACTGTGTCAGCCTGTCTCTTTGAGGGTCTTCCTCTTTTTCGCTGGCCATCGACCTGAGAGCAGGGGGATTGGATTGGTTTGGTTACTTTATGAAGCATGATGTCCTTCTCCAGAGACTTGTCCAAGGTACCTGAAACAAAGTTTCGCCATCCTCACTTCTAAGAAGCATTCTGGCTATACTTCTTCCAAGACAGATTTGTTCATTCTTCTGGCAAGTCTATGGTATCATCAATTATTCTTCAACTACTCTGTAATTCAAATATACCAGTTCTACTCTGATCTTCCTCATACGTATGCGTGTGTGATGATTGAAAACACCAAGGCTTGGTTTGGATGCATCTTAGACCTTAAAATGGCAGCTTTGCCTTTTAACACTTGAAAGAAGTCTTTTGCAGATTTGCCTATTGCAATGTCATTTGATTTCTTGACTGCTGCTTCCATAGCTGTTGACCGTAGAGCCAAGAAAAATAAAATTATTGACAACTTCAACCTTTTCTTCATTTATCATTTGTTCAATTGTGAGAATTTTTTCTTTTTTCTTTTTTTAATGTTGAGGTGTAATTCATACTGAAGGCTGTGGTTTTTGATTGTCATCAATAAGTTCTTCAAGTCCTCTTCACTGTCAGCAAGCAAGATTGTATCATCTACATATCGCAACTTGTTAATGAGTCTTCCACCAATCCCAATGCCACATTCTTCTTCATGTAGTCTAGCTTCTCAGATTATTTGCTCAGCATACACAATGACTAAGTATGGTAAAAGAACAGAGCCCTGATGCACACCTAATATAGTTCTCTTCCAGTGGTTGGCCAAGTAGCTGTCTTCCAAATATATTGGCATAGATGAATGAGCAATTCCAGCACTGCATTTCTTTGTCAAAACATCTCAGCTGGAATTCCATCAATTCCTGGAGCCTTGTTTTTCACCAGTGCCTTTAATGCTGCTCAAACTTCTTTCTTTAGTTCCATTTGTTCTTGATCGTATGCTGCCTCCTGAAACGACTGAATGTCCGCTAATCATTTCTGATGCAGTATCACATAACACATGGTACCCTTTCCCTGTCTGTCTGTCTTTACTCCTCTTTTGTGGGTTCACTCAGATGAAATTAGGACCCACTCTTCTCTGGTATGCCCCCTGATACCTGATGCTATTGGGGGCCATGGAGTTGATTCCAACTCATAGTGACCCCATATGACAAAGTAGAACTGCCCCATAGGGTTTTCTTGGCCGTAATATTTACAGAAGCAGATTTCCAGGTCTTTGTCTCATGACACCTGTAGATGGGTTTGAACACCAACCTGTTTGTTAACAGCGTAGCACTGAACTATTTTGCCACTGGGGCTTCTTAAGTGATAGCATCTTCAAAGTCCCTATTCCCAAGCAAAGTTGTGTTTGCAGGTACCAGTGGCTTGGAATTCAACATATCTTTGGGCGGGGGGTAGGGGGTGGTGGTGGAAACATGATTCAACCCATAAAATAGGAGGACATAGCTTTGGAGGGGACACTATCCAATTCACTGCAGCTTGTCCCAGGACAAGAGGTCCCCGTCTCCGAAGCTCAGCGCCTGCTGTGAGGAGATAACGTGGACTGGCAGGTGACAGGCTGCTGACTCGTCCCTACACCTGGAAGCTGTTACTGGCTTGGCGCTTCTCTGGCACTCAGCACGAGCAGAGCCTGTTTGGTTGCTTGTCAGCCAAGACGGGAGTCATGATGAGCTGCTTTGTGGAGCTCAATCACAGAGTGCTGAAGGTGGAGGCTCAGGTTCTTTGTGGTCCCTGGGCCTTGTTGGGGTGCGTGTGTTGTTTGCTTCCTTGGCATTGACTGGATGTTGTTTACTTCCCGGCCATTCACTGGGTGATGCATTTCTTACCGCTGCTTTCCTAGTTTTAGGGGTCTGGTTGCAACTCTTACAAGTCAACTGTTCTAGGTTTTGGTAAGATTTAAAAGAGGGTTGTGGAAATAAGCACACCCCACCAAGGACTCTTCAGAGGAGAGTTTAGACATGAATTACTCCAGCCTAATACTTCTGGTTATTGGTGTCTCCCCTGGGGCTGGGAGGACAAAGAACATCTCCTTAGCATCTTATCATGTTTCTGGTCCAGAAGAAGATGTGTGTTCTGGGTGTGGATATGTCCCTTGCCTTCCTGTGAAGACACAGAAGCACCCCCTGGGCCTATCTGGAGCCCTGCAGGAATTTCTGGGTAATGAGCATTTGGCTTTTGTAATGCATCTCTTGCTCTGTGCTAACAGCCTCATGCTTCCCACCCATTACAGCTTGGAAGGATAATTGGCTCCGTTTTCTCAAGGGAATTGCAATGGAGTCCTAAGGCTGAAGTAATCCTGGCACTGCTGGTATCTGCGTGTCTGTGCAGATAGTGTTGGTTAGACCCGGCACCCACAGGAGGGTTCCAAGAAAGTCACCCTAGAGCCAGCTTCTGCTAGGGGCACAAATGACTAGGGTGCCCATGACCACGAGGAGGGAGCAGGTGAAGAGACGGCCAGATGGGGCTCGGCTGCTGTGTTCAGCCAGAGTCAGCTTTCTCCCGATTGCCAGATACAACCATCAGTATTTGGGTGCAGTGGTGAGTTCTCTCAAGAGTTGGCAGGAAGGAGCAGTCAATGGCATTCAGAGTGTTAACTGTGGAAGCACAGAGACATGCAATCACCATTAAAATCAGGGACCTGATAGAAGAGTCTACAGGAGAAAGAGCAGGGGGTTCCAGAGCAGCAACATCTGGAGACGGGTAACCTTGGCCAGCTGCCTGCACGTGCTGGTTCACGGAAGGTTGGCTGCCTGGCCATGCCTGCCCCAAGCTTTAAACCTGCAGGCCTGTCCACCTTATTCTGCTTCTATCTTCCTTTTGGCAGACTTCCCAGACAGAATATTCTTGTCCCTGGAATAGTAGTTTCTTGTTCAACATTAATAACTGGGTATTTTGACTTTATCTGTGTTTCTGTGAACTGGATTCAAAGGAAGGTTGTCATTCTTGGTGGCTGTCACATGGGGCCTCTGAGCCTTCAGGTGAGGCCAGCCCTGCCCAGGGCTACACTGCTAGGCAGTGACTCTCTCCTGAATCTCTCCCCAGAAGTCCTCAGGCCAAGAGGTTTTTTTTTTTTTTTTTTTTATTTTTTTTTTATCATAGATGTGTCCCTGTTTGGAATTGATTTGTGTCGTCCAGAAAAAGATATGTTGAAGTCCTAATGCTTGTGCCTATGAAGGTGACCTTCTTTGGGAATAGGGTCTTTGAAGATGTTATCACATCAGTTAAGTTGGCATGACCTACTGTAGGGTGTGCATGGTGGGTCTGAATCCTGTATGGCTGATACCCCTGTAAAAGATGAGGAGAGTCACAGAGACAGGGAGACAGAGGAAAGACACTATCTCAGGCTGCAGATGAAGGTCAGGGAACACCTGGCACGACTAGAGGCCAGGAGAAAGGCATGGGGCAGATTCTCCTTCATAGTCCTGGGAAGAAGTCAACATGGACAGTACCTTGATTTCAGCCATCTGGCCCCCAGAACTGTAAGACAAGATATTTCTATTCTTATAAGCCACCTACTTGTGGTATTTTGTTACAGCAACTCCAGGACACTAAGACAATCCCCACCTCTCTAAGGTCCTCTTCTGTTGCCCCTACAACTCCTCTCTACACTCAGCCTGGTCTCCTAGACCGTCTTGCACTTCCTCTCCTCATGCCCTGAAAAGCCCCGGAAGGAATTGCCTGCCTCCTCTTCACTGTCCAGCCAATCATCAGTGGCTGGAGCACTGGCTTTGGTTCAAGTACCACTGTACCCCTCCACCTTACATCTGTTGTGGGACCACATCTAGTGATTCAACTTCTGCTTCCATGTTCTGACCTGTAAAACAAGGATCAAAATGGCATCTGAAGGAACCTGGTCATACAGTGGTTAAGCACTTGGCTGCTGACTGAAAGGCTGGCATTTTCAAAGGAACTTAGGTCCTCAGTTCAACAACCCACGAAGAAGTGAATCCTCCAAAAAGCATGTGAGTTTGGAAGCTGATAGTGCTACAATGGAGCCTAGAGATGACCATGGCCCTGGCTGATACCTTCATGGTAGCCTGTGAGAGACCTGAAGCTGGAAGACCTAGTTAACCCTCAACCACAGAAACAGTGTGTCCTTTTATTAACATGTGTCCTTTTATTAAGTTTGGGGGTAATGGAGTTTCTTTCTGCGAGAGAAAGACTTGGCAGTCTGCTTCTGTAAAGATTACAGCCGAGGAAACATTAAGAGGCAGTTCTGCTCTGTCACATAGAGCAACTCTGAATTGGAACTGACTCTACAGCACCCAACAACAACAATGACACCTGCCACAAGGGGTTTGGAGGTGTAAAGGGGACAGCACATGTACAGTGCCTGGTATATGGCCATGCTCAGGGACTGGACAGACATTATTTTCATTAAGGTCCTGATTTTGATTGTGTCTCTTCTATTGCATCTCCATCTGCAATCTTCCCATCAGTCTTTCAGCACTGAGAACAGTCCTGCTCATTTTCATGAGCTGAATTTTTCCTTCAACTAGATTGTAACTCCTTGAGTTTTGTGGGGTTTTTTTGGGAGCCCAGACACTGGCAATTAGCAAAGATCTAGCAATTTTGGGGGGATCCATGCTGTTCAATTGGCTGCTTGATGGTACTGTGAATTGGGGAGTGTAGATTAAGGAGTGTATTCTAAATTACTTCCAGGTGTTCATTATTTCAATAAAGCATGGCCACATGAGAAACTACTCACCTTATGATATTTATTCATCCATTCAACAAATATTTACTGAGTGTTGCCATGGCACTGTAATAGTTCCTAGGAATTCAGGATGAACAAGACAAGACAATATCCATGCCCTCATGTAGCCTGGAAGAAGACATTCTGCTTGGTGAAGTACAGGGGCCATGAAAAAGAGGAAGACCCTTAACAAAATGCATTGACACAGTGACTGCAACCATGGACTCCAGCATAACAGCAATTGTGAGGATGGCACAGGACGCAGCAATGTTTCTTTCTGTTACATATAAGGTCACTATGAGTTGGAACTGACTCTACGGCGCCTAACAACGATAACATGTAGCCTACTGTACCGGAGACTGAAACAAACAAATGCAGTGTCAGGGGTGATTACTGCCGCAAAGAAAATGAAGCAGGCATATGAATTACCTAACTCTGTGTAACACATTACCCCAAACCATAGTGGCTTAATAAAAGAATACATGTTAATGATCTCACTATTTCTGTCGCTGAGGGTTAACTAGGTCCTCCAGCTTCAGGTCTCTTACAGGCTACCATGAAGGTATCAGCCAGGGCCGTGGTCACCTCTAGGCTCAGCTGTAGTGCTATCAGCTTCCAAACTCACATGCTTTTTGGAGGATTCACTTCTTCATAGGTTGTTAAACTGAGAACATAAGTTCCTTGCTAGCTGTTGGTTGGCCTCCACCTTCAGTTCCTTGCCATGAGGGTCCCTAAAACAATAAGATAGCTTGCCTCATCAGAACAAGCACATTAGAAGGACCAGGAACAATAGAAATATGATGGGCCCCCTAACTCATAGTCTTTTGTAACAGTCTTAAAAGATAGATGCCATTGGGAATTCAGCTTTACAGATGGCAACAGAGGCACAGAGATTAAATACTTTACCCAAGGTTCTGGTTAAACACTTGAATATGAGCCCCAAACTTGGCAATTTGAACCCCCAACTGGCTCCATAGGAAAAGGCCTGGCAATCTGCTTCCATAAAATCTGTTAGACATTTCTACTCTGTCACATGGGTTTGCTATGAGTCAGAATTGATTCAATGGCACCCAGTAACAACGGCGACATGCAGCTGGTGAGTGGCAGGGCAAGGATTTGACAACAAGCTGCTTAGTTTCAGCATCTGTGCTCCTAACTGCAATACTATATATTTCTCTTGTCTTTTAGTCTTAGACATTGTGTTGCAGTCATCCAGGGAGAAGAAGATGTTGACTCTAGTTGCTTTAGTAGCAGTATAGAAGTGGTGAGATGGGAACAGACTTGGGATGCATTTTGATGATATTGTTGATAACTTGGATCTGGAAATAAGGGGGGAGAGAGAACTTAAAGATAATTCCTTGGTTTGAAACTTAAGAAACTGGGTAAATAGTGGTGCTATTACCTAAGACAGAATTTTAGGAGAGGGGCAGATTTGTGAGAGGAAATCAAAAGTTAATGTTTTAGCCATGTTAAATGTGAAATACCTGTTAGACGTTCAGTTGTGGTTGTTGAACAGCCTACTGAGCACAGAAGTCCAAGTGCAGTGGAGTAGTCAAGACTAGAGATACTGGCTTTTCTAGTCTTTCACCATGGATGATTACTGAGAGAGTACCGAGAGGAGAAAAGGGCCAAGGACTGATGACTTTTTAGCAATCTGAAAGAAAAGAGAAAGCTAGCAGAACAAATGGGGACATGAGACCATGATGCAGAAGGAAAACCAGGGACGTGCATTGTCCTAGAAACCAAAAGAAGAGGGACTTTCAAAAAGGAGGAGTGGTTAACTGCCTCAAATGTCTGCTGAGAGGATGATACAGAAGATGAAAGATTGAATGTTCAGTGGAAAAAGAACCACGTGAAACTGTATATTCAGGAAGATCTTAATTTTATAAAAGAAACAAAAAATTATTTCATATATGTTCCATCTTAAATTAATTTTTATGTATTCTGTGATGTTGGTCATTTTTCCCCAATAGGTGATACAGTTTTTCTAGTACCTTATGTCAAAAAAACTTTTCCCCATTGAACTAGCTGCACATGTTTGCTGAAAATCAAT
The DNA here is from genome assembly GCA_028571685.1 of Heterohyrax brucei. NCBI lineage: Eukaryota > Metazoa > Chordata > Mammalia > Hyracoidea > Procaviidae > Heterohyrax > Heterohyrax brucei. Next base: position 36,356,671 of record CM053140.1, read on the forward strand.
GATTGTTTATGTGTGAGTCTATTTCTGAGCTCACTATTCTGTAACACTGATGTAGATGTGTGTTGTTATACTAATACAATGATCTTGATTTCTGTAGCATTATAGTGAGTCTTAAAATAAGGCAGCACAGCTCTCTGACTTTATTTTTCTTTTTCGAAATTGTTTTAGCTATTGTAGATCTTTGCACTTTTATATATATTTTTAAGTCAACTACCAATTTTTAATCCCTCAAGGAAAGCCCTTTTTGATTTTGGTTGTGTTAAATCTATGGTTCAGTTTCAATCCATGAACATGGTATATCTCTATTCTAGCTATTAACAAAGATATATTGTAGGGACTTTGGATTATGGCACCTTCCCTAGAGTGTTGAGTTTTGTTTTGACAGGTAGTTCAATTACTGGGGATCCTCTTGGCTTGGTCTTAGTGTTACCTGCAGTTTTAGGCTGTAGCCATTTCGCTAGGATGTGGTCCTTGCTCCTAAGGCCCAGCCTTTCTGGAATCTTAAATGAATGTTCCTGGTGTTCAGCAAAGGTTCTGCAGTTTGCTTGGGCCAGAATTTAAAACTCCCCCAGCCCTGCATGACCTGCATTTCTCATCTACTTCTCTTTAGGTAGCTCTGCCTTCAGTCAAGCACCTACAAGCAGCCTCCTATCATACTTCTTGGGCATTTCTTTGGCACAACTGCTTCTCTCTAGAGGCCTGCCCTGCAAATTCTAGCTGCTTCAGCTGCCCCACACTCTAATTTTCCTCTTCTGTGATCAAAAAGAGTGCCATACTCAGTTTTGGCACCATTTTCCTATGCTGAGATACAGAAAGCAGGTTCAAACATGAGGCTCCTTTCATGTGTTTTTTGTTACACAAGATGACAGTCTGAACTGCCTTTTGTCCAGTATCTGAAAGCAAGAGATTCAGACATCTTTGCCCAATTTTATAGTTGTGTATGGCAGATGGACAAGTCCAATGCCAGTACTTTGTTGTGGCTGAAGCTGAGTCCATTTAATTTAATTTTTACTCTTTCTTCTCACCTCCTCTACCAGATCATCACTCTTATCAGTGACACTTTTGTACATGTGTGTAGTGTGATATGGTGTAAATCCTTTGGGTTAAAATAAGTTGAGTCAGACCATTTGTATTCTGAAATGAGCAAGGACCATTGCAAAGACTTTTTAATTACATTTTTAAGCTGGTATCTGTAGGGGAAAAACAAGGAAGGAATCTCAGGAAAGACTCAATGAGAAGCCCTGGGACAGAGAGCTATAGCGCTGAGCACTAGGATGGGGCTTTCTGGGGAAGATGCAGGCCTAACACCCAGGGAAAACACGTAGATGGAGGAAAGTACCAGTGTAAACAGATTCCCCTGGGTGTAGCAGTAGCTGCTTCTCGAGAGATATGTGGTCTCCCCAGAGTGTTCACGTGCAGGACAGCTCCTGTCTTCCTTATGTCAAAGACACTTTTCTGCTCCAGAAAAGCCACTGGCAGGTCCTGCCAGGCCCTCCTGGGGTCCCCAGGAGCATCTTTCCTGCTCTGAAGGACAGTGATTGCTTTGTCTCTAAATGGATGGTGAAATGAACCATGCATGTAACCATCTCTCCTGGGAGTCTGTTCACACAGATACATTTCTCCAGCTATAGACTTGGAAGTCTTGTCACTTGCTATATTGGAAATCCTAGTTTTGATCCACATGGTCTTGTATCACTCAAGTCTATTAGAATTTCACAGCTTCTAATGTGGAGAAATCATGTGTTTATCTATTTAAGAATATGTTCTCTAATGGATAGTATTGCTGTTGTTAGTTGCTGAGTCGGCTCTGACTCATGGTGACTCTATGTACTACAGAACAAAATGTTGCCCAGTCCTGTGCCATCTTCACGATCATTGATGTGCTTTGAGTTCATTGTTGCAGCCTCTGTGTATTTTGGGTGCCCTCCAACCCAGGGGGCTTGTCTTCCATCATTATCTTGGGCGGTATTCTGCTGGGATCTTTAGGGTCTGGGGAAGGAAGTTGCCAGGCCTTTCTTCCTACTCTGAATCTGGAAGCTCCTGCTGCTATTTGACATATTGGTGGCATGTTTTCCAGCATCACAGCAACCTGCAAGCCACTGCAGTATAACAAACTGACAAACAGGTGGTAGAATAGGTACTTACTAATTTGCTCAATCAACAGAATTTTATTGAGCACTGTCATGGATTGAACTGTGTCCTCCCAAAATATGTGTCAGCATAGTTAAGCCATGATTCCCAGTGTTGTGTGGTTTTCCTCCATTTTGTGACTGTAACTTTCCTGTGCGTTGTAAATCGTAATCTTTGCCCGTGGTTAATGACGCCAGATTGGATTACATCAAAGAGGATTAGGGTAGGATTACAACACCCTTAACTAAGGTCATATCCCTGATTCAATGTGAAGGGAGCTTCCCTGTGACCTGGCCTGCACTGTCTTCTATTTTGCAAGCGATAAAGGGACAGGGAAGCAAGCTGAGAGCAAGGACTTCACACCACCAAGAAAGCAGCTCCAGGAGAACAAAGTGTTCCCTTGGAATCCAGGTTTCCTGTGCAGAGAAGCTGCTAGTTCAGGGGAATACTGATGACGGAAGCCCTTTCTCCAGAGCCAGCAGGGACAGAAAGCCTTCCCTTGGAACTGACTCCCTGAGTTTGGACTTGTAGGTTCCTAGACTGTGAGAAAAGACATTTTGTTTGTTTGTTATACCTGTTATGGTATTTCTGTTATAGCAGTGCTAGATGACTGAGACTAGCACCTAAAACCACCAAGGAGCCCTGGGGGTGCAGTGGTTAACGGCTTGACTGCTGACCAAAAGACCGGCAGTTCAAATCCCCCAGCCACTCCTTGGCGACGCTGTGGGGCAGTTCTATTTTGTCCGATGGGTTCGCTATAAGCTAGAATCAACTCAGTGGCATCGGGTTTTGGTTTTAAGACAGGCTACGTTCTTGCGTGCTTTCAAATTTCTGAGTCAGGGTTCTAGAAATGTGCTCAGGAACCATTTCAGAGAAATAGGTGATTCTACCCCCAGTGCCCTGAGACAGGTGTCACCAAATTGTTCAACACAGAGCAGTTAATGTTTTGTCACTGTCAACAAGGCTCCAGGCTCCTGGATGCACACAGGCTTATTTCTTGTAGAACAATGAGCCAAGGGGTGCACTTGTTTAACCGAAGGGATAATGTGATGGAATCTGACATCCTGAGTCTATCCTGCCTCTCCAGTGAATTGGCCTTCCCCTCTGTGAGCCTGGAAACCCTTGTGGCATAATGGTTAAGTACTATAGCTGCTAACCAAACAGTCAGCAGTTCAAATCCACCAGGTGCTCCTTGGAAACTCTATGGGACAGTTTTGCTCTATCTGTAGGGTCTCTATGAGTTCAAATCGACTTGACAATAGTGTTTGTTTGTTTTTTCTCTGAGCCTGATTCCTCACCTTCAAAGTCTCTGCAGATTCTGTGATTTGAGATATTGTCTGGAGGTGATGAGGCCCAGGTTCCCTACACAGAATGTCCCATGTATCTCTGAAGGATATATCATTTCTTTGTAGTAAAACAGTATATGAAACAACTCAGTTTCGTTTCTTTATATGAAAGGCACTTTGTGTGTCTAAAAATATAAAAGTCATCTCAGACCCTGAGCAACAGTTTGGCCTTTGACACTGCAGACAGCGTTGTCAGCAGACTCTTCTCTTCAGAGCAATCCTGGGTCTCACTCCCTAAGAACTGTGGATGAGTAAGGTAGTAGCCTGACCCACCCCACCAATCTGTGCTTCCTCTGGAATTCTCCCACTTGTTCAGAGTCTGGGAGGTTTACCTCTTGTTTCTGCATGACTCGGACTCAAAGAGCTTCTAGCCTCACCATGAGCCAGCAGCTCTCCTAAGTCAGAAATGGGCTGTTGTGCCTCCGTCTCTTGGTACCTTCAGATACAGCCCTCGATCTCTTCCCTGGTCACCCTCAGCCCACACCCCATCAACCGCAGACTTAGACAGGTGCCCAGACCAACTGCAAGAAGGTATGATGTCAACCCCAGGCTGGACCAGGCTGTGAAGCCCTCCTCACTGATTTGGTTTGGTTTTGAAATATATGTTGAGTTTCAATCAATTTTGTGGGGCCTGGAGCTGAAGCAGTGTGGGGGCTCTCTGTAAGTTTGTTAGATGCCATTGCATCAGCCCTGGACTTGTGGCTCCTTCTTGCTCAGTGGAATAAAATACTGCTCAGCCCTGCACCGTCCCCATCACTGGACACAGATTGAACTGTTGTGATCCATAGGGAGGGTTTTACTGACTGATTTTTGGAAGTGGATTACCAGGCCTTTCCTCCTAGTCTATAAGTCTGGACGCTCTGCTGAAACCTGTTCCTCATCAAGAGCATCATGGAAGCCTCCACTGACAGTCAGTGGCCTTACATAAAGTTCATTGTTCAGAATTTGAAGCTGAGTCTCCTGCGTGGGAGACGAGAATCCAACCTCTGAACCACCACTGCCCACTTAAACAAAAGTTTTGCCGCTGAGTCAGTGTGAACTCATGAAGAATGCATGGGTGTCAGAGTAGAGTTATGTTCCCCAGGATTTTCGAAAACCTGATGTTTTGAAAATCAGGGCACACAGCTGATTTTTCAACAACCAGGCTTTCCTTCCAAACCCCCTCTGGGTGAACTTGAGCCTTCAACCTTTCAGTTATCAGCTGAGCTTGTTAACCATTCATAACACGTAAGGACTCTCTACAAGTCTAAAGAATAAACCCACTGCCATCAAGTCGGGTCTGACTCTCAGTGACCCTAAAGGTCAGAGTAGAACTGCCCCATAGTTTCCAAGGAGCACCTGGCAGATTTGAACTGCCGACCTTTTGGTTAGCAGATGTTGCACTTAACTCACGATGCCACCAGGGTTTCCAGACTGACGAATACCAATGTATAAATGGAAAATCAGACCTAGAGTCTTGGAAAGGACTACCTGAGGGACCCTCAAGGCTTAAACTCCATTAGCTTTCCAGTAAATCTGACTATGGTTCTGATTCATTTAAGATCAGGAATACCTATAACAGGTGCCTGCAACTTAAGTAAATTATTATTGAGAATAAAGGGAGGAAATTGCTTGCTGTCTATTCATTTTTGAATCAGGCAGCCACTGTGTGGTTTAGATTTGAGACTGTATTCTTTTGCAAGACTGTTCCCTTCATGTTCAAGCAACAGACAGAATGTCTGATGAGTCACCGATGCCCTTCTGAAAACAGCTGCATTGTAGAGACTCGAAAAACATTCTTTCCCTCTGTGTGACGTTGCCTTCGGCTGTCCGTCACCTCCGTGCGATCTGGTACAGACTGACGTGCCCCTTTCTGTCTTCTCTTCCTCCTGTCGCTTGGTGTACAATAGGAGTGTGGTCCCTGCTTATGCAGCCCAGCTTAACATACAGCTTCCGAATTGAATGTGTGACATCTACCATCAACATTTCTAACTGCGGTAACTGTTTAGAGAAATCACACTGAAATGGACTGAACTAGAAAACTGAAGTGTGGTGAGTAATTGAAGGTGACGAGAAAAAGCAAATGCAGGTTTTCCTGTCAGTGTGCAGTGTTTGCAAACCCTCCTGCTTGAAAGTGATTCCAGAGCAACTTTATTTGAATAGTCTGTGTTGCACTCAAAGTAAATATTAATTCCATTATGCCATAAACTTTTATTTATCATGACAGCAAGTCATAAAGTTCTCTTACTAGAATATAGCTTCTAAATTGCATATCATAGATGAGATACAGCACCCACATTGGATTCCAGTGGCAATTACCCACCATCCTTTATGCAAGTGAGGATTAAACGCGCTTTCCAAATATGACTCGCAGCCGAGCTTATGCAGAAAATCTTCTGTAGCTACTGTCCTTGAGCCCAGAAATACGAGGTGAGGGTGACCAAGGAGTCACACAGGACGAGGCCAGACGCAATGTCAAAGTCCACATCATCACCCGGCAATAATTCATTTGAAGTGTTCTTTGCATATTATGGGTCTGACTTTTTTAATTACTTAAATTGCTCATTGGAAGTGTCTTATAATTGCCTTACTCTGCCCATATGCAAGAAGTGTAGGATTTAATTATTCTTTTTTGATTTGTAGGGCAGTTTGACTTGTTCACGGGGGATCATTTGAAAATACAGACCTGTTTGAACGGTTGTTGTTAGGTGTCATTGAGTCAGTTCTCAATCATAGCAACCCTGTGTACAACAAAGCGAAACACTGTCCAGTCCTAGGCCATCCTCATGATTGCTGTAGTCAGTGGAAATAGATGACTGTGTTCAGTAAAGACCTTGGTTTTGTGTTTGGGGAGTACAAGGAAAGCCTTCTTGTTCCAGCCTTTGTTGGTAACTGTCTTAGTGCCCTGGTGCTGCTGTGACACAAACCCCACACATGGGTTGCTTTCGAAAACAGACATCGATGTTCTTATGGTTCTGGAGGCAGAAGGTACAAATCAGGAGCTTGCTGTGGGGCTTCTCCAGACCCTCCTTAGTTCCCTGGCTTGTAGGCGATACTCTCATGGCATCTGCCTTTCCTGTGTTACTGTGTCAATTCTGGTCTTTATCCCCAGAAGTGATTAGGTTTAGAACCCACTGTATTCATGCATCATCTAATTAACATAGCAAATAAAACTCTATTTCCAAGCAGAATTATGTCCACAGGTATAAGTGTTAGTATTCCAACATGTATTTGGGGATGACACAATTTAATTCATAGCAGTGACTATGAAGAATTTGCCGGACAAACCTGGGGAGATCCTTCTAGGCCTGTAGCGGGAGCACTTCGGGCCCTGCCTGCTCCAGGGATGACTTGTGGAGCTACTCCTCTGTTCACTAATGAATTCACTAATGGATTTTAACATCTGCTTGGAAGTCTGCTCATCTCTTTCCCTTAGTATGGACCAGACAGAAAAAGCCAAAGCACTCTGATTCTTGGGAGGATGCAGGGACAGTCCATCCTGCAGACAGAACTGGGGGCTTCCTGGGATGTCTGGTGCTAGACTGCCTTTCCTCCCTAGCTCCCCTTTCCAAGGGCAGCTGGGACCACCGGTGCCCATCATCGTCTCTTCTCCATCAGCACTGAGGCCTGCGCCATAGCCCCCCCACTTGGAGCAAACGTTCTGAGCTCCTCAAAGTGCTGTTGGCTCTCCTGGGCTCCTGGGTGGGCCAGTGCATTCCAGCAAGCAGAACTGATGAGTTGTGAGACCAGCTATGGCTTCGGGGGTAAACTTACAGGACCTGATTTGGCTCATCTGCAGCCACCAATGAATAAAAACTCGATTAGGACTCAGGCCCTTAAAAGGCAGCTATTTTAAGATTCACTTTTGAAAAGGCAAGGGATTTTTTTTTTTTCTCTGCAAGATAAAATTATGCATTTGTCAATACAGCAACAGCATCGACTGCTTTCTCTTGGGGGGTCTCTTGCCTTCATCATTCTCCATCAGAAAGCTTTTCTCTTTGAAGCCGGGCTGGCACTGGGCTTGTGTGCATCTGGCCTATTGAGAGATACTCTTCCACCCCTTCCTGCTTCTTGGCCTCGCTTCTCCATTTGAAGCAGCTCACCTCCTATCAACAACAGAGCCAACGGCTTCTGTGGGCCAAGGAGTGTTTTTGTCCTAAAGCCCATTCCCCTTCTTTGCATCACCTGTTTTTATGCGTGTGGCATTCTGTTCCAGGCCAGATTTCTGTGACAGGAAAAATACACTAAATACAGGCTGCCACAGTCGCTGTCATTAACCAACCACTAGCTGTGTCTTTATAAATTTTTATACACCGCTAAATTATAAATATGCAATGCTGAGAGTAATGAAATATGCACCTATAATATCTGCAGTTACGAGATTTATAATTCTGCATGCACATGCTATAAATTAGGAGGTGTTGGGAGATGTCATCTGGTTCCCTTAGAGCCCAGGTCTTGTTTCTCACCCTGTGAGTCACTCATCAGGGTTATTTTACCTTCAGTGGGACCCTTGGGGAGTATACATCTCAGTGGCTAGATATCCCTGATTGGTGCCTTCTCATTTCTTTGCTCATTCTTAGGTTTTCAGTAAATATGGATTGACTAGCATCCACCATGCTCCAGACTTGTGCTAAGCTGAATTAGTTTTCAAAACTAGGTATCGTCTGTTCAGGAAGATGGACAAATAACTAAGCAAGAACAGTGTACTGTGCTGAGGGTACCCAGGGTACTGTGGACCAGTTCTGTGCCTCTGTGTCTTAGTTTCCTCACCTTTAAGTAGGGTACTACCTCTGCCTGCTTCTTGATGCTGTTGGGAACGTGGTGTGAGTTACTGTCTGTAAAGCTTTTGGAGCAGTGCCTGGCACAAATTTAACACTCAGTCAGTGTTAACTATTGGAACCCTCATTATTATTTGATTTCTTCCTGTCTGCTGCCGAAATGAATGGCTGAGGTGATGGCGAAATTGTTCCCTTCCTCACTCAAGAGCATGGCTTTCAGGACTGCAAAGTTCAGATTAAAGAGACATTCTGTTATCTCCAAAATGGAAATATCTGAAATGCCTTGATTTGATATCAAACATAATATGTTATAAAATAACAACAAAGGAACAAATCCATTGCTGTCGAGTTGATTCCGACTCACAGCAAGCCTGTGTGATAAAATAAAGATAGTATAAAAAGTATAGAAAACCAAAAACTAAATCCATTGCCGTCAAGTTGATTCTGATTTATAGTAACCCCGTAAGACAGAATAGAACTGCCCTCATACAGTTTTTAAGGAGCAGTTGGTGGATTCGAACTGCCAACCTTTTAGTTAGCAGCCAAGCTCTTAACTACTATGCCACTACTGCTCCATAGAAAGTAAAGGTCCCCGTAAGTCCAGTGTACATGCGGACACACACATTTTCACAAGAGGGGCTATATACTGTGTGCTATTTTTATCCAGCTCTGTATCCTGGACATGATCTTCTGCCAAGACAAGGAAATGCATTTTCACAGCTGTGTGCTGGTCCATTGACCTACCCTATCACTGGATAGTTACATTGTTTCCAGGTATTTTTCTCTCCCTACTTCTCTGAGCATCCTCTGACAAATGCTTTTGTGTGCTTGTGGTGTTTTGGATTAAAGGATTTGCATCTTTTTTTTTAAATTAGGTTTTTCATGCAACTTTTGATGGTATAATATATAAACAAGATCAAGAATTCAAAAGGTAAAAAGATATGCTGTGAAAAGTATGTCTCCCTCCTACCTGGTCCCGGTTCCCTAAGTTACATGTTCTCCCCAGAGACCATGATACTATCATTTTGCATCTTTGAAAAAAATCAACTGGCCATGTTGGTGGAGTCTATTTCTGGAATTCCCTATTCTGTTCCCTTGATTTATGTGCCTGTCATTTCACCATTACCTGTGTCTTGATAACTCTAGGTAAATACCAAAAACAAACCAAACAGAGTAGAATCATCCCATGGGGTTTCCAAGGCTGTAATCTTAATGGAAGCAGGCTGCCACATCCGTCTCCTGCAGAACTGCCAGTGGGTTGCAACAGTCAACCTCTCACTTAGGAGCTGAGCGCTTAACCACTGTGCCACCATGGCTCCTTGTAAATTTATTGTAAGTTTTAAAGTTGAGTAGTATAGTTTATCCAGCTTTTTTTGTTTTTCAAAATTGTTTTGGTTATTCTAGTCCCTTTTCTTTTCAGTATAGATTTTTGAATCTGTTTGTCTTTGTATACAAAAGATCCTACTGGGATTTTGATTGTTGTTGCACTAAATCTATAGATCACTTTGTAAAGAAATTGTATCTCTACTATGTTGAATATTCTGGTTAATGATTATGGTGTATCTCCATTTATTTAGATCTTCTCTGATCTCTTTCATCAGTATTTTATAGGTTTCAGCATAGAAATCTTATTCTTATTTTGTTGTATTTGTAATCAGAATGTTTCAATTTGGTGGAACTGCTACAAATGTCATTTAAATTTTTTTATTTCCAGTAATTTATTGCTAGTGTGCAGGACTACCAAACCAAACTTACTGCCACAATCAATTCCAACTAATAGCAACCTTGTAGGACAGAGTAGAACTGCCCCTTAGAGTTTCTAAGACTGTAAATCATTACGGAGGTAGACTACTACGTCTTTCTCCTGAAATATAGGGATACAATTGTTTTTTGTGTGTTGATCTTTGTTTTATGTGACCTTGCTAAACTCTTTTGAGTTCTTTTGCTACTACTGTGTGCCACTGAGTTGGTTCCAACTCATGGTGACCCTATAGGACAGAGTAGAATTGCCCTATAGTTTCCAAGGAGTGGCTGATGGATTCAAACTGTCATTCTTTTGGTTAGCAGCTGAGCTCTTAACCTGTGCTACCAGGTCTCCAAACTTGAGTTCTATGAGTGTTTTATTGTTATGATTATCATCATTTTGTAGATTCCTTGCTGTGTAGACAATTACATACAAATACAGCAACAGTTTTAGTTATCCTTTGTAATTCACATACATTTTGTTTCTTTTTCTTGCTTCATTGCACTGGCTAAAACATCCATACAGTGTTGAACAGAAGTTGTGAGAGTGGACACTATTATAAAGAATTAGAGACACTTTCTGGATAGTAAACCTAGAGTTCGCATTTCTTTTACTCTCGTTAGTGTTTGGACATGATTTCCTAAAGGAGAGGGGAGCAACATCACGTTTACTCCACCATGTTAAAACCAGAATTTGGGTAGGTTTATTTTAAATTTTTGATACATATTATCAAATTGCCTTCAGAATCTTAGATGTCCTTATAACTTTTTTTTTTTTCCTTAAAATAAATTTAGCCCAGTGTACTAGGACAGAAGTAGGGGGAACAAAGTGATCCTGAAAAAGCAGAGAGGCAGGTTCAGAGCATGAGTACTTAGCTATAGCCATCCGTCTTTCTTGGGTAGACACTTAAGAAACAGGCAGAGGGTCATACGAAAGCAGGAAGAGGTATTGAGACATCAAAAGGAATTTAATCAAATGATTACATGTTTCCAACATGTTTTGTGTCAGGAATCTAAATTCTACCCAGGGCAGGCCAGGCAGCCAACTATACTATTCCAAGATTGTGACCTTTATAGAAGTGGACTGCCGTATCTGTCTTCTGCAGAGAGGCTGGTAGGTTCAGACAACTGAGTTTTCGGTTAAAAGCCAAATGCTTAACCACTGGGAAACCAGGGCTCCTTTAGAGTCAATTATTTGCCCCTATTTAAACACCTACAAGGAACAGAAACTCATTCCCTTGGGACATATCCATTTGCAGGGCTGGACAATTCGAGTTACGGCAAATGCACACACAGACCTGAAGTTAGATTCTGACACTTTTCTCACTTGGTGCCAGTGGGAGTTCCAAAACCAAATGACTACTGCTGAGCTGATTTGGACTCCTGGTGACCCCATGTGTATCAGAGTGGAACTTTATTCCACATGATTTTCACAGCCATGACCTTCTGGAAGTAGTGGATCACCAGGCCTTTCTTCTGAGCCTCTTTTGGGTGGACCTGAACCTCCAGCCTTCCAGGTATAGTGATCAAGTGCTTAACCATTTGTGCCACCTTGACTGCTAGTCAAGAACTGTACCAATTTGTTCTTCTCCATGCACGCAGCAGCTGTTCAAGCACTCAGAGGAAAAGTGCTTTGGCAGAAGACATTTTCTAACAATAGTATGCAGTTGTGACAGCTGGGGCAAGGATGGCAGTCCCTGGTTGTATTAGTTTCCTAGGCTGCAGTAGCAAAGTGCCACAAACTGGGCTTATAAGAACAGAAATTGTACAGTTCTGGAGGCTGTTGTTGCTAGGTGCCGTCAAGTCCGTTCTGACTTGTAGCAGCCCCATGTATGACAGAATGAAGGCTAATAGTCTAAATTCAGGGTGTCAGTAGAGCCATGCGTTCTCTGGAGGTTCTGGGTAAAGATCCCTCCTTTGTCTCTCCCATCTTCTGGTTGTCCAGGCCCTTCAGAGCTTGCAGCATAACTCTACCATCACATGACTGTCTTCCCACTGTCTCTCTGTACCACTTCTCCTCCTTTATAAAGATACCACTCAAATTGGTTTGGACCCACCCTACTCCAGTAAGGAACCCTTGTGGTACAGAGAAGTGCTCAACTATTAACCAGAAGGTTGATGTTTCAAACCCACCCAATAATTACGAGGGAGAAAGCTCTGGTGATCTACTCCTGTAGAGATTTAAAAAAACAAAAAAACAACCATTTCTGTCAAGTTGATTCTGACTCACAGCAACCCTATAGATTACTGCCTAGAAAATCCTATGGCGCAGTTCTTTCTAGCCTGTCGCATGGGGTTGCTACGACTTACAATTGATAGCACCTGTCTTGAGGCTAAGTTCTCAAGAAAAGCAAAACACGTGTAAAGAGAGATTTATATCAAGGAAACAGCTCAAGAAATTGTAGTGGCTGACATTTTCCAAGTTCTGGTTCGGGATACAGACCTCATGTAGCCACCGAAGCTGACAAAGCCAAAGTAGGCAGGTCAGAGACCAGGGTTCCCATACATAGGCTGTGAAGGTTGGCAAATCCCAAGATTGTAGGCAAGACTGTAAGGTTTTTGCTGGTTCACGTAGCTGCAGGAACCCAAGACCAGCAGGTCAGGGAATAGGACTCTTACTTGCAGGCTACACAGATCTATGAATCCCAAGATCGACAGATAAATTGCTAGCTCAAGCCCCAAGAATGGTACATCAGAAGACAAAAGAGAGGCAGCTGCTGGATCCATAACAAACCAAAAACCTTGGCAAGATGAGCAGGAAGGAAGTAGGCAGCAGAAGGTGAAGAAATGAGGGCTGAGGGGGCAGTGAGCCACCACAGCCCCGCTCCTGCTTGTACCACTCAGCAGATTCCATCATGGGGGTGATCTTGACATTATACAATTGTGAAAACACTGAGAATTGTGGCCCAGCCGTGTTGACATACAGTCTTAACCATCACAGCACCTAGCACCCACTCCAGCTTGACGTTGAGTTGACTTAACTAGTACCACCTTCAAAGACTCTATTTCTAAACCAGATCACATTCACAAGTAACAAGAGTTAGGATTTCAACATAAATTTTAGGGAGACATAATTCAACCCATAACACTGGTCCTGAGTAGATAAGACTGTATCTGGGTCTATGAACCATAGCTCCTAGAGCCAGACAGGGAAAGAAGCCCCAAGGGGGTGACCTTATATTTGGGGCCTCAGGACTTGAGATGGAGATGCTCTGCGGTTGTGAGGAGTCTATATTCCATGCTGGCTGATTTTCTCAGAGGTGCTCATTTTGTGTACAGATTACTTGTGTATTCATAGTGCTGGTCAAGGTTGTAACCACAATTTCCAATTAAGGTATGACTATGTCTTTTAATCATGGAACCCAAATATTTTTAAGTGATGGCTTCCAATAATTCTAAACCAAATGAGACAATAGGCTGAGATGGGAGACAAAAAGGAAACAGTGGGGAAAAAGAGAGTTGTGTTTCTCACATCATCATGTAACAAATGGAATCGTGACTTAGGTTTTACAACGTAGGGAGTTGATTCCATGTACAATTGACAAATCTTTCCAATTTCTGACAGCCACAAATGTCCCCCTCTGGGATATAATTTCCCTTCCCCGGTGCCCCCAATTCTGTCCTGAGCCTCAAGAGCAACCCCAGAGAGACTAAAGTCTTTGCTGAGCATTTGAGATCTGACGGTAATAGCTTCTGACCTCCAGGGAACCTAGCCCTCCTTCCAAGTCTCGAAGATAGCCCCTAAGTTTAATCATCCTGAGCATCTTTGTGGCTGAAGGGCAGACATGACCTTGAGACACTGACAAAAAGGATGATTAGATTCGGAGGAAGATAGACCAGAGATGAGAATGTTGAAGGAGTTTGGGGCCCGGGGGTCAGGGGTGGGTGTCAGGAAGCACAGAGAGTGAATGAGATGTTCGTAGGTTCAATTTCTTTGGTCTTTCTCCTGGAAAGCAATTGGCAGCTGTTGACGTGTAGAGCAGCAGTGGAGCTCAAGTTCATGTTGAATCTGCCCACGCACCTTGGGAATCAGTGCCATTGCCCAGAAGGGAGTGTTGAAGTCCTGCAGCTGCTGACACATTAGCTTGCTCTTAGCTCAAGATGAGTGTTTGGGTGTGAAGTGTATGGTTTGGCTTGGGCCCATCTGTCGAGGAGGCAGAATTTGGTTCAGTTTTTTTTTTTTTTCTCCTGTGTGAAAGATTTTTGAGACCTAGAGACTAGGAGGGATGGTGGCTGCCTTCTCCTTTCTCTGCTCCTTTTTTTCCTGTAGACTGACATGTTATCTTTGGATAGGGCTTCAGAAGCAGCCAGGCCGGGCTCTGACTCCTGACTTGTCACTAACTGGCTGGGTCAACTTATAGATCTCAGAAAACCTTCAGAGCCTCAAATGCCACTATAACCGAAAAAACCAAACTCACTTCTGTCGAGCTGATTCTGACTCATAATGACCCCATAGACAGAGTAGAACTGCCTCGCTGAGTTTCCAAGGAGCTCCTGGCAGATTTGAGCAGCCAGCCTTTTAGTTAGCAGCCATAGAACTTAACCACTATGCCAGCAAGTGCCCCTTGGGAAGCTTTAAAGATTAGAAAATATAGGTGAAGTACTTAGCATACTCTGACATATAGTAAGTGCTCAGTGAGGGACAACCTTATTGCTATTTATGTTATTATTACTTATACCCTTTATAGAGGACATTGTTGTTGTTAATTGCCATTGAGAGGATTCTGACTCATGGCCACTCAATGTGTGCAGAGTAGAACTTCTCAGAAGCTGTTGCCAGGCCTTATTTCCCAAGCATCTCTAGGTGAGTTTGAACTGTCTTTTAGTTAGTAGTCCAGCACTTAGTACTTTGAACCACCCAGGGACTCCTTATAGAGCACACAGCCCTTACTGTTAGTTCTAGCATGAATGAGAATCCTGTTCACTCATATAGTCATGGGCCTTTGTGTTCCTGGCATTCAGCTGTGCTAGGGGGATGCAGAAATGAAGACAGGACCTCTTGTTTTCCAGGAGCTCACATCTAGCCAAGAGGTAAACACATAAGCAATTGCTGTGTAATGAGATGACAGCAGTAAAGGATGTATGTGTAGTCAGGAAGACATCTTAAGAGGGATGTGTATGTAATCAGGAAGACTTCTGAGAGGAGGTGGCTTTTAAGCTGAGACTCAAGATGAGTAAAGGTTGCACCCAAACAAGCAAGGGAACCACAGAATGTAAAAAGTTGGGGGACAGTGAGAGAAGGTTCCTTTTGGCAGCTGTGTTGGACCCCAGTCCCGTGGGAGCTCTGTCTGGTTACTGGAGTTGAGAGGGGTGCCAGGGAAAAAAAATTGACCAGGATATGGACCCTGGACCCATGGCATTGAACAGGCGTCTTTCCATGGGGAGCACAGCTCGTCTCTCTCCTCCCATTCCAGGCAACAATCCTGCAAGAAGGGAAGGGGCTCCTTGGCCAACACGGAGGAGGCACAGAAGTGGGAGATGAGATTGGGAATGTTAAATGACAGGCCTAAGGCTGCAGGAAGCAGGCTGCAGCAGGATCTAAAGAGGTGTTTTGCCCTCACAGAAGCTGACCTCACAGCAGTGTCCACTCTGCTCTCCCCATTGCTTAGCAAGTGTGTGTTCAAAGGATGAATCATTTGAGATCTACCTATGTGGCCTTGAGGAAGTTACTTAACCTTTCACTAACTCCATGTCCTCATCTACAGAAGAGAATGATGCTCATAACACTGGGAGGACAGGATGAACATGTGTGTGTGTGTGTGTGTGTGTGTGTGTGTGTGTGTGTGTGTGTGTGTGTGTGTGTGAGTGAGTGAGTGTGTGTGCAGCACTTAGAACAGTGACTACTCACAGTAGACCTTGTGTCAGGATTTGCTTATGTTGCTATCTGAGAAGAAAGTTCAATCAAAGGAGTTTTATAGTGAGCAGCAATCAGCTCTTGCTGGCGCTCTCTTAGCTGTGCTTGGATTTTTTCAAACATAGGAAACAGAGGAGATGGACAGAAATGTATAGCAGTTGAGTCGAGTAACATCCACATGACAGGTGTCATATTGGAGCCCATTCTCCTGATGTATGGTGAATGGGCTGGAGCCTCTTCGGGGTGGACAACTGGTATACTCTGAATACACCACAACTTTGACCATTTTAATAGGGGGCAGAGGGCAATGAGTATCATAACTACTTCTGGGGATGTCTATAAGAGACACTTACCACAAGGGCTTTGATGGTTAATGCGCCACATATCTAACATAGGGTGGGAACACACTGGCAAGAAGTCTGGGGAAATGGATAGATGCATGAGCTAGGAGACTGGAAAGAAAAAAATCACATTAAAGCTGATGCCAGAGATCAGTGTTGCCCTGTGGAGTCCCAGGGAGGCCCCTTCCTTGGCTCAGAATTGCTGCTGCTCTGAGAACAGGCTCGCATTCCTCCATATAAGGCAGAAATTGCACTGCATTGCTAGGTCCCAGAGCACAGGGAAGTGCAGATACAATACCAAGTAGTTTTTCTAAATTTTATGCACTGAATTGGTCAGTCAAAGCTTCACTGGGGGATATGAACATATGAACACGGTCCGTGACAGCTGGCAAGGCACCTTTCCTGGGTAGCTGACTGGTATACCCTGAACGGAACACAATAATGGGCAAGTTAATAGGAGGGCAGAGGGCAGTGCATTTCACAACCGTTGGGGGGGATATTTATGAGAGACACTTACCTTGGTTAAAGAAAACTGTAATGTGACCAGAGCTAAGTATTATTGATTTCTCTCCTACATTTTGGTATTATTAAATGAATCACAGCTCATACAATCTCTGACGGTATTAATGGGGTTTCCTTAGATGATTATTCAGCCGAGAGAGCTACCAAATTGGAATTACATGTGAGAGGATTATTGGATGTGACAAACAGGATAGGAGGAATGTTTTCCCTCAGCTATTTTTGGAGATTGCATAAAATGTTGTAAAAAGGAGAATCCTTCTCCTCCAAAGAAAGACAGGGAGAAGATCTTTCTCCTTTTGCAGTGGTGGCCCCACTCACTGACAATGAAAGCGAGCTTTCTAGTGCAACGTGATTTATCCTGTGGCATAGTGGTTAAGAACTATAGCAGCTACCAAAAGTTTGACAGTTCCAGTCCACCATGCACTCCTTGGAAACTCTACGAGGCAGTTCTACTCTATCCTATAGGGTCACTAAGAGTTGGAATCCACTGAATGGCAACAGACTTTTTTTTTACTTGGCTCCAGATCCTAGCACAGCTCTTGGAACACACAGGTACCTCTGAATGTATTCACTGAATGAATGAATTTAGAGTCATGCCTGGTGAAGATGTACTAGGTAGAGAAAACTAGGAAGATATGAAGGCAGCACGGAATTGTGTTTGTTGGCCAGCAGAAACACACTGCCATCAAGTGAATTCCGTCTCGTCAAAGGAGTCCATGGGCAGTGTGAATGGTTAAGGTTTAGCTGCTAACCTAAAGGGTTGGTGGTTGAAATCCACCCAGAGGCACTCGGAAGGAAGTCTTGATGATCTGTTTCTGGAAGACCACAGCCATCAGAAACCCTATGGAACACAGTTTTACCCTGTCATACATGGAGTCACCATGAGTTGGAATCAGTGTGACAGTGTCAGGTTTGGTTTGGTTTTTCTTGTACTAAGTGCATCCTATACCCTCACTGAACCTGCATTCTAGTCCAGAACACAGACATTAAACCACCAGTTACATAGCAAATGACTTACATACATTTGTGATGGGTGCTTCAAAGGAGAAGTTATAAGAACATGCTGACCTGACCTGGGGCAGGGATGCTTTTAGGAAGTGATGTTGACACTGAGATCAGAAGGAAGGGTGAGTGATAGATAGTGAAGGGGCAAAACACATAAATATTCAGTCAAGCAACCAACCATTCATTCAGCAAGCACTTTTTGAAGAATCAAATACTAGGAGATCTAACAGTAAACAAAATGGGGTCCTCCTCAGGGGAAATCAAGGCCAATTGGCACAACTAGCATCTTGCTAATGAGGACTCTCCACATTCCACATTGGTGAGTGGCGTCTGGGGTCTTAAAAGCTGCCAAGCTGCCATCTGAGGGTACAGCAAATGGTCCCAACTTAGCAGGAATGGATGATCACTGAGGTCCATAACAACATGGGCAAAAGAGAACCCAGAAGACAGAGAGACCCATGTAAGTGGGTGTCTTCATCAGCTTGTGATTGGAAGAACCAGATGGTGCCCAGCCACCACCAGTGATAGCCATGATGGAGCTCACAAAGTTGAGTCTCACTGGCAACATAATAATAAATAAGGGTGCACCCTGAGATCTCCAATAAAAGACTGAAATTGATGGTCTGGGGGCTTTGGGGTTCCCCTGGGAGCATGGCCTCTGGTCCTGATGCTGCACCTGTCCATAAATCATGATGAAGATCAACTTTTTGGACAGCAATGGATTGATCTTGGTGACACAGAGTGACCATATCTTGTGAGAATTTTATGGTTCTGTGCATCTACAGAATGTCATGCTGCTGACCTCTTGCTGGAGGAAGGGGAGTGGGTGGAGAGGAAGGGATAGGAGGATAGGAGGATAGAACATGTATGGAGCAGAGAGGAAGAGCGTGCTGTCACCATGCAGGGACACCAGTGGAAGCTGCATATAGGTGAGCATGCAGATTTACATGGGAATGTACATTTTTGTTCAATCATAATAAAAAAAATGAGGTCCTCATCCTCAGTAAGCTTAAAACAAAATGCCAAATCTTGTGCATCTTTTGTTAGATTTATTTCTAGGCAATTGATGTTTTTGATGCTATACTAACTTTTATCTTCCCAGAATTTCATTTTGTATTTGATGGCTGCTGATACAGAGAAACATAATTTTTGTATATCGACTTTGTGTTTAGTGCCCTTACTAAATTTATGAATTCTAGTAGCTTATATGTAAAAGCTTTTGTATTTTCTGCATATGTAATCACTTCATCTATAAACAATGAAAGTTTTAGTCCTTCCTTTCTGATTCTTATCCTTTGATTTATTTTTCTTACCTTATTATGATGGCTAGTATCATATCAAACAGAAACAGTGACAGCAGCATTCTTGTCTTGTTTCTAATTGCAAGAGGAAAACTAAATAATTCACCTTTAATTATGATATTTGCTCTAGGGGTTGAGTATGTATTTATTATCAAATTAAGGAAGTTTCCTCCTATTCTCAGTTTGCCTGGAGTTTCTGTTTACTTGTTGTTTATCTGTTCTGTGTGAATGGAAAGTTTTTCCAATTTTTTTTTCTGATTAGGATAGAAAAGAACACAGCCATCAGATCAGCATCCATCTGCCATGTATCTGAGGTCATAGTAACTTTCAGGGAAGATACCTCATCTGGTACAGTGGCTCTGATTGATTGGGCCAGTGTTCTACAATCATTTTTCAGTGTCCATCTGGTTTCTACAGGGGCTGGTCTAGTGAATTAAGTGAAGAAATGATGATGACCACCATGCTTGCTTACTTTGGATCCTTATGGTGGTGCTCATCTCCTCCATCCCTTAGGATAAGATATCATTTTGGTTTGCTATATTAACTAGTGTGTATGTGTGATTTCAGAGACTTTCACTGGCCTTCCACTTTCTGATCCCACAGACCAAAGAGCCAGTGTGGGGCTACACCAACTGACAAGTAGAGTAATCCTAATTATATATTCAGATGGAAAATGACCACCAAGTGGATCCATAGACTCAGTAGACTTACTCTAAGTGGACATCAGGCATGATTTCATTTATGACCAGGCCCCCTACTCAAACAGGGGGACCATGATGACACTTAAGGTCTTTGAGTATCCATATCAACTTAAACTCTATGCCCAACAAACAGCCAGATAAGAGAATACTTCAAATCCTTTGCTGTCTAGTTGATTACAGCTCATAGTGACCCTATAGGACAGAGTAGAATTGCTGCCTAGGGTTTCATAGGAGTGGCTGGTAGATCTGAGCTGCTGACCTGTTTTTGATTAGCAACCAAGCTCTCACCAGGGCTCCATATCTGCATAATCCCAGTAAATGGCCATAGTCCTTTGGAGAAGGACTAGGGAAATCATCATAGTGTCTACTTCTGTGGAATTGCAGGGTCCTGTCTCTTGTGTCCCTGGCCATCCTTTCTGTCAGTAAGTCCTAGTCTAAAAACTGGCTCAGGTTTAGAAGCTGACCAAGGAATTGTGACTTTTCTTTGGGGCCTCTGCCCTCAGTCTGTCAAGTATCCATCCTTGATTTCTTCTGCTGGAACAAGCTCTTCACTATCCAACTTTATGGTTAGGCCTCCTTAAATCAGGCCCCCTCAGAATCCAGATTCCCACTTCCTGTCAGTTCCACTTCAGGTCTTCTGGGGTAGAGTCCCTTTCTTTCCTTAGCAGGACCAGCACATCTCCACTGGAGCCTACTACTTAACCTTAGTTATAAGTCCACTACTTAATAAGGATGAAACCCTGGTGGCATACTGGCTAAGAGCTCCGGCTGCTAACAAAAAGGTCAGCAGTTTGACTCTATGTGCCGCTCACTGGAAACCCTATGAGGCAGTTCTGCTCTGTCCTGTAGGGTAACTATTACGCAGAATCTACTTGATGGCGGTTGGTTCATTTAGTAAGGCAGTATGGGACATACCCTGAATGTGGTCACCTGTTGTCTTGTTGGAGGAGAGGCCTCTGTGCTGTCTTCCAGAACAAAGGTGTGCAAGCTCAAAAGATTCAGAGGAATCTGGGAAGTCAAAATCCTTGGAAGCCTCTGTCTGGAGGTTCTCTGAACTTTGCATAACGAGACTGCATTGTTGGAGCCTTTAACCTGCTTTTCAGTTCAGCCACATGAACTATTAACACCTACAAGGTCTGCCAATTAAGTTTCCTGAACTCATCCTAGAAAAACTCAACCTTATTGCTGAATATCACTATGGCCACCTTCAAAGTACTCCCCTTGGGAAGCTACACGCCAGTGCCAGCGCTTAGTCCACCCTTCAAAGCAGTTTTGAAACTATTTCTGTAATGGCCATCAGAGCTGTCATCATATTACCCTTGGTGTGCTGAATGTCATCAAAATATCTTCCTTTCAATATTTTCTTTATCTTCAGGTAAAGAAAAAAGAACAGATAGTAAATGGGTAGGAATGTAAAATGACATAAACAGCCTCTTTCTTTCTGAGCCACACTTGGTTATTTGCATTTCTCTAGCAAATTGTCCATTTCTCCTGAATTTTGAAGCCGGAGAATGCTTATAGCATTCCAATACAGTTATTTGTTTACTGGCTAAAAACTCCCTCACAGACAACTATACAATTAAGTTCGTGAACTTGCCGTCCTGCCTCCCTACCACCGTGCTGAATGGCCATTTCAGAAAGAGCTCAAAAATTGCTTTGAAAGATGGACTAGGCTGAGGCGACAGTCCGTAGCTTCCCAAGGGGTGTGCTTTGAGGGTAGCCACAGTGATATTCAGCAGTGAGTTATGTAGCACTTAAAACAATTAAGTTAATGTATTGTGAACTTGTGCTTGGTCCTCAGCTTGTTCTGCCCTGGAACCAGAGAGGTACTCTGGCTTTTGCACCTAGCTTTTAATTACCATGGTGGTGTAGTAGTTAAGAGTTACGAATGCTAACTGAAAAATCAGCAGTTTGAATCCATCCAGGTGCTCCTTAGAAACTCTATGGGGCAGTTCTACTCTGTCCTACATGGTCAATATGACTCAGAATCAACTTTACAGCAATGGGTTTGGCTTTTGGTTTTCAATTGCCTATTATTTGCCCTGAACCATTTGTTATTTTCTTGTAAAACAGAGATCACCTATTTGTTTATTTTTATTTAATTTAATTTTTTTTGGAAAATTTACACAGCAAAGGATTTACCATTTCAGCAAATTCTTCCTGTGTAATACAATGACATCATATACATTCTTTAATTTGTGTAAACCATTTTCCAAATTATTCCACCACTATCAACCTGATCTTTAAACTTTAAACCTAACTCTTTCTTTAAGGAACAGATAGTAAATGGGTAGGAATGTAAAATGACATAAACAGCCTCTTTCTTTCTGAGCCACACTTGGTTATTTGCATTTCTCTAGCAAATTGTCCATTTCTCCTGAATTTTGAAGCCGGAGAATGCTTATAGCATTCCAGAGAATGTTTATACCATTCTCTTATTTTTTTAAATCCCATTCTATCTGTATATGTGCCTATTTGATTCTAATAGTGTTTAATGGTACATTCTCTCTCTCTTTCTCTTGATAAGAAGTTCCAGAGGTTTTTCAATGTTAGATTTTTCTAGAAATCAGCTTCTGACTTCATGGATCCTGTGAACTTTGTTTTCCATCATACATTTCAGCTTTTGTCTTTATCATTGTTTTTCTTTTTACTTTCATTGTGTCAATTCATTTGCTGTCCTTTTGCATCTACTCTTTTATTTTTCCATTATTTAGCTCACTAATGTTTATTCCTTCTTCTTTAAAAATAATCATTTAGTCTATACTCCTCTCTCCCCACTTCCTACCACTTCAGTGTGCTATTTTGGATACATCTGCGAGTTTTAATCACTGGCATCTCCACAGCACTTAGTCTAATAAATCTAATTTTTCACTTTTATTTATTGTGTAAGACTGTGGCTTATGTAGAGTGCTATAAATTATCAAATATATGAGGAGGGGGAAGGTTTTCATTGTAGTCTGCCTGGAAGACTTTCTCCTCTACGTGTCCCCACATGAAACTAAGATGGTTTGCTCCTGTCTTAGTGAGGGTTCTCCAAAGAAACAGGACAGTTAAGGTATGTGTTCATATGCTTAAAACCAAACCGTTGTCATCAAGTCAGTTCAGATGCATGGCAACCCCATGTGTGTCAGAATAGAACTGTGATCTGTAGGATTGTCAAAGTCTGATTTTTCAGAACTGGCTGTCAGAACTTTCTTCCAAACTACCACTGGGTAGACTCGAACTTCTCACCATTCAGTCAGCGGCCTGATGTGTTAACCTTTTGTACCACCCCAGAATTGTTATCTAGGGATCTTTATCTTTGTTTATTCACTCCTACAGCCTTAGTGCTTAGTGCTAAGTACTTAGTGGATCTTCAGTAAATAACTGCTGAGTGAAGGAATAAAGCTTCAGAGATGGGCTCTGTGTTACACAGATTCTTTTAGAATTGCCGAGACTAGATCTATAGCCTAGAACGTTCCATGTGTGCTTGAAAGAATGCGTGTTTTGTAGTTGTTGAGTGCTGTGCACCGTATATTCGGCCAGATTTGTTAATTGTGTTATTCAAATCTCTTACATTTTCCTTCTTTTTCCCTAAGTGAGCTACCATACACTAAGAAATGCGTATGAGATGAGATGACGGATTTGTCAGTTTCTCTTTGCATTTCTGTCATATGTTGCTTTAAATATTTTAAAGCTGTATCATTGGGCGTATACAAATTTAAAATTGCTATATCATCCTCTTGAACTGAATATTTTATCAATATGTAGCAAGCTTCTTTAGCTCTGATAATACTTTCGTTCTTTGAATCTATTTTATCTGCTTCATTTCAATTAGTAGTTGGTGTATTTTTCCTATACTTTTATTTTAAACTCTTCATTTCCTTACGTTTTAGTTAGATCAGATTTAAAAAACATATAGCGAGGTTTCATTTTTAAATCTGGGCTGGCAATCTCTTCTTTTAACTTGAGAATTGAGTCTATTTACATTGGCAGTAAACTATTGATCTGTTTGAATTCATTTTTACCATCTTTTACTTTCCATTTGTTCTGGAGTTTTTCTTTTTGTGATTCTTTTTTGCCATGTTTTCAGTTGATTGAGCCTTGCATATTTCCCATTTTTCTTTTCTGGTTTATACATTTTTATCCTTAATTTCCTTTTTTTTCCTAGTGGTTACCTTAGAATTTTAATATATTTACCTTACAGACTATTAAGTTAATTAATACTTTGATCATCTTCTCAAATATTTCAAGAAACTCATTAGGTGCTATCTAGACAGCTTTGAATCACAGTGACCAGGGTCAGATTACCTGATAAGCAAGGTAAGCAGGTACTTAGGGCACCAGCTGTCTACAGCTAAAGACCCTTAGATACCAAGCAGATGGGACACAAGGAAAAGCAAGAGCTGCAGTGGAAGGGAACTGGAATGGCACTAAATGAAACAGATACCAGCTCCAGTGTGTGAGAAGGTGCCAGTGAGAAAGAAGGGTCATGCAGGGTCACAGGAGCACCCATGTACAAGAGTGGCTAAGCTGAAGCTCCTCCCATTTCAACACCTTTGTTGACATCTGTCTCCAGTGGTCTCCTCTATAATCAAAACTCCTTTACTTTTGCAAGTCTTTTCCAAAAAAAAAAAAAAATTGCCAGAGAGTCGATTCTGACTCATAGCAACTCTACAGGACACTGTAAAAGTGTCCCATAGGGTTTCCAAGGAGTGCCTTGTGGACTCAGACTGCCAGCTTTTAGATTAGCAGCCAAGCTCTTAACCGCTTATCGCCAGGGCTCAGTGGGTCTTAGGTGTATGCTATTTCTTTCTAATAAACAAGAGGTTGAAACAACTAAGTTCATTGACTCATTTTCTTGGTTGTAGAATATGTGGAATATTCTTTTTGTAGAAAATGTGGTGTATAGTAAAAATCTTAGTACCCAGCATCCACTAGAAATTTTATGATCCAGTTCATCTCATTTCACTACAATGGCATACGCCACTTTTGCATTCAGTCACTAATGTTATAGTCACATTTAAAAACAAGTCACATCGTGGATAGCTAAGAGATGTTCACATACACATGTACATTTGTATATAAACTCTCATATCCTGTTTGAATGCGTGAGTAAGTAGAGGAGGGGGCACCATAGATTATCAGTGTTTAGGGCCCTCATACGCCTAATCCAGCCCCAACAGTGACCTTAGCATACGACAAAATGAAATGCGGCCCTGTCTTGTGCCATGCTTATAACTGTTGCTGTATCTGAGCCCGTTGTTGCAGCTACTTAGAATGAATGCTTTGACCATGACCATTCCCCTCCCAGCCTTCCCCACTGACTAATATACCCTTGCTATGAAAATGTTGATTGTATCATGATTTTCTTACATCGCGTAAGATAGAAGTTAATATTTTTGTTCTTTTACTTCAAAAGACATTTATTGGGTGCTTTCTGTGTGTCAAGCACTGTGCTAAACACTGGGAAACAATGAAAAGACAGACAAAGGTTCTACCCTCACAGACTGTACGTTCTAGATGGGTGATGACAGAACCTAAATGACAAACATAATCCCTGAGTAAACCATACGAGGTATTTGAAAGGAGCAATTACCGTGCAAAAAGAAAAGATAACAGGATAAGGGAGCCTAGAAAAGCCAATTCCAGTTTTCTGTGGGGTGGCCAGGGTTGGCCTCAGTTAGATGGTGAAATTTGAGTGGCAGTGCAGAGAAAGAGGCCAAAAGCTTTGTCCACCTGGAGGAGGAACATGAAGCTGGAGGTCATCACGTATGCTTGGGATGTTCAAAGACAGGAAGGAAGCCAGTGTGTCTGTGACAGTGATCAAGGAAATGAGATCAGAGAATAAGTGGAGGCAGGTCCCAAGGGGCCTCATATGAACAAAAAAAACCAGTTACCGTCACGTTGATTCTGACTCATAGTGACCTTATAAGTGTCAGAGGAGAACCACACTCCAAAGGTTTTCAAGGGTATGACCTTTCAGAAGCAGATTGTCAGGCATTTCTTTTGAGGTGCCTCTGGGTGGGTTAGAACTGCCAGCCTTTCAGTTAGTAGTTGAGCACTTAATTGTTTGTATTACCCAGGGACTCCAAGGGGTAGACAAAGTATTTATTAAAAGAGCTTTGGCTTCTTTCCTGAGTATATTGGAGTGTTTTGAGTATAACAGCAATGGGATCTGAATTACATCTTAAAAAGTTCAGGAGACCAGTTGGGAAGCTAATGTAGTAATCCAGGTACAGAATCGTGGGATCCTGGACTGGGGTGTGGCCATGCAGATAGTGAGGGTTGGATGTTCAATATGTTTTGAAGGTACCATCAATAGATTTCCCAATGAATCAGATGTACAGTAGACTCAAGTGTGTGTCTAAGGTTTAACACTGTGAGCAACTAAAAGAATGGATTTGCCATCTGGTGAGAGGGGAAGCTGTAGGAGGACCAGCTTTGGAAGAAATATCTGGAACTCTGTTTCAGACACATGGAATCTGAGATGTCTCAGAATTCAGCTAGGCAGTTGAACATGTAAATCTGAGGTTTCAAAGGCAGAGCCAGGTTGTTGTGATCCTGAATCTTATGGAATTTCTTCTTTTAGGAAAATATGCAGAATGACGTACAAAATCAAGTATGAGAGAGGCCCAGAAGGTTTAGCCCCATTGGACTTTCTAGGGATCAGAGCTACCCTTTGGAGGTCGGGGAGAAAAACCAAAGCTGGAAATATCAATGAGTACATGACTGGCCTTGAGGAGGTATTCCTAGTCCTGAGATTGGATAAGGGAGCAAGTGTGATAGAAGAGCACCCAGATCAGCTCTGAGGCTCATCCAGCAAAAGACAAAGACCAGTGAAGCAGACCGAGGAGACATGACCATGCGGTAAGAAAGAACCCTGAGAGAGTGGTGGTTCGAAAGGCAAATGAATGGAACAGATGACATGCTGTCTCTATGTCATGCTTGAGGAAGACTGAGAACTGACCATGGGATTCAGCAATAAGGAGGTCATTGGTGGCCCTGACAAGAATAGCTTTGGTGGAGCGATGGGGTTAGAGCCTGTTTGGAGTTGGTTTAAGAGAGATTGAACCCACTGCTGTGGAGTCAGTTCTGACAAATAGCAATTCTATAGGACAGACAGAGTAGAACAACTGCTCCATAGTTTCCAAGGAGCACTTGGTGGATTTGAACTACTGACCTTTTGGTTAGCAGATGTAGCACTTAAGTACTACCCCACCCATGGGAGACAGTCAAGATGACTGTTTTTGTAGCTGAAAAGGAATGAGTTGGTAGCTCTGAAGAGATACGTAGACAATTTTGTTTTTAAGATGGAAAAATTAACAGCGTGTTTGCATACAGATAGAAATGATCTGGTAGAGTGAAATCATGTGAGTACAGGTGACAGAGGGGACAATTACTGAAAGAATGTCCTTGATTAGGCAAGAAGAAACACAGTTTGTATATGGGACTGTGTATGTTTAATTTTTCTACTTTCTGTCTCAGTATTCTTACATGTAAGATCTTACTTCTAGGCTCATTTTCCTTCTTCATGAACTTTTCCTTGAAATGCTTCCTTAAGGAGTCTGTTGGTAGCTGTTGGTTTTCTTTTTTTTGTTGTTGGTCAAAATATCTTCACTTTATCCTGCTTCTTGAAAGAGAGTTTTTCTTGATATATAATTTTAGGCTGACAGGTATTTTCTTTCAGCACTTGAAATATTAGCCCAGTGTCTCCTGGGACTTATTGTTGTAGTGGAGACATCAGTTGTCAGTCTCATTTTTTTTTTTTTTCCTGACTGCTGTTCAGATCTTCTCTTTATCTTTGGGTTCTATGTTTTCTCTATGGTGTACCCAGGTGAGGGTTTATTTTTAGTTTTTCTGATAGGGATTCATTGGGCTTCTTGAATCTGTAGATGGTTGTCTTTCGAAAGCTCTAGACAATTCTGAGGCAGATTCTGTTATTGCAGCTGCACTATTCTTCCTTTCTTTCCATCTTGAATTCTAACCATGTGTGTTTAACTCTATTTTTCATGTTTTTAAGTCTATTTTGTATTTTCTAATATTTTTCTCTGTATTGGTGTTCTTTGTATTATCTTTCAATTTAGCACACCAGTTCTCTTTCTGACAGTCTGCTGTTACATGAAGTTTTTTGTTTTGATTAACATTTTTTATTTCTAAAAGTTCTAATTGTCTTTTTTTTCAAATCCACCTACTCAATTTTGAGATTCTCTAGTTCCCTCATCATTCATTGAATTCCCGCTATTATTTTCTTTAAACAGATTAAACAAACTAATTTTATATGCTATTTCTAATAATCCCAATATCAGCATCTCTGCAGGTCTAATTCTCCACTGTTTTATTTGTGCTGATTCTTCCAAATGGTATATAGTTTCCTCTTGTGCTTGGTGATTTTTAATTATGATCCTATGTGCCAAACCTGGCAAAAAAGAAAATAAAAAGATGCCTTAATTCCAGTTAATGCATCTCCATCCCTCCTGAATACGCCGTTAAAAGCTGGAAAAAACCTTAAAAGACTGTTTTCCTTACACTCTAGGTGGCTGAAGTGTTAAGTCAGATAAAGTGAAGTAACATCTTGAAAAAAAATCATGAACTCTTAATAACTAAATGGAATTTCTAATTATGTTGGGATTTTAAAATCTTCCCTAGATGAATATAAACAACTAAATGTTTTCTAAATAATTAAATTTAATATTTTTAATAATTAGGACGTTATAGTTGTGTTCATAATTTTTCCCCCTTTCGTTTAAGACCTTTTTCAGTAATGGAAAGAAATTCTAAAATTCTAAACCTAGTGAAGTAACGAAGGATACAAGATGCCAAATGGCTAGTCCACAATTGTATGGCAAGTGGTAATAGAATTTGAACCTAGATCTCTCTTGTTGTAACCATTTTGCCAGGGGGAGTTTTGTGGGCACCCAATGCTGGGAAGAGGCAATTCTTGCTGCTGCTCCCTCCCTTGAAGTTCCCTTAGCATCTTCATCTGAGTGCTGGTTGAAAGATAAAAAGTATACTCTCTTCTAGGGGTTCTTCTGGAATGCCTAGATGTGAGTTGAGACCAGAAGGTGAGGAACCAGTAGTAACTGTGAAAGCTATAAATGACCCCAACAAGATGTGGGGTAAAGTAGTTTGTTTTAAATTTAAGATAATCCTGGTTCCACAAATTTGAATTAAAATTGAAGACCTACTAAACTGCATCTCCAAAACTAAATCAATTGCTGTAGAGTAGATCCTGACTCTACAGCAACCCAGGAGAACACAGTAGAACTCTATAGCAGTAAACTCTATAGCAACTCAAGAGGAAACAGTAGAATTGCCTTGTAGGATTTCCAAGGCATTCCTGTTGGATCTAGACTGCAGATCTTTTAGTTAGCAAACAAACTCTTAACTAGTGTGCCACCAGAGTTTGCCAACTATGTCTAGGACAAGCAAATACATAGTAGAAAAATATAAAGCAATCTTTCAACCATATCTAGGTATACTAATTGGCTTTTAAGCTGTAAAAGAAGATAAAAATATCAACTGTTAAGGTGGTTGTTGCATTTTTCTCTCTTTAACATGGGGACTGTAACAGAGGCTGGCCAACCTAAGGCTGTGTTTATCCTACCAGCCAGATGCTGTGGAGGAGAAAGCAGAAGTTACCTTTGTTATGACAACTAGTGTCCAACAGAGTCAGGCTTAGAATGCCTCACAGAGGCTTGGGAGTTCAGGGTCATATTTGGCTCAAGGGGTTAGAGTTTAACATCACGGAGCTCCCCTAAATCAGAGTTGGGCAGGGACATGGATGGATAGGGCAGGAGCTGTTTAGCCAGCCCCATAAGGCAACAGTTTGCAAACATTTTGATCTCAGGCCCCTTTAAACTCTTACAAATTAATAGGGGTCTCAAAGAGCTTGAGATTATCTGGGTCATATCTATCAATATTTACTGTGTTTGAGGTTGAAACTGGTTTGTTCCATGAGCCTACAGAATGACTACATCATCACATCATAGAGCCTCTGGAAAGCACTGCTGTGCATTCAAGGCAGATGATGCCCTTGTATGCTTGTGATGATAGTGTTGAATCCCCAGGCCACTCTCTGAGAATCTCTGTCCTTGGTGTCCCCTTGGAGAGTGTAGCTGAGGGAGCTCAGATGCAAACCACAGGCCCATTGAAGCCAGAGGTGGCCTCTCTGTGGTCAGCACTTTCTCTTGCTGTGGTCCCTACCCCTTAGGCTTTCTCACCAGCAATGGACTGAGACAAGAGGAATATTAGGCCTTGGCTGGCATTAGTCTCTAATCCTCCTCCATCTTCTGCTGAGGAGCTCTTTTGAGATCTCACAATTTTACTATGGGAGAAGTACAGAAGTAGAATTCTCTCTCAGGAAAACCTACGATTTTGTTTTTAAGATTCAACTGATTGGATGAGACCCACCCACATTATGAAGGCTAATCTGCTTTATTGTTGTTGTTGTTGGCTGCCATGGAGTTGGCCCTTGTGTCATGATGGTCCTAGATACAATGGAAGGAAAAGCTGCCTGGTCCTGAGCTGTCGCCATGATCACTTGGGGATTGGACTACTGTGATCCATAGAGTTTTCATTGGCTGATACTCAGAAGTAGATTGCCAAGCCTTCCTTCTTATCCAGACTTTGTCTGTAAGCTCCATTGAAACCTGTTCCTCATCATAGCAACATCAAGCCTCCATGGACAGATGGGTGGTCATTGTCCATGAGGTACACTGGCTGGGAATCAAACCAGGGTCTCCCACATGGAAGGTGAGAATTCTGCCCCTTAATCACCACTGCCCCAGTATCTGCTTTACTAAAGTAAGGCCAACTGATTTAAATACTAATTACATGTAAATACATCATAGCAACATCTAGACCAGCATCTGACCGTACAACTAGGCACCATAGCCAAGCCCGGTGGATGCATAAAATTAGCCATCATACCCTATAGTCCAAAGTTCCTACTCCAATTCCACAAGTCCATTCTTAAATGACACTGTTCAAGAGAGACCCTGGAATGTTGCTCTGAGATTGCAGTTAGGACCATAAATGAAAATACAGCAAGACAGCAACTGGACCCGGAGTGGGAGCAGCCAAGTGGGGATCTCTTGAGGGCCCTGCTGTACCCATCATTCCCAGCTGACTGTCAGGAGAGTCTCATAAAGGAGGCCTGCAAGGACCGGGAACACATGTTTATTTTATGAATGACTTCAGGGAAAGAGAAAAAAAATCATCCAGAATGTCATCCAGGAGGCTGTGTTCTTTTTATTATGTTTTGTCGGTAAACAAAAAAAAATTGCCACATTTAATACTTACACCAGTCCTGTGGGATTTCTCTGACTAATGTAAAATGACAGTTGTCGCAACATTCTATATAAATACAAGTCTGTTTGCAGGAGCCTGTTCTATTTTTAATGTAAACCACACCTAACTTGCTCTGAAGAATTGTACCCTTGGAATTTAGAGTCCTGCCTGCTGTCTAGGCATGACACTCCATTGTCTCTGCAGCTGCCCAGAAGAAACCAGATCCATCCAAAACTTTTTCATTTAATGTGAGAATTATTCACCTAATTTTCCTGCAGCGATTGTTTTAGTTAATTTATTGTTGTGCAGAGCAGCAAGCTGACGTGGCTAATGAGTGACACAGTGTACTTGGTGAGCCAATCTATAATTTAGGAGGCTGCTGATGATCTCAGTGCTTAGCAAAGCAGGCAGTAAAAATAAAGAATATACTCACAGATTATATAAATATGCATCCATCCATCCATCCATATGCATGCAACACCCATTAATCGGTTTGCAACCACCTCGGTCGTGTGAAAAAGTGTTAATTTACCCTGCCAAGATATACAGGGAAAGCTCGTATTGGGTTTTGTCAGTTTATGATGGACTCCTTGGCCACTCCATTGGAGGACTTCAAGCTTAGGGGGAGTCAGATGGAACAAGAAAGGGACCCTCCATGACGTGGGCAAAGGGTGGTGGCCTCTTTGCCCTACTCCCTCTTCTTTCTCAACCACTTCTTCCACACCCCTTAGAAATGGTCTTTGAAACAGGAGCCTCCTTAGTTCTAGCTTATGGCCCCCTCACAGGTCATTAGTATTCCAGAGCCAAAGGACAGAAGGCTGAAGAAGGGCTTTATGACCAGGAGAATTAGATGGTGCCCGGCCACCACCAATGACAGGCCAGATGGGGTATGCAGAATGGTGCTGCAGACATAGCAGGTGATGGAGAAGAGGGCAGAGATAGAACTCTACCAAAAGACCACGCTTGATGGTCTTTCTGAACAGACGACCCCCTGGGAGCATGGCTCCCGGACTCTCTAACTGCACACTGCATCCAGCACGGGGCCAGCTCCCCAGCCAAAGACTTGCCTGGACCGTGCAAAACATAGAGTGATATTGGAAGCGAACAGACCTTTAAAAATGTACGTGGGGTTGTCTCAGGGATACTGCGCTGGAGCCTAGTTGATTGGATGAGGAGGGCCGGATCTTTATGAAAAGGTCACAGGAAGTCTCGAACAAAAGGGAAATCACGTTGTCACATGGGTGGGGGGTGGGGGCAGCAAGAATAGAAAAGAGCTGAAAGTTTGGGGTGTTATATGGCAACATGATATAGACTGTAAAATTGTTCTTAATTCACAATGAAAAGGAAAAAAATTCAATGACATTACTTGTAAAAAAAATAAATAAGGGCCTTATGGTGGCAAATGCTTTGCCCTACTGCTGCCTTTTCTCTTAATCCCACAGAAGCCAGCTCCAGTGATGGTGATGAGCTTCCCCTTTGAAGCTGGGCTCTCAGTAGTTACTACTGACTGGTGGAAACTGGCATGAGTTGAACTGACTTCCCATTGCTGTCAATGAAGAGATGACCATGGCAAAATTCCCTGATCCAACAGTAGACTCCAAGACGAGTAATAATCCCACAGGTGCCCCGTCATGCAAGGTCACACAGGGAAAAAGCCTTGTGAGTGGGTACAGATCAAATATGCCACTCTTCCTGCTTTTCAGTTCCTTTTCTTTGGATGATTTTTAGGTAGAGGTCCTATGTTGTCCACCAGGAGAAATGTGAGTCTCACACCACTTGCAGCTGTGTTCGTGTAGATAAGTGCACCTGGTCCAGAGGGCTAGCATACAAATGACAAGGCCAAACCTGCATTTTTCCAGCAGTTCTAGGCAGCACCCAGACCCTAGGTTATGGATTTTCCAATAAATACATAAACTTTGCATGTACCTTTTAGGAACACAGACTCCAGTCTATTTGTTGTACCATGTACCAGGTTTAAAAATCAACTTTAGATTCACTTTGCCTTTCACAGTCTCTTGAATAAAGCATTTTTGTAGCCTACTCAAAATCCTTTCCCTGTGTTTACATTTTAATGGGCATTCCAATGAAATAGAGGATTTTTTCTTTCTTTCTTTCTTTCTTTTTTTATTACTTGCATTTATCAGGAAAGGCGGTGGGAACAGAAACCACCAAATGGGATGGCTGCCTCTCTGTAGACAAAGGCTTGTCTGTTTATCAGAGGCTAAGGCCTGATACAAGCAAAGCTGCAATTTAGCTAGGCAAGCATAAAGGAGAGAGGAGGCTGTTTTTATTCAGGTTTTAAATATGTATCCCTGAAAGTTTATGGAATTTTAAAATAGTGCTTTAGATCTGAAACATTGCTGCAAGAAACGAACATGTGCAAGAACGATATTAGATCTCATTGGTCTGTGCAGAAAGTAAAAATTTGTTTTATTTAATGAGGTACCATTTAAGAATTGTCCTTAAGGAAAACAACATAGGAAAAAAAAATCAACATTCTTGGCAAGGCAGAGAAGCCTATTGGCTGGTTCTTTGTCACCCATATGCTAGGCAAGAGAATTCTAAGGTGATCCCAGCCCTTGGAGATACTTTAGAAACAGTTTTTGGTTTCTGCAGTTGATTGATGGAAAACCTTGCTTGCATGTCAGTGCACGGAAGCCACTTTCTGGACGCTATCTGTTCTTTCAGGTATGGAAACAGCATTTCTCCTTATCCCCGTATGTAGCTAATATTAACATTCTCTTGTGCGCGGGACTCCCCTATCACAGTGGATCATACAGGATAATAAAAATGTGCCCAGGAAGCTTCTGGGCCTTTGCAGCGGTAGAACTGCCAATGTTTTAATCTTCCCTTGGGGATGTCTCTCTTTTTTCTCCTCTGACATTCCCAGGAGATCCCTAATTAAAGCCACAGATGCAGTTTAAAAATACACTCACCAGATGTTAGTTTAAAATGACCTATCACTGGCAGACGAGATGGAGGAGGCTGACCGTGGTGGAGGCCTTCTGGTCGCCTTTTCGTCGCTGTCATTCGGTATGCTAATGAAGCTCGGCAGAATCTCCAAGCCAGCCCCGCCAAGCCATAAAACCAACTGCTCTGAAAGCAATGCATCAGTAATTCTTATCACCTGGCATCTGGAGTGCCGGGAAAGCGCACTTCCTAACTAGAACATGTCATCGCATGACTTAAGAGGGAGCTCCCACTCCGAGCTCCGCAGCTGATTTTGACTGATGGATCTGCTTGCTGGAGCTGGTATAGCTCCCTTTAGGACGAACCGTCTTTTAAGCTGAGTCTGAGCTCTGAGACAGGCATACCATCATTTGTCTAGATTATCTATACCATCATTTGCCTGGGTGGCAAAAGTGGTTTGCAATCAACTGCTAGCTGAAAGGTTTGAGGTTCTAACCCACCCAGTGGTGGTAGTGCAGAAAAAAGGCCTGGCAATCTCCTTTTGTAACTATTATAGCTAGGAAAATCCTGTGGAGCAGTTCTACTGTTACAGAGGGGGTCACCATGAGTTGGGGGCTGATTTATGGCAGCTCTTAACATGGATAATGGAGGAGGATTGTTGGGTGCCCACCACACAAGAGACCAGCACCTCAGCTTGGGCAAGTCTGACCCTGCAGCCACCCTTCTAGGTTTCATTTTGATTTTTTTGATGAAAGTTCATGTTACAGTCTGCGTAAGCTAGATATCAAACTCTTACAGAGGTCTGACAATTAAGTCCACAAACTCAATTGTTCTAAGTGTTACATACCTCATTGCTGAATGAGTATCACTATGGTCACCTTCAGAGTACGCCTCTTGGGAAGCTATGGACTGATGCCAGCACCTGGTTCACCTTTCAGAGCAGTTTTGGAACTCTTTCCGGAATGGCCAGTGCGCACGGTAGTATGGTAGCAAGTTCGTGAATTTAATTGTATAGTTGTTTATAAGGGAGTTTTTAGCCAGTGAACAAATAACTATGTTGGAAAACCCTCCCTACTCACCTGATCTGGCCCCCAGTGACTTTTTTCTTTACCTGAAGATAAAGGAAATATTGAAAGGAAGATATTTTGATAACATTCAAGACAGCAAGGGTAATACAATGACAGCTCTGATGGCCATTACAGAAACAGTTTCAAAACTGCTTTGAAGGGTGGACTAAGCACTGGCACTGGTGTGTAGCTTCCTAAGGGGAGTACTTCAAAGGTGACCGTAGTGATATTCAGCGATGAGGTATGGAGCACTTTTTCTAGGATGAGTTCGTAAACTTAACTGGCAGTCCTCATACTGTAATCCTAGTGTCCTGGTGATGCAACGGTTAAGTGTTTCATCTGCCAGCTGAAAGGTATGATCCATGCAGTGGCTCCATAGGACAAAAACCTGGCAATCTGCTCTGATAAAGATTATGGCCTAGAAAACCCTATGGAGGCAGTTCTGCTGTGCCATATTGGGTCTCTATGAGGCAAAATTGACTCGGTGGCACATAGCAACAACTACAGTGTGGTCCTGGCTTGCCCTGCAAGGTGGAATGATGAGAAATATCATCTACGGGAATCAATTCTTTAAGAATGAAAGGATTCTTCTCCCCAGGACTGAAATTTATAGGTAGCAAATTCCAATTGGCACATTTATCAGTGTAAACATATCAGTTAAATGACAGTTAACCCAGCAGCTACATGTTAGTACCCAAGGGTGTCACCTGGCCCAGAGATGCCCATCAGAACAGCCAAGTGCTTTCAGTTCTACACACTACCAGCAGTCCTGGCTGATGCCCTTGAACTCTAGCTGGCACTTTGGACACAAAGATGACCCTGCATCAGAGAGTCGGCTACATCACACTCAGGGCGAACCAAAGGCCAGTGTTCACAGAGAGCTGAGCAGGCCAGGATGTGGACTCGGAGCAGACATGCAAATACACGAATGTGTGTATCCTCTTGAGTGGAACATTCTGGACTGATTTACAGTGCAGGAATTTTGCCAGTTCATGGAGGTGGGTATGTTTATAGGTAATGTTGAAAATGAGGCCTTGATATTTTAAGCACAGAGCTCAGGTCTGTGTAATAAGGAAAATGTGGTGAAGTAAGATTAATCTGTTGGTGGTGGAGAATAGAGCTCAAAGGCAGATTGGGTGTCTCCAAGGCATAATTATTTATCAAACCAATTAAAATGTAACCACTGGCTCAGTGAGTCTGATAACTTGGCCTCCCTCTCTACCTAGGAAGAGCCTGTGTTGAGCACTTCTGGTTTGCTTTTCCATTCACTGATTCTGGAAATACCAGACAACAAAGGCCTGGATTGGTTGTCTGGAGGGACCCCTCCCATCATAGGCAGCAGCCATCTGCCTGGTGGTTGCTTACCAGGACTGCTTCAGGGAGCTAAAATAGCTGGGATGTTGCTGGTTAAGACAGGGAGTCATCCCAGTTGCTCCCAGTGATCTCCTGTGTTGGGTGGGATAGTTCATGGGCTCGGAAGCTGGACTGTATAAAGTAGTTATTGTTCGTAGGTGCCATCGAGTGAACTCTTGACTTATAGAGACCCAATGTGACAGAGTAGAACTGCCCCATAGAGTTTTTTCTTCCTGCCCCCCCACAGACTGTATCCACAGTTACTAGGTTTACTAGGCAAATGACAGGTTAGAATTTGGGATCAGGGATAACTCAGGATACAGTTCTCTGATCAGGACAGCCTCTTAGCTGCACCCACAGACAGGCCTCTCTCAAGCCTTTGGCCTCTCAGCCCTTGGCCCTTCAGACCTCTCTGGCCTCTTGGGTAGGCCTCTGCCATGCTCAAGCAAGTGTTACAAGTGCTTTAGGTCCACCAGTAAGTACTCAGGGGCACCCCACTCTGCCAGCAAGCCTCAGCCTGAAGGCCCTGAGCTTTCTTGCTCTATAGGTCAGCACGTTCACTGTAATTACCTTGCTCCATGGAACAGGAAGCCCATTGGGCTGTCTTGTGCCAGTCCTCTGGTCCTGCTGCCATAGTTTCTCTGCTGCAGCTTCTTGCCATCTACTACTGTCTCTAGTATCACAGCTCTCTTTCTGTCTCTAGCCTAGGTCTAGGTAGTTCTCAGCACAAGGACCCTGGGTCCAAAGGATGTGTGCTATGCTTCCCTGTCTACTTGATAGTAACAAGGTCCCAGATGACAAAACTGACAGATCTGCCATGGGGTTTGCTAGGCTGTCATCTTTACAAGAACAGATCACCAGGTCTTTCTCCCATGGAGCTGCTGGGTAGGTTTGAACCTCTAGCCTTTCTGTCAGGGGCCAAACAGTGCATCACTAAGGTTTGCTGTGTAAAATAGAACCCTGTGTATTTGTCAGGACTAGAGTTGACCTCAGACCAGAGCGATTCAGTTGGGCCATCTACACAACCCTGGCTTCGGGGAGCCAGCCTTTGATGATGAACAGGTGGTCTCAGAAAAGCCTAATTGCCTCAGGGAGGAGGAGAAACAGAAGTAGCTTTACTTGGGCTGTGGTACCCAGATGGAGCAGGGCTTCTGGGCCCCATGTGAAGCAACCATCCTGTCATGGCCTTCCAAGAACAAGTGGGTGTCTGGGGACAGGGGTACTTAGCACAGAGAAAAGAGGGCTCAGGGCTCCTTATGTAAGTACTCGGAATGTTGAAGAGGTTCAAAAAGGTCTACTGAAAAATGAAAAACAGGGAGACTGAGCTCTGAGCTCAGCATAGCCAGGAGCCAGGCGCCATGTGTTCTGGCTTTTCTTGCTTGCTTTATCACATTTCCTGCTTAAGTCTCAAGGAGGGCAGAAAGGATAGCCAGGAACATCCCCTTCTGGGACCCACCCTGGACCACATTGATGAGCTCCCCATAACCAACTTCAGGGTCAGCAATGGCCCTTCTTCCTCCTTTCTGACCCCCTAGGCCCTCGGCATGTCCTTAAGGGGCCCAGAGCCAGAGCCTTCTCTCACATTTTCCATCAGGTGACAGCTCCCAGGTCCCATCAGGAAGAAAGAAAATGCCAGTGGCTGAAGACATTTTTTATTTATTCCCGAGGCAACAGAAGCAACCACCGGTAATGGCTTGTCTATGGGAAAAACCACCTGATGATCGGCTTCCATCAAGTCTGTAGCCTAGAAAATCCCCTGGGGCAGTTCTACTTTGTCACGTGGGGTTGCTATGTGTCAGAACCAACAGAACCTACCAACCACCACAACAGGGAGCAGCAAAGGCTTCTGTCAGGTACAGGGCGTGCTGCACCAAGGATCGATAGATCTGATCCTGGCCGAGCAGAGCTGGCTGCCTTTGCCTGAGTTCAGGCTGTGCTGGGTGCGTGGCTCAGCCTTTACGTAAACTGTATCACACACACAGTAATGGAATCATTGCACTGACTCCCTCCTTCATTCATTTGGATACTCATGGAGCAGCTACCTTGTTCCTGAAGGTCCATAGGTAGAGCAAATTGTTGATGCCTGACTACTAACTAAAGGTTGGTATTCACCCCCAGTCAGTGTTACCACATAAAAAAGTCTTGGTCATCTGCTTCCTTTAAGATTAAAACCCAAACAAAACCCACTGCCATCAAGTCAATGCCAACTTATAGCAACCCAACAGGACAGAATAGAACTGCTCCACACAGTTTCCAAGGAGTCCCTGGCAGATTCGAACTGCTCACCTTTTTGGTGAGCAGACATAGCACTTAACCAACATGCCACTAGGGTTTCCTTGTTAAGATTATAGCCAAGAGAATCCTACAGAGCAGTTCTACTTTGTAACACGTGTGTTGCCCTGCATCAAAACTATTTCAACAGCAGTTTTCCTGGCGTTACCATGTAAGTTCCTAATGCTCTTCCAGAAACCGTGGTGGTGCCCTGCTTACGCACAAAGCTGCTAACTGAAGGTAGGCAGTCCAAGCTCGTCAGCTACTGTGGACGAGAAAAGACCCCATCATGTGCTCCTTTAAAGGCTGAAACCAAAAAAGACCAAACCCACTACCATCGAGTAAATTCTGACTCATAGTGACCTATAGGACAGAGTAGAACCGCCCATAGAATTTCTAAGGAGTGCCTGGCAGATTCAAACTGCCGACCTTATTGTTAACAGACATAGCACTTAATGACAACCCCACCAGGGTTTCCAGCCTTTAAAGGCTGCAGCTTAGGAAACCCTATGGGACAGTCCTACTCTGTCCTATAGGGTGGCTATGAGTTGGCAGTGGCTTGATGGCATGCAGCGACAACATTTTTCCAAGTATTGGAGATAAATAGCGAGCAGCAGAAGTTCTTCCTTCATGACATTTTATTCCATCAACAAAAGAGACAAGTAACAGCCTTGTAGCCATGCAGATGTTAAGTGCAAAATGAAGACAGAACAATGGGTGACGGTGGACTGCCTCAGTTACAGGGGTCAGGAAGACCTCCCTGAGGAGGCGACATTTGATAGTAGTCACTGTTGACATTTTTCAGTTGAAAAAGAGGTTGAATAACTTGCCCAGGGAGTCCCTGGGTGGTGAAAATTGTGAGTATGCCTGGCTCCTAACCGAAAGGTTGGAGGTTTGAATTCACCCAGAGGCACCTCGAAAGAAAGGTCTAGCAATCTAGTTGAGATTCAGCCATTAGAAACTCTACGGAGCCTAGTTCTACTCTGACACTTGTGGGGTCACCAGGAGTCCCCTTGAGGTCCACTGGATAAAAAGAAGTTGCCCAAAGTAACAGGTACAAGATTCAAACCCAGGCCTGCCCGCCTGTCCCACGTCTCACCTCCATGCTGTTTGTCCATCCTTAGGTGTTCTTGTTTTCCTTTTCAAAGCACTTTACTGATCATCTCACTCTGTTCTGTCCTAGGTGCCCTTAGTTTCTGTGTTGTGTTTTTTTCCCAGCAGACAGAAAAATGCAGTGAGAAACAGGCTCTCAGGGCCTGGCCAGGGGTCCCACAGCCATAGGGCCCCAAAGAATACACTATCCCAGGAGTCAACAAGCATTTTTCTGTGAAAGATCAGGCTAAATATTTTAGGCTTTGCAGGCCATATGGTCTCTGTTGTAACAACTCAGCCCTGCCAGGGTGAAAGCATCCACAGACAATATGCAAACAAAAGGTTGTGACTATGTTCCAATAAAACTTTATTTACAAAAACAGATGGCAGGCCATAGGTTTTTCAGTCTCTGCTCTAGCCTGTTGCCTTCTCTTCTCTGAAAAGACTCCCAGGAGAAGGCGAGATTGGAGGAAAGCTTGATATTCTCTGCTTCCCCTTTATGCTTCTGTTCAGGAAAAGGCATATGAAGAACTTCAGCCTGCAAGATTCCCCCAGAGGATCGGGACAGAGCAGGACCTCTGCAAGACTCTCAGCAGGGATCTCTGTGGTGAGGGTCTAGAAAGTACCCTTTCCTAGATGACTGTTTTCTTCCCTGGGTAGCTAATGAGCTGTCATCCATTCATTCATCATCTGTCCATCTGTCTGTCCATCCATCCATCCATTATCCATCTACCTACCCACTCATCCATCCATCGACTCATCCATCTATCTACCTGATCAACCACAGACACATCCGCCTGCCTACTCACCCTTCTGTCTGTCATACCTTTTACCCGGATGTCCATCCACCACCCATCCATCTACCTACCTACCCACCCACCAACCTGCCCATCCTCCTACCCATCCACCGATCCACTCATGCATTGATCCATCCATTCATTCATTTACTCACCTACCTGACCACTTCCTCAGTGATAAACACGCCCTCAGCCTGTGTTCTGCTCAAGGGTCTGCACTGAGCCTCAGGGCTTCAGTGGAAAACAGGATACACCCCCTGCTCCAAGACACTCACGCTGTAAACAAACCCATACACAGTCTGTAAACCAATGAGCACGAAAGCCATGATGAAGACACAGCAGGGAGTGGCCTGACGAATTGGCTAGGCTGCCTGTCAGTCTGAAAGTCCTTCTTCTCAGGACATGGCTCCCCCTTGGTAGCAGTTGAGCACACTCTCTCAGAAAGCCACTTGCTTGAACCAAAGGGATTCAGAAGTAAAATTTTTCCTAAAGGGTTCTGGGCTGGCCTCACCCCAAGTTTCTGGATGATGGTCGCTGGGCATTCGGAGGCTGACCTTTCACCTATGCAGAGTTCTCAGCTCCCTGTGGCTTGGGATGGGAAGAAGAGCCATTTCCCAAGGATGCGGGGACTGTGCAGAAGCGGGGGGCAGTTGGAGTGGGGAGACATGAGGAAGGGAGGCAAAATCACCTCTCCCTCCCCACTGGTAGAAACAGGTGACCAGCCCATGTATACTGAGCAGAAGGGGACACCCCCACCACCAAGATGCAGGGAACAGCTGCTATCACGTCCAATCACATGAAAATATTTCCAGTCTCCTTCAAATCTAAAAGCAAACAAAGTAGGTTAGAGATTGTTTTGGGTAACAAAAAATAAGCCAAGCTTTCTGGTGGGGGGCCCGTTTCTCCCTCTAAATTGAGTTCTTGTTCCATTTGGCGCTGGCTCCCCTGAAAATGGCACAGAAAGCAGTGTGGCTGGCATTTGCCCAGCCAGGGAGTGGTGCCACCCCAGCCAGTCTGGGCTCCTGTGGCTGCCACCAACCTGTCTGTGTGCATGTTCTCTGTCATAACATCATCTGCACGCATTATCGTCACACTGCCTGGCCCAGCCGTTTGGCCAGGGTGTAGTGCTTTTTCCCAGAATTTAAAATCACGGCAGAATCGGGCTGCGTGCACTTGGTGTGGGATCAGTGAGATACAGCAGCCACTCCCCAGGCTGGGGCTGAATTATATTCCAGAAAACTTCCCTGGTCTCCTGAAGAAGGGGCGGGGGGGGTTGGCAGGGGCCACCGCTGTCCATCCTCTGCGTTCCCTCTGGCCACCAGTGTCTAGCCGTGCTCAAGAGCAGATAATAGCTGCAATGACAGCTGCTATTACTGAAGTAGCCTTTTTTTTTTTTGAAGTAGATTTTATTTTTCAGAGCAGTTTTAGGTTTACTGAAAAATCGTGCAGAAAGTACAGAGACTTCTCATCTCCCTGCCAACCCCCTGCACAGAGTTGCTGCTATGATTAACATCTTGCATTCCTGTGGAACATTCGTTACAACTGATGAGCCAATATTGTTGCTAGCTGAAGTCTATGGTTTGTACTGGGGACAGTGGAGGTTTAGTGATGGAGTTTTCACCTTCTGTGCAGCAGAGAAACCTGAGTTCCATTCCCAGCCAATGTTACTTGCATGGAGATTGACTCTGCTCAGGTGACATCTGTGCCTAAATGAGTGAGGCTGGAGGCTAAGGGGAAGAAAGAGGTGGGCCTGAGGGTCACAGACTGGGATGGAAGAAATGAATCACCTTTGCCAAGTGGGAGTCCCAAGGTGACCGCTAAAGAATGCTATTTCTAAAAATCCTACAGCACTTAAGTCCTAGAACAGGGGGCTTAGAGTCACTTTAGGGGGCAAGTAATTGGATGCCATTGTTGGAAATGCCTGGTCCTGTACCATCTCCATTATCGATTGTAGATTGAACCATTATGATCCATATGGTTTTAATTGACTGATTTTTGGACATAGATTGCCAGACCTTTCTTCCTAGTCTGTTTTAGTTTGAAAGTTCTACTGAAACTTAATCATCATCAAAGCAATGCCCAAGCCTCTACTACTGACACGTTGTGGCTGTGCCTGAAATACACTGGCCAGGAATTGAACCTGGGTCTCCCACATAGAAGGTGAACATTTTACCAGTGAACCAGAATGACCACCACAATCAAGGCAGTATAAACAGTTAATGTGCTTGGCTGCTAACTGAAATGTTGTAAGTATGAGTCCACCCAGAGATGCCTTGGAAGAAAGGCCTGGTGATTTACTTTTGAAAAATGAGCCATTGAAAATCCTATGGAGCACAGTTCTTCTCTGACACACGTGGGGTTGCCATGTGCTCCAACTAGCACAATGGCAGCTGACTGATTCTGCTGAAAGTGGAGGGAGATTGGGAAGAAGGAAAGAGAAGGAAGACACTTTTCTAGAACTCCAGTGGGTTAGGGAGAGCCTTGACTAGAAGCCCAGGTGGCTGAAGATGGAATAGTCTCAGTCTCAAAACCTAGCAATTTCTAGCTTTTTTGGCCAGAAGGCGGACTGTCCACCTCCTGATTGCTTGTCCTCTATACCTGTTTGTCCTCGGAGAGGTGTCTTCCTAATTTCCCCAGGATAATCAGTCAGATGCGGGTCCCCTTGTTCCTATTAAGGCCCGGAACGAGTGCCCCACGCTCTGTGGGCATTGGTTTTACCACCACGTATCATGCAGTCCAGCCCTAAGACTCCTTTCCGCTGACCCTGCACACAGCTAAAATATTGTCCTGTGGATCAGAAATGAAAAGGGTACAACCTTATTTCTTCAAAGATCGCCCAGTCTAGCCCAGAGGTATAATAAAACCCCAAACTTTCCTTTCAGGAATCATCTTTTATAAGTAATATCTTTCAGTGTTAAATGGTAGGCACACAATCATGAAATAAAACAGCGGGGCTTGAAGAATCCCAACATCCCATGGCTAGGGGATTGCTGAAGGGAGAGCTGCCCCTATGACAGTGAATTTCACGTGGACCAGCTCTCCTAGATTGCTGGGGAGAAGGCATGTGGGCATGGTTGGTGACAGCATCGTGCGCTATCAGCTGGGGCTTGAGGCCCCTGCCTGATCGCCTCATCCATCCCTCTGGGGTCAGGTGGGACTGGCACCCTAGTTACCTGCCTACTGAGGTGTTGGTTTTTAAAACAAAGGAAGACTGGAGTCATTGGGTTAATTATTAATCTTGAGTTCATGACATGCTATTATTGTTTATTTTAGAGTGTTTAAACATCATGACAGCTAATGCCCATGGCCTACCAGGCAACCCGAGAACTAGACCATTACCGATTCCATCATCTGTGTGCCTTCCCCCTCCCTCCTCTCACCTTCCCTTCTCC
Source organism: Heterohyrax brucei (assembly GCA_028571685.1). Lineage (NCBI taxonomy): Eukaryota > Metazoa > Chordata > Mammalia > Hyracoidea > Procaviidae > Heterohyrax > Heterohyrax brucei. Next base: position 36,400,527 of record CM053140.1, read on the forward strand.
TGGAGGTAATTGTGATTCTGAATTTGTGTGTATCCTTCCTTGTCTCTTGCTTCAGAGGTATCACTTGTGCTTTGTTGTTAGTAGTTGCTGTCAAGCTGACTCCAACTCATGGCAACCTCACGTGTTAACAGAAGCAGATGTTACCCAGTCCTGCGCCATCTTCATGATGGTTGGTATGTTGGAGCTCACTGTTGCTGCTGTTGTGTCAATCCGTCTCTTGCAGGGTTTCCCTCATTTCGGCCGACTTTGCCAACCATGATTGGTCTTCCCTAATGACATGTCCAAAGGAAGCAAGACAAAGCCTCACCATCCTTGCTTCTAAGGAGTGCTCTGGTTCTTTGAAGACAGATGTTTTTGTTCTTTTGACAGTCCATGGTATATTCAATATTCTTCACCAATTGCTTATGTATGTATCCCTAAGCAGCACGTTGTTTAGCTTTGCCTGGTTTTGAACTTTATACACATAGTAAGCACATTTTGTGCTCTACATGATTTTCTGGGATCCTCTTTTATCACTCAATATTATGTCATGAGAGTCATGTTGTTGGCATATAGCTACAATTCTTTCATTTTCCCAGCTGTATAATATTCTATAGTGGGACTCTATCATAATTCCTTGAGCCCTTCTGTCTATGTATGGTCTACACCTCCCCTCAGGGCTCTTCTTCTCTAATGGCCTCCAAATCTATGACAGAAACAGATGATGCTGAGGACTTGAAAATGGAGCAAGAGAAGTTGGAGATTTCACTCAGAACAGTAGAGGACTTGGTTGTTAACTGGGAGGACCTTTAAAAATAGTATTCCTCCATATTGTTTAAAGTTGCTAGGTGAGCCTGGATGCTGTGACCCAGGCTGATGTGGAAAGATGGGCTTGCTCAGCAACATTTCCTCTCTTAGGAATTGGAGTAGTCATCAAGCACTGGTTTGAAAACCTGAAGTATTTTAAAACTTAATATGAACCTCTGAAATGGATTTGCTCCCTGCCTCAGGACCCTCATCTTCCAGTGCCCTGGACCTGGTAGAGGGCAGCATTCTCAGGATCCCTGACCTCTGAGGGGTTTGGTTGACTTTGCCCATTTCCCAAACCTGAAGGCATGTGGCACCTCCAGCACGCACCCAGACCACTCGTCTTAGGAGGCTGGGCTCCTTATCCCTGGAGTTCATAGGTACCCATGAGATTAAGCCGTGTAGCTGAAAGCCTGTGTCTGCACATGCTCAAGAAACCCTGGTGTTCAGCATTTTGGCTAGGCCATGATTCCTGGTATTGTGTGATGTTCTTGTATGTTTTAAATCTTGCCTCTATGAAGTCAATGAGAGAGGGTGGGTGCTGGTTATGTTAGTGAGGCAGGACTCAAAATGCTGCACGGTTTTGGGTGGACATAGTTCAATCCATGACATTCTACCCTTTGCCCCCCCTACAAATCATATCCCTGCAACATGCAAAACATATTCACCCCACCAGAGCAGAAGTCTTAAGTCCAAGTCCAAAATCCAGAAATTCCTCTTCAGCTGTAAAATCTAGAATACAAGTTATCTGCTTCCAAAGGTACAGTGGCAGGACAGGCACAAGTTAGACATTTCCATTACCAATAGAAGAAACTGCCAGGAAAGAAGGCTTAACAGGCACCAAGCAAATTAGCAGAACACATTACCTTAGCCCTCATGGCTTTGAAAGCAGTACTCCGAGCTCTACAATGGCTCTGCCCTCCAGACTCCAGGTGTGGCCCTGCTCTCCGGATTCCAAGTGGAGTCCTCTTGGCCCGGGGCTACAGCTCCACCTTCCAAGCTCTCTGGAACAGAGACTCTGCTCCCTCAGCTTCAGGCACACCGTTTTCCTAGACCACCTGAGTGGCAGCTCCACCCTTAGAAACACCAGGGGCCATGGCTCCACCCTTTGAAACCTCTGAGGTCAGGGCCATACCCTTTGCGATGCAGGCAGCACAGCTTCTGCTTCCCGAGGCCCATCAGCCCAGGTCTCACATCCTGCATCTGCCCTGCTGTGGCCAGTGTTTCAAAGCTCTGTAACTCACCAATTTGTGCATGAAGGCACTCTGCTATGCCAGAAAGCCTCCTGCACACAGGCACTCAGCACTCTCTCTCCACGTTCAGCTCCAGTGCTTCAAGTACTACTCTCCTGGTTCTGCAATGCCGGTTCACTGCTGTTGTTTCTCAACATCTGTGCCTTCCTTGGTGCTGACAGTTCTCTTAAGTTCCTTCTGAGTCTTCTATAGGTTCAGTTTCAAAACTTTCACATTTTAGGTACTTGTTAGAACAGCATTAAATGGCTACGATGGATATAAAGAAATAAAAAGCCATTACTGTTAGTTCTGACTCGTAGGGACCCTATAGGATACAGTAGAACTGCCCCACGGAGTTTTCAAGGAGCTTCTGGTGGATTTGAACTGTTGAAACTGTTAATTAGCAGCTGTAGCGTTTACCCACTATGCCACCAGGTTTTCTGTTCGCAAGTTTAGTGGGTTAGAATTCCAACAGTTATTTTGGGAGGACAAAATTCAATTCATAGCACTGTCCAAACTTGGAGCAAAGGATGGTAAAGAGATTCCCAGCCAGCTATTTATATCAGGAAATATCCAGCCACCTTCTCACAGTCTACTGTAACTATAATATTCCTTGGTAAGGAGAGTGGCTGGATAAGACCCATGAATGCTTAAAGAAGTAGTTTAGGTTTTGTCCTCTACACTGCTGGCCTGTCCCCACTCTGTCTTTTCCAGAAAACTCTGCAACAAGACAGGACTGTTAAATCAGAAAGGGTCACCAGGCTCATCTTTTGTTGGCCAAGACAAAAGGCCAAGCTCCAGAGAGGGAACAAACTTGCCTAAGCAAAGTTCCAGTTTGAGTCCCTGCAGTGGCAGATCAGGAGCCCCATCACCTCGGCCTTTGGGGACACATTCACTGTCTGGGCCTCTGCCTTCCTTCTTTATTCATTTCATTGAAGAAACTGGGCACAGCAAAACCTATGCCGACTCAACAATTTCTACACGTACAATTTAGTGACAGTTATGCTTTAAAAGACACCTTCTTTTGGCTCCAAGGAGCTAACGCTTTTGTTCCGACTACCTGTATTTGTTCCATAGGGCTGCCATAACAAGATACATCAAACTGGGTGTCTTAAAACAACAGAAATGAGTTGTCTCATAGTTCTGGAGGCCAGAGATCTAAAATCAGTATCACTGGGCTAAAGTCAAGGTGTTGACAACAACACCGATTCCTTTCAGAGGCTCTGGGAGAGACTCTGTCATGCCTGGACCCAGCTTCTTGTGGCTCCTGGTATTGTCTTGTGGCCACATGAAGCTGGTCTCTGTCCACATTGTTGCATGGCCTTCTCTTCTCTGCGACTTTTCCCTCTGCTTTTCTCTTATGAGGACATCTGTCAACAGATTGGAAACTCTGGTAGCAAAGTGGTTAAGAGTTATGGTTGCTAACCAAAAAGTCAGCAGTAGGAATCTACCAGGTGCTCCCTGGAAACACTCAGGGCAGTTCTACTCTGTCCTATAGGGTTGCTATGAATTGGAATTGACTTGATGACAGTGGGTTTGTTTTCTTTTTTTGGATGGTTTTGGTCATTGGATTAGTGCCCTAATCCAGGGTGATCTCACTGTCAGATTCTTGATTATATCAGCAAAGATCCTATTTCCAAATAAAGGTGCATCTGTAGCTTCCAGGAGTTAGTTAGGACGTGGGTGTATCTTTTTGAGTGGCTACCGTTCGGCTCATAATACCGTTGTAGGAGGAATGTATGTTGACATCCCTGGAAATATGGAACCTGGTGGCCAGGCGCCGAGGCAGCAGCGGCTATGCTGTGGGGCTGGCTGGGGCTGCTGGCTCCACCTGTGTTCTGAGGCCACTTGGTGTCCCAAAGCATCTGCCTGTGCTTTGCAAGGCTGCCCTTCATCTTCACGCTGCCAGTGGCCACTCTCTCTCAGCATCTCTGTTTTCTCGGTCTCGTATCTGCTTCCTTAGAACTTGCCTTGCTGGGATTCTTTGTGGTCCTGATCCCATCTCTTACCTTGTGGCCCCAAACTAGTGTTCCCAGCCTCAGCCTCAACAACTTCTAGCCCCAGTTTCTGTTGCTAATAGCTTTGTTTTCATGGTCTTTCCCAACCTAATTCCTGGGGAAGAAATTCTTGGAGTCCAAGCTCATCTTTTTACACTAGCCCAGGGCAGCCTGGTGATGGGCAACTCTAAGGTCTTGAGCCTGCTGTTGGTCCAGACAGGCAGATGGAGCCATAGTACAAAGCCTAGCCACCCCTGACTGTCCCTTAGCAGGGGCTGTAAAGACAGCAGGCACATGGCGGTGTCCAGAACACCAATGACAGTATGGAGACTGTGCACAGTGCAGGAGGACCTCAAGTGATCAGTACAAAACCAAATGGACGTGTCACTGAACCAACATAGCTTCCATTGTATTCCACTTTGGGAGGAGAGAGAAACCAGTAAGAAGAATGTGGTATTATAGATTGAATTATATCTCCAAAAAATACGTGTTGAAAACCTAACCCTTATACCTATAAATATGACCCTATTTAGAAAAGGAGTTTTCTTTTTGTTACCTGAATGAGATCATACCAGAGTATGGTGCGTCCTACACTTGATAGCTTCTGAGAGATGCCTTTTAGAAAGAACTGGATAAACACAGACACAGGGAGAAGACAGATGCCAAGGAACCTCAAAGAACTCGTGGGACTACTGACACAGAAGACCCTCCCCTAGAGCAGGTGCTTTGATTTGAACTTATAGCCTCCAAAATGGAGACAATAAGTTCCTGTTTGTTTAAGCCACCACTTGCAGTTGTTTTTGTTACAGCAGCTATAGGTAACTAAGACACCTGGACAAAGAGCAACCACAGGGCATGTTCTAGCATCACTCCAAGTCTCACTCATCTCTTCGATCCAGAACAGCAGCTTTCAGGATGCCAAGATCCCTTCAGTATCAAAGAAAGGTTCAGCGACATTTGCTACACCCACTCTTCTCCACGCAGAAAAAGAGATTTGTAGCCTCAGGACACCCTCAGGTGACCAGGCTCCTCCTTCCCAGGACTTCAGGCCTTCTGCAGGGCTTACTGGATCCCAGAATGTTATTTCTCTGCTCTTCAGCATCAGCAACCTAGGCCTTCTTCCCTCGTTGTGTAATTCTCTCGTTTGTTTCGGGGAGGTGCCGTGCCGGAGACTATCACGTCTCTGTGCTGTGGATTTAAGACGGCAAATCCAAACTGTGATATAAACTTAAAAGTCATTACCATTCTCCTCAAGTGCATGTTAATGACACCACGGAATAGTGATAATTAGATGAAGCATCATTTCACACCATCACCAGTGTACTTTACATTTATTTATATGCCATCCTTTTCTCCAAAGTCAGCAAAATGGAGACTTGTACAATGTCCCAAAGCATCCAGTGAGGGGAATAGCCCGTGACTGTTAAGTACCGCCGTACAACACGTCAGGGCAAACATTCACCTCCGGCCTCTTTCTGGGGATCTAGGAGGGGAACCCCCCCTCCTGCCTGTCTTTCTCTCCCCTCCCATCCCAGGGACCCACCTGACATTGATACATGATATGCACTCTGTTTAGCTTCTCAGCAGCCACCCCACAACTGAACACCCATATGTGTCTCAGGGCTAGGGGCAGCCTTTCTGGGGCAAGCACCATTCCTCATTGGAACTGCCTGTGCCTAGGGTGGGACCTGGCTTCCCAGCTGTGTCTCTTGGTCCCTGTTATTGTCAAGAACACTTCTCCTTTCATCTCAACACCTGCTGAGATGCATTGTTCCTGTTGGAACAATACATGATTTTGGGCCCTCTTCCTCTGAGTGGAGTTGGACGTGGTACTGCTTGGAGAGAATCAGATGGCCTATGGGCCACTTTTCCAACATTTACCAACATGGTAAGGAGCCCTGGGGGTGAACCGTGAAGCCCTTGGCTGCTGAATGAAAGGCTGGTAGTTTGAACCTACCCTGAGGCTCCATGGGAGAAAGGCCTGGCAATCTGTTCCTGTAAAAATTACAACCAAGTAAACACCGTGGCACAGTTGTATTCTGTCACAGAGGGTCACTGTGAAATTGACTCAGTGACACCCAACAATAACAACACAAACACAGCAGAGGCCAATTCTCTGAGGGTCTGAGAGAATGCCAAGTGTGAATACTGTGTGCGGGGCACTGGCTGGGTCCTGAAATAGAATTATTCTTCTTTAATAGAGCATGCTGAGTGACTCTTACGTGCCAGGCATTGTACTACATCTTTGTGCACACTTTGTTTTTATAATCTGTGCAGTGGTCCGGTCATGGATATACTACTGTTGGCTCCAATTCTTGATGAGGGCTCTTGAGTTCAGAGGAGTTCAATAACTTGCTCAAGGTCTCACAGCTAATAAGTGGTGCAGAGGGATTCAAACCTTTGTCCGTCTGACTCCGCAATCCGTGTTCTTCATCACTGTTACCTTGTCACTCAGGCATGATCAACCCAGGGCAGAACTCTGGTCCCATCTGGTCTACCCCAGTTTTCCTTTCTGTAAGCTAAACAAAGATGACAGATTTTTTTCTCTTAGTGCAACATCCAGACGAGGTTGCTTGCAAAATTAATGCTGAAGTGAGAAGCAGCTAGACTTCATTTTTAAAGTAAAAATACCAGTCGTTGTCCAGATGATTCCACTCATGGTGACCTGATGTGTTTTAGAGTAGAACTGTGCCCCATAGGGCTTTCAGCGGTTGATTTTTTTGGTAGTAGATCATCAGGCCTCTTTCCAAAGAGCCTCTTGTGTGAACTTGAACCTCCAACTTTTTGGCTAGCAGCTAAACACATTAACTCTTTGTACCTCCCCCCAAACCAACTGTCACCAAGTCCATTCCTATTTCTAGCAACACTGCAGGCCAGAGTGGAACTCTCCCATAAGGTTTCCAAGGCTGTAATCCTTATGGAAGCAGACTGCCACATTGTTCTCACCAGTGGACCAGCTGGTGAGTTCAAACTGTTGACTTTTTGGTTAGCAGCTGAGTGCTTAACCACTGTACCACCAATTCTCCTTTGTATCACCCAGGGATTTCTAAAATATAATGAGTCTCTTATTTTTTCTGGGTCCTGGGGTCTCCGTCCAACCTCCTCCTGTGTAATCCACTGAGGATACAGGTGACTCTTCCATTTGAAGAGGAAGAGGTGAAGGTGCAGCTTGGATTTGCAATGCCATCCAACTTGGGGTACGGGGATACCTTTCCAAGCATCACACTCGTGGACCCTTCAGAAGCTCCACTTCCTCCCCTACTGGACACATGGCCCTGGGCAACATCTGAATCCAGCCTTCTGGGAAGCAGACTCTTCCTGTGTGCTCCCGCTTCTACCTTGGTACCCCTCCTGCTGTCCCCATGTCTCAGGGGCAGCGTTGTGGGCATGTGCTAGGTTTTCCATGGCAGGGAAGGTGCATGTGAAGTGGTGGTGGTATTTCACAGATGGTTCTCCCAGCTCATGACCCTCCCAGGTCCTCTGCATCCCACTAGCCACCCAAGCCCCGTGAGTAAGATCGCAAAACCACAAATTTGGATGAGACCTGAAAGATTATTTTTTTATCTTACAAACTGTTAGTGTTGTTTGTTGTTAGGTAACCTCAAGTTTCAGTGACCTTAGGTGTAACAGCATGAAGCATTGCCCCGTCCTGTGCCATTCTCACCGTCATCGCTGTGTCTGAGCCCACTGTTGCATGCACTGTGTCAATCCACTTCATTGAGGTTCTTCCTCTTTTTCACTGCCTTCTACCTTACCAACATAGTATCTTTCTCTAAGGATTGCTCCCTCCTGATAAACTGTACTCTGTCTTTTTATTTTTTAATATTTTTTTGTGTTTTAAGTAAAAGTTTACAATGTAGGTCTTTTTGCCATGTAAAACCTCATACACATGGTCTATGCAATGTAAGCTTCTCTCTCCCCCACCCATGAGAGTACCTCCTTCTTTCTACTCTGTACTTCCCATATTCATTCAACCAGCTCCTGTCCCCTTCTCTCCACCCTCCCATCTTGCCTTTAGAGAAGAGCTGCTGAGGCAGCCTCATATGTATGTTTAAGTCAAGAAGCACACACTTCACCAGCATCGTTCTGTGTCTTGTAGTCTAGTCCAGTCTTTGTCTGGAGAGTTGGCTTCAGCACTGGTTTCAGCTCTGGATTAGCAGCAAGTGATGGCCATGTTCTCAGGAGACTTTCCAAGATGTTGGACCACCAAGTCTAATCTTTTAAAAGTTTCAATTCTGCACCCCATTTTCCTCATTGGTGGTGGCTGGGCACCATCTAGTTCTTCTGGTCTCATGCTGATTACCCTGTCTTACTCTAGAAAAGATTTAAGGTGAAAAGTGTGTTGACTAACTGGCTTTATGATATTATGATGAGAAGCTGCTCTGCCTTTGCTGAAATCCCTCCAGGGGGAGCCTCCCTTACCCCTTGGTACAGCCTGCTCCTCTCTTAGGAAGTACTGACTGTTAGACTATTCTTTATTCTGAGCGAAAATCTGCCTCCCAGAACTTTTGTCTTTGATTGACTTGTTCATCTGCTTGTACCTATCCATGAGTTTATTTATGCCGGTATTTGCTGTAGGATTGGCTCCAGCTCATGGCCACCTCATGCATAACACAACAAAACTTTGCCTGGTCCTGAGTCATCTTCCAAGCAGTTGTTATGTTTGAGCACATTGTTTCACTATTGTGTCAGTCCATTTCGTTGACTTCCTTCGTTTTGGCTGACCCTCTGTTGTCCTTCTCCAGGAATTGATTCCTCTTGACAAAGTGTTCAAAGTAAGTCAGCTGAAGTCTTACTCAATCTTGTTTCTAAGATACATTCTTGTTTCTTGAGTACGTTCCAGTTGTATGTCTTCTAGGACTGATTTGTTCATTCTTATGACAGTCTACAGTACTTTCAGTGTTCCTTGCTAACACCACAACTGGGATGCATTTATTTTCTTGCCTTCCTATGTCACTGTCCAGCTTTCACATGAAAAGATCGTAGTTTGGGTCAGGTGCACCTTAGTCCTCAAAGTTGACATCTTTGATTTTTAATACTTTAAAGAGGTCTTTACAGCCTAGCTGTCCAATGCAGTACATGGTTTGATTTCATGATGACTGCTTCCGTGAGTGTTGATTATTGAGCAAAGTAAAATGAAATCTTCGACAACTTCAATTTTTCGCCATTTATTATGACATTGTTTATTTGTCCAGTTGCGAGAATTTTCATTTTCTTCACTTTGTGTGTAATCCACTTTGAAAGCTGTGGTCTTTGAACTTCCTCAGTAAGTGCTTCAAGTTGTCTTCATTTTGGGTGGTATGTGGGTACACGTGTATAGGCATGTGGGTATGTATAACACATACACAGATACACACACACACGTATGCTGTGGGAGAGCTGGGGTACTTCTTGGAGTTAGGTGTCTGTCCCACCAAGTTCTTGCTAGCCTTGTTTCTCCCTTGGGGCCATGAGGAGGGAGCTGTTTCTGTCATAGACATGAGTCCTGCTTAGCAGCCATTTCAACCTACATGAAGACCTAGACAGCAGAGGGCTTTACTGGGACCTGTCCTCAGCCCAGATAGCTGCACTCTGGTACCCCAGCCCCTCAGTGGAAAGGGCTCCATCTAGGGTAGTGTTCCAAGATCACTCTTGAGCATTTTGGTCTTGGCAGACCTTACCATCACAGGAAACCCAGGAGTTGTGGGAGACTGGGGCAGTATGACTCCAAGACTTCACATAGACAAGGCCACCTGCCAAAGCGAGCATTTTCTCAGAGGGCAAATCCTCAGGCCTCCCCACGCTTCTTAGGCACAGACCTGCTATCTGAAGAATGACTTTCATTTTGGGAAATGTGCAGAGCTGGTGCAGCATCTGCCTGCTAATCTTAGAGCCACATGGCATGCCTGGGGCTGGAAACAGCTAGGTGGAAACTTTTAGCAGAGTGATAGCCAAACACCCTCCCAGCTCCCGGCCTGACCGAAATGCAAACTGTGAAGTTATGCCTGCTCGGTTATAAAGGGCTCAGAGGCCACACACCAAAGGAGGAATGAGTCCCACCGTCCCAGAAAAGCGTCCTTCAGCAGAAACATCAGAGGCAGCTGATCTGCAGGTCAAGGGCTGAGCAAGTGTGGGCTGCGGCCCGTGGCTGTGCCGGGAGCTCAGCTTTCCAGGGAAGGTGAACTCAGAAACCAAGAATGAAATAGAGAAACATGCTCCACTTTCTGCTCAAGGCATTGTGCCCACTCAGGGTGGGGTCAGGAGGATGGTCATTTGGGAAGTCTTTGAACTTGGCGTTGGGAGCTGGGCATAAGTCCCTGTGTCACTGAATAAGATGCGATTGTGGTATATTATTGGAGCTTGACATTTATGGCAAGTATAAACAGAGCATTATTACTACAAAATCATGAGCCTCCGATCAGGAGGATGGCAGTGCTGAGCGTGCACCAGTGAGAGAGGAGTTTTTATACAAAAGAGAACAAAGTGATGTGCTCCCGTTTTTAATACTGCTGTCATAAAACAGGAAAGCGAAGAGCAGAAAATTGAAACCATCAGGAAAGTGTCAGGTCCAGGGCAGCCAAGACAAAAGTCAACGCTGGTAAAATAAGGGGAGCGGCCGTCTTGTCCTCCTGTGGATCAGACGAGGATCCCAGGAGAGTGGGAAGGGAGAGGGGACAGATGAAGAGAAGGGACAGAGAGCGCGGAAAAGGCAGGAGAGGAGCAGGAAGGGGGAAAAGGGACTGGAAAGAAGAACCCATGGAGTGGGAAGAGGAGGGAGAAAGATGGATAAAAATGGGAGAACAGGAAGAGAGAACAAAGGGAAGCAGTGGGAGACAGAAGAGAGAATAGGCTTCTCCTGGGTATTTTCCTTCTAGTTACTGCAAAAGCCAAAAAAACCAAACCAGCTAATGTCAACTTGATGGCAACTCGTGGCAACCCATGTGTATCACAGTAGATCTGTGCTCCATAGGGTTTTCAATGGCTGACTGTTTAGAAGTTTGCCAGGCCTTTCTTCTGAGGCACCTCTAGTTAGACATGTTGTGTGATGACAGACATGAGGCCTGCTCTGTTCACCACTGTAAATTCAGTACCTGGCTGAGATCTGGCACCAAGCACTGTCTCTATGCTGAAAACCCTCAATTTGTATCTCCATCTTTGACCTCTCTCCAGACCCCTAGACTTCTTATCCGGCAGCCTGCACAACACTTCCTTCAGGGTATCTAACAGGCTCACAAACTCAATTCAAACTGAACTCTTTCTAGATTTCCACACAACCTATTCCTCTCTACATCTTCCTGTCCATTTGCTATAGATTTTCCCTAAAACACAAGGTATCATCCTTGACACTCATCTCTCCCTCTCATCCCCATTCTGTCGGTCAACCAACCCCACAGCTCTACCCCAAAGAACTCTAATATACCCACTTCTTCCTGCTTTGGCAGCTAAAGCCCTCGACCAAGTCTCTGTACAATCTGCTCTGCCAGAGTGGTCTTCTCACAACACAGTTCAGACTATACTTCCTTCCTTAAAATCCTCCAGTGACTTCTACTGTGGTGAAATAAAATCCAGTATCTTTCCTGTGGCCTCAGCTCTGCACCCAGTCTCAGCCTGCACTAGGCTCCCTCTCACTTCCTTGGCTCTAGCCAGGCCAGCATGATCTCCTTTTTTGGTTCTCAGATGGCCACAATCAATCATACCCCAGGGCCTTTGCACTTGTTCTTCCTTCTGCGTAGAACACCTTCACTGCCGACCTTGCAAGGCTGGTTTCTTGCGTTTAGGACCAAGCACAAGTGTTCCCTTCCCATCCAAGATACCTCCTCAGTCCATCACACCTGTCAATTTTGTTTTCTTCGAAGCACTTCCCACTACTGGAACATACTGTGTTAACTATTGGTATCTTATTTGTGGTCTGATAACCCCTTCTCCCACTAAACACTACTAGAGGAGTGGCCTGTGTGTCTCACATGTGCTCCAGACCATAGAATGGGACTGGCATCTTTTTGCATGGATGAATGAAGAACTAAATACTATCTCTTCTCCCCCAGGAGGGACTAAAAAGAGACACATCTCACATGCCCCACAGACATAAAGGCCTGCCACCTTCTGGAAGTCTGGAGAAATCTCAAGCAGAGACTTTGGAAATAATAGAGATTCCAGACAGTGTCCTTGCTGGAAGCATGCATGACAAGGTTTGAAGGAGAGGGGTCAGTGTAGGGGCCTAAGGTGCACTTGAATTTGGCAGGCTTGTTCTTTTTGGTTGAAGGTGTTCTCACGTGACGGGGGACAACTAGGGCCTCCAGGGTTCCCTTGTTCCCCATTCTGGTTAGACATACCTATGAAGAGGCAGACACATCCTTCAGCATTCCTGGGACCTCTGTGAGGAGGATCTGGCCTCCGTCCTCAAGGCCAGAGGCTCTGGGCTGGGACTGTGCCCTTGCAGGATGCATGCTTCAGCACAGGCCAGGCACTGCAGTGCACCACGCCTGAGCACTCACTGCGGAATTTTCCTGCCTGGCACTGAGCTTTCAATGATGCTGCTTTAGCTCCATCCTGAAGCTCAGGCCTTCTCACTGATCCTAAGTGACACGTGCCTTTTGAAACATGTTTTCCCAGAGACCAGGGCTGCAGTATCTCTCATCCCTCAAGATGCATGGTACAGTTGACAGATGGTTAGAGGGGATTTGCAAATGTACGTGGGAGACAGCTACTATATCCAATTCATAGTCCCCAGATTTCAAGGTGAAAGGTGTCTCAAACCTTTGGATCACTCACAGGTTCCTTGCCACAGGGGCCTCTCTAGCATGCCAGACGTCAGCCCCATAGGTACCATCTGCCCCATTCCTGGTGGCTGCTGTTACAAGGAGGTAGTAGAATATTGATTGTCAGGGCCTTTGGAGTCACCAACCCACCCTGCCTCTTCCACTTAATGGGCCACTGAGGACAAATTGTTCAATCTCTCTGAGCCTCAGTGTCCTCCTCTATGAACCAGGCCAACTCAATACCTGCCTCCTGGAGTCTGGATGAAGATTTGATGGGATAGTGTAAAGCCCAAAGGAAGGCCCGGCTCATGTTGAGTACTGATGGGATCAGACCCACATCTCCCTCCTGGTGACCCCTCTTCTCTTATTCCTCCCATATGTTTTTCAGCTATTCACAGTTTAAGCACAGCCTGCCTGAGGTCCCTTCACTTCTGGCATCTTCTAGGTCCAGCTGAAGTGAAGAATATGACCATGTACAGATCTTTTGGTGCTTGGATGGGTTTCTTGGCTCATGACAGGTGGGGACTAAAATTAAGGCAAAGCCCCCGGTGATACTGTTAGCTATCATGGAGTACCAGTCTGGAAAGGAGTGGGTGCATCTATGGGTTCTCTACCCACCCTTTCTTTCTTTCGGATCTCCCTTCCCTAAAGCTGCAGGGACCAGCTGGTCTCAAGAGCCTGAGACCCAGGCTTTCTTCCCAAGCCTTGTCCTTTCTGTTTTATGATGCACCCCCCAAGGCTCCTGGTGAGAAGGAAAAGAGCGACCTGACAAAAAAGGATCAGGGAGGGGAAATAATTAAGCTGTGTAGATACTGGAGCTCCAAGTCCTGGCACTATCCTTCTCAGCTGGGCAACTTTGGACAATTTTCTTACCCTCTCAGGGCCTGAGTTTCCTTGTATGTAAAGTAAGGATAATGATGCCCATCTCATAGGGATGCTCATTTATTCATCCTTTCATTAAACAAATATCAAGGAGTAGAGATGAGGCTCAGAGGGACAGTTTATACAGAGCTGTCTAAATCAACTTAAGGATTTCAGCCTTTATCCAGAGAGCCCTGGAAAGCTATGGAAGGTCTGTAGACTAGCTAATTGGTTTGTGTCTTGTTATTTTTGAACAGGCAAAAGTCATCATCCATTTGTGTCTTGAAAAATTTACTCTGACTTCTGGATAAAAAACAAATTGGAAACTGTGAAGACTGAGTAAAATAACGTAGGCAAAGTATTTAGCACAGCCCCTGGCATACAGGAAGCACTCAGTGACGCTAGCTTTTGTTATTACGTTTATGATGATGATGATGGTGATGACTGATATTGGACAAGCAGCTACTTCTTCGTAATTAGAGCTGTAAGCACCAGCTCAGGACACGCTAAAGAAAATAAGCTTCATCTTCAGAGGTAGATCATTGAGCTGCCTCTGTGTGAGGAACTGATATGCATGAGATATTTTATGAAATAGCCTTTGATTGGATCCCAGAGAATATGGCTTTGTGGGAGGGCTTCTGTGTGCCTGGTAGTGGACATCCAAGGCCCTGGGGCAAATGTTGGCTCATGTACTGCTCAATAGCCTGCTCAAGTGTAGGGGGACCTGATTCAGGACTCAGAAAAGAAAATTAGCTCCTTGCACTTTTATTGAATTTAAATACATTGAGTTAAAGTTTATCAATTAAACAAAATCTGCTTTGAAGCATTTTGAATTCAATTGAAGGGAGCTTAAATTTTATAATACCTAAGCTTGTTGTTTCTGAACTTAAAAAAAAATGTTATATTTAGCTTGAGGTCATAATTCTCTCCACTTCTACTTATTGTTTTGTCTAGCTTCTTCTGACAGGAGACTCAGCCAGTTCTCTCTACTGACATATTATCAAGTATATCATCTGTATCAGTTTCCTAGGGCTGCAATAATAGAGTACCATAAACTGGGTGGCTTATGAGGGTAGGAATTTATTGTCTCACGGTTCTTTAGGCTAGTGGTTGGAAGTCAGGGTGTTGGCTGTGGCGATTCCTTCTGAGGGTTCCGAGGGAGAATCCATTCCATGCCTGTCTCCTAGCTTCTGGTGATAGCCAGCAATACATGGCATTCCTTGACTTGTAGATACATCGCTCCAATCTTTGTCTCTATTGTCATGTGGCCGTCCTTCCTCTGTGTGTTTCTTCTCTTCTTTTATGAAGACACCATACTCCAGCCAGGGAAGGTGTGTGTCAGGGTTGTATTGTTTCATCTATACCTATCCAGTCTGTGTGCTGAGCAAATAATCTGAGAAGCTAGACTATATGAAGAAGAGCAGGACATCAGATTTGGAAGAAGACTCATTAACAACCTGTGCTATGCAGATGACACAACCTTCCTTGCTGAATGTCAAGAGGACTTAAAGCACTTACTGATGAAGATCAAAGAGCACAGCCTTCATTATGGATTACGCCTTGACAGAAAGAAAACAAAAACCTTAACAACTGGACCGATAAGCAGTATCATGATAAACGGAGAAAAGATTGAGGCTGTCAAAGATTTCATTCTCCTTGGATCCACAATCAACATCTATGGAAGCAACAGTCAAGGAATCAAAAAGTGCATTGAACTGGACAAACTGACAGTAAGCAATCTGTTTCAAGTTTAAAAAGCAAAGATACCATCTTGGGGACTAGAGTGCACCCGACCCAGGCCCTGTGTTTTCAGTTGCCTCATATGCATGTGAAAGGTGAACAACGAATAAGGAAGACCAAAGAAGAATTGATGTCTTTGAATTGTGGTGTTGGCAAAGAATACCACGGACTGCCAGAAGAATGAGCAAATCTGTAGAGGAAGAAGTATAAGCAGAGTGCCCCTTAGAAGGAAGAGTAGTGATACTGGGTCTCACATATTTTGGACATGTTATCAGGAGGTATCTGCCCCTGGAGAAGGATATAATACTTGGTAAAGTAGAAGGTTAGTATAAAAGATGGGTTAACACGGTGGCTACAACAATGACAGTAGTGAGGATGACACAGGATCAGGCAGTGTTTCTGTTGTGCATAGGATGCTGTGAGTCAGAACCTACTCAATGGCACCTAACAACCATAACAACTACTCTACTATGACCACCTGTTAACGGATAGCTTCTTCAAAGGACCTGTTTCCAAATGAAATCGTGTTCACGGCTAACTGGGGTTTAGGATTTCAACGTATCTTTTGGGGGGCACATTTCTATCTATAGCGCCACCTCTGAAGGTCTTTTTTTTTTTTAAACTTTCTTTTTTCCTTTTACTACTGTACGTTTCTCTTCTGTTCAGGCTCTTCCTGTCTCCCTTATTTTCTCTCTGATGTGTTGTAGAGATTAAGCTCAGGTTAGAAACAGACAGACAGGCACTTGAGCTCCAATTCTTCAATAGATTAGCTATGTGACCTCAGACCAGTTATTTAATACCTTTAAGTCTTGGTTTCTGCACTTGAAAACTGGGACTAACAATAATAGTCTCCTGACGGGTGGCATGAGGATTCAGTGTAAAACAGCTAGCGTATGGTAATTGCTCACTAAATGGAAATCTTACTATTGAAAGTAGCTTTATGAGGAAACAAACCCAGTGGCATAGTGGGTAAGCGCCATGGCCTTTTGGTCAGCAGTTCAAATCCACCAAGCACTCTTTGGAAACTCTCTGGGGCAGCTCTACCTTGTCGTACAATGTTGCTATGAGTCAGAATTGACTTGATGGCAGTGGGTTTGGTTTTTGGGGTTTTATGAGGGAGAATTTGTATACCTCTTCCATTTGTGGCTGCTCTTGATGGCCAAACTGAAACTTAACTCTTATTGTGGATGATCATGAACAATACTGTTGCCACCAAGGGATATTGCTGCTGGCAAAATGATTCAGAGTGCCTGCCTATCCTCTACCTTGTCCTGACTATAAGACACCTCTTGTCCTCTACTTTCCCTCAAAGACAGCACAGAGTTGAAATTCTTGTGTTGCTGCCTCAAGGTCTTGTGATTTAGTGCTTCTGGACTTTTCCATGTCACATGCCTGCTTTGACTTGGGAAACTATCTGGATGAGATTTTGTTTAGCGCCCGAGCAAAATATCAGTGTGCCAAAGCCTGGAGTCCCTGCCCCTGGCCTTCCTCCCCACCCTGGAACAAGGTGAGGCACCATCACCTTTCAGAAGACTGTTCTCACTCTCTGTAACTCGTAGATGGTACACACACAAGCCCTGCATTTTCTAGCCTCCACTAAGAGGCTCTTTGTGAGCTGAGGGCAGAGGAGGAGAACACCTGTTATGGATTCACTTTCACAATGAAGGACAAGGCCCAGATCTTTGAGGACTGACAGACGCAAGGAATGGCCCACTCTTCCAGGCTCCTCTGAGTTCCTCCTTGCAGACTCAGTGGTGGAGGGACAGAACCCTGAGTCTTCATTCTTGCTTATTCCCTGGTGAGGGGAGGTGAGCTCTCTGGTCACTTTTCTGAATTTGCAGTTAAATACCTTGACTTGATAAATGAGATATGACCTTGGAATAAATTTGCTTATTATCTAGAAGTCATGAAAGTAGATATTAAAAATGGACTTCATTTATTTTACGAGGCGTCAGAGCATGTCAAGCCCCTCATAATTAGTAATAAACTCATCTCTGTGTGATGACTTTTTACACTGTTTGTATTTTTTATTGATGCAGTCACGCTTAGGTGGGCCATGACTCAAAGCAGGCTGTGGTGGGACCACACAGTCTTTATCCTCCCTTCTGGAGCCCCCATGGGCCCTATGAGCACAGCACCACCAGCCCTCCACCCCGACTCTACTCTCGCCTTCTGCTGTCCCTTCATCTCAGAACTCAGGCTTGCCTCCGCAGGCTGGCCACCTTTGCAAGCTTGAAAAAATAAATCTTAGGTGCTGAATGTAGATGTATTTTCCTTCTGCCTCCTTCTGGTGCAAATGATTTGCAGCCTCCTTCCCGTGTCAGCCAGCCACCCTCAGTGCGCCTCCAAAGGCTCCTGGTCGAGGGAAGGACTGCCGTTTCTGGACCAAATGAGGCCTCAAGGTCTTGTTAACGGGGCTCCACGCCATGAAGCCTGTTGTTTATGGACAGAAAGGTTGCCCTGATCTGGCTCCTGAGTCCTGTGGCAAGGAAACGTACCTCTGATTGGCATACAACAGCTCAGAAGTAGCTGGTAGAGCTGCTAGGCCAGGGGCCCCCAGCCTGCCTGCTTTAGCTGTAAAGTCTAACCCGCAGAGCCCTAGAGGTACATGGGGAAGTAGGGACCTCCCCTTCAGGAAGTCCTGGGAGGCGGCAAATGAGGCGCATTGACCAGGAATTGAACTCTGGTCTCCTGCATGGCTGATGAGAATTCTACCGTTAACCCCCTCTGCCCTCACATGCAATCACATACACCACAGTCTGAATCTCATTTCCACTATTTATCAGCTGTAGGGTTTTGTCAAGTGGCTTTGTTGTTTGTGGTGTTGGTAAGTAGACTCTCACAGTGACCCTGTGTAACAGAGTGGAACTGCCCTCCTAGGCTATAAAGGTCTATTAGAGCAGATGACTGGGTCTTTCTCTCATGGAGCAACTGGTGGTTTGAACCATTGTACTTTCAGTTAGCAGCTGAATGCCTAACCATTGGACTACCAGGGTTTCTTACATCAAGTGGCTTAGCGTCTTTCAAAGCTTAATGTCTTGTCTGTCACAGGGGGTGACCATACCCCTATCAGAAGGAGTGAAGTAAGACACCAGATGTGAGACCTCTGGATACCCACACTGTGCTGCGAACACAGTGGGTGCTCACCACTCTGTACATGGCCTCCCTACACTGTGTGATGCTGAAGGCTGCTCCTCTTCATACTGCCACACTTGGCTTTGGCCTGGCCTGGCCTGATGGAGGGGCCAGTCCATGTTTACTGACCTGGGTGTGAGGATTTGAGATGAGACCATATGAGTTGAAACAAGAGGTTACTCTGTCCTGCTGTGCCTACCCCCTTCTCTCTGCAGGCTTGGTCTCCAGCCACTTGGCAGTCAGGGCACACCCCAGTTTGGTTGAAGGGAGTTTACTGCTGAGCTTAATAGGATCATTTTCTACAGCCCATAAATCTGCGTGTGCTCGACTGAGGCCTCTGGATGGCTGGTACATCAGCCATTGTCAACAGGACTCATCCCTAGAAAACAGGGCCGTCAGTGTTGGAGACTTACTTTGACTGTTTAGTTCATGGGAAGGGATACAGCTCATGAGAAGATTTAGTAGAAGTTTGATTTGACTCTTCAGTCTCGGCTTGCCGGCCTGGAAGTGGAAGGGACACCATATTAATTTGAGATTCATGCCTCTAGGGTCGCCATGAGTCAGAGCCAACTCGGCGGCACTGGGTTGGGATCCCTCGTCACGTTTCATTATATGATCTGCTACCATTGGTTTGAATGAACAGGAACTGGCCCCATGGACTTCTCTGAACATACATTCGTTGGTTCAACAAGTATCTTCTGACTCTGAATTTGGGCCAGGCCCATCACCTGGACTGGGGCTCCCAAGGTGAACATGACAGATGCGGGACCCGGCCTCACAGGATGTAGAGTCAGCTGATGGAGGGAAACACTAGGGGGATGGAAGAGTAGTCAGAGACAATTTCCTTAAGCAAATGGCCTTGTGACTGCCACTTGACTGGGAAGTCAGAGCTAGCTAAGTCAAGAAAGAAGGCTGGAGCAGCCATGTGCACTTGAGGAATGACGCCCTCTTTCTTCAAGGACTTCTGTGACTTTCATTGTTTACCATGTAGGAGGAACCAGAATGTGCTGGTCCCATGAATCCATGTCACCCAAGTTACTTTTCCACAGCTTGACTTTTTAAAAAGTCAAGGTGAATCTCATTTCATGCAATAAATATTAACCTGAAAGGTTGGGGGTACATTAAACTTTTATGCCTCACAATCAATTCCCTATGCAAGTGAGGGCTTGCTACTAGTTACAGGAGTTCTAGGGTAAAAATTCCTTTGTTGGGAATCACCCCACCTTATCTGGTTGGCAGGTTGCACTGAGTTTCCTCAGAGGAAGGACTGTGCATGTTAATCACCTCTGATTCTCCCTCCATTCACCACACTTTCCTTTCCTCACTCTCTTCATCTCTGGGTTGATCTCCAGTGCTATGGGGCTGCCTTCTGTTCTATGAGGAAGAGTCTCTGCTACCTGTCCTCTAAGAGTTTAATATCCTGAAGTACTTGGGCTATAACCGTTGTATCTCAGAAAACAAACTCAAACACCTTTCTCTGTATCTGGGCAGGACGAGGTGGGCCATTTGCAAATACATATTTTTGCAAATGACCCACTGTTGTTACACACTCATAACACATGTCCCCTTCATGTCCCAGTCATGTGATTTTGTAGCTTATACTTATTCTGCTCCATTGTTTTTGTTAGCTGCCACTGAGTTAGCCTGCGAGTCATGGCAACCCCAGGCACACCTGAGTGAAATACTGGCTAGTCCTGCACCATCGTCGTGATTGGTTGTGGTTGGACAGTTGTGATCCGCAGGATTCCCATTGGCTGATTTTCAGAAGTCCATCACCAGGCCTTTCTTCCTAGTCTGGAAACTCTGCTGCAACCGGTTCAGCATCATAGCAGGTCTATTTTAAGACCAAGCCTCCACGACAGCCAGGTGTGGGCTTCATGGGAGATGCATGGCCCAGGAATCAATTCCTGGGTGGAAGGTGAAAATTTTAACACGGACTCACCACTGCCACCCCCCCCCCTTTTGTTGCATTAGCCCTTCTCTTATGGTTGGTGGGCTCAGGTAGAGTAGATGGGACCTTGAGGCAAAGATGGTTGGCCGACCCTGGAGGGACACGGCTATTTTTGCCAAGTCACCCAGCTGTCTAAAGAAGGCGAAGGATTTTGAGGAAATTTTTGATGCAGACACGAGGCCAAGTTCAAAAGTGAGTCAGATGTGGGTAGTAGGTAGCAAGCCCTTGTCTGTCCCAAGTGCTCAGTTGATGTGAACATGACGCTCACTCATTGTCTGACACACAGACACAGGCCGGGCTGTTTTTCTTGCATTCGTCTCACTGGGTGATTAATATCTTTTTTAATGTTCAGCTGCAGTGACTCTTTAATAAATTATTTTGTAACACGTTGAAATCACTTTGTAAGCTTTTTTGTTAACACCTTTAAGAGGCCTCCGGCTCTAAAATGGTACTTTATCATCTCCCTGATGCCGGACATTTGATGTAAGGCTCTTGTCTGGGAGATTGTTAATAAATAATGAATGGAGGGAAGATCTGGGGATTGACCTTTCGTAGAATATCATCTGTCAGCTGAACGTCACTTAATCCTTGCTTTTACGTTGTCTTCTGGCTTTGAGGAGACGGCAGTTTGCAAATCAGGTGGCTTCGTTCTTGCCAGTGAGTAATATTTCCACAGCGTGGTGATTTCCCAGCCATCAGCCTCAGCCCTTACCTTGTCTCTGAGACCCTCAGGGGACTTTCAGCCCTGTTATTAGCAAGTCTATTTTTAGAACAACAAGTGTGAGACAGAGGGGAATGTGCCTATCTCTTTCTTGGTAGCAATAAGGCCCAGCTGGCCTCAGCAGAAACTCTCTGTGTGTGGAGGGTGGGGGACTGCCAAGACCGGCCAACCAGGTTTGAGGTGTCTCTTCAGTGAGCTTTGTGGGATGCAGCTCTTTGCTAAAGCATTCCCACCACACTAGCCCCTCTTGGAATGGAAACCCTGGTGATGTAGCGGTTAGGTAGTATGGCTGCTAACCAAAAGGTCAGCTGTTCAAATCTGCCATGCTGTCCTTGGAAGCTCTAGGGGCCAGTTCTGCTCTGACCTATAGGATCATTATGAGTCGAAATCCACTCAACAGCAGTGAGTTAGCCCCCACCCTCAGAGGAGTCCCTGAGTGGTGCAAATGGTTTACATGCTTTGCTGCTAACCAAAGGTTGGAGGTTTGCATCCACTCAATGGTGCCTAGAAAGAAAGGTCTGGAGATCTATGTCTGAAAAACCAACCGTTGAAAACCTTTTGGAGCACACTTCTACTCTGACACACATGTGCTCGCTGTAAGTTGAAGTTGACTTCATGGCCACTGGGTAGCCCCTCTTTGGAGGCACACTTAGCCAGAGCATCAGAGAGGGTTGGTGGAGGGTCACAGAATCAGAGAACCATTGAAGTTTAAAGCCAGAAACAAAAATAGTTTGATCTGGTCCAGCCTCACCAACTTACAGAGAGGAGCTAAGGTTGAGAGAATCTGAGTGCCTTCCAAGGTTGCCCATGGATTCAGAACAGATTTTCCACTTGAATTTCAGAAGTCTGGTCGCTGCAGGCCAGTGTTCCAGACTGTGGGGTGCATCTAGATGCCCTCTGCTCGTTCAGAGACAGATGCCCATCAGGCACTGGCGAGGTGCAGGTGTGCTGCATCCCGGGAGGGTGCTGCAGACGGAAGGAAGAACATGGTGTCCCCATCTAACTGGCGTTCCTGCTGTATTCCAGAAGAGACTTCCTGCACCCATGAGTGCACCGTGACTCATGAGAGCACTGATATATGCCATTCACGTGTCCCAGGGTGGTGCAAATGGCTTACATGCTTAGCTACTAACCAAAAGGATGGAAATTCAAGGCCACCTGGAGGCACCTCAGAAAAAAAACATTAAAAATGCCATGGACCCTTTCCAGCAATGACGATTTCCCCATGTGAGAACGTCTCTCACAAAGGATCTCCTTCATTCCTTTCCAGAAGAGGAGAGGGAACACAAGGAGGGCCCTAGTTCCTATTTCATTGATGTGACAGCCCAGGATGCTGTAAAATCACCATGGTCTTTAGCCATGCAGCAACAGTATTTTTGTGTGTCTTCTGCTCCTGTATCCTCTGCCAGCCTACAGAAGGGATAGCAAGACTTTTAGAGTGATACTCCCTCAAATGGAAGCATCACTAAAAGCATCCCGAATGGAAGCCCTCCCAGTGAACACATTTGGACTTAAAAAATAAACAAACAAACAAAACCTATGGAGCAGTTGTACTCTGACATACATGGGTCACTGGAAGGTGGACTTGACTGCAGGGTAGCTGGTCTTTTTATGTTCTGAAAAGGAGAAGCAACAGTGGGGTTGCATCTCCATCTGTGGCCCTTGGATAAGCCAGTAGAAGCATGGCACATGGTGATTCTAGCACTGGTCAGAGTCCCTGGAACATGGCAGGTGCTTGATACTTATTTGTTGAGTGGATGAACGAACACATACATGAATGAACTACATTTCCTCCGATCGATGGAGTTGGGGAGTGAAGGTGGAAATGGTGGTGAGTTTCTATGGTAGGCAATCCTTTGTGTGTGGTTGGTGAAGGATTGAGTGTCATCCTCTCTACCTTGTGTCCTTGTTCAGGAGCCCCAGCCAAGGGAGCGTCGATGACATCTCGCTTCATGCTTGGCCTTGAGTCCGGGTCCCAC
Organism: Heterohyrax brucei; assembly: GCA_028571685.1. NCBI lineage: Eukaryota > Metazoa > Chordata > Mammalia > Hyracoidea > Procaviidae > Heterohyrax > Heterohyrax brucei. The sequence continues at coordinate 36,423,667 of CM053140.1, forward strand.
AAAGTATGCTAATGGGACTCTGGAGGTCCTGGTGTAGATGGTCTCAAGAACCTGCCTCCCAGCCTCCTTTAGAAGGCCTTGATAGTGTCAAACAGTTGGTTTCTACCACCTCCTCCCTCCTGTGGGTAGATGTAATGGTCTGAACTTGTAACACTGATTCCAGCATCTGAAAATCACCCTAAAATTATCTCTGGAGTTTTATTTCCTTGAATCCTGAATAGATCACATTTTATTGTTGAATACTGAAATCTCATTACTTTAGGAAGTGCTATTACTGGGCTATTACTTGAAAGGAATACTTCTCTCCTGTTCTGATTAAAACCTCCCGTTTGTATTAAAAAAATAATGTCAGCCCTTTCTGGCTTTTTACGTTTCTCACACGTATAGCAGAGCTTCTTCGCTCCCAGGGCCTCATGCCTGTGCGTAGACTAGCCTTCACAGGTTGGTAGAGGCAGCAGCCCTGCATGGGTTGGGTCACTGGGGTCCCCTTCAAAGATCCCCTTCTTGGTGAGGATGGTTCCCTTTTATATATAGGGCTTAGCTGCTTCCTAAAGCTCCACTTAGTGTTCTGGCCAAGATCAGCAGCCCCTGTGGCCACTAGTTTGAGACTTCAGCTCTTGAGATGGGTGACCAACAAGAAGAGTCTGGGTAGGATGGGAAGAGAGTCCAGGATTTGGCTTTCTCAGTGATTAATGGAACCTGGGGGAGTTGGCACCATGTCCCCAAGGGAGGTCAGGTTCCAGGGAAAGGTGAGTAGTGGAAAGTGCTGCTCCAGCAAATTTCCTTGTCCTCTCCGGAGGTGGCTCCCACCTCAAACAAAGTTACCAACTTCCTGGGTCCCCGTCCCTGGCCTGCGATGCCCTCTGTACCCTGTAGGGCTCCCTGGACACCATCCCATGCTGAGCTCGCTGCTGTAAATGCTACCTGATGTTTCCTTTCTGCTTTGGGCTCAGCTTGCTCTTTCTATGTCCGGCTGTGATCAGCACTGCTGCTGGCACATGGCACACAGAGAATATTTGTCGAATAAATGGCTGAGTTTGTGTCAGCACCCAGGAAGGAGAGAGGATCTTGAGAGGAATTCACAGGATGGGGCCATGTAAATCCTTTAGGGAAGAAGGGATGTCTTCAGTGTTTCTCTGTCCCCCGACACCAAACACAGAATGCTCAGTGAATTCTGGCATCCAACCTGTCTTGCCATGCTCCCTTCGTAGCCTAGCTCCACAAATGTACAAGTTCTTGGAAGTCCCTGGGTGGTGCCAGTAGTTAACATAATCAACTGCTAAGCTAGAGATTCAGGTCCACCCAGAGGTACCTCTAAATAAAGTCCTGGTGATCTACTTCTGAAAATTCAGCCATCTGACACACAGGGTCGCCATGAGACGTAGTCTACTCAGCAGCAACTGGGTTTTATTTTCATTTATTCACAAGTCCTGGAGATGCAGCCAGGTCCCACTGGGAAGGCCACTGGTGGAGAAAGCAGCTACTTGTCCTTGGCTGGGTAGGGGCCGAAGGGGCAGCCATCCTTTTCCTTTGAAGGGCTGCTCTAGCCACTGAGCAGCTCTGCTTGTGGGGTCGTGGTTTACCTTGGAGAAAGCTCTGAATAGCTGTGTCCTCCACATAGTCTGGCTGGATGTGCACATGGCTAGAATTGCTGGACTCTGGGCAGACAGAACTATTTACAACTCCTGGGACTAATATTACCCTGCTCCACCGATGACTTGCCGCAGGTGAAGCAGAAGCTCTCTTCTTGCAGGGAGGCCAATGACAACATTCGTCTCTTCCCTCTCCCCCAGTGTGTCTTCAGCGGTGTGGCCAGCGATGTTTCTGTTTCCACAGGCAAGTCAACATCTAAGTCTCCTCATCCACAGTGAAGGCAGTAGAGGACACTGGCATCAGCCTCTCTTGCTGATGCTGGATTGTGGAACCCCTAGCTTGGCAGCTGGCTCCCTAGGCCTTGTCCTCAGGTTGAAATGAACCAGGAGGTAGAGAGCACCCAATTCCTGATATGGTCCCCCTGTATGGGTCATGATCCCTGAAGTTAACTTGGGATGAAGCTTCACAGTCACGCCATCTTCTGGTTGTACAAACCCTGACCTTTGGCTTCAGGTCCCTTCTCTTCTCACTCCACCCTCCTGCCTCCTGCATCTCTCTGCCACTCTTTCCCCCTTTAAAATAAAAAGAGCTGCTGACAGGCGCGTTCCTACTTGTCATTTTGGAGATCATCAACGAATTCTACAGAGAGGTGACCTCCATTATGAGGAAGAGATGGGGCGTTGGATGAGGCCCAAGCCGAGGAGCCAGAGCCTCGCCAACAGGCAAGGTGACATTGTGTGTCATATCAGCATTCAGAACCAGCACTCCTTTCCTTGGAGAGTAATTATTTCTTTCAGAGAGAAAGGTCCAATTTGCTGTAAAAAACAGAGCCCCAGGTAAAACGAAGGAGCCAGCTGTAAGCTCCCCTGCCAATAAAGAGCCCCGACCGCCCCCTGTCCAGACGGGCTCAGCCTTTACATGCAGCCAGCCATCAGATTTATGATGTTTATTTGTATTTCCTTCCTGTCACTGCACATTAGCAGCTAGAGTGTTCCTCCAGTGCAGTTGGGCCCAGCGGACAGCCGAGAGCCCACTTGCAGGTAACACTGGCTTTGGGGTGTCTGGGCCTGGCTCTGGGCTGGGAAAACCTAGGCCTGAGACTTGGGCCCAAGCCAAGGCACTGATACACTGCACCATCCGCCTGCTCTAATCCCTACTCTGGGCCATTTCAAAGATAACGTTGTTGTTGTTGTTAGTCGGCCCCCTAATGACAGCAGCCCCATGCAAAATGAGACGAAATGTTGCCCAGTCCTGCACCATCCCCATGATCGTTTCAGGTCAGCTTGTTGCGATCCAAGGGATTTTCTTTGGCTGATTTTCAGAAGTAGATTGCCAGGCCTTTCTTCCGAGTCCACCTTAGTCTGTGCAGCACCTTACAAACATACAGGTCTCCACGGGCAGACAGGTGTGGCTTTGTGTAAGGCACACTGTCTGGGCATTGAACCTCAGTCTCCTGCATGGAAGGCGGGAGTTCAACCTCTGCTCCCTACAAGGACAGTAAGTAGACAAGGCCTCCGGCCCTGGATTCTAATACCGCCATGCAGACCCTACTCACTGAGCATTTCCTCAGCCCCGGACCCTGAGACTCACCAACCTTCACTATCATGCCAGGTACAGACAGTCTCCCGTGAAGTCTCAGCTCTTGGCCCCATTTCATGGGTGAGTATGATGGGGTTATAGGTAGGGAAGCCCTCCACCTACAGCTCATTCCCCCAGGACAGGGGCTCTCACTCTGCCCACTGTTGAGCACTTGCCACGTGGACTGTCTGGGCTTCTCCTTCTGCCCTGGGCATGGCTGCAGCCTCAGCACCCTCACTGTACCCCCAGCAGGCATTCCACATACTCTATTAAATGATGGGATGGAGTGAAATGAGACAAATTCACCACCCAGAGCTGCTCAGCTGGTCGTTGATAGGCCTGAACTTGAACTCTACACTATCCCACTGCAAAGCCCAAGCCCATGACATTGATGCTTTCTTGACCTCCCATCACAATGAGACCATCACCTGCACTTTGCACACCACACCTCCACCTTCTTTCCTTCTGCCAGTGTATCCTGGCTCTTCTGACATGTTAGAGGGAGAGTATGTGGAGGAGCAGGTCCCCAGCTGGGTGGCTTAGTTCCTGTTCCATCCCACTCCTGTTACATGGACCTGGAGGAGGTAGACTGGTGTTCTCCATCTGAGTGTCTGAAATGGGCCCTCAGCCCAGGGCCCAGGAGCGGAGAGCAGACTTCCACTTGCTGTGTTGGGCACGGTTGGAAGCCAGAATGGGCTCCAGGTGCTGTTGATCTAGGCCTTGCTGCAGACAGTTTATCTGCAGAATAGATATTTGTGTATACCAAAAGGTGAGTCATCTGCATAAGGTTAGGTACTGGACTGAATTGTGTTCCTCACAAAAGATATATTCAAGGCCTCACCCCCAATGCCTATGAATGTGACATTATTTGGATATAGGGCCATTGCAGATGTAATCAAGTTGACATGAAGCCACATGTCTAAGGCTGGGTTTTCTAGGGAAGCAAAACCAGCAACATGTGTATGTACAAGGAAAGCTTTATATATATCAAGTACAAGGAAAGATGTGTGTGTGTGTGTGTGTGTGTGTGTGTGTAGGAAACAGCTCACGCAATTGCAGAAGCTGAACATCCCAAGTCCTGGCACAAGCCTCACGTGGCCACGGGAGCTGGTGAACCCAAGGTCAGCAGGTCAGAGACCAGAGTTCTAGGTGTAGGTCAACAGATCCCAAGCTAGTGGCGAGACGGCGCTGTAGAGGCTGGTGAACCTAGGATTGGCAGGTCAGGGAAAAGGACTCTCAAGTGCCAGCTGTAAGGGTTGATGAATCCAACAGCTGCTAGTTCAAGTCCAGGAACCAGACACCACAAGCAAGCAGGAGCAGCTGGCTACATGAACAGACTGGCAGTAGGTGGTAGAAAGTGCAGAGATGAGAGCCGAGGGGCGAAAAGCTACCACAGGCCCCACCCTGCCACTTAATACAGCAGCCAAACGTGGGGTAACCAAGTTGACATAATCTTGACCATCACACCACACTGAAGTTGGGGGGGCCCTAAATCCACTAACTGGTGTCTTTGTAAGAGAAAAAGAGGGAGATTTGGACACAGAGACACCGAGATATCTAGAAATGTGACAACAGAGGCAGAGAGTGGAATGATATGTCTACAAGTCAAGGAATGCCAAGGACAGCCAGCAACACCAGAAGCTAGAAGAGTGGCATGGGCAGAGTTCTGCTGAAGAACTTCCTGAAAGGACCAACCCTGCTGACATTTTGATTTCAGACTTCCTGCCCCCAGAACTGGGAGAACAAATTTCTGTTATGCTAAACCACCCGGTGTGTAGTACTTGGTTACGGTTACCTGCGCATTAGAGGCAGAACAAGGCTGCGATGAACGTGGGCTTTTTTATCTTGTGCCGTTTCCACCATGCCCTACTTTCAGTTCTGTTTAGAAGGGCATCTAGGAACCCAGCTCAAGGTTAATGCCTGATAGGTTCTTCTCATCTGGGGTCGAAGCACTTCGGCCCCAGAACAGCTACTCAGGTCCTTTCACCTACATCATACTCCTCTCTTTCAGATTTATAGTAGAAACGCTAGTGGCATAGTGGTTAAGTGCTATGTCTGCTAACCCAAAGGTCGGCAGTTCAAATCTACCAGGCACCCCTTGGAAACTCTATGGGGCAGTTCTACCTTGTCTATAGGGTTGCTGTCAGAATGGACTCGACAGTAGTGTGTTTGGTTTTTATAGTGGCTGCAGCTTCCCACCCCATTGGTCTGCCATAAGCAGCCAATCAACCAGTTCCTGTCAAGTTAACCTGATGACCCCAAAGCAAAACTGTGTGCTGTAGGGTTTTCAATGGCTGGATTTTCTAAAGTAGATAACCAGGCCTTTCTTCCAAGGTGCCTCTGTGTGGATTCCAACAGCCAACCTTTTGGTTGACAGAAGAGCATGTTAACCATTCACACCATCCAGAATTCCTACAGCTTCTCTAAAACCAACCCAGATCCCAAAGGGACAGGGGCCACCTAGCTACACAAGAATGGCCTCCACGGTCCTCACCTCTGACTGTGGCAACAGCTTTACTTGATTTGATGTATATGAAAAAATAAAACTTAGAAGTCAATTGACTTAAACATTGAACAAATGCAGCTTGGTTATTATGGTGTATGCTAAATTTTAATGGCATTTAGAAAGCATTTTGTGGGGTAGAAAATAGAAGCAAACCCATCAAACCTCAGCTATGCTCTATGTTTTATAGTGCAGAACATTTTTCTGCTACAATCCAAAGACTTTTAAAATGTAATAAGGTACATTTGTACCCAAGGGTTTTAAAATATACGTAGAAACACGCATCTACAGAAGTGGAGTGAAATAATCCATTACGGTCCAGGCTGGAGTGGAGTGAAGATACACGTTACTGAGAATGCTTTAAACATTTCATGTTCCACAGACTAGTATTTATTGACACGTGTCGTTGTTCAAGGATTAATAGATTGCTAAGTGAGAAAAAAAGCTTGGCAAGGGTAGGAGGTGGACTTTAACACTTGCTGTTCCAGGCAGCTTTACTCTTTATCCATTAAAATCGTGTGTCATATAGCTAGCGTATTTACTAAGCAATAACACAAATTTTCCATTTTATTAAAAAAAAAAGAAAAAAAACTTATTCCAACTCTCACATACGTCCTTGACATCTGCATGATTATCCCTGTCCAATGCAGTATCTTCTACCTTCACTCCTTGGCTCCCATGGTATGGCACTTTGTAACATTCTGTATATTTAACTGCCTTGCATTTCCAAGTTACTTGGTCAATAGAGTCTTGCATTACTTTCCTAGGACTTCTGTTACAAATCACCACACATTTGGTGGCTTAAAACAAACGATGCTTTGTTCTCTCACAGTCCTGATGGCCAGAAGTCTACAGTTACAGTGTCATCAGGGATGATTCCTTCTGGAGGCCTTGACCACCTGGTTTCTGGTGTTTGCCAACAGTTGCTGGTGTTCACTGTCTTGTGGATGTGTGGTGTGGATTGAATCGTGTCCCCAAAATTTATGGGTTATAAATCCTAACCTCTATGCTTGTTATTGGACTCTCATTTGGGAATGGGTTACCTATGTTATATTAATGAGACAGGATTAATGTAGCGTAGGGTATGTTTCAGTCCATTTTTTCTGAAATATAGAAGAGATTAAACAAGCCAGTGAGGGAAGCAGAGCTGGGAGAAGAGAGATACCAAGCTGCATGAATATGCCCAGGAGCAGAACCTCAGAAAAGATAAGAGGATTCCTCTAGAGCCTACAGAGAGACAGCCTTCCCCAAGAGCTGGCATCCTGAATTTCAGACTGCTAGCCTTCTGTTTAGTGAGAAAATAAATGTGTTTGTTAAAGCCATGCACATGAAGTGTTCCTGCTGTATCAGTGCTAGGTAACTAGGGGATCCTTGGCACAGTAGGTAAGAGCTTGGCTGCTAACTGAAATATCAGCAGTTCGAATCCACCAACTTCTCCTTGGAAACCCTATGGGGCACTTGTCCTCTGTCCTGTAGGGTCACTAAGAGCCAGAATTGACTTGATGGTAACTGGTTTTGGTTTTTAGATAACTGAGATGATGCATCACTCCAATCTCTGCCTCTGTCTTCACATGGCCTCCTCCCTGTGTGTCTCTGTGTTTCTTCTTAGGAAAACACCAGCAATTTAATTTAGAGCCCAACAGTGATTAGGCCCAGTCAAAAGTTCAGCAATTCACAGCTGCTAGCTGCTCCTCAGGAAAAAGATGTAGCAGTCTGCTTCTGTAAAAATTTATAGCCTTGGAAACCCTGTGGGGCAGTTCTGCTCTGTCCTGTGGGGTCACTATGAGTCAGAATTGACTCAGTGACAAGGGGTTTATTTATCTTAAGGTCATCTTGATTACATCTGCAAAGATCTTATTTCCAGATAAGGTCCCAGCCACAGGTGTTTGAGGTTAGGATACGGGCATATCTTTTGGGGGACACAATTCAACCCGCAACAGTCTTCCTTGCCAAATCTGCTTAGTTGTTTCTGCAGCTCAGACCTGCCAGAGAACTCACAGGTAACAAGCCCTGCCTCTGTTCGCAGTAAGGCAGTTACCTGCAGAAATTTGCCTACATCTTCAGAATTCATTTCAAATAGGAATCTGCATCTGTGATCTTTGAATCTGAGGGTTGAATAAATCCTGAAGATGATCTAGTTCAGTGGCCCTGGGCAGGAGGTGATTTTGCTGGCCCAGGAACATTTGGTGATGTACAGAGACGTCACTGGTTGTTAAAACTGGGGTGGGGTCCCTCCTGGTATCTAGTAGCATCTGAGACCCAGACAGGGCTTATGGCCTCCTCAGATTCCACAACGGCCAGCAGTCAAGACCCTCCTGAAGCCCAACCAGTCCTTTCCATATCTCTGGGCAAAGCTGCCCACAGGAGGAAGTCCCAGGTCTATGGCACCCTTCACCCTTCACTCCTCTTCTTTATTATCTACCCATCGCACCTCCTGCCCCACCCCCGTCATCTCCCGCTTTTGACCTGTCCCAAAGCTTCTGTGGCTGGTCATGTGTTTGACCCTACAGCATAAGAATCCTGGGTCTGTAGGGATCAGCTGCTCTCCTGTGTTAAATTCCTCTGCAACACTGATTCTTTGTGTGTGAATGCGCGCGCCCGTCCATACACACGCGTGTTCACAACCATCACCACTATCCATTTCCAAAACTTTATTGTCAACTCAAACAGAAACTCTGTACCCGTTAAACAGTCACTCCCTGTTGCCCCTTCCTCCAGGTCCTGGTAAACTCTAATCCACTTTCTGTGTCTAGGTATTTGCCTATTCTGGATGTTTCATACAAATGGGACCTTAGCCTATTTGTCCTTTTGTGTCTGGCTGATTTCACTCAGTATGTTTTCAGAGTTCACCCACGTCATAGCCTGTACCAGAGCTTCGTTTCTCTTCATGGCTGATATGCAAAAGTTGGCGTATATGCCTTCATTTGTAACTGCCTCCAGGGTTAGGACCTGCCCTTTGCTGCCTCTCCTGCCCTTCAGCATGTGTTCTGGCCTGTCCATATTGGTGAGGCCATGGCAGGTCCCTAAGAGTAGAGAGAAGGAGCCTGGTGGCCCAGTCACTAATTGCCCAGCTGTTAGAGGAAAGGCTGGTGGTTCAAACCCACCCGACAGTTCTTTGGGTGTAAAGACCTAGAGATCTGCTCCAGTAAAGATCACAGAGGAAGAAACCCTACAGGGAGGTTATCCTGTGTCTCATGGGGTCACTCCGAGTCAGAATCGACTTGAAAGCCCCTAATGAGATCCAACAACAAGAGAGGCGCATAGACTTGCTGTATATCAGGAAGCACAGATCCAGGAAAGATCACAAACTCATTCTAAGACTGCTGGAGATTTTGTGTGTGTGCTTGAAGATTTCAGCGGTGCCTTTTTTGTTTTGTTTTCTTTCTGAGTTTGTCTTTTTCAAAAGATAAAAGACATCCAGAACTGTATATCCTAGCCCACCATCTAGTATTGTTGTATTTCTTTGCTTCTCTGGGTCTATTGAAGCCTCATTAGTGAAGAGTCGAAGATATAATGGGCCCATGATTTCGTATCTCATTTTCTTCCTTAGCTTTAAACGTGAACACTTCTCTGTGTTTCTCAATCAACTTTATACTCATCAGTTTGAATGCTCATAATAGCCTACAGTTACTGAGTGCTCCCATGTGCCAGACACTGTTATAAGTGCTGTGCACATCACAGCTCATTGAATACCCACAGCAGCCTATGAGGAACTAAAGCTCAGAGAGACTAAAATGCAGCCCCAGGTCCTAGAGTGTGTCAGTAGCAGCACCAGGGTTAGAACCCAGCTAGTCCAGCTCCAGAGCCCCCAGTGGCAGCCACCACCCTACACCACCTCTTGTTTTCAGTGGCTGCACCCAAATCTACCAAGGGTTCCAGACCAGGATAGCACAGAACTGGAGGTCTTTATAACCGGTCTAGTGTCTCTAGAAGAGGCATTGGTGGTTTAGTGGTAGAATTCTTGCCTTCCATGTGGGAGACTCCTACCCACTTGTCTATTTGTCTCTTGTAATGTGGTGGCTTATGTTTTGCTGTGATGCTGGAAGCCGTGCCATAGGTATTCAGATGCCAGCAGGATCATCTGTGGTGGACAGGTTTCAGCTGAGCTTTCAGACCGAGACAGACTAGGAAGAAGAACCCAGCAGTCTACTTCTGAACAGAATTAGCTAATAAAAACCTTATCATTAACAGCAGGACACTGTCAGCTGTAGTGCTGGAAGGTGAGCCCCCTAGGTTGGAAGGCACTCAGATGACAACTGGGTAAGAGCTGCCTTCTCAAAGTACAGTCGACCTTAATGATGTGGATGCAGTAAAGCCTTTGAGATCTTCGTCGGCTGACATGGCATGATTCAAAAGGAGAAGAAACAGCTGCACACATCCATCAATAATTGGAACATGGAATGTAAGAAGTATGAACCTAGGAAAATTGGAAATCATCAAAAATGGGGTGGAATGCCTAAACATCCATATCCTAGGCAGTAGTGAACTGGAATGGACAGTATTGACCATTTTGAATCAGGCAATCATATGGTCTACTATGCCAGAAATGCAAACTTGAAGAGGAATGGTACTGTATTCAGCATTAAAATGCACATTTAAAGATCTATCCTGAAGTACAATGCTGTCAGTGATAGGATAATATCTATACACCTATAAGGAAGGCCAGTTAATGCAACTATTATTCAAATTTACACAACAACCACTAAGGCCAGAGATGAAGAAATTGAAGATTTTTACCATCTTCTGCAGTCCAAAATTGATCAAACATGCAATCAGGATGCATTAATAGTTACTGATGATTGGAATGCAAAAGCTGGAACTAAAGAAGAGGCATCGATAATTGGAAAATATGGCCTTGGTGATAGAAATGATACCAGAGATCACATGACAGAATTTTGCAAGACCAATGACTACTTTATTGCAAATATCTTTTTTCACTAACATAAACAGCAACTATGCATATGCACCTCACCAGGTGAAACTGACAGGAATCAAATGGACTACATCTGTGGAAAAAGATGTTGGAAAAGCTCAATATTAGCAGTCAGAACAAGAGCAGGTGCTGACTGCAGCACAGATCATTAACTGCTCATGTACAAGTTCAAATTAAAACTGAAGAAAATTAGAACAAGTCCAAGAGAGCCAAAGTACAATCTTGAGTATATCCCACCTGAGTTTAGAGACCATCTCAAGAACAGATTTGATGTGTTGAACACTAATGACCAAACACCAGAACAACTGTGGAATGACATCAAAGACATCATCCATGAAGAAAGCAGGAGGTCACCAAAGAGACAGGGAAGAAAGAAAAGACCAATCTGGGTATCAAAAAAGACTCTCAAACTTGCTCTCACATGTTGAGCAGCTAAAGCAAAAGGAAGGAATAATGGAGTGAAAGAACTGAAGATTTCAAAGGGCAGCTTGAGAAGACAAAATAATTTCTTATAAGGATACGTGCTAACAGCTGGAAATAGAAAACCAAAAGGGAAGATCACGCTCTGCATTTCTCAAGCTGAAAGAACTGAATTAAAAATTTAAACCTCAAGTTGCAATAGCGAAGGACTCTATAGAGAAAATGTTAAACAACTCAGGGAGCATCAAAAGAAGATAGAAGGAATACGCAGAGCCATTATACTAGGTCAGTGTTCAGCCATTTGAAGAGGTAGCATATAATCAGGAGCCAGTGGTACTGAAGGAAGAAGTCAAAGCTGCATTGAAGGCATTGGTGAAAAACAAGACTCCAGGAACTGATGGAATATCAACTGAGATATTTCAACAAACAGATGCAGCGCTGAAAGTGCTCACTCATCTATGGCAACCAACTGGAAGAGATCCATATTTATGCCCATTCACAAGAAAGGTGATCCAGTCAAATGTGGAACTTACCAAACAATATCATTAATATCACACACTAGTAAAATTTTGTTAAAGATCTTTCAAAAGTGACTGCAACAGTATATTGACAAGGAAGAACCAGAAATTCAAGTCAATTCAGAAAAGGACATGAAATCAGGGATATCATTGCTGATAGTAGATGGTTCCTGGCTGAAAGCAGAGAATACCAGAAAGATGTTTACCTGTGTTTCATTGACTGTTCAAAGGCATACTACTGTGTGGATTGTCACAAATTAGGAGTAACATTATGGAAAATGGGAATTCCAGAACACTTAATTGTGCTTGTGAGGAATATGTATATGGATCAAGAGGCAGTCGTGCAAACAGAATATGGGGATACTGCATGGTTTAAAATCAGGAAAGGTTTGTGTCAGGGGTTGTATCCTTACCTGTTCAATCATATCCTTACCTTTTCACCATACCGTTCAATCCATATACAAAACAAATAACCTCAGAATCTGGACTACATGAAGAAGAACAAGCCATCATGATTGGAAGGAGACTCATTAACAACCTGTGTTATGCAGATGACACAGCTGTGCTTGCTGGAAGGGAAAAGGATTTGAAACACTTTCTGATGAAGATCAAAGATCACAGTTTTCAGTACAGATTGCACTTAAATATTAAGAAAACAAGAATCCTTGCAACTGGACCAGTAAACAACATCTTGATAAGGGGAGAAAGGATTGATGTTAAATATTTCATTTTATTTGGCTCCACAATCAATGACCACAGAAGCAGCAGTCAAGAAACCAAATGACATTGCACTGGGAAAATCTACTGCAAAAGATCTCTTTAAATTGTTATTAAAAAGTAAAGATGTAACCTTGAAGACTAAGGTGCGCCTGACCCAAGCCATAGTATTTTCAGTGGCATCATATGCATGTGAAAGCTGGACAATGAATAAGGAAGATAGAAGAAGACTTGATGCCTTTGAATTGTGTTGTTGGAGAAGAATATTGAATGTATACTGGACTGCCAAAAGAACAACAAATCTGTTCTTGAAGAAGTACAACCAGAGTGCTCCTTGGAAGCAAAAATGGCAAGACTGTGTCTTACATACTTTGGACATGTTTTCAGTAAGGATCAGTCCCTGGAGAAGGACATCATGCTTGGTAGAGTGGAGGGTCAACAAAAAAGAGGAAGACCCGCAATGAGATGGACTGACACAGTGACTTCAACAATGGACTTAGGCATAGAAACAATCGTGGGCACGGCAGAAGACCTGACAGTGTTTCCTTCTATGGTGCATAGTGTCTCTATGAGTCTGAACCAATTTAACGGCACCTAACAGCAACAGCCACATGCGGGAGACCTGAGGTCAATTCCTAGATAATATATTTCATGTGTAGTCACTTACCTGACTGTCAGTGGAGGCTTGTGTGTTGTTATGCTGCTGAATAGTTTCAACACAGCTTCCAGACTAAAATGGACTAGGAAGAAAGGCCTGGAGACCTACTTGCAGAAATCAGTCCAAGAAAACCCAATGGACTACAACAATCTGATCCATAACTGATTGTGGGGATGGTGCAGAATGGTATAATTTCCAGGTGCATGGGGTGGTGAGGAGTCAAGGACCAACTGGACAGAAACCAGCAACAATAATAAGCATCTGAGATTGAGGCTGTGCAGGTTCCTGGCAGTTCTGCCTCAATCCACTATTACCACCCCTCACTTAGGGACAGGAGGATAAAACAAAATAGTGACTCCAGTCCAGTTTCTGAATCTTTGTGCTATTAATGATTGGACTAAGTAACTAATTCTCTCTTGTGGGGGACTTTCTTTGTGCAGAATGTTTAGCAGCATCCTGCTACCTACTAGATACCAGTAGCATATTCTTCCTGTCCCCTAGGTGGCTACATTTATGGCCACCAAGAATGTCTCCAAGCATTGCCAGTGGTCCCTGGGGTAGAGAACCTTCCAACCCCCTGGACAAGCCCTAACATAAGAAAGATTTTTGCAGACATGCAGGATTTGAATTTTCTGGAGGATTTTAGCTTTCCAAGGTCCTGGGAAGATAGAGTCTTAGAAGAAACACAACCAGAATGCTTCTTAGCAGTGAGGATGGTGAGACTTTGGTTTGCTTACTTAGGACATGTCATCAAGAAAAATGAAGCACTAGAAAAAGCTATCATGGTTGGTAAAGTAAAGCATCAGCTAAAACAAGGGAAAACCTTGATGAGACAGGGGCCACAACAATGAACTCATACCAATGTTCAGAAAGATGGCCCAAGATGAGGTGACATTTCATTGTGTTATACACGGGATCATTGTGACTCAAAGCCAACTCAGTGGCAACTAGTACAACAGTCTCTGTTGACTCTGAATTGGTCACAATTGAATGAAGTGCCACTTGGACTTGGATGATGCATGGCTGGAAGTGTCAGTACTCTGTGCCTCCACCCACTGCCCTTTTCCCAGAATGCACACCTTCCTTTCTCATACTGTCCCAGAAGGAGGCTGCACCCAGAATAAGTCAGAGCCAAGAAACAACAGGAAACCCAAAACAATCATCTCCTGCTTCTCAACAACTTGACTTTGTTGCCTCCTGGGGAAATGTATACATTATTTGGGGAGCAATATTAGTCTTTTTGCTTCTGAAAAGCATTCTGCATCTTTAATGGAGCCTGGTTTTGCAACATAACTCCTGGAGTTGTCCAAATATCCCATCAATAGTGCAGTGGCTCATTTCATTGTCCTCAGCGCATGGAATCTTCATTATTTGCACTGTTGATAAAAGGCAGCCTTTTCAGCAGCTCTGCACTACTTCATTTAGCTGAGAACAATGATTTATTCCTCCCTCACTATTGGACATCCTCAATTTCCTTGGGTAATAAAGAACTCTCCCAAAGATGGAATGAATAGGGATGACTGGCTGCTCTTCATGTGGCAAAGTCAAGAAGAGCGAGAAAGGGCCCGGCCCGGTGGCTCTACCCAAGGAGAACGCCTCCAAGCCTGCCTCCTGGCCCACGCTGCCAACCGCAGCCTCCAGTGGAAGCCCAGAGCTTAGCACATGTCACTGACAAATTACTCAGGAAGCCATTGGGTCCCTGATGGAAAATGCACATCTCAGCACAGGCAGCGCGGGTGTGCCTCATCCCAATGGCAGCTTCCTACACAGAGATGGAATTCTAATTGGGCTTGTCTTCAAGACCACAACTCAGGGACGCACCGCATGTGAAGGTGTGCGTGTGTGTGCGAGCACATTGTTTTCTTAATATTCGTCAATTCCCAGACAGCTGAGAGAGGAGAAATAAGGGTCATCATCCTGAAGCAGAAGTGGAAGAATTTTTATATTTGATGCTGAAGGGAATTTTGCCTTCTGAGGGCAAATGGAAAAGAGCCCACTACTCTTCAGAAGAGGCAGATACAATTACCCAAAAAGAAAAAGAAAGAAAACCTCTAAACAGCTGCTTCTCCGAAAGACAGAGGCAATTTGCCCCATCTCAGCCTGACTTGGGAAGAAGGGAAGAAGGTTCGAGAAGGCTTGGGTGATCCTCAGAACAGAAGTGTGGCTCCGTATACTTGGATGAAATAGCTTCTAAGCTAACCTTGAACCATTCCAACTCATAGTGATGCTAGACCAGAGCTGGACTCTGTAGGGTTCTCTTGGCTGTAGTCTTTATAGTAGCAGCCTTCGTGGCACAATAGTTGAGTGTTCAGCTGCTAACCGAAAGGTCGGCAGTCCCGGTGGTTCTGTGGGAGGAAGACCTGGCAAACAGCCTACAGAAACCTATGGGGTAGTTCTGCTGTGTTATATGGCATTGCTGTGTGTTGAAATCAACTTGATGGCACCCGGAAACAATCTTTATGAAAGCAGAACACCAGGCCTTCATTCAGCAGCAGTGCCTGGTGGATTTGAACCAACAGTCTTTAATTTAGTATCTGAATGCAAACTGTTTGTAATACCCCGGAACATAGGTTAATCTTGAGAAGCAGCCAAATGCAGTGGTGGCAGGCAATGCAGGGAGAGTCCCTGCAGCATGGATGGGGTACATGTCAGACACCATGACCCTCAGGCACCATAGGGGTGGAGGTGAGAACTTAGGGAGAACCATGGGTATTTCCAGCCTCTGGATTGCATTACCTGCAGACTGGCTGCCCAGGTGAGCAGACCCAAAGATGGAACATTGGTGTCCCTCTTTTCTGCATCTTCTAGAGCTGCCTGTATTGCAGTTGCAGAGAGAGCTCGTTGGCCAAGCTGTGTGTTATTAGAAAGTTCTTGAAGCAAAGAAATAAGAAGATTACAGCCTGGATTACTATCCTAGGGAGAATCAGAATAAGTCTACAAGGATGAGTCATTAAAAAAAAAAAAAAGTTACTGTGATGTCAGTTCTGACTCAGGGCAACCCCTGTGTGTTATAGAGTGAACGACTCCATAGGGTTTTCTTGGCTGTGATGTTTATGGCAGCAGATCACCAGGCCTTTCTACTGCAGTGCTGCTGGGTGGGTTCCAACCACCAAGCTTTAGGTTAGTACCTCAGTGTAAATCGCTTGCACTACTCAGGACCCCCTCAATTGCTACAACTTTAGTAATAAATATTCATTAAATTTATTGTACAGTTCTGGAGGTCAGAAGTCTGAACCAAATCAAAGAGTCATCAGGGCTGTCTTCCTTTCTGGTAGCTCTACAGGAGAATTCATTTTTTTGCCTTATGCAGCTTCTAGAAGCTTCCTACATTTTTTGGCTCATGGACCCTTCCTTCATCTTCATCTCTCATCCTGTTTGCATCAGCATCACTGGCCCTTCTCTTCCAATCCACTTCCAAGGATTCATGACTTCTTACTTCAGAGTTCTCAGCCTTAATCCGTGGAGTCACTGGATAGTTTCAAACAAGCATCCTGTGGGTTGAGTTGAGCACAGATTGTTTGCACCCCCCCCCCAAAAAAGTGCCATTGAGTTGATTCTGACTCATAGCACCTCTATAGGACACGATAAAATTGCCACATAGGGTTTCTAATACTTGACTGGTAGATTTTGGTTAGTGGCTGACCACTTAACCTGTACTCCACCAGGGTTCCTTTCACCACCTAACCAAAACCCTAAACCCACTGCTTTTGAGTCGATTCTGACTCACAGAGATCCTGCAGGGCAGAGTAGGACTGCCCCACAGAATTTCTAAGGAGCGCCTGGTAAATCTGAACCATCAACAATTTAATTAACAGCTGTAGCACTTAATCATTATACCACCAACCAAAAAGCCAAACCCACTGCCATCGAGTGAATTTTGACTCATAGTAACCCTATAGTACAGAGTAGAATGGCCCTCAGGGTACCTAATTCAGCAACTCAAGCAGCCTGCTTGTTGGTGACCTGGCCCTTTGATGTCATGAGCTCATAGGGGCAGAAAGATTGATAGCTGTGGAACTCCATGTCCCTACCTCCTTCCTCTCTGAGAACATTGCCCTCCTGCAACATAAGAATCTGAGATGCTGGCATCCCAAGAAAAAGAGTACATTTCAGAGAGAATGCCAGTCCATATGAGGCCACTGTTTTCAGCTTCCAGCCAACAAACATAGGTTACTCAGCCCAGACCTGAACCCACCCTAAAGCCATCCACCCTGCCATCATCCCACCCAAGTGACTCTACCAGGGCACTGACACCACCTCACCAAGCAGAAGTGAATCCCTTTTTCAAAGATTAATTGTTGCTATAGCAACCTGGCATTCTAAGCTCCCTGGTTCCCACCAGGGTCTGAAGCCGGTTGATGTCGTGCGTTGGCAAAGAAAAGGAAGTAACCAGCCCGAGGATGAGCAGCCACGTGGGAACAGTTGAGTTTGCCAAAGGGTCACCTTCCCTGTTGCTGTCGAGTTGATCCCAACTCGCAGAACCCCTATAGAACAGAGAAGAACTGCCCCATAGGGTTTCCAGACTCTGATCTTTACCAAAGCAGACTGCTGCATCTTTCTTCCTCTGAATGACTGGTAGGTTGGTACAACTGACCCTTCAGACAGCAGCCAAGCGACACCACCGGGGGCCCTCTGCTACGCAGTCGAATCCTCATAACTCACCTTCCATCCCCACGCAGCAGTGACTGGGCCTCCCCTGTGTGGGTCTTACCCGCTGTCACCACTCAGGCCCCTCTGGTTAGGGAACCTGTCATGGTTTGAATTGTGTCCCCCCAAAAATGTGTGCAGCCGTGTGGCTGGGATATGGTTCCCAGTATCCTGGAAATGTCCTCCATTGTGCGGTTTTGCTAACCTGTATGTTAAAGGATTAGGGTGGGGCTGTGAATTCCTGCTATGGGGGAAGTTTCCCTGGAGTATGGCTTGCCCCACCCTTAATGCTTTTAGCTTGCAAGGAACAAAAGGAAAACGAACCAAGGACAATTTGAGAACCTCGCTACCATCAAGCAAGCAGCACCGGGAGCAGAGCGCGTCGTTCAGACCAGAGGTTCTTGCGTTAGGACACTCCCTGGACAATGACTGATGCAATACTGGACTTTCCTCCAGAGCCGTCAAGGGGAAAGTCTTTCCCTGGAGCAGACACCCTGAATATGGACTTGCAACCTACGGGACTGTGTAAGAATAAATCTTTCTTTGTTAAAGCCATCCACTCTGTGGTATTTCTGTTAGAGCAGCCCTAGCTGACTAAAACAGAACCTGTGCCCCATGCGTACCCAGGCTGCAGGATGGTGGCAAATCCTGCATCCAAAACCAGGCAAGAGACGTAAGACTCAGGTTTGTTTATGTCTTAGCTACCTGGTGCTGCTGTGACCAGAAAGCCCCAAGTAGGTGGTTTTAAAGAACAAATGTATTTTCTCACAGTTCTGTAAGCTAAAATTCCAAAGTTGATCCTCAACTGTGATTCTCTCTGTGGGTCTCTCTCCTAGTTTATGGTGTCTAACAATGATCTGGTGTTCCTTTGATTGTGGATGGGTCCTCACAAGTCGTCTGTCTTCTCTGTGTGTATGTTTGTGTCTATTCTTCTCTTTTCATTAAACACGATAACTAGTGGCTCAGACACACCAATGATCCTGAAAGTGGCCAGCATTTTATTCTCTTACACGTCAGGTTGCTGTGAGTCAGAACTGACTCAGTGGTCATTAATAACAACCACAACTACCCTGGTATAACCACAATAACATAGCAAAACAAAATCCATATTTGCAACTACCACATTTATTTTGGGGAGACTGAATTCAATCTGTGTTGTTCCTTGCATCAAGTTAATCTCACTCATGGTTTGTGCCTGAAGGCTAACCTAAAGGCTGGCATTTGGAACCCACCTAGTGGAACCACAGAAGAGGAGGACTGGCAGTCTTTTTCCATAAAGGTTATAGCCAAGAAAACCCTGTGGAGCTGTTCTGTACCGTAACACATAGGGTCACTATGAGTCAGAATTCAACCCCTATGGTTTGTAAATCTCAGAATCAACTGCTTCCTGTCCTAATGGCTTTTTCCATGAATTAATACAAATGCAAAAGCTTTATGGATTCTGTCCCCCTGACTACTCTTTGTGACACAGGGAGAGACAACTGGGAGAACAGAAGGGAAGCTATCAGGAATCAGGGACGTCCTTCTGCTATCCCCAAGAGTTCCCAACTATGGCACGAGCCTCATCAAGGAGTTTCTAAGCCACCTAATCCCCTTGCTTGCCTCAGACCAAAACCTGCTGAACCTACAGTCCCTCCACTTCAAAATGCTAATGGGGAAGCTGAATATATATTTCAAGGTCACCCAAGAGCTCCCTTGGGTCTTGATTATTTACAGCATTCTGGTCACCTCGGTCCAGCAGTGCTTCAAACTGCACAAATAACGGAGAGTAAAAATGCAGCTATTTATTTATTTCTTTGTATGAATTTATTTATTTTTGCTGACTTCACCCATCCCTTGAGTCGGGGTGTTGCCATGCAGCTAGCAGCTGTGCTCTGGCCAGTTGTGGGCACTTGGCCACTGCGGACATCTGCCTGCTTGGGTGGCACCAAGAGGAGAAACTTGTATTCCATCCTTAACTACCAGGAAAGAAGCCAGACCACTGGTGGGTGCTACTGGAGGAGCTTGTGTCTGCTCCCACACCGGAGGGTGAGCCTGCGGGGTGCTGTCAGCTTGGTGGCCTGGCTGGTCCCTTGGAATTAGTCCACAAATCAGGGTCGTAAACAGATAGCTGCCATTAAATTCACTCTGACTCATGGCGACCTGCCTGTGTTCAAGAACAAAAGGCTGCCCAGGGCTGCATCGTCTTCACTACCACCTATGTGTTTGAACCCATGCGGCCATGGGGCCCATCTGTCTCCCGGAGGGTCTCCTACAACCTTGTTGACCCTCCACTTCACTAAACGTGCTGTGCTTCCCCTGGTGTTGATCCCCTCCTGATGACATATCCAAAACAAGCAAGTTGGACAATGCTCTGTTGTGATCCATGAAGTTTTCATTGGCTAAATTTTTAAAGTAGATGGCCAGGCTTTTCTTCCTAGTCTGTCTTAGTCTGAAAGCCCCACAGAAACCATGGGCAACCCTCCTCGCCTTTGAGACACCAGTGGCTTAACTTCTAGCATCACAGCAAACATTGCACTACCATAGTACAGCAAACTAACAGGCAGGTGATGGGTAGCAGTGGTAAGTGGTACATAATTTAGACAGCCAAGCTGCATGCCCAATAACCTGGTCATGTCATGGCATGAGCTCATTGGCAGAAAAGGGATTGATAGCAATGGAGCTTTATGTCCCTCCCACTTCCAACTTGATACTACTCTCCTAACAGAAAAATATCCTTGTGTGCTAGAGGCCGGAGAGGAAAAACTGTTGCTTCAGGTCATGTCACCTTGGAATGATGGCACTAGGACTTGAGCCTAGGTCTGTCTGTCTGCATTATTCGTTGTCCCAACATAAGCCCCTTGCCCTGGAGATGGAAGCCAGTGGTAGGTCTCCACAGCACTGGTTACCATGTACCCCATCGCCAGCCCATGGAACTAAACCTCCCTAAGGTAGAGGGCTATTCCTGAGGCTGTGCCCGGAGGCTCTTGTGAGCATGGTTACAGACTGGATCACAGCTCTGGATGCATCAGTAGGAGCTGAGTCCCACTCCACGGCCACTGTGAAGTGGCTCCACTGTGTCAGGACAGCAAGGCTAGCAGCCTGCACCCCGTCCCCAGCACAGAGGAACAGCAGCCTGACTGCCACACAGTAGGAACCTGGCTGTTCTGGCTCCTTCTCTCCTACCTCCTCACCTGCATGCCCCAGGGGAGATCTGACAATCTCCAAAAATATGCTCAGTCCACAAATATTTACTGAACAGTTAAAAAGTGGTAGGCAATGGGAATACAGCAATTAAGACAATCCTCATGAAGAGAAGACAGACAAGGAATAAATGTGTACTATAATTTCAAGTGGCAACGAGTCCAGGTATAGAAGGGCTTTAGGCATGTCTGGATCAACATTCTGGCCTTGTTCTTTCGTGTTTCTCTCAATGCCTGCCTCTCTTTGGGTTTTGCTTGTCCCCAGGCTGTCCTCCTTCACATAAGTAAAAGATGACAGCCATGTCGTCTCTCACAGATACATACACCTCTGTTCAGGAAAACCAAACCAACCAAATCTATTTCTGTTGAGTCGATTCTGACTCATAATGGTCCTAGAAGGAGAGAGCATCTCTTGTTCCCACCTTGAGTGGACCACCTTACGTCATCTAACCACTCTGAACCAGTCACTGTGGCAAGGAGAATGAGATTTATATTTATTAGCTTAGGCCAAACATTAATACACCTTGGCTCATGGGCTAAATCCAGCTACTTGCCTGTTTTTGTAAATAAAGTCTTATTGGAACACAGCCACACCCAGTTGTTTACACATTGCATATGGCTGCGTCTTAGTTACAATGTCCTAATTGAGAAAGTGCAGCAGAAACTGTCTGGCTAACCTACTGCCATGGAGTTGAGTTGAACCCATAGTGACCCAACAGGACAGAGTAGAACTGCCTAGTAAGGCTTTCAGGGCTGTAAATCTCTTTGGAAGCAGACCATAACATCTTTCTCCTGTGGAGTTGATGGTGGATTCAAACCACTGACCTTTACAGTTAACGACTGAGTGTTTAACCCCTGTGTCACCGGGGAACCTAAGCCAAAAATACATGTTCTCTGGGTTTTTAGAGTGAAAGTTTGCTGACCACTGGCTTAAATTTGACTCTATCCTGGAAAGTGGTGGAAGGAAACTCTCAGCCTCTGTGAATGTTACACACTGGAGGCAACAGCATGGGGGGACTGAATTCTGGGGAGGCATCTGTCTTAGTTTCTTAGTGCTGTTGTTGTTAAGTGTCATCAGGTCACTGCCACCTCCAAGTGACCTTGAATACAACAGAACAAAACAATGCCCGCTCCTGTATCATCCTCACAATCCTTGTATGCTTGAGCCCAGTGTTGCAGCCAAGGTGTCGATCCATTTCACTGAGGTCTTCCTCTTTTTCACCGATCCTCTGCCAAGCACGAGGTCCCTTTTCAGGGACTAATGCTCCCTGGTAACATGTCCACAGTATGTGAGACAAAGTCTTGCCATTCTCGCTTGTAATGAGCATTCTGGCTGTACTTCTTCCAAGGCAGATTTGTTTGTTCTTTGGTAGTCCATGGTATATTCAGTATTCTTCGTGAACACCATATTTCAAAGGAATCCATTCTTCCTTGGTCTTTCTTATTCATTGTCCAGCTTTTCCATGCATATGAGGTGGTTGAAAACACCATGGTTTGGGTGAGGCTCATCTTAGACCTCAAAGTGGCGTCTCTGCTTTTCAACACTTTTAAGAGTTCTTGGGCAGCAGATTTACCCCATGCGATGTGCCCTTCTGATTTCTTGACTGCTGCTTCCATGGGTGTCAGTTGTGGAGCCAAGTGAAACAAAACCCTTCACCCCTTCAGTCTTAGTGTCACTGGAACACCAATATCATCAGTGCCAGACTTTGAAGAACAGAGATTTGTTTTTTCTCAGTTCTAGAGACTAAACAACCCAATTCAGGGTCTTGGCCCTATTGATTCCTACTTTGCTGGTAACTCCAGGCGTTCTTTGATTCTTGAGAGTGCTCACATGACTTTGGACTTCCTCCCTGTGTGGTGCCCCAGTCTGTGTCTAATCTGGTCTTTTTATAATTCACAAGTGATTCAGTTTAGGACATGGCCTGTATGACCTCATTAACATATTGAAAGAATTCCTTTTTGCAAACAGGATCACAGCCACAGGAGGAGGGATTCCAATGCCAACACATTCTGAAAGGACACAGTTCAGTCCATAACCCTAAACCCAAAGCCAAACCCACTGTCGTTGAGTCAATTCCAACTCATAGCAACTGTATAGGACTGAGTAGAACTGCTCCATCGAGTTTCCAAGGAGCACCTAGCAGATTTCAACTGCTGACCTTTTGGTTAGCTAATGTAGAGCTTAACCACTATGCCACCAGGGTTCCTACCAGTCCGTAACAGCATCCAGTATATCCATCTCAGTGCCTCCTATTCCTTCCTTCATTCGTTCAGCAAATGATGCTGGATTATCTTATTTGCAACTAATCCTGTGCTCTACCTGTGTATCATCAGGTAGTTGGAAAAGCCCACTTGGCATCCGTCTGCCTTGTGCTGCAGCGGAGATTTGATGTGGCTGCAGTCAGACTGAGCTAGGACTGCCCAAAGGAGCAGCCAGGGAAAGGGAAAGCTAAGCCACTTGAAACAGTCATAATGGCCAAAAGGCAGAAACCACCCAAATATCTATCAACGGATGAATGGGTAAACAAAATACGATATATTCATATAATGGAATGTCATTCAGCCATAAAAAGTAATGAAAAACTGTTGCGTGTTGCAGCATGGGTGAACCTGCAAAACATCACGCTGAATTAAAGAAGCCAGACTCAAAAGGTTACGCATTGTAGAATACAATTCCGTTGACTTGAACTATCCAGACTAGGTGAATCATAGAGATAGAAGATTCATGGTTGCCATGGGCTAGAAGGAGGAGGGAATGAGTTTCCGCATAGGAACTAGGAAGAGATGGTAGCACGACACTGTGAATAAAATAAAAGATAGATTTTAAAGCTCAGCTCCACAGGAAGATGGTAGTCTGTATAGGTACTCAGAGTTGGAGCCTAAGTGCCCAGGCCTACTTCCAGGGGGAGAGTTTTTCCTGATCCCTCCTGTCACATAGGCTCCCCCACTGCGTCCTTCCTGCCCAGGGTGCCCGTGGTCTCTGGCCACATGGCCACAAGCAGAGGTGGCCTACCAGCAAGGAGCTGTGCCTTGTGGTATCCTGGACAGTGCTCTTCCCACCTGGCTCTCCTTAGTGCCCTGGTGGCAATATGCCACCAAGCATGACAGAATTTATAAATCTACCTGCAGGTTCAGCATTTCTATTTGCCACCTTTGTAAAAATATTGTTTCCCATTGCTACTCAGTTTTTATAATGTCAATATACTGAGATCTACCTCTCGGTATTACATTTTATACGCAATACCGCTTGCTTTATACCTTAGAGCGTGTGTATTTTTCTAACTTGGCTTTCAAAAATAGTTGGTTTTCAAAGCAATGTCACAGGAGACTTGCCACTGGCAGTGAAGTAAGTTTTTTTATTGTGGTCTGGAGCAAACAATGTGATGGAATCCTTAATTGAAACTCACCTTTAACATTCAAGTTATTTATCTATTACAGTTTGAAATCTATTGTGTGGGATCATTATCTGCAGAGATACATTTCCTTCGGGAAGTTTCTTCTCTTTGGTGAAGTAATTTAAATTCAGGGAGCCGAGGAGAAACACCAGTGTCTCATATTTTGAGCTGTTGGTAGGAAAGGCTGCTGGTGTCAAGGCCCAGGAAACTGTAAAACAAAGCAGTTTCCCCATCTGGATCAGCTTCCTGTGGGGTTCTCATCAGGGCATTCTGGAGCGTGTCAAGCCTCCCTGCCAGCCAAATTCCCTGGAAGTCAAGGCAGAGGTGACTTGAATGAACTAGAAGGGGATTGAACTCCTTTGCCTTCTTTCTCCGTCTCCTGATTGCTTTTCCTAAGGAAATGTTCCCTTGTGTTTTCATTTTTCAAACTGTGTATCATCAGGTAGTTGAAAAAGCCCACCTGGCATCCATCTGCCTTGTGCTGCAGCAGAGATTTGACGTGGCTGCCGTCAGACTGAGCTAGGACTGCCCAAAGGAGCAGCAGGGGAAAGGACAATTCGTAATCAGCAGTCGTCACCTCAGGAAGCGTAATGGTAATTTAATTAATTGCACAATGCCTCGTGCTGAGGACAGAATCTGCAAAGGGCATCTCCAGAATTGTAGGAAATGATTACAAATTGTGCATTCTGCTCTTACTAGCATGAATGCCAAATCCGAACTTTGTATGTTTTGACATGTCTATTATTTATATGCAAATCTTAACACTTCTGAGAGAGTTTCCTGAGAGAACACTGAGTTCATTTTTCTGCAAGCTCAGGAAGTGACTGTCCAGCCTCCCCCCCGTCCTCCCCAAAGGATGCTGTTTCCTTGGGCATTCTTAAAAGGCTTGCCCAGTGGGGTCAGACTTTGCTCATCCTGAGCACCTGTCTGCTAGGGCTACTGAGCAGAAACCATTTCTACTTCCGATTCCATCATGCCTGAGTAAGACTTAGATGTAATTTCATGATGGTAAAAAATAGTTTGAAGACCTAGAGCCAAACAGCAGTTCTCCCTTCTAAAGTCAGGCAGGGTGCGTTCTTGGGACGTTATGAAAACCATCTTACCTGGTCATTGTGATCTGTTCCATGTGGATTCCTGAGTGATGCCAGTGGGGTGGCGTAAGTTTGCAAATAGCATCAGCAGCAGTTGCCACAGCAACAAGAGAACAAGCGCTAGTTAGTATTTGCCGAGCATTCACTCTGAGCCAGATATTGTGCCAAGAGGTTTATCATAATGTCCTAAGGTCTTGGATGGATGGCTAAAATAAGCTACCATCCAAAGAAAAAGGTTAACAAAGTGTGCTCTGGAGTCAGAATATATTTTTTAGGATTTGGTTCGGCAGCAAGAGACCCAAAAGCCAAAAGAGCAGTGACTTAAATAGGATAGAGCTTGAGATCTGTGTCTTGTAAAAGACTAGTTAGGGGATGCAGAAGTGGCGTAGCCACTGATGGCTCATCAGAGCCCCACATCTCATAATGCATGA
The DNA here is from genome assembly GCA_028571685.1 of Heterohyrax brucei. NCBI lineage: Eukaryota > Metazoa > Chordata > Mammalia > Hyracoidea > Procaviidae > Heterohyrax > Heterohyrax brucei. The sequence continues at coordinate 36,449,333 of CM053140.1, forward strand.
TGTCCACCTCATGGCGCAAAATGGCTGCTCTAGCTCAAGCTAGAGTGTCTGCATTCCAGCCAGCAGGAAAGAAGTGCATATTCTTCTCTTTAAGGACATTTCCTAGAAGCTAAACAATGCTTCAGTCACCTATAACTGCAGAAGAACCTGGGAAACAGTTTTCATTCTGGATGGCCATGCACCCAGCTAAATTTGGAGGTTCTAGTACTTGAGGAAACCCTAGTGGCGTAGTGGTTAAGTGCTACAGCTGCTAACCAAAAAGTCAACAGTTTAAATCTACTAGCAGCTCCTTGAGAATGCTGTGGGGCAGTTCTACTCTGATCTGTAGGGTCTCTATGAGTTGGAATCCACTTGACAGAAGTGGGTTTAGTTTTGTTTGGTACTTGAGGAAGAGAAGAGAGTGAACATGAAGCTAAAATATGGGTCCTTGCCAGAGACCTAGATGTGAGCTCTGACTTGTTTCCTTTGGGCAAATTAGGATGCCGGGTGGCATAGTGGTGAAGAGCTCAGCTGCTAATCAAAAGGTCAGCAGTTCTAATCCACTACATGTTCCTTGGAAATACTGTAGGGCAATCCTACTCTGTGTTGTAGGGTTGCTATGAGTTAGAATTGACTTGACAGCAACAGGGTTTTTGGTTTTGTTTTTGAAAATATCTGGAGTCCCTGGGTATGTAATCGAAACCCTCGTGGTGCAGTGGTTAAGTGCTACGGCTGCTAAACAAAAGGTCAGCAGTTTGAATCCTCCTGGTGTTCCTTAGAAACTCTTTGTGGCAGTTCTACACTGTCCTATAGGGTGGCTATGAATTGGAATCAACTCAATGGTGGTGGGTTTGGTTTGGGGTAAGTAAACGCTTAACACACTCAGCTGCTGTCCAAAAAGGGTTGTGGGCTTGAGTCTGTCCAGGTGTGCCTCGGAACAAAGACCTGGTGATTTCCTTCAGAAAATTCAGCAGCTGCCAACACTGTTCTACTCAGACATGCATGGGGACACCATGAATCCGGGTCAACTTGATGGCAGCTGGAAACGGAACTGAGATTCTGAGTGTTACTTGTTTTTCTATACTATCAGGCTCATACTTGTACCTGTGAGTGCTGTCACGAAGAGGACATAAGATCAGCACTCTGAGGTGTGTAGTGTAGGAGCCGGTGACTGTCCCTTCTGCTGGTGTTTGTACGTCTGCCAGGTTGTACAAGTGCTCAGTATAAACTAGGGCTCGAAAGATGGTAGAAGTTGTTATATGTCTTCCAGGACAGGCATGGCTGCTACTTCCTCCTCCGCACCCAGGTTCCACCACTAGGACTGAGGAGTTTGTCCTCCCCTCATCTGTCAATTTATCACGCTTTGGTGACTTGAGTGTTGCTGTGATGCCGGAAGCTGTGCCATCAGCATTTCAAATACCATCAGGGTCACCCATGGTAGACAGCTTTTAGTGGAACTTCCAGACTAAGACTAGGAAGAGCTTCCAGACTAAGACTGGAATCTATTTCCAAAATTAGCCATTGAAAACTCTATAGATTACAGTAGAATATAGTCCAGTATAGTGCTGAAAGGTGCACCTCCTAGGTTAGAGGGCACTGAAAAGGCACAGAGTCTACAGCAATGGACTGAAACACAGCAACAATTGTGAGGACGGGGCAGGAGCGGAAGTGCTTCCTTCTGCTTTACATAAGGTCACCACCGAGTGGAGCTGCCTTGATGGCAACTAACAGGTCTACACAGCATGCCTCCACATCTTCCCACGCTGGGTTCCTTCACAGCCTAGGGAGACAGCTCTTCTTGCCACCCCTGGAGAGAGACTGTCCCAAGAACTCACGCCAAGTCCATCTGGTATCAATCCAGCCCTCTTCACCCTCTGTGTTGCCTCTGCCTTCATGCCCCCCTCCCCCCCCACCCCGCAATGGGAAGAATCAAAAGGAAGCATTCTCACAAAACACTAAGCCAGCCAAGTGCCGTCGAGTAAGTACACACCATTTATTAATTAGCCACGACAATTATTCCTACAGCTTCCATAGGGTGCATCTAAGAAGCTGTGGGAAAATGCTTCCCTTTAGGCTATTATTTCACTTCTTTATACAACCAGCCTGTATCTTCTGAGCACCTCCTGTGTACCAGGACTTGTGCTACGTTCTGAGGATACAGTAAAGAGCAGAACCAGGCCGTCTCTACCGAGGTCATCTCCACCCTCATGGGGCGCTTGACATTCTAAAGGTGGGAAGAAGCAAGATAAGCAAACAATCACAAAATTGAGGTGTGTTTACTTACAAGTGGTATGGCCCCAACCAGCATGTTATGAGGAGACCCTGGGACCCAGCCTCGCAGATTCCCACATCACTGTCCAACTAAGATGTTTGACACTAAGCCCAGGAAAGGAAGAAGGAAACCGAGAGGAGCTGTTGAGGCCAAGACTGACATTGTTGCCGATACAAATAATGGGAAAAGTGTCCTTTGTTCCCCAGGGCTCCTTGACACCTTTTGAACATTCATCCATGCACTCTTCAGATGTTGTTTCATCCATTTTGTGTTTCATCCAGCCTACAATAGCACAGTAATCTCAAATATGGACACTGGAGATAGGTTCAGATGGGGTTAAAAATTGCAGTTCTGTCTCGTACTATCCCACTAACTAATCCTAGATAAATGGGCTGACTTCTGTGTGCCTCAGTCTTCTCATCTGTAAAATGGGGATAAGTCATAGTACACTTCATAAGGTTGTTAAGAAAGTTAAAATGAGTCAATACGTATAAAGCACTTGGAATAAATGGGATGCAGATTAAGCCCTATGTAAATATTACTTCACAGTGATGGTGATAATGATGTTGATTGTAGCAAATTATTGCATCCCTGCCATGTGCCAAAGGGCCATGGTAGTTTAGTGGTTGTATTTGCATCTTCTGTGTGGGAGTCTGGGGTTTGATTCTCAGCTAATACACTTCATGCATAGCTACTTCCTGTCTGTCACTGGACTTTGTGTGTTGCTGTGATGCTGAACAGATTTCAGCTGAACTTCCAGACTAAGACGGACTGGGAAGAAAGGCCTGGTGGTCCACTTCTGAAAGTCAGTCAGTGAAAAGCCTATGGATCACAATGGTCCCAGCTGCAGTCTATCCTGGGGGTGGCACAGAATCAAGCAGCATTTTGTTTGGTTGAGCATGGCGTGGCCAAGAAGCAGCTTACAACAACGCCATGTGCCAAACACATGCTCGGTGCTCGGTGTGAAAAGAGGAAAAGAAAGCCCTTACCCTCTGTTCTTCCAGGAGGGAGGGGCACAAACAGGGCCACAGGTGACCACAGGAAATATGAGCGCTGTAGACCAGCGTGAGGGGCTGGGCTGAAGAGGAAGGCGTGGGTCTACCCTGCCCGAGCTCAGGGTCAGGCTGGCCCATTCTGTGCCTGCACCCAAGGCAATCATGGAAGGGAAAGAGGCATGCAAATGCTATCGCTCCCTTTCCTCAAACTTCCCTGGAAACATCTCTACAGGGGTGTGAGCCAAGGGGCAGCAGTCTGAAAAGGGGGCACTGGCTCCTTCCAGCTGTCTGGAAGCACTGCCTCCCAAGCAGGGGCAGATTAACCAGTAAGCTCGGTGTGCACTGGCTTCTAGTAAGCAAGCTATTACCCAAGCTAACTTGTGCTTAGCTATGAATCGGTAGTAGACTGTTTCACCTGTGACTGATATGGTGACACCCAGGTGAAAGTGTGTATACTACAGTTCAGTAAGGAAGCACAATTAAGCCTATGCCTACATTGTTTATTGGGTAATCTGTGCCTGCCTCTAAGACAATTTCTACTCATTGCATTTTGAGGACTTTGAGAGCAATGGCAGCCTCACAGTCATCTGGAAAGGCATTTTTCTGCTTAGCTGGGACTTTGGTTCCAGCTCCATTTTCAGAGAATGCTGGACCCACAGGACAGGAGAGCCCACGGTCCTGTGCCCCCTGGGACTGAGAGCTTTACCTGGATCCTGGTCCACTTCTTCCTCATCCCGTGCACTGCTATCAGTTGGCGCCAGCGAGGGAGCCGGCTAGGCCAGCCTTCCGTGCATCAGTTGCTCAGTTTTTGGCAAATCAGCAAATCCAATGTCTGATATTCCCCTTTGTGTCATCCAAAGTTGAAAGAAGCTTAGACTTATCTAGGTGGCGAGGACGTAGTTAGGTAAATCAGTAAATCGCTGCCCAGTAGTCTTTCTTAATTTTTTGTTAATCTGATTAGAATAGAGATCCTTGGCTTAGATGTGCTAAATCATAGACCATAAACCCTTAAGTCGTTTCAGCACGTAAGCACTGTGTGAGGTGTTTGTTAATCAGGGGTGGGGCAGAGCTGAAGCTTTGAGGACCTGTTTCTGCCAGGGACACCAGCTCAGGTGGTCCTCCAGTTCCCAGGGACTCCTGTCATCAGAGCTCAGCTTTTTTCAGAGGGCCTTCTTCCGTTTCCCAGCACTCTTTGGTGGCAAGACAGTTAAGCACTGAAAGGTGGCAGCTCAAAACCACCTAGTGGCTCTGCAAGAGAAAAACCTGGCAATCTGGTCCTGTAAAGATTCCCATAACCAACCCTTCTGCACTTCAATTGATTTTGACTCACGGTGATGCCATAGGGTTACCAAACATGAAAATTTTTACAGAAGCAGACTGCCACATCCTTCTCCTATGAAGCAGCTGGCAAATTTTAACCACTGACCTTTTGGTTAGCAGCCAAGGGCTTTAACCATTGCTCCACCACTGCACCACTTCCCATGAAGATTACCGTCTAGAAATCCCTATGGGGCAGTTCTATGTTGTCACATGGGGTCACTAGGAATTGAAATTGACTCAGTGGCACCACACAGTAACAACACCACCTCTCTCTCCCCTACCTTGGGGTCTCCATGAAAGTCGGATGCTGCCCTGTTGCCTTGCAGAGGGCTGCCCCTTCCTCAAAGTCTTTCTAGGACATAAGAATGTCTGAGACAGAGCAATCTTCCAAGGAGACTTTTACCTTAGGGGGGTCTTGCTCTCAGGGCCATTGGCCTTCCTCCCTTGGCAGCTGCTGCCTTCTCAACTGAGGGCCTGGTGGGACACCCCCAGACCAGAGGCTGAGGCAGACAGGCTGGGGCACCAGGTGGCTGAGTTGTGTGACCCACTGGGAGTCAGCCATTCCAGCTCATTTGTTTGCAGAGTTCTTGGCCCACTGAGGCGAACTGGCTGACTCTGGGTCCCCCACACTAGGCTGCAAGGACAGCCCCAGCCTTGCCCACCCTCTCCTGAGAGTTCTGAACATGTCCACATGTTGCATCCAGCCAGGGGACACTAAGTGGAGTGGGACGGGGTCAGAATCTTTTTCTGACAAAATATAAGTCCCTCTCCCCTGTCTCTCCCCAACCCCATCCATCTCCCTTGTCCCTCTTGTCCTCTGCTCTTAATAGGACACTTGATTTTAGATGAGAAGCAGCAGCAAGCAACATTCCCAGAACAAATAAAGCTGCACAGACATCAGCTTTGGGCATTTTACTTTTCAACTCGAATATGTTTATTTCAGCCTTGCTATTTGAATAGTGCCTCTGAGAGGCAGTTTTCAACATTTAAATTTCCTGCTTCTACAGGTCCTTTCAGTGAGTGAGAGGAACCAGCAGGCCAGTGGCAGGGTCCTGAGAGGCCAGCCCACACTCCGCACTCTTAGCAAGGGGGTAGGAGGAACAGCCAAATATGCAGGAGCCGAAAACCCTCCGATGAAATGGAGCTGGAGCCCAGATGAGCCAGAGGCCCTAGAGAGGGCAGTTACCTGATGAGTGTTGAGCTGGTACCCTGCTCGCCTCTAGGTGGGTACAACACTGCCCAGTTTCCAAAGTGACTCAGGAGCTCTTTCCAACACTCTCCAGGCAAAGCTCAGCCCTAGCCCCACCCCCAAGCCACACCCGCCGCTTTCTGGCTGTCTGATTGGAAACCCGGTTGGTGGTTCCATCCACCAGGAACAGCTCTCTGAGCCTAATACCATCTGCAGGAGTGTCCTTCACAGCAAGCTCTGGGCTATCTTGTCTTGGGATGCCCAGGACTACACAGTGCCTCTCTCAGCACAAACTTGTGAAGGGCACCCCAGATGCCTGTCTTTGCTCCTAGGGTACCTCAACACCCCAGGACGCCTGACATCACCTAGGAGTTAAAAAGATTCAGCCCCTTGAGACACTGGTTTTGAAGCATGCATTATCAAACAAAGATAGTTTATGCATGGCACTTTGATAGGCTGCAAGCTGACCTGTGGTCAGAACCTGCTCTGTATTTGAGCTTGTCTTTGCAGGAGGGCAGGCTTGCACCTCTTTGTCCATACTTATACCAAGGACATGATTTTTGAGAAAACATCATAGGCCCACGTTATAGAACTAGGTTAACCAACCTTTGCAGGCATTCCAGGAGGCACTGGGTAATAAAAATACACTTGGCTGCTAACCAAAACGTTGGTGATTTGATCCCACCCAGAGGCTCCTTCCAAGACAGGTCTGGCAATCTGCTTCCAAAAGGTCACAGCCATGAAAACAGTATGGAGCCCGGTTCTGCTCTTCACGTATGGAGTCACCATGATTTGTAGTTGACTCAACAGTAACTGGACTGGTTATTGGTTTCCATGGGTGTTCCATCAATGACCTTGGCTTTGAAAACAGCAGCCATCACGCAGGTGAGCTGCGAGGCCACAGAGACAAGGATATTGTCCACAGGCCGACACCAAGGAACTGCACCAAGACTGCCGCTGGCACACCATCACTGATGAAGAAGATGGCACTAGTGGTGATGTCTACCTTGGCAGGATTCTCATCTCCTGGAGACTTGTCCCTTCTCCTTGGTGGTCCCGTCCTCCAAAGATGCCCTCCTGTTCCACAAATGACCTCGCTTCCTGCAGAGTCTGATAGGTGGGCTCAGGCCCATTTCTACCCTGATTACCTTTGTGACCTGGAGAAAGACACCGAATATAAACACAGCTCCATCTCTTCTTTTTTTTTTATGATTGAATGAAATGTACATCCCCATATAAATTTGTATGCCCACCTCCCAGTGCTCTCCCTGTCTGGTGACAGCACACTCTTCGTCTCTGCTCCATACATGTCTTGTCCTCCCAACAGTCTCCTATCCCTTCCTCTCCACCCACTCCCCTGCCTCCAGTAAGAAGTCAACAGGACGACGTTCTATAAATGCCTAGGACCATAAAGTGCGCACATGACATGGCCACTCTGTGTCACCAAGTCCGATCCATTCCTGTCTGTAGGGTTAACCTCCATTATGATTTATGGACAAAGGCAGCATCAGGACCAGGGGCCATGCTCCCAGGGGAACTCCGAGGCCCCTGGACCATCAATTGCAGTCTTTTAGCCTCTACCTCTTCTTTAAAACCAAAACACACACACCACCCCATGTATGTCAGAGAAGAACTGGGCTGTGTAGGGTTTCCAGTGGCTTAGTTTTTGGAAATAGATCTCCAGGTTTTGCTTCCAAGATGCCTCTGGGTGGACTTGAACCTCCAATCTTTTGGTTAGCAGAGAGTGTGTTAGCTATTTGTATCATCCGGGGACAACATCCTTCTTAGTGCAATGCCAGCCAAGAAGCCAATAGAAGTGATGATATTTCCCATTGCATAGGGTCAAGGAGTCGAGATAATGCATGAGAAATACATTGTCTAGTGGTCTGGCTTCTCCCTCTGCTCCTGACACCCACACCAGTCCTCTGAAGCTGGTCTGGCAAAGTCCCCATCACCAAGTCTAATGACTCTTGAGTCCTTGGCCAGCTTGTCCTTTCCACAGTGTTTAACAGTCCTGCTCAGTTCTGCCTCAAGACATCCGTTGCCATGGTTTCCATGATGCTGTTTCTCTGGTTTCTCTTATCTTACCAATCATTTTGTTCCCAGCCTCTTTTGCTACCTTCTAAAAGTTAGTGTCCCCTAGAATTCTGTCCTTGGCGTCCTTCCCCTCCCAGTCTGTGTGCTGTCCCTGCGTGATCTCATCCACTCCTGTGGCCTCAAGCCACCCACCTGAGACAGCTCTCTCAGAGATCCACATCTCCAGTGTGGGTGTCTCCACCTGAATGTGGCACAGGCACCCCTCATAGAACATGCTCAAGCCACAGTCTCTTACCTCCTGTCCGCCAGGACACCAAACTGCTTCTTCCTCTGCCTTCTCTCACTCCCACAGTTAATACCAACTGCACAATTGTTGTTAGTGTGGTCAAGTTGTGACCACATGTGCAACACAGTACAGCTGCCTCATGGGTTTCCTGGGAGTCTGGGTGACACAGTGGTTAAAGCACTTGGCTACTAACCCAAAAGTTAGTGGTTAAAACCCACCCACTGCTCCATAGGAGAAAGATGTGGCGGGTTGCTTCCATAAAGAAGCCTTGGAAACATTTCTGCTCTGTCCTATAGGGTTGTTATAGCATCACTATGAGTTGCAATTGACTTGTTGACAGCTGGTTAGTTTTTACAGAAGCGTGTTTTCTCTCATAGAGACACTGGGGGGGTGGTTCAACCTCCAACCTTCTGGTGTAGCAGGTGAACGTGTAACTGTTTGTGTTACCAGGGCTCCTCACTATCCATGAAGTTACTTACAGGAAGCCTCATAATCTTTAATTCTTCCTTGCCCTTCACATCTCATGTCTAACCTCTTATTAAGAACTTTCAATTCTCCTCTCCATCTGTTCTCTCTTTCTGTCCAAGCCAGGCCATGAGGTCCCTGAGGTTGACAAGACAACCTTACTTTCCAGCAGGTGGGATCCCTGTCACCCTCACTCCACGGCCACCACTCTGTGTGCTTCCTGAAGCTGTGTGTGTATTTTTCTTTGATATTCTTAAGGCTAGTGGTAGCATCTTTCAACTAATGCTTGTAGAGAGAAAGCTGTAAAATCGATTTTCAAATGCACATGGTATAAAAATGATAGCGAGAGATTGGACACAGACGGGTAGGAGGTTATGATGTAGAAGAATTTTGCTTAATCTTTAAATGAAAAATACTCTGACTCTGGCCAAGTCCAGTCAGAAGGAATTTCTGATGTGATCTGTCTTCCTGCCACATTGTCTTCAGCACAATTGATCTTTGCTTTTATTGTTCTTCTCCTCCCTCTTCTCTCACTTGACTTTTTGCAGATAATGCACAGAAGGTCCTTTTGTGTTATTGGAGGCATTTACCTGAGAAAGCCCTCAGAATTAATGCAAGTCTCCTTCTTCACTTACGACTGCTTCCTTCATCTTTTCTGCCGGGTGGAGGAGAGGCACCTTTCTTTGTCTGCAACTTGCCAGTTTTTCAGGTGTCATAATCATCTGTTACTGCTCTAACAGAAATATCATGTGTGATGGCTTTACCAAAGAGAAGTTTATTCTCACATAGTCTAGAAGTCCAAATTTTGAGTGCCGGCTCCAGGGGAATGCACTCTCTCTCTGTTGGCTCTGGAGGATGGTCCTTGTGTTGCATCAATCTTTCTTTGGTCTGAGAGCATCTCAGCCCAGGAACCTCAGGTCCCAAGGTCATGCTCTGTTCTTAGTGCTTGCTTTCTTGGTGGCATGAGGTCCCCAAATCTCTCTGCTAGCTTCTCCTTCCTTTATATCTCAAGAGACTTGCTCAAGAAAAAATGCAACCTTACACTTTGAGTGCTGCCCCACCAACACAACTGTGGTGCATCCTCCCTCATTAACATCATAGAGGCGGGATTCACAACAGGGAGGAACATCACCTAATACCAGGAATCATGGCCCAGCCACACTGCCACATAGTTTCGGAGGAACACAATTCAATCTGCGACAACAGGGTCTCAAGTTCAAATCCAAGCTGTGTCACTAGCCTTGGGCAAACTACTTCTCTAAGGATCAATTTTTTTTCATCTGGAAAATGGGGTAATAACAATCCTCATTATGAATTAAATTGTGTGCCCCTAAAACGTGAGTGGGAATCCTAACCCCGGTACCTGTGGATATAATGCCAGTTGAGAATAAAGTTTTCATTGTTATGTTGGTAAGGCCATGTCAGTGTAGGATGTGTCTTAAACCCAGTGATTTTTGAGATATAAAAAGAGCAGGTTAGACACAGAGAGAGATACAAAAGAGGGAAAGGTAGAAGCCACGTGGAGACAGTCAAGGAGCTGAGGAACACCATGGTTAGAGAAGCTGGAACAAGGATTTCTCCCTGTCCAGAGCAGACAGAGCTCTTCCCCTTAGAACTAGTGCCTTGAATTTGAACTTCTAGCCCCCTAACATGTGGGAAAACAAGTTTCTCTTGTGATACTTCACTTCTGATATTTCTGTTATTGCAACACTAAGAAACTAAGACAACGCCTTTCTCATCGAGGATTAAGTGCAACTAACACATTTAAAATCTTTAGCTGTAATAGATGTTAGCTCTAATGACTGTTGTTTTTGTTATTGTCATTGTCACCATAAATGAGAGCCACAGAGTCCTGTTCTGTAATGTTCACGCTCATGGTGGGCACTCTCGGGTTGCCCAGCCCCATCTGTTGTGATATGGGGACAGGAGGAGGATGGAGGAGAAGGGTGTTTCTGTCCTTGATGAGTCAAGAAGGAATGTCTCCTTGTGTTTAGCCAAGTAGCCTTCTAGTGATGAGCTGCCAGATGTTCCCACACTGGCAAGAATAGAAATGCATATCCAACTTACATTCCTTACTAATTTCTAATAGTCATGTAAATCAGATGGAAACAGCAACAGTGCCCAACTCCTTCTCTTTTCCTGGAAGGAACTGTCCTAGGAGAACTAGGGTCATGAAGCTGGAAGGGAAAGTGGGCCAATCCTAGAGCCCAGCACTGGTGGGGAGGCACTATTTCAGATGCCCCTGGTGAATGCCCTGGTTGTGGATCCCTGAGTCAAGGAGGCTCAAGCAACAGCCTGCTTCTTCCATGACCAGAATCCTGGACTGAGAACTCCTGGCTCTGATCTCTTTCTAGGTGTAGCTTGAAGTCAGGTGGAGCCCGTTTGCTGCTTCCTGTTGGCTGCTCTCATTTTCTACACAAAGAGTCCCATCCCTTGGCCAGCACAGACACTGTAAACCAAGGTTGGAAAGGTCTTAGGGCTTGTGTGCCCCTTCCCAGCCAGAACAGGGGCTTCTGCTCTGACTCCTCTGTGGTCAGGACAGGGATGTCCTGTACAGACACTGTTGTTGCTGCCTGGGTCTGTCTGATTGCCAGACTGAGAGTGACCAGTGAAGGACCATAACCATTCATTCATATATCTCCAGGGCCATTCACAGAGACTTACAACACACCATAGGTGTTCCATAAGTGAAAAGAACAGGGGGAGAGAGAGAGAGAGAGAGAGAGGGAGGAAGGACTGATTGCATTACCTTAGATTACATTATTGAAAGTGATTACTTTGCATTACATTACATTGTAGAAGGCAATCTACTCTACCCAATGCAGCTGATTCAATCACTTGATTAAATCAAAACATGATATTACCAGGATTTTCAGTACATATTTCGGGGGAGGGTTGGGGGGGATACAATTCAATCTATAACACTGCCAAACTATTTTCTAAAGAGGTTATACCATTTTGCATTCCCGTCAGCAATATATAATAATAGTTCTAATGAGTTCTCATCCTTGCCAGCATTCAGTATTGTCATTTTTTAAAAGCTGTTCTAATAGGAGTATAGAGCTCTGGTCATACAGCAATTAAGACATCAGCTGCTAACTAAAAGATCAACAGTTCAAATCTACCAGCTTGTCCTTGGAAACCCTCTGGGACAGTTCTACTCTGCCCAGTAGGGTCATTATGAGTCCAAACTGACTCTTGCCATTGAATTTACAGAGATTGTAGTAGTATTTCATTGTGATTTTAATTTACACGCCTCCATAGGATCATTAGGAGTCAGCATTGACTCAAGAGCAACTGGTTTGGTGTTTGGAATACTAGTGATGTTGAGCGTGTGCTTATTTGACATCTGTATATCTACTTTGGGGGTGGTCTGTTAAAATTTATTGCCCATTTCTCATTGGGTTGTTTGTTTCCTAATTATTGTGCTTTCAGAGTTTTAAAAATGTATTCTGGATACAAGTGCTTTATCATATATGTGATTTGCAAATACTCTTTCCAGGTATATGGCTTATCTTTTCATTCTCTTAATGTCTTTCAAAGAGTAATATTCCACAATTCTGATGAAGTCAAATTTATCAATTTGTTATTTTATTGTTTTTTTTTTGATGTCACAGCTAAGAAACCTTTGCCTAACTCAAAATCAGATATTTTATGTTTATTTCCCTAGAAATTTGACAGTTTTAAGTTTACATTTATGTTCATGATCCATTTTGTACTACAATTTGTATATGGTGTGAGGTATGGATTGAGGTTCATTTTTTACATGTGGATATCCAATTTATCTAGCACCTTTTGCTGAAACAACTACCCTTTCTGCACTGAATTACCTTTGTACTGTTGATGAAAATCAACTGACCATATATGTGATTTTATTTCTAGACTCATTTTTTAACTTATCTTTGTATTCCTTTAGCAATCACATGCTGTCTTAATTATAGTAGCTTTACAGTAAGTCTTAAAATCAGATAGTCTTCCAACTTTGTTATTTTTCAAAATTGTTTTGGCAATTGTACTTCCTTTATTTTTCATATAAATTTGAGAATGAGTTTATTGAATGCTGCAAAACATCCTGCTGGGATTTTTATTGGAATTGTGTTGAATTTATAAATTAGTTTGCAGTGAACTACCAGCTTTAACAACACTGAATCATCCAATTTATCAACATGGATGATCTCTCCATTTATTTAGGTCTTCTTTGATTTCTTTCATCAGTGTTTGTAGTTTTCTGCATACAGCTCTGGCGGTTATAAATAATCCTGTTGTTTTTCAAAAAAAATTCCAATTATGCATTGCTGTTATATAGAAATTCAAGTGATTTGGGGTTTTGTCTATTTATCTAAGCTCAGATCTTTTTGGCTCCACATCCATTCCCCTCTCCATCAGGCTGTCTCCGTGGCAACAGGAGCAAGGACTGGGAACTGGGTCACTGGGTCATCCTCCTCTCTCCAATGCCTGACTCTGAGTCACCTTGAAAGAATGAGTCACTAGCCTCTCTTGCTGTAGTTTTCCTCTTCCTAAAACAAGGATTGAGCCATCTGTTCTCTTGTCCCCACACCCCGCCCCTTACACCCTAGGAATATTGAAGATGAGTCACTAATGCAGTGAGGGCACTGGATCTCAGACGTGAGTAGGCTGACATAAATGAGACACAGCTGTTTTTTGTTGTGCCCCTCGCCCGAGTCCAGGTGTTACTATCATTTTCATCTTGGGGTAAGTGGAGGCGGGTGTTTGAGCAGATGAGTCAGCAGATGAGTCCTGTTCTTCAGGGCTCCAGCTCCCTCCCACTGCACTCATGCACACATGCCGAGGCCTCTTTTGGTGGTGCCTGGCCCCAATCCAGGAGCCCTTTTCCCATTATCTCTCTATGCTACCCACTGCAAATGCCAGCTGAGCCTCCTTTCTTGCCCTTCTTCTGCTGTACACCATCAACTCACACCTGTCATTCTCTGTGATCATCTCTTCTTACTGACGGTTGGTTATCCTGTCACCAAGACCCTCAACACTCGAAAGACATCTGATTCATATCTACAACCAGTCACAGGCCCATTAAAGGCCCAGGTCATGGTGAGGGTTCAACAACACTTGACGATCCTTCTTTCTGGGTCTCCACTTTTCTTCCTCTTCTATATGGTGTGTGGGCAACAGGGCTTTGGCTTGGGTTTGACAGTGAGCAGAGGCAGGTCAGGTGAGGAGGGATACTGGCAAGACGAGGTGGTGAGCGGAAGCTGAGTGGGGAGCTGGGAACTGCACAAGAGGTTATTTTTTGAACTGGAAGGGTAGTCAACTCTAGAGTACATCACACTAGTCTCAGGCACAGCCCCTTGTTCACATAGTGCCGCTCACCCAGAAACGGCCTCTAGGTGTTTTGCACAATGGGAATGGAGATGGCAGAACTAGCATCCATTCATCATTCTTTTATTCATAAAACAGTCTTCAGCACAGAATAAGAAATTAAAGAATGGTTGTTGAATATGTGAATGAGTGATTGAATGATCACGTATTATGTACCAGGCACTATGCTAGGTATTTGGGATACTCTGATGAATGGGAGATTCAGTTAACTCTCAAGAACATCATGACCTGATGAGGGAGGCAGATATAAAAACAAAATAATACAGTGATGGTAAGTCAAATATAGCATTCTCTCCATGCATGGGTAGTAAGGATAGGAGAGAAGAAAGCATCAGGGAAGGTTTCCTGGAGGAGGTGGCACTAGACAGGAGTGAGTAGGAGATAGTCAGGTATTGGGGGGTGGAGAAGATGGGGGAGAAGCAGAAGAGGTCAAGAAACAACAGGAGCCTGGCAACAGGACATAGCCTGGTGCTTAGTGTTACAGACAGACAGGTGACCTCTGTTTGGCTGTCTGTCCTTTCCTCGACTGAAGACTCCCACCACATGGCAAATGGGGACAATCAATAGGGCATGGCTGGTTGTTCATGCAAAGAAGTTGTCGCTTCATAGACGGCAGTAGCTGTCATTTGTCTGCAGTTACCGTGCATCTGGGCTTCGCGGAACCCTGCAATGGTTTTCAGTCAGATCTCCAGCAGTCCAGGGAGGGGGGTTGTGTATTAATCTCCTGAGGCTACAGTAACAAAATACTGAACCAGAAGTGTACTGCCTCACAGATCTGGGGGCTAGGAGTCTATGACCAGGGTGTTGTCTGTGTTGGCTCCATCCAAAGCCCTGGGGGAAAATCTGTTTCTGCCCCTCTCCCAGCTTCTGGTGTTGCCAGGCATTCCTTGGCTTGCAGCTACAGTGTCACATGGTGTCCTTCACTGTGTCCCTGTCTGTGCTTCTCTTTTCCTTTATGAGGACACGACTCATATAGGATTAGGATCTTAATTCAGTATAAAGAGCCCAGGTGGTACAAATGGTCACTAAACACTTGTGGTTCTAACCCAACTAATAACTCTGGGGGAGAAAGACCTGGTGAAAGATTACAGTCTAGAAAACGCTGTGGATCAGTTCTTCTGTGTCACACGGGACTGCTGTGAGTTGAAAACAACTGGAAGACACCTAACAACAACAACAACAACTCCAGTATGGCCCAATAACACCTTCAACAACTATATGTCACAAACAAGTTTACCTTCACAAGCACTAGGTGTCAGGGCCTCAACACACCTGTATGGGGGACACAGATCAACCTGTAAGGGAGTCACTTGGGTTATTTTTCTTTATTTTTTTATTTTGATTATGGTTGAGTGAAAATGTACATTCTCATATAAATTTGCATGCCCACCTATATGCAGCTCTCACTGCTCTCCCTGCCCGGTGACAGCACACTCTTCCTCTCTGCTCCATACGTGTGTTATCCTCCCAACAGTCTCCTGTCCCCTACTCTCTACCCATTCCCCCGCCTCCAGTAAGAAGTCAGCAGGACAACATCCTCTAGATGCACAGGACCGTAAAATGCACACGTGATATGGTTACTCTGTGTTGCCAAGTCCAATCCATTCCTGTCTGAAGAGTTGACCTCCAGTATGATTTATGGACAGGGGCCAAGGGCCATGCTCCCAGGGGAACCCCGACGGCCCTGAACAGTCAATTGCAGTCTTTTAGTGGAGATTTTTTTTTATTCTTGTGTTGCTAGTGAGATTCAACTGTGTGAGCTCCATCATGGCTATCATTGGTGGTGGCTGGGCACCATCTGTTTCCTCCAGTCACAAGTCGATGTAGCCACACTTGGGTTATTTCTGAGGGAAGAAACAGACCCAGAGAGGTGGCTCTCTGCGGGTGGAGTCAGACCTGCACCAGACAGACCCTTTGTCCATCAAGGCACCTTGCAACCCAGAGAGATCCTGTCGGCCAAACGAAAACCCACTGCGGTGAATCAATTTGGACTTGCTGCAACCCTGTAGGGCAGAGAACGGCCCATGGGGTTTCCAAGGCTGTAACTTTTGTTTAGGAGCCAAGTGCTTTAACCATTGCACCACCAGGGCTCCCTACTTTGTGGGCCAAAACACATTGCTGTTGATTTATTCCACCTCATAGCTACCCTATAGGATGGAGTAGAATGACCCCATAAAGTTTCCAAGGAGCAACTGGTGAATTTGAACAGCCCACCTGTGGTGAGCAGCCAAATGCTTAACCCCTGTGCCACTAAAGCTCTTCCCTGTGGGCACAGGGTCTTATTTCCTGATCACCGATTATGTACTTAGCGCTGGGCTGGGTGGCTAACACTGATCATCTCATTTAAGCCGCCTAAGCCTGGTGTTGTTAGGTGCCCTCAAGTTGATTTTATCACATAGCGATCCTGTGTGACATAGCAGAACTGCCCCATAGGGTTTTCTAGGCTGTGATCTTTATGGAGCTGGATTGCCAGGTCTTTCCCCCACAGAGTGCCTTGGTGAGTTCAAACTGCCAGCTGAAAGGTTAAGTTGAGTGCTTAACCACTGCACCACCAGGGCTCCTTTATCAGCATTTTGCATGAGAAAAGTAAAGCTCAGAGGTTAACTATGCCTTCCAGGCCCAGGGCTCAGGAAAAATTAATCCTCATGCTTAATTCACACACGGTTTAATGATGATGGAGACGGGGGCTCAGGACGCTGGATCCCCAATTGCAGAATTTCTACCTTCAAGCTGTTTACGCGGGAGCTGTCACCTGGACCGTTCATGGGCTCCGCTAGTGACTGCTTTTGCTTCCCTGGGTTTGCTAACAAAAGCTTAGTACAGGAAGCTCATGAACCTACTTCCTCC
Organism: Heterohyrax brucei; assembly: GCA_028571685.1. Classification (NCBI taxonomy): domain Eukaryota; kingdom Metazoa; phylum Chordata; class Mammalia; order Hyracoidea; family Procaviidae; genus Heterohyrax; species Heterohyrax brucei. Next base: position 36,466,078 of record CM053140.1, read on the forward strand.
TGGTTCACCCGGTCTGAACACTCTGAGTTCCCTCCTAAGCCCTGACCTATCCCCTGTCACTCCTCTTCCTTGGCTTGCTGCCACCCTGCTCTAACCACTGGCCCAACCAGCCCCAACCTGGCTGGTGTCCTTGCATCCAGGAGGTACCAGCCATGTGGCCATATTTAGCTCTCTCAGGGCAGTGCTTGGAGCCACACTAGCTTTTCCTTCTAGAAGTCCACGGTATATTCAGTATTCTTCACCACACCAAATTTAGTGGTAAATAGCCACTAAGTTATCATTGTCAGTTCTGGAGTTCAAATGTCTAAAGTGGGACTTACTGGACTAAAATTAAGGCACTCTCAGGGCTGCTTTCCTTTCTGGAGGCTCCAGAGGAGAATTTCTTTTTCTTTCCCACCTGCATTCCTTGACCCTGTCCTCCACCTTCAAATCCAGAAAGATCTCTCTAATCCTTCCACCTTCGTCGCCATAGCGCCTTATCTGATGACAGCTGAGAAAGGTTCTCTGCTGTTAAGGATTCATGTAGTTAGATCAGGGCCCCCCAGAAGACCCAGGCTAATCTTCCCATCGCAGCATTCTTTAATCACATCTGCAAAGTGCCCTTTGCCATGTAAGATCATACACTCACAGGCTCTAGGGATTGGGATATGGATGTCTTGGAGGAGGCAGGAGGTGGGCATTTGTCTGCCTACCACAATAACACACCCACGTGGTTCAAGAAACAGAACAGTACTTGTATTAATTTCTTCCATATTATTCCAATGTTTCTTTGTTCAAATGCAAGCTTATGGTATTCCTCTTCCCATTTTGTATACTCGTTGCCCATGTATTCAGAATTGCACACTTGCTGTAATCATTTAACGGTACATCCCAGAGATTTTTTTTTTAACATATCAGCGCGTAGAGAGCATCCTTGTTCTTTCTTTTCCTGTTATTCTTGTCATTCTTTTAAATACTGCATAATATCCCATTGTGTGGACACACCCACCCTAACTTATTATTGTTCCTAGTATTTCCCTATGACAAACATTGCTGTGGAGAATTTAGACTTGTATAAGCGTATCGGAAGATAAATTCCAGAAATGGGCTTGTCAGGTTAGAGGGCAGCATCCATAATGTTTCTCTTCATCAGTTACAATCTACATTGTTGTTACTATGTGCCGTCCAGTCAATTCCAACTCAGAGCAACTCTATATGACAAAGCAGAGCTGCCTCCACAGGGTTTTCTAGACTGTGAATGAGATCCTACAGTATTTTTCCTCTTGTGATTGCCTTATTTCACTCAACATCATGTATGTAAGGTTCATCCATGCTGTGACACATATCAGAACTTCACTTCTTTTTACGACCAAGTGATATTCCATTGTATGGCTAGAACATGTTTGTTTATCAGTAATCATTGGTTTCTGGCCATCTGCTTTGTTGAAACCTCTTGGCTGTGGTGGAGGGTACTACAGTAGACGTTGATGTGCGTGTCTGTGTCCCTGCTTTCATGTCTCCTGACTATACGCCTAAGGCTGGAGTTGCCGGGGCATAGGGTAGCTCTGTGTTTAAAATTTTGACAAAGTGCCAAATTCTTTCCCACAGTGACTGTACTACTCGGCATTCCCACCAGCAGTGGATAAGGATTTCAATTTCTCCACTTCCTGGCCAACATTTGTTATTTTCTTTTTTTAATCTCAGCCGTCCTAGTGGGAGTGAGGCAGTGCCTCGTTATGGTTTTAATTTGCCTCTCCCTGACGGCTAATGAGGAGGCCCTTATGACATGGAGTGGTTAAGTGCTAAGGCTGCTAACCAAAAGGCCAGCAGTTCAAATCCACCAACTGCTTCTTGGAAACTCTATGGGACAGTTCTACGCTGTCCTATAGGGTCACTAGGAACTGGCATCAACTCAGTGCCAAAGGGTTAATGGCTAATGAAGGAGCCCTGGTGGTGCAGCGGTTAAGTGCTCAGCTGCTAACTACAAGGTAGGCAGGTTGAACCCACTGGCCATTCTCTTCAAGGTGGCCCTTGAAGCCCATTGCCTTGTTTACAACAAACTTTAACCTTAGACATAAAGACTACAAGAACTGACAATTAAATTCCCAGACTCATCCTAGAAAAAGTGCAGCACACTTCACTGCTGAATATCACTACGGTCACCTTTGGATAACCACCCTCGGGAAGCTGTGCAGCCACGCCAGTGCCTAGTCCACCCTTCAAAGCAATTTTGGAACTCTTTTTCTGGAATGGCCATCAGAGCTGCCGTTGCATTTCCCTTGATGACACGAATGTCATCCACATGTCTTCCTTTCAACATTTCCTTTATCTTTGGGTAAGGAAAAAACTGATTGGGGGCCAGTTCAGGTAAGTAGGGAGACTGTTCCAATACAGTTATTTGTTTGCTGGATAAAAACTCCCTCATAGGTAACTATACAGTTAAGTTCACTAACTAGCCACGGTGCCACCACATGCAATGGCCATTCCAGAAAGAGTTCCAAAATTGCTTTGAATGGTGGACTAGGCTCTGGCATCCGTGCATAGCTTCCCAAGGGGAGTACTGGGAAGGTGACCATAGTGATATTCAGCAATAAGGTATGTAGCACTTACAACAATTAAGTTGGCTTTCTTAATTTGGGGCTTAGAAAATCCTATAGGGCAATTCTACCCTGTCACTTAGGGTCACTATGAGTCAGAATCGACTCGTTAGCACACAACAACAGTGGACAATACAACGAGTATCTCTTCATGTGCTCGTTGGCCATTTGTGTTTCCTCTTTGGTGAAATGTCTATTCAAAGCCTTTGTGTATTCTTTGATCGGGTTTGTCTTGTTGATGTCTTCTGCGCTGATGACCTTCAGGTTTCCCTAGGAACTTGCAAAGGACCTTAGGGCACGGATTGCTGTTGTCTGCTGGGTGGTCCATGAGTTCAGGCTGTTACCAGGGCCAGAGCTGATTTTAAACACCTGGTCTTGGGGTTGGATGGGTTGGGTACCACGTGTTGTTCCTTTGCTGGAGAACTCTCTCTCACATCATTACGAGCCTGAGCTGTGAACTAAACTTCACTCCTCTGACCCTGGCTCCCCATAGGCCTCCCAGGAGTCTTGCTAAGGGTTCCCTGGAGGAAGCCAACATTTCAGACATCTGGAGACTGACTTCAGCTGCCAGATCCTAGATACAGGCCACAGCAGACCTCCTTTCTTTGTCTGGGCAGCTAGGGAAATGATTTAAAACACACTGTGAGCAACTCAGTCTCTGCAGAACAAGGAAATTGATATCAGCAATTTCAGGTCTCTAATATAACCAGCCTGGAGTGTGAAGCCTCCCTTGTTAACAATCAGCATAAAATAAAGGTCTTTTTAGTATAACAATAAGTTACCCGTTAATTTTATAGTCAAGCTCGAAGTGAACATCACTGAGATGGAAGAGGCATTAAACTTTGTACCTATTGTACCTGATACTTGCTACAGGCGAGAGGTGAGAATTGCTGTTGAAGTCTCCTGTTGAGGATAAGCAATTTCAAGTCCTTCCTTTCTGCTTACCTCCTGGAGGCCAATAGAACATGTCACCTCACGAAGCTTCTACACTGGCAAGCTCCCTCACCTGACCCAGCAGTAGATCATACGTCCCCAAAAGAAGACCAGACTTGGGGTTCAGAAGGTGGCCCTTGAAGCCCATTGCCTTGTTTACAACAAACTTTAACCTTAGACATGCCAGTTATCTTTGCTGAGTCTCAGTTTCCTAGTCTATGAATGGGGATAACACCACGATTGGGGATGTAAGGCTTCCTGGAAGTAACATTTATGGCAATACTAGGCTGCTGCTGGGCCTGGGAGGTATAACAATTGTGATTCAGGGTTGAATGAGAGAGACTGGCTGCTGGCTGGAATGGCACCTCCGCAGCAGAAGCTGGTGCAGCGTGAAGGGTACAGGAGAACATCATTCTGTATATAGCCAGCCTGCTGTTCAGACTTGTGATGATGAACTTTGCCATTCCTACTCCTGGTCCAGGACCTGGAAGAAGCTACAATGGAGAGGGTTAGAGAGCAACCAGATGGTGGGTGCCTTGTAAGGAACAAGGAACCTACCTAAGTGCAGAGCTGGGGTTTCTGCACTTACATGGACTTAACCCTGCAATAAGCACATCTTTGCTCAGGAGGATGGGAAGAGTTAAGTAAAGAAGGGGAACTATGCAAAGTCCTTTCACATGGCAGGGAGAGGCTGAAGAGGCCCCAGGATCATGAACTGCCCCCTACTTCCTATATTTAGGCACAGGGGTACCCTGAACTCCAGATACCACCAAGGAAGGAGGAGGTTAGTCTGGAGGGAATTTGCAAGCTAACTAACCAGCATGCATATTCCAGAAAGACAGGATGTGAACCTCCAAACCTCCCAGCTCCAAACAGTAGCATGGGGTGATTCTTGCAGTGTGGGACATGCAACCAGGAGGGAACAGAATTCTCTAAGGAAAAGATTCTTCTTACAGTGAGCATTTGAAAAATGCACAGGTGTTGCCAATGATACCTTCAGCTTTGGTTTTTCTCACCATCTGCAGGTATTCCTGTGCACTGCACCTACCCACCCGCTCACCCACCCACCCGCTCACCCACTCACCCCTCACTCCACCCCCCACGGAGTGCGTAGCCCAGGCTCTGGGCCCCAGCAGTGGCATTTCTGTCTAGAGGTGAGATGACCATGTCCTTGCACCCCACACAGCTGGCTCCTGTCGTAGCCATGGGTGCAGTCATTTGGGCTTTTCAAAAAAAAAAAACCTCCACTTACTTTCTGCCAGTTTTGTTTCTGAGTTACACGTACAAAAACTATCCGCCTAGATATGTATGCCCAGCTGCAGGAGGGAATGCTGTGGCTTGATTATATCTGAGTCCTTGTCAGTTTCCTGTGTCCAGCCCCAACCAACCATCTCATCTCCGGGGCTTTGCTAGAACTTTCCACCAAGTGCCCTCGCCCAGCTGGGCATGCAATTTGCATTTAGTGAGATAGTTATTACATGGTTGATAAACACAACTTGATTAACTAAAGAGAGATTGGTGGAGCAAACCCTTCTGAAATGGATTTCAGTGACACTGCTGCTCAGTCCCATGCAGAACTTTTCAATAATACACTCCTACTTAATTGCCTTTAAGGGCCTTCCAGCCTGCAGGGCTGATGGAGAAACTGACTCAGGGGCCTTCCTGCTCGGGAAGTAACTTGGAGAGAGCAAACAGATGCTGTTAGAGAAGCTCGGGAGAGGGGGCCACAGGACTGGCTTTAGAGCTGTGGGCGGCATCTGCAGTGGATGACTGGAGAGAAGGAAAGGCCCCCTGCCCTCCTTCCTGAGCTAGAACTGGAAATTCCACCTTTGGACAAATGGGCTGGCCAGTGGATGTAGGAGCAGACCCATCCCTGGGCAGCAGTAATGTCTAACATGAGCCCTAGATGACAGCTGGTCCTTTCTCCTCCCAAGCCTTTACAGCACACCTGGCCCTGGCCAGTCCAGAACCAGACCAAGGTGAGGAGTGTCTCCTAGCAATCCTCTATCCCACCCTCCTGACTTGGTAGATGGGAACACTGAAGCCTGGAGAGGGGAGATGCTTGCCCAAGTGACGCTCATTGATGGTAGACCAGTGCTCCCATACTTTATACAACCCCCTCTACAGCCCCTCTGCTGAGGTTTCCGTCTCAGCACTTGTCCATCCAGCTGTCTCAGCCATCCAGCTTCCTGCACCTCTCCAAACACCTTTTAAAGCAGCCTGCCCTGGGGAGACCTCTCTCGTCTAGTCCCCTCTGGCTCTCAGCAGAGAACTAGAAGCTCCTCCAGGAACCTGACTGCAGCCTTCTTGCCAAGGCTGGGACCAGGCAGCCTTCTTGCCAAGGCTGGGACCAGGCAGCCTGGGAGGGACACTGCTTCACTCCGAGCCCAGTGATCCTGAGCTCCCGGAAATGAGCCTCCAAGGGTATAGAATCTGCTCCTGCAATTGGAGGGGGCCCAAAAGCTGGCCTTTGCTGTCATCTGCATGATTCTTCCAGATAAAACAAAGGGGACAGGGAGGACACTAGGTGGGGAAGACCAGCTGCCTGTTGTCTGAATAATTCCCCCCATCCCCCTAAGATAGCCAGTGGCTACCTGGCCTTCCTCAGAGCTGGCCCAGCTGTCTTTTTTTAAGACACTGGTGCCTTAGTCCCACAGACTGATGAGGTGGAGCCAGTGGGAGGTGAGGTCCATGCCCCACTGGGCTGCCCTGAAAGAATGGGCACAAGGATCTCACCTCACAGGAACTAAGGAGCTTCCTGGGCAAAGGACATGCTGAAGGCCATGGCAGTGTTACAGGCTGACAAGTACCTGTGCCAGGTACAGTGCTCAGCACTTCCTGTGCTCCTGGGAACTATCTCATTGGACAGTTACTCGTGGGCAGTAACTATAGCGTTGGAGGAGAGAGAAGCACGTTCTTGGATTGGCTGCAGCTTTCTAACTAGCCCACCCAAGGTCATATGACTAGTAAGTGGCTGTTGTTGCAGTTGTTTTGGGCTCTGACTCATGACTACTCCACGCACAACAGATCAAAATGTTTCCTGGTCCTGGGCCATCTCCCAGATTTCTGGTATCCTTAAATCCATTGCTTCTGCTCTGTGTATTTTGAGTGCCTTCCAACACAAGGAACTCATCTTCTAGGACTGTATGGGACAATATGCTATTGTGATCCATTGAGTTTTCATTGCTAAGTTTTGACAGCAGGTCACCAGGCCTTTCTTCCTAGTTGTCTTAGTTTGGAAGCTCTGCTGAAACCTGTCCACCATGGGTGGCCCTGCTGGTGGCACAGCTTCCAGCAACATACAAGCCACTACAGTATAACCCACTGACAGATGGGTGATACAGTAAATGATAGACGTATTTTGTTCAGGACAAAAAACTAGGAGACAGCATTAAGCTTTCCAATGAAAAAGGTGGTTTTTTTTCCCCTTCTCAGAGATGAACTGCCCAAATCCTCACCCCTGGTTTCCCTCCAGGGAGCCTCAGTGGGGTGGTCTCCCATGGCTTTTTCATCAGAAAAATCATTGCACAGCATTCTGAGCCCAGAGAACTCTTCCTGTTGACAGAATGGCTAAAAATGGAGCTGCCCAAGCATTGGTAACCAACTGTCACCAGGTCAGCTCTGACTCACTGCAAACCCACGCGTGTCAGAGCGGAACTGTCCTCCGTAGGGTTTCTGGGGCTGACTCTTTAGAAGTAGATTGACAGGCCTTTCTTCTGAGGCACCTCTGGGTAGATTCAAATCTCCAACCATTCTGTTAGCAGCCAAGCACATTAATGTTTGTACCACCCAACAACAGGTGAATGCAGATCCGGTGAGTTAGCGAACAGAAAGGAGACGGCTCCTGTACCTGTTTGCTCTCAGCCCAGTGGTGCCTAGGGATAAAGGGCTTTGAAGGGGAGGGGATTAGAAGCTTCGCATTTCAAAGGGCAAAGGATGTGGCTCAGCCTGTTATCTCCTTGCCTGCTCCTCCTTGAAGGAAAGCGTTGAGTATATGTTACAATTGATTGTCAGATGAGCAGGAATGGGTAAGATTCTTCTGGAAGGCAGAGCTTGAAAAAGGCAGAATCAGGATTGTCCCCTTCAGGACCATCTGGAACCAGGAAACACAAAAACATCACTGAGAAGAAAACTGCAAAACCCTTGAGATACATCCTCTAGAAGATGCCCTTGCATGGGTAGGTAGCCTCTAAGCTGCAGCAGAGACAGGAGCCTCCTAACTGTGGGTTAGTGAGAGCCAGGCTGTCATGGTCACCTGCCCACCGTGCTCCTTCGTGAACCTCTGTGCATGGTGCCAGGTGAGCCTCTTTGGTCTTGAACAGGCTGAACCACAATTCCGATTAAGCAGCATCTCTAAGATTTGGTAACATTAAAAACAGTAAATCTCTACAAAAAAAATAAAAAAGAAAGAAAATGCACAAAAAGGAGACAAGACAACGTCATCTGAGGAGGCAGGGTGAAGAAGCCCCGAGAGCATTTATGACCGGAAGCTGCAGGCTCTGCCAGGCGTTGATTTCTGCTCAGGTTGGAGGCCCTGACCTGAGAGTCTTTGAGCGTGTGCTGTGTGATCTCGTGTTCTCAGATGGTACAGCTACACTGTAAGTACCAATCCAGAAGGCTGCAGGCTTCCGAATGCCACCAAAACGCTATTCTGCGTCAAACACAGGGCACCCCAAACCCAAACCGAGTGCGCTGCAGAGAGGCATTTACTGGCAGTGTGTGTCCTAGAGGAATTTGGAGCCCTGATAGAGGCGGATGTGTGTGCATTTTAGTGTCTCTTTTTGAGTTGCAAATCTGTTGCATAACACAACACAGTCTCACCTCAGTCAGGCTGGTCTTATAAGTGGTGCATCTTGGTTTGCTCCTCAGGACAAAGGACAAGCTAGTGAGAAGCACGTCTTACAAACTGATGGCGGCCAAAGCAGTTGGTCAGCATTGGGGTCAGCGCCGAGAAGGGGCTGCGTCAGACCTGGCATGGCCATCCTAGTTATCCCAGCTAGTTATCCCACTTGAGCGTGGGAGCAGGGAGTTTCTTTGTGCTTAAATGGCTCCACTGGTCCCACAACTGGTACAGGGACATTTCTAGATGTTTCCAGCCCCCTACTCAGTCCATTCTGCATTCTTGTGGTCTGAGTGAACTGTGTGCTCCAGGCAGGCACACCTCCACCCCACCCCACCCCGCTGTTCTGTTCTCCACTCAGTACAGGCAGCTTAGATTGACGGAGAATCACTGGTGTTTAAAGCACTGTGGTCAAATTAAATAAGAAGTCTCAAGTAAGCAATGCAGACTGGAAAGAGACTCATTTTGTTTTTATGAGGATTCAGAAGGCCAAAGCCCTCCTTGACAATGACTAATCTCATTGCTCTTTAGTGACAATGAAGAGCTATTTAAGAGTAGTGGTCATGGCTCATGTTAGGACTGGTGGATTGAACTGTGTCCATTTGAAAATATATTGAAGTCCTAATCCCCAGTGCCGGTGAATGTGATCTTGTTTGAAAATGGGGCCACTGCAGATGGAATTAGCTGCGATGAGGTCGTCGTTAGACTCTAATCTCTTTACAACTGGGGCCCTCGAGAGAAGAGACGGGGAAAGACAGCCACATGAAGATAGAGGCAGAGAGAGTGGTGTCGCCACAAGCCATGGTACACTTTAGATGACCGGAAGCTGGGACAGACAACAAAGAATCTTCCCTTAGAAGCTTTGAAGGGAGCATGGCTGTGCAGACACCCTGAATTCAGGCTTCTGGTCTCCCGACTCAAGAGTCAATTTCTGCTGACTTTCACCACACAGTTTAGTCATTTGTTATGGCAGCCTTGGGAAGCTAAGACAGGACTCAGAAAATACAGCTGGATGAACGACTGGATGACCGCCCATAAATTAAGCTCCTTTTTATCTGATTTAGGAAGTACATCAGAAGGCCTAGTCCACCCTCCTGTCCCAACCCCTGTCCCCTAGAACACTGTGTCATTTCTCAGTGTGTATCAGGGCCTTTACAGAGCTGACTCTGCTTGTCTCCGTCTGCCCTGGCTCTCCAGAACACCACCTCCTGGTTCTCTTCTTCACACTTGGGAGGCCCCTTTTCAGGATTCCTTCTCCATATGTCTTGATGTTAGAACAACCGGCACCCACTTCCTGGTCCTCTCCTCCGCTCTCTCCAGCTACATCCCGGTGACCTCCTTGAGCCACGTGTGACTTCAAATACCATCTCTATGGCTCCTCCTTAATTTTTAGCCCTCGCCTAAGACTTCACATTTGATTTGCCAAAGGTCTACTCCACATCTCCACCTGTTGTTGCTATTGTGTGGTGCTGAGTCAATTCTAACTCATAGAGACCCTATATGACAGAGTAAAACTGCCTCACAGGGTTTAAGGTAGAATCTTTCAAGGATGTCCAGTAAGTATCTTGAACATAATGTATCAGATTGAACTCCTGATCTTCCTTCTCCCCTTCTCAGTCAATGGGCACTCCCATCTTTAAGTCTCTCAGGCTAAAGCCCTTGGAGCTGTCTTTGATGCCTCTCTTCCTCTGTACCCCTATGTCAGTGAATCCTGATGGACCTTCTCCTCCACTGCCACCTCCTGGGGTCTCTGTTTCCTAGACCACTGCCATGCCTCCTGTCTTAGCCACCTGGTGCTGCTCTAACAGAAAATACCATAAGTGGAAGGTTTCATGAGGAGCAGCTTTTATTCAGACAGTCCAGTAAGCTGCAAATCCATTTACAAATTCATTCAGTAAGAGAATTCATTAAGTTCATTCAGTAAGAGAATTTATCATAGACTGGTAGGCTGAGTGCAACTCCATTGAGAACATCTCAGTACAGGAACCTCGGGTCCAAAGGACATGCTCTGCTCTCGGTGCTTCTGTCTTGGTGGTATGAGGTTCCCAACTTCTTCTGCTCACTTCTCTCCCTTATATTCCACAAGCTTGTAGCTTGTAGCTTGTGGAATAGTGAGACCTGCCTCACTAACACAACTGTTACCTATTCTCCACCATCAATCTCACAGAGGCAGGATTCACAACACATGGGAGGAAGGGCACCGTATTGGGACTCACAGCCAAATCAAATCAACAGACATTTTGGGGGGGACACTATTCAACCCATGGCATCCCACTCTTTGGCACCCCAAAAATCATATCATTATGACATACAAGATATCATCATTCGTAGCATAGCACCAGTTTTCATTTGTAACATAGCAACAGTTTTCATTCATAACAGCAAGTTTTCATTTACAATGTAACAACAATTTTCATTCATAACATAGCAACAGTTTTCATTAATAGCATACACCAGGCAGATTATCAGAACACATTACATTAGACGTCATGGCTTCAAAAACATTATTTCATACTCTGAGACATTTCCTAACCATTCCCTTCCAAGTCCTGGTACTGGCCACACTCTCCAGATTCTTAGTGGAGGCACCTGGTCTTCATCTCAGCCTTCCAGGCCCACTGGGACAGAACTCTGCCCCTCTGGCTTTAGGTGCACCCTAAGCCAAACTGAGTGGCAGGTCCACTCCCACAAACACAGAAGGCCCTGACTCCACCCCTTCACGGCCATACCTTCTGAGACTGAGGCAGCCCTGGGGCCGCAACCCCATATCTTCATCAGTTTGTCTCAGTTCTGAGACTTAGGCAGCTCAGCCTCTCATCAACCTTGGGCCGCAACCCCACATCTTCATCACCTTGTCTCAGCTTCTACTTCCAATGCCCTCATGGCCTGGGGCTCAAGTCCACATTTGCCTTACAGGGGCAAGTGTTTCAACACTCCATAGCTCTGTAGCTCCACTGATTCAAGTGCCTGGAGGCACCCTACTCCATCAAGTAGCCTCCAGCACACAAGCACTCAACTCTCTTGTTCTGTGGGTCAGCAAGCCTAGCTCCACCTATTTAAGTGCCCGTAGGCACCCCACTCTGCCAGGAAGACTCCTGCGCACAGGCGTTCAGCATTTTCATTCCGTGGGTAGGCTCCTGGTTCTGCTGCTTCAAGTTCACTACTGCTGTTGCTTTCTTCACCGTCTGCTGCCCTCAGGTGCTAGCAGTTCTTTTGGGTGCCTTTTTCCATCCATTACAGTTTCAAAAAAAAGCTTTTGCATTTTAGGTATTTGTTAGAGTAGTACCCCACTCCCAGTACCAAACTCTGTCTTAGCCATCTGGTACTGCTCTAACAGAAAATACCACGAGTGGAAAGTTTCATGAGGAGCAGCTTTTACTGAGACAGTCCAGCAAGCTGCAAATCCATTTACAAATTGTAAGTTCATTCAGTAAGAGAATTTATCACAGTCCGGTAGGCTGAGTGCAAATCCAGTGAGAGCATCTCGGCACAGGAACCTCGGGTCCAAGGACATGCCCTGCTCTCGGTGCTTCTCTCTTGGTGGTATGAGGTTCCCAGCTTCTTCTGCTCACTTCTCTCCCTTATATTCCACAAGCTTGTAGCTTGAGACCTGCCTCACTAACACAACTGTTACCTATTCTCCCCCATCAATCTCACAGAGGCAGGATTCACAACACATGGGAGGAAGGGCACCATATTGGGACTCACAGCCAAATCAAATCAACAGACATTTTTGGGGGGGACACAATTCAACCCATGACACCTCCTAACTGGTCAGTATGTGTCCTTCCTTGCTCCTGCTGCTGATTCTCTGCATTACAGCCAGCACAACCTTCATAAAACAGAGGTCAGTTCAGGTCATTGCTCTTCTCACAATCCTGCAGCTACTCCCATCATGTTCAGGTTGAAAGGCCACATCACTGGTGCCTCCATATTCCTACACTAGAGTGTACTCTTCAGCCTTCCTGTTAGTAAGTTCTCAGCAGCCCTTGTCACAGGTGGTCACTTCATTCTTGAAACACTTGCTTCATTTGGTTTCCAGGGTACCCCAACTTCCTGCTTCCCACCTACTGTGCTGGTCGCCCCTTCTCAGTCTCTTTGACTTCACTATGTCTTCTTGACTTGGTAATAGCAGAGTCCCTGGACCTCTGAGTGAACTTATTCAGTCTCCTGGCTTTAATTACTGTATTTAAGCTGAGGACTCCCGAACTAATACCTAGGCCTTGGCTTCAGCCCCTGATACCCCAGTGTGTGTACACCCTACCTTCCCACTTGGACATGTACAGCTCAAACTGAACTGCCCCCTCTTCTCCTGAAGCTTTTCTAAATCAATCAACAGTTCCAAACTTTCAGTCCTGTGGCCCAAAACACGGGCATCGTCTTTGACCCATTGTATCTTTCTTCACTTCACCCCAGTGCATCAGCAAATCTCATTGGCTCTTCTTCATCTGGCTTACTTTGGACTTGATACCAGGAGGGACTAATCCCTGGAGAAGGACATCATGCTTGGTAAAGAAGATGGTTAACAAGAAAGAAGAAGACATTCAGTGAGGTAGACTGACCTAGTGGTTGCAACCATGGGCTCAGACATAACCACTACTGTAAGTATGGTACAGGACTGTGTTTTGTTCTGTTATGTATGGCATTACTATGAGTTGATGGCACCTCTATAACTACTAACAACAGCAACAATACCCTATGATTCCATCACTCTGGACCGCCCTTCTGCCATCTTTCTCTGGATGATTGGGTCATTTCAATAGCTTCATGTTTTTATCTTTGGCCCCAGAGTCTACTCATCACACTGTGCCATCAGTACATGCCACCCCTCTGCACAGCAGTGACCAAATGGCTTTGCAGCTCTCATAGCAAAGGCCCAAGCCTTCGCCTCCCTGTGTCTGTGGGCCTGTGTGATCCTGGCTTAATCCCCTCCCACTTCTCTTGGCTCACACTATCCCCCTGCTCCTTGAACTCATCAGGCACTCCTCCTCAGGACTCACACACTTGCTATCCCTCTTTCTGGAACACCTAGAATATTCTTCCCTTTAACCACACTGCTCACTTTCTTCTGGTGCCTGCTCAGCTGTCACCTCAGTAGACAGGCTTTCTCTGGCCATGTACATGAAACACTCCCCCTCTGACTGGCCATCCCCAGCCAGCCCCATCTTTGTCTCCTTTGCCTTGACCACCTTCTGGAATGTTCCTCATTTAGTCCCTGTTACCCTGCTAGCATGTGTGCTTTGTGGGGCTGGGTTTGTTTATAGTTGTCTCTCCAGTGTCTCAGTGTCCCTGGTTGTGCAAACAATGCATTTGACTGCTTATCAAAAGGCTGGTGGTTTGAGTCTACCCAGAGGAAACTTGGAGGAAAGACCTGGAAATTTACTTCCAAAAAATCAGCCACTGAAAACCCTATGGAGCACAGTTCTCCTCTGACACCCTTGGGGTTGCCATGAGTTAGAGTCAACCTATATACTGGTACCCAGTACCTAGAATAGTGCTTGGCACCAGGTAGTGCTTAGGAAGCAGTGAACAAATGAGTGAATGAACAGACGGGGATGGAAGGGCTTCCCTTCCACGTGACCCTGGCCTGCAGGGTTGCCCCAGCCCTGACCAGCACAGTGACCTGCTTCTCCATAGAGCTGGACTATGGCGTTTGCTCTGCCAATAAGTCTCTACTCCCTGCTCTGTCTCTTGGAAATCCATACACGTAGCCTTGCAGTCCAAATACTAGCTGTCTCCTGAGCCAAAATCAGCATGCTTTGAGCTTCCAAGCTGGTGGCAGAACAGTCAGAACTGTCCGAATACAACTCAGCACGTGTCTGAGAAGGCACACAGCCAGGCGGACAGAGGGGTGCATCCCAAGCTTGGGTCATAAGCATGGCCCTGGGCCCAGCCTGGCCACCCTGAGGACCTGGCTACAAGTTGTCTAGATGCTATTTGTCACAAGCCCCCAGAGGCACTTCGCAGGGGAGGACCAGACCCAGATTCCTGTGTGGGTTCTTAGGGATACAGTTTCTTGCCTCACCTGAGAAGTCAGAGTGCTGCTGTTTTAGTTTCCTGGACGTCCCCTTATCTCCATCCATGTGCCTCCCAGCACCCGTTAGAACAACGACAAGATACCCCAGGAACCCAGCAAGTATTGGTTAGGCTATCTGTAAGCAAAGGTCCAGAGTGAAGGGCCTCTGGAGCAGGATCACACCCCGACTTACAAGCGGCCGCCTTGGACAAGTTGCTCAGCTTCTCCAGACCTCAGTTTCCCAGCTAATAATAACAGTGGCCACTGCCTTGTAGAGTTGTTGGGAGCACTAAGTGATGCGAAGCACTCAGAACCTGGCACACAGGACGGCCGTAGTATGGGGCTCATGTTGTCTCTTTTATTGTCCCCATGGCTGGGAGCCCAGGTTGGATAATGTCAGGTTGGAGAGGGGATGACAGGGATCAGTGAGGCAGGCATGCTGTTCCCCCAGGGCTAGCTGTCACGGTCACACTGAGAGCCTGTGGTCACAGCAAGGCCACATGCTGAACATGCAGCCTAGGAGGTCCAGATGGAGCAGGGGATTCCCTGAAGGGGGGTAGAGGCACACCTGATGCAGGTGGGCCTGGCTCAGCACTGCTGCAGGCTCTTGGGGCACAGAGGGCACAATGGTGGGTCTCAACTAGCACAGGAAGCCTCCTTCCACGGGTGCTGGGCCAGCATGTTTCTGTCACATTGCCAGCACCAGGAGGTGCTCCATCGATGTGCACCCACCGTGTGAATGTATTAACCAAGGTCTTCAAAAGCATGTCTGACCCCTTCCTTGAGGTCCTAGGGGAGGTTATAACCAGCCCAGGGAGAAAAGCACCACCCGTCAGACACCACAGGAGTGGAAAGATGTATAAAGCCAAGCAACAATTGGCAGGCACATCTGTAAGCAGAGAGTGCACTCAGAGACATTATCAAGCCCTCCTCTGTGCACCATGCTTGTTCTGGGGCTTGTCATATGCCCACATGGTCCCTGCTTTCAGGACATGCAATTTCCAAGGGCAGCTGCCTGTAGGTGTGCATGTAACACTCAACTACTAGCTGAAAGGTAGTTTAAACCCATCCAGAGTTGCCTCTGAAGGCAGGCCTGGAGATTGGTTCCCAAATGGTCACAGCCTTGAAAACCCTGTGGAGCAATTCTACTCTGCGTACATGGGGTCACCAGGAGTCAGAGTTGACTCAATGGCAACTAACAATAGCAAAGTAGAAGTTCAAGGGAGACAGTGACACATACAATAAAAGAGGCAGATAAGCAGGTTGTTGTTGTTAGTTGCCACTGAGTCAGTTTTGACTCACATTGACCCCATGGGACAGAGTAGAACATCCTTGTAGGGTTTTCTGGTCTGTAATCTTCACAGGAACAGGTCATCAGGCCTTTCTCCTCCAGAACTGATAAGACAGTTTGAACTGCCAGCGTCTTGACTGGCAGCCGGGCACCAGCAGTCAAGTGCTTAATATAAAGGTGGTAGTTCCCAAAAGGGGCTGGCTACTCCTGACGGGGCAGGAAGGAGAGCAATTCAGGAACAGGGAAGTTGCCCTGGAAAAGACTTCAAATTTGGCAAAGGGAGCATGGTGGCTGTCATGTATTGAATTATGTCCCCTGCCAAAACGTATCAGTTTGGCTGGGCTGTGACTCCCAGTATTGTATAACTGTCCAGCATTTTGTCAGGTTATGGGATTTCCCTATATGTTGTAAATTCTATCACTATGATTTAATAAGATGCGTTAGCAGCAGTTATATTGACAAGCTCTGCAAGATTAGGCAGTGCCTTAAGCCAATGTCTTTGAGATATAAAATTGAGAAGTGAGAAGAGGGACTTGAGAACCTCAAGCCACCAAGAAAGCAGTGCCAGGAGCAGAGCATGTCCTTTGGACCTGGGATTCCTGTGCTGAGATGCTCCCAGACCAAAAGAAGACTGATGCCACACAAGGACCTTCCTCCAGAGCAGACAGAGAGGGAAAGCCTTCCCCTGGAGCCTGCACCCTGGGCTGGGACTTGTTGCCTACTGGACTGTGAGAAAATAAACTTCCCTTTGTTGAAGCCACCCACTTGCGGTGTTTCTGCTGTAGAGGCACTAGATGACTAAAACAGTGGCACAGAAGGGCTGATGAGCAGGTAACTAGACCCTCACACATGGACCCCATAGCCTGGTAGGGACACGAAGCATCTTTTAGACAATGGAATAAAAATATAAAAATGAAAACATAAATACGTTTTTTCATTGTCAGTTTTATACATACATGTATATATATGAAACCAAAACAACAATAACAAAAGTAAAACCTGTTGCTACCTAGTCAAGTCTGACTCATAGCGACCCTATAGGACAGAGTAGAACTGCTACCATAGAGTTTCCAGGGAGTTGCCTGGTGGATTTGGACTGCCAACCTTTTGGTTAACAGTTGGAGCTCTTAATCACCATGCCACCAAGGTTTTATATACAAGTATAAATGCATATTACCCCACTATCCGAAAGTAGAGCATTGCTATGAAAACTTTTGTAAGCTGGGAAAATGACAAGAAGCGATTACCATTGATTTATAGGGGAAAATGTTTGAGCATTCCTAGACCCAAAAAGTAACCTGTCAAGTCATACTAAATAACACATAAAACCTAAAATAACTCTGACACATAGTAAAAGTTCTCTTGGGCTTTTCTGATACCTTAGGACACAGCTTGCTAACAGATGCCAAAATAAATTGAGATAAAGCACCAATCTCCTAGACAACACTGTCCAGAGCTACGGCGGCCTGATGCTGAGATGCTCAGTGTTCCCAGGGAGGGAGCTTGGCGGAGCCACTCTCGCTGCTTGGGGTGCACGCTGCCTCTCTAAAGCCTCCCTGCAAAACAAACACTAAACCTGTTTTCACCTTTTTTCATAAAAGCAAAAATCTTCTTCGGATTTCTTTCAGCTAGCAAAAACAGATACTAGCGTAGATCGTTCATAAATCCTATGAGGCAGTTCTCTGTCCTATAGGTTGATATGGTTCAAGATCAACTCAGTGCTGATGGGTTTTCTATTTACTGCTTTCAAGTGTCTCGGATATAGACCCAGGAGTTGAATTGCTGGGTCATGTGGTAATTCTAAGTTCACCTTTTAGAGGGACCACCAAACTGTTTTTTACAGCAGCTGTACCAGCTTGCATTCCCACCAGCAATGGATGAGGCTTCCTTTTTGTTATAATCTTACCATCCTCATGGGGGTGAAGCAGTATCTCATAGTGATTTTGATTTGCTTTTCTGTAATGGCTATCGAGAGACGTGGCGGTGCAGTGGTTAAGAGCTCAGGCTAGTAACCAAAAGGGTGGCTGTAAGAACCCACCAGCTGCTCCTTAGAAACCCTATAGGACAGTTCTCCTCTGTTCCATAGAATCACTGTAAGTTGAAATCGAGTCAAAGGCAATGGGTTTGGGTTTGGTTTTAATGATTAATGACATTGAACATCTTTTCAAGTTTTTAGCAATATCTGTTTTCTTTTTGAGGCTTCCTTTTTGTTGTAATCTTACCATCCTCATGGGGGTGAAGCAGTATC
The DNA here is from genome assembly GCA_028571685.1 of Heterohyrax brucei. Taxonomy (NCBI): domain Eukaryota; kingdom Metazoa; phylum Chordata; class Mammalia; order Hyracoidea; family Procaviidae; genus Heterohyrax; species Heterohyrax brucei. The sequence goes on from CM053140.1 coordinate 36,483,982, forward strand.
TCATAGTGGTTTTGATTTGCTTTTTGGTGAAGTGGCTATTCAGATCTTTTGCTCATTTTTGATTGAGTTACTCATTATTAAGTTGTAGGAGTTCTTTATATATTGTGGATATTAAACCTTTTAGATACGTTAACATTAATATCCCTTTTAAAAGCTGGGGAAAATGAGGATTAAAGAGTTAAGACCAAGCTGACAAGTAGCAACCAATGAGGCCAGGCTTTCAATCCTGCCAGTGTGACCCTCTGTCCCCACTGTCAACCACTCTCTGGGTACCTTCCAAAATGGGGCTAACATAAGGGGCCAGGGCAGTGGGCTGCCAGCCTCCCCAAATACTGAGCTGAGGATAAATGTCCCCTTGGCTCTCAGAGGCCAGTGAGGACAGCACATGCCCCTGTGCAAACTTTTGATGAATTTGTGTCTGAAACTGCAATTAACACCTTGCACAGGTCACCCCACAGGATTAATTGTCTGAACAGAGATTAATGGAAGCACACATAAGAGTGTTTTGAAAATATTTTTGTCTATTAATCTTGATCAGGAGCTGATTGCTGTCAATATGGCTAATGAAGACATAGCACGAGTTGGCAGAGTGTTGAGGAGAAAGACCCCTGCAATGAGATGGCGTCTGTAGGCCTAGGAGGGGTGGTCAGGGGCTTGGTTAAAGGCATACCCTGGGAGAGCCATGTGGGTGCAGATTAGAATCACGGTGGTTTTGAACCATGCATGGATAGCTCCTCTGCATGTGCCCACCCTCTCCTGGCTAGACGAGTTTGTGGGAAATCACCAGGAAAAGACAGCAAAGAGAGAAAAAGTGATTCTATGCCACCCTCCTCAGGCAAACCTACCTTTAACATACCAAATGTAGTTCCCTCATTCTGTACCTATTGTGTAGAAACCGTGGTGACATAGTGGTTAAGTCATGGCTGCTAATCAGAAGTTTAGCAGTTCAAATCTGCCACGCACTCCTTGGAAACTATGGAGGCAATTCTACTCTGTCCTATAGTGTCACTATGAGCTTGAATCAATTCGACGGCAATGGGTTTAGTTTTAGTTTTGGTACCTATCTTAGTCAGCTAGTGCTGCTCCAGCAGAAATACCACAAAGTGGATGGCTTTAATAAAGAAAAATTTATTCTTACACAGCCCAGTAGGCTACAAGTCCAAATTCAGGATGTCCGCTCCAGGGGAAGGCTTTCTACCTTGTCAGCTCTGGAGGGAAGTCCAGTATTGCATCAGTCTTTGTCCAGGGAGCGTCTTGGCACAGGAACCTCAGGTCTGAAGGACGCGCTCTTCTCCCGGTGCTGCTTTCTTGATGGAACAAGATTCCCAATTCTCTGCTTGATTCCCTTTCCTTTTATCTCTTGTAGGATGAAAGGATAAAGAGTCGGGCTAGCCATACTGGAGGGAAACTCCTTTTACAGTAGAGCAAGGAGGTGATCTTATGAAGGGATTTACAGTCCCACCCTAATCTTTTGACATGAAGTATAGGAAAATCACAAAATAGAGGACAATCATGATGTATTGGAAATCATGACCAAGCCACATGACTACACATATTTTGGGGGGTACACAATTCAACCCACAACAGTACCTATTGTTCTAATTAATTCAGATAATATTGCCCATTCAATTTTACATCCTGCTTTTATCAATGAACATTCATTCCATGGTGGTTTAATGTCTCTGCCTCAGTTTCCTTATCAACACAATGAGTCACTACCTGCCTTTCCTACTTTTTAGGGCTATCATTTGGGTCAATTGTGACCAAGTGGATGGGACACTTTCAATAGCCAGATGTTTTATGCTTCTGAGATAAAACAAGAGCGCATGCTCTTTTTAACTCATTCGTGCAATCATCAACTCATTCAGCAGATAAATATATAACATGTAAGTCATAGAGAATGCTCTGAAGGAACATAGAAGAGAGTAGGAGGGAAGATGACATCCTGTTTGATAAACTAGAGGACCAACAAAAATGAGGGAAACCCTCAAAAGATGGACACAATAACTGCAACAGTGGGCTCAAACCTACCAAGGATCTTGCAGATGGTGCAGGACCTGGCAACATCTCCTTCTGTCGTACATGGGTCACCGTGAATTAGAGCTGACTTCAGCTGGAAGCCAACAACAGCAACAACTTGGGGAGAGACAGAAAGGAGGATATAGGAAGACTGTGAATATTCTTTGCACATTCATCCACGTGGCAAGCTTTTTTCTTTTTTTTTTTTAATTGTGATTGAGTGAAAGTAGTATGCAATCCAAGTTAAATTTGTGCACCTGCCTATCTGCAGTTCCCTCTGTTCTCCTTGCCCAGTGACAGTACACTCTTCCTTTCTGTTCTATGCATGTCATATCCTACTAACAATCTCCTATCCCCTCCTCTCTACCCTCTCCTCTGTCTTCTGGTAAGAGGCCAGTGGGATGGCATCCTGTAAATACATAGAACCATAAAGTGGACATGCCATATGGTCCCCCTATGTCCTCAAGTCCAATCCATTCCTGTCCGAAGAATTGATCTCAATAATGAATAATGTTCTAGGGTAGCAGCAGGTCTAGGGCCAAGTTCCCAGGGGAAGTCCCAGGACATCAGACCACCAGTTGTGGCATTTTAGTGGAGTTCTTGAGGTGCACCACTCTTTTGATTTGTGTTGCCGCTGGGACCTGACATTGTGTCCCCCATCACTGCTGTCATTGGTGGTGGCTGGGCACCATCTGGTTCTTCTGATCACATGTTGGTACAGTCATCCATTCACGTCCACCTGGAAGACTCTTATTCATGCTTCAAGACCTTACCTAAATGTCTCCTCCTGTATCAGGCTTCAGTGAGCACTGCTGGCTGTTCGACAGCACTCACATCTGCCTCAGCACCATGCCACACTCTCTGCACATGCACCCTCAGCAGGTGCACTCCAGGAGCCTGAAGAAGGGGAGAATGGCTACACACACACAAGCAAGCATTGCTGTGGCCACATTATTGTCACCGCTGCTTTGGCTGATCCAGGACTCTCAGCTGTGCCCACCTTCTCTCAAGCATCTCTTTTATACCTGCAGATGCTCGTGACACAAGCAGCCTCTTCTCTCTTGTAACAAAAAGAAACTTCATGGGGTTGCTTATCGCATAAAACTTAATAGGAATTAGAAATAAAACATCTGGCCCCATCTTCTCTGCTGTACAAATTAAACTGCTTTGATTTGTTTTATTCTCAGCCAGATCATGAAAACATAACCTTTGCATAGTGTGTCAGGGTTGAGGGTTGCTTCTAAGATCTTCTGTGAGGAATATTTCTGCTTTGGCAGAGGATTCTGAGGGAGAGCAGGGGACCTTTGTGGCCTTGCCTGGCCTGAAACTGAGTGTTGGCACAGCTGATGGATTGGGATCAGAGAACAGACCCCATCTATGTTGATGCATCCTGGATGACATCTTCTCTAGGGTTAAATCCTCTACTTCTTCCCTCTTGAGATGCAGGCTAAAGTTGGCATCACATCCCAGGCTCCGCTGACTTGGGAGGTGGCTGCAGAGACCAGGGAAGCTAGGCTGGAAAGCGCCACATTCGCAACATGGCAAGCTCGGTGTATGGGCTAGCTCAGTAAGGTCCCTCGACTCACAATGAGAAAGCTGTTCCCAATCCTGATAAACTGTTCTTCCCGGAAGTGAAAACAGCAATGTGTAGATTAGCACACAGCAGTAAGCATCGTTTCCCTGAAGGCCAAGTTCCAGCTTGGGAGTGGCAGTGAGAAGGAGTGTCTCCACCCAGGGAGGGAGGCCAAATTAAGTCAGGTTCAAAGCCCCAACTTAAAGGAATCAAATCTGGTTTTTCTAGGGAAAAGAGGCCCTTCAGCCTCATAGAGCTACCTCTGTATTTTTAGAGGAACTTGAACCCTAGAGTCACCATGAGTCCGATCTCACTCGGTGGCACTTGGCTTGGCTGAATCCATTTGAGAATCTGACAAAAGCCGGGATGCCATCAGCACTGTGCACAGGTGTGTGTAAGGCCTTGATGGGCCCTCAGGCCCCAGACAGGGAGGCTTTGACCCAAGGCAGGAACTTCTGCCCCTTCCCTCATTCAGTGTGTCTGCGGGAAGGCTTTCTGCTATGCTGGACTGCTGGGGCTTGAATCTGGAGCTTCCGTGGCCTCAAGAGTGGGCACTCCAGGAAGAGAGAAAAACACACTGCTTCCTTCAGAAGGGAGTGTAGCTGCAGGTATAAATCTGCCATCCTTTCACTCAGCCAGCATGTGTTGAGCCCCCTGCATCAGCCTGGCACTGGAGGCCTAGGCAGATGAGAAGAGCTGGGGACTCAGGAGTCCATGGTGCAGAGGAGACACGACGTGAATCCTGTAATCCCAAGGCTGGCTCCGAAAGTTCCATTTATGTACTAGATGGCAGATATGTATAAGAGGCTTAGGAACCTTTTGGTCTTTCAGAAGGCCTTGAGGCCAGACAACCCAGTTTCCCAAGAGCCCAAGCAGGGTCCTTAGCTGTTATGGTTTGGATGCTCAGACATCTAGACAATGGGAAAGAGGCTGTCTCAAAGTCCCCAAGACCATCTCAGGAGTTACTGGGTGGTGCAAACATGTTTGTTGATGGACAAAAGCATCCCTCTTAGCCCAGAATGAAAGTTGTTGCCCTTCCCTTCCCTGGCCCTAGTAGGAGGGAGGAGTCAGACAGAAAGTAGAAACCTGAAGTCAAGCCTGAAGCCAAGCTCGCTCTGCAGAGTGAGAACCTAGTCCAAAGTGCAAGGGGAGACCTGGAGTCCACTATGGGCCTTGGTATTTTCTTCAAGAAAATTAGCAGGTGGAACAAGGTGCTCTGTAGTTGCACCCCTTTCCAGCACTGTGGACAGGTCTGACTGTCCTGGGGTGGGGGGTCTTCCTGTGGGTTTCTCAGACATCTGTTGGGTGCTGGGCCTTGTCTGCTCCCTGAGCCATAGATCAGGGTAGGGTGGGCAGGAGGGCTCTCAACCTCTCACTGACTGCCCTCTTCCAATGGCAGGGAGCACCTGGCTTTTTAGATTCCCTGACAACAAACCCCATGTGCAGCCTCATCCTCACTGGTCATTCTCCTTTGTCCATAGGAGCCAAAGAACTTGTCCCTTTTCACTAAGACAGAGCCACTGAGGCTGCTCTCAAGGACTCTGGTCTTGAAGCCCCAGCCCAGAAAATCTCTAAAGACTGTCTCACTTCAAGGACAGCAAGCACCTCTGTGCAAAAGGAGCTCACACAGCAGGCTTAACTCTCATCGCTTAGGCTGGTGGGTTCCCTGACTGCTCTCCTTATAAAGCTCCAGGGCTGGCATCTGGCCACTTGGATTGTGGCAGGGTACCCACTACCCTAACTGATACGAGTGCCTTACTGTGCCATAGAGCAAACAATACAATTCTTACTGTGTGCCTGCTTTCCTCTTGGGATTCTGGGATTTTGGTATGTGACAGGCATAGAGTGCCTGTGTGACCAAACCAAAAACCAAACCTGTTGCATTTGAATGGATTCCTACTCCTGGTGATGCTATAGGACAGTAGAACTGCCCCATGGGGTTTCCAAGGAGTGACTGGTTGGTGAACTCGATCTGCCAATCTTTTGGTTAGCAGCTGACCTCTTAACCATTGTGTCAGTGGGGCTCCCTTTGCTTTCTAGCCTGACACTTAAAAAACTAAAAGGTATGGGCACCTCCAAGCAGCCTTGCTCTTTAACCGTGGAAGGAAGACCATCAATGAGACGGATTGGCACAGTGGCGGCAGCAGTGGGCTCAAACATACCCACTGTTGTGAGGAGGGTGCAGGAGCAGGCAACGCCTTCTGTTATACATAAGTCGGCTGTAAGTCAAAGACGATGCAAAGCCACCGAACAACAGGTGTCCAGAGACACTGGGGCCGCTCAGAGCTCGGGCATCCTCACTAGCGATTCCCTATTGCCCTCACAGTACCTCTAAAGATCTACCTGGTGGGCACATGGGGGCCAGAAAAGAGTAGAGGACTGGGGGCAGCATCGACTCCCGTCTTGACTGCTGAGGCAAGGCCAGCTGGAGCGATTTTCCCCCAGAACTGTTGACCTGGGGTTTCCAACTCTCAGCCCATTATCTGCTAAATAACAGCATTGACTGAGTTGATACTATTTGTTAGATAAAGCAGAGGGCCTGGGACAGGGCTGAGTAAGGTCCGATCTGCTTGGAGATAGTTTAGAAGATTAACTTTTGTGAAAGCGTCAAGGTCTGGCAAATCCATAATTAATCAGCTTGGCTTGGAGCTTCTATAATTGGGGGCCAGTGACAACTCGACAGAAAAGCAAGGGGAGAAAAAAAAATAGCTGAGAAAACTCCTTCCCTCACCACATTTGGGGAGCAAAGATCTGAGATTTGGAGAAGTGGGAGTTTCGAATTGGATCCTTTTTGTGCTTAGTCCGAGAGTATTAGCTGGCATGTGACTTATAAATAATGCTTATCTTCGAACTACAAAATGAGAGTTAGAAAGACCTGAACAGTTGTCCTCCTGGGAGGTGGGAGGAGATTAAATTTGGTCCTTAAATCTGACCTGTGTTTTTAGTAATTTATCAGGGCCCCACGAAGGCACGTTTTACTCAGCAGTGGCTTTTAGGATTGTGTGTGTTCCTTACTCAGCATTCCTAGGTGTTCCTCTCTTAAGCTGTCCTGGATGAATCCTCTAGAAGCAGAGCAGTGACTTCGAGATTTGAGGAGGTGGTGTCCCCTTCCCTAGAGACAAGTGAGGGCTCCATTAGGTGGGGGGTAGGGAGCGTCTGAGCCAAGCAGAGCTCTTTATTCCTCTCCTGAAGGTGAGCTTGGCCATCTTTGATAAAAAATTTATCCCAGAAACTGTCAACCTTAGGGCTACTTCCTGAGTGGCCCATGAATGTCAGAAAGGCTCCGTTCCCGCTTGTGCATTGTGAATTCCAGCACATTCAGTCACTAATCTTACAAGATGAATGTTCAGCTGTTTGGGTTTGGGGAGCAGGCATGCAATATTTATAAGTTGATTGTGAATGATCCATACTTGCCACTCCTGCAGCAGTGTGTCCAGTAAAGACCTTCTCACTCACTGGTTGTCGTGTTCTTGCCAGTATGTCAGAGCTCACAGAAGGGACTGCAGATTCTAAATTGGAATGTGAAGATTTAGTCCTGGGCTACACAATAATTTGCTTGAAGCTGTATAAATAGTATGTTATTTGGGAAGTCGTTGAAAGGAGATTTTGAAGGTCAAATCCTCCCCAACATTGAGTGCGTATGTATTTAATTTTCAATCTCTGGTCTCTTTTGTAATCCTGAGTGGCTTGGCTTCTGAAATATTTTTAGCAATGGGAAATTGAATGTCAATTTGTGAAAGCTGTCTCCTAGGATGGCCCCTCCTGCCCCCTGCACGTGTTCTGCAGCCGGAGGACGGTTATAATCCCAGCAGGTCCATTGGGGCAGAGGGTTGGTATGATTAGTCAGCCCCTCCGACTCTGCTCATCCTCTAGGATCAGCCCTGAGGTACAGTTAGCTCTGGATTCCAGAGCTCTCAGAGTTCTCTGGGGCCCTTCTGCTCCTTCCTTCCTCACGAGGCTATCCTACTTAGACACTATGGAAATGAGCTAGGAATTCGAGAAGCAGCTGCCATGACCTTGCTGTCTCCTGTTCCCCACTCACCCACACAACCTCCTTCCAGCTTGCCATAAACCCAAAAAAGCTACCACTGACCCTCCAGTTTGCCATAGACCTGGAAAAGTTACCACTGTAGTCATTACCTGTATAAAACATTGCAACTCTGGAAGGTTCCTGCTAGCACATAGATGTGCTATCTTGGGTGAGGGGCAGTGAGGCCACTGGCTCCATCAGTCCCTGGGAAGTTTGGGGACATCCATGCTGTTGGGAAGGGCAGACCCAAACAGGGCTCTGGTCACGCAAAGGTAAATTTCTAGAGGGCAGGTCTTACTCGTGTTTCCATCTCTAGCACCTGCTAGTACCCAGGGGTCAAAAAAGCATTTGTTGTATAAATGGGGCTAATGAGTAGGGAGGTGAATCAGAAGGGCAGGAGAAGACAGGAAGTGTTTAAGGCTATCTTGCTGCCTTTAGGAACCTTGCCAAATGCCACTCTCCGAATCAAGGGTTGGGTGGACTCTCATGACCCCACCCATTTCAGATGCTGTAAGTGGCTCACTAGCACACAGAGTCAAGTCCAAACCCCTCTACCTATATAGGTCAGGGCTCTCTGCAATGAGGCTCTAGCTTCAGTTTTCAGCTGTGTCTCCCACCATATACTCTTGTTTTGAAGTCACCCCAAATTCTTGGGCATCCCTCTACTCTTCCACAGTGGCACCTCCACTGGAAAGACTCCCTTTCCCCTTATCCATCTGATGAAATTCTATCACTCTTTCAAAGCCATGCTGAACTGCTTCCTTTTTCATGAAGGTCACCCCTATGCCTTTACCCCTCCAGCTTTGTGCTGAATCAGAATGATTTCCTTGTCCTGTTCTTATGTGGCCTGGCCTTCGCATGTTTTCAGTAGAGTGGATTGTCTGGCAGGTGTGTCTGATTCCCTCTGCTAGCGCCAGTTTCTCATACATTCAAGGGCTCAGTTGGGTGTTTATTAATTGGAATCCTCTCCGGTTCATCTCCTGGCCTGATGACAGCGATGACAAAAGTCATTGCAGCTATAGTTTGGATAGGCCTAGCACAAAAGCCTCTGAAGAAGAAGGTTCTCCATCACCTTGAAATTTGTCTGAGTGTTTTCAAGTTCCATGGAAAGCTCTTCAGTTTGAGACATAGTCTTGTCAGGACTTTGAGTTCTATTTCTAGCTCTATTACCTACGAGATCTATGTCCTTGAATGTGTTTTTTTTTCTTTTTTTTCTTTTTCGTCCTTGAATGTGTTTTAACCTCTTTACACATTTGTTTCCTTGTGTGATAAACATAAGAGTAGTGCATGTGGTTGTTGTGAAGTTGAAATAAGATAACTTATGCAAAGCTCCTAGCATTACACGTGTTCAACAAATGGAAGCTGTTGGGATGATGATGGTGACAATGACAGTGACAGTGGTCATGATGTTGATGACAGCAATGATGAGAATGGTGATGATGGTAGAGATGGTGGCGGTGGCAGTGATAGTGATGGTGATGATGTAATGGTGACTGATGATGTGGTGATGATATTATGGTGATGGTAGTAATGCCAGTGCTGGGAGGGGGTTGAAGCTGATGATGGTTGTCACGGATTGAATCGTGTCCCCCCAAAAAGCATGTATGGCAATTTGGCTGGGCCAGAATTCCCTGTACTCTGATTGTCCTCTGTTTTCTGATTTTTGTATGCTGTAAATCCTAATCTCTGCCTATGGTTAGTAGACTGGATTATGTTAAGGAGGATTAGAGTGGGACTGTAACAGTCCTTCCTAAGGTCACCTCCCTGCTCTAGTGTAGAGGGAGTTTCCCTAGAGTATGGCTTGCTCCACCTTTCATCATGTTGCAGTCATCTGGTACTGCTCTAACACAAATACCACAACTGGATGATTTTAACAAGGAAAAGTTTATTCTTACACAGTCTGGTAGGCTACAAGTCCAAATTCAGGATGTCCACTCCAGGGGAAGGCTCTCCCCTTTGTGGGCTGTGGAGGAAAGTGCTTGTGTTGCATGAGTCTTTACTCGAGGGGCATCTTGACACAGAAATCTCAGGTCTAAAGGACATGCTCTTCTCCTGGTGCTGCTTTCTTGATAGTGTAAGGTTCCCAATTCTTGGCTTGCTTCCCTTTCCTTTTATCTCTTGTGGGATGAAAGGATGAAGGATGGGGCAAGCCATACTCAAAGGAAACTCCCTTTACAGTGGAGCAAGGAGGTGATCTTATGAAGGGATTTACAGTCCTACCCTAATCCTCTAACACACAGCATAGGAAAATCACAAAATAGAGGACAATCATAAAATATTGGGAATCATGGCCCAGCCACATGGCTGCACATATTTTGGGGAGCATACAGTACAATCCATAATACTCCACCCTTTGGACCCCCAAAAATCACATCTTTGAAACATGTAGCATTATACGTGTTCAACAAATGGAAGCTATTGGGATGATGATGGTGATGATGACAGTGACAGTGATCGTGATGTTGCTGACAGTGATGATGAGAATTGTGATGATGGTGGTGACAATGATAGTGGCTGTGATGATATAGTGGCGACTGATGATGTGATAATGATGTTATGGTGATGGTAGTAATGCTCGTGATGGTGGGGGTAAAGCTAATGATAGTTGTCACGGATTGAATTGTGTCCCCCCAAAAAGCATGTATGGCAATTTGGCTGGGCCAGGATTCCCTTAATCTGTGATTTTCCTATGCTATAAATCCTAATCTCTGCCATGGTTAAAAAAATTGGATTATGTTAAGGAGGCTTAGAATGGGACTGTAACAGTTCTTCCTAAGGTCTCCACCCTGTTCCAGTGTAAAGGGAGTTCCTCTGGAGTATGGCTTGCTCCACCTTTCATCATTTTATCCTACAAGATAAAAGGAAATGGAAGAAAGCATTAAGTGGGGACCTTATACCACCAAGAAAGCAGCACCAAGAGCAAAATGTGTCCCTTGGAACTTAGGTTCCTGTGCTGAGATGCTCTCAGGCTAAAGAAAGACTGATGCAACACAAGGACCTTCCTCCAGAGCTGACAAAGAAGGAAAGCCTTTCCCGAGAGCTGATGCCCTGAATCCAGACTTGTAGCCTACCGGGCTATGTAAGAATAAACTGTTCTTTGTTAAACCTATCCACTCATGGTATTTCTATGAGAGCAGTATCAGATGACTAAGACAGTGGTGATGATGTCATGATGGTTATGACATCATAATGGTGATGTGGCTGCTCAGTGACTTTAGGTTTTGCAAACATATCTGGTGTCTGACCAATTCCAGGCCCTTGTCAGACCACCCACTGTCCTCCTTCACTTCCCATCTGCTGTATATTTGCTCTCTAGAAGTTTCTGTTTCTACCCTCTGGGCTAGTAGAACCACCAAGTAACATCTTTGCTAAATCCCTGTACTCCCAGAGCCCATCAGCTATTTCCTGTTAGAGTTTCGCACATCGCTTTGACATATTTTTATTGTCAGGTTAGAAGAAAATATTCCACTCATTTGCAACACTCTCATTATATTCCCTTTATAACAATTTCTAAAAGAGAATAAATATAAAATATTTCTCTGTATTGTGGCAATATTTCAGCCTGACTTTAATATGCTGCATGGTTTTCCAGCTCACAATTCTTCTAACCTTGTGATGACAGTTAAGAAATCTTCAGGCCTGGAAAACATGTGGCTCAATGAGTTAGTGGGAGCCCAGGGCACTTTATGGGGATTCAGGGAAAGCAGCTTTCTCTGCTGACACAGTGCTACCTTCTCAACCTGTGAAGGTAAGCCCTTCCAACAGTCCAGGAGTCTCCTTCCCCTAGGCATTTCTGAAAACCCAGAGATGTCTCCTTCTGGAGCAATCAGCAGCTGAGCCCCTGAGAAGCCCTGGCAGCTAGCTTGGTCTCGCAGGGCAAAAGCAGGGAGACTGTGGTTGTGGTGTGACTGAACCTGGCTACCTCCAGGTACCTGTCAAGCGGACTGTATCACAAAACCAGCACATCCAGATTTCTAGTTTCCTTTCCAGAGTGCAGTTCCCACCATTCCTGCAGCCCAGACAAATGGCCATCCAGATCCCTGCCTGCTCGAGTGGTCTCTGACCCAAGTGAGAAGACCACCCTGAAACAGACTCAGCACCAAGATGGGCAGCCCTTACTTGGCAAATGGAGGAACAGGACTTTCCCAGAGGCTCCCCCTGGAAAGAAAGACAATCTTGGTGTGGGTACCAGGCAGTTCAGCCTACCAGTGGCCTCTACTTGTCACTACCATGTTATCTCTCAAGCTGACCCCAGCCCAGTTGCAGGTGAGGATACTTTTGTGTTGCTCAGGGGTCCTCTGTGATCAGAATGCCCTTCTGTCTCCTCAGAGTGTCCTAGTCCACACTGACCGATGAGACCCAAAGCCTTTGCTGACACCCAAGCCCCTGGAGGTGGCCCCTCTCTGAACTCTGAAAGCCAAGTCTTGCTGCTCAGGGACCCACAATTGTTGTTATTGGGTGCCATTGAGTTGATTTTTGACTTGCAGTCACCCCAAGTGACCGAGTAGAACTGCCCCATGGGGTTTTCTAGGCTGTGATCTTTATGGGAACAGATTACCAGGTCTTTCTCCTGCAGAGTCTCGGGGTGGGTTCAAATGCCAGCCTTTTGCTTAGCAGCTGTGCACTTAACTATCATGCCACCAGGGCTTCTCAGGGACAATTAGCTCATGCCCAAACTAGTTGCTACTGAGTCCATTTCAAGTCATAGCAACCCTCTGTGTGCGCCAGAGTAAAACTATGCTATAAGGTTGCTGTGAGTCAGAATTGGCTCAATAATGGTAAATTTTTTGTTTTGTTTTGCCTTGTTTTGTTTTTTTGGTATAGGGTCTTTGATTGCTGGTTTTGGGGAAATATTGCCAGGCCTTTCTTCCAACATACCGCTGAATGGCCTCAAAACCTGTAGCCTTTTAGTTAGCCGCCAACTGCACACACTGCTTGCACCTCCCAGGGAGTCTTTAACAGAGGCAGAAAGAGGCAACCACCACGGGGGAGTCTCTCACCTCCCACTGGTGGTGGTAACAATGGACCATGCCCAGCATACAGTGGGTACTCAAGCAACTTGTTGATGAAGATGATGCCGGGAACACGTGACCCTTGGACCAGAGTAATGCAGCCCTGACCTTCAAGAAGCCTGCGGTCAGTTCTGGAGAACAAGATCTAAGCTTGGGCAAATGACTGAACAACCTTGTGTCTCAGTCTCCAGAGGCTGCTGTAACAAAGTACCACAGCTTAGGTGCTTTATAAGAACAGAAATTTATTCTCTCACAGGTCTGAAGTCTAGAAGTCACCTTCAAAGTGTCAGCACAGCACAGCCATGCTCTCTCTGAAGGCTCTAGGAGATGCTCCCTTGTCCCTTCTGGCTTCTGGTGGCCGCAGGCATTCCTTGGCTTGTGGTGGCATCGCTGTAGTCTCTGTGTCCATCTTTCACATGGCCATCTTCCTTCAGTGTCTGTCTTTGTGTCAGTGTCTCCCCCACCTTTTCATAAAGACACAAGTCATATAGGATTAGGTCCCACCCCAATTCAGTATGACCTCATGTTAACTGATTGCTTTTTGAAAGACATTATTTCCAAACAAGCTCACATTCACAGGTACAGACTGTAATACCCTACAAAGCAGCCTGGAAGCAAGGCCAGCCAGGATCCAGCTGAGGGGACCTTACAGAAAGTCAGCAAAACCCTATAGTGAGTTTCAGAAATTTCTACAATCTCCAGTTGAACTGTCACCTCAACGTTGTCTGCCAGGCCTTAACATCCTCATTCCACAGACGAGAAACAGGCCCAGAGAGGGAATGGGACCCCTCCAAAGTCACACAGCAGGAAGTAGGGAAGCCAGGGTACGAATCCTGGTGGGACTATGGATTGGAGTCCTAGAGAGTCTGGCCTGGGATGGCTTTCTGTAGCTGTTTCTAGCATGTTGTACAGGACCAGAGGGGTGGCTGGGAGAGTGTCCCAGGAGCAGTGGTGAGGAGAGGTGCCAAACCACCCACAGGCTGGACATGGGTGAGGAGGAATAGCTGGGGACAGGGAAAGTCAAGGCTCTCCCCTCATTGTGGAACTTTCCAGCAGGGCCCAGAATGATCAGGGGCTAGGCCATGAGCCAGAAGCAGCATTGGCTGCTTTCCTACAGTGACAGCCCCCTACTCATGGCCCCTAAAAGACAACCACCTCCTTCCTACAAGGCAGCTAACTTAGCTCTTCCTTGTCTGAGTTCCACTCTGTGGGACAGAATTTGCTATCCCCTAGTGGCCCTGTATTTCCCATTGTCTCTGCCCAGGGCCCTCTCGTCTTTCAGCTTCTCCAGGAAAAGGTGACTCACTGCCTTGTTTATTCTGCTCTCCACAGGAAATATCCAGGCTGCACCAGAGGGCCACAGGTAGTCACGGGGCAGACGACCTGGACCCACTGAGCCCCTGCACTTTGTTCATAGCTTCTACCTGGCACCAGCCCCTAAAGGGTCTCCAGATCCCACAGACATAGCCTTGGGGAAAACCAGGGCCTTGGATCAGTCCCCCAGCAGGAAGCAGACAGCCTCCCTCCATCCGTGAAGGGGAGGATGCTATGTCTGGCTCCCGTAGCCCTAGGCTGTCTGCCTCCTAGCCCTTAAGTTCCCCCAAGGGAGGATCATCCCAGGAAACAAGGCTGCTTGGTGCTCATAGTCACCCCAACTGGGGCTTAGGCTGGCAGCCTCCCCTCTTCTGCCCGGGCACCTCCGTTAAGCACGCCAGCCACTGGAGCAGGCCTGCCTACCTCCTCAGCAGGTCTCGTCTTGCCCTGATAGCCCTTCAGAGGGGCCTCTGCACACTGGTGGGCCCTGAGGACCACCTACCTGCATGATGTGCCCAGGTCCCATAGCTCCACCAACACGTTCCTAAGGACCGTGCTGACCACGTCCTATCACAGAAGTCCCCTGGGCGTGCCTGTGAGGAAGGCCAGATCTCAGCAATGCAAGTGCTGGGGGAGGTAGAAAGAAGAGGCTGAAGCAGACAAGGACTCACTGGCTCCAGGTCCATGAGCAACAGGACAGCGAACAGCCCTGTCCTTGGCCTCCAGGACAGTGGTGCTGGATCAACCCTCCCCACAAGGGATGGATGGCCCTGGGGTGGGGGCAGGAAAGCAGAGAATCTGTCATTGGTCTTGGTCTCCACTACCTGGCCCTCCGCTTCCCCTGCCCCACATTCCTCCCTTGGTAGACCCATTCCCTGGTGTCCCCGCCCGCCAGCTTTCTCCTCCTCCTTTCCAAACTTGCTCTCAGACAAAGACTGCCAGCCCGAGGCAGCCCTGAGATAAGCAGATGACTGTCTTTTCCCCAGTGGTCAGCATACTGCGGCCTCCAGAACCTTGTCCTATTCAAAGAACTGCACCATGCCCATCTGCTCTAAGCCTAGACATAACATGACACCTGCCTGCTCCATCTCTGCTGTGGGATCTTGCTTATGGACGGGGTGGGGGGAGAGGAATCTCACAGCAGGGCAGCTGGGGCAGTCTACTGAGTCACTCATTCATTCATTCATTTAGCAACTGCCCACTGGACTCTGGCTGAGTTTAGACCCATCCTAGCCACTGGGTGCTCTATGGTGAGTCTGATCTTGGCTTGCCTGCCCCTGCACAGCTCACAGGATAGGGGAGAGACCAGACTCCAAATCTCTTTCATTCCTTGACTGTCAAGTACCAGCTCAGGTCCAAACCCATTGCCATCAAGTCGATTCTGCCTCAGAGTGCCACATGTGTTACAGCAGAACCACCCCATAGTTTTCTTCACTATAACCTTTACAAAAGCAGACTCTTCTGCAGCAGTGCTAGATAGGTTCGAACCACCAACCCATGAGTTAGCAGTCAGTTGTATACCACTTTTAAGACTCTAGAATTCCATATTTGGGATCTACATCTCTCCTCCTGTGACTCTCCCATGGCTTCAGGCTCGGCTACTATCCTGCTGACATTCGTGTTTCAAAACAGAACCTTACAGTTTTCCAATCTGAGTCATCTTCATGCTGAGAAAACCAAACGCAGTAGAATCTATGCCTGCAGGGGGTCCCCGCAACAGAAGTGCCGATGTGAGAGCAGCAGCCTTGGTCCTGGGACAGGGAAGGGGGCACAGTGATGGTCACACTGACCAGGAGACTAACCATGCTCCAGCAGGTGTTGTGGTAGGTAGGCTGTCTGCAGGAGGTGGGCTCATGGCACATGCTTTCTTCAACACTCTGCCCTCTGGGGGTATCTGAGA
This sequence comes from Heterohyrax brucei, assembly GCA_028571685.1. Lineage (NCBI taxonomy): Eukaryota > Metazoa > Chordata > Mammalia > Hyracoidea > Procaviidae > Heterohyrax > Heterohyrax brucei. The sequence goes on from CM053140.1 coordinate 36,499,830, forward strand.
GGCACTCACAGCTCTGGGCCAGGTCCCAGTTGCGCAGAAGTTTCTTCTGCTGTGAAAGAGGCATCTTGGTGGCAGAAAGGGGAGCAGGGACACTGCCATCATGCCACCACCCCTTGCTGCTGCAGAGCACCAACCCAATTTGCAAGCAGGAGAGGGAGGTGCTGGGCTTTCTCAGCCTGTTATTTATCGAGTAGACTCCCAGCTTCACGGCAGCTCAAGCCACAGCCTGGCATGAATACTGATTGGAATACACCCCTTCTCATGTTCCCAGGCCTAGCGCTGCTAGAGAACTCTCCCACCAGTCTGGTAGGTGAGGGTGCAAGCCACGAGAGAGGATACTGGCAAGAGAAGAGATGTTTGAAGCAGAGAGCTGCCCAGAAAGGCTGCACACCTGTTTCTGCAGGGCCAGATGAAGTGCTGGCTCAGAGCTGACTTCTTCCAGCCCAAAGTTATATAGGATTCCCACCTTGACCCACTCTGAACCACTCTCCCAGGATTCCCAGCACCTTGGACAAGGTCTAAAGGCTGCCTCGGGGGCAGGGGAGGGTTGGGCTGCAAATACTCCTTGTCAAGTCATGCAGTTGGCATCCTCTGGGCCTCATTCTACCTTCAAGGAGCAGGGCAGGTGGGGACCTGGAGAGTGAACAGAACACAGGCAGCAGGGGGTCCCTCCTTGCAGGGGCCTGGCCCTCCACCCCCCACTTTCCCACCTCTAGGTGTGCAGCCACTGAGCAGATTTGGGCTAATTCCTGGGAGTGTCTCCTCTGCCCACAGGCCTAAACGCTGCCTAGATGGTGATTCCAACTCACTCATGGCAACCCTGTGTATATGTAGTGTAGAACAGCTCCATAGGGGTTTCAAGGCTGTGATCTTCTGGAAGCAGATCACCAGGGACCTCTGGGTGGGCTTGAACCGCTGTGCTCTCGGCTAGTAGTCAGGCGCTTTGCTGAGTGGCTGCAGAATCTTAAAGTGTTTGATTAACTCCAGGGCCAGCTTTATTTTGTTAACTTGCTGTTTCTTATTAACTTGCAATCCTTCATCTTCAGGAGGTGTTGAGGCTGGGGTCCCTGTGGGATGCAGCAGGGAGTTGAGGGCCTTGGTGACAAAGGCTAGGACGTAGAGAAGTGGCGGAGACTGGAGATAAAGCCGGAGCTCCTGAATGCCAGACTCGGGAGTAGGGGTGAGGCTGCTGACCTATATGCAGAGCCTGCCCCCCAGCAGATCCAAGTTCTCACTGCCTCAGCTACCACTGGGGCACAGGTGGCAGACATGGCAAGGGAGGGTTAAAAGGGGAAGGGAGAAGACAGCAGCAAAGGACAAGCAGGGGAGGTTGCAGAAATGGAAGAAGGCCCAGCAGAGATCCCTCCAGACCGCAATCTCCTCTTTGGCCACTGGACAGCTAAGACCAGTCCCCGGTAGTCTGAGCAGCTAGCCCGGCCCGGCCCTCGCCTGTAGCTGCTGGATAGTATTAGATCCATGTGAGGAGATTTCTGAGTTTTAGGGTAGAGCAACACACTCTTTCCCTGGTCAACTTTAGCCTCTGAGTCTAAAGAGAGGGCTACAACCTTGGGCTAGTGTGAGAGCTCTGATTGGGGACTCTGTAGTCTCAGAGGGTCCCTGTAGGGTAAGCTCTAGAGCCAGTAGCTATTGTCCATTCATTCCACAAGCAGGAGTCTCTAGGTGGTGTGAACAGCTGAGCCTTCAACTACCAGCAGAGGTGCCTTAAAAGATAGGCCTGTTAATCTGCTTCCTAAAGGTCACAGTCTAGAAAGCTCTGTGCAGCAGTTCTGCTCTGCACGGCACACATGGGGTCTCCATGATTCCAAATAGACTTGACAGCAAGCTACAGTGCTCATGCAGACGCTGCCCCTGGTACTGGGCTTATAGACGGAAGGTTCTGCCACTTAGGCCTTCCTAGTGAGAATTCAACCAAAAAAAAAATAGGTTGACAAGTATAAAAAAATAATGTCAAGTGGGGATGAGAGTTGTGAATGAAATTGAATGATAACACAGTGGGAAGTAAGGGGGAAGCTGGCTCCTTTATGCAGGGGGCAGATAGGGCCTTGCAAAGCACCCACAATGACCTTAAATGTCAGGAGGAGGAGTCTGAAAACAGGCTGAAGGCTGAGGCGCAGGCAAGGAGGCAGCGGTGATCCTGGGACCTTGAGAGAAAGAGGCCAGAGCAGACATGTGAGCAGCGAGACAGGAAAAAGACAGTTTCAGGCACACTAGGCCCTGGAGGCCACCACCCCAGGCAAGAGATAGTCTGGCAGGTCAGGGCCTTGGGACTTGGGTGTGTGGCAGCCTTGGACACTTCATACAGTGAGAGAACATCCAAAGGCTATAGCTGGGTGACGGAATCAAGGAGAAGAGCTTTGTTCCAGGTAAATGCCCTCTGGAGCTTTCTTTGGGGTCTTTCAAATATTTCTAGAAGGAAACAACAGCAGTGAGTGGGCTGGAGAGGGAATGAAGGCTGGCAAAGATGCCATGCCTTAGAGAACTGTCCTGTCACTCTGGGCAACATCGCCGTGGAGGCAGGAAGGTACTCCCAAGGCCTGTCCCAGGGTCCCCATGGTCCCTGACTGGAGAGCAAGGGGAGGGGCCACCTGGTACTGCATCCCCTCCTCAACACAGTTTCTGTTCTTCTCATGGTTACATTTCCTGCAGCCCCCAGCCCTCCACCCCACAGCTTCCTCCTGCCCATCCCCTGGTGACTGAAACCACAGAGTCAAACTGAAACCTGGAAGCCTCCAGAGACCCATGTAGGGCAGTGAAAATAAGAGTGTCAACATAGCGCTTGGCACACAGGCCACCCTGAATCGTATAGGTCTGAGATCTCACAGCAGACTCAGAGGCCGGGCAGCCTGGCAGAGCAAAACACACATGGCCTACTGGCGTTGGCCCAGGGTACCACACCAGCATTGGCCTGCTTTCTGCCTCAGCATCCTCATGTAAAATACAGACCCTCCCTCAGTGTGGGCTCACCCTCTGAGAGAACCTAGTGCAGCGTTTGGCAAAGAGGGCCTGGTAGTCAGTGTTGGTGAGCTTAGCTCTACTGCGGTCCATCCCATTTAAAGCTGTCAGCCTTGGGGGCTTGGTCTGGGACTCCCTGGGTGCAGCAAATGGTTAAGTGTTCAACTACTAGTCAAAAGCTTGATGGTTGGAACCCACCCAGACACCCAGAGACGCCTCAGGAGAAAGACCTGGCAATCTGCTTCTGAACGGTCACAGCTGTTGAAAACCCTGGGGAGCTGAATTCTACTCTGCAGACCTGGGGTCTCCATGAATTGGAACTGACTTGAGGGAAGACAGCAACAAGCCCTAGGGATCCTGTGGAAGGCTTAGTGTTGGGCTCTGAAGAGGAAAATGACATCAGAGAAGCTTCTGGCTGCAGGCAGATGGACAGTGGGTACTGCAGGGCCCAGGGCCCCTAGCTCCAGGCCTGAGGATGGCCTATGGCCCTGCCAGCTCTCAAGCAGGCATCCACAGCCCTGGTCTGGCCCTGCCCTTCTTTGCCAGGACATATATGGGGCCTGCTCACCTGAGGATGGTGTCTTTCACCGCTGCTTTCTGCCTGCATTAATGTTGCACGGACCCTTTGGGCCTCCGTGTCCTTTGGCCACCCTGGCCAGCATTGGCTGTGACACTTCAGTATTTCCTCCTCATTGGATAGTGCCTCCCCCTTCCCACCTCTGCAGGGAAAGAATGCAGGTTGTGTGCATCCTACCTGCTCAACACTCAAGTGTCCTCCACCGCTGTCTTTGCCAAGCTACCTGGAAAACGCATTGAAGTGCGTCTCCTGGTATCCTGCCCAAACCCCAAAATCAGCCTCACTTCTCCACCTGGTCCCTCCATGGCGGCTTATGTCACTGCCCCTTCCTGCCCCACCATCAGGACACAGGGCCAGGGCAGAGCCAGGGTGGCCCCAGCAAGCAGGTGGCCAGGCCAGAGCTGGGCTGTGGCCTGATGAAGATCTGCATGCTGCCTGGAAGGCCTAGGGCACTAGGGGCCTCACTGGGAACTCTCCCTGCTGCTTCCGATCAGGCTCAAGGCTCTGCAGGGCTGGGCTGGCTGCTGAGTCCAGGCCCGCAGGTGAGATACCACTGGCTCAGCTTATACCTAGAGTGGCTGCCACCATGAGTTATGGGCAGGGACCCAAGGAGAGACCTCTGTGGCTGAGGCCCTTGAGCCCTCCAACAGTGGTGGCAGAGAAGGGAGGGAGAGAGCAGAGCACACAGCCCCATGGTGGCGGAGACGGGGCTTTCCCAGTGCAGAACATCAACCCCTACGTGCTGCAGACATGCACCCGGGCAGGCTGCCTGGCCTCCTGTGCCTCAGTTTTCTCATCTGTAACACAAGGATTTCTGAAGAGGCTCTGAGATGCCATCACAAAGTCATCAGAGAGTTCTAAGGGGCTGTGTAGGGCCCCAGAAGGTCTGTCTTGGGTCGGGGAGCTTCTCTGAGGGGCACAGGCTGGGACTCAGTGAGCTACTGGTACTGGGTGTGTACCTGGCACCAAGTGTGACACATCCCGGCCTGTACCCTACAACTCACTCCATGGGGTAGATGTCATCATGCCCACATCACAGGCAATTGCAGGACTCCTGACATCCTCACACAGCAAGCCTCAGGGTCTCTCACCTACAACCTGGCAGGAAAGATGTTTCAGCTCACAGAGAGCATCGTATCCCCCAAACTGTAACCAGGCAAGAAGAGCAAGTTGCAGCTGCCATTCTGCCTCCTAAGCACAGGGGAGCCTGGTATCTGCCCATACATCCTACCGAGGGCTTCTGGTGGGAGAGGGCCAGGGTGAGGCTAGGGCCGTCCCCACAAGCAGGTGGCCAGGCCAGTGCTGAGCTGTGGCCTGGGGAGGATCCACCTGCTGCCTGGAAGGCCTACAGCACTAGGATGAGTCTGCAGCTCCAGTGTCTGATTGATTACACCGTTCAGAGTGGATGTATTTTTTAATAATCTGTTTCCAAAATTAGGCTTTCCCTGTACAGCCGCTATCAGCAGTAGATACTTGTTTTCCTTCATAGCAGCAGTTGGTGGAGGTGCTGGGCCCTGCATCCCAGGGCCCCGAGAGCCAGGGAGGGTCTGGTCCCTGTCCTCTTAGAGCTTGGGAGCCAGGGGAAAGGCAGAAAGGGAGGGTCATCATTACCTTACTCTCTTCTTGTCTTCACTTCTGTGGCTTGAGGCACAAGTGGCATCACTCAGCTCTCTGCATCTCAGTTTCCTGGGCTGTAAGACGGTGATGACTACAACTGGTTCACAGAGCTGTTCTGGGGCTGCTGTCCTTTTTTCCCTCCAGGTGGCTTTGGGAAACTGATCCCCAGTCTCAGTTTAACAGGTCCTGCTGATGCAGGATCTTAAGCACGCCCCCTTTTTTTAAATTCATGCCTGCATTGGGTAAACACAATGAAATCCTCCCAGGGGAACCTCAGGAGCCCTGGTGGCACACTGATAAAGGCACTCAAATGCTAACCAAAAAGTTGGCAGCTTAAAAGCAACAGTGGCTTCACAGGAGAAAGATGCGGCAATCTGCTTCTGTAGAGACTTACAGCCTGAGATCCCTATGGAGTCACTATGAGTTGGAATTGACTCAGTGGCAGTGGGTTTGGGCTAGTAGGACCTTGGCCCACCCGGTGTTCTGCTTTATCATTGTGGTGTATGGTTAAGTCTGTTCAGATTCATAGCAACCCTACAGCACAGTAGAACTGCCTCATAGGTTTTCCTAGGGCAGAATCTTTACAGGAGCAGATCATGCAGTCTTTTTTTCTCAGAGAGTAATTGGTAGATTTGAACCACTGACTTTCACTTAGCAGCTACATACTTAACCACTGCACCACCCAGGCTCCTTCCACCTTCTGGTAGCTTCTGAATTTCTCTACTAGCAAAGACCTTTTTGTTGTTGGAAATTCAAATCAGCGAGTTCTTTTTACAAGGATCCTGTAAATGTAAAATGTAATATTTCGCTCCAAACCACTTCCCATTTCCAGACTCCTGATATGGTCCTCCAGGGACCTGCACCCTTGACTACCATCAAGAAACACTGTGCCAGTGAATACCTATATCTTGTTGGCCTGAAAATGTCAAAGCCATCATGCTTACATTAAGTGCCACCAGTATGCCCTGCCCCATCCTAGGCTAATTCTGAGGGATGAAAGGCAATGTCAGATCAGTTTTGGCCCTCAAGCAGTCCCCTCTCTAGCTGAAGAGTTGAGAGTAAGATAGCAGCCAGCACACAAGCTGCAGACTTGGGAAAGGGAAGGATGTCATTCGAGTCATCATTCTGAATGCTGGGTCCTGAGCTAAGCTTTAGAAGATGACAGGGTTTGCGCCTGAGGTATACCAAAAGGTCCCAACTCACCTGGAACAGGTGATACCAAGAACACCAAAGACATGAGGTAAAAAGAGCCCACGAGACAGAAGGACCCATGTGAATGGGATACTGTGTCAACATGTGACTATAAGAACCAGTTGGTGCCTGGCCACCATCAAAGACAGCCACGATGGCGTACGCAGTGTTGAGTCCCTGTGGCAACATGAGAAAAGAGGGGTGCAGCTCAGGAACTCTAAGACCACATTCGATGGTCTGATGACCCAGGAGATCCCCTAGGAGCATGATCCCTAGACCTGCTGCTGCACCTGTCTAGAAAACACTACTAAGATCGACTCTTTGAACAAAAATGGACTAGACTCTGGACACAAGGTGACCCTATTGTGTGTGTACTTCACGGTTCTGTGCATTTGTAGGAGGCTGTCCTACTGGTCTCTTCCTAGATGAGAGAGGAGGGTGCAGAAGAGGGGTCGGGAGCTTGTGAGGAGGATTCAACAAGTATTAGGTGAGAGAGAGAAGTATGCTGTTGGGGGGGGGCGAGGAGAGCAGAGGGAGCCGTAGGTAGGTGAGCATGCAAAATTGACTTAGATTGTATACCTTCACTTAATCACAATACATAAATAAAAGACAGCAGGGTTTGGATTGACTGAGAGAAAGCATCCAGTGTGGAGTCAACACTTCAGAGAAAGGCCTGAAGGTGGTATTCAGTTTGGCAAAGGGGTGGCCAACAGGGCACAGATCTGTGGTCTTGTTTGCCTTCTTCGTTAATTGTGGATGAAGAGAAGCAAATCATATCCTGCCCCAAGGTTCCATAATGTGGCTAGGGGATCTCTTCTTGTTCCTGCAGGGTGGCTGGACAATACCTGCTTCTCCCCGCTCCTGGACCAACATGGGCTTTCCCTGCCATGGCCATGGTCAAGGGTAGACTCAGACTCTGAGTGTAAAGGGGAGGCTTTATACTGGATTACAGACGTTTCAGACACCTATACCATGCAGCCCCCCTCAAGAGCACACTTCTCTGGCTTCTGCAGACCCCACAGGACTTCCCTAATACTGCCCCTCACCCCTTTTGTTTCCGTGGAGAAATGCTGACTATTTTGTTTCTCTTCTCCCATTTCTTTCTGAAATTCATCTACATCAAAGTAAGATCCCTTCTGTTCAGCTTTCAACAAGGCTGTGGTGATTAAGCACTTAAATTGATTAATCAAATTTCCTGTGATGAGAACTACTGTCATTCATTAATCTGAGCGGGATTATAAATAAGAGATGGCAGATACAGGAGACAAACGTGTTGACAGATCAATGCGTCGGCCTGAATCACAAGCAGGCACCCGATTCTTGAGGGCTTTAGCTGGAGGCAGCCTGGGGACAGAGCTTCCCTAAAGACAAAATTAGACTGAGATTAAAGTTTCTCCATTTTAATAAAGAAATATGCATCCCTGAACAGGCTCCCCAGGAAGGCGAGGCTGCAGGTTTGCATACCAATGATGAGGCTGTGTTCACGGAGGTAGCGGTCATTACACCAGGAAAAAACAAGGCGACCCAGAGCAGACACCCAAGTAGTCTGATGTCAAGATAGTACTACCAGTGATAGTCAGGCTAACACTGATTTCAAGTCCAGCCACCTCAGTTTACTCATTCCCTTGCTCGTGAAATGTGGATGTGAATAGTACATACATCATAAGGTTGTGTTCAGATTGAATGAGGTAATGTCTGTAAGGCAGCTTTATTTGTTCTACAAATATTTATTGAGTTCCTACAATATGCCAGCACTATGCTTGTATTTAGAGATCTCCAACGGATGAGACATGAATGGTCTCTGCCCCCATGGAACCGATGTTCTTGGGGAGCAGGCAGATGTTAAACACGATCACGTGCTTCACTGTCCAATTCCTGTGGTGAGAAGCGCTAGGAAGAAGGACAGGGTCCTGGAGAGGTGTAAAAAACCACCGAACGTGACCTCCTGAGAAGTCAGGAAAGAGCTCAAGGAAGGCCACTGGGGCTGAGCTCTGAGGAAAGCCTAGAGCTAATTAGATGTGAAGAAGTGGCAGGGCTGGGTAGAGAAGGGCAAGAATGTTCTAGAGAGAGAAATGAGCATGAACAAAGACTCTGAAAATAGAAAAGAGCAGGACATAGAACAGGAGCCATCTGGAGCAGACGGCAAGCGAGGAGAATGGCAGACCCAGCCGAAGCTGGTAGGTAGGCAACCACCATATTCCTCAGGGCTTGTGGCCAAGGTTGAGGATTTGAACTTTCAAATAAATCAGCACTTAGTAATGGGAGCTTTGATTACGAGTGGCTCAGGGGTGGCAGAGGGATCCACCACTGAGGCACAGAAGTGGGATCCTATACAGCCCAGCTCACTGCCCCAGACTTCCCAGACCCCACATCCTCTATTGACCTTCTAGACCCAGCCACACGGGTCCCCTTTCAATTCTGGTCTTTATCACACCACTTCTCTGTGACCTCATTTGCCCAGAACACTTACCTTGATTTCTTTGCCTAATTGACTGCCACAGAACTTTAAGTTTCAACTTTACTGCTTCCCCAGCTTGGTCAAATCCCCCAACAACAGCCTCTTGGAGCACTGCTGCTCTTGTCCACAGCCCAGTCACAGATGGAATTTATATCTCAGATGTGCGTGATTATCCGATTGATGCCTGCCTCCCTGCTTGGAGAGGAAGCCCAGGAAGCAGGAGCCAGGTCTGTCTTGGTCCCATTGCCTCCTCAGCCCCAGCGTGGTGCCCGGCACATGGTAAGCCTAGTTGGAACATACTGAATCAGAGTGGCCTTCGGACCTCATAGAGAAGGGACCTATGGAGACAAGTGGATTCAAGAGTCATATGGCGCAAATTAGCATTTTCTGATGTGGCATCTGGACCACTTCAGCACGGTAACATCTACTGATCTCCTACTTGACACATGGCCCATCCATTGGCATCAGTGGGACCAGGGAGATGGATGGATAAAGGAATCATTACAACACACTGTGGTTTGTGCCAGGTAGAAGAAAGCCCAGAGCAAAGGCTAGACGGTTAAGGGGTCTTTCTGGATGGGCTGATGCCAGGTCTGGGCTTTGAAGGACACGTGGGAGTCAACAAGAAGGAAGAGTGGGGTTTCTAGGCATAGAGACCAGCATCTGCAAACCAGCCCTATCCCTCAGGTGGCTGCCCTCAGGAAAAATAAGTCCCTTTCTGTTCACCTATATCTCCCAATAAGAAACCCTGGTGGTGCAATGATGAAGCACTTGGCTGCTAACCAGCAGGCTGGCAATTTGAACCCTCCAGGCAGCTCCATAGCAGAAAAGAGGTGATCTTCTCCCATGAAGATTACAGACAAGAAAACTCTATGGGGTAGTTCAGCTCTATCATATGGGGTTGCTAATGAACTGGGATCAGTTTGATGGCCTCCAATGACAATAACAATGTACCTCCTGATGATGTCCTGTTTGGGGTTTAGTGGCAGCCTTTTACCTGCTAGTGAGATAGTAGGAAGTAGTCCCGACAGATGCCCACTCCCACCTCTGTTGGACACAGGACTGGGGTGCCATTCTTGGTCTCCCCTGGCCTCCCACACCGTCAGCAATCAGGCAGCCAGTTGAGTCCACCCCCTGGGGCTTCCGGAAAGCAGACTGAGAGTTTGTGTTGGGGTGGGGGAGGAGGAGATGCCGAAGTTCCTCTTCCTAGAGGAAACGCACCAGTGCTCGGTGAGATTAAAACTATCACTCCTTGTTGAATTGGCCTCTTCCACTGTTTCTCTAAATATTTAAAGAGCCCTTATTAAAAGAGTTACCATCTTAAAAATGTCAGCTCTTTATCTGTCATGCCCCTCCTAGGGAGTGAGAGCTCCAGGCTGTGTCCAGGCTTCCCCAGCCACGGACAGCTTCTCAAGTATGTCTTTTATCTTCTCAAGTATGTTTTTTAAATAGTGACAAAATACGTATCACTCAAATTTTTCCATTTCAGCCGCTCTTAAGCGTACCTTTCTGTGACATTATCGACATGCACCATCAGCATTTTCTATTTCCTTGAGTTTTCAGTACCCAAAACAGAATCCCAGCACTCCTTAAAGCAGTAACTCCCTGTTCCTTCTGTCCCCCATTCCTCTGTCCCCCAAACCCTATAACCACTAATCTATTTTGGTCTCTCTATGCATTTGCCTGTTTTAGGTATTCCTTGCACGTGGCATCATACAGCACTTGTCCTTTTTGAGTCTGACTTATCTCACTCGGCATCGTGTTCTCCAGGTTCATCCCTATCATAACATGTACCAGAACTTCGTTTCTCTTTCCAGCTGAATTCCTTTGCACCACTAGACCACATTTTGTTTAGTCATTCGTGTGCTGATAGACACTCAGGTTGTTTCCACCTCTGGGCTATTGTGAGTAATGCTGTACCAAACATGGCTGTACACATGGCTGATTCCTTGCTTTTCAGTCTTTGAGGTATATGCCTAGATGTGGAATAGCTGGGTCGTATGGTAAGTCTGTGTGTGTAACTTTTCCTCAAGGATGTTTTGAGGGCCTTCTGTGTGTTCAGGACGGCATCTGGGAGTTCTGCCTGGGTGTGCTGGCTTGCGGTAGTGTGTGGATGGACCCTGTGGCAGAACCAGGGACTGTGAGGAGGTGGATGGAAGTGATGTCCATTTCCACTATGTGCTTGGCCCAGCACGGAGCTCAGCTGGCTGCTTCCCTCCTCCCCAGGCCACAGGTTGAGATGTGGAAAGAGACTCTAAGGAGGGCTCGGTTTCTGCCATTGAGGAAAGGGGAGGGAAAGCAGATCCTTCAGATGCAGTGTGATCTGGCTCTGCTGGCGTGACGGGGTACAGAGGGCATGAGAGCAAGAAGCATCCAGTTCTATAGGGTGAGGCAGAGTCAGGTTAGGTCACCTCCTAAGTGATGAAACATGTGCTGAAGCATCAGCCTGAGAGATGACTGCAAGCTCACTGTCCCCCAAGCCCGTGGGAAGGAAAATCAGATGCAGAGAAGGTGGTCTGAAATCCCTGTGATATGTTCAGGGACTCACTCAACAAACACTTGAAGACCTACTCTGCCAGAAATCACACCAGATTTAGAGGAAATGTTTGACATGTTCTTGCCCCTCACAAAATCTTCGGTCTGGTAGGAGGGAAAATCAAAACAGCTCGTAATGCTAAATAAAATGCACTGTAGTAAAAGCATGTTACAGCTGCCTCTGCAGCACATAGGAGGGAGTGATTGCTCCTGTGCCTCAGGTGAGAGGTAGGAGGGATGTCTTGCAGGGGGAGAGAGAGTCAAAGCTAGGTTTTGCAGGAAACAAGCAAATTCACAAGGGGTATGGAGTAGTTTGCTGACTGGGACAGGTGTGGCATGGCGAGAAAGGGTGACAATGAACAAGGCCAGAGAAGGGACTGAAGAACTCAGTGGAAACAGGTATCAGTCTCCCAAGTGGAAGGTGTGGAGTGTGAGGGGAAAGACAGCCAGAGCCTTCTGCAGTGTTACAAACAGGCAAGGATGGAATAGAAGCCTGGCTGCTATGGAGAAGAGAACAGGATTCATTTAATGAGTTATTGTGAAAGATTCAACTGGCATGGGGATAGTGACAGACTTGGGAAAGAAGGAGAAACCCACTAGAGTTCTGGCTCGAGCACAGTCTTAAATGATTTTGTGCAAAATGAAGCCTCCCTGCCAACAACAGGGTGCTGACTGGCCAGGAGGGTGTATCCTGGAGAGTTTGAGTGCCCGAAACAGGGTGAAACTTTCCAACGTGGTCCTGGACCAAGGAAGGCTCAGCTTGGAGTAGGGGGGCCTTGTCCTACCACATTCTACGTGGTAGAAGAACGGACCACTGGACTAGAGGGTACAAGACTGTCTAACATTGAGGGGGGCCACTGAGGAGGTAGGGACTCAGCCTTGGATCACATCTTACCTCACATTAGAGAAACAGATACTTAGTTTGAATTCTTCAAGCCTTACTGGAAGACCCACCAGGTCAGCCAGCAGTTGCCTTGGGACTGGTCTGAGGTTCCCTCTTAAGTGATAAAAATCTCAACTTTCTGCTGCTACAGGTGGCCAGGGGTGGACGGAATGAGACCATGAAGTCCCAGACTCCTGCTCTCTCCTCGGGGATAGGGTTGGGGCAAGAGTCAAGATGGCATCATAGATAGTGTCCACAACCTACTGTCACCTCTGGGCATGGCCACTAATGCTTTGTGTGACCTTGGATGAGGCCATGGCTGTTGAGACCCTGCTTTCTTCATCAAAAAAATGAAGGCATTAGGCTTATCAGGAGACAATCCCAATGGTCCCTTTCAGCTGGAAACATTTTCCAACTCGACGCATCTTCCACCCACCCGCTCACCTTGCTGTCGGCAAGAGTTAAGTTTTAATGAGAAAAGAATTTCTCTCTGGAATATTGAATATAATTAAAACTCTGCTGTGAAAAAAAAAGAAAAAGAAATGCTAGCAAACACAGAGTACTAAAGGAAGTGAAAATGTTAAAACACGACCCCTATTTTCCTCTCCCTGTGACATGGATTATTAAATCGGGTTTGAAAAAGTTCCTATTAAATATTTAAATATTTCATTAAATATTCATCATCTCAAAAATTGCTTCTTAACAGATCCTTAGGTAAATATAACAATATTTGATCACAAAAACTGCTTGGCCTGACAGAGGCTCAGGAAGGGTTGAGGATCGGGCTGGGGCTTGGCTGCCTTGAGTATGGGCATTCCTGCTGGCTTGAAGGAAGTTGGGGGAGTCAGAGGCAGCCCTAGTGAGAGAGAAGACTGGATGATCTGACGTTCCCTGACAGCGTGGACGTGCCTCAGAGAGATGATATGACTTACCGAAGTCCCAAGGTTTGCAATGGTGCAGCCAAGAGCTGAACGCCAATTGGCCAGACTGTACTCTAGAAGCGCTTCTGCCCAGCTATGAAGAGGGCTGTCTCACAGACGGGGTCACCTTGTTCTTTTGACTTGAACTGGGACCACTTGGGGTGATCTTGCAGAGGCATCCTTTTGTCAGACCAGTAAACAACCCTTAAAGTCCCTTCTGGAACTGTGACAGTCTTTCTCCTGTGTTTTCCACAACTGGGCGCACTGCTCAGCCACTTCTTATATGGACATCTGGTCTTCCAGAGTGGCATGTAAATGGTTCTCTGTGGGCAGGACTTGCGGTGGAATGTTTTCCTCTGATTCCTGCCTCCCAGGGTACTGTGTTGAGGGGTGCCCCTATTCTGGGGAGGCAGAGTGCACTCCAGCGGAGTTTCCCGACCTCAGCACTATTAATACACTCGTCTGGATCCTTCTTTGTTGTAGAGAATGCCCTGTGCTTTGCAGGACACTTAGCAGCATCTTTGGTCTCTAAGACTAGATGCTGACAACTTCCCCCACCTGTCAAGGCCACAGAAATGTCTGCATACACTGCCAAATGTCCCCTAACAGTCAGAGTCACCCTAGTTGAGAACCACTGCCTGTAAGAACGGCACTTGATACACCATGCTGACTGCTGACAGGTGGAGGCTGGGAAGGGTGGATGGATGGGAGGGGAAGTTAAAGCAGGGCTGATGTGGTGGCCTTACTGACAGTCTTTGGTTGGGGGATCACTGGGCACAGCATGGGAGCAGCAGGATGACAGCTCACAGCTCCCACAGTGCATCTTCCCTGAGGGCTTCAGGACTGGTAGTTACCTCCTGGCCTGTCCCCACCATTAGTATCCCCAGTGCTGGCTCCCAACCTCACCACCAAAGAGCCCATCCCTCAGGGGCCAAGCTCAGTCTCCATCTGCACTCAGGCAAACCCTCTTTCCTAGTGCCTGCCTTCTCTGAACCTCCAGCTTGGCCTCCCGGGTCACCTAGTGGTCCCAGGCTAAGGGCTGCAGGTCTAGCTCTGTCTGATTCCAACAGAATCTCTCCAGTCTTCAGGAGCACACAGCAGATCCTCTGGCTGCCTGGTAGGCAGTCCTCAGCTGAAGAGCAAGACCTTGGATACCACCCAGGTGATTGCCCACCCAACCTGCACCCTGGATTCCCTTGTCTACCCAAGTGGTTCCCTGAGCCCATACAGCCCCCCAGCCTGCACACACTCCAATGCCTTCAGGTCAACTCTTTCCCATAGTGACCCTATAGGTCAAAGTAGAACTGCCTCATACAGTTACCAAGGAGCACCTGGTGGATTTGAACTGCTGACATTTTGGTTAGCAGATATAGCACTTAACCACTACGCCACCAGGGTTCCCATGCTACACACAGACCTCTTATTTTCCACCTCCTGCAGAGAAGGAGAAGGGTATGATGGGAGGCAATTCTGTGTCGGAAGGACCGCCATCTCCATCCTGGGCCACATTCACACCTGTATCAGGTGAGAACCATTCCTTCTCTCCCCCTTTCACATATATGAGTGTTTTGGCTCAGATTATGAGGGTCATCACTCTCAGTTTAGACCCTGGTCAGTTTGACGGAAGAGCCCCTGGCCTAATGCAGGCCCTTGATGAATCCCCAGCTGCCCCTGTTGCTGAGCCTCCCAGGAAGGTGAGCAAGCCACCACTTCTGATGCCACCTATCCTGCTCCTTCTTCTCTTGCACCAGCCTGGGCATTTGCAGAGGTGAGAGGGAACCTGTGCCGGAGGTATAACTAAGGTGTGACAGAGAGGGATGTGCCCTGAGTACCGGGTACCAACTGAGGAAGGGCATTAATGAACAGTCTGTTAGCCTTCAGAGTTTCTATTGCCAGCTCTGAGGGATCATTCAGCAATTTAAAAGTAATTGCCACAGGCATCATTTTCCATACTTAGGCTTCTGACTGTCTTCAAGCTCTAGCTCCAACCTCTTTCTTGCTGGACAAATTCTGGGGATAGGAGGAGGCCACAAAGGTAGATGAAGGGTATATGGAAGGAGGGCTCTCCAGTACCAGTTCCCGCAACTGGTACCCCTTGTAAGTGATGCTGTCCCTGGCTTCTTGTGCTTACAGGGAGGCTTCAATTCTGGCATCCATGGATTTGCAATGTTCCCTAACCTTGTGACCATCCCCAGAGAGAACCTAGCATCCTGGTGACGGCTGACAGTCCTGAGGAGGCCCTACTCTGCCTCTAGGTTGGTGACTGTTGGGAGCCAAGTGGCAGGGACATAGTGAGGGCAACAAGCATGCTTCCTGTGCAAATTTCAAGATGAATGGACATAAATGTTGTTGTTGTTAGGTGCCGTCAACATCAGTTCCAACTCACAGCAACCCTATGTACGACAGAATGCAACACTGCCTGGTCAAGTGCCAGACCCACATGTTGCAGCCACTGTGTCAATCCATCTCATTGAAGGTCTTTCTCTTTTTTGCTGACCCTCTACTTTGCCAAACATGCTATCCTTCCCCAGGGACTGGTCCCTCCTGACAATGTGTCCAAAGTATGTGAGATATAGTCTTGTTATCCTTGCTTCTGGGGAGCACTCTAGTTTTACTTCCTCCAAAACAGACTTAATTGTTCTCTTGGCAGTCCATCACACAGTATTCCCCAACACTACAATTCAAAGGCATTAGTTTTTCTTCTGTCTTCCTTAATCATTGTCCTTCTTTCACATGCATATGATGCAAGTGAAAACACCATGGTTTAGGATCAGGCACGCTTTAGCCTTCAAGGTGACATTTTTGCTATTCAGCACTTTAAACAGGTCTTTTGCAGCACATTTTCCCAGTACAATGCGTCTTTTGATTTCTTGACTGCTGCTTCCATGGGCATTGATTGCAGATCCAAGTAAAATGAAGTGCTTGACAACCTCAATCTTGTCTCTGTTCTTCTTGATGTTGCTTATTGGGCCAGTTGTGAGGACTTTTGTTTTCTGGATGTTGAGGTACAACCCATACTGAAGGCTGTGGTCTTTGGTTTTCATCAGTATGTGTTTCAAATCCTCTTCACTTCTAGTAAGCAAGGTTGTGTTATCTGCATAACACATGTTGCTAAGGAGTCTTCGTCCAGTCCTGATGCCCCATTCTTCTTCATATAGTTTAGCTTCTTAGATTATTTGCTTCATATAGTCCAGATTGAATAGGTATGGTGAAAGGACACACCCTGGCACACTTCTTTCCTGACTTTAAACCATGCAGTGTCACCTTATTCTATTCACACGATTGCCTCTTGATCCGTGTACAGATTCCTCATGAGCACAAGTAAGTGTTCTGCAATTCCCATTCTCTGTATCCGTAAGTTGTTAAGATCCACACAATCAAATACCTTTGCACAGTCAATAAAACACAAGTAAACATCTTTTTGGTATTCTTTGCTTTCAGCCAAGATCCAACTGACATCAGCAATGATAACCCTGGTTCCATGTCTTCTGAATCTGGCCTGAATTTCTGGCAGTGCTCTCTCAGCGTACTGCTGCAGCCACTTTTGAATGATCTTTAGCAAAATTTTACTTGTCTGTGATATCTGTGATAGCCAAGCCAAGTGCCGTCGAGTCGGATCCGACTCATGGCGACCCTGATATTGTTCCGTAATTTCCACACTCAATTGGATCACCTTTCTTGGAAATAGGCATAAATATGGATCTCTTCCAGTCAGGTGGCCAGATAACTGTCTTCCAAATTTCTTGGCATAGATGAGTAAACACTTCCAGTGCTGCATCTATTTTTTGAAACATCTCAGTTGATATTCCATCAGTTCCTGGAGCCTTCTTTTTCACCCATACCTTCAGTAGAGCTTCAACTTTTTCCTTCAGTACCATCGGTTCCTGATCATATGCCACCTCCTGAAATGGTCGAATGTTCACCAGTTCTTTTTGGTAGAATGACTCTGTGTATTCCTTGTTGTTAGATGCCATCAAGTTGATTCCAACCCATAGTAACGCCATACACAACATGCCCATAATCATTGTTATGCTTAAGCCACTGTTGCAGCCACCATGCGAGTCCATCTTGATGAGGGTCTTCCTCTTCTTCAGTGACCCTCTACTTTACCAAGCATGGTGTCCTTCTCCAGGGACTAGTCCCTCCCAATAACACATGTGAGAAGAAGTCTTATAGTCCTTGCTTCACCAACAAAAAGTAGAAACTGAGTATGCCAGCTATCTGTGTGCATTTCCCATACAGCCTGCATCCTAGGCGTTGGGCAGGCTGACAGGCGTGCTCCATGGATGCCCAGGTGGGCCACACAGCATGAGAGGACCAGTGAATCATCCAGGCAGACACTGGGAGCCTCGGCAGCAGACAGCAGTGCTGAGAAGTGGGTACAGGCTTTCTCGCCAGCTCAACTCCTATGATTTGGTCTTGGCTGTATCACTGGACAGTGTGGTGTCGTCCCCCCTGACAAAGTCACCCATTATAGTCTGCACCCTGGCCCTCCACTAGTGATGCCACTGGAACCTAGGAATGTCTTTCTATGCCTTGTCTGATACTCCCTTGGACTTGCTCTCAGGGCAAACTACCACCCCACTTGCCAGTCCCGCATCAATCCCTTTATTTGGGCCAGCCTCAGCTTTCCCACTTAGAACTTGTGAACATTTGAATCCTCTCTCACACCTACTGCCTGGTGAGAAAAGCCTTTAACACTGCTCTTGGCTATGAGGAGGGACTTTGGAGTGATAGGTCTGGGTTTGAGTTCTGAAGCCTTTGATGCCACACTTGGCAGTAGGAAGATGAGGCTTTGGGCTAAGACAGAGCAGCGGGTCTGGGTTTGAGTTCTGGTCCTCGCATGAGCTCAGGTGGCCCTGATGAGGTTATGTTCCCTTCAGGACTGGTGTTCTCCTATGGAGACAGAGCTGATGGTGATGCCCTGCTGACCAGTTGAGTGGGTCATGGGCTGAGGCTTTGAGTCATCATCTGGTAGCCCAAGGCTGAATGCCTGTTAAACTGCGGCAAGTCCTGGGCCTCTCTGTGGCTTAGATCCTTCATCTGTGCACTAAAAATCAAACCCATTGCCATAAAGTTGAGTGGATATGATAAGCAGGAACAGTTTCTTTCAGTTTGGCCTCCTGCTGATAATTTGTATTTCTGCCCCAAAACCCAAACCCACTGCATCAATTTTGACACATCGTGACCCTGCAGTACAAAGTACAACTGCCTCGTAGGGTTTCCAAGGAGTGACTAGCAGATGCACCAGGGTTTACACCACCAGGGTTTATATCCCAGATACACTGAATTAGAATCTCCAGTTTAACAAGAACCCCAGGTAGATTCTAATTTAGCATATGAGTCAGACCCGACTCGACGGCAGTGGGTGGGATGTCATTGTTCAGTGTCATCAGATTGCTTCCAACTCATAGTGACTCTGTGTACAACAAAACTGAGACACTGCCTGCTCCTTCCTCCCAGTCATTGCTATGTTTGAGCCCGTGGGTGCAACTGAAGTGGTAGAAATACAAATTCTCAGTAGGCAGTCAAACTGGAAAGAACCTGTCTGAAGTCCTAATGATAAGTCCTTCCTTAAAGGGTCTTTACAAGGATGCAGAGAGATAATGTAGGGTACGCAGCCAGCACTGGCAACCATCCCTTAGGTAAGAGTGGCCACAGGACACACACAAAAACCCTGTGAGACCACATGGGTAGATGAGCTTACACATGGAACCCGGACAGTGTGGCGTCATGCAGGGATTCTGTTGTCCTCCAGTGACAAAGCCATAGCAGGGCCCTGCTTCCTCTGCCCACCTCCAGGGTGGTGGGAGGGAAGCAAGAGAGGCCCGCGCTGGCCTTGTAAGCAGTGCAGATGCTGAACTAGAGACAGGTGGGATTGAATTACCCACAGGTGCCCGGGGCTGCACGCCCTTCCGCCGCACCACTCTGCCTGCAAGATTCAATCCGGCCCCGTGCAGGTTAGCAGCATATTGGATTCCGACAAGTCATATTTTAAAGCTGCCGAAGAGTTGCAGGCGACAGAAAACCTGTTTCTTTCCCGTTTTAGACATCCAGGAAATTTGTACCACACACAGCCTGCATGTCATTACACACTTTAAAATACTGCATTCTCGCTTCCCAGAGCCTGCAGATCCATCACCAGGTAGAGGATGCACGGCCAAGTGGAAGAGCTGTTCAGTGCAGCCTGGAGAGAGCAGCTAATGTGGGGGCCTGTGTCACCCCTTTAGGAATGAAACCCCAGCCCCACCCAGGAGGTTGGCTTCCTGGAGACCACCGGGTGATCTGTTATTTCCCAGGGGAGGTGGTAAAGGCACTTCTCAGAGAAGCAGGTGTAATTACAGAGGCCCGGCCAGGCACTGTGTTAATGGATGCAGGAACACTGCTAGACTTAAACACCCGTTGCACTGAGTACTGCAGGCCGCCACGTGGGCTCCAGCCCCTGCTCCAGAGGCCCAGCCTGCCTGCCTCGTCCATTAACCACCAAGCCAGGCTTTGTATCTCCATCCCAGCTCTGGTTAAGAACTGTTTGCATTACGTGCTTGTCTGCAGATTGCTCCTGTTACCAGGGAACTGCTCAGAACCCATGGAGATGGGTTTGGAAAGTGGATTTTGAGTTCCAGATCTTGCATGCAGAGCAGCCGCCGAGATAACTGGCAGCCCCCACCAGCTGCTGGGGCCCCCTACTCCCTTGACACCTGGTAGCTACTGGTACTGCCCAGGCACCACCAAGGAGGGCTTGGTCTCAGCTCTGGGGCTGCGGAGAAGAGTAAGACCCAACCCTGCCCTCGGAAGTATGCCATCTCTCTTGAACAGCCTTTCCTCATTCTGTCCTTGGTCTGGGGAACATTTCCAGAACATTTGGTGTGTGTCATGTGCTGTGCAGGAAGACAGAGAAGAGCCAGACCTCCCTGGAAAGCTTTCAGTGAGGAGGGAGACCTTCATCTGTCTTGTCCCTGAGCGTGTTCTCTGTGGCAGGCTCTATGCAAGGTTTAGGGTAGAGAGTTATGTCAGGCACAGTCTCTGCCAAAAAGCTCCAGAAGACTCCAGTTGCCACCAGCCCATGCAGAACTGCCCCTGGTCCCTGCTGTCTCCTCAAGCTCTCCTTGGTTCCTTCAAGCAATGCATTATCAAGTCCCTCCTGAGGACAGCAGTGGTTCAGTGGTAGACATCTGCCCTTCCATGAAGGAGACCCCGGTTCAATTCCCCACCAATATACCTTCTGTGCAGCCACCACCTCTTTGTCTAGTGAGGGCTTGCCTGTTGCTGTGATGCTGAACAGGTTCCGGTGGAGCTTTCAGACTAAGGTGGACTGGGAGAAAAGACCTGATGATCTACTTATGAAAAGCAATCAGTGAAAATCCAGTGCTCACGAGAGCCCATTCTGCAACAGATCCTGGGGTGGCAAGGGACCAAGCAGCATTTTGTTCTGTTGTGCTTGAGATCGCTATGAGTTGGCAGCCAGCTTGATGGCAGCTAACAACAACCTCTATGCCAGGTGACGTGCCAGACACGTGGACTCAGGACAGAGTAAGCAGGGGGAATGGAAGGCCAAGTTCATGCCCCTGAGAGGTGCACAATCTCACGGACATTCAGACAGTGAATATATAGGGCAGACGCTGAGATTTGGATGCCAGGCTTCCTAGGCAGGAAGCCAGGACAGGAAGCAAAGCCAATCCCCAGCTCCAAGATCGTGAGTCCTGAGGGCAGAGTCTGCTGCACCTTGTTCCCTGTTGGATTCCCGGGGCCTTGAATAGGGTCCAGCAGGTAATAGGGGCCCATCTATCTATGTGGGTTTCTGGGTAGACCCATTTCTCCTGCATCCTTCTGGCTTTCTCTATAGGCACCTCTTGGCCTCCCAGCAGTGGGTGCAGTGCTGAGGCAGCTCATCCAGGATGCAGGGCCAACGAGGGTCTCTCTGGCCAGGGAGGTCTGGAGCCTGGGCAGAGATGATAAGGCCTTGCCAGGTCTTGGCAGTGCAGTAGAGAGGAGCTGTACTGGGGACACCAACAGACAGGGTCTCGCAGGCTTTTGGTGGAAGACTATATGGAGCTTCAGGGTGGTAGTGGCACTGCAGAAGTGCCCTGGGGCCAACTCACCTTTGCCCTGTTGCTGGGGACTCCTGGTGCTGGACCAGTGGACTACAGCTATTAGCCTGGGGCTGGGGGCCGTGCTCTGGTAGGCAGGTGGTCCAGTCGGGCCCCTCTTTCCTCCAGGGTAGAGGGCATCCCTTGAAGAACTGACTTTGGAGCAGAAATGAGGGTCTTGGAGCAGCAGATAGAAGACCCCCAACCCCGACAGAGGGAAGGAGAGAGCAGACAGGAGGCTCCCTCTCACTAGGACCAGCCGCAGGGTCTTGGGCCCTCCACCTCACACCTGCCAGCTGGCCCCGACAGCCAGGCCAGGCAGGAGTATATCCACTGCAGCTGGCTCACAGCTGCCTGCTGGGATGGGATTTGTTCAGTAAAGGTTGGGTCAGTTGGCCTGATGGAAAGCTGAGGACTTTGACAGGAAAACCTGAACAGAATCCAGGAAGAGCTGACTTTTTATCCATAGGAAGTTCTCCGCAGGAATTCAGGAGGAGGAGGATTTCAGAGCTCATGTTCCCCCGGGGAGTTTCTGATGCTTCTCTTTTTCCATTTCCATTTTGGCAAGGCTCCAGGAGTCCTAGGCAGCTGCAGATTATTTTAAACCCTGGCTACCTGAGGAAGCTCCAAACACAGGCAAGGGTGGGTGACCAGCCCCTCTCCCCTCACTGCTGCAGCGGGAGCCAGCTGTCTGGGCCATCAAGGAGGTACTGTTTTCGTCACAGTGTGAGGGGTAAGGGGCAGCAAATAAGAACATACCCCCTTGAAACATCATCGTCAGATTCTATGATGAAAGTGTATCTGGAGAAACTGGGGAAGCTTGTATCTACTGAAGGCCTACTATGTGCCAGTTGTTGAAAACAGATTGTCACTTAAAACTGGACACAGTCAAGTTGACTCCAACTCATGGTGACCCCACGAATGTCAGAGCAGAGCTGTGCTCCGTGAGGTTTTCCACAGCTGGGATTGTTCAGAGGTAGATTGCCAGGGCCTTCTTCTGATGCACTTCTGGATAGACTCAAACCACTGACTTGTCAGTTACTGGCCAAGCTTGTTAAGCATTTGCAACTCCCAGGGTCCTTTGGGTGTTACTTAGTCCTTGTTTAATCCAACTAACCTGTGAGACTGGGCTGACCACCGTCTCGCGCTAAGGAGGAAACCAGTCCTATGAAACAAGGGAACAGTCATGCCCAGAGTTGTCAGTGCTCCTACGATGTGAAAGAGAATTCTAAACTCAGATCTGGCTCCATCGCCCGTCTGTGCCGACCCGACGCACACCCTTGCTCCCCATCCAAGGAGGCCAACATTAGATGCATGGGATCAGATTTCTCTGCCTGATCTGAAAGGATCCTTCCAGGTTAGGTATGTTGTGTCTGTTCGTCCCACTGAACTCTGTCCTCCAGGGCCTTCTCAGGGCTGGTTAGCAATGCCTACAGAGCAAGCAGAAGGCTTCGGCCAAGCTGGGTCCCAGGCAACATGGCTCTCTGAGGCCTATTGCTCCTCCTCCTGAGAAACCATAGCTCCTCAGAGCTCTGCTTTCAAAGGAGGGCAGCTTCCACTGCAAGGTCACACAGCCCTTTCCTGCTAAACAGCAGACACCTCTTTTCGTAGTTTATTATTTGAGCTTTACCGTTGTTGTTAGACAGCGGTCTTGGTGGTACAGTGGGTGAGTGCTCATCTGCTAACTGGAAGCTCTCTAGCTGCTCTGCAGAGAAAGATGCAGCAGTCTGCTTCAGCAAGGATTACAGCCTTGGAAACGCTATGGGCCGTTTCTACTCTGTCCTACAGGGTCGCTGTGAGTTGGCATCCACTGGATGGCAGTGAGTATGGTTTGGGTTAGGTATCATGATTATAGATCCCCGGGGTTGTGCAAACAGTTTGCACTCATTTACCAGGCAAAAGTTGGTGACTCAGACCCACCCACCATGGATGAAAAGTCCTGGCAATCTGTTTCTGTGAAGATTACAGCCAAGAAAACCTTAAAACAGTTCTGCTCTGTAACACGTGGCGCTGCCATGAGTCAGAACCAGTTCAGCAGCCAGTGGGTTTTGTTTGGGTTTGCTGGGATCAGAGGTCAGTAGTGGGTCAGTGATAGAATTCTCATCTTCCATGGCAGACCCGACTCATGAGTCGGATCCAACTCGACGGCACTTGGCTTGGCTCCATGGCAGACCCAGGTTCCGCTCCTGGCCAGTGTATCTCATATCCAGCCCCCACCCATTTTCAGTGGAAGCTTGTGTGCTGCTAGGATCCTGAGCACATTTCAGTGGAGCTTCTAGACTAAGAAGGACTAGGAAGAAAGGCCTGGTTATCTAGTTCTGAAAATCAGCCAGTGAAAACTCTACAGATCACAGTGGTCTCATCTGCAGTCCATCATGGAGACGGCACAGGTCCAGGCAGTGTTTCGTTCTATTGTGCATGGGATTGCCATTAGCTGGGGGCCAAGCTGATGGCAACTAACAACAGCAATTATTGTTATTCCCATTTTGCAGATGAGGAAACTGAGGCTCAGCGGGTCTGAGCAATTTAGCTAAGGTTCATACAGCTAATGAATGACACCCAGAGCTTCCAGAGGATCAGGTGGGCTAGGGCACTTGAGGACCCCAAGGCAGCCTGGCTGGGAGGAAGGTATTCCTAGATGTTGCCAGTATGTCTGGGAATACCTTTATTTCTAGGGTCAGGGGTTGCTAAGAAGATTCTGTTCAGTGCTTCCGTAAGGCCAGGCAACTTGCTGCCGACCCTCAGGTCCTTCTGCTGGACTTAGCACATTTGTGTGATTGTGTTGTATGTGTGTACAGCACATACATGCATGTGCATGTGTGTGTGTGTGTGTGTGAGTGTGTGTGTGACACTGGCCCCAGATCAATTCCCTGATGCTGCTGGGTGCTCCCCTCACAGGAGGGCTCTGCCCAACTGCCCTCTCCCTTTTGTAGAGATGTTTTCGTGAACTTCAGAAAAAATCGGGAAAAGGCCGATTCCCTCTGTCCAGCCCATTAATTCTGCATGCTCAGGCCCGAATTAACCTTGGCAAGCCTTGGAGAGGAGAGAGTAATTCTAACCTTAAAAATCTGCTGATTAAAGCTGGTTTCAGGAATTCGATTTCACTTAATGTCTTGGCAGGGAGCCCAGCTTCGCATTAACATAGCCACAGACTTGGCCCTGGCACTTCCCTCCACCCTCTCAATAAACAAAGCCCCGTGGCTGATTTTAAGCAAAAATTCCTCTCCCAGATTCCTACACTGTGAGGCTGGGGTGCCTGGGTGGACGGCCCTGAGGCCAGGATCCCAACAGGCTCTGGAGCAGAGTAGAAATTGCTGTCAGAAATTCCAGGCAGCAGCAGCCTGGCACCAAGCCACTGGGCAGGAGTGAGACAGCAGGGCTGACTCCCATCTGGGCATGCTCTTTGAACTCCACACTGTCTGGATCTGGAATGTCTTTTGGAGGGACTTAGCAGCAGGCTCCTGGTGTCCGCCACACCCTGCTGCCAGCCTTGTCTTCCCCTCTGGGAACAGGAGGCTGAGGTATGGTGACTGATGGACAGGGCAGACAGGGTACCTGGGAAGGCACACCAAGCTTGCAGCACCAAAAGACGCAGCACCAAAAGACACAGCCCCTGGCTCCTTGTCCCCATGATTTGTCATCTCTGAGGCTAAAATGTGCAAGACCCTATGAGGTATGTCAGCCTCAATGCGCCCTGTTGGCAGTGGGGATCTGAGTGTGAGAGTCAATTTCCCTGCCACAGAATGCTCAGTAGTTAGTGCAGGCATGCCTGGTGAATGAGGGACGGTCTTCATCACCATTAGCAGAAGGCAAGGAGGGGAGGGAGACTGACGAGAGGAAGGACGAAGGAAGGATGCAGAGGTGGAAGGGTGGAAGGGTGAAGAGAAGGGAGAAATGAAAAAGGGGAGGAAGGAAGGAATAGAGAGAAGGAGACAGGGAGGGAGAACGGAAGGAAGGCAGACAGAAAGGGAAAGATAGATGGAAGAAAGAAACACAGAGGGAGGGGAGGCAGGAAGAATGAAGGGTAGTTAGAAGAAAGAAGGATGGCTAGATCAAAGGAAGGAACAGAAGGAGGGAGGAAAGAAGGAAAAGGAGAGGTCCACCAGCAGTTGGTGCTCTGGTCATCTAGTGCTGCTGTAACAGAAATAAAATTCCCACAAGCGGTCAGTTTTAACAAAGAAAAATGTGTTTCTTCCCAGTGAAGTAGGATAAAGTCCAAATTCAAGGTGTCAGCTCCAGGGGAAGACTTTCTCTGTTGGCTCTGGAGGAAAAAGTTCTTGTTAATCTTGCCCTGGACTGGGAGCTTCTCAGGCACAGGGACCCCAAGTCCAAAGGGCGGGCTCTGCTCCCAGTGCTTCTTTCCCAGTGGTATGAGGCCTTCAGCTCTCCACTTGTTTCTCTTTCCTTTTATCTCCCAAGAGACTGGCTCAAGACACCATATAATGTTGTAGACCGAGTCCTGCCTCAGCTGCCCACTTTCTCTCATGAACATCGTAGAGGTAGGATTTACAGCATGTGGGAAGATCACACAGCACCAAGTATTGTGGCCCAGCCACCCTGGCACACACATTTTGGGGCGAACACAGTGCAGTCTGTGACAGTTGGCACGATCGCTCCCACAATGGCAGGGTCCCAAGGAGCCAAGTCTCAGCTGGACACTTGGATGAGAGAAGACATGTCACGTTATTTATGTATTATTTATGTCCAGTACTCTTAGGAAGGATTTGAGTTATAAACAGCACAGATAAACTGAAATCAGCTACAAGCACAAGAACCTGAAGGCAGGGTTCATGAAGGTGGCCAAAAGCACAGTGAACCAGAACACAGACACGAGTGGGCTCGGGGGGCCCTGCTGCTGACCCCTGCTAGGCTGAGTGAGGAGAAGGGAAGAGCGAAGTTGGGACAGGTGCGCCTACCTCGGGTTAGGGGGTTATGTGGAGGGGACAGCTCATGCCAGAAAGTGTTTCAGGGTCCAGAAGTGGCAGATCCTCCCACACCTGCAAGACCAAGAAGGTGTTGGGCAGACCTGCCCAGGAGAGGGATGGTGGGAGTGTTAGGAAGGAAAGGAGCCCAGGTAGACACAGCTCAGGGTGCCACGAGGGCAGGAAGTGGCAGGTGAGGGTACCCATCTCTCCCTGATCTCTGGAACAGAGCCAGCAACCAGAGACCAGGACACCACCTGCCCTTCCATCCTCCTGGTCTTCTCCAGATGGAGATTCATGACCTGAAACCCTCTGTAAATCTAAATTTACCTTATTATCAATTTTTAGCTATTATTCCATTTTATTCCCACTAATTTATTAATCCTGGAACTCCCCAAAAACAATAAAACAGAAGCTCCAGGGATTTTATTTACATCTTTAAACATGATTTTTATGCCTTTTTATCTAAAAATTCATTTAATGTTTATTGCCCTCCTCACTCACGCTATCATTAGGCTGCCAGGCAACCGGATTTAGCTTCTCTTCAGGCTGTGCCCACCCTTGGGAGGGATACCGGGTGAGCCCAACAGAGTGCTGGGGGACAGAGAAGGTGCCTCCTTGGGACCTGGACTCTGCAGAGTTTGATGCTCCATGTGGTCCTGGGGCAGGACTACCCCCGCTCCCCACTGGAAAAGAGGACGAGCAGGAAGGGGCCATTCTGCAACTTAATACTTACTTGAGCTGGTCATTTCCTCTCCAAGTCCTTCTCCAACTCCCAAAGGGACCCACAGCTATAAGAATGATCTAGAATGTTGTTGGTTCAGATGTTGCAGCACCCTCAGCTTGAGACCTGAGCACCCCTCTCTCCGTGATCCATGCGGAGTTTCCCAATCCTCACCCAGACTCTGGGCCATGAGCCTGGTCGGGGCGAACAGAGACTCATCCATCCTCCCAAGTCTACTGCCCACCTGCTCTACCAGCCTCCTGGAGCCTGGGTCTACAGCACCCTTTCGTCTTGCCCCTGGTGCTCTCCTCTCCCATACATCCCACCTTCTAGGCTTCCTGCAGTGTCTCCAGAGCCAGGGGCCCACCTTCCTTGGGGGTGGGGCATGTGGTGCAGTGTCTTAGCCTGCTTTGCTGGCCACACTCCTCTGTTCTCACTGATGCACGCAGCTGCCTTCTCTGAATCAGGAAGGCCCATGCTACTCAGCCCTGTGAAGTGTGTTGCCGCAGGTGGTTTCCTTATGTGCCTGGAAGTCCTGCAGCACTAAGGACCCTCCCTGCACCACCAGGTTGGCCTGCTCAGCCCCAGTGTCCCTCCAGTGTGCTCACTAGACCTGTCCCAGTGAAATAGGGTCACCTCTTGAGGGCAGGGGCCACAGGCTTTGGTGGCAGAGGAACCCTATCTCAGATTCTGGCTCTGACAGACCATGTGACCTTGACCAAGGAATCTCTGAACCTCAGTTTCCACATCTGCAGATAAGGATCATGCTATCCATTCTTAAAAGGTGGCATATCCTCCCCTTCCCTGACTTCTGGGTCACCTACAGCACCCAGTAGAGGGGACACTCACTGAAATGGCAGATTCAACTTATAAAAGGGCAGTGGTCCCATAGGCTGAGGGATGGCTATTCTACCACAAAGGAGAAATTTCCCTGGAGCTCTGGAGAATGAACCTTGGAGAGACTGGCCATCCTTGCAGGGGGACCCACCCAACAAGCTGTAGTGCTGGGGATTGTTTCCAGAAGGTTTTGTCCTGTGGGACAGCCCTGAGCCTGGACTGTGATGGCATCTGCCTATGTAACCCAAAGGTGGCATGGCTAGAAGACAGCCTCCCTCTGGTCCCTGGCCTCAGTCCTCCAGCCTGGCTATGGGAAAAACTATCTCAGATGCACATAGTAGTCTGGGCTGGAGCCTTTGGTCAATGACGATCTAATATTCCAAATCTCTGCTGTCACCCAACCCTGGAAGCCAAATCAGATTACAATCCATTTAGCTCAAACTAATTTTAAAGCAATTCACTATTTAACAAGTTCTGAGGCCCAGTGACTTTGCAGGCAGCATGCGAATTGAATCATTTGGTCCAATCTTAGATTAATACTAGCTAAATCCTTCAGCTAGGGCAATCGTGGAAGCAGCCTCAGGACTTCATTCCTTCGTCTTCGATGAAGGCAGGGCTGCAAAGACCTGGTTTCCTGCACTGGTGGAGTTGTCTGGATGAGGCTATGGCAAGTGGTGTGCTGAGGAGAACAGAGCAAGGGCCTTGGAGTCAGACAGGCTGGGTTTGAAGCCTTCTCCTGGCTCTTTCAGGCCATGTGGCCATGGACACTATTTTAGTCAGCTAGGACTGCTCTAACAGAAATACCACAGAGTGGATGGTTTTAACCAAGGAAAGTTTATTCTTACATAGTCTGGTAGGCTGCAAGTCCATATTCAGGGTGTCTGCTCCAGGGGAAGGCTTTCCCCTTGTCGGCTCTGGAGGAAAGTCCCGTATTGCATCAGTCTTTGTCCAGAGAGCATCTTGGCACGGGAACCTCAGGTCTGAAGGACACACTCTTCTTCCGGTGCTGCTTTCTTGGTGGTATGAGGTTCCCAATTCTCTGCCTGTTTCTCTGTCCTTTTGTCTCTTGTAGGATGAAAGGATTAAGGGCGGGGAAAGCTATACTCCAGGGAAACTCCCTTTGCAGTGGAGCAGGGAGGTGATCCTATGAAGGGATTTAAGGTCCCACCCTAGTCCTTTAAATCATAAAATGGAACACAATCACCAAGCATTGGGAATCATGGCCCAGCCACATGGCTACACATAGTTTGGGGGGACACAATTCAATCCATGACAGTCACATTGCTCCCTTCCTGGAGGCCTCTGTGCAGGATGACACACAGCTGCAGCAGGAGAGGCAAGAGAAACCCACGACATGGGCCCCTTGCCCTCATGTGAGAGTACTCCAGCACCTTCCAAGATCTGCTTTGGCTTTCTGAGGGCCCCAGGCAGCAGCAGTACTGCTGAGGTCTATTGCTGCCCCTTGCTGGGCAACTACTGGTTTGGGGAGATCTGGAAGATGCTGGAGGGTTTTCACTTCACCAGCTGTTTGAAGAACACCTGCTTCTTCACGAGATGTCACAGCTGAGCAAGTTCCCATTCTGAGAACTCTATAGCTCTGCCCTTGGTAATTAGGTAGACAGAAAGGTGATCTATAAATAGGTGGATGGATGAATGGATGGATGGCTAGATAGATATCAAGTTGACTCTGACTCATGGCAACCCATGAACAACACAACAAACTCTTGCCCAGTCCTGCATTATCCTTATCATATCTGAGTCCATCATTGTGGCCATTGTGCCAGTCCCCGTCACCAAGGGTTTTCCTAACCCTTGCTGACCCTCTGCTTCTCCACACGTGATGTTCTCCTCCAGCAACTCATCTCACCTGGTGATGAGTCTAAAGAAAGCGACTCAGACAATGTTGTCTTGTGATCCAGAGGCTTTTCATTTGCTAATTTTCGGAACTAGATCACCAGGCCTTTCTTCCTAGTCTAACTCAGTCTGAAAGCTCTGCTGAAACCCTGTCCACCATGAGTGACTGCTGGTACTTGAAATAGCAATTTATAGCTTCCAGCATCATGGCAACATGAAAGCCACCACTATAAGACAAACTGACAGACAGATGAGTAGTGGCTGCTTTGATAGAGTTTAACTATTCTGACTGTGTGGTGCCCTCACTTTCCAGACAACTGGAAAACTACTCCAGTGCCTTCTGGTCCCATGGGTCATCCGAGGACTGGGATCATGACCCAGACAGGTTACCACCCCTCCCTGATATCTCTACCCTAAATCTAGAAGAGAGGGGCTTTCTCGTCTCTTGTGTCGCAGCTAGCATGATGGGACTTTGGGATGCTACATACCACATACAAACAGCCCAACTGTAGCAGCAGAGAATAAAGAAGAAGAGCATATAGAAGTGAGGAAAAGAGACAGCAGGGCAGGGCAGGGCAGGGGGCAGAGAGGAAGGAGGAAGATGCTGGGGTCAGATCCTGGGTCCCGGTCCTGCAACTGCGTTTATTCCTACAACTCTCAGAACTCCCAGAGTCCTTCCAGGGAATCATTTCTTCAGCACAGAGTCTGGACTAGTGCGGAAGGGTAGACTCTGAAAAATCACAGGACCTTTGCTTCAAGTACAAGACCATCTACCAACTGTCCACCATTATCCCGGGGGGATACACTCAGAACCATGTGTGGGTCCACAGGCCCAATGCACAACCCGTGTCCTGTGCAGAGAAATCAAAGGAGCTGACGGGAGGGCTGGGACAGGTCTTGGCACCGCTACCCATGCCCGTCGTCTGCTTCAAAGATCTTTCCACTCACCCGGGTAAGCCTTTCCTACCTGTTGCGCACGTGGCCAATTCCTGCTGTTGTTTGTTGTTGTTGTTGTGGCTAGTTTCATTGAGTCACTCCCCGATCACAGCGCCCCAGTGCACAATGGATCAAAATGTTCCCTGGTCCTGTGCCATCCCTGCAATGGGTTGTGAATGAGACCATGGTGATTCAGGGGGCGTTTCTTAGCTTATTTTTCTCTGGGAAAAAAATTTCCAGGCCTTTCTTCCTAGTCGCTGATAGTCTGGAAGCTCCACTGAAGCACAGCATCACAGCAATCCGCCAGCCTTCACTGACAGATGGCTGTGCTGCAAGTGCCCTGGCTAGGAATCAAACCCAGGTCTCCTACATGGAGAGGCGAGAATTCTATTCCTACACCACCAATACCTCGTGGCTGACTCCTACTCACTTTTTGTGGTTTACCTGAAATGTCACTTCTTCTCAGGTGACTTTCCTGACTTTTAGTGTGATAAATGGACTCTTTCCTCCTCCTCTGAGCTACTTTGTGCTCTCTCTTGACTGAGCGTGTTGCCCTTAGCACAGGGGCTGTTCTGATTTGGTTTTGTTTGCTTGGCTCTGTCTCTCCCACAAGACTGGGGATCCTGAGGGCTGGTGCTCAGACTGGGTCTCCTCTGTGCAAGAGGGGGCTGAGGCTCTGTCACTTCTGTGCATGGCAGGACTTGGGCTTGGACACATCTGTGAAGGGTGGGGCTCAGGCCCTGTCACCTCCATACTGGTCAGGCCCTGAGCAGACAGGGCTAAAAATTATTTAGAGGAAAACTAAGTTTAAGCCTCTCCTTTTACATCGGAGCCAAGGCTCAGCCCAGCCCAGCCCAGCCCACTCAAGATGCTCCTCCTTTGGGGAGCCTGGTTGCCCCGGATCTAACCCTAGCCTACCTCTCACTGGCCCCTGCCCAGAATATTCTGGATAAATGGTCCCTTCTTCTTCAGAGCAGGATTAAAATGTTATCTCCTGGGTGGGTTTTCCTTGACCTTCTATTATCTCTTTTCCTCCCATCACCTTGATACGAGTGACACATTTGAAAACTATTAATCTCTGTCATTTCTGCACCAGATACAAGTGTGTGAGATAACCAGGCAGCTAAAGTCTATTTTCATCCTGATTGCTTTGTGTGGACACTCGCTTCTCTTGTGGGAGAGAGGCAGGCCCAGTGGAGATCCAAGACCAGGCCGTTGCAGGGGTGTGGAGGCTGCTGTGGCCCACAGCTTGATTCAGCTGTCAGGCCCCTGCCTGTGGCCCCCCGGTGTTCCCACAGCTGAGACCTGGTGGTACAGGCCTGTTTGTTGAGGAGTAGCCAGGGGATCCTCATAAAGGGGATTATAGATGGAGATTTGCTGGTAAACAGCCTCGTTTCAGGACACAGCAGGTATTATCCTCACATTAGGGAAGGCTTTAGGGAGCGGAGGCAGGGAGCTTTTCTAGAATAGTCATTGCTCTGGGAGAGGCTTACCAACTGAATCAAGCGGACCCAAGTAGAATGACAGGTTAAAAAAAAAAATTTTTTTTTTTAAACCAGTCACCATTGTGTTAATTCTGACTCATGGTGCTTTACAGTAGAACTGTGTTGCATAGGGTTTTCAAAGCTATGGCCTTTCAGAAGCAGATAGCCAGGCCTTTCTTCCAAGGTCCCTCTGGATAGCTTCAAACCAGTAGCTTTTCTGTTAGTAGCCAAGCACTCGTCCACTCACGTCATCCAAAAACTCCTAGAAGGACAACTACCAACCTTCAAACATTCCAGCTCCCAAAGTGGTATCCCTTTGAACCTCCACAAGTCCTCCTCCACCAAAGCCTTGACTTCCCCAAATCTTGTGATCTCGAGCTCCAACAGTCTTGGTCAAGCATCTCTGCACCAGATCCCTGCTCTCTAGAGTAGCAGTGTCCTGTAGAACTTCCTGCAATGATGAAACATTCTGCCCCATCCAATATGGTATCCGCCAGCTACCTGAAACTCTGAGCACTTGAAATATGGCTAGTGTGACCGTGGCACTGGATTTCTAAAATCTTATTTATTTTTACTGAATTTAAATTAATTTCAGTAGCCACATGTAGCTAGAGGCTGCCTTATTAGACGGTACAGCTCTGGAGAGATCTGTGAAACCATAGTCATGATGCCTTTTTCAGCAATCCAGGGAGGGAGGTGCTGGAGGAGGCCTTTCCCAAAGGGGAAGTGAACAGCAAGGCGGTGGCTTTTAAAGGTGCCCTATCTCCTGGGGGTAGGAAGCAGGAGGGTTGAATGCCAGAAAATGGAATGAAAAGTTCTTTCCCAGAAGGCCAAGGCTCTAGGGGTATCCTGTCCCTCCAGAGGCAAAGGGCCAAAGCACCAGTATTGTGCAAGCTGTTGTCAGCTTCCCACACCTCATCTCACTTAATTCTCCTTCGTTAATAAAACCAAGGTGCCTCACAGGTCGAGGAGGCCATGTTTTCACTGCGTACCTGCTCCATTCCATCAAATGTATTGAGCAAAGCACCCTGCTGGTGTTAAGGAGTTTCTCACAAGGCGTTTCTGGTGATGCACACCCGTACTCAAGCCCTGGTGGCACAGTGGTTAAGGAAACCCATCAGTCACTCAACGGGAGAAAGATGGTGGCAGTCTGCTTTGCAAAGATTACAGCCTTAGAAACTCTATAGAGTAGTTCTACTCTGTCCTATAGGGTTACTACAAGTCAAAATCGACTCAGTGGTGACTGACGAGTTGGGCTTGGGTTTTATATTCATACAAAAGCCCAGAAAACAAAAATCCCAGACCAAGCACCATTCAAAATCGAACTCCTTCTCTGGAAGCTGCTGTGGACATGAATAAAGAGATGAGATTTATTCAATACCCTTAAGTGTGTTTGTTAAATATGCAGATTATTATTTTCAACGTATTTGGTTGAGCCTATACCCGTCCCTCCTGGCCCTGCTTCTTCCATACCCACTAGGAAAACTCAAACCCACAGCCACCAAGTCAATTTCCACTCATAGCAACCATAAAGGACAGAGCAGAATCACCTCACAGAGTTTCCAAGGAGCACCTGGGGGATTTGAACTGTCGACGCTTTGGTCAGCAGCCATAGCACCTGATCACTACACCACCAGGGCTCCTCTCTATCTGCACCATAGGGAAACCAAAGCAAGTTTACTGAGCATCGATTAGGTAAAAACCGTGGTGGGGAATGAAAAAAAACAGCTATATAATCCACATTCTTCCAGATCTGATAAATCAGGGTTGGCAAGCTATAGTCTGTGGGCCCAGTACAGCCCACCATCTATTTTTGTACAGCCCAGGGGCTGGGAATGGTTTTGACGTTTTTAAATGATTGTAAACAATCAAAAGAAAAATAGTGTTTGTAACATGTGAAAATTATACAGAATTCAAAATTCAATGTTGATAAAGTTTTATTGGAACACAGCCATACCCATTCATTTACACATTGTCTGTAGCTGCTTTCCAATGACACAGGCAGAGCTGATTAGTCTCATCAGAGACTGTCAGCTTCACAAAGCCTGAAATATTTACTCTCTGGCCCTTTACAAAAAGCCTGCTGATCCCAGGAATAGGTGAGGCAAGACTTCAGGAAAGAAAAGTTAAATAACAGTGATGATGCGACAATGCTTGTTATAGACTGACTTGTGTCCCCCCAAAATATGTGGTTATCAGCCCTAACGTCTGTGCCAGTGGTTAGAACCCTGTCTGGGAAGGAATTGTCTTTGTTACGCTAATAAGACAGGATCAGTGTAGGATATATGTAGAGTCAGTCTCTTTTGAGATATAAAAAACATTAAACAAGCAAATGGGAAAGCTGAGATGGGGGAAGATAGATGCCAAGACTCATGGGGATCTCCAAGGAACCAGAAAGCAGAAACTGAAGAGACGAGGTCCTTTCTCCAGAGCCAACAGAAAGAAAGATGTACTCTAAAAGTGTACCCTAAATTTGGACTTCTCACCTCCCAAACTGAAAAAAATAATTTCTGTTTGTGAAAGCCACCTG
Organism: Heterohyrax brucei; assembly: GCA_028571685.1. Classification (NCBI taxonomy): domain Eukaryota; kingdom Metazoa; phylum Chordata; class Mammalia; order Hyracoidea; family Procaviidae; genus Heterohyrax; species Heterohyrax brucei. The sequence goes on from CM053140.1 coordinate 36,534,358, forward strand.
CTTCTGATTTCTCTGTTATAGCAGTGCTAGATAACTAAGATAGTACCCCCACAGAGAGTACACAGCCTCTTGATTTTTCCATAATGCCTATAGATTCCTCTTTCCAATGTGTCATTTCAAGGGACCCTTTTGGTGTGGGTGAGCCAAGGGAGGCTTCTTGGAAGAAGAAAATCTGAGATGGAGTCTAGCTGGGTAGGGTTTATCTGGGCAGAGGAGGCTAGTGCGGAGCTGGGGAGCATATGCCTGCTGGGGGGACATTAGGAAAACTGAGCTTTTGACCCAACCTGGAAACTTCTGGAATCCTATCTGCTCATCTCAGTTCCATTCCTGAATCAGTCCTCAGCTTGGGTTGTCTTTAGGTGTCACTGGATCCTCTGCCACCTTTACCCTTGGTAGAAGCTGGAAGTGGAGACAGAATCAGATAGTGTGGGTGGCATGTGAGAAAGGGAGAATCACCCATGTAGGCTGAGCCCATTGAGAACTGGACAAAGAATGGGAAGTTGTTGTTGGGTGCCATCGGTTCAGTTGTGACTCAGCAACACTATATACAAAACAGAACGACACACTGCCCAGTCCTGTGCCATGCCCACAATCGTTTTTATGCTTAACCCCGTTGTTGCAACCACTGTGTCAGTCCATCTACTTGAGGGCCTTCCTCCTCTTCCCTGACCCTCCACTCTACCAAGCATGATGTCCGTCCCCAGGGACTGATCCCTCCTGACAACATGTCCAAAGTCTGTGAGACTCAGACTGGCCTACCTGCCAATACTCCAACTAATAAAACTCCATTCACCACAGGAAGGTGCCCACTTTTTTGGCCTACCAAGGCCTTAGGATGTGGAGCCCTGGCAGGCTTCCTTCGGCACATGGTGTGCCCCTGGCAGCTAAGTCTGCTGCAGAGAAATTTGAATGATGCCCAGCTCCCTACTGGAGGAGATTTGCAGTGGATACTTCTCTCAGAAACCTCACTTTCTTTGTCTGAAGCATTTATTTAGAACTGGAGGGAGCTCGTGTTTGCTGTTCATTTCCCCGGTAATTTTGTCTTTCCATTTTACTGGGGGGAGGAGCCCCCATAGTGTCATAAAAAGTGATTTTGAGTATTTAAGAAAAAATTCTTTCTTGTTCAACTGTCATGTTACGGGGAAGCTGTCAGACGTGAATTCCCCAAATGTAACTAACTGGGAGGTTGCTTCCATCTGAAGGGCGAAGCTCTTCTGCATTTCCTACGACTCCCTAGTTGTTAGTTTTTGTCTCCACTTCTGTCTTTGTGTACACACTTAAGTAAGGGAAACTACAGCAAGCATTCCTGCACACATGCCCGTGCCTGCATGCTCATACACTTTCACACTTAAATGCACACAGACGCGTCTTTATCCGTGAGCCACACGGGGTCGGACTGTCCCTGCAATTACATTGTGATCCCCAAGTGAAAACTCAACTCAGGGAGCTCCCAAAGGAAGCCCGGAGCCTGATCCAAAAATAATAAGAATAATAAAAGAAGCACCAGGAGTTTGTACAACACAAATCACTACAGACAAACTTGATTGCCTTTTTGATTAGTGGGTAAAGGGAATGGATTTGATACACTGCCTTGTGGAATATTGTGCAATTAATCCCCAATTGGCTTGGTAATGACATTGTCATACAGACTGGAAACTGGCAGAGAGATGGCAAAGGGAGGACAGAGACAAAGGCCAAAGAAGAGAGTGCACACTGGGATCAGGACAGTCTGTCAGGAGCTTGGGGTACAGCATGAATGGAAGAGGAGGGGGGACAGGGTGCTGAGCAGGCTGGCTGCTGGGACTTGGCCAGCTGGCACACAGGCTGCCCACAGTCCCCTGAAAAGGCTGGGCTACAGGAAGCGGCCTGACTGCACACTCAGCCTGGGCCATCTCGGCCTCCCCTTGACCTCCAATGCCACCCCTGCCGTAAAGATGCCCAAGCGACCATTTCCAGCCCAGATGGAGGACAAGACCTCTGCACTCCGCATCCTGCTCATCTCCACTCTGACAACTTCGAAGCTCCTCAAAGTGACAAAGTGGGAGTCTGGCAGCAGTCTCTCCTCCCTCCAGCCTACTGCACCCCCAGGATTTCCTGTCCCAGGGAATAGGACCGCTAGGAAGCTGGGCATCATTGTTAGAGCTGGCAAACATGTCCATTTCTCTCCATCCTCACTGTTACTGCTGTCACTAGGACCCCTGAGTATTGCAGGTGCTGTCAACCTGGTTCTGACTCATAGCGACCATATCCACATACAACAGAATGAAACACCACCCAGTCCTGTGTCGTCCTACAATTGTTGTGGTCTCTGGCTCCAACTTTGCTGCCCTTTGGTCCCCTGGCTACAAGGCTGCCCCGGTGAGCTTTCCCAAACTCAAAGGTGGTCATATTGCTGTTCGTTTGTTCCCTGCTGCCCCAGGACAGAGCCAGGCTCCTCACTGTGGCCCAAGTAGCCTTCCATGAATGGTCCCCTTTGCATGTCACACTCCCACCCATCCCAGGCCTTTACAGCTCAAGACCAGCTACCTTGCTGGCTCATGTCCCTTCCTTCTGAGATGTTTTTCCTGCTGCTGGAGACAGTCTCCCCATGGCCAAACCGTGTTCACTTTAAAGCCTGAGCTGAGATGTCATGGCCTAGGCAGTGCCATCCCCCATCTGGCCACAATAACTGACACTACTAAAAATGTACCAGAGCCCACCCTAACAACCTTCCTATAAGGAAGTTTGAGGACAATACCCGTTTTACAGCCTGAAAGAACAAGGAACCTCCAAGCTGGTGAGAGACAGAACTGATGTCCAAGGCAGGTGTCCTGTTCCAAGCAGGATTTGACCCTTCTTGGTGGCTCTGGCACAAGCAAAACAGATTACCATAAGCCTCTTTCCCCACAGTGACAGGCAACCAGCTACTCAATGCAAGTCTTTCAGCCTGGAGACCGAAGCTTAACTCTTTAAGCCCTAAATGTTGAATCAGTTTTCAAGAAGGTTTGCACTGAATGTGGATTATATAGTCCTTGGCTTTCAGGCGGCCACCCGTACTGTCTCCAGGTCCCTGCCTGGACCAGGCTCAAAAGACCTGTGTCCTGGGGGTGCTGCAGCCGGAGCGCTGTTGGCCGCCTTCGTTCATTCTCCTGCCCTCAGGAGCTCCCAGCCCAGTGGAGACAGATGTGAAAATGAAGTGCTATGAGAAACAGGCAACACAAAACCGGACCAAACCCAGTGCTGTTAAGTCTGTTCTGACTCATAGCAACCCTATAGAACAGAGCAGAACTGCTCCATAGAGTTTCCAAGGAGTGCCTCGCTGATTGGAACTGCTAACCTTTTTTGGTCAGCATATGTAGCACTTAAACCACTATGCCACCAGGATTTCCAGGAAGGAATCAGATGCCCCTGGGCTTTCTCAGTTCTTGAGACTCTGTACGGCTTTTTTTTCTCCCCATATGGTGCATTTGAAGGCTTCTTGGGTGATGAGGGAAACCCTGATAGTGTACTGGTTAAGTATATGGCTGCTAACCAAAAGGCTGGCAGTTCAAATCCACCAGGTGCTCCTTCGAAATGCTATGGCGCTGACCTACTCTGTCCTATAGGGCCACTGTCAGCTGGAATTACCTCAACAGCAATGGGTTTGTTTTTGTGGTTATATTAGGCTTGGGAGCCATAGTGGCATTCTGTCCCGTAGGGGTCACTGTGAGTCAGAATCAGTTCTGCAGCAATGTGTTTGGTTTGTTTTTTATGGTAGGGGTTAGAGTCCCTGGGTGGTCCATATGGTTAATAGTCTTGATACTAACCAGAAGGCTGGTGGTTCAAGTCCACCTAGAGATACCTTGGAAGAAAGGCCACGATGAGCGAAACTCCAAGAGTGTGGCCCCCAGATATCCTTTTAACTCAGTACCAAAGATGCTCCCAACGTTCGCCCTTCAGCCTAAGATTAGACAGGTATATTGGAAACTCTAGTTGGTGCAGTGGTTGAGTGCTATGGCCATTAACCAAAAGATTGGCAGTTCAAATCCACCAGGGGCTCTTTGGAAACTCTGTGGGGCAATTCTATTCTGCCCAACAAGGTCACCATGAGTCAGAATTGACTCAACGGCACTGGGTTTTTGGGTGATGGGAACGGTTTATGCTCAACCAGTGGTGCTGCAGAAGAAAGGCCTAGTAATCTGCTTCCATAAAGATTACAACCAAGAAAACTCCATGAAGCACAGTTCTCCTCTGCAGCCTCACTATGAGTCAGGATGGTCAAAGGCAATGGGTTGGGTTTTTGTTTTGATGCATTTGACAAGGTTTGTTCTTACGGTGGTCTGTCTCCAGCTGTCAGTCTGTTCCCCCTCACCCCTTCCTAAGATTGGACTTCTCATCTGACGAGACCAGAGATAGCAGACCACCACAGTAGTTCAAGTAATTTCTAAAAATAGAGTCACTAGGTTCTGAGCAAGGCCCCAAGGGTTCCTCTGATTAAAATGCATGAGCCTTGATATAGAAACACAGTTTTTCTTGGCAATTTTATTTTGCCTATCGGATGGTTCTGGGCCATTGTGGGTAGGCAAGCTGCCAGTGAAAGAGAAGTCGAGATGTTTCAGGGGAAGGCAAGCATCTTGCTTGTTCCTTTTGGAATTGTGTACAATGGACAGAGTCAGTGTTTGGTAAATTGTTAGTGGTTCACGAGTGTGGAGCTGATGATGCTAAAACCCTAGCCAGGCAGCCAGGCAGGCTTAGTCCAGGGGAAATAATGTTGAAAATCAACTGTGTTCTTTGCAGTCTGAGAAAAAGCCTTGGATAAAGAGGCAGGTGAAGTGGGAAAGTCGTTGCAAACCCTGAAGAGGTTTAATAAATACTGAGACGAGCAGTTGCAAAGTCTTTTATTTCAGAGGAACTTGAGGACCATCTCACCATAATTTATGTTTCCTTTTATTTGGCTTAGACACCTTTGTGGCAGAGTAGGTTAGTGTTATGGCTGCTAATCAAAATATCGGCAGTTCGTATCTACCAGGCACTTCTCAGAAATCCTACAGGTCTCTGTCCCGTAGAATCGGAATTGCCTTACAACAGTGGGGTTTTTGGTTATATTTGGCTTGGGAGCCACAGTGGTGCAGTGGTTAAGAGCTCAGCTACTAATCAAGATGTCAGCAGCTCCAATCCACCAACTAATCCTTGGAAACTCTATGGGAGTGTTCTATTCTGTCCTATAGGGTCACTATGAGTAGGACAGCATTTGGGGGGGGGCAGCTCCTTGCATGAGTAAAAGTAATGAAATTGCCAGTGAAAACATGAAAATTCCAAAAGAAAAGAGCTGATTAAAGTTGCAGGTCATTTGTTCATTCGCGGCAACAAAACATGTAAAGAAAATGTCCAAGCATGAGTCTCGTTGGGAGAGGAGTGAGCTATCAAAAAGCACAGAGTATTGGGAAGTAGTAAAGTCGGGAAAGAATATTGTCTTCTTAATAATAAACACATTTCCTGGGCAAGAATTGCAAGGGAATTGTTTAAATTAATTTCCGCTTTGTTTGTTCAGTTTGTACGTGGCCTAAGTCCCAGCTGACAGCAATCTGTAAAAGTTTTAACATATTGGAAATCTGATTTTCTGGCAGCCAGAATCCCATAGTCTGAAGCGGTTTCTCTTTGAACCCTACTAATCAGATAGGCAGGGCTGAAATGGATCATAGTCTGACCAAATGGCACCTGGTCTTTCGGGAGCTGCTGTCCGAAACGTTGGCAGCCCGAATCCACCAGGCGCTCCTTGGGAACCTTGTGGGCAGTTCTACTCCATCCTCTAGGGTTGCTATGAGTCAGAATTGACTTGCCAGCAATGGGTTAGGTTTGGGGGATTTTTTAGATAATACCAAATGAAAGCTTTAGATCTAAAGCTGCAGGCCATTTCTCTCTGGAGAGTTGGGGGAACAGGGCTCGGTGAGATTAAAGTAATGAACGAGGGGTGATTAGGAAGATCTGACCCCATTCCTCTTAATGTCAGACTTTGCTGGCCCTGCCTCATCTTTCTGCCCCATCCGTTCTAGAATGTTCTTGGGGAAACCAGGGAACTCTAAAGGAGACTACTCCTATTTGGAAGTAGAGGTAACAGAAGAAAAAACTTTGACCTTGGTTTTGATCTGGGCTCTGGTGATCTGCTGCCTTGAGACTTTCCTCTCCAGATTGTGGACCCACCTCAGGATGGGTCCCTGCCTCCTCCACCTGAAACTCTCTGAGTTCCATTTCCAGAGGCACCTGATTGATTAATCTTGCCATAAGGCCGCTTTTCTCCGTCTCTGCCAGCAAGCTGCCCCCACAATGTTCTGGGCACGGGCCCTCTAGCACCCCAGAAGGTTGCCTATCTGTGCCTCACATGCATGCTGGCCCTATCTCACCCACTCCTTAGCCCCACAAACCGGGGGCCTCAATTGACAGGCCACCTAACAACTGTCCTTCCTCACAGTCCACCTTAAAATGCCATTCCTGAACTTGAATTCTATCTTATTCTCAGACTAGCTCTGTCTGACATCTGGCTGCATTCCAAATCAAATCCATCTGCAAAAGTTGCAGGTTTATACTAAAAAATAAATAAACTCACCTATTAATGAGCACTGGTGGCAAAGTGGTTAAGGGCTCAGCTGCTAACTACAAGGTTGACATTTTGAATTTACCAGCTACCCACTGGAAACCCTATGGGGCAGTTCTACTCTGTTCTGTAGGCTCTCTATGAGTCAGAGCCGACTTGATGCAGTGAATTTGGTTTTTGGTTTTATGAATAAGCAAGGATACAAATCAACTGTCATTAAAAAGCAAAAAGCAGACACATGCAGCAGGCATCTCTCTCAGATGCTGGCGGTAAATCCTAAGACATGCTGCCACCCCCATCTCCAGCAGGCTTTGAGATCAGGTCAGCCCATGGTAGCCTTGGCCAGGGAAGATCTGGAGTGAGTGTTTTGTAGTGTGTTTTAACTGACAACATAAGCTCACAGTCTTTTCCTATATCCCAACGGGTCTTAACCTAGAGTCTATGAATGAACTTCAGTGTAACTTCAAACTCCTTAAGTTATAGGCAAAATATATGCAGATATGCCTTTTCCTGGTCCTTGGTTTTCCCTGATTTCTCAGATAGCAAAAGCACCAACCGTAATCAGTGTATGTGCACTGGTGTCTCCCAACAGTACTTCTTAAATTCTGCCCCAAAGCTTTAGTCTTGGTTCTGGAGCCAGAGAGGGGAATGCTCCTCGGCCACCCTGGGCTTGGTGGCAGGTATCTGTGGCCCTTTCTTGTTCCTCCTCTGTTGCGCCGTCTTCTTTCCTTCCTTCCCTCTTTCCAACTGAATTCTCGTTTTTCCTCTCTCCCTAGTGCTTGTACGGCTGCTATGTCCATTCCTCCATCATCCCCACCTTCCACCGGAGGTGCTACTGGCTCCTTCAGGTAGGTGGCTGGGATTGGATTCTTCTTCTGTCACTGATGCTGGGGAAGGGTCTGTGGAGGGCGCTGTGTGGGCGCGGGGTCCTGCGTGTGGTACGACTTTGGGTAGACACGCCCTGGTGAGCTTGCCTACAGAGACTCATGCTGTGGGGAGCCAGGGCCAGTGTTGTGGCTGGCTTGGTGTTGGCAGGTGCCAGGAAAGGAACAAGACTTGTAGTGGGATGGTCTTCACTCACTGGATAGAAATGAAACCCACTAGGTGCTCCAAGCATACAAGATGCCCATGCTTGCTTTTGGTGAAACCATGATTGGAAGTTGAAGATCTGGTCCCCACCTGTGAAATGCCTGTTTGCTATGGGTTGGTCGTAAGGTACAATAGAAAGAGGCTTTCAAAAGCATGCTGGTTGCAGTTAGATTGATGGATTGGCATGGTTTGGGGGAAGAGGAGGAGGCTCTGGCTCACTGGGAAGTAGCTCCGTAATTGATTTGTGATGTCTGCTATGGAGCAGGATGGAAGAAGTGGTGGCTGGGAGCCACCTAGTTGCCGTTCTTTGTAAGGGCCACCTGTCTACCAGATCACCATCTGTCTGGGGTGTTTGTGCGCAGCTGTGTTGAGCCAGGTGTAGTTGTTGTGGAGGCCTGCCTAGCCTCTTCCTGGTGGGAGTGGTCTGTCCAGCTGGCTTGATTGGTGTCTCAAGCTGAAGATAATGCTGCTGGGGGCGCCCTGAGAGTGGGAAGTTCTGAGAAATAGATGCAGCCAGGGAGGATCTGTGTCCTTTGCAAAGCTTCCTCGGATGTCCGGCTATTCTTTGTGGAACCTGTCCTAGAGGGCCCAACGCCACCACCCTGAGTTCTTCCTGTTTCTGGCCTTTCCCATTACAGACCCCACGGTTGTTCATGTCAGCAAACCCCTGGGCCTCAGTGGTCTGGGAGGTGTGATTGGGAGGGGCCTGCTAAGCTGGGCCCAGCAAGCCCCTCAACAGCATGGCATGAGCTCAGAAAGGCAGCCACAAATGCCAAGGATGCACTCACAACCCAGGATGGCCTGAATGATGTTCATGGGGCCCAGAGGTGAAAAGCACCCTCCATTCAGGGCTCCCACCAGCCCCGGCCTCCAGCCATGCCATTCTCCTTCTGTTCCCAGAAACCATTGTCTATGGTTCCACATGACAATTCACCTGTGGTCCCACTGATGGTCCGAGTCTGCAGATACAGCTGCTCTGCCCCAGCCCCTGCGATCAGTCCTCTGCCTTTGTCTCCCTTAACGGGTGATGCAACAGCACCTGGTACTCTAATTACTCAAACCTGCTTCCCCATAAAGCAGGGCCTGGAGTGGTCATGGATGCTACTGTTGGTGTTTTGATAATCAGGATGGACTCAAAGCTGTTTCTGAAGCTTGTCGAAGAGTTTCTTTTCACTTGGGCTACTGGCAGGGAGAGGGTTCCACACTGACAGCAGAGTTTTGGAGGTGTCAGAGCATGTCTCTTTCATCCTCCAGGTCAAACGCTGGCTGTCAGAGAATCACATTTCATCCTGAACCACCTGCAGTCCTTATAAACTCCTTTCTGGTCCTCCCAACACCTGGGTACGGTTCTCACATTTTTCCTGCCTGACACCCTGCAGATCTATCAAAGTACCTCTTTCCTACACTCTCTCTCACTCCACACTGTTGCCACCTGTTGGAGCAGCATCCCTGGAAGCTGGCTGCTTCCCGCCTTGACCCTCTGCCACAGCCTTGGCTGTTTGCGTTTCCTGGATGCTTCCTTCTAGCCTGTTCTCCCATACCCACGCCTGCCTCTCCTCATTCCGTCACACTCTTAAAGCTTTTTAATTCCACAGAATTTAAAGATTTCTGCAATCAGACACCACTGAGCAACAAAGCTCACCTCTCTCCAGCCTGCATTTCACATGCTCTAGCCCACAAGCCAGATGCCCCCAGATCCAGGCTCTCCTGCCTAGTTTTTCAGGCCACTTGAGAAGTAGGGGCCTCCCATTCTTCTGCCTAGGCTTCCCCCTCCCTCTGCTTCAATTTCCTGCCTCTGTTTGCTGAAGACGTACCTGGTATGATTCATGTATATTTGAGTATGTTACCTTCCAGGTGGCAGGGAAGCCAGAGTCTCCCCAAAGACTCATATCACAGGGTCACACGTCTCCATGGCTGATTTGGTGCCTCTAATTTCTGTTTCCCGTCCCCAAGGAACTTGTCACTCCCCCCACCCCCACCCACCCCCACATCCTCAAGTATCATCACTCTTGTTTCTATGATTAGGTAACAAAGAAGGAATGCATACAGGTACAGGGGCTCCTGCTGCCCCCCAACTCCCATCTGCTGGACAACAGGAGGTTAGGGAGCTGAGAACAAAGCAGTTAGAGAGATGCTCCTCCAACTCCGAGCCGAGAATGAAGGTGGCTGCTGGCACCGCTTGGGGCAATTCGTTCTGGTGCTAATTACAACATCAGGATAATGACAGTGTGGCCAGGTTTAATTTCTCTGATATTAACTAGGAAGGAAGCTGGGAGATGCTGGCCCAGATGGAAATGGGCCCAAGTTCGTCTCTGACACCAATTACCAAGAAAAAGAATGAGATGGGCGCGAAGATGCTGGGCCGTACAGGGAGAGCAAGGAGGGAGGCAGATTCGAAATGTATCCCAGCTCTTAGGACCTCTGGACATGGACACGCCATGGGGAAAAGGGAGGTGAGCTAGCTATGGTCCTCATCGCCCCCTCCCCTGCCACCGTTCAGGGCCAGTAGGAGGATGGAACAAGGGAGACTGCCACAAAGAAGAAAGGAAGCTTGCAGGAAGAGGGACGGAGGGCTCCAGGACAGGAAGCCTTCCTGCAGGAGGACCCTCTGTTGGCTCTGCCCATTACAGGCTCAGCCCAGTGGCCTGCCTCCTCTCCTATCCTCCAAAATCCTGCAGCTGGCCTTCCTCCAAGGCCACTTGGCACAGCAGGGACTTCTTCCCACATGTTGCTGGGTGCCCTCTAGTCAGTTCGACTTATGATGCCCCCATGTAATAGAGTAGAATCACCCCATAGGATTTGCCAGGAGCTACTTGGTGAATTCTAACTACCAGCCTTTCTGATTAGCAGCCAAGTGCTTAACCACTGTACCACCAGGCCACCTTTCTTCCTACAGAGGCCTGGCTTTCTCTCCACCCCAACTGTGAGTCCCTGAGGCTGGGGCATTAGTTCTGTCTTTCCTACGCACCTGCCCAACACAGAGCACCCACACTCCCCCAGGAATGGGGCAGGCCCAGTGCCCAGGACTCAGGATGGGCAAGCATCTCAGCCCTGGGGCATGGGGCTCCTTGGCCCTCCCCCGCACCAAGAAAAGTGGCAGAGCCAGACCCAGGGAAAGGGAGGAGGAGGAGAGGAAGAGGAAGATGCTGAATTGACTTGGTATTTGCAGCTTCAGATTCCTCTAACTTTCGGGGAGAGGGTACTCTCTCTCTCTTCTTTTCTTCCTCTCTGTTCATTGCTAATAAATACTTTATTAGGATGCAAGTGAGGAACTGGAGCCCTTCCCTAGAATGGATGGTCCTGAAGCCTGTTTAGCCCAGTGGTACATAAGGTCATTGCCATGATCAGTGGGCACCACAGGAGGTCACCTGAACAGGATGCCTGTGGTGGGGGTCCCAAAGACCGAGGCTACCACGGGCCCTAGTGACCCAAGTCAGATGCTTCTCCAGCTGGAGCTGGGGCTGCCAATGTCGCCCTCTTCGTCTTCTGGTGCAGTCTCCCCCTTCTTTGCCTGACTCTCTAGGAGAACCAATACCCACTGGCCTCCAGACCTTCCACTAGCAGCCCTGCATTGGGGGGGCTTTCTGGTGACCTTCAAAAGGTCATTGTGCTAACTGCCATATACTCTTTATTCTCATCATGCCCCCAACGCCTTTTGAGGCTTTGGATGTCACAGCTACTGACCCCTTAAATTTCCTGAGGTCAGATGCCACCACCCAAATAAGGCAGTGAGGCCACAGACAGTGGGCCAGGCCCAGAGTTACCTCACTGGTCTACAATGGGTCAGGGCTGGGACAAGCGTTCCAATACCCTTTTGCCTCTGCTGTTCCTACTGGAACATCACTGTCACTACAGCACCCAAGCCCTGAGCCCGGAGCCCAAAGAAGGGTGGGCCAGGCAGAACGGCAGCTCTGCTTCCATTGCTGCTGCTCTCAGTCCTCCTGTTGGGGGTCTTCTGGTGGTGCCCAGAGTGGGCTCTGGGCCTCCCTGCCTTCCTCTTGTGCCCTCTCTTCTGAGCCCCCGATGTCCCCCTCTTCATCCTCTTGGGCTGTCTCCCCCTTCTTTGCCTGATCCCCTAGAAGAACCAACCCCCACTTCAGCCCAGACTTTGTAACAGATTCTGGGTGGCTTATTTGGAAACTGTTTCTGCTTCTAATGAATGTTTTTCTTTGTGCCCTTGTCCTCTGAAATGCTTAATGAATGTTTTCCATACTCAAGTGGAGCAGGGGGTGTGTCCCGCATGTCTGCGATTGCCACTGTCACTTGGGGGCTGTTGGCTGCCAAGACTCACTGGCTGGGGGAGGCAGTGTAGGGGGCTCACTCCTGGCAGCACTCCTCAGGGCTGGTGGGCCATGAGCACTGCTATGGAAAAGATGCGGAGCCTGGAGTTTCTGAGACTGGGGGCTCCTGGATCACCAGAATGTAGAAGATCTTTGAGTTCTAGGATGTTTGGATTAGTGGAGGAGCACCAGATTTGGTGTCCAAAGGGCTTGGTTTTACCAGAAGGAGATAAACTAGTCCCACCCACAGCCAGCTTTGGGTGCTAGCTCCTGCCAGGGTGTGCACACACGGTACGCTTCAGGTAGATCACTTGCACTTCAGCGAGTCTTTACCTAGGCAGTGCAAATGTTTAATGAGTTCAGCTGCTAACCAAAGGCTTGCCCAACACCTCTGGGAAGAACACCTCCTTTCTCACAAGTAACCATGATAATTGTTCCCCTATCTGCCCACCAAGGCCTTGGGGTCCCAATCAGCCTCACTGACAGGACTGAAGCCAAAAATGCACAGCAGGCCCAGGCTGCATCTGTCCTCAGTGTGGTCAGCTTCCTAAAAGAGCAGGGCTGTAAGGCGGTCCCAGGATCTGGAGGAAGGCAGAGGCACAGGCAAGGCCCTGGACACCCAGGCAAATGTCTCCGATTCACACTCCTGCCCCTGGCTGCTGCAGAGGAACAAGGTCTCGGCATCACCAGGGTGTGGGCCACTGAGGGGATGGATGGTGTAGAGGCGCAGTGACCCTGGGGGTTCTGTGTCTTCCAGGCCCAAGGAACTGTAGTCCAGGCACGGGGTTTGTTTAAAGAGAGCATTTTTCAAGTCAGGAGGAGAAAGCTGAAATGACATCCCTCTCAGGAATGGCCTCACAGACTGGCCCAGGGCTCTTGGTTCCTGTTCTCCAGGCAAGGCCCTCAAGTAAGCCCACATCTGCTCTTCTTTCTGGAAACGTCTCCATCAACAGCCCCATTTTCAGCCTTTGTGCCTAATAAAGACCTGTGAGGAGAGAGTCTGAGACATTCACACAGATACATCCCAAAGGGCCCAAACTTTCCTTCGTGGGCCCCTCCTCAGGCTTTCATAAGCAACCACTGGGGTTGTCTCTCTCTGAAGAACGTTTCTGAGGGACAAACTGTTTCCTCAGATTTCTGAGGAAAACTGAGCTCCAGGCTTCCCCAGGCAGCCAGAGGAGAGAGCAGCTGAGGGTTTGCAAACAGCCTTGCTTGCCCAGCCTGTGGGCCTGAGACACTCCACAGCAGGCCTGAGGGGAGATGCACCTCAACACCTTTTCGGATAAGGACTTCGTTGTATATTTCTCTTGGCTAACCCCATAGCCTGTCTGTGGAAACTATAGGCCCGTCTGAGGTGACTGGTGTGGTTCCCCACAGAGCAGCCTCAGGGCATATAACTTCCTCAGGTAGTGAAGTGAGGGGTCTGGCTGTCAGGTGATGTGTTCTGAGAGGTCCTCGAGTCTCACCCTATATCCCCCTGCCCTCCTGGTCCCTCCTACTTGCAGCACTAAGCGAGCAGGAAAACACTCTCTGGCCCAGTGCTGAGGCACAGAGACACTTGAAATGACGGGATTGGACTACCTAGAGAAGCACTTGTTAGCTGTGTGGCTCTGAGCAAGTTACTTAGTTCCTCTGAGTCTCAGTTTCCTAATCAGTAAAACAGGGATAGTAATAGTATCAACTGCATCCGATTGTCGTGAGAATTCAATACAAATGAAACAGAACACGTGTTGTCCTCTGGAGGGCGCACACAGTTAATCCGCTCAGCTGCTGATTGAAAGATTGAAGGTTCTGAAGAAAGGGCTGATGAGCAACTTTTGAAAACCCTGTGGAACATAATTGTACTCTGACACACAGGGTCACCTACCCACTCAACAGGAACAAGTTTACTGGATTATATAAAAACGGAATCCAGGACAGGACAGGACAGGACAGCTGGGCTGTGCCATTTAGTTGACTCTGACTCCCAGCTACCCTAGAGAACAGAGTAGAACAGCCCCATAGTGTTCCCAAGGCTGTAGTCTTTACAGATACAGACTGCCACATCTTTTTTGCACGGAGCAGCTAGTGGGTTCAAATTTCTGACCTTCCAGTTAGCAGCCAAGTGCTTAACTACTGTGGAACCAAGATGCTTCTGTTGGTACCAGGTTGAGTCTAAAACCTGACAACTTGATGCCTGGAGAGAGTTCTAGAGTGCCTTCCTACACTCCCCTAAGTGCCCTATCTCCCCCTTAGCTCTCCCAGTGAGGGTTGGGCTGAACTGGTAGCAGCCCTTCTGGAAGCATGAGTTCTCTTCCTGCTACCCTCCTCTGCAGCCTGGACCTGTGTGTGTAGCAGTGAATGACCACAGTGACTTGTCTGTCCCTACCAACATCCCTCTGCAGCCCAGACAGACATGAAGTACATTGGGATAATCATTCAGTCTTTGCTAACACACGCGCCACCTCCACAGCCCACCTCTCTCTGTCCAGAAGTTCAGCCATACCACAGACCACACACCACAGCCCTCAAGATTACCCTGGGGTCAGCTGGTCACTGATGGGGCCAGAAGCCCAACGAGACCACCTCTGCCTTCCACAGCCCCAAGAACATGTCTGCACTCACCCCTCCGTCTTGGGCCCCATCCTGATGGTGGAGACTTCTCCACTCAGCGTGAACTGGACTCTACACACAGGCCATCCTGAGATCACAGGACAGTCAGCATTCTTTCTTTCTTTTAATTTTTTTTAATGGAGAATATTACTGCTTCATGAAAAAATACTCAAGACTTTTGGCTCAGCAGCTGTTGTTACGCTGCGGTGGGGTGAAATCCAAGCGACCAGGAAGTAAAGCGTTAAGGAGCAGCACCGCGTGTGGCTCTGGTAGCAGGACCATGTGGCATCAGATGGTCAGATTCCATGGGGCTCGCCATGAAATGTGGCTTGGCACAGGCTCAGAGCACCAGGAGATGTGGTAGTTAGGCTGACACCTGTCCTAAAGTGATACCTGAGGAGTCCCAGGCCCCTGAATCCAGATCAGTGGGAAAGGAGAAGATGCCTGAAGCTTACTGGACCATCTGTGCCTCTTTCCCCTGCAGAAGTAGCCTCTGAGTGTGGCCATGCAGACTGTAAACGCTGAGCGTAGAGTCAGCCCTGGGTTTCCAGAACTGCAAGATCCACCCGTTACCTGCAGCAACAGAGGAGGACGTGATGCGCTTCATGAATGAAACGGGTTGGGACAGAATTTCATGACACGTGCTTCTTCCCTGTGTGTGGTCTGGGGGCACCATAGCCCTCGCACTTGCAGCCAGTCCGCCCTTGGTCAGGGACTCTGTGTCCCACATCTGTTGGTTTCATGGTAGCCATGAGAGGGAGTCAAGACTGGGATGCATTCAGCTTGGTTTTTCAGGGAGAATAAGGGACCTCCAAAGATATAGGGCAGGCAGGACTGAACTGTACCTGGACCAAGCTCTGCTGAGCCCTGCTCCAGGCCCTGTAAACAGGCACAGTCCCCATCTGGGAGCTCACAGACACAGAAGCCAGACCTGAGGGAGCGTGCAGCGGGGAGCAGAGGAAAGGCAGGAAAGCGTCTGCTGATCCTGGGTTTGCTGGTCTCATCAGAACTAGGTACCCATCCAAGTACCAGAGAAGCCCTGGTCACAAAGCATGAGTCACACTACCCTCCATCCCAGGACCCTTAGCTTTCCTATGGCATCTGATGCCATGGCCCTTTATTGCACACTTCTCAGCTATCACACCTGATCCCGCCCATGTCTATAGTCCCAGACTCTGCTTTTACCATGTGCTTGGGGA
The DNA here is from genome assembly GCA_028571685.1 of Heterohyrax brucei. Classification (NCBI taxonomy): domain Eukaryota; kingdom Metazoa; phylum Chordata; class Mammalia; order Hyracoidea; family Procaviidae; genus Heterohyrax; species Heterohyrax brucei. The sequence continues at coordinate 36,550,068 of CM053140.1, forward strand.
CAAAGGTCCTAAACCAGACACTGGCTGAAATTACAGTGATCAGTGAAAGTGACCAATGAAATCCCCACCCTTGACTTAGCAGCCCTGCAGAGAGGGCAGCTGTGTGAGTGTTTGCGGAGGTTCCTATTTGAAACAGGAGGTGGAGGGACCTGCAACATCAAAGGCACCTCTGACCTCAAAATAATGCAACTAGGGGGTGGCTTATAAAGGTGTCAAATGCAATGGGTCCAGAGAACATAGAGTAGACCACAGTGGTCAAGGGAGACTTCCTGGAGGAGGAGGTGAAGTTGAAGGATGGGAGAAATGGACAAGGATTTCCTTCCTCGGCCTTTTGACACGAGGCAGGTGTGGGCCATGGTGCACTGTGGCCAGGGAGGCCCATGCTGTTGGAAGGGTTTTCAATCTGCCAGGCTCCAGCTCCACAGACTGGGCTGCTGGGAAGAGACCATTGAGATGTTTATACTGCATCTAGTCCCAGGTGATTTGCAGGAGGAGGTAGGGAAAGAACTACTTTGTCCACATACCCACTTAGGCTCAAGATAAGAGAGCAGCAGACAGTGGCGAGACAAATCTAAGGTGGCAGGTTCAAGGTAACTACAAAAACTTCGGGGCTGACAATAATAATGATAACTATTCCGGATTTTATTATCAGTAATAGTAACAATGGAGACCCTATGGGGCAGTTTTACTCTGACCTATAGGGTCGCTATGTGTCAGAATCAACTCGATGGTGGTGGGTTTGGTTTGGGTTTTAACAGTAACACCAGGACTCCTGGTGGCTCATGATTATGTCCTTGGTTTGAACGTACCACCTGCTTTGCAGGACACAAGACCAGGTGATCTGCTGTAGTAAAAACTATAGCCAAGGAAACCCTATAGGGCAGCTCTGCTTCAGTATATACGGCTGCTATGAGTTGGAATCAACTGGACAGCACACGACAGCAGTAATAGTCATCATGCGTGGTGGGCTTCCACGTCCCAGGCACCTACTGTACTGAATGCCCCGTGAGACTAGCATTTGACTGTCGTCACCACGTGGACCTAATGCTAGGAGCACAGGAGGCATCTGCTTTCCATCAGTGGTCAGCACCCTGGACATGCATAAGAATGACCAACCCGAGATGCCACAGTGCTGCAGTCTAACAGGAAGACAAGCTTGCAGCCAAGAGCTATTGAGTAAGGCGGAGATGGACAAGGTCTTCAAAGAAATGCAAGATGTCCTGGGACACTGGCTCAGGAGTACTGTTTGCATTGAATGAGAGACAGGAGGGGGCCAGATGAAACAGGAGTGCTGGGATTGACCTTTCAGGTAGAAGGGACAGCCTGTGTGAGGCCCACAGCAACAAGACCAGGAACGAAATAGAGGAGCTTCCCAAGTCCAGAGGTTACAGGACAGGAGTAATTAAACGGAAGCCCCATCTGACAGGCCATCTGGCAGGCTTTCTACCCGGGGAAGCTTGAGCACACAGCTAGTAAACGGTGCAGGCCTTCAGTGGTGGGGAAAGGGGCACGTCCTGGGAAAAAAACAATTAGGAAATGAATTGTGGCGGCATCAGACAGGTCATTCTTGAGCTACCTTTTTGTCCTGGCTTTATTCTAACTAGCAGCTTCCGAATCTTTCTCCATTTAATGCCCCTTGAATAACATGATGAGAAGATAAGGCAGACACCAGGAATTTACAGCGCTATGCAAAAAATTGCTCAATTCCATTAAGATTTCAGGATCCTTGCCAAGGCTGCACAGCGAGCCGATATCATTTCCTTCGTCGACATCTTTGCTTGATTGCAATTTACGATGCCAAGGCCACTGCTGTACCCACCTACAGCCTCCAGAAAAATATGGCATTCCCCCAAAAGCAGCCATTATCCTCTCTGAGGAAAGTCACTGGGTGTTTTCCAGAAGATTCTCTGGTCCTGATTCCTTATTTTGCTCCTTCTCTGGGGGCAGCTGGCATCCAGACAGAGAGATCAGCTAGGTTTTGCAGCTGGTCATCTTGGGGCGAGCACCCCACAGTGCCTTGCAGCACCACCTGAAGACCACCAGAGAAGGGAGCCCAGTGGCTTGCCCTTCCCTTTGCCAGGCTTTAGTTGCATAAGGCTGCTTTTGCTACCAGAGTGCCCCAGGGAAGTTGGACCCTCTCCAAGTTGGACAGGGGTGTTATGAATTGAATTGTCTCCCAAAACTATGTTCTGTAAATCCTGATCCCTATGTCTGTGGAGCCCTGGTGGTATGGTGGTGAAAAGCCTGGCTGCTAACCAAATGTCAGCAGCTTGAACCCACCAGCCGCTCCTTGGGAACCTTATGGGGCAGTTCTACACTATTCTATTGGGCTGCTATGAATTGCTATTGGGTTCTACATTGTTCTATTAGGTTGCTATGAGTCGGAATCAACTCAACAGCAGTGGGTTAGTTAATCTGCGGAAAGGATCCCTGGTGGAGCCCTGGTTAAAACACTCAGCTGCCAACCTGAAGATGGGTGGTTCAAATCCACTACCCACTCCATGGGGGAAAGATATGGCAGTTTGCTTCTATAAAGATTACAGTCTTGGAAACCCTAGGAGGTAGTTCTACTCTGCCCTGTGGGTTCTCTAAGAGTTGGAGTTGACTGAACATCCAAGGGTTTTCATATCAGTGGATATCATATCATCGGGGAATAGGATTTTCTTTGTTACGTTAACGAGACCCTACTAGTGTGAGGTGAGTCTCAAGTCGCTTTTGAGCTATGAAAAGAGTGAGTTAGGCACAGAGCAACACAAGTGGGGGACAGATGGAGCTGTGTGGAGATCATTAAGGAACACTGAGAAGAACACTAGAGAAGCTAAGACAAGGATTTTCCCCAGAGCAGATAGAGAGAGCCGTCCCCTACAGCCAGTGCCCTACACTGTGAGAAAATAAATTTCTGTCTTTAAAGCTACCTACTTGGGGTATTTCTGCTATGGCAGCACTAGGTAACGAAGGTAGGGTGTGTCAAGTATGGAGGGGACCTTCCAGCATCAGGGAAGGCTTCCTGCTGGGACCACCCAGACCACATGACCATCAAGCCCAGAGTACGAATTGACTCAAAGACAACAAGCTTGTTTGGGTTGTGAGGTTTTCTACCAGTCCTGTAACTCCTCTAGCCTAGTGAATGCAGCTCTTGGAATCTTTGTTTCTTCTTCTGCCAAACAGGCATCTGCTCCCTGGTGAGGTCGCTGGAAGGAGGGATTGTGCTGACATACACTGAGGGCTTAGGATGTGGCTAGGCACAGGCATCCACAGTGAGCACTAGCTGTTGTCATTGTCCTGTTCTATCTCCAGCATGTTTGCTCTAAGAATTGAAGTGGGTAGCAATGGTTGGGGTGGGGGCGCTCCCCTGCGGAGGTCCCATCCAGACCACTTTTCAAATGCCAAGAGCTGGGTCCATCACATGCAACTGTCGGACTGCAAACACTGTTTGCCAGTGGGCTCCACCGGCTCCAACAGGAATTTAACATATGGGTAAGCCAAATAGTGCCTCCCCATTCTAGGGACTGTCTCCTCATACCCCCAACACCCTCCATGCTCTCTGCTCTCCAACTGGCTATGACAGGGACCACCGTCTGTCCTGGCCCGTCCTGTAAACCCACTCTGTCTTGCAGCCCTTGAGAAGTGGGCTGTCCGTGCCAGGCTGGAAGACAGAGGAGGAATGAAGCTGGCTGCAGAGCAGCAGTTCCTTAGAGATGGAAATTATTAATTAGTCTTATTATCCAGGACTTGTCAGTCTCTTAATCCTTCAGTCTGCAGAGGGGTTTCTGCCTCCACCCGTGTTGGTTGTCAGCTTGGCTAAGCAATTGCTTTTAATAGAAAGGCAGAACAATGGGCAATACACAGTTTGGTTACTATCTTTATTTATCAGGCCAAACAATCCCATCTTCCCTTCCAGAGCCCATCCTTCAAAGATGCAGAGAATGCAAAAGCTGCTTAATTTCCCTTCTAGATGGCTTATAATATGAGGCTTTTGTTTAATTATCCTCTTCATGTAATCTTCTGCCAACATTCTGTCCTTAATATCGTAATCTTCTTTGGAGCAAAGGGGAAAGTATGATTTCCAAAGCAAAAGACAAAAGTTTGCCTCAAGGAAACACTTTCTCTTTTGCCTCTGAAAGAACTCAAAGGGCCGAGGATGAAACTCAGATATCATTTGATAGAGTGAAACCGTAGGTCCAAGTCTTTGGTGACATGCTCTGCATGTGAGCAACAGAAGCTCACTCAGGCCTCCGTCTGCACTCTGTTGGGAGCTGTTGATCTACTTGAAGATGCCACAGAGCCTGATTAGACAAGGAGGTCCCACAGCATGGCATCAGAGTTTATATTCTGGTGGTGCCCCTGGGTGATGCAGACAGCTAAGGTGCTCCACTGCTGATGGAAAGGTTGGAGGTTAGTGCAAAACCGGAGGCACCTCGGAACAAGGGCTTGGCAATCAGCTGCTGAAAGATCGGCCATTGAAAACCCTAGAGAGTGCACTTCTGCTCTGACACACATGGGGTCACCCGCAGTCTGAGTCAACTCAACGGCAACTAGAATATTCCAGTGATTCTCGGGATTCAGCGTCTCCATACAAGGCATGCGCCACACACTGCAGACCTGTAGAGAGTGGTTTTACCTGGACAGGTGTGCACAGGTGTCACTGTTTCTTGTGCTTCCCCTCTCAGTTCTCCTTTTCAACCATCCCAGTCACGCCAACAGTGGGCAAGCCTTCCTGGGTGCTTTCTGCTCTCCTTTTCCAATGACCCTGAGGTCCATTTAGTGGGGAGTAACGTGGCAGCTGTACCTTTCTCTCCACCTTGATTGGCCACCGGAAGGCCACATCGGGCCCATAGCGAGGGAGCCTCTAGCCTAGTATGGTCAGTGGCAGCCCAAGTCTGTAGATGAAAGGCTGCAGAGAAGTCTCTGGTACCTGGGGCAACCTCACACTGTCCTTGGCCACCCTGCCTGTGTCTGTTTTTGCCACTGCCGTGATTCTGTACTGTCCCTCCCTCTGCCCTGCCCTTTTCTCCTTTCACCAGGTTGTTTTCACCAGCTCACGGACATGCTCCGCACTTAGTACAGCACCTCCCTTTGTTTTCGCGTTTCCCTCCAGCTGCCAGGTTAGGGTTCCATTCCCCTTCACAGCACAGTCTCGAAAGATCTGCCTGTGGTTGCGGCTGTCCCCTTGCCCACCCCCTGTTCTGTTTTGCCCCTCTCCTGACAGGTTTTCTCCTCTGTGCCATGGATGAAGCGCTCTCCTTGAGGTCACCCATGGCCTCCAAACCCAAAGGCCATGGAGCTGTCCTCGTTTTAACAAGGTTGGACACTTCCTTCATCTGGAACACTCTATTCTGCTGTCATATTTCTGGGCTGTCTCCCTCCCTACCTGTTCTTTGCTATCTCCTCCACTTTTCTTTAACCCCTAAATATTTGAAGATTTTAGGCATCACGGGCCTTCTCTTTCTCTCTGCATTTTCTCCCTGAACAATCTCATCCTGACTCACAGACGGCTTCTGATGCCAGTTGTATGCTAATAACTCCTAAATTATATCTATAGGCAGACTTTGCCACTAAGCATCAGACTATTATGTCCAACTGTCTACTCAACATCCCCTCTTGAATGCTTAATAAGCATCTCAAAATTCATTTGGCCAATGCTGAGTTCAATTTCCCACAAAAGCCTGTTGCCTCTCCAGTATTCCCCATTGCAGTAAAATGCCTCACTCCAGGGTACCCAAACCAAACATTCTTTTTTCTTTTTTGGCTTTACGTGAAAGTTTACAATTCAAGTCAGTTTCTTATACAAAAACTTACACACGTGCTGTTGTGTGACCCTATCTGCTCTCTCTACAGTGTGGCAGCACACTCCTCTCTACCATGTATTTCCCATGTCCATTCAACCAGCTCCTGACCCCCTCATCTCACCTCTGGACAGGAGCTGCCCAGGTAGTCTCCTGTCCCAACTTAAGCCAAAAAGCTCTTTCTTCACCAGTATCATTTTAAATCTCATAGTTCAATCTAATCTGTCTGAAGAGTCGGCTTCAGTAATGGTTTTAGTTCCGAGCTAACAGAAAATCTAGGAGTCATCTTGTCTGGGGTCCCTCCAGTCTCGTTTTACTAGAATTTGACTTCTACACCCCACTTTTCTCCTGCTCCATCAGGGACTCCCTGTTGTGTTCCCTGTCAAGGTGGTCACTGGTGGTAGCCAGGCACTACATAGTTCTTCTGGTCTCAGGCTGGTAGAGTCTTTGGTTTATGTGGTCTTTTCTGTCTCTTGGAAATCCTGGTGGTATAGTGGTTAAGTGCCATGGCTGCTAACCAAAAGATCAGCAGTTCCAGTCCACCAGGAGCTCCTTGGAAACTCTATGGGGCTGTTCTATTCAGTCCTATAGGGTCACTATGAGTTGGAATTGATTCGACAGCACTGGGTTTGGTTTTTAGGTTTTCTGTCTCTTAGGCTCATATTTTCCTTATGTCTTTGTTGTTCATTTTCCTTTTCTCCAGGTGGGTTAGAACTCGAGCCAAACATTCTTGATTCCCTTCTTTCTCTCAACCCTGTCCTTCAGCCCTGCAAAAGATATATGATAAACACATATCCTTCTCTCCCTCCTGTCTGCTTCTACCAAATCCAAACCACTACCATCCCCACACCAGCGTCTATTTCTTCTCTCGCTCTTCTGTGATCTATTCTCCACAAAACAGCTGGAGTGGCCACTGAAGTCCCAAATCAGGCTATGTCATTCTTCCGCTTCAGTTCAGGATCGATGCAGTTCAGTCCCTCGGCATTGCACCCAAAGGCACATCCAACTTCTCACCAGGATCTGCACCACCTGACCCTTATCTTCCTGCTCCTCAAGCCCTCTCCTGCCTCAGGACCTTTATACCTGCTCTTCTGTCGGCCTGAAGCCCGATCCTAGATCTTCCATGTTTGATGCTGAGAGTCAAATCTCATTCAACTGTCTGCTCCTCAGCAAGATTCTCCTGACATCCCATCTGACATTCTCTTCACCCTCTGTCAAACCACCCTGCCCCCTCCCAACATTTTATTACATTTTTAATATATACAGCATTGACAAAATTTTACAATAAGCACCCTTATATCTACCACACAGATTCTACCACTAAGATTTTACTATGTTTTGTTATCTCTCTTGCAGTCCATACTATTCATTCCAAAGTAAGTTGCAGGCAATAGCATATTTTCCCCCAAAGCTTCACCATGCATGTCATTAACTAAGTATAATCTTAAATACAATTCCTTTTTTTCCTTTTTTTAAGTTAGTATTTTATATACAATGCACACATCTTCAGTGTACTATTTGATGAGTGTTAATAAATTCTTGCACCAATTATAACCTAAGTTCCTATCAAGATATTGCATTGGGGCAAGCTTCTTTCATCAGTGTAAATTTTTTAATACAACTATCTTTTTTCATTTCATTTTATTTATTTTGTAATTGTTGTTGAGAATATACATAACCAAACACATAACCCACTCAACATTTTCTCTCTCTCTATATATATATAATCCAGTGACATTGACTACATTCTTGGAGTTGCGTAACCATTCTCACTCTCCTTTTCTGAACTGTTCTTCCCTTTGTAATATAAACTCACTGTCCCCTAAGATTCCTATCTAATCTTTTGAGTTGTTATTGTCAGTTTGATTCCATATAGACAGATCTTAAGACAGCACAGTGCTCAACACAAATGTTCTTGACCAGTTAAGCTAAACTATTGTTTAAAGAAGACTTGAGGGTATAATTTTGGTTTAAGGTTTAAAGATTATCTCAGGAGAATGGTCTCAAGAACTCTGCTAGCCTCCAGGGATCCAGAAGGTCTATAGTCCCTAAGAATCTGAAGTTCTGTTCTTAATCTCCCCCTCCCCCCCTTTTGATCAGGATTCTTCTATGGAATCTTTGATCAAACTGTTTAATAATGGCAGCTAAGAACCATCCAGAAAACAAAAGTCCTCACAACTGGACCAGTAAGCAACATTGTCATAAATGGAGAAAAGATTGAGGTAGTCAAGGATTTTGTTTTACTTGGGTCCACAATCAATGCCCATGGAAGTAGCAGTCAAGAAATCAAAAGACATATTGCATTGGAAAAATCTGCTGCAAGGGACCTCTTTAAAACATTCAAAAGTAAAGATATCACCTTGAAGACTAAAGTACACCTGACCCAAGCCATGGTATTTTCTATTGCATCATATGCATGTGAAAGCTGGACAATGAATAAAGAAGACAGAAGAAGAATTGATAACTTTGAATTGTGGCATTGGAGAAGAATGTTGAATGTACCATGGACTGCCAAAAGAATAAACAGATCTGTCCTGGACGAAGTACAACCAGAGTGCTCTTTGGAAGCAAAAATGGCAAGACTGCATTTTACGTAATTTGGACATGTTGTCAGGAAGGATCAGTCCTTGGAGAAGGACATCATGCTTGGTAGAGTGGAGGGTCAGTGAAAAAGCGGAAGACTCTCAATGAGACGGATTGACACAGTGGCTGCAACAATGGGCTTAAGCATAAAAGCAATTGTGGACATGGTTCAAAACTGGGAAGTGTTTCTTTCTGTTGTTCATAGAGTCACTGTAAGTCAGAACTGACTCAGTGACACCTAACAACAACATAGAAGGAACCATCTGATTCTTCTCGTCTCATGGCAAAGAAGGCAGTTGTTCAGAGAGGCAATTAGCCACGTATTCCACACCCTCCTTCTATCCCTGTCTCTTTCAACCTCTGCTGCCATCAGCATGATTTTTTACAATCCATCCATGCTGCTGTAACACTTACCCGTGTTATTTATCCATTGCTTGCCTCCTGTCCCCCATCTCTACCCTCTAAACATAAGTGCCATTAGGCCTGGGACATGAAGTGTTTTATTCACTGCTATATCCCTAGTGGGACCCTGGTGACTCAGTGGTTAACAGCCAGCTCGACTGTTAATCAAAAGATCAGCGCTTTGAGTTCACCAATGGGGTAGTTCTTCTCTGTCTTGTAGGGTTGGTATGAGTCGGAATCAATTTGACAGCAGTGAATTTTTTGATTTGGTATCCCAAGTGCCTAGAACCATGCCTGGCACGTATGTGCTGGATAAATGTGAGTGTTGTTTATCATCAGAGTGTAGGCTCCCTGCAGGCCAGGCCTAGGTGATTACTTCCTGAGTTTCCTCCCATACAAGTCCCAGCAAGCACCAGAACTCACTAAAGATGCAGAATGAATGAGCTCTCAGAGCAACCCCTCCTCCCCTCCACCCTCAGAAGGTGAAGGTTGAGCTCTTTAGAGGTGAAGTTTAAGCTGGCCTTGGGAGTCAGGGTTGGGGGGATTAGAGCCTTTGGATCACCAGGGAGGATTTCCTGGGGACAGAATGCATGAGGGTTCCCCTGTGAGGTTGGATCCACGGCTCAGAGGATGGAGAAAGCAGCCCAGGCCACAGCTGTCTGCTGATCCTGAATTGCTGAAAGATTCCTTAATTTGAAGACAGAGTTATGAGAAACACACTCAGTTTTAATGAGATTGGATCCCTTTGGGTCTCATTTTGTGCTTCCTTTGTTTGCTGTTTCTGTTCTGAGTGGTGTCTGTGGGGAGTCACCAACTCAGGTCCCTTGTGTGGTTAAACTCTCAAGGCAGACAATGGGACACAGGTGCTCTGTCCTGAGGGAGATCTAGGAAACAAATGTGCCTACGTCCCAGTCCGTACCTGGGAGCCTGATGGGAGCAATGCCTTTGCTGGCCACATCTGACAGCCAAGATGGCTTCCAGGTCCCAAGGCCAATCATACGTAGCCTCCCTCCAGGGAGCCTGGCCTGAGATGAGGTGGCCCATAGGAACTGCCTCCTCCCGGAGCTCTTCTGCCCCCATGGAGGGGCAGCAACAAGGATCAGAGGCCCCAGATCATAGCAAAACAAAGCAGGGAGACCTTCCATGGAGAACAACCCAAACCACCAAGAAGAGCTGGGAAACTGAGAGGAATTCCACTGCTCCATGGGGGAGACAGAGGCAGGTTCTGCAGCCAGTCTCTCCAATGGAGGCAAGAGTGGAATCTTGCTGGCCCTGGGGGCAGCATGGACCCAGGACAGGTAGGAACCAGCCGCTTGTCCACAGCCTCAGGCTGTTAGGCTTTTCTCAGGGAGCTGGAGAATGAGACCTCAGTCAGGAACCCAGAGCCTTTCCCTGGAGCAGGCTGACTCAAGACCTGGGCCTGGGAGCTACTGGAAGTCAAAACCTCTCATAGAGTTTCCCTCACTTTCCACCAGGCATGGGCCCTGGGTGCCCTCTAACCCAACCCCGACCAGCCTGGAGGCCACTTGGACAGACACTGGAAGAATCAAAGGACAGAGCCAGGCCTGTACTCCCACATCCTCAGTCAGCAGTGGTCAGTTAATTACGGGAGTGAACTGTGGGCCAGAATGTCGCAGAGCCCAGTACTGGCTTTGTGCCTGATTAACCCAGGAGATAAGATCCAACCAGTCCCATCCTGGACCGAGGCTCTCACCTGCTCATTCAGAGACAGTGCTGGGGCCTACGCTGCCTTCATACCCACTCCTGGGCTGACCCACTTGGGAGGGAGGCAGGCTCCTAGCTCAGGGGTACCACGCCAAGGCCCACTGCTCTGCTCAGGCAGAGGCACCAAGAGAGACCTTCCCCTTGTGGAGGGTCTCTCAAGGCCCTGTCTCAGCCCCAAGAGGACTAGAAAGCACCTCTTTGTAGTCCTAGGGGCCTTGAAGCAGCTATGGCCCTAGGACCTGGGCAGACATACTCACCTGGTTCTCATTCCACTTCTAAAGCCACTTGAGCTGTGTGACCTTGGCCCAAAGGACCCACAGCCTGGCCTTTGAAACCTCGGGGCTGGACTTCCTTAGTCATCAGATGATTCAGTGCTGGTATAAGAGTAAGAAGAGATTTTCCGAGTTCTTGTACAGGCCTGACACCAGTGGAGCACTGAGTAAACACTGCCTGCTGCCACCATGACTGTCGTGTGATCACAGACCCAGTGGCCACCTGGCAGAGCTGCCCATGCCCCGCTGGGCCTCACAAGTGCCAGGCTCAGGTCCTGCCCACTCTGGCCTCCCCCCAGAGTCTCACTCCCTGCCCTCACCAGCCTCTGCTTCCAGTATCCACAGCTAGAGAACCAAAGACCATGGCTGGGCCTGAATCCATGCCCACAGGCAGCAAGCTGGCCCAGCTGACCCCAGGAAGGTCCCCACAGCTGCTTAGGCCAGAGGCAGCTCCTCTGCTGCCTCCGAGAAGCTCAGCTGGATGCAGATGTGCCTCTTGCCCCTCCACTTCCTTCCCCTGGCCAGAATGCCCCTCTGACATCTCAGGCTGGGGACTGGCTAGTCCCTGTGCAGGCACCGGGTAGTGTCAGTCAGCCCGTTGTCACTGTGCCTCCGTCACACACCCGCCTCTCCAGGGTGTGTTGGAGCAGTCACACACTGCCCCAGGGGAGAGGAGGAGGAGGCCCCATCTCGGCAGCCCCCTGACAGGCATCACATCCCCTGCGCTGACAGCCACGGGGATGCTCCCTGATGTGTGTGCGCGCTCTGCTTCCTTGAAGCAGCTGCCTTTGTTGGCAGGCGGTGGGAGGCAGAAGGGATTGAGCCCAGCCCAGGAGAGCTCCTCTTCAGACAACGCCATAACCCTGGAAAGTTAAATAGCACAGGCAGTGAGCTGCAGCCCAGAACAGTCTGACTCCCTTGGAGTTTAGGTTGTGGGGAGAGGCCCTGCCTCTTCTAGTCAACGTCCCTGGCAGGATCTTCAGCGGCTGAGACCATCTTAAGGTCTGAGAATGGGGCCTAGAGGAGCCCCTTTCACTGAGACAAGGTTATTCCCCCACAACTAGGCCAGACCCTGCTGTGCCATGGTTAGCCAGCCATCTTGGCATCAATGCCAACTCATGGTGACCGCATAAGTGGAACGCTAGAACTGTGCTCCATAGGGTCTTCATTGGCTGATTTTTCAGAAGTAGATCACCAGGCCTTTCTTCCTAGTCTGTTTTAGTCTGGGGAAAAAAAAATACCAAATCAATTGCCATTGAATGGACTCTGTCTGACACATGACCTATACTCTAGAAGTTTGGCTGAAATCTGTTCAGAATCATAGCAACATGTCAGCCTCTACTGAGAGACAGAGAGTGACTGCACATGAGGTGCACTGGCTGGGAATTGAACCCAGATCTCTTTCACAGAAGGCAGATATCACTGGACCACCAATGTGTTCTAGACTACCCCCAAAACTAGGGCCATCAAGTACATTTCAACACCTGGCAACCCCACTTTGTCAGAGGAGAACTATGCTCTACATACAGTGTTTTAAATGGCTCTGACCTTTCAGGAACAGACAGCAAGGCCTTTCTTCTGAAGTGCCTTTGGGTAGACTAGAACCTCCAGCTTTTGGATAGTAGCTGAGTGTGGTAACTGTTTTCACCACTGTGGGTTACCCCCCTACAATCACACCTGGCCCCTCTCAACTTTGAAGTTTCAGCTTTACCCACAGTTGAGTACAAAGAGCCTCAGAAACCAACTGGCCCAAGCCGTGTTTTGCATAGAAAAGCAGTCATCCAGGGCAGGTAGAGGGCTTCCCTAGGGAATAGCGGTGAGCCAGGAGAAGAGCCAGACCTTGAATCGGCTTCCCAACACCCAAGCTAGGGCTCTTTCCAGGGCCCCACTCTGCTTGGAGATCTGAGACTAGCACAGCATTTTTAAAATTCCAGACCAGCTTCTCAGGCCACCCTAGCGTGCAACTCAGCCTGCCAGCATTGGTGTCTGATCAGAGAAGGCACGCTTACAACAATGGCGGAGTCAAGCTTAATTAGAAAGATTGTTCTGCTGCCAGAAACAGATCGTGCTCCTGCAGCTCCAGGAGTGGCGTTGGGATCGCTGCTGTCTGCAATGATGATGGCTTCCTTTGGGGAGGGACGTGGAACCAACCTTTGAATTGGTGTGGTGCATTGAAAGATGGCCAGTTACTCGTAGGCATCAAGGTATTGTTCTGTGACGCAGTGCTATGCTGGTAAATGTCTTACAATTGGCTCTCCAGGGAGAAGAAAATAAAAGCCTAGTTTATAGCCTTGGCCTATTTCCATGGTGTAAATACTCCCACCCCGTGGCTAATATCTGATGGTTACAAGGGTAGGAGGGTGAGGGTTTATCATAGATGAGATAGTTGATAGATGCTAGAAGTTGTATCCATTTACTGTAATAAACAAATTAATTAATTTTTAAAAAACAATCTAGTTATTATTTACCTTGACTAATGGTTAGATTTTCAAAAGCTAATTGTATAACACTTCATTCTTAGAAAGCATCCTGGTGGTGTTCCCCTTGGTTACAAACTGTAAAGTCAGCACTTCAAACTCACCAGCTGCTCTGCGGGAGAAAGATCTGGTAAACTGCTACTGTAAGGGGACATCCTTGAGAACCCTACAGGGCAATTCTCCTCTGTCCTGCAAGGTTTCTGTGAGCCAGAATCAACTTAATAGCAATGGATTTGGTTGGTCTTCATTTAACATTTTGTTTATCGTGAATCTTGGGCATCAATTTTGCTTTTTTAAAAGACTGTATTAAAAGAGTGTTTGTCTTGATTACTAAGTCTTTTGTGCCCACCCACTTTAAATTTTGCACTCACTGTGAGTGCCCCCTCAACTTGCCCTCACGGTGGTACCATCCGGGGCATGTACTGAGGCCCAGGCTACATGTGGCAGGCACCAGTATTCTCCATGGGAAGATTAGAGAGAATACCTGGAAAAAAAACACATTCTGATGCCTGCTCTGGGGTTGCATGTAGGACAGACGAATACACGGTGTCTTCTCATCTGTGTAGTAAGACACTACACAGGGTCAGCTTCCTGTAGCCCTTTAATACTTCACTGAAGAATAAAGGAATGAGGATCTACAACAAACTGACAATGCCACAGATTAGTCTTCCAGAACATTCTTAGCTAGTCTCCAGCAGAGGGACTGCCAGGCAGCTAGCTGGCCTAGCCTTTATCCTGTTCCCTGCCTCCTCCTTCACACATACCCCCTACCGGGTCTGGATTCTTTGTCTCTGGCTGGTGCCTTGTCAGGTACCCACACCTCACAGTTCTGCCTTGGGACACCCTCAAACAGAGGTGGGAGACCTTTTAGCCATTTACTACGGCTGTGATTCCTTTTCTACCATCTCCCCACCCTCAACTTCCTCCAAGGGAGATAAAAAACCACAACCTTTAAAAGAAAAACAGACTTCCTCCTTTCTTCCTTTTGGGACTCTTCCTTCTACCTCTATCTAGATGGGAAAGTACTAGCCACTCAACTCAGGAGTGTACCTGCGTGCCAGAGCCTTCCCGACAGTTGGCATCTGGCCAACGTGGTGGGTGTGTTCTTGATAGGATAGAAGATAGAGGCTTCGAAGAGCCAGGGACAGTCCAGATCCCAGTCTTTGACTTCCCACCTCTCCAAGGTGCTGTATCAGTCCCAGTTTAACCCTTAGGTAACCCAGTTACTTCCTGCTTTGAATCGGTTGTTGATACCATGTGTTTTCATTAATAGAAGCATGCTGAATCATTGAGTACACATGAATTTTTAATAGGTAGTATGGGTTTCTTTGTCATGCCCCCTCCCACAAGCCTACCTTAAGTTACGTGTGAAACACCAGTAATTATACCCTAGAGTCCCCGCAGGAGTCTATCACTACCTGTGTGTAACAAATGAAATTTTTCGATTTTTTTAATTTTTTCCTACCCCAAATTCAGACTCCTCATACAGTGCCCTGTAAAAACAGTTATTTGCAGCACACTCCCCTTTCTTCAGTTTCAAATAGTCATACAGGCTCCTGCCTTGTGGCATCATATACTGTCAGTGATACAGAAGCTTCCTGATAAACCCCAGAGGCTGAAAAGTTCATAGTCGCTTTATACATCTCCTAGAACAAAAGAGCGAAGTCTGTGAGCTTTGAGGACCAAAAGGCCCAGGAGGAGGGGTGGAGCAGCTCAGCCTGTTCCCTCCAGTCCTTCTGCCCATCACTGTGCTCTGGCTCCTCCCTGCCCAGGGAGGCAGAGCCTGCAAGGAAAGCATCAGAAGCCTGCCTCATCACCACCTGAGAGCAGCGGGGAGGGAGCCCGGGGAAATCCTGCCTCAAAGACTGAACACATTCCCTAGAATGAGTGTTTTATCTCTGGAGGTCTTGATACATTATTTATTAATACTTAGGCTACATTTTTCTCAGAAATTGGCTAGAAAGGCTAAAAACGAGTGAAAGGGGCTGTGGACTCTGAGGGAGAGCCGCCAGCTAACTGGTTACAGGGAGCCGACTCTTGCTGGATGCAGACTCTCTCCAACTCAGCTCTCTGCTGATTTCACATCGCTCCCTGTTTTTCTCATCAAAATTGACAGTCCACAGTCCGCTTCTGTAAGGAACACAGACATCTGTGTGAGCGATACTGTTAGAATCGTCAGAATTTGCCAAGCCGGTTACGGCGGAGTTGATTCCAGCCCTTGGCAGTCTCATGTGTGTGTCTGAGTACCGCCGCACTCTGTAGTATTTTCAATGGCTGAATCTTGGGAAGCGGATCACCAGGCATTCCTTTCCTCTGGGTAGACTTGAACCGTCAACCTTTCGGTGAATAATCAATCATGCTAACCACGTGCATCACCAAACCCAAAACCCCAGCACCTTCAAGTTCGTTCCAGCTCATAGCAACCCTGCAGGACAGAATAGAACTGCCCCCATACGGTTTCTGGGGCTATAATCCTTATGGAAGCAGACTGCCACTTCTTTCTTCTGCAGAAGAGCTGGCGGGTTCTAACTGCCACCCTTTTAGTTAATAGCCAAGCACTTGAACACCTGAGCCACCACGGCTCCTTTGAACCAGCAGTGCTTGCTGTAGCTTTCCCATCTTCAGTTTGTCCAGGTGACTAAAAAGACTTAGGGAATCTTTGGTCCTACAACCCCAACCACCCTGGCCAGCTCTCTTGTCCCCGTAGTTGCAGGAAATCAGACCCAAGTGGAAACTTAAAATCTGTTGCTCTCAAGTTGGTTCTGATTAATAGCAGCCCTTAAGGACAGAGTAGAACTGTCCCATCAGTAAGGTTGTCTACTTACTGATAAAGATCAAAGACCACGGCCTTTAGTATGGATTGAACCTCATCATCAAGAATGCAAAAATCTTCACAACTAAACCAGTAAGCAATATCGTGATAGAGGAAAGACTGAGGTTGTCAAGAACTTCATTTTACTTGGTTCCACAGTCAGTGCTGGTGGAAGCAGCAGTTAAGAAATCAAAAGATGCATTGCACTGGGAAAATCTGCTGCAAAAAGTCCCATCAAAGTGTTGAAAAGTAAAGATGTTCCCTTAAAGACTAAGGTGTGCCACATCCAAGCCACAGTATTTTCAAGTGCATCATCTGCGTGCAAAGGCTGGACAATGAATAGGGAGGACAGAAAAAGAATTGACACCTTTGAATTGTGGTATTGGAGAAGAATATTGAATATGACGGACCACCAAAAGAACAAACAGGTCTGTTCTGGAAGAAGTACAACCAGAGTGCTCCTTGGAAGCAAGGATGATGAGACTGCATCTTAACATAATTTGGACATGTCAGGAGGCATCAGTCCTTGGAGAGGGACATCATGCTTGGTAAAGTAGAAAGGCAGCAGACGAGAGGAAGATCCTCGATGAGATAGATTGACACAGAGGCTACGACAGGGGTCTTAAGCATAGAAATGATTGTGGGCATGGCGCAGGACCAGGCAGTGTTCCATTCTGTCGTGCACAGCATCGCCATGGGTCAGAAGCAACTCAAAGGCACCTAAAAACAGCTTCTTGGAAGCAGAGTGCCGCATCTTGCTCCAATGGGGTAGCTGGTCGGTTTAAACCACCGACCTTCGCATTAGCAGCCAAATGCTTAACCACTGTGCCACCGGGATTCCTTAAGTAGAAACTGAGGACTTTTCAGTAAGATAGAAATACTCTGCATTCAACGCTCTGGACTTGAGGGAGAAATAAAATGGTGCCAGCAGGAGAAGGCTCCGTACATCCTTCAGCTTTCCTGAGGCTCCAGCTAGAAGTTTCCCGTCCTCACTGGTTCATTCAGCCCTTCCTTCATCAGACATTAACTGTGTGCCTGTTACCACCTAGTCCATACCTTCAGTAAAGCTGCACAGTGGGCCCTGCACCCCATACCCTTGGTTTCACTTTCTGCGATTCGGTTATTCATGGTCAACAGCAGTTGGAAAATATTAAATGGAAAATTCCAGAAATAAACAATTCATAAGTTTTAAATTGCATGCTATTCTGAGTAGTGTGATGAAATCTTGAGCCTTTCTGCTCCATCCTGCTGAGGATGTAAATCACCCCTTTGTCCAGTGTACCCATGCCGTATGTGCTACGTGCCCGTTAGTCACTTAGGAGTTAGTGGTCTCCATTGTCAGATCAACTGTCGTGGTATTGCAGTGCTTGTGTTCAAGTAAGCCTTACTGTACTTAATAATGACAGCAAGACCCAAGAGTAGTGATGCTGAGCATTCAGATGTGCCAGAGAGAAGCTGTGAGGTGCTTCCTTTAAGGGAAAAGGTGGAAGTTCTTGCTTTAATAAGGCGTTTTGAAAGAAAGATCATATTTACTTAACTTTTATTACAGTATATTGGTTTAGTTGTTCTATTTTTATTATAAGTCATAGTTGTTAATCTCGTACAATGCCTAATTTATAAATTAAACTCTATCATAGGTATGTACTTACAGGAAAAAGAGCAGTATATATAGAATTTGGTATTCTCTGTGGTCTCAGGCATCCACTGGGGGTCTTGAAACGTATGCCCAGCAGATAAGGGAAACTATTGTATGTCTGTCTGTGTTCTGGCTGTCCATGCTGAAGAGCCTGTGACACACGTGCCCCACAAGGTGCCCCGTATGATGGTTAGTCTTCCCACTGTGTACATGGTGAAGAGTTAAGTCAGAAATTGTGTCCCATCTTCTGCCGTCAAGGGAAGCCCTGGCAGTCTTTGCTCTGGGTCTGTCCAGTGGTAACTGAGCCACCTGGTCATTCTTGGTCATTTTCTACCATACACACTCTTCTTTGTCACCCCACCATGTGATCTTTGGTAAGTTTCTTAATTTCTTAGATCTTTGGTTTTTTTATCTATAAATGGATTGTGGTGATAGTGGTGGTCAGACACTATTGAGTTGACCCTCTGCTCATGGCAACCCCAAACATAACAGGAGCAAAAGTGTCATGATCCATAGTGCTTCAGTGGGAAGTTCTGCTGAAACCCGTTAAGCCTCCACTGATAAATGAGTGTCTTGGCCCATGGGTGTCTTGGCCAGGAGCTGAACCGGAATCTCCTGCCTTGGAGGTGAGAATCCTACCCCTGAACCACCACTGCCCTCAAATGGATATTACAAGACTTTATTTGAAAGAATATTATAAAGATCTCCTAAAATCACGTAAGTGTTGGTTCCCTTTGCTCTTGTGCACGTCCTTTCTCTTCTCTGGGCCTGTTTCCTTGTCTGAGAAGAAAAGATTTGGATCTAATGTAGCCTGTGCTTCCCTCACCAGCACCCTCAACACCAGCAGTCTCAGAGCTTTCAATTCTTCCTCTTCGTTGCCTCTTCTTCCTCTTCCTCTTCCTCAAGTTCCCCAGGGCCACCATGTCACCCAGCCCTGGAGGCAACATGACCTCATTGGCTCTCCTTACTGCAGTCCCACATAGGAACAGTTGCTAGGCTTTGTGGCCTCCCATGCACACAGGTACAGCCATGGTATTTATGAGTTGGGGCCTGTTAGTGGTGAGCTGTGGCCCAGAGAGGAGGGTAGTGGCTCCTGCCATCCCCTGGCATGCTCTTATTTGTCCCTGTGTCTCATTCTCGGATGCTGAAGGGTCAGCTGTCCAGATGACATATTATGCAGAGAAGTCCAGAAGGGCTAAAATAAATTCACAGTCCAGACACCTTTAGTGGTTTCTTTCTCAGGGAAGGAAGCCCCTGGGTGGTGTAAACAGTCAAGTGCTCAGCTGCTAACTGAAAGGTTGCAGGTTCAAATCCACACAGAGGCATCTCAGAAGGAAGGCCTGGCGGTGTGCTTCTGAAAAAATAGCCCTTGAAAACTCTATGGACTACAGTTCTACTCGGACACTCATGGGGTCATATGAGCTAGAATTTAGACAACAGCAACTGGTTTACTGGTGTTGAGGTTGGGGAGAAGAGCTGGTGCAGACTACCTGGTACGGATGCCTTGCAGCAACTCTATAGAATAAATCTGTGGGTAGAGACTGTTCATACCAGTTTCACGGTCACTGAGGCACTCTGGTAGGCTCCAGAAGCTTGCTTTAAATGTGCTCAAGGAACCCATGCTTTAGGCATCAAGGGCTACTGATTAGGCATCAGGCAACATGCTAGCTGTGATGAACCAGGCAGACAGTGCCTCTGCCCTCAGGGACCTCACAGTCCAGCAGGGTGGGAGAGACAGCAAACAGATCACCAATAAGGAAGCACCAGTGAGCCCTTGTTTCACCAGCTTTGTAAATACCAGCTTTCCGACATCAAGACTCTAAAATGGGCCATGCCTGAAACCTTCATCCCTAAGCTGGTATGGTAGGAGGTCAACCCCAGGCCCTTCCCAGTCTATTTGTCCACACTGGCAGGGTCAGAGCTAGTACCAAGAAGGCAGCTTCCAATCTCTGACACCCATGACCTAGAAGAGTTGGGACACGGCCCTCCTCACCATGCCATACCTCAGTGAAGGGATGACTAGCTCCTGGAGTCGTCAGCTGGCTTCTGGCTGCTCAGCAGATGGGGTGACTTTCAGCAGTGACAGGAGGGCACTTGGATCCCAGTGGAAATATCCACGTGCTTGGTTACTGGCTCTCAAGTGCCTGTCCTGCCCTCTGTCCTGAAGGTGAAGCCCAGTACATCCAGCTCTGAAATCAGAACTCTCGCCAGCAGCCTGCTCCGTCCAAAGGTGACAGCTTTCTCCTCTAGAAGTGACCCGGGCCTTCTGACAACTGTCGCAGAGTAGTAGCTCTTCCCCCAGCCCTAAAATTAGACCTTTCACCATAAATTTGTGTTGATGCCACACATCCCTGCCTGCTCCCTATTTGCTCTTTGGCCTCTGGAAGAACTTATTTCCATAAAAGATGAAGTTAGAATGTGCAGTCATTGTTTCTGGCATCTATCCACTCAGGGTGCATGACAACTAGTTCTCAGTGAAGCCAACACTATAATGACCATTAAAACTGCTCCTCCAGCTGCCAGTTGGCCAGTAGGATGGGGGCATGGTGGGCAGCGATGCCAAGTCTCTTTCCTGATGAGACCTGTATCAGAAGGTGTTGCTGTTCTTGGAGGTTTTCTGCTCTAGTTGTGAATGCATTCTTTCTGTTGTAGTTGTGAGGACAGTGCCTTTGCCCTCAGAGAGCACACAGTCTAGCTCACCTTCTGAATCAGGGCCTTGAGCGTGGTTTCCCGAATGCTGAAGGCTAGAGGTGCAGCCTTTCCAAGTTAGAACACTCTTCTCTGGGGACACCTTGAGCTCTCCAGGCAACCACATAAATCGGAAGTAGTCTAGCTCCTTTCCAGTTCTTTCTGTTGTTGTTAGTTAATGTTGGGTCTGATTCAGACTCACGGCAACCCCGCATGTGCCAAGTAGAACTACTCCACAGGGTTTCAGAGGCTGAGACTTTTTGGAACTAGATCACCAGGTCTGTCTTCCAAGGCCCCCTGTGTGGGTCTGAACTGCCAACATATCAACTAGTAGTTGAGAGCTTAATCATTTGTGGCACTGGGGTTTTACTAGCAAACCAGTATTTCTCTGTGCTTGTGTCTCTCAGTCCAACCAAGAGAGACCCCGTGAACTCCAGCTCTGTCCCACCAGCTCAGCCTTTGTCCTGTGAATGCTGTTTACTCTGAACACTGGAATTTTTTTCTTCGCACATCAGCTAACGAAAACTCCGTTTTGGTTGTTATTTCCAAAATAAAAAGGAGATTGTAACCCATCTTCCTCCTACACATCTGAAATCCCCTAAGTTTTCTTCTTATAGCATTTCAGTCTACACGGCCGAGAACGTACCTGATCCATTCCACTGAACAGCACTTGACCCACCACAGGCAGAGACAGACTGACTCCATCCACCTGCCGTCTTTCTCCTTCATAAAGACATCTTCAGAAGGAGACTTGCTTCATGCTTGTTCATTTGGAGGACATAAGAGGGCTCTGACAACATGTTGCTTTCACAAGCAATAGAGGTGAAAGCTGTTTCCAGAATGTTCTAAGAACAGCTAAAAATAGCACTGCCCCTCGTGTTTGGGTTTAGAGTTGACAGATAGGGAAAAGGGTTCTCAACATGTTCTCTGTATACTCCTGAATATTCAATTGTTTAAAATAGGACTTGGATGTGTATTGTTTTGGTCATTAGTTAACGTATCTGGGTGAAGAGGAATGGAGAAAGTGAAATAATTACAAGCACTTCCATGATTTCTTTTTTTTTCCTACTGACTAAGGTTAAAATGAATAGTGTTGATCTGTTGCCCAGGCAGTAGGCTTGTTAAAGGAAATGGTATTTAAAATGATTTTTGAGCCAAAGCAATTTGGCTGCTCCAAGGCGTCCTTTATTTTTTTGCTTTCAAGAGGATAATAATGTTTAAAAAAGAAGTCACTCATACCATTTCCTGTCAGGAAGCCAGCACAGTGACGGGCAGCTCTTCCTCTGCGTTTGTTTACTTGCTCCATGATGGAAAATGCAGACTTAATAGGCTCCCTTCTGCAAAGCCTTTAGTGTGCAGACAAAACAGAGACCGATGCTGTTGTGGAATCAGTGGCCTCAGCTGCAGCAGGTTCCCCCAAGGGGTCTTGAAGGCCTCAGAATTTTGCCAGCTGCTAGGAACTTCAGAACAGGGGCATTGTGACTACCTCCTGGTCCCAGTGACTGACTAGAGGACTCTATCCAGGATGCAGTTCTCTTCCATTGACTGAGGGCACTCTCCTTACAGAGGACGTGAAGGGTCAACCTCCACTGGGAAGGGGGGAAGCCAGGCGTCTTAGGCAAACAGGATTCCTGTCACCTCATGCAGGGATGGCAGGAGCAGCAGACCTACCTTTCAGAGTGAACGGTGTGGACAACACAACTTTCCATGCTCTGCAATGAAAGAAAGGGGCTGTAATGTCCCTAGGCCAGTTCTGAATGCGTTTGGTCTGGTGGGTTAGTGAGCTGTGTACACAGAGGCTCAGAAGAGCTGGGGTCAGCCTTTTGAGGTCTCTGGGGTCCTCATCATGGCAGTGGATTTGGTTTGGTTTTTCCAGGAGGTTCTCCTCTCCCATGTGCATGAGCAAGGGTGGTCTGCTGCCTGCTTCAGCTCTCAGATGCCCGAGGAGGAGGCTGCACTCTGTGATGGCATGAGCACTCCTCAGCAGGAAAGGGCACATGACAATGTCTACTTCATGTTATCATCAGAATGTCTCTCACACACATGCAGAGACACATGTACACACACAGTCACAGAGATACACGTGCACACTCACACACATACACACGCGCACATGCATGCTTGCATGCAGACACACGTGTGCACTCACACAGACACACATGTACACACACAGACACAATGCAGACTGACATAGACACATGCACACTCACACATACACACCACACATGCACACTCACTCAAGGCACGTATGTCCACTCACACAGTCACACACACTGGCACACGTACATATGCAGCCTCTCCTGTACTCTGTCACGCACTCATGTACACTCACACGTGCTCATATTCATACACACATAAGCACATGTGAGGCTGCCAAGCACCGAGATGGGCATATAACACCAGACTCACTCATTTCTATTCCTTCTCTGATCTTCCTTTTATTGCTTAGAAGAGAAGTATTCCTTCCCCAGGAGAGGCTGGGAAGGGAAGTGTTTGCCCTGTAGAGGACACTGGCTCCTCTGGGAGCCCAGGGCTCTGTCTCTGAAGCTCCCTCTCAGATTTTTCTGGCCATTCATCATCTGGGTCGCTTCCTGATTCAAGCCTGGCCCAGGAGGACCCAGTGATATGTAGGAATGCGACATGAAGGTGTCCCGGGGTGTCTGTGGTCTTGGTGGGTGTGCTATCACTGGGCTGTAGGATCACGTGTCATCTGAAGGGTTCCGAATGCAGCTGAGGTTGCAGCTTTGGCTGGGGGCCGGTAGGGGCTGTAGCCATGTTCCTCATCTCCACATCACATGCCAAACTGTGCAGGCTGCCCACCAGCCTCTCTTATCTATCTCAGAAGGGTTTCTGGAAGCCCCTACCTTCCAATGCTGAGCCCGGGGTAATTTAGGATGGCTCCTGCTCCCCTGATGCATTTTAAAAACACTTCCAACTCTGTTCATTTTGCCTTTGATGGGGAGGTGGCCTTCTGGGTTTTTCTTTCAAGAGATGCAGATTTAATGGACTGTGATTTTTCTCCAGATCTGCTGTTAAAAAAAAAAAAAAGCCAGCATTAAAAAAGCAACTCAGAATTTCTATTTGCTCAGGGAGAAAAAAAAAATCTGCTTGCTATTCAGGCCCTAGATTTTCCTAGGAGATTAGTGTACTTGCCTGCCAAGATGTTTGCTAAAGGAAAACACATTTGCTATAGATCAGAAATATTTATCCTTTTCTGGGCAGGAGATCCGAAAAGGAACCTCGTCGGAATATACAGCACCTGGAAATATGAATGAATTCAATCTCCTGAGCTGCAGGCATCTGCCAAGAGGAGCTGTATCAGGGCACAGGGAGGCTCTGGGGAGTTAAGGCCATGATGAGGGGTCAAGTGAGGCTGCTGGCGCCTAGGGGCGTGTAGAAGTCACAGGGCCAAGAGGCTCAGTCCCACACAGGAGCTGAGTGATCAGTATGAAGGAACTGCAAAGGGAGTGAGGGTCCCGTTGTTGGTCAGCAATGACAAGCCTGAAGCTCTGTGGCTTCGTGTAAGTGTGCATGTGCGTGCTTTTCTCTGGGGCAGAGGATGCTGACTGCCCTGCTCTGTATCCTCATGGCATGGGGGCAACCTAATCAAAAGAACGGAGATGGCAATGACCAGTACTCCTGGTCTTGCTGAAAACAGAGAGAGAACCCAGGATCCACTGAGTACCATACTGCCAGTGCTAAATGACCACTCCCATCTACTAAAACTTTCCTTACAACTTACCAGACTCTTGCTTTGTTGCTGCAGAGAAGCAAGAGATACTAGCTCATAAATAATGGAAAGCTGTAATAAGTATTTTCACACAGACATCAAGCCGGCATCTTGGTAAGAAGCACAGGAAGTAGAGAACACAATTTCATTGAAAGATGGCAAGCTCTTAGTTAGCAATTTTTCTGTTTGACTGTGTCATCCATGTGGTTATAATCAGGATCCACTGGGTCCCTGCAGTTGGGTTCTGTGTTCTTTAGGGAAAAGAAGAAGTTAGGGAGGTGGACGCAGACAGAAGAGGGACTTTGAGTAAATCCCTTGCCAAGTCACAGCCCACTTGAAGATCATTTATCTTTGGAGTTAGACTTTCAATTGGCACAAACAGTTAAGCACTCAACTGCTAGCTGAAAGGTTAATGATTTGAACCCCCTCAGAGGTACTTCGGAAGTTGGACCTGCAGATCTGCTTCTGAAAGTTCACAGCCTCGAAAACCCTATGGAACAGTTCTACTCTGCACACATGGGGTCGTCATAAGTCAGAATCAACTCAACAGCATTAACAAAGTGAGTTACCATTGGCCACAGGGATCTCAATAACTCTAAAGCCTTTATTTCTGCTCTTTGGGCAGAGCTAATCCCAACTAAGGCTTCTTAGGTCTCTGGGCTCTTGACCTCCAATCTCTCTTCTCTAGACCAGGCAGAGACTGTTAGCATCCTGGGGTACAGAGCAAACCCCTAAATGTTTGGCTTATTCTGGATGCAATGTCCCCTCTGGAGTCTCCATCATTCCCTGGCCAGGTGCAGCATGAAGATTCATTTCCCCAGATGTGAGTGTCTGTCAGAGAGATTTCTGCTATCAAGGCCTCTGTTAACCAAGAAGACTGTGCCCTTTAACTTGGCGTTCCCTAGATCTTGTTCAAATAGAATTACTCCCAGAGCCTCTCAAGGATAAGCCAGTCCAGAAGAGACCGCAAATCCTGGGAATTTATAGTAGGTCTGCTTGTTTCTAGTTATCTATTTTGGTCTTGTTCAGAAGTGCCTCCTGGCTATAATTTAATCTCAGGTAGATGAAAGCGTCTTTCTTTCCCCTCTGAACTCAGGAACCACTTTCTCTTGCTCCTTCTTGGCTCAGTGCCAGCTCTCTGAGCTTCCCCAGGCCTGGGGGGAGAAGAACAACTGAACTGCCTGCCTGTCCTGGAGGGAGGGCTACAGCAGCTGAGCCCCCTCTCCCTGGGCTGCCTTTGCTCGAGGTTAGCCTCAGACAGGTTTGCTTGAATAGGCTGAGGTGTCTTTGTACTTGAAAAGCAGTCCCCACGTGGGAAAGCGGGCAGGGGAAAGGAAGGTGTGTATGAACAAGTGTGGGCTCCTTACAGGACGGGGCTGGGTACAGAATAAGTGAGCACGTGAGTACGACTTTTGACATACTGAGATGGTGTGTGGATGGGAAGTCTGTTTCTACAGTAGCAGCAAGGATGTGAACACATTTGTGTGCCCACCATGTGTGCTCTAGTTATGAGCCTATGTGTGCTCGTGAGTGTTGTTCTGCATGCACACACCTCTGCGTGCTGGTGCCATGGACAATGTAGACCTGGTATGTCCTGTCAGCTGCAGCTGAATGCCACCTTGATGACTGCCGCCATGCTAAACTGTCACAGAAACAATAGCATCTTCCTGGGAATGCATTACCAGGGTCTAAGGCAGCTCCCATCTGTCTGGGATCAGCCATCATGGTGGAGGGGGAGGTGCTTCAGAAAGTACAGCCATAGAGGGCACTGTTCAGTGTCCCTGCTTCTGTTCTCTTGTCCTCTTAGAGAAAGAAGCTGGGAGGACATGCCATCCTTCCCTCTGTCTCCCAGGAGGTGGCAGTCCACCTTTCCAATGGAGAAGCATGCTGGCCAGAGCACAACCAGGTAGGAGGCCCCGCCTGCCTCACCTTGCCCAGGACACAGGTCATCCCACTGTCAGAAAGCCCAGCTTCAGGCTGACTCTGGCCCTGAACCTCTCGTCCTGGGAGTCAGCAGGAGGCAGGCCCTTTGTTGGCCACACAGAGGTGGCACAGCTGTGGGAAGGAAGTCTATAAGCCAAGTCAAGCTCTCCTGCCTCTTCTCCAAGTGCCAGGAGAAATGGATGAGGTCGCTGAGGCCACTGTCCTTTTTAGCTTTACTGAGCATTAAATCCATCACCCATGATATGCAGAGAGAAATTACTGCAACTTCCCTAAAGGTCTCTCGCTCAAGTGCTCCCAGAGGTGCTGGGATGTGGAGAACGTGTCAAGCGGATGGGCCAACCTGTCTTTTACTTGGCTTCACCCCACATTATCAGCCTTGATATCTGGTCATGGGGCACATCCCTGTCCCACCAGCCCCATGGCCACCTCCTCCAGCATATCGATAGCCCACCTAGCCTCCTGATCCTCTTATTGTCTGGCCAGGTAGAAAAGGCCCCAGGCTGAAATCTGTGTTGGCTTTGCCCCTCACTTTAGGCATTCTTGGGCAAGTCACAGCCTGCTGAGTGAGTGGGAATGACAGCCAGGGCCCTTCTCGATCAGCCGCCATTGCTAGTGCGCTGCAGTGAATGAAGCCATGGATCAGCCCTTTGTGGTTTCTCTGGACATCTCCTTGGTGGGGTCCCCCAAAGAGCAATCTCACACACTGTGTGGTACCTTCCTCTGGCACTCTAATACTTCCATGAACATTGTCTCTCTCAGTTCCTCAAACACCTTCTCTCAAAGGACTTATAAGTGTGGAGAGATTCCCACACAGGTCCAGAGCCCAGAGAGAAGCACAGTGGAGGTCACTGATAGCAGAATGGCAGGAGACACACAGGAACGTGCTTAAGTAAGGGGGGGCACTGGACACATCGAAAGGGTTCATCAGAACCCACAAAGTCGAACACTGAAAGGCACAGAGAGATGCTGGTAGCTGCCCACGGACTGGGCAGAAGGGTGATGGGGTCATTGGGAAGACTGGCCTTGTCTTTTGAGTGTCATTCAAGACTCACACTACTCTCTGTGTAGTATCTACTTAACATGCTGGAATGAGTCTAGTCTTTCCTAAAGCATCTGGAAGGATGGTGTGGGTATTGCTAGAGTGGAGACAGGGAGCACTGCCAAGGGTAGATGGGGCATTGCCCTGGGTACCAGTGATGATCAAATAGGATTCTAAAGGTTTGTGAGTGTGTTTGTGTGTGTATGTGTGCGTGTCAGTGTGAATATGTGAATGAGTGTGTGTGTGTATGTGTACAGGTGAATGTATGTATATGGGTGTGTGTGCATGTCTTTTCACGTGAGCAAGTGTGCATATGTGCATGCATGTGTGTGTGCATGTGTGTACACAAGTGAGTGTGTGTGCACATGAATTTGTGTGTATAGACAAGTGTGAATGTGTGTGTGCATGTGTGAGTGTGTGTGTACATGTGTGAGAGTGTATGTATACACTGACCTGTGTGCATGCATGTGTGCATGGGAGTGTTTCATTGTATGTGTACGTTGAGGGTGTGTATGTTTATGTGAAGGTGTGAATGATGTATGCGCACTGAGTATGTGCGTGCACATAAAAATGATGTGTTGAAGGTATCCGACCTCCTCTAACTTCACAAAGGGGAAAGAGAATCAAGATCAATAGCCCAAGCTGATTCCATTGAGGCAGAGGTCAGATGTCTTCCTCTCACCAGCACTTCGTACCACTTCTGATACTATCTGTCCCTCTCAGGCCACTCTATACTTCTCTGCTTGGTCCCATAAGCCATTACAGTAGCCACATGGAACTCACAGACAGCACTTAATGATTATAGGGTTTGTCTTAGTCATCTAGTGCTGCTATAACCAGAAAATACCACAAGTAGATGGCGTCACCAAGCCAAGCCAAGCCAAGGCGTCACCAAAGAGAGGCTTATTTCTTCGTAGTCCGGTAGACTATAGTCCAAGTTCAGGCACCAGCCCCAGAGAAGGGCCTTCTTTCTCTATTGGTTCTGGAGGAAGGTCCTTATGATACTTCAAGTTGTCCTTCGTCTGGGAGCATCACAGTATAGGAACCTCAGGTCCAAAGAATATGTTGCCCTCCCAGCACTGCTTTCTTGGTAGTATGAGGTTCCCATGTCTCTGCTCACCTCTTTTTTTTATATTTCAAAATAGATTGACTTAAGACACTAATCTTACAGACTTCATCAGTGTAACTTCCGCTGATCCATTTTATTCGATCACAGTAACAGAATTTACAACACAGAGAAAAATGTTATCAAATGGTAGAAACATCACATGATCATGGGAATCATGACCCAACCAAGCTGACGTACACATTTGGGGCGGGGGGACACAATTCAATCCATGACAGAGTTTGTTAGGGAAGTATCAGGTTACAATTCCGGTTCCAGAATGCTCAGGATACAGTTCTTCGGTCAGGATGACTTTTTAGCCATGCCCTTGAGCATGCCTCTTTATGCCTCTTCAGCCTCTGTTCTATTCTAGCAAGTGTTACAAAGCTCTTTTAGCTCTGCCGTAAGTACCCAGAGGCACCCTACTCCACTAGCAAGCCTCATCCCAAAGGCACTTAGCTTTCTCATTCTGTGGACTCCACCACTCTGTCTCCTGCCAGTCTCTTGCCTCTGCTGCTGCCATTTCTCTGCTGCTGCTTCTTGCCATCTTCAATGTTACAGCTGTCTCTCAGCATGCTAGTTCAAGAAACTTCTCCGTTCGGGGATCACAGATCCAAAGACAAGCTTCTCCCCTGACTTATCTTCCTAGGCAGTGGTGAGATCTTCCCCCTTCCTGCATCTGGAGCAGGATACAAAACTAACCAATCCATTTATTAGGGCTCCTATGCCTCATTTGCATAGTCCCACCCCCATAACTAACATTGCAGAGAATGGGAATTCCAGAACACCTAACTGTGCTCTTAAGGAATCTACATGAATCAAGAGGCAGTCATGTGAACAGTACAAGTGGACCTGGCATAGTGTAAAGTAAGGAGAGGGGTGCATCAGGGTTGTATCCTTTCACCATAACTTTGTAATCTGTATGCCAAGCAGATAATTCAAGAAGCTGGATTATACAAAGAAGAACAAGGCATCAGGATTGGAAGATGATTCATTAACAACCTGCGTTATGCAGATGATTCCACCTTACGTGCTAGAAGTGAGGAAGATTTGAAACACTGATGAAGATCAAAGACCACAGACTTCAGTATGGATTGCACTTCAACATCAAAAAACAAAAATCCTCACAACTGGGCCAGTAAGCAACATCATCATAAATGGAGAAAAGATTGAGGTTGTCAAGGATTTAATTTGATTTGGATCCACAGTCAGTGCCAATGGAAGCAGCAGTCAGGAAATCAGAAGATGCATTGCACTGGGAAAATCTGCTACAAAGGATCTCTTTAAAGTATTCAGAAGTAAAGATGTCACCTTGAAGACTAAAGTGTGCCTGACCAAAGACCCTGTATTTTCAATCACATCATATACATGTGAAAGCTGGGCAACGCACCAAGAAGACAGAACAAGAGTTGATGCCTTTGAATTGTGGTGTTGGAGAAAAAGGTCTAATGTACCATGGGTTGCCAAAAGAACAAACAGATCTGTTCTGGAAGAAGTGCAACCAGAATGCTCCTTGGAAGCAAAGATGGCCAGACTGCGTCTTACATACTTTTGACATGTTGTCAGAAGGGATCAGTCCCTGGAGAAGAACATCATGCTTGGTAAAATAGAGCGTCAGTGAAAAAGAGGAAGACCCTCAATGAGATGGATTGACACAGTGGCTGCAACAGTGGGCTTAGGCATAAAAACAACTGTGGACAGGGCACAAGACAGGGCAGCATTTCATTCTATCATTCATAGGGTTGCTATGAGTCAGAACCAACTCGACAGCACCTAACAACAACCCCCTTGGAGGTGCTATGAACATTATTTGCATTATTAGCAAGGTATCCAACCCGTGATGGGTCACAATGACCTTGTTTACATAGTCCCACCCACTCAATTACTTGGGTAGGAGTTATAAGTGTATGGCAAAGAAGGCCCTGTAAAAGCAGTTCTTCACACAGTAGTGCATGTGAAGGGGGGTGTGTGTGTGTCTGTGTGTGTGTGTGTGTGATGGATGCACATAAGTGTGTGCCTGTGAACACATGGAGCAGGGGGAGCTGTTTACTGTTTTTCTCCTTTGCACGGCTGGTAGTAACTAGCCTTCTGTCGCACTGGTAGCTCAATCTCTTCTAGCAGAGATGACTCACAAGAGTTTCAGGAGGCTCTGGTACATACCCTAAGCACATTCACCCAAGAATGGGCATCCCAGCTGTGTCACCGTCTGCAGCCAGCATCTCCTGCAAGGTCCTGCTTTACTCAGGCCATTTTCTGTCATGCTTTTGGGAGTCCAGCTTCAAAGACTGTGGCTCGAATTCAGTGCTGGCTCCATCCAAACTGGGTGGCCCATACTTGTTCCTGGTCATCTTGTGCTGAGCAATCAGCTTCAGAGGGAAAGAGGTAAATACCTGTTCACTCGCCATCTTGAAACAACAGTTCCAGGTGGACCTCCTGTGCTAAGGATCCTTGAAAGTCCTGTAACCTCTGTAGATCCCCTTAAATGTCAGGGCTTCATACTTGACTCACCAAGCGGCATCACAGGTAGAGACTCTGGAACCTATGGCCCAATCCTAAAGCCAGTCCCAGGGAGATTCAGCTGAACCCTCAGACCAAGGCTGCCTCACACAGACTTCCCTGGACAGTAAGCATAGCTTGTCAACAAGAAGCTGGTCACCAGCCACCTGTGACATCTGCCTTGACACCTACCATGTTCTTGTTGATTCCAGCACTTTTCTCAGCCACTGCCAGTGAACCAAGAACTGTAGCTGACAGAAAAGCAGCTGACTAAGCAGTTTGGGGAGCATTCTCCTGAGACCCTCAGGGAGGATTTCTCTGGAAGATGGGGTCGGTCTCCTGCCCTTGCCGTCAGCAACAATCCAGAGTCAAGCATCAATCCAAGAAGAAGCTAACAGGAGTGGGGAGGGGAGCAGATTGTTTGTCAAGGTAAATTAGAAGCACGGACCACTGGGTCTGGTGCAAAGGATGACGGGAGAGATCTGAGAGCAGGATGTGTGACCTCTGTCCCCAAGACCAGATGTGTCCTTTTAGCTGTGGGCTTTCTCACTGTGCCATTTCACATTTTTGTTTTCTAGAACCCCCAGCTTGGAGAGAGAAGGTTCACCTCAGACATCTCTTTATGGCCTGTGCTTAGTAGGGTGTGGATTTCAGTAGGACAAGAAGACAAGGATTGTCTGGGCATTAAACCCTGGAGGCTGATGCATAAGGTTGCTGGATTTAGCAAATAAAATACAGGACACTCTGTGAAATCATACTTTCACATAAACAATTAATTTTTTGATGTAACTGGAGCTCATGCAGTGTTGAGAATTTGCTTACACTAAAAATCATTCATGGTTCATCTGAAGTTCAAATTTGTCTGGGCGTCCTCTATCCTACCTGACAGCCCTAGTGCTGCAGGCTTTGCATTATGAGCCTCCTCCTGCTCTGCCATCCATCTCAGCACTGAGTATGTGTTGGTTGATGAAGTGATGGGTTGACTCCTGAACCCCAAGTCCTTAGGATCATGCAGCTCTGTGGGGTCTGCATGTCTGAACCTTGGGGTTCTCCAGCAAAGGACATTAGGACCCTGGTTGCTGGCAGCAAGCCTGGGCCTCTAAAGACTGCTGAGGAGCCTGGGAGCAAGCTAAGGGGTGCACTGTCTCAACTGTGACCTAAACTCCTTCAGAGAGGGCTTGCAGAACAGTGAATATTGGCATTGCACTCTAGTTCAAAACATGTGGTGCAGCACTGAGGAGACTGCTCATTACCAGGAGCAGTCAAGGTCAACAGAAGAAGTCAAGGTCAATAAGAGCCTCCGATGCAGCAGGTTAGAGTTCACAATGCAGTCTCCATTCCGCCTTCACCGAGTGCAATGAGAGAACCCAGCCCCACCAGATTCCCGGATCCCTCGGGCCCCTGGCCAAGGACAAACCCAGAGCCAGTGTCTGTGCAAAGAAGGAGCTCTTTAGAAAGTGTGTCCTTTGCTCTAGGAAGGCACATTTGCAGTCAAGTCTGTGCATGGAATTTTTATTTCTCTAATACAGCCTGGGCAGAATTTAGTATACAAGTTCTCCAGAGGAAATGCATTCAATAAAAATTTGATGGGCTCCGGCAGCTCAGCAGAATCTCCTTAAGAATTCCAAGTGTGTACTTGGTCCCTGGCTTGGACAGAAGTTCAGCCATAGTCTACAAATGGCCTCAGCAGTGTACTCTCAGCCTGTGAAATAGCCCCCTGCATCCTTGGAAAGTTATAGGAGTGGGAGCCAGGACTTGAGGCATTCCTGACCCCCTCCTCAGGGAAGGAGCTAAGCCCCGGGGCCCCAGGCAGTTCAGGGAGCTGGGCATCTCACACATGATGAGTAGTGGGCCACTTGGGGAAATCTAATTCATATGAGGTCGTGAAGTCAACTTAGGAGTAGAAAAGTGTTTACTGTGGCTAGCTGGGGAAGTGTAATAATTTTCATTCATTATCTCCTGATAGGTCTCTGCTCAAAACACACAGAAAGTCCTTATGGGGCTGGAGAGAGGCATGGACCCCTGCCCGTGGCCTGTGGGCCACACCAGGACAGATGGGCATGGGAGGAAATGCTAGAATCTAAGCTTTCTGAGGGCCAGGACTGGGTCCTCAGCTATCTCCTGACATAGGGAGCCAACCCAGTGTCAGGTGGAAGGACAGAGAGAAGAAGGGTTGACCACTCCTTAGGGGAAGAGGAAACCTTCCAGACAGCCCCTCTGGCTTGTTAGGAAGCCCCAGGCATGGCATCCAGTAGCCCTAGCTTTAATCCTGGTGAAAACCACTCCAGCAGCTCTGGGTGAGAGCAAATGTCTGCTACATGGAGGACCCTCCTAGCCCAGGTCTTGGCCTACAGAAACTGTGGATGGAGATGGGGGACATTAAGGCAAAGGGGATAGTTACAAAATGGCTTTCAGGTCCTGATGCAGAGTGATGTGCTTGCAGCCGCCAGCCTTGTGTCTGGAGAAACAAAGGTTGAGGCCAACGGAGCTAGCCTGGAGCTTGGTCTCTGGATAGCCCACCACTACAAGGGGAGGGGGCAAGTGGCACCCTCACCACTGCTTTGCAGACTCAGTGAGGTGGACCCTTATCAGGGAGGAAGAGAACCTGGATGAGACTTCTGTTCTTTGATTAAAGAGTTTGGCCCCCAGGTCACCTGCATCAAGTTTCCCTCAGAAAGTCCCCTGGCTTCTGTTTCCTGATTGTACAGTACATGCTCTGGGGCTTCTAGCTTTCTGCCAGGGTTGTGTGAAGCTGGGAGACCCTGGATGGCACAAGTGGCTAATGTGCTCAGCAGCTAACCAAAGGGTTGGCAGATGGAGTCAACCCAGAGGTGCCTTGGAAGAAAGACCGTGGCCACTGAGGTCTTCTTGGGGCCTGATGTAAGGTGAGCCACCTTCCTGCTTTGCCTGGGACTGAAGGGCTTCCTGGGATGTGGAACTTTCAGTGCTAAAACTGAAACAATTCTTGGTAATTCAGCATGATTAGTCACATGATGACAGGGAAAAGTGTGACCCTCAGGAGTATGAAGAGATGGACAAGCCCCCCAGGTCCAGCTCCTAGAGCTGCCCATGTCCCCTAGAGCTGGCCTTTCCCAGCTGTTGCAGGAGAGAAGTCAGATTGTGTAGACAAACCCATCATACCCTACTCGGCTGAGGGGCCGCAGTGGCCCAAGGCCTGCAGAGCACAGGACTACGTCTTTGTCAGGGAGCCAGCGAGACAGGACTGGACTAGGAGACAGCCTGTGCAGAGCCCACCTGAGGCAGTTCTGAGGCCTGAGGAGAGGGGCTGACAGCTGACCTTGAATGTCCTTGGGGGTAGCTTTCTGAGCCATGCCTAGCTGTTTTAGGGTACAGTCGGGGGGGTGAAACTAAACCTGAGGCACGTGTCAGCCCCTTTCTGAACTCAAGGACCCAGCCCCTAGGGTCAGAGGTGCAGAGCGGAAGGGTCCAGAGCTTCTGGGAGGCCAGGAAACACAAGACACAGGGTGCAGGCAGTGGTGCTGGCTGAGTTCTTGGGGGACACACCCAGCTACATGGAGCTTCACCTGCATGACCTCGTCTGACTCCTGCCTCACCCATACCTGTCTACTCTTCTTCTCAGACTGATCCTTAGACTCCTCGGCCTGGGCCAGGCACAGCTTCCACCCTGGAGAGGTGTACAGGAATTGGGAGAAGGAGCCTCCAGCCAGTAGACAGGAAGGCAGGATTCCAAAGTCAAGGGAAGGAAACAGAGTTGACAGACAGGGAGAGGAGACATCTACATGAGGAAGAGACATGGGGAAGGATCATCAGGCCCTGCCACTCTCCCTGCTTGCAGGGGACTCAAGTACGAGAATATCAGACAGGAACTGGAAAGGCAATGAATGTACCTAGAACCAAAAAAAAAAGGCCAGTGCTGCAAGGACAGCAGAGTGGGCAAGGACCCAAGGGCAAGCATCCTGAGCCAGCACTCAAGGAGAAGAGTAGCTTAGCCCACTGCCCAGGCCTTACCCCATCTTTCCTACCACCTGTACCTTGGCCCTGCTTCTACCCCCTCACCAGTGGCAGTGAGCTCCCAGTCCTGGTCCCAGGAGGTCCAAATCAGGCTTCTGAGAGGTGAGATTTGAGGTTTGAGCCTCTCCATCCCATACCACCACCCCAATACACACACATTCACACATACACAGCTCACTCACACACCCTCATGTACAAACTATCACATACACTTAGTCACACTCACATCCACACACACTTGCTCACATTCACATACACTTTGCACATTCACACACTTATTCAGATTTCCACATACTCGTGCACTTATAGCTCACTCTCACACTCATGCACAAACCTTTATGCGTACACACACAGTCACACTCCGAAACTCTCCCATCATATACCTAGCCATGCTTTCATATATCTCTACACACATTTACAGACATTCTCTCATACTCCCACTAGTCCCAAGCTCTTTAAGCTCTTTGCTCCGTGCTGGTTCCAGGGCTCCAGCTTTAGCTGTACCTCTTGCTCCTCCACTTTGGGGGAGCAGTCTCTGCATGCGGGTGCCAGGAAATTTGCTGAGAGGGGGCAGGTTGGCATGAGCCCAGCCCTGGGGGCTATCGTAACCGTCTGCTACTCCAAGCATACTTAGCTTCACTTCCTTTTGCCTTCTCCTTTGGTTCCTGAAAAACTCCAAACATACCCAGGAGGGAAAATAGTCCCTTTATTACCTTACGGCCCAGAACATTGCATCGAAGTAATTGAAAGTGGCTTGACTCAAATTGCATTTTCCAAGGAGCCAGGTAAGACTGGCGTGCCAGAGCAGAGAGGGGGCAGGGGAGCTGTGAGCCACTGGTACTGAACAGGCAAGAAGTTCAGGGCGTCAGAGCCAGAGACCAATTCCCAGAAGTCTCCCCAAGTCATATCCAGATAAGGGCAGAACCTCAGAGCATACCTCAAGATGAATCCAAGCTCAGAGTGAGCAGATACACAGCCGCCTGGGCCAGCCCTCAAACAAGCTGGGGAAGTACTTTCGCTGTCTTCCCCATGGGCTCCCTGTGCATGTCTGTCCCTGCAAGTTAGCTCCTCTTAGCTATCCGCTGACTTAATGTTGGTCCATGCCCCAGGGCCTTTATTTGCACTACCCCTCTCTGCAAAGCCTATATGTCTCTTTAACAAATTATTGTAATAACAGTGAGGTTTTACTGTGCATTCTGCTAAGTTCAGGATGGGAGCTAAGCACTTCTCTTATTTTCTTACACAATCTGCTCAACACCCTTAATAGGTGAAATTTAGTACTATCACCAGGTTTCACATAGTGAGACTGTAGCCACAGGGGTAAAGCCAGCTACCTGAAAGGAAGCCGGGCTGGTCTCTGATTGGCTGTTTCGCTTAGAACCACTATGAAACCAGGTAGGCTAAGACATGGATCCCCCTAAAGGCTCCATCGTAACCACGGTAACTCCAGTGATTGCCAGAGGCAGGGGGGGTGCTACTTTCCCATCCCACCCCCATCAGAAAAGGCATTTAAGAATCTTCCAGAAGCTAGGATGTTGAACTAGTGTCATTTGAAAAGGCCTCCTCAAAGCTTCTCTTCTTGGCTTTGCTAGTAGTCATTTAAGTGGCTTTGAAGTTTCATATAGCATCAAAGATGCATATGAGGGTTGGTTGGGTAGCAAAAGAGGGTGTGAGGTAAAATCTTGGGAAATGCTGCTTTGGGGCATGTTTGTTTACAGCTGTGACCTCTTCCCCTACCATTGAACTCATAGGCTCTCAAGTATGCTGTGGCTCCCCAGCACCCAATCAAACCTGGCACCTGGTGAGGGCTCAGAAAGTGTTGAATGGAATTAATGAAGGAGGGAAGGAGGGAGGAAGAGAGGGAGGCAGGGAGAAGAAGAGGGAGGGGAAGAGGGAGAGAAGGAAGGAGAGTTGAAAAGAGCAAGGGCAGGAGGGAGAGAGAAGGAGAGGAGGGCGTAAGTCAGTAGGAAGGGAGGAGGGGAAGGGCAGAGAGATGAAGAGTACCCTAGGAAACACCAGCACCCACTTCACTTGCGTGGAAAAACTATTACATTCTAGAGCCCTGGTGTTGCAGTAGTTAGTGCTCAACTGCTAACCTCAAGGTTGGCACTCTGAACGCACTCAGAAGCTCTGCGAAAGAAAGACCTGGCAACCTGCTTGGTAAAGAGTACAGCCAAGAAAATGCTATGGAGCAGTTCTACTCTGTAACACATGGCATCACCATGAGCCAGGGGGCTGACTCCATGGCAGCTACCAGCAACACTGTTCCCTCCCAGGTGCTGATTCTGTCCTGATTTCTGTGACACACTCTCCAGGGGGTTGGCACAGTGCTGGGAAACTCACAGAAGGTACCAATCACTGAAGACCAGGGGATAAGTGGCATGGAGGATTGGGACTGATCAGGTGCCTTTCTTTCCCCATGGCTGTGGCAGGCTCCTTGGCCAAACTTCTCCTAAGTTCTCAGGTGGGTGTGGGACTTCTGCCATCCCACTGCTGAGTGCAGGGGACTCCCAGGCAGGAGAGGCACCTCCAAAGGATACATGTCCCAGGACATCTGAGCAGAGTGCTGGAGATGGTGAGCAGGAGCACATGTCTTTGCCTCCAGCTTCTGATAAACTCTGTCTCTGCTGAGTAAAGAATTTGCTGCCTTCACCACTTTTTTCAATTTACATAAGAAGATATTGGAAGCGTTTTGCAAAAGATGGCTCTGTTAGAGCAAACCAAGTGGTAGATATGTTTTTCCCTCTTCCACTCTATCTAGTCTTCAAGCTAAAAATACAGCTGGCAGACAAGCTGGCCATGGTGTCTGGCTGGTGATGGGTCCACAGGCCTGGGCCAGGGCCAGCGTCACTTGGGGAAACTAGGATGCAAGACACAGACCCAGCTCTGTGACACTGCTTTGATTTCTGAACTGTCAGCTGAGCCGACTTTATAGCTTACAGCCACTTGGCCCGTTTCTCCCCCTCCTGATGTACTGTCTTTTGGATTATTGTCTATAAGTTTCCAAATGGCTCAAGATCCCGGAGTGGTTTATAAATTAGGGCTGTATTTCGGGAGCACCCAGTAGCGCCGCTATATTTTAGGAGGTGTCAGAATTTCCATTACAAACCCCATTTCTCAAAGGTTTATAACTCCTCCATAAAGAGGCACTGAAGCCTGCAGCTTGACCTGCACTAGCGCAGCCGCAGGGTCCCTCTAGGGCTTGGGGCAGGGACACTCAGAAGGCACGCCATGTGGGCCACAAGAAAGAGGTAGCTTCCCAGGATCCCTCATCCTGGTTTTGAGGGGTGGTGGAAACTGCATCATCCACCTCCCAGCCCAGCTGCTGCCAGTAAGGACTGTCAATACTGACCCATGGCAAACCCATGGTTACAGAGTGTAATTACCCCATAGTATTTTCTTGGCTGTAATCTTCACAGAAGCAGATTGCCAGGCCTGTGTTTCATGGGGCCACTGGGTGGGCTCGAACCACTAACCTTGAGGTTAGTAGACAAGAACAAACTGCTTGCGTCATTCACAGTACTTAAATTCTGCCACAGCGGACTCAGTGATTTGGATATTGTCCTTTGTCATCATTTCTCTTGTCCGCTGAGTCTTTTCAAAGGCATCATTGTGCCTTGTAAGCCTGTTTCCTAAGCCTTTCTAGCTCAGTAGGGTAGCTTACACATAGTAGGTTTGTTAACTTTCACTTAAACCAGAACAACGCAGTAGGCCATTGGAACCACGGGCTTTGAAGCTCTATGACCTTGAGCTAGTCGCTCTGCCTCTCTGAACCTCTGTTTTCTCATCTGTAAAGGGTTAGGAGAAAAAGAAGTGATGCAAGTAAACCATGCGGAATAGTGGTGTGAAGCATTTATCGGTCACTTATGGGTTGATCATTATCACCAATGACACAAGCTCCTGCTCAGGGAAAATGGCCTGAAGGGACAGGATCCTGGGGGGTCCTGGATGCTGCTGTGGTGCACTGTGGCTGTTTCTACGAGGCATGAAACATCTGGGAACCTGTGCAGCAGCCGCCAGGTGTTAAGCAGGAGGGAATTGAAACACCCGAATTTCTGGTCAAAGTACCCCTGCTTCATCAGAGGGGGCTTCTTCCTGCATCTTTGCTGGCAGGCCCCCAGAGGGCTGACGGTGTTTTCTGAGCCACCCCTCTCCCCAGAACCAGGACAAACCCCTCCCCTTGTCTGGGGCTTCTGGGTGCCCGGGACTCTTTGTCGAGACCATGGCTCTGATGAGTTTCCTGGGACCCACACTCTACTGTGCCGAAGAGGTACCTGATGACCTTCTGCTTCAGTGCCACAGTGATGAGAGCACATAAAACATGGCTGTGGTTTCACAAGCCAAAGAGACTGTGATCTGAAGGGGGCTGGGCTTGTTTTCTCTGTTTCTTCTGTGGTTTCTGGGATTACTGATCCAGATTTGGAGGTCACAGGCTTGTCATTGTAACTGGAGCCACATCCCAGGGTTCCCCAGCTGTGATCCTGGCTGCTGACCAGGACCTTCTGCCTGGAGGGACCTCAGCTAGGAGTGCACCCCAAGCTGTAGCCCCATAAGCGTGCCTTTCATTCATTCATTTGCCCATTCATTCAAAAACGTCTATTAGGCACCTGGTCTGCACCAGCCTCTGTTCCAGTGCCTAGAAGACAACAGTGAACAGAGTAGACAAAGTTCCCTGCCCTCAGGGGCTTCCACTCCAACATGGGAGGCTGTACTAAACCTTAGGCACAGCAAGTAAACTGTTTGAAGTAAAGTAGAGGGTCCATGAAAACGAGGGGAACCCCCAACGGGATGGACCGACACACTAGCCACAGTGATGGGCTCAACACAGCAGCGATTGTGAAGATGCTGCAGGACCCGACAGCATCTTGTTCTGTTACACGTAAGGTTGCCAACAGTTAGAGCTGATCTACAACACCTGACAGCAGGAGCAGTCAATGTTCTGGGAAAGGAAAAGTAGGCCAAGATAACGGACAATGAGTCCTGTCCTGGGGCTGTGGGCACAAGTTGCAATTTTAACTAGGGAGCAGATTAGCTGGATTCATAGCAGTACTGTCACCTGAAGAGGAGCCTGGGGTCTCTGTGGCTTGTATATTTCTCACTCTGGCCATAGGTTGGGTGCAGAGGTTCTGCTTAGGGGGATGGTCAGGTCAGGTTTGGTCCAGCCTCCTCTCAGGACCCTCTCCAAAAGGGTCTCATTGGAGGCTGTGTTCTTAGACCAGGGCAGCAGGGCGTTCAGCCCCTGTATGCCCCACAAGCCACCTGAAGCCTCTGCTCAGACTCAAGGAGTTGCATGTATTCCTGTTCCACCTGTCAACCTAAGTCATGTGGCAGAGCCCAGTGTCAACAGCCCAAGGGCTGCCGGACGGTACTTATTGCTGAGCTCCTACAGCTGCCTCCCGAAGAGGCCAGGACAATCCACAGTGGGAAGGTTTTTTCTATGTGATGCAAGGCTTGGAAGTGGGAGGGAGAAAGCCGGGAGAAGCCTGGAAGAGCATCCCAGGTAAAGGACAGAGACGGTGCAAAGATGCAAAGGCAGGAGGCATGGGAAGAAGGTCCTGAGAACACAGGGCTGAGGGCAGACCACAGAGCTGCAGGAAGCACTGGCTTCCCACGCAGTGAAATGGACTGTTGGGGTTGGTGTTCAGGGGAGGATGCAGTGAACTGTTGTCGGGACGACCACCTGGTCCACTGATGAGAAGGAGGCTATAGGGGCAAAGGTGGAAGCAGAGACCAGGCGAAAGGTGCCTTTGGGGCTCCAGGCATGTGCTGATAGTGGTGCTCCGTTGGTGTGTGGAAGGTGAGAAGGGGTTGATTCTAGAGGGATTCTCAGGAGTAGAGCCTGCTGGCCAATGGGAGCAGAAGGTGCAGAAAGAGAGGCCGGGAAGGCGGCCTCCAGGGACCAGTGTCCTGTGCTTCTGAGAGGGTGTGATAGCCAGCAGTGATAGAGGCTATGGGATCAGGAGGAACACTCTAGAATTTCTGCTTGAGAAGCCCATCAACATCCTAGTAGGCCTGTCATCTAAGTGGGGTAGTTCTCCACAAGGGGAGAAATTGGCCCCTACCCAGCTGGTACCCCCATGCCCAGGAGCCTCTTCCAGCTCCCT
Source organism: Heterohyrax brucei (assembly GCA_028571685.1). NCBI lineage: Eukaryota > Metazoa > Chordata > Mammalia > Hyracoidea > Procaviidae > Heterohyrax > Heterohyrax brucei. The sequence goes on from CM053140.1 coordinate 36,590,860, forward strand.
GGGCCAGGGAAGGAAGCTGGAATTCTTGGAGCTCTGCTCTGCCAGCCAGTCCCCAACCCCAGAGGGAACAAATGAGAAGCAGTGGTCCAAACACGGGGCAACACCCGGCCGTGCCTGGGGCCAGCCCCGTGTCCAGGCTCCTCCAAGAGTGACAAACTCGAGTGGATAGATGCCGTGGTTCCCTCCTTATGCATCCAGCACTACATTAACATTCTTGAGCTCCTACTATGCACTGGGGTGACCTGGAGAGGTTGGATACATGGAGGACAGAGCACTGTGGCTGAGGTACGGCCTCCTTGGAAGACTGTGAAGGAAGTTGGTCCACAGAGGAAAGGACGGACACTTGGCTTAGGGTGACTTGCTTGGGGAACACAAGGCAGGCAGAACCCAGGGCCTGGCTACAGGACTAAAGCCCAGGTGGGTACAAAGCAGTCGGTAGAGGAAGGTGTTCTCTGTCAACCAACATGTGGCATAAGTGGATGGAGGTGGACAGGCCTTTTGGCAGCAGGGACTCCATTCTGTCATTAGGCACCCAGGGCAGATGTCCTACCAGGGCTACAAGTGCTGGACCACCTGAACTTATTCACTTGGAACACTGGACTCCTTCTGAGGAGCTGTGGTATGAGCCAGTTGAGGGTCTGCCTGAGATTCGAGACCACTTACCAGTTGCCCTTGAGGGGACTCTAACTCATGGTGACATGGTGGCTGTTTTTTGGAAGTAAATCGCCAAGCTTTTCTTCTGAGACACACCTCAGTGGACCCAAACTTCCAAACTTTCAGTTTGCAGGCAAACACATAATTGCTTGCACTACCCCCAGGGACTTCAGATTTGAGACAGTCCTGAAGGAAAAAAACAGAAGCACGAAACGTCGACTACTTTCTGTTCAGCTTTGGGTGCCCAGACTAGCCCTTGCAGCTCCCACCACCTTGAACTGTACCCCTTATCAGCCCTGCTGGTGGTGCCTTTCAGCTAGATTTAACCATTCTTATCCTGCGATCTTGGAAGAATTCCTTCAGAGTGAGAAAGAAAGAGGCTAGAGGGAGCAGTGTCTTAAGTACAGCCTATAGTACCAGCGGAAGACCTAGTAGTATATTGGTTAAGTGCTACATCTGCTAACCAGAAGGTCAGCTGTTCAAATCTGCCCTGCACTCCTTGGAAAATCAACAGAGCACTTCTACCCTATCCTGTGGAGTCGCTGTGAGTCAGAAATGACTTGAGGGCAGTGGATTGGGTTTGGTCTTCTAGTACTAATCTGGCTAGTTCTCATCTCAGCATTACTACATACAAGCTGTGTGATTTGGGATGGATCGCTTGGCCACTCTGTGCCCCAGTGTTCTTGGTTCTTGCAGGGTTAGATATGCAAGTACTGGGTACAGAGCTCAGCCAAGGACAGTCAGCAACTCCGTCAGAACTAAGATTTAAATCCAGGCTGGTGCTGTTGCTGGGATGCCAGGCTGTCTCTTAGTCACTAAGCGTGATATCTTCTGTGGGGGGCATTCCATCCTACCCCAGCTCGTCCTTTAGTGGATGAAAAGGGAACCTAGGCTCTACCTACCTCCCAATAACCCCTTCTTCCCCAGCTAAGCTGGCCCCCTGCATGAGCCATCAAACAGACCTTGATTGCGCTTTAGTCCCAGATCTGCAGGCCTGTCAAACGGCTGGGTCTTAGCTTCCTAGAGCTGCCGTAACAAAACATACCACGAGTGGATGGATTTTGTCGGTAGATGTCATTGAACTGGTTTGACTCCTAGCAACCCAGTGCACAACAGATGAAACTCTGCCCAGTCCTTTGCCATTTGGGTGGCTTTAAAGGACAGGAATTTATCATCTCAAAGTTTGGGAGGCTTGAAGTCTAAACCAGAGCATAGGCTCTAGAGGAGGACCCTTCTTTGACTCTTTCAGTTTCCACTAGCTGTCAGCAGTCCTTGGGATTCTGGAGGGGGATTCATGTTCACATGGCCTCTGTCTTCCGCTGTGTGTGTCTCTCTCCGTGTGTCTGTCTTTTCCTTTTATAAGAAACCTCTCCAAGGGCATGAAGTTTGTGACTTACCCTCCTCAGGTATGAATTCATGAATGTAACACAATGAGACCTGTTTGCACAGAGGATCACATTCATGGGTACCCAGTACAGCCCAGGTACTTCCAACTCATCAAGACCCTGTATATTACAGAATAGAACTGCTTCACAGATTCTCATGTCTACAGTCTTTAAAGAAAAGAACACTAGTGGGTGCGATGGTTCAACACTTGGCTGCTAAGAGAAAGTTTGGTGGTTTGAACCCAGTCGGCCACTCCTTGGGAAAAAAGATCTAGCAATCTGCTCCTATAAAGATCACAGGATAAGAAGCCCTGCAGGGCTATTCTCTGTCGTGAGTTTTACTTTGCCGTATTTAAAAAAAAAAAAATCAAATCTGTTGCTATCCATTCTGACTCACAGAGACCCCATAGGACAGAGGAGAACTGCTCCATTGTGGATTCAAACTGCCAACGTTTTGGTTAACAGCCATAGCTCTTAACCACGATACCACCATCGTTTCCACTTCATCTTATGACTGTAAGTCACAATCAACTCAACAGCATACAACAACAATAACAATCTTTAAGGAAGTAAATCACCAGGCCTCTCTGGTGCAGTGGTTAAAGCTGCTAACCAAAAAGTCAGTAGTTCTGATCCACCAGCCACTCTGTCCTATAGGGTCATGATAAGTTGGAATTGACTCAGTGGCAACAGTTTGGGCTTTTTGGTTGGTTCGGTTTAGTTTGTTTGGTTGGATTTGGTTTGGTTTTCTTCCTCAGCACCACCCGGTGGGTTCAAACCACCAACCTTTAGGTTAGTAGTTGAGTGCATACCATTTGTGCCACCCAGGATCTTATCACAGGAACAGGGATCAAGATTTCAGCTTATGTTTTGTGGAGGGGTCGCAATTCAGTACATAGCAGGCAACAATGCTCTTTCCCTTCCCAGAGACATACCAAGCTCAGAGTATGACAGGTCAGAGGAGCCTGCGTCTCAGGCAAGGAGAGTTTGCCTAAATTCAGCCTCTCAGTGGGAACAGTGACACAGAGATACTGTGGAGGTTGGTGGTGCAGACCCAGTGGCTCTAGGTACAGCTGTCCCTTATATCTCCATCACGCCCCTCCCCAAGGCAGTGTCCCCAGCCTGAGAGAGTGGCTTTGCACCAGCACCCCCTCAACCCAGAGCAGGAGACCCTACTCCCCCTTTTGTCACTGGCCCCAGAAGCCTTCCAGCAATATGGAAAATGCTTGTTGATCATCTAAGTCTCTACCACTTAACACAGAGTCACAGTCCCCACCACAGAGGAGTTTTGTTTGGAACTGAAAACACTTGCTCAAATTAATGACCAAAAATGTCAGATGTGTCCACAGCTAATTATTCATTAGATGCTTAATTAGTGTGGGATGATCATGACATTTTAATGTTATTAATTTTTATACTGTAATAGGAATTAAATTGTTCTGCTGTCCTGAAGCCTCATGATGGAGTCACGTGGTAGAATTCAGAGCTGGAGGAGGCAGGAGATGGGGACAGGGGACAGCTGACTGACTAGGGTCTAGGGCACACACACACCCCCACCCAACCTTGGAGAAGTGTTCCCCAGGCAGCAGTGACGCTGCTTGGTCAGAGTTGGGCTCTCCAGAGGAAGGCAGGGGTGGCAGCAGGAGCAGATGGAGCTGGGGGAAAGGTAGACCAGATGGCTTGTGAACGGTTCTCCCCTTTTCTTCATTCCTTTACCCTAAGGTAAGAAAGGATCCAGGGCCTCAGCCAAGGGAACCATCTTGAGAAACTCCACGTGGAAAGAGAGAAGTGACCACAGCTGTCCCAACCAGTGGGGCTACAGGGGCTACCAGGTGGCACCAAGATGCTTACTACTCCCCACCGTCCAGAGGAAAGGAATCCACTTGAAAGCAATTCTGCACTTATTTAGAGAAACGAGCAGAAGCCCCTTCTACCAACAGAGGGCACCAGGATATGGGGTTCTAGTAGTCTATTCTTTTCACAGTGGATGCTTATAGATTGAATCAGGCTTCCCAGAAAGATATGTTGAAGTCCTAATTCCTGTACCTTTGAAAATAGGGTCTTTGAAGGCTAACATGAATTCCTACTGGTGTAGGTTGGGTTCTGAGCATATATGACTTGCATCCTTAAATAGGTGAAGATACACAGAGACAGGGAGGAGAAGAAGGATGCTGTCTTAGCTACCTAGGGCTGCCATAACAAAAAATTCCACAAGTGGGTAGTTTGAAAGAAAATAATTTTCTCACCATCCTGGAAGCTGCAAGTCCCTGCTAAGGCACAGCTCTAGGGAGATGTCCTTCCTTGTAAGTATGCTTATAGTTCTGTAGCATTCTTTGGATTCCTTGGTGACTGTCTTACCCCCTGTATGTGCCTAAGTGTCTATTCTGATCTTTTTATAACTCAGAAATGATTAGATTTAGGACCCACCCTCTGAGAGTATGAGCTCCTTAATGTAACAAAAGAAATTCCCTATTTCCATACAGGGGCACAGTTACAGGTATAAGCATTAGAATTTCTTCCAACCTCCAGAGCTATATGACAATAAATGTCTATTCTTTAAAGCCATCCAATCTGTAGTATTTTGTTATAGCAACTCTAGGAAACTAAGACTTAAGTGTAGCTCTATTGTTTGTTTCTACCTATGAAAACAGTCCACATCCAAGTTTAAAAATCTAATAGTACAGAAAGTCAAGAGACAATAGGAGTCACCTCAGTTTCCACCACTCAAAGATAATACATCTTACCATTTTGGTGTATGAACTGCCAAGCTGTTTTTTAACCCATATAATTATGTAGTCTTTCATGGGGAAGGAAAAACAAGTTCATATAGTACACTGCTGCTTTGTAGTCTGCTTTGTTACTCAGTAAGGTCTCATGGATGTCATCTTAGTCATCCTGTGCTGCTATGACAGAAATACTATGAGTAGAAATTTATTCTGTCACAGTCTAGGAGGCCGGGTGTCCAAATTCAGGGTGCCAGCTGCTAGGGAAGTCTTTCTCTGTCAACTCTGGGGGAAAGTCTTTGTCATCAATCTTCCCCTGGTCTAATTGCTTCTCAGCACAGGTACCCCAGGTCCAAAGGACACACTGGCTCCTGGCTCTTTCTTGGTGGTAACATCGAGGTCCTGTAACTGGTTAGACCCAAGTAACCTGGGTCAGGTTCCAGAGATCATACTAGAAAGTTCTGTCTCCTGACGAGTGGTAAATTGGGCTCTCCCTCACCCAAGGCATACAACCTTCATGCAGCAGTTTTATTAAGTGAAAGTACATTCCAAAGAGGGAATGGGTCAGTCTCTGCAAGTGGAGAAAGACCGCGTACAGATTTTGGGGGTTCCTTTTATACACTGGCACGGGCAGGGTGGTGATGTTGTTTCTGGTTCAGGTGACGTTGGTCCAGTCCTGGAGGTTAGTCCTGGGCCGTACATCAGCAACTGCATGATGAGTCCCCTCCCAGAGAGTATGATAATGATATGAAGATAAGATGGACATAACGGCTAAGTCATCCCCAGGTGGTCCTTCCCATGCAGGTGGTCAACTCCCAGGCTATTGTGTCTTTATCACAACTATCAGGAAGGAATCATCCTATCCAGTGATGACCTTTCTCAAGCTAATCTTGTCATTTCCGGTTTTCAGGAAGGGGCCACCCTGTGATTACCTTTCCCAAGCCCCAAGCTGTGATGACCAGGTTCCCTTGGTAACCTTCTCAGTAGCAGATCTCTCCTCTCCCTGCTTGCTTCTCCCTTTTACATCTCAGAAGAAACTGACTCAAGTTACTACCTAAAGCTGTAGATTGAGTCCTGCCTCATTAACATAAGCAGCCAAGCCAAGTGCCGTCACTGCTGCTAATTCTGCCTCATTGACATCATGGAGATTAAGATTTAGGACACATAGCAGAATCATGTCAGACCACAAAGTGGTAGACAACCACACAGTACTGGGAATCATGGCCTAGTCAACTTGATACACATTTTTAGAGGACACAATTCAGTCCATAACAGATGTCTCTTCAGGTTAATATATACAAATTCACATTATATTCTGTTGTATATATAGACTATACTTCATTTAACCAGTCTCTGATTATTGGTCATTGAATTATTTCTAATTTTTCACAATTCATAGCCAGGGCTCTCCTGATGGTGTTTTTCAGTTTGGTTATAATTTTGGATAAATTATTTTGAATAGACTTGCTGGGTCATGGGGGGCTGCTTCCTCATAGTAGGAAAGGTAGAGACAAGTTCAGGGCCTGTTCACTACTACCTGTGACCTTGGCCAAAGGTTTTAATTTCCCTAAAGCTGCTTCCCCACTTGTGAAACAAGTATCATAACGCCGTTCTTGTGAGTTGTTCTTGTCACAGAGCCTAGCACTTAGAAGGTTCTGGAAAACAAGTTATTTCCTTTCATACATAAGTGTTGTGAGCTCTCAGTATACAGATCTCTTACATATATATCATTCTTTCAATCTAAACCATTTCAAGGGGAAGAATAGGTAAGAAAAGCATGCAAACTCAAAAAGGGCTTGGCTAAATTCCTGGGAGGTGAGCTAGTAGGGAGAGGGAGTGCCATCTTGGGCTTGTCCTTGAACCTTTTAAGGTCAGAGACACCAAGGGCAGCAGACAATGTTTCCTGTAACTCAGCATCCTCCTGTCTGAGAAGACTTCACCCATTCATTCCTAGGGACACGCTTTCTGATGATGACACCCAACCAAAAACAGTCAGAGGAGTCTGAGTAGAGGTTGACTGGGTGCAGTATAAAGAAGTCCTACTGTGGGGCAGGGGTTGGGTGTGGTAAGGACAACCCCTCATGCTCCTGGCTCTGGAAAGCCTAGGTCTCCACAGTGGCCTCAAGACCACAAAACCAGACCAGTTGCTGTAGGGTCAGTTTGACTCGAACTCATGGTGACCCCACATGCGCAGACTAGAACCGCTCTGTAAGGTTTTTTTAAGGCCGTGATCTTTTAGAAGCAGATCAGCAGGCCTCAGTCCTGCAGTACCTCCAGGAGGATTTGAACCACCAACCTGTCAGCTGACAGTCAGTGCTTAAACATCTGTATCACCTAGGGTCTTCTGATCTGGCCCAGGGCCTGGGAACTGACAGAGCCATCAGATACTTGCAATGTACTAGGCTGGAGAAGCAGGACAAGGGCTCAGAGAGACTTCTCCCACAGGGGGAGAGATGACATTTGCTGGTGTCCACCAAAGCCTAATGTGAAAAGAAGAGTAGTCACAGCCACTAGCTTCAGGTTCTGTGCAGGAGGGACAGATCCAGGGCTGTGGGGTCCAGTCAATTCCCAGGGCTGGTTGCAAAGTCTCACCCTTAGCAGCATTTAGAAATAAAAGGCCTGATAACATGAAGCCAGCAGCTGGGTCCCAGACATCTAGAAGCCCCTTACTGAGGTACAGCTGGATTCTCTGGTGGTAAGCCTCCTTGCCTTCCTGTGGCCCCCATTCCTAACACCCCGACTTCATTAGAAGCCCTAGTGACACTGTGCCAGCATCTCGACACTAGTGATCAGCTGCAAGGGTACATGGGTACATTTAGGCGAAAGCCACTTCCCTCAAGCCCATGGAGTCCTCCACAGGCAGCTGACTGTGAGAGAAGCAGTCCCCACCCTATAGAAGTCAGCCAAGTGACAGAACAGGAGCTGGGCAGCTGGTAGACCAGGAGTCTGCTCCTCTCACCTCGCCCACCCAGAGCTGGTCCTGGGAGAAGGGGCCTGATTCACCTGCTTGGCAAGGGCAGCAGCGCTCTCAACTACATCTGGTCAGCTCCTCCAGAAATGGAAAGCTGCAGTGCCTGTCACTCACAGTCTCCACCTCTCCAGACGCCACCTGTCAAACAAAACAATCATGGGAGCTTCACATCCTATGGGCAGAGGACTCCCAGAGAATCCTAATGCCCCTTCTGAGGAGGAACTTGGCAATATCCCCATTAACTGCTAGGAAAAAAAGCCAGCCAGCCAGCCTGCCACAGGGCCATAGGGATGGCCTGGGGACCCAGGAAGCTTGGCCCCACTGGGTACCTGGAGCAAAGCCCACCTAGGAAGAGGAGCAGAGTTCCAAAAAAGAGCTCCTGCCCTCCCTTCCTGCCCAACCTGCCTGCAGATAGCCTGATCAGAGGAAAGGGAAAAGGAAAACTTTCATGTGTGATTAAAGTTGAGATAATAAACAGATGCTTTAATTAGAGGTCTTCCCAAATCATCAGACGCTCATTTGCAAGGTGAGATCCCTGAGACATTCTGAGGCTGCTGGCTGGGCTGTGCACTGGAAGAAGGAATAGGGAGGATTATGCTTGTCACCTGGTGGCCTCAGCCGATGGAGGGCAGGGAGCAGTGAAGAGGGCCTTGCCAGGCCTCAGGAAGGGCAGCCTCTACTTGTGGCTTTCCCACAGGTAGTTCTGCCATTGGGCCACCTGCCCCTGCCCCATTAGCTGAGGGACTGCACACACCAGTGCAATCCTGGGGGCAAGGACACCCAGAAAGGCCCTTCCCAGAGGCCAGGAGTCTTTGGGGCTGGAGGCAGGGCCTTCTAGCTATGCCTTGCTGGGCTTCGTAACTCTCCCTGGAATCCTCCTGAGCCAGGGACCGTGCTTGTCCCCATTTGTTATAGGCTGATTTGTGTCACCCAAGAAACAGTGTGCTAACTCCCGGTATCTGTAAACTCCACCTTGTTTGGAAATAGGGTTTTGGAAATATAGCTAGTTACTATGAGGTCATCCTGGAGCAGCAGGAGTCCTTGGATAGTATAAACAGTTCACATGCTCAGCTGCTGTCCCAAAGGTTGGCAGTCATAGCCAGCACCCTAGGGAACCGCAGAAGAGAGGCCTGGTGTTCTACTTCTGAAAAAGCAGCCATTGGAAACCCAATGGGGCATGGTTCTACTGTGACACACGTCGGGGTCGCCATGAGCTGGAGTTGTCTCTACAGCAACAGGTTTTACGCTAGAGGGGGGTGAGTCCTAATTCCGTGTCAGTGATGTCTTTATGAAAGAAGAAAAGTGACACAGAGGAGAGACGAGCATGTGAAGATGGAGGTGGAGGTTGGGGTGAAGCCACCACAAGCTAGGGAGCACCGGAAGCTGGAAGAGACAAGCATGCAGTCTACCCCAGAGCCTTCAGTGGGGGAGCAGCCAGCTGACACCTTGATTGAAGAATTCTGGTCTCCAAAACGGTGGTGAGAGGATGAATTTCTGCTGTTTTCAGCTCCAGCGCCTGCTGCTTGGTGGTGCTGTGTTACAGTGCTCCAAGAGCTCATACATGCCATCTCACTCTGTACCTCCTCCCTGAGGTCCACCACCGTGCTCCCTCTGTTGCCACGACACGCACATCTCCAATCACCCACTGAGCTGCTGGCTTGCACATCCACTGCCCACTGGCCACTGCCCTGGGGACACAGGAGGGGACACAGGCCTCTCCACTGAGCACTCCTCCCTCTCCTTCACCTACTCTGGGCCCCACCATCCATCTCTTCATCCCCACATTGGACGCTTGGGCCTGTCAGCTCTTCACCTCCACCTATATTTCCCTAGTTTGTCCCTACTTTTCTATCTGCATGGTCACTGCCCTCCCAGGCTTTGTCACCTCTGCCCCACACTGTTCTAATCACCCCCCTACTCCTCTCAGAGACATCAGCCATCACAGTCCACCATCCATTGTGCCCCGAGAGAGGTCTCTCCAAAAGACATCACTTCCTGTCCTTCCTCAGTATAAAATTCTTCAAGGCCTACCTGTCCGACAGAAGGAAAAGCAACGCCCCTAGAGGTACCCTTCTTCCCTTGGTGGTCTCCCCACCACCTGCCCCACTCATTTCGGGTGCTCAGACTTCCTGCTAGCAAAACGCAGCCCGGCCTGCTGTTTGCCTCACCTGAGCCCCTCCTCCTGGATGGCCCTCTTCCTTCTCCTCCAGGAAACACCTGCAAGACAAACGAGTCCTCTCTGGGCAGGCTCTTGGAAGTCTGCTGCCTCTCCCAGTCTCTATGGCAACCTGTCCCCCATCAGAGCTGCCACAGCTCACCTGTGAGTCTCTAGGGTGGTCAGTGGATGCCTCAGAGGCGTCTGGGAGCTTATTAAAAATGTAGTCCTGGACCCCAGGTGGTCCTACAGAACCAGAACCTCTGTAGATGGCTCTGGAATCTGCCTTTTAACTGTCTCTCCAGAGGATTCTTCTACACCCTGAAGGTCAAGAGTCCTTGACCTACGTGGTTATTGGATGCTAATTGCTGTGAATTTCCTTAGGGCCACAGTTTTGTCTTCTCTTCCCAACAGGTTGTGAGGTTTGTTGTTCTGTTGTTTTATCAGGCTGTAGGTGAGAGTTTATAGCTCATGTCAATCTCTCACACAAAAATTTATACACACATTGTTACATGACACTAGTCACAATCCCTACAATGTGACAGCACCCTCTCCCATTCTGCCCTGGGTTTCTTGTGTCTGTTCAACCAGTTCCTGTCCCTTCCTGCCTTCTCATCCAGCCTCGGGCAGAAGTTGCCCATTTGTCCTGTGTGTCTGATTGAACTAAGAATCACACTCCTCAGTGAGTACTGACTTTTGTTTTATAGTCCAGCCTAATCTTTGAAGACTGGACTTCGGAAATGCTCCTAGTTCTGGGATAACAGGGTTCCTCCAGTCTCTGTCACACCAGTAAGTCTGGTCTTTTCACATCAGATTGTGGTCTCCTCACTTTTCTCTTCTGTCTGGTACTCTGTTGTGTTTCTCTGTCAGAGTGGTCACTGGTGACAGGCACCGTCTGGTTCTTCTGGTCTCAGGCTAATGGAGTCTCTGGTTTGTGTTGCCCTTTTGTCTCTTGAGCTAATATTTTCCCTGTGTCTTTGGTGTTCTTCATTCTTCTTTGCTCCAAACGGCTTGGGACCAGTTGATGCATCTTAGATGACCTCTCACAAGCTTTTAAGGCCCCAGTGCCACTTACCAAAATGAGATGCAGAACATTTTCTTAATAAATTTTGTTGTCAGTTGAGTTAGATGTCCCCTGAAACTATGGTCCACAGGACCCAGCCACAGCAACTTTGCCCCTCAAAGTATTTGGTTGTTTTCTGGAAACTTCTTAACTTTTACTTTGTCCAGCTGAGCTGACTTCCCTTATCAGTGCGTATGTGTATCTGCTTTGAGGGCTAACTATCTCATGCATTGCTTTAAACACTCTGCCTGTATTAAATCTTGTAATTTGCAAAACAATCCTATGAGAAAATAGTTGCTTTTTGCTATCCCTGTTTTTCTGATAAGGAAACTGAGACATAGAGAGTTTAAATGGCTTGTCTGAATTCACAGATAGTGAGTGGCAGAGCTGGAACCTGAACCCAAGGACTCAAGTTCCAGAGTCTGAGCTCTCAACCACTCTGTATATTGCTCTCTCTACCAGTTTAGCAACTGTCGTCAAGACAGTCCCAACTCATGGCGACCCTATATGTGTCCGAGCAGACTGTGTAACACAGGGCTTTCAGTGGCTGATTTTTCAGAAGTAGATGAGCAGGCCTTTCTTCTGAGGCACCTCTGGGTGGACTCAACCTCCAACCTTTCGGTTAGCAGCTGAGTGCATCAACCTTTTATTCCACCCAGGAACTCCGTCTATGTCTGTTAGATATGGATAAGATATACCTAGTCCCTCTCAGTGCCTAGAATGTCATAGATGGCTGAATGAGTGAACGCATTTGTTCAGAGGCCATTTCTTGGGTTAAGGAGCACAGACTTTGGTAGGGGAAACATCCTTGGCTCTGTCCCCCAGGTCCTGAGCTTCGGGCTAGAGTTCCACAGAAACAACACAATCCCTTCCTCCCAGATGGCTGTTCTATGCTGAACAAGGGAAGTAGCCCCCTTGCTAGTTGAGGGCTCCTCCGTTTCCCCCACCCAGTTGCACCTGCCTACCTCTCCACGTGGGGGTAGGAAAGTGCTGGGGGCTCCCCAGCCCCTTGGCTCTGTGCCTTGTTCCTCAGCCACCCAGCACTGACTCAAGGAGAGTTCCTGCAAAGTCAAGCCCTCCATACATGGGCTGGTGTTCATCAGCATGCCACAAGCAGATGCAGGCTGACAGGGCCCTCCGCTGGAGACTCTGGGCTCTAAAGTTCTGTTGAACTGCTGCCTGGAGCTGGCTGGGCGAAATCTAATTCCCGGCCAAATGGAATCACTCGGAGCTGAGAGTTATTCAATTAGTGGCCAGGCACTGGGGTGAGGCCCCCCTCAAAAGTGCTGAGTGGGAGCTTCTTGGCAAGGAGGTGACACGGGCAGGACATGGCATCGAGTTCCAATCACACTGAGCCATCCATCACCAGTATCCTGGGGGGATGTGGTCATGCTAGAGGGAGGGGACAGCTGAAAGGAAACCTTCTCTCATTAGTAAGGGAGGGACACAGGTCTGAGAACTGCCTGTCAGCTTGCATTTCACCAGGTGAGTTCTGGCCGATGACGGTGATCCTTCACTTGGCAGTCCCTGTCGTCCTTGGCTCCCAAACAGAGGACCCAGGGCCGTGCCGCCTCTTGCCTCTTGCTGTAGAATGTGGGGAGATGTTGAGCTTCCCATCCCCCCATCCAAGAAGGCCCTGGCACCTTGGTCAGGCTCTTCCATAGGTCTCCAGAACCAGGAGACCCCAGGTGTGTCAGAGTGGAACTGTGCTCCCTAGAGTTTTCAGTGGTGTATTTTTTTCAGAAGTAGATCACCAGGCCTTTCTTCTGAGGCACCTCTGGGTAGGTGCAAACCTCCAGTCTCTCAAGTAGCAGCCAAGCGGTTTCATTGTTCACACTTCCCAAGTGTCCATAGTGCATAGTGCATGCCTTGTATGCAGACCAGACTTCCCTGAGCACAGCCAGAAGCTTCAAAATCCCCTCCAGACAGACACAGAGACAGACAGACAGATATGTACCTACATAGCCCCACCTTCGCAGTAAATCTATTTGACCAGCCAGGGCTTAATGTTAGTGGTTCCCAGAGGCTCCTCATCCGTGCTTTATGGGCTGCGATAAAGTTCTTATCAGTCCACGGCAAGACGAGAGAAAAAAGAAAATCGTGGGAGTTGTTCATAAGCTAAATTGTTCATTTACAAAGGACTGTCCTTTATTCTGAGACTGTGACCTTCCTGCTTTTTGACTGTTAAAATGTCCTTTCTTTCATGAAAGCACAGCGGCAATAGATATGGTTGTGTTTTAATGACTTACTCTGCAAAATTAAAGGCTATCGGTTTCCCCATTTTTTAATTGAAATTTTTACCGAGATAATTGTAGATTTGCATGCAGTCGTAAGAAATAACACAGAGAGGTTCAATGGACTCTTTGCCTGGTCCCTCCAGCCAACCCTCACCCACACCCACCCCCCACCCTACCCCCAAACACCCCCTACCTCCCACCCCTGAGCTTACCATCTTGCAAAACTCTAGTACAGCATCACAATCAGGATACTGATGCATGAATGCAGTCCCTCCTCTATTGTTCAGATTTCCTAGCTTCCCTTGCACTTGTGTGTATGTATATTTAAAAACCAAACCAATGCTGTCAAATCTCTTCTGACCATGGTGACCCCCTATGTGTCAAAGTAAAACTATGTTCAATAAGGTTTTCTGTGACTTAATTTTCAGAAGTAGATCACCAGGCCTTTCTTCCAAGGTAAATGCCAAAGGTGAACTTGAACCACCAACCTTACCATTAGCAACCAAGTGTGCTACCTGTTTATACCACCCAGGGTGACATACTATGCATCACCATAATGTGAACTGTTCTGTACAGTTTCCTCACGTGTGTACAGCTGTGTATCCACCACCACAGTCAAGATACTGAAGATTCCCATCACCACAAGGATCCTGTGTGTTGTGTTTTTTACAACCACAGCCATATTGCTCCCCAGCCCCTTCATCCCCACCCACGTCCATAATCCCAAATTACTATTCTCCTTTGTGTGATTTTGAGAATGTTATCTACATGAAATTTGGGGGATTGTTTTTCTTCACTCTGCATGAAGCTCTGGAGATCCATCCAGGTTGTTACTTGTATTAAGAATTCGTTTTCTTTGCTAAATACTATTCCTTGATGTGATGTGCCGTATTTTGTTTAACCACTCACATGTTGAATGATGAACAGATGTTTTCAGCTTAAAATCCTTGGCCACCAAGTCAATTCATAGTGACCCTATAGGTCAGAGTAGAACTTCCCCATAGAGTTTCCTCGGAGCACCTGCCAGATTTGAAGTGCCAACCTTTCGGTTAGGAGATATTTTTGTTTCCAGCTTGGAATTGATAAATTTGGCTATATCGATAAACAAAGCTGCTATAAGCAGTTGTGTACAAGTTTTTGTGTGGACATATTTTTCATTTCTCTGGGATAAATGCCCAGAGGGCTATTGCAGGGTAATAACTGCATGTTTAGTTTTATGAGAAACTTCCAAACCAACTTCCAGAACGGCTATACCCCAGTTCTTCCACATCTCTGTCAGCACTTGGTGTTGTCACTATTTATTTTAGCCTGATAAGCGTATGGTATAATACTTCATTGTGGTTTACATCTATTTTTCCTTGAAGATAATGATGTTATATGTCTTTCTACCACTTGTTTGCAATCAGTATATCATCTCCAACAAAATGTGTGTTCATGTCTTTTGCTTATTTTTCTATTTGGGTGCTTAGGTTGTTTTGTGTTGTGTTGTGTTGTGTTGTGTTGTCTTTACTGTTGAGTTTTTGGAGTTCTTTATAAATTCTAAATACTACTCCTTTGTTAGCTATATTCAGAAAATAAAAATAAACCAAGCCTCTTGCTGTCAAGTGAATTCCAACTCAAAGCAATGCTGTAAGACAGAGTAGAACTTCCCCATAGGATGTCCAAGGAGTGGATTTTTTGGTTAGCAGTCAATCGCTTAACCACTTCGATAGTTTGCAGCTATTTTCTCCCTGTCTGAGGCTTGACTTTTCATGCTCTTCAAATAACTTTTGTGGAATAATTTTTTAATTTTAATTATGATCAACTTATCAATTTTTTTGTCTTATTCCTTCTTGGATCATGATTTTGGTATCAATTCTGTGAACTCTTCGCTTAGTCTTAGATCCCAAAGATTTTCTCCTGATTTTGGTTTCCCAAAACTTCTATTGATTGACATTTTATGTTTACATTTATGATCTGTTTTAGCTAACTTAGGGTGTGAGTTTTGCACTGAATTTTTGTCTTTTGCTTACAAATGTTCAGTTGCTTCAACAGTATTTGTTGAAAAGCTTTTTTTTTTGTTTTTTAAACTTGAATTGCATTTGCAACTTGGTGAAAAAGTTGAGCGTATCTGTATAGGGCTGCTTCTGGGTTCTCTATTCAGTTCCCCTTGCCTGCAGCAACACTATCTTAATAAATACAGCTGGATGTTGTTGTTAGATGCCATCAAGACAACCTCAGCTCATAGCAACCCCATGTGACAGAGTACAACTGCCCCCCATAGTGTCTCCTAGGCTGTAACCTTTATGGGGCCATGTATCTCTGGGTCCTTCCGCCCATGGAATGGCTGGTGGGTTCAAACTGCCAGCCTTTTGGTTAGCAGCCAAGCATGTAGCCATTGTACCACCAGGGCTCCTGTCATGGTGTGATAAGTATAAGTATCAGGTAGAGTGAGTCCTCTCACCTTATCCATCTTTGTCAAGGTGGTTTCAGCTATCCTAGGGCCTGTGCCTTTCTATATAAATTTTAGAGTAAATTTGTCTACAAAAACATTGTTGGAATTTTTTATAGGAATTGCATTAAACCTGCAGGTCAGTTTGGTAAGAAATGATATAAATTGTTGTATTTAATCAGCCAATCCAAGGTACGTCTGTCCATGCAGGTCTTTTATTCCTTTCATCAATATTTTGTAATTTTAGCATACAGATCCTGTACATGTTTTGTGAAGCATATACCTAACAATTGCATTTTTCTTGGGGTGATTGTAAATAGTATTCTTTTTAATCTTGATTTCCTCATATTTGTTGTTAGTATATAGAAATGCAATTGATTTTTATGTGTCAATCTTGTATCCTGTGACCTTGTCCCATTCACTTATTAGTTCTCAAATGTTTATTTGTTTGTTTGGTTGGTATAGATTTGAAGATAGAGACAGTTATATTCCTTCCTTTCTCGTCTATATGCTTTTGATTTCTTTTTCCTGCCTTATTGCAATGACTAGAACTTCCTGTGCTATGTTGGATGAGAGCACTAAAGGCAGGCATCCTTGCCTTGTTTTCAGTCTTAGGGAAGAAGCTTTCAGTCTTGCGCCATTAAATATAATGTTAGCTGTAGGTGTTTTGTAGGTTGACTTTATCAAAATTAAGGCCATTTATCTCTATTCCTAACTTACTAAGAGAGTTCTCTCAGTTTTTAGATTTGTCTGTTCAAGAAGGCTGAAAATCTGGAAATTATCAATTTGTCCTACGCAGACATACTGTCACATCCATTATCTCATTTCCTCTTCAAGGGCCCACAGCCCTGGGTAAGGGAACCAGGGTTTTCAGTTCAGGTTTTTTATTCTGGATCCTGTCTTCTGCCCTACCTCCCCTGCTCCCCTCTTCTCTCTCTACCATACCATGTTCCCAGTCAGAGTTAGGAAAAGATGTCCTACCACACCAGCGCGGGCCACTCACTCATCCCTTCTCTCACTCCTTCATTTACTTGTCAGTTTCTGAGCCCTCTAGTCCAGGCACTGTGGTCCACAAATGAAAGGACACAGACTTTACCTTTGAGAAATTTTGTCTAATACACAAACTCCACTTCTGCTCCACTTCAGAACCTATCGCACCTGCATGTGATTATCTGTCTCCCTGCTCTCCCGAGGGACTGGCCAGGGCTGTGGCTCCCTGACTTGCCCTATCGTAAACCAAATCCTTTGCCATCAAGTCAATTCCAACCCTGTGTTTTAGAGTAGAACTGCTCCATGGGGTTTTCTTAGCTGTATCTTCTTCACAGAAACAGACCACAAAGCCATTCATTCGTCCATAGCACTACTGGAAGAGATGGAAACACCAACCTTCAGGTTCACAGTCAAGCACAAACCACTTGCACCACCCGGGGACCCCCTTCCTATCCTACCACTTCTTTTCTCCAGGAAGTATGTAACCCAAACAGTGCCCCAGAGCCCTGCACTCTCCTAGCTCCCCTGCAGCAGAGTAAAAGCAGCCAGCTGGCCCCTATGCTCCTATTTATGACTCCTTCCTGTTTAGTCTGGGCCATCCAGGCCAGGACAGGCAGAGGATGTACCTTTCACCGTTCACCTCTGTACACATACCACCTGCCACCACTCCCCACTGTGCGCGCACATGCGCACACACACACACAAACACACACACACACACAGCACCACCAGCAGCTTCAGCTGTAACAATGGGACTAGTCTGCCAAGCTGCAGCTTCCCAGTGCCCCGGGATGATACATTATTGATGTTCTTTGGTTTGTTTGTTTGTTTGTTTTAATCAAGGGAACAATTTCTCTATATGCAAATCTCTTCAATAATAATAATAATAATATCAGTGTGGCCTTAGGCAGAGTTTTGCTGAATGGGAGAGCAGCGAAGTTTATGGTTTTCAGCATAACAGCTCTGAGTGTCTTTGTGTGTGGCTCCTGGGAGGAGAGGCAGAGTCGTTTTCCCTTGAACAATGCCAGTTGGGAAGATGATAGCAGGTATCATGAGATACCTAGCTATTAGGTTTAGTTTGAATATCGATGAAAGACTCCCTTGCCTTCCCTGCTGACTGCCCAGCCTATCCTTCAGCATGGTCAAGGTTGAGCAACCCAGTCAGCAGGAAATCCAGGCCCACTGCCTCCCTCCTTGAGCACTTGCAGAGCACCAGGTGTATACCAGCAACTGCCCAGGCTGGGGATAGAGACAGGATATCAGGGTGGCTGCTCGCAGCCTGAAAGGAGTGGCAGGCAGGACAGTGCAATACAGTAGACCCCAGGGTCCCACAAGCACAGATGTGGGAGGTCTAGCAGGGCCAGGACTGGGTGAGACAAGGGGTGATTCATCTTGGGTGTAAACTTTAAGGGACAATAAAAATTCAGTAGCCAAGGTAAATGATGCTTTCATGCAATATTTAAAAAAAAAAAAATCTAAATTAATACCTAAAAAAAACACACATGATAAATAAAATATCCAACTGTTAAATAAACACAGAAGTGGTGTGGGAGACTTCCCAAGGGAGGGACAGTTCCTACAAGTTGAAGGAAGACAAGCAGCCTGGAAGAAATGACAGCAAAGATTTCTAGGCAAAACCAGAGAGATGTGAGTGGGGCCCAGCGTCCTACCACCCACCTCACCCTCCCCTGCTCCATCGGAACTCGTGGCTGAGGCCCCCACTCCAGAGTCCTCAGGACTGCAGCTTCAAGCTGGGCTGAGTCCAGCCTGGACCTCCAGCTTCTTGCCTGAGCTCTTCCTGCAGTGGGGGAGATGGGCACTCCTCACTGCCTCCCAAACTTCGCTTTGGTAAGCCTATAGCCACTGCCTGCTCGTGCCACCTGCATTCCAGAGTGTCAGCCTGGACAGCCCCATAGACAGGCTGGTTTATGGATCTCCTCTGCAGCCGAGGACTGCAGACTGACCTGCAAAATCCCATCTTAGCCATGGACAGTGCACCAAGTCAAAGCTGTTAGGTAGCTTCATTGGGCATCTCAATGAATCACCAACTTCCTGGAGGGCAGAGTCAGGGTATAAGAATCCGAGGATGAGGGACAAAATTGGGACAAAGCATTTGTGAAGAGTCAGTGCTCCCCAAAAGGAGCAGGACCTCTATGTGGGCAGGAAAGTCTTCAGGTGCAGTTTGGTTCCAGGAACCTCATCAGGCCCCAGCCTCTGAGATGAGTTTGAGTGGGACAGGTCCACTGAGAACAAAGCTGGGGATGTCTGGCCTGGTGGCAGAGGGGAAGCTGTCGGAGCTGAGGGGCTCGTGGGAAGGGCAGGACAATACCCAGGATCAGCCTTGTCTTATTCCTCACCTTATCAAGGTTCTACCATCATCTGGGGAGAACGAGCTTCACACAATATTACATTGTTTAAAAAGTTGTTGTTGAGTCAGTTCTGACTCACGGCAACCCCATGTCTGTCAGAATGGAGCTGTAGCTTCAGGAGTGGATTTTTCACAAGTGGATTGCCGGGCCTTTCTTCCAAGGCATTCTGGGTGGATTATCATCTTCAGCCTTTCAGTTAGCAGCCAAGCAAATTAACCATTTGCAGCACCCAGGGACTCCAGTATCACATTCACAATGTATGCAACTAATGCAGTGGCGAGATCTTGGTGCACCTTCCTGTCTGCCTTCCTGGCCAGAAATGCTTGTGCCTTTGAATTTTCATCCAAGAGTGCCTGTGTGGACACTAGACCCTACCTTGCTCTCCTGGTGCATCGCCCCTCTGCACTCTAAACCCTGAGAGGAGATGATCACCAGTTCCCCTATTCCAGGCTGAGGACGCAGCCCACAACCCACCTTATGCTTGCCGTCTTCCTGAAGGTATGTTTACTGACATCTCACCCTCTTTATAGTGGAGCTGGCAAAGAATGAAGGAGGAAGTGATAAAATCGTAGAGGTGCACTTGGCCTTGATCAGAATGACAGTGGCACAGGAAATGGTCAGAACTTTCCAGAAGGAAGGGTGAAGTAAAGACCCTCCCCTAGCCATCTCCCCTAATACATACACTCTCAGCCATTCCTGTTCTCTATCTCTCTGTGTCTCCTCTCAGTAATGCAAGCAGTGCTGTCTCTCTCTCTCTCTCTCTCTTTGAGAACTTATTTATGCTGCAGAAATGAATTGGAGAGAATTACAAAGGATTCCTTCCTCCCCAGTGATTTCATTAATACAGATGGCCTTACTGCAAGAAGGGAAATTCTCACAGCATCTTGGTCTGATGCAGAGTAAGAGTTATTCTGCCTCGTTTAGATTTTTAAAAAAACAGACGCATCGCCTCTTAGTGCTGGAAGGGGAGGTGAAATTAACATTGACTGAGCACGTACCTTGGGCCAGGTGTCTAGTGGAAACTTTCGTGTGCTTTCCTCACTGTGGGTGGCATGGTAGATATCTGGAGAGTGATCTAAGTCCTTTGGTTTTTAGGTGGGGAAACTGAGGCTCAGTCGGAATTTGCCCTAGCCACACACAAGCAAAGACAGGCTGTTTAATCAAGCCCCATCCCAGCCCTTGCTGGAGTTGCCGTGTGACTACACACAGTTGCCAGACTTTTCTGAGCCATTGCCTCTCCTTCTGTAACTGGGTTTATCCCATTTGTATGGACGTGAGCATTCAATGAGGTAATGCCCACCCACATTAGGAAGGCTCTGTGCTCATATTAGGAAGGCTTCTAGGCTGTTATTTTTCAGAAATAAAATCAAAAGGGGGCTTCTTAAACTGAAAACTCATCTCTGAGTTTTCTCTGCGGGTCCCATTGCAAAGCTGCCATAATGGAGAGGGACACACGGTGGCTAAGGACGGAGACTGGAGACAGGAAACCACATGTCCCCTGGCAGAAGAGCAGCGCCCTCTGCTGCTCGGGCCTGGGATAGCTCAAGTCAAACCAGCTTTTTGTGACATTGGAATTCCTTTGGCCAGGGCCTCTTGGGAGCCCTGCAAGGCAGGGCTGGGCCTCCCAGAGTACAAGTGGTTAAGCAAGTCTAGGAGGCCTCCCTCTGCCCCTCAGGGAACTTTCTGAGCTCCCCAAACCATCTTCCACCCTGTGAGCTTTGTTCATGATGAGATTTCCATACGTGAGATCTCATTCTCAGCACAAGAAGCCTTTGCCAGAATGAGTGTTAAAAGATGAGTTGCCTTGGTGACAACTCCAACTCACAGTGACCCCCCCCCCGTGTGTCAGAGTCCAACTGTGCTCCAAAGGGTTTTCATGGCTGTGACATGAAGCAAATGGCTAGGCTTTCCCTCTGAGGTACCTCTGGGTAGGTTTGAAGTAGCAGCTGTTCAGTTAGCAGCCTACTACTTAACAGTGTGTACCACCAGGGACTCCTCTCTCAGCGACACCTTACTCACTCTGGGTGTCCTTTCTCCACTTGCTGACTGCTGTCGTGGAAAACAAGTGATTAAAATCTACAGGCCACCATGGCACACGTGGAACAAGAGTGAAACACACCTGTCTACCACCTTCCACTGGACCATCAGCCCCATTCACCTCCTCCACTGAGTGGAGAGCCTGGAAACTGGACCCCCTGAGGTCCCACGAGGACAAGCATGGAGTGTAGGGTTGGTGGCAGCAGGGGAAGCAGAGACAGGGTGGATGGAGAGCTGTTCACCCATTCTGCAGCAACCACAAGCTCCCCAGCCCTCACGCTTTTGCTTCTCATTTACATACCTCCATTCTAAACTGCTGGGGAAACCCTGGTGGTGTAGTGGGTTGAATACTACGTCTGCTAACCAAAAAGTCTGCAGTTCAAATCTACCAGGTGCTCCTTGGAAACTCTATGGGGGCAGTTCTACTCTATGGGGCAGTATTCCCTAGGGTCGCTATAAGGCGGACCCAACTCGACAGCAGTGGTTTTTTTTGTTTTTTTTTTCATTCCGGACTGCTAGAAGGGTACCTAGCCCTTTGATTTTTTTTTTTAAAAAAAGACCTCATTTCCATCCAGTCGATTCCAACTCATACCAACCCTATAATCAGAGTAGAACCGTCCCATAGTTTCCAAGGAGCGCTGTCGGATTTGAATGGTCCACCTTCTGGATAGCAGCTGTAGCACTTCACGACTACACTACCAGAGTTTCTGGCCCATTGATGGGTGCTTGAAAAATGAATTCCTTTTGTTTCCCCAGGTCAGCAGTTCAAATCCACCAGGTGCTCCTTGGAAACTCTATGGGGCAGTTCTACTCTGATGTATAGGGTCGCTATGAGTCAGAATCGACTCAGCAGCACTGGGCATGGGCTTTGTTTCCCCACTCAGGATGGAAAGGACTCCTTTTGTGCGTGGTATAGAAAAAGCCAAACCTGGTATTAAAGAAAATATGGGGACATATATGCGCTAGAAATGTGCTAGAAAAGGCATGAATGTTGGAAACAGACACTGCTGGGTTTTAATCCCTCCTGTGGCCTTAACCCACTACTTGACCCTGAGCAAGCTACTTAGACTCTCTGGAAGGGACTCTTCTCATCTGTTAAGGGGGGGACCAACACCTACTGACACCTCTAAATGAACTCAAACTTCCAGCTTTCTGTTAGCAGCTGAGCACATTAACTGTTTGCATCACCCAGGACTCCTGAAGCAGTGACTGAAACTGTCATCAAAATAGCTCAAGTCTCCAGGTTGTCACTTGTGGCTGCTGTAATTAATGACCACACACGTAATGGCTTAAAACAATGCGAATTTATTCTCTTGGAGTTGTGAAGATCAGAAGCCCAACACATGCGCCACTGGGCTGACATCTAGGTGTCAGCAGGGTTTTGTTCTTTCTAGAGGCTCCAGGGGAGCCAGTTTCCAGAGGCTGCCCGCATCCCTCACCCAACATCACTGCAACCTCTGCTTTCGTTATTACATCTCCTCCTCCAGCTCGGACCCTCTTGCTCCTTTGTGATTATGGATAACCAAGAACAGTCAAGGTACTTCTCTTAATCTCATCTGCAAAATCTCTTCTGCTGTTGTTGTTAGGTGCTACCAAGTTGTTTCTGACACATAGCGCCCAAACGTACAACGCTACGAAACCCTGCCAGGGCTTGCACTATGCCTACAATTTTTGTATGCTTAAGCTCATTGTTGCAGCCACTGGGTCAATACGTCTTGTTGAGGGGCTTCCCCTTTATCACAGACCCTCTACCAAGCCAAAGTCTCTTTTATCATGTAATGTATTTATAGCTTTGGGGGATTAGGATGCAGACTTCTTTGTTGTCGTTGTTGTTCAGTCAACTTTGACTCAAGGTGACCCCACATACAATAAAATGTGCCACCTGCACATCTGCTCTGTGCCATCTGCATCATCGTTGTCATGCCCGAGTCCATGGGGACCCAAGGAGACCCATCTTCTGGCATTGTGTTGAACAGTGTTCTGTTATAATCCATTGGGTTTCATTGGCTGGTTTTCAGAAGTAGATCACCGTATCTTTCTTCCTAGTCTGTCTTAGTTTGGAAGCATCATTGAAATCTGTCCACCGTCGGTGACCCTATTGACACTTGAAATGCTGGTAGCATGGCTTCCAGTGTCACAACAACGTGCAAGCCACATATGACACAGTGATAGACAGATGATGGACATCTGGGGGGAGTGGTATTATTCAGCCTACTGCCCTGCCCTATATTTTGACTGTCACTGACCCTGACCCTTCTCACAAAAAGGCCATAGGCTGGGCCAGGAGGGGCAGACTTTGCCTTCAGCCAGGACAGGACCAGCACACCACTGCTGGGGTAGAGAGGACTCTGGGTGCCATTCATAGCATTACAGACCTTGTACAAGGTCTGACAATGAAGTTCACAAACTCATCCTAGAAAAAGTGCTACATAGCTCCTTGCTGAATATCACTACAGTCACCTTCAAAGTACCCCCATTGGGAAGCTATGCACTGACCCCAGCACCTAGTCCACCCTTCAAAGCAATTTTGAAACTCTTTACCTGGAATGGCCATCAGAGCTGTCACTGTACTACTTTTGGTGTTCTGAATGTTATCAGAATGTCTTCCTCTCAATGTTTCCTTTATCTTTGGGTAAAGAAAAAGTCATCAGGGGCCAGATCAGGTGAGTAGGTAGTGTGTTCCAATACTGTCATTTGGGTATTGGCTAAAAACTCCCTCACAGACAACTATACAATTAAGTCTGTGAATTTGCCACCATGCCACCATGCACAATGGCCGTTCCAGAAAGAGTTACAAAATTTCTCTGAAGGGTGGACCAGGTGCTGGCATTGGTGCATAACTTCTCAAGGGGATACTTTGAAGGTGACTACAGTGACATTCAGCAAACAGGTATGCAGCATTCAGAGCAAGTCACAGATTTAATTGTTGGACCTTGTACTTTCTGTCATTGAAGAATAGGATGGGCAGCCCTCTTGGAGAAGAGCATCAACCCAACTCCTGCAAGTTTGTGATCTGGCCTCCTAGGGCCTTCTTGGGCCTATACCAAGGACTGCCCACAAGACCCAGCTCAAAAGGAGAGGCTCTGGGCTTTCCCACGTTGGCCCTCCCATCAGCAGCAGAGCTGGACTGGGCCCTGCTCCAGCCTTGGCTGGTGGCCTCCAGGAGCTCTGTCTAAATAATCCACTCTCATTGCAACATTGGCATCAAACCACTTTCACTCAGCTTCTGGAGCCTGCACTTCCCGGAAGCAGACTTTTCCCACGGGGACTCTGAGTGCCAGGAGAGTCTGTCCCTTCCCTCACCCGCCCCATACTCACAGTGCCATCACAGGTGGGAAGGTCTGCCTTCCTTTGCCTCTAGCAGCCACCTGCTACACTCCAATGCAGGGAGCAGCTCCCTGGCCTGCCCTGACTCTGAGTATCCCAAAGAGCCCTGCTGAGCTATTTAGATAGACCTTGGCTGGGCCTCATAGCATTCCCATGAAGGAGGTGTGACTATTTTCAAGGAGGACACTGAGGCTCCAACATTTGCCTGCCTTGCCAGTTGGTGGCAGGTCAGGATTTGAATCATGTCCATGTTCTCCACCACAGCTCTGACCATAACCTCTACCTCCACAAACAATTCCTTGTGTTGGTGTGCTTGCACTGGGCTGGAAGGGGAAACACTGGGAGATGGACAGTCAGGGGGGATTCTCCAGCAGCTTGTTGGGACTGGAGAAGCCAAACCTAGTATTGGAATGAGCAGCATGCAGCCTACTGCAACCAGAGTCAGAGGCACAGAGCAGAGCCAGGGCCTGACCTGGAAAGAGGTGCTAGAACAGGCAGGGGTGCCTAGTCGGAGAGGAAGCAGAAAAGCATACACTGGGCTGGGGGTCCCACATCTTAGGGGCAGGGGCCAGAAAGCTCATCTGGGACAGCCTAGGTACATCCTCTGGGAAGTCGCTAGAAGAGGTTGTCTCAACCCAGAGCCGGGGAGCTGAGGGTTCTGCTCAGAGCCTCATGCCTCCAATCAGTTGTGGAGAAAGGGTGGTTTACTGGGGAGCCCCCATAGCAGGCTGGGGTTCTCAGGCCTCACAAATTCAGCCCTTCTCAGTGTTCCTGCTCTCTTCCAGCCTCTTCTGCCTCTGAAATTGGTCAGAGACGGGGGACAGCCAGCAATGCTGACACTGCAGGTATGGATCCCAGAGGATGGGGGAGCTGTGAAGGGTGCAATAGACTGGAAGTGAGTGGCTGCTCAGCTCCAGGGAACACAGCCTCAGAGGGCCATCCTAGTTTCCTAGCGCTGTCCTAACAAAAAGTACGTGAGTGGTGGATTTAAAGGACAAAACATAGGTCCTCACAATTCTGGAGGCTAGAAGTCTGAATTCAGAGACTCAAGGACCAGCAGACAGTCCTTCTTTGTCTCTCTCACCTTCTAGTTGTTGATGTTGCTCAGTGCCATAGAGTCGGCTCCGACTCACGATGACCTCACGTTGCCCGGCCCTGACTGTCCTCACGATCGCTGCTTTGCTTGAGCCCATTGTTGCAACCACTGTGTCGGTCCATCTCACTGGGGTCTTCCTCTATCCCGCTGACCCTCTGTCTTACCAGGCACGACATCCTTCTCCAGGAGTTGGTCCCTCCTGATAACATATCCAAAGTATGTGAGACAAAGGCTCAGCATCCTCAATTCTAAGGAGAATTCTGGCTGTACATCTTAGTAGCTGCTGGCAATTCTTGGCATTCCTGGTCTTCAGAGGTGTCTGTCTTCCCTTGAGTGTGTCTGTCCTTACTTTATAAGATTTCACTCAGGAGAAATTAGGGTTAGAACCCATCCTACTCTGGTATGACCTCCGTAACATCGCAAAAGAAAACTCCACTTCCCAGTCAGGGTTCCATTCACAGGTACAGGTGTTAGGACTTCAGGATCCTTTGGGGAACACAAGTCAACCCCTAGTAGGGGCAGTGGGATTAGAAGATCAAGAGGCATGCCCACTGGCCCATAGCAAGCCCAACATCCTATACCCTTTAAATGGTCTCCTCACTCCTTTTCTCTACCCACATAACCCCCTCTGAGCATGGGGGTGGACTTTCCACCTCTCCCAATCCAGGGTATGCAACTCTCAGTCAGATATATATTTAGCTTTCTGCTCTCCAGTGTCAACATGGGTCTGGGCAAGGAACTTCCATATGAGATGGCTTCATGGTGTCCTGGAAAGGAACATGGCATGCTCAGTTTACAGGTGAAAACACTGAGTTCTAGCAACTTTCACTAGATTGATGAGAAAGTCAGAATTCAAATCTAGAAAACAAATAGTTACTGATGATGTCTTAGCTATCTAGTGCTACTGTACCACAAGTGCATGGCTTTAAACTAGAAAAATTTATTCTCTCACAGTTTAAAAGGCTGAAGTCTAAATTCAGGATGCCACTTCCAGGGGAAGGTTTTCTCTCTCTGTTGGCTCTGGAGGAGGCCCTTGTAATGAGTCTTCCCCACGTCTAGGAGCTTCTCAGCAAAGGAACTCCAGGTCCAAAGGAAGCACACACTCCTGGTTCCTCTTGTTTCTTGGTAATGAGATCCCATCTCTCTGTTTGCTCCTTTCTTTCACATCTTACAAGAGATTGGCTCAAAATACAACCCAGTCCTATAGATTGAATCCTGCCTTTACCCCTGCTTCATGAACTGTCTAATCCCACCTCATTAACATCATAGAGGTAAGATTTGCGACACACCAGAAAATTATATCAGATGACAAAATGTGGACAATCACACAATACGGGGAATCATGACCTAGCCAAGTTGACACACATTTTGGGGGGAAGACAATTCAAGCCATAAAAGATAGAAATGTGAATGAATAAATGAGCAAATGAATGTGCCATACTCTACCTGAAGCACCTGGTGTTGCAGAGGTCTGTTCTGTGTTTTCTATCCCCTCACTGTGTAATGGGAAAAGATCAGGGCAGGTCTCAGCTGTGCTGCTAACCACGTAGGACACCCCACAGAAGTCACCTGATTACTCTAAGCCTCAGCTTCTCAGCAGCAAGTCTGTGGGTCCTGCCTGTGGTAGATGTGGAATAATAGCCCGTGGAAAGGTCGTGAAGCCTTGCAGCTGGCAGCAATACTCTTGGGGTTGAGAGGAGCAAGAGGCAATAGAGACCAATGAACCAGGCAGCATTACCTCCTAGGACAGAAGTGAAATGCCTGGGGACAGCTTCAGATAGGCTCCCCCAAGGTCACGGCCACCCCTCTGTGGACTGGGCTTGTACTGGGCTCTCCTCCTATGTGAGCTAGGCCTTCCAATATTCCTCTATCTTCCAACAAAGATATGGAGGGGCAGGTAGAGGAAGTGTGCATGACACACAGGGACACTGGGACAGGGACAGGGACCCATGGACAGGACAGAACAGTCTGTCCTAGCCCATGATGATCCTGAGCAGGCACTGTCAACTCAGTCCTATGAGGCAGGTATCTATTGTCACCTCCATTTAGGAGATAAAGAACTGGAGGCACAGACACTTCAAGTGATCTGCTGAGTGTAGTGAGTTGAGGAGTGTACCCCCAAAATGGACATCTTCCCAGAATTATAGACCTTATTTGGAAACAGGGTCTTTGCAGAAGTAATTAGGTAAGATAAGGTCATACAGGGTTAAGATGTGTTCTAAATCCAATATGACTGCTGTCCTTGTAAGGAAGACAAGACAGACACATAGAGACAGAGAGCTATGTGAGGTCCAAGGCATCAACTGGAGTGATATGCCCATAAGCCCAAGAGTGCTGGGAGCCACCAGAAGCTGGAGGCAAGGAAGGCAAGGAAGGATCCTCCCTAGAGCCTTCAGAGGGAACACAGCCCCGACAACACCTTGGTTTCAGACTTGTAGCCTCTAGAACTGGGAAAGAATAAATTTCTGTTGTTTTAAAGCCACCAGGTTATGGTCCTTTATTGTGGCAGTTCCAGGAAGCTGATACAGTGGGAAAGGGAAAAAGCTAGGATCGGAACTCAGCCAGCGGCCCAAAGTCCAAGTTCTTAATTGCTGTGTGATACTTTTTCTGTGTAAAGATGGAAGACATTCACTTCTGTATTGTACTGGCCTGGATTTAGATCTCATTTCTGCTACTTACAAGCCGTTGACCTTGAACAAGGTAACTTGATTTCTGTATCTACAAAATTGAGGTAAATAGTTCCTGCTTCATAAGGACACTGTTAGGTTCTTTAAAACATTCTTGAGTGGTACAGCAGTTAACACACTCAGCCTCTAATCCAAAGTTTGGAGATTTGAGTCCACCTATAGAGTTGCTATGAGTCAGAATCGACTCAACACCACTGGGTTTGCTTTCGTTTTTGAGAGGCGTCTTAGAAACTCTGGTGGTATAGTAGTTAAATGCTACCGCAGCTAACGAGAAGTTCAGCAGTTCAAATCTGCCAGATGTTCCTTGGAAATTCTATGAGGCACTTCTACTCTGACTATAGGGCCTCTGTAAGTCAAAGTCAACTCAGTGACAGTGAGTTTAGTTTTTTTTTAGAGGCAACTTAGAAGAAGGAAGACCTTGGGATCTACTTCTAAAACATCAGTCACTAGGAAGTCTGTGGAGCACAGTTCTACTCTGACACACGTGGAGTTACCATGAATTAGAGATGACTTGACAGCAACTAGTGGTAGGTCCTCACATCTAAGTGGTATCATGTAAGCCCCGGCATGTATTGGGAGTTCAATATGGTGACCAAGACCAGAACAAATCGTAGCCCCATAATGAGACCGTTCTGGGATGTCACAGGCTGAAAACATGTACAGAATAGGGTGGACATGAAGTCCTTAGCAAATGCAGACAGCCTAGAGGAGGGTTCTGCCAATCGTATCCCTCCCAGCATGCTTTCCTGTTGCCCACCATGTATTAAATCAGGCTTTTCTGTGGGGCCCAGAAAAGGCAGACTCCCTTGTACCAGGCTGGGCCTGCAGCTCAGCTCCACTACCCTTGGCAAGGGGACAGAAAAAAGCCACTCCCCACCCCTCTGAGCCTCAGCTGCTCTGCCCAGCACTGTGCGTGTGGCTGCTCCCCACCTACAGAAGGATCCAGGTGAGCAGCAGAGACCCTGCCCGGGCTCATCCCACCCCCTCCCCTTTACAAACTCAACGAGAGCTTCATGAAGGGAACGAACACTAATAGTTGAAGAAGTAATTTGTTACTAGCATGGCACTGGTGCGTGGAGCTGACCAAAGTGCCTTTCAGTGGATTATTATTAAATATGAAGTCTATTGATTCGATGCAGAGTGGCATTCTGGTCGGTCCCTAACAGCTGGGGAAGGCCATTTGTTTCTGTGATTTAGGGAAACCAAGCCCTCTCCTGGGAGCTCCGTGGCCTAATGAATGTCACTTTGTGACTTACCAGGTATGGCCCTAGCAGCCCTACTTGTAGGCATGGGCTGAGGGGATGAGGGTACAAGAGGCTAAGGAAGTTGCCCAAGGCTGCACAGCTAATAAAGTGAAAACCAGGATTCAGACTCGGTCAAGTCCTTGCTACTTTGATGCTGTATCGGTGCACGATCAGGACTCATTTAAAAAGTGTTATTACTCCCTCCCAAAGGTAAACTCAGCATCCAAGAGAGTAGACCATGGATTTCTTATTCACCGAAGGATTTCCAGCCCCATTTCTGACCTGTTGATGTTGTTATTGTTAGGTGATGTCAAGTTGGTTCTGACTCATAGCGGCCCTGTGTAAAACAGAACGAAACACTGCCCAGGCCTGGGCCATGCCTATAATCACTGACGCTGACTCCCATTGTGGCGGCCACTGTGTCAGTCCACCTTGCTGTACCTGTTAATATGCTCAGTAAATATTAAGATGGGTGGATGGGTGGATGGATGGATGGTGGTTGGGTGGGTGGATGGATGGTGAGAGGATAGATAGAAAGAGGGGCGAATGGATGGATGGACAAATGAAAGAATGTATGAATGGGTGGATAAAAGGAAGAAGGGAAGGGAGGGGAAGAAGAAGGGGAGAATGAAGAAAGAGAGAAGGAGGGAGAGGAGAGGGAGGGAGTCGGTTAGTTCTGATCACCCGTCCAGGCTGAGTGGCACAGAACAAGAACATGGCAGTTGTTTCTACCTTGAATTGTACCAGGTATCTTTCTAAGTCTTGGGGTCTGTAAGTTCTTCATCTTCTCTAGGCCTCAGATTCCTCATAGGACACCCCCCATAGGTCACATAAGGCTTAAATGAACTAATACATACAAACACACTTAGTGTGGCGCCACACACACAGAAGTGCTCGATTAATGCCGGGTGTATTACACTGTGAGTCTGCAGAGGTCCACTGGTTCCTGAGTGTCTGGTTCCAAGGACCTCTTAGGAGAAGAATGGCCCCAGGCCCAGGAAGGAGATGACAGGCTGGCTAGGATGCTGACTGAGGAGAGCCTGGGAGGGAGGCACCTAGTCCCCTAAGTTCAACAGTTCTGAGGAAAGGACCCGTAGGGAAAGATCCTGGGACAGGAACTCCAATCCTGGTCCCATGTACCGCCTCTGTTCCTGAAAATGTTTTGAAGCTGAGCTGTCTCCAAGAGCAAAAGATTCCATAGAGCCGCACAGCAGAACATACGCACCACTGTCGCACGGGCACCCTAGTCCATGGGCAGATGTGACTCCCTGGCCGAGACTCCAGGGGAGCTGACCAGTCCAGGATAAGGCTCTCGGGCCCTGAGTGTCTGCCCATCGGTGAAGCAGCCACAGAATTATCAGGCTGGATGGGGCTTGAGAGTAAGTGATGTTTTCTTTAAGCTACCTACAAAATGTTCACACGAACAGCTTTCTTGTGTACTTCAGATAATGCTAATCCTTTAGATGTTTGTTGCCAAGAAAGGAATGAAGACTGTAAAAGGGAGGAAAGGCAAGGCGAGATTAAATAAAGGAAAACGGGTCAGGGATTCTGGAATTACCTAGAGACTTGCTGCTCACGGATGCCCCTACTCCGTGGAGAGGGTGGGGGACAGGGGTGACCTACAGGGCCCTAGAGCCCCTCAGACCGCAGGACAGAGTCAGGATTCACTCCTGGTCGGAGGGAGGGAGCAGCCAGAGAGAGCTGAATGTTTTCTAAGCTTGAAGAAAACCTCAGGAAGAAGGGAAAGGGTATTCTAAAAGAAATCACGAGGTGAGCAAGTTTCAGGTGGGAGCTGAGGTCACTTCCCATTAAGTTTGGCCAGAGAAGCAGAAGTGTGCAGATGGTGGGGACACCACAGTCCCTTACACTTCTTCCCTTGAAGAGGCCTTGGAAACATCAGGGGAAAGGCTTTTAAAGAGCTCGTAGCCATACCCCTAGGTCCAGCCCAGTCTTGACAAGCCAGTGGCTCCTGACCCCGGCCTGGTCTTGTACCATCTCCTCCTACTTAGGTGTCCCTACACCAAGGAGGCAGGCCTGAGCCCTGAGGCCCCCCCTGCCAGCCATCACCCCCACCAGAGGCCCCCTCCCGGGAGCCTCCTATCTGCCAATGCAAAGCCATACATCTTAGTGGGTGACAAATCACTTTTTAATTGCCTCAAGGAAGAAATCCATTAGTCTTTCCTTTACGTGAAGATCATCATAATACTCGGCAAAGCTTGCCTGGCTGGAGGCCAGGGCTGGGGGCCCCCTCAGGCTATTTTTAGTCTGCATTGCCCTTCCACTCCCGGTCTTCATTTTACAGAGAGAGAAATTAAATCTCACCACGGACACCTCGGCCCTTTCTCAGCCCAAATCAGGATAGCTCAAGCACTGTAAGCAGCCCAGGCAGGGAGGGGCCAAGGGAAGAGCCTGAAAAACCCCAAACCAAGCCCAGTGCCTTCCAGGTGATACTGACTCATAGCAACCCTATGGGACAGAGTAGAACTGCCCCCATAGAGTTTTCAAGGAGCAGCAGATTTGAACTGCCAACCTTTTGGTTAGCAGATGTAGTATTGAACCACTGTGCGTTTCCAAGAGCCTGAAAAGGGTGCATTAATTGTAAGATGAATTTGGGTCATGTCTCACATGAGATCCATTTCTCCTTAAACAAGTTTCTGACACCACCCTCCTGAGCAGCTGAGCAGATTTGGCGGGTGTGGTGTGGTGCCTGCTCCCCCTTCCATCCCTCCCCGGCCCTTGCCAGGACTTAGCCCATCTTTGGCAGCTGGCAGGAGGCCATGCAGAAAGTTGCTGAGTCCACAGCAAGGGCTCCTCCCTCCTACTGACTGAGACCACAAATGCCACCAGGGACAGAGATGGGGCCAGGGCTTCTGGTCCTCCAGTTCTGGGCTCCACTCACAGTCCTAAACTTTGGGCAGAGGCCAGAAAAAACAAGGCTCATTCTGGGGATGACCTGTCCTTTAACCCAGTACAAATTACTCTGTCTCAGTTTAGGGAAAGAGGAAAAGAGAGAGAAGTAGAGGCAGGCAGGCAGGACAGTTGCTGTCGCGTTATTCTGTTCAATTCTCCCCTAAAGAAATCCCAGCTAGGACAGAGAGGAGATTGTCAGGGCGAATGTGATTGTTGTACTCTGACCCTAGCTTTGACTTTTAGAGGAAAGGAAGTCAATGGGAAGGGAAAGTTCTAGAAAGGCAGAGGTCATACGACCTCTTTCCCAAGCACACGTTACACCAATATGCAATACACCAGGTAATCCATAGTTATTTTACATCAGGCACTGGCTGGTTCCTGTGTACCCAGTCGGGGACAGGACAGACCAGTCCTTTCCCAAGTGGATTTAAACAGTCCTGGGAGTTGGGTTATAGAGAAATCTGCTTTCCTCTCTTTCTTTGGTTCAATCCTTGAAGGCTAACCCTAGGGACAAGGGAAAGTTCAAGGCCTGGTAAGCAAAGGAACAGCAATGGCCCCTCCCTCTTATGGCCACTGCTATCAGGGATGTCACTCAGGAGCGGTCTCCACAGCAGAGGACACAAGGCGATCCACAGAGAGGTGGGAAGAAAGAGGGAAAGGTCTCTTCATATTTATTTTTATATTGTGTTTAAATTCCATTTTTGTATATGCTTCAGATACGCATAATATTTCAGCACAGTGATTTATAAATACACATGCATGTACTAAAGGGGTATATGCTCAAAGCCATTTTGTCGATAAAATTGCAAAATCAAAACCATTTGCCGACTGCTACTTTAGGAAATGCTAATGGGGCCCTGCCAAACTATCTAGAGAGAGTGGGAGATAAGGAGATGGAGAGACTGCAGGGGCCTCTCCACCCCCAGTCCCACCCCTGCCCAGGTCAATCACCTATAGGCTGCCTACCCACATCCAGGCTGAGGCCCTCGCCTGAAGGAGGAGCTCAGTGAGTTGCTGTGGGTGAGTGGATGAACAGATGGATGAATGGATGGATGGCTAAGGCAACGCTGGGCTCTGATTGGTTGGCGTGCATCTTCTGAAGTCAGATACACCCAGTATGACCCCTTCTAGGATGATGACTGTTGAGAGCCGAGGAAGAGGAAGCTGGGATTCAGGGATGCGAGGCTGTCATCCTCATGTGGGTCTGACTTATTGCAAGGACCAGCTGATTCTTCCATCAGAGAGTAGACCATTGGCATGCTTGTGACATTATCCTAAAGCAAGGATTTCGGCTGCTGCCAGAGATTGGCAAAGTCACTTGGCCCAATCCTACCTGAGGTATAGGACCAGGCCTTTGCAAAATGGGACATACTGTTGATGCAAACACATGCAGGCCGCTCTGAAGGCAATGCCTCCTAGAGCTAAGGAGGCCAAGAAAGACCAGCCTCTTGCTCTGGGTTGAACAGGTAGCTGCATCATGTTGGCCTCTCTCTGGGCCCCAGACCTGGGCTCTAAATCAGTCACTAGTCTACCCCACAGGCACCTAGGGTCACTGATGGAGGTGTGCAAAGGGCAGGTTTGGCTGCCTGGGCCAGGGCAGCTGTCAGTGCACTCTGGACACTTATCTTTCTTATCAGAACAAGAAGCACCTCACAGTATTTCTGTACCTGAAATGCAAGGTTACAGATTTTAGGTTCCACCTGATGCTAATAACCTTAATTGTAAATCCTTTATTTATAGACTTGGGCTCTAACAACCTCCAGGTGGCATTAAACAAAATGCTGACACAGCACGGGTGGGTCAGACCCCCTGGTGATCCTTGGTGCCAAGATTCAGAGCCAGCTCTGTCGACTGACAGGGCTGGTAAAGCCCTGCAGCTCCCTCCCCACTCAGCTGGGGTCCCCAAGAGGCGGATCGTCGGAGATTCCCACACCAAACAGATTGCAGCTGCACCTTATAGGGTTTTTCATTAAAAAGTAACTGCCTCTGACTCAGCACTTCGCAGATGGGAGGGGGGAAGGGCTTTGTGACGCAATCAAAGAGACAGGGAAGAGAGGTTACAGGTCCTGATTAGTCCCAGGTCTGGCCTTGGTTCTTGGCATGTGCTTTTGTTTCATGTGCCATCAGGTGTTCTGAGAAATGTGTCTGGAGAGGCCAGAATCCAGGTCTTGATCTACTGGAGCTGGCCAGGTCTTTGTGGTTGTTGTTGGGTGTTACGGGGTTGATTCTGACTAGTAGCTAACCCACATGACAGAGAAGAACTGCCCTAGAGGTTTGCTTACCTGTAATCTTTAGGAGAGCGTATCATCAGGTTTTTTTCTTCCGTGGTGCCTCTGGGTGGACTCAAACTTTTGACCTGTTGGCTATCAGCCAAGCACTTAACCACTGTGCTACCAGGGCTTCTTGAGCAGACCATTAGAGGGGCTCTAGGACAATGCTCTGAGGTCTGGGTCTCAGATGCCTCCAGCTTCGAGATCCCTCCCTGCCACGTTCATCACCAGCCAAGCGAGTACAAGACTGTTTCTCAGGAGCATCAGGGCAGGTGTGTGGAGTTCGTAAGGCTGACCTCCCACCAGGTGTGGATTTCTGTGTGGAAGGCCCCTGTCTTAGTCAGCCAGTACTGTTCTAACAGAAATACAGTGAGTGGATGGCTTTATCAAAGAAAAGCTTATTCTCACACAGTCCAATAGGCTTGAAGTTTGGATTCAGGGTGCTGGCTCCAGGGGAACACACTCTTTCTGTATCAGCTCTGGAGAAGGAAGTTCATTGTGTTGTGCTGGTCTTTCTTTGGTCTGAGAGCATCTTAGGGCAGGAACTTCCAGTCCAAAGGATGTGCTCTGCTCTCAGTGCTGCCTTCCTGATGGTATGAGGTCCCCAGCTCTCGGCTTGCTTCCTTTTCCTTTCATCTTCTATAGGATAAAAGGATAAAAGGTGCTGCAAGCCACACTCTAGGGAAACTCTCTTTACACTGGAGTAGCCGGGTGACTTTAGGAGGGTGTTATTTAACGTAATTTAGCCTACTAACCACAGGTAGTGACTAGAATTTACTGTATAGGAAAATCACAAAATGGAGGACAATCACAAAATACTGGGAATAATGACCTGGCCAAGTTATTACAGACATTTTGGGGGGACACGCTTCAATCCATGACAGCCCCCCAAACCAAACTCATTGTCATCAAGTTGCACTCATAGCAA
This sequence comes from Heterohyrax brucei, assembly GCA_028571685.1. Lineage (NCBI taxonomy): Eukaryota > Metazoa > Chordata > Mammalia > Hyracoidea > Procaviidae > Heterohyrax > Heterohyrax brucei. The sequence continues at coordinate 36,626,337 of CM053140.1, forward strand.
CCCTATAAAACAGAGTAGAACTGACCCACAGGGTTTCCAAGGAGCCGCCGGTAGGTTTGACTGCTGACCTTTCGGTTAGCAGCCAAGCTCTTAACCACTGTACCAGCGCCCAGCATCCTGGCAAGTGGTGTTTGCTTCTGGGTGTCACAGGGGTGCACTTTCTAAATACTAGGACTCATGGCTTGGCAAGGCCCATCTTTTTGCTTTGACGGCTGAGGGTGCCCCTTGGTGACACCCAACAGCTAGGGTCTCCTGCACCCCTGGCCTTAGCTCTGGGTGTCCCCAGTACTTTCCTCTTCCTCACCCTCGTCTGCTGAATTCCTTCTCCCTCTGTCTTTGACTCTGCCTCCTCCCTTAGTTTTAAGCACCACCTTCACCATGGTACTTCCTGAAACCAAGTCTAGTAGGGTGGCCCTTGGCCTCCACCTTCTCCCTGCTAGGTCCTGGCTTGGGCAGAGGCTCTTCAGTTGCACAGAAGGTACAAGAAACAGGCCAGGGTGACGTTCAGCAGCAGCTACTGTGGGTAGCCTTCTTCTCCAGAGCTGACAAATCATAGCTCTGTAAAGCACCCCTTACTGTGTAAGGGGTGAGATGTGATGAAACGAATAGGGTATTAGGGTTGTTTTTGAAGAGGACACTCTTCCTGTAACCCTTGTTGTGTCCCAACAAGCCCAGCCAGGGTCCTCCTTCTGGCCTATCAATACCTCCATCTATATACACTGAGCGCAGAGAAAGCAAGAAACCTGTAAAGGGTGCTTGGAGCCCTAACCCTCTCTAGTCTTCCTCTGCGCCTAGGACGGCCAGCAGCCTCCAGTTTCTGAGGGAGCTAGATGTGGCCAGAGATCCCCATCTCTGAACAACATAGGACACTGTTCTGGCTACAGAAGTCTCAGCAGCTCTAGAGAGAGCTGTCTGTGTGTGTACTCTGGCCTGCCCCAGCTGGCTGAGCCTGAGTGGGTCACAAGGCCAGGCCACAGGGTTCAGAGGATGGAGACCAAGCTGCTGAGACTGTCTCCCAGGAGTCAGGGCCTCAGGAATATGTACCCCAGGGTGCTCATTGAGTGGGGTGGCCTCACTCGCCCCCAGCTCCCCCAGGAGGAGCATCTCTCTGAAGGGCATCAGGACACAAGAACTAGAGTACTTTTTCTTCCCCCAGGAAGCTTCTCAAGCCTGTCTCAACTGATGAATCTCTTCCCTTAAAATGAATCGAAATCCTTCAGTCCCAGACAAATAGACACACTCACTGGCCCCTTGAAAGAAATGAGATTTTAATTTGGGATGATTTTATTCGGCAAATGCCCCACAACCATGCACTTTTCAAGGGAAACTCCGGGTTCGATCTAGCCTTTTGGAAACAGAAGAAAGATGGGTTTTGCCTCTTTTTTTCTCCTAGCTCAAACTAAGAAGGGAAAGCCTCCTTCTCTCAGAAGGAGCTTTTCCAATTTTCTTGTGTTTTCTCGGGGAGACGGGACGTTTCTCCCTCTTCAATTTCACTGCTCCGATTTTTTCATTCCCTCCTTCAGTGGATTTCTCCTAATAAATGTATGATGATCAGAGGCAGATTTACTATGATGCTAATGAACTTTAAGTACCAGAGCCCCTCTCTTGGGCCTGCAGTGGTGTGCTGGTAAATGTTTAACAACTGACTCCACAGGAAAAGAAGCCCTGATATGCATCATTTTCCAATTTCTGTGGTGTAAATACTCCCACCATGGCCAATTTCAAGCTACCAGTTTGATGTCACTAAATACAGAGTTGGGAAGAGATATGTATAATTGGCTCCCATGAGTCAGTATAAGCTGACACCAGCCAGCACTGCTACAGGTCCTTTCCAGAGCCCTGTTTCTAATTTTGTATTCTAAATTATGTATTGTTTTACTTAAAGAGGACATCCAAAATTACATAAGCCCAGACCTCCCTGAACTGACTCTGCCCCCAATTATGACACCTAAAGTAGGTAATGTACGAGACCAGCTGATCCCCCAGTGATGAAAGAGCCCAGCACCAGGCTGTGGACAGACCAGGCAGCACTGTCAAGGGTTCATCTAAGAGATTACAGTCTCTTAACCAGTGCCTGGAGCCCCTGAGCTGTGCAAATGGTCAGCTGCTAACCCAAAGGTTGGAGGTTCGAGCCCAACCAGGGATGCCCTGGAAGGCAGGATTGGTGATCTTCTAAAAAAAATCAGCCAGTGAAAACTCTATGGAGCAAAGTTCTAAGCTGAGACACATGGGACCACCATGAGTCAGAATTGACTCAACAACAACTGCTATTTTTTAAACAGTGTCTACTCTTCAAATCTACATAACTCTCACCCTCTGGGGCCAAGTTCATAAGCCTGAAGTCTCAGGCCTTCCAACATGTTTGGCTTGTGCAGTATTTTATAGAAATTTAAGCCAACATATCAAAATCTGGAGATTTCACACATAAAAAATACAGATTTCTAACTTCTTTTGAAAAAACAAATTTCCTTGTGGTAGCTAAATCCACTGGACTGTATAGACAGTCTGTTTTCTCAGGCCATACCACTCCCATGCTGCTCCCCAGCACCCAGGCTGAGGAGCAATCACTATTTCTCATAGTGCCAGTACTGTGGTTTTTCTTAGAGAAATATTTCCCTCTGCCCAGGTTTCTTTCAAAAGTGGGAAATAAAAAATAGAGCAAGAGGGCTATGTGTTTCAAAAGAAATGTGCACAACATATTTCTTTGTGGGAGTGAAGGCTATTCCTCTCAAGGCCATTGCACTATACCATTTCAGAGGACACATCCGCATCGCAGCTTGGGAGAATGGTGCCCCCCGGAGTTGTGCACTACAAAGCACATGTAGCCTGACTCCTCCAGATTTAATGTGCAAAGTGAAATATTATCAGCATAATTCCTCTTAAGATACCATTGTTCTTGCCCATATTTGGCCTACTTCACTCATGCCTGTGTCATTCCTTACCTAAACGTCTATGAGACCTTGGAGGCTGAGCAGAGCCTCCAAGGTCTCACAGAAATTCTAGTGTGGAACAACAAGGGACACATCAGTATGAAGAATCCCAGGTAAATGGATAGAGGGCAAACATCAGAGCCAACATTCCAGGCAGTGGACTGGCACAGGTCTTGCATCTGCAGTCTCTTCTGTAGGCACACCGTTGCTTTCATGACCCAGGTCACCTGGAAAACTTCTGTTCATCCTTCAGAACCCAGCTAGGACATTGCTTCCTCCAGGAAACCGGGACAATGCCTCCTCCAAGAAGCCTTACATTCCAGAGTTACCTATGCCCTCCTGTAGACTCCCTCTAAGCCCTGAACATGCCTCACATTGTATGTATCCACTATATGATATGATTCCATTGACATGACCTGGCTCTTCTGCTCCCCTTTGAATTCTTAAAGGTAGGGCTACTACCTGATTCTTAATAACGTCCCCGGTGTCTAGGACAGAGCCCAATATATGGTTAGAATCCAACCAATAATTGTTAATTAAATGGGTAAATGGATGGATGGACAGATGGATGGATGGATGGAAGTAGATGGACGGATGGATAGATGTATGGAAAGTGCATGGAAAGTGTATGGATGGGTAGAAAGTAGATGAATGGATAGATGACATTAAATAAAAACCCTCCAGCCTTGGGGGATCAGATGGGAGCAAAGCATTAAAACTGGAGTAGAGGCAGAGTTTAGTCAAGGTGAACTTAGTCAAGGTGAACTCACTGTTGGAACCAAGTTTTCTCAGGAGAACAGAAATAACCACAAGTTTTGCCACTAAGCCTCTGAGCTCCTGGAAGAAAGTTTCTTGTATCCCACCACCCTAGCTTTCCTGAACAATGGCCCCAGCTAGGGAAATATTGGTCTTTCTTCTTAGACATCTGCTGTGCTCCCTGGCACCCCAGCCAAGTGTTCAGTAGACTTCCAATTCTTTGGATCACATATAAATGATGCAGAGAATCATTGTGTGCTTGTCTTTGCGTGACAGCTAGACTAGCCCCCCTCTACAGACTCTGCTGCCCATCAGCCCCGCCCTGGACTCACGGGTCTCATTGCCAGCCCTTTGCCGTGTGCGGGTGGAAATTCACAGGCCAGTTGAAGGTGAAAAATGAAGTAAGTTAAAGGCTTCTGAGGGATAGTTATATAGTCAAAAAATGGTCCAGGAAACTATTGCTAAGATTCAAACAGCAAGCAAAACTCGAGTCCTTGATTAATTGACTAAATCATAAAGGCTTTGACCTACCTTTCTGAAATTTAATGAATTAGTTGATTAGTTGCATAAAGTTGCTTCATTGCCATGAGGAGGGGGTAGGTCATTGGTCTTTAGCTAATAGTATGCCCCAGCGAGCTCTTGGAAACTGCCCTGGACTGACCAGCATGAAGAAGTGGGGAACACAAGGTCCCCCTGCTAACTGACTGTCACCAAAAAAGTTGTGGGCTTCAGTGAAAAGCAAAATGTCACCTTCACTCCCTGGTGCAGCTGTTATTGACCACAGCCCTTCTTCCTTCTCCAGGATTTCTTCCTTGCTTACCTCCCTCTCTTCTTTTCACTCTCCTTTTCTTCTCTTTTCTTTCTGCAGTTAGTTCTCTGGTCCTGAAGCTTTAACCCTTTGGAATTTGCCTTCTGGCCCTTGGCCTCCTGGAATGGGCAAGCCCTCCTTCTTTTCCTCCACTCCACCCCCCACCCTCCTCACCCCTCCCCCACTCCTCCACACCTCCCACCCCAACCCTGACAGATCTTAGCATCTCTGTCTTTGCCTTGAGGGAAAATCGCCACCCTTGTCATAATTATTGATGCTAACTGGATTCGCTGACTTCGAGGATAGGAGAAGGTTGATATTATGGCCACAGGACTTGATTTGGTCAATAAAGCAAATTGGTTTAAGTGAAAATAAAGCAGCATTCGCAAGTATATTAGAAAAATAAAGTAATTGCAGCCCAAGGTGTGCAGACTATAAATCTCTGTTTGCTTGAAATTATTACAATGTGGTATTGATTACGTGAAACCTGTCATTGCTTCATAAGTTATAGTTTATTAAATGGTAATATGTTTAGTAACTAATATCTTCCCAGGCATCTACTATTGAAACAAACAGAAGTTACAAAGAGTGTTGCTCCCCAGCCTTCCCTGGTCAAGTAGAATTGCCTCACCAGGCTCAGCTTGTGGGCATTGGGTGGCCACCAACTGGGGGTCCTGCTGGGCCCCTGTATCTTTCAGAATCCCCAGAAGGCCTCATAGTTCTCTAACCACAATGCATTGTACTTTCCTATTTATTCGTTGTCCTCACCTATAAGACAACGAGCCCTTAAAGCCTCACTTCATTGTCCTGCTCATTGCTGTACCCCCGGAATAAAAGAGTACCCATGGACAAAGGAAGTGCTCTGTAAATACTGGCTGAATGAATGGCCTTTTCTTTTTACTTTTTTCCTTATTAGATATTTTTTAATTACATAAATAACAGGCTCTTTGTGACAAATGAATACATTATTTTCAAATATTTAAAAATAATTTTCTAATTAAAAAAATTAGATATGCTCATGGTGAGACATTTATAAAACGTGGAGAAGTATTAAAAAGATAATAAAAATCACTTATAATCTTAGAGCCAGTGTTAACCCTTGATTATGTTTTAGTATATTTCCTGCCAGTCTTTTTGCTAAACTCAAGTGTAAGAGCAGCTGTCAAGAAATCAAACAACGTATTACACTGAGCAAATCGGCTGCAAAAGACCTCTTCAAAGTGTTAAAAAGCAAAGAAGTCACTCTCAGGGCTAAGATGCACCTGACCCAAATCATGATACTTTCAGCTGTCTCATATGCATACAAAACCTGAACAGTGACTGAAAAAGACTGAAGAAGAATTGGTGTCTTTGAATTATGTTGTTGGTGAAGAGTACTGAATATACCATAGACTGCCAGAAGAAACAAGCCTGTATTGGAAAAGGTACAGTCAGGATGCTTCTTAGAAATGAAGATGGTGACCAAGGATGACGGAGACCCTCCGTGAGATGAATTGGCACAATAGCTGCAAAGATGGACTCAAACATGCTGGTGATGGTGAGGATGCAGCAAAGGACCATTTCATTCTGTTGACCATAGGCTGCCATGAGTAGATGTTGCCTTGCCAACAGCCATCTGTCTACCTATACTTGCATACATGCCTGTAAACACATACTTACATACACACATGTATATAAACATACATGTATACATGTACACACACTTTGGGATGTGTGGATTGCACCTCAACATAAAACAAAAATCCTCACAACTGGACCAGTAAATAACATCATGATCAACAAAGAAAAGGTTGACTTTGTCAAACATTTCATTTTTGATCCACAGTCAATGCCCCTGGAAGCAGCAGTCAGGAAATCAAAGGCTGTATGGCACTGAGCAAATCTGCTGCAAAAGACCTCTTTAAAGTGTTGAAAAGCAAAGATGTCACTTTGAGGACTAAGCTGCACCAGACCCAAGCCATGGTATTTTCAGTTGCCTCGCATGCATGCAAAAGCTGGATGATGAATAAAGAAGATCAAAGAAAGATTGATGCCTTTCAGCTGCAGTGTTGGTGAAGAATGTTGAATACCCACCGGAGTGCCAGAAGAATGAACAAATCTGTGTTGGAAGAAGTACAGCAAGAAATGCTCTTTGGAAGCAAAGATGGCAAGACATTGTCTCATGCACTTTGGGCATGTTATCAGGTGAGACTAGTCCTTGGAGAAGGACATCAAACTTGGCAAAGAAGGAGGACAGCAAAAACAGAGGATGAGCCCCAGTGAGATGTGCTGACGCCCTACAACAATGTGGATTCAAGCATAACAATTGTGAGGACGGCACAGGGCTGAACAGTGTTTCCTTCTGCTGTACACAGGGTCACTGTGAGTCCAAATCGACTTGATGGCACCTAACAACAATAACAAAATAATCAGACACCCAGAATTAGCCCTTCTTTATGTTTTGGTATGTTCCTGCCAGTTTTGCTAAATTCATGTGTGTGGATTTTTTTTTTTTTTAATAAAATTGGTGGTATGATACATACGAGTCTGCGGTTTGGTATTTTGCCTTTTTCACTTATCATTATATCAATAGTATCTTCGCTGTCATTCAGTATTCCTCAAAATGTGGATTTTAGGGGCTGCATGATATTCCATCTTATGGATATGCCTTAATAGAGTTAGTCGTTCCCTGATGTTGGAAATTTATGTGGCTTACAGTTTTCAACATTATAAGTAATAAGCTGGTGAACATTCTTGTAAATAAATCTTTCATCTCTTCTCTGAGTATTGCTAGCTAAATGGCAAGATCTTAAAGCAAGAGCCATTGGCAAATATCACAGAAAGAGTCAACTTCTAGGCAGGTGACCTGTGGAGTTAAACAAGCCCTACCCCGCCCCTCCCTGAGTGTAACGCTCTGCTATTGCCATCCTGAAATTCTTCATTTTTGAGCCAGAGGTCCCACATGTTTACTTTCCACCAGGCCCTACCAATTATGTGGCTCATCCTGCTTACGGAAGTGCCTTCCCTGGCTGCGTGGAGGAATCAGAGTGATCTCTGACCAGCAGGGGTCCCTCCGCAGCATCTGGCCTTTCCTTACAGAGAAAACCAAAGACCAGGGTGTAATCTCACATGCCCACCATTACTGAGACTGAGAATTGTCTTGCAAAGAAGAGTTCCCCAGATAGCTAAAATTCACCCAGAAGTAAACACCCAAAGGTATGTATGATCGTGGTCATTTGTGCCTCGTTGTATGTTGTGTTTTATTTAAACCATAAGTTGAGTCTACAGTTATTTTGTTTGTGTTTTTCTTAGAACTTTTAATTTTGTCTTTCTTTCAATTTTGAAACAATCACAAACTTACTAAAAAATTGGAAGTATCATGCAACAAAACGTTTTTTTAAACCATTTAAAAGCAAGCTGTCAACCGGATACCCGTCACCCCTGAATCCTTTAGCATGTGTTTTCTGCCAACAGAGGACAGTCTCCTTCTTACTGTCGAAGTATGGAGATTAATGTTTATACATTGGTTGTCATTGTTGTTAGCTGCCATCAGTTGGGCTCTGACTAACAGCAACTCCAGGTGTAACAGGATAGAACGTTGCCTGATCCTGTGCCATCTTCACTATGGCTCATATGCTCGAGTTCTTTGATGTAGCCACTGTGTATTTTGAGTGACTTTCAACCTAGGGGATCGTTTTCCAGTAGTATATTGGATAAGGAAACCCTTGTGGCATAGTGGGTTAAGTGTTATGTCTGCTAACCAAAAGGTCAGCAGTTCAAATCCACCAGGTGCTCCTTGGAAACTCTAAGGGGTAGTTCCACTCTGATCTCTAGGGTCACTATGGGTTGGACCTGACACGATGGCAGTGGGTGGGTTTTATACTGGGTGATACTCTGTTATGATCCGTAGTGCTTTCATTGGCTGATTTCAGGAGTCTGTCTTCAGGCCTGTCTTCCCAGTCTGCCCTTGTCTGGAAGCTGCACTGAAACGTGTATACCGGGGTGACCCTGCTGGTGGCTGAAATAACGTTGGCATGGCTTCCAGCACCACAGCAACATGAAACCTGCATGGCAAACTGACAGACAGGCCACGGATTGATACATTGCTACCATTCGGTCCTCAGTCTTCACTTAGATTTTACCAGCTGTCCATCATGAGTGACATCTAGTCATGCGTGTTTAGTGTCCTTTCCTTTAGAATAGTTCTTTTTCCTTATCTGGACTTTTGTGCCCTTGATACTTTTGAAGATTGCAGACCAGCTGTTTTGTGGATGTCGTTCACGTTAGGTTTGTCTGGTGTGTTCTCATGATTACATTTAGGTTGCACAACCTTTTGACAGGAAGATTCCAGAAGTGACACTGAGCTCTCCACATAGTACCCTGCCAGGTGATACAGGACTTCAAGTTTACCCATTACTGGTGATGATCACTTTGATTGCTTGTCTAAGCCTCTGTAGTGAGGCTTCTCCATGTAAAGTTATTCTTTTTCCCTTGGCAGGTAATTAGTTAATAACTGTTTCATGGGGTGGTACTTTGAGCCTGTATATATGTACTGTTTCTCATCAAACTTTTTTCCTTCATCAAACTTTTAATTAATTTATTTAATTAAATAGGCTCTCATTTCCTATTTAATTCAATGAGCTGTATTTGTTGCTATCATGATTTATTTTGACACTTAAGCTATCCCTGATTTGGTTAGTGGGTGCGCATCTAAGCTTCTGTGTCTTTTCAGTTCATACCCATCACTCTCTAAGGACTTCCTTGCTTTCTGAACAAGATGTTACAGGTGCATCTTATACCTTCTTGGAATCAGCTACTTCTACAAAGAACGTGGGTTCTTTTTAGTAGAGAGTGGTTTTTAGAAACCAAGATCTGGGCATGGGTGTATGCTCATTGTTATTGAGATATCACTGTTCCCAATTCTTCTCAGTACATACAGCTGGGGAATGTAAATATATAGGATATGTATGCATGTACATACACACACATTTACATCTGTATTTCTATGTACAGACACACTGAATACTATTAGTTCACTCCAGTATACCCAATTCCAGTACAGCATCAGACAGTTGTTCATTTTCTTCCTTTTCATGCTTGTAATTGTCTTCTCTAGTAGTAAGAAACCAATCTCCTATTATTCCTAATATACTTTAAACATATACTCAGTCTCCCTGGATGCAATCAATCTGCTGTCTCCGTCACCGTCCACTCCATTATGTGAATGCCCTGCTTAGCCATGTTCAAGTGAAACTCTTTCCCAGGCTACCCCCACTGTGCAGACACCCTTTATTCCCCATCAATATGCTTGGAATGCTGCTATAAGAAGAATTCCAGAGCCGTCTTAAAGTTCAGGGCAAAGAGTGGTGTGAATGATTAATGTCTGCCACAGACACAGGAACAGAAAGTATGAACAACCTGCTATGCACACGCAGCCCCTGACTTAGAGGTCAACAGGATCATATAATGGGGTGACTGGTCAATATAATTTTAGGAGATAAATACACTTTTGATAGAGAAATAATAATGATTACAATTAATACAAATTAATAACTATACTGGAAGAACAGACAGGTTTCAGGTTATCTAGTTATCTAAAGGACTGGATACTGGGACAACACAGTAGGGTAGGTTCTGGTATTTGGGGGCCTTCATCAGTGTCACACCTGCAGCTTCCAGCTGTTCTTTCTCCTGCTTCTTCTGGTTCTCTGTCCTGATTTGTAAACTGGGGAAGCAATGAACAAGGCTTGTTAAGGATGAAGGCCACTGTACAGAGAAGCTATGACTTCTCTTTGGGGCTCACAGGGTCCTTTTCTCTTTCTTTCTGGGTTGGCCCTGAATGTCAGCAGGAAGCTGGACATATTCAACCTTCTCCTGCCACCCAAAGAGTTTCCATACCCATCTCCCTGATCCTAATTTTCCCAGAAGGTACCCGCAGAGTCTGAGCTCTGCAAATGGCAGTCAGCAGATGTGTCAGAAACAGGATGACTCATTTCCTCCCTGATGCTCTGGGCTTCCCAAAAAGCCCAGTTGTGGAAAAGTTTAGATTAAAAACATAACTATAGGTCTGCCCAGCTTCAGCTTGAACACGTTCATCTTGTCAATGATTTGTTAAGGACTCACTAAGAATTAAAGAATGTTCTACAGTGATGTTTGGGACAAATAACACAAAGAGCTCCTCTAGGTAGGAGACACAAACAGAAAACAAAAAATTAAATGTTCAGAGGTGATGAGTGCTGTGGAAGGAACGAAAGCTCAGAGTAAGAGGGTGGGGATGGGGCAGTCAGGCTTACCTCCTGCATACCAGGCACCCAGGCCAGGTCCTGTGGGTCCAAGACTGGTCCCTGTCTTAGGGAGCACAGGTGCTAGTTGAGAAGCAAGCAGATGAAAACATCAGAGAGCAGAGAAAAGGAACTCTAAAGTTCAGAGTGACTCTACACATTCCTTCCATCTTCTAACACTTCCTGCTTCATTGGTATTTTGTTCATACAATCCTTAAATATTGCAACTAGAGGTTTACATTTTTTGCTCCAGTTCCTTCAGCTTGAGAAACGCCAAGTACATTCTTCCCTTTTGGTTTTGTAACTTCAGGTCTTTGCACATTTCATTATCTATATTTAACTTTATATTCTCCAGCTGCCCTTTAAAATCTTCAGTTCTTTTATTGCATTATTTCTTCCATGCACTTTACCAACTCAGTGTTCAAGGGCAAGTGTCAGAGTCTCTTCTAACATCTGTTTGGTCTTTTCTTTCTTTCCTGTCTTTTTAGTGATCTTTTGTTTTCTTCATATGTGATGTCATTGATGTCGTTCCACACTCATCTTGTTTTTGGTTATTAGTGTTCAACCTGTCAGATCTATCCTTGAGATGATCTCTAATGTCAGGTGGAATATAATTAAGGAATACACAGAAGTACTGTACTAAAAAGAACTGGTCAACATTCAATCATTTCAGAAAGTAGCGATGATCAAGAACCAATGACATTAAAGGAAGAAATCCAAGCTGCCCTTAAGGCATTGGTGAAAAATGAGGCTTCAGGAATTGACAGAATATCGATTGAGATGTTTCCACAAGTTGGATGCAGTGCAAGAAGTGCTCACTCATCTGTATGCCAAGAAACTTGGAAGATAGCTACCTGGCCAATCAACTGGAAGAGAGTCATGTTTGTGCCCATTCCGAAGAAAGGTGATCCAACGGAATGTGGAAATGATCGAACAGTATCATTAATGTCACATACAAGCTAAATTTTGTTGAAAATAATTCAAAAATGGTTGCAGCAATATATCAACAGGGAACTGCCAAAAATTCAAGATAGATTCAGAAGAGGTTATAGATTGAAGGCTATCATTGCTGATGTCAGATGCATCTGGCCTGAAAGCAGAGAATACCAGAAGGTTTCCTTGTGTTTTATTGACTACACAAAGGCATTAGACTGTGTGGGTCACAACAGATTGTGGATAACAATGCCCAGAATGGGAACTCCGGAACTGCTTGTGTTCATAAGGAACCAGTACATGGATCAAAAAGGAGCCATTCGAACAGTACAAGGAAAGACTGTGTGGTTTAAAATCAAGAAAGGTGCATGTGTGAAAGTTGTATGTTTTCACCACATTGATTCGATCTGTATGCTGAGCAAATAATCCAAGATGCTACACTACAGGAAGAAGAACACAGCACTGGAGCTGGTAGAAGACTCACTAATAACCTGAAATATGATGCCTCCCTGCACTTTCCTTGGTGGCACCAAAGAAGACCAAAAGTCAAACTCATTGTTGTAGAGTCGATTCCTCCTCATAATGACTCTATATGACTGAGTAGAATTGTCCTGTAGTGTTTTCAAAGCTATAAATCTTGGTGGGAGCAGACTACCCCATCTTTCTCGGGCAGAGCAGCTGGTGAGTTCAGACACAGACCTTTCAGTTAGCAGCTGAGTACTTAAACACTGTGCTGCTGGGGCTCCTTCCTTATGGCCCAGGGCTTACAAATTCCCTAGAAGTGGTCTACCCCTTTCCCTTCCCCTACTTTGCACTCGCTCACACATCCAGTCATTCTGTTATGCATAGAAGAGCCCTAGTAGTACAGTGGTTAAGTGCTCAGCTGCTAACTGAAAGGTCAGTTGGAATTCATCAGCGACTTCATGGGAGAAAAATGTGGCAGTCTGCTTCAGTCTCGATTTCAGCCAAGAAACCGTATGGGGCAGTTCTACCCTATCCTATAGGGTCGCTATGAATTGGTATCAACTCGACAGCAACAGGTTTGGTTTGGGTTTATTATATGTACATGGGAGGTGTCCCTGAGTGGTGCAGTCAACAGTGCTGGACTACTACCTACTACCTAAATAAAGGTCAGAGCTTCATACTCACCAAGAGCCACCTTGGAAGAAAGACCCGGAGACATACTTTCAAAAAATCATCCATTGAAAACCCTTTGGAGCACATGGGATTGCCATGAATCAGAATCAACTTGATGGCAACTGGTTGGGGCTATTATATGCCAGACACTCTTCCAGATGCTGTTGATGTAGACATGAGTGCTCTCTGGGAGCTTCTAGTCAGTGAGAAAATTATTAGTAGTGCAAGGATGCTATAAAACACAGACCTGAGCGACTCCTTTAAGTAGCTTCTGTCACTTCAGCCTCACACTCCAGGTGCCACCTGAAAGGTACCCTGGAGGGCCACATTGCTATTTCTCATCTTAGTTCTGAACCACCTGCCTTACACTCAAAGATGGCAAACCTACCTTTCCTATGTATTCCCGGGACAGACATCACTAATCTATTCCAGTACTCTTTCATGTTGAACCTGTGACCAGTCTCAGAATCTTTCTCAAGCAGGCCCTGCAGGCTTTCAGTAGAAGCTGATGAATAAGACGGAAGCAATTGGCTATCCCTACCTATGCACCGGCCCCCTCCAGTCACTCTCTCCTGTTACTGAGCACTTTACTCTTCTGTTGTTGGCCTCACGAAAACACTGAGCATGTCCATCCCAGCTCCTCCTTCGCATCCTCCTTGACCGCAAGTGAGAGGTGTCCCTCCTCTACTAGGACTTCAGCTTCAGTGACCCTCTGGGGTTCCCTAAGTTTTATTTGCTCCATTCCCCAAAAGCAAGAACCAGATCTCTTTCAGGGTAAACATGAAACCGAACTGACTTCCCAAGCCAGATTGCAGGGGCCTCAACTTGAGAGCTGAATTTCAGATTTTTTTTCCCAAGCAATCTGCTAAGGGAGGCGAAGAGAGGAACAAGGCTCACAGCATATCAGCTGCCTCTGTCAACATTGGGTAATGATGTGGGAAAGCTGGCACCTCACAGTAAACTGCGAACCTCCGCTGTCCCAGCCCAGCAACCTGTGTTCCCTTAGCAAAGGACATCACGCTTCAGCAGCCCCTGCAGACCAGTGGTGGGCAGGAGCCATCCTGGGTGCCAGGTGCTGGATTGGCTCATGGCTTCAGAAGTCTATTTATGGACACGCAGAGTTCTTTATTTAGAATCGGAGAAAACTGACAGCTTAGATTGACAGAAAGCTCCGCAAACAGAAAGGGAGTATGTGTTTCCATTTTTAAAGCAGAGATGCTTCTCTTGGGATGGGCATAGGCAGGACCCTGCAAGACCAGAACTTCCAGGAGCCAAAGCAAGTGCCTCTTCCATCCTCCTCCCTGCTGGCCCCCTTCCCCCTGTGGCTATCCACAGCCCTTTGCTTCTTTCTTCTTCTGTGTTCTTGCTGAAACCCAGGGTCCACTGGGGCCCACACTCTCTCTTCATCTTCCTGGGCAAATGGAGCCAGGTGCTGGTCTCTGGAGAACCACAACTCTGGAACTCTGACCCAAGTTTCTTAATGGGGTTCTGAGCCTGCAGTGGACTAGAAGGACTGTGACTGAAGCAGAGCTTCTAGAAAAGTCCATTTCTCCCTCCATTTTTGTGGTCTGACACGTTTCACAATCCCCAGCTCCTTTCCATGGCTCTGATCTCAGTTGTAGCAGGTGTTCCTTGTTCCACTACGAGCCCATCCCCAGCACCCCAGCCAAGCACCCAGTACACAATCCCCCACATCAGCCTAGACCATAGTGGTTGCCCATACCAACCCCTCTTTCATGCTCCACCACCAGGCCACCACAAGGCCTGTCCATCTTGTCTTCTAGATAATTGTCACATCCAGCCACTTCTTCTATGCTACCATCTGCCCCAGTCCAAGCCTGGACCCTGGCCAAGGCTGTCCTGCAAATGCTGTGACCCTTCCAAAACGTCCTCTACAGAGCTGCCAGCACTGACAGAAATGGTCATCCAACCATTCAACCAGTCCATACAAATACATACATGCACACACATGTACACGCATACACAGGCATACACACAAGGGCACCGCTTGCTGATTAAAAAGCCTTCCCATTGTTCTAAGAAATTAGGCATCTGTGGATCCTCCTGCTCCCCAGTCTCATCCCCCACTATGCACTCCTCATGTCTCCAGATGTGCTGGCCTTTGCCTCCCCCCAGCTTCTTAGCCTGCTCACACTGCTCACCCTGCTCACACCTGGTCACATCTGTTCACACTTACACCCACTCAGCCTTCCTACCCCTGCATAAGGATGGGCACCCAACCAGGATCCTCTCCCTCACACCACTGGCCTCAGCTGGGGTGACTGTGACAGCCAGGGCCACCCCACACACATTTGAGCCTTATATCCTCACCAGGGTACCCCAACCTCAGCTCAGGGTGTGGCTCACAGTAGACATGCCACAAAAATTTACGGCAGGAGGTTAAGGATTTCTAAAGTCTTCATGGCAATCAGGGAGCACTTCCTACGACATAGGTGTTCCTGTTTATGCCTGTTTTCAGAGGAGGAGGTGCAGGCTTGTGGAGTTTAGAAAAGGACAGAGCCTGAATTTCAAGCTAGGCTGCTGATTATTCCAAGTAACCTAACTTCTCAAACTGCTCTTAGCCCCAACTCATGGCCACCTTATTTACCAAGACTGCAATTAAGTTCGCAAACTCATCCTGCACAAAGTGCTACATACCTCATTGCTGAACACCACTACAGTCACCTCTGAAGTATGCACCTTGGAAAGCTGTGCACTGATGCCACCACCTAGTCCACCCTTCAAAGCAATTTTGGAACTCTTTTTCTGGAATGGCCATCAGAGCTGTCATCCTACTACCCTTGGTGTCTGAATGTCATCCAAATATCTTCCTTTCAGTAATTCCTTTATCTTTGGATAAAGATAAAAGTCACTGGTGGCAGGTCAGATGAGTAGGGAGGGTGTCCCAGTAGTCATTTGTGTACTAACTCCCTCATAGAAAAGCATACAGTTAAGTTTGAGAGCTTGCCACCGTACCACTGTGCACAATGACAATTCCAGAAAGAGTTCCAGTATTACTTTGAAGGGTGGACTATGCACTGGCATTGGTGCGTAGCTTCGCAAGGGGAGTACTTTGAAGGTGACCATAGTAGCATTCAGCAGTGAGGTAAGTAGCGCTTTGAACAATTAAGTTTGCGGGCTTAATTGTCAGACACCGTATGACGGAACAAGTTGCCCAGTCCTGGGACATGTTGATAAGTGTTGCTGTGCTTGAGCCCATTGTTGCAGCCCCTGCATCAGCCCACCGCCTAGAGGATCTTCCTCTTTTTAGCTGACCCTGTACCAAGCATGACGTTCTTCTCCAAAGACTGGTCCCTCCTGATCACATGTCCACAGTAAGTGTCTGGGTGATTCTGATTCACAGTAATCCCATATGTTATGAGTAGAATTGCTCCATAGGGTTTTCTTGGCTGTAATTCGATGGGTGGGTTCAAACCTTTAGGTCGGTAGTTGGTTACAAACCATCTGTGCTACTGAGGGATGGCTATAACACCTCAACTACGCCAAGCCTAAATCCCGGTAGAGGAGACCCTAACTTCTCTACTGTGTCGCCCTGTCTGCCAAATGCCAGATGTTTATTGAGCACCTGTTATGCTCTGATCCAGTGGTCCAGACACGGCAAGAGAGGTGAATAAAAAAACACAAGCCGGGCCTTAGGGAACCACAAGTCCTGAATAGCAATTACATTCAGGTGGAGGTGTGGGCTAGAGGTGTTTCAAGAGCTTGAGCCTTCTCTGTTCCTAAGACAGAAGAGAAGGAAATAGAGGCTGAGAAAGCCATCTGGGCTTCAGTAGAGGAGGGAGGTGGGAAGAAGCTATAGATAAGCCTGATCAGCCACTCCTCTGCTTCTGTGAGTCCCTCCCCACAAGCCCCATCCTCACTGCTGAGTCCTTAAGGCTGGGTACCCTCCAGCTCAATAGTGTCTCTGCTTTCCAGTCTTTCAGATTTGTACTGAGGGAAAGTGATAACCAGGTGTCCTCAGTGCTTGTTATCTGGGTTTCCCTGAGCCCCCCTCTGTGCCCCCAATCCCCTTCTGACCAGGCAGACTCCAGCAGCCTTTTATCATTGGCTGGTTCCCAAAATCTGGCTCCGCATCAGGCCCTCCCTCGGCAGCCCCTGGGCCTGTGCTGTGCCTGGCCTGCCGCTTTTCACTGCTGCCCCATTCCCAGGAGTTGTGAAACTTTCATTCCCCACAGAACAGAAAGGTTGAGCCCTTCTGGATCTGTAGAAGGACATTCAAGGCCAAGGGCACTGAGGAGGAGGAAGCCTGCTGAAGGGACATGCCGAGTAGGCCTGAATCCTGAGATCACGCACACCAAGCTCCCTGGTCCCCACTCAAGACAGCACCCCTGGCTCCAGAGCTGAGCAGAGGGAACCTTCTGCTTTCTCCATCCTCTAGGGAAATCATGAAGGAGTATTCCCAGACCCACCTTTGATTCTTCTGAATTTGCCCGGTAGGTGCACCGGGGCTGCAGGGCAGTGAGTGAAGCTTCTAAAACGGGAAGGGACTCTGTGTAGCCATTCTCTGTCCCTTCCCCATATCCCCCTCCTGCCCACTGCCCCCTGTTGGCTAGGGCGCCTAGGTCAAGCAAGCTGCCCAGGCTTGCCTGCCCACCTCCAGCCACTCTTACAATGGCCAGCCGGCCCGCCATCGGGCAAAAACCCACTGGCGGCTGTGGCAGGAGGCCACTGGAGTTAAAGAAGCATTTCAGCAGCTGTAGTCATTAAGATAAAAGTCCCACTGATGACTCCAGTGTTATTTAGTTCTGATATCTTAATTTAATAGGATTTTTTTTTTTTAATTAAGAAAAAGAACTATAATTCTACAAGCTCTCTGTTGGTAGTGCCTGTTCATGAGTTAACCTTAAAGGGCTGGGCCTCAGGCCCTGTGTCTCCTGCCTGAAGGCCAGGGTCACTTTGGGAAGAGGGACAGCTGGGGTTGGTGCCCTGAGCTGGAAAGGAGGCAAGGAGGCCACTCAAAGAGAAAGGACAGAGCTCCCCCCAGTGTGTGTTGCTGCATGGACGCTGCACCCCCTACCAGAAGAGCTCTCTCCCCTGACCTCCTGTTCCCACCCCGTCCCCAGGTATGGACCTTCTGCTTTTGTTCTCTCTGCCTGTCCTTCCCAAGGTCAAGCTGTTCTCCTGAGCCCTGGGCTGTCCTCAGGAGAGGGCAGACCCTTCCTGTGGGACCCTCTTGCCTCCTGGGCTGGATGCCTCAGCCTCCCCCACACCTCCCGCCGGCTGCCCCCACTGGGCTGTGGCAGCTAGAGGCTGCTTGGTGACTGATGATTGATGGTTTACCAATAGGAGTGGAATGAAGTTTTAATAGTCTCAGATTAAAGGATCAGAGGGCAGGCGGAGGCAGGGAATCAGGTTGGCAGTGGCCTTCATAGTTTGGCACCAGCAAAGCCTGGAGCTGCACAGGGGAAATTGTTAAAGCCACAGACCATTTTGGGGGGCCAAGGGCCTGCATTGCAGGGTTCCTGAGATGCCAGCAGGCCCTGAGCCACAGACTGCTGGAGCAGAACCTTCGTGATCACAGTTCTGGAACACGGTCCCCTACAGCAGGCCCACTGCAACCCACCTTCAGTGACCAGCCCCTCCCCTGGGGTACTGGCTGAACTTCTACCCTCTGGGAGAGAACGAACAGGGCCCTCAGGTCCTCGCTCGAAGGGCGTTCCAGAAAGAAGCACCAGCCAGACTTAGCAAGCGTCAGGAGCATGTCTGGGCTCTGGGCTGAGAGATTAGCTCTCTGATCTCAGGAAAACGTGATTTCTCTGTGCTTAGGGGGATTCTTTCTGAAATAGATGCACACTGCCTGTCCCACTGTGGCTCTGGAGTCCACAGCTGGGCGGAAGATGGATTTGATGGCGATTTGAGGTCCAGATGCAGAAGGGTAATTCCCCTGCTCCACAAGGTTACTGCTCCCATCCCAGCTCCTTGTCCCCAGAGGAAATAAAAGGGGAACTGGGAAACCCAGGTGCCTGCGTTGGGTCATTTTGGGCCCCTTCCTCAGCTACCTAAGGTGCCCCTGCCCACTGTCCCTTCTACAAACCCCACTGCTTCCCGTGTTCCCTCAAAACAGGAGACGTGTGCACTGGGGCCACAGGAGGGAAAGGCAGGCAGGCTCACAGGGCCTATAGGTGATCCCTGGTGACACTGGCAGGGAGCCAAGAGCTTGGGGTGTGAGACGTCCCTGACTCCCTCAGTCTCTATTTCCTTCTCCGTGAAACGAGGAGGGCAGACAAGAATGGCCCATGTCTCCTTTGGGTCCCAAGGGACACGTCCCCAAACCAACCATCTAGGGTACCCCAGAGCTACAGGGATAGGCAGAGCAGGCTGGGCCAAGGGTGGTGAACAGGACCATGACATGATAGGTTGTGCGAAGATCACCAGGGCCGATGTATGCTTTGTTAGTTTAATACCCACTGTTCCCAAGGATGGTACCTGTTACTAATGGAAATACCTAGCATGGCTCTATCACCATGACCTACCCGTGGGTGCCATCAGCAGAGAGTGGCGGGAGAAAGGACCAACAGGGGGCAGTTTCCAACGAGACAGAAAAAGAAAGGCCAGAACCGGGGCTGTGGAGGGGCAGGGCCAGCGAGTGCTGGAGGTGACTGGAAGGAGACTTGGGGTGCTGACCTCACTACACCCCAGCTTTTCCCAGGAGTCCTGCCCTAGAGGCTTAGGGGGACAGAAATCTCTCAGTGCAGGTGACAATGGAAGCTGTGGAAGTAGCGACTCAGGCACTGGGAGTCCTGACTCTCTGCCACCTGGGTGTGATCCCGGGCAAAGCAAGACTCATTGTTTCTCTTCCAAACCATGCCTAGCACATCCCAGGCACAGCAAGATATTAAAGGGGAATAGCTGGGTGGCGGGGGAAGGAAGGGCTTCCTTCTGCTTCCCCCTGCCCCCCAGCCCAGGCAGGAGGTGCCTGACCACTCTCGCTAACAGTATCTATGCCTGGCTATTGACCACCTCAGGCTGCCATCTGCTCAGGCCCACAGCTGAGGTCAGCATCTCTGAGAAGCCTCCAGGGGCCTAGGCAGGAGGGACTATGAGGCAAGCGGAGAGATGGGTGGGGGAGGGCAGCAGGCAGGAGCAGGAGCCCTCCTGTGTGGGAGCCATTTGGCACCGGAGGGAGGGGGCTACTAACTCCCGAAGGCTAGGTACCAACAGTGCAGACGTGCTGTGCACCCCACAGGCTGGCAGAGGGGAGGGGAGAGAAAGCCGGGGAGGCGGGGAGCTGGGAGGAGCAGCTCTTGCAGGCCCAGGGAGGGAAGTGATCCACGGTGAGGAGGAGGCAGCAGGCTGGCTGGGGCAAAGTGGTCTCAATGGCAGAGAGAACTCGGTGCCGCCTGCACAGTCCCACTGACGTCACTGCCCATCAAAGAACCCCTCTCCAGGGCCCCAGGTCACCTTCCCAGAATGGATCTCCATGCTGCTCCCCAGAATTAGAATCATTTCAGGGATCAAAGCGAATACATTCCCACTTCAGCTTGCACCCTGGCCTGGAGGATGGAACCACCAACAGTACAGGTGCTGACAAACATTGTCCCCCAGCACCTGAGTCCCTGGGTGGTGCAAACGTTGATGAGCTTGGCTGCTCACCAAAGGCTGGGGGTTCAAGCCCACGTGGAGGTACCTCGGAAGAAAGGTCTGGTGATCTAGTTCCAAAAAAATCAGCCATTGAAAACCACATGGAGCAAAGTTCTACTGTGACACACATGAGGTCACCACTGAGTCAGTCCCTGCTGCACACCTGCCTCCCCCAGCCTCTAACCCTGGTCAAGATGAGGAGGTCTCAGCCACTGCCTATCCTGAGCCCACAGCCCAGGACTCTGGGACCCTCCAGAATCTACAATTGTCAAAACCACCACAAAAAACTTTAAGGAACGTACATTAGGCAACGGTTACTCAGCGTATTTTATGGTATTCTGCCCTGGTTTGAATATGTAAAACCACTAAGCTGTTTTATTCAGCACTTTCTGCACAGTTTGGAGGCATAACTCAGTTTGATATCAGCGGCTTGTGGCAGCAGACTGGAAAAGCCGCAGTAGTTTGGATAATTTAAGCTTTGTTTGCTGGTGACGCTAAAACTTCTGCCTCTTCTCCCCATCCATCTGAAGAGCGTGCCTGGCCCGCCTGCCGCTCTGGGCTGCCTGCTCCCTGACAGCTACCTGCACCCTGATGGGTTGCTGAAACTCCTCTGTCATGCTACCTGCGTGTCCCAGAAATTCTATCGCCTCCTTTCTGGAGGTGTCACCCACACTGTTTGAAAAGATATCCAGGTTGTTGGAGGATGTGGCTCAGATGGCTTATCGGACCCATGCTGGCACCCGGCCACCATGTGTGGGGAGGAGGGCCTGGAGTTCTCTGCCTGCTGCCGTTAACCCATGACAGGTCAACCAGCTGCCCGTTCTAGTCTTGTTGCAATGCTCTCTACAACCAAAGTGTGAGGCCTGCCATTGGCCCTTTAATTCTAATGCCCTACTTACCTGCAGTCTATAAATATCCAATTCTGAGGACTCCCCTCAGTGTCTCCTGGTCTATAGTTAGCCAGAGCTCCGGGCCCACCCACTCCAGCTGGCCCCTGTATTCAGATTTGGTTTGAGGCCATAGGCCTATCTCAAAAAAGCTTTTGGTGTGCCCTTCTCCTCCACCTTCCAGAGAGTTCGCAATAGCCCACTCAGGGTGGCCTTTGGAGAACATACCCCTCACTCCTCATGCCCCTGTGTGACTTCAGCCTCAAGGCAGCGCATCCCTGTCACCTCTTCAGAATTGGCCACCCAAAGACTATTCAGGCGCCCTTCACTCCTTCCGCCCTCAACACAAATGCAGGCAGAGTGAGCTCAAGGCCTCAGAGCCAGATTCACTCCCAGACTCAGGGGGAGTCTGATCCAAAGTTCATCATCCCCAAGTCCCAACTAGGCCTTCTTATTTCAGTCGTTGGCAATGAGCCTGCTTTCAGGCTGATCTGAGATGGCTCTTGGGCAGGAGGGAGGCAGAGGGTTTGCTGTGGTCATCTGATGCCACTCTAACAGAAATACTACCAGTGGATGGCTTTAACAAAGAAAGGTTTATTCTTACACAGGCCAGTAAGCTACAAGTCCAAATTCAGGGTGTCCACTCCAGGGGAAGACTTTCCCTCTTTGTTGGCTCTGGAGGAACGTCTTTGTATTACATCGGTCTTTGGTCAGGGCTCATGGTGGTGCAGGAACCTCAGGCCTGAAGGACATGCTGTACTCCCAGTGCTGCTTTCTTGGTGGTCTGAGGTTCCCAACTCTTGTTTTCCCTTTTATCTTGTGTAGGACGAAAGGATAAAAGGTGGTGCAAGCCACACTCCAGGGAAACTCCCTTTACACCGTGGCTGGGAGGTAACCTTAGGAAGGGTGTTGCAATCCCTCCCTAATCTCTTTAACATAATCCACTCTATTCACCACAGGCAGAGATTAGGATATATGGCATCAGAAAATCACAAAATGGAGGGTTATCACAAAATATGGAGCATGATGGCCCAGCCAAGTGGCTACACACATTTTGGGGGCAGGGGACAAGTTCAGTCCATGACAGGGGAAGACCTGGTCTGCACTTCATGAAGACATGGTTGGTAAATGGGCAGAACTGAGCTCAGCAGCGTCATGGAGCCCTGAGATCAGTGAGGCCTTAAAGCTCTAGATCCCACAGACATCACTGCCTGCCAGAGACCACCCCCTCCCAGGAACCTCAGGTCACTACCCTGGAATGTATGCTCCTTCCCTGAAGGAACTCAGGCCTCTCACTCAGGCCCCACCAGAACCTGCTGCCCAGCTATGGGAGTCATAACAGGTCTTGTCTCCAACAAATAAGGTCTTCCATGTTACAGTGTCACTGCGGCTGTGACTGCATTCAGAACACCATCTTGGCACCGATGGCAGCCTACATGCTTTTGCACAATGCTGCCGTCTATGTCTTAAGGATAGAAATGTTCTATTTCAGTCTACATGGGAAGACATAGCATCCTAAACTCACACCTCTTATTACACCCATTGCACTGATGTGGAAACCAAGTCCTAGGGGAGACTTGACGGCTTGCCAAACGGCTATGTAACTAGGTGGAAGGAGGGCTTACTCATTCATTCAACAAATACTTAGTGTACACTGGCACCAGGAGCAAAGCAGACCAAACCACCCCCAGATGGAGCCGACGTGCTAAAGTGAAAGCAAGAAGCTAAGCACGCCACTTGGGGTGGTAAATCGTCTTTGTGCTGAGGAAGACAGACAGTGCAGGGAAAGGGGGTGGGAGATGTTTGAGGATGGTGTGAAGGTTTTGCACCAAAGTGGGTGCTGCATTAATTGACTGATCTTTAAAGTCTCTTTCAGTTTAAAGTTTTAAAATTTAAAGGAAATGAATCAAATGGAAGGTAAACCCTATTCTGCAGAAGCATCATTCCATGTGATATGAATCAAGGAATTTATCCATTTCCTCTAGATTTTCAAATTTGTTAGAGTACAGGCTTTCCTAGTATTCTGCTATGATATTTTTTATTTCTGTTGGATATGTTATGGCAACTCCCCTCTCATTTGTTATTTGGGTTGTTTGTTTCCTTTCCTGTTTTTCTTTAGTAAGTTTAGCCAATAGTTTGTCAATTTTGTTGATGTTTTCAAAAAACTGGCTTTTGGTCTTTTCAATTTTTTCAGTTGTTCTTCTATTCTCTAATTCATTTAGTTCTGTTCTAATCTTTACGATCCGTTTTCTTCTGGGGCCAAGGGATTCCTCTGTTGTTCTTTCTCTGCTTGTTCAAGCTGTAGGGTTAGTTCTTTGGTTTGGTTTCTTTCTTTCTTCCAGATGTGTGCATTTATGGAGATAAACTGATCTCTGAGCACTGCCTTGGCTGTATCCCATAGGTTCTGGTAGGAAGTGTTTTCACTTTCATTGGAATCCATAAATTTCTTTATTTCATTCTCGATTGCTTCTATAACCCATGGCTTTTTGAGCAAGATGTTCAGTTTCTGTGAGTTTCACTTTCTATCTATGTTTTTTCTGCTATTGATTTAGAGTTTTATGGCCTTATGATCTGAGAAGATGCTTTGCATTAATTCAATGGTATGGATTTTGTTAAGAATTGGTTTGTGTCCTAACACATGGTCTATTCTGGAGTATGTGCCATGTGCACTGGAGAAGAAGGTGTAGTTGTCCACTGATGGATAGAATGTTCTGTATATGTCAATGAGGTCTAGTTGGTTAATTGTGTCAATAAAGTCTTCTGGGTCTTTATTGAAGTTTTTTCTAGACAATCTGTCCAATATTAAGAGTGGAATATTGAAGTCTCCCACTATTATTGTAGAGCATCATTTCATCTGATGGTCCTGGGTGAGTAGATGACCAGCCAGCTGCAGAGGCTTCTAAAGGATGGCCTGGCCCCAGTCCCCCTCCCGGGACTTCCTTCTTCTTTCTATTAGTTCCTCTCTAGACTTTCTATTTCTACCCCCTTGTGCCTGTGAAGAAACCCTGGTGCCTTAGTGGTTAAGTGCTGCAGCTGCTAACTGAAGATCAGCAGTTCAAATCTTCCAGGCATTCCCTTGGAAACTCTATGGGGGCAGTTCTACTCTGTCTGTGGGGTCACTGTGAGTCCAAATCGACTCAATGGTAATGCGCCATGCCTGCAAAACAAAGTCTCTCCATGGAAGGAAATGCTACCTCCCCTCTAATCTTCCTTTGCCCAGAGACAGCACGCTGTTGGGATTATTGCTGCTGATATGGTTTGTAAGGGTACAGAGGGACCACGGGAGGGGCAGCCTTTTCAGGTTTCTACTTTTTGCACTTTACAGTGAACTCTGTAAACATGAATTAGAACATGTGCCTCTGGCAGAGTGTTGGGAGCTCATTTATTTATAGTTTTCATGAGCTGCTACTTTAAAACCCCCAGCCACTACCCAAAAGCATTCTTTCTCCCTGTCTATCAGGACAGACCCATGCACCACACCCAAGATGGATCAAATGTGTGTCATGAGTATGCATGTGTGTGTGTGCACGTGAGTGTACATACACGGGTGTGTGCTGCCTGTATGGGTCACATCTGTATGTGAGTGTCTCAGTGTGTGTACGCACATGTGAATGTGTGCATGTGTAGTGTTCATAAGCTGCCTCTGTCAAACTCCAGCCACTACCCAAGAGCATTCCCTTTCTTTCGTCTTCTGTTTCCCATGATAGCCGAGTGCACCACACATGAGATGGAGAAAATAAACATGATGAGTGCTATTGCATGTGTGTTATGCATGTAGGTCATGCCTGTGTGTGTTTGTTTATGTGTATGTGTAGGTATAGGTATGCACACAGGTATGTGTACTGTGTGAGTGCACATCTGTGGGGCAGCCTCCAAGCACATCCATTGTCCAGAAACTTCTCCAGACCTTCTGACTCCTTGTCCTGTGTGGAGAGGCTGGGGGCAAGGGGAGGTGGGAGGGCCACTGAAGGGGAGGAGGGGGAAGGAAAGGAAATGGAGATGGGGCTGTGAAAGGAAAGCCGTGAAGGAGACGTGAGAGAGACAGCAAGCAAGAGACAATGGACAAAGGAAAACGGCAGAGAAAAGGTCAAGGAGAGGAAGAAAGAAGAGAGAGAGAAAACAGAGAAAGAGAGGCAGAACTGGTGAAATGAAATTGGGAAAGCCGGAGAGAGGAGCAGACTGTCTGGTAGAGAGTAGTCAGGCCAGGAGCATGGAGCTCAGCAGAGCATCTGAAACTGGGAGTTGAGCCTCCCCCAGAAGGGTGCCCAGCTCCACAGAGCTTCATGGCCCCTTGAGGAGACCCCTCCCCACCCCGTGGCCAGGCCGGCACAGACTGGACAGCACCCAGGACAAAGACGGCGGGGCATGGCACTTGTATCTATCTCCCTTGAGCTCTCTTTGGACCCAGCTGGCCAAGATACCAGAGAGCTGTGTCCTGCTGCCCAGGGACCTCCCAGCCGCACAGAAATCCCCAGGGACAAAAGGTATGTCCTAGGAGTTGTTTCACCTTGTTGGTTTTGCTCTTGGAGCACTGGTGGCTCAGCTGTTAACCAGAAGGTCAGCAGTTCAAATCTACCGACTGCTCCTTGGAAATCTTGAGAACAGTTCTTATCTGTCCCATAGCATCACTAGGGGTTGGAATCAACTCAACGGCAACTGGTTTGATACTGCTTTGGTTTTACTCTTGAAACCACTTTAAGTAGAAAGATCAAGGTTTTTGTGTCTCTTGGCTTATGTTCCCAAGAGGCTGGAGACACAGGCTCAGTAGCAAGCTGGGCTGGACCACCGTGTGACTTCCAGGCACTTAGTGTCCCTCTCTGGACCTTTTCTCCTTTTATAGACTAGAGAGAGAACAAGATTGGTTTTATTATTGGTAAAAAATTATTATTGGTATTTAAGATTGGTAAACAAGATTATTTTTATTATTAACAATAAACATTAAATTAAGCACCTACTGAGTTCCAGCACTGCACAAAATACCAAAGAGACCCCAGCCCACTTCCTGCCAAACTCCCTGCCAGCCCCTCCTTGATGTTCCTGTGTCCCTAGTTGTCAGCAACAGGCAGAGAGAGCATCAGCTATGTAGCCATAGCCCCAAGAAAAGCTCACCATGACAGCTTTAAATGCTTGGTCAAAACCCACGTGGTCTCAGCCCAGCCAGGCCAGAGAGCCCTAGAGAGGAATGGTAGCTCTGGGTTCCCTCTTGGCTTCGTCACCTAACTGGATTGTTGCAGAGATTAGCAAATTAATGTATGGAAAGCTCTTAGAATTTTGCCCAGTCCAGCCTCATTGGAAAGCAATCTGGTGCTTCCTTAAAAAAATGGATATTGATATACCATTTGACCCAGTAATTCCACTACTTGGAATATATCCTACAGAATCAAGGCCTTTCACACCAATGGACACATGCAGCAGAATGTTTATCACAGCACAGTCCATGATAGCAAAAAGATGGAATCAACCCAGATGCCCAACAACAGAAGAATGGATAGGTAAACTATGGTATATATACTCAATGGAGCACTACGCAATGATAAAGAACAACGATGACTTCAGGAAACATCTCATGACCTGGTTTCAACTGGAAGACATTATGTTGAGTGAAAGTAGTCAGCAACAAAAGGACAAATATTGCATGAGACCTCTACGATAAAATCTCAAAAACAGACTTGTGTATAGAAGAAAAGACTCTTTGACAGCTGCAAGGGAGGGGAGGGAGGGAAGGAGGGGGGAGGGTTTAGATTAGATAGTTGTTAGGTATCTGGTTGGGTGAAATCGGTGGTAGCACACATTAGAAACAAGAACAATATTAAATGGACTTAAACATAACATGAGTACTCTTTCCATCTTAACAAAATATTGCAAGGATAGAGTAGCTGGGGCAGGGGGCAGGGGACCATGCTCTTAGGTGAAAGCGAGGCCAATTGGCACAACTAGTGTTTTGCTAAGAGGGCTCTCTGCACCCCACATTGGTGAGTGGCATCTGGGGTCTTAAAAGCTGCCAAGCTGCCATCCGAGGGCACAGCAAGTGGTCCCAACTCAGCAGGAACAGATGCTCACCAAGGACCAAAATGACATGGGGGAAAGACAACCCAGAAGACAAAGAGACTCACATCAGTGGGTGCCTACATCGACTTGGGACCGGAAGAACCAGATGGTGCCCAGCCACCACCAGTGATAGCCACAATGGAGCTCACAGAGAGGAGTCTCACTGGCAACACAAGAATAAAAAGGGGTGCACCCTGAGATCCCCACTAAAAGACCTCAGTTGATGGTCTAGTGGTTTCGGGGTTCCCCTGGGAGCATGGCCCCTCGCCCTGATGCTGCCCTTGACCATAAATCATAACGAAGGTCCACGCTTCAGACAGGAATGAATTGGACTTGGTGATGCAGTGACCATATATTGGATGCACTTTATGGTTCTGTACATCTATAGGATGTCATCCTGCTGACCTCTGGCTGGAGGAAGGAGAGTGGGTGGAGGGGGGGGAAAGAGACTTTTGGGAGAATGAGACATGTATGGAGCAGAGGGGAATAGTGTGCTGTCACCGAGCAGGGACAGCAGTGGGAGCTGCATATAGGTGGGTATGTAAATTTACACGGGAATGTACATTTTCACTCAGTTATATTAAATAAAAAATTTAAATTTTAAAAAAAAAAGAATTTTGCCCAGTGCAGAGAAAAAAACCAGTTCCTGTGAAGTCGACTCCGAATCATGACAACTTCACGTATGTCAGAGAACTGTGTTCATAGGGTTTTCAGTGGCTGGTTTTTCACAAGCAGATCACCAGAACTTTCTTCTGAGGCACCTCTGGGTAGTCTTGATCCTCCAACCATTCAGTTAGCAGCTGAATGCATTAACTGTTTATGTGACCTAGGGACTCTGACAGACAGAAGGTATTCAGTAAGTGTTTAACGTCATCGTCACCATCACCATCATCACCTAACCAGGCACTGAAGCAGCAGTGCACCCCAGATCCGCCCCTCACTGTAACCCTAATCCCCCCTGACCAGGGCCCCTCAGTCAGTTGGAGCATTCAGGAAGTGAGCTCTGCCAAACACCTTACTGCTCTGAGTAATCACTGCCCTTTCACTTCTAGTGACAAAGTTTCTAAAATCATGAGTCCATGATGACAGTGTATCGATAAACAAAACAGAA
This sequence comes from Heterohyrax brucei, assembly GCA_028571685.1. Lineage (NCBI taxonomy): Eukaryota > Metazoa > Chordata > Mammalia > Hyracoidea > Procaviidae > Heterohyrax > Heterohyrax brucei. The sequence goes on from CM053140.1 coordinate 36,654,809, forward strand.
GATTCTTGTTTTGATAATTAGGAGCCCTGTGATACAGTGGTTAGAGAGCTGGGCTGCTAACTGAAAGGTCAGCAGTTCAAACAGACCAGCTGCACCATGAGAGAAAGGTGGTGCAGTCTGCTCCATAAGGATTTACAACCTTGGAAACCCTATTGGGGGAATTTCTACTTTGTCTATAGGGTCACTATGAGTCAGAATCAACTTGACAGAAGTGTTTTCTTTGCTTGTTTTGCTTTCATGATTAGGGATTCTACAAGACTTGGGGCTATTTTGCTTAGTCCTACCAAGACCTCAGGTGGGAGACTGGGGCTGCCCTGGTAGACACTGCATGGAGTCCGAGGCTTCTTGCAGGACCAGATACCCATCACCCTGCTTCCTTCCTCTGGCCCAGCCCTGAAATACATTGAGAAAAGCTTGTTTTTCTGAGCATCTGATTTTCGGTCCCTGGTAGCAGGTAGCTCCTCTGAGAGGAATCCTATGTTCCACTGTAGGTCATTTGCACTGTAGCATGAATTAGGACCCTCTGGAGAGAGCTGAAAGCACTCAATGACTGGGGGCTGGGACAGCAGAGAAGGGAAGCACAGAGGAGGAAAGGTCTAAAGGGGGAAGCTGAGGGCAGCCTTTTGTGTACATGGTAGCCCAGGATGGTAGCAGTCATCATTGAGGGTGGGAGGCGGGCTCTTGGTGGCCTCAGCCAGACCCTGGAAACTTCTGACACTGGTTTTGAATTAAGAAGAGTCATTTACTTGAAAACAGACTCATGTACAGAAGATAAGACTCTTCAACAGCTGCAAGGGAGAGGAGGAAGGGAGGGAAAGGATTGGTTATAGATTAGATAGTTGATAGAAATTTACCTGGGTGAAAGCAGTGACAGCACACATTAGAAAGACGATCAGTTTAACTGGACTGCAACATAACCTGACAATTCTTCCAATCTTAACCCAGTATGGCAAGGATGGAGTAGCAGGGGCAGGGGTTGAGGTACCATATTCTCAGGGGACATTGTGGCCAATTGCTAGCCTTTTGCTAAGAGAGTCTTCTCCACCACATATTGGTTAGTGGTGTCTGGGGTCTTAAAAGCCAGCAAGCTGCCATCTGAGGTACACAAAATGGTCCCAACTCAGCAGGAACAGATGATCACCAAGGACAAAATCAACGTGGGGGAAAGAGAACCCAGAAGACAGAAAGACCCAGGTGAACGGGTCTTTCAACATGTGACCAGAAGAACCAGATGGTGCGGCCACCTCCAGCGACAGCCATGATGGGGCTCACAAAGTTGAGTCCCAGTGGCAATACAAGAATAAAAAGGGTTGCACCCTGAGAACTGCACTAAAAGACCACAGTTGATTGTTCGAAGGCCTGAGGGTCCCTGTGGAAGCATAGCACCTAGACTTGATGCTACCTCTGATCATAAATCATTACTGAGGTCAACTCCTCGGACATGAATGGATTGGACTTGGTGACACAGAGTAACCATATCGTGTGTGCACTTTATGGTTCTATGCATCTATAGGATGTCATCCTATTGGCCTCTTATTTGGGGACTGGAGAGGGTGGAGAAGAGAGGACAGGGGATTGTTAGAAGGATATGACTTGTATGGAACAGAAAGGAGTGTGCTGTCCCCAGACAAGAAGAGCAGTAGGAGCTGCACATGGGTGGGCATGCGAGTGTAAACCAGATTGTACACTTTTACTCAATCGTAATAAATAAATAAATAAATAAATAAAAAGAAGAGTCTTAGTACCATTACATCTCATCCTGAAAGAGGAAAGCAAAGAGGAATTTTGCTCATTGGAGGACCCAGTTTGCACTGAGCCTGGCACTGCCTCTGTCCAAGGTTCTGACGGGCTCCTGCTGGATCAGGTGAACCCTGTGTGATCCGACCTTTCCCTGAGCCGGCTCGTCAGTAGTTTAGACAGGCCATGGACACCTGCATCTGATACTCGACTTCGGAAGGAAGATCAATGTTGTTGTGGCAACATCTGCATCCCTGCCAGGTGAGGTCCCTTAAGGGTGGGGAGGAAATCAAGGGGAACCTACTCAGAGAGCAAGCTCTTAGCTATAAGACAGACACTGCCCGTGGGGCAGATAATCACCTGTGTCAGCAACAGGACTAGATGTAGTCTCCACACCATCTCATCTTGGTCATCTTCTTTGAAAAGTGTTGTCCTTACTCCAAGGAGTTCTTTCCTGGAAGCCTGAGCTCCCTCCCCTCTTACCCCCACCCCCCATCCAGAATCTGACCACTGATCCGGGAGGGATTCAGTCTCCCCACACACAGGTGCCACCTATAAGCAGGAGCTGACTAGTCAGGTAATTATAGCAAACCCACGCTGAGCCCTGCACTCTAAGGACTTCAAAGCTGACCATGTCCAGCACTGTTCATCTCTAGGGTAGGGTCAGGAGGACGGCAGTGTGGTGCTCCAGCAGAACCAGGATGGAGCAAATGAGCAGCTACCCTGGGTTAGGTCATGCCAGCAAGGGAGGGAGGGTGTAGGAGACGAACAAACTCAGACATCAGTAGCACAGCCTAGGGAGGACAGGATGCTCCCCTGCCAGCTGAGAGGAAAAATAAATCACCTGAGGGGCTGACTCAAGCCTAGTCATTTTGCCAATGAAGCACTGGTCGCTGGCACTGGACTCAGCCCCAATCAATATGCCACTATTTTTAACTCCTGGATCAGCAGGGTCATTTTTGGGAGAGGCAGGGCTGTTTACTCAGCTTGTCCTCTGAGCAGAAGTCTCCCTGCCAGCTCTGCCTCCCGCCAAACCATACTCCTAGGAAGAGTTCTCAGATTTTCAGTGACTGGCCAGAGAGAGCAAGAGGGCCGAATGAGCTGAGAAGAAGTCAGCATCCCAGGCTGTCCCTACTCCTGCCACTTGAGGTCCAGCTGCCAGTTTCATGTGGGTGTCCCAGACCCACCAGCTTACTCAGAGAGTGATTTATGGCTTAGGGGACTCAGGTGAACCTCTCTTGCCAGGGAGGGCTGTAAGAGTATACTTCTGTCCAGTTATTATCAACTCCGACTTACAGTGACCCCTTGTACATTTTCCATGTGGTGCTCCATGGGGTTTTCCATACCTGATTTTTCAGAAGTGAATCTCCAGGCCTTTCCTCCAAGATGGCTCTGGGTAGATTCGAACTCACAACCTTTCAGTTAGCCGCCAAGCACGCTAACTGTTAGCATCACCCTGGAATTCCAGTAAACCATGAGAGCTCAGTAAATGCCACTGACATCCTCGTGACTATTGTATGCTAAGCATCACAGCCCTAGGAATTGAAATTCAAATCCAAGGAGGCCTGACCCAGTGGCCCAGGCTGTGCGCTACCCATAATTCCTCACCGCATGCTGCCCTAGGGAAATCCTGGTGGCATAGTAGGCTAGGTGCTATAGCTGCTAAACAAAACATCAGCCAGTCAAATCTGCAAGGCACTCCTTGGAAACTCTATGGGGCAGTTCTACTCTGTCTGTAGGACCGCCTTCAGTTGGAATCAACTCAACAGAAGTGAGGTTTTTGTTGTTGTTGTTGTTTTTGTTTTTTTGTTTTTTGAGTTTGCTACCCTGGGACCCAGGTGGCTCAGTGGTTAAGAGCTCAGGCTGCTAACCAAAAAGTCAGCAGTTGAACACTCCTTGGAAACCTTATGGGGAAGTTTTACTCTGCCATATAGGGTTGCTGTGAGTCGGAAGCATCTTGATAGCACAGGCCCTGGCTTGGGGTTTATGCTACCCTAATTCAGCCTCTGCAGAGAGATGTCTCCCTACATGAGTGTATCAAAATTGCACCTAGCAAAAAAAAGAGGAGGTGGGTCTTGCCTCATCCCAGAAGCGCCACCTTCATAGGATTCTGAGTTCCTCTGTTTGAAGCTGGACCCAGTGGGCAGAACGTGGTTCTAGTGCTTGCAGATGTCCTCTGGTGCATAGAGCCCTGGACCTACACCCTGGGTTTCCAGCACTGCAGCATGTACCACACCTTCATCCCCTGCCCCCTGCCCCCCCGCCCCCCATCATCAGCATTGATCAGTAATGGACTGCACTGATCAGCCAGAAATGGTTTGCTTGGAAGTCTCCAGCCATTGTGGGGCTCAGCACATGTCTTCTATAATTAGCTGGCAGCTACTGCTACCTCTTGGTGGGCACCAGTGTGGGAGCTTAGCCCCTCCCTGGGCCTTGGCAGTGGTCAGAGTTGGGGCGCTAGCAGTGGGCCTAGCTCTAGAGCTTGCAGATGGCATGTCACGTGTAGAGCCCTGGCCCTAGCAATCTACTTCTGAAAAACCAACCATTGAAAACCCTATGGGGAAGTTCTATGGGAGGTCTAGGGTTGGCTCTGCCTCAGCTTGCCTTGTGACCTTGAACCAGTCACCTCCTCCCCCAGAGCCTCAGTCTCCATCCCAGTAAATTGATGGCAAAGGGGTTCATCAATTCTGATAGTGACTGTAAGGGGGAGGCTGAATTTGGCTCAGAAGGAAAGAATGCTATGATCAATTAGCTGTGTCTGCCACAAGTACAGGCAAGGAAAGATGAGGAACACATGCCACGTACACATCTCATGCCCAAACTTGATGATCACTAAGGACCATTCTAGTTCATGACCCCTGATACTTGTGGAAGGTGAGCAGCAGAGATATGTGATTAGGTGATGGAGCAGGTAGACAGACCTGACTGCAGGGAGACTTGGCATTGGAGAACACAGAAATATTAAGTGCCTCAGGATACGGAATGAAGCCATATCATGGAAAGCACTGAACAAAGGTACTAATTTACCGGAGCAGTACTAGGGAGACATTGAGCATCCTTGAGAAGGAACATGACACTGTGAGAGTCATACGAAGGTCTGACAGTTAAGTTCATGAACATCCTAGAAAAAGTTGCTGAATATCACTGTAATTACCTTTGAAGTACTCCCCTTGGGAAATTAGGCGTTGACAGTGTCTAGTCTATCTCTCAAAGCAGTTTTGGAACTCTTTTTCTGGAATGGCCATCAGAGCTGCCGTTGTATTACCCTTGATGTCCTGAATGGCATCAAAATGTTTTCCTTTCAATATTTCCTTTGTCTTTGGGTACAGAAAAAAGTCATTGGGGGTCAGATCAGGTGAGTAGGGAGGGGCTTCTAATACAATTATTTGTTTACTGGCTAAAAACTCCCTCACAGACAGTACAGTGTGACCTTATACATTGTTGCAATGCCCAAATCCATTAGTTATTGGTGAAAAATTCAGGTTGTTTTTTTGTCTAACTTCTCACACAGCCTTTTCAGCACTTCCAAATAGTAAATTTAGTTAACTGTTTGTCCAGTTGGTACAAAGTCATAATGAACAATCTCTTTGATACCCAAAAAGGTTAGCAACATTGTTGTGACTCTTGACTTGGACTGACAGAACATTTTTGGTCGTGGAGAACTAGCTGACTTTCATTGTGCACTTGGAGATGCTTTGTTTCAGGGTAATATTGGTACACCCTGATAACGCAGTCCAAAACATTGTCTTGCCTCTCCAAAAGGTCTTGGAAAACTTCAACTCTCCTTTGCTTTTTTTTCATCAGTGAGCTCCTTCAGGACCATTTTTGCACCCAGACTTTCTCAGAAGATTTTCAGTCAGGATTTTCTTAACTGTTTCTCTACTGATATTTACTTGGTCTGCTATGCATCTCACAATCATCTGATGATTTAGATGCATAATTAGACAAATTTTTATAGTGTTTTTGTCAGTTTTGCTCATTACTTGCCACCCTGACCTCTCTTCAACAGTGACTCTCTCCCTTCAGAAAAACATTTAATCCATTTTCACACTGTCATTTTCTTCATGGCATTATCCCTATAAACTTTGACTAAGATGGTCCTGATTTCATTTCCACACTGGCCAAGTCTAAGAAGAAGTTTAATGTTTGTTCGTTGCTCTAATTCAAGCTCTAACATTTTCATGACAGCACACTAAAACATGCAACGACAATAAAGAACACCACTCAGCAAGACGCCATGACATATCGACAGAAACACAGCTGTGGGACACTGATATACCAAAGTTATGAAACCTTACTGAGTTGTTTGTACAGTACTGTCAACACAAGTACATGATGGCAAGTTCGCAAACTTGTCAGACCTCATAGCTTCCTAAGGGGAGAACTTTGAAGGTGACCATGTGGATATTCAGCAATGGGGTATGTGCCACTTAGAACAATTAAGTTTGCAGACTTAATTGTCAGACCCCACATTTCAGTAAGAGTTGTCTGGCAGAGGTGTGTTGGATCCACCAAAGCAGGGAAGTAGGAGAATGAAGGGTCATCTGTGAAAATATTGGATACTTCCTGCTAAGAGCCTCTCTCATAGCTCTGAAAGTAGACAATGGGACTGAATTTAAGTGGTGCTTGGCATAAGGGTTAAACACTGGGCTGTTAACAGAAAGACTGACAATTAGCATGCACCCTGCGGCTCTGCAGGAGAAAGACCTGGCCCTCTGCTCCCATAAAGATTACAGCCCAGAACACGCTGGGGGGAACACCATTCTGTCACAAATGGTCATTGTGAGTAAAACTCAACCAGACAACACCCAACAAGTTGGAGTTCCTGAGTGATACCAACAGTTAATTTGCTCAGCTGCTAACCTAGAGGTTGTTGGCAGTTTGAGCCCATCTAGAGGAAACTTGAAAGAAGGGCCTGGCAATCTGTTTCCAAAAAACCAGCCCCCAGAAACCCTGCTCTTACCTACATGGGTTGCCGTGAGTTGGGGTCCATTCAACAGCAGCTGGTAATAACGGAGCAACCCCAGGACACATAGTGACTGATTAATGTGAAGGACCAGCTAGACCAACATCATCCTCTCCTTGAGCCTCGCTGTCCTCAGCTGTGACATAGTCCTCAGATCCTCCTCACCTATGGTCACCTATAGGGCTGGTATCCCATAGTGCTCTGGAATTATATCCTATGTATAGAGCAAGGCCTGCCTTTGGCTTCAGGAATTTCCCTGTGGTGTTTATTTATTTATTTATCTTTGGATTAACACTCTTTAAGGATAAGTCTTCTTACCTCTGAGTGCGAATCAACTTGCTGGCAACAGTTGTTTTTTTTTTTTCCTTCTTGTTAAGGAGCAGCTTCAATTATGCCAGCACCTGCTCATTTTCCACCAGCCCCTCTCCAGCAGAGGGCCCTAGGATTGAGGACATCAGCATCACTGTATCTTCTCATTGGCACAGATCACAGCCCTCTGATGGTTGACAGGTCCCTGGAAGGCTGTTCTGGCCAGTGGATGCCCCACTCAGAGATTTCAGAAGCTCCAGTGCCCCACAAAGTCCAGGATTTTGTTTGGACTATAAGAGAGATTCTTATCATCACACTTCCTTCCTGACTGTGGATGCTTCTGGTGGCATAAAAACAAGTTCATGTGCTTTCAACCATGCCACTCTGCATTCTTTAAAATGGTTACACAAGGCCTTTGTCTAAAGCCTGGTCAGTTCAGTGAACTTTCTCCTAAAGGGCCGGGTAGTAAGTATTCCCACCTTCGTCATCTCTATCACAGCTCCTCAGCTCTGCTGTGGTTTTGGGAAAACAGCCACATATGGTACATAAACAAGTGGGCGTGGCTTTGTGCCAATGAAACTTCATTTACAAAAACAGGTAGTGGGCCGGATTTGACTTTCATGCTGTAGTTAGTAATTTATATGGGGTGGAGGGGACACAATTTAATCCATTAACAGATAGGCTTCCAGAAAGAGTGGGGACCTGTGCAATAACAACAGCAGCAATGATAGCAGCAGCTGGCATTAGTGGAGGTCCTGGGGTCACAAGCATGGCCCTGTGTTACTAAGACAGCCCTGGGAGGAGGCACAATTGGTACCTCTCATGGTACCAAAGAGTACGGTGACATCAGAGAGTTCAGAAAGTTCCCAACATTTCAGAACCTGCAGACAACAGATCCAAGACCGCAAATTTGTTTGGTTTTATTCCAAAACCACCTTCTTGCATTTCTGGGTACAATTCTGGGAAAATGGAGCTTCCTGTTTTGTCAGTGGCATTTGGTACAGCTGGGGCAGGGGACATGGCACCCAAGAACTGTCATTTACCACGAGAAGCAGAGGCACCCCATCAACCTGGGGGCTAAATCCAACCACACCCTAGCAGCTCACAGCCCATTTGTGTGCTAGGTGCAGGCTGGGAGCTGGGAATTCCAGACTGGAGGAGACACGTCCCCTCGGAGGGAGGAAGGAGATACAGGAATGCAGACGGCAGGCAAAGTGAGCGGCAGAGAGCACTCTTCGGAGCTGAGGGGGAGGAAGCCCTCTGCAGCCAGGACTTCCTGGGCAGTGTCAACAGGAAGTGGCACCGGGCTGGACCTTGGAGATGTGCAGGGAGCAAGTGGAGAAGAGGAAGGGGCCTTCCAGACAGGGGACCCGTGATTGTGGAAACACACAGGAGGAAGGGACTGAGGCATGGCCCGCCTGGGGAGGGACCGGAACATAGGCAAAGCGACTTCTGCTCCAGGCAGGGTGTGCCATGGTGAAGTCACCTCCACGTGACATGTTCTATGTGGCGTGGCAAATACCATGAGGCCAATGAGACAAAGAGCTTTTTCCATGGACCAGGTAGACGGGGCAGCAGACAGGACACCTACACAATGGAGCAGACACCATCACATGACAGTTCCTCCTACGTAGCTCAGACACTGGACACTGGCTGGTGTGGCCAGAGAAGCCTTTGCAAATCACATTAGCACTTTCTGGACCTCAGATGGCCCCAAGGGAAGGGGAGCAATGTGATCAGGGATGAGAATGAGGAGAGAAGGGGGTTCACAGGGGTCCTGGGGGGAGATGGGGGTAAGTTGGGGATCCTGGTGAAAGGGGAGCCCTTGAGTGTCAGGCCAAGTTCTGTGGGCATGTCTGTCCACTCTTGCTAGAGCTTCTTTCATCATGGACCCTGCAGCCCCCTAAATACCTTCTACAATAGTGCTGAGCTCTGTTCAGGAGGTGGAGTGGGGGACAAGCTCACTCCAGCTGCTTTCCTTGCCAGCCCCCAGCTGTGTAGCAGTCAGTCATATTAGGGATTGATAATACGCAAGTGCTAACTCTGTTCCAAGCCTTGTGCAGAACCTGGTAGGCTTCATCTCTCTGGATTAGGCTGTGGTTGGACATGAACTTGGGGTTGACTGTCTGCCCAGGCCTTGGAAGCTCTGCGTAGCTCCTCCCCAAACAATATTTTATAATCTCTCCCACCCCCATGCTTGTTGAGAGCCTTATAGAGAAGGGAAAAAAGAAAGGAAGGGAGGGAGGAAGCGAGGAAGGGAAGGAGGGAGGGAGGGAAAGAGAAAAGAAGAAAGAAAGGAAGAAAACTAGTTGCATCAGGTAGAAGTGCTCCATAAGGTTTGTAATGGCTGATTTTTCAGAAGCAGATTGCCAGGACTTTCTTCTGAGGCACCTTTAAGGAGATTCACACCTCCAACCTTTAATGACTGATCATATTAACTTTTGGTACTACTTAGAGGCATGCTCAGTGAAATAATGAGAAATGCCACAGCCTGACTGTGAAACCTTGGGGACCTTGCTGAGCTTCAGTTTCTTCATCTGTATAACAAAGATAATGATAAAAAACTCCCTAGAAAGGTTGTTAAGATGATAGGTGACAGGCAGTTCTCAGCACAATGCCCAGCACATTGTAGCAGATTAGTCTTGATGCCTTGCTGCCGAGGGTACTCGGGAGCCATGGGTGGCGTGGGAACAGCACATCAGGACCTAGTGAAGGCAGTTTGTAGTGCTGAGGTGTGCAGGGCTAATGGTGGAAGGATTCTTCAGGGCTGGGCTTGGTTGGCATCTCTTGGCAGATACTGTTTCTTTTCTCTCCAAGGCCCCATGGCAGTCCCCAGACGTTAGAGGGGCCTCATCTGGGTGATGAGGGTCAACTCGATGTGAGTGTCTGTCGTAACTGAGGACCACCAAGTAGATGGCTTAAAACAACAGAAATATACTGTCTCACAGTCCTAGAGGCTAAGCATTTAAAAGCAAGGTCTCGGCCCTGTTGATTGCTTCTGAGGGTGAATCTATCCCATGTCCCTCTTCCAGTTTCTGGTGACAGCCAGTGGTCCGTGACTTCAATTCCTGCCTGGTGGGTCCCGCGGTCGGCCTCCCTCTGTGTGACCATCTGTGTTTCTCCTCTTCTTTTATAAAGAGCCACTCAGATTCAGTCAGGGCTCACTCCACTCCAGTCCAAACTTATGTCAGTCTCGCTAATGACGTCTTCAAAGACCCTATTTCCAGACAAAGTCACGCTTGCGATTCCAGGGGTTAGGATTTCAACCGATCTTTGGGGAGCCACAACTCACTCTATAACAGGGCCACTGGTGCCAATGGAGGTCCTGGCTCTGGCCCATCTGCCTGCACTGGGGGCCCTGGGTCTCCTGAGGTCAGAGGTCAGCTTAGAGAGATGTCTGATAGAAACTACCACCTTCCTCGGTCTCCTCCAACCACAGCCGCCTGAGGATGTAGGTGAGTTGGCATCTAATACAGCTCAGAGCCCAGCAACTTTTGTGGCGTTTATGGGTGCCTCAGAAGAGCCGACAGTAATGTTCTTTGAATTGCTAAGCAACAGTGGCCGGTTCCCTCACACAGAGAAAATTGAAACATTGATTTATCTATTTGTTTTGCAACTAGCACTAGCAGCTTCATTACTTTGTTCCCGGGGGACACCCTCCCACACACTAGAATGGAAAATTAACTCTTTTTACCTAGGAAGGGGCAGGAACAGGTTTTTAATTTGGAGAAAATACAGAAATGATGGCCAGGCCTGCAAAGCACAAGAGGCCAAGTAAGGCTGGTGCTACAGAGTGGCACGTCACTGGGCCACAGGCAAGTCCCTCAGAGATGGGACAGGCCAGAGGGACAGTCACACATCATGGGGCTGTGGATGAGTTCCTCAGAGACATGGGGCAGGCCAGAGAGGGACAGCCACACTTCACTGGGCCACAGACGGGCCCCTCAGTGATGGGGGGCGACAAAGGGACACCCATGTATCACTGAGTCCTTTGGGAGAAGCCGGCATACCAGTCCTGTGCAGTGTTCTCCACCCTCTCTGGGTCTCAGCCCCCTCACCGGCTCCACAGCCCTCTGTGTCCTGTGTCTTTGGTGATTTGGGCACAGGGGACAGTTAGCACCCTATAGTTGTCAGTTGCCTCAAGTCACTTTCAAATCCTGGCAATGCCATGTGTGCAGAAAAGAGCTGCTCCCTGAAGTTTCCAAGGCAGCGACTTTCCAGAAGTAGATTGCCAAGCCTGTCTTCCAAGGCCCCTCACGGGGGAGGGGGAGTTCAAACCAGCAACACTGGGACGGATGTTGAGTACCTAACTGTTTGCCCCACCCGGGCACTCTAGTACCCTATTACTGGGTGATTTTTCTAATGGAAAAAGCTCTGTTTGGGGAGTTTAATCGGCTTAGTTCTAGTTTCCAACTCCGTACTGAGGGGCCTTGAACACATCCTTTAAGCTCTGCTTCAGTTTCCTCATCTGTCACAAGAGGGCAAAAAAGCTTCCCCTGTCTTCCTTGCACGGTTGTTGCAGGGTTAAACAGGACTGCACAGCATGTGACGGAAAAGTTCCTCTGTTGTCTTATTATCACTCTGTACTGTTAGCTGCCTGGAGGTGCTTTGTCCTGGAGGAAGGAAAGCAACATTTGTTTCTTCTGAAATGTTCACTTTGGAGTAGGCTCTGCTCCCCCAAAAGTAGTGTCTGTGCTCAGCAGTCTGTCTCCAGGGAAAGCAGGGACCTCTTTTCAGGATATTGACACTTCCCAGTAATGACAGCCCAGGTGGTATCTACTTGGAGAAAAACCAGACTGTCTCCTCTTAATTTGCTGGGAGCTCTCTGTCCTTCCAACAATGTTTACTGTAACTGGTGCTCTGCTTTCCTAGATCTTCTCCCTATCCACTCCTGAGGCCCTCACTGCCCTGACCATCACCCATCCCTGCCCTTGCAATGATTTCAGACAAGAAGTTTTGCCTGGCTCTGGATTCGGTGCTGCTGGGTTCAGCTGCGCGTGGCAGAAGAAAAACCTAAACTAACAGAGACTCAGAAGATTCAAGTTCACTTCTCTGTCTGTCAACAGAGGCAGTCAAGGGCTCGCACGACAGTGCCATCGTTTCCAGGAGACCCAGGTTTCTTCTACTTGTTCTGCCATTCACAACCAACTAGTTACTCTAACTCCAGCTATTGCAACTGCATCCCAGCCACCAGGCAGGAACGAGCCACACTTCCTCCCTATAAAAACATACCATTTTCACTTACATCCCATCGGCCAGAGGTTAGTCACATGGCCATGCTTTGCTTCAAAGAAAACTGGGAAATGCCATCTGTGGTTCAATTGGTTGGGAACCAGGAAGAAGAAAGAAATGGACATAAGTGGCTAGTCTCTGCCATGATATCCGTGGCCATTGCCCAGACAGGGCCACCTTTAACCTTGCCCACCCTGTCTGTGCTCAGCATCACTTGTTTGTCTGTCCCTAGCTCCTGGGTATAAGAGAGTCCCCACCCCACCCTCCAGGCCTTGAGATCACACTATCCAGAACCTTTTTTGAAAATCAGCTAAGAAAAAATCTGAAAATGAGGCTGGAACCAGACACGTTCTGGATGGACAGTGGCTGGACTTCATCTTTAACAGGTCTGGGATCTCCCAAAGCGTGGACCACTCCCACCCCCTTTAACCTACCCATGGCCCTGGGGAAGAAAGAACTCAATTCTACATCATGTGGCAGTTATGTGAGGATATGAAAGTGAGAAGTGACCACATCCCAAGTGAAGAGAACGCTATTTAATAGCATGCAGAGACTGAAACTGGAGTGCCCTGGGCAAACCAAGAAAGTTGACCATCCTAGCTGGACACTGTAATGCCAGGTATTTTGTAGTGTGCCAGAAGGCTTAGTCTGTGCTGAGACCCCAGGACAGCAGGGCTGGGACCCACAGGTGGAGCTACAGGAGTTCTGCTCAATGAAAGGAACATCTTTTTAACAGTTAGAGCTGTCCTCTGGTGGACTAGGCTGCCCCGGGTGACAGTGAGCTCCCCGTCACTGGGGGGGTAAGCAAGCAAAAGCTGAACTATCTATCACTGGACAGAAATGGGGTGAGACCCAGTAACTTTTCCTACCTTGTGTGCTCTGCCCTGAGCACTTCCTGTTGGGACAAAAGCCAGAAACCAAGGCTTATCAAGTACCCTCCATCTCACCCTCCTTCTTTCTTAGCTTGTTGATGATCACATTCATAGAGTAATCTGGCCAGTTGTCCCTTTACAAGTCAGCCCTAACCCAAAAGTCAACTTTCTTGTGCCCAAATTGTAACAAGTGAAGGAGAAGATAAAGGGCAGTCCAACTCCTCACAGGGAAGGAGTTTCTAACCTTTTGTAAGGTACTGTCTTCCAACAGTGGGCAAGGATTGTGTTCTCACTCAAGGGATCAGCAGTCTGAGGTCAGCAGTGTCCAGAGTTCCTAATGAGATGAAGGAAGTGTGCAGATGGGAAGCTGCCTAGGGCTCTGACCTCTTAGGGTCAGACTTCTTAGGGTGTCCCTGTATTCCTATAGGCAAACCAGGATGGAGATGAGGGTGTCCACAGAGCTCTGCTGGGCTCGGGGGCAGGAAGTCAGAAAGACTTTCTGATATTCTTGTGGGGAGGAAGAGGGTTAAGCTTTCAATCCAAATTAAATTGACTTGCCACCTATCTGCACCTCTTTCTGCTCCCTGTGCCCAGTGACAGCACATTCCTTTTCATTCTATATATGTTGTATCCTCTTAACAAGGTCCTATCCCCTGCTCTCCATGCTCTCCTCTCCCTTCTACTAAGAGGCCAATAGGACAGCATCCTATAGATGCAAAGAACCATAAACTATACACACTATATGGTCACATTTTGTTCCCGAGTCCAGTCCATGCCTGTTGGAAGAGATGACCTCAGTAATGTTTTCTGGTCAGGGACAGCAACAGGTCTAGGGGCCATGCTCCCAGGGGAGCCCCCAGTCCACTGGACCATCAATTGCGGTCTTTTAGTGGAGTTCTTGAGGTGCACCCCTCTTTTTCTTGTGTTGTCACTGGGTCTCAACATTGTGTGCCCCATCACGGCTGTCTTTGGTGGCTTTTCTAGTCCAGTGTTGATACAGTCACCCACTCACATGGGTCCTTCTGTCTCCTGGCCTCTTTTTCCCTCGTGTCTTTGGTGTTCTTGGTGATCATCTGTTCCAACCAAGCTGGGACAATTTGGTGTACCTCAGATGGGAGCTTGCTATCTTTTAAGACCCCAGACGCCACTCACCAATATGGGGTGCAGGAGACTCTCTTAACAATAGGCTAGTTATGCCAGTTGGCCTCAGTGTCCTCTGAGAGCATGGCCCCCAGACCCTCTCCCCTCTACCCTATCTTTTGCAATATTGAGTTGAGATTAGAAGAGTTTTCAGTTTATGTTGTAGTCCAGTTAAGTTGATCTTTTCTCCTACTGTGTGCTATCTCTGCATTCACTCAGCCAAGTTTCTGTCACCTATCTAATCTGTGACCAGTCCTCTTCCTCCCTCCCCACCCTTGCAGTCATCAAGAGTCTTTTCTTCTGTACACAGGTCTATTTTTAACTCCTTAGAGCATGGATCTTATATAGTATTTGTCCTTTTGCCACTGACTGATTTCACTCAGCATGTCTTCCAAATGAAACCATTTTATGAGATGCTTCCTAAAATCATCATTATTCTTTATCATTTCATAGTGTTCCATTGAGTATATATACCATAGTTTGTTTATGCATTCATCTGTTGTTGGGCATCTGGGTTGATTCCATCTTTTTGCTATTGTGAACTGTACTACAATAAATATTTGTATGTGTGTATCTATTCATGTGACTGCCTTTGATTACGTAGGATATATTCCAAGCAGTGGGATTACTGGATTAAATGGTATATCTATTTAAGCTTTTTAAGGAAGTGCCAAATTGTTTTCTAAAGAGGTTGTAATATTTTGCAATCCCACCAACAGCGTAGGGGAGTTCAATCTCTCCATAGCCTCTCAAGCATTTGTTGTTGTTGTTTGGATCATGGCCAACCTTGCTGGGGTGAGACAATATCTCATTGTAGTTTTGATTTGGAGTTCTCTATTAGCTAATGATTGTAAGCATTTCCTCATGTGCCTTTTGGCTGCCTGGATGTCCTTTTGTGAAGTGTCTGCCCATCTCCTTTGCCCATTGCTTAATTGGGTTATTTACCTTTTTCTTTTTCATATTTTGCAGGCCTGCAGATCATGGAGATGAGATGTCTGTCTGACATGTAGTTAACAAATATTTTTTCTCATTCTGTAGGTGGTCTTTTAATTATTTTGATAAAGTCTTTGGGTGCGCAAAAGTGTTTGATTCTTAGTAGTTCCCATTTATCTATGTTCTGATCTGTTGATTGTGCTTTGTCAGATTTTGAAGTCTGTCTAAGCTGTGTATTAAAACTTCCATTTTTGACCCTTTTATTCTTGCATGATTTTTATTGTTTTAGGTTTAGTATTTAGGTCTTTTATCCAATTTGAGTTAGCTTTTGTGTAAGGTGTGGGATATGGATCTTATTTCAGTTTCTTGCAGATGGATATCCAATTTGCCGGCACCATTTGTTAGAGAGACTGTTTTTACCCCAGTTTACAATCTTAGGGCCTTTGTCGAGTGTCAACTATTCATAAGAGGATGGTAGCATCTCGAGGGTCTCAACTCTGTTCCATTGGTGTATATGTCTCTTTTTGTACCAGCATCAGCCTATTTTGACTACTGTGGCAGTATAATAGGTTCTAAGGTCAGGTAGTGTGAGGATTCCCACTGTGTTCCTCTTCTTCAGTAGTGCTTTCTTTATTCAGGGTTTCTTCCCTTTCCAAACAAAGGTGGTGATTCGTTTCTCCAACTCATTAAAAAAATGGCACTAGAATTTGTATTAGGGATTGCATTGTGTATGTAGATCACTTTGGATAAAATAGACATTTTCTCATTGTTAAGTCTTCCTATCCATGAGCAGGGCAGGTTTCTCCACTAATGTAAGTCTCTTTTGGTTTCTTTCTG
Organism: Heterohyrax brucei; assembly: GCA_028571685.1. Taxonomy (NCBI): domain Eukaryota; kingdom Metazoa; phylum Chordata; class Mammalia; order Hyracoidea; family Procaviidae; genus Heterohyrax; species Heterohyrax brucei. The sequence continues at coordinate 36,670,835 of CM053140.1, forward strand.
TAAGGTCTTGTAGTTGTATAGACCTTTTACTTCTCTAGTTAGATTTATTCCTAGATATTTTATCTTCTTAGAGGCTATACTATATGACATTGATTTGGTAATTTCTTCTTTGATCATCTCTTTGTTAGTATAAAGGAATCCTACTGATTTACCTAGGTTATCTTATATCCTGATACTTTGCTGAACTGTTCTATTAGTTCGAGTAGTTTACTTACATATTCTTTAAGATTCCCTGCATATACACTCATATCATCTGTAGATTGGGAGATTTTTTACTTCTTTTTTGCCAGTGTGGATGCCCTTTATTTCTCTATCTTCTAATTGCTCTCGCTAGAATTTCTAGTACAATGTTAAATAGAAGTGGTTAGAGTGGGCATTCTTGTCTAGTTCCCATCCTCAAGGAAAATTCTTTCAGTCTCTCTTTGTTTAGAGTATGTAGGAGGTTGGCTTTGGGTAGATGTCCCTTATTGCATCGAGGAATTTCCCCTCTGTTCCTATTTTGCTGAGAGTTTTTAGCACGAATCAGTGTTGGACTTTGGCAAATGCCTTCTCTGCACCAGTTGACAACATCAGATGATTCTTTTGTGTTATTTATGTGCTTGATCACATTAATTGCTTTTCTAATGTTGAACCAGCCTTGTATCCCTGGTATGAATCCAACTTGATCATGATGAATTATTTTTTTGATATGTTATTGAATTCTATTGGCAAGGATTCTGTTGAAGATATTTGTATCTAGGTTCCTGAGTGATATCAGTCTGTAAATTTCTTTTTTTGTGGGATCCTTCCCTGGCTTTGGTTTCAGGGTTATGCTGGCTTCATAGGATGGATTTGGGAGTACTCCATCCCTTTCTATGCTGTGAAATATTGTCAGTAGTATTGGAGCTAACTCTTCTCTAAAAGTTTGGTAGAATTCTCCAAAGCCATCTGGACTAGGACTTTTTTTGGTTGGTGGCCTTTTGATGACTTTTCCAATCTCTTCCTTTGTAATCTGTTTATTACATTGTTCTACTTCTTGTCATAATTTTAGTAGGTGATATGAATCTAGAAACTTGTCCATTTCCTCTAGGTTTTCAAATGTGTTAGAGTACAGTCTTTCATAGTACTCTGTTATGATACTTTTTATTTCAGTTGGGTCTGTTGCAGCATCTCCTGTCTCATTTCTTATTTGGGTTATTTGTTTCCTCTCTGGTTTTCTTTTGTAAGTTTAGCGAATGGTTTATCAATTATGATGATCTTTTCAAAGAACTGGCTTTTGCTTTTGTTAATTTTTTTCAATTGTTCTTCTAGTCTCTAATTTGTTTAGTTCTGCTTTAATCTTTATTATCTGTTTTCTTCTGGTGACTAAGCGGTTGCTGTATTGCTCACCTTCTACTTGTTCGAGCTGTAGGGTTAATTCTTTGGTTTGAGTCCTTTCTTCCTTCCAGATGTGTGCATATAGAGATAAATTGACCTTGGAGCACTGCCTATGCTATATCCCATATGTTCTGGTAGGATGTGTTTTCGTTCTCACTTGATTCTATAAATGTTTTTATTTTGTCTTTGATTTTTTTCTGTAACCCATGGCTTTTTGAGCAAAGTGTTGTTCAGTTTCCTTGAGTTCAACTTTATATCTATGGTTTTTCTGCTACTGATTTCAACTTTTATGGCTTTATTGTCCAAGAAGATGCTTTACAATAATTCAGTGGCTTGGATTTTGTTGAGACTTGCTTCATGTCCTAGCCAAGCCAAGTGCCGTTGAGTCGGACATGCCCTAACACATGATCTATTCTGGAAAATGTTCCATGTGTATTGGAGAAGAATGTGTATTTACCTATTGATGGATAAGGAGTTCTTTGTATGTTGATGAGGTCTAGTTGGTTAATTGTCACAATAAGATCTTCTGTGTCTTTACTGAGCTTTTTTCTGATCATCTGTTCTTTACTCAAAACAGAGTGTTGAAGTCTCTAGCTGTTATTGTGGGGTGATCTACCTCATTTTTCAATGTAGTCAGTATTTGTTCAATGTATTTACGTTCTCTGGTATTGGGTGCATAAATATTGATGATTGTTAAATTGTCCTTGTGTATTGAAACTTTCAGCAGTAAATAGTGACCATCCTTGTCTGCAGCAGTGCATTTTGTATTAAAATCTATTTTATCTGAGATTAGTATTGCCACTACTGCTCTTCTTTGTGTATTGTCAGCTTGGTGTATATTATCCCATCCTTTAATTTTCAGTTTGTTCATATCTTTGAGTCTAAGGTGTGTATCTTGTAAGCAACATATCAGTGGGTAGTGTCTTTTGCTCCAGGATGTCACTTACTGTCTCTTTATTGGAGTGTACAGTCCATTTACATTCAGTGTAATTATTGATAGGTATGTGTTTAGGGCTATCATTTTGATGTATTTATTTTTGCATTGATGTTTTCTATGTTGCTGTTAATATTCTGGTCTGAGTCATTCTTCTTTATGAGTTGACTTTTCTTCTTTTTCAGTGTTGGCTTTGTGTTTGTTGAGACTCCCGTATTAGGTTTCTTATTTTGATATGTTGTATTGTTATTGTGCTTTGTGGCTACTCTATGATCCCCCTTAATATTCTAAATTTAAACCCAATTTTAACTTCTGTGTACCTTTTTAACTTCCTCTCCGTCTGAACGGACTGTAACTACTGTAGTATATCCCACTCTTTAGTGTGATGGTGTCATAATTTTTATGATATGATCATTGGTTCCCTTCTTTTAATATTGTAGCTTTATTGAGTTTTGTAACTTCCCTAAATGATTAGGATTCTTGATGCCATGTCCTACATTGCATCCTCAAATATACACTTACTGGTTTTGTTTCTCTAAGCAAAGAGCTTCTTTCAGTGGTTTTGTTTTTTGTTTGTTTGTTTGTTTTGTTTTTTGTAGTTTTGGTTTGGTTTTTATGAAGTCTCAAAGCTTATGTTTATCAGCAAATGTCTTAATTTCATATTTGAGAAACAAATTTGCAGGATATATAATTCTTGGTCAGAAGCTTTTCTTTTTCAAGGCTTTGAATGTGTCATCCACTGTCTCCTTTCCAACATCATTTCTACCATAAAGTCAGACAAAAGCCTACAGGACTTCCCTCTGAATGTTAGCTTTGCTGTTGGCCTTGCTGCCTTTAAGAGTGTATGTTTGTTCCATTTCATTAAGTTTGATTATAATATGTCTTGGTGTCTTTCTTTTGGGATCTGCTTTTTGTGGTGTTCACTATGCATCTTGGAAGTGTATGTTCTCTTCTTTCATAATTTCCAGGAGGTTTTCTGTCAGCAACTCAACAACTGTTCTGGAACTCTAATTATTTGTAGATTATTCATCTTAGTAGAGTCCCACATGTTTCTTAATGCATCTTCATTTCTCATATTTCTTTTCTCTGATTTCTCCTCATAAATGCTGGTGTCAGTTGCTCTATCTTCAAGACCACTAACTCTGACTTCTATCTCCTCAATGTTGCTCTTTTGGCTTTGGATTGAATTGTCTAATTCTGTAATTTTGTTATTGATCTGGATTTCAGATCACTGATGTTCTACCAGTTAACACAGCTTGCATAATTTTTCATTTTGCTCTGCTGCATTTTGTTTAACCTCTAGCAGGGCTCTATATTTAATTCTTTTACCCTTTACCTCCAGTAGTTTCAGAAAGTCTTCTTCATCTGAGAAGTTTTTTGATTCTTTACTTTGAAAGTTTTCTGGAGCCATGGTGTACTGTTTCTTTAAACGGTTAGCAAGGATTTGTTGCCTTCATGCCATCTAGGGGCTGTTCGGTTTCTCCGGTGTTACATCAACAGGAGCTGAGGTGTAGTTCTGAGAGGGAAGTTGACCACCAGCAAGCTATGTGTACTCTAGTGTCTGGCCCCAGTGGACTTTCTGGGGTGGCAGGCTCCACCTCCTGGCAAAGATGGTGCCCTACTTATGGAGTCACTGGGGGGGGGCATCAACTGACCCTATGATGTGGGTCAGTGAAGGCTGGATGAAATGTTACTGGGCTTCTCAGCAGTTATCTCACCAGGCAGTTTTATTTTAAAATGCTGGGAGCTGCCCAACAGCTGCTGAATTCAGTCAGGCCATCAGGTGTGACAGGCCCTGGCTTCCAGCTGCCAATGAAAGTACCTCTTCCACCATTCCCAGATGCTATGACATAGTTCAAAGTAGGGAGGTGTTACAGCCTTGCTGCCATCCTCAACTGGGCCCCACCTGTAAGTCCTAAACACAGCTTTTCTGCTGGAAAAGTGCTTTCCAGACTAGCCCTGCTTCTCAGCTTGGGAATCAGCCCCTGCTGAGTCCCCTGATTGGGTGACTGCACCTCCCAGTCAACCAAGGTACTGTCCCAGCCAAGCAGCCCTTCTTCCATGAAAAAGCAGAATCTATGGTGCAGCTCAAAAAAGAGAGGGTGGAGGGTTAATAGTGACTTCAGTCATCAGCCAGGCTCTCAAAATGTGGCTATCCCAAGGACTCTCTCTCTACTGCACTATACATTGTTTACTTTATCACTGCAGTTCAGCGTATTTGCCACCTCATGCCCATCTCCCATCTCTTGGATAACAAAGAAGACATTAGTACCAGCAGTCCGCCCAAATGGTGAGTCAGCAGGAGCAGGGCTCAGTGTGTGCTGCCTTGTGTTTGAGAGAGGCAGTTTCCTGTTTAGTGGCACATAGTCTAATTTGACAACCCTATGCCATATCCTAGGCTTTCCTGGGTATCTAGAGTGCTACATTCAATTATCATTACAGACCTTAGTTCTCAGAGGGAATTGAGGACAAGTGTGTCTAGTCGCCGTCTTCACCCCACCTCCTGATATTCTTAAAATGATGACCCTAAGTGCCTACTGGAAGAACCATTAAAAAAAAGAAAAAAGAAAAAAATCCAAACTTATTACCATCAAGTCAATTGTGACTCATAGCAACCTTATAGGACAGAGTAGAACTGCCCCATAGAGTTTCCAAGGAGTGCCTGGTGGTTTTGATCTGCCAACCTCTTGGTTAGCAGCCATAGCACTTAACCACTATACTGGGAGGAACCATAGAATCTTTTATTTCTTTATGCAACAGTGATTTACTCAGTGCCAACTCCACAATAGTCTCTTGTAGGGATTTGTTCCCTAGCACTGCCGTAACAATGTACCTCAAACTGGGTGGCCTCAAATAATTGAAACGTTCTGGAGGCCAGACCTTCAAAATCAATTTGTTCACAGGGTTATGCTCCATCTGAAGCCTCCAGGGGAGGATCCCTCCTTGACTGTTTCAGATTCTGGTGGTTACCACCAGTCCTTGGCTTATAGCCACATACATCAATCTTTGTCTCCATGGTCATATGACATTCTCCCTCTGTGTGTGTGTCTGTGTCCAAATATGCCTCTCCTTATAAGCACACCAGTTATTGGATTTAGAGCCCATCCTAATCCAATACATGGTGTCTCCATGAGTCAAACTCAACAGCAACAGGTTTGATAGGATATTTCACCCCTAATCCAGTACAACCGCCTCTTAATTTGGTTACATCGGCAAAGACTCTATTGCTATACAAAGTCACATTCATAGCTATCAGGGTTAGGACTTGAACATATCTTTTGAGTGAACACAATTTACTTGACTGTAACCCCACTAGGTGCTAGGGATACAGTGGACAACAGAAGAAAGTCTCTTTCCCCATGGAGTTTAAACTTTGTGTAACAGCAATAAGAGACAAATAAGTGGCGATAGGACCATAATCACTTATGTTAATCCCCTAATAGTAGATGTGTTTAGGCCAGTGGTTCTTAACTGAGGGTGATTTGGCAGCATCTAGAGACATAGCTAATGGGCAGGGGTTGCTATTGATCTGTAATAGGGTACTGGCCAAGGATGCTGCTAACATCATACAATGTTATTGTTGTTGTTAGGTGTCTTTGAGTGGGTTCTGACTCACAGCAACACTATCAACAACAGAATGAAATGCTGCCTGGTCTTGCACCACATGCACAATCTTGTTTATGCTTAACCCCATTGTTGTGGCCACTGTGTCAATCCACCCCATTGAGGGTATTCCTTTTTTTTCTGACCAAGCATGATGTCCTTCTCCAGGGACTAATCCCTCCTGAAAACATGTCCAAAGTACATAAGACAGAGTCTCGCTACCTTGGATTCCAAGGAGCACTCTGATTATACTGCTTCCAGAACAGATCTATTTGTTCTTTTGGCAGTCTGCAATACATTCAATATTCTTTCCTAACACTGCAATTCAAAGACATCAATTCTTCTTCTGTCTTCCTTATTCACTGTCCAGCTTTTACATGCATACATACACAGGATAAAGAATTGTCTGGCCCACAATGGCAAGAAATGCTGAGGTTTGGAAACCCTGGTTTGTCCATTCAGACCTTGAATTTTCTAAATGTACCGTGGTGCCTAGACCATATATTATACAATGTCCACAGTAAGGCATTCTACTGTACTCCAATGCATCAATATTTCTGAAGCAGAAGGTCCCAGTGATCACACTAAAAGGGATGAACAAAGGCTCTAAAGAGCCTCATGTCTGTTCAGATCACTTTTTGCCACCTGATGAGTTATGACCATTCTTTTGGTTTTCCAGCTTTATAGATTTTTGGAATGGATTGTGGGCCTCTAATATAATTTCTGAGTGTGATAAATGCTATAAAGGAAATGAAGTAGAGTCAGGGAAAGAGTAATAAAGGATTTGGGATAGAATGGCTGAAAAGGGGCCTCTTAGATGGCATTTGAGCAGAGACTTTTATGAAGCAAAGCAATCAATTCGTCTTTCCGAGAAAGAGCAATCCCAGTATTCTTCCAAATAACATGTGCAAAGGCCCTGAGGTGGAAATGCATTTGAAATGACTGATGAACAGCACAGAAGGCATTGTGCTTCCTGGGACCAAGAAAAGAGGAAACAAGCAGACAACACAGCTGCAGAGATGACCAGACAGCAGATGGGACTGGCCTATAGCCACTGTAAGGCCCTAGAGTTTCCTGAGTAGGAAAGCAGCAGAGGCATGTGAAGCAAAGAACTCACACTGGCTACAAGATAGAGATTTAACTTCAGGGAGGCAAGAGCAGATGGCCACAAGAGGCAAAGGGGGACTTGCAACAACTCAGGTCCCAGTTTATGCACCCCAAGATGAGTTCACACCTGGGAGTAAAGGGAAACAGATGGAGGATCAACCTCAAAGAGGCTGGGAGATGCAGCTCATTGGTCCCTAACCTAATCTCCTGCAAGCTTGCTGCCTGTGGGTGTCATGGATTAACTTGTGCCCCCCCAAAAATGTGTGTAGCAGTTTGGCTAGGTCATGATTCCTGGTATTGTGTGATGTTCCTCCATGTTGTCAGTCCTACCTCTGTGATGTTAATGAGGGTGGATGGACTGCAGTTTTGTTGGCAAGGGTGGACTCAGTGCATAAGCATACACTGTGTCTTGAGACAATCTCTTGAGATACAAAAGAAAGAAACTAGCAGATAGAGTTGGGACCTCATGCCATTAAGAAAGCAGTACTGGAAGCAGAGCATGTCCTTTGGGAAGGGCCTGAGGTCCCTGCCCCTCGGAACCTTCCAGTCCAGAGGAAGATGGATGGCAAGGACCTTCCTCCAGAGCAAGCAGAGGAAGCCTTCCCCTGGAGCTGACATTCTAAATTTGAACTTATAGCCTAGTGGACTGTGACAGAATAAAATTTCTCTTTTAAAAGCCATCTATTTGTGGTATTTCTGTTATAGCAGCACTAGGTGACTGAAACAGAATTTGGAACCGAGAGAATGGGGTGCTGCTCTGACAGTTACCTAAAGTGTGGTAACACCAGGGAAGGCACAGATGGTGTGAAACAGAAGTAGTGAACCAGCAATGCAGAACCAGAACAGCGTGAGACAGCACTGGAGCCAACCCACAGAGTGAGAGAGCTAAGTGCCTGTGCACAGGAGGCTTCCTGGTGGAGTGGGGTGCCTCTGGGCACTTATTGATGGAACTAGGCTTGCTGACCTGTGGAGCAAGAAAACTAAGCACCACTGGTGTTTCCAAGGGTGGAGTTGCCACTTAGATGGCCTAGGACAATGGTGCCCCTGAAGCCCAGGGAGCAGAGTTGCTGTCCCAGTGGTACTGGAAGGCAGAGCAGTAGGCCAGGCCTAAAGCATTTCTTCTCAGAATCTAGAGTTTGGGTAATACCTAGAGTCTGAAGGGCAAGACCGTTGTGTAACTTGTCTCAGAGAACGGAGAATTATTTTGAAAGCCTTGAGGGCTAATGTAATGTGCTCTGCTGACTTGCGTGTTTCCTGTTTTGCCTTCTTCCCCTGCAGTTTCTCCCATTTGTGATGGAAATGTCTTAACTTGTGCCTGTTCTGCCATTGTATTTTGGAAGAAGATAACTTGTGTTCTAAATTTCACAGATGAAGAAAAACTTTTGGATTTTGGACTTGGACTTGACTTTTTCTGTGATGGAGTGAATATGTTATACGTGTTACAAGGGTGTGATTTTGAGGGGATCAAAATGTGGAATGTCAGTGGATTGAATTGTATCCCCCAAAAAATGTGTGTACCAGTTTGCCCAGGCCATGATTCCTGGTATTGTGTGATGTTCCTCCGTGTTGTAAATGCTGCCCCTATGATGTTAATGGAGGAAGATGAGTGGCAGTTGTGTTGATGGAGCCAGACTCAGTGTGTAAGATTATATTGTGCTTTGAGTCAATCTCTTGAGATATAGAAAAAAAGAAGCTAGCAGAGATAGTTGGAGACCTCACACCACCAAGAAAGCAGTACCAGAAGCAGAGTGAGTCCTTTGAAAAGGACTCAGGGTCCCTGTACCTCAGAAACTCCCAGTGCAGGGGAACATTGATGACAAGGACTTTTCTCCAGATCCAGCAGAAAAAGCCTTTCCCTGGAGCTGACAGTCACACTTGTGTCACACTGGACTATGACAGGATAAAACTTCTCTTTTTAAAGTCATCCACTTGTGGGTTTTGTGTTAAAGCAGCACTAGATGACTAAAACATCAGGCCTCTACTCATACCTTCTCCCCCCAACACCTCCTTTAACATACCTCCCACCTCACCTCTCTCTTCTCTGTGCATTGACCGTGTACCCCAGAGTCTGCTTCTGTAAGGTGTCTATTGCCTCAGCTGTGCTGGGCTAGTCTTTGGTCTTTGTGGCTCCCTTTGTCCTGGGCATAGCCCCTCAGAAGTACTCGCAGCAGCAAGGATGGAGTTTGCACAGAACCCTCCAGTCATCAGAAATAGGCAGAAGCAGTCAGGGCAGTTTCTAGGGTCAGTGATAGCAACGGATTGGGCAGCGGTGTGAGTATGGGAAGAAATGTGGCAAGACTGGGGACAGGGAGGGCTGGATCCAGCCAGTCACTTAGCACTGCCAGCCCCAGGGTAGCTAGCCCTTACATCGGTGACAGCCCCTCTTGTCACTGCACATCAGGAAAGACCTGCAGTGTCAGCAGCTGCGTTGAAGCAGAGATGAAGGTGACTGTTGACATGCTCTGAAGATAAAACCCCAGGAATTAGGAAAATGTCCTTAGTTCAGGTGTCCAAGTCCTCCCCCTTATCAGAAAAGGTGCCTTATCTGGATTCTCCCAGGGACTGAGATAAAGCAGACGACAGTACTGTGAAGACACACTGGTGTCCAGGGCCTGTCTGCACCCTCGGAGACTAGGGTTCTACATTGAGCCCCCTTGAAAGCCCACCGCAGGCTCAGGCAGGAACACAAGACTGAAATCTCCCCGGCCATTCTGACAGGCGGCTTCCCTCCCTCCCTGGCCCCACCATGCCTGTAGAGCCCAAAGGATGTACCTGGGTCCAGAAGATGCCCCTGTGTTAGTAGTCCCTTGGGGCTGCTGTAACTCAGCGTCACAAAGTGGGTGGCTTTAATAATAGGTATTTTGTTCTTTAACGGTTTCCAGGTTCACATTAGTGTGTGGGCAGAGCCATGCCTTCTCCAAAGACTCTAGAGGAAGAGCCTTTCTTGTCCCTGGGCTTCTGTCACCCCAGAGACTCCCTGGCTTGTCCGTGCATTGTCAAGCGACTGTCTTCCTTCTGTCTTCTCTTTTCCTATCTTAGAGAGCCCTAGTCATATTAGTAGAAACCCCGATGGCATAGTGGTTAAGTGCTATATCTGCTAACCAAAAAGCTGACAGTTCGAGTCCACCAAGCGCTCCTTGGAAACTCTATGGAGCAGTTCTACTCTGACCTATAGGGTCGCTATGAGCTGGAATTGACTCGACAGCAGTGGTGGCTTTAGTTACATTGGCTTAGGACCCATTTCACTCTGGTGTGACCCAATGTTAACTGATAACATCTTTAAAGGCCTTGTTTCCAAACATGAAGCCCTGGGTGGTACAAACAGTTAACATGATTAACTGTTAACCGAAAGGTGGGAAGTTCAAGTCCACTCAGAGGTCCCTCAGAAGAAAGGCCTCGCAATCTACTTGTGAAAAATCAGCCACTGAAAACCCCGTGGGGCACAGATCTACTCTGACACACATGGGGTAGCCATGAGCCAGAGTCCATTCCATGGCAATTGGTTTGGTTATTTCTAGAAGGTTCTGACACAAGACACAAGGGGTTAAGACTTCCACGTAAGCTTAGGGCTTCAAAATTAAACCCACGGCACAGCCCCTATACTCTCACCTTTCTCCCTCCAATACACCCCCTCTGCTTCCACCTCCTACTTCCACCCCCCTCACCGCATCTCCCATCCTTCCTTCTGGGAAAGGTGAACCCTTTCTTCCTTCATACCCCTCTATCCAAATCCAGGTGTTCCTCCTGGAGGGAGAGCATCGCATTGTCTTTGCCCTTGATGGGCAAAAAAGTGGCTTGACCCTCGATGCCAAACGCATATTACAGAGCTATAACTTTGAGAGGTTCTTTCCTTTTTCCCATTTTGATGATAAGTTTCTAAATTATACATTAAACTTATCTGGGTGAATAATACCTCACAGCTTCCTTGTGTCAGACCTAATGTGACTTACCCGTCTGCCGAGTGGTGTTTACATGGTTGAGGTGGAAGCATGCCTTTCAGATCATTTATCTTCACATTAAGTCTTTAGAGATGAGAACCAGCTCCCCAAGCCTGACTTGGGCAGCAGTGTCACCTCTTCCACTGTGCTCTGGCCCCGGGCATGCAGTTGGCACCAGCCTCGTCTGGCTAGGACCCAGAGGCACCCTGTCCTGAGGAAGGGTCGTGGAGTGCAGAGTAGCCCCTAGAGGAGGCAGAGCATGGAGGTCTGGTTCAGAAGGAAGATGGCTTAACCTGGAAATGAAGTGCTACCCAGGGGGCATAGTGGGCAACAGGTAACCCCACAAGCCCTCTTCCCTCCATCCAGACAGCAGGAGCTTTGAGAGAAGCAGCTCCTTGATCCTCAGTGGCACTGTCTTAGGTGTTCACTCATTCACTCATTCATTCAAACTCTTGTCACAGCCTCTACCATGCTGGGCTGTGGTTGCCAATGACCCTGGTCCTTGGTTCCAGTAGCCTCTGGGGCTGGGGTCTGACAGCCAGGTGCTACCACAGTCAGGCTCTCAAGTCAAGGGCCCCCATCCCTTTGGGGATCTGCTGCTGAGACTTTCTCATCCTCTCTCCAGCAAAGGAAGTCCACCCCTGGGAACAAGACCCAAACCAGCCTGAGGGCCAGGAAGCCAAGCTGGAGGGACTGTCCTGGGGCCCCACCCTTGTCCTCTCTTCCCACTGGTACCCAAGGTCTGACAAGCCTTTGGGGCAGAGAGTCTCTACAACTTTGCCTGTGCTACACAGGGGGCCTGGGGTGAGGGCTATACGGGGGCTGAGGAGGCTGCAATCTTCCTAATCATACAGGCTTCTAACATTTTGGTGCTTACCTATGCTTGCAGCTTTGTAAGAGGCATTTTATGTAACCTTCACTACCCCTCCACCCCCTCCAGTTTACAAGTGAGGGAACTGAGTCTTAGAGGGGTGGCCTGTCCAGAGACTGATGGAGAAGCAGGTGCTGGAGTCAGGATTCGCACCCAGCCCTGGCTGACCCCAGAGCTTGCCCTCTCAGCCCTGCACAGCAGTGCCAACCCCAGCTGTGAGCCAAGATCACTCCCCGGCCAAAAAGGACCATACAGGGCCCACTCCTCATCTTAGTTACCTAGTGCTGCTGTAACAGAAATACCACACATGGGTGGTTTTAACTAATACAAATGTATCTTCTCACAGTTTAGCAAGTTAGAAGTCCAAATTTAGGTCATCAGCACTCAGGGAAGGCTCTATTGGCTCTAGGGGGAAGTACTTTGTCTCTTTGGCTTCTGTGTCCAGGTTCCCTGCAGATCTCGCGTGGCATGGCTTCTCTCTTGTAACTGTGCTATCTTGTTTATGAGCCTGATCTGTACCTTTCAGTCTCAAAGATGATCAACTTAAAGCACACCCTACGCTGATAGGGAAATTCTGGTGGCATAGTGGTTAAGTGCTATGTCTGCTAACCGCAAAGTCCACGGTTTGAATCCACCAAACGTTCCTTGGGAACTATGGAGCACTTCTACTCTGTCCTATAGGTTCGCTATGAGTCAGAATCCACTCAAAGGCGGTGAGTTAGTTCTGGTATGCTGAAAGAGCCTCTTAACATAACCAGCTAAGATTCCTAAGTAAGATTATAACCACAAGCATAAGCCAAAATTCAGCATGAACCTTCAAGTTGATTCTGACTCACAGACACCCTGTAAGACAGAGTAGAACTGCCCCTCAGGCTTTCCAAGGAGCAGCTGGTAGGATTGAACTGCCGACTTTTTGGTTAGCAGCCAAGCTCTTAACCACAGTGCCTCCAGGGCTCCATCCACAGGCATGGGAGGTAGGGTTTACAGCAAGTATTTGAGGGGGAGGAATACAACTCAATCTGTAACACTCCCCCTGCAGAACCACCTGCTGCCCAGGCACACTAGCCTGGTCCCTGGGTGCCAGCCCTTGGGGGGAGTGCCTCAGGGAACACCCTCCAGGCAGTAGATTCACCCTCAGTGAGGCAATGGGGCAATTTATCATCTCCATAAACTGGCTTAGGGCGCACTCTGCCTCCCGTAGTGAAATGGGGCTGCGCTGCCCCCCTGTTATTGGGCACCAGGGCGCTCGCATCAGGCTCTTATTATTTCCTGCCACTCTCAGGGAAGACTGATCGAGCTTGGATAAGTGCAGCTTAAAATTGAAAACCAAGCAATTTACCTTCAATCACTTCTCAGAATTTTGTGCAGCCAGAGACAGTTAAGGAGAAATAGACTCCTTTTCCATTTTAAGTGTTACCCATTAACATTTGTTTCCTCTGACGAGATGAGGCTTTGGATGGGGGAAGGGTTGGACCGCCCTGTCTTTTTGTCCCTGTTGCCTCCTCTTCCTCCTCCTCCTCAAAGGAGGAGACCTGCCTGGAGACACAACTTTCTAGGGGAATGGCAAGAGCACTGGAGCCACCTTCCCTTGGTTTGTGGTGTTTCTGGGTTCCCTGTGTCGTGTGATGGGTCTGTTGACAGGTGGTTGTGGATGTGAGGCCCAGGCTGGCCCCGCAGGTCTAGCAGGGGGATGGTGATTCAGGGATGGGTGCTGCCCTTCTCCTCAGGTGCTGAAGGCTCTGCGGATCCTACACTGTTGGGCAGGACTCCCTGCGGCCACCCACATTTGTCTAGGATTTGAAGAGCTGATGTTCCTAAGTTAGTTCTCCTGCAGCATTCTCAATTAGGGAATGGAGATGAACTGGGAGGTGTTTGTAGACCGGAGGAATCAGTACCCCTGCCCCACAGGAGGCCCTTGGCAAATGCGATCAATGCTCATGGCTTTGACCATGAGGAGCTGGTTGGCCCCAGGCCAGGCCTGTGTGTCTGCTGGTGGCTCTCAGCTGTCTTCCAAACAACTCACAGCTTTTACCTCTCAACATCTGCAGGGCAAGTCCTACAAGATTTGATTATTTGATTAACATTTTTAGTAAAACCAGTTACCCATCAGTGGATTCCAACTCACGGTGACCCCACGTGTGTCAGTACAGCTGTGCTCTGTAGAGTTTTCAGTGTCTGATTTTTTCAGAAGCAGATTGACAGGCCATTCTTCTGAGGCACCACTAACCTTTTGATCAGCAGCCAAGTGTATTAACCGTTTGCTTGACGTGGTAGGGCAAACTCTCCTCTCATGGCATTGGCAGTAGGGACTGCACAAGATGTTGGGATATGACTTGGGAGCTTCAAGGTCTGGGAACCCCCGAAGTCTTTACCTCCCCTTTCCTTTCATTCCAGGAACAATCACGGGAAAGGGAACGACACCACTCTTGACTTCAGCTCAAATCATTATAATGAAGTCCAAATTACTGTTGTGCTTGCTATCTCCCCTCAAGTCGACTGGGATTCATTCTGGCCCGAATCCACCTACCCTGTGCCATTTGGCCTCTACCTGCCCCTCTGATCTTGTCTCTGACCTCTCTTGTTGTGGCCCACATCGCTCCAGCCCCAGCAGCGCCGCTTTCTTTTGCTCTCCACTTGTAAGTTTAACATTTACCTCTGAGGTCCCTCCATCCAGGCTGCCAAGATAAACTGTTGTGATAGTTTGAAACCCTGCTGCTCCAGCTGTGCAGTCTCTGCCCGGCCACAGTCACGGTCTTGTTTGATCAGCCTCCCCCGCTGGCTGCACCAGGCAGGACTGTGGGGGGGACGAGGGGATTTGGGGCTCTTTGCACAGCCCTGCTTGGCGAGATCCAACACAGCAGGCTCTGGGAGCAGGGACTGGAGCACTCAGCACCAGTTTGGGCTCTCGGTCCGGAGGTCTCCACCCTGAGCCCCACGTTCCTGTTTGTCTGTGCAGGATGTCTCCAGGGGCAGTCTCTGGAATCTAAGGCACTTGTCATTTCCAGGATGACCATAGCACCTCGGGATTTATGCACCCCTCAGCACCAAGGCCTTACTGCTACTGGCTGAATCCCTGGCCAGGGCTGTGAGCTTCAGTCGGAGAGCAGTGAGTAAAGAGGGACAAGAAATTCCAGACAGGGAGAGAAGCACATTCCTCAGGGACAGAGCAAGCGCTTGGGCACAGGTGGGGTGAGCAGCTTAGGACACTCTCCCCCATACAGTCAGGCCAAACCAGGCTCCCACAAAGTTGGGAAAGCCCAGGGCCTCCGCAGTAGTCCCCAAGGGGGTATCTTTTCACATAGGGCTGTGATGTGGGACAGTCTGCCTATACCTTGGGGGTGTGGCTTCTAAGGCTGCCTCTCAGGCTGCCCTCACTGGCTGACTGCTGCATGTAAAGTGGGCTACTGGCAGCCACTCACCATCCCACCGCCCTCCCCCTCAACCAGTCCTGACTCATTTTGGAGCAGACCCAAAGGGGTCCCTGAGCGTGGCTCCTACCACTTTACAGCCCTGCTTTTGAAATAGCTGTCATCTTTGGTGGTTGGAACCCATCCAGCAGCACCAGGTAAGAAAAGCCTGGTGATCTGCTGGTGTAGAAGAAAACCCTCGGAAGTCAGGTCTGCTCTGTAACACATGGAATGCCTGTGATTCCATATCAGCTTGGTAGCAGCTGGTTTGGTTTGCTTTTGTCGGGTCATCCTTGGGCATCAGTCAGGCGCTGGTACCAACCAACCTCTCGACAGTACTGGGAGGAGTCTAGAGAGATGGGCTTCCAGTGTACTGTCCAGATGTTCTGCGTGCTTAGCATACCACCCAGGTCTTTCCCAAGAAGCCCTCTGGGCACAAGCTCTTTAGGTGTTATGAACTTTGTTTTCAAACTTCTACTTCTCTTCTTTTTTTTTATCATTATATAAAATATACATCCTGAAAAGTATATAAAACATACAAGAACCAGTTGTCACTCAGTTGACTCTGACTCATGGTGGCCCCCAGTGTGTCACAGTACAACTGTGCTTCGTAGGGTTTTCAGTGGCTAAGCTTTTACAAGTAGATCACCAGGCCTCTCTTCTGAGGTACCTCCGGGTGAACTCAAGTCGCCAACTTTTTGGTTAGTAGCCAAGTGTGTCAATGGTTTGTACCTAGGCACTCTGCTTTTAACATAGAAGAGTTGAATTAATAATTATACAGCATGTAACCTTTGCAAACCCTGGTGGCACAGTAGTTGAGAGCTATGTCTGCTAAACTAAAAGGTCAGCAGGTCAAATCCACCAGGCACTCCTTGGAAACTCTGTGAAACAGTTCTATTCTGTCCTATAGGGTTGCTAGGAGTAGGAATCAACTTGACAGCAGTGATTTGGTTTGGGTTTTTGAACATTCCAGGACAAGAAAGAGAGTATTAACATAGGCAGTGTTCTATGAGCTTCCCCTTCCCCCATAAAGGAAAGGGTAACCTGGGACCAGACAGCCCTCCTCCCCAAACCAGTGTACTTCTACACAGTTCTGGGGGCATCTAGCCAACTCTGTTCCCCTTCTCATTGATTCTTTTCCCTTCTTGGTGTCTGAGAGCAGGGCCAGCTTCAAAGATGACAGGATTCAAGAGAGATTAATGTGTTATTTTAGGACTTTAAGACATGCAACTGCAGAGAATCGGAGTCCCTGGGTCGTAACGAAGTTCAGATCAATTAAAACAATTTACTTTGCTGCTAATGATTTCAGACCATTGTAATTTATTGGTAAGTAAATGACTTCAAAAGAGCATTCCTTCCATGGCTGCACAGAGGGAATTTTAACAAGTTCTTGGATAAATGAAGCCTGGAATTTGTTAACGGACTGTTATTGTAAAACATTTAATGCAGGCCTTTCACACTGCTCCAAGGCCTCAAAGTTTCCAGAAACGATTAAAACTTCTAATCAGTTGTTCACTGTTTGAGCAAATCAAAGGCAAGAAAAGGCTCAGGGTAACATCACCAGGTCCCTCAGTGATGGCCACGTGGCCAGTCTCGACTAGAATGTCTCCTGTTACAGATCAAACTGTGCCTCTCCCTCCAAATACATATTGGAATACTGACTACTATAACTGTGGATGGAGCCCTGGTGGCGCAGTAGGTAAAGCACTTCCCTGCTAACAGAAGGTCAGCTTTTTCTCCATGGGAGAAAGATGTAGCAGTCTGCTTCTGTAAATATATACAGGCTTGGAAACCCTGTGGGGTCCCTATGAGTCAGAATGGACTCTACTCAATGGCAGAAGTTTTTCTGGCCTTTCTGTAGCTACGGCTAGAAGCCCACAAGGAAATAGAGTTTCCATTGTTACACTGATGAGGTCATATCAGCGTAGGGTATGCTGTAGACCTACTCTTCAGATACATAAATAACAGATTAGGCACAGAAGCAAGCAAACACCAATGTGAAAAGATAGATGAAATGAGGATATGTATGTGTATACATGTGTAAGTGTGTGTGTATATATATTAAAACAGAATATATGGCAAACTGGAGTCTTGTCCTAAATGTAAGTTAAAATTGGCTGAACTATTAAAACACAAAATGGCTGTGCTTGAGCCAAGTAAGACAGAGAGAAAACCTGAAGTCATGGTGAAAAAGAGAAAGTGAGAAAAATAACTGTCAGATAGACATGACCACAGATGGTCAGAGAGACAATCGAGACCATAACTAATCAGAAAGAAGTCAACAACTGAAGGCACCAGAAGATAAAACTTACGGATTGCACGATAGTAACCAGAACCAAGTGAACAACTTGTATAAAACTCCAGCACTCTGGATTTGGGGTGCGCAGCTCCTCCTGAGAGTCTGTGCTTCCCTGATCTGCTGTGCTGTGACCCGATCCTGAGACCTCATCCGCTTCGTCTTTGAAGGCCTGATTCAAGTGACTGTGAGTGTGTTAGTGCCTGAGCCTCCTGTGCTGTTGCTGCCGGCTTCACCTCCCAGAAGTCCTGTCATCATAAAACTCAACTTCAAATTCTCCTAGTCAAAACAGTGAGAGCAAAGTCAATCCTCAAATCCCTCAGAGTGAAACCAGCTTTTAGGGAAGTGTGTATGTTGACATACTAAGTTAGAGCTTGACAGCTGGAGTACCTGTGGGACCCCTTTGAACCCAGGCAAGTCTTAACTAATGCAAATAAGAGTTCCTAACTAGTGTAAATGTAAGTAAGAGTTCTTAAGTGATATAAGAGTATTTTGTGTCCTGGTGCTAGCATCCCCCCTCCCCTCCTAAATTGTGAGTGTGTGGTTTGATTAAATAAAGCTTATTACTGACCCCAAGCCTTGTTAGTCACTTACTTTCCTCTCACAACTCCCGATACTCACAACAGCAGCAAGGAATCATAAATGGGAAAACACAGATGCCAGGCCATGGGAAGGTTGCCCAGGAACCAAGGAAGAGAAGTAGAAAGGAGACAAGGACCTTCCTCCAGAGCCAACAGAGAGAGGAAGGCTTAGCCTACAGCCAGCGCCCTGAATTCAGATTGCCAACTTCCTAAACTGTGAGGAAACTAATTTCTGTTTGTTAAAGTCACTCACTTATGGTATTTCTGTTATAAACTGTGCTAAGAAGCTAAGACACCTTCCTTGACACTTCCGCTCGAATTAAAACAGTAAGGTCCAAATTACTCCTGTTACTGTTAGTTGACATCAAGTCTATTTTGATTCGTTCTGTCCAAGATCCACTTGCCCTGTGCTGTTTGTCCTCTACCTGCCCTTCCGGTATTGTCTCTGACCTCTCCTGCCTTGCTCTACAGCTCTCCAGCCCCAGAAGCCCCGCTTTTCTTCCCACAAACAAGCCAGGCTGGTTCCCACCTCTAAGCTTTGTTCTTGCCATGCACTCCACTTGACACCCTCCTTGACCATCCCAGGCTGCCTCTTTGTGGTCTTTTAGGTATCTGCACAGTGTCCCTCCTCAGAGAGGCCCTCTGTCATCCCACACATCTCTCCAGCACCCCTCTGCCTACCTTTTCCCAGTCCCAGAATGAAGTGCCAGCTGCAGCCATCATCTCTACTTTTTGTCTTTCGTGCCCTCTGACATCACCCAACACATCCCCCAGGCTCCTTATCTTTATACCCCAGCATCACATCAGAGTGCCCAATGCAAAGGAAGAGGATTCCTGGAATGAGGGAAATGGTGAGGAATCTGCTGGGCTGGGCCAGCTTCCTGGAATTCCTCAATACAAGGGACAGGGACCTGTAAGGAAATAGGTTACAATTGTGCTACGGGCCACTCGTCCATGCAGGGGAGGGCAGCTGGGCCTCAGGGATCAGAAATAGGCTCGTCTGTGTCAATGATGTAGGGCCCAGGAGGCATTGCTGAGGCCAACTGGGACTCCTCAGGCCTTTTCCTTGGGAAATGAGGGTTGTCTGGGCATTCTTCCCAACCCACAAGACCTCCACTTCGTGTCAACAATGCAGTAAAAATAACTACAGCCACTCTTGAACATTTGTGTGGCTCAGGCACTGGCCCCTCAGTGAACACAGAATCGAATGTCAACCTCACTCGACAATGCCCTGAGGTTGGGAATGCTTTCAGGGAGAAAAGTGATGTTGACAAGTTAAGGAATTGTTCCAAATCACACAGCTATAAGTGGCCAGGTTGGGCCTTGTCTCAGCTAGTGCTGCTATAACAGAAATACCACCAGTGGGTGGCTTTAGCAAACAATTTCTCTTTCTTATTTTTTAAGAAGTTAGCAGTCCCAGTTCAGGGCCTGGCTCTAGGCAGGTGCTCTCTGTCAGCTCTGAGGGAAACCCTTGTTTCACCTTCTCTAGAGTTCATCTCAGCATTTCTTGGAGAACTCCACCTGGTATCTTTCCCCCATCGAGCTTGCTTCTCTGAGCCTATGCTGCTCCTTTTATATCTCAAATGCAAGTAGGTTTAAGATATATCCTATGGTGATATGACCCTACTAACATAACAAAGAAAATCCAATTCCCAAATGGGATTATATCCATAGGGATTACTGTTATTGTTAGGTGCCATGGAATTAGTTCCAACTCACAGCAGTCCTATGCACTACAGAGTGAAACTCTGCCTGGTCCTGGACCATCCTCACAGTCGTTGCCATGCTGGAGCCTGTCATTGCAGCCTTTGTGTCAGTTCATCTCATTGAAGGTCTTCCTCTTTTTTGCTGACACTCTACAACAAGCTTGATGTCCTTCTCCAGGGACCGGTCCCTCCTGAAAACATCCAAAGTGCCTGCAACAAAGTCTCACTGTTGTCTCTTCTAAGGACCATCATGGCTGTACTTCGTCCAAGACAAATTTGTTCTTCCTTCTAACAGTCCATGGCATGTTCAGTAATCTTCACCAACACCGTAATTCAAATGCATAATTCTTCCTCCCTTCCTTATTCACTGCCCAGCTTTCGCATGCATACGAGGTGATTTAAAAATGCCACAGCTTGGGTATACCTTAGCCTTCCAAGTGACATCTTTGCTTTTAAACACTTTAAGGAGGCCTTCTACAGCAATTTTCCCAATGCAGTAGTACGTTGTTTGATTTCTTCATTGGCTGGTGGGAGCTCTTGGTGTAATGGTAGGCATTCTGGACTCCAGTTTCTTCTTTTTTTTTAATTGTGATTAAGTGAAAGTATACAGTCCAAATTAAACTGGCATGCCTGCCTATATGCAGCTCCTTCTGCTTCCCATGCCCAGTGACAGCACTCTCCTCTTTTGACTCTATATATGTCGTATCCTTTTAACAATCTCCTGTCCCCTGCTCTCCACACTGTCCTCTCCCTTCTGGTAAGAGGCCAGTAGGACAACATCCTATAAGTGGATAGAACCATAAAGTAGACACACATAAGTATGGTCACATTGTGTCTCCGAATCCAGTCCATTCCTGTCCGAAGAGTTTTGTAGTCGGGGCAGCAGTAGATCTAGGGGGCATGTTCCCAGGGGAACTCCCAGGCTGCTGGACCATCAACTGCAGTCTTTCAGTGGAGTTCTTGAGGTACATCCCTTGTTTTCTCACGTTGCCCCTGGGACTCAACATTGTGTGCCCCATCACAGCAGTCTTTGATGGTATCCAGTCACCATCTGGTTCTTCTGGTCACATGTTGATACAGTCACCCATTTACCTGGTGGATTCTGATTTCTTGACTGGTGCTTCCATCAGCATTGATTGTGAATCCAAGTAAAAGGAAATCCTTGACTTCACTCTTTTCTCCATTTATCGTGATATTGCTTGTTGGTCCAGCGGTAAGGACTTTTTTTATATTGAGGTGCAATTCATACTGAAGGCTGTTGTTGTTTTTTTCATCTTTATCAGTGCTTCAGGTTCTCTTCACTTACAGCCGAGCAAGGCTATATCATCTGCATATCACAGGTTCTTAATGAATCTTCCTCTAATTCTGATGCCATAGTTCAGCTTCTTGGATTATTCCCTCAGCCTATAGATTAAATAAGTACGGTGAAAGGACACAACTTAGTATCCTCTTGTTCTGTTCTAAAAGTTTAAGATCTATGTACAGATTCCTCACAGCACAATTAAGTGTTCTGGAGTTCCTGTTCTTTGCAATATCCATAATTTGTTATGACCCACACAGTCAGATGTCTTTGTGTAGTCAATACAACAAAGGTAAACATCTTTCTTGTGTTCTCTGCTTTCAGCCAAGATCCATTTGACATCAGCAATGATTTCTTTGGTTCCATGTCCTCTTCTGAATTTGGCTTGAATTTCTGGCAGTTCCGTGTCCTGTAGATGTACTGCTGCAGCCAATTTTGAATGATCTTAGCAAAACTTTGCTTGTGTGTGATATGAATGACAACGTTCAATATTCTCTGCATTTGTTTGTATTGCCTGTCTTTGGAATAGACACAAACATGGATCTCTTCCAGTTGATTGGCCAGGTAGCTGTCTTCCAAATTTCTTGATGTAGACAAGTAAGCACTTCTGGCACTGCATCTGTTTGTTGAAACGTCTTAAATGGTTTTATGTGAAATCCTGGAGCCAAGTTGTTCACCAATACCTTCTGTGCAACTTGGACTTCTTCCTTCAGTACCATCAGGCTTTGCTCATATGCTACCTCCTGAAATGGCTGAATATCAACCAATTGTTTTTGGTACAGTGACTCTGTATTCCTTCCATCTTCTTTTAATGCTTCCTAAGTCATTCAATATTTTCCCTGTAGTATCCTTCACCATTTCAACTCAGAGATTGAATTTTTTCTTCGGTTCTTTCAAATTGAGAAATGCCAGGCATGTTCTTCCCTTCTGGATTTCTAACTTCAAGTCTCTGTCATTTCATTATGGTCCTTCGTCTTCTCAAATTGCCCTTTGAAATCTGCTGTTCAGCTCTTTTACTTCATCATTTCTTCCATTTGCTTTAGCTACTTTGCATTCAAGAGCAAGTTTCAGAGTCTCTTCTGACACTACTCATCTGTCAGTTTGTCGTACCATGTAGCTTGCCTGTTGCTGTCATGCTGGAAGCTAAGTCCCCAGTATCAGTAGCTATAAGGGTTAGGATTCTAACAGTTACTTTTGAGGGACACAATTCAATCTGTAACAGGTTTCCAATGGCTATATTCTAGAAACCATTGTGTTAAACTGCCTTCCAAGCCCTTTAAAACTACTTAGTTCCACTTCTATAACTGGGAGCTGTGACTTCTAATGCAAGCTTGCTTCTAGGAACTCAGCATTATGATTAAGTGAAAATATACAACCCAAGTCAATTTTGCATGCCCACCTCTCTACAACTATGTCTGCTCTCCCTTCTCTATGACAAGCACACTCCTCCTTTTCACTCTTTACTTCTAGTACCTTTCACTCTTTAGTTCTAGTACCTTCCCAAAGAACACTTGTCCCCTCCTCTCCACCCTCTCCTCTGAAAAGAAACCCTTCTATAAATGTATAAAACCGTGAAGTATCCACACCACCTGCTGACTCTGTCCCCGAGTCCAGTCCATTCTGCTTGATGTGTTGACTGAGTCAAGGCATTCTTGATGGAGAAGCAGAGAGCATCTACTGGGCAGGTAGCATGCAGGTGGGTTTCTAGAACAGGTCCAACCTCGTTTACCATTCATCAAGCTATGTTCATTGGAGGCTGTGTGCTGGGTGCTATGCTGGGTCCTGCTGTCATGAAGCTGACATCCTAGCAGAAGGAAGGAGATGATAAACAAAGAAACAAACAAGAAAATGTTAGATGTGAATAGATTCTATGGTCTTTCCCGGTCAAGGACCAGGAGAAGTCTCTGAGGAAGTGACAGGATGGCAAGGAAGCATATCTGGGGAAAGTGTTCCAGTTAGAGGGACCAGCCAGTGCAAAGGCCCTGAGGTTAGAACTATAGAAAGAAACCATGGGGGCAGGAGTACAGTGAACAAGAAGGAACGGAACAAGGGAGGAACAGCAGGCAGCCATGGACAGACCCTCCAGCCGTGGAGCCCAGGCAGAGTGCAAATTTGACTCCAAGCACAGGGTGGCCTTAAGAGGGTAATCACATGTCTGATCAATGTGTTGGAAGAACTCTCTCCAGTTGCTGTGGGTTAGTGGGTTGTTATAAAGAGACAGAGTGGACTTGTGGAGGACTAGCTGGAAAGCTGTCACAGGGTCCAAGAGAGAAAGGATGGCAGTATGGACCAGCGAGGAAGCAGGGGGAATGGGAGAGGTTTGCAGTGATCTGTTCTGAGGAGGGGATTATAGAACCTGCTGATATGTTGGACCTGAAGTTGGGGCAAAGAAGAATCCATGGTGACTACAAGACTTCGGGCCTCAGAACTAAATGGCTGATGCTGCCATTTACTCAGAAGAGGAGATTGATGGGGGAACAGATTAGGGACATCAAAAGTTCCCTTGTGGCAAGATTGAGAGTAAGGTGCCTGTTAGATATCCAAGTAGAGATAGCAAGTAGGAGTGGACTCTATGGAGAGCCCCTGTGTGATGTAAGTCGTTAGTGTACTTGGCTGCTAACCATAAGGTTAGAGGTTCAAGTCCACCCAGAGGTGGCTGGGAGGAAACACTTGCGAATTTACTTCAGAAATCTCAGCTATTGACAACTTCATGAGCACAGTTCTACTGTGACACACCTGGAATGACCATGAGTTAGAATGGGCTTAAAGACAACTTTTTCTATGAGTCTGGAATCAGGTCAGGAGAAGTCAGGACATGAGACAGGAATTAGGGAGCCAAGGGTCAGGCTGTGGGGGGGTGACCCAGGAAGAGAAAAGAGGATCTAACACAAGCCCAGGGCACCCCAACATTTAGAAGTCAGTAGAGGAAGGAGAGGAGCAGGAGACTGGGAGAGGCTGGCCCATGGGGAGAAAGCTGTGTGCACAGTGTGGGTTCCATAAACAAAGAGGACAGGATGTTTCTGGAAGGAGGCTATGGTCTACAGGGTCCCCTGTCATGGATCTCTAAGCCGGGGAAGACACCTTGATGAGGCTCCTAGTCCATCCTGTTGATTAAAATAAGTGCCTTGTGTTTCGAATCAAATTCGATCAAGTTTTTGGTGACTTGAAGCAAGTTGGCAAACCCTTTCAGAGCCAACATCGTCTGCATTTTAGTAATTTTCATAGTATTTTTGGCAGTGGCAGAGATTCCAAGGCAGAGAGTCTTTTAATGGAGCACTGAAAAGTCGTTTTTAAAAATACCTTTTAGAAAGCTATTTAAATTCTCCCGTCTGTGGCAGAATTAATGTATAAACTTAGCACTTTAATTTGGTGCTTCTTTAAATGAAGAAGGTGGGAGACTTCTTCCTCCCAGGGTCTGGGTCTGATGGAGAGGTGGAGTTCTTGCTCTGAGTCACCAGTCTGGGCATATTCTAGAACCTCTGTGTAGGCTAGCACAGAGCTGGGCACATTCCAGCATGGTTGAAAGCACTTCACGTGATTCATTCAAGCAGTCTTCACAGCAGCTCTGTCAGGTGAAACTAGTAACAGAATTTTCCTCATTTAAGAGATGGGGAAACTGAGGTTCAGATGGACTAATAAGAAACTACCAAAAACACCAAGCCCACCTGCCATCAAGTCAATTCCGACTCATGGCAACCCTATAGGACAGAGTAGAACTATTTCATACAATCTCCAAGGAGTGCCTGGTGGATTCAAACTGCTGATGCTTTGGTTAGCAGCTGTAGCACTTAACCACTATGCCACCAGGGTTTCTAGGTAGGATTAGCCTCATTGTAGAGATAGGGAAATATGCCCGGGGTTACCAAACTGACAGGGATCAGAGCAGGGTCTCAGGCCCCCATCTGCTGGTGTGTGCTTTAGCGCTTTTACCTGCCCTGCCGAGCGCTCCTCCCCTGCTGGCAGCTCAGTTACCTGGCCCACTTTTCACACCTGCACTGCTGGGCATCCCAGGCCAGCCTACATGGACTCCCCAGGAAGCACTGCCATGCTCTCTGGGGTAGGGTAGGGTAGGAGCCTGATACACAGCTGGGTTTGTGCCCACTCCCAGGGACTGATGTACAGAGGAGTTAAAACTTCCACCAAACCAGCACCAAGTGGGTCTGTTAACATGCAGGGTCTCAGGCCCTCTGGGGTTCACAGGAGCTGATTCTTGGGGTGCTCCCCAGGTGATTCTGACACCCAGTAAAGTATAAGCTGTCCTGACACCCATCCCCCACCTCCCATTCCCCAATACAGTCTGTCACGGCAGTTTTCCACTCACAGAACCAGAGAATGCTGCTGCAGGAGGGTCCCAACAATCACTCCCCTGCACAGCTGCAGAAACTGAGGCCAGAGATGAGGACTTATGGACTCTTGCTGTGCTGAGCCAGAATCTAGGCCCTGGGCCCCTGTGGCGTGTTCTTTCCCTGATGACATCCCCTCCCCACACCAAGGCCATCCACTTCCCTGTCTCCAGTCAGCCTTTCAGGGAGTCAAAGTGTCTGTTCAAATGCATACAGGTAATCAGGGAAGAAGAGTGAGGGTTAGTGTCCAAGTGAAATTGCCAAAAGCCTCACTGCCTACCTGGCAGGTGCTAGGGACACTGTTGGTCTCTCTCTGCATCTTGGGGTCCCTGACCAACGGCAGCAAGCTGGGCAGACCAGCCTGTACCTACTCAGTCCCTCTCTGCACCCTCTGTCCTTGGAGATAGACAGACTTCAGCAAGGGGTTACTACAGTGGATAAGGAAGGCAGTCCCTGTAAATAGACACTGGGGGAGACGGATCTAAGCAATTGGTGCAGGTAGCATTAACATTCAGTATCTGGAGTGAAGGGAGAGGTGTCTGTCCTAGTCACCTCAATCCCACCCTAGATGAAGCCTAGGTCAGTGTGCCGCATCCTCAAGCCAAGGATGGAGGGTCTAGCTGTCTCAGATGCCCTGTATATAAATGGAGTAGGGTCCTAAGATGATGGTCCCATGCCCAGTGCTATCTGGACATTGGGAATAAAGAATTTCCCCTTGCAGATATAGTTAGACTTGAACAAACTCAGTGGCCCAGAATTTTTCATGGTCTCCGCAGCACCCCCGTGCCTCCTACCTGTAGGTCACCTTTCATCTATACCATGTCCCATCCATAGGTGCTCACAGCTCTGAGCACCCACCCTCTCCACCCACCCATGGGCATGCTGCACCCACACACTCTGCAGATGAGCAACGGGTGTGGGTTTCTCAGGGCCACGTGGCTCCCACACCGCTTGCCCTGACTTCCATTTCCTCCAAGGTCGAATCGGCCATCGCCTGCCAAGGACAGCCAGATCTGTCAAGCCCCACACCACTTGCTTTTCTTGGCTCTCCGGGTTCTGGGAACGTCGTTAGGGCAGTGAGGAGTAGTCCATGGCTGGAGAATCATGAAAGAAATTCGACAAAGCAGTTCCTTAGATGTCACTTCCCCCAAGCTCCACCTCATCTCTATCTGTGAGAGACTAGCCAGTGACAGCACTCAGCAACTCCCAGCAGGAGAACTAACCCCCAAAGGCTACAATTTCTAAAGGCCCCAGAATACCCCATCACGTCATAAGGACCTCTGAACTCAGCTCTGCCTGAGAGATGTGGGGGCCTGGCCTGGTCCCCTGTATCAGTCTCTCAACCTTCTCTCCCTTTGGAGCCCTCAGCATCCAGCCGTGCCGACACCTGCATCCTCTGTTGCCGCAAGAGTCTGGTGTGCTTTCTCACGCTACCACTCATCTGCTCCCCAGGCTTCCAAAACCAGCAGCACAAGAACTTGTCACATGGACAAGGGACTTAGACAAAGCTCAAGGTTCCCACCTGCTAACAATGCTCAACCTTGGACAGGTTATATTTGGACTCTCTGAGCTGCCATTTTCCCTGCTTCAGACTGGCAGCACTGTCCATCAACAGATGGACAGGATGAATATAATACAGCCCATCCATATGACAGAATACAAAGACTGCCGATTAAGTTTGTGAACTCATCCTGGAAAACCAGCTACACACTTTATTGCTGAATATCACTACAGTCACCTTTAAAGTACTCCCATCAGGAAGCTATGCAGTGATGCTGGGGACTAGTTCATCCTTCAAAGCAATTTTGGAACTCTTTTTCTGGAATGGCCATCAGAGCTGTCATTATATTACCTTTGATGTTCTGAATATCATCAAAATATCTTCCTTTCAATATTTCCTTTATCTTCAGGTAAAGAAGTCATTGGGGTCCAGATAAGGTGGGCAGGGAGGATATTCCAGTACAGTTATTTGTTTACTGGCTAAAAATTCTCTCACAGACAACTATACAATTAAGTTTGCGAACTTGCCACCCTTCCATTGTGTTCTATGGCCATTTTAGGAAGAGTTCCAAAATTGCTTTGAAGGGTGGTCTAGGCACTGGCATCAGTGTATAGCTTCCCAAGGGGAGTACTTCAAAGGTGACCATAGTGATATTCAGCAAAGAAATGTGAAGCACTTAGAACAATTAAGTTCACGGATTAATTGTGGGGCCTCGTATTACTCATCCATAAAAATAAATGAAGTCCTGATACATGTTACAACATGTATAAACCTTGAAAACATGATGCTGAGAGAAATAAGTCAGTCACAAAGGGACGCATATTGTATGATCCTACTTCTGTGAAAATCCTAGACTCTAAATGCACAGAGACAGAACATAGATTAGAGGTGGGAGGGGAAATGAGACGTAACCGTGTAAGGGGTAATGAGCTTCTGTCTGGAGTGATGAAGTTTTGGAAATAGATAAAGGTGATGGTTGCATGTGATAAACCGTGATTCACATCACTGAATGTACACTTAAAATGATAAAAATAGCAAATTTTACATTATACATATTTTACTTCAATTTAAGAAAAGGGAGAGCAATGATAGCCTCTGCCCCTAGTGTTGGTGTGAGAACGAGATGAAATCACACATGCGGTTGGCTTAGCTTGGTGTCTGGCCCGGGACAAATGCTCAAAGACCAGTGGGGAGTGCCATGAGCTTGTCTTATTGTTGACTGGACGACTGGTTGGTGGCTGTTGGCCCAAAGCCTGCTCAGAAGGAAAGAGGGAGCCTGGCCCTGAGCTGGGCTGCCCCTGAGTGTCTGATGGGGTCAGTGCATGGTTCCTGGTTAGGGAGGAATGGCCTAATTCCCTTAGCCCTCCTCTGCCAGCACCGTCAACTCTGAGTGTGGTGGTTCCAGTCCCTGTATAGGCAGCTCTCTCCCACTCCTGAACTCCCATCTTCAGGATAGCTTGCTGGCATTCTTCAGGAAAAGGCAGACACCACATTAGAAGTCCTGTGCCCTCTGAGTCACATGACCCCGGCAAGACTCCAAGGCAGAGAATAAGGAGGTTTCACTGGTTGGTCTGAGGAGGAAAGGGTTAGCAGGGTCAGTGGAGGCATTGGACAGCCCCATAAGCCCTAGTTCTGAAGTAAATGCCCTCCAGGTCCTGGCACCCAGCCCCTTCTTGCCAGACTAGGGCCAACAAGTGCCTCTGTGCAAACTTTACCAGTTACAATGGAGATAACACCAACTCATGGCACTCTCATACGCGTCAGAGTAGAATTGTGTTCCATACAGTTTTTAATAGCTGATTGTTTTCTTCTGAGGTATCTCTGGGTGGACTTGAACTTATAACCTTTCAGTTAGCAGGCAAGCATCTTAACAGTGTGTACCATCGAGGGGCTCCTACAGAGCATTTAAAAAACATATGGCTGTCCGGGAGATTCTGACTCATAGCAACTCTTCAGGAGAGAGCAGAACTGGCCCATAAGGTTTCCAAGGAGCAGCTAGTAGATTTGAACTGTCAGTCTTTTGGTTAGCACCCAATACTTAACCACTATGACATCAGGATGGAGCCCTTAGGAAGCAGAAAAAGGAGTGCCAGAGGTGGAAGGCCAATGGCAACTGGAAACTCTCCAGGCAAGTAAGTGGAGAAGGGCCAGGGCCCTACCAACTGCCACCCTAGACAGGACACAGACCAGGAAATGACTCCTTTAAGATGGGACTTGTATGCCTGAGTTGAGCAAGACTTCCACAGTAGAGGCTCAGATCAGTTCTTTCACTTGTGTGTTTTCTTGAGGCTCAGCATGATGAAAAGTGGTCTATGTCTATAGCTGATAAGTTACTAGAAACCTGCTAACTGCATTCATTTTATTTTCTTGAACAATTACTGCCAGCCTGCCTTATATTCAGAGGCTGGGATTCTAAATGGCCAAAAGAACTTCCCAACTGAGTCCACCAGGAACATGTTTACAATGCTCTTTGGTGCACTGGAAAACACCAGACACAATCTATGAGGGAGGTAGGAGGCAAGGGCTTTGTGTCAATGGCACAAACACTTCCTCCTCTCCAGGCAACCAGAATGAGGGA
Source organism: Heterohyrax brucei (assembly GCA_028571685.1). Classification (NCBI taxonomy): domain Eukaryota; kingdom Metazoa; phylum Chordata; class Mammalia; order Hyracoidea; family Procaviidae; genus Heterohyrax; species Heterohyrax brucei. The sequence goes on from CM053140.1 coordinate 36,700,356, forward strand.
GGCAGTTCCCAGTCTCTATTCCCAACCCCCAGCAGACAGTGCACTGCCAGGCTCTTTTAAGCTGAAGAACCATCCCTGTCCTCACACTGGCCTGCCAAAGCTGGAGTGTGAGGATTGTGTCCTAAACAGACAATGACCACTGTAATTCTGGATCCTGAGCTGGAGGGGACTGTATTCAGACCAGAAACCATCTAAACAAGTTTGATCTGGGTGAAGAAGGGTGTGGCATCTTTGAGATAGCTGGAGAAGAAGAGCTGGAAATGCTGAGCTACGGAAGCCTTGGGTTCCATTTTTCATTCTTCTAATGTACCACTCAGGTCATAGTGTAATTCTGGTTATTTGTTGGCCTTGGCAGTAAAAATGTAAGTTTGTCAAGGCCAGAGTCTGTGTCTTTCAATCCCCAGAGTAATACTAACATATAGCAGGTCCTCAGTACACATTAAACAGAAGAAAGAATAGATGTGTGAGCTGATGGATGGGTGGGTGGGTAGATGGTAGATGGAGGTGAGTGGGTGGGTAGATGGTTGGGTAGATGAATGGATGGATGAGTAGATAGATTCATGGATGGAAGAGTCAGTGGGTAGATGTGTGGATGGATATGTAAATCGATGGATGGCAGAGGGATAGGTAGCTGGAAAATATGTGGGAGGGTGGCTTGATGAATAGGTGGGCAGGTGTATGAATAGTTAAATGCACCGATGGCTGTGAGGGTGAGTGGTTAGATGTGCAGGTGAATGGGTGAATGGATAGGAGAATGAGTAGATAGATAAGTGGGTAGGTTTATGGATAGATAAGTGGATAGGTGGATAACTGGATAAATGAATGGATGAGTGGATGAGAAGGTAGATAGATGAGATGAGTAGACAGGTGGGTGGACATGGATGAGTGAATAGAGGGGTAGATGAGTGAGCGGATGGGTGGGAGGATATTATATGGATAAATTAATGCTTGCATGGATTAGAGGTGAGTAGGTGGGTGGATGAGTGGGTGGACGGGGATGGGTGGATGGGTGGATGGGTGGATGAATGTGTGAACATATGAGTGACATGAAATCTAGCTTTAAATCTTTAAAGGGCCATCACATCCTAAAGAATGAGTTCTGTTCTCTGCAGATCCCAAAGACAAATCCTGGTAGATCTTCTAGGGAAGCAAATTGGACTTGGGTTAATAAAGATCTTTTCTTTGAGCAAATTAGCTTTTGCTGGAAGAGAAGGAGAGGCGAGGGAGCAAGGCCCCTGTCCCTGGAGGTTCAAGAGGGGGAATCTGTCAGGTGAGGTCAATGTCCTTGCATTGGCAGGAGGTGGGCTGGGTGACCCCAGAGGGCCTTTCAAGTTCTGAGCAGCCATGATTCCCATGGAATCCTTGTCCTCAGTGGGACAATTTCTCCTGAGCCAGGCCTTGGCCCCTGAAGGGCCTTCATACTCTGTCTTTGTGCTACTGATCCCTGGCTGGGGGCAGGCTCCCTTGCCTACAGACCCCAGCCCTCCTGCCACCTCTGCGTGATCTCTCCTGCAAGCAGCTCCTCCACTGCTGCACCTGATGCTCACCTGCACAAGCCAACCCCAGTGAAGAAGAGGTTAACCATAGAACAGGAAACAAGAAAATACCCTGCAGGGACAGGATGAATAGAGCCAATCAGAGCCTCCTGGGCCTGGCTCCCAGGGGTACCCAGTACCGGTGGGGCCCACTTCTAGGGACAGTGGTATGTCTCTAGCACCCAGGTCCTTTACTAAAAGCCAGAGCCCAAAGGAGCAGAAGAAAGGCTGAGAGAGAAGCTGGGCCCAGGACTGGAGGGCACACTGGCTGGTTCCCCACAGGGCAGGGGAACAGGGCTCACTGTGAAGCTGGTGGCAGGGACAGCCAGTAAGACCCCCTTTGGCCTACATCCGTCCCCTGAGAATCTCTTACTCTTTAGAAAATCTAATTGCTTGTAGCTTCTACTCTGGCCACCAATTTGATCAAAGCCCAGGGACACAGCAGAGGTTCACCTGTTCTGCTTAAATAATGCAGGCAGCGAGGCTATTGGCAACCTGTCAATGGCTAGAAAACGGCTTTGATGCAGGTAGAAGCACGGGACGGCCTCCGGAGCCCGGATGGCCCCAAGTCCAGCCAGATGAACCGAAGGTCTCCAAGGAGAGCCCAGGCCCTCGGTGTGGTCTGGGGGTGGAGAAAGCGGGCAAATGCACAGGTGGGAGCGTGACCCTCCGTGGCCCCTTCCGGAAAGATCTTGTGTTGGGAAGTTCTCTCTGAGCCAGCTGGGGCGGGCATTGTTTGACTAAGAAGCTGTGTGTAGTCGAGGGGAGGCCTGCTGAGGAGCCTGGCCCCTGAGGGACTGAAAGGGAGCCCGAGGCTGAGTCACCACCTGTTAGAGGACAGGGCACCACTCCCCACTGGGGCATGCCAGCCCCTCCCCCAGCACCGGCCTTCATAGCTGGACAGAAGGACTTTGTGACATGTCTGCTTCTATTTGCTCTTCTCTAAGCTGGGGCTGGTTTTTTTTCCTCTTTTTTTGAATGTTTAAAATTCCCCACAGCGTGGCAGGTCCCCGGCTGCCAGGTCACCCCATCACACTCTGTCATCAGACATCATGTTTACCCGTCAGACGCTGTTTTCCTGACACTCAACACTCAAAATAATGATCACGGAGGAGCACCTTCGTGAATGATTCATGAGGCTCTGCTCGACTTTGGGTGTTAACAGCAAATCAAAGCCCCCATGCTGGGTGCAGGGCCAGCAGGGGCGTGCGCCTGCCCTTGGCCTCCAGCCAAGCTCCTCACCCCAGCAGCCCTGTAGGGCTGAGCCTGCTGCCACCAGGCCCCAGCACAAACAGGAGGGGAGCAGGGTTCCTGGAGCTGGGCCCAGGGCCAGACCCCAATTGTCTGGGGATGTCAGAGCTCTGGAGAGAAATACACGGATTCCCAGCCACAGCTTCCATACCAGCAAGCTGTGTGACCTTGAGGAGTTCGTTTTGCTGCATCTCTGATCCTCCATTTCCTCAGCTGTAAAAGCCAGGTGGGACTCCCTCTGCTGCAGGGCAGTTGTGAACATGAGAGAACACGTCTGTAGGTCAGATTTCTGGCATGGTCAGAATATGATAAAACCAAAAACCCAAGCAGTTGCCTTTGAGTCCACTGCCTCTCCTGGTGACCCCACGTGTGTCAGAGTAGAAGGATGTTCCACAGTTTTCAATGGCTGACTTTTCAAAAGCAGATCACCAGGTCTTTCTTTCAAGGCACTTCTGGGCACACTCAAACCACTAACCTTTCAGTTAGTAGCTGAGCACTTAACCATTTGTGCCACCCATGGACTCCATCAAAATACAATAGCTCTTCTTAGATTTGCTGTAACCATCTCCCCTCTCACCAGCCTTCATTTTCTCATCTGCCAAAGGGAAGAGATGAACTAGATGGTCTTGATGTCTCCAGCTCACTGAAATATGGTACAATCCTGTGCCACTCAAACCGACAGCAACCTTAGGCAGAAGCAGAGTGGCCCCTGCTCTCAGTGGCATTCCTTGACAAAGTTGGAATGGGAGAATCGGACCAAGCCCCTGCCTTCCCAAAGTGCACAGCCCACAGAGGGGCACATGAACGCATGTGTGTGCACATGTACACACATATGCTTGTGCATGCGCACACGCACACACAGGAGGACTTCTCAAATACACACATAGCTAGTCCAGTGAATAAAGATCTTAAAGTCGGGGACTGGACCCAGAAGGAAGCAGTCCAAGTTGTAGGTCCAGTTCTTTCCCCCGTTCACCACTAGCCTTTGCCTCCAGAGTCCATGCTGCTGGCAGAGGAGAGCTAAGGACACCAGGCTGTTCCACCCCCACTAGGAAACCCATGCTCTGACCCCCATCAGACATCCAGGGGCTGCTGCCTGGAGGAAAAGTGCATCTGCTTGATCACCACTAGGTACTCCCCTTATGTGTACACAGAGTCCCTGGGTGGTGCAAAGGATCAGCACGGTCAGCAGCTAGCCAAAAGTTTGGGGTTCGAGGCCACCCAGAGGTACCTTGGAAGAAAAGCCTGGTGATCCACTTCCAACAAATCCTTCACCCTGTGGAGCACAGCTCTGCTCTGACAGAGGTGGGGTTGTCATGAGTCGGAACTGACTCTACATCAGCTGGCTCGGGGTTTGAGAGTGTGTACATGGTGCTGGCATCAAATCCCTGCTTCATCAATAGTGATCAGATAAGTGGACTTTATCACTATGTTCTGGGTACTGGTGAAACAACGATGACCAGAACAAGTGGTACCCATCAGCCAACCTGGCCTTAGTTTCTCCTCTGTTTATTTAGGGCAGTAGCTGGAGGATTAGATCCCCTGGCAACGCAAAAGTTCAAATTCCAGGAGGGAAGCTCTTCTGCCAGTCAGAAGTGATGAAGTGATGAAGTTCCTTCGTAAGGAACCCAATAGCATTACAAGAGCAGGGCTCAGGCAGAAGGGCTAGTCCATGACCCTGACCCCAGGGAGCCCCAGGCCTGTGTGCCTCAGAGCCTGCTGACGATCCCTTAGGATTCAGCACCAGCGAGAGGAGCTATGGCTTTGCTTTTCTCCCTGAATGGCCTGTGAGCCCAACCTGGGCAAAGATGGCCCAGTGTAGGGAATTGGACAGCATGGAAGATGGCAGGTGTTCAAGGTCCACAGGTGGCAGTGAGGCTAAGTGTCTGAGACTGAGGCCAGGATGAGACTCCCAGATGTACCCGTTATGAACTACATGATCCTGGGCAGATCCTGGGCAGACCCTCTATTTCCTCATCTGTAAAATGGGGATCATCAGATGCCAACCTCAGAGAACTGAGAGGAGTCCATGAGGGCCCTGAAGGAGGGTTCCATGCCCATAGTGTGGGCTTAGTAAATGCTGTTAGACCAGAGCCAGGGGCCAGGGTCAGCACTCAAAGCCTGGGAAGTGTCAATCCTGTCTTTATTTAAAATTTTGATATTTTGTTCATCACAAATATTTCACAGTACTTTTGAATTTTTAGAATATCACATCAAAAGATTATTTTTCTTGATCACTGGGTATCTTAGTCATCTAGTGCTGCTTTAACAGAAATATCACAAGTGGTTGACTTTAACAAAGAGACATTTAGTCTCACAGTCTAGGAGATTAGAAGTACAAATTCAGGGCACCGCTCCAGGGAAAGGCTTTCTCTCTCTGTCGGCTCTGGAGGAAGGACCTTGTCATCAGTCTCGCCTGGTTGAGAAGCTTCTCTGCACAGGGACCCTGGGTCCAAAGGACATGCTCTGCTCCTAGCACTGCTTTCTTGATGGTATGAAGTCTCCCTTTCTTTCTGTTCACTTCTCTCTTTTATTTCTCAAAAGAGATTGGCTTAAAATACAACCTAATCTTGTGGGTTAAGTCCTGTTTCATTAACATGATTGCTGCTAATCCTATCTCATCAATATAGAGACAGAATTTACAATACACAGGAAAATCACATCAGATGACAAAATCGTGGACAATCACACACTGGGGCCTGGGGCCTGGCCAGATTGATTCACGTATTTTGGGGGGATGCAACTCAATACATGACACTAGAGTTTGGGTGCCCCCTTGAATCTTGCGCTCAAGGTGAGTGCCTCAGCTGCCTTACCCAGGTGCTGACCCTAGCTGAGGAGTCTAGGCCAAGGGGTCCAAGCCCACGAGTGGCACAGGGCTGATCTCATTGCTGAGACCATCTCCTGGAGAAGGTGTCGCTATGGTCCAGGGGCCCTAGCCCAACCAGGGTGAGCATGAGAGAGCAGGAAAAAGACTGTGCCTCATGTGGGGTAAGCCCTGAGAGGTCCCAGGGGTTCTGGGTGGCACACCACAGGGGAACAATCCACTGCTCACAGAATCTGTGAAGAGCTGTGGGTCACCTGTCCAACGTCTCTCCTTACAGCCCACGCTCGATGGACCTGTGTCCTGCTCCTCTCATGTTCTGAGGCCAGGCCGCCCTCGCCCTCCTCCCTGTCCCAGTCCTAGCCCCAGTGCCCCAACTTGCTTTGTCCCCACCTGGGAAGGGGCAAGGGAATGGACATAGCGAGGGATACCCTGCCTGGACACAACTGTCCTCACATTCCTGGAGACTTCAGACCACGCAAGGCTGGATGGACTTGAGCAAGGGCCCTTGGAGCTGTAGCGCCCTCTGGGGGTTACTATGGCACATCAAAGGAAAGGCTCGGAGGCAGTAGGCAACGGTAAAGGTGTCCTGGGGGAACCGTGATAGCAAAGCACTAGGCCCTAGCTCCTCCTTCAAGAGATGCTTTCTCCTTAGGGACAGCCTCCTCTACCCTGTGAGTGGCTCCTCTCCCTAACAAAGTGCCGAAGATCTTCATTTATTGTCCCCTGTTTCTGTCTTGTCCTCCGTTATACGTGCATTTCCTGAAGTCTGGGCACATACCTTGAAAGTCATTATATCCCTCTCCCCGGCACCCAGCAGGAACCCAGCCAGACCCACAATCCACAGATTAAAGGACCCAGGACAGAGGGAGCACAAAGACAGCAGACATTTGCATCCACTTGGTGGGAAATCCAGGGCTGGCAGTAGGCACTGGCCCCCGACCACACAGGAGCTCTTTCTCTTTGGACTAGGGCAAAGTCACAAAGTCCTTCCTGGCTACCTGCTGACTTGTGTCCTTTATCTCTTCAATTATCAAGATCTACTGTGTGCTTGGTGCTGTGCTGGATGGACATACAGGGTCAAAGGCCTCATGGGGGTCAAACAAGTAGGGAAGAGAGTCCCAGGTAGTGGGCTTGTGCTTGATCATTCCAGACTGGTAAAGCACACACTGGGCACACTTCCTAGCCTGGGGGACCCCACAGGCTTCCCAGAGGTGGTCAAGACTTAAAGCTAAAAGACCTGTCAGTGGCTAGGCCGTCAAGGACAGGAAGTACAAAGGTGGGAGGCAGCAGGTGGCTCTTTCAGGGCATATGGCAGCATAGATGGCAGGTTCTGTGCCCCAAAGGAGGTGGCGACAATTGGGAACAAGTTAAGTAGAACAAGACTTCAGCCTCATTGTCAAGCAGAAGAGGGGAGCCATGATACAGGAAAGTGTATGGTCCAGTCCCAGATGAATCATACCCACAACAGAGGCTCTCAGACACAGGAGTATGACAGTGTGACCAAGGAAGCCTTTACACAGGGTGAGCCTAGAACCGGACCCCTGAGAGTGGGTGGTCAGAGAAGGGATGTTAGTGGGAAAAACCACAATGTGAGCAAAGTTTCAAGATCTGTAATGAACTCCGCTGCTAACCAGGTTACAGGCTTGAGTCTACTTACAGGTGCCTCAAAAGAAAGGCCTGGTAGTCTACTTATGAAAAAGCAACCACTGAAAACCTTATAGAACACAATTCTGCTCTGAGACACATAGGGCCACTGTGAGTTGGATTGACTCAACAGTTTGGCTGGAGCAGATGAGTAGGGTAGGATCACAGGGGTGGGAGAGGGAGGATCCTTGTCCCCTGACCCCCATCCTATCACAGCTCTGATGCAGAAACCCCCTCATAGTAGCCTGAGCCTTTCTTTACTGTCTCCTCTGCCTTCTCCTGCTTGCATAAACAAGACTCCAAAGACAAACAGGGAGACATAAAAAGAAGCAAAGATGAAGATTCATGGATGCCAGAACCAACTCTATTCAGGAAAATTGAAATATTTTGTACGTAATGACAATCAAGTCACTGTGCGACCTTCCTGGAATAACTTCCCAGATATATGACAGTGACAACAGCCTTCCCATGAGCGCTGACACTCTGAAGGCTCCCCAAAGCCACCACTTAAAAAATGTCTTCCTTGTTATTAACATTCCTCACTTCAGGATGTTTATGGCTCGTCACTGATATCAACAGACACAAATTTCAAGAACCTATAAATGACACCACCCCTAGAGACAGCCTGGAACAACAGTCTGCCTTCAGCCTGCTCAGTCACAGCTAGTCCACAGGCATCAAATCAGGCTTATCTGATGGGTACTGAGCGTCACCCCCTGAGCCTCGCATCTCCCTCACTCACCTTGAACCCTGAGAGCCTGGGCTTCATCTGCATCCGCTTTACTGGTCCCTGTCAGGAGCTTAGGATACTGGTGGAGGAATGCAGAGGGTACCCTCACTCAGGTACAAGGCTGTAAGCCAGGGCAGTTGTTCTGTTTCCTGGCTGCTGCTGTCTTTCTGCCACATAGCCACACTCTGTACACCTGCCAAGAGTCAGACCCTCTTCCTCATTCTTTCCTTAATTCGTCCATCTAACAACATGTTTACTGAAGTGATTAAAGTGTTGTTATCTGTGGTCAAGTGGCATGGATGGTTCCAGGCAGAGGGTTAGCAGCCTACAGAAGGCAAAGACCCTGGCCTCTGGTAGAAAAGCCAAAGCCAGCCTCATAACCCTACCCAAGTCCTCCCTCTGTGTCTTAGATTCTTAGTGCTACCATAACAAAATACCACTAAACGAGTGGCTTTAAATATCAGAAATTTCTTGTCTCACAGTGGAGGAGACTGGCAGTCCAAATCTGACTGACCTATGCCAGTTCCTTCAGGGACTTTGAGAGAGGAGTTGCCTGCCCATGCCTCTCTCCTAGAGTCTGACAGCTGCTGACAGTCCTTTTTACCCTTTGCTGACTGTAAATGCATCTTCATGTGGCATCTTCTCCCCATGTGACTCTGGTTCTGTGTTCCCCCTCTAGAAGACATCACTCAGAAGGGATTAGGACCCACCCTCCTCCAGTATAACATTACTAACTGATAACAAAACAAACAAAAACTCAACTTCCAAATAAGGTCACATTCACAGGTCCAGGAGTCAGAACTTCAGCACATCTTTTGGGGGAACACAATTCAATCCCTAACTGTCTGACTGATGCTGAAAACCACCAAAAGATGAACAGGAGGTACATGGTGTAGTGATGAGAAGTTGAGGCTTTGGGGCAGGCTGCCTGAGTGTGCTTCTCAACCATATTACTGGTCAGCTACACCCTTCGGAACATCAGTTTTCTAGGCTCCAAAGTAGGACCAAAAATGTTTTCAGAGTTGTTAGGAGCATCAGATGAAGTAACACATATCGGGAGTAGAGCACACCTTTTGTCACAAAGCATATGCTCAGTAGATGAAGATTACTGCTGATTTTGGAGTCCCTAAGTAGTGTAAATGGTTAACACACTCAGCAGATAACCAAAAGATTGGAAGTTTCCCCGGGGCAGGGGTCTGGGAACCATGGTTTCGGGGGACATCTATGTCAGTTGGCATAACAAAGTTTATTACAAAAATGTTCTGCATTCCACTTTGATGAGTTGCATCTGGAGTCTTTAAAAGCTAGCAAGCAGCCATCTAAGAAGCATCAATTGGTCCCAACCCATCTGGAGCAAAGGAGAGTGAAAATCAAAGACATAAGGACGTTATGAGTCCAAGAGACATAAAGGGCCACATAAACCAAAAACTGCATCAACATAAGACCAGAAGAACTAGATGGTGTCCAGCTACCGCCAATGACAGCCCTCACAGGAAACTCAACATAGAGTCCCTGATGGAGCGAGAGAAATGTGGGGTGCAGAACTCAAACTCTGGTAAAAAGACCAGACTTTATGGTCTGACAAACTGGAGAGTTCATGAAAGACAAAGCCCCCAGACTTTTTGTTAGCTCAGAAATTCAACCATTCCTGAAGCCAGCTCCCCAGACAAAGACTGAGATGGTCTGTAAGACATAAAATGATGCTAGTGAAGAGTGGGCTTCTTAGCTTAAATAGACACAGGAAACTAACTGGGAAGCTCCTGTCCAGAGGTGAGATCAGCGGGCAGAGGGGGACAGGAGCTGGCTAAGTGGACATAGGAAATGTAAAGTGGAAAGGAGGAATACACTGTCACAGTGTAGGGAAAGCAGCTAGTTACATAGCAATGCACATGTAAGTTTTTGTATAAGAAACTGACTCAGATTGCAAACTTCCACTTAAAACATAATTTTTTTAAAAAAGAGAGAAAATTGAAGAGAAAGACTGGAGGCTTCCATCCGAGCTGTGCCTTGGAAGAAAGAACTGGCAACCTATTTCTGAAACATTAACCACTGAAAACCCTGTGGAGTCCAATTCTACTCTGACACAAAGGGATTTACCACAAGTTGAAGTGACCCAGGGGCAACTGGTCTGATGGTTACCTGGGGAATGCTTTCCTTTTTATTTAGACTATAATGCCCCTAGAAAGGCAGAATCCCCAATGTGGGGTTTGTGCAACAACTTGGTTTCAGGAAGCTGTATTTGATAGGAGAAGAGATGAAAGCTGACTTAGGGGACATGGCAGAGGTACTGGAAGAAGGAGACCTGCAAAATGGGATGGCTGGCATTGCCACACCCCCACCTCAGCCAGCCCTACCCAACTTTGCCCCCATGGAATGACCCCAAGCCAATCATTTTTCCTCTCTAAGCCTCAGTTTCTCCATCTGCCAAGCAGACCTCTTCAATCCCTCTCTTCCTACCCAGCACCTGCGATAGCTATTTGTTGAACATTTTGAACAGGGTTGCTGTGAAAACCTAACGAGATAATGAATGTGAGAGGGCTTTGAAAATACCCAGTGTTTTGTAAATGTAAAAGATTATTATTCCCATTTACCACCCTTTTAAAAAGATGTTTTCCCTCCATTCAGCCAAATTTAACTTGGATGATGAAGAACCCAGCCTGGGCTTCCCCAGCTATAATTTTCCTGCTTCCTAGTGCCTCTGAATATTAAAGCACAAAGGCTCACATTGCTGAGAGAAACCAAAACAGCAGCATATTAGAGACGCGATTGCACAAACGGAATTCAAAGTGATATTTCAAGCAGGGCGTTCTGTTTATATAAACCTTGAGAGCACTCGATGAATGTTAGCAGAACTTTGAAATTAAAATCGCTCCTTTTCTCATATGCTTCTCACTGCTACTATGCTTGTGTCTTAGGGTAGTCATGGAGGTTAGAAACCACTTGGGATTGACTTCAGAGTCTTAGAAATGCTCAGAGATGTGGCAGTGGCAGGGATGTGTTATGAATGGCTTGGGTCAGCCTAGGCCTGCAGGGCGAAGGACAAGTGAATTAAAAGAGACAGCAGCTGTGAGAGCTGTCCAGAGTGCTGAAAAGAAAGGCGAGGCTGGGCCATGACTGGAGGGCGTTTGGAGATGGATCCTTCTGCAGTGGCAGAAGGAAATGCCGTACTCCCATTGCCCCCTAGAATCCTGGAAGAGAGAGAGGGGGCCCTGGGGAAGCCAATTCCCCTGCCTGAGCTGATGGGAGTGCAACACCAGCGGGCTGAGGGAGAAGTGCAAAGAGGAGGGGAGACAGGCCACCAGAGTGACAGCTCCAGTAGAAATGAGAAGAGAGCAGTGAGTGCAGAAGCAGAAGGAACTGGGAAATAAAGTAATAAAATAGGGAGATACACTCAGTGACAGCAGGGAGATAAATGGAGCAAGTTATACCAAGGGCTCGTTTTTGTGCAAATATTTGGGGCTCTATAAAATAAGGCTGTTTATTATAAATCTGTCTCCTGAATAAGTCTTGCCATCCCACAGGTGTCACCTGCAGTGAAGTTTTTCCTCTAAGACATGTAGTGTTGGGCTCTCGAGGAAAAGCATGGCTGTGCTGGCTCTTTCTGTTTATAAATAGAACTTCCCACCAGGAAAGTATGGATGTTTGAGCTCAGAGAAGAAGACAGGTACAAGGCCAAGGGCCTCCTCTGAGCTCAGCTGGGGGCTACTCTGATGACTTTGATCTTTGCTTCCAACCAAGAGGCTTCTGGGGCTACTGCATGTCCTGGAATCAAGGGGACCAAGATGCACAGATCATAAAGGATCTGCCCTTGGCCCCAAATTCTCTTGAGTCTGTCATCAAGTATCAAGATGATTCCTCTGCTAGGGTTCCCCTCCCCACTTCCAGTGAGAGATGAGATGATGGAGTGCAAAACTGTGGCAGCAAAGAGCCAAGTGAGATGGGAGAAAAACTGCTTCGGGCACTTGTCAAGCACTTCTCTGCAGGCTTTTGGAAGTATAGACATTTTTGTGCCTGAAAATGGCTCAAGACAGTCCTTTCTGGAATCAAGAGAAGGGCTGCAAGGCTTGTGGAGCTTGGGGAAATTACTGGGAAGATTTAAGTTCTCTGCCCTTAGGTTCTCAGGCCAGCATGTCAGCAAAGCAGAAAGGCCTTGAAGCTAGCCAGCTGCTCATGCCTTGCAATGGTGCATTGCCCTGCAGACCAGGGAGCTCACAATCCTGGCATGGCTGAAGTCAGCATTCACTATACCCCCTTTGCTGGGACCCCTTTTCCCAGCCTTTGGATGTATGAAAGGCCCACAAGCCTTGGTCCCCCTTGGCGCACTCTGATCCTGAAACTTGCTGTATCAAGATACCCAAAAGAGGACAGACACACAGGGGTGGGTTATGCCCCACTGTAGTACCCACCTTGAAGATTTTGGTTATCCTTCACCCACACACACACAGCCTAAGGCCCTATTTCCAGAAGACCTCTGGGATTTCTGTTCCCTGGAGGAATTTGCTGTCAGGTCCAAAGTCTTCTTGATTGTGAAACTGATCAAAGAAGGAGAAGTCAGGAGTCTCAACTATTCAGGGGAATTAGGGTTCATACATCCAGCGGGCTACACATTGCTCTGAGCTCAAGTCCTAGCATCTCTAATGTAATCTGTGACCAGAAACAGGTTCCCTACCCTCTCTGAGCCCATTTGCTCAGCTCTAAAGTAAGGTTGATGACGACAACAGCAAATAATGGAGTTCTTGTTGATCTTGTTGTTAGCTACCATCAAGTCAGCCTGTAACTCCTGGCAACGCCCTGCACAATAAATCAAAATGCTGTCCCATCCTACCCCATAAGTGGTTGTGGATCAGACTGTTGTATTCCATGGAGTTCTGCAGGGGGACTGATTTTCAGAAGTAGATCCCCAGCTCTCCCTAGCCCATCTTTGTCTGGAAGCTCTGCTGAAACCTGCTTAGCATCATAGAAATACACAAGCCCCCACTGATAGATGGGTGGTGATTGCACATATGCTGCATCGGCTATGAATTGAACTAAGTATCCCAACAGAAAGCAAGAATTCTACTGATGAACTGCCACCACTGCTGATAGAGTTCTTGTTGTATGTTTTTGAGTCAGTTCTGACTCGTAGTGACACTAGAGGACAGAGCAGAACTGCCCTATAGAGTTTCCTAGGCTTAATCTTTACAGGAACAGGTCATCAAGTCTTCCTTCTCACAGATCACCTGATAGTTTCAAACCACCAACTTTTGGTTAGCAGCCCAGTACTTAATGATTGTGCCACCAGGGCTCCTTGAGAGGACTTTTAGGGAAATTCAAAGCAGAGATCCACATGAAGCCCACAGCCCAGGGTCTAGCAGAGTGGGTCTTTGAGAATAGTAAGCTTTTATTAGCACTAATGGAATAAGGGCTCAGTCACTCCATGCAGAGCAGGTGCTCCTCGCTTGTCTAGATGGACTTGAGTTCATTTTCAAGATGCTGTGCTCCCACTGGAACTCTGGCAGTAGAGTGGTTAAGAGCTACAGTCAGGAGTTCAAATTCACCAGTGGGTCCTTGAAAGCCCTGTTGGAGCAGTTCTGCTCTGTCCTATAGGGTTGCCATGAGTCAGAATTGACTCCATAGCAATGGGTTTCATTTTGGGTTCTCCCATAGCATCTAACATCATCCCATAATGTTCACCATCATCGTCTTCTCTGTTGTCATCTCAGTGACCTTGATCACATCTCATTGCATGGTTAGTATACCACCTGTCTCCCCTACCTAGATCCTGGGGTCGTGAACCATCTCATCTATCTCCATATCAATGGGCACTCCCCAGAGTGGTGTTGTTAGCTGCTGCTGAGTTGCCTCCAAGAACAGCAGAGCAAAATTTTGCCCTGTCCTGAACCATCTCCACAATCCTTGGTATATTCAAGTCTATTGTTGTGGCTACTATGTTTTTTGAGTCACTTCCAACTGAGGGCCTCGCCTTCCAGCACTATGTCAGACAGTATTCTGTTGTGATTTGTAGAGTTTTCCTTGGCTAATTTTCAGAAGTGCATCACTAGGCTTTTCCCCCTAGTCTGGAAGTTCTGCTGAAACCTGTCTACCATGAGTGAACCTGAAGGTATTTGAAATACAGCAGGCATATCTTCCAGTCACAGCAACATGCAATACACCATAGTATAGCAAACTGGCAGATGGGTGTACAAGAAGGTGTTAGGTAAAGGGTACAGAGAAAAGATGGCATCTCAGCCTAGATCAGGTTCCCCTCTTGTTCCAAGCTTCAGCAGATCCTCACCAGAGGAGAGCACTAACCAGGAAGGGGCAGTCCTCTTCTCCCACTTCTGTGCTCCAGCCCCTTTCATCTTGCTGTAGGTGTTTGTGTGTTGGGGTGGGGGTTCTCCAAACCTGCAAATCTGCACCTTTGGAAGAGACTTTCCTGTTTCCTCCTGGCCAGGGGGCTCTGCCCCAGGGACTGGGTTTCTGCTGTTTATGTCTCCCTCATTTTCAAGGCTTTGGCTGGAAATTTGGTTCCTCGTGGTTGATCCCAGCCAGTTCTGATGATATTTTACTGTGCCTTCCTAATTTACAGCCTTTTTATGGCTATAGTAAAAGGCCACACATCAGGGAATGCCATCAAACAGGAAGAAACATCCCCTCTCCTTGTCAGCTCAAGTTGAGCATTGTAATTTACACGAGAACCTTGTGACTTAGGGTGTTTACCTCCCATGGAACCAGTTTCTTCTCCCATTATGAGAATGGGATAATTAAAATACTTCCCTGTTCCTTTGATATTGAATTAAGTTGGCTCAGCCCAATCACAAATGCCAGTTTTAAAGCTGTTATGTTATTTTGGTTTTAATTTACAGTCATCCACTTTTTTTTCAGGAAAGTTTTTTTATTTTCTCTTCACCTGAAAGTAGATTCACATAGGAAAGAGACCAGGAATTGGCTCAAATATGGTCAGAAAATTTGCATCTTAAACTGATATAGACAGCAGCTGATGATTTGGGGAAGGCAACTGAGGCTGCTTGGCTTCCCCCAAGGCAGCAGCTTTCACAGCTGCCCAGTGGCAGCCAGCAAGAGCAGAAGTAACTGTGAAAGCCACAGTCCAACATCTTTAGGAGAAAAACCACAATCCAACAACATCTGTCCTCCTCTCAGCCTTCTACCGTCTCTAATGAACCAAGATACTCTTACTTCAAGAAACTCCATCTCAAACTGGCTTAAGCAATACAGACTTTAGTGTTGTTATCATTAATCATCATTGATTTGATGCCAATTCACGGCAACCCTATGTACCTCAGAATCAAACCTTGCCCAGTCCTATGCTATCTTCCTGATTATTCGTATGTTTGAGTCCATTGTTGCAGACATTGTATCAATCTGTGTCATTGAGGGAATCCCTTATTTTGGATGACCCTCTGCTAATTATGATGTCCTCCTCAAGCAATTGGTCTTTCCTGATAATGTGTTCAAAGTAAGAGAACTGAAGTCTGGCCAGCCTCGATTCTGAGGAATTTATTACAAGGGTCTGATCATTAAGTCTGTGCAATTAATTGTTCTAAGAGCTGCATACCTCGTTGCTAAATATCACTATGGTCACCTTCAAAGTATTCCACTTGGGAAGCTATGCACCCAGCACCTAGTCCACCTTCAGTGCAATGTTGGAACTGTCTCTGGAATGGTCCTTGTGCACAGTGGTACCAGGGCAAGTTTGCCAACTTAATTGTATGGTTGTCTGTGAGGAAGTATTTAGCCAATAAACAAATAACTGTATTGGAACACCCTCCCTACTCACCTGGTCTGGCCTCCAGTGACTTTTTTCTTAACCCAAAGATAAAGGAAATATTGAAAAGAAGACATTTTGATGGCATTCAGGACATCAAGGGTAACATGACAACAGCTCTGAGGGCCATGCCAGTAAAAGAGTTCCAGAATTGCTTTGAAGGGTAAACTAGGTTCTGGCATTGGTGTATAGCTTCTGAAGGGGAGTACTTCAAAAGTGATCATAGTGATATTCAGCAATGAGGTATGTAGCACTTTTTCTAGGATGCGTTCGTGAGCTTAACTGGCAGTCCTCGTACATCACCAAAAAGAAAGTCAGAAGTAGTACAGCCTATAGGATTAGTCAACCCAGAGAGACTGAGCCTCAGCTATGTCATCAAGGACTCAGGTTCTTTCCAGCTCTTCATTGCACCATGTTGGTGGTGGTGCCATTCTGTAGCTGGTATGAAGATGGTTGCAGGGGGTCCAGGCTCCCATCCAGATACAACAGTGTTCAAGGGAAGACTAGACTGTATATTCTATAGCTCTTACCAGGCTCTCCTAGAAGCCCTGGCACTTCTCTTGTCTCATTATCCAGAATTTGGCTATATGCCCATTCCTGAATAATCCCTGGCACAGGGAGAGAAGGACACTTGGCCAATCATTCACTGCCTCCAAAGACTCATGGCTGCATGGAGAAGGGATCTGGGTGGTGACAAATTCAATAGCATCTACCATAATGCCATGCAGTGCTCCTACTAAGTATTGGACAGGTTACAAAAAATGCATGTGTAAGAAACCAAAAATCATGATAAAATGAATTCCCTGAACAGACCAGACCCACCACTTGTAAATTCCTTCTCAGTAGAATTTTACTGCCCCTTATCCCTTTAGAGAAAACACTGGTGACATACTGGTTACGAGCTGCTGGCTGCTAACCAAAAGGTTGGAAGTTTAAATTCAACAGGAGCTCCTGTGAAGCCACACAGGGCAGTCCTACTCAGTCCTATAGGTCACCATGAGTTGGAATCAACTCAACAACAACGGGTTTGGGTATACCTTTAGAAGTCTTGAAAGTTGAAAGATGTGAGACCCACAGAGAAAGTAGGACATGGGCCATTGTGTAGACCACTGTCTCTTGGCCAGGGGACATTTGGTGATGTTTGGAGACATTTCAGGGGTACTACAGGCATCTAGTGGGTGAGGCAAGATTAGAAGCAGTTATGTTAGTGAAGCAGGAGTCAACCTATGAGACGAAGTTGTGTTTCAAGTCAGTCTCTTTGGACATATAAAAGATAAAAGTGAGCCAAGGGACAGGGAGACCTCTTGTCACCTAGAAAGCAGCACTGAGAACAGAGAGCATCCTTTGGACCTGGGGTCCCTGTAATGAGAAGCTTCTTAACCAGGCAAGATTGATGACAAGGACTTTCCCCCAGAGCCCACAGAGAGAAAGCCTTTCCCTGGAGCTGGTACCCTGAATTCAGACTTCCAGCTTCCTGGACTGTGAAGGAATAAATTTCTCTTTGTTAAAACAATCCACTTGTAGTATTTCTGTTATAGCAGCACTAGATAACTAAGACAGGTGGCTTTAACAAACAGTTATTTCTCAACAGTTTAGAAGACTAGAAGTCTGAATTCAGGGTGATGGCTCTAGGGGAAGTATTTCTGTCTCTTTTGGCTCTGTTCTCAGCTTCTGGACAATCTTCAGGAAGTTTAGCATCTCTCTTCCCCTATTGTCTTCCTAGCTTGCTTATTTAACCTCTTTTGTGTTTTAAAAGAAATTGGCTGTGGGCACATATTATGCTAATTATTTAATTAACATAACAAAGACAACCCATTCTAAAATGAGCTTATATCCACAGCTACACCAAAAATCCTGCTGACCTTAACTGGATTCCAACTCATAGCTCCAGAGTGTTTCCAAGTAGTTGCTGGGGACTTCAAGCTGCTGACCTTTTGGTTAGCAGCCAAGTTCTTAACCACTGTACCACCAAGGTTCCCTATCACAGGAGTAAAGGCTAAGGTTTATAACATGTATCTTGGGGGAACACAATTCAATCCATTACAGTTGCTGTCCAGTCAGCTGTGGCTTACAGTGACCTTTTGTATAATAGAAGGAAACATTGCTTGATGCTGTTCAGTTGTCATGATCTTCATATGTTTTAGCCCACTGTTGCAGCTATTGTGTCAATCCATCTTCCTAGAGTTTCTGTCATTTAAATGACCCTCTACTTTACCAAACAACAACAAAAAATTATCCAGCACAATATGTGCTGGTTGTGAGGTTCAGAGACCTTGCTTGAGCCTAAAGGGTATCCTGGAGATTTCCCATGATGCTTTGCTCCTCAGGAGAAGGGAGAAAGACAGTGACTTCCCAACTAGATGTGTTCAGAAGCTAGAGAACACAGAACTAATACAGAAGTGATCACAGCCCAAGTCATCATCCTTTTTTATCCTTCTCCCACAAAACTTTGTTTCTACCTCCAGCAAAAAGAATGCACTTACTCCTGCCTTATTCCATGGTGAGCTGTTCAAATGTGTGTTTCCCTGGGAAATTGTAAGCATGTAGAGAACAGGACCCTGTGTAGCCACATGTGTCTCAACACCAGCAGTCATGTAGCAGGTACTTGATAAACATGGCTTAAAAGGGCAGATGGGAAATGGAGGAGAGAGGTTTGAGGACAGGTCTGGAACTGAGTGGAGAAGGCATAAGTTAGAAGTCAAGGTCTTCAAGGCAAACTTGGCCAGGGCAAAAAAACCAGCCGATTTGTAGCTGAAGAGCAAAGACAATTCAAGGGACAGTCAAAGAGATTCAAAGACCTTGCTTGAGAAATTGAACCTGATGTTGCAGACCAAACCAATGGATACCTCGACCAGAGAAGGCGGGAGGAGGTGTCAGAGGAGGCAGCTCCAAGAACAGGTGCAAGACGAATGGGGCTGCAGAAGGCGGAGCTAGGAGGAGAGGGAACTGGGAAAAAAAGTGGGAGGATTGGGAATGGAACCCAACAGGTTCTTCCTGAGAATTGCACAACAGGGGCTGGGAGCGGAGAAAGGTATAAAGCCATAAAGATGTAGCAGATGCCTAAGCGGGACATAGAGAGCAGGAGGGAACAGAGCGGGGACCAAACAAGAGGAAGGCCTCTGATGGGGGCAGAAGAGGCTGCCCAAAAGTAGAGCTACTTGTCTGAGAGCAGTTGAGAGCTCCCTACACAAGGAGGACCACCACAGTAGACACCAGAAAAGTTTGGAGCCCTTCCATTTCATGTGACAGCCCACAGCCAGAATATCTTGTCACTGTCACTTGTTAGCACCAACAGAGTCCTCACCAGAGGCTGCAGTCTCTGATGCCAGGAATTTTCCATCCACTCTGAGACATTTGCTAAGCCAGGTGCCAGCTTGAGAAGGCGGCAAGAAAGGCTCTGCATCATGTTTCAGGCCAATCTCCAAAATTAAAATTGCTGGAAGCCTCCGTGAACCTTGTCCTTACCATGCTGCTAAATGGAGATACACCCGTCAAAGTTAATAAGAAACTAAGAAATTAATTTCCTGTCAGGTCCCTCTGCCTAGCAGTGACAGCCCAAGATTCGCCATCTTCAGGAGTGTATTTAAATAGTGGGGGAAGTAGAAGGGGGGCAGAGATGCCAAGGGCTGCACTGGCCCTTCTGGAAGTTTACTGGAAGAGAGAGAGAAAAATCTGTGTGACCCAAAGCAGAGCAGGGATGCCCATCAATGCTGCCTGGTCCTGGCACCAATACTTCTGAGAAGGTCACTTTGGTTTTCACTTGGCTGTGGTTTATTGCAAAGTTGCAAACACAGACTCAACTCTGCCACATCTTGGCTTCCTTGTGCCTCTAGAGAGAGCATACTAAGGGACAAAGCAAAGTGTCTTCTCTGGGATGACTTCATGTGACGCTGTAGTCACATGAAACCTCGAGTTTCACAGCAACAACTGTTAAATGGGGAGTTGTAGTCTGTTACCACTGAGTTAGTTCCTACTTACGGTGACCTAGGGTGTGCAGAATAGAGCTGAGCCACAGGATTTTCAAGGCTTTGACGTTACAGAAGCAGATCACCAGGCCTGTCTTCAGAGGTGCTTCTGGGTGGGTTTGAACCATCAACTTTTCAGCTAGTGGTCAAGTGCTTAACCATTTGAATCTCAAAAACACAGTACCATTGACCTGGCTGTCAGTGCATGACCCCAGCAGTAATAGGTTAAGGGAGGCTTTGATTTGTTCTTTAATTCATCCATTAATGGCTGAGTGGCTACTACTAGTTAATTGGGAGTTGTATTAGGTACCCTCCCTTGATTATTGCTTAATCTTCACAAGGAACCCACTGGGTAAATGAATGGTCTTCGTTTTGCAGGTGAGGGACATGAGGGTCAAGAAGCTTAAGTAACTGACTCAAGATCATACATTTTTAAATTGCTCCAGGTGGGATCTTAACGGAGACTACCTCCAGGTTCTTTCCCTGATCTGCAAGAAAGCAGACTGGCTGCCTCTTCTATCTTATTTCAATTCCAAAATTAGTACCCACTATTAAAAATAGCCGACTTAATTATAACCCTTCATTTAGTTCCTCATTCAATAAATAACCAACAGAACAGATTGTTCTTTCAAAACAAGCCTTAGAGGCATTAAAATTTGGTAACTTCCTCACTAATGGATCAAATTTTAGGTTTTGTCTTATGCTGAAATTTAGCTGGTGGTATTAGCCTTTCCTGGTGATTTGATCTCAAAATGTGGAGGGTTTCCCTTTATTGAGAAATCTAATCTTGAGTTCAAAGTGGAGGCTGGTTTAAAATTCAAGTGTTCCTGGACTGTTTCACTTATTTAACAAATATTTACAGAGCTTGTGCTCTAGGCCATGCTATGTAAGCAAGAGGGACATGGTGCCACCATCATGAAACGTTCCATCATGGAAAGTGGCCCTTACTAGCCCAGTGATCCCCTCTCTGGGCTAATCCACTTTGCTTCTTCTCGTGACTGTTTTCCAGAGTGCCCATTCTGAGATTAAGGCTGTCCCAAGATGTTCCTTCATTGTTCCCTGTTTCCAAGCCCTTGATCTCTAGACCTTCACATGGCTGGCTCCTTAACATTTTGGATTCAGGTCAAGGTTGCCTCTGCAGAGGCCTCCCCCAAGCTTACTGGCTAACTTTTCCACCCACCCTCAACCTTAGTCATCTATTGCTGTTTGTTTTTTATGTTAATGGTTTTTATCATTACCTGATATCTCATTTATTTAAATATTTACAGTGAGTCTTCTGTGCTCTTTGCAAGTAGGGGTTTAGTCTTGGTTACTGTAGACCCCAAAGGTAGACCAGCCCCTGGCGTATCATGGCTTTTGTCAGATACCTGTTAAATAAGTAGTGGACAGCCTATGAAATGAGTACTATGTTGTTGCTACTGTTGAGTCTGCTCTGATTCATGGTGGTCCTGTTGTTGTTAGGTGCTTTCAAGTCAGTTCCAACTCATAGCAACTCTATGTACAGCAGAACAAAATACTGGCCAGTACAGCTCTGTCCTCACAATCATTGTTATGTTTGAGCCCACTGTTACAGCCACTGTGTGAATCCATGCTGTGGAGGGTCTTCTTTTTTTTCACTGATCCTCTACTTTACCAAACATGATATCCTTCAGCAGGCCATAGTCCCTCCCAATTGCACATCCAAAGTACATGAGCTGAACTGTCACCACCTCACTTCCAAGGAGCACTCTGGCTGTACTTCTTCTAAGACAGACTTGTTCGTTCTTCTGGCACTCCACAGTATACTCAGTATCCTTCACCAATACTGTAATTCAAAGGCATCAGTCCTTCTTTGGTCTCCCTTATTCACTGGCTAGCTGTCACACACACATGAGGTGACTGAAAATATCATGGCTTAAGTGAGGCACACCTTACTCCTCAAACTGACATGTTCAGTTTAGAACACTTTAAAGAGTCTTTTGTAACGTTGTGACCCTGTGTATAACCAGACAAAATGTTGCCCAGTCCTATGCTCTTATTTGTCATCATTGGCACGTTTGAGTCCATTGTGTGATGATTGTGCCAATCCCTCTCTTTGAGGGTTGCCTTCATTTTCACTGGCCCTCTACTTTACCAACCATGATGTCTTTTTCTAGCAATTGGTCTTTCCTGATAGCATGTCCAAAGTAAACCAGCCAAACTTTTGCACATCCTCACTTCTAAGGAACATTCTGGTTGTATTTCTTCTTTGACTGATTTATTCATTCCTTTAGCAGCTCACAGCATATTCAATATTCTTCTCCAACACCATAGTTCAAATCTATCAATTCTTCGTCTGTCTTCCTTTTTCAGTCTCCAGCTTTCACATGCTGTTATCCCCACTTTATAGAAGAGGGAGTCATTCCTCCAAAAGGCTGACAATCTTGCCCAAGGGCATTCAGCTGGGGAGTGGTGAGCTGTGACCCCATCTCTTCTCCAGTTACCGGAAGGGAAAACCTGTGCTCTTTTGGTTTGAAGCATGTGCATCCTTTCTCTCAGGCAGCAAAGGAAATATAAAGAAATAGCTAAGAAAGACATCTGGCTTCAGCAAATCTAAAATCTTCAATTGGAGAGAGGTGCCTTTTCAATGTCTGCTTTTTAGCTTTCCCTTTCCCATCACTTTTCTCCAAAAGAAACTGCTGGCTCAATTTACCTACAACCACTAGAATTAATTGCCATCCCTGGGTAGCTAACTTATCTTAACAATTCCATAGCAACAGTGGTTTGCAAATGCCAGCAAGTGTTTTTCTAAAGGGACTGTATTCTTGAGACAAAATAGAACATTTTGAGCAAAATTCAAACACAGTTTTTCAACAGCGATGTTCAGATTTCTTCACACTTGACAAATGCTTTCTTTGCAAACATGGGTGTCCCAGTTACCCTGGGCAGATGCCAAGGCCCTCAGCCCAGCGTCTGTCTTCTCAGCTTCTAGGCAGTTGTGGGGAGACTTAAAAACAAACAGGAGAGTTCCAGGATGCATAGCCAAGGGTGGGGGTTAGGGTATAGAGGTGGTGGCTGTGTTGTCTCCACGTTAGTGCTAATCAATGGGTAATGGAAACCCAAGCTCTACTGTGAAAATCACTAGGCCTCTGTCTGAGTTTAGCAGGAAGGGGTACAGTCCGCCATGGGTTAACGCAAACTCCCAAGAGCTGAAATGGGGAGTGGGGATTTGTGTGTGATCTATTTGAATAAGTCATCATGGCATGTTGCCACTCCCATGGGGGGAAATAGAGGTGAAATCAGGTCTAGTGAGAACTCAAACAAGCTCAGATGAGGAAGTATCCAGGAAAGCCATTGCAGCTGCATGCATTCTCCTTGGCAATGGGGAGAGAGAGTGGTGGGCAGATGGTGACCGTATGATCCATGAATTGGCAGATGCATTCGCTCTCCTTAAGGGCAGGCTCCCAAAGCCACTCTCCTGACCCAAGCATGGGTTCTCCCCAACAACCTGTCCAAGCTAATCACCTCAATTCACCACTGCTCCAAGAGCAGATGTGGCCATCCCAGCCATTGATTCAACTAGCATCTGTTGACTGATTGACATCAAGTGCTTGATATCTGACATAGAGTCTACCCTCAGGAAGCCAAAGTTCAGCAGACCCCAGCGCAAAGATCAGTGAAAGGGGCAGGACATGGCTGGTGCTGTGAGGCAGACACAAGAGGCTGCTGGGGGAGTTCCAAGAAGGATAAAATTTCTCATGATTGGGAGGATTACAGAAGGCTTCAAGGACAATGCAGCATTTGTGCTAAGGATTAGCAAATAGATGGATGTGGGCTTGCAGAGATGGAGTGCAGGGCTCTCAGGTCTTGGGAACAGGGTGGGCAGAGGCCCAGAGTCATGGGTAAGCAGAGCAGACCTAGTAGTTCCAATGACTGATCTAGCGAGTGTAAGGAGGGTCCATGGGAGGTATGGATAGGAAGTGGTTTCAGTCTATCATGGAGACTTTTGGTATCAGGAGAGGGGTTGCATAAAGAGCCATGGAAGGTTAGCAGTGAGACAATGCTGTCAGAGCTGTGACTTGGGAATATTTCCATAATGGTCAGAAGGGAAAGTATAGTTTAAAGGCAAAGAGATTATCCGGAGGCTGGTGCCAGGGTGCATAAGAAGCCAGTAGGGGAGAGTGGGGCAGGGGCCTTGGGACAGAGAACAAAGTCTCATCGCTTCCTACTGTCTACTCTCTTTAGCTCTGCTGGTATGAACAGAGCCTTAGAGTTCAGCTTGCTGAAAGTCCTAGCAATCTGTTTCTGAAAGGTCACAGCCATTGAAAACCCTATGGAACACTGTTCTACTCTGACATACAGGGGGTCACCATGAGTCAAAATCAACTCAGTGGCAACTGATAACTGGTTGCATTCCAGTTTCTTTAGCAGGAACCGTGCTTGTGTGACCGCATCTAGTATTTCCCAGCTCTGTGGCTCAGCTTTGCCCCATTAACCATTGTAGATCATGGTATCCAAGCCTGATACTCTCAGATTGTCCAGAGGAACCTTCCGGAAGCCCAGATGTCCCAGTCATACTGTCCCAACAGGGGTGAGAAGTTATCAGCTTGCTGTGGTCCTCAGTCTCCTGTCCCCCTTCCCATGTCCTTGGCTTCTGCCAGGATAAGGCAACATTGTTAAGAGTTGTCGGGGTTGATGAGCATCAGGGCAGTACAACTGCTTGGCTCCAGCTGGTAATTTTTAGGATGCAGCAGTGACCAGCAGGTCTTGCTTGGTATTGGCATTCAGGATGTCAAGCCCCACTGGCGTGAGGGACGAGCTGGCTTACCTGCAAAGGCACAGGCTCCAGGGAAGGGGTGGCCCTGCCGCAGCAGCACTGCAGAGGAGGTGGCCCCAGGATTTGCGTGTGTCATTAGCACAGAGGCTTCCTTATTACCCGAGGAGGCTTACAGGTTATCAGCAAGCTCCAGGAGCCACTAGAGAAAGGAATAAGATAAAGAGGGATTTAAAAAGAAAATAAGCAAAAGAAAAACTGTATTTTCTAATCCAAACCTTGCCCTGCAGTGGCTTGGTTAACCCCCAGTCACTTTTTCAAGACATAAACTGTTGAGCACCACAATTACTCCAGTGATCACACTTTATCTTGTCCTACCAAGGTATTAAAGAGGACCTGGGGAACACATTAAAAAAACATACAACCCAATTTAATCATGATTCCCTCTAAAACAATTGCTGGAATCTCACCGTTACAGTTGCCAAAGCATAAAAATCCTATAGATGCTTTG
This sequence comes from Heterohyrax brucei, assembly GCA_028571685.1. NCBI lineage: Eukaryota > Metazoa > Chordata > Mammalia > Hyracoidea > Procaviidae > Heterohyrax > Heterohyrax brucei. The sequence continues at coordinate 36,725,316 of CM053140.1, forward strand.
TGGGCCAGGCACAATTTATCCGCTGCTGCCTCTGAACCTGGCTGTTTGTCAGTCAAGGGAGAGCTTGGAGGTTTACATCTTTAACAGGATTTAGTGGAAGGGCTCCCCAGTTGCTCCCCTAGATCAGGGGAAGGGTGGCCCACGTCCCCGCTTTTCCAGATAATCCCCCTAAATTCCCAGCCTCACCATTGCCACCACCAGGGAGAGCGTGAACAGAAAGAAGGAGCACCAAAGAGCCAAGTGCAGATGCCTCAGTCAATTCAACACAGATCCCAGGAGGCTACTCACAGGCAAGTTTGTGAAGAAGGACGTTGGCCAGAAAGACAGTCTGATTCCAGGCCCCGTGTTGGGTTGGGTAGGCGGCTCCCAGCTCCCAGTTCCTAGTTCCCAACCCTGCCCTGCTGAATATTCTCTGTCTGCAAAACAAGTATTACAGATTGAACTGTGTTCCTCCAACATATATGTTGAAATCTTAACCCTTATACCTATGCAAACCTTGATGGTGTAGTGGTTAAGTCCTACAGCTGCTAACCAGAAGGTCAGCAGTTGAAATCTACCAGACACTCCCTGGAAATTCTACAGGCAGTTCTACTCTGTCTATAGGGTCTCTGTGAGTTGGAATCAACTTGATGTCAGTGGGTTTGGTGCTTTCCTACCTATAGATACAATTCTATTTGAGAATAGAGTTTTCTTTGTTATGCTAATGAAGTGATACCAGTAAAGGGTGTATCTTAACATAATCACTTTTGAGATCTCAGAAGAGCAGACTAGACACAGACATGGGAGCAGACCCTGGGGAAGACAGAAACCACATGTGAGGATCAGCAAGAAACCGAGGGACACCTGCGTACAGAAGCTGAAATAAAGCAAAGAATGGCCTTCTTCTAGAGCCACACCCTGAATTCAGATGCTAAACTCTTGCAATGTGAGAAAACAAGGTTCTGTTCTCTAAAGCCCCTCACTTGTAGTGCTTCTGTGACAGCAGTGCTAGAGAGCTCACACAGCAAGGGGAAAGCCATCACTTGCTTCTAGATGGCTCCAAGCACCAGGAAAGGAGCAAAGGTAGAAAGCCAGAAGGGGCAGGGACCAACGTGGCTGCCTGTTCTCACCCTCTCCCTGTCCACTAGGTAACACTGCACAAGTAAATCATAGCCTCTCCTGCCTCAGTGATCCCAACTGAAAACGGAAAAGGATGGTTTGGATGATTCTTGGGTTTCCTCCCTTCTCTGTCATTCTCTGTTCTTTGAAGAATAAGGGGAAGAGCTCAGAGGCCCATGGTATGTAGGATCCTTAGGGTTTCTTTGAGTACAAATTAAATTCAAGTGTGTTGACCTCTGTTATCATCTAGATGAGGACTAGAAGTGCTCGTCGTGGCCCAGCAGAAAGCCATACTTTTAGACCGCACAGTGGGATGTGGTGGGGTATGATTGAGATCTCTTTGAATTCATGGCGATTTAACTAAAACTCTGGCTTTAAATTATAGAGTAGTTTTCAAGGAAATGTGGTGTTATCATGACATACCTGGAAGATAGCCAGTTCTTATCTCCACAATCCTGCTTTCATGATTGGACAAGAATGACTGATGTTTGTTTCATCAAAGTCTCTCCCACGGCTTAAAACAAAAAAAAAGTCTCCCCCATGGCTTGAGCATCCATTGACAATGACAGTGTTTCTCAGCGTTGGAACGGCTTCTTCTTGACTCTTCACGGGCTTCTCTCTTAAACAACTCCACCCGTCAAATGCGCAAAGTCTGAATCAGTGTGGTTTCCCTCCACATATAAATTCTGTAACATTTTAAGGAAATTCAGTCTGTTGCCGTATCACGGGACAAAGTAACATTGGATTGAGCAGTCAGTCATAATAATAGCTGGAATTTTTGAAAGTTTATCATGTGACAGGCGCTGGTCCAATATCTCATTTGATCTTCACAATGATCTCATGAGATGTGTACTATTAGTCTCTCCCTTTTATAAGTGAAGGGAGCTGAGGCCCAGAGATGCAATCACACAAGGTCCATTGCTTAGAAGTAGTAGACCCAGGACTCAAGTCTGGGGAGTCATCTCAGAACACATACTCTGGGCCACTCTGTTTCTCTGTCACTTTTGGCATCAGGCAGGCCTGGGTTCAGTAGTGGGACTTAGGTGGGCTACTTAATTCTTGACACTCCACATTCCTCTTATGTTAAGTAGAAATATCATAACCAGTCTAACCCCATGGGGTTGTTGTAAGAATTAAATGAGCTAAGATCTGTAGAGCACTTAGCACCAAGCACCTGGAACATATAGGTGTTAAATAAATGGTAGCTCTCAGTAATACAGTGATTGTTGTTGTTGGAATGAGAAGACAGTGTGAATTGTATAAGAGAGAACTGGCTTACAAAAACAAAGATATGTGATCTGTGATCTTGATTGGTGCAATAGAAATTGCAACTCAAATGAACTTCAGGATAAGAGGGAATTTCGAGGCTCAAGTTACTGAAAACTCTAGAGGTACCTGGTTTCAGGTATGGCTGGACCTAGGGGTTTAAACACTGACATCAAGGTTTAGTGTCTCCTTCCTTCAGCTCTAGCCCCTCCATGCTGGCTTCTTTCTTGGACTCTGCGTGCTGGCAAGAGATATCTGCTATAAACACTAAGTATTGCTCTCCCAGATTCAAGTCCAACAGAAAAGAGCATCTTTCTCTCCCAATGTCTCCTGCCAAAGTCCAGGAACAAGCTCTGATTCAGTCCAAGATCTGTCCCTGAACCTATCACCGATGGCCCAGAGAATGCAGTGCTCCAGGTGGTCAGCCCTAGTCACATGCTCCACCCCTTTACTGAGTGAGAAGTGGTTGATTGCCTAAGGAAGTTCAGATTGCCGTTGTCATAAAGAACATCAAATGCACTGGAGTCACATCCAGTTCTGCCTACCATTAGTTGCATGGTTTGGGCAAATCACAGGGCACTTCTCAGTCAAAGGAGGCACATCTTGCACTGGGGTCAGTAGCCCATGCCAGTTCTTCCCAAAGCTTGTACAAGGAGCAGATGAACAGGAAAGGCACCAGAGAACATCCGTCATTCTAGGGATGCCTCAGTGACTGGTCCACTGTCATCTGACAGAGTTGACTCACTGCCTGGTGTGGCATGGATCTACATGAGCATGTAGCCCCAGAAGCAAGAGTGGGGTACATGTCCTTGGAGAGAAAGGGACAAGTGGGAGAGGACAGTGGCCTTGATGTCTATCCTCCTAGGAGGCAATGGCCAAGTCTCTACACAGCAGGAATGGCTCCTTGAGGCTGCTGACAAGGAGGCTGTGTGGCCTGAGTAGGGAAGGTAGCTGAATAAAGGGTAATTGTTATGACTGTCAAGCCTGCCCCCAATTCATGGCAACCTGTGCGTGATGCAACCAAATGCTACCTGCTCCTGTCCCATCCCCATGAAATCCCCGTTGTGGTCCATAAGGTGTTCATTGGCTGACTTTTGGAAGTAGATCACCAGTCTGGAAGCTCTGCTGAAACCCTCCCTGTTCAGCATCACAGCAACACACAAGCCTCCTCTGACCAAAGGACGGAGGCTGCTCGGGAGATGCACTGGCTGGGAGTCAGACCGAGGCCTCCTGTATGGAAAGTGAGAGTCTTGCCACCGAACGACCAATGTCCCCCTGAGTAAATGGCAGCACTCAATAATCGTAGCAACAGTGGTTATAATCAGAGCAATGATTGTTCTTGCTATTGTAAACAGAGGATGGTCTGAATAGTATAAGGTAGAAAGTGCTGGCATGGAAAACCGTGAAGCTGGTGAGAAAGAGGAAGTGTGGCCCAAATGAGAAGGAGGTCATGTAGCTCTGGGAGGGGAGAAGAAGTCCAAGGAGCAGGACGAAGCTCTTGGAGATGTGATCACCAGCGTCAGTGGCTAGGGTCCTCTGGCCCTGGCTGCTCTCCCTCTATCCCTTTGGGGCGAGGGCTACAGTTCCAACTGAGTATGACCGTGCCCTGCAAGTGTTCTCTGTTTCCCAGCAGAAAGCTATGACTTTTTGTCTCAGGGCTGGTTGGAGCGACTCTTGCAGTGACTTCTAATGAATCATAAAGTAGTTCAAGGGGATTGCAATACAGGAAGCAAACCAACATACTCTCTTTCAAGCCAGGGCTCCATCAGCTGCAAGACCAAAGCTGCCTGGCGTATTCCCGGCAAGTGAGAAACAGAGGGGCAGATGCTAAATGCCTCAGCCCTGGATGCAGCCCTGGAGGTGGAGCCAAAAATCACAGTGCCTCTTAGATGTGGGTCTGGAGAAAGGTGCCCCCAAATCCTGGCCTCCTTTAGTAACTCCTTAGAGACCAGTCAGCAGCTAACGTCACCTATTTAAAAATCTGTATCTCTGAGCCCGTGTATCTCTTGGAATAATGACATTCATAACTTTAATGACCAAAGTGTAGAGTTGGTTTATGTTAAAATTACCCTCCCTGAGATCACAATAGAAGGTCCTGGGCCTAGCTTGAGAAAAATGTAGAACAAAACTGTAACTCACAAAAAGTAAATAAATAAATAAAAGCCAAACTTACAGATCTGACAGAGATTAAAGAAGGCCCAAGAGTATGGTTCCTGGGTACCCTTTCAACTCAGTGCTGAAGTCACTCTGAGGGTCACTCTTTGGCCAAAGATTGAGCAGGCCCATCAAACATAACGAGACTAAATGGGCACACCAGCCGAGGGGCAAGGACGAGAAGGCAAGACAGGACAGGAAAGCTGGTAACAGGGTGCCCAAGGTCAAGAAAGGGAGAGTGCTGACATGTCGTGGGGCTGGCAACCGATGTCACAAAACAGTATGTGTATTAACTGTTTAATGAGAAACTAATTTGCTCTGCAAACCTTCATCTAAATCACAATTTATCTAGAGGAAAAGTATATGTTCACCTTCTTCTTGCCTTTCTGGCATACAAGACTCAAATCCCTTTTCCTCTCAGCTGTTGTCTCTGGCCAGAAAAGACTTTATCTTGTTTCTTGGTGACCACTCTCCCCTCCATGCATTCATGATTCCAGATGAAGGTCTGCAACATGGACAACATTCTGGGTGGTTTGCATACCTTCTTGGGAGTTAACCCTTCTTGGTCCCAGCAACAGCTTTGGGCTAGTGGCTTCCGTGTACCTCTGGTGTCATCCTTGGGTGTGGCTAGCCATCCATAGCTGGGACCCATCAACCTCCAAGGACAATGTGTCTTATTTATTGCTCCTAGACCCTTGCCAAAGAGCCCTGATAGTAGAGTGGTTAAGCACTTGGCTGCAAGCAGAAAAGTCTGAATCTACCAACCACTCCTCTGCAGAAAGATGTGACAATCTGCTTCCTTAGGTACAGTCTACTTCGTACTTAGATAAGCCTTGGAAACTCTATGGAGCAATTCTACCCTGTCGCCTAGAGTCACTGAGTCAGAATCAACTCAACAGCAACAGGTAGCCCCTTGCCTCCCATGTCACCCTCACTGGGATCCACCTGCCTCTCTTCTATCCTCTGACAGGACCTCATGAGACTCTCTCACAAGTAATTACAGAAGATTCAGTACTTTGTCACCTGTAAAAATTTAGTGTCATTCACAAAAGTGGCACTGTCACTGGGCATTTCTTCCACTAGATCACTGATAAATACCTTAAATCAGGATGTCCTTGATCCCAGTCAGGGTGAACAGCCTTACATTTGTTCACCCAGAAATTGCCCACATACCCCAGGCTACACTTGCCATCCATAATAAAATTCTCTCCAGCTGCATCCATCCTGGGACTTCCAGGGGTCATTGGGTAGAACCTTCTAGAAGCTTCTGGAAAAATCTAGGTAGATTCTATCTTCTGGCTCCTCTTTAAGCACATGTGTCTTTGTCAGCTGAGGGAGACAGTAAGTTTTCTGTCACTCCAACATTTGTTGGGTATCTGTTTTAGTAACCTAGTACCATTCTAACAGAAAATACCGTAAGTAGAAGGCTTATGAAGAGAAATTTTATTGACACAGTCCAGTAAGCCACAAATCCATTTATGAGTTACAAGTGCACTCAATATGAGAACTCATCATAGTCCAGTAGGCTGAGTTCAAATTCAACAAGAGCATCTCAGCATAGGAACCTCAGGTCCAAAGGCCGTAGTCTGCTCTCAGTGCTGCTTCTTGGTGGTATGAGGTTCCCAACTGACTCTGCTCACTTCTCTCCCTTATATCCCACAGCTGGTAACTTGAGTGCTGCCTCACCAGCACAACTGCTGCCCATTCTCCCTCATCAGTATCACAGAGGCAGGATTCACAACACATGGGAGGCATTGCACCATACTAGGACTCACAGCCAAGTCAAATCAGTACATGCATTTTGGGGGGGACACAATGCAGTCCATGACAGTACCAAAGGGCTATGCTGGGTCTAGCCTAGTCAGGCAGGATTTCCCACAGTTAGCACTTTTTCTAAGTTATCTGAGGGCTGGCCACAGCTGGGACCCATCAACCTCCACGGACAATGCGTCTTATCTATTCCTCCCAGACCCTTACCAAAGAGCCCTGATGGCACAGCCCTAAGCCTGTGTGGTTGCCAGAACCCCACACCAGGTAGAAATTGTTTAACTACATTCCCATGACTGGAAAATTTTAGTAATTGTGTAATAATAACAGCAGCAGCCGCAGCACTCAACAATTATCCAGGGTTTTTCATCTTCAGATCACTTTACCCACATTAACTAATTAAGTCTCCCAGCCTCCCTCCAGGCTGGGGAGAGCTGCTGGCTCCAGAGTCCCATGGAGCCTGAGTAAGGGCAGAGTCTGGAGGGAAAATAGGGCTTGCCCAGGGCAGCTGGCCTTGGCCCCCACTTGGAGCAGGGAAGGAAGCTTCACTCGGGGGCCCTGCACCTCCTACTGGAGATCACACAGACTCCTGCTGGACCCCAGCAAGGATGCAGGAGTTTCTGTGTCCCTGCCATGCTGAGCAGGAGTGTCCAGCAGGAGATGCTGGGCCTGCTTCCCAGAAGAACACAAGTGACAGCTGAGCCTGCCTACTACTGGGGACACCAAAACCCCTTTTTTTCCCATTTTTACTCTCTCCCTTCTCTCTCTTTGCTTCTGCTTTAAACTTTTCCCTTGCTCCCTGCCCCCTGCCCCCTGTCCCCTGCCCCCTGCTCCCTGCCCCCTGCCCCCTGTTCCCAAGTTTGGAACCTGAGTCTGTTCCCAGACAGCAGCCGCTCTGCCCCAGGTCACAGTCTGTCACCAGGCTGTCCCTCCCACACCACACCCCTCACCTGGCCAAGCCCCACCTGGCCCCAGAGGTGTTCTTGACCTACAGCCAGAGTCGTTAGCAGCCTCCAGTCTACCCTGAGCAGTTTACAGGCCAACACAGGAGTCCAGCCCCAGCTCTGCTTTACCAGCTCTGCACCCCAGATAGCCAGCCTGGCACTCTGGGCCTAGGTTTGCTGCAGCCCAGATGCTGCCTGGGCTGCTGCCTGGGCCCTGAGACTGAGCACACAGCCCTTTCCCAGCTCCATCCAGCAGCATCCCTCAGTGGAGCCACAGGGACCCAGCTGTATGGAGGATCAGCAGACATGCAGGCTCTGAATTCATGCCAGCCACAGTGTTCATCCCTTAATCGTGAGCCCAATTTCCTTTCTGCAAATAGGGATAATAATGACACCAGCATCCGTAGTGACCTGCATGAGGCTTGAATGTGGGACCAGGTACACAGCTGACCCAATCTTCTGAAATAGGGACACCCCTGGGATCTGAGTGCTAGGGGCATAATCCTGTACCTGCCCACTGAGTCTGCACTAGTAAGGCAGTGAGCATTCCTTCCGATCCGCTGCACAGAACACAAAGCTGGGGGCGCTCACAGATTCGGCAGTAGTGGGAGTTCAGTGCTCTTTCTCGGGAAGCACAATTCTTACCTTTCCTTCTCTAGTCTCTGGGCTGGCTTGCCCACACCCCCCAGCCCTGCCTCCTGGTGGCCCTCAGTAGGAGATCAGGGCAGGAGAGCAGATAGAACCTGAGCCTCCCTTCTGGTGGGTACTAGGAATCCTCACCTCATAACTTTATCTAGAGCAGAAGGGGGACAGGTGCCAAGCTGCACCGGGCAGGTGGGCCTGGGAGAAAACAGGAGTTTTCTCTGTTTTTTAAGGGAGTGACCTCCATTGCCCCTTGCTGTCACAAGTCATCACTTATTCATTCCCTGTAAATCCTGCCATCTCTCTGCTGGCTTCACATTCCCCACACTGAGTATACCTGCCTCCTGGTTTACTGAGGGCCAAGTACAGGGATGGCCTGCCTCTTTAGATTAGACTTAAACAGGGCTCTGGAAACTGCATAAACAGTGCTCCAGTGACAAACAAAATCATAAAATGGGCTTGTGTTGCAGGCCACACTGCTCCTTTCAGCACTGCCCCCTCCTCCCCAGGGGGGGGGTCACAGCCAGCCCCCATCCCCACATCCACCTGAAGCAGCAAGCTGGGAGGTCTGTACACTCTTACATGCTATTCTGACTTTCCGGGTAATGTATACATTTTCACTATCACACAGCCTCTCTCCTTCATTTTTCATGAGAACTGGCACGAGATTAATGACGGAGCCCAGGAGAAACGGAACGGCACGCCACCCTGATTTATTGACCACTTAGCGTTGATGAAGCTGCAAACAAGAGTCAAACAGATGTTGCAGCTGCATTTTTCTTTATCAAAACCAACAGTTTTTTGCATTTTTAACTACTTTCTACGTTGCCATCCTGCTTACTCCACAGCAAGGGGTGCTGAATCAGAGCCCCTTTCTTCCCCCGTGGCTGAGGAGCTCAGCACCCGGATGCCCAGTTCCCAGCTTCCAGCCCCGAGAATGGCCAGGACAAGGTGGAAGATGCCTGAGTGCCTCTGGCCAACTGGAGTCCCTTTGGTGGGTGGGGAGGATCTTACTGTTACCCTCTTAGGGATACTAGGGCTTCTTATGCAAACACTGGGGAGGGCTCCCACAGGCGGGGACCACTGGCTCAGCTTTCCCCTGCAGACAGAAACACCGCCCCCACCTCATCCCCATACTGAACGTGCATGCCAATAGGCAGAGTCTGAGACCTTGCAGGTGAGTGGCTGGCCAGGGGTAAGGCCCATCTGAGCCCTTCACTTGCCTTGCTCACTCTTACTACAAAAAGAAGGTCAATTGTACTGTTTCCTTGTTCTCAACAGTAGCCCCATCCCAGGCTCTATGCCTTGCCCCTGACCCCTCAGGAATGCAGGAGGAACGAATCGAGTCGTGGCGTTATCCCTCTGGGTTGGGAATCTGCTCTCAAGGGCTGAGGGAGAGCTTGGCACCCTCCCCCTGCCTCTATACTACCCCCACCACTCACTGCTGCCTGTTTGAGTTAGGCAGCCACCCGCCATGCACTCGCCATATATCTCTGCGGCACCTCTCCAGGTCCGTTCTGCTCCATCCTCCCTTCTTCTTTCCTCTCCCCCTGTCTTTCCTTCTGTCCCCCTAGCCTAAAGGCCAGCCCTCCAAGTGCTGGTTCTGCCACAGGGTGGGCCCCCTCCAGGTCTCCCTGGCTGGGCTCTCTTCTGGGGATGCCTGCCTACAGTTCTAGCCTGGGTACAGCCAGTCAAAGGAGACCCCAGCCCATCCTCACCCGCCTGCCGCATCTCGGGGCTGCAGCACCCTGGTTGTGCTGGCCTATAAATCTGCAGCATTTGTGGCAGAAGCTGCAGCATGTTAATCCGGATCATAGGTGCTACTGTGGGCACCCCTCCTGGCCTCCTGCCACCCCGCTGAGCGCCCTCACAGCAACCACCACCGACGCAGGACAAGCGGTGCGTCATTGTTCAAAGCAATTTATTTTCTCAAATCCCCAGTCACCTATCATTACCAAGTTAAATCAGACCCAGGCAGTCACACCCACCCCCTCCACTCCTGTGCCAGCCACTCATCCCCAACCAGCCTTCCTTCAGACCCCAAAGCAGGGAAGCCCACAGGGACCTCACCAGCCTGGAGTACCCAGTCAAAGACTGAATTCCTTTGGTGGTTCCTCAAAATGTGAAATGAGCCAGCAACTCCACATCTAGGTGTCTATCAAAAAGACTTAGAAGCAAGGACTTCAACAAACACTTGTGTATCAACCTTCTTTGCAGCAGTATTCACAAAAGCCAGAAGGTGGAAACAAGCCAAGCATCCACCAACAGACGAGTGTATAAATACAACATGGTCCGTTCATAACACTGAATATTACTCAGATAAAGAGAAGTGAAATTCAGACTCATGCTATAGCATGGGTGGACCTTGACCACACTAGGTAAAGACAGAAGTAGATAGCTGTCATCAAGTCAACTCCAGCTTATGGTTACCTTATGAAACCCAGGTGGCAGAGGGGTTGAGTGCTACATCTGCTAACTGAGGGTTGGCAGTTTGAATCCACCAGGTGCTCCTTGGAAGCTCTGTGGGGCAGTTCTACTCTGTCCTGTAGGGTCACTATGAGTCGGAATCGACTTGATAATGACGGATTTGGTTTTGGTTTGGTTTGTGTACAACAGATTGAAATGCTGTTCAGTTTCATCCTGACACTCACTGGCATGCTCCAGCCCGTTGTTGTGGTTATTTTGCCCATCTATCTCACAGAAGGTCTCTGTCACTCTCGATGACCCTCTGCTTCACCCAACACAAGGTCCTCTTTCAGTCATTGAACTCTCCTGATGAAGGGTCCGATCCAAGTGTATCAGACAATGTTCTGTTGTGATCTGTAAGGTTTTCATGGGCTGGTTTTCGTGAAGTGGATCACCAGGGCTTTCTTCCTTGAAAATATTATGCTAAATGAAATACACCAGACACAAAAGGACAAATATTAATGATCCCATTTGTGTAAAATATCTAGAACAGGCAAACGCATTGTCAGAAAGTAGATTAGAGGTTACTAGGCTTGGCAGGGGCTGGGGGTAGAGCAGAAAAGGGAATTAATGCTTGTGGGTATAGTTTCTGTTTGGGGTAACGAGAAGGTTTGGGAAACAGGTAGTGTTGATGGTTGCACAGCATTGTGAGTGTGAAAATGATTAAGATGAGAGATTTTTATATTGTGTATATTTTACCACAATAAAAAAAGAAGGGCTGAGTCCCACACTTGATGGGGAGGCAAACTTTCTCATCCCACCCTCTCTCTTTAATCCCTGTCCTTCCAAATGGAACCCCCTATTCCAGGATTCCAGGGGAAGGGGTCAATAACTTTGGCCACAGCTATGGGGAAAGGGAATCACTGGATGAAGAGAGAGCTGTGTGGATAGTACATCAAACAAGGGGAAGGATTTCTTCAGGAACCCCAACCCAAAAGAAATACCAGGTTGAGGAGAAAGCATGCCTAGAGGCTAAGACCAGGACAGGGTGGGCTCTCCAGGAGTCCCTGATGTGTGTAAACAGTTGACATGCTCGCTGCTTGCTGAACGGTTGGAGCCAAGTCTACCCAGAGATACCTCAGAAGAAAGGCCTGGTGATGTACTTCCAAAAAATCAGCCACTGAAAACCCTATAGAGCACAGGGAATCACCGTGAGGAGGTGTTGACTCAACACTAACTCTTTGCTTTTTTTTTTAGCCATGGGTCCTTACAACAGCCCTAGGGAGAGAGGCAGAAGCACTATTTCCATTTATGGGTGAGAAGCTTGAAGCATTAGAGGGAAGGCTGGAATCTTCTAATCCATGTGTCTTTCCAGAAGATTCTGTAACTTCTCTAAGACATTCTTATCCTTGGCCTTTTACCTACAGCCACAGACTACTCTATCATGCTCCCTCCCCTAGGTCTTTAACCCCGACCATGCCTCCTGGACACTCAGGGGTTCCTCTTCTTCAAAGGTCATATTCTCTTTGAGGGAATGGCTTCTAGTGTCTTCCTAAAGATCCCATAGGCCAGGGAGGAGCCTTTTGACTTGTTCTTGTCTCTAGTCCCCAAGGCAAGTGGTAAGCCCTAGAGAAACATTGGAGCAGCCCAGGCAGAGACAACCAGCTACCTGGCTCCACCGTTGTCCAGGGCACACTGAAAGTCTGGTGGGCTGGCCTCGGCTGCAGTCCCTGGGATGGGCACTTCCTAGCCCTCCCCACCAGGTGACCATGTGCCAGCCTGTCTCGCAGCCAGCAAAGCAGCCCACAGTGAGGCCACGGACACTGTTCCGAGCACTCCATGAAACAGAGACATTGGAGCTCCAAGGCTAATATATTTTGCTGCCAAAAACACCCAATAAAATGTACAACTAATGAATAAAATCACAACTTTGCCAAGAAGAAATGTGTGCCCCAAATTCCTAAAAATACTTCAATCACAGAGTCTTAAAATCAGCCCCAAGCCAGGAAGTCTTTGTTTAAAATTCAGCTCTGAGTTTCAGCAGCAGGAGCCCCAGGCCCCAGGATGGAATCTGTGTTAAAGTCACAAACATGAAGTCTTTCGCTGCTACAGTCTCTGATCCCAAACCTGTTCTCTTTGAACCCTTTGGGGGGTTAGAACTTCCTGGTGCTTGTGTCAAAGGCCCCCAGAAGAACAGTGCCAGAGGGGAGTCTGCAGGAAGGGCTTCCCGATGAAGAGAGCAACCTCAGAGCCAGATACTCAAGTCAGCAGTCACTGATGTGGGGCTCCCGGACCGCTAGACACGTGAACCCCTGAAATGGAGTGTTGATGTGTGCTGGGGCCTGTTGTCAGGGCTGGGATGGGGTATACACAGCTTTCATCAGGTCATCAAAGAGGCCTCAGACCCAGAAAAGGCTAAGAACTACTTGTACCTTTGCTTCCTAGGACCTGTGTTCAAGAAGGCTGCCCTGCCCTTCATAAACTCAGAAAACAGAACCTAGATATAGGTAGAACCCGAGTCCACTAACAGTAAAGATAGGAGGTCCTAAGTCAACCTACTTAAGTTCTAACCGACAAACCAGCTGCCTTCAAGTCACTCCAACTCATGGCAGCCCCATGTGTATCAGAGCAGAAGTCTCTTCAACTGGTTTTTCAATTGTTATTCTTTCAGAAGTTGAGTGCCAGCCCTTTCTTCCAAGGTACCTCTGGGTGAACTCCAACCTCTCAGCAGTTAAGTACATCAGCAGTATGCATCACCCAAACAAACAAATGAAAAAAAAAAAAAACTCACTGCCATCAAGTCATTGAGTGAGGTACCATGGAAAGCTTCCTGGAGGAGGCAGCATTGCTGGGTCTTCAACAGCAGCAGATCTGTTGTTTATGAAGAAATGAAAGGAAGCTCTGCAGGCAGAGGAGGGCCCTATGTGCTCTTTTACAGGAGCCCCAGGGCAGGGGATTTCCTTGTGCCGTGAATGAGGGCCTGAGCTCTGCTGCCCGTCCCCACTATGGTCTCCCATATCCTTTTTCTCAGGCCCTGGCTGCTCAGTGGGACTGTGTGGCTGGCATCCGCAGCACTTTCATCTCCTTGGTGTCTGACATCGCTGCTGCCTGGGATGTGAGGCCAGCCTCACACTCCAGGGCCTGGGATCAGAGGGACCCCCCAGGTTGCCTGCTGGCTTAGCAGCCCTTTCATCCTCACTCCGTCTCCCTCAGCAGCTGGTACTGCCACCTGGGGCCCTTACCACAGACACAGTCCCCAGGAAGTCAGTCTTCTGGTCTGTAGGAAGGGAACAGGTCTGGCACTTGTGGGATCACCCCACCACTCCCAGTTACCTCATCCATGCAATGAGCATCCAAGAGCTACCCAACCCTCCTACTTCGAGGGCATGTGGCAATGATGAAGTGAAATGACAGGTGGGATCTCACTAACCAAGCAAAAAGAGGCCACCAGATGTCTTGGCAGGACCTGAGTTTGGAGTCAGAACCCAGGCTTCGAGCCCTGGCTCTGCCCCTCACCAGGCACAGATCTTTGAGGACCAGAGACATCACAGTAGACAAAGGCACCTGCCCTATTCTGCCCTGCCCAGCCTCCCTGGCCAGTATGGCCACCAAATGAGATAATGGCTGGAAAGTGCTTTGAAAAGAATAAAGTATACAGGCAATGTCAGGGATTATCATTATTATTAAGGAGTGTGATTACCGAAATCCAGAAAAGCTGCCATTAACGAGAAGGCTCCTATTCGTGTTGATTTAATTTCCTGGTTAACTGAGCGTTGGCAAGGAAAAAACTCTACGTTTCAACCCTTATTGAAAATCTTTTTAAATTATGCCAGTCTACTTTCTTGCACTGGTCATGGTATCGTCTTGAATCTTCATTCATTAATGGATTGATTCATTCATCTGCTCATTTTTCACTCTGGCTCTCACTATAATCAAAAAGACAGTAGTGGACTCAGCATCATCTGTGCCCCACAGGACTTGTGGTCCAGTGCCAGCAGGGGAAAGCAGAGGAGAGTCCCCAGGCAGGAAAAGCCTCAGGAGATGGCCTTCCATGTGGCTTTTTCTCTAGTTCCCTGTAGCATCTTGATATATTGTCATGTGCTTCCTTAGAATGGTGCAAAACAAACAAACAAACAAAAAGTAGTCCAAGGCATTCCTTCTGATGAGGTGGAAGGGTTAAGCCAGGTTTTGCTGGGTTTATCCAGGTGCATCTGTAAAATGACATGACTGCTTTTCAGCAGAGCTGCTAGACCTGTAGTGGCCAAGGGAGCCTGTACCACCACCTTCTGGCTGGCTGCTACAAGGCCACGTGATTCTTACTTCTGCTGCTCCGGCCCCAGGCCTCCAGGGATGTGACTGTCAGAGCTGGTGGTGGGCAAGAAAGGACACAGAGGTCATCTGGAATTGAACCTGCTGGGAAATTGCTGTTGTGTGCCACTGAGTCGATTCTGATGCATAGCGACCCCATGTGTTACAGAGGAGAACTGCCCCCATAGGGTTTTCTAGGTTGTAATTTTGATAGGGAAAGCTTGGTGGTGTAGTGGTTTAAGTGCTATGTCTGCTAACCAAAAATCAGCAGCTCAAATCTACCAGGTACTCCTTGGAAACTTTATGGGGAAGTTCTACTCTGTCCTATAGAGTTGCTATGAGTCGAAATCAACTCGAAGGCAATGGGTTTGATTTTGGTTTTTTAATACTTACAGAAGCAGGTTGTCGAGTCTTTCTTCCACAGAGTCACTGGGTTGGTTTAAACCTCCAATTTTTCAGTTTGCAGGTGGGTGCTTAGCCCTTGCATCCCCATGGAATGGGCAGCACCGTTTCAATAGGACTATCTCTGGGCAAATTTGTGCCTTTAAGGTCTTCAGACTAAGGGTTCTCTCTGCCCTTAAGCTCCAAAGGGATCATCAAGGTGGACGTAAGGGGGTTTTCCAGAGGTGATGCTTGGAAGGAAAGCCTATATATGACTACTTGGAGAGGGACAAGCACAGGCTGAAGGGCAGAGGGACGTCCAGAACATATGAGTTTGGTGGCTTGACCTCTAGGGACCCTGAGCCCTCTGAGGAGGGTAGGGTGGCAATGCGTGGGGTTTCAGTGAGTCATGATAAGGACATGGGGGTGGCTGCTGGTGTGAGGTCTTGTGTGCTGGGCTAGAAGTGCAGTTTGGTCTCATGCATCTGATCATTAGTTACAAGTACACACACTTGTGCGTAGACCTGTGGTTCTCAACTGGGATCACTTCACCCCTCCAAAGAGGGGTAGACATTTGGGATATCTGGAGACATTTCTGTTGTCTCAACTGGACGGGGGCTGTAACTGACATTCAGTGAGTAGAGACCAAGGATGCTTATAAACTTTCTAAATGCACAGGACGGCCCCCAGGATCCAGTTTTGGATGTACAGCGCTGGAAAGCCTGGTGCATGGAGACTGAGACGACCCGGCCTGGACCTGCCGGAGGAGGGGAGGGGGTCCTTGCCTGGGGCAGGTCTGTGCTACCCTCCTGCTACCAGTGTCTGTCTCTCCCCCCAGAACCCCGACATTGTCCTGGTGCACTACCTGAATGTGCCAGCCATAGAGGACTGCGGCAAGCCCTGCGGCCCCATCCTCTGCTCCATCAACACCGACAAGAAGGAATGGGCGAAGTGGACAAAGGAGGAGCTCATCGGGCAGCTCAAGCCCATGTGTGAGTAGCCAGCCAGCTCACCGCACACGGGGACTCCAGCCAACCTCATTTGGGCAGGGCCAGAGGGACCAGGTTGGGGGGGACCGCATTCCACACAGGTGACAGTGACATGTGAACTCCCAAGCTGAACTTTCTAAGGCCCACTTGCACCCCAGTCTTCCCATGATGTCCGCAGCCTCTCTACTTGGATGACAGGGCACAAATGCCACTCTCATACTGCAGATGAGAAAGTGAGGTTCAGGGCAACAAAGCTACATGTGCAAAATCACCCGCCAAGGGAGGACATGGTTCAGCACTGCAGATTTCTGGGCTGGAGACAAGAGGTAAAGGGAGGAGAGGGCAGGGTCCAGCCAAGGAGGGGAGCAGAGGGGCTGGCTGAAGCTGGCCTGTTCTCACACGCAGCTTTCTGCACCCAGCCGCCACCTCCTGGACGCAGGGCCGCCTCAGCTCACAGACGGGGTGGCAAATGGATGATGGTAATTGAGCTGGATTTCATTTTGTCAGCAAAGTGATGCTTTCAGAAGCATCTGTCAGGTGCAAACTGCTGAATGCAAACCACCAAATGAGTCCAGAGAAAGGAGCTCCGAGCCTCATTTCCACAGGCCGTGGCTCCAGAACTGGCCCAGGGGCCAAGATGGCCTCGTCCGCCCACTAGGCAGCTGGGCTCAGGAAGTGCAAGTGTAGTCTGCTGGGCCAGAGGAGATCAGGGTACCAGTGCTGGACACAGGCCCAGGGCTGGCCATGGAGCCCTGGTTTTCCAGGCTTGCAGCAGAAACCTGTCACCACGCGAGACCTCAGAGATCACCCAGAACTGCGTACCCCTTGGCAGCCGGGCTGGTAGATGTAGGCTGATAGGTGCTGTACACAGGGGAGCAACTAAAGCATCCTCTCAGGGGCTGGCGGATGCGTCCTGTCACTGGGGTGCCAAGCTGAGGCCAGGGGTGCCTGTGGTGATGACCAGCTGACCCTGAGGGGCACTCCAGCTCTCAGATTTGGGGATTTCCCTTCCAGCCTCCCCGATGAGTCATAGTTTTCAGGAAGGCAAAGGGAGGCCCCTGGAGAATGGCAGCCGAGTGAGCGAGCCTGAGCTCAGCGCAAGCCGCCCCACTCCCCTCCGAGCCAGCTGTCTGCAGGACAGCTCTGGCCAGCTTGGCCTCAGTGCCACTGCCTAGAACCTAGAATTGCATGACCCAGAGGCCTGTGCTCACTCTTCTAAACTTCAGTGCTGGCCATGTCCCCAGTGCCCCATAGGTAAAAGCTCCTGGCATGGTGGATGGCATCTCCACCATGGAGCCCCGTGCCTCTGTAGCCTTAGGCATTGTGTCTAGCCATCCTCAAGCTTTTTCGCTTCCTCATAGGTGCCTGCCTCTCCTGCTGAAGGCTGTACCCTCCTCTGCCTCTCCTTTAGCCCTCCGTGCCCCCTGCCTCTTCTCCATCGGCATCTGCCCACCCCCTGGTCCTTCTGCCATCAGCCCAGACAGCACTTCTTCTTGGACCTACTCACTGCTGATGGGGACTGACACCACAGCCCACCTACCTGCTCACAATTTCCCTTGAGGCAGACCTCAGACAGGAATGTTCCTCCTGGGCCCGACTAGAGGGGCCGCAGCAGCGTCTCCGAATTCTGCAGAGTACTGAGAGATCAGGAAACAGTCTAGTGAAGGCCCCAAGAGTCCTCCCTGCCACAGCTTTCCCCAAGGCCCAACATGGCACCAGGCACATGGGAGGCCTCTGCGGACATTTGTTGGATGGATGGGTGTGAGTTGGCTGGCCCAACTCTAGTTTGCCGCCCACGGGAGCCTGAAGAACTGGCCTCCTGTGTCCAGGCCCAAAAGGGGGCTCTTGGGGGGCTTCCCTCCAAGGCCAGGCCAGAGGCCCAGGGCAGAGCTCTTAGACCCACCTGTGTCCATCCCTTCCCGACAGGTGGGAGTTTCCCTGCAAGCTAGGTACCCCCAGGGCCTGCTCACACTTCCTTGCCCTGACCCTGGGTCCCCCAAGGCCTGCTCACACTTCCTTGCACTGATACGGCATTTACTGCCCCAGGGCCTGCTCAGATCTGTCTTCAGCAGAGCCTTGGCTAAGGCTGAAACAGTGACGCTGGTGACAATGGGCAGTGGGGCCACCTGGCCAGAGCAGTGGGAAAAGTCGCAGCTGGGGAGTCAAGAGGCAGGCACTTGTCCTGGCTCTGAGGCCACCTCGTTGTGTGGCCCTGGGCCAGTCACCTACCTCTTTTGCACCGCAGTTCTCCTCTAAGGTGAACAAGAGAACCCACAGTCTCTGCTCCAATGCTGACAGCTTCCTGCCAGCTCTGCAAGGCCAGGCTTAGCTCACTGTGCTCTGCTTGGCCTCCGTGTCATAGTCCACGGTCAAGGCAGCAGGTATCCTAGGAGGTGGAAGCACTGCGGGTGGTTGGGCTCATTCTGGGAAGCTGCCCATCTTTCCCTCTGTAGGAGGATATATCCCAGGAGGAAGCCTGGGCTTTGTCTCCTGGCGCATGGTGATGCTTCCAAAATAAGGGTCCTAAAGGAGGACTCCTGCCTTGAAGAGGTGACTGGACAAAGCTGCATGCAGTCAGGCTCTCCAGGGTTCGAGATCTGAGAGGGAAGCCCAGTCCTAAAAGCTGTCTTCAGCTGTTGGCGGCGGTGGTGGTAGCATTCAAGTCCATTCTGACTCACTGCAACCTCACGTAACAGAGTAGATCTGCTCCATAGTGTTTCCTAGACTTTGTCTTTGTCTTTGTGAAGCAGATCACCAGGCCTTTCTCCCTTGGAGCCTCTGGACAGGTTCAGTCCAACAACCTTGCCATTAATAGCTGGGTACTTAAGCATTGCTCTACCAGGGATCCCCTTGTCCTCAGTTAGGACTTAAGAACTTCCTTCTTGGCCTTTCTGGGCCTGTCATTTCTTTCTTCTTGGGCTACTCCAAGAAGTTCAGACTCTATATGCAAATTGGGGCCCCCATCCATATAGCCAGGCAGCAGCCCCAGCCCCAGCTGGGCCCCAGAAAAATCTCCAAAGACTATGTCATCTGGACATTTGTCAAGGGGATGCTCCTGAGTGAAAAAATGCCTTTTGAGATGGCCAGCACCATTAGTGTCCCTCTGCTCCCCTTGCCCCCACCCTCCCAAATACTTTCTCAACAGGCACTGACAGCTCTTTCCCCCAAAGCCACCCTATCGCCATTTTCCCTGTTCTTTCTCCATCCTTTTGTTGGACCTGCTTCCTTTTTCTGTCCTCACTGCCTCTCCCTCTTTGCAATGCCCCAGATCCTCAATAGTGCCTCAAAAAATGCACCAAACCCAAACCCCAAACCAACCGCCTGTGAGTCAATTCTGACTCATAGCGACCCAATAGACAGAATAAAACTGCCCCATAGAGTTTAAGTGCTATGGTTGCTAACCAAGAGGTTGGCAGTTCATATATGCCAGGCACTCCTTGGAAGCTCTGTGGGGCAGTTCTACTCTGACCTATAGGGTCTCTATGAGTCAGCATTGACTCGACAGCACTTGGTTTGTTTTTTGGTTTTTTTTTTGTTTTTTTTTTTTAATAGAGTTTCCAAGGAGCACCTGGCAGATTTAAACTGTTGTAGCAGTTGTAGCACTTAACTACTATGCCACCACGGTTTCCAGGAAACCCACTATCCCCAGGCAAAAAACTTCCTGGTCTCAGATGGAGAGGCCACCTCCCAGGTAGGAGGGCACATTGAGCTCTGGAGACCCCAGGAGGTGGAAGGAAGGCCTGAGCCACGGTTCTGGTGCTTAGCTGGAGGGACTTCGAGAGCCGCTCAAAAATCTGCAGCGCATCATGAAAATGATGTAAAACTACAACAAAACTCCCCGTAAATCTAATAACACTTGGCTCGCCGGTGTCTCCAGAGGGAGAGAGGAGCCTTGCACAATTACTCGGAGCGGGCATGGATGTGCAGGCACTGACTGAAGACACTCAGCCTGGGACACATGTCTCAAGAAGCTCGGCTCAGATGGAAGCTTCTGATTCAGACCAGGCTGGGAACCCACTTAGGGCAGCCTCTAACCGTGTTGAGGGAAAGCAGAGGTGTGCTGGGTGCCAGATCTGGTTCCAGCATCAGGTATCAGATCTGGTTCCAGCATCAGGCATGCCACCAAACGCTGGAGCCAAACACATTAGCTTCATCACATTTTCACATAAATCACATTCTTTCAAAGACTTCACAGTTTGATTTCCTGATGTTTCCAAATTTCTCTGCCCTGCAGCAGAGTTGTCAGAGAGTTAATCAAAATGTTGTGGTTATCGGTAGAGAAGTGAATCTCTGAGCCGTGACCTGCGCCTGTTGCGGGATGGGGAGGGAGCACCCTTGTGATCCTCGCGCCTTGGGAATCTCACAAGCACCCGTGTCTAAGCCAGGTGGATACAGAGAATCCTACCTTGATTCTTCCTTTGACCTGTAATCTGAGGGATAACTCCTTTGGATAAAAAAAACAAAGGCAGGAAAAAATTAAGATGTCTGATAGAATTCCCAGTGTGTTCCCAGGAATCCTTTCTGTCTTTTGTGATTCCATATCTATAATAGTTAGAGTACGGGTCCTGCTGGCGTAACACAGACCAAAACAGTGGCTTTAACAAAACAGGAGGAACCCCTGGGTAGCACAAACAGTTAAGCACTCGGCTACTGGGTTCAAGCCCACTCAGCAATGCCTCAGAAAACAGTCCTGGCCACCTACTTTCAGAAGGACACAGCCTTGAAGGCTGTGGAGTGGTTCTACACTGCACATATGGGTCACTCTGAGTCAAAATCAAATCAACAGCAACAAGGGTAACAAAATAGGAGCTGACTTCTCTTTCACACAGTTTCAGGGATCAACAATCCAGACTCCTTCCAGCCAATTGCTCTGCCCCTCTTAGAGTGTTCCCTTTTTTTAATGTGGCCTAAAGTGGTTGCTTCAGCTCCTGCCATCACAACCACATTCCAGTCATTGGGAAGCGGAGAGGAGAAAATAGAAAGCATGCTTCTTCTCTTTAAGAATGTAACTCAGAAACTGTATATATCAACTCCACTTATATCCCATTGGCTAGAATGCTGTCATGTGGTTGACACTAGCAGCAAGGGAGTCTGGGAAGTATACTCTTTTGTTGAGCAACACCCTCCAAACATACCTGGGGACTAAGGTTCTGCATGTGAATCATCCATCCTGGATCATCACATACATTTTTCTCAGCTCAGCTCAAGGCCTGGACGTAATGGACTAGAGTCCAGTCTGCGGCCTGCAAGTGAACATAATCTAAAGCTCTGCATGACTCCTCCTAGAAATTCCAGGATCTGTTCCAGTGCAACTTACCTGTGAACACCAGCTTTGCACTAAGCACCTCCCACAGTGGAAGCGTGGGGCAGGGCAGCCGGCCTCCTCACCTCCCCATGGTTGAGACCCACCACTTGAGCACTTAGCCTGTATGTGGCTCTGTCCTGAGGGTGGGCCCCCAAAGGCCAGCTGGACAGGCCAGCTGTCACTCCATCCTACAGGAGCTCCTCCACTCACCAAACTGGACCATGGACAAGCTTTGTGTTCTCCTACTCTGAGCTCGGTCCTAGGGTGGGCCCTGAGAAGAGGCAAAGTAAGAGAGAGTCCAGACCTTCCTCAAGAGATTCCTGGTCCAGAAGACAAACCAAAGAGGACAACCATAACAGCTAATGATTGCAAAGCAGATAGTATCAGGGCAAAATCAATGGCCCTGCCTTCAGTAACTTAGGAATTCCTAAAATTAAGGGAGCTTCCTGGTAGAAAGAGGACTTACCTTGGCCTTGACAAATGTATGGGATTTGGAGAAGGGTGGACAGCAGAGAGGTGCTTGCAAGAAGGTTTGCGTAAAACAACCTAAGCAAAGAAACCGCCTGGGAGGCAAAAGCCAACGCATGGTGGTGGCACTGGAGTGAGGGAGCTATGTGACATTTGAAGCTGGAAGAGCTTTTTGAGCATGAAGTCATGAAGGTCATGTTGACTGGAGGGCGCAGGTCGTGTTGAATAGGGGATGGAGAGCAGGACGAAGGTCATGGTGAGTGCGGGAGGTGGAAGTCACGCTGATTACGAGGTAATAGAAGACTATGCTGAGTGTGAGGGACGAGAGTGTGTTCAACAGGGAGGGTGGAAGCCATAGTGAGTGTGGAAGTAGAAATCTCGTTAAGTGGAACAAGGAGATCATGTTGAGTGTGAAAAGCCGAGGGCATGCTGAGTGTGTGCTGGAGGGCTGGAGGCACCGCCAAGTGTGAGGGGAGAGACTGTGCAGAGCATGGAGAGTGGAGACCACGTTGAGTGAAAAGGGGAGATTGCGTTGGGTGCCGGGGGTGGAGACCATACTGAGTTTGAGAGCGAAGGATACGGTAGCTGTGAGAGGATGGAGCCCGTGTCTGGTACAAGCTGACCGAGTCCATGCTGAGTGCAGGAGGAGAGACCATTCTGAGTCATGAAGTGGGGAGATTGTGTTGAGAGTGAGAGCTGGAGGCCGTGTTGAGTAAGAGAGTGAAGGCTGTTGCCTGCGAGAGGAGGGAGCCCCTGTCTCGTGAGAGCTGGTGCAGTCCATGCTGAGCACAGGAGTAGCACCCAAGGTGGGTGTGAGAGAGGTATTGTGTACAGTGTGGAGAATGGTGACCATGTTGAGTGTGGGGTTTGAGGGAGCTGTTGTGGTTCCCAGCACCCTTAATTTCCCCATCACCTTTGGTCCTTGGGCACCTGCTGTCTGATGGTGTTTTCGGGACCCAGAGTCTCAGTTGTTACCCTCCCCAGGCACTCCCTGAAGAGCCCTCTCCAAGCCTCCATGCAATTGTCAAGCTTCTGCAGGAAGCACCTACAAGGTTTCTAGGGACATGTGGAAAGCTAGGGTTCCAGGAGACAGGAAGCTTCACATCGCTGAGAGTGGCTGGGGCAGCAAAAAAACTGGCAGGCAGTAGATTGGTCAGCAGGCCCCAGCCTCTTGCAGGCTCTCTGAAACCTCGCCGTTGGTGCCCCTCACCCCACTACATTAGCCCAACAGGACCCTCATCCCCTAGCCCCCATCTGCCCACCCCTGCCCTGTGTTGCTACCAAGCCTTAGGTTATATACTCAACATATCTTTTGTTTTCTCATGGTATTTCAGACGAAGACCAAAGATCCAGTAAGTAAGGTGGTGGTAGTGATGTTTATTTGTTTTGCTTTTTTGCTTAGATTGTAATCCTGGTGATTATAGAATATCAAGAAGTGAAATCAACAAAGGCTTTCCTCTCCCGGCCTTGGGCCAATCGCGGTTCCTGGTCGATTACCGCCACCTGGTGGTCAATCTCAGCAAGCCAGCTCCCAGACACAGGCCCGGAGGAGCCCCATCTCCCTAGCCTGGTAACGGGAGCTCTGTCCTGCCCCATCCGTGGACCTAATGTCTGCGTGTACCGGGGAGGCTGTCAGAGGTTTCCGTTGTGATCCTGGAGTGGTGGGGTTTGGGGAGGAACTTGGACAAGCAGAAGGAGCTCTGATACTCAGGTACTTCCTCTGCAATTGAGTCTAGACTGATTCAGGCCCTGTGGAAGGACCTAAGAGCTCCCCCCAGACCAAGATGACATGTTCCGAAGTCTCAGCCAGATTCTGGAGGAGGGTACCACTGACAAAGCGGAAAAAGATGCTGCCCTTCCAACCTGCAGGTGTGGCGCAGGAGGGTGTGAAGGGTGAGGGAAGGAGGAAGACTAGCCAGGGTACAGGCTTTGTCAGAAAGCACTGGAAGATTTCTTTCTAGCCAGAAATGGTCACTGGGCAGAGTTTCCCCGTGTCCCCACCTCTGAGGGAAGATTCTCAGGATGGGAGTCAGGGGGCAAAGTCAGGGGGAACCCAGAGGGCACCAGAGCAGCCACAGTCTACCCAAATCTGCCACACCAGCCAAGCCTGAGTGGAGGCTAGGGCTCCGTGCCAAGAGCAGGGGTTCCCATTGGTACCCCCTGGTGGAGTGCTCAAAGGCAGGTTCCCAGGCCTAACCCCAGACATGCTGATTCCCTAGATCTAGAGCGGGCCTCAGGTCAGGTCAAGTAGGGTGCTGTCAAGTTGATTCTGAGCCGTAACAACTCCATGTGGCAGACTACAGCTGCCCCCGTAGAGGGTTCTGGGCTGTAATCGTTATGGAAGCAGATGGCTGGGGCCTTCTCTCATGGAGCCACTGGGTGAGTTCAAACCACCAAATTTTTGGTTAACAGCCAAGTGCCTACCCAGGGCTCTTTAGAGTGTACCTAAGAACTTGGGTATTTTTTTTTATTATTATGACTGAGTGAAAATGTGCATTTCCATATAAATTTGCATGCCCACCTATATGCAGCTTCTACTGCTCTCCCTGCCCGGTGACAGCACACTATTCCTCTCTGCTCCATACATATCTCGTCCTCCCAACAGCCTCCTTTCCCCACCTTTCACCCAATCTCCTTCCAGCCAGAGGTCAGCAGGATGATATCCTATGGATACATAGAACCATAAAGTGCATCCAATATATGATCACTCTGCATCGCCAAGTCCAATTCATTCGTGTCCGAAGAGTGGACCTTTGTTATGATTTATGGGCAAGAGCAGCATCAGAGCCAGGGGCCATGCTCCCAGGGGAACCCCGAAACCGCTGGACCGTCAGTTGAGGTCTTTTAGTGGAGATCTCAGGGTGCACCCCTTTTTATTCTTGTGTTGCCAGTGAGACTCAACTTAGTGAGCTCCATCACGGCTATCACGGGTGGTGGCCGGGCACCATCCGGTTCTTCTGGTCCCAAGTCGATGTAGGCACCCACTCATGTGGGTCTCTCTATCTTCTGGATTGTCTTTACCCCCATGTCATTTGGTCCTCGGTGAGCATCCGTTCCTGCTGAGTTGGGACCATTTGCTGTGCCCTCAGATGGCAGCTTGGCAGCTTTTAAGACCCCAGACGCCACTCACCAATGTGGGATGCAGACAGCCCTCTTAGCAAAATGCTAGTTGTGCCAATTGGCCTCGATTTTGCCTAAGAGCATGGTCCCCTTCCAAGAACCTGGGTATTTTTAACAAGAAAACTGGTCAGGCTAAGGTCCCTGGGGTCGCTTAGAGAAGTACCAGCCTAAAACAGGCTTCCCTAAGAGCCCAGCCCAGGATCACTGTCATGGAGAGTGAGGTCAGGCTTCTTTTGGCGATACAGACATCTTTGAGACCAGCTGATGCTCACGTTTGGTGAAAGTGAACGCTTACTCTAGTCCAGGTGTTGTGCAAGAGGGAGGCACCACAGGCATGTACAAAGATGCAAAAAGAATTGCATATAAATTTATGGGGGCCCTAGGGCCCCTCAAGTTCTTTCCACAAACCCCAGGTTAAGAAGCACTGCCCTAAATGTCTCTTTGGTTAAAACAGAGGTGTCAGTACTGGGCATCCAGTGCAGTCTCCATACCCACTGTGAGCAAGCCATGCAGGCTGCTGAAGGGATGGGGGCTCAGTCTGTAAAAGCAGAGGTGCACCTCAGTGGGTGAAGCCTGCCAGCCTGGAAGGTTCTATTCTGCTCCTGGCCTGTGTCTGCAGGACATAGAGTCTTCAGGGAGGCAGGACTGAGAAAGAGGGACCTGGGGAGGATTTCCTTGTGTGTTCTGCATTTCCATTTAGTTTGGAGCACCTGGTCCTAGGAGCAGGTGTGTCAGTCCCTCGACTCCTAGGGGTTCCCAGCCACTGTCCCCTCTCCTGGCAGGAGGCTTCCTGAGCATCTCCAGGCCTGGTGCAGAGGAGAGGAGACGCGGGGGCAGGCCAGGCTGATTGCAATGTAAGACTTGCCTCATTTTCCTGCTAGGAAGATCCAGGTTTATTTTTGCAAATATGCGTTTCTCCCTCAGGCTAAATCTTATTTAGCTGTCTTGGCCTCCAGAAAGGAGAATAGAAAGGAAGAGAAATACTTCTTTTGATTTCCCTTCTCTCTCTGGCTGCTTGCCACTTGGGGTTGCCTTGGCGCCCTCAACCGCTGTTGTTACAGAGTTCCCCCCACCCCCAGCCCCTGGTTCATCATTCATTTATTCGACCAGTGTTGAAGGAGGGTGGCTGAACAGGACTCCACGCTGTGCTGGGGATGCAGGAGCCCGCCAATGTCCCAGCCTGACTGCCTAGAGCTGTGTAAGTCTCCTGTGGCTGCAGTAACAAAATACCACCAACTGGGTGGCTTTAAGCTACAGAAATGGATAGGTTTGTAGTTTTAGAGAAGAGGAATTCAAATCCACGTGTCGGCTGGGCTCTGCGCTAATCCGTGGTACAGCTAGCAAAACACACCGGCCCTAGGCAGGTGTCACCAATGAGCACTTTCTGTGAATCCTGCACAGCCCAACATCCTTCCTCCAGCACGGTAATGTGTTATTTAAAAGATTCACAAGCTTAGCTTGTATTTTTAAGCTGGTATTATGGTAAAGGAAACTCTGGTGGTATAGTGGGTAAGTGCTACGTCTGCTAACCAGAAAGTCAGCAGTTCAAATCCACCAGGCACTTCTTGGAAACTTTATGGCACAGTTCCATTCTGTCCTATAGGGTCACTATGAGTTTGAGTCATCTCAACAGCAATGGGTTTGATTGTTATTCTGATAAAATTATCTCAGAGAAGAGTATCAGATGTTTGGGCACAATTTCAGTCCTTGCCTTAGGTGTCATTTTCCATAGATATGCCTCAGGGTTGATAAAAACTGCTTAGTGGTGCCATACGCCCAGGACAAGTACAATACCTGCCATGCCCTAGTTACTCACTCCTCTGCTGATACTTCCCCCAGAGGTCCTAAAGGAAGATCCTTCTTGTCTCTCCCAGGCATTCCTTGGCTTGTGAATGCATCATCACGTGGCCGTCTTCCTTGTCTCCCTACCTCTGTGTTTCTTTCTTGTTATAAGCACACTACTTATTTGAACTAGGGTCCCTGGGTGGTGTTGGTGGGTAGTGTGTTCAGCTGCCAACCTAAGAGTTGGAGGTTTGCATCCACTCAGAAGAACCTCCAAAGAATGTGCTAGTGGTCTACTTCTGAAAACTCAGCCACTGAAAATCCCAGGGAGCACAGTTCTGCTCTGACACACGTGGGGTCAGCTTGTGGCAACTGGTAGGGAATTTTGTGTTGGATTAGGCTGCATCCTGCTCCTAAGGACTTCATGTTAACCTACCTGATAACATCTTCAAACATGTTATTTCCAAATGAGGTCATATTCACAGGTACCAGGGCTTAAGACTGCAACAGATCTTTTTAGAGAACACAAGTCAAAGCATAACACTGATGCTGACCCCCTACTCAGCACTGGAGGGTGTTACATTTAGAATTACTCGCCAGTATTTCAGTCTCCAGATAACCAGCTTCTTTCTGAAAATCAGAGACTTCAGGCCAGGTAGTTAGAAGCCAAGAGGCAGCTAGCTACCCCCTTTAGACAGAGTCCACCTCCCTATGGGCACTGCCCCTGGGCTCCTGAAGACAGTTAAATCCAGGATCTCATAAGAGGCAAGATGGAAATAGGCTGGAAGCCTACTTGGTCTCCTGCCTCACTCCCTGTTGGACAGCTATGTGGTCACTACCACCTCCTGGCCTTCTCTGTCCCTGAGCAGGGCCTGGGAAATGGGCTGTGGTTAGATGGAGGTGGGTAAAAGAGGATCCCAGCCCAGGTAGCATCTCTATTGAAGATCACTGTTGAAGCTGATTCTCTCCCGACCACATGGTGCTTCTGGCATCACCAGACAATCAGAACTTTAAGCGTCTCCGTGCTTTTATTTTGATGTAAGAAATTTCCAGCCTAAGTCACAATGCCACTTAGCAAATCAGGAGACAATTTTGAGAGCCTCCAAGTGGCTCAGCAGTACCACATCCCTGCATGGAAACACTCAGCCAGGACCACTTCTTGTGTCACTGAGTCCCTTGTTGATTGCCTAAGCCAGCAGCCAGGGATGAGCGCGAGCGCCACCTGGTGGTGATAGAATTTCCCAACTTGGCAGGCAGTGACTGCCTGATTCCCAAACCCCAATCCTGCTCTCCTCTGTCTTCGCCTCACCCCTGCTGTTGGACACATAGGAAGACCACCATGTTATGGTTTCAACCCCTAGCTGCCCACCAGACCTTCTGTCTCCACCATTATCCAGGGGCCATTTAACACTGGAACCCAGACTGTACCTCTTTAGCAGAAGGCAGAAAGGAGAATCTCCATGCCTCATGTCATAAAACAAGCAGAAACAAGAATCCCAAGTCCGTTAGAGGAACAACACCCACATCCCCACGTGTGCACAATAGGCACACACCCTCTACTGCCCCCACTCAGCCTCTGTACTCCTCAGAATAACATTTCTGAAAATTTTGTCCCAAGGACCAGTAGGAATGTGACTTCAGTGGTGAGATTGGGAAATTGAGTAGTATGTGGGCGTCTAGCTATGAGAAGTTAAATCTAATGAAAATTCCTTCCAGCTGAACCAAGAAATCAGAAGCGGGGCCTTTATTCCTGTCAACAAGAATACAGTGAAAATTAAACCAACACGGCTGCCATTTCCTATTGACCTTGTTGCCATGGAGACAGCCTTCCAGTGTCAACAACTCAGGAGGAATCCTAGCAGCTTTCATTCATTCGGGAGAGGCACGTGGCTGCCTCCCTCTCCTGCTCAGCATCAGAAGGTTCACAAGTAGACTGACCACGTGTCCAGGGTTGTCTGAGAAAGTCTCTGTTTATACCATTGCCCAAATAAATGATGACCGTGCCCCTTGCAGCCTCCCAGGTGGCCTGTTTTAGACAAATGAAATCGTCTTCCTCTCTACATGTCTTTCTTGAGTGGTAGTACCTGGGTGGAAAGATAGCCTGAGCCCACAGTGATGGGGGAAGAGGAAAGAGGCTCCCACAGCCCTCTCTGGGGGTAATCGCTTTTGTCACCAACACTGCCACTTGTCCTTGTCACCTCTGGCCACAGAGGCAGGAAATTTTTTCCCATCCAAGGAAAGGCCAAATGTTGATGCCAGCAGGTACTGCCTGAGCCGTTACCGTGGAGACCAAGGCTCTAGCTGCACTTCCCCTGTCATTCTAGAAGTTACTGCTCCACAGAGCAAAGCAGAGCAAGGTAGCCAGCTCTCATGGGTTCCCAGGGCCACTGCATTGTGAAGAGAGCTGCTGTAGTTCTCCTTTCTGACTTCCTGTTCAGTTCCTCCCCAGAGTCTCCTAGACATATCTTCCCAGAGCAGAAAGGGTTGCCTCACTCCAGACTCAAACCCCTACCTGCCTTAAATTGCCCACACCTGCCCCATCAAAATCCTGGCTTCTCCTTGGGGCATAGCAACATGCAGTCGGGTATGAGGGGTGCTCATTTTACAGATAAATAAACTGAGGTCAAGAGGAATTCTCGACATATAAGGCAGAAGGCTGCAGCTACACAGAATCCCTAACCCCAGGCCACCATGGTCTCCCTCAGGCTCCTAGCGTGTCTGAATTTCAGTCAACTCAAGACACTGAGCAGAGAGGTCCACTCTGCCCTTCAATAAAGTTCCACTGCTGCTCAGGACATTTGTGGCTTCCACAGGCAACCAAGTGGTGACTGCCCCTCAGCACCCAATCTGCAATTTAGTGGATCTCTTCCCCACATCTGCCTCACCCCCAGTAAGGAGAAATCCAGGAGAGAAGCCACTGTCTCACAGGCAAACCTTGCTCCCACAAAACCCATGTTGCCCAGAAAAATAAAATATCTTTCTTTAGGTTCTTTGTCTTTTGTTACTGAGTCAATTCTGGCTCATGGCAATCTCATGTATGTCCGAGGAGAACTGTGCACTGCAACGTTTTCAGTGGCTGATTTTTCAGAAGAAGATCACCAGGCCTTTCTTCTGAGGTGCCTGTGGGTAGAGTCAAACCAGGGTTTAACAGCCAAGGGTATTAAAGCCATTAGCCACTTGTACCACCCACACAGGATTCCTTTGCTAATAAAATGGGACAATAATCCCTGGCTCAGAAGGTTGTTGAGAGATTAGAGATATGATCTCTATGTCAAAACCAAACCAAACCCAGTGTCTTCCAGCTGATGCCAGCTCGCAGCAACCCTAGAGGACACAGAGACTCTGCCCCATAGGGTTTCCAAGGCGCGGCTGATGGTATCCGAACTTTTGATTAGCAGCCAAGTTCTTAACCACTGTGCTTTCAAATACCCAGAGACCTTGTTAAGACAGCTGCTGGGCACACCCCATAGTTTCTGATTCTGTAGCCCTGGGAAGGGCCTGAGAATGGCCTGAGAATGTGCTTTTCTGAAAGTTTTCAGGTGCTCATAATGCTGCTGGTCCCACTTTGAGAATCACTGTTTGATATGAAAGGTGAGGGTACCTGGCCCAGCACCCTGCTCCCATAGGAGATGCTCAATCCAGGACGGCAGCTACTGTTTATTTTATAATGGACAAGGTACATGAAGAACCTAGCGCAGTACCTGGCAGGTAGTGTGTGCTCAACAGATATCACTTTTGTGGTTTTTATTTTTGAGATATGAGCTCTGCTTGCAGCTAGTTGAGGGGAAACCATGAGCGGATGACACAGAAAGAGAGCAGTTCTCGAGACCGTAGGACAGACGGAAATGATTCCTTCGTTTCTTCACTTGATCAGTCTTTCTCTTCTGAGCATCTTCTGTGGGCCAGTGTGTCCTCAGCCGGGAGTGCAGAGCAGCAAATGCTCCAAAACTGACTCCTGAGAGCTAGAATAGCCAAGAGGGCTTCCAGGAAGGAGGGTCTCAAGCTGGGCTGTGCTGAAAAAAAAAACGAGGTTTTAAGTGGCCGAGAAGGGAGGCATTCTGGAAACTTCCTGATTTGGGAGCTGCCACTATATATTAGGCCTGAACTGTGTGCACACATACGTGGACACACATGTACACATCCATGTAGTACACGCACACATATGTGTATACACATGCATACACAGATGCACAGACAGATATACATACAATATACACAGAAAGACACATATACACAAATATGTACACACAGAAACAGACACACACACACATATATGCATATACACACACACCAAGTGTGCAGTGCATAGGGCAGCAGGCATATCTCCCGGGAGTTTATAGGTTCCAGCCCAGGAGCCTGGGTTGGAGGGAAGCCCAGCCTGAGAGATGATAGGAGGACATGGGAAGCTCACTTGAGCCCAAGTAGCCTGCTTAGTAGAAGTTCTCTGCCTCCTCCCAAAGGCCTGAAGTGGGACAGTCACAACTCAAGAGGCCCTTTGAGGGCAACCTGTCCGAGGGGTGGGGGTGAGGCCCTTGCCAGCCCCCTCATCCACATCTCAATTACTTCTCCCGGTGGTTGGCTGCCTCTCGGGTAAATTGTTTCTCAGAAGATGCTCTCCAGAGCATGGACCACATGCTGCTGCCGTTGATTTCATTTTGATTATTCATATTAGCAGCAGCATGGCTGCCTGGCCGGGCGTCGTAATTACAGTAAACATCCTGTACAAGCGGGGTCAGCCCTGGCGTGGGGCTGCCATCCCAGCCCCAACTCTGCAGACCAAGATCCTGGCAACCCTGCCCACCAGGCCTACTGCAGGCAGCCAAACACAGGCAGTGCCAGGCCCCAAAGGCCCTTGTCACAGGGAGGTGGGGCTGTGGGGGTGAGGGCATTCCCCTCGCCCGTGGCCATCATGGCCACCCTGAGCATCCCTGTATCTGCCCTTCCTTGTCCCTGGGACCCTTCTCTGCCCTGGCCTTCCTGGGCACACAGGTTTCTCTCTACCAGTTGAGTGGTCCAGGAACCACCAGGAGCAGGGTGCAGAAGGGAGGGCCCTCTGTCTGGGATTCAGCACAGGCTGGGCTGGAAAACAACATGGACTGAGAATGAGGAGCCAGGTTTCCTACACAGAAGATCTGTGGGCAGAAGGACAGATGTCACCCACAGCCATCCCCTTCACTCATTGCTGTCTCTTTGATTCTAGACTCATGGCAACCCCAAGTATCACAGAGTAGAACTGCTCTATGGAGTTTTCTTGGCTATAATCCTTATGGAAGCAGTTTGCCATGCTTTTCTTCCGTGGAACCTCAGGGTGGATTCGAACCACCAACCTTTAGATTAGTAGTCCAGTGCAAACCACTTTTGCTACACCGGGACTGTCACAGCCCCCCAGAAGGTCGTTTTCCCAGGAATCCCTTTTTATCTGTCTGTGTCCCCTCCCGTCCAGGCCATGAGCTTACATTTAATCAAAAGTACTTTTAAAGCAGTTTTCCTTCTGTTGCCTTTACAAAGAGGGAAAGGACAGACTTGTGCCTGAATTCGTGTGTGTGTGTGTGTGTGTGTGAGTGTGTGTGTGTGCATGTATACGTGTCTATATGCGTGTGCATATTAACCTTCTTTCAGAAAGCACTTTTCCCTACAGAAATCTCCTTTCCCACTGATTCATTACGTGTCTGGAAGCAGAGCATGACATGTTAAAAGCCATCTTGATGGTATTTGATATTCAGGTCTCACAACTTACCATCTCAGAGGTGGGGGCTTTCTCCCCCCACCCACCAGAGCTGGGAGGGAGATGATCTGCATATTGGATGTGCCAGGACACTGGGTAATTTGCATTATGCATCACGAAGTTCCTGCTTGCAATCTGTCACCCTTCACTGGGTTTTCATTTTATAACCTCCACAACATACGGAGGAGAAGGACAGACAGAAGATCCAGTTGCCTGCTCAGTTGCTCCCCACCCCCGTGGGACCAGAGCAGAGCCTGGTGTGAGGCAGGGAGGGTTCCTGGTCAGAAATGCTGACCAGGGGTCTCTAGGAGACTTGAAGACAAGTGTCTGCCAGCCAAGGGATTACGAGCTGGCCAGTCCATGGATGTCGGGAATGGCTGAACGTTCGACTACTAGCCAAAAGGTTGGCAGTTCAAACCTACCCAGAGCTGTGTCGGAGAATAGGCCTGGTGATCTGCTTCTGAAAGGTCATAGTCTTGAAAACCGTACAGAACACAGCTCTACTCTGCACATACGGGGTCGCTATAAGTCAGAAGCGACTCAACAGCAGTGGACAACAACAACTGCCCACCCCAAGGCCCCAGGCCCTCAGGTGAAGTACGCCATGCTACCAGAAGCTCTGAGAACAGCTCCCATCTCAAGATGACCAGGACCAAAGCTCGGCCAGGGTTTCATGAAGAGCAAAAGCAGATCCATCCGGCCCTGCTCTGCAGTGAGCATCAGATCCGAGTTTCCAGTGTCAGGCTCTGAAGCTGATTCTGTTCCTGGTCTTTCAGTACCTACTGAGTCTGGCTCAGGACAGGACCGTGTGTCCCCAACCTGACCCATGTGAGAAACCACTGGGGAGCTTTAAAAACACACCTGGGCACAGCCAGGGTGGGGGTCACTGGGACAGACCAGCAGGGCAGCATGATGTGGAGTGTCACTTCCCTTGAGATCCTCAGTTTTCTCATCTGTAAAATGAGCAGCCTGGGGCAGGGCTTCAGCCAGGGAAGGCATCAGGGCACAGGGACAGGGACTGGGGCCCCACCTGCCTCTACGTGGCCCTTTTGCTATTTCCTGTATTGGATTTCTGGAGTCCTTGGGTTGTGCAGACAGATAGGGTGCTTAGCCACTGATGGAACAGCTGGAGATCTGAGTCTTCCCAGAGGCACTTTGGGAAAACCCTAAGTGAAAACCCTAAGAAGCACAGTTCTACTCATGACACACATGGAGTCCCCGTAAGTTGGGATCAACTCAGCAGCCTTTGGTGTATCAGATTTCTAGGGAGAAGTTTGTTAGGAAAAAGGGCTCCATAGCTATCACGAGGCTTGAAGACCTCTGGCTGGGTGCTTCCTTTCAAGCTGCCAGGCTTGGGGACAAGGTGCTTAGAGAGGAGAATCAGCCAGGTGAGGTCAGCAGGATGCCACCTCCTGGGAGAATGCTGGAGGGAGCCCGAGGTAGAGGCACTGCCACTTGCAGAAAAGAGGCTGTAAACTGGTCACCTCCTGCCCTTGCTGCAGCAAAGCAAGCTCAAAGCAGATGCCACTGTGTTCCCACCCACCCATCTCGATGTCAGCCTCACTAGGCAGGGGGCAGAGCCAGTGGACCTCCAGAGCAGCCTCAGCAGATGGGGAAGGGGGTGAGCTAACACCTGGGCAGGTGTCTGCACACAGAGAAGGACAGCAGCATTCCGAGTGAAAAACCACTGGCATTCTAAGTAAAGGTATGACAAGGAACAGAGGTGTGAGATGAGCGGCCACCAGGACATCTGCCCACAGTGTTCCTGATTGAGCCGCCCTGAGTTTCCGAGCAGGAAGCTTTCCCTAACCCATCCTCAGAGCATCAGCGCAGCTGCAAGCGAGGCCAGCACTATGTTCTCCTTGTCGTCATCACGTCACCACTACTATTGGCTGTGACACCACCACCCTTTCCTAAGTGCACATGAAGGCATCCAGATCATACTACAGTGAGAGACAGGATGTTACTGCCATTTCACAGATGAGAAAACTGAGGTTCAGAGAAGTGAGCTGCCCAATTCACACAACAAGTTAAGATCTAACTGGACCTAAGCCCAGGTGTGAGTCCAACTCTGAGTCCTGCCCACTGTGCTTAAGGGCCTCTCTGTCTAGTCTGTCTTCCTGGAGCCCCTCATAGAACAGGGGCCTCAAGTTGTGACAGGCCTTCCCGGGATCCTTGTGAAAAAAGGGCATTGTTCCTGAGTTGGCAGTTACTAGCTCTCCCTTCAACACTGCAACCCTGCTCCTGCCTTCCACCTCACCCTTCCACAGTAGTCTGGGGACACTCCTGGAGCCCAGGCCACCAGCTCCAGCCTTAGGGCCTCGCCAGGGTTACAAGGGAGAGCTGAACAGTGTCCTGAGCCATGCCATCCAAGCTCAGCCTTCTCTCACCCATGCCCACTCCATCTGGAAAAGGACAAGGGGTCAGAACAGCATGAAGTATGGGCTACATTATTTGGGGCCCATCCATTTATTCTAGACTTTTAGCCCCTTCCTGCCAGGCAGGTAGGGAGCTTCCCTCAGTCATCCTTGGCTTCCACCCCAATTCTAGGAACTATAGGGTCACAGGCTCTAGACTTGAGCTGAAACCCCAGGGTGGCTGTTCAGGGCAAGAGTCATGTGTCTGGCCTTTAGGCCGTTCAGTCCTGTCCCTTCTCCTCTCTCCTATCCTGTAAACCCCTCCCCCTTGGGGCAGAGAAGTCTTTGATGAGACAGGAACCTGAAGCCTCCTTCTACGCTGGCCTCCTCCCCACATACTCCTAGGCACAGAATCCACAGACTGCAGCTCCTCCCTGCATCTAGTCTGGGGGGCTGCTCAGCCACCAACCAAGTCTCCTTCCAAGTCCTCACTCCTTCTCCTGTACCTCAGGACCCGTAGGTACCCATCCCTGTGCACTTGGGCTTTGAGAAAACAAACAAAAATGAAATTCTGGGTGGGCTCATCCACCCTATCCCCCAGCTTGCACCCAGCCATAGAGAAGGGAAGAGAGGACAAGGGGGAAGTGGATGGAGCTTCTCAAGGGACATGGAGTGTAGCGACTCCTGGGTACCCCTGTCCCTCTTCCTCTCCTCCAGCTCATCAAGTCACTCTCCGGGGACCTTAGGGCTCCTCCCTCCCCCAGGACCTTGCCCCACCTGCCCTTGACAGCCCCCTCCTCTCTCCGCAGTCCACGGCATCAAGTGGACCTGCAGCAATGGGAACAGCAGCTCTGGCTTCTCGGTGGAGCAGCTGGTACAGCAGATCCTCGACAGCCACCAGACCAAGCCCCAGCCCCGGACCCACAACTGCCTCTGCACCGGTGGCCTGGGTGAGCAGGGCTGGGGCAGCAGGCTGATGGGTGGGCAGGGTTGCAGCCTCTGGGTGGGGGGCTGGGCTGTCCTGTATGGGGAGCAGTCAGCCAAGGATAAAGAGACACCATAGCCCCCGACACAGACACAAAGCAGGTCCTTCACCTTTCTTGGCTCTAGAGCTGGCAGTCTGCCCACTTTGAGCAGAAATGTCCAGACAGACAGCTCACTCTAGGAATGGGGCAACAGCAGCAGCGGAGCGGCAATGCATGCGGCTGGGGCTCTGGGCCTGTGTCCACCCATCACTGATGCCCTCCCAGACCCCCCTTGCCCAGCACCTAGTATGGGACTGCCTGGGTTTCCCAGGCAGATGCACCTTGAATCAATTGGACCACTCAAGCTCATCCTCTTCTTTAGTCTTTCTCTCCTCCAGAAACACAAAGTCTCCCCTCTCCCTCATAATGTGTTTGTGCTTCTGATGATGGTATTTCTCTCTGAGATACGCAGCCCACTCCCTCTGCTGCCTTAATTAGATATTTCCATTAGAGGGTTGTGTCACTTCTCTGCCAAGTCTTCATGAATTTGGGAATCTTGGTGGTCAGGCTATAGCAGGATCAGGGGCAAAGGCATACTTTTATAAAAAGCGAACTGACTGTTACCTGATAGACAAAAAATGGTGACAGGGTGGTGGGAGAGGCTGGGGGAGAGCCCTAAGCCAACTCTCCGGAGCCCAGAGAGACTCAGCACCTCCTGCAAAGGAGGGCTCTGTTCTTGCCCAAAACTCAGAAGGACTGCCTTCCAGAGAGTCCAGCACTGGCCCAAGCTAGCCAGAGGAGGCTGGCCTAGCCCCCAGTACCTTTCTGCCTACAGCTCAGCAGGCCTTCTGTGGCTAGAACTTCCCTGATCCTGAGAGCTAATCCAGAGAGAACACTTCATTCTTCACCTCCTCACTCAACTTTCAGCACCTAATTTCAAGGGGTAGCTCCCACTGGACCCCTGGGGCTTTGCATGGCCTGGACACCTGGAATATTTAGGGAGTGGCTACCTCCCTGGGGCTGTGGACACACGCCTCTCTGGGTGGAAGAGTATCTGATGGTGGCGGGGACTTTTCTGGGGGGTGATTTCTCTCTACCATCTCTCTCTGGGCCTCCTACTCTGTCACTATCAGTATTTTTTTAAAAAGAACAGCAAAAATAAAGCCCCCGTGGCCTTTGGAGGATGGTTACAAAGGGCACATGAGAGCCCCAGGGCTTGGTGTTGGTGGGCTGGAAATGGGAATGTCTGTTAAAGGCCGGCCTCATGGGATCCATAGCCTGCCCAGGCTCCCAGACCTGGGCTTTGACCAGTGCCCAGCTGCTCATTGACAGTGTCTACCATGGTCCCAACTCTGACGCTCTCTTTGTGTGTGTGCATGCATGCATGCGTGTGCATGTGTGTGTGTGTGTGTGTGTGTGTGTGTTTTCGTGTGCTCTGCTTCTGATCTCCACAGGAGCAGGCAGCAGCGTGCACCACAAGTGTAACAGTGCCAAACACCGCATCATCTCACCCAAGGTGGAGCCACGGACAGGGGGGTATGGGAGCCACGCGGAGGTGCAACACAATGACGTGTCTGAAAGCAAGCATGAGCACAGCCACAGCAAGAGTTCGAGCCGCGAGAAACGCAACGGCAAGGTGGCCAAGCCCGTGCTGCTGCATCAGAACAGCACTGAGGTGTCCTCCACCAACCAGGTGGAGGTCCCCGACACCACCCAGAGCTCCCCTGTGTCCATCAGCAGTGGCCTCAACAGCGACCCAGACATGGTGGACAGCCCCGTGGTCACTGGTGTATCCAGCATGGCAGTGGCCTCCGTGATGGGGAGCCTATCCCAGAGTGCCACAGTGTTCATGTCAGAGGTCACCAATGAGGCCGTGTACACCATGTCCCCCACCTCTGGCCCCAACCATCACCTCCTCTCACCCGACGGCTCTCAGGGCCTAGTCTTGGCTGTGAGTTCTGACGGCCACAAGTTCGCCTTCCCCACCACCAGTAGCTCCGAAAGCCTGTCAATGCTGCCCACCAACGTGTCCGAAGAGCTAGTCCTCTCCACCACCCTTGACGGTGGCCGGAAGATTCCCGAAACCTCCATGAACTTTGACCCCGACTGTTTCCTCAACAACCCAAAGCAGGGTCAGACCTACGGGGGAGGAGGCCTGAAGGCCGAGATGGTCAGCACCAACATCCGGCACTCACCTCCTGTGGAGAGGAGCTTCAGCTTCACCACCATCCTCACCAAGGAGATCAAGACCGAGGACACCTCCTTCGAGCAACAGATGGCCAAGGAAGCATACTCCTCCTCAGCGGCGGCCACCGCCTCCAGCTCCCTCACGCTGACCACTGGCTCCAGTCTGCTGCCCTCGGGCGGCGGCCTCAGCCCCAGCACCACCCTGGAGCAGATGGACTTCAGTGCCATAGACTCCAACAAGGACTACACGTCCAGCTTCAGCCAGACGGGCCACAGCCCCCACATCCACCAGACTCCCTCCCCGAGCTTCTTCCTGCAGGACGCCAGCAAGCCCCTCCCCCTCGAGCAGAGCACCCACAGCAATCTGAGTGACTCTGGGGGCACCTTTGTGATGCCCACCGTGAAGACCGAGGCCTCGTCCCAGACCAGCTCTTGCAGCGGCCATGTGGAGACTCGGATAGAGTCCACCTCCTCCCTCCACCTCATGCAGTTCCAGGCCAACTTCCAGGCCATGACAGCAGAGGGGGAGGTCACCATGGAGACCTCACAGGCAGCCGAGGGCAGTGAGGTCCTCCTCAAGTCTGGGGAGCTGCAGGCCTGTAGCTCTGAGCACTACCTGCAGCCAGAAAGCAACGGGGTGATCAGGAGCGCTGGTGGCGTGCCCATCCTCCCCAGCAATGTGGTCCAGGGTCTCTACCCGGTGGCCCAGCCCAGTCTGGGCAATGCCTCCAACATGGAGCTCAGCCTGGATCACTTTGATATCTCCTTCAGCAACCAGTTTTCTGACCTGATCAATGACTTCATCTCCGTGGAGGGTGGCAGCGGCACTATCTATGGACACCAGCTGGTGTCCGGGGACAGCACGGCACTCTCTCAGGCGGAGGATGGGGCCCGTGCACCCTTCACCCAGGCCGAGATGTGCATCCCTTGCTGCAGCCCCCAGCAGGGTGGCCTGCAACTGAGCAGCACTGAGGGTGGGGCCAGCACCATGGCCTACATGCACGTCGCTGAGGTGGTCTCTGCTGCCTCGGCCCAGAGCACCCTAGGGATGCTGCAGCAGAGCGGACGGGTGTTCATGGTGACCGACTACTCACCAGAGTGGTCCTACCCAGAGGTAAGCCACCACTGCAGCTCCTGCCTGCCCCACCACCAGGCTTATTCCCCAACAGTCAGTGCGGGGACATTCACATGCATATGGGTGCCCTGACGCAAAGCTGTGGACCTGAAATACTAAGGTGTCCCCTTCTTCTGTCCCTATAGCATTGCTCAAGCACTGGTTCTCAAACTTCACTGGAGCAAGTGGTCAGGGGTCTCTCGGGAGACCTGGCACCTCTTCCGGCTTTGGCTAGAACAGCCCTGCTGTTACCTGGCTTGTATGTTAAGGCTCCACCTACACTAGGCTTTC
The DNA here is from genome assembly GCA_028571685.1 of Heterohyrax brucei. Taxonomy (NCBI): domain Eukaryota; kingdom Metazoa; phylum Chordata; class Mammalia; order Hyracoidea; family Procaviidae; genus Heterohyrax; species Heterohyrax brucei. The sequence goes on from CM053140.1 coordinate 36,764,585, forward strand.
TTTTATTTCTTTTCCTTTTTTTTGTTTTTTGTTTTTTAAGGAATTTTATGGCTGCTAATGAAAACTCTGGTGGCATAGTGGTTAAGTGCTATGTCTGCTAACCAAAAGGTCAGCAGTTTGCATCCACCAGGTGTCCCTTAGAAACTGTATGGGGCAATTCTGCTCTGTCCCGTAGTGTTACTATGAGTCCGAATTGACTCAACTGCAAAAGGTTTGGTTTTTATGACTTTTGGCTGCTAAGGAAACCCTGGCGGCCTAATAGTTGAAGGCTCCGGCAGCTAACTGAGAGGTCAACAGTTTGAATTCAGCAGGAGCTCCTTGGAAACCCCATAGGGCAGTTCTACTCTGTTCTACAGTATAGGTAAGAGTTGGAATCTACTTGACAGCAAGGAGTAACTGGTTTACGGCTGCTAAAATGAGCACTGGTGGTGCAGTGGTTAAGTGTTCAGTTTCTTATCCAGAGGTGGGTACTTCCAGTCCTCCCAGTGCTCCATGGCAGGGAAGATGTGGCGGTATGCTGTCATAAGAATACAGCCCTGGGAACCTATGTGGCAGTTGTACTTTGTCCTATGGAGTCACTATGAATTGGCATCAACTCACTGGCACGCTGACAATGTGTTTGGTTTTTGGTTTTATGGCTGCTCAGAGAAGTACAATGGTTAAGCACTTGGTCGCTAAACCAAAGGTCAGCTGTTTGAACCCACCAGCAGCTCCATGGGAGAAAAGATCTGTCAATGTGGTCTGTAAAGATTATGGTCTAGGAAGCTTTAAGGGGCCATTGCACTCTGTCATATAGAGTCTCTATGAATCAGAATCAATTTGGTGGCACCTAAATGCAGGGTCTCCTACCTCTCCGGTGGTAGTCACTGAAGAAGAACATGGAAACTCCGGTGGCGTGGTGGTTAAGCGCTATGGCTGCTAACCAAGAGGTCAGTAATTCGAATCCACCAGGTACTCTTTGAAAACTCTATGGGGAGGTTCTACTCTGACCTACACAGTCATTATGAGTCAGAATCGACTCAACGGCAGTGGGTTTGGTTTGGAACGTGACGCAAGCTGCTAAGGAGTCCCTTAGTGCTACAAATGGTTAAGACCTTCAGCTGCTAACCAGCTCGTTAAACAAAAGGTTAAGGATTCTAGTCTACCCAGAGGCACCTCAGAAAGAAAGACTTGGTGATCTGCTTCTTCAAAATCGACCACTGGAAACTCCACAGAGCACAGCTCTACTCAGACAAACATGGAGTCACCATAAATCCATACTGGCTTAACAGCTGCTTGTTCAGCGCAGGCTCTGAACATTAAGTCTTCAACAGCAGCCAGTGCAGATGTGCTACCCTGAGCTGGGACTGGGCGACCAGTGTCCTTAGAAGTGACTGGCTTCTCTGAGCCGTTCTCTACTTCACAGTGTCCTCTTGGGTCCTGGAAAAGAGGCAGTGAGACCTAGTAATGCACATGCTCAGGAGTCACCCTGGGTATCAGTCCTATCTGTGCTGTGACCTGGAGCTAGTTTCTCCACCCCCCATGACTCAGTTTCCTCATCTGTCAAATAGCATGACAACAGTGCACAATTTAGTGAATGCCCAGTGACATCTTCAGCTCTTCATATGTGATCAGTGAATATTGGCTATTGTTTTATGATCGTTATAGCATGTGGCCCACCATGCTTCTTTGTGAGTCCTCCTGCCGCATGTCCTGGCAAGGAGAACATCAGCTCCAGATTCTGTTCCTGCCAGCTTACTGACTGACTGAGCACAGCTCTGTGGGATGACCTGTAATGTGATCTTGGTGCCACAGCCTTTACTGTGAGGCTCACACTCTCTGCCACCTTTGCTGTATGGCTTGTTATTAGCCCTCATCAAGTCAGCTCCTGGCTTATGGGGATCCTTATCACACACAATAGAATGAAATGCTACCTCATTCTGTACCATCCCCTGATGGGTTACAGATCGGACCGTTGTGCATCATAGAGTTTCTATTGGATGATTTTCTGAAGCAAATCACCAGGCCTTTCTTCTTAATCTCTCTTCACCTGGAAGCTCTGCTGAAACCTGTTCAGTTTCATAGCAACGCACAAGCCTCTACTGCAGGTGGGTGGTGGCTGCAGATGCAGTGCACTGGCTGGGATCAAATCTGGGTCTCCCTTAAGGAAGGGGAAAACCACCAGTGCCAATGACAAAGCTAAGAAAATCTGTATAAAAATGCCTTGAGCACTCAGAAACACCAAACTGGACAGGTAGTGATCCAATCTTATGGCAAATGTGTCCTGGAAATGCAGCAGGTGTGTGAAATTCCAGCCTCCACCCATAAATTATGTGTCCATCTATGGGTGTTTATTTAAAAAAAAAAAAGAAAAAAAAAAACTTAGGTGTCCAAGAGGCAGCTCTTCATAAGTTGCATGAAGCTGGGACCCAGCAGTCTCCATTCTGATCCTGGCCCTGTGCTTCCTAACCAGTGACCTTGGCAAGAAAGCTGCCTTCCCTGTGCTTTGGCTTCCTGCCTCTAAAACTGGGATAATAACCATGATTCAGTGCATTGTTCTGAGGATTAAACGAGCAAATTTACCAACTCAGCACTCCCTGTCTTTGCTGTCCACCTCCATTTGGTTCCCCCATTAAGACCCAGAAGGACTGAACTGGACTTCCTCTTGGTTTTGCTTAGCGTGAACTGTCGTTGACCCATCCCTCTGCTCTTCTCAGTGACACTGAGCTCATCAGCATTGTCACAGCACCCACCACGTTTCCCTGGTGGCAAACGGCCAGCTCAGTAGCTCTCCCAGATGAGGTTCAGGAAAGTAACCAAAGGAAGAAGAAAGGGATGGGACAGGGATATAGTGCAAAGGTCACTGCGGGAGTCAGGAATGTTGCCTTCGGATCCTGACCCCTCTGAGATATGATTCTCTGGGCCTCAGTTTCCTCATCTGTAAAGTGGCTGAAAGGTAGCAGCCTAAAGGTACTCTGAATCCTGGGACTGAGGACATTTGGTCCTGGGAATCCTTCCTGGAGCCCAAGCAAGCAGGAACTCTGAAGGCTAAGAGGTCCAGGGAGCCTTAGCAGGCCTGATCCCTTCCCTTCTTCACACCAGTATCCAAGTCCCCGCCCTCAGCGCCCTAAACCAAGTTTCATCTCCGGAGAGCAGTTCCACAGCGTGCCACACGAGGGCGGCCCAGGAACAGGGAACGGAATCGGCAGCCTCGCAGCGGCCGAAGCAGCCATCCCTTGTTTTCCAACAGCCCTGGAGGCTTGAGGCTTCCATTTACTTGGAAACAAAACAGCTCAAATTTATTTGATTTGGAAAATACACAGACAACCCCAGATGGGCCCTTGGGTGCCTGCTTGGCTTATGGTGAAGCTTCAGGTTGTTCCAGGAGTCCCAATCAGCCAGTCCCTATTTAACCGGTGTCTTCTCCATCTCTGGGCCATCATACTCTCCGGCAGGAGGCACCCTCTCTTGGGACACCTCTCCATCACAGCCCACTCATTCGCTTGTCTGCTCCTGGCCCCTGCCCTCCTCTGCCTGCAGGGGTCGGCTGCGCATCAGGGCCCACTCCACCCCACCCCACCCCACCCCACCCACCCCACCTCCCCCGCCCGCTCTAGCCAGGCTCCATCACAGCTCACAGAGGGTTCTGGGACAAGACAGAGGCCAGCCTCTGCAAATATGAGGTCAGACTACGTGGTCGCTGACCACACGCCCGGCACAAATACCAGATGGCTCCCAGCGCAGGCATAGCAGGAGGATTATGTCTGATGCCATTTCCATGTCTTCTCTTAGCAGTCCTCCCCCAATGGGGGTAGGGGGAGTTCCAGCTTCTCCACCTCGCCATCCTTCACTTCTGTTTGTATATGTAACCTACACACACACACACACACACACACACACACACACACAGACACACGTGAATGGGGTGCTCCATACACCAGGATCTGCTCTGAATGCATTGGAAATCCAAAATCTGTGCCTTTTGTCTCAGCACCCCCAGGGCACTGAGCGCTCAGATGGTATCTTTGCCCTTCCCTGCCCCCCAAGTCCTTCTGCGTCATCTCCCTCCACTAACACTCTTGCTGCACCAGGCTGAAGAGGCTGCAATTAGACCCGTCATGCCTGTACGTCAGGCGCTCGTTGCCATGGGAACTATCCCTTGAACTGATGGAGGCTGAGCTGTCCTGCGGTGGTTTCCATGGAGAGGGGCCAATGTTCTCCAGTAATTCTGCAGTCCTTTGTGCCTGGCAGCAGCCCCAGCTCCACACACATGCAGCTGTTGATTGCGGTTATTACTGTCTCCTTTTTTCTCCCATGGTCACTGTCTGTGGCCTTTTGAAGCCCCTGCCCGTCCACTTCACAGGATCCAGGGAGGATCTGTCCCTGTGCTGGCCTTCTGGCACTTCCAGGCTCCCAGTGCCATCAGGCATGCCTCACAGCCAGGGGCCTGTACCAGCCCACAGTCCCCAGGGTGCTGACCCCAGCCTGGTCACTCCAACCAAGCTCCAAATCTCCCTGTGAAGCCATACAGGGAACTGAGGGATGTTAGGGCCTAGGAGGACCCCAAAGAGGTCAGGGGGGCCTCACTCGAGGACACACAGCTGTTGAGGGGTAGGTGCTGGCCTCCTCTTTGGGCTACCCATCCTGACCTCTCTCACTGTCCCCTAGACCTCAGTCACTTAGCAGTGAAAGACTTCTCCAGAGCCATCCCAGCCCAGAGGAAGGCCCAGAAGGCCCAGCCCAGAGAGCCCTTTCCATGGGGGTACTCTTTCCTGTGCTGGTGGTGGAACCCCCCGTTACCAAGCTGGAAGCACCCTCTCCTGCTACTGCTGCCCAGGCATCTGGCTCCCAGATACATTATGGGGACCCTCAGGAGCAAGCCCTATAACAAGGTTGGGGGCCCCTTCAGGACAAGGAGAAGTTAACTGGCCTAGGAGTGCCCCAGAACCAGCACCAAGGAGAAGTCAAGCAACAATGAGTCACTGACAAGAGAGAGCAAACCAGCTTCTTACTGGCACTGGGTGGCTGCGAATGTGGTCTGTCTATTCTTGGGTGGCAAAAGGAGTGGGGTCTCCAATCCACAGATCCTCAGAGGGCTACCACCCTACCCAGTCTCAAGTAGGAATGCCACTTGGCCTTCTCCCTCCAGGAAGCTAGGTGGCGCCCTCCACCCTATCCAGAGCAGCCCTTGGCCCTCCCATGGGGACAGGTGTTGCCCAGTGTGGAGGGGATGAAGCCTCTGGCATAGGTCACCCCAGAGATGGTCAGGAGAGCCAAGACAGCCAGCACACCCACCCTCTTCAGCTCCAGGGAGGGCTTCCCTCTTCCCTCCACCAGACAGGCTCCTCCTCCAGGCTAAGTACACCTGAAATGGGAAACCAAGCAATTCATGGTTCTATGTGACACAATTAAGAGTAAAAGGAGGTGCTATCTTTAATCACCAAACCAGGACAATGTCACAAAGAGGGACTTCCACAAGAATGGGTCATGTGGCTACCCCAGCCATGGGCAGCCAGATGAGCCACTGCCCCACCAACCCCCTCACTTCTTGGCACCCTGCCTCCCACCTCTACCCATGCACTCCACCCCTCTGGGAGTTGTTCCAGTCTGGAGGTCAGGGAGGCTTTTCCATGGTCTCTGTATCCAGGCAGGCACCTCAGCGTCCTTGAGTGAATCTTTCCCCACTGAGCACAGACAGGTCATCTGAGTCCACTCCCTGGCCCCAAGAGAGCAGCCCGACTGCCTGTGTCAGTAAGGACTAGCGACGCCTGTCTGACTGTGTAGGCAGCAATCAGACACAAGTGCCCTCAATGGCTCAGTGCAGAGACAGGGAAGGAGGAGAGCATGCTCAGTCCCTGCTCGCCCCAGCTCCCAGCTCTGAGCCCCAACCTCTGAGCTCCCAGGCCAGCTCTGAGCACTCTGTCACCAAGCCCTTCTCCCCCATTTTCTGATTCTGTAGTCTTTCTCATCACTTTCTTCATCAACCCCCTTCCCAACTAGATCCCCTCCCATGCTCTGTCTCCAGCATCCCTTGGGGGACCAGGTACCCTCCTTATTTCCCAACCAGAACGTCAGATCCCTCCGGAGAAGCTCAGAGTCTCAGGCTTCTTGCAAAACTCTGAGTTTCTCAACTGGTCTACAAGAAAAGGACAGGGACCAAATCCCTCCTTCCCCCCGCCATCCTTCTACGGGGCCTACCCAGTCAATCCTGGGGTGCTTTCTGGGCTGAAAGACTTAGAACACTGTGTGTTCTGCCTGCAACTGAAAATGACTTCAGAGAGGAGCAGGGGTGGAAACAGCAGGCTGATGCTGGGCACCAGCTGTAGGAAGGACCAGGAACATCTGGGGACCAGGGGTCAGGGAGCTGGGCAACAGGACCCCTCCTCCCATCTGTAACTCTGGAGCTGTAGTCCTCAAATGTCAGTCATTTTGGAATCTGCCAGCCATGGCCTGGGAATCTGCGTGTTTTACAAGCACTTGGGTTGGGAGAGGGGTGCTCACCACCATTTGGGTAGTGTGAATACGTGTGGTAGAGCGACTCACTCTCATCTCTGTCCCCTCCAGGGAGGAGTGAAGGTCCTAATCACAGGCCCATGGCAAGAAGCCAGCAATAACTACAGCTGCCTGTTCGACCAGATCTCAGTGCCTGCCTCCCTGATCCAGCCTGGGGTGCTGCGCTGCTACTGCCCAGGTGAGAGGCTGCCCTCCCCACCCCAGGAGCTCTGGACTTGACATGGCCTTGGGGTGACCTTGGGCAAGTCTTTCTGAGCCTCATTTTCCTGGGCTGGAAAAGAGTAAGTCCTAGGTGGTTTATTCTAAAGTCATCTTTGGCTCACGAGTCATGGGACTGTATCAAACAGGACACAGGCCCCCTCAACTGGGATTGAGAAGGCAGCAGCATGAAGGGACTGATTAGAGGAAAAAGGAGCTCCGTTGAACAACTAGAAACCGGCCCCACCTCTCAGCCTGAAGGGGAGGAGGTGAGAGCCAAGGTACAGGAGCTGGGTATCGGAAGGGCCCAGCTAACACTGCAGCTAGGGTCAGGCACCCCCTTCCTCTGATCCCCTTCCAATGCCTCCCAGCCGAAGCTGGGAGATGCTGAGGGAGCCCAGGTAAGGTGGTCCACGGGGTGGGCCTGCTTGGTCAGAGCAGGGCAGACGGATGCAGAAGCCTCGCTTTGGCAAGGAGGGGCCTGTCCAACCTGAGAACCACCAGCCCAAACTCCTCTGAGAATCTGTTGAACCTGTCTACCCTAGCACCAGAACGAAACACGTGCACAGAATTTCCTTAGTGTTTCAGGGCCTCATTGACCTCCCAGAAGGCCAACCAGGAGCTTCTCTGTGCTCTGACATCACCTTCCCCTCACCCCAGGATGCCATCACCTTGGTGTTTGGCTAGCCCTTGACATCTGGCTATCTCTATCTCCCTGCCTTGTGGGCTAGATAAGGACAGGGGCTGTGAATTTTTTTGGTCCCCAGCATGTCACCAGCAAAGTGCCTGTTATGTCAGGGATCATCACAGAGTGAGGGAAAGAATCTCTAGTAGGAGTCTGAAGTCATTCTCTAGAGTTGGCATGTCTGTTCCCTGAGCTGGTGTTGGGACGAGGGTTTGGCTGGCCTTCACACACGTCATTGGCTCCAGAGCAGGCCTGAAGTACGCAAGAGAAGGGGGCAGGGGAGTATGGGAGGAGTAGGGGGTGCAGAGAGGCCCACAGGAAAGACCACACCACATTATCCAAAGCCAGGAAGCCTACAAAAATAGAGAAAACTCCCTGTGGAGGGCAAGGAATGATGGAGAGAGACAAGGATGAGGCAGGAACAGTCAGTGTCACTGGGCAGGCCAGCAGGGCTCCTTTCAGGTTTCACCCAAGGCGGTCCAACTGCCCTCTGGGCCTCCCAGCTATCTCCCTTCCCCGGCACCATCCCCTAGTCTTCTCTCCTGTCACTTCTCTTGCTGCCGGAGCCAGCAGTGTCCCTGTGCCTTGCACTGAGCTCATATACTCAGCTCCTGTCTGAGCCTAGCACTTCTTTCAAAGCACCCACACCCAGCGAGCCAAAGCTGGCGCCTGTGGTGGCCACCCCCACTGGCCTTGCCCTGTCATCCCCATCTGCCCCTAGCAGCTCTGCTCAGCCTGGAGCTCAGCCATCCTGAATGCCAGCCCAGGCAGGGCAGCCTATCACAGCGCAGGGTCATGTGCAGTGAATACAGCCCCTCCAACCCTGGGGTGGGGGATGGGAGAAGGCAACATGCTATTAAACTGTCCACTTATCACCTACCACTGGAACAGACTTGCTGGCTATAAATAGATGCCACTTCCTGTACCTGGTCCTTGCCTGGCTGGAGACTCAGACCTTGTCTGTCCTCAGTTATCTGGTCCCTCCCAAAACAAGGACTGGCCTTTACATGTCCCCTGAATGGTGTCCGAGAGAATCTGGGAGGCTGAAGTCAGTTACACCTGAGAGGGCCCCCCGGATTAGTCAGTGACCATCACGGACTCCAGCTGGAGCTGAACTTGAATGATAAACCACTGACGCTGGAACCAAACTGGCCTCAACCAGAAGAAATGCCCAGAGGCCTGTGAGCATAAGCCAGACTAGACTACTATTTGGGCTGGGAATGTTTGTGCGGGGCAGGGGTTGCACAGGGAAGCACAGGGAGCAGACAACCTCTGCCCACTGGCCTGGTATGTCCTGACTGAGAACCAGACTCTGCCCGGGCAGCTCCCATACCAACTTGGGCAGTAAACACCTCTCAAGCATCGACCCTGACTTCCTAAGAATCCAGAGGTGCTCACAGGACAGGGAAACTCAACCATATCAGGGTCGTGGATATCACGGTAAATCAGTGATAAAAGAAAGATTTGAACTTAGATAAGACAACCAGATCAGGAAAGAGAAATCTACCGAGAAGACTGCTGACCAGACAACCTCACCCTGGATTCCTAAGAGGTCACCAAAGGACAGACAATAAAATTCAAAATGAGGTGAACAGGCGGTGAACAGGCGTATTATGTTTTAAAGCAATTCGTCCAGCAGCTAGTTAGTGGTCAGACATGCAGGCACTGACCTTGTCACTGGACCTGGGGAGGTGAGACCCAGTCCAGCTCTCACGGAGTTTACATTCTACTGCTAGGAACAGAGAATGAACCACAAAACAAAGAGGTAACCAAGACAGCTGGTGAAAACTAAATCATGACACTATCATACATGATACGACGAAGAAACTTGGAAGGGGGTGTCCCAGCCCGGGACATTCAGCTGGGACCTGAATGATGAGCTTGGGACAGACAGGGGGACGGTAGGGGAAAAATGTCCAGGGAGCTGTAAAAAGAAGTGCAAAGGTCTGGAGGCAGGAGTGGACTCAGTGAGTTGGAGGGAAAAAAAGCCAGTTGGCTGTCTTCAGGAAATCTAGTGGGGTAGGGGGAGACCAACACGGTAAGACCGAAGGAGATGGCAGAGTAGGTCATGGACAAGCACTTGATTTAATTTGATTTGGAACAGAAAGCTGCTAGACAGTTTTCAGTGGAGGGGTGGCATGATCTGAATTATGTTTTTAAAAGATGATGCTGCTGAGAGAATGAATGGTAGGAAGAGGTGCAAGTCCAGATGCGTGGAAACCACTGGAAGAAGGCAGAGGGGAGAGTATTCTTCTGAGCTAAAAGGGAGGGTTTCCTGGGTACCCTCCCTTGGCCAATGAATACTTCCACTGATCTCCTTGTGGGGGGAGGGGTACATGTTGGAATATGGCTTCTCCCTAACATCGTTCCAGCAGGCACAGGTCTCAGATGTGCTAGCATCGCCCTCAGCAAGAAGTTCATGCAGTGGTCTATCAAAAACTGGTGGTAGCCAGCACTAGGGCAGTGGGGACAGAAGCGGATGGATAGACAATTTACTGGGGTGGCCAAACTAGCAGGGCTCCATAGTGGACTGAATGGAGGGAGAGAGGCCTGGAAGCTTCTGGATTATGGTCCTATGTGGCTAGGCTGCTGGACAAGGCCCTGGAGACCATGGTAGGTCTTTTCCATTCCATTGCCCTGGGGCCAAAAAGGGATGCCTTTGAGTCAGCCACCACACCAGCATCAATACTACTTGTACCTGTACCGGGAGACAGGGAGTGGGAGAACAGCTACTGAGGAGGCCCTGAGGCTGGCACATTTGGTTCCAGAAGAGTCCTGAGCTCCCCATGGGTTGGCAGAGGGACAGGGGCTTGTTAAGAAGAGAACAGACTTGGGTGAGGAAGTGTGTTCTGACCACCCTTCCCTCCTGCTGGTAAACCAGGCAAAGCTCCAGAGAGGCAAGTGGCCACAAGCTTGGACGGCTGCCCAGGGAAGCCGTACAAGCCACAGGAGGTTCTGGGTGTGGCTGAGGGTGTCTTTCCAGAGAGGCGCCACGGGAGGTCCCGGGTGACTACCCCATCATGGATCCAGTTGGCTCAGGCTGTGCCCTGGGCTGGGTCCAGCGAGCCAGGTTGAGAAGCGCAGAGGAGAGAACCCCAGGCAGGACCCACACTGAAGATCTGCTCTTGGAACCACAGCAGGATGGCCCTTGCCTTGAATGCATAGACTGTGGTGAACGGAGGCCACAAGTTGTGAATTGTTTTCCTGTCGGAAGTGGGATCCACAGTAGCTCTTCTCAGGGGAAAGCTGGGGCTTCACTCTGCCCTGGGAGCAGCTGACTTGGCAGCCATTCTCGAATCTGTAAGCTCCTAAAAACCAAGCGCCCAAACAGTAATACGATCCCCACATGTGTCCTCCTGGAAATCTGTCCTGGGGAGGCCCTGGGCATCTGGTGTTCCAGAAAAGCAGGGCAGAGAGCACACAACCCTGACAGTGACCCAAGGCCAGGCAGGGCAAGGCAGCCTGCACACTCACCATGGGCCACCACCATTTTAGTGGCCCATAGGACAGCCCTCTAGATTTCTATCAGAGCACGAACGAACAACAACGTCAACCCCAGGACTCAGCAGGACTCCGCTACGGCTTGGCTTTCACCTTGCAGACAGTGAACACATTCCATTCATTTATTCCACAGAGCCAGCATCTGGGGAGCTCTGTGCTGGGGCAAGGACAGTGAGTCAGACCAACAAGGGCCCAGTCTTCTGGGAGCTGTTTTTTTTTTTTTTTTTCTTTCTGGAACATGCAGAGACATTTTCACTTATCATGTGTGTTACTAACGCTCATTATTCAGCTGTAGAACAGAGTCACAGAGAAAGGTGCAGCCAGAGTGTCAGCAGGGTTTGAGGATATGAGAGAACACCAAGGACACAACAGGCTGCTCACTAAGGAAAGTCTCTGTTTCTCAAGTGCTAACTTCTATTACAGCACATTTCAATTATTTAGTCGTGATGCAGCTGCCTGTGTTCGGGATTGTTGGTACCCATTTTTGCCAGTTAAGGATCTCAAAGGATCTCATTTCATTTTCTTGGGTTGGCTGATTCAGTTATCGTTAAAGGTCAGGCAGTATGGTCCCATGCCACCCCCAAAATACACACACTACCACTCCTAACGCACATACACAACAGAATAGTATTCCTATTAGAAGTTCCCAAGGAAGGAGAAATTCCAGCACGCAAATTGTGATGGCACTTAGCCAGAAGGATGACCAACTGTGGTTATCATCTCAAAGTAACAGTCTTCCCCATTAAACCCACTAGCATGCAGGATCCCCGTCTGCTTCACACAGTGCTTTTACCAGATTCTCCAGCCTCCAGCACCAGCAGCCTGCATCTGCTTGTCTTTCTGCTGAGCTTCTCACTCTTACTGCCAGCCTCAAGAGGCACCATTCTCCTGGTTGCTGCACTGGTCCTGGTGAAGGGAGGCGCATGCTTCACGCCAGCCCCTCCAGCTCAATACTTACTGGGTCCATGCTACCTGAGACTAAAGGAATAGGAGCACAGCCAAAGCTTTTGCTTTCATCAGGGTGGCAGAAGAACTTCTAAAAATATACAGAACGCCACGATGAGTGAGGACAAGCCTTGTAGAATAAGGTGACACAGAGATACAAGGACAAAAGATTCCAAAGAAAATTTTATATCCAAATCAGATCTAGGATGGACAGGATGCAGGAAGAAGCCAGCCAGCCAGCCGTTGGATGGGTGTGGGGATCTTTCATTTGAAAGGTCTACATTGCGTTTCCTGTCCCTGCTCTCACTGAGCAAAGAAAGAACACCACATCAGGGAACAGAGGGATAAACGGATAAACAGGCAATTACAACACAGAGCCAGGCCTGCTGTGCTGAAGGGTGATTAACAGGCACCCGGCTGAGTCTGGACAATCAGAGAAGGCTTCCTGAAAGAAGTGGCATCTCGCTTGAAACTTGAGAAATGAGTGCATGCACACTGGGATTAAGGAGGTGCAGATGTTAATTGAGCAGGAGTTGTGAAGAAGGGGCCACAGGTTCCAGTGGGCACGCTGAGCTGAGGATGCTGCCCTGTCCCTTGCCCTGACCTTCTTTCTTTTGCTTCCAGCCCATGACACTGGTCTTGTGACCCTACAAGTTGCCTTCAACAACCAGATCATCTCCAACTCAGTGGTGTTTGAGTACAAAGCCCGAGCGCTGCCCACTCTCCCTTCCTCCCAGCATGACTGGCTGTCGTTGGACGGTAAGCATAGAGCTCGGGTCACCAGGCCAGGTGGTGGGAGAAGAACACCTTGGAGCTCTGGGCACAAGGTGTGAAAAGGCAGGAGGTACAGAGGTTTCCTTGTTCCTGCTCAAAGAGGGTGGGAAGGGGTACGCATCTCCTCTGTCTGGCTATGTGTGTCCTTGCAGCCGGGCAACAAACCTGGCCATCGGGGGAACCTGCCCTCAATCTCTGTCTTACCCTGGTCTGGAATGAAGTGTGTGACGTTGAACCCACACCTGTCAGTCCTGCTGGGCTGTCCAAGTAACCAAATGAGCCTCTGAGGAGCCCCAAAGTCCCCGTGTCCACAGACTGACCCCAGAGGCACCATAAGGTCTCCCTGGCCACAGAAGACCCCTGAGAGTCCTTGAGGTCTTTCTGTCCACAGACAGGTCTTGAGGGTCCCTGAAGTCTCACTGTCCACAGATAGACGCTTGAGGATCCCTAAGGTCCCTCTGCCCACAGGCCCCTGAGAAGTCCTCTGAGAAGTCCTCTGAGAAGTCCTCTGAGAAGTCCTCTGAGAAGTCCTCTGAGAGGTCCCCTTGTCCACACACAGACCCTAGAGGGGCCCTGAAGTCCCCTGTCCACAAACAAACCCTGAGAAGCAGGGTCAGAGTGCCCTGGGCCGCCTCTCCTGGTTGTAGGGTTTTCTCTGCAAAAGGCAGAGGCAGCTCCTGCAGGCCACGGCCAGACCTCCAGCCCCTTAGAGAAGAGATAAGTGTGTGAAGCGAGTGGAGACGGCTCAGGGCAGCTCTCAGAGCAGCTTCTATCAGATCCCGAGGCCTGGGAAGGTGGACCCATGTATGTGAGTGCCTTTGCCAGCCTCCTCAAGGAAGCCATCAGCCACTGTGGCTACGTGCTCCTTAGCTGTTTTGACTCAGGCAGCCACCCACCCGGCTGACCCTCTGAGCCAAGCCCAGAGTCATGACAGCCGCAGAAGAAAGACGGCCAGGGCCTCTGCATAGGCAACAAGGGAAAAGGCAGGACCTGCTGGTCAAGAGGAGGTGGGGCTGTGAGCCACTGCTGCACTACAGGGTGGCTCTGGGCTGGCCGCTCCCCCTGGGCACCCGAGGCTCTGCAGAAAGAAGCTGGCAGTGACAGGGTGGGGACTGCCAGGGTTGGTGGCTGTGCTTGTTAGTCTGACCATGCCCAGGGCTGGCTGGGGCTTAGGAGCTGAGCCAACAATTTGCTCTCTGCACAGGGGATAGGGTACAAGGGGTTGCTAGACCAGACCTCAGGAACATAGCAGCCAGCAGAAGTACTAGGTGGCAGGGGACCTCACCGAACACCTCCCTGGCAAGGGGCACTACGCCCTGGGCCAGGTCATTTCTTTAAGCATGGCACCCTCACCCACAACAGCACTTCTGCCTGTTCCTCTCAGACTGCCTCTTGCTGAGGGAGGATTTCTGTGCTTGGGCCCACACCCTGGGCAGCTTCCCTGAGCTGACCATGTATGGAGCTGGGCCTCCTCCCAGCCTGCCTCAGCAGTGACAGGGTGCCCACAGCCACCCTGGCCCACTAACCCTCAGGAGTTGTTTCCAGAGGTGGCTCTGGGTCAGCAGGAGTCTGCACCCTGGCCTCAGCTGCCTGGGAGCACCAGGCTGGCCTTGGCAGTGTTCCTGGCTGCGGCCAGAGCCAGGTGAAGCTATGACCATGGTCTGCAGAATGTGACAGATAAGGAGAGGGTGACAGGAGCTCCTGTTCAGAACATCTGGTTTGAAGTCCTGGCTCTCCCTGAGTGACCCAGTCAGTGTCACTAGGAGAGGGAGGTACTGAAGGATGTTGAGACGCGAGCAGGGCCCTGTGTGGGAGATGGAAGCCTTTCTGAAATTAAAGTCTCAGAGACAGTGCTCCCAGCCCAGGTGAGACAGCCACCCTGGGAAGCCCAGAGAGCAAGCTGTGCAGACAGGCTGCTTGTGCAGAAACTGGAAAAGGCAGGCTGACCCCACAGCTTTATGAGAAGCACACCCTCAGGCAATGAGCCTTCTGCCACACCGGGCACCTGCTCCCTGGCAGTCCCCTCCCAGAGGACTTCAGGCTCTGCCATCTCTAGGCCTCCAAGTTGAAATAGGCACCCTCCCCACTCTTGGCAGGATACCAAGATGGCAGAGGTTAGGGAAGGGACATGGCAGTGCCAACCTCTCTCTGGACATTGAGACTTCTGTCTCTGAGGAGTGTTGGCCCTGTGCTACCCCTGGCTTGGGCACAGCTGGGGGGATATAGTTGCCACAGTGACTTGGACTTTGCTGAATTGGACTGGCCCAGCCTGACTTGGGGAAGGATGGTGGTGGTCTGTCATCCCCTAGGGACCAGGCTCCCTGCAGAGAGCAGAGACCCCACCCTTCAGCCCTCCTCCTCTGGTCTTGGCCAGGTGTTCTTTCAAGTAATAGGAGAAGAAATAAAGCCTGGGACAGAACACCTGTGAGACTCCGCTGCGTGGGGCGGCTTCCTGCTTCCCCCGCCGGGGAGAAGAGTGCCGCTTGCCTGGTTGGTCTTCTCTTCCTAAATACAAGTGACTTAGCCATCCAGGGAGCATCTTCTCAGCTTGTCATCAGCCTGATCTGATAAACAGTAACAGGGCTGGGGGTGGGGCAGCAATCTGCAGGTCCACCACCAGCAGTATAAACTGCGCCACTGCAGAGGGCACTGCTGGGACCGCCAGCTGGGAGAGTGGGGAGGAGAGGTCCTGGCCCATCCGTCAGCGTCTTGGCCTGGAAGTGAACTTGTGTAGTTAGGAAAGATGCTGCAGCGACCACGCAGCAGTTGGAACCTTCGTTCTCCCTCCCCTGGGCTCCCAGCTAGCAGAGCCTCGGCTCCGCCTCTCCCACCCCCATAGTTGCTGGGCAAATGTTCCTGTACAGCAGACACCGCAGGGAAACGTGCGCTGCGCAGGTCGGGCGGAGGGAGGGAGCGAGGGGGCTGCAGCGGCAAGCCAGTCGGGCAGTGAGCACAGCGGCGCGTGCACCCAGGCACACCGGGCACACACGCGCCCTCGCGCGCACGCCGGCGCACAGCTGCAATGCGGGGACTGCGAGGACCAGATTGGAGGGCTCTGTCGGGGCGGCGCCACGCGCCCTGGTCCGCTGCGGCAAACAGTCGTGTATTCCCAAAGCCAAGCCTTTCGCCGGCATTCGGAGAGTAAACAACGATGTACTACCAACAGCTGGCTCCACTCCAGCACCCAGACTGGCAGCGCGCGTTTCGGCTCCCTCAGTTCATCGCTGCCTCTGAATCCTGGCAGCGCTCTCTGCCCTTCCCCGGACCCAGAGGAATGTTTAGGACAGAGAATGTCTGACTTGGTTTGATTTTAAAAAAAAGATTTGTTTGCCAGACTTGAGGGCGTATTGGGGCGCGAGCGCAGCGAATCCGGGCGCAAGCAGCCGTAGCGTCGTAGCCTTTATCTGCAGTCCAGCCCCCGAGGGTGATCACGTGCTTTGGGGAGAAGGGGCCATCTTCCCCACACAGGGTCCGCAGAGTAGGGGACCCAAGTCACCAAAATATGTCGGGGGCGCAGTCATCCAGGCAGAGATGGGGCATCCAGACGGGAGGAGGCGGGAGAACAGGGTGGTGCCGATGTGGCCAGGCCGGCCTGGGACGAAGTGTCTCGAATACCTGGGGGGTTTTGCCAGAGACAGAAGCCCTGTCTCACCATTCCTCCAAATGAGTGCTGACAAGCAGTGCATGAATGACACACAGCAAAGGAGCCTCATCTAGTCGAGTGTTTTCATCATTTCCTCCCCCAAAGATCCAGATTCAGAGCAAAATTGCCTGATTCTGACCCCAGACCATTTGCACTTACAGAGTTGAGCTCAGGCTGTATGACTAGTCCTGGGTCCCAGCTCCAGGACTTCAGGTTGGTCTGGAGCTAACCAGCCGTGCACTTGGGGAACAGAAGAGAGACCTCTTCCAGGCAGAGGCAAACAGGGTGTAGTTTACCCCGGTGACAGGTTAGGAATAAACTCTGGGAAATGTCACTTCTGCCTGGGATGAGTCTTGTAGATGCAAGAAATTAGGACTGTGCTGAGCATAACAGGATGTGCTGTCTGTTTAGAAGGGTTGGGGGGGGGCTTTTGTTTTGAAAAGGAATAAAACCAGACTGTTAAATATTGTACTATGAAGAGCAGGAGGTGGGGCTGGTCCGCAGCCAGGCCAAGGGCAACTTTCAGCAACCTGGTCTCTGAAGAGAAGGTGAGTTGAATTTCCTGTGTTGTTCTTTCTCTCTTTGTAGCCACCTGATGCTATTCAAGGCCAGGTTAAGAAGACTCAGGGTCTCCTGTCCCCAGCTGACCCTGCTGGGACCACTTCTCAGAACCCCACTAAGCCGCTTACACTTAGCCACTATTTTCAATTGCCTCTCAGGCTGTCAGCCTGCTGCGTGGGTCAGAGGATTGGCGCGAGGCCACATATGAGACAGGCCTTCTCCTCGTGACCCTTGAGGTGGGCTGGAACTTTGTTAGCACAGACACAGAGCAGAGCAGGTACTGGAGCTCAAAGCTTGTCAGCCAGGCACCTTCTTACTGGGCAAACCTCAGGGCAGAATGGGACCCCCAGGCTAGCCAGAGCCAGAGGGGGGTGACCCGCTGATTGATCAGCATTCATCAGCAACCTGACTTTGGGATCAGCCTGGTTCCGGGTGAGATGCCTGGGAAGACTGAGAATGTCCACTGGGTATAAGGAGGTGGGGAGAAAGACAAGTGTGATTTGGCACCTGATTTGGTATTCTGGTCTGGTCAAGCCTTCTGTGCTGACAGGTGGAAGAAAACACGTGGCTGGGGTGGTCCCTAGCTCTGCCCCTGTCTGGGAGCAGCTGCCCTGGCTAAGAGAAGGGCTGTTCCTTGTACATGGCTGTAGTCCTGTAGCTTCTCCCTGGCAGGCTGTCTTCTAATACCTTCTCAGCCTTCATCCACCAAGATCAGGAGACCACAGGGCAGCCCAGGGGTAATGGGAAAGGCCATTCCAGCTGTTGCTGCACCCAGGAGGCTTCTCTGTGCCATTTCGCCTTGCAGGGTAATACTTGGGGGTCTTTCTGATGAGTGTGCCTGGTCTGGTAATCCCTGGTTCAACTCCCTCCTGCAGACCTTCGAATCATCCTCATCCAAGCCAGTCTGGCAACTTGGTGATG
The DNA here is from genome assembly GCA_028571685.1 of Heterohyrax brucei. Taxonomy (NCBI): domain Eukaryota; kingdom Metazoa; phylum Chordata; class Mammalia; order Hyracoidea; family Procaviidae; genus Heterohyrax; species Heterohyrax brucei. The sequence goes on from CM053140.1 coordinate 36,782,305, forward strand.
CTGAAACCACCCACGTAAGAGCGCGTGCACCAAGACAGAAACTGGGGATCAATTCCGAGAGCCTCATTTTCACCATAGGACCTAAGGAGGAGGTGTCCTAGTTATCTAGTGCTGCTATAACAGACATGGCACAAGTGGACGGCTTTAACAAAGAGAAATTTATTCTCTCACAGTTTAGGTGGCTGGAAGTCTGAATTCAGAGCACCAGCTCTAGGACAAGTCTTTCTGTGTTGGTTCTGGAGGAAGTTCCTAGTCATCAGTCATCCCTTGATCTAGGAATTTCTCCTTGCGGGAACCTCAGGTCCAAAGGATGTGCTCTGCTCTTGGCGCTGCTTTCTCAGTGGTATGAGATCCCTCTTTCTCTTTGCTGGTTTCTCTCTTTTATATTGCAAAAGAAGTTGGCTTAAGATACACTCTAATCTTGTAAATTGAGTCCTCCACCATTAACATAACTGCCTGTAACCCTGTCTCGTGGCTTCATAGAGGCAGGATTTTCAACACATAGAAAAATTGCATCAGATGACAAATTGGTGGGCGATCACACAGTACTGGAAACCATGGCCTAGCCAAGTTGACATACATTTTGAGGGAAAGGAATTAAGTTATATATTTAGTTGTTAATTTTAAATATTGTTTTACTAAAATAAATACAGTCTGCCTTATAAAGGAGAGGAGACCCTGGTGGTGTAGTAGTTAGGTGCTGCATCTACTAACCAAAACACTGTCAGTTTAGGTCCACCAGGTGCCCCTTGGATACTCTGTGGGGCAGCCCTACTCTGACCTATAGGGTTGCTATGAGTCAGAATCGACTTGATGGCAGTGGGGTTTGGCTTGGCTTTTATGAAGGAGAATATGTTTAAAAGAATAGTTACAACAACTATTGCATCAGCAAACTGCCTTGACTTCAAAAAGCAGCTGGGACTCAATGCCCATCATCAGACCTCAGGGCCCCACTCACCCTCAAGACTTTCAGAGGATAAGTTTGAGAAGCACTAAAGTAGGGTCCTTACCTGTAAGGAAGCAGATGGCATTACCAAGAGCTCTCTGGTGTTCCCCTAGAGCAGAGTCTGCAACACGCACAAGCTTAAAGTCTCAGGGTCTCTGGATACATCTTTCTATAAAAAACCAAATCTATTACTTTTTCATCAGTTCCAACTCATAGCAACCCTATAGGACAGAGCAGAACTACCTTAAAAGGTTTTCAAGACTGTCTTTATGTACGCAGACTGCCACGTCTTTCTCCTGTAGTGTGGCTGATGGGTTCAATCTGCAGACCTTTCAGTTAACAGTGGAGCACTTAACCACTGCATCACCAGGTCTCCTTGTTTCTTTACATAAGGGTGATGTAGAAGATGCAGTTGGTGGCATAAGAAGCTAGTTTGACCTAGTCTTACACTTGGAAATAAAGCTGGGTAGCAAGATTATCTAGCTGCCTGTCTGGGTTGTGACATCCAGCCAGTACTTTGCCCAAAGCCTGGGTCTTTCTTGCTCTTTGTGCAGTCCATAGATCTTGTAGATTGGGGGAAGGAATAAACAGACTGTGTGCTCTGCTGACAAGTTTGCTGTAGACACTGTGAGGAGTGGGGATCTTATCAGCACCTATCTCTCCCTGGGGAGCATCTTAGCTTTGGGGTTCCCCAGGAGCCACCTATTGCTCCTTAATCAGGGGACTGAGGGACCAGTACTCAGATGCCTCCTGAGGAAGTGATGCCCCTCTACAGGCACCTGGAGCCACATCAGATCTGCCTGTGGGTGTCAGGGAGTGAGTAACCTTGGGGCTGATCCTCCCCAGGTACCTTGCAGCCATTACAAATTGGGCCCTTCAGGGAAAAGACATATGGGAGAATGCGTGGCCCCTGCAGATGCCAGGAGGCAACTTTGCCCCTACCCTTGTCTCCCCTAGCCCACCTCTCTGTCTGTGAGGGCAGAAAGCCAATTAAACACATGGAAGAAGCCTCAGAACACCGCACATGGCAGGATCTGCTTCCACACCATTGAGGCTGGATGATAGGTGGCTGGCACCTTCCTGTGGTCTGTTTTAACCAACTTTGCCTTGACCATCTGTTGTGGGCTTATTCTAGAGAATTCAGAGAAGCATAGGGCATGGTCCCATCCTACAGGCCTTGATGAACACTGGTCATGACAACACCTGAGACTTTGCTGAAGGTTTATACTACAAGGGACACTGACTAGGCGTGTGAAGGAAGAGGTACAGCACTGACTCTGGGAGCTGGCCCAGTGGCCACTGAAGATGTTAAAGGGACACAATCACATAGTTAGAGGTGGCCTCTTTTAAGGAGCATCACAGGAAGTGCAGCTCAGCTCAACATTTATTGAGCATTTAATATGTGAACAGCAGGAATCACTTAAGGATGGGCCCAGATATGGATAGACAAATTCCTGCCCTCGTGGAACTTGATATTCCACATGGCAGACCTAGGTTCAATTCCCAGCCAGTGCACCTTATGTGCCAGTGGAGGCTTGTGTGTTGCTGTGATACTGAATAGGTTTCAATAGAGCTTCCAGACTAAGCAGACTAGGAAGAAAGACCTGGTGATCTGCTTCTGAAAATCAACCCTATAGATCACAGTGGTCCAATCGGAAGCTAGTCGTGAGGACATCTACTTCTGCTGTGAGTCCCAGCAACAGATTCACTTTCCGTTGCTGCCCAATGGAGCTCAGGGGCTGGAGGGGAGCCCCAAAGCAGGAACGAACTGATTCATACCTACTCAATGCTTTGGTGTTCTGCCTAGTGGTTGTTGCTGATGGGGAAAATATCGGGATGCTGCAGATGGGCTAGAAGACCACGTGCAGGTCTGCTGAGGTGATCACCCACTGCTGTGGAAGCGATGCCAAGTCACAGTAACCTTATAGAACAGAGTAGAACTGCCCCTTAGGGTTTTGAAGGCTGTAATCATTACGGGAGTAGACTGTCACATCTTTTTCCCAAGGAGCATCTGGTGAATTCGAACCACTGGACTTTCAGTTATCAACTGGGCGTTAAACCACTGTGCTCCCAGGGCTTCTTCAGGAAATCACGCCTACTCCTAAATCGATTACCCTGACTCCCATCATCTCACCAAAGTATGTGGATACAGGTGGGCTGGTCTCTAGAAGTCTCAGCCTTCAAGGAAGGCCTCCTGGCCAGGCTGGGCCCTCAGGTGGATCAGCAAGCTCAGGGAGGTGGCCAGTCTAGGCCAGTACTTTGTTGGCTTCCTTAGCTTTGCCCAAGACTGGCTGCTAGAAACCACTTCCCTGGGAGACAGTGACATTGGAATGCGATTGTCTAGCGGCAGAAAGAAATGGCCCTGAAACTGTGAGAGAGCATCAGCAGCAAGGAAGAGAAGAGGCAGGGCATGGCTGGGAGCTGGTATGGCCTCCAGGAGGTCCTAGAGAAGTGAGAAAAGACACTTCCCACCCAGTTGGCCCCACAAAGAATGAGGAAGGCAAAACTCAGACTTGTCTGGCTCCACCTGTGCCTTCAACAAGAAGCAAGATACTCTTATTTTAAGTAGCCCCTAAAAATACATAAAGGAGACTGGTGCCCAGCAGTTAAGATATCAGCTGCTCAGGAAAATGTTGGCAGTTCAAATCCACCCAGCCATTCTGCGGGGAGAAAGACCTGATGATTTATAAAGATGCAGTGTACCAGTCAATTAAGGTATTAAGAAAATAGTGTTCATCCCACTCTGGTGAGTGGCAGCTGGGGTCTTAAAAGCTAGCAAGCAGCCGTCTAAGAAACATCAGCTGGTCCCAACACACCTGGAGCAAAAGAGAATAAACGTCAAAGACAAAGAAAATATGAGCCCAAATGATAGAAAAGGCCACATAATCTAGAGACTACATCAGCATGAGATGGTACCCAACTACCACCAGTGGCTCCCCCTACAGACAACTCAGCAAAAGCCCCTGATGAAGCAGGAGAAATGGGGGTACAGAACTCAAACTCTGGTAAAAAGTCCAGACTTGATGGTTTGACAGACTGGAGGATCCCTGGAAAACATGGCCCCCAGACTTCTCTGTTAGCCCAGAATTGGAACCACTCCAGAAACCATCTCCTCAGACAAAGATTTGAACTGGTCCATAAAACATAAAATGATACTAGTGGAGAGTGTGCATCTCGGTTTAAGTAAACACAGGAGGCTAACTGAACAGCTCCTGTCCAGAGACGAGAGGAGAAGAAAGAAGGGGGCAGGAGATGATTGAATGGACATGGGGAATACGAGGTAAAAGGGATAAATGTGCTGTCACAGGGTGGGGGGAACAGCTAGGGTCACATAACAAAGTACATGTTAAGTTTTTATGTGAGAAACTGATGTGAATTGTAAACTTAAAACAAGGTAAAAAAAAAAAAAAAAAAAAAAAAAAAACAGCCCAGGAAACCCTATGTGGGCAGTTCTACTCTGTCCAATAGAGTTGCTATGAATTATAATCTACTAAAGGACAAGAGGTTTAACCTTTACAGGAGCAGATCACCAAGTCTTTCTCCCACAGAACCGCTGGGTAGATTCGAACTGCTGGCCTTTCGGTTAGCAGCCAGGTGCTTCGCCACTCTACCACCAAGGCTCGTTTACATAGGTGTAGAAGTTAAGATTTGCAACATGTATTTTAAAACCATGACTAAACCCATCACCATCGAGTGAATTCTAACTCACAGTGACCGTATAGGACAGAGTAGGACTGCCCCATAGAGTTTCCAAGGAGTGCCTGGTGTATTTGAACTCCCAACTTTTTAGTTAGCAGCTATACCTCTTAACCACTACACCACCAGGGTTTTCAAATTTTAGGGGGACAGTTCGACCCAGAACACCTGGATGTGCTAGATGTGAGCAGGGAATGCCGCCCTGGTTCACTTGTTTAGAAGGGCTAGTAATATTTTAGGTCACTTTATTGGCTCCAGGCTGCATTGTTTGGTCTTGAGACACTTGGGAGAACTGGCAGACCTCCAAACCACCATGATTGTCTTTGATTCAGAGGTGTCCTCCTACCCCAAGTGACAGTAGCTGACATTGGAGTGCTCTCCACCTGCCAGGCACTCTCCATGAAGCACTCACTCAAACTGTACAAAAACCTACAAGTCCCCATTCTACAGATGAGGACATACAGACACAGCGATAGGTGGTGAGCTCATAGGCCAGCAGTCTGACTCCATCCTCCTGCTCTTGACCTTTGCACAAGGACAGTCCTCCCCGGACCCTCTTTGTCCTGTAACCACATTGCTCTGAGCTGGTCTCTCAGGCTAGAAGCATCCCTTGTTCCTGCTCATCCACTCCCCATGTTCCCCTCACCCCTAGCCAAGCAGTTTACAGATTGTTCTTGTTTCTAGTTGGTTTTTGAGTCATAGAAAGCTCACACGACAGAGTAGAACTGCTCCTGTAAAGTTTTCTTACTGTGATCTTTACAGGAGCAGATTACCAAGTCTTTGTTCCATGGAGCCACTGGGTAGGTTCAAACTGCCAGCCTTTTGGGTAGCAGCTCACTGCTTTGCTATTGTTGCATGAAAATCTGCAGGACTTCTTCCTCTGGTGTCTGCCATGTTTCTGTCCTGGGTCTTCAGCATCTGCTGTCTGGCCTGGAACTTCCCAGCTGAACTGACTGCTGCTACATCTTTTCTCTTCCCGTCCATGGACCCTGACATAGTCAAAAAGGATTGATGCAGTGACTGCTGTGGAGTGATGTTGTGCAAGGTGCCGTTCACTGGAACAGATAGCTTTATTGATGTTGTTCTTTTTTTTTTAATTGTGTTTTATGTGAAAGTTTACAGTTTGATTCAGTTTCTCAGACAGAAACTTACAGATACGTTGTTTTGTGACCCTAGCTGCTTGCTGGTACTGTGACAGCACACTCCTCCTTTCTACTCTATATTTCTCACATCCATTCAACCAGCTCCTGTCCCCCTCTGCCTTCTCATCTTGCCTCCAGACAGGGGCTGCCCAGTTAAGTCTCCTGTATCTACTTACATCAAGAAGTACACTCTTCACCAGTATCATTTTATGTCTTATAGACGAGTTCAACCTTCATCTGAGAAGCTGGCTTCGGGGATCATTTCAGCTCTTGTCTAATAAAGAGTCCAGGAGCCATGTGTTCCAGGGACCCTCCAGTCTATCTGACCATCAAGGTTGGCCTTTTTATTAGAGTCTGAGTTCTGTACCCCACATTTCCCCCACTCTATCTTTGTTATGTTCACCGTAAGGAGTGTTACTGGTGGTAACTGGGCGCCAGCTAGTTCTGGTTTCGTGTTGGTATAATCTCTGGATTACATGGCCATTTCTGTCTCTAGAGCTCACATTTTCATTATGTCTTTGATGTTACTTATTCTGGGAGGGACAGTTTTATAATGCAATCATAAGTCAGTGTACTCAGATTGTGAAAGGGGGACCACCAAGCACTTGTTTAGGGAGCTGTGTCTCTTGGGAAGGTCTAATTAAACTCTAACCCTCCAACATAAGATGCTGTAATTGTTGCTGGATGTCATTGAGTCGATTCTGACTGATAGTGACCCCATGTGAAACAGAAAGACTGCCCCATGGGATTTTCTTGTCTGTAGTCATTAGGAAGTAGATTCCCAGGCCTTTCTCCTGCAGAGCAGCTGAATAGATTTAAACTGTCAACTTTTCAGGTACAGCCTGAAAAGTTTCAGGTACAGCCCAGTGCTTAACCATTGTAGGGCACCTTCCAGCATAATATACAAGGCCATTTACAAGCTGACCTCTATTGGTCTGTCTTTTTTCGTTCACCTTCAGCCTTCCCTCTGCTCCTGCAAAATACTCTGCCCTACACTCTACTGAAATACTTGGGGAATCAAACATAGTGTTGTTGCTCACCTCTGGGCCTTTGCACATGCTGTTCCCTCTGGTCTGTTGTGTCTTACCCTGTGGTTGTGCTTTTTAAAAATTTCTGTCAAAGGTTCTCTCCTCTTCAAAGCTCATCTCATCCTGCCCACACAGAATGCCTTCTTTTCATCTGGCTTTCCCATCACCCTTGTGAAGTCCCCCATTACAGTTCTTCCCTTGGAATCGTTTATTCAGTCACTTCTCATTGATTCCCCGTTAGGTGCTAGGCACTGTGCCAAATGCTGGAATCAAAGATGAATGAAAAGGGATGAGGTCTCTACACTTACTGAACTTACCAAAGTAGATGAGGGTAGAGCAGTTAGCTACCCAGACTAGCAATGACAGTGAACTTTGTCGTTCTGGAAGATAGGGGCAGATTCAAAGGACATTTAGAAGATAGCATCAATAGGACTTAGGTGTCTCTGGGTTGCATTAATCGTTTATACACTGGATACTAACTGAAAGGTTGGAGGTTCAAGTCTACCCAGATGTGTCTGAAGAAAGGCCTGGAGTTCTACTGAACCCCAAACCAAAACCTGTGTCACTGAGTTAAGTCCAAATCATAGTAATCCTGTAGAACAGAGTAGAATTGTCCTATAGGTTTTCTGAGGAGCAACTGGTAGAGGTCTACTAGTGGAAGAAAAGTCAACCCTATCAAGCCTTCACACAAACAAGCATTTTAGGAGCTAGTACTGGCAGGAATTGACTTCTCAAGGAGGTCTGGGAGGGATTTCTTAAAGAAAATGACTCTTGAGCTGAGAACTGAAGGATGAGCAGAAGCTAACTGGATGAGGAGTGGAGGCAAGAATATTCAAGGCACAGAAAGCTCTGGAATGGGAGGGGGCCTGGTGCCCATAAGGCTAGTGAGGGTGAAGGCAGATAGGGAAGCAACAGATCAGCAGAGGAGGCTGGAGAGGTGCCCAGGGCCCCCATAGAGGGTGCAGGGCCAGACTAAAGAGTGTTGGCCTCGTCCACAAGTAGAGGGAGGCTAAGGAGGGGCTTAAAAGGCAGTGACATGATAAGATTTGCATTTGGAGAAGCACGGCTGCTGCACGGAGATTGAAAGAGGCTCAGAAGACCTGAGAATAGACTAGTCACCCAGGCTAGAGATGATGGTGGACTTGTTGGTTCTAGAGGGAAGGGGATAGACTGAAGGAACAATTAGGAGATAGCATCAATAGGACTTACAAGTCCATGGGTGGTGCAAACGGTAATGTACTTGGCTATTAACCAAAAACGTGGAGGTTTAAGGCAACATAGAAGTACCCTGGACCAAAGGCCTGGTGATCTACTTACAAAAAGTCAATCATTGAAAATCCTGTGGAGCAAAAGTTCTACTCTGACACACGTGAAGTTGCTAGAAGTTAGACTCAACAGCAACTGGTTATCAGTAGGATTTGTGGATGGATTAGATATGGGGCCTCCCTGTGATTCACCCTGGAAGAGGACCAGATCAAGAGTATGACTGAGTCTGAGGGGACTTTGAAACGTCTGTGTGGGAAGTCAGAGGCAAATAGACTTTGCCCCAGAGCTTATAAAGATGTATGGGCAGGAGATAGAAATCTGTAGAATGTCTGCATGGAGGCAGCACTGAATGCAGTGGGTCAGTGGGTGTGGATGAAGTTGCTGAGGATAAGAATACAGATGAGTGACAAAGCCAAAAGGAAGCCCTGGTGGTGCAGTGGTTAAGTGTTATGGCTGATGACCAAAAGGCCAGCAGTTCAAGTCCACTAGGTGCTCCTTGGAAACTCTATGAAGGAGTTCTACTCTGTCCTATAGAGTCAGTAGGAGTCAAAATCGACTTGATGGCAATGAGTTTATATATATATGATTTTTTTTTTTTTGAGGCCAACAACTTTTATTTATCTTCATATGGTAACATCTGCCACAGGGAGGTTCTGAATACATGTTTCTGTAAGGTATGAATATGTGGATGGATGGATGGATGGGTGGATGGACAGCAAGATGACTCAGTGGTAACTTCATGACCATTGTCATCATTGCTGACTGACTTCAGCTTTAGGTTGCAGCATCCTTCATGTCCTCCTTGATATCAGAACCAGACTGGTAACAGTTTCCAGAGCTGACAAGGCATTGACCAGGCACTCTAGCTAAGTTTCCTGTCTTCTCTTCACTGGGCAAGCTCCAGGCAAGTGACTCAAGACAAGAATGCAGAAACTGGACACTAAGCTTTTGTCTTTACTGCATGTGCCATGGGACCACCTCCAGAATACCCAAGAAGCCACTAGGTGGACACAGAGAATTCTCACTAGAGTTGGAAAAGGGAAAGAAAAAGCAGTGCTTTTCCCTGAGCTGCTCAGATCTGTTTACCCTCGGGGCCAAAAAGGAAGGGGACTTCAGCCAGGTCCTTGCAAGTCACTGCATAGGATGTTCCATTTCAGGTGGTCTGGAGGAAGTCTTGTCTAACCCCTGTGACACCCTTATCTCCTGATCCAGAACCACTCAAGTCTCGTGAATGAATGAATGGTTGGGTAGCAAATCTGGGTACCATGGAAACCTGCCTATCCATACCCAACTTCATGGAATCTGTCTAAGCCAAAATACATTTGTATGACAATGACAATCACAGTTATCAGTCAGGCTGGTCCCAAGAGCTTCACGGTCATGACCTTGCTGAATCCTTACAACACCCCTCTCCTTTGGGACTGTGGCTTCAGGTTGTCATTCTCAGGTCGGGATCTCACCCCTGGCTGGGTCATAAAACACTATGGAAGAAACAGCCTTAGTGGAAGGCAGCACAGTCTCCCGTAGTCACTTATTGAGTACCTGCTGAGCCCCAACCACCTGAGGGACATTCTGCTGACACTGGGGCTTTAACTTTCAGATGGGCATGCCACCACCTCCAGGAACTCACTGCCCAGGGCAGTAATCAAACAGGATGATACAGTATGGTGTGATGGGTACTCCATTGGGGTGGGTCCCAAGTGTTAGGGGAGCAGGGAGAGTTAGTGCCTCTGTGCTCCTTTGGGGGACATGCTTGACAGGCGCTGATCTTGAGTGAACATTGTTTTTTTCTCATAGGAATGCTCCTATGTTGAAAGGTTGTGTGAAAGTTAGCCACCTGTGAAGTTAGGAGCACAGACTGCTCTCAAGTCTAACATCAATTGCTAGTTCAGGTGTCCCCAAGAATACCCTATGGTTCAATAGTGCATTAGAAAGACTCACAGTACTCATAAAAGCTATTACAGTCACAGTTTCGTATAGCCCAAGAATACAGATTAAAATCAGCCAAGAGGAGCTATGCAGAGGGCAGAGTCCAGGGAGATCCAAACATGAAGTTTCCATTGTCCTGTCCCCATGGAGCTGTGGCCAAAGCCAAACCCAACTGCTGTCAAATTGGTTCTGACTTATGGCAACCTCATGTGTATCAAAGTAGAACTGTGCTCAACAGGATTTTCAATGGTTGGTTTTCTGGAATTAGATCACCAGGAGTTTCTTCTGAGGCTCCTATGGGTGGACTTGAGCCTCCAGCCTTTCAGTTTGCAATTGGAATGAATTTGATGGCAACTAGTGGAACCATGGACAGCATCATTTTTCTGGTATCAATGTGTGATGGGACTATCATCACTCAGAGAACTGCACCCCAGTCTCTGTGTACAAATTTTTTTTTTTTTTTAATATTTTATTATGCTTTCAGAAACCCTGGTGGCATAGTGGGTTAAGTGCTACATCTGCTAACCAAAAGGTCAGCAGTTCAAAACCACAAGGTACTCCTTGGAAACTCTATGGGACAGTTCTACTCTGACCTCTAGGGTCACTATGAGTTGGACACAACTCATTGGCAGTGGGTTTTTTTGTTTTTTTGTTTTTCTTTTGGCTTATTATGCTTTAAGTGAAGGTTTACAATATAAATCAATTTGTCATACCAAAACTCACACACACATTGCTATGTAACTCTAGCTGCTCTCCCCACACTATGACACCACATTCTTCCTTTCCACCCTGTATTTCCTGTGTCCATTCAACTAGCTCCTGTCATCCTCTGACTTCTCATCTCACCTCTGGACAACAGCTGCCCAGGTAGCCACATGTATCTACTTAAGCCAAGAAGCACACTCTTCACCAGTATCATTTCTTGTCTTATAGTCCAGTCCAATCTTTGAAAAGTTGGCTTTGGGAATGGTTCAAGTTACAGACTAATAGTCTGGGGGCCACATCTTCTGGGGACCCTGCAGTCTTTCAGGCCATCAAGTCTGGTCTATTTAATAGGGTTCAAGATCTGCACCACATTTTTCTTCCACCTCATCAGGAACTGTTTGCTGTGCTCCCTGTCAGGGCATCATGGATGGTAGCTGGGTCCCATCTAGTTCTTCTGGTTCAGAGTCCAGAATTTTTAATGGGGTTGCATCATGTATGTAAGATTGATGGCTTGCCTATCTGGTCAGTCTTAAATTCTAGTCTCCAGCCTCACCCAAGGTGATAAACTGATACCCTTTGACCCAAGTTCTCCACCCAAAGTCACATTGTTGGCATTTCTGGCAGGCATAGCCCCTACTGTAAGGTTAGTAGTGTGGCCAGCCCCCACCCTCAAATCATATTATTAGACTATCCCATGACCCCAAGCCACAGGCGAACAAAGACAAACCTGTCAGATACAGCATTCGAAAGACTTAGTGATGACCTTCCAAAAGCCTAAGTCAAAGGCCAGACCTCTCTGGGGACAAATTCTTTACTACACTGAAGGGTACTTCCTCCCCCTGTTGTTCTGCCCTCACCTGCCTCCTCCACTCCTTAACCCAGCAGACCAATTTCTTTTTGACACCTTTATTGATGGAGAAAATGGAATTGAGTATCCAAGCGTGGTGGTTTTTTTTTTAGAGCATTGCCTCTACACAGAGCTTGTGAAATATTCACCCATTCTTTTGGGCTAAAGAACACATTGTATTGTGAAAAATTATTTGGGTAGATACTTCATCTTCTGAAAAGAATATTATACAAAGCTCAGGTTTTCCATGGTGGAAATGTGAAATGAACCAGATTAGAGAACAGTCCAACTGAATGTGACAGGAGCCTTGGACTGTCCAGGTCACTATTCTAATGTATTGTCACCTCCTCTTTGAATTGCTCACCTGTGCCAAGGATGGAGATGCTTGAGGATCCCTGGGAGTCTGCATTGTCTGCATTGTCACGTCTGGAATGGAGACTGCTCCCCTTGCTGGGAGACTGATGTTCTTGTCTCAGAGAAGAGTTCTCCTGACGGTTCCATTTGCTGCTGCGGAGTTTTGAGCAGCTCTATTTTAAGCCACCCAGCCTCTTTCCCCCCTTCTTCCCTCTCACCGTCTCTTTCTCTCCTATGCTGGGGGTATAAGCTGGAGGAAGCTCCTAACTAGTGACCCCCCCCACCCATGGCCACCCACCTCCACCAGCACTCCTCTTCCTTCCCCCAATGCTTCTGGGAAAAGATCTGACCTTGCAAATGGTGGTCAGCCAGGGGCAGGTGTGGAATCGGGAATGGGGCTTGGGCACAGAGCAGGCCTGACTAATAATTCAGCTTTATGTATAAGGCGAAGGGACTCACAGGAAGCATTTGGCCATAATGTAAGATGTTAACACATCAATGTGATTCTTAAGGCATAACAAATGCAACAACACTCTAATTTTACAAGCTCAATGATGTTTATTATGACAATAAGGAAACTTGGTCTGGGTCTTCCAGGAACAGTTTCAGCCCTTGGAAGCAAGTAAGTACATAGGTCCTAGCAGAGACTTCGTGGGAGCATCCCAGGCCTGCTGCAGATCCAGCCCACCAGGCTGAGCCTGACGCATTGGAAGGCCCTGGTGCTCTGGAACTGGAAAGTGGCTGATGCATTCATTAATGACGCTCTTTTATGCCCCCCTTGGAAAGCAGCAGGAGGGAGCAGATCTGAGGAAGAGCAGAAGGTGCAGCAGGAACTGGGACTGCACTTAATGACTTCCTTCCTCTCCTGGCATTTTCATCTTGTATTCCCAGCAAGGAAGTGAGTGGGTGCTCTTCTAGAGTTGATGAAAAGCCCTGGCATTATTCCAAGCCAGGAGAAAGTGCGTTGAACCCAGGAGGTGGGTGCAGCTGTGTTTCTTGTGCTGACCTGGAGACAGCCGCCGGGGAGATTTCCCTCTTCAACAGGATGGAGTCTCAGCGTCTCGGCTGCTGAGCAGCAGAGCTAAGCAAGGGACCAAGTTGGCTTCATGGGATCTGTGGGGGCGTGGCTGCACCAGGAGGGGCCACAGCAGGAAAGTAAGTAGGGTATCAAAGAGAGACCAGCCGGCGAAAAACACATGTATGTGTAACACATCTGTGCATTTTCCTCTGGCCACCTTTTTGTTTTTCTTAGCAATGGCATTTAGCACCCAAGGTGCCTAAAACTTATCCCTGAGCTAAATATATCAGCTCTGCCCGCCACCCCCCCAAGATGCAGACAGTGGTTGTAATTTTAAAACGCACTTGCATGTATGCGTTGCCTGCCCTTCTGAGGGCTCCTATGTCCTGTTGGAAGCACAGGCACAGTTTTGACATAACCGTGTAACCCCTCTCCTCGTGACCTCAGCACAGTCCCACTGTGATGCTGTGACAGTTATCATTCGTAGGTAGCAGCTAGCTGCTTCCCAAAAAGGGAAGTTTCAGCTCTTGTTTTCTCTAGCTCGTGACCTTCAGGCTTTGGTTGACAGCAGCTGACAGGGTAATTATTTCAAAACGTCTTTCATCATCATCTGGATCTTTTGACTTCGCTGTCACCTACGAGAGAATATGCTCGTTTCTTCTTTGTTCTTTAATCAAATCCCCACATTAAAAAATAAACGGTATGTACTTTACAGGAAAGCACAAGTACACCACCACGACAGTTTTAGTTACTGTATTTTGAGTGTGCCTTAAGACTGTTTTTTTTTTTCCATGATTAACATGTTTCTTTACAGTTGTGACTCCATCAGCTATAGGGTGCTCAGCATCGTCTCTGTAGACTCAGTGAGGTGTTCCTGCCCCATGAGAGGTCCACATGTACTGCAGTGGGTATCCATGGTGTTCTCTCAGGTCCTGTAACTAGGGATCTTCTTTAGAAGGACATAGGGTGGTCAGGCTCTGATTTGGCAGGAGGAGGCCTGGAACAGAGAGACACAGAGTGCTATGGCAGCTCCATAGCTCTGCATACAAGGGTCTTTATCTGCATCTCAGGTCTTTATTTACCCAGATAAAGGGATGCACAGAAGTATGGGCATTCATGCTTAGAAAAAGGAGCCATCTTCCCAAAACAAGGAAACTCTGAATGATGGGGATTTTGCCACCACATGAGGCCTTTTTCCAAAACCTTCATCTCCCCTGCAGGACCCGTGGGAGTATCTGAGACCCAAAAATCCATCCCAGGAGTTACAGCTGCAGTTCTGCTGGCTTGTGCCTGTGTTTTCCCACTATCTTGACCAAAGGGTCCACCAGTTACCTTGCCCTGTTTAGCTTAAGACAAGGTGCTCCCTCCTGTGGGGCTTGGGTGTGTCAGACCTTTCCAAGGTCTCAGAGCTAGAAAACAGCAGAACCAAGAGTTGAGCCCAGACCCTTCTGAGTCCTGAGCAGAGCACTAACATTCCAACATCTGCAGGTTCTAGGCTGCTAATTCAAATCAACCCCAGGCACCTACAGGCCTGGCTGGCCCAGCTTCAAGGGCTCTCAAGCACTTTTGAGCATATCTGAGGTGTGCCATCCAGGTCCCAAACCCCAAAACTGGTCATCACATTGGTAGGCATGGCTTCAGGAAGGGGACTTGTGGGAAGAAGCTGCTGTGGCCTCACCGGCCAAGCAGCCAGACCCAGTCTTTGGGCAAGCAGGGGTCTTAACCATCTGACCTTGACTGCTCATCACACCAGATTGTGCCCATCCTGGAAACTGTGCTTCTCAAGTTCTCATGTAAGACAGAGCAGAGAAGTTGCTAAGAGCTCCACCTCTGGGTGTGAGAGCGCAAGGGGCTCTGCTGCTCACTGCTGCATAATCCAGGGCAAGTTACTTAGCCCACTGTGCCTCCTTTTCCTCTTGTTGTTGTTGGATACCATCAAGTCAATTTCAACTTATAGCAACCCCGTGTGCTATGAAATGCCCCTTAGGGTTTTGTAGGCTGTAACCTTTACAGGAGCAGATCACCAGGTCTTTCTCCTGTGGAGCTGTTGGGTGGGTAAAACACAGCAATGGTCGCACCTACTGCATATGCTTGTTGTGATGATCAAAGGAACTATCAATGCATAAAGAACTTAGTAGGTGCCTGGTAAATAGGAAGATGATGATGGTTGTGGTGGTCATGATGTTGGTGATGGTGATGAGCTTTCACCTTAAGAGGAAGACTGGAGTCTGGGTCTCTCCATTTCCCTCAGTGGCACCTGCTCATTGGACATTCATCCCTCTTCAGGCTTATGCAGGGTCTTCCACCTTTCCATGAGGCCATTTCACGTGGGACCTAGAATGGATGGGACCTTTAGTAGATAGAAGAGTATAGAAACCTGCTCTAGCAGGCAGGGAGAGGAAGGCTCTAATTGGGCTGGGTGCTAAAGTACCTGAGTCCCTTTTCCCCAGTTTCTCCCTAATGGCTATAAAATAGAGTTTGGTTAGAGATGTCCCTCCTTGAGCTGGGTGTGGATTATTGGCAGTGCCTGAGGCATCCTGGCCACCTCCACCCCGATACAGCTCCTGCGAGCTCAGGACAGACAAGCTCGTTTTAACAGCAGAGGAAGTAAACCGTTATGAGGAAAATCTGTCACCTCTACAGATCTCAGAGCATGTCATGAAGACAGGAGAACCCAAAGAAATGTTGACATCCATGGTTCTGTCCCCTATCCCTTCCTGTGCATTAAGCCCCATACTACTCGCTTCCCATTCATCATCCAATTTCATCCTCATCCTGTTTCTGGGAGACGTTCCCACTTCCCTTTACTGATGAGGAATGTAAATCCGGAGGAGTCAAGTGACTTGTTCAGTGTCACATAGTTGAGGATTCACATTCAGGGCTGCCTGGGTCTAAAGCCCATTGGGTGCCTTGTTACCTCTTCAATTTATTTTGGGTTATCTCTCCTTTGGCATTCTGCTGTCTGTCCCTTTAGAGCAGAGCATGTTTCTGCATCTCCCCCCACTGTAATACAGATAATAGCCATGTGTTTTATCATCTGGCATGCATGTAAACTAGGGGACAGTTGGAGGGGAAGGCTGCTGGGGAATGCATATGCCTATATAAGCCAGTAGAGAAAATGAGTTGAAGTTGGTTCCACCCAACTTCTTTGAATTCTCTTTCTGCATTAGGTCCTTTAAGATAGATATATGCGTTCCCAGGCTGATGGCTAATCGCTTTCCCTCTCCAGATTAGAGCAGACAACTTTCCCTAGTAGCAAGCACCATCATTTCTTCACTGTTCTCTGCATCACTGACTGCACCACATACCTATTGCTGCATGACAAACCACCCCAAAACTTAGTAACTGAAAACAAAATTGTTTTCTTTCTCTTGATGCTGTGGGCTGGCTTGACAGTCTTTTCCTGGTTTTGCCTGGGCACGGCATGCATCTACATTCATGTGGGCTAGCCTCTTAAAAACCAGAGTCCCAACAGGTGGAGCACAGGACAGTTTTAGCGCAGTGGAACTGTTCTGTATGATACTGAAATGGTGGACAAGTAGCGTCATGCATTGTCAAAATGTGTAGGACTGTGCAACGCAGAGAGTACTTCCTAATGTAAAGTATGGAGTTTAGTTCTTCATCATCTTCATCATCATCATCCAGACTTTCAGCAACCAGCAGCACAGGGGCCCTTGCTGTGACAGGTTATGCTAGACTGTGTTGTGACCACATCTTCATGGCATTGGTCTTGTCCCTTCAGCAGTGGCAATGATTTTCTATGAAACAGGATTTTTAAAAGAATCATGTTGATAATCTAGTCCAACCTTGTTTTATGGAAGAGGAAACTGAGGCACAGGAAGAGAGAGGAGCAGGCTACATGGGTAGCTAGCGATACAGCTAGAACCAGAGCCCAGGCTGCTGATCCCCAGTCCAGGACCCCGCCCCCACCCTTGGCACCTCCTTCATGCTGGATAGCTTGGACACCCTGAGCAAGGCCATCTGCAGCTCAGTTCAGGCTGTTTGAGTCTCTGCAAACTGACCTTTGACCCTGAACTGGCCAAATGTTGTCATATTGAGGAAGAACCAAAGTTCAGGGCAGTGTTCTTTCAAGGATCCCCAGTTCCTATGGAGAAAATCTTGGCAAGTAGGAAGCTCAACTAGAAATGGCCCCTCTCTGACCTTCCGTGAGTCACCTTCATATGGCTCAGAACTTCATGTCTGCCCTGTGTCAGTCAGTCTTGTCTCCTCACTGAGTAGGGGGCAGTGCATGGCCTTGTCTATTTAGATTCTCCATCCTGTCTATCCAGCTACCCCACAGAGCTGGACCCAAAGGACTCAATGAGAAAGGATGGACCAGCTAACTGTGAGAAGCAACCATCAGGCACTCCTGACCTTGGCCTTCCTTTTCCTATCTTGCAGTCGTCTTTTCTAGGGGCAAAGGAATGATTTTTTTCTGTATGTCTTTATTCTCATTCCCTTCGCCTTACATCATGTATGTGTATGTTTTTACAGCTTTATGAAATATGAACATACTGTACAATGCCTATTTAGTATACGGTCCAGTGCTGCTTTAGTGTCTTCACAGTGGTGCAGCCATTACTATAGTCTAATTTTGGAATCTCTTTGTCTCCTCAGTAAGAAACTCTGTGACCATTAGCAGTCACTCCCTAGGGCCTGCACCCAGCCTTAGGCAACCATTAATTAATCTTTCTGTCTCAATAAACTTGCCTATTCTAGACACTTCATATAAATGGAATCATATAACATGTGGTCTTTTATGAGTAGCTTCTTTCATTCAGCATGATGTTTTAAAGGCTCATTCATGTTGTGGCATGTATCATTAACATCATTCCCTTTTATTGCCAAATAGATGTCCATGTATTTTCCTTTCTATTGCCAAATAAATTATATGTTTTCATTTCTCTTAGAACTAGGAGAATAGCTGATTCATATGGTAACTCTGTGATTAACCATTTGGGAAGTTCCAGAATGTTTTCCAAAATGGAAGTACCACTTTACATGTCTACCAGCAATGTATGAGGGTTGAATTAATATGTCCTTTCAAAAACTTGTTATTGGCCAATTTTTTTTATTATAGCTATCTTAGTGGGTATGAAGAGATATCTCATTGTGGTTTTAATTTGCATTTCCCTGAGGACTAATGATGAGCATCTTTGCATGTGCTTACTGATCGATTGTATATCTTCTTTGGAGAAATGTCTAATCAGATTCTTTACCCATTTTTTTCAATCAGTGTGTCTTACTATTATTCAGTTGTAAGAATTCTTTATATGTTCTAGACACCAGACACTTAACAGATATATATGTATATGTTTTCTTCTACTTTGTAGGTAGTCTTTTCATTTTCTTGATGGTGTATTTCGAAACATAAAAGTCTTTAATTTTGAGGAAGTCCAACTTACCTGTTTCTCCTTTGGCTTCTTGTGCTTTTGATGTCATATCTGAAAAAAACTCCTGCCAAATAGAAGACCATGTGGATTTACTGCCCCTTCCCCTAATGTATTCTTTTAAGAGCTTTATAGTTTTAGCTTCTTACATATACAACCTGTGATACATTTTTCAGTTAATTTATATGTATATGGTGTGAATTAGGGACCCAATTTCATTCTTTTGACTGTGGATATGCAGTTGTTCCAGCCTTATTTATTGAAAATATTATTCTTTCTCCATTTAATTGATTTGTCACTTACCTGTGGTTTTTTAAAAAATTATTTTTTAGCGTCTTAAAATACAGAGTATGCAATTGCACTTATTTTTTAATTTGTCACTTAGTTTTAGAAGAATCCTATTTATTTTAAAATAATTGGAATACATATATATTTTTTTAATTGAAAGTTGATTTGTGGGAAATAATCTTGATTTCCTATCAGAAGGAGAGGTTAGGTTACACTGCAGTAACAAACAACCTGACCTCCATGGCTTAAAACAATGCTTTATTTCTTACTTATGCTATAAGTCCAAGACCAGTTGGCAAGATCTTGATGCAGACTACATCTCTAAACAAATTTTCACAGTTGCCAGAGCTGGGAAAGAGAATGTGGTGGACAGGTCCCTGGCTCTTAAAGTTTCTTTACGAAGCGATGGTTGTCATTTCTACTCACATTTCCCCCAAAGCAAGTTATATGGTTACATCTAACTCCAAAGGGCTTAGGACAGTGCAAAGTATCCTGACACGTGAGCACCAAATTACTAGATGTATAATGTAAAATTTTCTAAAGATCATTCAAAAGTGGCTGAGCTGTATACTGACATGAAACTTCCAGAAATTCAGGCTGGATTCAGAAGAGGATGTGAAACAGGGATATTAATGCTGATATCACACAGATTTTGGCTGAAAGCAGAGACTAGAGAAAGATGTTTAAACAACAAACAACCCATTGCCATCAAGTAGATTCGGAATCATAGCAACCCTCTAGGACAGAACAGAACTGCCCCACAGAGTTTTCGAGGAGTGCCTGGTGGATTCAAACTGCCAACCTTTTGGTTAGCACCTGTAGCACTTCACCACTATGCCACCAGGGTTTACTTGTGTTTTATTGACTATGCAAAGGCATTCGACTATGTGGATCCTAACAGATTATGGATTACATTGCAGAAAATGGGAATTGTAGAATACTTAGTTGTGCCCATGAGGAATCTGTACATGGATCAGGAGGCAGCTGTTTGAACAGAACAAAGGGACACTGCATGGTTTAAAGTCAGGAAAGGAGTGAATCAAGATTTTATCCTTTCACTATACCTACCCAATCTTTATGCTGAGTAAATAATCCAAGAAGCTGGACAATATGAAGATGAATGGGGCATCAGGATTGGGGAAAGACTCATTAACAACCTGTGTTATACAGATGACACACCCTTGCTGGCTGAAAGTGAAGAAAACTTGAAACACAGATGAAAATCAAAGCCCACAGCCTTCAGTGTGCATTACACCTGAACATCAACAACACAAAAATCCTCACAACTGGACCAATAACCAACATCATGATAAACAGAAAGGTGAGGTTGTCAAGAATTTCATTTTAATTGAAATAACAATCAACACTCATGGAGACAGCAGTCAAGAAATCAAAAAATACTTTTCTTTGCGCCAATCTGTTGCAGAAAACCTCTTTAAAGTTTTGGAAAGCAAAGATATCACCTTGAAGACTAAGATGCATCTGAGCCAAGCCATGTTATTTTTAATCTCATCACATGTATGTGAAAACTGGACAGTGAATAAGGAGGACAGAAGAATAATGGAAGCCTTCGAATTGTGGTATTGGTGAAAAATACTGAATATACCATTGACTGCCAAAAGAACAAACAGATCTGTTCTGGAAGAAGTACAACCAGAGTGCTCCTTGGAAGCAAAGGTGACAAACCTGCATGTTAACATACTTTGGACATCTTGTCAGGAGGGATCAGTCCCTAGAGAAGGACATCGTGCTTGGTAAATAGAAGGTTGGAGAAAAAGAGGAAGACTGTCAGTGAGATGGATTGACACAGTGGCTGCAACAATGGACTCAAACAAACAATGATTGTGGGCATGGCACAGGCAGTGTTTCATTCTGTTGTACATAAGGTCATTGAGTCAGAACTGACTCAAAAGCCACCTAACAACAACAGTTATTTCCTTGGAGAGTACTGAATGAAATCAGCTGATTTCAACTTTCTGTTGTGCACCTCAAACTTCAAATAATTATTGTACAAAAACTCCCTTATAGAAAATTTCCAGACTGATGTCTTAAACATTATCTAAATGATGGTAAGAGTTTTTGCAAATATTTTTAAGTGCTTGGAGAACCATCAGAGTAGAGTAGAATGAGCACAGGCTGAGAACATCAACCCCAGATCTAGTGCTTATCAGCTGTATGTCTTTGAGCAATCTAACTTAGTGAAGCCCTTGCATTTTCCTTTATCCATGTTTTACAATATCCAGCCTGCACAAGAATTAGCAACAACTGTATGTGTGAGTGAGTACCTAGCACAACAGCAGACAGGTAACAGGCATCCAGCAAACTAGTTCTCTTCCTCCTCTGTAACTGGATCTTTCTTAGTGGTTCATCCTAAGACCCTCAGCATAAGTTAAATCTGGGATAAAACTTACCATATATGCTTTAAAGGGCAAAAGTTGTCCCTGGTATCAGAGTTTCACCAGCAACTGCTGCTGAGTAGACTCAACATAGAGCACAATTTTTCTTTTTCTTTATTTTGAAAACAACCTTAGTATACTAAACGCCCCATATAAGTCTGTGCAGCAACTGACTTGAGTCTAATACATGCCTTATGCTCTCATTTCCCAAACTAAAAGAAAAGACTGTGAATGCCCACAGGAACAACCAACTGTGAGCCTTCAGTTCTAGCATGCTGACAAAGCTCTGAGCTTGTCACAGAGGCACCTATTCACTCCATCTCAACTCCACTTCACTTCCTACATCTGGGCCCAGAGGGCTCTTGTTCCTGGGGCCTCCATCCCAGGACAGAGGTGCAGTGGGGACACAAAGTGGTAGGCCTTCCAGAAGAGAAATGGACCCAGCCACTGAAAGTAAGGGACTCTCCTGTAAAAATGTCATTTTACGCTTCCTCGGTGGAGACCTCAGGGCTGCTGACCCCCAAGCATATCACTTAGGCACAAAGACTACTTTACTGAAATATTCATGATTCCACCTGTCTTACCTGCCAGGTAGACTCAAAAGTGCTGGAGGGAAAGTGAGGGGTGATGGGCCTCCCTGAAGTCCCTCCTCTGGCAGCTGGGATATCCAGGCTTAAATCTGCCCCCCTCTCTCATTCTTTAAACAAACCCAGGAAAAAGAATTTCCCTACCTGAAAGATAGAGGAGACTGGGAACTCCTTCTCTTCAGCTGGGTGTCCAGGTACCTGAACCCAACTCCAAATCATCATGAGCTCCCGTGCACTTTAGGAGTATAGAGACAGGTACTGCTCCTCATGATCTCCCCTCCCTTGTTGGTCACTCTTGCTCACAGTCCATTCAGAGCAATTCAACAACTATTAACTGAGCTCAATGCTACTCCTGGCATTGAGCAAGAGGCTAGAATTAGTGTGATTTCATTCCTGTTCTCAAGATTACAGCTGCCTGTCTCACTAGTAATGACTAACTTTTCAAAACATGTTTAATGTGTAACACACATGGACAAGTGCATGGCTCAATGAATTTTCACAAACTTGACATATCCCTCTAATTAGTGCTCCGGTTGAAAACAGGTTATCAGAAACTCAGAAGCCCTATTCCCCTGCACCCCTTTTCCAGTCACTATCTACCACCCTATGTTATCCAGTCTTCAAACTAAGTTTTATTGATTGTATATTATGTTCCCGGAACTGCTATAAGCACTTGACATCTATTGGTTCATTTAATTCTCACCTTGTCTCTGGAGGCTATGAGTCCTTGACTACTATGCTACATAGCCTCCCCTGGAAACAAACGTTGTTAGATTTGGTTGAGTTTGATTCATAATGACCCTACATACATCCAAACAAAACACTGCCCAGTCCTGTGCCACTCTGAGAATCATTTTCATGCTTGAGCTTATTGTTGCAGCCACTATGTCAGTCCATCTTGTTAAGGACCTTCCTCTTTTTTGCTGACCCTCTACTGAGCACGATGCCCTTCTCCAGGGACTGATCCCTCCTGATAACATGTTCAGAGTATGTGAGATGACGTTTCACCGTCTTTGCTTCAAAGGAGCATTCTGGCTGTACTTCTTCCAAGGCCAGTTTGTTCCTTCTTCTGGCAGTCCATGGTATATTCAATATTTTTTCTCAATACTGTAACTCAAAGGTGCCACTTCTTCTGTCTTCCTTATTCACAGACCAGCTTTCATATGCATATGAGCTAGATGAAAACATCATGGCTTGGGTAAGGCATGCTTTAATCCTCGGGTGACATCTTTGTTTTTTGACATGTCAAGAGGTCTTTTGCAGCAGATTTACCCAATGCAATGCATCATTTGATTTCTTGACAGCTGCTTCCATGGGTGTTGATTGTGAACCCAAGTAAAGTGAAGTCCTTGACAACATCAATTTCCATTTATCATGATGTTGTTTATTGGCCCAGTTGGGAAGGCTTTTATGTTGATGTGTAATTGACACTAAAGGCTGTGTAGCCTTTGATCTTCCTTAGTAAGTGCTTCAAGTCCTCCTCACTTTCAGCAAGCAAAGTTGTGTCATCTGCATAACACAGGTTGTCATCAGTCTTCTTTCAATCTGAATGCCCCATTCATCTTCATATAGTCCAGTTTCTCAGATTATTTGCTCAACATACAGTGGTGAAAGGATACAACCTTGATGCCCATCTTTTCTTTTAGGACTTTAAACCACACTGTAGCTCTTTGTTCTGTTCAAATGACTGTCGCTTGGTCTATTCACAGTTTCCTCATGACCACAATCAAGTGTTCTGGAACTCTCATTCTTCACAGTTTGTTATGATCCATACAGTCAAATGCCCTTGTATAGTCAATAAAACACAGGAAGACATCTTTCTGATATTCTCTGCACTCAGCCAGGATCCATCTGACATCAGCAACACTACCCTCGGTTTGACAGTCTCTTCTGAATTCAGCCTGGATTTCTGGAAGTTCCCTGTCAATGCACTGCTGCAGCCACTTTTGAATGATCCTTAGCTAAATTTTACTTGTGTGTGACATTAATGATTTTGCTCGATGATTTTCACATTTGGCTGGATCACCTTTCTTTGGAATAGGCATAAATGTGGATCTCTTCCAGTTGGTTGGCCAGGTAGCTGTCTTCCAACTTCTTGGCATAGATGAGTGAATGCTGAAAGTGCTCACTCATCTATGCCAAGAAATGTGAAAGACAACTACCTGGAAACAAATAGGACCTACATAATAATGCATTATTGTATTATACAAAAAAATGCATAATAATACAATGTTGTATTATACAAATAATGCAGTATACAAATGCCAAGCCAAGCCAAGTGCCGTCGAGTCGGATCCGATTAGGACTCACATAATAATGATCCCAACCCAGTGCTGCTGAGAGTGTCAGGAAAGGCCACAAAGGGTGGTGAAGGTTGAGCTTAGCAGATAAAGGGGAGAAGACGCATAAACAATTGGGAAATTTCAAGAGTCTTGGTGATGAGAATGGGGTGGGGGCAGGCATAGGGTGCGAGTATGAAAGGCTGATGGAGCAAGATTGTGCATATGTTCCCTGTTTGCCAGAGCAGGCTTTGGAGCGGACCACGGACTTGCTCAGGTCTAAGTTTCACTGAGAGTGATAGCTGGGCAGATTTGCTTGTTTTCCTGACTCAGAGGTGTGGATTCAGGATGGGACCCAGGTTCCCCAGGAATGTCTTTCAGTTGGCCTCTAATCAGAGATTGGTTAATGGTCATAAAAGCTTAGGAGCTGTGCAAAATTCTTTAACTGTATCACGTGTTTGGGTAAGGTCAACAAGAGACTCCGTCCGCATCTTTGAGAATCATTTAACCCAGATGGCAAAAAGGGGACATCATCAATTTTAAAGACAGTTGACAAAATGAAGAAGAGTGAATGTGGAGATGGAAGTCGCATCACAGGTCTGTGTGGGTCAAGCACTTTTTATGTATAAGGATGTGAGTGCATGGAGAGAAACGTGAATAAAGACTGTAGGACTTCGATGTTACAGAGAAAGAAGGTGATGGCGTCCAGTTGAGTGAAGATTGTAAAAGACGCTTGGCGATAGTCTGGTTGAAGAGGTGTGATTTGGGGCGGAGGGGGTAAGATACTACGTTATTAGTATTCAAGTAAGGAAAGCTGAGCCAGAAGTTTTGTACACCAAAGGTAGACCGGAGAAGAGGCTGCGGTCCTTGGATGACAGCTGAGATGGTCGAGCCCTGCGCTTGAACGCTTGAACTCCCAGTGGATTTAACAGCACAGTGGAGCCAGTCTTGGCCCCACCCTGGCTAGTACCCGCCCAGAGCCCGCGCAGTTAGCACTGGCTTCCCCGGTTGTCGGTCGCCTCGGGCAGCGCCGCTCCTTCCCGCATCCTGGGCTCACTCCGCAGCGCCGGCTCCTCCCGTGGCTGCATTGCAGACCCGCCGCTGCAGGGCGCGCCTGGGGCACGCCAGAGCCGAAGCAGGAGTACGCAGGTCTCCGAGCGACCCGACGGCGTCGCAGTGGCTCGGGAGTCGGTGAGGCGGGTGCGGAGCGACTCTCAGGGCCGGAGTCGGGCTGAGCGTTCGGGGACCCTGCTGCGAGGGGCGGTGCGACCCGAAAAAAGGCTCCTGGGAGTCTGCAGGCAGAACGGCCCGGCCGTCGGGCTCGGAGCCGCCTGCCCGCAGAGATCCGCGGCGCCCCCCAGCGGCCTCTCCTATTTGGCCCGGCGAGAAGGGCGGGCTCAGCGCTCGGTGCTCTAGCGCCCGAGGGGCCACGAGGGGCGCCGGGGCCGCCAGCCCGCGCTCCGCCTGAGCCCTCAACCGGGCCCGCTTATCCAGCTCAGCGCCGCGCGGCTCGGGCGCAGATCCGGCGCAGTCCCCGAGCCTAGCGGCTCCGCGCCCCACACCTGCCTCTGCCCGGCTCCGGGTGACGTGTCGCTCTTCGATTGGCCTACACTGCTGAGTGGGCAGGACCAAAGCCGGTGAGCTCACCGCCGCGCCCAGCCATTGGGTCGGGTAACGCACTCGGGCTGTGGCGGGGAGACAGCGGTACCCTGAGCCCCACGACTCGTTCCAGCTGCGGCTTGTGGAGCTGAACGGGTTCGGGGCAGAGCTCGGGTGGTTTGGGCTGGACAAGTCGGTGTCGAAGAAGCGGATAGACGTGGCTCGGCGTGCGCCTGACGGAGCCAGAGCTGTACTCGTGAAGTCCGAGTGAGTGCTCGTGTGGCGGAGGGGGAGTCGGCTGTGCGAGGGGCGCGCGCAACGGGTTGCGAGGCCGGAGGGCGGCGGGGCGGGCGGGCTCCGCGGGGGCGGGGCCCACGGGAGGGGGCGCTCATCAGGCGGGGTCGGGGGGGGCGCACGCTCGTCTGAGGGGCGGGGGTGGGAGAAGGGAGAGTGCGTGTCGAACGGGTGTGGGCACACGCGTGTTTATAGGGTAGGAGTGAGAGAACACGCGTGTTGATGGAGTGGGTGTGCGAAGAGTGTTTATGGGGTGGGTCTGAGGGGAAACACGTTTGTGAAGCGGGTGTGAGGAAAGTGGACGAGGCTATGACGGAGTCTGAGGAGCGAGGGTGTGAAGGGGCACGCGTGTTCATTTGATGGCGTGTGAGTGGATGAGTATGCGGGGATGCTGTCCATATGAGGGAGGCACGTGTGTGTGGAGTGTGAGGTAATGAGTGTGAGAAATGGGTGTGTTTGAGGAGCGATTGTGTGAAGGAGCACCCGTGTTTATGTGGAAGAGTGAGTGGATGAGTGAATGTTTGGGCTGCGCGCGTGTCTGGGGAGCGTGTTTTGCGTCGAGTGTGTTTGGGGAATGCTTGTGTCTGGATAGCGTCCGTGTAAGGAAGCGTGCTTGTTTGGGGCGGGCGTGTCCGTGTTTAAAGTATCTAAAGGCTTGTGCTTCTTTGGGGCACTGGTGTCTGCAGCACGCGTGTAAGAAATTGTGCTTTGGGCGCGCGTGTGTAAGGGAATGTGGTTGTTTAGGGGTGTGCATGTGTAAGGGAGCATGCTTGCATGGGGGCACGCGTATGTAAGAGAGCATACTTGATTGGAGGCGTGAGTGTGAGAGAGCACGCTTGTTAGTCTCACGTGCTATAAGCCACTGTGCTTGTTTTGGGCGTGCATGCTTGGGGAGCACTCGTGTAAGAGATTGTTGGCGTGTGTGTAAGGGCTTGTGCTTGTTTGGGGGTGCGTGCGTGCCTGGGCTGCGGGCGTGTAGGGGATTTGTCTGTTTGGAGCAGGCGTGTCTGGGCGGTGCGTGTGTAAGAAATTGTGTTTGTTTGGAGCAGGCGTGTCTGGGCGGGGCATGCGGGCGGGGCCGGCCGGGGAGTGGCCGCGCGGGGGCGGGGTGTGCCTGCGGGACATAACGGGGGCGGTGGCCTGAACGTGCCTGTCTGGCTTGTTTTGTTTTTTGAGACCCGTGGCTGGGCTGCAGGCTTTTTGGAACCAGCGGTCCCTGCTGCTTCTCTGGTTTGCCAGAGGCGCCCCCTCAGCTGAGCTGGAAAGAGGGCCTGCCCCTGCTGTCATGGTACCACTTGGACATAGACGCACCTGCACCCGTGCACTGCTGCGGTAGCAGGCAGTTGAAGATTGCCTTCTAGGAGGCCAGTGGATTGAATGAATGTTTTACTAATCTGTGCATAGAGTGTGGTGGGAAAATTCGGTTGAGTTCAGAGACTAAACATGTGCTAGAACTTCCTGAGAGCTTTGTTTACATTTAGACCAGTGACCGGAGAGGCGTGTTAACTCTTGCTTCCACCAGCCTCGCTCATAATGGGCTGGAAGAGAATCTTACTGGAAGCCCTGGTGGTGTAGTGGTTAAGTGCTACGTCTGTTAACCCTTCCCCTGGTCCCCCTTAAAAGATTAGCAGTTCAAATCCGCCTTGGAAACTGTGGAGCAGTTCTACTGTGTCCTATAGGGTCACCATGAATAGGATCGACTCATAGGCGTTTTGTTTGGGTTTTGAGTTGGCCTTCTTGTGTCTGTAGCCTCATTTGTCATGATTTGGTTTCCTAGGTATTGCACAGCGTCAAAGGCAGCACTTGATGGTGTTCAAATGCTTGAGACTGTTTTTTGTTCTCTAAATTACTGCAGGCACCAAATTTCTCTACAAATTAGACATCAAAACAGATTTCTAAAACTACAGTACTTTTGCAAATTATCCTCTTAATCAAGTGCTTTACCGGAGGAAGATGAAAATCTTAATGTCCATTTTATATTTTGTGTACTATTCCTTGATAATGATATCTATTGGCTAACCTGATGTTTCTAATTAGGAAAACAGGTTCAGTCAACTTGAAAAGTGTTCCTGTAATTACAGAAGTGCCTCGCATATTTGTTTGATTAAATGCATTATATTTATTTCACCCCTTAGGCCAAACAAAAAATTTTAAAATTGTACTTCCTACAAGTTTTATCATATATTGGTAAAATGACTTGCTACATATAGACGAGTCCTATAGACGAGTCCTGTTTTTTGTTGCCTGAAGGAATGGTTCAGCGTTTGCTATGGAAACTGTGTCATATAGAGAAAATATTGCCCAAGAACATGATAAACAGAAATATATGAAGCAAGCAGCGCTTTTCATGATGCGTATTTACGGGAAAAACATCAAGACTAGAATTAGATCTTAGCAAACACTCTTATTTTTTCTCTTCGTATTACATTTAGTAATAATGCTTAATGTTTTAGAAAATAGCATTTACTTAGAGGATACATATTTCCTACATAAATTTAGCTTAGTGAAAACAAAGGAACCCTGGTAGTGCAGTGGGTAAGCACTCAGCTGGTAACCAGAAGGTGAAGAGTTCTGAGCTACGTGTAGTGGCTCCGTAGAAGAAAGACCTGACAATCTGTTCCTGTAAAGATTACAGCCTAGAAAACTATGGGGACAGTTTTACTGTATCACATAGGGTTTCTACGACTTGGAACCTATGGCCCCTAGCACAACAACAATGAAAACAATCAGGGGACTGCTGTGAATTACTAAGGGACTTTGTGTAACTCTCAATATTCTAGGTGGAGATACAATTAGGAACAATATTGTGCTGTTTGGGGAATTTTATTT
Organism: Heterohyrax brucei; assembly: GCA_028571685.1. NCBI lineage: Eukaryota > Metazoa > Chordata > Mammalia > Hyracoidea > Procaviidae > Heterohyrax > Heterohyrax brucei. The sequence goes on from CM053140.1 coordinate 36,810,898, forward strand.
TTTTAATTGTGATTGAATGAAAGTGTACAGTCTAAGTTAAATTTGCATGCCCACCTATCTGCAGCTTCTTCTGCTCTCCTTGCCCAGGGACAGCACACTCCTTTCCATTGTATCCGTGTCATATCCTCATAACAATCTCCTGTCCCCTCCTCTCCATCCTCCCGTCTCCCTTCTGGTAAGAAGTCGGTAGGACAGCATCCTATAGATGCATAGATCCATAAATTGCACACACCGTGTGGTCACTTTGTGGCCCGTTTGGGGGAATTTTAATCAACTTCCCTACTTTTGTGCTGTGTACACAGACCTGTTATTTGGTGCTTGAGTCCTCCATTTAGAACTCTGCTGGGGCTTCTCGTTTGTAACAGCTGCAGTATCTTCATATTGGAGGCTCTAGAGAACATAGGTAATAGATGTAGCTGAGACTTTTGTTCTTCATATGAAAAAGTTTGTGAAGATAAATAATTGGTTGATGTTGAAAATTTTAGGCAGCCATTCTCAGGTTTATACAGAGATGTGAAGCTCTTGTTGATGGCTGAGATTCAGGTGCTCAGCTCCAGATCACTTGTCTCTGGCAGTGTAAATGTCTAGGATGTCTAATCCTAAATGTCTAGGATGAGTTTCCTTTGGGAATCTTTATCATTTTTCTGATTCTTTGGCCATGGCTTTTATAAACTTATGAAGCTGCAGAATTGTGCTTGTAGGCTGCCTTTTTGAGTGTCTTAAGGAAATGCTGTAAATTTATTTAAAACACAACTTTAAGTATCACACAGAAAGCTCTATAAGAACAGTTTCGTCAGACTTGACACAGGACTTCAGCTAGTGCAGTGGTTTTCTGCAAGTTCTTTCTTAACATTTACTTCTGTGTGATGTGCTGTTCTCAACCTTGTGGCCTCAACTCTTGTATGTGTGCCTGCTGTGTTTTCTCACGTTTAAAGGGCTCTGCTTTCTATCTGACTTAAAGTGGTTTAATATTTGTATTTCATTGATCTTTTCCAAAGAAGGGGACTGTCTGAGTGGTGCCAGGCGTTCATTATTAAGTATCAACCACGGTATCCTGCCACAGTGAATAAACTGAATATTCGGGAGCTTGTTTCAGTTATGTATTTCTCTGCCAAAAGCTTTTGGCATTCACGTGGGGTATAGTTTGAGTACACCTCACCTTTCTCAAAAAAGTGATTTAGAGATACATGCTATATGCAGTTGGCTTGGCTGGTGGCTACACAGTAAAACAAGATAAAATAAACATTAGGAGAAGGAAAGTCAGCGTGCAAGAAAGTAAAATAGAGGAAATAATGACATTCGTAAACAGCATTCATTTCATAAAATCTTAACACCCTTTCCAGAGGTAAGTCCTACACTTCAGGCTAGGCTTTCTGACAGTTGTAGGAAATGCATGATTAATTTTGTCTTTAGATGAATATTCTTCTATTCCATATAAGGTCCAACAGCCACAATTAATTAATGATGAGAAAAGTCCGATAAGACGATGAGACGTATTGAATTACGTTAAAGACAACACGGTAACATCAGTAACATTTAACGTTTAGGAAGTGCTTAACAGGCCTGCTGCCTGCACAAGTGGATATTGTCAACACCTATCAGGAAGATGTTGGTGCTCATATGGTGAAGATCAACAGTGATAATCGTATCCTGTTCCTGAATTGCCTTGAAGGCAAATGACCATCTTTACTTTGCTCTTCTCTGATGCCCCTGTATGTAGGGCTACACACAGTGAGCACTCAGAGAAAGTTTTAGATTTCTTAGCAGATAATGAGGTACCTTTAACTGGTGGTACTGCGGTTAAGAGCTATGGCTGCTAACCAAAACATTGGCGGTTTAAGTCTACCGGTGCTCCTTGGAAACCCTGTGGAGCAATTCTGCTCTGTCCTGCACGGTTGCTGTGAGTCTGAATTGGCCCAACAACAGCAATGGACTTAACTTTGGTTTTAACTATAAGAAAGATAGTTACTGTCCACCCCCTAATGGTAAAGAAATCATATAGCATATAACTTATTAAAACCATGATATGATACCATGTAAATAATGTAAAACCAAAAAAACTGAACTTGGTTGCCACTGAGTCACTTCCGGCTCATAGTGACCGTATAGAATAGAGTAAAACTGCCCCATAGGGTTTCCAAGCAGCTGCTGGTGAATTCTGACTGCTGACCTTTGGTTAATAACAGCCATACTTAACCACTGCACCACCGGGCTCCAATGTACACAGTAGGTTTACATTTTTTTCCTTTTTTAAATGACAGGCTGTGATGGCAGTATGGTCTTTCTTGATACCTCATTCATTAAAGTTCTTTTCATGTTTTGAGAGTATTATGGCACCTATGAACCCAAAACCGACTGCTGTTGAGGTGGGTCAGACTCATAGTGACCCTACAGTTCAGAATAAAACTGCCCCATACTGTTTGCAAGGAGTGCCTGCCAGATTTGAACTGATGACCTGTTGGTTAGCAGACGTAGTACTTAACTCACTATGCCACCGTGGTTTCCATGGTACCTATAATTTACTTAATTTTTTATACTGTAAGTATTGAAAATAAAGCCTAACTTTAGCATATGGAGAAACTAGTCAGTCAACACATTTTTTAAAAAGTACTGTGTATGAGTTGTTAAACAGATTATAACAAATGGTTAAATATCAATGTGGAGAAAGTAAAATACGGGAGGAATTAACCAGAGTGAATATTTGTAGGAGTTAGCTGATGGTAACGTAATACAGTGTTTTTATAGGATGGAAAGTGATGGTAAATAAACAGATTTCTCCGTATATATAAAACTAATGTATCCACCTCAAAAATTAACCATTTATTTTTTCTCCATTTTTTTTTCTTCCTGGCTTTCAAATCTTTCCACATCTACTTAATCTCATAGCCAGCTATTTTTTCCCCAGACAACTACTCAGCATGAATTCTCTCTTGCAGTCTTTTGCCCCTCACTGCATGTTCAAATGATTAAGAGCTTGTTTGCAAACCTAAAGGTCAGCAGTTCAGCCCTCATTGGAAACCTTATGGAGCAGTTCTGCTCTGTCCTGTTGGATTGCTGTGGGCTATAACCCTCTTGATGGTGCATTAACAGCACAACGTTCTGTGCTAAAGAGGAACCCTGACAGGGCGGTGGTTAAGCACTGGCTTGCTACTAGAAAGATCAGGGGTTTGAACTCATTAGCTGCTCCAGGAGAGAGTAATGTGGTAATCTGCTTTCATAAAGATTGTTGTTGCTGTTGTTACATGCTGTCAAGGTGGTTTCAACTCACAGAACCCTGTATACAACAGAATGAAAACGCTGCCTGGTCTTGTGCTGTCCTCTCAGTTGTTGCTGCATTTCAATCCATTGTTGCAGTCCCTGGGCCAGTCCATTTTGTTGAGGGTCTTCCTCTCTTTCCACTCACCTCCCCTTTCAACTCTGCTTTGAGGAGTCAGCTCGTCCCCTGTCGTGTTTTGAGTGCTCTCGAATCTGACGGGCTTATCTTCTGGCACTATTCAAGGCAGTATTTCACTGCTGTTCTTGAGGCTTTCAAGGTCCAGTTTTTTCAGAAATAGATTGCCAAGAGTTTCTTCCTAGTCAGTTTTAATCTGAAGGCTCTGCTGAAACCTGTCCACCATAGGTGACCCTGTTGGTATTTCAGATAACAGTAGCATAGCTTCCAGCATGCTACCCACCACCACATGACAAACTGGGAGGCACAAACCCTATGGAACGGTTCTACATAGTTGCTATGAGTGGAAATCAGCTCGATGGCAACTGATATATCTATGCTAAAGTGATTATCTGGGCTAGCTCATTAATAAAACCTCTCCCTCATCTCCCTAGTTAGATTGGGGTACTTTATGGGTGAGAATATTTATACTTCTATCATCTCCTAGTACATTTAGCATGATGAAATCTGAGAGTTGGAATTTCATAAATACTGTTAGTTGCCCAAGATACTATATAGCACGGTATTACTGCAAAGTCATTGGAAAGAGAGAGAAGAATGTAATGAGAATTGTTTTTTCAAGTCTAAAACAAGTGCGACTGGTGGTACTTTATACATTTACTTCAGTTTATCTGCTGGTAATTTAGGCACAAACTCCACACAATTTCCAGTTCAGGTCAGTTCAAGGTCCCTGGTAGTTTTAAGTCATTCACTTAAGTGGTGTTGAGCTGGCTATAGGAGTCTTGGACTGTAGCAGTGTAAAATAAGCTACGTCTGACACCCGAACTATCTTCCCAGATTTCTTCAGATTGGCCAGAAGCTTGCTGTCTAGAAATGTGTATAGGTAACAGCTGTTTGCTCTAATATGGTACAGTAGGATGACTCTGTTTTGAGCTTTTGTTTCAGCTCTATCACTAATTAAATGTGATATCTTAGATAAATCACCTAATAATTCTGGATCTCAGTGTCTTACCTGTTTCTCAAACCCATTAAAGGTTTAAGACATCGATTTACTGTGTTTTCACAGCTTTTTATCAGTCAGAGTACACTGCACACAGTAAGGGTAAGTATTAATTTGGGAATTTTTTATTTGGAGGGTGTGTGTGTTTGTACGTATTAGGTTGTATGAGGACTGCCATTTAAGTTCACAAACTTATCCTAGAAAAAGTGCTACATACCTCACTGCTGAATATCACTGTGGTCACCTGCAGAGTACTCCCCTTGGGAAGCTGTTCACCAACACCAGCACCTAGTCTATCCTTCAAAACAATTTTGGAACTTTCTGGAACGGCCACCAGAGCTGTCGTTGTATTACCCTTTGTCTTAGGCTGGGTTTTCTAGGGAAGCAAAACCAGCAATACGTATATGTACAAGCAAGGAAAGATTTATATATAAAGGAAGCAGCTCACTCAGCTATAAAAGCTTAATGTTCCAAGTCCTGGCACAAGCCTCGCATGGCCGTGGGAGCTGGTGAATCCAAGGTTAGCTGGTCAGAGACCAGAGTTGTAGATCACCAGCTGTATAGGTTGGTGGACCCCAAGCTGGTGCTCTGCTGACTCACCAAACTGCAGGGGATAGTGAACCCAGGGTCAGCTGTCAGGGAACAGGACTCTGACTCGCCAGCTGTAAGGATTGATGAATCCAACAGCTGCTAGTTCAGGTCCAGGAACCAGACACAGAAGAGAGCAGGAGCTGCTGGCCACATGAGCAGATGGGAAGTAGGTGATAGAAAGCAGAGAGATGAGAGTTGAGGGGCAGAAAGCCACCATAGGTCCTGCCCCTGCTACTTGATACAGCAGCCAAACGTAGAGTCGCCAAGTTGACACAGTCTTGACCACACACCCTTGATGTCCTGAATGTCATCAGGATGTCTTCCTTTCAGTATTTCGTTTCTCTTCAGGTAAAGAAAAAAGTTGTTGAGTGCCAGATCAGGTAAGTACGGAGAATGTTGCAATACAGTTACTCGTTAAGTTCACTAACTTCCCACCGTACACAGTGGCCATTCCAGAAAGAGTTCTGAGATTGCTTGGAAGGGTGCACTGGACACTTGCATTGTTACATACATAGCTTCCCAAGTGGAGTACTTTGAAGATGACTGTAGTGATATTCAGCAGTGAGGTATGTAACACCTAGAACAATTAAGCTTGCAGACTTAATTGTTGGACCTCATATTTCTTCCATATCAAAAAATGCTTGAAAGCCTTTGGATCAGATAATTCCTGAATTCTTTTTAAATTCTAGTGTTCTACTATAAATTTCTTCTGTAGGCAGTATCTAACAGTGCATTTGGCAGTAACGTAAGGTCTGGAAGAGTTAAGATCCTTCCATAAGTGTACAGTTCAACAACAGTGATTTCCAGCATCTGTTCTTCCTTCTGTGGTCATGGCATGTTGCTTCCCCTTTGGGAAACTACACCTGTCCTATACTCAGTTCAGATGTTCAGGTGGTGCTGACACCAACTCTTGTCTCCAAGAATGAGCGCATGAGTCCGTTAGCATAACTTGTCCTTTTTTGTCTGAAACATCAAAATGTTTTAAGTAAGCATGGCAAATTATATCCTCTGCAATTTATCCCTTGTTTTATAGAGAAAATCTAGTGAAATTTGTATAATATTACTAAAGTGTGTTTAATGACATTTAGTATTTTTGATTTGTAAATGGAAGCAAAACTTCTCTTATCACTCATTGAGCAAAAGGGTTAGTAGATTAATAGGTTCACTTTAGGCTACTCTTTGAGCTGCAGGTGAGAGTTCTAACTCATAATGGTTTCTGTGTATAAGGGCGTTTAGTGACTGTCACGGTAATGGCATATCTTCAGATACCGCTGGTTCCAGATGCTCAAATGATGTCTTTAGGAATACATCTGTTCCATGGCTCTGCTGTCCTCTGTTGGTTTTGTTTTAAGGCAAGGGCACCCCAAGTGGTAGCAAGATGTTCCAGTCAAAGCTCCAGGGTGATATTCTGCCAATTTAGCAAATGGCTCCAAGAAGACAGCTTTTCTTTCCTAGTAGTTCCAGGAAATGTTCTATTATTGGCCCAGTTTGAGTCATGTGCCCAGTCACTTGGATAAAGGGAGGAGGTAGCACTGAATAACAAAGCCTGGCTCATACACCGATTGTTGGAGTTAAGGATGGTGTTGCCACCACCTGAATATCTGAACAGAGCATAGGACAGGAGTAGCTCTCCTGAACTTCAAACTTGTGATATTCCTAAAGAAAGTATCATTCGTTCCAGAGCCTCAGAATTTCTTGATAAGACTTTACTCCCTGTTTTACTTCTCTTGGTCCTAGTTTGAATGAAAAAGAGATATCAGAACCCATAATCTTTTAGTGAACTTTTAAGTGGTTGCTGACTAATAATTCTTAAAGCCTTCTTCTGAAGATAAGATCTAAGTCTTTAGTATTAATGACTCTGGTTTGGATAAATCAACAAAGATTAAGGAAAAAAGTAGTTGTGTTTAATTTAGTATTTCCAAAACGTATTTGACATCACATTCTGTTTTTATTGTCTACTGATCAACACCTTGTAGAAAATGCCCTATAGGATGTAGTTTGGGAAATATATCAGTAGACCATTCAGTCTGGGTTTTGAGTCTGAAACTCATGGTCTTCTCATGGTCTATGAGCCCCTTATGAAACTGAATGTAGAATTTTATATGTTGCATTTTTCTAGGAAAGAATTCATAGCTTTCATCATTGTCAAAGGGTTTATGAACTAAAAAGATCACGAATGATTATTATGGTTTCTTTTCTAATAAGCTAAGTTTATTTTCTCTTGTAACCTAAATTCCTGTCTGTGTATTTTATGGCTACATAGGAATGTTACTCAACAGCCACGGGAGCTCACTTAGGAATTGCTCAAAGACATTGAAGGAATCAGTTGTAAACACAGACTATTCACTTGATTACTGTATTTATCAAATAGATTAAAAAATTGGCAGCTACTCTTTGTTTCCACCAAGAATTGCGGGAAGTAATTACCTGTACAGGACACTGTCTTTTTGCTAAACTCCAGCTATATTTATTCCCAAACACAGGAAGGGAAAAAAAATAGTAACGTAATAAAAGAGACTTTAAAAATCAGGGGTCAGTTCAGCAGAATGACCTGCAAAAGAGAAATCAGTTGAGACTTACTTAATGATAAACAGTTGAAACTCAACTAAATATGGGAATCTTTCCTTAGAGAAATTTGAGGTATTCAGCTCACCTACTTTTAGATTTAAAAAAATAGGATTATAATATTGTTCAATAAAAATTAAGCAGTAAATAACAGACGTGTTTTCCTCTCAGTAGTTTGCTCTTGACTTAAACCAAATTACCACTGGACAGTCACTGAAATACTTTTACAAAATGGTGCCTTGTGTTTTCTCTGACACTAAACAGTACAAACAGTCATTAAGAAATCCAGTTAGCTTCAGACAAGAATAGATTGGACTCGGGGACACAGTTTGAGTATGTGGTGTGTTTACTTTATGGTTTTATGTATTTATAGGAGGCTCTCCTACTGGTTTCTTTCTAGGTGGGAGAGGAGAGGGTGGGGAGGAGGGGACAGGGGTTCATTAAGAGGATACTGGAAGTAAAGAGTGAAGAGGAGTGTGCTGTCGCAGGGTGAGGAGAGTAGATGGAGTTGCAGATAGGCAGGCACACAGAGTGGATTTGGATTGTATACTTTCACGTAATTATAAAATAAATAACTCCAGTTAGGTTTCTTTCAAGGATGTTGAAGATATCAGTTCCATCACAATGTCCCTCTAATTAGAACCTATGAGGAGAATTTCTGTAACTGTGCAACCAGGGCTTCTTCGCATCTGAGTGCCTGGAAAAGCTCCCTGAACCTTTAGACCAACTGCACACTGAGCAGATGACTAAAGAAGCCCATTTTGGGGACCTCAGAGAGGATAGCAAAACAACCCATAACTGTGTGAAAAATCAAGCTGATTCCTTGTCTAGTGAAAAGCACTATAATTTTTTAGCTTTCCCACCTAGTCCAAGGGATGTTTTAATGCTGGCTGTAATAATGCATTGATTCGGAGCTCACTGATTGGAATTTGCGCTGAACATTGCTCTTGTCTAGGGGTGGAGTGCCGATGGGAGGTATAGCACTTCTTAGCTCCTCCAGAAACCGGAGTGTGAACGTCAGCCGAGTGTGGAGACCTGAGGCGAGTCCTTGATGCGTTCCGATGTGATGTGATAGAGTCAGGAGCCTGAAGAACCTCACGATGATCGCGACACTACAGAAAAGCTTAGTAACTAGAAATTTTCTAAACCTGATGATTCCTTTGGAGAAATATTTTTCCCTTCTTGAATTGGTTTAAAACAAAAAGATGTTGAATTGTAAAATAGCATTCTTAGGTAATTTTATCTGTTAGGACACATTTTAGCTGTAGGGTGTCCAGTGTTTCTTTTAAATTGTACATGTTTCCATCTATTGATGTAAAACAAAATTGTACAATTTGTTCTAGATTTAAAATTTTTGTTTCCTAGCATTACGAAAAAATGTTATTATTTTGAGTTCTGAAACTGAAGCCTCTCAATGTAGAACTCAGTATTCAAAAAAAGAAAAAAAAATGGAACATCTTGGACTTGAACTCTTTCATAAGTGAGCAAGGGAGCTGGGAATGGCTGTGCAGATGGTACCGCCACCATTACCTCTGAGAGCAAAGCATTGTCAGCAGCCAGTCTCTAAATAATATATGGAGAGGGAGTGTGAAACAGCTGGAGAAGCTCTCTCCCAGCTGGAATCCCAAACACGTGGTCTCTCAGTCAGGTACTGAAAATACCAGGAAGTCGGTATACAAAAAAACCCCAACCCAAACACACTGTCTTTGAGTCAGTTTTGACTTATAGTGACCCTATAGGACAGAGTACAGCTGTAATCTTTATGGTAGCCAACTGCCACACCTTTCTCCATTGGAGTGCCTGCTAGGTTTGAACTACTGACCTTCTGGTTACCACTGAGCTCTTTTGCCGGTGTGCCATCAGGGCTCCTGAAGTCAGTGCAGGTAACATCTGTTATGATAGAAGTTTAGCTGAGTCAGGATTATTTTACATCTTTTGCCTAGGTACCATGTAACATATCAAGAATCAGAATTTTCCCTTTTTGTTGAGTGTTGTGACTTTTTCCCATTGTCTCTACCCTGATCTTGGTTTGCAGCACTACTTCCAAGGCAGCTTACCAAGTGAAAGAGTTGTTATGCACCTGGCTCCACTAGGTATGGTTTGTTTGTAATGCCTAGTCCCTGATGGGTGTGAGAGGTGGCAGGGTGAGAAGGGAAGTGACTGCTTCAATAACTTGGCTTGAAAAACGCACACCATAGAAATGATTTTTTTCCTACATAATAGTCTTTACCTTCTGCTTCTAGAAGTTCATGTTTTTCATTTTAAACAGATGAAGTTAACTCACTTATTCAATAAATATTTGAGGGTCTGTTATGCGCCAGGCATTCTGCTAGACCTCAGGAATTCAGTTGTGAGCAGAACAGAACAGAAATGGCCTGGTAGAACTAACAAGATTTTTTTGCATTTATTTATAGCAGACTGAGTTCTTTGAAATAAACAGTCACATCTACTTGTTTTTGTGCCTCTGATGGCCGGCATAACTCCTTGACTTGTCTTGTTCATCACTGTTTTCCCCAGAGCCTCAGCAGTCGTGATAGTTGACTGTTCAGTAAATACTTGTGCAGTGAATCTCTGCTGGCCCAGTTTCTCCACAGTTCTTCCCAAAGGGTTTCAGATTTTTTGTTTTTTAAATCTGGGCACCCCAGAATGACTGGCTGATGTTTAATTAACATGTTCATGCCTTCTGACAATTGCCATACATTTTATAGTTTCAGTCTTCGAAGTTTTGTTTCTAGAGTGTCAGAATTTTCATCTTTTGTTTTCCTTTGTGCAAGGCATTTTGATGTCATTCCGCCTTCACTTCACATCTAGGTTAGATTTTTCTTCATCTATAAGTCTCAATTACAGCACTTAATTGTATATAGTTATTTATTTTGCTTATGGATCTTTAAAAGAAAAAAAACTTGAAGCAGTGATATGCTCTCCTGTTCTTCATTCATTTCGTTCTTACTTTAGAACATCCCAAGTCGTGCTTACAATATATCTTTTCCCTGTGGGCTGAAATTACTGAGGCACTGTCCTCCAAATTTGCTTTTTGGCAATACAGCAAACTTAACACATTTCATTCTTTTGTGAACTAAGGATATGCACAGACTGTGTGTTGGTGTTCTTTGCCTTTTTTGTAGTCATACTAGTTAGCTGGAGTTCTTGTACCTTTAATTCTAGTTGGTATTGATGTTTAGTGATGACCAAGTTGGCTTCTGCATAAATGGGGTTTTATTATATGCTTCTCCAGGGATTGGAGAAGGACATCATGCTTGGTAAAGAGTCAACAAAAAAGAGGAAGAGGCTCGATGAGATGGACTGACACAGTGGCTGCAACAATGGGCTCAAACTAGCAGTGATTGCAGGGGAAGGTATGGGATTGGGTAGTATTCCTGTTGTATGGAAAGTTTCTGTAAGTCAGCACCGACTTCATGGCAACTAACAACAACTTAAATGCTTACATCAGTTGACCAGTTGCCATCCGGTTTACTCAAACTTACAGTGATCCTGACCCCCAGAGTATTCAAGGAGCATCTGGTGTTCAGATCTGACTCATGGCGACCCTGGCCCCTAGGGTCGCCATGAGTCGGATCCAACTTGACAGCACTTGGCTTTGGACGGTGATCCTGTGTCTGTCAGTAGAACTATACACCTTAAGGAGTTCAGTGCTGATTCTTCAGAAGCAGATCATCAGACGTTTCGTCTGAGGCACCTCTGGGTGGATTTGAATGCCAGCCTTTTGGTTAGCAGCCAAGACTGTTAATTGTTTGCACAGACTCTTATATTCTTGTGTGGCTTCAAGCTGATTCCAACACATAGCAAGCCTATGTGACAGAACAGAACTGCCCCATAGGGTTTCCTAGACTAAATTGTATGGGAGGAAATTACCAGGTCTTTTCTCCTGCTTAGCCGCTGGTGAGTTTAAACCTCTGACTTTGGTTAGTGGTTGAGTGTTTAACATTGCCACACTAGGCTTCCTTCTTAGGTGCTTAATAATGTGTTGTTGTGTAGTTGGGCTCTTCAGCTACTCCTTGGATATTAGATTACAAACTGTGGTGTCTTTGAAGACTGCGTTGGAAATTTGGACCCTCGTGCACCCATAGATCTAGTATTGAAAGATTTCAAATGAGGAATAATTGTAGTTTCACTTTGCTGCCCTTGTAGTGTTTAATTCCTAATTGCTGTTAATCCATTTTCTTCAGCGGCATCCTAGATTAGTTTTCTTGACATAATGTAAGACTGTGAAGATCAGGCAGAAGAAATGTGTATCCAAAATCACTACACATGAGGAAAGCCTAAGGAGCATCACCAGTTTCCTTTTCTACTGTTTGGGTGCACAGAGTTGAGGAGTTTTTAAAAAGGGGAGTACAACGGGTTTTCGAAGGCTAAATTTAGCTATTGCTTTGGAAAATCCAAGTGTACAGCCTGTGCCTTATCTCAGCCCGGCCCTTACCCTTTCCTCTGCACTTGGACATCTTAAATGGCTTGCCGGGGAGGAGCAGCTTAATGTACTCTAGTAGCACCATTTATTCTGGGAAGGAATTAAGTGACTTCATGGTCCCCATCTTTCTGAGCTTCCTAAAAAATTTAGGAGACTTTCTAAGCAGCAATTACAGTTCTCTACAGAAATAGTTCACATCATGCCTCCTTCTGCTTCCTCAGCTCCTCCTGCCAGCACAGCCAAGGGCTGTAAATGGAATGGGAGATGGCTTCTCATTCCCAGTCCAAATAGCAACCGGAGGGCACATGTGCACTTGAGCTACAAATAACGTGTTTTAAAATAGCAGATGGTATTTGATGATTGCTCCTTCATTCATTTACCTGCCAAGGCAAAACTTTTCCTTCTCCTTTGGCAATGAGACCTGAGGTGGCTCAGATGGAGCAATTGTAATAACAAGTTCTCTTGTCTGAGAGACTCATTAGCTGATTTTCACTTGTTCCACTGGAAGCCTGTGTTCTGAGGCTGCTCTACCAAATGTTTCTTGTGTCTCACACAGTTAAAATTTCATGTTTACATGACACCTTAACTTGACTGTCTAGTGAAACGCTTTGGGAACTGATTATGACAACTCTTTTAATTAAGGTGGGCTATCAGTCATATGTATTCCACATGTTCCATTTGGCCCATGAAAAGGAAAGTATCTAAAAACTAGGGGTCAGGATTTTTAATGTGAAGGGCAGTGGCTAAAGAAAAGGGGCAATTTGTGTCTGTGAAGAAGTCAGCTATTCCCCAGAGCTTTTCTGCCCGGACCTTTTACCACCACACGGTGGTTACATAATTTTTGTACCTGAGCTGAAAGAAAGTGGCAGTCTGCCATGTAAACTCCTAAAGCTTTCTCAGGTGTTTTTCAAGTCAGCTTCACTGGGTTTTGATCGTTTTAAGCATTCGGTTGCTCCATTGGCACAGATGAGAAAGCTGCTAGTTGATACATAAACCACCTAAAGTCCATTGTGGATAGCAGAGGTTGCTCAAGAGTCCTTGCCCTGGAGCCTGGATGACTTCATCCATAAATTGGCTTCCAGAAAAAGCTTAAATTAGAAACAGTATTCCTTTCTATTGACCGAGCACCTATTCCATATCTAGTACCAGAGATACAAGACAAAGTCTCTTCTTTCAAAAGGCTCATAGCCTAGACTGTAATAGGGACAATACATACAGGCAAATAACTATAATTCATTTGCTAAATAATATTTTAATGTATATATAAAAAAACCCTGTTGGTGTAGTGGTTAAGTGCAATGGCTGCTAACCAAAAGGTTGGCAGTTCAAATCTGCCAGGTGGTCCTTGGGAACTCTATGGGGCAGTTCTACTCTGTCTTTTAGGGTTGCTGTGAGTTGGGATTGACTTGACAGCAGTGAGTTTGGTTTTAAAAATTTAGGGCAAGACATGAAAGATTTATGGGGCATAGTGTAAAGACCATAGGTCTGGAGTATTACCTTTGTTCAGATCCTTGACCTAGGAGTCCCCGGGTGGTACAAATGGCTAAAGTGTTCAGCTACCAACTGAAAGGTTGACAGTTGGCATCTACCCAGAGGTGCCTCAGAAAAAAGACCAGATGATCTGTTTTGACAGAACATAGCCATTGAATATCATGGGAGTACAGTTTTATTCTTAAACACGTGGGCTCACCGTGAGTCTAACTCACTTGGAGCTTACCGTATGGCCAATGAGAGCAAGCTGAAAGAGCACAAAAATGTTGACTCCAGCAGCTTCCCCTGATACTTAAATGCGGTATGATTTGGGGTAACTAATCTGTTCAGTGAGTCTCAGCTTCCTCATTTGTATGATGAAGAGGAAAACCATTCTTTCCATTATTTTGAGAACTATACATAATAGATGTAGCATGTGTGGCCTGCTCTAGGTGCTTGGTCAATGGTAGCTGCCATTAGTAATAATAATACAGGTGATGTTTGACCCTTTAAAGAGTGAAAGTTTACCATATGGACACAATTGCCAGCAATTGCCTTATGCTGTATTGCCTAACACAGCCATGAAAATTAATTAGGTTCCAAGATTGAAGATGGATTGTGCATGGTCTAGGGGAAACTAGGGACAGCTGAAAACTGAAGGCATGAGAAGTCAAGCTGTAGTTAGTTTCCCAACACAGATGCCTTCATGTTCACATTAGATACCCAAACACTTGGTGTTTTCCGCTCTTGAAGCCACACATCTCAAACCTGCTAAGCTTAGAACAGACTGTGGGTGTGTGATTTCCTAAATATTTTTTGTCTTCAAAAGTTTTGTGTTTCTTAGGAATTTTAACAATTTAGGTAAATGCTAATTTGGAAAGTTTTAAAATGAGTCCCTTTGAGAGTTAGGAATTCTGACCAAAGGGAGAGGAGATGATGACCCTTATATGCTGCTGTGCTGTGTGGTGCTTTGGGTCACAGCTCTGCAGGAGAGGGCAACATCATGGGAGGGATATGGAGCCCAACTGACTTGTGGGCCAGTGGTGTTTGGAAATGTTTCTTTCATCTTCTGCAGCTTGATCTTTGTAATAATACTCAAAGCTCTTTCTAGGACTATAAGTGTAGTTTCTTTCTATGTGTATTTTCTAGTATAACTGGAAAACTAAGAACTGGGATATGAAAATGTAGTTGGTTATATTTGGTCCTGTTATACTTTTGAGATAACAGAAAGAGGGCTGTAGGTGTCTTTTCAGTATTTACTGTGTTGGTTTATTATATTTATGTAACAAGCATCCACTTTCATCTTCATTTTATCCATGTTTAAGATGCCTCCTCTGGAAGCCTAGAATGAACACGAGTGCTGTATTAGAGTAGGGGATTGGAGACACTCATGTGAACCAAAGTTTCAAATGTTTGCTGGTACTTTACGTGTCCCCACTAGACATACTGAATCAGAAGCTACAGTTTAACAAGATCCCCAAGTAATTCTTATGTATAATAAATTTGAGAACTACTATTTTTCTAGTGAAGTCCCGGTGGCACAGTGGTTAAGAGCTCAGTTGCTACCCAATAAAAAGTTTGGCAGTTCGGAACTTCTGGGCTTAAGTACATGGTGGCTGCCTGAGAAGTTCATTGCCTGAGAAACTCATTGCTGGAGGCAGAAAGGTAGGGTGAGGAGGGACAGGTCTTGATCAAATGGGCATGAGAATTTATGGGTGATGGGGGGGGTGTGCTGTCGTGGGAGGGTGGGGAAGGGAGGGGAAAACAGGTAGAGTAGAATAGTAGGGTGAATTCCAAATGTTACCTGGCAGTTTGTTTATTTGTACTTAAATCACAATAAAATTTATTTTTAAAAAAAGGTCGGCGGTTCAAATCCACCAGCCACTCCTTGGAAACCCTATGGAGCAGTTCCATTCTGTCCTATAGAGTCACTATGGGTTGGAATCAACTCCATAGCATTGGGTTTGACTTTGGCTCTTCTAGTAACTGGTCCTAACTAGCAGGATTAGTGTCACCTGGGGACTTGTTTGAAATGTAAATTTTCAGCAAGGGTTTGAACCAAAACAAACCAGTTTGAAGCCTTGCTATGAACTAATGTTTATTTTAGTATGTAGACAGATCAGTAGATACAGAAATGATTAAGATACGTTTATATGTTTAGGTCATGTTATGTATGTGTGTGTATGTATATATGAGTATATATATGTATACTTGCTAGCTTTGCACGCTGAGAGGACCTATAAGTAGTGACACCCCAGTAGCAGTGAACATATCTGGCATCCAGGTCTTGGTCTCTAAATCCCCTTCTTCAATAAAAGGAACCAGGACTTCTTGAAGAAATAACTGATTTTAGGGCCAGGACAGGGAAAAAAAAGGATGAACTTTGTGCATTTCTTAGTTTTGACAAATGTATGATGGCTATATGAGATGGTAATATTAGGGGAACTAGCGAAAGGCCATAAAAACTGTACCATCTTTGCAGCTTTTATCTAAATCTAAAATTATTTAAAATAAAGAAAGGAAAGTTTATTTTTAAGAAGTCCCTCATAATCATAGCTGGGTAGAAAGACCAAGTTTAATAATAGCTCAGACTTCAGAGATTTGTACCACTTAAGAAGTTTTCACATGTTTGGTTGTTTCATCCTCACAGAGGACAGTAAGAAAGAAATTTAATATCCTCATTTTACAGATGAGAAAATCAGGGTGCAGAGTGCTCTTTGCTTTTAAATCACACAATGACAGGATTAAATTTAGAGCTCTTGTTTTTTCTCCACTGTTCTTTCCATTATATCAGAGATGCCAGTCTAAAATGTGACTCCCATTAAAAGAGGGTGCAGGTCGAAGGGGCTCGTGAGGAGCAGCTTTGAATGAATCACGAACCTGACTGTTGCTGCAAAAGCTGTCCGAATGTTTCTTTTTGTCTGGTGTGCAGATATGTGTGCACGTGTCTTAAATATTAAAAAACCCTTTACTGTCAAGTTGATTCTGATGCATAGTGATCCTATAGGACGGAGTAGAAATGCCTCATCGGGTTTCTAAGAAGTGGCTGGAGGATTTGAACTGCCAGCCTTCGGTGTAGCAGTTGAGATCCTACAAGGGCTCCATCTTGAATGTAGTGGGGTAGAACTGCTGCATGATAGCAGAAATTGTCCTTTCTCATTCCCTGAAACCCTGGAGGAAATGACTGCTGTAGAGAAAAGTATGAAGGAAAAAGAGACATCGCAGTTAGTCCACTAAGGAAAAAAGAAAGCACTAAAAAGAGGTAAGATGTGATTGGAGTGGTCGAGTCACACTCAGTTTGTTGCCGAGAGCAGTGCCAGGTGGGTGGATTTAAAGATTTCAGGTGTTGGTAGATCACATTTAACTGTGTGCGTGAGAAGAAAGTGTGCACACAATGATTGTGGACAAAGCTAGTGTGGATGACACAGTTCTTATGTCCATGTTGGGTAGGAGTCTCTACCTGTTTTTAAGTAGGTGGTTGGTTCTTGGATCATTCCACTTGGGTGGAAGAGAGAGGATTCGTTCTTTCTCTTGTGGAAACAGGCAGAGGTCTAAAGCAGTGGTTCTTCAAAGGTGGCCCCAGGCCAGCAGGAAAGGTGTTAGAAACACTGGAAGTGGAGCACCTGAAGACAAGAATTAGCTGTGTTTTGTAATGCCTCTTTGATTGTTTCAATGCCTACTAAAGCCTGGGAACCAGTGGTCCAGAGGAATACCTGGGATGGGCAGAAGCTTTTGATCCAGGGTGGAGTATAGCTTACAGCAAGGGTCAAGCACTGTGCCACAGGGGTGCCTAGACTCACACCCAAGTTCCAAGCAGACATATGGCTCAATCTTTGCATCCAGAAGTCACCACGTGGTTTATCCACGGAGGCTTAAGAGCTAGGGAACCTCCGCCTGATCCAAGAGTTTGTGTTTGATTTAACTGTTATGCTCTGCTCATCCCTGCCCACAGAAAGCTTTAATTTCACTGCAAAGGTTAGTGTTCACAGCTCAGTGAAATCCTGTCTGATTTTCACATATACAACCTCTCTCAGTATATAAACTATATACACTTACAGCCTTTGGTCATAGCCACAAAAGTTCTGCCTTTTTTTCCTCCCACTACTGTAAACTGGGGAGTCATTTCAACGGAGTTTTGTGAACTTTATGTGGATACCTGTGGGCCTCTTACTAAATAGATCTCTTAATGCTGTTTTTGAACAAAGTGTGTATATGTGTAAATACTGTTTAAAGTTGTTGTTTTTTCAGGCAAAGTGCTTAGAAAGATTGTGTTTGTTCTGCTTGTCATTCTCCCGTACCCAGTTGAGGACTGACATCTGTCACCGACAGTAGACCTCTGTGTATCTCTTATTTATACCGCTTGTCCAGGGTTCATTGGCTGAGGCAAATGGAGAGTACCTTTTAGTGATGTTCTTTCAGTGGGACAGAGCCTAGTGCTTCTGAATAAGAACTCAAATCGGGGAACTACAGTGCAGGAGCTAAAGAAAAAGGACAGGCTTTCTTTGTGAAACCCCTGGAGTCTCGTTTGGCTTTTAACCCCCTCTGGGTCTTAGCTGTGCTTGTGGAAACCCAGGCTCTTGGCCTTCTTTCTGTGCAGTAGTGTTATTGATGGAGTTGTTCATTTGCTTCACCCACACTCTGCTAAGGACATCCGGTTGGGAATCCCTCCAAGCTAAGTCATCCCTGGCTTTGTTGAACCACCACGGGTGAGAGGCGAGATTCATCAGTCCTCCAGATGAACACATTGCTTCCACGCCCACATTAATTTAAAAATCCAGACGCATTCCAGCTGCACAAAGTATTTATTGGTCAGCAAATGAGGCAGAGATTTTAATACCGTTGTTCTAGGTACTCCCCATTGTCTGTCACATAGTAGGTACTCAGCAAATATCTATACATGAATGTGTATCTAAAATGTACCTTTTTATTCATAGTGGAATTGGAAATAACTGTTTTGTGTGTGTATTCCTGAGTTATAGTCCCCGTATCCTTACAATCACACACACTTTACAATTAAGGAGAAAGATAGCTCTGAATTTGCCCAGTATTTCAGTAATTTTATTTATAGCTGTCAGTTTGCCCAGCACTTCACAGTAATTTTATTATGTTTTAATTGTTGTAAAAATATAGAGAACGCATCCTTACAACTCAGTCTTTTTCACATGTGCAGTTCAGTCAAACCAGTTAGTCATGTTGTGTAATCATCACCAGCTTTATTTGCCATCCCCGTAAACAAAAACTCAGTGCTGGCTGCATAGTGATTACCCCTTGCCACATCCCTCCTGGCCTTCAAACTCTAATCTCAACACATTTGCCTGTTGTGCGTATGTACATGCACATACATGTTGCTGTTGAGTTGATTCTGACTCAGAGAGACCCTGGCGGATAGAGTAGAAACTGCTGCATAGGGTTTCCAGGGAGGGGCTGGTGGATTTGAACCGTCAGCCTTTTGGTTAGCAGCAAACACCTAATCATGCATCACTAAGGCTCCTTGTCTGTGGCAGACATTTTGTATTAGTGAAATCATAATGTTTGTCTTCTTGTGATTAACTAATTTCACTCCGCATCATGTTTTCAAGGTTATAAAATTGTTTCAGTTGTCATGGTAAAGGCAAAAAAAAAAAGGTAGAGTTGTTCCTTTTGACTTTTCAGTAACGGAATGAGAATGCCATCATTTTAGGAATCTGAGTAAGCCACAGAGGCTCTGTGTTCTGGCCTTGCTCAGAGGAAAGAGAAGTGAGCAGAGTCACGTTCTCCCTTGGTCAGCACAGTACCACAGACCTGCTGTCTCTGAGACACCAACTCCGTTTCCATTTGTGATTATTTCAGTTACCACTGCTCTCTCCTTTTGGAATGAGAGCCCGAGAGATGCTGTTAATGATGTAATTTTGTTAAGAGGTAAATAATTGCTTCTGAGTGTCTCGGTGAAGTGCTTCTCAGAGCAGCCTAGTAACAGGAGAGAGTGAACTGCATAGCAACAGGGAGTGGTGCTTAACATCGCAAACGAAACGAAGCCGGCACCTCTGCAGCAGACGCCAAGGCTGTCCGCCATTGGAGGGTTGGAACCGGGGGATGCTGTAGGCGAGGCCTGAGTCTGTGATGTCTGGAAGAAGTCTGTCCCTGCAGTGTCCACCTCTAGCCTGGGGGCGGCAGAGTGACACCCAGGCCCTGCACTGCAGCACACTGCAGCACCGCCAGAACAAAGCCCTCTCACAGACAGTGCACTGGCAGCCCAGGGAGGAGCCCTTCCCAGGCTGGCCCGCCCCTTCTTCTGACATGGAATGTTCATCTGGCCCCAGCCACCAGGCACCAGATGGATGTGAAACAAGTGAAATGGATACTGAAAACACATTTAATAAGTGCCAGCTCTGTAGGCTTGCAGATAAAATAATAGCCGATGGCTATAGAGGTTTAAAATAAAGCCAGACTGTTTTAGCAAGACACATGAGTACCTCTGAGTGGGTCTGGAGATGAGTGGTCGTCTAACTCAGTATTATTAGGAATAAGCAGGGAGAGTTGACAGAGGTGCCACAAAGGGTAACTGTAAGGCTGCTTTGAATCTCACTCTTACTGAAAGGTAAAGCCCCTGGTCTTCAGCTGCCTTGGAGTGGTGGAATCATACCTTCTGCAAGGCTTCTGTTTCCTAGAAGAGAGGGCACAGAGTCCAGACTAAGAATAGTAGTGCCACCTCTGTAGAGATTTTGTGTTTGCTATTAGTGATCACAGAATGGAAACCTGTGTGTACAGTACATGAGGGTTCACTTCCCCACTTGTGACTGGGCCACAACAGGCTTCTCAAGATATTGATCCTGTCTGTCTGTATGTGTGAAGTTGGAACAAAGACCTTATCTTTCACTTTAAAAGATGAAGAAGTTTCCTGTGGAGCAGTTTTACTTTGTCCTCTGGGGTTGCTGTGAGTCCAAGTCGACTCCACGGCAGTGTGTTTGGTCTTTGGTCTATATTTAAAGCAATTAGATGATGCCTGGCCACTACAAAGTGTTCTGGAAGCATGAACAGTGCCTGTTGTTTTATTTCATGTAGAATGCTAGCACCTGTAGAACTGATAAACTTTGCTCACTTGTCGTAGAATTAATAGTCAGGATGATGATAAAGAATGCTGATAAGTACTACTTTTCTAGATTATTTCTTTTCACAATTCAAATGACTGTATTTTGAAAGTAGTATTGTCATTATCAATTTCAGGAAGAAAATATATGTTAACACAGCTACTCCACCAGTTTCTACCAGTACCGCCAGTGGCCATCAAGTCAGTTCTGAGTCATAGCAACCCTGTGTATGAGTGGCTGCTGTTTCAGAAATAAAATCATCCAGCCTGTCTTCTGAGGTCCCTCTGGGTGGATTTAACCTCCATGCTTTGGTTAGCAGCTGAGCCTGTTAACTGTTTGCACCACCCAGGTACCTCCATCCAGTTTCTAAAGCCACTGAATTCTTCTGTCTGGAGATGATGACAGATGGCACTTAATCTATTAACTCATGTTGCTCTGTGCATTTATGTATCGAATTCTCTCAACCACGCTCCTAGGTAAGCATGACTACTCGCCCAATTTAGGAGTTGAGGAAACTGAAGAACAAGGGCGTACTTATTCAAAGTTACACAGCTGGTATATGGCAAGGGCATGATTGAAACCTGTAAGTCTGACTCCAGAGTTGTAAACCGCTGTCACTATCTGGTCCCTGACTACCTTTCCAACTTCATCTCCCA
The DNA here is from genome assembly GCA_028571685.1 of Heterohyrax brucei. Taxonomy (NCBI): domain Eukaryota; kingdom Metazoa; phylum Chordata; class Mammalia; order Hyracoidea; family Procaviidae; genus Heterohyrax; species Heterohyrax brucei. The sequence continues at coordinate 36,832,064 of CM053140.1, forward strand.
CTCCTCTTCATTGCTGTTCAACCACAGAGCATTCTGCTTCTTGAATGTCCTGCCTCAGGGCCTTTGCATTTGCTGTTACCTTGTCCAGAATGTCGTACTCCTCATCTTTCTGGTCAAGTTCAAGTGTTACCTTTCATGACTTGCGTAAATTCTACCATCCCTGCCCTTGTCACTCCTTGTTACATTATCCTGCCTTCTTCCCTTATCACAATCTGACTGCCCTAGAGCAGGAGGAGGCCTTTTCTGTCATGCTCACTGTTAAATATCTGGCAGAGCATTCTTTAAAATTCGTTGAATGAACATAAGTGTTAATGATTTTAAGAACAACTTTAAGAAACCAGACCTATTGCTGTCGAATTGATTCTGACTCATAGAAATCCTAGAGGACAGAGTAGATCTGCCCCAAAGGGTTTCCAAGGAGCAGCTATTGGATTTGAATGGCTGGCCTTTTGGTTAGCAGCCTTAGCTGTTAACCACTGCATAACCAGGGCTCCAGTAATGATTTTAGCTTCTTTTATTTGCAACATATATGTAACCTAACTGTAAGACATTTATGCCATGTATGAATGCGTGTGGGTGTAAATGCATGAATGTGGATATATGTATGTATTCTAATCTTAGTAAAGAAGTATAGAATCACAAACGTTTTCTGTATCTTACAGTCTAACTCCAACAGTAATGTCTGAAGGTGATCATCTGTAGATGTGAGGAGCCCATTTGGTGTGTTTGTCTCCGAAAAGATAAATGACATGCAAAAATAAATGTGTGAGGGTTTCAGATAGTGAATGATACAATGCCTGCAATCACCCTGTAGAAGTTAGAGCCTCAATCAGGAAATCAATTTTTTGGTTTGTTTTTGCAAGTACTTGGTGTTTGGGTGAAGCATATACTGAGTTTTTTTGTTTTTGTTTTTGTTTTTAAGTGATATCATCCTCTCCTGCTATAACTGTTCTTCCATTGATTTAAATGAAAATGATTGCTGTAAGAGCCTATCTGACTCATCTGTTCAGCATTGCCATTGGAGAATCTGACAAAGAAACAGGGTGTCCAGAACCTGAAACGGGGTCTTTGACAAAAAGGAGTTCCCCTTTCCCTCAGCTAAGACATTTTGGTAACTGTAGATGCTGTGAGCTTGTGTGAGGTGGTGGACTCACTGCCACACTGGAGTGACCTGGCTGGGACAAGTCTCTGGTTACTTCGTTAAGTTAATGACAGTCCTTCTTGGATGCCAGTCCTGTAAGCTTGGATAAGCCACACATTCACCACTCCTCTTCCAGAACCTAACCTTACTCTTACACCTTTTGCGCCCTAGATAACCAGTTCAGGATGTCCATCCTAGAAAGGCTGGAGCAGATGGAAAGGCGGATGGCTGAGATGACAGGATCCCAGCAGCACAAACAGGGGGCTGGAAGTGGCGGTAGCAGTGGAGGTGGCAGTGGCAGTGGGAATGGAACAAGTCAAGCTCAGGTAAGAGCCTTTGTTGAAAACCATCTATCATGGTTGTTGAATGTTTTGGTTGATTGGTGAGACGGCTGATCACAATTCCTCTCACTCCTGCTGCCGTGCTTCCCAGATTCAGACAAGAAATGCAAGGTAGTACTGTATAGTACCAGTGCTTCCAAGTATTAACATCTGTGTATAATAAGAAAGAAGCCTTGGAACATGAGCCTTCTCAATTTTTTACCATTATTAATGGTTGCTGGTTCCTGAGTAGAGGGCCTGGTTGCATAATGGTTAAGAACTTGCCTACTAACCAAAAGGAATCAACTCAACAGCATTAGGTTTCTTACAGATAACCTCCAAGTTATGTTTACTGATCTTAGCTTTCCGTACTGTTACCTGCAGTGGGAGGTGAGGAAACCCAATTAAAAATAAAAACTACAGGCCAAATGATGAATCAGATCTGCTAGGACACAACTAAACTGAATCTTCAACTTTGTGTATTTTATTCCTTTTTTAAGGATAAATATGAAATATATTTGAGTTCAGTAGTTCATAAGCCTTTGAACTCCAGAGTGTCCATATGAAAGGGGCATAGAGAAACAATTTCTGTAATTATTCAGATCTTTCACATACGCTTTTCCATAAATGCCATGAAGAATGTATTTTATTGATTGCCAAGTGCAAAGAAATGATCAAATATTGTTTAGATTCCCACTAGTTTAGGGGGATTTATGTAAATTTCATTAGGGAACTTCATTTTGAGGAAATCTTTTAGCAGAAATTTCTATTTCTCAAGAGATGCTAGAGATAAAGGAACTGGTAATGTTTCTTAACTGCAATACTGAGTTGGTAACATAAAAAGCTCTAATAATTCCCCCTCTTTGTCTTCAAGATGAATGGTGAGTTCCTTTGAGCAGTTACATATTTTAAGTAAACGTTGAGTTTTATGATCTTTATAGTATTTTTAATAATAGTAGTAGGTGAAAACAAAAAAATAGTATACCGTACCTAAAAACCTAACCTTTTTTCTGAAGTTTTCTTCTTGCTTCTCCCTTGTCTTCAGAAAGCAATGGAAAAAGAAAGACTTGGGACATAGTAAAATATTATTAAAGCTAAAATAGGCTTCTGTTTCACTTGACACTGCTAAGTTTTGTAGAAGTAGTAATCATTATGTAATATAAGATGATTAAATTAAGAGATTCATTCCCACAGCATTTTTTTCCTTTCACCCACAAAGGTGGCATTTGGGCAGCTAGCCTGTTATATCTGATCCTGTATCAATTGTTGGTGAATACTCCTTCATCAATATAAATTGGTAAATGACTGTCTCTCCCATGAGTAATGCAGACCATGGCTATATGTTTGATGCAAATAATAACAAAAGTTCCTTCTTTGTTCACTACCTGGTGATTTCCATGTACCTGTGAATATGGTCTGATTGGTATAGGTGGAGTGGTGCTCCATGAGCCCTAGAGTCAAGGTCAGGCCATCATGTTTTCCCAGCTGTGGTCCTTAAAGATGTTTTCACAGCTCTTGTGAGGATGACATGACATCCATCATCTGCCTATTATTTTTGGAAGCCTTTTTTTTTTTTTTTAAGATTTAAAAATAAAGAGCAATTAGGAGCAGCAGTATTTCTATAGTAATTGAATTTTATGAGGCTTATTACCGGAAAATATACTTCTGCAACAAAACCAGAGATGAGAATTGGGCTAGAGTGCTGTTTATTTGAGGACTGTTAAGTGTAAAACTGGTGTCACAAAGCCTGAAATAAACTGTTCAGCCTACCAACATTGATTTTATTTGTCTTCCTTTATACCCAGTCCATGGGAAGAAAGCCTTATGGTTAAAAGTAATGAGTTTCTCTGTCCTGTATGCCTTTATTGTTATTGTTGTTAGTTGCTGTTTCGTCTGAGGCCCCCAACTCCTGGACACCCCAGTGCGCAGTGGAACAAAACACTGCCAAGTCTGGTCCTGCGCCATCCCTGTAATCAGTTGGGAAACAGACCCTTGTGATCTGTAGAGGGTAGTTATTGCTGACACTTCAATGTCAAGATCTCTAATGCTTTCCCCAGTACTCTTTTTGACTTTAACAAAGGACTGAACTATTACTGGATTCTTTAAGTGTGTCTGTACAGAAAACTGTAAAAAAACCTACATGTCAATGATTTAATTCTCCTTCAGAAGAAGCATGGGAGTTGAAGATCTGTGTATTCCCCACATGGCAACATTAAGAAGACTACTCTACTCTGCTTTCTCATACAAGTTTACTGCCCACAGCATTTATTTCAGCTGGCAGACTAGAACCACACTTTTTTGGTGGCACTGTACAATTTTCCCTGAGATGGATCAACATGAAGTTCCCAGTCAGACTGTCAGCTGTAAGAGGTAGACTCTGATGTGCCTGGAGGTGTAGAAAACTCCCTAGTGCCACTACTACAGATAATGTGCTGCTGAGCTAAAACTAGACACACTCTTCTGTTTTAGGGTGTGTCTTTGTTTTCAGAGTTGTATATTCCATTTTGAGTTCATATTCATAAGTTATTTATTTCCCATGCATGAAAACCCCAGCTTGTTGGAGGGCCTGTAAGTCATCCCTGGTACACAATGTTGGGTCATAACATGTGCCTTTTACTTGTAGTGTGCTTCTGGGACTGGGACTTTGGGGAGCTGCTTTGAAAGCCGCGTGGTCGTTGTATGTGAGAAGATGATGAGCCGAGCCTGCTGGGCAAAGTCCAAGCATTTGATCCATTCAAAGACTTTCCGTGGGATGACCCTCTTACACCTGGCTGCTGCCCAGGGTTATGCCACTCTAATCCAGACCCTCATCAAATGGCGGTAAGGCTGTGGGGCAAACAACTCACGGTCATCCTCAGCGTGCAGCTTCTCTTTGAGAGTTTTCCTCGAGTGGAGAGAGATCAGGCCCGTTAGTAAGCTTCATAGCCTGGGAGCAAAGGGCTTGCTGTGAAGACAGTGGCTAAGGGACTTTATGAACTTTGCCCAAGAGATACTGAACTATATACTAACTTAGGAAAGTTGGCTTTTTCATTTTCTCAGACCACCAGTCAGATGGGAGGGTCGAGTCCTTCCTTTGAAATTCAGGATTGTTCATCTGTGTGGGGTTTTATCACATTATATAATGTTTCAGTATTTCCTTTCAACAGAATACATTGTGCAGTAATTTCTGATGCTCTCCCTTCCAGCACAAAGCATGCAGATAGTATCGATTTGGAACTGGAAGTTGACCCCTTGAATGTGGATCACTTCTCATGTACTCCTCTGGTAAGGTGGTGTTCATTTATTCCCCTAAGGATCTTTCTAGTTTGGCAGAGGGATGAGTTCTCCACTGCCATCCCTTATTGCCATATGGGGGCCCAGCTGGCCCAGTGGTTAAGCATTTGGCTGATAACCCAAAGGTCAGCAGTTTGAATCCACCAGTCACTCCTTGCAGATCTGCAGGGTGGTTCTGCTCTGTCCTGTAGGGTCACTGTGAGTTGAAATTGTCTCAACAGCAACAGGTTTGGTTTTTTCTTGCCATGTGACTCAGCAAAGTTGCTTTGTCACAACAACAAAAAAAAATCAGATGTGTAGTGGTTGAGTCGATTCTGACTCATAGCAGCCCTATAGGACAGAGTAGAACTGCCCCATAGGAAAAAAAAAGATAGTTTGTCAGAGTAATGTTATGTGACCTCATGGAGGCTGCTAGCCAAGACCAGCTGAACAGTTGGCAGCAATGGCAAGAACCAGTTATGTTTCTAGCCTCTTACTGAAAAGCTTGCTTTGTCTTTCTGCCTCTTAGATGTGGGCATGTGCCCTGGGGCACTTGGAAGCTGCTGTCGTGCTGTATAAGTGGGACCGTCGGGCCATCTCGATTCCTGACTCTCTAGGAAGACTGCCTTTGGGGATCGCCAGGTCAAGAGGTCACGTGAAATTAGCGGAGTGTCTGGAGCACCTGCAAAGAGATGAGCAGGCTCAGCTGGGGCAGAATTCCAGAATCCATTGCCCTCCAAGTGAAGAGCCTAGTACAGATAGCTGGATGGCCCAGTGGCACAGTGATACCATCAGCTCTCCAGAGATTCCCAAAGGAGTCACTGTTATTGCAAGTACCAATCCAGGTAAACATCCGCACTTACTACGTCACGAGACTTGACAGGTCTCCCATCTGCCTTCACACAGTCCAAGTCCATGGGCAGTCACCTACATTTAAGTTTTTTTTTTTTGCTGCTTCTACTTTTCCTTTTAGCTTCAGGAATGCATAGTGCCCACAAAATCATAAAGAAAGAGGCAAAAAGAAAAAAAAAACTAATCTATCCATACATGAAATACATTTTTTTGGGAGGAGGATTATCTGAATACAGTATATGCTGCTGGGGAATATTTAAGTAGTAGGGACATGTTTTGAGTTCCGGCTTTGCACTTTGTGCCTCTCAAGCATAGAGAAAGTGTTAATTCTTTAGGATTCCTAATTTTATCACCTGTCCTGACTATCCTTTCTACTGTACTTTTCAGAGCTGAGAAGACCTCGGTCTGAACCCTCTAATTACTACAGCAGTGAGAGCCACAAAGATTATCCAGCTCCCAAAAAGCATAAATTGAACCCTGAGTACTTCCAGGCAAGGCAGGAGAAGCTGCTTTCCACTGCACTGAGTCTGGAACAGCCAAATATCAGGAAGCAGAGCCCTAGTTCTAAGCAGTCTGTCCCTGAGACAATCAGCCCCAGTGAAGGAGTGAGGGACTACAGCCGGGAACTCTCCCCTCCCACTCCAGAGACTGCAGGATTCCAAGCCTCTGGATCTCAGCCTGTAGTAAAGTGGAATTCCAAAGATCTTTACATTGGTGTGTCTACAGTACAGGTGACTGGAAATCCGAAGGGGACCAGTGTAGGAAAGGATGCAGCACCTTCACAGGTGCGTCCACGGGAACCAATGAGTGTCCTGATGATGGCTAACAGAGAGGTGGTGAATACAGAGATGGGGTCCTACCGTGATAGTGCAGAAAGTGAAGAGTGCCCACAGCCCATGGACGACATACAGGTAAGCCTGCAGAGGCTGGGGCAGCACGCTTCCTTGAACTTCACAGTCGATTCCAGAGGTCATTAATCCTCTCACCTGTGAAGAGTTAATAAGCCTGGCCTCGCCCGCAAGAAGGTTGGAACGTCTCCTCTACTTGGAACGGCATTTTCACTCAGCGAATCAAGCACTGTGAATAAAGCCTAAGTACCAGTCGCCCAGGTCTCAGTAAAGCTTTGTTTTTACCAAGTTCCTCTCTCCTCCTTGCATCCAGAGTGTTTGATTTCACTGTTTTAATGATTAATTATTAGAGAGTCAAGGCCCTGAGATTAACTAGAACAGGAAGCCTGTTGGCAGAATGTTAATTATCTAAGTGACTCTGGTTGGGATAGCCATCACCTAGTTATCGTAAAGGGCACATATGGTGTCAGGTTCTCGTAAAGTACAGTGAAATATCCCTGAAGCTGATAACTAACTTCCCTTATATTAAACTTTGGAGTCCTGGTGGTGCGGTAGTTAAGAGCTCAGTTGCTAACCAGAGGTTGGCAGTTCTAATCTACTAACTGATCCTTGGAAAACCCTATGGGGCAGTTCTACTCTGTCCTTGTAGGGTAGCTGTGAGTCAGCATCAATGACAGTAGGCTTTTGGGGGGTTGGGAGGTGGGGGATTATATTAGATCTGGTAAGTCCAGAATATTTTAGGGCATTAAACTTGTTAAAGAAAACCTACTGCCATCGAGTCGATTCTGATTCATAGTGACCCTGTAGAACAGACTAGAACTGCCCCATAGAATTTCCAAGGATCTCAGAAAGAATTCCTACTGCCAGCCTTTTGATTAGCAGCTGTAGCACTTAACCACTACTTTTCCAGGGTTTCCAGAATTGTTATAGATCAAGAGAATGTGTATGATGTAAACCTGAAGTTGGACTGTCAAGCAAGTAAACTCCATTGATTGAAGCATATAAGTTTGGACCAAAAGCTCAACCAAAGAACATGGATTTGACTCCCTCTCTTTTCAACTTCCCTTGATATAACGCAAAACAAATGTAAAAGAAGCAACTCTACCCACACTGGGAATTCAGCAGGGCACTCATGCGTATAGAAGTGATGCAGGGAGAGGGAGCAGCATGGAGAAGAGTGCCCAGTCGCCTGCACCACCAAACTCTACAACTTGGAAGAAGCCAGCGTGCCAGCTCAGCTCCTTCCCAAGTGCCACAGGGAATGTACTCCCAAATTGATGCCCACTTGCCTAGCCAGAGTAGGGGAAAGCGAGGTAGGAGATCTCATGTAGTGGCCCCTGTACCCAAGGAGAGGTCAGAGTGCTGAACTACCGCTGTTCATTGCATCCCAGGGGGTTCTTCCTGTCAGCCCTCTGCTGTTTAGCAGGGGAGGAGAATCATGACTACTCAGTCTGCCATTTATAGCCCTAGAATAGTCTTAGACGATATTAAACAAATAAGTGTGTTTTATTGTGTTCGAATAAAACTTTACAGGTAGTCCCTAATTTATACTGGGGCTCTCTATTCAGAAAACCAGTCATAAGTCAATTGTTACATAAGTTGAATACCTTAATTTTGCTTTTACTTTTCATTATTATTGCCTTTTATTAGTAGCTTTGTAAATCTGAACTTCGTCTCTAGGGGTTGGCATGAGGGTGGTAACCTCAAGTTACATGCTGCAGTGTTGTACATAGCACATACTACTGATGACGTGAAAAAAAAAGTGGGTGTGAGCGTGATTCGTCATAACTGGAACATAGTGTAAGTCAGAGACTACCTGTATTTACAAAAACCAGTAGCTGGCTGGATTTCATCTGACAATGATTTGCCAAATCCTGTTTTTGACAATTCTTGATGGAGCCTGTACCAGATATCAATACCGAGCGATCTAAAACCATAAATATAAGCCATCAGAAACCAAATTTGTTGCCTTCAAGTCAATTCCAACTCATAGGGATCCTGTAAGAGAGTAGAACCAGCCCCATGGGGTTTCCAAGGAGCAGCTGGTGGATTTAAACTGTCAACCTTTTGGTCAGCAGCCAGGGTTCTTAACCACTGCCGTGCTAAGCTTCCTTAAGTGTAAATGTAATAATAAATCACTTTTAGTCAGCCACTCAAAGGAGGGCTACGTGTCCTCTTAGCTACATGTTGTTAGGCACAGTCAAGTGGATTCCTACTCACAACAACCCATGAACAACAGAACAAAATAACTTCCCACCCTGCGCCATCTTCACAGTTGTTGCTGTGTTTGAGCCTGTGGTTGCAGCCACTGTGTCGATCCATTTTATTAGAAGTTTTCTTTTTTGCTGACACTCTGCTTTGCTGTTGTTGGGTGCCATCAAGTCAGTTCCAACTCACGGCAGCCCTGTGCACAACAGAACAAAACACTTCCCAGTCTTGTGCCATATCCACAACTGTTTTTATGGTTAAGCCCGTCGTTGCAGCCGATGTGTCAGTCTGTTGCGTTGAGGGTCTCCCCCTTTCTCGCCGGCCCTCCACTGTACCAAGCATGATGTGCTTCTCCAGGGACTTGATCCCTCCTGATAGCATATCCAAAGTATACAAGATAAAGTCTTGACGTCCTCCCATCTAAGGAGTATTTTGACTATACTTTGTCCAAGACAGATTTGTGCATGTGTCTGGTGATCTGTAGTATAGTGAATATTCTGCAACAACACCATAATTCAGAGGCATCAGTCTTTCTTTGGTCCTCCTTATTCATTGTCCAGCTTTTGCGTGCATGCGAGGCAATTGAAAATATCATCACCTATGTTTCAGGGTACATCTAGGTCAATTGGCATAGCAAAATTTTTTAAGAAAAGGTTCTATATGCCACTTAGGTGAGTGGCATCTAGGGTCTTAAAAGCTAACAAGTGGCTATCTAAGTAGCATCAGTTGGTCCCAGCTCAACCAGAACAGAAGAGAATAAAGGGCATCAAAGACATAAGGAAAATATGAGCCAAGAGACAGAAAGGGCCATATAATCCAGAGATGGCATCAAAATGAGACCAGAAGAACTAGATGGTACCTGGCTACCACCAATGACTGCCCTGAAAAGCAACAGAACATAGAGTCCCTGACAGAGCAGGAGAAAAATGTGTTTGGAGAACTAGGACTCTGTTAAAAAGACCAGACCTGATGGTATGACAGACTGGAGGGTCCTCAGAAGACATGGCCCCTGGACTGTCTTATTATCCCAGAGCTGAAACCAGTCCCAAAGCCAACTCTTCAGACAAAGATTGGACTGGACTGTAAGACATAAAATGACCCTGGCAAAGAGTGTGTTCCTTGGCTTAAGTAGACACATGAGGCTAACAGGGCAACTTCTGTCCAGGCAGAGGAGTATGGGAGCTGGTTGAATGAACCAGGAAAAGCTGGGTGGGAAGGAGGAGTATGGTGTCACAGGGTGGGGAGAGCAGCTAGAGTTACATAGCGGTATGTGAGATTTTGTATGGTAAGTTGACTTGGATTGTAAACTCACTGAAAGAACTATACATATATGTATATATATATGTTTTTAAGAAAATACTGTGGCTTGGGTCAGGCATACCTTGTCTTTAAAAGTGGTGCCTTTCCTTTTTAACACTTGAAAGAGGTCTTTTGCAGTAGATTTGCCCAGCACAGTATGTTGTTTGATTTCTTGACTTCTGCATCCATGGGGCAAGAAATCAAGAAAAGTATTATTGTAACTAGGCTTAGCTCAGTCATGATCTGTTCCCTGGGATTCAGCTCGTACTGCTTCCTACAAAACCAGAATTCTGTAGGCCAGGTAAGAGGGGGGAGGATTTCATATTGGCTAGGCCACTGATAATGTCACCACGTTAAGATGACAATTTGCTGTAGAACTGCCTAGTCTTAATATCATTAATCAGTTGATCCTAGCTGAGAATAGAGACTAAGCACAAGCCAGAAGTTCTTCAAGACTTACGTCAAGAATTTGGAGACACCAGGTCTCAGGAGCTCTGCATGTTCAGTTGAATTGTGTAATAACCATAGAATGATGTTTTAGGAAATTGGATCGAGATGTGGGGGCACAGAGAGAGGACTGGACAATTGTAAGGTTCTTTTCTAACCTAAGTGGTCTGCGAACTTCTGACTCCAGGTGAACATGATGACCTTGGCAGAACACATAATTGAAGCCACACCTGACCGAATTAAGCAGGAGAATTTTGTGCCCGTGGAGTCTTCAGTGCTGGAAAGAACAGACACTGCTGCTATTAGCAGTACGATGAGCTGGCTGGCCAGTTACCTAGCTGATGTCGATCACCTGCCGCATGCTGCCCAGATCAGGTCAGTAAAATGCGGTGGGTTACCACCTAAGCTAAATTTGCAGGTTTCATTGGCGGAATGGGAGACTACATGTGTTTGACTAATACTAGATGACAATGAGACCTTATTTTTTAAAATTTATTGTACTTCAAATGAAAGTTACGATTCAAGTCAATTTCTCACAAAAAAACTTACACATTGTTGTGTGACCCTAGTTGCTCTCCTCTCAATGTGACAGCACACTCTTCCTCTCCACCCTGTATCTCCTGTGTGCATTCAACCAGTTCCTGTCCCCTTCTTATCGCCCCTCCAGAAAGGAGCTGCCCCTTCAGCTGAGCTTAGCTGCTTAAACCAAGAACCATTTTCTTCACCAGTATCATTTATGTCTTATAGTTCAGTCTGTGTTTCAAGAGTTGGCTTTGAGAATGATTTTCATACCGGACTAACAGCGAGTCCAGGAGCCATGTCTTCTGAGGTCCCTCCAGTCTGTGAGACCATCAAGCCTGGTCTTTTGACTAGAATTTGAGTTCTGCACACCACTTTTTCTTACACTCCATCAGGGACTCTCTGTTGTGTTCCCTGTCTAGGTGATCATTAGGGGTTGCTGGGCAACATCTAGTTCTTCTGGTCTCATGCTGATGGAGTTTGTGGTTTATGTGGCCCTTTTTATGACATGAGACCTTATTAAGGAAGGAAAAGAAGCATTAAGACTTGTCCTGTAGCACTTGCAAAGCTCAGCTCATGTCCTCATCTCATCAGTGATTTTTCTTACTCTTTCAAGGCACGTAAGGTAATACAGTTCTGTTTTTTTTGATTTTTGGTGTTTTGTTTTTTTTTGTCCCCAAATTCAATTGAAATTTCATGAGAGCAAGATAGTGTAGTGAGTTTAGTATTTAGCATAGTTATAAACTCATGATGGAGTCCCTGGGTGGTACAGACAATTAATGTGCTTAACTTCTAACTAAATGGTTGGAAGTTCAAGTCCACCCAGGTACATGGTGGAAGAAGGCCTGTGATCTACTTCTGAAAAGTCAGACACTGAAAACCCTGTAGAGTGCATTTGTACCCTGACACACATGGGGTCACCATAAGTTGGAGTGGATTGGTTTTAATTTCATAATAGGTAAGTACTTAACATAAACTTAACTGACTTAATTGAAGGACAGTTCAAGTACTGAGTGGTTAGCCACTTAACTGTTCTTAATAGTACCGTGTCTTCTGTTGGATGCTGCCCTGTGTTTGGTTAATATATGGGGGATTTTGCAAATCAGTCATTTAATCTGTCACTTCTGTTTCTCCTCTTGTTTCAGAAGTGCATATAATGAGCCTCTAACCCCTTCTTCTAATACCAGCTTGAGTCCTGTAGGCTCTCCAGTCAGTGAGATAGCTTTCGAGAAACCTAGCCTTCCCTCAGCAGCAGATTGGTCTGAATTCCTGAGTGCGTCTACCAGTGAGAAGGTCGAGAATGAATTCGCTCAGCTAACTCTGTCAGATCATGAACAGAGAGAACTCTATGAAGCTGCCAGGCTTGTCCAGACAGCTTTCCGGAAATACAAGGTAAAATAGAGTCTTGATGCTGTGACATTTTTAAGATGAGGGATAATTGATGGAGTTGGAATCGCTGAGACTAAAACATATACCATTTGTGTTTTTTCATTTTCTCTTTAATTATATAGAGCAGTTCTACTCTGACCTCTAGGATTGCTGTGAGTCGGACCTGACTCAATGGCAGTGGGATTTTTGGGGGATTTATTTGAGTTCTGTCATTGGAAGTTATTAATCTGTTCTCAGAAGCTTTAGATAAGTAAAACTAAGCAGCAGTGTGATGATGACCACCATTTGAGCTTACTTACTATTGGTCATGACATTGGATATTATTATGAAGTAAGTTGACACTTCTGCCACAATTAACTTTTGACCTAAAGCAGAAGTTTCTAATTGGAGGCCTGCAGACAGACTTCAGGAAGCCCATGAACCTCTAAAATTACATGGTAAAGCTTCTATATGTGAAGTTTTTGGTGGGTAGAAGGTGGGTCACCTTCTTTAGATTTTCAGAGGGGCATGTGACCTCCCAGAAAGCCATTAGTCATTGATCCAAAAGTAGAGTAGTTTTGATTATCTTGAGAGAGACAGTTGAGACCTGGCAATTAATAAGGACAAATTTGATACCTGATTTATTACAAACTTTTATTAAAAAGTGAGTGTTTTTAGCCCTTCTACCACCCAAGCTTCATGGTTTTATTTAGAAGGAAGACCAGGTAGACGTTTACCCCGTAAATGCATTTTTCCTAATAACTAACTATCAAAGTATTTTGGTGAACTGAGCTCTCAGTTCTGATAAAGTTGAATTTTAGACTCTACTGAATTTATGTAAGTTTTAGGAATGTTGACAGTTCTTGTATTAAAGTCATTACTGCTGTTGTCCCTCTGTTGTTGCTCTTCAGGGTCGACCCTTGAGGGAACAGCAAGAAGTGGCTGCTGCTGTCATTCAGCGTTGTTACCGGAAATACAAACAGGTAAACTGCAGTTTTGTGTCACAGTCGGGGACCGCCCTACCAAGACCACACCAGGGACCTAGAATTCTGGTGTGTACTTTGGCAGAAGAGCACTATGGTCCAGTACGTAATTACTGAGACTTCATTTGAATTGCCTTGATTAAAAGCCAGAGGAAATGTTCCAGAGAATGAAAACAAACCATCTTCCACCAAACTTACACCACAAAATAATTTTTGTTCAGGTATTTGGAGTTTTAGTTATTATCACCTCTGTGAGATACGGTCTGATACAAAGAAAATTGTTTGTGTTTGAAGTAAGGATCTGTGCTGCAGTATTTTTACCTATAAACTCCATAATGATTACAGAAATCCAGGGAGTTTGATCAAGTGATTGGAGATAGTAAATACTGACTGTTTCCTTGAATGCTGAATTATGTGATCCTTGGCCATTTTTTCCTTTCAGCATCTACTTAACCCGTTTTTAAACAAAGGTTCGTAAAAGTCTTTGGAAATCTTAAGAAGCTTGGAACATTTAACTTTTGTATTCTTTAGCTGAAAGTCATAAGAATATCTGTCATGCAGAATGACTGTTTGCAGAATAACCTATAGGGTTACGTAACTACCGTTGAAAAAGAAAAAAAGAGCTAGCACTTGTAGATGCTTTTTAGCTTATAGGTATGTCATCTGATTTACTCTTGACAAGTATTTGAAGTAAACAGTTCCATTTCCAATTTAGAGATGAAGAAGCCAAGGCTCAGACAAATTAATGCAACATTAGACCTTTCTAATTGTCGAGGTGATGAGAAAATGTAAAAGATTGCTAAACTGAGTTTTTTAAAACTGTTATTGTAGTGAAAATACACACACCAAAACATTCATGAGTTCAGCATTTTCTACGTGTGAAATTCATTGACACCGAAGACGTTCTTCATATTGTGCAGTCATTGTCACTGTCCTTTTCCAAGTTACTCCACTGCCGTTGATAATCAACTCACTGCCCATGATGCGACCCAAACCGAAAAAAACTTCAGTTGCCATGAAGTTCATTCTGACCCATGGGGACCCCATGTGTGCAGAGTAGACCTGTATGCTGCAGGGTGTGTGAGACCGTGAACTTTCAGAAGTAGATCTCCGGACCTTTCTTCCTGGGTGTCTCTTAGTGGGTTTGAACTGCCAACCTTTCCATTAGTAGTTGAGTGCTTAGCCTATGATACTATCCGACAACTCCTAAGCAAAAACTCCACCAATTGAGTTTTGACTTGTTTGTATTATTAGAGTGGTATGCTTTATTGACTTGTGGTTTACATAGATTTTAAATTTTTATTTAAGGAAGAATAAATGCTAAGATGTATAATAAAGAACCAGCTGCTGTCAAGTCAGTTCCAACTCATGCCAACCCGTGTAGGTCACAGCAGAATTGTGCTCCACAGGGTTCTAACAGCTGGTTGTGTCGACAGTAGATCACCAGGTCTTTCTTCCAGGGCATCTCTGTGTGGACTCAGACTACTAGACTGATGGTTAGCCACTGAGCATTTAACCCTTTGTGCCATATGGAGATTTGGGATTGTGTTCCCTTCTTATGATCTGTGTTTTGCTGTGCTCTGTGATACAGGTTGCTGTTTTCTTGTGTTTGTCTAGAATTAAGTCCTGTTATTAAGGGAAGAGCCTCAGGCTTATAGCCAGTTATGTTCATGATCCCAGAGAATGAAGGTTTATTGTGTAAACGCTGACACCACAGTACCATAGCTCCATATCAGGGAATTGTACTGGTTTCTGTGTGATAAGCAGCCTGTACATTAGCAGTACGCAACATGGAAGTTTGAAGTGTGACTATAGCAGGTATTTATTCCAGATTATGAGGTCTTTTTTCCCCCCTAATCTCCTCCTGCAAAAAGTGTTGTCTGCAACTAGGAAGATGAGATTATTTTTTAGAGAAGTTAATGTAGCCACGTTGTGTTTTTCTTTCTTTCTTTTTTTTTTTTGGTTGGGAGTTTTATTGGTTCTGGTTTCTAATTTCATTATGTTCAGCAACAATCTAACATTAATCTTGTATTTTCTGTTTCTCCCCCAAGCTGACATGGATAGCCTTGAAGGTAATGATAAATCCAAGTCCTCTCACAAACCATTCCACCAGAGTCACAAACTTCACACCCATCACCAACTCAGAGGAGAGCCATTAAGATAGCAATTCATGCAGTAGACACAGTCCCTCTGCCAGACCCTCAAAACCCAGTGTACCAGTTCTCTGGGGGCCGTGTCGCTATTGGTAGGGAGTGTGTTTTGACCTTAATAATGCTTGTAGATTTGCTTGGCTAGTGGCAATCTAAATAGTCCAGCATCTTGGTAGCCTGTTCTTGTTGGCCTAATGAGTCACGTAATAAATGGAGCTTTTTAGCCCCGTGTTCACTGTGGTCCAGTAGGTTCTGAGTAAGCAGTGTAAAGAGGCCAGATGATGAACATCACAGACGCCCTCTAGGATACAGTAATCTTAAAAGAATTTATACAAATGAAAGTGCAGTCAGATAAGACTAAAGTAGATACTCTCAAAACTGTCCTATTTCTCGGACATTCTGAGAAGTCATTTTCCTGTCCTCATTCTACCAGCTCATACATCAAGACATAACCTTAGGCACAGGGATTGTCTGAGGAATGCTTTTCCTTATAATGGTAAGTTACCTTCTTTTAGGAAAAGGTTTCACTGTGACTTCTTGCCCCCGGAGTTGTATTTTGTTTCATAGAAATTTGGAGATAGCATTTTTAAAATACAGAGATCTCTGTTTTTTTAGTGCCTGGAGACTGGTATTAGGGTGCACTCATTCTCCCACTTGCTCACCCCTGTTGTATAGCTCCACAGTAGGCTGGGTGGAGGGATGCTGGTATTGACTCCTGAGCACCCTCGTCTCTGTGACAGCCTGCCAGGTTTCATTCCTTCACCGCTGTGTTGGTCTTACAAGTGTTCAGCTCTCACAGGTTAAATAGTTCTAAGGTGTCAGCGTTTCATGATAAGCCTTGTGTTTGGGACCTTGTAACTTAGTCAGAAATGTGTCATGTCGAATGCTAGAAATCAGATGGTAACTGCTAAGTAGAGTTACATATGATGGGACTTGGGAGACATACCAAAGGTTAATTAAAATTGTTTCAAAATTGGTTGGTAAATATTAATCTTCAACGTTTACAATTTTACTTCCTAAATATGACTTTAAGACTCGTAAATGTCTAAGCTTATTGCTCTTTGAAATTATTTTCGCAAGGAGGGTAATTACCACAAAAATATTTTTACGTTTGGGCAAAAGGCACATGCAAAACAATGCATTCTCGGAAGGTATTCTTCAAGTATTATTTTGCATTTTGGAAAGGTAGGTGGAGAGATTTCTAGTTTGCCTCTTTGAATGATTTAAACCCCAAATAGAGAATATGATAATAAAGGGGAGAAAGGTAGTCGCTCTTCCTTGTCCGTAAGCTCAGAGGACACACAGACTTGCGTAGCTCCTGTTGTTACTGCTCTACTTGTTCTTGTCGCCCCTGCAGTATGCACTTTATAAAAAGATGACACAGGCTGCCATCCTTATCCAGAGCAAATTCCGAAGCTACTATGAACAAAAAAAGTTCCAGCAGAGCCGACGAGCTGCCGTGCTGATCCAGAAGTATTACCGGAGCTATAAGAAGTGTGGTAAAAGACGGCAGGCTCGCCGGACAGCTGTAATTGTACAGCAGAAACTCAGGTGGGCTGAGACACCTTCACGGAGGTAAAGCCAGGCTCGGCTGAAAAAGTTGTCTTCTCCTAGCAGCTAGCATGAGGGTGTAAAGCGTTTTGTGCTTTCTTCTCAGACCATGCTAGCTGTTGTGACTTTGTGTAGTTGTCTTGTATGACACCTTCTCTCTTCCACTCCTTCCCCACAGTTATTTTGGTCCCTCTACTCAAATTCAACTTCTATAACAATTTGAAATGACCGAAAAAGGTGATCCTTTAATTATAATCATCTAAATTGTGGAGAACCATCAAGTAAGCAGTGCAACACCATCAGATAAAGAGGGAGTGAGCAGCTCCCGCTTGTCTGTCAGCAGAGGCTTGCCTGTTGCCATGATGCAGGAAGCTGTGTCACTGGTATTTAGGTACCAGTAGGGTCACCCATGGTAGGTAAGTTTCAGCTGAGCTTCCAGACTAAGACAGACTAGGAAGAAGGACCCAGCAATCTACTTCTGAAAGGAATTAGGAAAATCTTATTAATAACAGCCAAACATGGTCAGATATGGTGCCGGAAAGTGACCCCCCCGCCCCAGGTTGGAAGGCACTCAGAAGACTACAGGGGAAGAGCTGCCTCCTCAGAGTAGAGTCAGTCTTAACGATGTGGGTGGAGTAAGGCTTCCAGGATCTTCATTCACTGATGTGGCACAACTGAAAATGAGAAGAAAACAGCTGCAAACATCCACTAATAATCGGAACATGGACTGTACGAAGTATGAATCTAGGAAAACTGGAAATCGTCAGAAATGAAGTGGAACACATCAACATTGACATCCGGGGCATTAGTGAGCTGAAGTGGACCTGTTTAAGCCGCTTTGAATCCGACAGTCATGTGGTCTACTATGCTGGGAACAAAAACTTGAACAGTGTTGCGTTCATTATCAAAAAGAACATTTCAAGATCTGTCCTGAAGTACAGTGCTGTCAGTAATGGAATAATATCCATAAGCCTACAAAGATGGCCAGTTAATACAACTGTTACTCAAATTTACGCACCAACCACTAAAGCCACAGATGAAGATGCTGAAGACTTTTTACCAGCTTCTGCAGTCTGAAATTGATCGAACATGCAGTCAGGATGCATTGATAATTACTAGTGACTAGAATGCAAAAGTTGGAGATAAAGAAGAAGGATTGGTAGTTGGAAAATACGACCTTGGTGATAGAAATAATTCTGGAGATCTCATGATAGAATTTTGCAAGACTAATGACTTTTTTGTTATGCAGATGACACCACCTTACTTGCTGGAAATGAAGAAGATTTGAGGCATTTACTGATGAAGATCAGGGACCACAGCCTTCAGTATGGGTTGCACCTCAACATGAGGAAAACAAAAATCCTCACAACTGGAACAGTGAGCAACATTGTCACAAATGGAGAAAAGACTGAGGTTGTCAAAGATTTCATTTTACTTGGGTCCACAACCAATGCCCTTGGAAGCAGCAGCCAAGAAATCAGAAGATGCATTGCACTGGGAAAATCTACTGCAGAGGACCTCTTCAAAGTATTCAGAAGTAAGATTGTCACCTTGAAGACTAAAATATGCCTGATCCAAGGCTTGGTATTCTCAGTTGCATCATATGCATGCGAAAGCTGGACTATGAACCAAGAAGACAGAAGAATTGATGCCTTTAAATTGTGGTGTTGGAGAAAAATGTTGAATGTATAGTGGACCACCAAAAGAACAAATAGATCTGTTCTAGAAGAAGTACAACCAGAATGCTCCTTGGAAGCAAAGATAGCCAGACTGCATCTTACATGCTTTGGGCATGTTGTCAGGAAAGATCAGTCCCCAGAGAAGGACATCATGCTTGGTAGAGTGGAGGGTCAGAGAAAAAGACGAAGACCCTTGATGAGATGGATCGACACAGTGTATGCAACAGTGGGCTTAAACATAAAAATTGTTGACATGGCACAAGACTGGGCAGTGTTTTGTTCTGTTATTCTTAAGGTCGCTGTGAGTCAGAACTGACTCAACAGCACCTAACAGCAACAACAAATTGTACAGTTACCACATATAAGAGCTTGGAAGAATAATTAAAAAAACAAACAAACCTATTGCTGTCAAGTCGATTCCAACTCAGTAGAACTGCCCCATGGAGTTTCCAAGTCTGGAAGCAGACTGCCACATCTTTCTCCCATGGAGCAGATGGTGGAGTTGAACCTGTGACTTTTTGGTTATCAGTTGAATGCTTAACCAGTGCACCACCAGGGCTCCTGGAAAAGTTATCTGGATAAAGGTATGACTTTTTAGAGAATGTAATGAAAGCTTTTTGTCAAGTAAAAGATGTTGATAAAAGAAATTTACAGAATAACCCCAAATGAGAATATCAGACTCAGGAGAAATCATTTCTGTGCTAATAAAACCTGCCTAATGCCTTTTTCAGTGAAATGAGCTTGTAAGGAGTCATGAAGGGACGTTTAAGTGGCATCTTATTTTCAGTCTTTGTATCGTCTCCCATGGAGCTAGGTAGAAGCCCTTAGACGTTCCCTCCTTCCTTCTACCCCAAAGGTGCCCGGACACAGTGCTGAAAAAGCAGCCTGTGCTGGCGCTGTCGGATTTGCCCATTGAACTGTTGCATTGAGTCATTTTACTGCTGACCTGTTTTCATCTTGTGCATATTAGGCATCATGGAATCCTTCTTGTGACAGTAATCCTGTGACTTTTTCAGGAGCAGTTTGCTAACCAAAAAGCAAGACCAAGCTGCTCGAAAAATAATGAGGTTTCTACGCCGCTGTCGCCACAGGTACATTCATCCTCATCTATACATTTTCCTCACCAAGAATGATTCAAGCTAATCTTTTTAACCAGTCGTTAACACCCACATAATGCTAATCCCCCCCAGCAAATAACCAAGGTAAATATCCCAAATTACAACAAGATAGTGGCACTGTTTATGTAGGGACTAAATTGCTGCTGTCATAACTGCGGTGCCTTTCATGCCATGCTTCCTGTGTTGAACAGTGGAGATTCCTGCCAGTGTTTTTCTGTTTTCTTTGGGGTGTGTGGACAACTTACTTGGAGTAGCTTTATAGTTGAAGTTTTTTTTAGCCTGCTGATTATATGCCATATTGTAGTTTAGCCTTCACACTGAGCCTACTGTGCTAATGTATATCCAAACAGAGAAATAAACGGAGTTTCTTTTCTTTGGGGAAGAAGAGAAAACCACAAAAGCCAGTTTCTATCCAGGTTGTCTGAGGTAGGATTTCCAGTTGAATAGCTGGCGCCCCCTACTGGTTATGTAATAGCTTAGCATGCTTGATTTATCGCCTGAAGTTAGTCTGTGATGAGGGACAGGAGAAATAACTGTTGAAATGAAATTATGGAGGAAAGGAAGGGCTTCTGAGGCCATAGGGAATTTTCCGTGAGCAGGGGATAGGCTCCTGGAACTCAGGCACTCCACAGAGATATAACATCTTCTCTTGGAACTGAGTTGGAGTAGTCTGTTTCCTCCAATCTAGAGCTTTCTTTATGAAAATTAAGTTCTTTAATTTGGGGGGCCTGGTGAGATTTGTTTTGTTTATTTAGGTTAGTATTCCAGTGTGACATCTGGGACAGTGGCCATCTGTGCTGTGTGTAGATGACCGACCTTGTAGTTTGGTGGTTCTGCAGCATCAAGAACTGGACAGTTTCGAGGCAGACTCTTTAGTGTCGCATTTCTTCCTTCTGTTTAACTGTACCCAAGGCTGTAGTGTTCACATTCAATTTCATTCCTCAGAGGTTTCATTTTCCTTAATTTTTCCTATTCCTGAAACTATCTGGTTGCTAACTTTGAAAATATTTTGCCTTTGAAACTTAACAGGGTTTAACTGCTTGCTTTTGCCTCCACTTTAAGTCCACAGAAGAATTTATTTATATGACTGTAGAAATAAACATGTATAGCCACTACAATAACAATCCTGACAACTTTAAGAAAAGCATCCCTTTAGGGTAGAGCGGGCCTTCTCCAGCTAGAGGGCTAAGAAGGAAGCTAAGGGAGACTGGCTGGCTGTGAGCCTCAGCAGCCAGTTTACTCTGCTGTGCAGTGACTGAGGGACTTTCTCCTCCTGATTGCTAATGAATAACACACCATTATCAGTACTCTAAAATCGGAAGTCCTGCTGGGAAATGCTTGTCAAAACCTGGGGTATGGTAGTAAAGTAAAGCAGTTAGTTCTACCAGCCTTTCCGGAAGTCAGTCTTTCTTAACCACTGTTCATGTCTTTTATTTAGCATCAGTGTAGTTATAACCAAAGAGTAGTTGAGTCTCTTCGTTTGGTGGAAATCTCTTCCACAGGCCCTTTTCCTTAAATTGGTACGTATGCTCAGGCTCCCTTTTCCGCTTATCTTCCTGCCCGCACAGTGAAGACTCTTCAGCACTGGAAAGAACCGTGTAGACTTGGACTCTTTTGAGCAGAAGCACATAGGTGCCTCTTCTTTCATGAAATTGTAGTTAATGCTTTCCAGGCAGATTTTATTTAAAAAAAAAAAAACACTGCTTTCACACGGCTCTTTAGGCCACTTCAAACAGTTTGGAGTGTTCGCACATTAAAT
Source organism: Heterohyrax brucei (assembly GCA_028571685.1). NCBI lineage: Eukaryota > Metazoa > Chordata > Mammalia > Hyracoidea > Procaviidae > Heterohyrax > Heterohyrax brucei. The sequence continues at coordinate 36,853,558 of CM053140.1, forward strand.
TCTGCTATACTTCTTTCCTGATTTCTTCTAGTCTCACCCTCAAAGTCTGCCATATACGAAGTCTCACCAGCTCTACATATGTATAGCACTGATTCTGAGCAACAGGATGGAAGTCCCACATTCACTTTCTATTTTGTGCCCTGAGTTTACGTTGGATGAGTTGAGAGGATAAGATACCTTAAACAAAACAAAGGCCTAAAAGGCTGCCTCCCAAAGTAAATCTTTTTACTCTTATTTTAGTTACTTTTGTAAACCACTAAAGAGCCTGGTGGTACCGTGGTTAAGTGCACGGCTGCTAACCCAGCAGTTGGTGGTTTGAACCCACCAGGCACTCCCCAGGAAAAAGAGGTGGCCATCTGGTTCCATGATGATGACAGCTTTGGAAACCCTGTGGGGTGTTTTGGCTCTGTCCTGTAGGGTCTCCTGAGAGTCAACTACAATAGGTTTGGTTTGGGGTTGGGTATGTGTGTTTGTGTGAACATGAACCCAATGGAGAAGAATTTCATGAAGATTACTCCTTGAGTTCCTTTTTTAACTATATAAAACTACGTAAGAATGCTATCTAGAAGGTTTGACGAGAATATCAGGTTATGGGCTCTGAATTTCTGTTCATTGTTGGGAGTGAAATAAAGACCACTGTGGACACTTTTCTATACCTCCCCTTTAATAGTTCAGATGTTAGAAAAATTATTAGCAAATTCTAATAATCTTTGGGTACTAATGGTATAAATATACATTTACCATTGCTATATGTTCAGTTAATGAATTTGAAGAAATTCTGAAAATCTGTCCAAATCTTTCCCCCAAATTTTGTTTTAAAATCTTATTTTCCCTAGGATGTGTATAACCCTAGTTTTAATATTATTTTAAGGAAAGTGTTGTGTTTATTGTCACTTGGAGGTGTTAAAATCTATGTGAAAAGAGAAAAATTCCTATAATACCCCCTCAAATGGTAGGTAGGTAGTGGCTTCAGGGATCAGTAAGAAATGTTTCATTTCTTTGCTAAGTTACATGACTCTATTTTTATATTTAAAGATGGTGAGTTTTCTACCCACTCATTTCACACGCCCCACCACCGCTGTTTTCTCCCTCCTCCCCTGAAAAGGAGCCCCTTCGAATTCTTTTTTGTTAAAATAAAGCTGTTGATAAAGGTTCTATTGTGACACTCATATGCTAATAGCTCTTTGGTATTGTTTTACTGTCTGAAGCCCCCTGGTGGACCATAGGCTGTACAGAAGGGTGAGTTTAGCTGCCTGCTAGCCAGTTTATCTTCCATTTTCGATATTTTGCTTTTTGCTTGCTTGCATGGGGCTGCAGCCTAGGTATGCCAGTAAGTTTCACATCCATTTTGAATGAAATAAGATAAGATACAAACTAACCCTTATTACTAACACTGCTGTTGTATATGATGAGGTAGAAGTCTCCTCCAGTAGATGTACAAATGCATGAGTAAGTTAAAGGGAGGCACCTCCTGAGGCCACCGCTGCGGCAGGGCATGCTTAGAACGCGGTGGACACGCCTTCAGTATACACACAGGTGTCTGCCGGTACAAGTTGAAAAGCTGAGGCTGCTGTGTAAGGAAATATTAAACAAGTGGTTGCTGGTGATTTAAAAAAACTGCCACGTGAAATTTTTTCAACTACTGTTTTGTTAAAAAAAATTCAAAGCAAGAAAGCTCACTAAATCTTTTTAAAAAAAGATTTCTTGTTCAGAATTACTGTTTTCCCCGTTACTTTGTTCCTGTAGTTTCATTTTCTAAATCTTTTTTTCCCCAATGCTGTGAGGTAAGTGGGTCCACAAAGCTGTTCTTGCCAAGCCATTACAGGACACTTATTATAAAATAGTCAGTAATCCACACTTCCAGCATTTAATGGTAATGCCAAAGAAACTGTAAAATATCTATTGTAGTTAAAGAAGAAGATGTTCCAATAGAGCTTGTATTATAAAGAAATTATAATGACTAGGTATTCAACAGAACATTAGTGTTCCTGAGATTTTAGGAAATGATGCTGATTTGTAAGTTTGCACCACAGGTAAAAGTCTACCAGATACGACTAGAACACATCTTAAGTTACAATAAAAGTTTGTCAGAAAACCTTTTTTTTAAGGTTTAGAAGTCGGTAAAATAAGACTTTAATTTACATTTATTGGACAGCTATTTTCCGGTACATATTTCAAATCTAACATGGGAGCTCTCAGTGTCAATGACATTCAACACCTTCCCTCTCCCTCACTTGATCCTTACAACCAATAATTTTATCTAATTGTGTTTAGATCCCTGAGAAAAGATCGTAATTCAGAAAATCTTAACGTTGTGTATTTTTCTGAAGATATTCATTGTTTATAACCCATCTAACTGCGTTTAAGTTGATGCTAATATTTAGTATTATATTTTAAGCCAAAGGTTGGCATACCTTTTCTTAAAAAGCCAGTTAATATGTATTTTTGTCTTTGTAGGCCATAGGATGTCTGTCACAACTACTCAGTTCTACAAAGCAGCCAAAGATAATCCGTAATTGAGTGGTCATGGCTGTTTGCTAATCAAACTGAATTTACACAAACTGAATTTACACAAACAGGCTTTGGGTGAGACTTGGCCCACAGGCAGTAGTTTGTTGATTTGGATAATAAGAAAATCGATGTTTTATAAGTTCTTCCTAAAAAAACTTTATTAATTGAAGTTTCAAATTTATTTTTAGGTTATTTAAACTGTTACAGTGAAATCTGTTTCAGGGGAAGAGATTTAAATGCTGTATTACATAGATTTCTCTTTGATAAATGAATCACCAGTCTTAGCTTTTACATGCTACCAAGGATTTAGAACTGACCAACAGTTTATGTTTATTTCTGCCATTCTCCCTCTAGAGGATTTCAGTCTCACCTGCTTAAAGCCACAGATAGTTGCCAAAGGAGACATTTGTTTTGGAGGAAAAAAAGTAACTATGTTTGTGTTTGTAAATTTGACTAGGTTAATCAACGTTAGAATTAGACAGTTGTTTACAGTTGGATTATTTTAGATTTCTCATGTGGTGGAACTGGCTTAGATGTCTGTTTGAAATATAAAAGAGGGCAAAAATCTCTTTCAGCTTCCCTTCCTTCTCACTTTGCATAAATACATTTCTCTAAGAGAACAAATGCATGCCCATTCAACTTAACTAAAAGTCGTAGTATCTTGCATGTTATATGTAATTAACATAGCCTGCTGCAAGGGGCCAACATTTTAGTGGAAGTGGTCGCTTATGCATTTTTGAAGCTTGTTCATTTCTGGTACGTTAATGATCATTTTTAAGAGTACATTTTTTAAAGGTGTTTTTCAATGCCAACCAGACTCCTTCTCTTAGTTTCCTTAGTGCCTGGCTGCATTTTGTTATTAAACCCTAAAACACGTACTCATGCATGGAAAGGTAGAATTCCATAACATTCCTTGTACTTGACAGTCTTTAGGGAGTATCTGAGAGAGTCACTGAGCAGCTTTCAGGTTCCTTGTAGAACTGCGGTGGTTCTATTTCTGACTGTATGACATGAGGAATGGCTTCTACATATGGCCTTTTCTAATCGCCAGTAAGCTCCCCTCTTATCCCTGTTTCATCAGAGAAGTTACAGCAGCTTTCCCTCTGCTGGTCAGCAGATTGACTTTTGGAGGCAGAGCGTTCTCTCAGAAGGATTTATATTCCTGGAATGTGTATCAAAGAAGACAATAGCTATACTTACTAACCTATGATGTATAAGATATTTAAGACATGAAAATTCACACATTAAAAAATAACATACTTAAAATGAATACTTACAGAATTCAGTTTAATGGTACAGTATTTGTAAAACACTGTTATTGACCAAAAAGTCCTAGGTCAGTGAAACAGGATATGTAAAAAGGTGTCATCATGAGAATTAACATACAGTTGTCTAATCCCAGCAGCGTAGCAACCAGAAAATACCATTTGTGTCTTGAAATTTTTAGTCTTCAATTGGGGAAGATTACAAAAAAGCACCAAGCATTCTTCCATGAGCCGGCTTATTTTCACTCCGCCTTTCTCTCCAGCCTTAGCCCCTAATCTTTCAAATAACCTAATATGAAGTTAGCCGGTCTTAATGCTATCATTGGGATTTGTTGTGCCTTGGGCACAGTAAGTTGTCTGCTTAAGAGAGAATTTCGCTTATAGACAGATACTCAATTCAACAGCTATAATTATTTCTCTTAATTTTGGTGAGTATTATACTAATTTCAGCAAGTGACTGAGGATGAATTTAAGGTTGAAGGACATTTAGTTAAAGCATACATGCAGAAAAATACTACTTTTCAGTTGAATTTTGAGTATATCTGGCTGAGTATTGTTAGTCTTAGAGCAGAAAAATCCAATATACCTCTGTGTAAAGGAAATACTAAAGAATTTGAATTGTGAAAGACGTATCTTCAGGGTATTAAAGCTTAGTTGACCTAAAGAGAACAGTGTCTATCTTTTTTTACATAAAAAAAGGTTTTTTCACCTCCCCCTTGAAGGCATTTCTTCTTTATGAATACTAGGTAGTATGTGTAGAAATCAGAGACCAACCTATGAAAAGCAACCCATAGACAATTCCTTCTTTCCCTGGATGACATACTGTTTCTGTCATGGAGCTATTAACAGTCACTACAGATAACTATTATTAGCAATGGGAGTCCCATATTTAAATAACATATGTCCTGTAAGTTGCTGGCCTAGTAACTGGTGTTCAATAAAGGTAGGTGCAGCTATCCTACAGGAGTAAAAAAACCTTAAGTGGAGGAAGAAGAAATAGCACTTTTGGGGTCACAAGTTTTAAAACAACAGATTTCCTCTGTATTTGATAACTGGGTTTCCAAGCACTTTGCCTGAAGCTGCCAGTCATTTTGGTAAGTAGTGATTTGAGCACTGCCAACTGAGAACAGCCCTATAAAACATCTCAGTGGGGTCATTGCCAGGCTCTGGAAGTTTACCCTTCTAAAACATTTTGCTTTTGTATGTACACTTTCTATTCAAGGCACAGGTCTCTGACAATGCCTGGAAGTGCAGAGTTTAATTAACATGAGTAAACTGTTCCAGGCCAAGGCCTATGATACCACGCTGGTTTAACTTTGACTCCTAGTTTCCAAGTTGCCCCATGAGGAGTAAGAAATGAATGTGGGATGTGTCATCATTGATGTGATTTGAAATCTCCAAAGTAATTGTTTTTCACTTGCCTCTTTTAGGAAATGGATATTTTTGGAACACAGTGGTATGTGTTAAGTTGCAGACAACAGGCTCTGTGTCATTCTTACTGGGCCTCTCTGTCTTTTTTGTTTTGCAATCCAAATGAGATTTCTGGAAAATGGCAAGATCTCTCTTTGCCTAAATTCCCCACAAGCTATTGCAGCTCTCAGAGCCACAGGTAACTAATCAGAAAGCCGTAACTGGCTGCCCTGTGATGTCTGACGTCCAGCATTGCAAGAATATGCCTGCTGAAATCCACTGACTCATGACACATTTCTCTGGCTGAGTAGATGTAACAAAGCAGCTTTGCCTTATGCTTTACCCATGGAGCCATTGTTTGCTACAAGTCTCTGAAGCAGGCCTACTTCATTTATTCATTTAGATACCATTGGACGTCTGACAGAAGTAAACCCGTGGGCTTTTGCTGGCTTTCAGTGCTGTTGCTGACTACATCACTGCAGTACATTATGCAACTTTTTATTTTTTTTTTTTGTTGTTGAGACTGCAAGAGTATCCTGAGATGGTGATCATTTTTAGCCCACAGTGCTTGGGGAAATCCTAGGATTGTCTATAAAAGAATGGTCACAGATTGAAGTCTCAGTTTCCTAATTACCTCAATTCCAAACTAGTAATATAAGTGCTGTTTTTATTACAAGGCAAATAGTTAGGAAGTTTTACTCACTGAAGAATCCTACTATTTTCCAGGTTACTGATGTGAGGGTCAGAACTGTGGTTCACACAGCTTTCCTTACAGTAGCAGAGTCTTTTACCTATAGAAAGGGTCATTTCCGTCCTATGCTAATTGCCTTTATGATCTTATAGAAGACTGCTTTACCTGTCTTCTTTGTGATGGAATTTAGAAGTTAGAATGCAGTTATAGTGTTTTGTTTTTTAGATAATTTAGGCATTTGTCATGTTGTGTCCTTTGCTGAGGTTCATTTCCTTTAGTCTAATTAGTTCCTTAATCTAAATGTTGTAATTCCTTAAGGTGACAAAAAACTAAGGATCCTTTAGCTGAGTTTCTATAACATAACTCAACAAAAACTTACTGAAGTGTGTACTAAGTTTATAGATGTGGTGAGCATAGGTACTGGATTTTCAGGTACAATTCTAATGTCAGAAATTTGGGTCTGTGTTTAGCAGTTTTGCATACTGAAAAATATGCTTACAATACAGGCAGTGTCACTGAAACCAGTTTAGTCAATTGATTTTTTTTTTTTTTTACGCCATTAAATTTTTCAGTTGTTTCTCTGTCACGTGACCACAGCCTTTGCAAGACATACCGGTAGTTAAGAGACAGATAGAAAAACAAGCTTTTTTTTTTTTTTAAAACCTTTTTTAAAAAAAAAAAAAGGTTTAAAGAATGACAATCAGGAATAATTTTATTATAAAAGAAGCACATACTCATTGTAACAAATTTTGTAAACACAAATAAACAAGGAAAATTATTCAGCGATAACTCATTTTTATTGTGTATTCTTGTTGGTAAAGATGTATTTTTAGTTAACATGCCTTCTAGTGACTGCTCGTATCGTTGACTAACATGGCAGCAAAAAAAATTCTGTAGCTATCTGTGATACTCTGATGTGAACCATCAGTTTCTTAGAATTTGTTAACAGAAATTCCACTATCAGATGTTTTTCTACATCATTTGAGCAATATGAAGAAACAGACAATAATCATATATTACAATGTTTTATCCAATTGACATTTGATTAAAACAACAACAACTTAAGCATCCCATCTATTTCACCCTAATAATCTGTCCTCAGGTAACATAAAACTCCATTTATGGTTTCAGTAATAGAAAATATAATGTTCTCAACCTCATGTAAACTTTCAGAGGTAAGTTAACATCAACATCGTTTGCAAATTGGAGAATGAGGCAGAAAAAATCATCTGTTTCTTTGATTCGTTTACACACTCGTCACGTTTTAGGTTTCTAAATCTAATTGTGTCTTAAAATTGATAAGTATGTTTGATGCGGAGGTATTTCTTTCCCTCTAAAACACAGTAATAAAACCAGCATAGAAAGGATAACAACTTAGAATTAAGAAAATAAAATTGTTGTCATCAGTTTTCAAAAACACAAGCAGTCAGCTCATACTATGGAAGTTTTTCAAATTCATGTCTTCTCTAAAATGTTAAGTAAGAATTTATTTTTTAATTCTTCATAATCCTGATATTATTAGAGGCAGGGGAATGACTGGCAAAACTGCAGACTTTGAAGTCAGATGAACCTGGGTTCAAATCTCTGCTTTGCCATTTCCTGGCTATATAATTTGAGGCAGGTTGCTTCACGTGTGTCTGCTTCTGTATTTACAAATGGAGAGAATAGCACATTGGGAGGACTAAATAAGGTCCTATTAAGTGACTTGGCATAGCTATGGAAACATTTAAGTATTGTCTCCCTTTTTGTACATCTTCCTTTGACTGCTTTCTGTCTCAGTCATCTAGTGCTGCTCTAACAGACATACCACTAGTAGATGGCTTAAGCAAACAAATTTATTTTCTCAGAGTTAAAGTAGGCTGAAGTCCAAATTCAAGGCATCAGCTCAAGCGGAAGTCTTGGTCTGTTGGTTCTGGACTGTGAGCTTCTGAGTCGCAGAGACACTGGAATCCAGGGTCCAAAGGACCAGCTCCGCTCCTGCACTGCTTCTTGGTGGCTTGAGTTCCACAACTGTCCACTTGCTCCCCTTCCTTTATAGCTCAGGAGATTGCCTCAAGGCACAGTACGGTCTCACAGATTGCCTCTTGCCTCACCAACACAATCACCGCCCATCCTCCTTCATTAACATTATAAGAGGCAGAGTATACGGCTAATAGGAAAATCATACTACCTGGAATCATGGCCTAGGCAAATTGCTACACATGTTGTGGGGGACACAGTTCAGTCCATGACACTGTAAAAATGCCTTGAATGCAATTTAAGTCATTTTGATGTCATTTACATTGCTAGTACATTGTGGTAACTTCATCATGAAGCTAAATTCTGTACTTTAGCTCAGGAATTATGAAGGGCTAGGGAATACATCTGAAATTTCTAATATGCTCATTTTTCCAATGTAGATAATTGTAATCATCTCTGTGTGGACATGCATCTCCCCTCACCTTAGTGGTATGTGAGGCTATCACTAATTTTATAGCAGCGTATATGATAACTTGAACACCATGCTTTTTTAATTCATTCTCAAAGAAACTGCAAAAACTACAAAACCAAATGTGACTGTTTTAACTAAAACAAAAATATTTAAGTTATATTTACCCTGACCAGCTGATTATACATTCTTTGGTATGAAACTGCATAAGACATTTCTGGTGTATAATTCACTCTCTCCTTTTTAGCTCATCTCAATGACCAAGTAGAAAAATTGTGAATATCTTTGTTCATGCTATCAAATTTTGAGTTCAGCATTCTTCAAATTGTAGAACTGTCATCAGTGATGGAGTCACTGTTGCATATTTGTGAATGAGTTCTGTACTTGTGCAGAAATAAAACGTCTTATTGGAAGTATCATGCATATTTTGCAGGAAGTCAGCCAACAGGTCTGCACAAGTACAGACAGTGCATGTCCACAAGTCAAGTTGGCATCAGTGCATGCCTTGCATTTTCCCAGCCGTAGGGCTGTTAGTATAGATATTGCATGTTTAAAAACTGAACACAGAATATAGCATGTTTCAATTTTCAAAATGCCATTTATCAAGTATGCATGTCCAAAATCAGGGACCTATAATGATGCACAGTTCTGTACTGTAATATGACCCAAATTACCTGAAAAGATAACAATCCATAGTGTATTTAATTACAAGATTAAAAACTAAATAGTACCTAGATCCAATTAAGAATTTAGCAGTACCTCATAAATGTAGTTGTTAAGAAAAAAGGATTGAACAGCTTTGAAAATATACTGGTTGTCACTGTCCTTGTAAGTATCATGGATAGAAGCAAGCTAGGTGTGGTGTACTTAGTAAAAAAAAAAAACAGACAAGTTTTCAAATATTGTGATTCTTTTTGGTATTAAAGATAAAACTTTTCTCCTGACAAAAGAGCATCTTCTCTTTGAAGAGCTTCTATAAGGTCAGCAGAATACTCAGCTGTGATTCTGCTTGGAGATGGAATACAGGTGTCTTCTTACATTACCATTACAGTATATGTGCCATTCTATTGCATCCCAGGATATGTAAAACAGCAGTAACTTACTACTGGTTTTTCAAAGGTCTTCTTCCTGCCAGAATATTAAAGAATCTATTTAGAAAGTAAACAAGTATCTGTTTAAAAAAAAATTATGATTTACCTGGTATCCTGTAACAGGGGAGACCTTACCTTTAGAGAACGAGAAAGCTGTATGGAGGAGTTACTGACCTCTGTGGAGGCTCACATTAGAAAAAGAAATCAGCTGTGTTGACGTAGAGTATAGGTGTCCTGAGAGACTGCTACTTATTACTGGGCTAAAGTCATACTCGCACCCATTTCTGGAGAACAAATAAATGTCATTATATGCAGACTGTAGCTCACACAGCAGGCATGGACTGCAGAAGTAAGGCTTTCTGAATTTGATCCTTCTGCTAAGGCCAGCTCTTCACCAGTAGAAATACTCACAGCTTACAGCCACTTCCCTGGCACTCTGGCTGCATCACACAGCCATATTAAAAAGACAAGCTAACTTTTCATTTTAAACAATACAGATGACAGGTGATAATATGCTGATGTAAACAACACATGACTCTAGCAGTGTCATTTAAGGCTTTTTATTTTACTATAACAAACGTGATAAGAACACAGTACCTTACCAGTTCTGCAACCTGTTGCTGCCCATCTAGGAGCACAGGGACATAAACTGAACATCTTTTGAAGATACAGTGTGAAATGGGAGGACAAAAGGAATTGTGAAAATCAAAAAGACGTCCTCATACATCAGTGAAATCTTAAGAGTTGTACAGATGTATGATCAGGTTCAAGCTATCTGAAAATCTTAAGTCTGAAAACAAAACCAATAGTTCAATCCCTGTTGTTCGGTGCTGTCAAGTCAGTGACACAAAGAAGCCCTGCTCTGTCCTGCACCATCCTCACCATCATTGCTGTGTTTGAGCTCACTGTTGCAGCCACTGTGCCAGTCCACTTTGTTGAGGGTCTTCCTTGTTTTCACTGACCCCCCAACCTGATCGGGTTCACTCTGTGGGTGTTTTCCAAGCTAAATGTGCAGTTTCCCTAGTTTCCATCATACGGGATTGTACGGGATTGTGGTGGTTCACCAGGCTAAAGCAAATTATTTAAACAGTTACATTTTTCTAAGATGAGCATGCTATTTTTATACTTGATTTAATACAGGAGTAGACTTGGATTTTGCTGTGCTCTTAGAGCGCCTGATGTAGACCAAAGTTTTAATAATTTTTTTTTTTTTTAAATCACCTTCAGAATGGCCATGTCTTCCTCTTTGAATATTTTTCCCAACAACTTAACAGGAGTTTCTTTTGCCATCCATCCTCAAAAGGGCTTTTGTCTTGGTTTCATTTCAGAGGGAATGGTAATACCCCTTTCCTTTATTTGGTCACAGTTGCACTATATAGTTATCGCCTGGTGTTTTGTTTCTCTTCCAGAGTGAAAGAATTGAAAAAGGCCAAGGAACTTGAAGATATACAGCAGCATCCCTTAGCAATGTGACATTGCTTTTCAGACTGTTTTCATTTCTGTTTTTAGCAGAGACATGCAACAACAACAATACACACACACACATACACACAATCCCTCTGCAGTTTTGGGGAGATCAGCTGCAGGATTTTAACAGTAATGTTTTGGTCATTGCATTTGCACTTTCATGGACAACTTTTAATTTGATCAGCAAGACATCTTGGAACTCAATCTTCTGTTGGATCATGGGAAAACAAGACACCAGGAGGAATGTGAAAGAGGCTTTCTTTTCTTAGGAGGAAGCCGTGTTCCTTCTCATATAGGGCTGTATTCAAACATCGTGTGGAACTGTACAAATATTTATACCAAAAATATAGATAAGAAAAGGTGGGGATGCTCTAGCAAAAACGAATGCTGTTCCTGCGCCTGTCAGTTATTTCCAAGAAGCTGAATCTTTTGGGACTGATTCTCAGTGGAGGGCTTAGATCATACAAATCTTTATTGGGTCCGTGTGTTCTCATTTCCTTCACTGTTACTATTTTTGTTTGTTTGTTTTTGTTTTGTTTTAATCTTTACAGCACACTTAATGCAACTTTTAAAATCTGCAGGTTTTTGATGTCTTGTGGAAATTTGCAAAGGGGTGGGTGTGTGGTAAACGGGTAATGCATGGGAACTAACGAGAAACAGCTTACAGAGTTGACACTTCTTTTCTTACCCCACCACCTCCCGAGAACCTGCAAGTATAATAATCATCCTGTCCCTTTTCTCATGTTCAGCACTTTAATTTCTTTGCCTTACTTTCATGTGCAATGAGAATTAGAGAATTGGTAAAGCATGTAGCTTTTTTTAGTAACCTTGGAAACTGTAGTTATTCTAAGGAATCATAAACCTAGCCTGGACATTTGCCACCTAAAAAAGATCAGTGTGGTGCTGCGTTCCAGCCAGTAAATTCCCTATTTTTGGCTATCTCTCATCAAAACTGAACAGTTTCTGTGTATATATAGAAGGTAGAAATGGAAAGTGAGAAAATATTTGAAAGGGATTATATTAATTGCTAAATATTTTATTCACAAAGGTCAATAACATGGCAAGATAAAATTATTTGTATAGTTTTGTCTGAATGAAGCGAGAAAAATGTGGATGTATTGTTTGTATATATTGTATATATTAAAACAAAGAGATATGTGCATGAAACCAAGAAAAAAGAAATGAACAAAAAGCAAAGCATTAGTGGCTATGGTCTGTAAAATGAAACAAACAAACAAAAAAACTTTATTTCACTATAAGAGTACTTTATTTTAAATGTTCTTTAGAAGAACATTTTGCTAAAGCATGACTAAACTGCAAAAAAAAGAGCTACTGTATTTAGACTTAGGACAAAAGGCAGAGTAACATTACTTAAAAAAAAAAGATATGTTTACATTTAATTTTGGCTACCAGGAGTTTAGTTTATTTTATTTAAAATTTTTTTGCCAATGGTGCCAAGTAATGTGAATGCTAATATTGCTTAAGAAAATTAAGTTACTTTTGCAAAACAGATAATCATAAGATGAATCAGTATATAGCTTAACACCATCCACTCACTCCCACAAAGAACACTTAGAATGATCAAAACTTGACAAAAGAAATAGTATGAAAAGTAGAAAAGTGTCTCACGTTTTCATATCTCTTGCTGGATATTAGAAAGTGTTTTACAAATTGCACAGAAGATTTAAAAAAATACATGAAAAGATGCAAACAGGTCTTGTAGGGATGCCATGGTATATTACTATTTCCATATAATGAGGAGCCAAAGAAATCTGATGCTTTTAAAAATTAAACTACTAATGTGAAATTGCAAGGATAAAGTTAGCATTTGCTGATGCCAGTTGAAAATTGCCAGGTTATGTTTGAGGATCAGTTGAGATGATAGTTTTTTCTTGGTTCTGGCTACCAACTGTAAGTTAAAACTCAAGGCTTGTTGTGAAGCCTAAAAATATTCACAAATAAGATTTTAAACTGGTGTCTTCAGAAGGAAGGTAGATACAAAAAGAGTGTGGTAAAAACTGGGGTCAGTGCTCTTGGTGCCTTTTCTATAATTGTACTTGTTTTTTAATTCCTTCCTTTCACTGCCAACCTCGAATTACTGTACAGTATATGTCTTACTGCTTGTGATCAGCTTTGACAACAGTAACAGCCCCACAACTAGTAGTCACCTGTACATTTGTAAACTGACCTGACTCAATTTTGTTTTTAAATGTGTGGGTTACGTTCCAGCTGTTGCAGTCCCCCAAATACCTATTATTTTACTCAATTTGACCTCTCAAAAGACACTGAGTAATTTACAAACACACAAATTAACATTCACAAATGGGAAAAGAAATATGGAGGGATAGAGTGTGAAAGCCAGCTCTTTAAGAATATCCTCTACTAAACTGAACTTAGATATGTTTATTCCATTTATTATGGTAAAACTGATCTTTTGACAAGAGTAATGACCTCAGTGGATTTGCTTTAACCCTCATATTAAATTTTTTTACATGTTTCTCATGTTACATTATTAGCTGGATAAGTTAGCAGATTCCAGAAGATAGAGACTTACATAGAATTAGGTGGGTTCTTATGGAGGGGACAGGAAATAGGTTCATAACCTACCTGTGTAACCTACCAGTACAACTGCAACTCCTAGATGAGGTGAAAATGCACTTCCACTGAACGAAGCATTTCTGACCGCTTTTTCTTGGTTGTGAATCTTAATTTTGAATATAAGACGATAGATAAGCGCAGCTTTCTTGGATAATCTGAATTCCCAAGTGCCAGGAGTAGGATTTCATTATAAAATTAATAGCTAATCTTATTCTGTCTCCTGAAGATTTAATTGCTATTCTTGTTACCCATTTGAAATCAGCTGTACTGTGTGAACGAAATACAGACAATAACACGAACCCCTCTCTGGCTGCACGGTCGCTTATGGCAGTTCCACACAGTAGTTGGCGCCCAATGGGGGGTCCCTGAGACTTGCATGTAAAACTAGTCTAGATGTCTTCTTTTTTGTAAGTTTTATTTTTGTAATTGTGCATGTAAAGCATCATTGAATCAATGGATCTGTTGAAGAACTCAGCTGCTGGAAACCATGCAAAATGTTTTGAATTGCCCTTAAAATATGGAAAATGTTTTCTGAATGCTTTATATTCTTTCTGCTGTAAATTAAAAAAAAAAAATGAAGAAAACTTCCCCATACTACGTGTGTGTGTTGCTTTAACTTTACCCGATACTGAAATCCAAGGTGATCAGCATGTTTCAAATCATATGAAATAATTTCCAGTACTATATTTCCTTTGGCCCAGATACATTTTGAAAGAAAAAAAAAATCTTAGTAGGGCCATTATTTCTAGAGCACTTCTTTTCACCTGTCTTCCAAGGCCACTCTCAACACGTATCTAGAACAGTAGAGTTATATGAAAGGTAAACATTCTACTTTCATCCTTTCACTTAAAATCCTTTTAAGTGTTTTACAAATCATTTTCCAGCTGGCTGCTAATATTTTTCCTTTCTGAGCACCTTCCTTGGCTACATCACTGTTCATACTCTTTCGCTGCAGAGCCTCTTGCTATCAGTAGTTCTTCCATCCAGTCTATGTCCTGAGCTCCTGCCAGCCCAATTTTGCATCATGGGCCTTGTCACCCCGAGTCCTCCAATGGTTTCCCAGAGCCCACTGCATTTCTGTGACAATTTTCTTGCTTGCTTACTCTCAAAATTGATACAATCGTATTTCCACCAGGGCCCCAACCTACACCCTCTGGTTGGTCTCTGCTCACCATGCTCCCTCTCTTCATGTTGTTCATCCCTTGCTTGAAAAGTTCTTTTAACTTCTTAAACCAATTCAAATCTTCATCATCTTTAACATTCTTTATTCTGATGCAAAAAAAAAAAAAAAATTCAAGTTGATTCTGACTCAATGGCGACCATGTAAGAGAGTAGAACTAGAACTGTTCCATAGGGTTTTGAAGGAGCAGCTGATGGATTCGAACTGCCAACCTTCTGGTTTAGCAGTTTTTAAACCACTGCACCACCAGGGCTGTTTATTTTAATGTACATGAGTGGATCCCTTTGCAAGTTACCCATTCAATTTAGAGTTGGAAGAGATAGTTATTTCACCTCTTAATCAATGAATCTTCTAGCTGATGCACTGAAGCCTATTTTTTCTTAATGCAGAGCAAAGATTGCGTTGGTGGGAATACGTTCCATAGCAAAACACATTACAAAATATTTGAGGTCACTGCATTCAGACTTGCGCTGCCTTTTATTCAACCAAAAGTTTGAGGGCCCGCTTTGTGCTAGGCACAAGGAATACAGAAATGAAGATACCTGTCCCTGATGTCAAAGGTCCCATAAACCATAATCTGTGCAGTGACAAAATTAGTATAACGTATGAATATATGAAGAAAGGAAGTCTGACCCAAATGATGCCTGTGTCAAATACTCGAACTTTCTATTTCATTTTATCGGAAAAAACCCGTGGGAAAACAAAGCCACTAGGTTAACCTGGGACGATACGCAGAACACATCGGCCCAGAGAAATGGTCCAAAGGCTCAGAATCACATAGCCCACCCACGACAGTCCCTTCAGTGCCGAATGCACCGCCGAGCAAAGCACGTGTACTGACCATGCAGCAGACTCGGTTGTGCAGAGACAGGCAGCATGGAGACCCAGCGCCCAGCTTACTGACCCGTACCTTACGACTTACAGGGGCAGCTCAATCCCCAGCGGCCCTGAGACCGGTGTTTCTCCAGCCTCGCCCTGGGCGTAGAAGTCGCACTTCGACCCAATCCCTCGGTGACGCCCCGCCCACTTCCGGCGCACCCTCGGAAACCGGCGCCAATGCGTCCCGCTCGGCCCCGCCTAGTGACGTCATCGCCACCGCACCACCTACTACCCCGTCCATCCCCTCGACGGTGGTCCAGGTTGTGAGCTGTCCCGAACTCTCGCCTATTGCCTCCACTGCCGCCAAAATGTGAGTGACGCGACAAGACTTGGGGTAGTTTCGGACCCCGGAATAGCGGCCGGTGGCTGGGACTCTCGCAGGGCTCGGTGCCGCCGGCCGCTGCTTGAACACAAGCGGAGGCTGCGTGTGCTGGGGCTCTTGAGGCCTGGGATGGGCAGTGCCCCAGGGCTGCGGGCTGCAGACCAGCACGGCCAGCCCCGGGCACGCCGCTGGCTGTTTGGAGGACCTGGCGGCAGCAGGCGAACGCGGAAGAGGCAAGGGCGGGGACTGTGGGATTTCCCGAAGAAAGACGACCTGTGCCCACACAACCTGACCCCCACCCACATACAGACACAGGCCACTTCACCGCCTTCCGGCCTAGTCCGTCGCCTCTCTTCCTCTGCTTCCCCTGGAAGGTCCCTAAGAGAGGCAGGGACTACTGCCCTTTTCCAGTGCTTTCTGTCTGCTAGGCCCTATGCTGGGCTCCGGAAATTGCAAGGAAAAGGACCTGGGCCTGAAGCACCTACAGTCAGACTTGGAAGAGCAAAAGTGCTCTTTCATTAACTTGAAAAGATAACAGCAGAACTTGGAAAGATAACTTGGCAGTGGTCCGCCCTTTTTAAGAAAAGCACTGTTGCAACTTGAAAACACAGCGTTTCCAGTGATAACATTTAGAGAATCCAAACTGTTAAAAATTCCGAGGACGCCTCCTAACTGACTCATTGCTCATCCACGGAGGTCAAAAGGAATGATGGCTTTTCCAAGGATTTGTCTTAGGAACTAGGGGCCACCACTCTGTAGAATGATCCTGCTGAGGCTACTGTGCTAATAGTAGATGAAGGTGGTTAGGATCTAGATCTGTGGAATTATACAGGACCTGGGTTAAACCTGAAAACCCTGGTAGGGTAGTGGTTAAGTGCTACGTCTGCTGACCGCTTGGTTCAAATCCACCAGGTGCTCCTTGGAAACTCTATGGGACAGTTCTACTCTGACCTACAGGGTCGCTGAGAGCCGTACCCAACTCAGTATCAGTGGGTTTGGTTTGGATTAAACCTGGCTTCAGCACAAGCTCCAATACAACTAGCTGTGTTGGCTTTCTAAACCTCACTCTACTAATACAGAAGATGGGGTAATAATCATACCCTCCTTAAAAACTTAGAAGCGTTAAGTGAGAAAGGGCTTGTGAGGCCCAATGCTTGGTCTTTAGCTGTCATCTGCCATACACTAAACTCTGAGGGCAGAGATCAGATCTACCATATCCCTGGTCTTTGGCATGTGGTAGTTATTCAAAACAGGGAGCCCTGGTGGCACCAATGGTTGAGCACTTGAATGCTAACAAAAAGCTTGGCACTTGGAACCCTCAGAAGAAAGATCTGGTAATTGGTACTCAAAGATGAGAGCCTGGAAAGCCTTATGGGGCAGTTGTACTCTTTTATATGGGGTCACTATGAGTTAAAATCGATTCAACGACCTAACCAGCAACAGATATTCAGTAATTATCTGTCCAATCAGTAACTCAGAGACTACCCTATGAAAGCCACATGCTAGGTGGTATCTTGGATTCAGGGAGTAGAATACTAAGACATGGGAGCTTACAATCTATTAGGGAAGGCAAAATGATATCAACCAATCAATGGAGATAGTAAGGACTTCAAAACCAGATCAGGAAAAACCTGCATGGCTAGGAATAAAGCATTCAATGAAGCTTTTAAAAAGTGAGTATGTTTCTGAAAGAGGATCCTGTTTCTGTAAATGAGTCCATTTCTACACACTGAGGAAGGGCATTCATTCTATAATTGTTCGTAACTGTGAAAACACTTCTTGCCCTAATGAAAAGATCAGAAAAGTAGTAAGTATATTTAAGGCAGATGTGTGCTTTAAAAAAAGTAATGAATTAGAAAGTAAACTTCAACATATCTTAAGATCAAGTACTCGGGTGACGTAAAGCAGAGCCTAGTAAAACTTGACATTAGACCCTGTTCATTTTTAACATGTAGGAGAAGCTTGGAAATATAGAGGAATTAGAAGAAATGCTTATTGAAACATTTATTCATTAACCTCAGTAAGGACTTTTTTTACTTTCGTTCAGATGTAAGAAATTGTTAACATGAGATCCTGGAGTGAAATCTTTATGCTTACAAAAATGTATTTCAAGTCATAATGTGTTCATCCTTACCGCTTTATATTGCAGGTCTGCGGGTGCACCTGCAGGTTCAAGTGCTGCCTCTGGCAGTAATCGAAGACTACAGCAGACGCAAAACCAAGTGGATGAGGTATTACTCTGAAATACTGGAAACGTGCATTTTAAACAAACATAGGAACACTCTGGAAACAATTCTATTTGGAAAAAGTGTCATAAGAGTATAAATGTGAAGTGCATTGTGGCAGTATCATTTGTTGTTGGGTGCTGCAAGTTGATTTTGACTGGTAATGACTCCATGTGTCGCAGAAGAACTGCCCCACAGCAAGGCTATAATTTTGACAGGGTAGCCCTAGTGGTGCAGTGGTTAAGCTCTCAGCTTCTAACTGAAACATCAAAAGCCTGAACCTACTAGCCACTCTGGGAGAAAGATGTGGCAGTCAGTTTCTATAAAGATTACAGCCTTGAAAACCCTGTGGGGTAGTTCTACTCTGTCTTGTAGGGTAGCTATGAGTCAGAATCGACTTGGCAACAGTGGGTTTTAATCTTTGCTGAAACATATTGTCAGGTCTTTCCTCCCACAGGACCAGTGGGTGGGTTTGAACTGCCCACCTTCATCAGCCAAGTGCTTACAGTTGTGCCACCATAGCTCCTGACAGTATCATAAACATAACAAAAACTTGTCCCCCTGACGTCAGGAAGCTCTCATCTAAACAACAGTCATACTCTTCCTAATTTCCTACTTGTTTTCCTGTGACTATAAACACATTCTAAAACACACAGATTCCTTCCTGAGAATGCTCTGTAAGAACCAACCACTTTGTAACATAGAGTTACAGGAATTTATGGATTAGGTCTTCAGATTGCCCCCACCAGGACCAGTCTTTCTGACTAGATTGTTGATCAAAGTACTTTGTTCAGGCATGCTAAGTTACTTAGACTGAGCAGGCCGTGGAGAATTCTTCCCTGACTGCTGCCCACTGATACACAGCAGGCAGATGCTGGCAAACAGCTGTAGTCCAGCACATCTGTACTTGTGGACTTCTTGAGGTAGAGGGCAGTCACAGTGTCTTTTATGCTATATGTGCAGAAGATTGCTTGAGAAATTCAGACTGCTACTGTCCAACAAAGACATCTCAGTCATCCTGCATTTTTTTTTTGTTGGATCCCATTGAGTCAATTCCAGCTGATAGTGACCATGTGTACAACAGAACATTTAGCCACCTTAAAAAGCAAAGCTAAAGCTGTGTTAGGTACTCTTGCCAAATTGTTTAGTAGTGTTTTAAACTGAGTGTTTCTTTCATAAATTTCATTCTGAAAGTTTCATATTTGGAAGCTGTGAAACCCAATCCAATTCTGTTACCTAAAACTTTATTTATAAAACCAAATTGCCCTCCCCCCTTTTTTTATAATGAAAATTTGGCCCAAAGTAATAAAATGTTGACCTAAAAACAATGTGTCAGTGGATTTTGTTGGGAATTTTTGTTCTCCCATTTCTTTCTATGTAACATAATATGAACATACCCATGTAGGTGGTGGACATCATGCGTGTCAATGTGGATAAGGTATTAGAAAGAGATCAGAAGCTGTCAGAGCTAGATGACCGTGCAGACGCACTGCAGGCCGGAGCATCCCAGTTTGAAACAAGTGCTGCCAAGTTGAAGAGAAAATACTGGTGGAAGAACTGCAAGGTAATGCTCTTATGCTATGCTGCCTTTTCCAATCTCAGAGAGACAAAGGCTGCTGTAAAAAATAGTGTGGAGGCAGTGTCAGACCTACTGTAACTTCACAATTGGGAAGGAGAATCAAGATCGACAGCATAAAGCTGATTCCTATGAGGCATAGATCAGACATGCCTCCCCGGTCTGCTGTCCTCACTGTTTCTGACATCAGCCCTCTCTTCTACAGCAGTATCTATTCCTCTGTTAGGTTTGATAATTCATTGCAATGGCCACACAGAACTCAGACCATACTCAGGGTTATGGGGCTTATTAGGGAATTGACACTCAAGGATACACTTCTTGCCTCAGGATGGCCTCTTTACACCCACGCTTACAGCACACCTCTCCCCCGTCCTAGGCTCCTGCCCAAAGACGCTCAGCTTTCTCTTTCCATGCCATGAGACAGGAAGCCCACTATGCTGTCTCCTGTTGCCAAATCTCTGCTGTTGCTTCTTGCTGCCTTTTGTGTTACAGTTCTCCCGCTGTCTCCTGATTCCAGGGGTTTCTCAACGCCGGGATCTGAGGTCCAAAGATAATACTGGCTCTTCCTTGGTGATGGTGGGTTCTTTTTTCCACCTCAGGGGTGGCTCGTTGTGAACCCAGCACCAAAAGACTGACCAAGCCCCTTGGTGGGCCACAGTTAGCCTGTCAAATAGTCCTGCCCAGTCACTTGGGTGGAAGTTACAAGACCATGGCTAGACAGGCCACACAAAAGTAATCTGTGACACTGCAGCTGCAGATACTGGACTTCCATGAATCTGGTGGATTTTGCATAGGACCATTGGGATTTGCTCTGAGTCCAAACACTGACTGCACACCATTTTTGAGTCCCACAACTAGGAATTTTCCACGTTGTGTAGCTGGCCTTGGGGACATGTCCCAAGAACAGTAATGTCCAAAGTCAGCCACAAACATAAGCCCCTGCTGACTCCCCTCCGCAGCAGAATTCAGAACACAGATTGAAAGGACACAGCTGGAATTGCTGGTCCATTTGTGTGCGAAGCTATGAATGGCCCCAGGGCCCAGGGAAGGATCTAGAAAGCCACAGTGTATGGGACAGAAGAATGGAAAGCTGTCACACAGAAAGGGTGTGACCTAAGCAGCTTTTATTTAGTCACCAAAGGCATGTACTGCCCCCTTCCTTGTTTAGAAGTAGGCACACGGAATAAGCTTAGTAGCCGTGCTTCATGAAGAAAACTTGTACACCCGAACAAATGCCTATCGCAGGAATATCTTATTAAAACTAGACAAGTACCCTTCAGGCCCTAATTGAGAACATGAACTTTAGACTTTAGAAATTATGAATTACTTCACATTGTGGTACACCTGACTATTTTGGTGACTAGAAAAATGTATTGCTCTGTGATACTCTTCAGCAAGCACATTTTTGAAATGTGAATGGAAATCTGTTTGCAGATGTGGGCGATTGGGATCGGCGTTCTGGTTATCATCATCATCATCATCATCGGTAAGTCCCGTTCACAGTCTTCCCTGTAGGTTTGCAGTGGGTTTCTCCGAAAATGTTAGTTTAGTCCAAGAAATTTACATTTCCTTAGTAACATTTGCAAAGCTTCAGTTTGAGACATTTTTCCTGAAATTTTTGAAGTTAACATTAATCCTTGAAGAAAGAGAAATGTATTTCCACTAATTTATTAGTTTTTCTGTCTGAATATTTTTCATCATGTAGTTCATTTCATGAGAAGCAGTACAGCATTGTGATTGAAGTGTAGCCTTGGGCATGTAATTTAATATCTGTGAACCTCAGTTTCCTCATCTGTAAAATGGGGATAATGATAATATCTACTGCCTATGTTTGGTATAAGTGCCAAGTTAACTAATGTGTAAAAAGTGCTGAGGGTGGTACCAAGCATATGATAATAATAAATGTATAATCAAAACCAAACCAGTTGCTATTAGGATCATTCTGATTCGCGGTGACCCTTTGTGTGTCGTAGTATAACTGTGCTACATATGGTTTTCAGTGACTGAGTTTTCAGAAGATTGCCAGGCCTTTCTTTCAGGGTACCTCAGTATGGGCTCATATCAGCAGCTTTTTGATTAGCAGTGAGTGCATTAACTACTTGCACCACCCCACAACTCCAATGTAGAATATGCTGTTATTGTTATGAAAACCTAGTGGCGTAGTGGTGAAGTGCCACAGTTGGAATCTGCTAGATGTTCCTTGGAAACTCTACGGAGGAGTTCTGCTCTGTCATGTGGGGTCACTATGAGTCAAAATGACTAGACAGTACTGGGTTTTTTGGTATTTATTATTATAACCAGAGAAATAATCCATTGCCCTCTTTAGCTCAGCATATGGGAACTATTTAGAGCAATAGCTCTTCCTGTCACTGAAGGCTGATGTTAAAGAAAGTTTCCTTTTACCATTACTTGAATTCCTCCTTTTGATAGTCCCCTGTAGAGTGTAGAGAAGTCACTAAGAGGGAACCTGTTTAGACAGCATTTAATGTTCTTTCTGGATTTGCACCAAAAGACTAAACTGCTTTTTTTCCCTGATTTTCTCCACCTCCCTGCTTGTTAGTGTGGAGTGTTTCTCCATGAGTATCCCCTGAAACTCAAGCCTGCTGTTCAAGAAACCTCTCCAAGACTTCTGAGTTAGAGCCTGCTCTGTTATCAAGCTTATCTACTGTTCTATCTAAAATGATTATTTTTGGTTAGTTAACGTAAAGTTTAATTTCTATGAAATGTGCCTTTGTTTTTAATGTACACTCCACATTAGAAGTGTAGTCAGCCCAGCCTGCATTTTGCACAGTGTCTTTACAAATTTACACCTGGGCTGATGAAGAGAACTCAAGTTGCCAAGTTTTATAATCTAGAAGTAATATCACTGATTAATTGCTGTTGATTCTAGTTAAGGAAATTTGTTCCAAGTTAGCTATCATCTTCATATGATATTGTCTTCAGAAACATTTTAAACCTGTAAGTAATCAGATTTCCTACTTGTGCCTTTCTGAAAAAACACTACTACCTAACCTGTGACAGTAACAGGCCATGCCTCATTCTGATATTTTTCTCTAAAAGAACTCACTGCTGTTTGTAAGCATTACTGGTGCTTTTGCTATATTTAAAATAAGATGCTGGTAAACAATTTTTGCTCTTATATTAGATATGAAGATGTTTACCTTCTTGTTACTGTGTATAACTTGCTAAAAAATAGTATTGTAATCAGAGTACCCCCTTTAAAAAGCCCTGTTTTTATAGAACTATGGCTATGACCAAAGTTTCTATTTTGCCAAAAAGCCAAATCCCAGTAAATGTCATTTATAAGTCTCTTCCTGACAGATAAATACAGATAAGTGCCAAGTGGAACTCAGGGTGCCCTTAAAAATTAAAACCATAATATTGTACCGAAGCCTCTATATCTTGGCAGGCCATCCTTGCCTTTTAAGATGCTGTAGATGATGCAACTCTTCTAATTCAGCATTTTTCCAGGGGCTAGAGGAGGTTTGGGTCAGACTCTGTCCATCTCATAGCTGTAGATAGTTTGTTTTGTCCAGCAGTTTGCAGATTATCAGCTGTGGTCTCCAATATTTTTCTAGTAATTATGTGAGAAACAAGTTTTACAGCTTCAAATAAGACCATCTATGCATTTGATAACTGTTGGTTCCAGTCCTCTTAGCTTATAGCTTTTTGGAATTTGTTTTCTGTTTTTACTCCATATTCTACTTCCCAAATCAGTCTTCTAAACTGTGCTTTCAGTTAAGCATCAGTCAGAAGTGGATGACTTTTCACAGAGGATAGCTAACCAGACTTGGATGTCATAAGCTGTTTGCACAGGATACTGCTTGGTAATAGCTGCTGTCACTTGAGTATCTCTGCTATGTACCTCAGAGTATGTGGCTTAAAGACAGGAGTGCAGATAGGAAAGAAAACAGGCAAGGGGGTATGAGGGAGCCACACAGAGGCTTCAGCACTCTGTGGCTCGTTGTTACTGGAATGTTCTCAAATTCTGATTCATATGCTGTTGTGTGACTTACAAGGCAAGAGCAGCTGAGGTGCACCAGGACACAGCTTCCATTTCTGTAATACCTGTTCCCCTAATATCACTAAAAGGATGTAATATTGAAGACTTGTGTTACAGAGAGAGCAGAGAGCAGTTGTCAGTATTGGGACATCAGCTGTTGTTGGCACAGGTCTCTGGCCAGGTCTGACTCTGAAACACAGTGTTCTCTCTCTGGCCTCAATGCTCAGTCCCAAGTAACCTACTGGCTCCTGCATTAACCTAGAATACCTCGCTTGTACATGTGCACTTAGCTGGGAACTTCCCCACAATAATGGACAGAATAAAGTGTTTATAAACATCATTCTGGCTCCTGTGTTCCTTGTAGGAGGTAACTAGAATAGCTACACCTGGACTGAATCATACAAATGGTGTTCCTTGCTGCTGTCCCCACCTTGCCCTTTTAATCAGTCACATGACACTGTCTCCACTCTCACCAGTCCATTTCTGGGTACCATCTCCTCACACCCTGTGTTGTTGAACAAAATGTTTTCCCATAAACAAATGAATAGAAGCAGACCCCTCCCCTGTGAGAAGTGCTTTTCAGGATACTGGAGGAGTGGGGATTGTTTTCTGCATGATTATCAGAATTATGGGATTTGGTCATTGAGCTATCTAGAAATACAGTCTCAAAAGTGATGTGCAGTCAGCCCTGTGGATGGTAGACTAGATAGCTGCCTTCCTGAGATTGTGAGCCAACAACAGGGCTCTTGTTTTTACTGTATTGTCTTTCCTCTTTGAATATACTTGTACTCTTAATCTGTCATCCCTAAGAAACAACCTTCATAAGGGAGAAAGACTTGCCTGTGTTTGCAATGAAATGCCAGTTTCTCCTCAAATCCTGTCGGCAGATTTCTGGTATAGCCAATCGACTTTCCCAGCCTTAGATAGGTGACTACTGCTTTCCTTGTGTGACATATTTCTGTGTTCTAGAAGAGAACTAATTGTAGAATTGTTTCTTTGTTCATGGCTTGTATATAACAAAATCTGTATGAACTTCTAGTACCATTTTTAAGATTTCAGAGGAAACTATTTCTTTACAATAAATGAACTCTTTCTGTGTCCCTTAAATGTCAGGGTTCTTCCGGAGTGGATCTTCTCTTTTCACTTTTTCTGGACAAGCTTATCTCCATAATTAATTATTAATGTACCAGTAACTGTTGATGTCTCAAACTCATCATGCCTGAAATGGAGTCAAGTCTTCTGTCTTCTCCTATCATTGATAAGTCTATCTCAGAGTGGCACCATCATCCACCTACCATTTAAGCTAGACAAGTCTGTGGGACTCAGTAATATTTTTTGATCACTGTATCACTCAGAATGAATGGAGCGGCATGCTGTACAACCAACCTTCCTTAATGATTTAAAAGGTTTTCCCTTGCTAATATTGCTTGTCTGATGCTGGTCACCAGAGATCCTGTACTCAGCAGAGGCACTCAGGAAAGGACCTCTGTAAACATCTGATTCAAGATTATCACTGCAGTGGGAAGGGACTTGGATGGATTCTGTGCTGGCTTTTAAAATTTCTGCCTGGAAGTAGCACAAACAGCTGTGCTTTCACATAATTGGCCAAAACATGACCGTGCCTAAACTCAGAGGAAGGAACCCTGAAGGTGCAGTAGTTAAGCAGTCACCTACTACCGAAAGCTTGGTGGCTTGAACCCACCCAGTGGCTTCCAAGAAGAAAGACCTGGTGATCTGCTCCCCTAACAACTGTTTCTGTTAGGTGTTGCCAAGTTGCTTCCAACTCATAACAATCCTTTGCACAACAGAATGAAAAACTGCCTGGTCCTGCCCCCACTCCCCCACTGCTGTGTTTGAGCGCATTGCTCCAGCCACTGTGTCAACCCATCTTGTTGAGGGTCTTCCTCTTTTTTGCTAATGTTCTAGCTTACTACGCATGATGTCCTCCAGGGACTAGTCTCTTGTGACAACATTTCAAAGTACATGAGAGTGTCTGGCCACCATCACTTCCAGGGAGCAATCTGGCTGTATTTCTTCCCTTACAAAGTTGTTAGTTCTTTTGGTAAACCATAGTATATTCAATATTCTTCACCCACACCATAATTCAAATGCATTCATTCCGTGGTCTTCCTCATCTTCTTCTGTATACACTGTATGTATATGAGGCAATTGAAAATATGGTTGGGGTCAGGTGCTATGAGTTGGAATTGACTCAACAGCAGCAGGTTTTGGATCAGGTGCACCTTAGTCTTTAAAGTAACATCTTTGCTTTTTAACACTTTAAAGAGTTTTTTGGCAGCAGATTTCCCCAATGCAATCTGTTGTTTGATTTCTTGACTGCTGTTTCCATGGGTGTTGATTGTAGGTCCAAGTAAAACAATACCAGGAAGATATTTACTGGTACTTCGTCAACTATGCAAAGACATCGGACTCTGTATCATAATAAACTATGGATAACACTGCAAAAAGATAATTTTTAAAATTTTTTAATTGTGATTAAGTGAAAGTTTACAAACTCAAGTTGCCTCACTGTAACTCTACCTGCTCTCCCCACCCTGTGACAGCACACTCCTCTGTATCATTCTTTACTTCCAGTATTTACTCAACCAATACTTGACCCCTTCTCTCCATGCTCTTCTCTTCCCTCTTAAAAAAAACCAGTAGGACAGTCTTATATATATATTTAACCATATGGTACACACACAACATTCATCACTGCAAATAAATAATTTTTAAAGATAAAAAGGGCTCCAGGAATTGAGGGAAAATCATTTGAAATGTTTCAACGAATAGGTGCAGCACTGGAATGCTCACTCATCTATGCCAAGGAATTTGGAAGACAGTTTGTTGGCTACCTGGCCAACAAACTGGAAGAGATCCATGTTTATGCCTATTCCAACCAAATGCAGAAATTACTGATGTCATAATATTACATGCAAGTAAAATTTTGCTGAAGGTCACTCAAAAGCAACTACAGCAGTATATCAACAGGAAACTGCCAGAAATTCAAGCTGCATTCAAAAGAGGTCGTGGAATCAGGGATATCATTGCTGATGTTAGATGGATCCTGGCTAAAAGGGAATTTCAGAAAAATACTTACCTGTGTTTTCTTGACTATGCAAAGGCATTTGACTGTGTAGATCATAACAAATTATAGAAAACATGAAGAATGAGAATTCCAGAACACTTAATTGTGCTCATGAAGAACCTGTACATAGATCAAGAGGCAGTTGTCAGAACAGAACAAGGGGACACTTCATGGTTTAAAGTCAGGAAATGTGTACATCAGGGTTGTATCCTTCCACCATACTTAACTTACTAAGCAAATAATCCAAGAAAGTGGACTATATAAAGAAGAACAAAACATCAGGACTGGAGGAGGCTTATTAACAACCTGGGTTATACAGATGACACAATCTCCTCGTTGAAAGTGGAAAGCATTTGAAACACTGAGAGGTAGATCAGACTACAGCCTTCAATATGGATTACACCTCAACATAAAGAAAAGAAGAATCCTCAAAACCGGACCAATAAGGAACATCATGATAAGCAGAGAAAAGATTGAAGTTTTCAAGAATTTCGTTTTGGTTGGAACCCTAGTCAACACCCAGAGAAGCAGCAGTCAAGAAATCAAATGATACAATCAGGCAAATCTGCTGTGGAGAGTTTTAAAGTGTTAAAAAACAAAGATGTCACCTTGAAGACTAAGTGTACCTGACCGAAGCCATGGTGCTTTCAATCGCCTCATATAAGGACTGCCAATTAGGTTTGTGAACTCATCCTAGAAAAAGTGCTACACACGTCTGCTGAAAATCTCTATGGTCACCTTCCCTTGGGAAGCTATGCACCTATGCCAGCACCTACTCCACCCTTCAAAGCAGTTTTGGAACTCTCTTTTGGGGGGAGGGGAATAGCCGTCAGAGCTGTGGTTGTTCTACTCTTGATGTCCTAAATGTCATCAAAATGTGTTCAATATTTTTTTACTTCAGGGTAAAGAAAAAAGTCATTAGGGGCCAGATCAGGTGAGTAGGTAGGGTGTTCCAATACAGTTATTTGTTTACTGGCTAAAAAGTCCCTCATAGACAACTGTTTTAGTCACCTGGTACTGCTCCAAAAGAAAATGCTGTGAGTAGAAGGCTTCATAAAGAGAAGCTTTTATGGTCATGACCTGGTAAGCCACAAATCCATTCATAAGCTATGAGTCCATTTGATATGAGAAGTCATCACAGTCCAGGAGGCCAAGAATCTAAATTCAAAGACAGCATCTTGGCACAGAAACCTCTGGTCCAAAAGACATGCTCTGCTCTCAGTCATGCTTTCTTGGTGGTATGGGTTCCCAACTTTCTCTGCTCACTTCCTTCCCTTGTATCCCACATGCTTGTAGCTTGAGTCCTGCCTCACCAATACAACTGTTACCCATTCTCCCTCATCAACATCATGGAGGCAGGATTCACAACACATGGGAGAAATCACACCATATTGGGATTCATAGCTGAGTCAAATCAATACATACATTTTTGGGGGACACAATTTGATCCATGACATCCCACTCTTTAGTCCCCCACAAATCATGTATTTAAAACATAGAAAATATATTCATTCATAGCATAGCAGCAGTCTTCATTCATAGCCAACAACAGTCTTGAGTCCAAAATCCATAAATTTCTCCTGAAATCCAGAACACATGTTTTCCTCTCAAAATAACATGGTAAAATAGGCAGGTGCAAATTACACATTTTCATTACGAAATTTCAAGGAAAGGCATAAGACACCACGCAAATTAACAGAACACATTACATTAGCCTTCATGTCCTCAAAAACAATACTCCAGACTCTGAGACATTTTATAACCCCTCCCTTCACACTCGAGGTATTGGCCACATTCCAGATTCTGAGTGGAAGCCCCTGGGCTTCAGGTCTGCCTTCTAGGCGCACTTGGACTGCAACTCTCCCCACTCGGCTTCAGGTGCAACCTAAGCCCACTCTTACAAACACAGAAAGCCCTGGCTCCACCCGTTCATGGCCATACCTTCTGAGACTGAGGCAGCTCAGCCTCTCATCAACCTTGTCTCATCAGCTTCTGCTTCCCATGGGCTTATGTCCTGGGCCTCAGAGGAGCCCACAACTGCCTTGCAGGGTCAAGTGTTTCAAAGCTCTGTAGCTCCACCAATTCAAGTGCCCGGAGGCACTCCATTCCATCAAGCAACCTCCTGTGCACAGGCATTCAGCATTCTTGCTCCTTGGGTTGGCTCCTGGTTCTGCTGCTGCCAGTTTGCTGCTGCTGCTGCTTTTCTTACCATTGCTGCCTTCTCAGGTGCTAGCAGTTCTCTTAGGTTTCTTCTTCCATCCATTTACAGTCTCAAAACAAAAAAAATTTCCACATTTTAGGTATTTGTTAGAGCAGTACCGCATTCCTGGGACCAAACTCTGTTTTAGTCACCTGGTACTGCTCCAACAGAAAATACCATGAGTGGAAGGCTGCATAAAGAGAAACTTTTATTGTCACAGTTGGGTAAACCACAAATCCATTCAGAAGTTACGAGTCCATTCAGTATGAGAAATTATCACAGTCCAGTAGGCCAAGTGTCCAAATTCAAGGGGAACATCTTAGCACAGGAATCTCAGGTCCAAAGGACATGCTCCGCTCTCAGTCATGCTTTCTTGGTTTGAGGTTCCCAACTTCCTCTGTTCACTTCCTTCCCTTGTATCCCACACACTTGTAGCTTGAGTCCTGCCTTACCAACACAACTGTTGCCCATTCTTCCTCATTAATATCATGGAGGCAGGATTCACACACATGGGAGGAATCACACCCTATTGGGATTCATAGCCAAGTCAAATCAATACATACATTTTTGGGGGGACACAATTCAATCTATGGCAACTATACAATTAAGTTCAGGAACTTGCCACTGTACACAATGGCTATATCAGAAAGAGTTCCAAAATTGCTTTGAAGAGTGGACTGTGCACCAGCATCAGTGCATAGTTTCCCAAGGACAGTACTTCAAGGATTACCACAGTGATATTCAGCAGTGAGGTATGTAGCACTTGGTACAATTAAGTTCACAAACTTAACTGTCAGATCTCTTATGCATGCAAAAGCCAGATGATGAATAACAAAGACAGAAGAACTGATGCCTTTGAATTGTGGTGCTGATGAAGAATACTGAATATACTCTGGACTGCCAGAAGAAAGAACAGATATATCTTGGAAGAAGTACAACTTGAATGCTCTTTAGAAGCAAGGATCGTGAGAGTACTTCTCACATACTTTGGACATGTTATCAGGAGGGATCAGTTTCTGGAGAAAGACATCATGCTTAGTAAAATAGAGGGTCAGCAAAAAAGAGGATGACCCTCAAGGAAATGGACTGACACAGTGGCTATAACAGTGAGTTCAAGCATAACAGTGATTGTGAGGATGGCACAGGGCTGGGCAGTGTTTTGCTCTGTTGGGCACTGGGTTACTGTGAGTTGAAACTGACTCCATGGCACCTAACAACAATAAGCATACCTATTGGTAACTAAGCCAATTTTCATAGTAGAAGAAAACTATCTATAAAGTTGCAATGCCAACTATGGCATAATTACTAGGCAATCATGTTTCTGACTCTTTATATAGCAAGCTAAGCAAGTTTAGAATCTTCTAATTATCTTCATACCACCAAGACCAAGGCTAGTCCCCTACAGTCTGCCTTCATACCTGTTAACAGAAGCCCTGTGCCTAGTCGGGGCTCCGATTCCCAGTCCTAATGGGACACTCTCTCCAGCAGTTCTCTCTTCTTCCTCTTACATTATTCATTTCTCCCTCTCTACTGGCTTGTCTCCTCAAATGGGTCTAAATAGTGATCTTCTTTTAAGAGCTCTCCCTTGACCCTACATTCCTCCCTCCAGCAGACAAATGCTTCTTTATATTCCTTTCAACAAAGGTCCTCCATACAGTTGTTTATACTCACTGTCTCACTTCCTGACTTCCCACTGTTTCCTCAGTCCACACCACTGAAACCTCTTAAACCAAAGTCATCAAAGACCACCGCCTTGGTGAAACCCAACAGCAACATTATCTTCGTACTCTTTTTTTCTCACCAGTGTTTGGCTCAGTTCGAACTCTCTCCTTGAAATGACTTCATTCATATGCTTCCATGACCCCACGCTCCTCTGGCCTTTCATTCTTAACCCCTACTCATCCTCATTCTGCTTTGTTTGGCTCTCTGCTTGACCTGAGTCCCCAAGTGCCTAAGGTCTTGGCCTTTAACCTTTTCTCTATCTGACCTTTCTATATGATATCATCTACCCTGTTGTTTTAAATTCCACGTACACACTGCTGACTGCCAAATGTAATCTCCATCCTTAGCTTCTCCCCTAAATTCCTGTCTTGGAAATCCAATTACCCACAGATCTCCCCTTGGATGTGGAACACACATCTTAAATAACACATGTGGAAAACAACCCTCGATTTCTTCCCTCATCGAAACTTACTGTCCCCAGGTTTACCCATCTTAGTTTATGCCCTATGATATGCAGCTTTGCTTAAACCAAAGACCCAGGAGTCATCCTTGATTGCTGTCTTGTCCTCACAACATTTAATTCATCAGCAAGGGTTTGTGTCCTCAAACAGACCCCAGTCCAATCTCGTCTTTCGCATCATCTTTACCGGCACCACTCATGCTAGCTATCATACTGGCCCTCCTGCTATAATTAACAGCCTACTGATTAAACTTAACAAAGTATAAATCAGAACATGGATCCTACTTATGATCCTCCACTGGCTTTCCACTGCCACTAGGATAAAACCCAAATGCCCTTCCCTGACTACAAGGTCCACCACGATTCGTTCCTCCCAAATGGGCAGATTTCATCTCATACTACTCTTTTGAGCCATGCTCTCTTCTTCCAGTCCAAGTATGCTGCCTTTGAGTCTCTCAACAACAGACTTGTCCCCTTCAGGGCCTCTGCAGGACTGTTCCCTCCCTAGGGCACACTTTACATCCCCATGGCCAGCTCCTCCTTGCTGAGGGTCCCATTCTGCCTTCTCTGAGAGGCCTCTTTCTTCATCTCTCCCCCTCTCCTTTGTCTGCATTCCAGGGCTACTTTACCTATAACCTTGCTTTCTCCACAGCACTTTCCACTTTTTGAACTTACTTATGGAAGTGTTCATATGTTTTCTCTCTTCCTCAATAAGATGCACACTCCCTGAGTGGCAGGAACTTTGTTTTGTCTACCACTCTGTCCCCAGGGCCTTCAGCCAACCTTACCCAGCTATGTGCTTCATAAATATTTGTGGAATGAGTGCAGCTTGACAGGAACAGAGCTTCAAGGAGATGGAGAGCCAATCTAGGGTATTGATTGGAAAAGCAAGGGGCCTTATCCAATACATAAACAACTTCGTTTTTTATTTCTCTTGCATACAATTTATTTATGTAATACTGAACATTTTTGATGTAATACTGGAGGCATCTTCACTAATCTTTTATTTCTAGTAAGTCGAGATATAATCTATAATCTAGGAAGGCCTTTCACACTGGTTAAAAAAGAGGGAGTGAAGGCTTCTGTGCACCCTCCTTTTCTGAAACGGGGGCGTGCCTTTGACATACACCTGTCATTCTCCAGAAACCCTGGTGGCTTAGTTGTGAAGAGCTATGGCTGCTAACCAAAAGGTCAGCAGTTCAAATCTACCACTTGCTCCCTGGAAACTCGATTAGGCAGTTCTATTCTGAGGGTCACCAGTGATGAAACTGTCTTGATGGCAATGAGTTGGAGTTTTGCCTTTCTCAGGTTGCCAAGTGAATCTGTAACTTTAGAGAGACCAGGAGAATGTTAAAGTACCATAGTCAAAATTTGGTTTCTTAAAATCTGGTTTGACTTTTATGTCAGTAGATTGTTGGTAGTTGCCTCGAGTCCATCCATTCCAACTCACAAGGAACTCGTGTAGAGCAGAACTGCTCCATAGGCTTTTCAGGGCTGTGACCTTTGGGTAGCAGATCACCAGGCCTGTCTTCCAAGGTGCCTGTGGGTGAGTTTCAACCACCAACAACCTTTTGGTTCGTCGCTGAATTTTGGGAGCACCTCCCATGGACTCCTTTTAGTCACTGCAGGCTTCTAAATTCGTAAAATTACCAAGGCTATATTGCTGAGACCTTCCAAGCCACTAACTTAAGGAGCTGGCTGGAAGGGGAGCAAGGCTACCAAACCAAAAATTCTTTGCCATCGAGTAGATTCCGACTTCTAGAGACCCTCCAGGTCAGAGGAGAACTGCCCCAGTGTCCAGGGAGAGCCTGGCAGATTTGAACTGTCGACCTTTTGGTTAGCAGATGTAGCACTTACCCACTGCGACACCAGGGTTTCCAGCAAGGAGGTTAAGATTAAGAGGAGGAAAACAATGGGAACCGAAGAAAACGCTGAGAGATCACTGGGATTTCTAGCCCCTTCTCTCGTCTGCTCTACTAGGGCCCCTCGTTCCAACAAACGCCCTTCTCCAGGGTTTGCCCCACTTCCTCCTTGCATCGCAAGGGCCGCCCGCAAACCTCAGGTGCGGAAATGAACTGCGCCGTCTCCACCCCTGAAAGCCCGTCAGGCGGCTCCTCCCCGCTTGACTCTGGAGTGAAAAAGCGAAGGCCCCGCCCACTCCCGCCGCCCTCCTCCCCCCTCCTGACTGGCACCTGCAGGCCCTATCACTGCCACTGTCCGAGCCGCCACAAGGCTGCCACGCCCCCTACTTCCGCGCCAGCCGGCGGAGATTGGCCAAGAGTGGCCTTCAGCTTACTCCTGTGTGTTATGTAAGGTGCTCTGAGGCCTTCACCCCGCCCCTCTCGCCCTAGTTTACGTAACCCCAGGGTCCCAGCATCGGTCCCGCCCACGAGCCAATGGGAGCCGCGTCGCTGACTGTGGCAACCTATCGCGTGGCTCAAGGGCGGGGCGCTATCACGTGGCGGAGAGGGCGCGGGCGCCTGCACGCGGCGGGCCTCGAGACTGGCGCCCGCAGGTGGGGGTTGGTGAGCAATTGGCTTGCGGCCTGTGTTCAGAAAGCTGTCCTGCGCTCCCGCGGCAGTGCCAACAGCGCTGGAATTGTGTTCGTTCCCGGGACCCCTTCTCTCCGGCTCAGTGCTTGGCGCCCGGTGACTTTTCAGAACTGAGGAAAGTTGTGTGAATCCAGAGTTTTCATTGCGGCGACAGGAGTTGGAGGACCCTCCTCCGGGGCTCACAAGTCCTAACAGACCCAGTCTCTGGCACTGGTCGTATGTTTCACTGGACAGCTGTCACCTTTGTCCCCCGGACCCGCTGCGGTGCAAACACCCAGGAAGGTTTTATGGACACACTGAGAGAAAAGTGCTTCCAGGTGGCCCACACATCATTAATTCCTGGTGTGAGATGCTAGCCCACTTTCCCTAACGCGATGGCAGGGACCAAAATGTGGAATAAACTTCACTGCAGCCAAACCAGCTGGGCTCCTAAGTAAACCAGAAGCAGGCGACAGACGTGAGGCACCCCGAGCGCGAGATGGAGCTCTGCGAAGGTGTGGACCTGCCCCGCGATCAGGCTCCCGACTCCGGTGAAAACGACACCGCTGGGCTTGCAGGACCCCTGCCCCTGGCCGCCGAACCCGATGCGCGGTGGCGCCAGACGTACCAGCCGCCCAGGAAATACGAGGACAGCAACAGGTGACCGCTTTGTTTTCATTTGCCATCCTGATTTGTTGTTGTTCCTGGGAGTGCTAAAAGGGAAAGCAGGGCTTCCATACATTTATGCTCTTGTTTTCAAGCCTAGGGGAAGTTTAGGGGGAGATGTAGGTATATTAGAATGAGAAGATCTGGGAAAAATGGAGGAAGTCATCAAAGAGTACCAGAAGTACACAAAAAGTTGTTCAAGACTTGAGCAGAGTGGAAGATGTGTGATGTTTACCGTTTCTTTGCCTCTGCTTCTCTATCTGTAAACAGTTTGTTAACCCTGTTGCTGTCCAGTTAACTTCAGCTCGTGGCAGCCCCACGTGTAAAGCTGCTCCATGTGAATTTCAGTGGCTGAGTTTTCAGAAGTAGACGGCCAGGCCTTTCTTTCAAGACACTTCCAGGTAGACTTAAAATCTCCAACCTTTATGTTAGCAGCCGAGCACGTTAGCCATTTGCTCCATCCCGGGACTAATAAACGCATTAATGAGATGAGCTGATGCGTATAATCGAAAGACCAGACTCACTGCCATCGAGTGGATGCCAACTCATAGCAACCCTGTAGACAGAATGGGACTGCTCCGTAGAGTTTCCAGGGAGCACCTGGCAGCTTTGAACTGCCAGCCTTCCGTTAGCAGCTGTGGCACTTCACCACCACACTACCAGGATTTCCAGGGCATGTAAAGCACTTAGAAAATGGTCTGGCCTGTGTGTATGTGCAGTAAATGTTGGCTGCTTTGTTGTTGAAGAGGTGACTGTTATTCTGTATCTTCACAGTAAACGGCAGGATCGAATCAGACTTTCTGAAGAAGTTACGATGGTGGTCCAGGAAATGAAAAAGTACTTCCCATCGGAGAGGCACAGTAAACCGAGCACTCTAGATGCCCTCAACTATGCCCTTCGGTGTGTACACAGTGTGCAAGGTAAACCAGCTGCCTGGAAGAGCCAGTCGAACACATAGGGGCAGAGAAGTTGTCAGTGTGATTTTACTCATAGAAATCTTTTGAGCTTTGTATGACACTTTTTGCAGGATGAGCACAGCTACAGTGATTTCCTGAGTGCCCTAATTTTTCAAACTAAGAAGACCTTATTTATGGAATCGTTTAGTACATTATGCAATATTTTGCCGGCTTATTGCAAGAGCCTACTCTTGAGCATAAGCATATTTTGAAGGTTAACTTGTTAAAGGAGGCATTGCTTGCTGTGGGTGTTAGGGGGAAAAAAAACACATTTGACTGAATGCAGTACATTTCCCAGTCATACTGTACTTTTAAAGTATAATCACAATGTATCAGGAATTTGTCAAATTAAAAAGGAGCAGTTATAAGTATTTTCCTTTTATTTTTCTCTCTCACTTCTTCTTGGGGAATTCCATGAAGTACATACTCTCTTTAGCACAAATTTCTGTAGCTTCAAAAATGCTATATACTGGAGACTGGAGTAATGTTTCCATCATAAAAAAATTATATAGTCATATGTGCAAGTGTGTATGTTTGGCATTTTGGGTTTCAGCACCTTGTTTCAGTGGGTTAAGTGTATCTTGTTTTTTGTGACCCAGAAAATGTTAAATTTATAAGGAAATCAATTTTTTGAGGAAATTCTGTATCTTAAATATGCATGACTATCCGTATTTTAGGTGAAAGAAGAAAATGATCTGATTCTGAGGAAAAGACACTAAGGTGTCCTTGTCCTAAAAAATAAACCAGTTTAGTAGAGATAAAGTGATTTCCTGAAGACACTGTTGCCACTGGACTACCTGTTTATTTTTTCTGTGTTTCGTAGCAAACAGTGAAGTTTTCCAGTTTCTCAGTCAGAATGGAGCACCTCAAGCAGATGTGACCGTGTACAGTCTTGAGAAGCTTACCAGCATCGCCTCAGAACACACTTCCGAAAACACAGTAAGAGTTCACAAATTTTGCCCTACCAACCTGAATGAGTTTCCTAAGGACCTTCTCTAGATGCACATTTTTAAGAATCTTGTCAGTTTCAGTAATCAAGGTTTGAGGTAAACAGGAGAGACTTGCTAAGGAGTCCTTGTGTATTTTCTCCCGTTCTTGACAGAGAACAGGTCCAGATACAGGAAACAGCTTGTCAAGTAGTTGATGTGCTTTGATTCTGAGGTGCTTGTATCTCCTTACCATCCCTGAGTTCTCTCAAATTAAGAAACAAATATACTGCAGAGTAATTTCCTGCTTTTTATCCTAATCTCAGAATTGTTCATTTCTATTTATATCATTCTTAGTTCCAAAACCTACTACTTCAAGTTGTAACAACTGGATTTTATAGAACAGGTGAGTTGAGATGCTGTCATTTTTTATGCAATTTTGGAAGAGATGTTTGGTATATTTTTATTGACTCTCTTCATACTGATGGAATAATTAAACTTGTGTTTTGTTAATGATGGATGTGACTTAATTTTATGTTTAGACCTCAACAGAGTTTTAACTAAAAGATGGTATCATTTAGGTGCATAGCTGTCTTTAGGATTCTGATAGTGCATATTTACTAACTGGTATGTGCAAGGCACTGTAGAAGGTGCTCTGGAAATTTAAGAAAGACTTTTAGAAAACATTTGCCCTTCACAATCTTTAAAATAAAGCTGGAGAGGAAACAATAGAGCAATGTTAGCAGATATACACAGTGGTTAATTATAAGTATATTACACTTATGTCTAGTGGAACAAATTAGAGAAATGGCTCCTATGAAATGAAGTTTGTCAAGAATGGCTTCTTGAAGGAAGTGAATCTTGAGCTTGATCTTGAAGCCCAGAATATGCACTTGATGAATAGAAGACAGCTCCTCCAGGTGTTTAAGGCACAACTGCCAAGAAGAAATCAGGAGTTTATATGACATATATATGTCTCTATAGAATGAGGTAGTACATATGTGCTGTTTAGCAAGGAAAGCAAATTTTCAGAAGGCGAACTTATGTTTTCTGATAATATTTAAAGAAATATTTTGGAAAAAAATTATTTTGGGGATTTTGTTGCCGTAACAGGATACTTGTGTGTGCGTGTGTGTGTTTCAAGGTATTAATCCTGGTAGAATTCTAGAAGAAATTTAGTTTACAGTGCATGTTGCTAGGAACTACTTCAACATTTGTGTTTGTTTTAAATGTTTTTCATAGGACACGTTTGTGGCAGTTTTTTCATTTCTGTCTGGAAGGTTAATGCACATTTCTGAAAAGGCTGCTTCAATCCTGAATTGTAAAAAAGATTTCCTGGAGTCTTCCCATTTTGTTGAACTACTTGCCCGTCAGGATGTGAGGGTGTTCTGCGCCCACACTGTGCACGCCCAGCTTCCCCTCTGGAACAGCTGGACCCAAAGAGGTAACAACATCAGTATTGTCATCTTGCTTCATAGAGATCAGTTTCATTCTGCCAGATATAATACAGAAATTAATGCACTGTTTAGAACAGGTAAAGTGTTTGATTTTCCTTATTTCCTGGGGGGGAAAAGAAGCCTCAGTACAGTGAAAAGCTTTGAAATTGCTTGTAATAATGTAAAGATCCAATAAATATGCTTTGATTATCTGTTGCCATCAAGTTAGCTCCAAATCATAGCAGCCCTGTTGGAGAGGGTAGAACTGCCCCATAGGGCTTTCAGGACTATAATTCTTATGGAAGCAGATTGCCACATCTCCTAGAGAGCAGCCGGTGGGTTTGAACCACTGACTTTTTGGTTAGCAGCCAAGCTTTTAACCACTGAGCTGTAATATTATAAATATGGTGTGGTCACCAGCACTTTGTATAGCAGCATAATGGATGTCAAGATGTTCTTTAAAAAAAGCTCATTGCTACAGAGTCAATGCCGACTATATTCTGTAGAGTTTGTAACGATTGATTTTTTGGAAGGTGATCTCCAGGTATTTTTTCGCAGGGCTCCCTCAAGTAGATTTGAACCTCCACCCTTTTGGTTAGCAGTCAGAAGTGTTAATCATTTGTACCACCTAGGGACAGAGTTCAGTCATCCAGTGGGTGTGAAGTGGTTTCTGCATCAGTTGTACTTGGTACTTGAGGTTGTTCTCAGTATCTTCTTTGTGCGTGTGTGTGTGCACGCACATGAGCTTTAGGTGAAAGTTTACAGAGCAAATTAATTTCTCATTCAAAATTCTTACACAGATTGTCTCGTGATGTTGGTTACTATCCCTGCAGTATGTTAGCACTCTTCTTTCAATCATGCATTCCCTGTTTTCATTTATCCAGTTTTCCTGTCTTTTCCTGTCTTCCCATGTTTGATTTAGGCCGTATGTTGCTCATTTGGTTTCCTGTATGTGAATGAACTGAGAAACATACTGTCCATATGTGTTCTTGTTTGTTTTTTAGGCCTGTCTAATCTTTTGCTGAAAGGTGAACCCAGGATTTGGCTTCAGTTCTGAGATAGAAGGGTGTCTAGAGGCCATAGACTCAGGGATTCCTCCATTGTCTGTCAGACCAGTAATTCGGTCTTTTTTGGGGCGGGGGTGCATTTGAGTTTTGTGCTACCTTTTTCTCACAGTCTGTCTAGAACCCTGTTATTGTGATCCTTGTTGGAGCAGTCATTGGTGGTAGCTGGGTACCATCTAGTTCTTCTGGGCTCAGATGGGTGGCCAGTGAGATCATGCAGGCTTGCTCTCTGTGTTGTGAGACTTCTGATGTGGGCAGTTGAAACTGAGATACTTAATGTGATATATAAATGGTATAAGCAAGGTTACATCACGGTAAAGTTAAGTATTTTCCTGTGCACAAAGAATTTTAAACTAGGAATTTGAAAGGTCTGAACTTTAAATTGAGTTCTGTCCGTTCATTAACCTTGGGAGTCACTCTTGGCTTCTCTTTGTAAAACGACAGTGATCATTTCTGACCAGCCCTGTGAATACAGTGTTGATGTGAGAATCAAACAAGCCCAGGGTGGGAAAGCACATCAGGTAGTTGGATGTCTCTGTAAACATCAAGGAGTGCCTGTGTGGTACAGACAGTAGTGTACTTAACTGCAAACCAGAAGGTTGGAGGTTTAGTCCAACCACAAGTGGAGGAGAAAGAAAGACCTGCCAATCTGCTTCCGAAAAGTTAGCCACTCAGAACCCCTTCCTGGCACGGTTCTTCTGGGCCACGTGAGGCTGCCATGAGTTGGAATTGACTCAGCAGCAACTGGTTTGGTTTTGGTTATAAACTAAAAGGGTGATATTAATCATTATCATCTTTTGTGTTACTACCACTTGCCAGGGACTGTTCTTAATGTTTCATATGGACTAAGTAGTTTGATTTTCACAGTGATTTTGTGCAGTATAGGTACTGCTATTGGTACTACTCCTATTTTACAGATAAGGTAACAGTGTTAGTGTGGGTCTATCAGGAAGCAATTATCAAAATAAGATTAGATGTGCAGGAGATGCATTGAAAGGGGGGATAGGAGAGACAGGAAAAGTCTTCAGACCTGTATGCCTATCTGATACCCTAGAAGGAGAGAGAAGTGGGGACAGGGAAGAAGGGTAGCCTGGAAAGGAAGGAGGAAGGGGGACAGGGAGAAAGGAAGACAACCAGAAAGAAAAGGAGGGAGGAGGCAGGGAGGGAGGACAGCGAGGAAGTGGGGAGGGAAGGAGCGGGCAGGGAGGAAGGACAGTTAGGAGGGAAGGGAGGGAGAGAAGGAGAGAGACAGGGAGAGAGCAGGGAGGCAGGGCATCCTGGTAGGGAGGAAGGGTGAGAGGGAAGGAGGGATCTTGACTGCAGTCTAGTTCAAAGAACAGCTAGGCTTGGAACCCAAAGGAACTCCCAAAGCCAAATCATGCTTTGGAGGCATCCAGCATCTCCACAAAATGGTCCTGCCTGAGTAGCTTCCTATGCAGACACTGGCTGAGAGCTAATGCAGGAAGCGAGGTGTGAGCAGAGACAGATGCAGAGAGGTGGCGGCTGCTACAGCTGGTAGCCAGGGGTGTCAGTGGAGTCTGAGAGCTGCCAAAGTCACTGAGAAACAGTCAAGTGACTCACACGAGGTCACGCTGCTGAGGAGAGAGGGAGCCAGGATCACCTTGGCAGTCAGAACCCAGAGACCTGCTGTTAGTCACTGCTCTCACAGCAGGAAAGTCTTCTAGCTGCAGAACTGTATGTGACTTGAGCTTTAAAATTAGGAGAGTTGACATCAAGTAGATTCCAACTCTCAGCAGCCCCATGTGTGTCAGAGTAGAACTGTGCTCCATAGGGGTTACAAGGCTCTGACATTTTAGGAATAGATCCTCAGGCCTTTCTTCTGATACATCTCTGGGTAGGCTAGAACCTCCAACCTGTGGCTTAGCAGCTGCTTGGGTTAACCAATAAAGTGATGTAAACCACTGGCTCTGGGCTTGTGAGAGAACATGAAATAATGATGACACTGCCTGTGGCTGTAGTTAGTCTTGTGGAGAGTAGTTTGTCAGTACACAGTGAGAGTCATGACAGAATCACATCTTTTAACCTGGGAACACAGTTTCGTTCAAAGTTCATCCAAAGCAAGAACTGAAAGGGGAAGAAAAAGAAAATTTTTAATTATATGTCATACCTGAAGTCTAAAACTAACCTAAATTCCCAGTGTGTTACCACTAAAATAACAGTTTGTGTCAAAGGATTATTATATTGGTTCTTGAGATAACAAATATGGGTAGTTATGAAATATAGGGGAGCCTTAGTGGCACAGTGACTAAGTGCTAGGCTGCTAACTAGAAAGTGTGCAGTTGTAACACATCAAGGGCTACAGGAGAAAAGACCTGGTGATTTGATCCCATAAAGATTATTGTTGTTGTTAGGTGCTGTCGAGTCAGTTCTGATTCACAGCAACCCTATACACAAAAGAATGAAACACTGTCTATCCCTGTGTCATGCCCACAGTCATTTTTATTCCTAAGCCCGTTGCTGCAGCTGCTGTGTCATCTTGTTGGGGGTCTTTCTAGTTTTTAATGACCCTCTACTTCGTTCACCAAGGACTGAGTTCTTCTCGAGGGATGGATCCTCCCTGACCACATGTCCAAAGAATACGAGATGCAGTCTTACCGTCCTTGCTTCTAAGGAGCACCCTGGTTGTACTTCTTCCAGGACAGATCTGTTCTTCTGGAAGTCCATGGTATAGTCAGTATTATCCTCCAGTACCACAATTCAAAGATGTCGATTATTCTTTTGTATTCCTTATTCATTGTCCTTAGCTTTTGCATGCATATGATGTGATAGAAAAGACCACAGTTTGGGTCAAGTGCACCTTGGTCTTCAAGGGGACATCTTTACTTTTCAACACTTGGAGAGGTTTTTGCAGCAGATTTTTCTAATGCAATGCATCTTTTGATTTCTTAACTGCTGTTTCCATGGTCGTTGATACAACCATAAAGATTAGAGGCCTTGGAAACCCTGTGGAACAGTTCTCTGTCCTGCAGGCTAACATTGAGTCCCATGCACTCACTAGCACCCCAGTATAGCATAGAGATATGGAAGAGATTATAGGAAAACCTATAAATCAAAAAATTTACTTTTTTTCCTTCTTTTCACCTGAGAGTTACTGTATAATAGGAAAGCCCCTGGGAATGTAGAATGGGAAGCTGTAAGAGTGAGGGAGAAGAGTTCTGTTTCAGTCAGTCATATTTTTAAGAATATAGTTGATCCCTTTGGTAGTTCATAAGGCCTAACAATATCCCAGCCACTTTTTATGTCTTGTGGCGCTTGGCTTGGCTTGGCTAGAGTTCTTTGGGAAAGAGGTAAGCAATGACTTTTTTCTCAAGATGAGAGCCTTTTGAAATGTACACAATTCAGCCACCGAGTGGCAGCCTCATTTTTGGGTAGATAGAGTGTTGCTGACGCTTGGCTGGCTTGGCTAGAGTGTTGCCCAAGGTGATGCCTCTGGAATGCGTGAATTTCCTAAACTTTTACAGATTTGCCTGTATTTCTGCGAGTTAAACCTCCTCACTGTGTGTTTTAGTCAGCTAGGGCTGCTCTAACAGAAATACCACAGAGTGGATGGCTTTAAGAAAGGAAGGTTTATTCTTACACAGTCCGGTAGGTTACAAGTCCAAATTCAGGATGTCCACTCAAAGGGAAGGCTTACCCCCTTGTCCGCTCTGGAGGAAAGTCCAGTATTGTATCAGTCTTTGTCCAGGGAGCATCTTGGCACAGGAACCTCAGGTCTCAAGGACGCGCTCTTCTCCCAGTGCTGCTTTCTTGACGGAAGAGTTTCCCAATTCTCTGCTTGCTTCTCTTTCGTTTTATCTCTTGCAGGCTGAAAGGATTAAGGGTGGGGCAAGCCATACTCCAGGCAAACTCCCTTTACAATGGAGCAGGGAGGTGATCTTAATAAAGGGATTTACAGTCCCACCCTAATGCTTTAACACACAGCATAGGAAAACCACAGAATGGAG
Organism: Heterohyrax brucei; assembly: GCA_028571685.1. Lineage (NCBI taxonomy): Eukaryota > Metazoa > Chordata > Mammalia > Hyracoidea > Procaviidae > Heterohyrax > Heterohyrax brucei. Next base: position 36,896,218 of record CM053140.1, read on the forward strand.
GACAGTCACAAGATACTGGGAATCATGGCCCAGCCATATGGCTACACATATTTTTGAAGAGACACAATTCGATCCATGACACTGTGTTTCCCACTTAACTGTATTCTTGTGAGAATAACTCTTCATTCCCTCGTAGTGGCCATTTTCTATTTGATGCCATTCACTGTTCCCAGGTGTCACTGGCTCCTTGCTTTGCTAGTTTCCTAACAGTAAATAATGCCTTTACACTCAGGAATATTGCATTGCACTGAGGTGGAACTCCAGTGAGTGACTCTTACCCTCCATTCAGTCCCAGGGTGGAATGCACCACTGTGAGCAGTTCTGCAGTATTACATGGCAGCTGTTTCTGCACCTTAGATGGTAGCACTCCTTTTGTTATAGTGAAGAATGTATGGTAGTGATGTTTTTCCTGAGACAGATACTCCTTTAGTTTTATTTATTTGGCCAGTAAATTCTACTTTTGCAGAATGAAGAATGCATCTTAGTGATAACTTTCCTGAGGTAAACCATCCCTTGACTCTATTGATTGGGGCTGTGAGTACTGCTTTTGCAGTGAGGAATAAATTGTAGCATGTTTTGAAAAGTTTCATGGAAAGTAATAAAAAGAGTAAGAAGAGGACAATGCAGTGTATGTGTAGTCAGTGCCAGGTGCCTTCGTGTTTACCTCATGTTTTGCAAATTTTCAAGAAATAAAATTTAAAAAATAAAAGAGGCGATTGACTCTTATCAGCAGGATTCATGATGTCCAAGGTCCCCTAGTACGTATGTGATCTTGGATAATGGGTATTACAATCACACGAAAATGTTGTATTGGTCCTTTAATCAGCTTGCCTTTTATTAGTGAAAACACATAATATTAAACACATGAAGTTCCAAGCAGAAAATAATTGAGACACCCCAAGGATTGTTCTTGAGTAACAGTGCAGTGTTGTTTCCCTGAGGAAATGCTTCATTTTGTTAAGCTTGATGATAATATGTCTTGGAGTCTTTCTTTTGAGATCGGTATTGGGTGGCGTACGATATGGGTCTGACATGTCTATATTCTCTTCCTTCATGATTTCTGGGAAGTTTTCTGTCAGCAGCTCAGCAGCGATACTCTCTGTGTTCTTAGGTGTCTCTTCCCGTTCAGGGATTCCAGTTAATCGAAGGTTGTTCCTCTTAATAGAGTCCCACATGCTTCTTAATGCTTCTTCATTTTTCTTGTTTCTTTTTTCTGATTTCTGCTCATAGACGCTGGTGTCAGTAGCTCTGTCTTCCAAGTCAGAAATTGCTTTTTCCATTTGTTCCATTCTGTTTTCTTAGCTTTGCATTGAAGTTTCTGTGTCTTTGATTTTGTTCTTGAGCTGTTTGATTTCAGAGTATCAGATCGAACAGCTTGTTTAATTTTTCCTTTTGTTCTGCTGCATTTTGTATAAGGTCTAGAAGGGCTCTGTATATAATCATTTTGTATTCACTTTCTGATGCTTTCATAAAAGTTTCTTCATCTGGAAAACTCCTTGATTGTTTTGTTTGGGAGCCTTCTGAAGCCATGGGTGATTTCTTGTATGCCACAAATGTCTGTTGCTTTTTGGGTCCCATGTGAGTAAGTAGAGGCTGGAAGAGATTCTGTGAGGAAGGACTGCAGGTGTTTCTCTAGGCTGTCTTAAAAGGTAAAGCAAAAGGTATGTGACCACTTCCCAAGTCACTCAGGTTTTTAGGTGTAGAGGTCCCTCTTCCCTACTGGCAAAGTAAGCACCTCTATAACCAACCCCAGATGATACAAACTAGAACAGAATACAGCAATGCTACTGCCCTGTTGGCCTCTGCTCACAGGGCCCATCCTTAGGCAACAGTGTGTAAACTTCTGCTTTTCTGGTGGAAAAGCACTGTCCTGTAGGCAGGCTCTGGCTCCCCAGCTAAGAAATAAGTCCAGCTGTGGCCACCATATCCAAGATGGTGACCTCCACATAGGCAGTCGATAGAGGGGCTAAAGGTGCCAAGAGGTAGTGATTCCTCTGCCTCTGTTGCTGGGCCCCCTTCTGTAGGTGACACTGTGTAAATTACTGCTTTTCTGTCAGAGAAGTGCTGTCCTGTTTGCAGGAACTGGCTCCCGGGCTAAGAGTTAGGTCCCGCTAAAATCTCCATATCCAACATGGCATCCCGCACTCTTGCAGTGTGATTCTGTACAAACCCCGCTGTGGCAGTGATAAAAAGACAGGCCCAAAGTGGCTAGATTAACAGAGTCCTAAGCCTGGCTCTCAAAATATGGGAATTCCACCTGCCTATCCCCCTAGCAGTGCATCTGAGTCTAGCCAATAGTAAAGACCCAGCTCTGCCCCCTGGCCAAGACAGAGGAGAAAAAAGTCAAAATGGTGCGTTTACCTTCAGTCCGTGAGAGCCAGGGCTAGCCAAGAGTGGGAGTCAGTGAAAGAGAGGAGGTTTCTCGCTCAGTGATATGAAGTCCAAATTAATAGCCCTGTGCTGTGTCCTGGAGGCTCACTAGGTGACCAGAAGGCTCCATTTGATTGTCAGTTCAGGTCTTGGTTTCCAGAGGGATATAAGGAGACGTGTGCTTGGTCTGCCATCTTGACTCCGCCTTCCCTGAGGAAATGCTACTCTCCTTTCTGTCTGGGAGGGGTTGATTGATGGTTTGTCTCTGTCCCCAGCAACCTCGCAGTATGAATTTGCTCCTGTGAAATCCTTTTTCTGCAGGATACGGTAAGTACTGGAATTTCTTGCAGCCCAAAACATGGATTTTGCTCAAACTTTACTTAGCAGTTACTTCAGTTTTATTGTTGTTGTTTTCAGCTAAGTTGAGCTATGGGTATAGACAACTGAAATCTTGCCACAAATAGTTTGTATTTTATGGGAGAGAAATTGCATATACTCAGAAGAAAATTAGATGATAAAGCAATAGGAGAATGAACCAGAAAGGCAGTTCTTAAGGTCGTATGAGAATTATTGGGTGTAGGATGCACTGTGAAATGACTGTTGTTTTGACCTCTTTGATTCATTTTTGCTCTTTGTTTTTCAATCATGGTTTAATTTAAAAAAGATTTTTATATTTATCAGAAGAATTTAAACAATTCAGAAATAATGAACTAGGAGAAAATGAACCAAAATTTTAACAGTCATGCTTTAGAGTGGAATTACTAGTGGGATCTTTTTTTTTTTTCGTCTTCTGAGTTTGCTATGTTAGTCTTGCTTTCAGTATAAAAGGAAAAAGTATTTGTTAAATGGTAATATGATTGCCAACATCAGTACTGAAGCTACTGACAGCTTTAGCTATTTAGGGAAGAGAAAAACTTGCCTGAACTAATCAGACTCGATGGAGTGCGTTGAAAAGCTGTCTTGGTAGCTGAAGCTTGATAAGACCAGGTGAAGAGCTTTTTAGTGAGCAGTCAGGGTGCACCTTCCTGGGGATCCTCCATAAGAGTTTAGGAGGTGCCGTTCCCTCTGTGCCATGACCTGGCTTGGTGGCCGGAGTGTAGCCCCTACTTTGCTCCCAGTGGGCAGGAATGTACCCCTTCCCCCCAACCTGCACCTTGATGGAGTGCTGGACCACGTGCAGAGTCTCTGTCAGTCTGGGTAGTGCTAAAGCTGAAGCTTAGTTCCTGGAAAGAGTCTAGGGAGGGACGACTGAGAAGTGTCTGGTAAAGTGATTAGGGACTGTGAAGGGAGGGGATCCAATATTTGGGCTTGTGGCACTTGATTTAGACATAGAAAGTAAGACAGATGGTTCTGCCTGACCTGTTTCTGTAAGCCTTAGTAGTAATTTTAGGGCAGGAAAAATGTTACAGAAAGACGAAGACCATTTTCATACTCACAGTCATCTAAATGGGCCGTCTTCTGCCTTGAATAATCAAGAAATAATGAACCTTGAGTATTGGGGAACATTTAAAGCAACATTTCCTGTATTTTGAAAACAAATGTGTTAAAACATTTTAGATTTGGAAATTACCAGTAAAACATTTCCCCAGCCTTGTTATACATTGGGCCAGTGGAGTGCCTTGGGACAAGTCCTAATTGTTTGTAATTTCTTCAGTGGTCGTGGAGGTGGACAGCAAGAGAAGAACGTCTACTGCCCAGTGCGGATTATCCCCTATTTGATTCACATGCGCAGCCCCACCCAGCCAGGAGCTGAGCCTTGCTGTCTCATGCTGGTTGAGAAGATTCGCTCTGGTTATGAGGGTGAGTTTGGCTTCTCTGCTCTCTGGTAAAGATAGAACAGTGCTAGCAGAGTAATTAGATATCTGGGAAAGCCTGTCAGGTGCAGTCACAGAACCAGAAGACAGCTTGAGCCTTCACGTTGTCCCCTCAAGTGTTTTAGGCACTTTTAACTGGTGTTTAACATTGTGAGCTGCAACCAAGAAGTTGGAAGTTTGAGTCCACCCTGAGGTGTCTCAAAAGAAAGGCATGGGCATCTGCTCCTGAGAAATCAGCCAATGAAAACCTTGTGGAGTACACTTCTTCTCTGACACATGCACGGTTGTCATGAGTTGAAGTCAGCTTTACGGTAACTAGTGGTCCTGTTGGTGCACCTTGTCTCTACACAGCCGGTAGTCATCTCATTTAAAGACAGTATTGCCTGATGGTCTGAGTGTAGGACCTGGAGACACATACACAGTCCTCCAGCTCTTTGTTTTCTAGTGACATGTCATGTAGCCTTTTGCTTCTGTCTTAATGTAAGATGAGAGTATGTAAAGTGTTTCACAGAAGTCATGAGAGTGAATTTTTTTTTTTTTGATTATGATGAAGTGAAAATTTTATAGTCAGTTTGCCATAGCAGACCTCATACATACACCTCTGTGCGACAACATCTGCTGTCCCAGGCCTGTGACAGCAAACTTGTCCCTTCCACTCTGCACTTCCCATATTCATTCAGTCTAGTCCTGTACCCCCTCCTCTCCACCCTCCTATCTCATTACTGTGGGGAGCTGGTCCAACAGCCTCATGTCTTACAGTCCAGTATTTGTCTAAAGAGTTGGTTTTGGTGCTAGTTTCATCTCTGGGGTAGGAGCAAGACCAGGGGCCATGCTCTCAGGTGACCCTCCAGGGTGCTGGGCCATCAAGTCTGGTCTTTTTAATAGAGTTCTAGATCTGCACCCCGTGAACTTAAGTTTGTAAAGTATTTTGAAACTCTTTGGGTAAAAAACACAGTTCATGTCTTCTAATGGCAGAACTACATCTCTAAATTTGTATGTCAACACATAAGCAACATGACATTCATAATTTGAAATTACAGTCAGTAATTTCAGATGCTTTTCTAAAAATAAGCACCCTTGATTGTGCTTAAAGAATGTAATCAATATCACTCAATTGTGCATGTAGAAATTGTGAAATTGGTGTATGTTCATTCTGCTTTGTATAACATCAACAACAGCAAAAATAAACCATTAAGAAATGGTCACCCTAATGTAGAAAGCACACAATGATAAACCCTAGGACTTATGTGACAAATGGATTCAGGGGTGCAACACTCAAAAATTTTATCAGTGACATATTAGGAAAAAAGAGATAGGTTCAACATTTACTTTAAAATAAAGATGAGCGTGTGGGGGCCCAGGAAACTTAGATGAATGGAAGTGGAACAACCAGAGTGGAAATAAGAATGTCACTAATGTCAGAGAACAACTTCTGAAGAAATTGTTGAATGGGAACTTAAACCTCTGTGTAAACGTTCACTGAAAACACAATAAAATATCATTTAAAAAATAAATACTAAAAATAAAATAGGCAAGGAGTTTTAATGAAAGTGGTAGCACAGTTTTACAGATGTTGAATGCTTAAACACATAAAAGCTGCAATAAATATGTTTGCCTTGGGAAATAGTTAAAGGTTATAGAAGTGGGTGCTGGAAGGTTTGTAGCTTCTGGATTACTTACTGCGAATGGTGGAAGGCTACCTGAAATCAGATGGAAAGTTTTATCCCCAGATGTAGGGGGGTATGGCTCATAGCACATGGGAACTGAGGCAGTGGGTAGATGTTTGAAGTATGGATATGTGTGTATTTTATGTACTCCTTAGGGGTTCTGTGTGGCTGGGTACTGTCTTCTGCACCCACACATAGTGTTTCTTATAGTTGTGCATAAGCAACCATGATATTTATACTGTAATGTATCAGTCACTTTGAAGCAGACTTTCATTTTCAAAACAAGCATTATAGCAAAACTGAAGGAGTTTCAACACACAAATTAGAAACTCTCACAGAGTACTAAGTAACATCTTCTGTGTGTTTGCTTATGGACAACCAAGACATTCAGCTAAACTTGTTAGTCCTTAACTTTAATTTACTTCAGTTTTGACTTTTTATTTGTGATGAGAAGACTTGATTCTTCAGTGTGCACAGACTTCTGTGTTTGAAGTGAACTTGAGCAGATACCACATTTTGACATAATTCAAAGGAGAAGTGTTGTACACTATAGTTTAGGCCCTCAGTGAAATTTCTACTGTTTAATGTAGAGGTTTTATACCCCTTTTTAAATATTATGTGAGTAGTTAGTGGAAGATTAACTAGATGTTTGTCTTAATGGATCTGTGTTTTTCATAGCTGCTCAAATCCCAGCGGACAAAAGAATTTTTACCACGACACATACACCAGGGTGTGTTTTTCTTGAAGTAGATGAAAGGTAAGTATTTCTTTAGGCCTAAAATAAATTTGTTTCTGGAAGTAGATAAAAAATATAAGTTGACATCATGTTTATGTACCCCATAGCATATGAAGAAACCCAGTATCATAGTGGGCTACAGTTGCTAACCAGATGGTTGACAGTTCAGATCTACCAGATGCTCCTTAGAAACCCTATGAGGTAGTTCTCCTCTGTCCTGTTCTGACTATGAGTCAGAATTAACTCAACAGCAACAGGTTTATTTTTTTGTGTAGTATATGAGGATCCCTGGTGGTGTAGTGGTTAAAGTGCTCGGCTGTTAACTGAAATGTCAGTGGTGAGACCCCCAACAGCCGCTCTGTGGGAGGTAGATGTGGCAGTCTGCTCCCAGAAAGATTTCAGCCTTGGAAATTCTGTAGACCACTTCTACTCTGTTCTGTAAGGTTTCTGTGAGTCAGAAGTGACTTGATGGCCGTGGATTTGGCTTTATAGTATATAGCTGATATCTACCCATTTGCCTATTTGGTTTTTGTTAGTGACACTGAAATTTTTTGTGTTATATAAATTTTGGATATATGTTAAGATGTTGCATGTTCATGTTCTAGGAGTGATTTACAAGTGCTCATATTCGTCTCACAGCAGTGTGCCCCTGTAGGTAGATCAGGGATTATTCCATTTTACAGAAGAAGCAAAGGAACTTAGGCCAGCTTACTGCAAGCTCACATGGTGCATAATCTCATTTAATCTGGGACAGAGACAGTGGTCTCATGGTACCCATTGCAGTGTCATTTCCACTAGATCAGCAGTTCCCAAACCAGTTTGTGATGAAATTTTTATCATTGTGAGGTAGAGAGAGGGTATTAGGGAAGCAAGAGAAGAAGGAAAAAAGAAAGAAAAAGGCAGCTTTTTTGGTAAAGGTAAATTAATTTAAAGATTACTTTTTCTTTTGAACTTCCTACTTTCTTCTGGCGCTAAACCAGTCTTTTTTAAAAGATCAGCAATAGTGATACTGGATAGTAGTTGTTGCTTATTACCGTCCTTGTAACATACCTGGAAAAGAAAACATTCGTATCCTTGTATTAACACCCTCCTCCTTCCTCGTTTTCCTCTGCATGTATATTAGAGTTCTAATTACTGAGAAATCTGAAAATCTGGGAACCAGTATACTATAGCACACACAAATACAAAGGAGCAATGCATTAAAATCTTGGAACTTGTGTTAGGTATTTTCGTTTAAAAGAAGTTTGACATTTGAAAATAGGCTTATTTAACAGTAGTTAACCTGGTGGCATAGTGGTTAAGTGCTACTTCTGCTCACCAAAGGGTCAGCAGTTCAGATTGGCCAGGCACTCCTGGGAAACTCTGTGGGGTACTTCTCCTCAATCCTATAGTGTCACTATGAGTTGGAATCAACTTGCCGGCAGTGGGCTTACCCTGAGACTGACTAGCAGTTGGCGAGACACTGCATAGTATAATCTGTATAAAGTAAGAGGTTTTAGCTAAATAGAACTCTGAAGACCGCTTAAATTTGGTACATTAGAAAACACATGTGGATTTTAATGCACAGAACATATTTGTAGAATTGTTTTCTAAATTTTTTTTAGTGTCTTTTTCTTACAGGTTTCCTATGACCTTTTATCCTGAAAATATCTTTGTGTACTAGTTGTGTGTTCAGTATTGTCTTTTGAGGATATTGTTTTGAACACTGTACACGGTTGTAGCCTGTCTCACTCATGTAGTAACTTACGTCTTCTGTGATATAAGATGATCTTTGTAGGTTTTTAAAATGGCAACAGGATGTCCCATTAAGTGGTTCCTGACTTTGCTGAGCATCATAGTCCTCTGAAGAACTTGTTAAAAAGGCAGATTTCCAGCCCTGCTCCCAGAGGTTCTGATATAGTAGGTTTGCAGTGAGCTTGTGAATCTGTTTTTTAGCAAGTTCCCTAGTTGGTTTTGATGCCACATGTCAAATGGCCACTGTTTCTCCTCATCGACACATTTGGGATGGTTTATAACTTTTTTGCTGTTATAAATGCTGTAATGAATATCTTTTGTGTGAATATTTTTCTTATTTAGGATTAACTAAAGTGTTAAAGTATGCATTTTAAAAGTTACTTAATGAGTCTAGCTGCTTCCTCTAGGAAGAAGACACTAGAAAGATCTCTCGTGTCTTTGATTTGTAGTAATGAGTTGTGTCTTGGTATCCCAGAGTGGTGCCTTTACTGGGTTATCTACCTCAGGATCTGGTTGGAACATCGATCTTAACATACTTGCACCCAGAAGATCGTTCCCTGATGGTTGCCATACACCAGAAAGGTACGGACCTACTTCTTTACTGGCAGAAGACCTCTTCTCATTGTTCTGTTGAATGTCCCATTTAATTTTTCATGATACTAATCATTAGTGCTTTACCTTTAACCAGGTAAGCAGTGTATTGAAATTACCAAAGCAATTTATTTTTCTTTTTTGACGTACTAAAAAATTTACCAGAGATGTACATGTAATCAAATTTTCTGTTAAATTCTGTTTTTGTCTTGTTATTTTATATAGTCTTGAAATACGCAGGCCAGCCCCCATTTGAACATTCACCCATTAGATTTTGTACTCAAAATGGAGATTACGTCATACTGGAATCCAGTTGGTCTAGCTTTGTGAACCCCTGGAGCCGGAAGGTGTCTTTCATCATTGGTCGGCATCAAGTTCAAACGTAAGTCAGGCCATGTTCAAATCTTCAGAAGATTCGTTTTAACCAAATAGTATTTCTTGGCCTACTGGCTATCCCTTGGATCACTTAACACGTGAAATAAATAAAATGCAGTTATTTTTCAGTGCTTTTAGAAAATAGGTTGGCAGTGTATATCAGCAGTCTAAAATACAGCAAATCTTTGTAAGCAAAGACATACTTGGCAACATTATTTAATCATAACTACATATTTAAAATAGCTAAGTATATGTTCAGTAAACTGTTTTATGTGGGATTATGTAACATGGCAAAATGTTTGAAACATTTGATTAAAAAATGCATACAGAATTATTTATACCCTGTGATTACAGTTATGTTTAAAATACACACACACACACACACATGCTCACAAACGTAAAATACTAACCAGGACAGGAAACACTGAAAGGCAGTTGATCAGAATAAGAACTTTAGTTATATATAAGCTATGGGACTATGGAGGAGGGTTTTTTTTGCCTTTTTTATATATTAAAATTTAGTAAGCACATGAAACTTTATATCAAGCTTCTGCTATCAAATATCCCTTATGTGGGTATTTTATTAAAGCCTTAATTTTTAGAATTAGATTCTTTAACATTTATTTCCCGCTAACATGGCTGTTTGATTGCTGTGGGTTGTACATATAGCAGAATCGTGAGAAATGAATCTGAACAACCCAGATCACCACTCCTGTAGCCTGAAATACTTCTCTAATCAATTCAACTGCCTGAATTTTTTATCTGTTTTTAATTGATCTATGGATCTTTAGATCTGGTCCTAGGTTTCCTTTTGATGCTTTTTTAAAAAAAAAAAAAAACATGAAAATTGTACTTTTTAGTATCAGGCTGAGATTGAGAAACTAATTATATTTTATTATGCAGCATTGTTTACATAAGCATCAAACTAAGAACAGTAGTTCTACCAGTGTTGTTTTTAAAATTGTTCTGTGCCTTTGAGTCAAGTCTAACTCCTAGCAACCCCATGTGACAGTAGAATTTTTGCCTCCTAGGGGTTTTTGGGCTGTAATCTTCACAGGACCAGATGGAACAGACTGCCAGATCTTCCTCCCGCAGAGCTGCTGAGTGGGTTAGAACTGCCAGCCTTTTGGTTGGCAGCTGAGCACTTAGCCACTGTGCCACCAGCTGTACCACAAGGACTAATTTTATCACACATCTTGATTTTATAGTAGAAATAATGTATGTCTGAACACAGGTCTGAAGGTGGCCATTCTCTTTGTGCTCCAGGGTTTAGCCTTTCAGCAGAGCAAGTCTAGAGTTTAAGAAAGAAATGGGCTGTATGCCACCCTTACTGATTTGTGCTAGAAAAATAATAGTTAACAAGTATGATTACCAGTGTCTTAGTCACCTGGTACTGCTCTAACAGAAAAACCACAGTGGATGGCTTTAACAAAGAGAAATTTATTATCACACAGCCAGTAGGCAAGTCTGAGTTTAGGGTGCCGGCTCCAGGGCAGTGTGCTATCTCTCTGTCAGTTCTGGAGGAAGGCCTTTGTGTTGCATCAGTCTTTCTGTGGTCTGAGAGCATCTGGGCACAGGATCCTCAGGTCCAGAGGATGTGTCCTGCTCTCTTGTCTGCTTTCTTGGTGATATGAGGTCCCCAGCTCTCTGCTTCCTTTCCGTTCCTTTTATCTCTTGTAGGATAAAAGAATAAAAGCTGGTCTGCACTACAAGGCTTGGCTGGCACTACAAGGAAACTTCCTTTTCGTTGGAGTAGCAGGTTGACCTCAGGAGGATGTTACAGTCCCGCCTTAATCCTCTTTAACGTAATCCTGTCTATTAACCACAGGCAGAGATTAGGATTTACAACATAGGAACATCACAAAAGGGAGGGCAGTTACATGATACTGGGAATCATGGCCCAACCAAATTGCTACCCACGTTTTTGAGAGATACAGTTCAATCCATGACATCAAGTAACTTGGTCAGAAAGGACTTTTTTCCCCCAGAAGTGAAACGTATCAGGAAATAAAAAGAAAATCAGACTACTGCTAAGTGTGAACATAAGAACACCCAAGGCGGGGAAGATCATTCACATGGGATGGCATGTAGGTGTTTGTTGATTGGCCTGTGAGCCTTACCAGGGCTGGAGGTACATCCTGGACATTCAGGTCGTCCTTTCACTTCTCAGATATTACCTGACATAACACATACCCAGGATGTTTCCAGTATTTTTATGGTTACACCAACATTTACATCTCAAGACTTGAGATCGTGTGAGGAAAACAGTTGAGAGTCTAGTGGATATTGTCATGCTCATAAAATAATTGTCCATCATACTTAAAAAATTATTTGAATGCATATACTTAGCCAGATAAGTATTATGAATTGCTTACTCATTGTCCGGCATTGTATGAGAGAGACTGGGAACAAGAAAGGAAAACTAGCCTCCCGTTTACCCTCTCAGAACCCACAGTATAGTGGCAAATAAAAATTACACTGGTACATGAAGAGCTGGAGCTTTGAGTGAGGCCAACAAGGGACCATAACCATGTGATGTTTTTGCATCCTTCCCAACAGCTCTGTAGGTGGGTTAGGTACTGTCCTCTGTCATTTGAAGGATAAAACCCTAACTTGATGAAACAAGGTAGCTTGGCCAGAGGTCGTGCAGGGAGGAAGTTGGAAAGTGGAGACTGGGATCAGGCTTGCTTTCTTACTCCTTTTTCAGTTCCGTGGATACACAAAGCTGCCTTAACACTTCTAGCATGTGTGCCCCTATTTGATGATGAAGGTTCTTTCTCTTAACACTTGCAAATTCATCAGTTTGGGTTTTATGAACTGTGGCCTTTTACTCTGACTCTTAGTGACCACCTGTGTGTCAGAGTAAAACTGTTCTCACAGGATTCTCAGTGACTGATTTTTTGGAAATAGATCACCATGCCTTTCTTCTGAGGTTCCACAGGGTAAACTTGAACCTTCAGCCTTTGGTCAGCAGTCAAGGGTGTTAGCTGTTTGTACCACCTATGGACTCTCTGAATTATACAATTACTGATTGAAAATGCAACTTTAAGAATCAAACACTTTTGCTCATCTGAAGACTTTATTAATAGAATTAAAAGAACACCTGCAGAATGGGAAAAAATATTTGGCAACTCTATGTCAGACTGACGCCTGATCTCCATAATCTATAAGATACTACAAAATATCAACTAGAAGAAGACAAATCATCCAATTAAGCGATGGGCAAAGGAGATGGACAGACATTTCACTAAAAAAGAGATCCAGGCATCCAAAAAACACATGCGGACATGTTTGTGATCTTTAGTTATTAAAGAAATTCAAATCAAGGTGACAATGAGATACCATCTCACCCCAACAAGGTTGGCCATGATCCAGAAAACACAAAACAACAAATGCTGGAGAGGCTGTGGAGAAAGTGGAACCCTCCTACACTGTTGGTGGGGTTGCAAAATAGTCCAGCCTCTTTGGAAAGCAATCTGGTGCTTCCTTAAAAAAATGGATATTGATATACCATTTGACCCACCACTACTTGGAATATATCCTACAGAATCAAGGCCTTTCACACCAACGGACACATGCACCAGAATGTTTACCGCAGCACAGTCCACGATAGCAAAAAGATGGAATCAACCCAGATGCCCAACAACAGAAGAATGGATAGGTAAACTATGGTATATGTACTCAGTGGAGCACTACACAATGATAAAGAACAACGATGACTCCAGGGAACATCTCATGACCTGGTTTCAACTGGAAGACATTATGTTGAGTGAAAGCAGTCAGCGACAAAAGAACAAATATTGTATGAGACCTCTACGATAAGATCTCAAAAACAGACTTGTGTATAGAAGAAAAGACTCTTTGACAGCTGCAAGGGGGGGGAGGGAGGGGAGGGTTTAGATTAGATAGTTGCTAGGTATCTGGTTGGGTGAAATCGGTGACAGCACACATTAGAAACAAGAACAATATTAAGTGGACTTAAACATAACATGAGTACTCCTTCCATCTTAACCCAATATTGCAAGGCTAGAGTAGCTGGGGCGGGGGGCAGGGGACCATGCTCTTAGGTGAAATCAAGGCCAATTGGCACAACTAGCATTTTGCTAAGAGGGCTCTCTGCACCCCACGTTGGTGAGTGGCGTCTGGGGTCTTAAAAGCTGTCAAACTGCCATCCGAGGGCACAGCAAATGGTCCCAACTCAGCAGGAACAGATGCTCACCGAGGACCAAAATGACATGGGGGAAAGACAACCCAGAAGACAAAGAGACCCACATCAGTGGGTGCCTACATTGACTTGGGACTGGAAGAACCGAATGGTGCCCGGCCACCACCAGTGATAGCCACGATGGAGCTCACTAAGTTGAGTATCACTGGCAACACAAGAATAAAAAGGGGTGCACCCTGAGATCCCCACTAAAAGACCTCAGTTGATGGTCCAGTGGTTTGGGGGTTACCCTGGGAGCATGGCCCCTCGCCCTGATGCTGCCCTTGCCCATAAATCATAATGAAGGTCCACGCTTCGGACAGGAATGTATTGGACTTGGCGATGCAGAGTGACCTTATTTTGGATGCACTTTATGGTTCTATACATCTATAGGATGTCATCCTGCTGACCTCTGGCTGGAGGAAGGAGAGTGGGTGAAGTGGAGGGAAAAAAGAGACTGTTGGGAGAATGAGACATGTATGGAGCAGAGAGGAATAGTGTGCTGTCACCCGACAGGGAGAGCAGTGGAAGCTGCATGTAGGTGGGTATGTAAATTTACGCAGGAATGTACATTTTCATTCAGTTATATTAAATAAAAAATTTAAAAAAAAAAGAAACTAAAAAAAAAAATGCAACTTAATTTTGTAGGTTTCACAGTGAGGAATATGTAAATCTTCCCATACAGAAGCAATCCATTCTTCTTCCGTTTCAGAATTTTGCTCAAAGGACAAAATCCAAACACCTCTGAAAGATAAATCAGATTCATAGTGGGCAGAATATATTTAGTCTTAACCAGGGTGCTTTTATTTCCGGTTTTGTCGTTTGTACACCCTCTTCTAACGAATATTTAGTAGATTCCTGCTGTGTGCCAGGGAGCGTTCTAGGAGCTGGAGAATCAGGAGGAAACAGAATAGACAACGGCTTGTTACTAGAACCTACTTTGTTGAGGTGCTGAGGCAGGAAAGCCTGATGGTATGAGATATGTGGGCTCTGAACCTGGATGTCTGGGTCCCTTCTTGACTAGTTGCTAGCCCTGTACTAGCTACATGGTGCTGAGCAAGTTTTTAACACAGCTATGAGAGATAATATTTAGCATTCAAAACGGATGGCACATTGCAAGGGTTTATAAAATACTAGTTATTATTGTATATTGTAAAGCAAACTAGTACAGTTTTTATAATAGAGATAGTCCTAAGTAAATATTAGTTTCTTTTGTGGGCCTGTATGCCATTCCCTTTAATCAGGTAAAACCAGCTGTTTTCAAGTCACTTATGACTGGTGGTGACCCGGTGTGTGTTGTAGTAGAAGTGTACTCCATAAGGTTTTCAGTGGCTGATTTTTTAGAAGTAGATATTCAGGCCTTTCTTGTGAGGAGCCTCTGACTGGATTTGAACCTCAAACTTTTTAGTTAGCAGCCAAGCACATTAAACTTTTTACTGTGCAGGGACTAGTAGATTTTAAATGTTGTAGAACTTGAATATAAAGAAGACTGAAGCTACTGTGACGGTCAGATTTTCACCACTGACACAGATTGTTGCAAAATCATCTTTGTTAGCTTGCTTAAATCACTATATTCATTAAACATTGTGTTGTTTGGTAAACTTAAATCCAAAAAACCCCAAATCCACTGCCATTGAGTCAGGTCTGACTCATAACAACCCTAGCGGTCAGAGTAGAACTTCCCCATAGAGTTTCCAGGGAGCATTGGTGGATTTGAACTGGTGACCTTTTGGTTAGCAGATGTAGCACTTAACTGCTATGCCACCTGGTTTCTTTGGTAAACTTGTGATCTTCCTACAGTAGGTTTTGGTTGATGTTAAGTTTTGAAATAGTAGTGATTGAAGATATTTTAGCAAGTTATTACTGATTTTTTGTATATAAACAGTGCTGAAGCAGTTGTAGAAAGACTGTTGTTACTGTCATGTGCCATCATGTCAGTTCTGACTCATAATGACTCTGTATAAGAGCAGAACTCTCCCATGGGGTTCCCTAGGCTGTAATCTGTTTAGGAGCAGATTGCCACTCTCACCTTCCACAGAGCCACTGGTGGGTAGCTTTTCAGTTAGTCATCTTTCAGCTAGCGACCAAGTGCTTAGCCAGTGCACCCCTCAGGACTCCTTGGAAAGAATACAGCTCTAGAGAAACTAAACCAAAACACATTGCGATCAAGTTACTTCAGAGTTATAGCCACCCTGTAAGGCAGAGTAGAACTTCCCCATAGTGTTTCCAAAGCTGTAATCTTTTTTGTTTTTTATTGTGATTAAGTGAAAGTATACAATCTAAGTCAAATTTGCATGCTCACCTATCTGCAGCTCCTTCTGCTCACCTTCCCTGGTGACAGCACACTCTTCCTTTTCTTTCTGTACTTGTCATATCCTCTTAACCATCTCTTGTCCCCTCCTCTTCACCCTCTTTTCTCCTCTCTAGTAAGAGGCCAGTAGGACAGCATCCTATAGATGTATAGAACCATAAAGTGGACACACCATATTGTCCGTTTGTGTTCCCACCTCCAATCCATTCCTGTCTGAGGAGTTGAGCTCAGTAACAATTTATGATTAGAGGCAGCAGTAGGTCTAGGGGCCAGGTTCCCAGAACTTTCAAGCCTTCAGACCATCATTTGCGGTCTTTTACTGGAGTTCTTGAGGTACACCCTTCTTTTTCTCCCAATGCCACTGGGAAACGACATTGTGTGCCCCATAATGGCTGTCATTGGTGGTGGCCAGACACCATCTAGTTCTTCTGGTCACATGTTGATACAGTCACCCGTGCATGTGAGTCCTTCTGTCTTACAGGCTCTTTTTCCCCCATATCTTTGTTGTCCTTGGTGATCACCTGATCCGGCTGAGTTGGGACCATTTGGTGTACTCAGATTGCAGCTTGCTAGCTTTTAAGACCCTGGATGCAACTCACCAATGTGATGTGCAGAAGACTTGTCATAGCACTAGGCTAGTTATGCCATTTGGCCTCAATGTCCCCTGAAAGCATGGTCCGTGGACCCTTGCCTCTGCTACTCTATCCTTGCAATGTTGGACTAAGATTAGAAGAATTTTCAGTTTATGTTGAGTTCTAGTTACAGTGATCATCTTTTTCATGTGTGCTGTCACTGCTTTCACCCAACCAAATTTCTGTCAACTGTCTAATCTGTAACCAACTCTTTTCTTCCCTTGTAGCCATCAGAGAGTCTTCTTTTGTATATGAGTCTGTTTTTAAGTCCTTATAGTAGGAGTGTCATACAGCATGTCTTCCAGTTGAAACCAGGTTATGATACTTGCTTAAATCATCATTGTTCTTCATCAAAACATGGCATTCCATTGAGTATATGTGCCGTAGTTTGTTTACCCATTCATGTGTTGTTGGACACCTGGGTTAATTCCGTCTTTTTGCAGTTATGGACTGTGCTGCAATAAACATTCATGTGCACATCTCTATTCATGTGACTGCCCTTAATTCTGAAGGATATGTTCCAAGCAGTGTGATTACTGGGTCAAATCGTGTATCTATTTCCAGCTTTTCAAGGAAGCACCAGATTGCTTTTTGAAGAGGTTGTACTATTTTGCAATCCCACTAGCTGTGTAGGAGAGTTGGCAGTTTCTCCACAGCCTCTCTAACATTTGTTTTTTTTGTGTTTTTTGGATCATGGCCAACCTTTTTGGGGTGAGATGGTATCTCATCATTGTTTTGATTTGGATTTCTTTAATAGCTAATGATCGTGAACATTTCCTCCTGTGTCTTTTGGATGCCTGTATGTCCTCTTTAGTGACGTGTCTGGCCATCTCCTCTTCCCAGTGCTTAATTGGGTCATTTACCTTTTTCTTGTTGATATTTTGCAGTACCTTGTAAACTGTGGAGAGCAGACGTAGATCTGACATATAGTTGCCAGGTATTTTTTTCCCATTCTGTGGGTAGTATTTTAAGTCTTTTCATAAAATCTTTGGATGAGCAAAGTGATTCTTACTAGTTCTCGTTTATCTATTTTCTCTTCTGTTGATTGGGCTTTGTCGGATTTTGAAGTCTATCTAGGTTATGGATCAAAACTTCCATTGTTGACCCTATTTTTTCTTGCATGATTTTTATTGTTGTAGGTTTGATACGTAGGTCTTTTATCTAGTATAAGCTTGTTTTTGTGTAAGGTGTGAGACATGGGTCTTGTTTCAATTTTTGGCAGATGGATACCCAATTTTACACCATTTGTTAAGGAGACTGTTTTTACCCAGTGTACAGTCTTAGGGCCTTTGTCAAATATCAGGTGTTCATAGGAGAATGGTGGGGTCTCTAGGGTCTGAACTCTGTTACATTGATGTACATGTCTCTTTTGTACCAGTACCAGGCTGTTTTGACTACTGTGGCAGTGTAATAGGTTCTAAAGTCAGGTACTGAGAGGCCTCCCAGTGTGTTCTTCTTCTTCAGTAGTGTTTTGCCTATCTAGGGTTTCTTCCCTGTCCAAACAAAGCTGGTGATTTGTTTCTCTGTCTCATAAGAAAATGTCACTGGAATTTGTATTGGGATTGCATTGTGTATGTAGATCACTTTGGGTAAAATAGCCATTTTCACAATGTTACATCTTCCTATCCATAAGCAGGGTAGATTTCTCTATTTATGTAAGTCTCTCTTAGTTTCTAGCAGTAAGGTCTTGTAGTTCTCTCTGTGTAGGTCTCGTATCTCTCAAGTTAGATTTATTCCTGGTATTTTATCTTGAGGGCTATAGTAAATGATGATAATTTGGTGATTTCTTTAATCATCTCTTTATTGGTATAAAGGAATCTTACTCATTATGTTTATTTTATATCCTGAGGATTTGTTGAACTCTTCTGTTAGTTCAAGTAGTTTACTTACGGATTCTTTAGGATTCTCTGCATATAGAATCATATCATCTGTAGATAGGGAGATTTTTACTTCTTCTTTGCTAGGGCAGATGCCCTTTATTTCTTTGTCTTGTCTGACTTTTCTGGCCAGAATTTCTAGTGCAGTGTTGAATAGAAGTGGTGTGAGTCTAGTTCCCATCCTCAAGGGGGATTTTTTCAGTCTCTCTCTATTCAGGATGATGTAGGTGGTTGGCTTTCCATAGATGGCCCTTACTGCATTGACGAATTTGCCTTCTAGTCCTATCTTGCTAAGAGTTTTTAGCATGATTGGGAGTTGGACTTTATCAAATGCTTTTTCTGCATCCGTTGTCAAAATCAGGTGATTCTTTTGTGTTATTCAGGTGGTTTTGAACTCGTGTTGAACTAGCCTTGCATCCCTGGCATGAATCCAGCTTGGTCATGGTGAAGTATTTTTTTGATGTTTTTGAATTCTATTGGCAAGGATTTTGTTGAAGATTTTTGTATCTAGGTTCATGAGTGATACTGGTCTGTAATTTTCCTTTTTTGTGGGATCTTTCCCTGGCTTTGGTATGCAGTTATGCTGGCTTCCTAGAATGACTTTGGGAATATTCCATCCCATTTATGCTGTGAAATAGTCTCAGTAGTATTGGAGTTAGCTCTTCTCTAAAAGCTTGGTAGAATTTTGTGTTGAAGCCATCTGGGCCAGGGCTTTTTTTTGGTTGGTAGTTTTTGGATGAATTTTTCAATCTTTTCCTTTGTGATGGATTTAATAAATTTTTCTATTACTCCTTGTGTCAATTTTGGTAGGTAATATGAATCTAGGAATTTGTTCATTTCCTCTAGGTTTTCAAATCTGTTAGACTGCAGTCTTTTATTGTAGTCTGTTAATGATATTTTTGATTACTGTTGGATCCATTGTGACTTCTCCTCATTTCTTATTTGGGTTATTTGTTTCTTCTCCTGTTTTTCTTTAGTAAGTTTAGCCAATGATTTGTCAATTTTGTTGATCTTTTGAAAAAACTGGCTTTTGGTTTTATCAACTTTTTCAATTGTTTTTCTGTTCTCTAATTATTTTAGTTCTGCTCTAATCTGTATTGCCTGTTTCCTTCTGGTGCCTGAGGGGTTCCTCTGTTGCTGTCTTTCTGCTCGTCCAAGATGTAGGGTTAATTCTTTGGTTTGGGTCCTTTCTTCTGGATGTGTGCATTTCCAGAGATAAATTGACCTCTGAACACTGCTTTGGCTGTATCCCATAGGTTCTGGTAGGATGTGTTTTCATACTTATTTGAATCCATAAATTCCTTTATTTCATTCTTGATCTGTTCTGTAACTCATGGCTTTTTGAGCAAAGTGATGTTCAGTTTCCATGAGTTCCAGTTTCTGTCAGTGTTTTTTCTGTTATTGATTTTGACTTTTATGGTTTTATGGTCTGAGAAGATGCTTTGCAATAATTCAGTGGTTTGGATTTTGTTGAGATTTGCTTTATGTTTTAACACATAGTCTATTGGAGAAGAAGGTGTACTTATCGATTGATGGATAAAAAGTTTTGTATATGTCAATGAAGTCTAACTGGTTAATTATTGCAATAAGATCTTCCATGTCTTTCCTGAGCTTTTTTCTAGCTGTCCTGTCCATTACTGAGAGTGAAGTGTTGAAATCTCTAACTGTGATTGTGGAGTGATGTATCTAATTTTTCAATGTAGTCAGTGTTTGTTTGATGTATTTAGATGCTCTGATATTGGGTGCATAAATATTTAATATTGTTAAGTCCTGTTTGTGTGTTGAACCTTTCAGCAATAAGTAGTGGCCGTTGTTGTCCATGACAGTGGATTTTACATTAAAATCTATTTCATCTGAGATTAGTATTGCCACACCTGCTTTTCTTTGTACATTGTTAGGGTGGTATAGATTATTCCATGCTTTAACTTTCAGTTTGTTTGTATCTGTAAGTCTTAAGGTGTGTTTCTTGTAAGTAACTTACAGACGGGTCATGTCTTTTGATCCAAGATGTCACTTGTCTCTTTACTGGAGCATTCAGACTGTTTACGTTCAGTGTAATCATTGATAGGTATGTGTTTAGTGCTGCTGTCTTGATGTATTTATTTTTGTGTTGGTGTTTTCTTTGTTGCTGTTAATATTCTGATGTGGATCATTCTTTATATGTTGACTTTTCATCTTTTTCAGTGTTGGTTTTGTGTTTGTTGAGACTCCTGTATTACACTTCTTATTTTGATGTGTTGCCTTGTTACTATGCTTTGTGGCTACCCTTATGGTCCCCCTTAATATTACTGAGAGTGAAGTGTTGAAGTCTCTAACTGTGATTAATCTCAGATTTAACTTCCGTGTATCTTGTTAACTTTGTCTCCATCTGAAAGGCCTATAACCACTGTAGTATATCCCTCTTTTTAATGTGATGGTATTTTAGTTTTCATGATATCATCACTGGTCCCCTTCTTATAATATGACTGAATTGTATGTCTTCCCTAACCGAGTAGGTTTCTCATGCCTCCTTAAATATGTGCTTAATGATTTTGGTTTTCTAAGCAAAGAGTGTCTTTCAGCATTTCTTGTAGTTTGGGTTTGGTTTTTACAAAGTCTCTAAGCTTCTTTTTATCTGCAAATGTCTCAATTTCATCTTCACATTTGAAAGACAGTTTTGCAGGATAGATAATTCTTGGCTGAAAGTTCTCTCCTTCAGGACTTTGAATGTGTC
Source organism: Heterohyrax brucei (assembly GCA_028571685.1). Taxonomy (NCBI): domain Eukaryota; kingdom Metazoa; phylum Chordata; class Mammalia; order Hyracoidea; family Procaviidae; genus Heterohyrax; species Heterohyrax brucei. The sequence continues at coordinate 36,917,242 of CM053140.1, forward strand.
ATCTCACTGTCTCCATGCCAACATCGTTTTTGCTGATAAGTCAGATGAAAGCCTACAAGGCTTCCCTCTGAATGTTAGCTTTGGTTTGAGTCTTGCTGCCTTTAAGAGTTTCTGCTTATGTTTCATTTTATTAAGCTTGATTATAATATGTCTTGGTGTCTTTCTTTTGGGGTCTGGTTTTTGTAGGGTTTGATACACATGTTGGATATCTGTGTTCTTTCATAATTTCAAGGAAGTTTTCTGTCAGCAACTCAACAGCAATACTCTCTCTGTTTTCAACTATCCCTTCCTGTTCAGGAACTCCAGTTAATTGTAGATTATTCCTTTTGATAGAGTCCCACATGTTATGTAATGCTTCTTCTTTTTTCTTATTTATTTTCTCTGGTTTCTCCTCGTAAATGCTGGTGTCAGTAGCTCTGCTTCAAGCTCCCTAAGTCTGATTTTCAATTCATCATTTCTGCTCTTTTGGTTTTGAATTGAATTGTCTAATTCTGTAATTTTGTAATTGATCTGTCAGATTTCAGTATGTTGATGTTCCATCAGTTCAAATAGCTTGCGTAATTTTTCATTTTGCTCTGCTGCATTTTGTTTAATCTCTAGGAAGGCTCTCTATATAATTCTTCTGTGCTTGTCCTCTAACAGTTTCAGAAAGGCTTCTTCATCTTTGAAATTTTTTGATTCTTTATTTTGGGACTTTTCTGAAAACCACAGTTGGATGTTTCTTTAAATGCCTGGAAATGGTTTGTTTCTTATGGGAAATATAGAGGTTGTTTAATTTCTCTGGTGTTGGCTTAACAGGATCTGAGGTCTAGTTCTGAGAAAGGAGTTGGTCACCAACTACCTCTTTGTACTCTAGTGACTGACCCAAGTGGACTCTCTTGGGTGGCAGGTTCCACCTCCTGGCTGGGAAGATACCATCTTATGTGTGGAGTCACTGGGGGCTGTCAGCTGACCTTGTGATGTGGGTCAGTAAAGGCTGGAAGAGATGCAGTCAGGCTGCACAGCAGTTATTTCTCCAGGCAGTCTTGTTTTTAAAAGCTAAAAGCTACCTGACAGCTTCTAGGATCAGTCAGGCCGTCAGTTGTGGCAGGCCCCTGCTTCTACTTGACATTGGAGGCAGCTCTTTGGCCATCCCCAGATGCTGTGATGTATTTCGGAGTATGGACAGGCTGCTGCGCCGTTGTCATCACCTGCTGGGATCTACCTGTAAGGCAGCACTGTGCTAAACATAGCCTTTCTGCTGGAAAAGTACCCCCAGACTGGCTCTGCCTCCCGTTCTGGGAGTTAGACCCTCCTGAAGCCTCCAGGAGGGCAACTCTGCCTCCAAGCCAAACAAGATAGCATCCCGGTCAAGCTACACTTCGCACAATGAAAGAGCTGAATTTATGGCAGAGCTCCAAAAAAGGAGGGTGGAGGGGTTGTGGTGCCCCCAGTGCTCCTCTGGGCTCTCAAAGTGTAGTTATTCCACACACTGTCTCTCCCCTGCAGCACGTGCTGTTAACATCAAAACTGCAGTTCAGCGTAGCTTCTGGCCCATGCCCATCCCCCCGCCTACTAGCCAACAAAAAGGAAAAAACATTAAAAACAGCCCAATACCTTTGGTCCACACAAGAGAGCAGAATTCGGTGATACAGAGGAAGTTTCGTGCTTAGTGGTATGTAGTTCAAACTGACAGCCCCATACCACATAGTAGGGCTCACTGCATGTCCAGAAAGCTCTCTTTAATTATCAATCCAGGCCTTAGTTTTCAGAGGGAGGTAAGGAGATGTATGTCTATTCTGCCATCTTACCTCTGCACTCCTCCCAGGCTAATGTTTCAGGAAGCATACCACTATATTTCCTCCCACAGAGTGGCTGGTGGATTCAAATCACCAGCCTTTTGGTTAGCAGCCAGATGCTTAAGCACTGTGCTACTAAAAAAAACCGTGAATGTCTCATTTGTTTCTTAATATTTTGTTTTACCTCCATGAATAGACTTTTAAAGTTTCCAGTAGCAGTATTTGACGTGTTGCCTTGTAAGAGCATAAATTTATTCTTTAGATATGTTATTAAGAGTCACTTTAGATATTGTGTGAATGAATTTCAAATTGCTTGACTGAGTTGTCCACTTGGCATTTTGTAGGAGTCCACTAAATGAGGATGTTTTTGCTACAAGAATAAAAAAGGCTAACAGTAATGATAAAAAGATCACAGAATTACAAGAACAAATTCACAAACTTCTGTTGCAGGTAAGGTGAGAGATTTTAAAAAACTAACACAACAACCTCTTAACTGTGTTTCATAGTAACATCCAGTCTTAGTAAAGTCACTTGTACAAAAATGAACTGCGATAGAGGGAAATCCTTACGCTCTCCATTCCAGAAAATTTTTTGTTTTTTAAAAATTGTAGCAAAGATACATGTAATAAAGCATATCCTTCTTTGTTTTTAAATAAAATTTTGTTTTGAAACTTCTGGTCCTTTTTTCTGTGTTAAATACACAACTTTTTTTGTAATAACTCATTTTAAGACAGCAAGCAGTCATAGCATTGAGGAGAGGGGTAAGTGGTCTCTAAGCAAGCAGGAGCACTACTAGTGTTATAAGCCTCTGGGTTGTGATTTCTGTGTATTCTAAATTTCAGTTTTAAAATAAAGATGGAATGAGAATGGCAGGTCTCATTGTCTCTATTGTAAGATTAAAATAGGAATAATGATCTGCTGAAAGAAGTGACAAAGATGGTTTCCGTTAGAGATTCACTAACTTTGTGAGGTATTAGACAAAATCTTGTGGTGTTCAAATGAATAACTGTTAGCCCAGTGGTTTTCAAGGTGTCTTTCATAGATCTCAAGGGTTTGTGAAGTTTCTGTGACACTCCTAAAAAACCTGTAGTCTCTATTTAATTTTTTCAGGTATCTCATACTTCTCTGAAAACAAACTCAAGTTTTAAGTGGCACTCATAGGGAAAATTTATTAAATTTATTATACTATAGATTTTTAAAAATCTGATATTCTGGAAATGTCCAGCTAGACGAGAAAACCAGACTTCTTTGCCCCTGAGAGTTACTGAAATGACAGGGGACTATCTTTCCTGGCAGCCCTGGGGCCAGAAGCATTCACCTTCTCACATCTAAATTAGGAGCTTAGAATTTAAGTCTTAATTTTCTGATTGTTTTAGATAAGCTTTGAGGGACAAAATGCTGTATCCCTCCTGCTCGCCACACAAGCAGCAATTCCAAAATCAGTCCTCTTGTTGTTTTAGCCAGTTCATGCAGGTGATTCCAGTGGCTACGGAAGCCTTGGAAGCAGTGGCTCCCAGGAGCATTACGTCAGCATCACATCTTCTAGTGAGTCCAGTGGGCACTGTGTGGAGAAAACACAAAAGGAGCCAGTAAGTCAGCCAGCTTTGTCTTTTTGTGCAGGCATCATTGTCTTGGTCTTGTTGTTTATACAGAGATAGTTCTGCCCTTCGGCACATGGTATGTTTGACCTGAAGACCTTATCTGATGATGATGTGTGCTGTTGAGTGATTTCTGACTCATAGTGACCGCCACATGTTTTCTCCTGTGGAGCCACTGGTGGATGCCAGCCATCAACCTCTTAGTTAACAGCCAAGCCCTTAGAACGATTGTAACACCAAGGCTCCTTTATCTGATAATAGACACTTCAATTGGTCTCACTTCAGGAAAATTTCTGTAAAAAGAAAGCACCTCTGTAAAGTAATATGTGAGTTATAATGGTGTATTTCTAAAAACAAATAAGTATCTTATGACCAAAGTTACGTGAAATTTTGATTTTATCTATGTACCATGGCACAGTGGGAAATGGACTTTTAGTTATGATATTTTTACAGAAGTAGGAGCTAAGTGTCTTTCATTCATATAGCTTTTATGTGCATTTTTGTGATTTTTGAAGCCTGTTTTACCATTCTTTTCTCTTGAGATGACTTTGCAGCAGGTCTGTGCCAGTGTGAACAAGATAAAGAATCAGGGGCAGCAGCTCTACATTGAGTCCATGATGAAATCTCCAAACATGCCAGCAATGAGAGCGTGCACAGAACCAGTGGGCGGTAAGAAGGGTAGCCCTGGGGTGGTCCTTCCAGGCTGTGTTACCTGCATACACATGAAATGTGGAGGCCAGAGCCTAAGGCTGTGACCTCTGGTACTTCCTTTCATATTTCCTTATTTGCCTGCACAATAGTAGTAGTCAAAGTAAAAACATTGACAGTGACTACTAGTCTGGAAGCTATAGATAGTATTAGAATACAGTTCTCGTACACTTTTACTAAAGAATTAACTTTTCCAACAATACCAGCATGTTCATAGATAAGTTTCCCTTATATGAGATATTTGAGGAGCCCAGGTTGGTGGAGCCCTGGGAACACAGTCATTGGGAGCTTGGCTGCTAACAAAAAGGTTGACAGTTCCAGTCTGCCAGCTATTCTTTGGAAACTCTGTGGGGCAGTTATAGTCCATCCTGTAGGGTCACTGTGAATTGAAATTGACTCAGCGGCAGTGGGTTTGGTTTGGTTTTTTGGTGGTATAAAAGGTGATTAAACACTCAGCTGCTAACCATAAGGTTGATGGTTTGAATCCACTCAGTGTCTCCTTGGGAGAAAGAGCTAGTGATTTGCCCTGGTAAAGATTACTGCCAAAGAAACCCTGTAGGAAGTTGTACTCTGTCACATAGGGTCTCTGTGAATGGAAAATCGACTGATGGCACCTGAGAACAGCAACATAACACAAGCTATTTATAATCTAGAGAGTTAGTTTTTAGAGTGTGTTTCAGATGATGAAGAGTTTTAAAATTATATTTCCTTCCTGTTATTTCAGACAAATTGCAGCTATGACTTAAGTTGGAAGAAAAACTTTGGCCCTTTTCTTGATACTGTTTACTTTTATCAAATATGAGTTAAGAAGCATTCCAAAACAGCTGGAGTACATAATTGGCATTATTTTGAAAAGTTAAAAATATTTGCATCATACAGCAGAAGAAAGTTGTGTAGTATGTAAAGATGTTTTCATTTAGTTCACTTTCCCTTCATTTTTCCCCTTTAAGGTGGGTATAATAGGAGTCATGGATTTTGGCCACAAAGGCCAAAATGGGAACAATTAGAGCAATAGAGTAAGTAACAACGGTAGTAATAATAGTCCAAGAGAGAAAATAATATCCATGAATCCACAATGACAGATTAATGATGAAATGAGTAAATAAAAAGGGAAGGAAACACTACCTTACAGTAGATATTTGATTAATGTAGAAGGAATGAAGAAAATGGAAAACCACCATTGGAATTGCACCATAACTGTTGTAGGCAAGTTCTTCCAGTAACTGCTAAGACTAGTAGGTGAAAGCTTAAGAGAAACAGTATATTTGCATTATCTTGCAGTATTCCTCCAAAACATTTGTTATTTGCATTATTTATTGCATCGTAAAACAGTACAGTAATATAATAAAGCAGTAATAAAACATCCCAGCATCGTGTGCCCTTGTCGAGATACACAGAGAAGGGTGCTGCACCCTGATGGTATTCTCCCAAATGGATAACCTTAAATTTTCAGATGTTATCATGGGAAAGCATCAGAGAAGCTTAAATTAAGGGGCATCTGCGGAGTTCCTGACACTTACTGTTCAAAGTGTCAAGATGATGCAAGACCACAACAGACTGAGGAACTGCTGTAGATAGAGGAGACTCAGGAGACGTTACAGCTGCGCAGTGTGGGATCCTGGATTGGATCTTAGGACAGAAAAAGGACGCAAGTGGGAAAATTGGTGAAACCCAAATAAAGGCAGAAGTTCAGTTAATAGCATTTTACCATTGTTAATTTCTTACTTTTGTTCATTGTACTTGGTTATATAAGAGATTAACATGAGGATAAACTTGAGTGAAGGGTATGTGGGAACCTTTGTTATTTTTACGACTCTTCTGTAAAGTGTTCAAAATTCAAAGTTTAAAGAAAGTTACTATGAGTCAAAGTTAATACAGAGAACTCTCTCCAAACCGTCTCAGTGACTTTTATTAATAATCAGACCAGCTGCTAACATTTCTTGCCCGACATCTCAACAATATGTGACTCCTTCCTTGAAATAGTTTCCACTTTTGACTTCCGTGTAGTATATTTGCCAGTATTGTATTTTCTGGCTGTTCTTTTTCGGTCTCCTTTATTGGCACCATTCTCCTGTACAGGAAGTTTAAGTTCTTCAGTGCTCAAGTCTGAAGGCCCTTTTTCTTCTTTCACATTAAGCTTTTAACTGTTACGTGACCTAGAGGCACCTCTCAAGAAAGTCGTGGATGTGTGCTTCTGAAAAGTCACAGCCTTGAAAATCCCATGGGGCACAGTTCTACTCTGACACACATTAGGTCACCATGAGTCAAAATCAATTCCACAGCAAGTGATTTTTTTGGTATTGGTATATTTGCAGAGTCAGATATGACAGCCACTACTGATGATGTATCTCCAAATAAACCAGCCTCTGAAAAGCGTATCAAATATAATTCCACTCTGACACACCGGGGTTGCCATAAGTTGGAAACTGCAATGGCCACTTTTTTTTTAAAAACCACATTTGGCAATTTAAGTTTACATTAATTGCAAAAAGATAAAATTAAAAACTCCATTCCTTTCTTGCTGTAGCCACATTTCAAGTGTTTAATAGCTACATATGTCTGTCGTTGACTGCATCAGGCAGTACAGATACAGGACATTTCTGTCATCACAGCAAGTTCTGTTGGACACAGGTTTAACACAGGCAGTGAAATGTGCTTGACACTGCAGCACATGGGAAACACAGTGTCTGGCCACTGTGCTCCCAGTGATGCTAGGATTGATAGTTGGGTGTAGAGAATGGCAGCCTACTCCCTTTGTTGGAAAGTTCCCAGCCAGCCTTTCACCTCATCACTTAACTTGTTGGTAATCTAACTGAAACATTTATTTCACTGCTAATTTTTTAAAATACAGGTGTCATTTTTCATATTATCATTCTGGGTGTAACATGCTCTGCATGTCGTTTTTTCACATTGTGTGTTTTCTCCGTCAGTGCATTTGGATTCGCACTCACTTTTTTAATAGTTACATAACATTCAGTTGAATGTTTGCATCATAAAGTACTGTGATTTAATTTGGCTGAGTAAATACATGTCAACTGTAAGGGTAAATATTTCGGTTGCCTGTGATTTTGTTTTCTCTCAGATGAGCAGAAGGCCTTTTCGTCCTTCCAGACACTGAAAAATCCTAGCAGGCGTGCTGAGTCTTGTAAGGATATGAGAAAAGGACAGCACAGCCCCTCCTATCAGCAGATCCACTGTATTGATAGTGTTATCAGGTATGAGACACATTTCCATAAAAGGTTTTCCAAAAGCATGAATTATTGCTTACTGCGGAGTTCTCATATAATGTTTAATGGCTGTTCTCTGTTGAATTTTCACTATAGACCAATAGCTAATTATGGAGTTCCTACTAAATACACAGTATAATATACTGAACATCATAGAGAATGAAAAAATTAGATGATGCATCCTTTTTTTGAAGGAGCTTATAGTAGGAAGACGTGACTTAAACACCATTTCAAGATCGCAGGTACAGCTATGTCATTATCTAGTGATTCAAGCTGCAGTGGGCAGGGAAAACTTCAATAAAGAGAAGACACGAAGTATCCCAAACAGAAGTGACAAAGAGGCAGGAAGTGGCACAGTCAGAAGACAGGTAAGAATATGTAGCCCGGTCATGTTGCTGCAGATATCTGAAGAGCTGCAACATTCCACCTTTGAAAAGAAAGTGCATATCCTGTACGAATACAAATTCTTCATCTTCAGAAGACGACAAACAAGTCTACAAGGCACATGGTGTCCATACACTGCGAGGTAACAGGAATGCCCTTCAAAGCTAGAGAAAAAGGATGTTTACAAACCTGGCTTGTCCTTTGTTTATGTATCTCTTTACTTTCCTGCCTTTAAATACTATGTTGAAATTACAAACAAAAGAGTATTGCTGGTACAGTGCTTGGCTGCTGATTGAAAGGTTGGTGGTTCTAGCCCCTCAGCAGCTCTATGGGAGAAAGAACTGGCCATCTGTTTCTGTAACAGTTAACCCAGCGGCCATCAGTCAAGTAGATTCCAACTCGTAGTGACACTGTACAGCCTAGAAAACTCTATGGGGCAGTTTTTCTCTGTCACGTGGGATGACTATGAGTTGAAATTGATTTGACAGCACCTAACAGTGACAGTCACAAATAATCTTAGTTTTATATTACGTCTTTACGGCATGTGGGTTTTGATTTGTCACCTGTAAACTTCTGGTTGATTTTTCTTTTCACTGTTAGTTTCTCTTATGTCCTCAGCTGTTTCTCAGATCCCAGTCATAGCTAAATCAGAAATGACGACAGCTGGACAGCCTGCAGATGTTGAGGAAGAGGGTCCGCAGACCCTGTCCACGAAGGCCATGAACTTGGTGTCCGGCATGAGCCATTGCAGTTACAGCAGCACCATGGTTCACGTCCCACTGGCAGAGCCAGGTACCGCGGCATCCTCCGCTTCCAGAGTGTATTTAACTTTAAATAGTTATCTTCAGAAAATGAACGTTGCTAATACTATTTACTTAGTTGTACCTGCTAAATTTTAAATACTTTTTCGTTTCTAATAGTTGAAGTGTTTTTGGAGATCTGTTTACCTCGGTTACATATTTTGAATCTGTTTCACAGTTACGTTATTTGTCAGTCAGTGGACGCATATAAGGCACTTAAAAGGGTGTTTGATATGTAGTAAGAATTAGTGTTAGCTATTATTAATGCAGGTTTTATTGTGTTGAAAATATACATTTAAAAAAACATTTGCCATATTCAACAATTTCTATGTTTTACAATTCAGTGAAAGAGCCCTGGTGGCCCTGGTTAAGCATTCAGCTGCTAATTGAAAAGTTGGTGACTGTAACCTACCCAGCAGCACCATGGAAGAAAAATCTGAGCATCTGCTCCCATAGAGATTACATTCTAAAAAATTCTATGCAGCAATCCTACTCTGTCACATAGGGTCGTTATGTCAAAATGGACTTGACAACACTTACCAACAAGAACACAGTTCAGTGACATTGATTGTGTTCAAGTAGTACAGCTGTTATCACCAGTCTTTCCCAAATTATCCCACTACCATTAACATAAACTCAGTACACCTTAAACAAAGTCTCCCTTTCCCTCCCCTTCCCATTTGGTAACCGGTGAAAATCTTTCATTTCTTTGTATTTGCTTATTTCATGTTAGGGCATTCTTAGGTGCTGTCAAGTCAGTTCTAACTCAGAGACCCTGTGTATAACAAACTAAAACACTTCCCCATCTCGGGCCATCTTCAGAATTGTTGCTACATTTGAGCCTGTTCTTGTAGCCATTGGGTCAGTCCATCTCCCTGAAGATCTTCCTCTCTTTCACTGAGCTTGTACCAGCCATGGTGTCCTTCTCTAGGGACTAGTCACTGCTGATATGTGGCGAAAGCATGTGAAACTTTGTCTCACCATCCTTGCCTCTAAGGAGCATTCTGGCTCTGCTTCTTCCAAGACAGATTTGTTTGTGGTTCTGACACCATAATCCAAATGCATCAATTCTTCTTCAGTCTTCTTTCTTCCCTGTCCAGCTTTCACACGCACATGAGGTGATCGAAACTGCCATCGCTTGGGTCAGGTGCACCTTAGTACTGAAAGTGCCACCTTTGCTTTTTAATACTTTAAAGAGGTTTTATGCAGGAGATTTACCATGGCAGTACGTCATCTGAATTTGACTGCTGCTTCCATGGTCATTGACTGCAAATCCCAGTAAAATGAAGTCCTTGATAATGTAACTGTGTTTATCATGATTTTGCTTATCATGGTTTTGCTTACTGGTCCAGTTGTGAAATTTTTTGCTTTCTTTATGTTGAGCTGTAATCCATACTGAAGTCTGTCATTTTTGATCTTCATTAATATGTGTGCAAGTCTTCTTCACTTTAAGTAAGCGAGGTCATGCAATCTGTATATCACAGATATAAAGTCCTAATGTTGCATTCTTCATATCGTGCAGCTTCTCAGATTGTATGCTGAGCATACAGATTGAATAAATATGAAAGAATACAGTTGGATGGACACCTTTCCTGATTTTGAACCATGAAGCATATGCCTTTTGTTTGTGTGCAGGTTCCTCATGAGCACAGTTAAGTCTTCTGGAATTCCTGTCCTTCACTGTGTTAGCCATAATTCATTACAAACCACATAGTCAGGTACCTTTATAAAGTTGATAAAACACAGGTAAAGATCTTTCTGGTATTCTCTACTTTCTAGGTGAGTCTCAGGTGCACCAAGATCCGTTTGACATCAGCGGTGATATCTCTTGTTCTGCTTCCTCTTTTGAGTCTGGCTTCAATTTCTGTCAGTTCCTGTTAATACAGTGCTGTAACCATTTTCAAATTACCTTCAGCAAAGTTTTACTTGTGTGTAATATTAGTGGTACTGTTTGATAATTTCCTCATTCTGTTGCATCACCTTTCTTTGGAACAAGCACAGGTGCAGATCTCTTTAGTCTGTTGGCCAGCTAGCTGTCGTCCAGATTTCTTGGCAGAGATGAGTAAGCACTTCAGGTGTTTTATCTCTTTGTTGAAACATCTCAGCTGGTATCCTGTTAATTCCTGAAGCCTTGTCTTTTACCATTGTCTTGAGCGCAGCTTGGATTTCTTCCTTCAGTTCCACAATATTGCATTGGTGAGATTGTACATTTTTACTGTTTGTTAACTGACTGATTTCTCTCAACATGATGCTTTCAAGATTCGCACATGTAGGGGCATGCATCAGGACCTGGTTTCTCTTTGTGTCTGAGTAGTCTGACATTCAGCTGTTGGAGATTTCAGGGTTTTTTCTGCCTTTTGGTGCTGCTGTGAACACTGATGTTCAGAGTTTTGTTTGTGTTCTTGTCTTCACTTCTTGCCAGTATATATCCAGAGTTGAGATTGATGAATCATGGTGGTTCTGTCTTCGTTTTTTTAAGCAACTGCCAAACTGTTTTCCACAGGCTGTATCATTTTACATTCCCTCCAGCTATGGATGAGGGTTCCAGTTGCTCCAAACTGCACCAACACTTGTTTATTTTCTTTTTTGGTCATTGCCATTCTAATTGGTTGAGGCAGTATCTCATCGTGGTTTTGAGGATTGCTGTGAGTCAGAATCAACTCAATGGCAGTGGGTTTGGTTTTTAACAGTTAACGAGGAAACTCTGTTGACAGTAGTTACAGGCAACTGCTGCTATCCAAAATGTCGACAGCTTGAATCCACCAGGTACTGATTGTGAACTCTGTGGTGTACTTCTCCTATGTCCTTTAGGGTTGCTGTGAGTCAGAGTTACCTCAACAGCAGTGGGTTAGTGGTAATGAAGGGTCCTGTAGTTGTTGTGTGCCATCAAGTTAATTCTGACTCATAGTGACTATCATGGATTGAATTGTGTCCCCCCAAAAATGTATGTAGCCATGTTGCTGGGCCATGATTCCCAATATTTTGTGATTGTCCTCCATTTTATGATTTTCCTGTGCTGTATGTTAAAGGATTAGGGTGGGACTGTAAATCTCTTCGCAGGATTACCTCCCTGTTCCACTGTAAAGGGAGTTTCCCTGGATTATGGTTTGTCCCACCCTTAATCCTTTCATTCTACAAGAGACAAAAGAAAAAAGAAGCAAGCAGAGAGTTGGGAACCTCACACAATCATGAAAGCAGCACTGGGAGAAGAGCTCAGCCTTCAGACCTGAGGTTCCTGCACCAAGATGCTCCCTGGACAAAGACTGATACAATACTTTCCTCCAGAGTCAACAAGGGGGAAAGCCTTCCCCTGGAGCGGACATCCTGAATTTGGACTTGTAGCCTACCAGACTGTGTAAGAATAAACTTTCCTTTGTTAAAACCATCCACTCTGGTATTTCTGTTAGAGCAGAACTAACTGACTAAAACAGCAACATTATGTGATAGAGTAGAACGGACCCGTAGAGTTCCCTGTGCTATAATCAGCCATTTCAGGAGGTAGCACATGACGAGGAACAAATGGTACTGAAGAAGTCCAGGCTTCACTGAAGGCATTGCAAAAACCAAGGCTCCAAGAATTGACAGAACACGAATTGAGATGTTTCCACAAGTGAAAGCAGCACTGGCAACACTCACTAATCTCTGCCAAGAAATTTGGAAGACAGCTACCTAGCTCACTGACTTGAAGAGATCCATTTTATGCCTATGCGCAAAAAGATTCAACCAGATGCAGAAATTATTAAACATTGTCATTAATATCACATACCAGCAAAATTTTGCTGAGCATCATTCCAATGTGACTGTGGCAGTATACCAACAGGAAGCCACCAGAAATTCAAGCTGGACTTAGAAGAGGACATGGAACCAGTGATATCACTGCTGATGTTAGAGGCATCCTGGGTGAAAGTGGAGAATAAGAGAAGGATGCTTACCTGTGTGGTTTTGACTATGCAGGGGTGTTTGTGTGGATCATAACAAATTCTGGATAGCATCATGAAGAATGGAAACATGAAAACACTTCCTTGTGTTCACAAGGAACATGTACATAGATCAAGAGGCAGTTGTTTGAACAAAACACGGGTAAACTGTCGGTTTAAAGTCCGGAAAGGTGAGTATCAGGGCTGCATTCTTTTACCATACCTGCTCAATCCGTATGTTGAGCAAATAATCTGAGAAACTGAACTGTATGAAGTAGAACTTGGCATAAGGATTGGAGGAAGACTCGTCAACAAACTTGCAAGATGCATATAACACAACTTTGCTTGATGAAAAGGAAGAGGACTTGAAGCAGTCACTGATGAAGATCAAAGACCACTACAACCTTCAGTATGGATTACACCTCAACACCTCACAAGTGGACCAATAAGCAGCATCAAGAAGAAAGAAAAAAATACTGAAGTTGTCAAGGATTTCATTGTACTTGGATCCACGATTAGCACACTTGAAAGCAGTAGTCAGGAAATCAAAGAATATGTTGCTACGCCTATCTGCAGGAGACCTCTTTAAAGTGTTGAAAAGCAAAAATGTCAGCTTAAAGACCAAGGTGTGCCTGACCCAAACCATGGTGTTTTCAGTCGCCTTGTATACGTGAGAAAGCTGTGTGGTACATAAGACCAAAGAATTGACTCCTTAGAATTGTGGTGTTGGTGAAGAATATTGAATTTACCGTGGACTGCCGAAAGAACAAACAAGTCTGTTTTGGATGAAGTACAACCAAAATGTTCTTGAAAGCAGTGATGGTGAAACTATATTTCACATACTTGAACATGATATCAGGTGGGAACAGTTCCTGAAGAAGAATAGCATACTTGGTAGAGGACCAGTGAAAAAGAGGAAAACTCTCAATAAGATGCGTTGACGTAGTAACTACAGCAATGGGCTCAGACATAATGATTGTGAGGATGGTGCAGGACCAAGCAGTGTTTCATTCTGTAGCTGCTGGGGTTGTTATGAGGCAGAACTGGCTGAATGGCACCTGACAACAACAGTCATATTGACCAGATCACCAGGTTTTTCTTCTCCTGGAGCAGCTGGTGAGTTTGAACTGCCAACTTTCTGGTTAGTAGCCAATCACTTCATTGTTGCGCTGCCAGGGCCAAGTAGTGCAAACAGTTTACTCTTGACTGCTAAACTAAAAGTTGATGGCTGGATGCCACCCAGCAGTACTACAGAAGAAAAGACCTGGTAATCTGCTGCTATTAAATATAGCCAGGAAAATCCTGTTGAACAGTTAGTTATCTACTCCATGGCACATGGAGTTGCCATGAATTGGAATCAACTCCATGGCAACTAACAACAACAACAGTGGCTAGTGACATTGAGCATCTTGTCAGATGTTTGTTGGCCATTTGTATGTTCCCTTTAGTGAAGTATCTGTTCAAGTCCTCTGCTTATCTTTCAGTTGGGTTATAATGTTGTTAAAAGTGTAAAAATTGTACATGTTTTAGGTATCAGACTTTTATTTATTATATGGTTCCTGAGAATTTTTTCTCCATCCTATTTTTTCATTTTGTTGATAAAGTACTTTGAAGAACTGAAGTATTTAATTTTCATGAAGTCCCATTTATCGATTTTGTTTTTTACTGCTTATGTTTTTATCATATTTGATAGTACATGTTTTATTTATGGGACATCGTTTGTTTGTGGGACATCAGATGGGTTACACAGCCTCACCCCTAAATTTTCTTCTAGGAATTTTATGATTTTAGTTTCCACATAGGTCCTTGATCCATTTTGAATTGGTTTTTCTGTATGGCATGAGGCATGGGTCCTGATTTTATTTTTCTGCATGTGAAAATTCAGTATTTCTGGTACCGTTTCTTGAAGAGACTCTTCATTCTGCAATGAGTAAACTTAATACTTCCACTGAAAAATCAATTGATCATAAATATATAGATTTATTTTTGGATTTACAGTTCTATTGGTCTATATGTCTTTTGTTACACTAGTAACAGATTGTTAATTATTGTAACTTTGTAGTATGTTTTGAAATTAAGAAGTGCAGTCTTCCTACTGTACCCTTCTGCTCAAAACTGTTTAGCTAGTTGAAGCCACTTTCTCTGCGATACAAAATTGAAGTCTGCGTTTCCATTTCTGCAAAGAAGGCTTTTTTAATTTTGATGAGGATTGTGTTGAATTTACAGATCTCTTTAGGTAGTATTGCTCTCTTAATTACATTAAGCCATCTAAGCTATCCAGTCCATGAACACAGAATGGCCTTCCATTTATTTACATCTTTTTAAATTTCTTTTATTTAATTATGATTCAGTGAAATGTACAGTCCTATGTAAATTTGCATGCCCACCTATATGCAGCTCCCCCTACTCTCCCTGCCTGGTGACAGCACACTCCTCCTCTCCATTCTGTACATATCATATCCTCCTAACAATCTCCTATGCCCTCCTCTCCACCCTCTGTCCCACCTCTAGTAAAAGGTCAGCAGGATGACATCCTGTAGGTGCATGAAGCTGTAAAGTGCACACACGATATAGTCACTCTGTGTCGCCAAGTCCAATCCATGCCTGTCCGAAGAGTTGACCTCCATTATAATTTATGGACAGGGGCAGCAGCAGAGCCAGGGGCCATGCTCCCAGGGGAACCCTGAGGTCCCTGGACCATCAGTTTTGGTCTTTTAGTGGAGATCTCAGGGTGCACCCCTCCTTATTTTTCTTTAGCTGGTGAGACTCAACTTTGTGAGCTTTACCACGGCTATCACTGGTGATGGCTGGGCACCATCTGGTTTTCTGGTCACATGTCAGTGTAGTCATCTACTCATGTGAATATCTGTCTTCTGGGTTCTCTTTCCCCCATGTCGTTTTGGTCCTTGGTGATCATCCATTCCTTCTGAGTTGGGGCCATTTGGTGTACCTCAGATGGCAGCTTGGCAGCTTTTAAGATCCCAGATGCCACTCACCAGTGTGGGGTGCAGAAGAGTCTCTTAGCAAAATGCTAGTTATGCCAATTGGCCTTGATGTCCCCTGAGAGCGTGGTTCCCGGTCTCCTGCCCCAGCTACTCTGTCCTTGCAATATTGGGTTAAGATGGGAGGAATAATCATGTTATGTTGAAGTCCAGTTAAAATTGATCTTCTTTCTAATGTGTGCTGTCACTGATGATACCCAACCAAATTTCTGTCAATTTTCTAATCTGTACCCCACCCTCACCCTCCCTCCCTCCACACCCTTGCAGCTGTCAAAAAGTCTTTTCTTCTATGTGTAAGTCTGTTTTTAAGTTCTTCTTGTAGGGGTCTTATACAGTATTTGTCCTTTTACTGCTGAATACTTTCACTCAACATAATGTCCTCCAATTGAAACAAGGTTATGAGATGCTTCCTAAAATCATTTTTCTTTACATTGCATAGTGTTCCTTTGAGGATACATACCATAGTTTACTTATCGATTCCTCTGTTATTGGGCATCTGGGTTGATTCTACCTTTTTGCTGTTGTGGACTGTGCTGCATTAAACACTCATGTGCATGTATCTGTTAGTGTGAATGCCCTTGATTGTGCACGGTATTCCAGGCAGGGGAATTACTGAGTCAAATGGTGTATGTATTTCCAGCTTTTTAAGGAAGTGCCAGTTTGCTTACCAGCAAGGTTGCACTGTTTTGCAATCCCACCAACAGTGTAGGAGAGTTTCAGTTTCTCCACAGCCTCTCCAACATTTGTTGTTTTGCGTTTTCTGGATCATGGCCAACCTTGTTGGGATGAGATGAAGTCTCATTGTAGTTTTGATTTGAATTTCTTTAATAGCTAGTGATCATGAGCATTTCCGCATGTGTTTTTTGACTGCCTGGATATCCTCTTTAGGGAAGTGTCTGTCCTTCTCCTTCACCCATCACTTAATTGGATTATATATCTTTTTCTTGTTGATATTTTGTAGTACCTTACAGGTTATGGAGATCAGACGTTGGTCTTACATGTAGTTGCCAAATAATTTTTCCTGTTCTGCAGGTGGTCTTTTAATTCTTCTGATAAGGTCTTTGGATGAGCAAAAATGTTTAATTCTTAGTAGTTCCCATTTGTCTATTTTCTATTGGTTGTACTTTGTCAGATTTTGAAATCTAAGTTGTGTATTAAAACTTCCATTGTTGACCCTATTTTTTCTTGCATGATCTTTATTGTCTTAGATTTGATATGTAGGTCTTTTATCCAGTTTGAGTTAGTTTTTGTATAAGGTGTGAGGTATGAGTCTTGTTTCAATTTTTTGCAGATGGATATCCAGTTTTGCCAGCACCATTTGTTGAAGAGATTGCTTTTACCCCAGTTTAATGTCTTAGGGCCTTTGTTGAATATCATCTGTTCTTAGGAGGATGGTGGTATCTTTGGGGTCTCAACTCTGTTCCATTGATCTATCTGTCTCTTTTTGTACCAGTACTAGTCTGTCTTGACAACTGTGGCAGTGTAATAGATTATAAACTGTGGTAGTGAGAGGCTTCCTAGTGTGTTCTTCTTCTTCAGTAGTGGTTTATTTATCCGAGGTTTCTTCGCTTTTCAAACAAAGTTGTTGATTTGTTTCTTCATCTCATTAAAAAATGTCACAGGAATTTGTATTGGGATTGCATTATATAAGTATATTGCTTTGGGTAAAATAGACATTTTCACAATGTTACATCTTCCTGTCCATGAGCAGGGTAGATTTCTCTATTTATGTAAGTCTTAGTTTCTTGTACTGAAGTCTTATAGTTCTCTTTGTAAAGGTCTGATATTTCTCTGGCTAGACTTATTCCTAGATATTTTATCTTCTTGGGGGCTATAGTAAATGGTATTGATTTGGTGATTTTGTCTTTAATAATTTCATCGTTGGTGTAAAGGAATCCTACTGATTTACCTATGTTTATTTTGTATCCTGACACTTTGCTGAACTCTTCTATCAGTTTCAGTAGTGTACTTACGGATTCTGTAGGATTCTCTGCGTATAGAATCATATCATCTGCAAATAGGGAGATTTTTACTTCTTCTTTGGCAGTGCAGATGCCCTTTATTTCTTTGTCTTGTCTAATTGCTCTGGCTAGAACTTCTAGTACAGTGTTGAATAGGAGAGGTAAGAGTGGGCATCCTTGTCTAGTTCACATTCTCAAGGGGCATTGTTTCAGTCTCTTTCCATTCAGGATGGTGGTAGGCAGTTGGCTTTGTATAAATGGCCTTTACTGCATTGGGAATGTGCTGTCTGTTCCTATTTTGCTGAGAGTTTTTAGCATGATTGGGTGTTGGACTTTATGAAAAGCCTTTTCTGCATAAACAGACAAAATCTTTCATATTATTTATGTGGTTGATCACACTGATTGTTTTTCTGATGTTGAACCAGCCTTGCATCCCTGGTATGAATCCAACTTGATCTTGATGAATTATTTTTTTGATATGTTGTTGTATTCTTTTGGTAAGTATTTTGTTGAATATTTTTGCATCTAAGTTCATGAGTGATAATGGTCTGTAGTTCTTCTTTTTTGTTGAGTCTTTCCCTGGCTTTGGTACTAGGGTTATGCTGGCTTCATAGAATGTATTTGGGGGTATTCCATCCCTTCCTATGCTGTGAAATAGTCTCAGATAACTCTTCTCTAAAAGCTTGGTAGAATTCTGCAGTGAAGCCATCTGGGTGAGGGCTTTTTTTTGTTTGGTAGTTTTTTGGATGATTTTTTCCAATCTCTTCCTTTGTGATGGGTTTAATAAGTTAATCTTCTTCACCTTGTGATAGTATAGGTAGGTGATGTGAATCTAGGAATTTGTCCATTTCTTCTAGGTTTTCAAATTTATTACAGTTTTTCGTAGTATTCTGTTTCTGTATTTTTTTATTTCTGTTGGATCTGTTGTGATATCTCCCATATCATTTCTTATTTGGGTTATTTGTTCCTCCTGTTTTTCTTTAGTAAGTTTAGCCAGTGGCTTGTCAGTTGTGTTGATCTGTTCAAAAAACCAATTTTTGGTCTTCTCAATTTTTCAGTTGTTGTTCTGTTCTTTAATTTGTTTAGTTCTGCTCTGATCTTTATGATCTGTTTTCTTCTAGGGCCTGAGGGGTTTGTCTGTTGTTCTCTACTTGTTCAAGCTGTAGGGTTAGTTCTTTGGTTTGGATTCTTCCTTCCTTCCAGATGTGTGCATTTATAGAGATGAACTGACCCCTGAGCACTGCTTTGGCTGTATCCCATAGATTCTGGTAAGACATGTTTTCATTCTCATTTGAATCTATGACTTTCTTTATTTCATCCTTGATTTCTTCTATCACCCATGGCTTTTTTGAGCAAGATGTTGTATCTATAATTTTGTGCTGTTGATTTTGACTTTTATGGCTTTATGGTCTGAGAAGATGCTTTGCGGTATTTCAGTGGTATGGATTTTGTTGAGATTTGCTTTATGACTTAATGCATTATCTATTCTGGAGAATGTTCCATGTGCACTGGAGAAGAAGGTGTAGTTGTCCACTGATGGATAGAAAGTTCTATATATGTTGATGAGGTCTAATTGGTTAATTGTGGCAATAAGATGTTCTGTGTCTTTGTTTAGCGTTTTTCTAGAAGATCTGTCCAGTATTGAGAGTGGAGTGTTGAAATCTCCCACTATTATTGTGGAGTGAGCAATCGCATTTTTGAGTGTAGTCAGTATTTCTTTGATGTATTTAGATGCTGTAGTACTGGGTGCATAAATATTTAATATTGCTAAGTCCTACTTGTGTATTGAAACTTTCAGCAATAAATAGTGTCCATCCTTGTCCATGATGGTGGATTTTACATTAAAATCTAATTTATCTGAAATTAGTATTGCCACACCTGCTGTTATTTGTGTATTGTTAGCTTGGTATATATTCTTCCATCCTTTAATTTTCAGTTTGTTCATATCTTTAAGTCTAAGGTGAGTTTTTTGTAAGCAGCATATAGACAGTTCGTGTCTTTTGATCCAGGATGTCACTCTCATTGTCTCTTTATTGGAGCATTTAGTCCATGTACATTCAGTGTAATTATTGATAGATAGTGTTTAGTGCTGTCATTATGATGTGTTTATCTTTGTGTTGATGTTTTCTCTGTTGTTAACTGTTCTGTTCTGGGATATTCTTTATGAGTTGATTTTTCACCTTTTTCAGTGTTGGTTTTGTGGTTGTGAGACTCTTGTATTGTGTTTCTTGATTTGATATGTTGCATTTTTATTGTGCTTTGTGGCTGCCCCTGTAATCACCTTTAATAATCTATGTTTAAACCCATATTAAATTTCCTCTTCATCTGGAAGGGTTATAACTACTACAGTACATCCCTCTTTTTAAAATGGTGATGTCATAGTTTTCATGATATGATCACTAGATCACCTCTTTTAATATTATAGTTTTAATTGAGTTTGGAGTCTTCCGTAACTGCATAGGTTTCTGGATGATGTGTCCTGTGTTTCCTCTTAAAACAGAGAGTTCATGGTTTTGTTCTTCTAAACCGAGAGCTTCTTTCAGTGTTTCTTGTAGTTTTGGTTTGGTTTTACAAAGTCTCTGAGTTTCTGTTTATCTAAGAATGTCTTAACTTCATTTTCACATTTGAAAGATAGTTTGGCAGGATATATAATTCTTGTTTGGGAATTTTTCTCCTTCAAGGCTTTGAATGTATCATCTCATTGCCTCCATGCCAGCATCACTTCTGCTGAGAAGTCAGATGAAAGCCTACAGGGGTTTCCCCTGAATGTTAACTTTGCTTTGAAGCTTGCTGCCTTTATGAGTTTCTGCTTATATTTTGTTTTGTTAAGCTTGGTTGTAATATGTCTTGGAGTCTTTCTTTTGGGATCTATATTGAAGAGCATTCAATATACATCTTCGATAGCTATGTTCTCTTCTTTCATAATTTCAGGGAAGTTTTGTGTCAGCAGCTCAGCAACAATACTCTCTCTGTTTTCAGGTGTCCCTCCCTGTTCAGGAACTCCAAGTAATCATAGATTGTTCCTCTTAATAGAGTTCCATGTGTTTCTTAATGCTTCTTCATTTTTCTTTTTTCTTTTTTTTTTTTTTTATGACTCTCCTCATAGATGCTGGAGTCAGTAGCTCTGTCTTCCAAGTCAGAAAGTCTAGTCTATTTGTTCAATTCTGTTTTCTTGGCTTTGAATTGAAATTTGTATCTCTTTGATTTTGTTATTGATCTGTTGGATTTCAGAGTACTGGTGTTCTATCAAATCAAACAGCTTGCTTAATTTTTCATTTTGTCCTACTGCATTTTGTATAATGTCTAGGAGGACTCTACCTATAATCCTTTTGTACTTGCCCTCTGATAGTTTCAGAAAGGCTTCTTCGTCTTGGAAGTTCTTCGGTTCCTTCTTTTGGGGGCCTTCTGGAGCCATGAAGTTTGTTGCTTTTTGGGCATCTGGAGGCTGTTTTATAACTCCAGTGTTACCTTAATTGGACCTAAAGCTCAAGGTGAAAAGGAGGGTGATCACCAGTCACGTCTATGTATTCCAGTCTCTGGGCCCCAGTGGAATGTCTGGGATAGCAGGCTCCACCTCCCAATTGGCAAAGTCATGGCCCTACTTATAGTGTCACTGGGGGGCCATCAGCTGACCCTATGATGTCAGTCATTAAAGGCTGGAAGAGATGCCGTCAGGATACACTGCAGGTATTTCTCTAGGCAGTCTTATATTGAAAGGTAAAAGGAATCTGATAGCTTCCAAGATCAGTCAGGCTTTCAGGTGTACAAGTCCCTCTTGCCAGCTGGCAAAGTAAGCACCTCTATATCCAGCCCCAGAAGCTGTAAAACTAGTTGAAAATCTGGAAAGGCTGCTAGTCTGCTGTCATCTGCTGCCAGCCCCCACCCATTGGGCCACACTGTGAAAAATACTGCTTTTCTGCCAGAAAAGTGCTCCCTTGGCAGGCACTGCCTCCCAGCCTGGGAATTAGATCCTTCTGGGGCCTCCGTTTGGGTAACTCCATCTCCCAGTCAAACAAGATGGCATCCCGCACAAGCTCTCCCACCCGTTGTGAAGTAGCCGAACCAATGGTGGAGGTTCGGAAAGAGAGAGTGGAGGGGCCTACGTGCACAGAGTCCAGAGTTGGGCTCTCAGGATGTGGCTGTTCCACCTGCTAGTCCCGTCAGCAGTGCATCTGAGCTGTGCTGTCAGTTAAGCCCCAGCACTGCCCACTGGCTAATACAGAAGACAAAAAAAAAGTTAAAATGGCGAGTTACTTTCAGACCCCAAGAGCCAGCACTCAACAAGGGCAGGGGTTGGCAAAGGAGAAGTTTCCTGTTCAGTGTTATGTAGTCCAAATTGACAGCCCTATGCCGTGTCCTAGCACTCACTAGGTGTCCAAAAGGCTCCTTTTAGTTATCAGTTCAGGCCTTGGTTTCCAGAGGGAATTAAGGAGATGTGTGTTTAGTCCACCATCTTGATTCCACCTCTCTTTTTAAATTTCTTGTAGTAACATTTTGCAATTTCTGTGTATAAGTCTTTCACTTTCCTGGTTAAATTTGTTCCTAGATACTTTATGCTTTTAGATGCTGTTGTAAATAGTAGTTTTTCCTTACTTTTCTACTTGCTTATTGCTGCGGTGTGTTTATCTTGTATCCTGCCGCTACTGAATTCATTTATTAGTTCTAATAGCTTTCTGTGGATTCTTTGGTGTTTGCTGTTTATAGGATGATGTCATTTGAGAAAATATGTTGTTTCCTCCTTCCTAGTTTAGATACTGTGTATGTTTTTCACCTAGGCTAATTGCTGTAGCTTGGATTTCCAGAACAATGTTTAATAGCAGTGGGCGTCCCTGTCTTGTTCCTGATCTCATTGAGAATGCTCTCAGTCTCTCTTAGATTTTGTCTGTTAAGTGTTGTTAGCTGTGAGTAATGCTCATTATTGTATTGAGGAATTTCCCTTTTAATCCTGTCCTGTTGAGCATTTTTATCATGAAAAGGTACTGAATTTTATCAAATGCCTTTTCTGCATCAGTTGAAATGGTTATGTGTTTCTTTTCTTTGTTAATGTTGTGTACTGCATGGGTGAACCACTCTCACTTTCCTGGCTTAGATCCCACTTGGTTGTGGTGTATACTCCTTCTAATATGTTTTTGAATTTGGTTTGCTAGTTTCTTTTTTTCTTTTTTTCAGTATTTTGGTGGTCTGCAAGTCATTAAAGATAATTGGTTTAGTTTTCTTGTGGTATCTTTGTCTGGCTTTGATATCAGATAATGCTTCCCTCATGGACTGAGTGAGATAGCATTTTTTCAATTTTTTTATTTTTATTTTTTATTGTTACTTTAGATGAAGGTTTACAAAGCAGATAAATTTCTCATTAAACAATACACTTACTGTTTTGTGACATTGGTTGCCAATCCCATGACATGTCAACACTCTCCCTTTCTGTGTGTTGTATTTGTTGTTGCCAGCTTTCCTGTCCCCTCCTGCCTTCTTATCCTTGCTCCTTGCATACCCATATAGTCTCTTTGCTTTATGACCCTCTGCTGTTTTTTGGAAAAATTTACATAGGATTGGAGTATAAATGCAATTATAGGTGGGACTATACTAGGTCACTTTGTTGCTTGCCTTTAAACAAGGTGTCAGTTTCAAACCGTGGCTATAGTTGTGACTTTATAGATCATAAACCAAAAACCAAACTAAAACTACTGCTGTCAATTCTAACTCACAGTGATCCTATGGACAGAGTAGAACAGAGTTTCTAAGGAGTGCATGGTGGATTTAAACTCATCTTTTGGTGAGCAGCTGTAGCACTTAGCCACTATGCACTTAACAGATCAAATATACTTTTAGATTTTTCTGTTGGTTTGATAACTAATTAGTATGGGTAAAACTCTTGGTTTACCATTTAATTACTTGGTAAGTTATTCTCATCTAATGTTTTCTTTTTATTCCTTTTTAGTTCCTCTGTCATATTGACCTTTTCATTACTCATAACAGTTTGGTCGGTGAAGAAGTAGTGACAAATGTGTTAACTCAGGTTTTTGAATTATCTTTATCTTTGCTGGTCTTCAGGAAAAGAGCCCTTATAGCCCAGTAGTGAAGCCTTCAGCAACTGACAGGTTGGCGGTTCAGACCCACCAGCAGCTCTGTGGAAGGAAAGGCCTGACCATCTCCTCCCCTAAAGATTACAGTCTAGGAAACCCTATGGGGAAGTATTGCTCTGTGACATGGGGTCACTACGAGTTGTAATCAACTCAGCAGCACCTAAAAACAGCAATAGGAGTCTTCAGTAGCATATTAGGTAACATTGTGTGGGGCTGTTGGAGCCCTGGTGGCACAATGGTTAAAAGCTTGACTGCTGACTAAAAGTTGGCAATTCAGATCTATCAGCCATCCTGGAAAACTCTATGGGGCAGGTCTGTTGTGTCTTGTAGGGTTGCTATGAGTTGGAATTGACTTGATGGCAGCAGGTAGTTAAAACTTAAAGATGAAACAAATTTTGTAGCATTTAGGGAAATAGAAGAATGTCTGTAATAAAAGCAAGATATAATTAAATACACATGCCCTGAGTATTATAACTCTGTAAAGGGTATACACATGTACAAGAAGTATCAAGAAAGGCAGAAAAATAAAATGAGTGTGGGTGCTAGGCTGATGATATTTTTTGTTTTTGATTGTCATCATAATGTTTGTTAAATTAACTGAAAGGCAGTTAAGCTAGTAGTATTTGGTAGAGATTTCAATTAAAGCTGTCTTCTTCTACCTCAGCAAAAGTGACTGCAGCAGAGGAAGCCACTACAGTGTTCGAGCCTTGGAATCTGAACCTACACCCAGCTCCACAGACCTCAGAAGAATTTAAACACGTGGGGCTCACCAAGGCTGTCTTATCAGCCCACACGCAAAAGGAAGAGCAGAATTATGTTGATAAATTCCGTGAAAAGATCCTGTCCTCACCTTACAGCTCCTATCTTCAGCAGGAAAGCAAAAGCAAAATGAAATACTCATACGTTCAAGGTGGTTATGTTTTTAAAATGTTCCATTTATCTGTGTAGCTGTCAACTTTATAAATCTTATATTAGTACTGGGAGATAACCTGTGGAGTGTGAGAGTTTCAGTTGTAAGAAACTGTTAGAGGGATGCTGAAAAAAGTGTACTTTATAGCAACAGCTTTTATCCATGATCTTGGTCATTATTTTAGAGATGTTTTTCACCATCCTGTAGCAGACATGGTTACTCTTGGCAAAATGTTCAACCCTCTGTGATCTGTTTGTGGTGGTGGTGTTAGGTGCCATTGATTCAGTTCTGACTCACAGTAACTCAATGTACAACAGCACAAAACACAAACCACTCTTGCAACGTGCCCACGGTCGCCGGTATGCTTGATACATTTTGCAGCCCCTCTTTCAGTCCATCTTGCTGAGGGTCTTCATTTTTCTGCTGATGCGCTTTGCCAAGCATGATGTCCTTCAGGGACTAGTCCTTCCTGATAATGTATCTAAAGTATGTAAGATGAAGGTGCTGTTGGATCAACTCCCAACTCAAGTGTGTCAGAATACAATTGGGTTCTGTAAGATTTTCCATGTCTGATTTTTGGAAGTAGATCACTAGGTCTTTCTTCTAAGGTATCTCCTAATGGACTCAAGGCACCAACCTTTTGGTTAGCAGCTGAGCTTTTTGGCTATTAACTACTTGTAACACCCAGTAACTTAATTTATAGTTACCTGTACATGTTCTTCTTTTGAGGGTTTAGTTTTCCATAATACACCTGCATCTTTATCCTTTCAGAAGATTCTACTGCTAAACGGTCCAGGTCAGCTGGGAGCAAGAAAGGGAAGCACAAACGGAAGAAACTGCCTGTGCCCTCTGACAGTAATGACTCTGCTGACCACATGTGTCATCACTTCACAGACGACATGCGGGACAAACAGCCCTGTGGCCCTCCTGGGGCCTCCCCACCACATGCCCTGGGCCTGTCATTCCCCTCCACAGTTGTGATGCCTAGCCAGGCCCCTTGTAGCATGCCAACACGTCCCCTGCCAGGCCTGGCCTCCCTGGGTGGGGCAAGTGTGGCCTCAGGAGATGCAGTGCCGTGTCTGTCCAGGCCTCCTCCGTCTGGGGACCTGACGTTTGTCCCAGCCCTCCCTGCTTCTTACCTGGACACATTCATGACTGTGTTTCTGCACGCGCCCCCTGCCTGTCCCCTGTTATTGCCGTCATTGTGTCCTTACCCATTCCTGGGAGCAGCAGACGCTCCTGAAACACCACCTTCCATATCACCAGTGGCTCCAGATCTGGAATCACCATCATCAGTCACCAACCAAAAGAGGGTGGAGGAAAGATGGGAGACACACGATGAACACCCGTTTATTTCATCCTGGAGCAGCTCACCGCTGCAGTTAGACTTACTTCTCGAGGAAATGCCCAGATCTTCTGAATCTCCAGATCGGATGAAAAGGGATGTTTGCGCAGAAGCTGAGTGGGTAAGTGAGACTGCCTTTCAGTGCATAAGTTGGAAACTGAACACAGGTCCTCTTGTTATAGCCAAGGCCTCTGCATTGGGCAGAACGCTATGCTTTAGGGAGCTGCACTGTCAGTTACGATTGGGGCTGTAGGCTTTGTGGTAGATGCACATAGAGCTGTCTACCTGACTACATTCTAAAAGCAGGATTGAAAGAATCTGTTAATCATAATTTCTTAGATAGGGCCATGGTTTCCTACTGCTGCTTTAACAGAAACACCACAAGTGGTTTTAAAGAACAGAAATTTACTTTCTCACAGTTTGTGAAGCTGTAGTCCCATTGTTCCTCAGTTCCTTAGCAGTCTTCACATGCATCTGTCTGGCTTCATTTTTGCTTCTGTGTGTCTAATCTGCTCTTTTGTAAGTCAGAAGTAATTAGCTTTAAAGACACACCCTACACTGCTATGACCTCATTAACGTAATAAAGACATCTTTGCTCCCAAATGAGATCACAGCCACAGGTGTAGGAGTTAGTATACTAACATGGACTTCACTCCATAACATAATTTGTGAGGTTTCTCCAGAAGTGCTTTCAAATTTTATGTGCAAACTAGACCTTTTTTCCTTTAATGTGTGCTATCCAGGTATTAACAGGTTTATTACCTGTAACATGTATTTGCTGACTTACTGCTGAGGTTACGGTTTGGAAAGATGGTAGATGCCATATTGATTAGACAGGAATTCAGAGTTTGTACTTTTTTAGCCCCTTGAGGCTCAATGCTCTGCCCCAGTGGGCCAGCCACAATTGTAGTTAACAGGCATGCGTGGAAGAGACAGGATCCAGTCTTGGCACTACTTACCAGAAAAGCAGGTTTATACATGTCACTGCTGAAAAGGAAATGGTTTTAGTCAGTTTCCTTTACTGGTCATCCTTTTACCTAAAAAGACATACTGAGGTTTATTTACCAGGTTAACCTCTGGAATATAAAGTTCGTGTATTTAATTATACAGTCAAAGAGGAGCATAATTATTTACACAGAGCTCTTCTTTCGTCTTTCCCTCGAGATATAATGCCCCTGTTAACAGATGTTCAGAATCTGATGATCCAAATCAAAAAAAATTTGCTTTCTTTTGAAAACAGGGTGTTAGTCCAGTTGTTAAAAATCCAGTGCAACGCAGTGATGGGAGAGAGAAGGTAAGGGCTGTGGACTAAGACACTGTATTCAAATCCCAGCTCTGACACTTGTTAGACAAGTTATTTTGCCTTTCTTTGCCTTTGCTTCCGTATTGAAAAGTGAGAAGATTAATGCTGCATGGCTTATTAAATGGAGTTGAATGAAAGAATATTTATTTATATTGTACATCTCCCCAGTGCAGTATAAACTCTGGAATCACTAGAACATTGTTTCGTTCACTGTTGTATGCCTGGTGTTTGGAACAGCACTTAGAACATAGAAAATATTCACTATGTATTTGCTTAACGAATGATAAACAAAAAAAGCCCACACTTGTATGCATAGTGACCGTATGTACAACAGAACGAACCCACTGTGTGGTGCTGCACCATCTTCACAGTTGTCACCCTTGCTTCACCCAGTGTCGGTCCATCTCTTGGAGGGTCTGCTACTTTTTCACTGATCCTGTACTTTACCAAGCATGACACCTTTCTCCAAAGACTAGACCTTCTGATAACATGTCTAAAATATGTGAGATGTAGTCTTAACATCCTTGCTTCAAAGGAACATTCTGGCTGTGCTTCCTCCAAGACAGATTTGTTTTTGTTCTTTTGGCACTCTGTGGCATATTCAGTTTTCTTTGCTAACACCGTAATTCAGAGGCACCCGTTTTGCCCAGTGCAATGAAATGCATCAGTTGATCTCTCATCTGCTGCTTTCATGGGTATTGAGTGTGGCTCCAGGCAAAATGAAATCCTTGACAGCCTCAATCCTCTCTCGGTTTATCATGATGGTGCTTGTTGGTTCTATTGTGAGGAGTTTTGTTTTCTTTGTACTGATGTGTAGTCCATATGTTGGTTTCCAAATTAAGACAGACTAGAAAGAAGGACCTTGCGGTCTACTTGTGAAAAAATTAGCCAGTGAAAACCTTACTAATAGCTTTGGAAGACTATCTGCTACAGTGCCAGAAGATGGCATGTGTAGACACTCAGAAAACAGTAGTGCCTTTACTGTCACCTATGAAGGAAGCTTGAAAACATTGCTGGGGACAGACTGAAGATTTTTTGCTTCTCAGTTATAGATGTGAATTCATTGTGTTTGACATGAACTGTTAGATTGGTAAGGTTATAATGATGAGCTGTTAAGATTCAACTGTCTTGTCTTCCGCCCTTACTTTCTAGCAACGTGTTCTAGGCAACAGAGGGAAGAATGGCGACTGTCCTACAGCCAGTGAACTGTCCACTATGTTCCTTCACAAGGACTGTTCCTCTGGAACCTGTTCTGCAGCATCAGGTAGTGGATTGGTGCAGCTGATTCTCCAATCTGTTGCCAAGGGATCACTGTAAAATAAATTTGGATAATCTGGTTTGGCACTGGTGTGCAAGTAAAGTTATCTTTTTCTTCTTTTTTTGTAAGTTGTATTGGGGTATGATTTGCATATAACAAGATTAAAGTTCAGGTTTACAAACCAAGAGTTCTGACAAATGTATACATTAGCGTAGGTACCCTCACAGTCATGATGTGGAACGTTCCTTCTGCCCTGAAAAGTTTTTTCTTTGTGACTCTTGTAGTCAGTCCTCTGCTCTAATAGATACTGATTTGCTTTCTGTTGCTTTAGTTCTGCTTTTTCTGTAATTCCGTACAAGTGGAATCATATAGTACGCAGCCCTCTGGATCTGAGTTCTCTCAGACAGCTTAGTTGTTACTGCGATTCATCTTTATTGTTAAGCGTCTTAGTGGTTTGTTTCTTTTTTGTTGATGAGTATCATACTTAATGGATCTTCCTTCACCTCCTGGTGGTATAGTGGTTAAGTGCTACGTCTTCTAACCAAAAGATCAGCAGTTCAGATCCGCCGGGCATTCCTAGGAAACTCTATGAGGCAGTTCTGTTCTGTCCTATAGAGTCACAGTGAGTTGAAATCGACTCAACAGCAATGGGTTTAGTTTTGGTTTGCTCACCATTTGATGGCCATTGGATTGGTTGCATTTTGGATCTGTTAGCATAATGCTGCCTTGCACATTTGAGTAGGAGTGCTTTTGTGGACATCTGTTTGCCTTTCTTGAGTAAATAACAGTGAAATTGCTGAGTCCTCTGTTAAACTGTATGTTTAGCTATTCAGGAAATTGCCAAGCTATTCTTCAGGGTGGCCATATCATTTTTCACTCTTAATAACAATGTGGGAAAGGACCAGTTTGCAACATATCCTGGCTAATGTGGGTATTGTCCCTCATTTTAATTTCAGCCATCCTAGTGCGCACGTGGAAACCCTGGTGGTGTAGTAGTTAAGTGCTGTGGCTGCTAACCAAAAGGTCAGCAGTTCCAGTCCACCAGCTGCTCCTTGGAAACTGTGGGGCAGTTCTACTTTGTCCTGTAGGGTTACTGTGAGATGGAATCAACCTGACAGCAGTGATTCTGGTTTAGGTTTTTTTATTGGACATTTAGCAATAGCTCTTTGTAGTTGTAATTTGCATTTACCTGTTCGTTAAAGACATTGATTATCTTTTCATGTACTTACTTGCCATCTTTATTATTTGAGAGTATCTTTTCAAATTTCATCCCCATCTTAACCCAAAAAACTATCTTCTCATTGAGTGGTAAGAGTTCAGTATATGTTCTGAATACAAGTTCTTCATCTGGATACAAGTCCTTTATCAAAAGTAGCTGGCCTTTTCATTTTATTAACAGTGTCTTTTGAAGAGCAGAAGTTTTACATTCTTTTTTTTTTTTAATTATGATAGAGTGAAAATGTACATTCCCATATAAATTTGCATGCCCACCTATTTGCAGCTGTCACTGCTCTTCATGCCTGGTGACAGCGCACTCTTCCTCCCCACTCCATAAATGTCTTATCCTCCCAACAATCTCCTATCCCCTCCTCTCCACCCACTCCCCTGCCTCCAGTAAGATGTCAGCAGGATGTATAGATGCATAGAACCATAAAGTGCCCACACGATACAGTCACTCTGTGTTGCCAAGTCCAATCTGTTCCTGTCTGAAGAGTTCACCTCCATTATGGAAGTTTTAAATTCTTGATGCAATTCATCAATTGTTTTTCTTGTATAGACTGTGCCTTTTGTGTCTTAGGAAGTCTTTACCTAATCTTAAGTCACTAAGATGGTCTCCTGTGCTTTCTCATGGAAGATATAAGACCTAGCTTTTGTATGTAGGTCTGTGATACATTTTGAGTTAGTTTTTGTATATGATACGTGGTAAGGTCAAGATAACTTTTTTCTTTTTTGGCATATAGATACTGAGTTGTTTCAGCAGCATTTGTTGAAAGGATTAATTTTCTCCTGTTGAATTACCATGTCACCTGTGTTGAAAATAAATGACAGTAGATGTGCGGGTCTGTTTCTGGACTTTCTTCTGTCCATTGATTGAAGTGGCTAGCTGAGGGTAATACCACACTCTCTTTTGTAGTTTAGCTTTCATAAAAGCCTGCTGGAACTTTGATTGATATATTGTGTTGAATCTATAGATGAATTTGGGGGAAATGATCATCCAATAATGAGTTTTTTGATCCATGATCATGATGGTTTTCTCTGTGTATATAGTCTTTAATTCTTAAGTTAGTTTTTGTATATGATCTGTGGTAAGGTCAAGATAACTTTTTTCCTTTCTTGACATACAGATATTGTTTTAGCAGGATTTGTTGAAAGGATTCGTTTTCTCCTGTTGAATTACTGTGTCACTTGTGTTGAAAATAAATGACAGTAGATGTGTGAAGCAATGTTTCATGGTTTTCCGCATGTCTTACACACATTCTGTTAAATTTACCCCTGAGATTTCATATTTTTTCATGTTGTGTGAATGGCATTTTAAAGTTTCAGTTTCCATTTTTTTGTTAATATATAGACATACAATAGAATTTTGTGTTTTGAGTTTTCTCCCATCCTTGAGCTCATATTATGCGGTCTTGGTGAGGTCATTTATTAGTTCTGACAGCTCTTTTGTAGATTCTGTGGGACTTTTCTAAATAGACATTCTTCTAGTCTGCAGATATACTCTCTTTTCCAATCTGTGTGCTTTTATTCATTTTTCTTAACTTACTGAACTGACTAGAATGCCTAGTGAAATGTTGAGTAGAAATGTTAAAACAGACATTCATGCCTTGTTCACAGTCTGAGGGGGAAACAATGTTTCACCATTAATTAGAAAATTAAGTGTAATTTTTCTTTAAATGCTTTTTCTCTTCCTAGTTAACTGAGATGCTTTTCATGCATCTGCTAAAATGATCATGGTTGAGTCTGGAGTTTTCTTTATGGGAAGGTTTTTAACAATTGCTTACATGGTCTTAGATATAGGTCAGCCCAGGTTTTCTGTTTCTTTTTGAGTAAACCTTGGTAATATGTATTTTTCAAGGAGTTTGTGCATTTTATCTAAGTTATCATATGTTGGAATAAAATTGTTTATAATATTCCCTTATGCTTTTAATATGTGTGGGATCTTTAGTAAAGACAGCTCTCTTATTCTTGATATTAATAATTCAATAGAATAGCAGAATATAACATAAACATACAAAAATCAGTTACATTTCTATATACCAATAAAGAAAATGATGAAATCAGGAAAACACCATTTATAATAGTCCCTTAAAAAAAAGAAATAAATCTAACCAAGGATGTAACAGACCTGCACACAGAAAACTACAAAACACTACTGCAAGAAAATAAACAAGATCTGTATGTACCATGCTTACAGATAGGTAGACTCAACATTGTGAAAACAATTCTGCCCAACCAAAGAAAACCAAAACCAAGCCTATTACCACCAAGTCAGTTATGACTCACAGCAACCCTATAGATCAGAGCAGAATTGCCCTATAGAGTTTTGAAGGAGCGCCTGGTGCATTTGTACTGCTGACCTTCTGCTTAAAAGCCATAGCGCTTAACCAGTACACTGCCAGGGTTTCCTCCCAGGATTTTTCTACCCAAAGGAAAATACTAATACAGTGCTATACTGATCCAGATACCAATAACATTACTTAAAAAGATGGAAAAATTATTAACTTTATGTGGAAAAGGAAGAAGTCCAGGGTAAGTAAGGCATTATTAAAGAAAAAGAATAAAGTAAGAGGACTCACTCTATCTGACCTCAGAACCTACTGTACTGCTACAATAGTCAGAACAGCCTGGTACTAGTACAGCAACAGCTGTATTGGCCAGTGGGACAAAATTGAGAACCCAGATGTAAATTCTTCTACCAGTAGTCATCTGATCTTCCACAAGGACCCAAAGTCCATCAGATGGGGAAAGTACAGTCTTTTTTAACAAATACTGCTGGCAAAAATGGATTTCTATCTATTAAAAAAAAATAAACAGGACCCATACGTCACTCCATAACACAAACTGGTTCAAAATGGATCAAAGACCTAAACATAATGCCAAAAAAAAACCTATAAAATCATCAAAGGAAAAA
Organism: Heterohyrax brucei; assembly: GCA_028571685.1. Lineage (NCBI taxonomy): Eukaryota > Metazoa > Chordata > Mammalia > Hyracoidea > Procaviidae > Heterohyrax > Heterohyrax brucei. The sequence goes on from CM053140.1 coordinate 36,949,648, forward strand.
TAGAATCAGTGCTAGAGGCCCTAATAATACTAATAACAAGAGGTAAACTGTAACTAACAGCACAAAAACGCTAAAAGATAAGCTACGTTAATTGGGATCTTCTAAAAGTTAAACACTTATGTGCATCAAAATACTTCACCAAAAGAGTCGAAGGAGAAACTACTGATAGGGAAAAATTGACTATTACGAATCTGACAAGTGACTAATCTCTAAAGTCTATAGGAAAACCCATCACCTCTACAACAAAAGACAAATAATGCAGTTAAAAATTGAGCAAGGGAAATGAACTGATAGTTCACTAAAAAAGACATTGGAACGACCAACAGACACACGAAGAAGTGCTTGTGATCACTAGGCAGTACCGCATTGCTGCTGAGTCACTTTCTAACTCACAGGGACCTTATAGGAAAGGGTAGAACTGCCCCATAGAGTTCCCAAGGGAGTGCCTGGTAGACTAAAACCACCAATCTTTTGGTTAACAGCTCCCACTTAAACACTGTGCCACCAGGGTTTCCTACTAGTCAATAAAGAAATGCAAATGAAAACCACAATCGGATCTCATCTTAGTCCCAGCATTACGAGCAGAAATCAGAAAATAGCAAATGCTGGAGAGACTACAGGGAGATAGGAATTCTTAACCACTGCTGGGGGCAATTCAAAGTGATACAAGCATTTTGGAAAAGGATATGACACTTTCTAAGAAATCTAGAAGTGCCATATGATCCAGCAGTCCCACTCCTGGGAATATATGCTAGAGAAATAACAATGGTTACATGAGTAGATATGTGCACACTGATGTTCATTGCAGCATAGTTGATAATCGCAAAAAAATGGAAACAACCTAGATGCCCATCTGCAGATGAATGGATAAACTCTGGTACATGCACACAGTGGAGGATTAAGAGCAATGATGAATCTTTGAAGCATTTCACAGCATAGATAAATCTGGAAGGCATTATGCTGAGTAAAATAAGTCAATCACAAAAGGACAAATATTGTATGAGACTACTACTATAAAACTCATGAAACGGTTTACCCACAAAAGAAACAATCTTCAATAGTTACAAGAGAGAAGAGGGGTACAAATGGAAAAATAGACAACTTTGGTGAAGGGTAAAACAGTACAGAGGACTGGGGGGACCAGCACAACTTGTACAAGGCGAGGTCATGAGAGCTTCATAGACACATCTAGCTCAATTGGCATAATATAGTTTATAAAGAGAATGTTGTGCATTCTACTTTCATTAGTAGTGTCTGGGATCTTAGAAGGTATGAGCAGCCATCTAAGATACTGCTCTGGGCTTACCCCTTCAGGAACAAGAGAGAAGGAAGGAAACTGAAGACACAAGGGGACGATTAGTCCAAAGGACTAATGGACCACAACTACCACAGTCTCCACCAGACTGAGTCCAGTACAACTCGATTGTACCCAGCTACCACCACTGACTGCTCAGATAGGGGTCACAATAGAGGGTCCCAGACAGAGCTGCAGAAAAATGTAGAACAAAATTCTAACTCATGGAAAAGACCAGATTTCGTGGCCTGACAGAGATTGAAGAAACCGCAAGAATATGGCCTCTGGACACTTTTAGCCTCACTCCTGAGGTTCATCCTTTATCCAAAGATTAGAGAGGCCTATAAAACAAAACAAGACTAAAGGAACATACCAGTCCAGGACCAAGACTCGAAGGCAGGAGGGAATCCAAGGTTGAGAAGGGAAAGTGTTGACGTTGTAGGGCCATTAACCAATGTCAGTGGACAGTATGTATACTAATTGTTTAATGAGAAACTAGTTTGTAAACCTTTAAAATACAATAAAAATCGAACAACATGCCTTTGAATTACAGCACTGGTGAGGAGTATTGACTATACCGTAGACTGCCAGAAGAAGGAACAAATCTTGTTTTAGAATAAGTACAGCCAGAATACTTCTTAGAAGCAAGGATGGCAAGACTTTGTCTAACATGCTTTGGACATCCTAAGAAAAGTCCATGGAGGAGAACATCATACTTGATGAAGTAGATAGTCAGCGAAAGAGAGGAAGACCCTCAAGGAGATGGATTGACACAGCGTCTTTAACAGTGCTGTGAATAGTTGAATATGTCCCTCTCCCCAAAAAATGTGTGTGTCAGTTTGACTGGGCTGTGATTCGTGGTACTGTGTGGTTGTCCTCTTGTTTTGTGACTGTAGTTTTTTAATATGTTGTAAATCCTAATCTATGCCTGTGGTCAATGGGCAAGACTGAATTATGTTAAAGAGGATTATTGTTGTTGTTAAGTGCCATTGAGTAAGTTCCGACCCATGGCAACCCTATGCACAATAGAACGAAACACTGCCTGGTCTTGCATAATGTCCACAATCGTTTTTGTGCTTAAGCCCATCATTGCAGCCAGTATGTCAATCCATCTTATCAAGGGTCTTCCTCTTTTTCGCTTACCCTGCTCTACCAAGTATGATGTTCTTCCGTAGGGACTGATTCCTCTGGACAACATATCCAAAGTATGTAAGATGTAGTCTTGCCATCTTTGCTTCCGAGGAACACTCTGGTGGTTCTTCCAGAACAGATCTGTTCTTTTGGCAGTCTGTGGCATATTCAGTATTCTGCTCTAACACCACGCTTCAAAGGCATTAATTCTTCATTGGTCTTGCTTATTCATTGGACAGCTTTCTCATTCATATGATACCATTGAAAATGCCATGGCCCAGTCAGGTGCACCTTAGTCTTCAAGATGACATCTTCACTTTTCAGTACTTTAAAGGAGTCCTTTGCAGCAGATTTTCCCAATGCAGTGCACCTTTTGATTTCTTGACTGCTGCCTCCATGGGCGTTGATTGTGGATAAATAAGATTAGGATGGGTCTGTATCACCCTTACTAAGTCATATCTCTGATTCACCATAAAAGGAGTTTCTCTTGGATGTTGGCTACACTGTCTTCTATCTTACAAGGCATGAAAGCAAGCAGAGAGTTGGGGACCTCATGCCACCAAGAAAGCAGTGCCATGAGCAAAGCATGTCCTTTGGACCTGAAGTTCCAGCACTGAGATGCTCTCAGACCAAGAGGAGACTGATGCATTACAAGGACCTTCCTCCAGAGCTGACACAGAGAGAATGCATTTCCCTGGAGCTGGCATCCTGCATTCAGATGTCCAGTTTCCTAGACTGTGAGAGAATAAACTTCTCTTTATTCAAGCCATCTACTTCTGGTATTTCTGTTACAGCAGCACTGAGTGCCACAGAGTTGTTCAAGTAAAACAGTTGTGAGAGTGAAACAGGACAAAAAAGTGTTTCATCCTATAGTACATAGGATCGCTGTGAGTTAAAACTGACTGACTCAGCGGCACCTAACAACAGTATAAACATTTACTGCTATTAATTTTTCTTTAAGCACGATTTACCTGTATCGTGCAAGTTCTAGTATGTTGTCTTTTTATGTTTGTTCAGGTCAAAATATTTTCTCATTTCCCTCTTGTTTTCTTCTTTGACTCATAGGTTATACAGAGATATGTTGTTAACTTTCCTAGTATTGGGGGGTTTTCCAGACATTTTTCTTTTATTAATTTCTAGTTAAATCCAGCTGCAGCTAGAAAATATTCTTGGAATGTTTTAATTTGTTGACACTTGTTTAATGGCTCAGAATTTGGACTATCTTGATGAATTTTTGTGGGTACTTGAAAAGATGTATATTCTGCAGTTGTTGAGTAGAATGCACTGGAAATGTAAATTAGATCACATTGGTTGATGTCTTAGTCTCCTAGTGCTACTGTAATAAACACAAGTGTGTGGCTCTAAAAAAGAGAAATTCACTTGTTTACAGTGAGGAGTCTAGAAGTCTGAATTCAGGCACTAGGTGAAGGAGAAGACTGTCAGCTTGGCTAGAAGATCCTTGTCTGTTTAAGCTGTTGTAGCCCCCTGTTCCTTGGCTGTTCGGTGATCTTCATGTGGCATCTATTTTCCCCCTTTTGTGCTTACTTCCATATCTAATCTACTTTTTAAAAATATATCTAGGACACATCCTACAGAGATATGGCCTCATTAACATGACACAGAAAACCCTTTTTCCAAGTAAGGTTACACCTCCAGGTATATCAGAAAAGGCCCATTGCTATCAGATTGATTCTGACCCATAGCTACCCTACAGGACACAGTAGAACTGCCCCACAGAGTTTCCAAGGAGCACCTGGTGGATTTGAACTGCTGACCTTAGCAGCTGTAGCACATAACCACTACACCACCAGAGTTTCCATCTATAGGGGGATACTATTTAATCCGTAATATTTGATAACACTGACCTGCTTTAACTTACGTTTTAACTGGCTTTATGTCTGCCTGATTGTCATGTTGATAAAAAAGCCATTATCCAACTGCTGTGAAACCTGTGTGAGCTGGAACCTGATGGGACTGCATTGTTTTCCCAGGTCTTGAAAGCTTTCCATCTTTCACAGGGTGCAGTCTTAACTGTTTTCTGTTGCTCATTTTATGGAAGATATTTTGGTTATCCTTTCTTGGCAAGTTTCCACCTTATAGAAGTTCTGACCTTTGCAGGTTTTACCTTGTATGCTGGTTATAAAAACACGAGTAAGTTAAAAATAAAGGGGAGAATATACCATGTAAACAGTCGTCAAAACAAAGCTGGGATAGCTACATGAATATCAGACAAAGTTGATTTTAAAGGAAAAAATGTTTTGTGGTTGAGGGATTAGTTCATCGAGAGGAAAGAAGAATCCTAGATGTGTAAGCACTAGTAAAAAGGCATCACAATTATAGTTGGACATTTTAACTACCTTCTGTTAGTAGTTGCTAAGATTTTTGAGGTGAGTGGTGGTGAATTTGTAGTGGAGCCGTCCACCCTGTTGTGTGTGGCCGCCTACCCTGTAATGTGTGGCTTGTTCTAGCAGGCCTTGCTACTTGGGTTTAGATAAGAACCAAGTCAATAATTGACTTTTTCAGAGTTGATTTTATCAAGTGGTGGCATTGTGAACTGCTAAGTTGAATGATGAGCAAGGTGAAGAAGTGATAAGGCCCTGAGAGGTAGAGAGCTGTAGTGGGAAGAATGAATATGCCAACATGCAAGTGAGACCAAGACTGTGGAGGTAGAGCAGTTGTGGGTAGTGATGTGGAGGAAGACGTGGACTTGAGAGTCATGTGGCTACAGGAGGAGATAGAAGAATCAAGGCTGTCTTTGGGAGGCTCAGTGGTGAGGACAACCACCAACTAGGTGCCAGAGTCTTGGGAAAATGAGGGCCAGTTTGGCAGACAGATTCCTGTGACAGGTGCGTTGTAATTGGTTGTTGCTGATGTTTCTTCACAGGAAACAGTGACAGCAGCTTTGCTACTAGTGATTACTCTTCTGAAATCTCCCCAAATGGGCAGATAACCCAGGACATACAGAAAAAAGGAACATCTCCCAGTTGTGCCCAAGAGTCCGTCTGGAGAATGATGGAACAGTCGCCTGAGCGCATTCTAATGACCTATCAGATACCTGAGAGGTAAGGAAGCATTTTAGAAGACCTACCTTCATGTGAAGTTCTTCGTGGGTTCTTAAGTGATTAATAATGCAAAATGATTTATAAATGTTTTCATACATACATATATAAAATGTATTTTAAAGTTCATTTATCTGGAGTCAGGTGAAGATTGATATGTTAAGATGGAAACTAAAGAAGCATGTCACATATCATGAAACAAGATAGTGAAGTGAGGCATTGCTGTCCAAGGTGGCACACAAGGAGAAGAACATTTCTTTTTCAGACTCTAGGTTTTTTTTCAGTCTGAAGGAATAGGAGGTCTAAGAGAACTCTGTCTCTTCTGTACACCTCATTAAAACACTGGTCAGTTATCTTTACCAAAGAGAAGACAGATCAAGCCTAACCAACTTGGCAAAGAAGTGATTCAGTTTTTTTTTTTTTTTAAACGTGTGGATCAGATGTTAAGAGATGCAAAGTACATTGGCTTTTAAAATAGAAAAGACTTGTGCTATTCTCGGGTAACAGCCCACGAACCCTGTACCTTATCCAGGGTTATTAAGCTTTGTCTGTTGGTTGGTTGGTTTTCAGGGTTAAAGAAGCTGTACTAAAGGAAGACCTGGAAAAGCTGGAGAGCATGAGGCAGGGACAGCCCCAGTTTTCTCGTGAACAGAGGGAGGAGCTGGCCCAGGTGCATTCTTGGATTCAGAGCCACACTGTCCCTCAAGAAATAGACATCCAAGTAAGCACTGCGTTGAGAACGCCTGTGTAGTGATGTCCTTTGTGCCAGGAACTGTACACTACACAACCCCCTGAAAGTGTGATCTGGTAGCTACCCAGGTGGTAGGCATTGTCCTCCCTTATTTACAGAATTGCAATGAAGTAAAGTGTCCAGATAGTCAACAGTTTATGTAAGGCCACATCATTCACTGGATTTTGAAGATAGGTCTTTCTGACTTCTTCTTTCACCAACTTCAGTGCGTATTTGAAAAGACTTAAAATACAAGATATAAGATTTACACCAGAGCAGTGTTGATCCATAGCAGAAACTTCCATGGGACCCATTGGTCTTTTGCTATCATGAAGTCTTCTCTGTGAGATCATCTGAGTGAACCTGAACAGTGGCACTTGGATAGACCAGAGGTCCAGACAGATGATGGTGGCTGTACTAGTGATAAGGCCTTTATTCCCACATAGATCAAGGTGGGAGATAAGGACTGACATTAACACTTGGCAGAAGAGAATAAAGTTAGGAGCTCAGAAAAGTGGGATACCAAGGCTTACAGTCTGCTCACCTCCATTTTATTTTGCTATTACTATTTTTAAAATATTTTATTGTGCTTTAAGTGACAGTTTACAATCCAAGTCAATTTGCAATATAAAAAAACTCTGCACACAAACTGCTACACAAATCCAGCTGCTCTCCCCACCATGCAGCAGCGCATGCCTACTCTCTACCTTGTACTTCGCATATCCATTCAACCAGCTCCTGTCCCCTTCCACCCTCCCATCTCACCTCTGGACAGGAGCTGTTCAGACAGCCTCATGCAACATCTAACCCAAGAAGCAGATGCCTCACCAGCATCACTCGACATCCCACGGACTGGTCCACTGTCTGTCTGACGAGCTGGCCTTGGCACTACTCCAAGCTCTGGGCTAATGGAGAGTCCAGGGACCATGTCGAGACCCTCCAATCTGTCATACCATCAAGTGTGGTCTTCTAATAGAGTTCTAGTTCTGCACACCCATTTTTCTCCCACTATGTCAGTGGCTTTACGTTGTATTCCCTGTCAGCACACACACCCATTTTCAAGGACAAGAAAGACTTCCTGCCATTTAGGAATGGTGGTATGTAATCCAGTCAAAAGTGGGAGTTGGGCTGATTGCTGCAAGTGTCTTCATTTTTAAAATGTCGTTTTTCTGGTTTTTGAATACAAGAGTGTATGGAGATTGAGCTCCCTCCCAAAATAGAAAATATTTAAACAATTGCAGTCATTTACTTGCCAGTAGTAAATAGTGAACTGTGGTAGATGTGCTTCGCTGTGAGCTGAATCAGTCGTGAAGACAGAAATATGTTGCTGGGTCAGCATTTTACTGGTGTTAAAACTTCAGATGACAATTGCATCAAATAACTCACCTCCTCCTGTTTTTTTCTGAAGGGCTGTCTCACTTGTGAAAACAGAAACTTAGTTGGTGAAGCCGCAGAATGCACTGACCAGGGTCCGGCAGTTGAGTGACTGTGAAGACGTGCCTTCACACCCTTCCCACGGCGTGCTGGACACTTAGACCTCTGTTTGTTGCTTTAAACCCTTGACTCGTAAACAACTGTGAAATTATCTTTGACTGTAAAGTTTTTCCTTGTCTTTTTTTAATAGACTATTTTTCTGAAGCAGACATACACCTAGAATCTTTTACTTCTCTTTCTACCTTATGATAAACTCAGACTGTCAGTTAAATCTTCTTTCTAGTATAGCTGTCTTCCTAAGGAGATATGTGCGTGGTAGAACCTCAAATAAATCATGATTAGAAGTCTAACTAGACCGAGCCCCAAACCCTAGCCTCATTTATTTTGTGTTCTGTTGTTACATAAACTGTCTTTTCAGTGAGAACTGTGGAAGAAATCCTATCCATGGTTCATAGAGTCACCACAGTGGTTTTCATAAATTTAATTCCTTCGTCTGGGCTGTGCACTCTCTGCTGCTTCCCCCCAAGTGAACACAGCACTCCAGTTTTCTTTCTCTGCACAACAAAAGTAGCTTTATTATTTACCAGTACTCAACTATATTGCCCATCAGTACATCTGGAAATCCTGAGATTTTAGACATCTTGTAGATGTCTTACCGTTAGATTTCCTAATATCCACAGAAATTCTGCAAGTCTTAAAAACAGAGAAGCTTGCAATTGGCCTATCCTTTTGAGAGTCTAAATTAATACTTGAGTGTCTGATGTTGAAACAAAAGAAATTCTTTCTCAACAAATGATATTTCTCCTTCTTAATGTTTTGGCTTGTAAAATCAATGTAAAAAATTTCCAATAACGTGAAAGTTGGTATTGTTTGTACGTACTTAACGTGTTTAAGTTATCAGTCTTAAATCGAAACTAACAGCTTTCTTACCAACTGCTTACGCACAAGAACTGTCTGCGTGTGAGAGCTGACCCTACAGGCCTTCCGTTTGTCAGTGAGCGGGGCTGTTGTGCTGGCACTGCTCACAAGGAAAGCACCCACTGAGGGCGCCCTGTACCTCTCACCCTGGGGGTGGCACCATCTTCTGTCGTTAATCCTTGTTAGGCCATTGTTTGTTGTCTTTTAAGAAGTGAGTGTAATGTTTACCCGCGGAGTCAGCTCTTTACGGGTGCCCTTTAGAGAAGTAAGGGCTGCCTTCTCAGTCTTAGAACAGTGCGTGAAATGCACACCCAGGCAGATGAGAGCTAATAAGGGAGGAAATGAAGGTTGCAGTCACCCTTTATCATTTGTATAATGTGCAAAAGACTGATTCTTTTAGTTTTTTGTTTTTTTTTTTAGGAAAACACTTCTTTCCCCTTTGAAGTTTTATAGCTTTTTGAAAGTGTATCCTAATAATGATTTGGAGAATCGACCTTTGTATCCAGGAAGACTGTGGGACCCTGACCCATGTCCCCTGGCATCGTAGACCTCCTTTGTAAGGAGCATTTTCCTGAATGGTAACCTTAACTTAAAGTTGCAAGCCATTTTCAAATGTTGCCTTTTGACGTTTCTTGAAATTTCCCAATATTGAGCTGTCCCATGCAGAATTTCCTTCTGTACGATTAGAGAGGATGCTCCTTTGCCTTCTGGATGGTGACATGATTCCTGAAGCACTGTTGGCATTGGTCAAGTTGCAGGGTGTTTTTTGCTCTGTTGAAAACGTGAATTTAAAAATTTAACCTGGATATTACTCATCAAGATAATCATTGTGACCTTTTTATGCCAGTGCAGTTTTTTCTGTGCATGGGTCAGAAGTGGCACATACAGCTGTCAGGTGCACATTTAAGCCTTGGCTCTCTAGTTATGCCAGACCTTCTTGTTCATTGTCTTGGGAGACTTGTTTCTCTTAAATCTGCTTATGTCTTTGCCTTAGCACACATTTTAAATGTATATTACACTAGGCTTGACTTGAAAATCGTGCTTGTTGTAGGCAGACACGTAAAAAAGCATTTATGTACTCTGGACTTGGCGATAAGCAGGTTAGTGCTGGGATCCCTGTATTGTTACTGCTGCTGGAGGGACAGAGAGCAACAGCAGGACAACAGTGATGACAGTACCCCCACAGAGGCTCCCCCAGGCCCTGCTCTGTTGGTCACCCATGTTAACTTTTTATAGTCGTGGCTGTAGAAATTGGTGATAACAAATGTAAATTAGAGGCTTCAATGTTTACATAAATGTTACCCGGGAAGCTGCAGTTTGTTGCTAACTGGTCAAGATTTATGAAAAATGTATTGCTCTGTGAATGGAGATAGTTGTGCAATTAAGTGAAATGTTAGTACACAAGGTAAATTCCATCCAGGTTCAGTTTTGTTCTGCCAAATTTATAACTGTGTGAACTTGCTCATTTTTAAATGCTTATTAATATTTTAATTATTCTTTTTTTAGTAAAAGCAATAAACTGTACATGTAAAGCTTGAGTTTGTTTTGACTCAGCAGATTTTGCCCTGGGTGTGTGTTTATAACATTGAGAAATACCTGTCAGGACACTAGAAGAGCCTTGGTGGCCCTAGTGGTTAAGAGTATAGCTGCTCACCAAAAAGGCAGCAGTTCAAATCCACCAGGTGCTCCTTGGAAACCCAGTGCAACAGTTGTACTCTGTCCTTTAGGTTGCTGTGAGTTGGAATTGACAGCAGTGGGTTTAGTTTGGCTTTGGTTTTGTGGCACAAACATTTCAGCACTCAGCTGCTAACCAGAAGGTTGGTGGTTTGAACCCACCGAGCCGCTCCCAGGAGAAAAGACCTGGTGGTCTGCTCTTGTCAAGATTCGAGCCCAGGAAACTGTTGCGTGGGTCCCTGTATGTCAGCGTCAACTCGAAGGAACCTTAGCAACAATGTGAAGAAATGAAAAGGGTCTCCTGTTTGGTGACTGCGGGTCGTCTTAGCAGCACTCGCTTGTCAGGTCTGAGTGCCCACTGGGTGTACAGTGGCCATGTTTTCAGATTCACTGCCTTAGCAAAGCCTCTCAGCACTGTGAGTCTTGGGTATAGGTATGTATTTTAATGCTTATTTATTTTAATTACAAATCGATAAAATTAGGTTGGCAGAATTACTCTTACAGATCCTGTGGGGTAAACCTGTGAGTAGTGACATCAAGATCTAAAAGTTAAAATCTGAAACAAGATCCTGAAGCTGGCAAAGCTTTTAAAATTTTACGTATTTCATTTGTACATTTCTGTAATAAAACAACTCATTGCTTCTGAGTTGATTCCTGCTTATAGCCAGCTACCCCTTGGGACAGAGTAGAACTACCTCAGAATTGGTGTTTGTTGAGTATATCCTGTTGTGGCAGGTACTGTCCTGAACACTTTACACAAGATAGCTCAGTGCTCACAGCCACACAGGGAAACACGCATTTTGTTACAGAGAAGAAAACAGAGGCCGAGAGAAGTGAGTGCTTGGTCCTGGACTCACAGCTGGTGTATGTAGCTTGTGTATGTAGGGGTGCGAACCTAGTGATCTGACCCCGGAACCCTGCCCTTAAAAATAATTGCCTGATGGCACAATGACCTGTGAGGGGGGTTAGAATTATGCTCTTAACGGAACCCCGCTTTTCATCTCCTTCTGACGTAATCAGTATACAGTATTTGTATGGCACCTGAGTTCTGTTTTAGAGAGCGAGTCCCAGTTTAATTTCTACACAGAGATTTCACTGCATTGGCATAGCTATACATAATGTCAGCGTGTTTGATATTACATGTCTGTTCTCGGAGTGTAAACCGTTTCTCCCCATAAATTTGTGCTTGGTATCTTAAATTTAAGGAAAATTGGAATGTTGATGAAGCCTGCTCTCTGTAAGTGATATGGGGTGTTTGTTGACAAGACCAGTACAGATGTGACGTTGCTGTGACAGCCCAAGTCAGGAGGCTCAGGTTTCTCATCATTAAAAATTTGGCCCTACTATGTGCCTGGTTTTGTGCTGGGAGCCACATGCAGCTCTGAGGAGCTCTCAGTATAGATTCTGTAGCTATACAAACTGCATCTATGTTAATATACTAGTAGAATATAAATACTTGCAGCAGACCCCAAATGCAGACCGCTGCCACTGAGGTGATTCCAACTAATAGTGAGCTTATAGGACCGAGGAGAACTGGCCCATAGGGTTTCCAAGGAGCAGCTGGCAGGTTAGCAGCTGAGCACTGTAACCACGGTGCCACCCGGGCTCCTTTTGTATTTGTACAGACATGTATATTTGAGCTTTTATAAACTGATACACCAGGCTGTTTCTTCCATCTACAATGTTCAGTGTCCCCACAGCTGTCTTCTTTTTCCTCTGCTTTTGTTTCTCTTTCTCAAGTTAAAAAGAGATTTTTTTCCCTTAGTTTAAGTGGTTGTGATCAAACAAATTTCAGTGTTAAAAGATTAATGGTTAGTTTTCCAGTATTCAACATGTTAGTCAACAAAGAGGAAGTCTAAACACATGCCCTTGCCCCATCAGTAGCGTTTGGTTCTGGTCGTTTGTTGGCCTTTCCAATTTTTGAAGGATTTTTTTTTTTTTAAGCTGAAGATTAACAGAAGGAATGTAAAATTGTAGTTTTGTAAGATAGGTTTATGAGTAAAATAGCCACTCACATGGTATTTGCGAAACAGGATTTATTTGCCAAATAATAATGAACAAGATATACTTTGCCTAGTTTTATGCTGTTTTTAAATCCAGCGTTTTGATCTCCAAGATGGTTGTTTTTAGTTACCCAGCAGATGCGCGTTTCACTTCACACACAGTATTTCCAGAAGCATTCGGAGGAGGTCTGCTGTTTTTTAGCCTGTTTGTTGGTTCTGGCCAAAAGACGACTCAGTAAAACCTTAGGATCTTGTTCAGAGAAATCCTGAAAGCAAAACAGCCCAAACAAAAATGTGGTAAGTTAATGCATTAGGAGTCCTACAGGAGAGAGGACTCGCTAGTCAAGACATAACCAACTGCTGTCCACTCAGCTCTGATTCTCAACTATTCTGTGTGTGTCACAGTAGATAACTGTACCCCATAGGGTTTTCATTTGGGAAGTAGGTCACCAGGCCTGCCATCTGAGATGCCTCTGGGTGGACTTGAATGGCTTGTAAGATTACCCCCCAAGCTGTTTGGGAACCACAAATTTTGATTTTTCGGAGGGTTGTAACAATTTTTGTATTTAAGTATTTAAGGTCCCCTATTAATTGTACAAGTAGGCCTAGTGGCTCAGTGGTTAAGTGCTCAGCTCTTAGCTGAGCAGCTGGAGGTTCGAATCTACCAGCCTCTCCGAGAGAGAGGAGGCAGTCTGCATCTGTCAAGATGTTTAGACTAAGCAGCTCAATAGGGCAGGGCTACTCTGTCCTGTTAGTCAGACTGGACTTGACAGTCGCAGGTTATTAATTATACAGGAATCACTGGGCAATGCAAATGGTTAATTCATTCCCTGCTAAGAGGTTGGAGGTTCAAGTCCACCCAGCGTTCCTCAAAAGTAAGGCCTGGTGATCTACTTCTGAAAAACTAGCCACTGAAAACCCCATTCTGACACAACTCAGGATTGCCAAGAGTTGGAGTCAACAACAGTTGTTTGGAATCATTTCTGTCCTTTTGATCCCATCATTCCCCATTACACTGGTCTACTACATCTCAAGTAATGTTCTTGATCCTCTGCTCTCTACTGCACATCCTCCACCTCAGTGTCTTCAAGCATGCCGTTCTTCCATTGGTTACACTGCAGTGCTTTTCTGCCTTTGACAGCCACGAACCACTGGGAAGTCATTAGAATGCAGCTTGTGATTCACAAGGTCCTGGGTGGGGCCTGAGAGTCTGCATTTCTTATGGACTTCCCAGCAATACCCACACTGCTGGCCCACAGACACACAGAGACCGCACAAATGTGTTATGAGCTTGAAAGTGGGGACTTTTTATTCTCTTACAACGTGTTAGATGATAATTTACACAAAACAGACATTGGATAACTGCTTCTGGCATTAAGATTTTACATGAATCAAAATTTGGAAAAATGCTTGGAAAGAACACTGATTGACCCATTGTTGTAAGGCGTGATTTCCACCACGGACATTCTTCTGGTTCACACCGAGAATGCTCCTGCCAGTAACATTTCTTTAGTTCATGAATTTAGAATCTTCTTAAATTAGGTGTAGAACATTCAGCTGTTTTACCCTAATTTTCAAATCAAACTACTTACCTTTCTCACACTTCCTCTTGGGTTGAAAGTGTTGGTAGTAGGATCTGAAAAAAAAAATTGTTTTAAAACAGATTCATCATCTATTCCTATTTTATGCTTGTTTAAATACACAAAGTACTAAGAAACCACATCTTAGTGTCTGGTCTTTTTTCCACAAAGGTGTGAGCACCTAGTTTTTATCTATGGAATTCACAAAAGGTACAGCATTTCCACATTCAGTTGGCACTTCAGTGGTTTATCAAAAATAAGACAGATGAATGCTTTTCTGTTAAACAGTGTCCATTAAAATGCCCCATTTTGTTTTCAAAACCCCCAGAATTAGTTGTATCAGTGCTTGGAAGAATACAGTCGTTGAGAAAATAGTCACAGCTGGCACTTGATTCATCGTTTTCTTTGTCACTCTGCTTAGCTTTTCACAGCTGGCACTTTATTCATCGTTTTCTTTGTCACTCTGCTTAGCTTTTTACTTGCATTTTCTCATTTACTCTTCACAAGAACCCTCTGAGGTGGGGGCTTTTTCTCATTCCTGTTTACTGACTAAGAGACTGGGGTGTAGAAAGAGCAATTGGCTTAAGACAAGAGAAACCAGGATTTAAAAATTGTACTCCATAAACTGGGGTAATACTATGCAAAAAAAATACGCTGAGGTGCCAAGTAGAGCATGACACTGGCAAAGAGTTGTTGAGAAAAATTTTAAAAGCCAATTGCAATGGAGCCTTTAAGCCAGAAGGGGAGAGGGTTGAGTAATTAATTTACACAGTACGTCTTCCAAGATAAGGTTTTACGTCATCTAGCAGATGAAAATGGAAGGTAAATTCAATAGCAGTAAAATCAGATGACCATAAAATATAAAAATTGCTCTACCTGGCTTCTGAAGACCAGCAGCTGTGTTTGTGCTCAACATCTGTGGCAGTATCTGCAGAAGGGAAGCTCTTTCCAGCTCATCCAAAGTTAATCTGGCATTGTCATCAGCTGCAGCACAGAGTAATCACATTAGTTACTTGGTTGGTTCTCCATTTTCTGTTCCATGTTGTCTCTGGGGATGAGGTACCAGTGAGAGGGTGGGAGTGCTGGAAAAACTTCAAAAGCTAAAGTGATGATTTGTCACTGGGTTTTCAACAGAGGAGTGGGAATATAACAGTCCAGTGTAGGAACCAGTGGAATAGAGACGGGGGAGACTGGTGCTAGTACTGACCCTGTCTGTGGGGCCTCACCAAGCCACTCAACCACCTTGATGACAGGGCAGCCTGTATTACAACATCTCTGTCAACCATTTCAGCTCAAAAAGGCTGATTCTTCCTTGTTCTGTCTGCTGCCTGCTGCCTCTTCCCTTCTGCTCTCAAATACTCGAGTGGTGAAATTGGAGTGAGAGGAAAGATAAGGAAATGGTTTTCTGACAGCTGAGATTGTTCATGTTCTTCCTAGGAGACAAATAAGATGGTATCACCTCTTCTTAGAACTTCAAAATTTAGATACAAATATTATTAAATTTAGAAGATCCTCAGAGATGGACCAACGTAGCAGCTGCAACAGTGGACTTAAGCGTAGCGACAATTGTGAGGATGGCATAGGACCAGGCAGAGTTTCATTCTGTTGTACATGGGGGCTGCTGTGAGTTGGAACTGACTCCACAGCACCTACGAACGATGACTGCAAAAAGAACATGCTTTAAAATAATCTGCGAGGGACTTAATGTTTTCAACATGGACTTTGGTTGGCTAAGTGCCGTACAAGGTATGTGATAAGCATCTGTAAGATACAAGCGTTCATAAGATTTTCTGATAAGCATGTAAGGTGCGTGATGAGTGTGTAAAACGTAGGATAGGCTTGTGTGAGGTATGTCAAGTTCATGTAGAGTATATGGCAAGTATGTGAAGTGTAGTGGTAAGTAAATGCCAGTTGTGTAGGGTGTTTAAAGTGTGGACTAAGTATGGACTTGCCACAAGATAAGTCTCTTGGCCAGTGCCGCTATGTTAGGATTGGAACCCCTGGGGTCAGGGTAGGAGGCCATGTATAACTAGCATGCCCCAGGCTTACAGGTACTTAGTTACAATTTCGATTGGAAGACAGTGAACAAACCATTATGAAGGCATCTCTGAAGAATGGTAATATTTCTCACAATATTTCTGAAGAGTGGTAATCCAAATCCATAAAATTTGACATAAAGGATGTTTATATGACGGATTATTGGTGGAAAAACAAACAACTGAGAGAACAATCTGGCGAGAGTTCTAAGGTGAGCTGCCACCTGCGTTTGAGTGAGATGTTACACTTCATCTAAGTTTATGTCCATAATGATGATAGGTAAGTTTTTCAAAATGACGGTAATATCTGGATATTCACCCAATTTCATCTTGTGCTTTTCACTCTTTTTTTTAAGAGCAAAGATTCAGTAAAGTCAATGTCTCTTTTTAAACATTAATTTAGCTGCCAGTTAGGAATTCAGTAACCCTAGAAGTTGATTGATAGTGCAGAAATGATCAACAGTGCTTGAATTACCAGAAAGCTGGCCTAGGAGATGTTATTTAAGTTGAAAAGTGATAAAATCAGTAGCTAGAACTTTATTTTTTCTCTGATTTTAAAAAGAAGTCTAAAATTAAAAATAGATAAAATCTAGTTAATTTTTTCATGAAATGTAGTGCCCAAATAGCAATTTCTTATAAGAGATAATAGCGAAATAAATATCCACTTGGCCAATAAGTTGTTTTGTTTTAATCTGACTTGGAGTGAATGAAACATAAATTAAAAAAAAAAAAAAGACCAGTAATGTACTGTGGCTTCTGTAGCTCCAGCTTTTAACTTGAAGAATAATTTTGGTTTCATGTAACAGCTGGTTGTTATGTATCTTAAAATATTAACCTATAATAGGACAGTCTTACACTTGATCAGTTCATCTAAAATGAAAACTGAAGTAATGCTATTTTAAATTTGGAGCAATTAAAAAAATTTTAAGTTGACCAGAACAATTTTTTTTATTATGACTGAGTGAAAATGTACATTCGCATATAAATTTACATGCCCACCTATATGCAGCTTCCACTGCTCTCCCTGACCAGTGACAGCACACTATTCCTCTGCTCTATACACGTCTTATCCTCCCAGTGGTCTCCTTTCCCCTCCTCTCCACCCACTCTCCTTCCTCCAGACAGAGGTAAGCAGGATGATATCCTATAGAAGCATAGAACCATAAAGTGCATCCAATATATGGTCACTCTGCATCGCCAAGTCCAATCTATTTGTGTCCGAAGAGTGGAACTTCATTATGATTTATAGGCAAGGGCAGCATCAAGGCCAGTGGTCATGCTCCCAGGGGAACCTCAAAGCCGCTGGACCATCAATTGCGGTCTTTTAGTAGAGATCTCAGGGTGCACCCTTTTTTATTCTTGTGTTGCCAGCAAGACTCAACTTAGTTCCATCGTGGCTATCACTGGTGGTGGCTGGGCACCATCGAGTTCTTCCGGTCCAAAGTAGATGTGGGCACCCACTCATGTGGGTCTCTCCATCTTCTAGGTTGTTTTTACCCTATGTCATTTTGGTCCTCGGTGAGCATCCGTTCCTGCTGAGTTGGGACCATTTGCTGTGCCCTTGGATGGCAGCTTGGCAGCTTTTAAGACCCCAGACGCCACTCACCAACGTGGGGTGCAGAGAGCCCTCTTAGCAAAATGCTAGTTGTGCCAATTGGCCTCGATTTCACCTAAGAGCATGGTCTCCTGCCCCCCGCCCCAGCTACTCTATCCTTGCAATATTGGGTTAAGACGGAAGGAGTACGCAAGTTATCCTGAAGTCCACTTAATGTTGTGCTTGTTTCTAATGTGTGCTATCACCGGTTTCACCCAACCAAATTTCTACCAACTATCTAATCTAAACCCTCACCTCCTCACCCTCCTTCCCTCCCCTCCCTTGCAGCTGTCAGAGAGTCTTTTCTTCTATACATAAGTCTGTTTTTGAGATCTTATCCTAGGGGTCTCATACAATATTTGTCCTTTTGTCGCTGACTACTTTCATTCAACATAATGTCTTCCAGTTGAAACCAGGTTATGAGAGTTTTTCTGGAATCAAAATCTCCCTGTTTGCAGATGATATGATTGTATATGCAGAGAATCCCAAAGAATCTATAAGTAAACCACTCAAACTGATAGAAGAGTTCAGCAAAGTCTCAAGATACAAGATAAACATAAGTAAATCAGTAGGATTCCTTTATACCAACAAGACTGTTAACGAAGAAATCATCAATACCATTTACTATAGCCCCTAAGAAGATAAAGTACCTAGGAATTAATCTAACCAGAGAAATAACAAAACTTTACAAAGAGAACTGCAAGCTCTTACTACAAGAAATTAGGAGACTTAGATAAATGGAAAAACCTACCTTGCTCGTGGATAGGAAGACTCAACATTGTGAAGAGCAATGACAAAAATTTGAATAGACATGAGATGAAAAAAATGATTATCCTCCCACTTCTACAATTTAGTAGGGGGGAAAAAACTGAATCTAAAACGTGCAGTGAAGATCTTGTAATAATTCTTTCCATAGCTGAAATAAATGCACCAAGACTCTTTCAGGCAAGAACTCCCATTCATTTTTTGTGCGTGGCAGTTGCAAAAATACATGTAAAACAACATTTGTCAATTAGGAATCCCCATTCATATCTCTCCCACAGCATTGAAGACCCTTCAAGGAAAAAATTCATCTTACCTGAGAGCTTAGGGGATAGCTCCCTGAAGCTGGTGTTGGGAAGAGACAGGAGAGGATTTAAGAGACCTATGAAAAGCAAGCAGAGCAAGGCCAGCTTATACATGACTGGTGCAAGTCTAAGTCCTCTTCCTCAGCTTTTGTTGTCTAGAATGTCTGACTTGCTCCTTCGCATTCTGAAATCACCCTTTATATATCATCCTGTGACCTTATAAATATCATCTTCAAAAAAATAGAATAAATTTATTGGCTATAGAGGCTAAAAGGCAATCACTTTGCATTGATGTAATTTTTCAAGGCAGCAATTCATGGACAGTAAATTAATTGTCTTGACTGGTGTACAAAGTATTACCATAAAGAACAATTTATAAATCTGGCATAAAAAGTAACTTTCAGCCATAAATCATGAGGTAAAGGAAAGGTTGGACATTAGTTGAAGTGGCCAAGGCAGTGAGACGTGGATTTATGAGGCTTCACAGAACTGACGCAGATGGGGATGTGAAATATATTGAGTTTCTTTTTAGTCTCGAATGAGGTGAGTGAATGGATGAATTGCATGTTGTGTTTGGGGTTGCCATACCAGAATAATTAGATTCTGGGGATCAAAATTTAAAACCAGTAATTTGCTTTAAAACTAGCTAACAGTTTATAGTAGTGAAGTTACAATGCAAAGTATACATCGAAGCAAGTCTTGTGCATACAGTTGACCTCAGGTAAAGCTGTCATCAACTGGGTCATCTGAGATGTGTTGTTAGCTGCCAGCAAGACAGCCCTCCACTCATGGTGACCCCACACACAACAAAACAAAGTGCTGCCTCATTCTGTGCAATCCCTGTGATTGGCTGCAGATCAGACCATTGTGACCTATGGGGCTAGTCACTGGCTGATTTTCAGAAGTAGATCACCAGGACTTTCTTCCTAGTTTTCTTAGTCTGGAAGCTCAACTAAACTCCACCCATCATTATAGCAACGTCAGGCCTCCAGTAACAAGTGGTAGCTGTGCGTGAGATGAATTGGCCAGGAATTGAACCCACATTTTCTACATGTCAGTCCTTCTTCTGTCTTTCTTATTCATGTCCCACTTTCAAATGCATATGATACAATTGAAAATACCATGGCTTGAGTCAGACACAGCTTAGTCTTCAGAGTGAGATCTTCTCAACACTTGAAAGAGGTATTTTGCAGGAGATTTACCCTATACAATATGTGTCTTGATTTCTTAACTGCTGTTTCCATGGGTGTTGATTGTGGATCCAAGGAAAATGAAATCCTTGACAAAAATCTTTTCTCCATTTATTGCAATGTTGCTTATCAGTCCAGTTGTGAGGATTTTTGTTTTCTTGATGTTGAGGTGTAGTATATACTGAAGGCTGTGGTCTTTAATCTTCAGCAGTGTTTCAAGTGCTCTTCACTTTCAGCAAGCAAGGTTATGTCATCTGCCTATCACTGGGTGTTAATAAGTGTCCCTCCAATCCTTATGCCCCGTTCTTCTTCACATAGTCCAGCTTCTCAGATTATTTGCTCAGCATACAGGTTGAAGAGGTGTGATGAAAGATACAATCCTGATGCATACCTCTCCTGGCTTTAAATGATGCAGTGTACCCTATTCTGTTGAAAGACTCCCTCTTTATCATGTACAGATTGACTAAGAGCACAGTTAAGTGTTCTGAAATTCTCATTATCTGCAACATTATCCATAATTTGTTATGATCCACCCAGTTGAATGCCTTTGCATAGTCAATGAAACACAGGTAAACATCTTTCTGATATTGTCTGCTTTCACCCAAGATCTATCTGACATCAGCAGTAGTATCCCTGGTTTTACATCCTCTTCTGAATATGGGTTGAATTTCTGGCAGTTCACTGTAGATGCACCATTACAACGACTTTTGAGTGATTTTCAGCAAAATTGTACTTGTATGTGATATTAATGATACTGTTAATTTCCACATTCAGTTGGATCACCTTTCTCAGGAATAGACATAAATATAGATCTCTTTCAGTCACTTGGTCAGGTAGCTGTCCTCCAAATTTCTTGGCATACACAAGTGAGCACTTCCACCACTGAATCCATTTGTCGAAACATCTCGATGGATATTCCATCAATTCTGGGATTCTCGTTTATCATCAGTGCCTTCAGTGCAGCTTAGACTAGTGCTGTTAGTTCTTACAGGTTATCTAGCTCTCCGGAGTGGAAGGTGAGAATTCTACCACTGACTCATCAAAACCTCGGGAGAAAAGCAACAGCTTTCCTTCAGGGTTTGATGATAATATTCATCAAAGAAGAATGAAGAGCATTCCTTGGGAAACTTGCTGTGAAATATTTCCAGAATGTAACCACTACCCACCACCTCCACTCTACCCAGCCTGGTCAAGCCAGGATTATTACAGTGTCTCCTAAGAAGTGCCGCTGACTCTGTATTTTGTCTCACTGTAGTCTAGTCTCAACACAGCAAAGTGAAGCTTTTGGAACCTAAGTCAGGACATGTCAGTTCATGTATCAAAATCCTTTATTGATCTAAACAAGAACACACAGATGACAAAACCACCACAACTTGGGTTTTTATACATTGGGTAGGAATGCAAAATGTGCGGCCTCTCTGGAAAACAGTTGGAAATTTTCTCATAAAGCTCAGTATATGCTTTCCACACAACACAGAAATCCCACTCCAAGGTATATGTTATTAGGTGCTGTCGAGTCGGTTCTGATTTGTAGGGACCCTATGCACAACAGAACGAAACACTGCCTGGTCTTGCACCATGTCCACAATCATTCGTGTGCTTAAACCTGTCGTTGCAGCCACTGTCAGTCTCAGTGAGGATCTCAGTGAGGATCTTCCTCTTTTTTGCTGACCCTCCACTCTACCAAGCATAATGTCCTTCTGCAGGGACTGACCTCCGGACAACGTGTCTGAAGTATGTAAGACACTGTCTCTCCATCTTTGCTTCCAAAGAGCATTCTGGTTGTACTTCTTCCAGAGCAGATCAGTTTGTTTCTTCAGCAGTCCACGATACATTTGGTGTTTCTCTCCAATACCACAATTCAAAGGTATCTATTTTTCTTTTGTCTTCCTTATTCATTGTCCAACTTTCTCATGTATATGATGCGATTGAAAATACTATGTCTTCGGTCAAGCACACCTTAGTTTTCAAGGAGACTACTTTTCATTACTTTAAAGAGGTCCTTTGCAGGAGATTTTCCCAATACAATGCGTCTTTTGATTTCTTAACTGCTACTTACATGGGCATTGATTGTGGAACTGAGTAAAATCAAATCCTTGACAACCTCAATCCCTTCTCCGTTTATCACAACATTGCTTACTGGGCCAATTGTGAGGATTTTTGTTTTCTTGATATTGAGGTGTAATCTGTACTGAAGGCTGTGGTCTTTGATCTTCATCAGTAAGTGTTTCAAATCCTCTTCACTGCCAGTGAATAAGGTGCTGTCATCTGAGTAGTGCAGGTTGCCAATGAATCTTCCTTCAATTTTGATGACTCATTCTTCTTCATATAGTTCAGCTTCTCAGATTATTTGCTTGACATACAGATTGGAAAGGTATGGTGAAAAGATACAACTCTGATGCACAACTTTCCTGGTTTAAACCATGCAATGTCCCCTTGTCCTGTTCTCATGATTGCTGCTTGATCCATACCAGCCAGCTTCTGCAGCCTGAAATTAATCAAACATACAGCCAAGATACACTGATAATTACCGGTGATGGGAATGCAAAAGTTGGAAACAAAGAAGAAGAATCAGTAGTTGGAAAATATGGCCTTGGTAATAGAAATGATCCCAGAGGTCACACTATAGAATTTTGCAAGACCAACGACCTCTTCATTGCAAATACCTTTTTTTTACCAACATGAACAGTGAGTATATACGTGGACCTTGCCAGATAGAATGCAGAGGAATCAAATTGACTACATCTGTGGAAAAAGACATTGGAAAAGCTCAGTATTAGCAGTCAAAACAAGACCAGGTGCTGACTGCAGCACAGACCGTCAACTGCTCATAAGTGAGTTCAAATTAAAACTGAAAAAATTAGGATAAGTCCAAGAAAGCCAAGTACAACCTTGAGTATATCCCACCTGAATTTAGAAACAATGTCCAGTACAGATTTGATGAGTTAAACACTAAGACCAGACAAATTGTGGAACGACATCAAAGACCTCATGCTTGAAGAAAGCAAGAGGTCATTAAAAAGACAGCAAAGAAAAAAAAGATCAAATTGTATGTCAGAAGAGAGTCTGAAACTTGCTCTCAAACATCCAGCAGCTAAAGCCAAAGGAGGGAATGATCAAGTAAAAGAACTGAATAGGAGATTTCAAAGGGCAGCTTGAGAAAACAAAGTAGTATAACGACATATGCAAAGAGCTAGAAATAGAAAACCAAAAAGGAAGAACACACTGTGTTTCTCAAGCTGAAAGAACTGAAAAAAAATTCAAGCCTTGAGTTGCAACAGTGAAAGAGTCTCCAGGGAAAATATTAAATGACTCAGGAACCATCAAAAGAGGATGGAAGGAATACACAAAGTCATTATACCAAAAAGAACTGGTTAATGTTCAACCATTTCAAGAGGTAGCATATGATCAGGAGTGGAAGGTACTGAATGAAGAAGTTAAAGCTACACTGAAGGCCCTGGCTAAAACAAGACTCCAGGAATTGATGGAATATAGATTGGGATATTTCACTAAACAGGTGCAGCACTGGAAGTACTCATTTATGCCAGAAAATCTGGAGGACAGCTATGTGGCCAACTGACTGGAAGAAATTCATATTTATGCCCATTCCCAAGAAAGGTGATCCAACTGAATGCAGAAATTTTCAAACAATATCATTAATAGCACACAGTAATAAAATTTTGTTAAAGATCTTTCAAAAGGGACTGCAACATATATTGACAGGGAACTGCCAAGAATTCAAGCCAGATTCAGAAGAGGAGGTAGAATGAGGAATAGCACTGCTGATGTCAGACAGGTCTTGGCTGAAAGCAGAGAATACCAGAAAGATGTTAACCTGTATTTCTGTGACATGCAAAGGCATTCGACTATGTAGATCATAACAAATTACAGGTAACCTTGAGGGGAATGGGAATTCCAGAACACTTAATTCTGCTCATTAGGAATCTGTGTATGGATCAAGAGGCCCAGGTATATATGCAGGTGAAATGGAAACATGTCCACACAAAAATTCGTACACAGATATTCATAACAGATTTATGCAAAATCATGAAAAACTGGAAACAACCAAACAGGTGAATGGGTAAATCAGCTGGTGTATACCATACCCCCAAACCCACTGCCATTGGATTGGGTCTGACTCATAGCAACCCTGTAGGTCAGCGTAGAACTGCCCCATAGAGTTTCCAAGGAGTGCCTGGTGGATTTGCACTGCCAACCTTTTGGTTACCAGACAGAGCACTTAACCCACTACGCCACCCGGGTTTCCATTGTATGTTATACTCAAAAAGGGACAAAGTACTGATACCAGAAACCAACCAAACCCACTGCTGTTGCATCAGTTCCAACTGGTAGTGCCTATAGGGCAAAGTAGAACTGCCCCATGAAGTTTCCAAGGAGCACCTAGTAGATTCAAACTGCCAATCTTTTGATTAGCAGCTGTAACACTTAACCACTATGTGGCCACTATGCAGATGTAAAAACAGCATGGCAGAGATATCTGATCTCCTAACTTCATGAGGAAGGAACAGAATCATCATCAATCAGCGTCAACAGCACAAAGCTGATTCCTATGAGGTGGAGGTCAGACGTAACTCTACTTTCCAACATTTTTATCAATTCTGTCACCAGCTGTCTCTCCCATGGTGCTCTCTGGTTCTATGCTGGGTTTCATAATTCATTGCAGTGGCCACATAGAACTCACAGAGCATACTCACAGCTATCAGTTTATTAGGAAAGTAATAGGGTGCAATTCAGGATCAAAAACAGCTCAGGGTGCAATTCTTCCATCAGGGTAGCATCTTCTCAGCTGTGCCTACAGGCGGGACTCTCTGCCACTTAGCCTTCCATCTGCCCTGCTTGCACAAGTGTTACAGAGCTCTTGGCTCCCTAGGTCAGCCAGCTCAACTGCAGATGTCTCACGCCAGTCTCTGCCATCTTCAGCTACTATTGCTCTTGTTACTGCCGCAGTACTCTTACTATCCTCTGTGTTAAAGACCCTCTATCTACTTATCTCCCTTTATGCCTAGTGGGGTGGCTAAACAGACCAATCCCCTCATTAGGGTTTGATACACCTTATTTGCATGGTCTCACCCCCTAGCAAGCTGTCCAATCCCCTTAGTGGCCTATGAGCACTTTATTTGACTCGTAACTGTTAGGTGCCATTGAGTTGGTTCGGACTCAAAGCAGCTCCGTGTACAAATGAACTTAACATTGACACACCTTTCAGCATCCTGACAACTGTTATACTTGAGCCCATTGTTGCAGACACTATGTCAATGCATTTCATTGAGGAGTTTCCCCCTTTTCACTGACCCTCTATGTTATAAACATAATATCCTTTTTCAGGGACCGATTCCTCTGGATAACACAGCCAACGTATGTGAGACACAGTCTATCTTTGCTTCTAAGGAACATTCTGGTTGTACTCCTTCCAAGATAGATCTGTTCATCCTCTTGCCCATCCATGGTATATTACTCAGTATTCTTTGACAGAATCACAATTCAAAGACCTCTGTTCTTTTGTGCTCTTCCTTGTTTATTGACCAGCTTTCACATGCGTATCAGGCAGTTGAAAACACCATGACTTGGGTCAGGCAGGATCTTAGTCTTCAAGATGACATCTTTGCTTTTTAACACTTTAAGGAGGTTTTTTTGCAGCAGATTTGCCCAGTACAATATAGCTTTTAATTTCTTGACAGCTGTTCCCATGGATGTTGACTGTAGATCCATGTAAAATGAATTTTTGACAACCTCAATCTTTTCTCTGCTTTCATAATGTTGCTTATTGGTCTGCTTGTGAGGCTTTTTGGTTCCTTTATATTGAAGTGTGATCTATGCTGAAGGCTGTGGTGTTTGATCTTTGTCAGTGAGTACATCAAGGCCTCTTCACTTTCAGCAGCAAGATTGTATCATCTGCATGTCATTAGTTGTTAATGAGTTTTCCTCCAATACTTACACCAGGTTCTTCCTATAGCCCAGCTTCTCAGATTATTTGCTCCACATACACATTGAATAAGCATGGTGAAAGGATACAGTCCTGACGCACACCTTTCTTGACTTTGAAAGACTCAATATCCCCTTGTTCTGTTCAAACGACTGCTTCTAGACCCATATACAGGTTCATAAATAGAATGAAGTGCTCTGAAACTCCCGTCTTCAAAATGTTATCCCAATTTGTTATGATCCACACAGTTGACTGCCTTTGCAGAGTTAATAAAATACACATTAACATCCTTCTAGTATTTTCTGC
Organism: Heterohyrax brucei; assembly: GCA_028571685.1. Taxonomy (NCBI): domain Eukaryota; kingdom Metazoa; phylum Chordata; class Mammalia; order Hyracoidea; family Procaviidae; genus Heterohyrax; species Heterohyrax brucei. The sequence goes on from CM053140.1 coordinate 36,975,608, forward strand.
TTTCAGCCATGATCCCTCTGACATCAGCAATGATGTCACCTGTTGCATGCCTCTTCTGAATGTGGCTTGAATTTCTGGCAATTTCATGTCGATATATTGCTGCAGTTGCTTTTGAGTTATATCCAGAAAAATTTTACTTGCATGTGATATTAATGATATTGTTTGATAATTTCTGTGTTCAGTTGGGTCACCTTTCTTGAGAATAGGCCTAAATTTGGATCTCTTCCAATCAGTTGACCCTGTAGCTGTCTTCCAAATTTCTTGGCATGAACAAGTGAGTACTTCCAGTGCTGAATCCATGTGTTGAAATGTCTGCATTGGTTTTCTGTCAGTTTCTGGAGGCTTGTTCTTCACCTTCAGGGCAGCTTGAATTTCGTCTCTCATTACCATAGGTTCCTGATCATATGCTCCTTCCTGGAATGGTTGAATGTTGACCAGTTCTTTTTGGTAGAGTGACTCTATGTCTTCCTTCCACCTTCTTTTGATGCTCCCTGCATCATTTAATGTTTTCTCCCATAGAATCTCTCACTGTTGCAACTCAAGGCTTAATTTTTTTCTTCAGTTCTTTGCGCTTGAGAAATGTGAAGGTGTTCTTCCTTTCGGTTTTCTACTTCCAAGTCCTTGCACATGTCACTGTAACACTTTACTTCATCTTCTTGAGCCACCCTGTGAAATCATCTGTTTAGCTCTTTGTATTTCATCATTTCTTCCTTTTGCTTTAACTACTTGACTCCAGAGTAGGTTTCAGTAGTTTCCATCTGTCTTGTCTTTTTAATGGCTTTTTGCTTTCTTCGTGTATAATGTCCTTCCACAACTCTTGTGGGTTTTGGTCATTAGTGTTTAAGACATCAAATCCGTTCTTGAGATGGTCTCTGAATTCAGGTCGGATATACTCAAGGTTGTACCTTGGCTCTTTTGGACTTGTAATTTTCTTCAATTTCAGCTTCAACTTGTAAATGAGCAATTGATGATATATTCCACTGCCTTCTTCTAAATAATGATATTGAGCTTTTCTGTCATAGCTTTGCACAGGTGCAGTCAATCTGATTCTTGTGCACTCCATCTAACAAGGTCCATGTGTATAGTCACCATTTATGCTGTTGAAAAAATGCACTTGCAACAAAGAAGTCATTGGTCTTACAAAATTCTCTAATGTAATCCCCAGCATCATCTCTATCACCCAAGCTATATTTTCCAACTACTAATCCTTTCTCTTTATTTCCAGGTCTTGCATTCCAATCACCATTATTATCAATGCATCCTGATTGCATGTTCAGTCAATTTCAGACTGTAGAGCTTGGTAAAAATCTTCAATTTCTTCATCTTTGGCTTTAGTGGTTGATATGTAGATTTGAATAATAGTTGTATTAACTAGTCTTCCTTTTAGGCACGTGGCTATTATCCTACCAGTGACAGTATTATACTTCAGAATACATCATATGTTATTTTTGATGATAAATGTAACACCAATCCTCTTCAAGGTGTCATTCCTAGTGCAGTAGACCACATGATTGTCTAATTCATAACAGCCTATACCACTCCATTGCAACTCATTATTGCCTAGGATATCAGTGTTTATATATTCCATTTCCTTATTGACAATTCCCAAGTTTCCTAGATTCGTACTTTGTACGTTCCATTTTCCAGTGATTAATGGGTGTTTGCAACTGTTTCTTGTTATTTTGAATCATGCTGCATCAGCAAAGGAAGGCTCTGAAAGCTCAGCTCCATTCAGGTCAGTCTTATTTACATAGACCCACCCAATCATTGTGTGGGAATCACAAGGTTAGAAGGGCCATATTTACTAATTTATTGCACCATACTCACAACATGGGTGAATCTCACAAACCTTATGTTGAGCAAAGGAAACCAGACCCAGAAGGGTATGTACTGTGTGATTCCCTTTTAAGTGGAATTCTGGAATGGGTGAAATAAATTTCTTGTCACAAAAAACAGTTCCGTGGTTTGCATGGGGCCAGGGATGGGAGGTGGAGGAAAATTTGGGAGGTCTGGGAATGCTTTGCATTTTGATGGAGGCCAAGATTACACTGGTCAAAACTGATCAAAGTGTGCACTTAAAATGAGAGCATTTTATTGAATGTAAATTATATATGACTACCACCCCAAACCAAACCAAACCCACTCCCACGGAGTCGATTTTGACTCATAGCAACCCAATAGTTCATCTTAAAAAGCTCCATTGGCTCCTGACTTCCCTTTTGACTTCTCCTAATTCTGGTTTCTCCCTTGCACACTCCACTCCATTCATTCTGAACCTCTTGCTGCTTCATGAAAGTATCCCTGCCTGTACTGCTGTTGATACCTGCGTAACATTTTTCTCACTTCCTCAAGTTTTACCTAAAAATACTTCCTTTTCCATAGCCCTTCCCTGACCATGCTATTTAAAAATTGTAACCAAACCACCCCAATGTTACAAAGCACTCTTGCATTGCTCAATTTTTTTCTGTAGCACTTTCCCTCTTCTAAAATGCATTATGCTTTATTATCATACATAGTAGGCGCTCAGTAACCAGTTGCTGAAACAGTGAATAGGCACCAATCATATGTCAGGGGAAAGGTCCATTAACAAAAAAAAAAAAAAGAAGCCACTGTTCTTATGGAACTTTCTAACCAGAGGAGACAGAACATATGGTAGGTGACAAGTATTACAAGGAGAAATCAAAGTGAGGAGATAGTGCAGTGGGCTAGTGGGTGAGCGTGGCTTTTATTCCAGTTAGGGCCATCAGGAGGCACCCCTGCAAAGCTAACACATGTGCAGAGACCCTCATGAACTCTACTCCCCTACTGCCATCGAGTTGATTCCGACTTGTGTGACACTACAGGACAGAACGGAACCACTCCACAGAGTTACCAAGAAGTGCCTGGTGGATTCAGACTGCTGACCTTCTGGTTAGCAGTCACAGCACTTAACCAGCATGCCTCCAGGGTCTCCCCTCGTGAAACATGGGAGTGATCAGTTTGGCAGCCGGTAGAATGGAGGACAGCTGACCTGTGAAGTAGGAAGGGAGCTAAAAGAGGAGTTTCCCTAGAGGACAAAGGAAGAAGTAAGGACAGAGAGCCGTTAGCTGGATCAGATCTGTTGAGAGGAGGAGAAAATACCCGAGACTGGAGGGCTGGCATGAGAAGCATGGACCTCAGTGATGACCTCAACAAGGCATAGGCACGTGTGCGGTGGTCATGTAAGGGGATCATCTTACTTAAGCTTCATGGACTCACTCACCCAGTACTTTTAGCTCCTCTTCAGTGCCAGCAAAACGTCCCTGAGTGGTATAAAGATTTTGGGCTCTGCTACCGATTGGAAAGTTGGGGGTTCAAATACACCCAGTGGTACCATGGAAGAGAGGCCTGGTAATCTACTCCCAAAAGGTCACAGCCATTGCAAACCCTATGTTGATTTCTATTCTGAAACACGTGGGATCACCATGCTTTGAAATAGACTGGACGGCAGCAGGATTATATTTGTTTTCTGAGTCAACACTGCTAAAACCAAAACCAAACCCACTGCCATCAAGGTGATTCTGACTCAGGGGGACCCTATATGACAGAGTAGAATTGCCCTGGAGAGTTTCCAAGGAGCACCTGCCAGACTTGAACCTTTTAGTTAGCAACCATAACACTTAACAACTACAAGAACCCCCCAGCACCGCTAGGAGGACAGACGTTTGGCCTTTGAGAGCATGACATTCAAATGGGGGTGTAAAGCCCACTTAAATCCTGTTTAAGGGGGAAAGTGCATAAGAAAGTAACTGGATAACTTCTGGAATCCAGGTAAATGTGGATGAGCAGGAACCAAAAGCTCACTGGGAACTCCAACTTTCTTTCTGTCTCAGATTTCATGATTTCTTGCCTTGCTGTCACTTTATCCCCATAAAACCTGCTGCCATCAACTCAGTTCTGACTCATAGCATCTGTATCTGACAGAGTAGAGTTTTCAAGGCTGTAATCTTTATTGAAGCAGAGTGCCACATCTTTCTCCAAAGAGTAGCTGGTGGATTGGAACTGCTGGCCTTTTGGTTGGCAACTGAGCACTTAACCATTGCACCACCAAGGCTCTTTTCTGTCTGTCTGTATTTCTTTTCTTCTTTTTCTCCCCCCTCTTGGCAAAAGCTGTTTTTCCTTTCCACGTATGTTTGGCCAAAATGTACATCTCCAAGTTTAAGTAGTCAGCTCAGAAACATTACATCTTTGAATTCAGTTTGTAGAGTCCTAGGAGGGAGGGCCTGATTAACCCAGTTCAGCTGACATTTGCTGTCCACCTCTGTGGGGGGGGGGGGGGGAGGGTATATAGGGCACCATTTGTAAACAAAAATAAGGTTGTGGCCGCAACAGACATCCCAAATGGAACACAGTTTGGCAAGAGCCAAAGTATACACACTTATACCTAGGAAGCCTGAATTTAAAAACAGACCCACAGGAAACAATACAACAGAAAAAGAAAATGCCTGATAGTATAATCTGCAGGCTTATCTATAGTGGCAAAGACAGTAAATCAAGGGTTGCAGACTCAGTGCTGGTAGGAACCAGGGAGATGTTAATGTGAATGGATGAGGCAGGCTTGATGGATGACAGTAGAGAGTGGTAGGGACTATGGCAAAGTGCAGAGGATATGTTCTCTCTGAAGGTGGACTGGAAACTCTGGTGGCATACTGGTTAAAAGGAATAGCTGCTAACCAAAAAGTTAGCAGTTCAAATCCACCAGATGCTTCTTGGAAACTCTATGGGGCATTTCTACTCTGTCTTACAGCATCACTATGAGTCAGAATCAGGTTGACAAGCAATGGGTTTGAGAGGTTTTTCAAGGTGGCCTGCAAGAACTTGTCACCATATTAGAATGCTAGAAATCTGGGCTTTAAGGGTTACCTCCTGTATTCCCTTGGCAATTAATTCAAATAAAACAAGATACGTGTTTCCAACAAAGCACATTCTAGAATTCAGCCTGTGGGCAACCAGTTTCTGATCTTTGGCCTAACTATTCAAAATAAAGATGTAAACTAGTAGAATATAAAGTGTACCATTAAAATAGTAACTAAAAGATTATAGAAACTTGGAAAATATAATAATATTAAGGAATTAGAACATTAAATGATTGCCACTTTAAAAAAAAGATGAGTATGTGGATAAGAACTAGAATGTAGTATTAAAAACATGAAAAGAGTTGTGTCAGGGCAAAGGAGTCACAGGTGAGTTTTTCTCAGTGTTTTATGTGGTTACGTATACACCACACACATCTACGCAAAGCATTTATGAAACGGTCTCACCAAGAGGTAGAAAAGGAGGCAGGCTAAGAATCTGAGAATCTTTTTTTATTTTATATTTTTATTATTGTAAAAATCTACATACACAATATTGGCCAACTCAACATTTTTCATGATTACAGTCCAGTAAGATCAATTATACCAATCATGGTGTACTACCCTTGCCAGGACGCTTTGCCAAACTGTCCACCCCCACAAACAAACACTCAACACTTCTTAAACAATCCCTCAGCTTGGGATCTTTGATGACCTCTGAGGCCAAGTCCAGAGACAGAGAGGCAGAGGGAAACTTCCAGCCACAGTATGCCCAGGGTCAGAGGCCTTTGCCAAGCTTGGTCATTCTCTGGTGACTCAGGGGTATTTATGACAGTTATTAGGGATGGTTTTACAACATGGCCCAATTAAGTTACTACTGAAGGCTTAAGCTGAAAAAGAAAAGCAGCGTCTTTCCATCAGTGACATTGTCACCTTGTCCCAGAAATGCACTGAGCATGTCGTTCAACCCGGAATGGCTTCATGTTTATGTCAATGCACTGAGGAACAATGGCCACCTTTCACAAAAGGTGAGTACTTTTAACCAGTGGCAATTACCTTTTTTACTTTTTTATTTTTAGTATTTTGTTGTGCTTTAAGTTAAAATTTACAATTCAAGTAAATTTGTCATACAAAAACTTACATACACACTGCTATGTCCACATGTGTTTTTTGGCTGCCTGGATCTCTTCTTTAGTGAAATGTCTGTCCATCTCCTTTGCCCATCACTTAATTGGATGGTTTATCTTCTTCTTGTTGATATTTTGTAGTATCTTATAGATTATGGAAATCAGGCATCGGTCTGACATAGAGTTTCCAAATATTTTTTCCCATTCTGTAGGTGTTCTTTTAATTCCATTAATAAAGTCTTCAGATGAGCAAAAGTGTTTAATTCTTAATAGATCCCATTTATCTATTTTCTCTTCTGATGATTGTGGTTTGTTTGACAGATTTTGGAGTCTGTCCATGTTGTGTATTAAAACTTCCATTATTGTTTCTACCTTTTCTTGAATGAGCTTTATTGCTTTAGGTTTGATATTTAGGTCTTTTATCCAGTTGGAGTTGGTTTTTGTACAAGGTGTAAGATATGGATCTTGTTTCAGTTTCTTGCAGACGGATATCCAATTTTGCCAGCACCATTTGTTGAAGATACTGTTTTTACCCCAGTTTAATGTCTTAGGGCCTTTGTCGAATATCAATTGTTCATAGGTAGATGGTGTCATCTCTGGGGTCTCAGTTCCGTCCCACTGGCCGATCTGTCTGTTCTCATACCAGTACCAGGCTGTTTTGATCACTGTAGCAGTGTAATATGTTCTAAAGTCAGGTAATGAGAGGTCTCCCAATGTGTTCTTCTTCCTTAGTAGTACCTTGGTTAACTGGGGCTTCTTCCCTTTCCAAACAAAATTGGTGATTTGTCTCTCCATCTCATTAAAAAATGTCGCTGGAACTTGTATTGGGATTGCATAATATAAACAGATTGCTTTGGGTAAAATAGACATTTGCACAATGTTAAGTCTTCCTATCCATGAGCAGAGTAGGTTTTTCCATTTATCTAAATCTCTCTTAGTTTCTTGTAGTAAGGGCTTGTAGTTCTCTTTGTTAAGGTCTCTTATTTCTCTGGTTAGATTAATTCCTAGGTACTTTATCTTCTTAGGGGCTATTGTAAATGGTATTGATTTGATTTCTTCCTTAACAGCCTTGTTGTTGGTATAAAGGAATCCTACTGATTTACTTATGTTTATCTTGTATCCTGAGACTCTGCTGAACTCTTCTATTAGTTTGAGTAGTTTACATATAGATTCCTTGGGATTCTCTGCATATACAATCATATCATCTGCAAACAGGGAGATTTTAACTTCCTCTTTGCTAATGCACATGCCCTTTATTTCTTGGTCTTGTCTAATTGCTCTGGCTAAAACTTCTAGCACAATGTTGAATAGAAGAGGTGAGAGTGGGCATCCTTGTCTGGTTCCTGATCTCAAGGGAAAGTCAGTCTTTCAGTTTCTCTCCATTCAGGATGATGTGGGCAATTGGCTTTGTATAAATGGCCCTTATTGTGTTGAGGAATTTGCTGTCTATGCCCATTTTGCTAAGAGTTTTTAGCATGAATGGGTGTTGGACTTTGTCAAATGCCTAAATGCCTTTTCTGCATCAATGGACAAAATCAGGTGATCCTTGTCTTTTGTGTTATTTATGTGGTTAATCACATTAATTGTTTACCTGATGTTGAACCAGCCTTGCATCCCTGGTATGAATCCCAGTTGGTCATGATGGATTAATTTCGTGATATGTTGTTGTATTCTGTTGGCAAGAATTTCGTTGAAGATTTTTGCATCTAGATTCATGAGTGATATCGGTCTGTAGTTGTCTTTCTTTGTTGGGTCTTTCCCTGGCTTGGGTATCAGTGTTATGCTGGCTTCATAGAATGAGTTTGGGAGTACTCCATCCCTTTCTATACTGTGGAATAGTTTCAGTAGTATTGGAGATAACTCTTCTCTAAATGCTTGGTAGAATTCTGCAGTGAAGCCATCTGGACCCGGACTTTTTTTGGTTGGCAGTGTTTTGATGACCTTTTCAATCTCTTCCTTTGTAATGGATTTATTAAGTTGTTCTGCTTCACATTGTGGTAATTTGGGTAGGTGGTACAAGTCAAGGAATTGGTCCATTTCCCCCAGGTTTTCAAATTTGTTAGTGTACAGTCTTTCATAGTATTCTGTTAGGATATTTTTTATTTCTGTTGCATCTGTGGTGACAACCCCCCTCTCATTTCTAATTTGGGTTATTTGTTTCCTTTCCTGCTTTTCTTTAGTAAGTTTAGCCAGTGGTTTGTCAATTTTGTTGATCTTCTCAAAAAACAGCTTTTGCTCCTTTCAATTTTTTTCAATTGTTTTTCTATTCTCTAATTCATTTAGCTCTGCTCTAATCTTTATGATCTCGTTTCTTCTGGTGCCTGAGGGGTTCCTCTGTTGTTCTCTTTCTACTTGTTCAAGCTGTAGGGTTAGTTCCTTGATTTGGTTTCTTTCTTCCTTCCAGATGTGTGCATTTATGGAGATAAACAGACCTCTGAGCACTGCTTTGGCTGTATCCCATAGGTTCTGGTAGGAAGTGTTTTCGTTCTCATTAGAATCCATGAATTTCTTTAATTCATCCTTGATTTCCTCTATAACCCATGTTTTCTTGAGCAAGATGTTGTTCAGTTCCACTTTCTATCTATGTTTTTCCTGCTATTGATTTCAACTTTTATGGCTTTATGATCTGAGAAGATGCTTTGCAGTAATTCAATGGTACGGATTTTGTTGAGCATTGCATTACGGCCTATCACATGGTCAATTCTGGAGAATGTTCCATGTGCACTGGAGAAGAAGGTGTAGTTGTCTGCTGATGAGTGGAAAGTTCTGTATATATCAATGAAGTTTAGTTGGTTAATTGTGGCAATGAGGTCTTCTGTATCTTTACTGAGTTTTTTTCTAGATCATCTGTCTAGTATTGAGAGTGGAGTGTTGAAGTCTCCCACTATTATGGTGGAGTCATCTAACTCTCTTTTGAGTGTAGTCAGTGTTTCTTCAATGTATGTAGGTGCTCTGATATTAGGTGCATAAATATTTAATATAGTTAAGTCTTGCTTGTGTACTGAACCCTTCAGCAATAAATAGTGACCATCTTTGTCCACGATGGTGGATTTGACATTAAAATTGATTTTGTCTGAGATTAGAATTGCTACCCCTGCTCTTCTTTGTTCATTGTTAGCTTGATATATATTCTTCCAATCTTTAATTTTCAGTTTGTTCCTATCTTTAGGTCTCAAATGAGTTTCTTCTAGACAACATATGGATGGGTCATGTCTTTTGATCCAAGATGTCACTTGATGTCTCTTTACTGGAGCATTCAGTCCATTCACATTCAATGTAATTATTGATAGGTATGTGTTCACTGCTGCCATTGTGATGTGTTTATTTTTATGTTGATGTTTTGTCTGTTGTTCTTATTAGTCTGTTCTGGGACGTTCTTTTTTGTGAGTTGATTTTTCACCTTTTTCAGAGCTGGTTTTGTGGTTGTTGAGACTCCTGTGTTACATTTCTTGAAATGACATGATACATCTTTGTTGTGCTTTACAGCTGCCCCTATGATCCCCCTTAATAAACTATATATAAACCCAATTTTAATTACTACCAGTCTTGTCATCTTCCTCTCCATCTGGAAGGACTATAACAACTGTAGTACATCCCTCTTTTTAATATGATGACACCATAGTTTTCATGATGATCACTGGATTGCTTCTTTCCTTATCAAAGCTGTAATTGGCTTTGGAGCCTTGCCTAACTGAGTAGAGTTTTGAGTAGTGTGTCATTCTAAAATATAAAGTTAGTGGTTTTGTTCTTCTAAGCCAGAGTCAAGAACTTCTTTCAATATTTCTTGTAGTTTTGGTTTGGTTTTTACAAAGTCTCTGAGTTTCTGTTTATCCGGGAATGTCTTAATTTCATTTTTGTATTTGAAAGATAGTTTTGCAGGATATATAATTCTTGGTTGGAAGTTCTTCTCCTTCAAGGCTTTGAATGTGTCATGCCACTGTCTCCGTGCCAGCATGGTTTCTGCTGAGAAATCTGAAGAGAGCCTACAGGGTTTCCCTCTGAATGTTAGTTTTGCTTTGAGTCTTGCTGCCTTTAAGAGTTGCTGCTTATGTTTCATTTTGTTAAGCTTGATTATAATATGTCGTGGAGTCTTTCTTTTGAGATCTATATTGGGTGGCATACGATATGCATCTGAGATGTCTTTATTCTCTTCCTTCATGATTTCTGGGAAGTTTTCTGTCAGCAGCTCAGCAACGATACTCTCTGTGTTCTCAGATGTCTCACCCTGTTCAGAGACTCCAATTAATCGAAGGTTGTTCCTCTTAATAGAGTCCCACATGCTTCTTAATGTTTCTTCAATTTTCTTGCTTCTTTTTTCTGATTTCTGCTCGTAGATGCTGGCCTCAGTAGCTCTGTCTTTCAAGTCAGAAATTCTTTTTTCTATTTGTTCCATTCTGTTTTTTTGGCTTTGCATGGAAGTTTCTATGTCTTTGATTTTGTTCTTGATCTGTTGGATTTCAGAGTACTGGTGTTCCATTAGATCGAACATCTTACTTAATTTTTCATTTTATTCTCCTGCATTTTGTATAAGGTCTAGAAGGGCTCTGTATATAATCATTTTGTATTCACTTCCTGATGCTTTCATAAAAGTTTCTTCATCTGGAAAACTCCTTGGTTGCTTTGTTTGGGAGCCTTCTGAAGCCATGGCTGATTTCCTGTATGCCACAAGTGTCTGTTGCTTTTTGGGACCCATGTGAGTATATAGAGGCTGGAAGAGGTACTGTGAGGATGGATTGCAAATGTTTCTCTAGGCTGTCTTCAAATGTAAAGCAAAAAGTATCTGACCAGTTCACAAGTCAGTTAGGTTTTCAGGTGTAGAGGTCCCTCTTCTCAACTGGCAAAGTAAGTGCCACTGTATCCAATCCCAGATGATACAAACTAGTTCAGAATACAGCAATGCTACTGCCCTGTTGGCCTCTGCCGACAGGGCCTAGCCTTAGAGGACACTGCGTAGAGTACTGCTTTTCTGATAGAAAAGGCTCTCCTGTGGGCAGGCTCTGGCTCCCCAGCTAAGAATTAGGTCCAGCTGCGGCCACCATATTCAAGATGGCGTCCTCCACACAGGCAGCAGACAGAGGGGCTAAAGGTGCCGAGAGGTAGTGATTCCTGTGATTCTGTTGCAGGACCCCCAAAGCAGGTGGCACTAGGTAAATTATTGCTTTTCTGTCGGAGAAGCGCTGTCCTGTTTACAGGCGCTTGCTCCCAGGCTAAGAATGACGTTCTGCTAGAATCTCTGTATTCAACATGGCGTCCCGCACACTGACTGCGAAACTCCGTACAAACGCCGCTGAGGCAGATATAAAACGACAGGCTCAAAGTGGCTAGATTAACAGAGTCCCAAGCCTGGCTCTCAAAATATGGGAATTTCGCCTGCTTGTTCCCCCAGCAGCGTGTCTGAGTCTAGCCGCTAGGCAGGACCCAGCTCCGCCCGCCGGCCAAGACAGAAAAAAAAAAGTCAAACTGGTATGTTTACCTTCCGTCCGTGAGAGCTGGGGCTAGCCAGGAGCAGGAGTCAGCGAAAAAGAGGAGGTTTTTCGCTCAGTAGAATGAAGTCCAAAGTAACAGCCCTGTGCTGTGTCCCAGGGCTGATTAGGTGACCAGAAGCCTCCATTTGATTATCAGTTCAGGTCTTGGTTTCCAGAGAGATATGAGGAGACGTGTGCTTAGTCTGCCATCTTGACTCCGCCTCTTCCATACACGCTGCTATGTAACTCTAGCTGCTCTCCCCACCCTGTGACAGCACACACTTCCTTTCTACCCTGTGTTTCCCATGTCCATTCAACCACCTCCTGTCCCCCTCTGTCCTCTCGTCTTGCCTCTGGACAGGAGCTGCCCAGGTAGCCTCATGTACTTATTTAAGCGAAAAAACACACTCTTTGCCAGTACCATTTTATGTCTTACAGTCCAGTCCAATCTTTGTCTTACAAGTTGGCTTCAGGAATGGTTTCAGTTCTGGCTAGGAGAGTCCGTCCAGGGGCCATGTCTTACAGGGAAACTTACTCTGTTGGACAATCAAGTATGGTCTTTTTAACAGGGTTTGAGTTCTGCAACTCATTTTTCTCCCACTTAGGCAGGAACTCTTCATTGTGTTCCCTGTCAGGACAGTCACGGGTGGCATCCAGGGACCATCTAGTTCTTCTGTCTTCATGCTGATATGGTCTCTGTCTCTTGGGCTCATATTCACCCTATGTCTTTGATGTTCTTCATTTTCTTCTGCTCCTGGTAGGTTGGGACCCACTGATGTTTCTTAGATGGCTGCTTGCTAGCTTTTAAGATCCAGATGCCACTCATCAAAGTGGATGCTGTCATGGATTGAATTGTGCCCCCTAAAAAATGTATGTGTTGATTTGACTTGGCTGGGAGTCCCAATATGGTACCCTTCCTCTCATGTGTTGTGAATCTTGCCTCTGTGATATTGATGATGGAGAATGGGTTGCAGTTGTGTTAGTGAGGCAGTACTCAAGCTACAAGCTTGTGCAATATATGGGAGAGAAATGAGCAGAGGAAGCTGGGAACCTCACACCACTGAAAAAGCATGACTGAGAGCAAAGCATGTCCTTTAGACCCGAGGTTTCTGTGCCAAGGTGTTCTCCTTGAATTTGGACTCAGCCTAATGGACTATGATGATTTCTCTTATTGAATGGACTTGCAATTTGTAGATGGATCTGTGGCTTTCTCTTTATGAAGCCTTCCACTCATGGTATTTTCTGTTGGGGCAGTACCAGGTGACTAAGACAGATGCAGAGTATTTTCTTAAAGAATTGTGTTATGCCAGTTGACCTAGATATGTCCTGAAACCATGGTTCCCAGGCCCCTGACCCTGCTACTCCTTCAAAGTGTTTGATTGTAGTTGGGAAATTTCTTAGCTTTTGGTTTAGTCCAATTGTGCTGACTTCTCTACTGTATGTTGTCCCTCCCTTCACATAACTTAATTCTTTTTTTCTCTTTTTTTCTTTTTGTTGTGATTAAGTGAAAGTATACAATCCAAATCAATTGTGCCTGCCCGCCTATCTGCAGCTCCTTCTGCTCTCGTTGCCTGGTGACAGCACACTCCTCATTTTCATTCTATACTTCTAGTATCCTCCTAACAAGCTCTTGTCCCCTCCTCTCCACCATCTTCTCTCCCATCTAGAAAGAGACAAGTAGGACAGCCTCCTATAAATGCACAGAATCATAAAGTACACACACCATATGATCACACTGTGTCCCCAAGTCCAGTCCATTCTTGTCCAAAGAGTTGACCTCTAGTGTTTTCTGGTCAGGTGCAGCAGCAGGTCTAGAGGCCATGCTGCCAGGGGATCCTCCAGGCTGTCAGACCATCAATTCTGGTCTTTTAGTAGAGTTCTTGAACTGGACCCTTCTTTTTCTTGTGTTGCCTCAGGGACTCTACATTGTATGCCCCGTCATGGCTACCTTTGGTGTTGGCTGAGCACCACCTGGTTCTTCTGGTCACATGTTGGTACAGTCTCTCATTTGCATGGATCCTTCTGTCTCCCGAGCTCTTTTTTCCCTCATGTCTTTGTTCTCAGTCATCATCTGTTCCAGATGAGTTGGGACCATTTCTAACCTAATTCTTATCTACTATCTAATCAATGAGTCCCCCTCCCCCACTCCCTACACTTATAACCATCAAAGACTGTTTATTTCTGTGTTTAAACCATTTATCGATTCCTTGTAATAAATACTGGTCTTAATGTTTGTCCTTTTGCAATTGACTAATTTCATTCAGCATAATCCCTTCCAGATTCCTCCCAATTACCTTTTTAACACTAAAATTTTTTGTGTGCCATAAGGAAGCAGTTTGTGTGATGTCCTCTGGGTGAGTTTGCCAGTGGAGTGCCAGTATCCATATTGGATAAGTATCCAAACCATAATCTTCTTTTCATTTGAAATTAACCTGAAGTCCACTCTCTCTGCTGTCATCTTACCCATTTGCAATATGATCGTAAGTTTTGAACATGGTATTTGAATTGAATGCTCTTGTTTGTGGCTGCTCCATGAGGGGAAATTGATAGAAGTGGCTTTGCCAAGTGCTTAAACCTATTTGGTACTTTTGTCCCAGGGTTGAATAAGTCTTATGGTTAGGATGGTCTGCGAGGAATGGTAGGATCCAGGGAGGTAATAATGCAAATGAGTGAGCCAGTTTTGGGCAGATGACAATAGAGAGCAGTGGGGACTGTGGCAACAATAGCACACAGGGATGGAGGAACCATTGCAAACCAATTACCAGACCAATCTTTACACCCCTCCGCAACATAGAAAACACCCAACTGTAGAACCTTTCCACTGCTCAAAGTAGCCAAGAAGGCAGACGTGGCTAGCGTTTGGAATCGCTACTATTCAATACCAGCAGATTTCATTTTTCATCAGAAGCATTCGTGGCAGGAAAGGTGGTTTTTAGATTAGTGCGGAGCTAAATTTTCCTGTAGTGCAAAACCTGCCTCACCATGAAAGACAACAGAAATGGAAATCAGAGATCAGTGTTCTCGTGGGACAGGGCCTTCAGGAGAATGTCCCGACCCTTTGACACAAAGCTCCAGTCATCTTGTACCTGAGTTCACACTGGTTTCCCCAGCACCTCTAGCAGCTCCCGAACACACGCCCAGACTGCAAACCTAGGCGTGAATCTTGGGCTGGAAACCTGTGCCTTATCTTGGTAGTTTCTTCTTTGCTGTGATGCTCCTTCTTTGCTTTCAACAAACTTGTCTCTAAGAGCAACAAACTTATCTTTAGTGCACCTCTGTCTGGGCTCTCTCTCTTCTCCCCCCTCAGGGATACTGTAGGAAGAAGAGCACTTACTATGTCGCGTTGGAGAAAGTCCTGAGCCCACCTGTCTCCTCCATCCAGGGAAAACTTCCTGGAGGGCACTTGAAGCTCACATCAGGTAGATGCTATCTTGCTAGGTGCTGTCACTTGGGATCCCTTTTATCCCCTAAGTGCCTTCATTCCCTAGTGCTGACTACAGGACCCAGGACAGAACTGGGGCTTTATAAATAATTACCAAATTGAGTAAGTTTAAAATACATTATCAATTTCGGTTGCCAAAAAAATGTCTATGAGGGGGACAGATCCCCCCCAAAATAAAGAACTTAACACAATTAAATCTCAGCTGTCTCCAGGAAAGAAGACATTAAATCAAACCCACCCCAAGAAAAATTGAAATGAGAATTAGTACAAACTAACCCAACTGTTGGAAGCTTTGCTCAGTGGCTTCCACAAACTGAAAACACGTTCGTAGTTCTTCAGTCAATTTCCAAAAAAGTCTTTCTTCTGCTGTCTACATTCTGGCAGTTGTATTAAAGACAGTGTCTTCCAGAGTTTACATTCTCCTAAAGTGTCTCACATACTTTGGACCTGTTGTCAGGAGGGATCAGTACCCGGAGAAGGACAGCATGCTTGGTAGAGGGTCAGCAAGAAAGAGGAAGAGCCTCAATGAAACGGATTGACACAGTGGCTTTAACAATGGGCTCAAGCATAGCCTTGACTGTGAGGACTGCACAGAACTGAAGAGTCTTTTGTTCTGTGATGCACAGGGTCACTGTGAGTCAGAGCCAACTGAACAGCACCCAGCAACAATAACACAGTGTGTTTATCACCACTTTGACAGAGTCAGTATGTTAATGCTCTCCACATTCTCACATACAAGAATTTGATCACCACCAGGGGTTAAGTCCCATCCTGATGTAGGAGGGTAATCTGGAATCTCAGCCTTCTAATTTTCAATTCAGACTCCCAGGTGGGAATTTTGGAGTCATTCCAACAGCATCTCCACTACCTGCCAAACCATTTGTTAGTTCGCCTTACTGTGATGGTTTGTGTGTTGCTGTAATGCTGGAAGTTGTGCTACCAGTGCTTCAAAGACGAGCAGGGTCATCCGTGGTAGACAGGATTCAACAGAGCTTTCAGGCTAAGACAGATGACGAAGAAAGGCTTGGTGATCTACTGGAAAAAAATCAGCCAATGAAAATCATATGGCTCATAACAGTTGGATCCACAGCTGATCAGTTGTGCACGGGTTTGCCATGAGTCAGTCCAACCCCATCACGGTTTAATGATAACAAAGTGAAAGCAGCCAGTCTGAAAAAGCTACATTCTGGATTATGCCAACTATATGAGATCTGTCAATTAAGTTCGTGAACTTATCCTAGACAAGTGCTACATACCTCATTGCTGAGTATCACTATAGTCACCCTCAAAGTACTCCCCTTGGGAAGCTATGCAGCAATGCCAGCGCCTAGTCCACCCTTCAAAGTAATTTTGGAACTCTTGCTGGAATGGCCATCACAGCTGTCATTTTATTACCCTTGATGTCCTGAATGTGATCAAAATGTCTTCCTTTTAATATTTCCTTTATCTTCAGGTAAACATAAAAGTCATTGGGGGCCAGATTGGGTGAGTAGAGAGGATGTTCCAATACAGTTACTTGTTTGCTGTCTAAAAAGACCCTTACAGACTGTGCTGTGTGAGCTGGTGCATTGTCGTGATGCAAGAGCCATGAGTTAGTTGTTGGCAGAACATTCAGAGTTGTTTTCATCTAACTTTTTCAGCACTTCCAAGTAGTAAACTTGGTTTACTGCTTGTCCAGTTGGTAAAAATTCATAATGAACAATCCATCTGATATCAAAAAGGTTGGCAACATCATTTTGACTCTTAATTTGCATTGATGGAACTTCTTTGGTTGTGGAGAATTGGCTGACTTCCACTGTGCACTTTGATGCTTTGTTTCCAGGTCATATTGGTACACCCATGCTTCGTCACCAGTGATAACATGGCCCCAAACATCATCGTGCCTCTCCAGAATGTCTTAGCAAACTTCAGCTCTCTTTTGCTTTCGTTCATGTCAAGGTTTTCAGTTAAGATTTTCCTAATTGTTTGTCTATCAGTGTTTACTTGACCTGCTATGCTTCTCACAGTTAGCCAATGATTTTGACACACAATTCAATGAATTTTTGCAATGTTTTCGTATTACTCTTGGTGTCCTGAATGTCATCAAAATGTCTTCCTTTTAATATTTCCTTTATCTTTGGGTAAACATAAAAGTCATTGGGGGCCAGACTGGGTGAGTAGGGAGGATGTTCCAATATGGTTATTTATTTACTGGCTAATAACACCTTCACAGACAGTGCTGTGTGAGCTGGTACATTGTTGTGATGCAAGAGCCAAGAGCTAGTTGTTGGCAAAAAATTCAGGTTGTTTTCATCTAACTTTTTCATGCTGCCTTTTTAGCACTTTCTGCTCACTACTGGCCCTCCTAACCTCTCTTCATCAGTAACACTTTCTCTCCTCTCAGAAAAACATTTAATCCATTTGTACACTGCCATTTTCTTCATGGCATTATCTCCATAAACTTGGACTAGTATGTCCCTGATTTTGCTTCCATTCTTTCAAAGTTTAACAAGAAATTTAATGTTTGTTCATTGCTCTAATTCAAGCTCTGACATTCTTGTGATGGCACACAGAAACATGCGCCAACAATAATGAGCGTCGCTCGGCAGGACACCACCATATGTCAACACGAACACAGCTGTGAGACACTCATATAGCAAGGTAATGAAACCTGGCCAAGATATTTGTACAGTGCTGCCAGTGTAAGCACACAGTGGCAAGTTTGCAAACTTAGTTGTCAGATCACATATGACATTCTGGGCTGATAAGCAACATCATGATAAACAGAGAAAAGGTTGAAGTTATCAAGGTGTTTTAGTCAGCTACTGCTGCTCTAACAGGATATCACCAAGTGGATGGCTTTAACAAAGAAAAATTTACTCTTACACAGTCCAGTAGGCTGCAAGTCTGGATTCAGGGTGTCTGCAATAGGGGAAGGCTTTCCCTATGTTGGCTCTGGAGCAAAGTCCTTGTGTTGCATCGGTCTTTGGTTGCAGAGCATCCTGACTCAGAAACCTCAGGTCTGAAGGATGCACTCTTCTCTTCCAGTGCTGCTTTCTTGATGATGTGAGGTTCCCAATTCTCTGCTTACTTCTCTCTCTTTCTGTCTCCTGTAGGATGGAAGTATAAAGGGTGGTGCAAGCCACACTCCAGGGAAACTCCCTTAGCAAGGGTGTCGCTGTCCCACCTTAATCCTGTTTTAACATAATCATTTTACTATTAGCCACAGGCAGAGATTAAGATGTATAGCCTAGGAAAATCACAAAATGTTACCAATGATAGCCCATACAAATGGCTACTCACATTTAGAGGGGGGGATGCAATTCAGTCCACGACACAGGATTTCATTTTCCTTGGATCCATGATCAACACCCATGGAAGTAGTAGTCAAGAAGTTAAATGACACACTGCATTGGACAAGTCTGCTGCAAAAGACCTCTTTAATGTATTGAAAAGTAAAGATGTCATCTTGAAGACTAAGGTGTGCCTGACCCAAGCCATGTTGTTTTTAAGTGTCTTGTATGCCTGCAAAAGCTGGACAACGAATAAGGAAGACCAAAGAACTGACATCTCAGAATTATGGCATTGACAAAGAATATTGACTATACGATGGATTGCCAAAATAATAAACAAATCTGTCCTGGAAGAAGTACAGCGAGAATGCTCCTTAGGACAGAATGGTGAGACTGCATCTCACATACTTTGGACATGTCATCAGGAGGGATCAGTCCCTACAGAAGGATATTATGCTTGGTAAAGTAGAGGAAAGAAGAAGAGCAAAGAAGAGGAAGACCCTTGATGAGATGGATCAACATCATGGCTGCCACAGGGGGCTGGAGCCTGATTGTGATGGTGCAGGAGGCCCGGGGTGGGACAGTGCTCCATTCTGTTGAACAGAGGGTGGCTATGAGTTGGAACTGACTCGATGGAACCTAACAACAACAACAACATGAGTTTCTAGAGAAGGCAAAAATATAGATCAGTGATTGCCAGGTCTAGGACTATACAACCCAGAGAGTGAGCCCAATATAAACAATGGACTTCAGTTAATAATAATCTATCAGTATTGGTTCATCAAGTGTAACAAACATGTCACACTAAGACAAAATGTTAATAATAGATAAGAGGGACATGTGAAAACTTTTTGCACAACTTTTCTATAAACATAAAACTGTTATAAAAGTCAATTTTTAAAAGAAAGCATCTTGAAAAACATGCATGTATTTGCCTTGAAAAGTCTCATTTTATGAGGCCCTGTGGGCAGCCATTGGGAGGTTGGTAATTAAGTCTCAGGCCTCATTTTTCTGGCAGAGATGCTCATTTTCATCTTTGTGACTTAGAAGGCCACTTTACAAAGAAAGATGAGCTGCCAAAGAAAGGACATTCCGGGTTTGGATTTAATCCACCAGTGGATGCGTCACCATTGAGGATGACGGCTTATGGGAGAGGTGGGTGAAGTATAAATATCTACTCTATTGATTTAATCCATCCAATTACATAGGAGGCTCATTTAGGATGGGATGGGGGAATGACTCAAATGTCACCTGAATGATGTGCGTAGGCTTCAGCCAGCATTTTGATCATATTCCCGATATCAGAGGTGACGTTGAGTAACAGCCAGTGGTTACTAAGACCTGGGGATACAGTTCAACGGGATGGAAAGACGCCAACATGGCTGAGACACAGTGATGACTATGCTGGGCTACTCCGAGCCAGCTCAGTGATTTTGTAGTTTTATTAGTTTTATGTCCTTTACCAGAAAAAAGATGTGCCCTTGGTGTTTTTATTCCATTTCAACCATCAATAAAAAGTTCCAGATACTGCATCAAAGTAGCTGTTTTATGGGAGTGTTTTTTTTTTTTCAGATGAGAAAGCTCTCTTGGCCCCTATGAGAAAGGCTTCTTGGCCCCAAGAACTGTAACTGTTATGCATTGAACTGTGTCCCCCAAAGAGATCCATTGAAGTGCTAACTCCTTGTACTGTGAACATGACCTTGTTTGGAAATAGGGTCTCTGAAGATATTATCAGTTAGTTAATGTGAGGTGACACTAGGGTAGGGTGGGTTGTAGTTCTCTGTGAGGAGAAGAGACAGAGGACAATGGTCATGTGAAAACAGATTGGAGCCGTGCATCTGCAAACCAACTAATGCCAAGGATTGCTGGTGACCACCAGAAGCTTGGGGAGAGAGAGGAACACTCCTCCCTGGGGCTTTCAGAGGAAACATGGCCCTGCTGGCACCTTGAATTTAAACTTCTAGCCTCCAGACCTGAGACACAGTAAATTTCTGTTGTTGTAAGTCACACACTCTGTGGTGCTTTGTTCAGCAGCCCCAGGAAGCTAATACAGTGACCAAGCTTTGATTTCCAAAGTTCTTAGGTGTCTTGCAGGCCTTTCCTAAGGAGTCCTAGTTGCGCAGTGGTTAGGTCCTCCGCTGCTAACTGCAAGGCTGACTGTATAAACCTACACCACCGCCCTGTTCAATCTGCTCCTGTAAAGATCAGAGCCTAGAAAACCTTATGAGGCACTCCTGCTCTGTCACATGGGTTGCTGTGAGTTGAAACTGACTCTGGCACTAGTCTTAGTTATCTGGTGCTTCCTTAGCAGAAATATCAGAGGTGGATGACTTCATCAAGCATAAGTTTATTCTTTTCACAGTCTACTTGGCTGGAAGTCCAAATTCAATTCAAGTCCAGCTCTAGGGGAAGGCTTTCTCTCTTTGTTGGCTCTGGAGGACAGTCCTTGTCTTCATTCTTCCCTTGTTGAAGACCTTCTCAGAGCAGGGACCCTGGGTCTGAAGGGCATGCTGTTCTCCTGGTTCTTGTTTCTCGGGGGTCTGAAGTGCCCCTGCCTTTGTGCTGACTGTCTCCTTTATGTCTGAAAAGAGATTGCCTTAAAATTAGTTTCGTAGATTGAGTGCTGCCCTGTTAATGTAACTGCCACGAATCATACCTCATTAGCATTATAAACTAAACAAAACACAAAAACTCATTGCCATCAAGTTGATTCTGACTCTTAGCAACCCTATAGGACCAGACCAGGTAGAACCTCTCTATACAGTTTCCAGGGCTTGCCTAGTGGATTTGAACTGCCTACCTGTTGGTTAGCAGCCATAGCTCTTAATCACTGCACCACCAAGGTTTCTGTTAACATAGAGGTGAAATTTACAACACATAGGAAAAATCACATTAGATAACAAAACGGTGGACAATCAGACAATACTGGGAATCACGGGCTAGCCGATCTGAACACACTACTTTTGGGGAACACAAGTCAATCGATGAAACAGTACTCAACAATATTCAGTCTTTCTAGGACCTAAACAGTCCTCCAATTTAAAGACAGAGGTAAAGAATCTCTCCTCAAGTTTCCAAAAATATGCAGTATTGAACTATTGTTTCTGTTCAAATCATTTATTAGCTGTCCATTGTTGACATCCTGTAGCCAAAACCAGAAACACACCTATACCTGAACAAAATTAGGGCTCTGGGGACTCATTTTATAAAACTGCACACCTTGGAGAATGTGAGGTGTCTCAGTAACAGGGTACTGAAAAGGACACAGGTTTCATGTTTGTGTTAGGCAGGTGATTTACGGAAGGCCCAAGGAAGCAAGGCTTGGGTCCGGATTGGATAATTCTGGAAGCAGGGGTAATGCTGTGATTAACTTAATTTTCATCTAGAACACAGAGAGAACCATGTGAGGCGAGAGTATAACTGCTAAAGAAGCCACTGTCACTCAAATTAGCCAGGCTCAGGCCGCTGTATCACTTCTGAGCTTCGGACCACTTTCTTTTTATTTCTTTTCAGATGTGACTATAGAGGAGTTGGCTTTGTCTTGATCCATCGTGGTCCCAGGATAGTAACGGTGTACTGTGACATTACTGATGTTCAGACAGAGCTCATGAAGATCCAGCTGTGAGGGCCAGGTTGGTTCCCACCATCAGGGGCTGGTTCTCTTCCCAGTCATTTGTGCATTTTCCCTGTGACGGGCACTATTCTAGATCATTTACAAAGATGACCTTGTTTAATAAAGTGCTGCCTTATCCCTGAGCTTTTTCATCTCTGTGCTATCCATCCATCCATCATCTGTCTGTCTGTCCATCCACCCATCCACCCATCCATCCATCCAGGGGTAGATTAACCAGTAAGCAAGGTATACATGGGCTTACAGTAAGTCAGCAGGATACATACTGCCTTAAATCTGTTTATTTGCTAATCTGCATTTTCTTTCCTGTCTTTTTAGTGACCTCTTGCTTTCTTCATATATGATGTCTGTCCACAACTTGTCTGGTCTTCAGTCTTTAGTGTTCAAAGAAAAGACCAAAATGGATGTCTGAAGAGACTCCGACACTTGCTCTTGAACATCAACTAGCTTAAACAAAAGGAAGAAATGAAGTAAAAGAGCTAAGCAGAAGATTTAAAAGGTTGATTTGAAAAGACAAAGTAAAATACTATGACATGTGCAAAGACCTCGAGTTAGAAACCCAAAAGGGAAGCACATGCTTCAGATTTTTCAAGCTGAAAAAATTAAAGAATAAATTCAAGCCTCAAGTTGCAATAGTGGAGGATTCTATTAGTAAAATGTGGAATGACACAGAAGACATCAGAAGAAGATGGAAGGAACACACAGAATCACTGTACCAAAAAGAAGTGATTGATGTTCTGGTATGTCAGCAGGCAGTACATGATCAAGAACTGGTCCTGCTGAAGGAAGAGGTCCAAGCTGCACTGAAGACACTGGTGGAAAACAAGGCTCCGGGAACTGACAGAATACCAAATGAGATGTTTCAGCAAACAGATGGAGTGCTGGAGGTGCTCACTCATCTATGCCAAGAAATTTCGAAGACAGCTACCTGGCCAACCTACTGGAAAAGATTCAAGTTTATGGATCCACCAAATGTGGGACTTACTGAACAATATCAGTAATGTGACATGCAAGTAAAACTTCGCTGAAGATCTGTCATGGATTGAATTGTCTTCCCCCCCAAATCTGTAGCAATTTAGCTAGGCCGTATTCCTGGTATTGTGTGATGTCTCCCATGCTGTAAATCCTGCCCCTGTGATATTAATGAGAGTAGATGGGCTGCAGTTCTGTTAGTGGGTCAGCACTCGGACTGTAAGATTGTTTTGTGCCTTGAGGCAGTCTCTTCAGACAGAAAGGAAAGAAGCTAGCAGAGAGACTGAGGGATCTCCTACCATGAAGAAGCAGTGCTGGATGCTGAACGTGTTCTTTAGAAACAAACAGGGTCCCTGTGCCCCAGAAGCTTCCAGTCCAGGGGAAGACTGATGATCAGGACCTTCCTCCAGTGCCAGCAGAGAAAGCCTTCCCCTGGAGCTGACAACCTGAACTTGGAGTTTTAGCCTACTGGACCATGACAGCACTTGTGGTTTCCCTGCTGAAGCAGCATTAGCTGACTGAAACAAGATTATTCAAAAGTGGCTGCCAGCAGTGTATCCAACAGGCAGAGAACTGCCAGAAATTCAAGCTAGATTAAGAAAAGGATGTGGAACCAGGAATATCACTGCTGATGTCAGGTGGATCCCAGCTGAAAGCAGAGGTTAGCAGAAGGATATTTACCTGTGCTTTATTTGTCGAGATTCTGTAATTGGTTAGATCCCGAGTGACCTGGTTTGGGTTCAGAGATCAGGCTAGCAAGTCCGGTCTTCTGATGGATGGCAAACTAAGCTCCCCCTTTCCTAAGGCATGAGGACTGAATCTTTCTGGTAGCAAATGGCAGAGAAGTTTTATTAAGTGAAAGTAGGTTCCAGGAAGGAAATGGGTCAGTCTCTGTGAATGGAAAAAGACTTGTACAGATTTTGAGGGTCTATTTTATTAGGAAAAGCAGGGGTGACATCACAGATAGAAGGGGAGGTAGTGACTTGGTTCTTGGTGCCAGAATTTGGGCCTTATGTCAGCAATTGCATGATGGAACCCCTCCCGGAGAGTATGACAACGATGTGGAAACAGGATGGGAATAAGGGCCAGGTCACTTCTAGGTCGTTCTTCTGCACCTGCGGCCACATCCTAACAGCAAAGAGAATCGTTGTATCTGTGCTGTAACTATCAGGAAGGAATTATCTGTGATTACCCCTCCCAAGTCCCAGGCAGTGGCGACCAGGTTCCCTAGCTGGTGGGCCTAAAATCTTGAAGGGAAGGTGGGAAGTCGACTCGCTGTGGCTACTTCCTGCTATCTGGGGTCATAGTCCTGCCTACCTGTCAGACCTATATTCCTCAAGTGCCCTGGTGGGTGAGTATAGGCTGGTAGCCTTGTAGGACCATGAGTTTAACTTGAAATTGTTGTAGCCTAGATGAGGTAATGTGAGTTGAGGCATTATGAATTAGGGGCCCGAATGTAAGAATAACTACAAAGGTTAATAAGGGAACTGCCAGTGCAGTTATAGTGACATTAGCCAGTTAGATCATGCCCAGGATATAGCTGGGGACAAATCAGGGATGAGGATCTGAAATATTTCCCTTTTTGGATGGCAGCTGCTTGTCCCTTGGTTCAGTTCCCCAGTAGTGATGGTAGCTCTCTGGTCATGCTGTTGGAAGGACATGTAGTGGTTGAAGTGCAACTTTCTATGTATGTCCCCAGAGTTGTATCCTGGTGGAAAAGAGAGAAAGATGTTTACCTATGCTTTATTGACTATGCAAAGACATTCCACTGTGTGGATCGTAGCAAATTATAGACAACTTTGTGAAGAATGAGAATTCCAGAAAATTTAATTATGCTCATGAGAAACCTGTACATAGATCAAGAGGCAGTCATTTGAACAGAACAAAGAATACTGCTTGGTTTAAAGTCAAGAAGTGTGTGACTCAGGATTGTATCTTTTCACCATGCCTGTTCTGTCTGCATGCTGAGCAAATAATCTGAGAAGCTGGACTATATGAAGAAGAACAGGGCATCAGGATTCAAGGAAGACTTGTTAGGTGCCATGGAGATGGAGATGATACAACCTTGCTTGCTGAAAGAAGACTTGAAGCACAGATGAAGTAGAACGAAGACTACAGCCTTCAGTACAGATTACACCGCAACATAAAACAACAGACTTCACAACTGGACCAATAAGCAACATTGTCATAAATGGAGTAAAGATTGAAGTTGTCCAAGTTGCACAAGATTCCACAATCAACATCCATGGAAGCAGCAGTCAAAAAATCAAAACATGCATTGCATTGGGCAAATCTGCAAAAGACCTCTTTAAAACATTGAAAATCAACAATGTCAGCTTGAAGAGTAAGGTGCACCTGAGCCAAGCTATGGTATTTTCAATCGCCTCATACACGTGTGAAAGCTGTATAATGAATAAGGAAGACAGTGGAAGAATTGATGCCTTTGAATTGTGTGTTGGGGAAGAATATCGAATGCACCACAGAATACCAAAAGAATAATCTGTCTTGGGAAAAGTACAACCAGAATGCTCCTTAGAGGCACGGATGTTGAGATTATGCCTCGCATACTTTGGACATGTTGTCAGGATGGATCAGTCCCTGGAAAAGGCCATCATGCTTGGTTAAGTAAAAGGTCAGCAGAAAAGAGGGAGACCTTCTGTGGGATGGTGTGACACAGTGGCTGCAACAATGGGTTTAAGCGTAACAAAGATTGTGAGGAAGCACAGGACGAGGCCTTGTTTTGTTCAGTTGTACACAGGGTCACTAGGAGTTGGAACAGACTTAATGGCATCTAACAACAACACTTAATGTGTTAAAAACATAGGTTGTCCTCCACATAGGATGGGATTCTGTTCTGGTATCTCCCTCGAAAGTCATTTCTGACGTATGTAAGCAGAATATATCTTGTGGTTTTTATTTTTCATTATTATTGCCTTTTACAATGTGTATCTCTATAAATCCAATCTTTGGACATTGGCTAGTGGAAATCTGAGAACAATATAAGCAAATTACATGCTGCAACATTGTGTGTAGTACATATGATGTATTACTACCAAGAAGATATACAAAATATCAGAAAAATAGATGACAGCAAGTGCAATTTGTTGTAACTCAATTAAGTCATAACTCAGATGTTTATTCTGAGCAGTTATTTGAGCAGTTATTTTCTACGTATAAAGGGAGATCATTCTGATCTAAAAAAGCTAAATGGCTGTGAGTAGGCTAGTTACAATGAGGTTGATAGACAGAAGAGACGGGAGAATAGACCAACCATTGGCTAATCTTAACATGATTGCTTGAACTCTGCCCTCTCCCTTTTACTGAGAGCAAGTGGTCTCAAGTCACAAGGGTAGTTTCTACGTAGCTTGGTGGCTAAAAATTTAGTTTTCTGGGTGGGAAGCAAACCTTAAAGATGTCCAATATTAATTTTTATTTTTGATAAATGAAGCCCCCATGAAACTCTGAACACCGAAGCCTGAGCCATCCTCCCCGATCAACAACACATTAGTGGGCTGGGAGGGTGACCTACCCTGCCTCCATGGGAAAAGGCCTTGAAAGTTCGTGTGGAGGACCCTCCTAGACCTCACCTTATCCATTTTTTGTTTATAGTGAAGCTGGAAGGTAGTGGAAACTTGCCAACTGGTAGACAGTTGTCATAAGTGGAATGTCCTGGAGCCTCCTGAGCTTGTGGCTGATGTCCTGAGAGGGCAGTAAAACAAAACCAAACCCACTGCCTCTGACCAATTCCAACTCATAGCAACCCTATAGAATAGAGCAGAACTGTCCCCCTAGGGTTTCCAAAGCTGCAGTCTTCACGGTGGCAGGCTGCAACATTTTTTTCCCGTGGAGCAACTTTTAGATTCCAACTACTCTTTGATTAGCAGTCAAGCACTTAACCACTATGCAGCCAGGCCTCCTTGAGGCTGTAGTGGGCACCCACAAATCTGTAGTCAGCTAACCAAAAATGCAAACAGCCTGAGAACTGCTGAGCTTGCAGCTGGTGTCGTGTGAGGATTGTAACTCTAACCTGTGAAATCTAACCTGATACTGGGTCGTTAGGGTCAGGAAAAAAAACAGTTTTTGAACGACTGTATTGACATGGTTCTTTCTGTGACTGAGTGCTAGGGTGGTTTGTGACAAAGCATCACTAACTGGAACCCAGGTGAGTCTTCAGTCCACAGAGCCAGCCTCCATGAGTGCCCAAAGGTTACTTTCCCCACAGTTTCTCTCCCTCTCTTTGAACCTACTCCTTTGTTGCTTTCCTCTGTGCATTTGAATATCCCACCGTAGAGCAGTTACAGCAAAAGAAGTGACTTCTGTCATGTGTGACCCATAAAAAAGGCAAGTTCCTAATAGCTAGGGTTGATGTTCTGCACACAGCAAGCTCTGAATGAATGCTGCTGACAGACTCACCTTTTCTTAGATTTGGGAGCTGTTAAAACGATTTAACCCAAATAGTGTTCCTTTCTCCTTTTTTTTTTTTCAAGTTGCGGTAGAAATATATACAACAAAGAAAATTTCCCATTCAATAGTTTTTACATTCACAGTTCAGTGACCTTGATAATGTTTGTCATGTTGTTTAACCATCATTGCTGTTTCCAAAAGATTCCACCACCGTTAACAGAAACTCACTGCCCTGTTACCAGGCACTCCCAATTTCCCAATTCTCCAAGGCCCCTGTGACCTGTCAGCAGTGTTCATCCAGAGCCCACTGTTTGCACAACACCATCCTCAGCTATGGCACAACAAATTTTGGTCTCTATACACTGGCCCATTCTGGATATTTTATGTAAGTGAGATCATGCAATATTGTGTGTCTGATTCATTTACCCAACATAATGCTTTCAAGGCCTTCCACAATGCAGCATGTATCAGAACGTCATTTCTTTTTATGGCTGAGTCATATTCCATTGTATGGATGGACCACAGTTGGTTTATCCATTCATCTGTTGATGGACATTTGGATTGCTGACACATTTTGGCTGTTGTGACAGTGCTACCACGAACATTGGTGTACAAGTGTCTGTTTGCGTTCCTGCTTTCAGTGTTTTGGGTGTGGAATTCTGGGCTGCGTATTAATTCTGGGTTTACCTATTTGAGGAACAGTCAGACTCTGTGCTTTCCACAACAGCTGTCCATTCTCTCTCTCTCTAACAAACTCACACTCTGTCCAGAGTCTCAAGGCTCGTGTGTAACCGTCATGAAGGTGATGACATGACAACTGTGCTCCAGAAGCAGAATGTCAGCCACAGGTGCCATGAACAAGCAAAGAAAAGCAGCCGTGTTTGCTTTCTGGAAGATGCAAAAAAATCAGTAGGTATTGCTCAGGTACATTTTTTTGAAACACTTTATTACAGCAGTTACAGAAAAATGGCACAGAAAACAACTAAGTGTTCCTGTGTCTCCACGTTCCTACCACACAGTTTCCCTTGTTAAAATCTTGCACTCCTGCGGTGCCTTTGTCACCAGTGATGAAGCAGTTAATGAGACATTACTAAGGACTAAAGTCTGTATGTAGTTTACATTAGGGTTCACGCTTTGTGTAGAGCAGTGCTATAGTCTTTGATAAACCCATACTGTCATGTGTTTCCCATTACAGTGTCGTACAGAAGGGTCACTGCCCTGAAAATGTCCTGTGGCCCACCTACTAGAGCTACATCTTTTCATTAAAAGGCAAGCATTATAGATGAATTTAGGAAAATAAGTCCTGCCTCTGGGAAGAGACACTGAAGACTCACCAAGGAGCTGCTGGCAGCTCCAGATACGAGCTAAATCTTCGAGACCTTAGCATAAACCCATGACATAACTTTTCCTGCTCTTCATTCCTGCTCTTTCTTCTTTGGCTCCTTAATACACAGGGCTGTTACACAGGTAATAGTCTTCTATGGCTTTTTAATCATCAGAAAAAGTTACTACAGAATGTTCAAATTGGCCATTCTTGCAGGCTATCAGTCTGTGTACCTTTTAGTCTGTGATGTCTCTGTTCTTTACCACCCATTAACAAGTGATAGGATTTTTTCAGTGTGACTGTGGTGAGATCACAAAAATCATCTGGCTGTTTTTCTCCAGTTCTTAAGAGATTCCATAATACTGAACATAGCATGGACTACCAAAAGAATTGCCAAGAAATTTGGAGGGCAGCTACTGGGCCAACTGACTGGAAGAGATCCATATTTATGCACATTCCAAAGAAAGGTGATCCAACTAAACGTGGAAATTACCGAACAGTATCATTGATATCACATGCAAGTAAAATTTTGCTCCAGATCATTCAAAAACGAGTACGGTAGTATACTGACAATGAAATTCAAGCTGGATTCAGAAGAGGATGTGAAGCCAGGGGTATCATCGCTGATGTCAGATGGATCTTGGCTGAAAGCAAAGAATACCAGCAAGATGTTTACTTGTGTTTCATTGACTATGCAAAAGCATTTGACTGTGTGGATCATACTAAATTATGGCTAATGTTGCAGAGAATGGGAATTCCAGAACACCTAATTGTGCTCTTAAGAGATCCGTATATAGATCAGGAGGCAGTCATGTGAACAGAGCAAGCGGATATTGCACGGTTTAAAGTCAGGAAAGGTGTGCGTCAGGGTTGTATCCTTTCACCATACCTTTTTAATCTGTATGCTATGTGAATAATCTGAGAATCTGGGTTATATGAAGAAGGAGGCGTCAGGAAGGAGCCAAGCCAGCCAAGTTCCATCGAGGGAGGACAACTCCTTAACAACCTGCGGTACTCAGACGACACCACCTTACTTGCTGGAAATGAAGAAGACTGGAGACACTTACTGATGAAGATTAAGGACCACAAGATACACCTCAACATCAGGGAAACAAGAATTCTCACAAATGGACCAGCAAGCAACCTTGTCATAAATGGAGAAAGGACTGAGATTGTCAAGGATTTCATTTTACTTGGGTCTGCAATCAACACCCATGAAAGCAGCAGTCAAGAAATCAAAAGATGCATTGCATTGGGAAAATCTGCTGCATAGAACTTCTTTAAAGTATTCAAAAGTAAGGATGTCACCTTGAAGACTAAAATGTGCTTGACCCAAACCATGGTATTTTCAGTCACATCATATGCATGCAAAAGCTGGACAGTGAACAGAGAAGACAAAAGAAGAATTGATGCCTTTGAATTGTGGTGTTGGAGAAGAATGTCAAATGTACCTTGGACTGCCAAAAGAACAAACAGATCTGTTCTTGAAGAAGTACAACCAGAGTGCTTCTTGGAAGGAAAGGTGGCAAGACTGCATCTTAACATGCTTTGGACACGTTGTCAGGAGGGGTCGGTCTGTGGAGAAGGACACCATCCTTGGTAGAGTGCCGTCGAGTCAGATCTGACTCAGGAGGATCAGCAAAAAAGAGAAAGACCATCGAGGAGATGGACTGACACAGTGGCCACAACAATGGGCTTAAGCATAAAAGTGATTGTGGACACGGCGCAAGATTGGGCAATGTTTCCTTCTATTGTTCATAGGGTCGCTATGAGTCAGAACTGACTTGACGGCACCAAACAACAACAGCAAACCAAAAGAATGAACAAATCACTCTTAGAAGAAATCCGATGGGAATGCTCCTTAGCAGCAGTGAGGATGGCAAAAATTTGACTTCCTAATTTGGATATGTTATCAGGAAAGACCAATCGCTGGAAAAAAATACCTTGTTTGGTAACATAAAGGGCCAGGAAAAAAATGAGGAAAACCCTCTATGGCTGGAGTGACACAACAGCCAAAGCAATGGATGCTGACATCCCAATGATCAGGAAGATGGTGCAGGCCCAGGCAGCATTTTGTTCCATTATACACAAGTTGTCTGTGGGTCAGAGATGACTTGACAGCAACCACTAACAGCAATAAGAGATTCTGTCATGAAATTCAGTCACCAGAGTGGCTTTTTCCATTTTGGAAGGCTTACGGTGCACTTCATGCAGGCAGCTCCCTGCAGTATGTCTGTACCGTAGCGAGGGTCTCACATGGCAATGTATTTGCACCCAGAGGGCCCCTACATTATATTTGGACCTTGGCACGTGTTTACAAC
The DNA here is from genome assembly GCA_028571685.1 of Heterohyrax brucei. Classification (NCBI taxonomy): domain Eukaryota; kingdom Metazoa; phylum Chordata; class Mammalia; order Hyracoidea; family Procaviidae; genus Heterohyrax; species Heterohyrax brucei. Next base: position 37,006,377 of record CM053140.1, read on the forward strand.
CCAGAGGTTAGACCAGGATTAAGGAAACAGAGGATAAAATTATTCTTCTTCATAATTTTTCAATGATGCAAAATAGGTTTCAGTGGAGATCCGAAACTAAAATGAACTAGAAAGATAGGCCTGGTGATGAGCTTCTGGAAAACCAGCCTGCAAAAACCCCATGGATCACAATGACTTAATCTATAACTAATTGAGGGGATGGCACAGGGCCAGACAGTGTTTCGTTTCATTGTGCATGATGTTGTTGTGGGTTGGGGCCAACACGATGGTAGCTAATGACAGCAGCAATAGCAGTAATGAATGTAGTCACACATGATGTCATGTTCAAATCTGTATCTGAAGCAATGAAAGCATTATTTTTTTTTTAATCCTGCAATTTAAAATGGATTAGAAATGAACTTAGGAGTTCCAGTTGCTTCTGACTCATAGTGATTTGTAGAACAGAGTACAACTGCCCAGTAGAGTTTCCACAGATGGCCTGTTGGATTCAAACTGCCAGATTTTTGGTTAGCAGCTGTAACACTTAACCACTATGCCACCAGGGTTTCTACAGTTGCTCCAAGAAAAAAAAAATCTAATCAAGAGTAATGTTTCAGAAGACTGGATTTCAGTTAGTCTCAAAGTAAAAACTGATTTACAAATGAAACATCAGGGGAAGCTTTTCAGCCACAGAAGACATTCCAAATTCACGCCCTGGCTCTGGTCTATTGGTCCAAGGCTTTAGGGATCATATGAAGAAAGGGCAAAGATTATTGTACATACCGTGGACTTCCAGAAAAATGAACAAGTCTGTCTTGGAAGAAGTATAGCCAGAATGCTCCTTAGAACCAAGGATGACAAGATCTTGTCTCCCGAACTCTGGACATGATATCAGGAATGACCAATCCCTGGACAAGGACATCATTCTTGGTGAAGGGTCAGTGAAAATGAAGAAGACCTTCAGTGACATGGATTGACACAGTGGCTGAAACGTTAGACTCGACGACAGCAATGATTGTGAGAAGGGCACAGGATCTGGCAGGGCTTTGTTTTGTTGTGCATAGAGTTGCTATGAGTTGGAAGCAAGCTGACAGCCCCTAACAACAATGGAAACCCTGGTGGCATAGTGGTTAGGTGGTACGGCTGCTAACCAAAGTTCACATCCACCAGACACTCCTTGGAAACTCTATGGGTCAGTTTGGCTGTGTCCTGTAGGGTCATCACGAGTTGGAATCAACTCAGTGGCAGAGGATTTGGGTTTTTGGTAACAACAACAACATGAGGAAATGAACCTATGAAAGGGATGCAAACGTTGGATGTCTGCGTCTCCTCACGAAGTGAAGAGATCAAACCCTGTACCTGTGTGTTAAGCTATACTTTAATCTTGGTCTATGTGTTTATGACTTTCACACCTGTGTCTCTCACCTATTTTCCACTTAAGCTGTGTTTTCAACCCTGTTTTTTTTTCCCTCACATAAATGGCACATTTCTCTGAAATGCCCCCACTCTCAAAGAGTACTTAGCACCTTTTACCTCCTCCTCTCTGCCCCTTGGAGCACCCTGGTTGTACTTCTTCCAGAACAGGTTTGTTCTTTTGGCAATCCATGGTATATTCTATCGAAACAGAGTGCTCCTTGGAAGCAAAGCTGGCAAGACTGCATCTTACATACTTCAGACATGTAGTCAGGAGGGATCAGTCCCTGGAAAAGGACAGCATGCTTGACAGAGTGGAGGATCAGCAGAAAAGAGGAAGATCCTCCAGGAAATGGATTGACACCGTGGCTGCAATGATGGACTTAAGCATGAGAACAGCTGTGGCCATATCACAAGATGGGTCAGTGTTTTGTTCTGTTATGCATAGGGTCGCTGTGAGTCGGCACCGACTCGATGGCACGTAACAGCAACAACAACCCTATCCCTATTCTGACTGTGTCTCTGCATAGTCCACCCCACCCCAAGCCCATCAGGAGCAGTCGTTGCCCTAGTAGCTCAGACTCAATATCTGAATTGGCCCCTGGGTCGTTGTTCTTTTATGATCAGGGTTCACTCAGTCACAGGTTAGAATACCTCTTCCCTGACACTGTCTGCATCTGCCCCCTCATCCTTTCCCTGCGCTGTCTCTGCTCCGAGGTTGCCGTTGTCTGCAGAAGCCAAGTTGAGAGTCTGGCTGCTGAGAAGCCTGTGATCATCTCATCCAAGACATGGTATCTAAGATGAAGAAGGTTAAAGAGGTGTTGACACTCTAATTTGGCACCTGTGATCTTGTTGAGAAATAGGATCTCTGAAGATGTTATCATCAGTCTGGTTACGATGAGTTGGTACCTAACGCATTCCTTAGAGGAAGGGATGTAGGGGAGAAAGACATAAAGAGAAGGTGGTCCTGGGAAGCTGGAGGCAGAGATGGCAGTGGTGCTGCCCGAGGCAGGGAAGGCCTGATGTTACAAGGAAGCAGAGATGGGCCAGGAAAGTCCTTCCCTGAGCGCCTTTGGAAGGTACATGCATTTATTTCGACTTCTAGCCTCTATAGCTGTGAGACAATATACATTAAAGCCTCCCACTTTGTAATAATTTGTTACGACGACCCAGGAGACAAATACAACTACCTTTCAGTGATTTATAATAAAATCACACTTGGTTGTGGTTGTTTACATAACGTACAGCTCCCTAAAATATGACCCTCCCGTTATCCTTAACCTTGAGTGAAAGAACAAAACTACATAGTTATTCACCCCTCTGCTGCAGATGGGAAGTGATCAATTTTTTCCTGGTCTAAAAATGATACGGTGAGTCAGAGGTATAGCTAGAGAATTTGGGTCTGGCTGCACACACCAGGCTCTCTCAGCAAATCACAGGGCTCCTCGCCTGCTGAGCTGTCGCTTAGTCATTCCACAGCCAGACAAAACCAAATGGAGAGATTGGAACACAGACTGATCTTTCAAGGGTGAGTGGACTGAATTGTGTCCCCCTAAAAGATAGTCCTTTGAAGTCCTCACTCCTGTACCTTGTCTGCAAATAGGATCTTTCTCACCAGATGTTATGGGCTGGGTTAATGAAGCCATGCAGGACCTGGGGGTGTGGGGGGCTCTGGTCTCTTCTAAATGGTGCATCTTATAGAATGGGAGAATGGACATGGAGACCGAGCCATGCAGGGAGAAGATACTCTGTGAAGATGTACTCCCAGTGGCCAAAGGACACCAAGGAGCTAGCAAAGAGATCAAGAATGGTTTCTTGCAGGACTGTCAGTGTCAGTGCCCTTGTTCAGACATCTGGGCTCCAGAACCATGCAACAATTTTTGTCTTTAAAACCAGCCACTTTGTCATAATTTGTGTGGTAGCCCCAGGACAGTAATATAATCACAGAATGCAATCAATTGCCAGTAAAAGATGGAGATGAGGTCAAAGAGAGAGGTGTTGTCTTTACAACGAATGAGCTGAGCTTAGTGGGTGGGCAGTATTACAGCTAGAGCTCCACTGCTCATGCTAGGTAGGGGATCTCTGCCCACAGGCTCCTTCTCAGTCCCCAGAACCCCCTGGAAAGCTGCAGCAGGACCCCTGGAAGGCAGGATTGCTGAGCCACACTGCCACAGCCCTCTACTCACTCAGAGCAGCAGAAGGAAAGCTGTCATCTCCATCTTTGCTGAAGATGTGCCTAGTCTCTGGACAGCTGCTTCAGAAGTGGCAAAGGTAAGCTCCAGGAGGTCCACCTGCTCTGCTCTGATAGCAGGTGACAGGAAGGCAAGACTGCCCTCTCCTCTGGTCTTGTGGATGACTCCCCATGCTGAGACATTTCTTCTGAGAGAGTGACCTCCCTCTCATTGAATTGGTGTCCTTGTTGGGTTGGAATCCACTGGGGGGAGTTTGCCGTAACAGATCTAAATGCTTCTATAGGGAAACAATCTAATAGGAAAGAAACAATAACTAAATTACTCAATAGTATCTGTGGGGGATTACAGGAAGGAGAGATTTTTCAGGTCATTAAGCAACAGAGAGGAGCAAGATATGCCGCTCTCCATATCTGGCTGTTGTTTTTAGCTTTCCTTTCTTTACGTGTTTATTTTGATCTCCTACTACTTTGTATATCATTATAGATGGTCATATGTCTAGCTTAGACCTTTCTGATCCCTTCGTGCATAGAGAAAAATTGCTGCTGTTATTAGGTACTATCGAGTTGCTTCTGACTCATGGTGGCCCTGTGTACAAAAGAAAGAAACACTGTTGGGTCCTGTGCCATCCTCACCATAGTTGTTATCTTTGCGTGCATATTTGCAACCATTGTGTCAATCTTTCTTTTTGAGGTTCTTTGTGTCTTTTGCTGACCCTCTATTTTACTGAGTATGATGTCCTTCTCAAGGAGCTGGTCCCTCCTGATAACATGTCCCAAGAAAGTGAGACAAAGTTTCACCATCCTTGCTTCTAAGGAACATACTGGCTGTACTTTCAAGATAATTCATTCATTCTTGTGACAGTCCATGGTATATTCAGTATCCTTCACCAACACCACAATTCAAAAGCATCAATTCTTGAGTCTGAAGTATTTTTTAGCTTTTGCCTGCATACAAGGCTACTGAAAAATTCTGTAGCTTGGGTCAGGTGTGCTTTAGTCCGCAAAGAGACAACGTTGCTTTTTTAACACTTGAGAGAGGTCTTTTGCAGCAGATTTACTTGAAGGCTGCTTCCATGGGCATTGATTGTGGATTCAAGTATTTCAAATAACATCAGGGCTAGATAATACTTTATAGGTATATAGATAGAGATTTACTTCAAGGAAATGGCTCGAGTGACAGTGAGGGCTTGTTGTTGTTAGGTGCCATTGAGTTGGCTCCGATTCATACCCCTCTCCCCATGCACAACAGAATGAAACACTGCCCAGTTGTGTGTCATGCCCACAATTGCTGTGATGCTTAAGCACACTGTGGTAGCCCTATGCCATTCAGCCTCCTTGAGGGTCTTCCTCTTTTTACTGACCCTCCGCTCTACCAAGTATGATGTCCTTCTCCAGGGACCTCCCGACAATATGTCCACTGTAAAGAGTCTTCCAATAAGGGTGTTCTATCTTTGAACTTGAATAAAATGAGTTGTGTAAATGATACAGTTTTAAATGTTTTATTATTTTGAAGTACATTTGATGGCATTATGCGTAGAAAAGAATTTTGAGTAAGTAGCCACCTTGGAACCTTCCCAATGGGATCAAAAATAATCAGTTATCATAACCTGCTGTCTCTTTCTTCGTTGACAGTCACAGCCTCTACTCATGAATATTGGAAAAAATAAGGGTCGATGATTCCACTGGACCAAAATCCACACCAAAAAGTAACTTTTTTAGGATGAAGTGGATGTTCTTGAATCTCCACTAGATTCATATCACTTCAGATGCAACAGTTTGGTTTGTTAACAAAACCGTTCATCTAAAAATGGGCCTTGTCACTGAAGATTTTTCAGCCAAAAGCAGGGTTAACTTCTAATTGTTCCAGAGCCCAGAGAGCAAATGTACGTTGTAGTCTACAGCCTTTGAACTTCAGTTCTTGAGCAGTTTTACAAGGGTAAACTTTCAAGTCCAGATGCAAAATCGACCAAACTGGAAGATGAAAGTTCCATTTCTTGTCCTTGGTGACAAATTGATTGGGATGGATTCTCGCCCATGCTCTGATGAACAGTGGCAATGCTTTCATTGGAATGTGTGGTTTGTTGACCCGCAAAGATTGTCTGATTGGCAACAGACCAGAATGTCCCAAATTTTTTGATTAAATGTTGCCAGTTGTTCTCTCAGTGGGATGATTGTGCTCATCATAAATTTCACTTAACACACAGAATGTTTGGTGAGCATAACACCCATTTTCATAAAAAGCTTTTTATACGATTTGTGGAATCATAACTTTTCGTGGCTATCTGTCAAGACTAATCAAAAAACTATGATAAATATGGCCACTATACCTTCACAAATGTCACCACCATAAGCTGCAAAAATAGGACATCCTTATTGGAAGACCCTTTACATAAGATGCAGCCTCACTATCTTTGCTTCCAAGGAGTATTGTGGTTGAACATCTTCTAAGACAGATTTGCTCATTCTTTTGGCAGTCCATGGTATCTTCAGCATTCTTCTCCAACATTACAATTCAAAGGTATCAGTTCAATTCTCCTTCTGTCTTCCTTATTTGTCATCTAGTTTTCACATGTACATGATGCAATTGAAAATACCCTGCCTTGTGGTAGGCAGCAGGTTTTCTTGATGCAATGAAATGTGGCAGCTGGCAATGCAGAAATCTGTGGGTCTGCCTCCGGGCCAGGAACCTCTGCTTGCTAAAGGGATTGCAGGGGCCGGCACATCTAAAATCTGTAGGTCAGGCAGCAGGCTGGAGACTTCTGCATGTTTATGTCACAGGAACCAGAAGTCAGGGGAGAAGAATACTGCAGGGTCAAGAGAATGAGCTTTGCCAGAACATCTATTTATACACCAGTGAGAGGCCACAACCCTAAGGAAAATGCCCTTTCAATTGACTGGATGATAACATCAGCTCACATCTTGAAAGGTTACTACATTATATTACATTATGGAAGAGCACTTAGTCCAGTATCTGCCAAACCACTGAGAGGCATAGCCTAGCCAAGCTGACACATAACTTGAACCATCACCAGCTACTAATCTGCTTTCTGCCTTGTATGCTGAGAGGATGCAGTGAATGTGAAAGAGAGGAGCTGTTTTATGGAGCAAGGTGATACCATTGGTTTTCCAGACCACTTAACTGTGCTCATGAGGAAACTGCACATGGATCAAAAGACAATCTTTAGGACACAATAAGTGGATGCTGCTTGGTTTAAAGTCAGGAAAGATGAGTGTCAAGGTTGTATCCTTTCACTATACCTATTCAGTCTGTATGCTGAACAAATAATCTGAGAAGCTGGACTCTATGGAGAAGAACAGGGCATCTGGATTGGAGGAAGACTCATTAACAACCTGTCTTATGCCAATGATACAACTTTGTTTGCTGAAAATGAAGAGGACTTGAAACACTTACTGATAAAAATCAAAGACCACAACCTTCAGTATAGACTACACAACAACATCAAAAAAACAAAACAAACAAACAAAAAAAACCCAAATCCTCACAACTGGACTAATAAGCAGCATCATGATAAACAGAAAAGATTGAGATTGTCAAGGATTTCTTTTTCCTTAGATCCACAGTAAACACCCATGGAAGCAGTAGTCAAGAACCCAGAAGACACACTGCGTTGGGAAAATCTCCCACAAAGGATCTCTTGAAAGTATTGAAAAGCAAAGATGTTCCCTTGACCCAAGCTATGGTATTTTGAGTTGTGTCATATGCATGCAAAAGCTGGACAATAAGGAAGACAGAAGAATAATTGATGCCTTTGAATTGTGGTGTTGAAGAAGAATATTGAATGTACCGTGGACTGCCAACAGAATGATCATATCCATCTTGATAGAAGGGCAACCACGTGCTCCTTAGAAGCAAGGATAATGAGACTACGTCTCGCATACTTTGGACATGTTGTCAGGAAGGGACGGTGGGTCCCTGGAGAAGGGCGTCTTGCTTGGCAGAGTGGAGGGTTTCTCTCTGTCTCTCTCTCCTGCGCAGTTGTCTTCCTTCGAGCCAATGTCTGAGCGTTGTACACTAGTGGTGTTTACTGCCCTCTTGTGGTGGAGAGCTGTTGTTGTTTTTGCCCGTTGATTGTTGGAAGGCTTTTTCAAATTCCTAATGAAATCAGCAAGATCAAGTGTGGCTAGAATAAATTTCTGCTCACGTGTGTTCTTACATTTATATTTGAGTGTCATGTCTAATGACTGTGAAATAAAGAGAAAGGAGAGAAGAGGCAGGCAATAAATGAGAAATTAGGCAGGGAAGGAGGAAGGGAGAAAGGACGGGGAGGAAGACGGAGCCACCGCACTTGTGAGCATGTTGGAAGCGCGTTGGGATCTGTGAGCCGACAGAGCTTCACACCTGAGGTGTAGGGCTTAATCGACGCCTTCTTTCTCATTTGACAAATAGCCCAATTTAGATTCAAAAAATGAATTTTATGTCTGTTTCTTTTTATTACCGATCGGACCTACTTTTCACACAAATGTTAAGTGAAAGCAGTTGATCATCCCTGACGGTTGATGTTAGAAATGTAGATTTTGTGATTTTTAAAACTCAGAGCTTAGACCGAGGGTCTTTTCTAAATTTATATTAGAATCTGTTTTTCATTGATCTCATTTTGACTAAACTTCTCATTCTTATGTAGATTTTATTTTATGTCTGGCTTTAAGGAATATATCTAAGGACACATCTAACTATTTTTATTAGAGCACTTTAACTTTCCACCCCACATGTGGCAGTTTGTCATTGTGTGCTTGCGTGTTGCTGTGATGCTGGAAGCTATTCCACTGGTATTGTAATTATTAGTAGGCTCCCCCATGGGGGACAGGTTTTAGCGGAGCTTCCTCCCTAAGACAGATGAGAAAGAAGGACCTGGAGGTCTACTTCTGGGAAACTGGCTAAGTGAAAAAAGTTTGTAAGTGAAAACCTTTTGAACAGCAGCAGGACATTGTCTGAGATAGTGCTGGAAGAGGAGACCCTCACATCGGAAGACCCTCAAAATATGACTAGGGAAGAGCTGCCCCCTCAAAGCAGTGAACCTTGATGACGTGGAGGGAGTGAAGTTTTAGGGACCTTCCTTTGCTGATGTGGCATGACTCAAAATAAGAAGAAATTACTGCAGATGTCCCTTAATAATCAGAACGTGGACTCTAAAAGCATTAAAAATAAACAATGTCACTTTGAGGTTTAAGCAAAGAAGAAAACACTCTTTGATGGTTGCGAGGGTGGGGAAAGAGGGAGGGGTTATTCATTGATTAGATAGCAAATAGGAATTGGGTTAGGCGAAGGGAGTGACAGTGTGCAGCAGAAGGGAGGTTAGCACAGCTGGCCTATGCCAAAAGCTAAGAGGTTTTCTGAATACAACTCAACATTTTTTAAAAAATTATTTTGTTGTGCATTAAGCGGACTTCAGCATAACTTGAGTACTCCTTCCATCTTAACCCAATATTGCAAGGATAGAGTAGCTGGGGCAGGGGGCAGGGGACCACGTTCTTAGGCGAAATCGAGGTCAATTGGCATGACTAGCGTTTTGCTCAGAGAGCTCTCTGCACCCCACATTGGTGAGTTGCGTCTGGGGTCTTAAAAGTTGTCAAGCTGCCATCCGAGGACACAGCAAATGGTCCCAACTCAGCAGGAATGGATGCTCACTGAGGACCAAAATGACATGGGGTAAAGACAACCTAGAAGACAGAGAGACCCGCAAGAGTGGGTACCTTCATCGACTTGGGACCGCAAGAACCGGATGGTGCCCGGCCACCACCAGTGATAGCCACGATGGAGCTCACTAGGTTCAGTCTCACCGGCAACACAAGAATAAAAAATGGTGCATCTTGAAATTTCCACTAAAAGACCTCATTTGATGGTCCAGCGGTTTTGGGGTTCCCCTGAGAGCATAGCCCCCAGCCCTGATGCTGCCCTTACCCATAAATTATAACAGAGGTCCACTCTTTGGACAGTAATGGATTGGACTTGATGATGCAGAGTGACCATATATTGGATGCACTTTATGGTTCTATGCATCTGTAGGATATCATTCTGCTGACCTCTGGCTGGAGGAAGAAGAGTGAGTGGAGAGGAGCGGAAAGGAGACTGTTGGGAGGATGGGACATGTGTGGAGCAGAGAGGAATAGTGTGCTGTCAATGGACAGGGAGAGCAGTGGAAGCTGCATATAGGTGGGCATGTAAATTTATATGGGAATGTACATTTTCACTCAGTCATGTTAAATAAAAAAGAAAAATAATTATTTTGTTGTGATTAAGTGAAAGTTTACAACCCAAGTCAGTTTTCCATATAAAACCCCAAGTACTTGCCACTCTGCAACTCTGTCCACGATCTTCACCTGGTGACAGCACACTGCTTTTTTTCACTCTTAACTTCCAGTATCAACTTCACCAGCACTTGTCCCCTCCTCACCACCCTCTCCTCTCTCGCCTAAAAAGAAACCAGTAGGACAGCCTCATACATATATTAAACCGCAAAGTAAAAATACCGCCTGCATCACTCTTTGTCCCCAAGTCCAGTCCCTTCTTGGTCTGAAGTGTTGGCTTCAGGACTGGTTTCAGTTCTGGGCTAGCAGCAAGTCCAGGGGCTACGTACTCAGGGGATGCTCCAGGTTGTCATACCATCAAGTCTGGTCTTTTTCTAGAGTTCTAGAACTGCACTTCCCTTTTTCTTGTGCTGTGTTACAGACTCTACCCTTGTGTCCCCTATCAGGGCTGTCTTTAGTGGTGGCTGGGCACCATCTGATTCTTCTGGTTTCATGCTGATTTAGTCCCCCAATCATATGAGTCCTTCTGACTCCTGTGCTCATTTTTCCTTGTGTCTTTGATGTTCTCTGTTGTCGTCCGTTTCAGGTGGTTTGGGGCCACTTGATGTTCTTCCAATGGCAGCTTGTTGCATTTTGGGGCACAGAAGACTCTCTTGGAAAAAGACTAGTGATGCCAATTGACCTTGATGTCCCCTGAAAACATGGTCTCCAGACCACTGTCCCTGCTATTCTGTCCTTTGAAATATTACCATTGAATTTAGAAAATCTTTAAGCTTGTGGTGTAGTCCAATTATGCTGAACTGCCTTCTACCATGTGCTGTCACTCCCTTCACCTAACCAAATTCCAATTGATCAGCTAATCTATGGACACCCTGGTGGTGTAGTGGTGGAGTGCTATGGCTGATAACCAAGAAGTCAGCAGTTCAAATCCACCAGATGCTCCTTGGAAACTCTAAGGGACAGTGCTACTCTGATCTATAGGGTCGCTATAGGGTTGCTATGAGTAGGAACTGACTCAACAGCACCTAACAACGACAACAACGTCTAATCTACGAATAACCTTCTCCCTCCCTCCCCACCCTTGTAGACATCAAAGAGTATTTTCTTCCGTGCATAAAAGTCCTTTCTTAAGTCCTTGTAATAATGGTCTCATAGAATATTTGCCCTTCTACAGCTGATTTCACTCAGCATAATATTTTCTGGTTGATTCCAGATTATGAGATGTTTCATAAAATTATCATTTTCCTTTGTCATTGCGTAGTGTCTCATTGTGTATATGTACCATAACTTGTTTATCCATTCATCTGTTATTGGGCACCTAGGTTGATTCCATCTTTTTGCTATTGTAGACAGTGCTGAAATAAACATTCATGTGCATGTATCTATTTGTGTGACAGCCCTTATTTCTATAGGATAAATTCCAAGCAGTGGGATTGCTGGATCATATGGTATTTTTATTTCTAGCTTTTTAAGAAAGTGCCAAATTGTTCCCTAAAGAGGTTGTAACATTTTACATTCCCACCAGCAGTGTAGAAGAGTTCCAGTCTCTCCATAGTGCCTCCATCATTTGTTGGTTTGTGTTTTTTGGATTATTGCCAACTTTGTTTGGGTGAGATGGTACCTCACTATAGTTTTGATTTGGATTTTTCTAATGGCTAGTGATAACGAGCTCCTCATGTGTCTTTTGGTTGACTGGATATCTTCTTTGGAGAAATGTATGTCTATAACCTTTGCCCGTTGTTTAATTGACAACCCAACATTTTTAAGGACAGGGGCAGTTGTCTGGTGACTATGGTTTCAGGGGACATCTAGGTCAATAGACATAATTAAGTTTTTTTAAGAAACATTTCACTTTGGTGAATGGTGTCTGGAGTCTTAAAAGATAGCAAGCAACCATCTAAGTAACATCAATTGGTCCCAATCCACCTGGAGCAGAGAAGAATGAAGGACATCAAAGATATGAAGAAAATATGAGCATGTGATACAGAAGGGGTCATGTGATCCAGAGACTTCATCAGCACAAGGCCAGAAGAAATAGATGGTGCCTGGCCACCACCAATGACTGCCCTGACAGGGAACACCATACAGAGTCCTTGAGATGGTGAGAGAAAAATGGATATGCAGAACTAGAACTTTATTAAAAAAACAAAGTTTGATGGTCTGACAGACTGGAATATTCCCTGAGGACGTAGTCCCTAGACTGTCAGTGGCAAAGAGTGTGCAAATTGGTGTAAATATATACATGAGGCTATCTGAGCAGCTCCTGTCCAGAGGCTGGATGAGAGGGTGGAGAGGGACAGGAGTTGGTTGAATGGGTATGGGAAGTGTAGGGTGGAAAGTAGGAGTATGTTGTCATACAGTGGAGAGAGTAGCTGAAGTTGCATAGGTGTGGGGGGCAGGGAGGGTTATATGGCAAATTTATTTGAATTGTAAACTTGTACTTAAAGCACAATAATTTTTTTGAAATTTTATTATTATTATTAAGTGAAAGTATACAATTCAAATCAGTTTTGCTTGCCCACCTATCTGCACCTCCATCTGCTCTCCTCACCCTGTGACAGCACACTCTTCCTTTTCACCCTCTACTTTTAGTATCCTCTTAACAGATACCTGTCTCCTCCTCTTCACTCTCTCCTCTCTCACCTACAAGGAAACTAGTAGGACAGACTTTGGTAAGTGTGGAAAACCATAAAGTACACACACTACATGCTCACATTGTGTCTGCAACTCCTGTCCATTCTTGTCTGAAGAGTTCACCTCAGTACTGGTTTCAGGTCTGGACTAGCAGCTAGTCTATGGTCCGTGTTACCAGGGGACCCTCCAGGATGTCAGAGCATCAATTCTGGTCTTTTAGTAGAGTTCTTGAACTGTACACCTCTTTTTCTTGTCCTACAATGGTGACTCTACATTGTGTCCCCCAACACAGCTGCCTTTGGTGGTGGCCAGGCACCATGTGGTTCTTCTGATCTCATGCTGATGCTATCTTCCATTCACGCGGATCCTTCTGTCTCTTGGGCTCATTTTTCCTCTTGTCTTTGATGTTCTCAGTCATCATCTGTTCCAGATGGATTAGGACCAGTTGGTGTTCCTCAGATGGCAGCTTGCTAGCTTTTAAGACCCCAGACACCAGCCACCAAGGGGATGCAGAAGACTCTTTTAGCAAAAGACTAGTGATGCCAATTGACCTTGATGTCCTCTGAAAACATGGTCCTCAGACCCCTGTCGTTGCTACTGTATCCTTTGAAATGTTGGGCTGAGTTTAGAAAATGTTTCAGTTTATAGTGTAGTCCAGTTATGCTGATCTGCACTCTACTGCATGCTGTCACTCTGTTCACCTAAGAGTTCCTATCAACTATCTAATCTATGGACAACTCTTTCCCTCACTCCAATCCTTGTAGCCATCGAACAGTATTTTCTTCTGTACATAATTCCATTTTTAAGTCCTTAAAATAGAGGTCTTATACAGTATTTGTTCTTTTGCAGCTGACTGATTTTACTCAGCATAGTGTCTTCTAGTTGAAACTACGTTATGAGATGCTTCCTAGAATCATCGTTGTTCTTTATCACTGCATAGTGTTCCATTGTGTATATGTACCATAGTTTGTTCATTCATCAGTTAATGGGCATCAATGTTGATTTCATCATTTTGCTATTGTGAACTGTGCTGCAGTCAACATTCGTGTGCATGTGTCTCTTCGTGTGACTGCCTTTATTTCTGCAGCACATATTCCAAGCAGTGGGGTTTCTGGGTCATGTGGTATTTCTATTTCTAGCTTTTTAAGAAAGTGCCAAATTGCTTTCCAAAAGATTGTACCGTTTTGCATTCCCACCAGCAGTGTAGGAGAGTTCCAATCTCTCCACAGCTTTTCCAGCATTTTTTGTTTTGTGTTTTTTGTGTTATTGCTGTACTCGTTGGGGTGAGATGGTACCTCATTGTAGTTTTGATTTGGATTTCTCTAATGGCTAACGATTGTGAGCATTTCCTCAGGTGTCTTTTCACTACCTGGATGTCTTCTTTGGTCAAGTGTGTGTCTATCTCCTTTGACATTGTCTAATTCAGTTGTTTACTTTTTCATGTTGATATTTTGCAGTATCTTGCCAGCTGTAGATTATGGAAATCAGAGATTGATCCAATACGTAGGCTGCCAAATATTTTTTTCCATTCTGTAGGTAGTCTTTTAACTCTCTTGATAAAGTCTTCGGATGACCATAAGTATTTGATTTTTAGTACCCCTTTATCTATTTTCTCTTCTGTTGTTTGTGCATTGTTGGTCAGATTTTGTAGTCTGACAAAAGCACGTATTAGAACTTCCATTGTTGTCCCAATCTTTTCTTGCATGATCTTCATCATTTTAGACTTGGTACTTAGGTCTTTGATCCATTTTGATTTGGTTTTTGTGTAAGATATCAGATATGGGTCTTGTTTCAGTTTTTTGCAGATGGATATCCAATTTCACCAACACTGTTTGTTAAAGAGACTGTTTTTGTCCCAGTTTATAACCTTTGGGCCTTTGTTGAGTAACAACTGTTCATAAGAGGATGGTGATATTTCTGGCTTCTCTATTCTGTTCCATTGGTCTATATGTCTCTTTTTGTACAAGTACTGGGCAGTATTGACTACTATGACAGTGTAGTAGATTCTAAGGTCAGGTAGTGTGAGGCCTCCCACTGTGTTTTCTTCTTCAGTAGTGCTTTACTTATCCAGGGATCCTTCCCTTTCCAAACAAAGTTGATGATTTCTTTCTCTATCTCATTAGAAAATAACACTGGAATTTGTATTGGGATTGCGTTGTCTATGTATATCACTTTGGGTAGAATAGACATTTTCACAATGTTAAGTCTTCCTATCCATGAGCAACGTAGGTTTCTCCACTTATGTTTAAGTCTCTTTTGGTTTCTTGGTTTCATTTTCTCTGTATAGATCTCTTACTTCTCTAGTTAGATCTATTCCTGGGTATTTTATCTTCTTGGGGGCTATAGTAAATGGTATTGATTTAGTGATTTCCTCTTTGATGATCTTTGTTGCTGTAAAGGAATCCTGCTGATTTATGTTTATCTTACATCCTGATACTTTGCTGAACTCTTCTATTAGTTCCAGTAGTTTATAGATTCTGTAGAGTTGTCTGTATATACTATCATATCATCTACAAATATGGATATTTTTACTTCTTCTTTATTGATGTGGATGTCCTTATTTCTTTGTCTTGTCTGATTGCTGTGGCCAGAACCTCTAGCAAAATGTTAAACAGAAGTGGTGAGAGTGGGCATCCTTGTCTAGTTCCTGTTCTCAGGGGAAATTCTTTCAGTCACTCTCCATTCAGGATAATGTTGGCAGTTGGCTTTGCATAGATGTCCCTTGTTGCATTTAGGCATTTGCCTTCTATTCCTATTTTGCTGAGAGTTTTTAACATGAATGAGTGTTGGACTTTGTCAAATGCCTTTTCTGCATCAATAGACAAAATCAGGTGATTCTTATCCTTTGTGTTATTTGTGTGGTTGATCACATTAATTGTTTTTCTGATGTTGAACCAGCCCTGTACCCTAGTATAACTCCAACTTGGTCAAGATGAATTATTTTTTTTGATGTCTTGTTGAATTCTATTGCCTAGTATTTTGTTGAAGATTTTTGCGTCTAGGTGCCTGAATGATATTGGTCTGTAGTTTTCTTTTTTTTATGAGATCTTTCCCTGGCTTTGATATCAGGGTTATACTGGCTTTATAAAATGAATTTGGGAGTCTTCTATGCTGTGAAATAGCCTCAGTATGAGAATTAACTCCTCTCTAAAAGTTTGTTAGAATTCTCTGGTGACGCCATCTGAGCCAGGCCTTTTTTTGGTTGGCAATTTCTTTTTTTGCTGTTGTTGTTTGTTTTTTACTTTTCAATCTCTTCTTTTGTGATGGGTTTATTAAGTTGTTCTGTTTCTCCTTGTGATGATTTTGGCAGGTGATGTGAATCTAGAAATTTGTCCATTTCCTCGGGGTTTTCAAATCTGTTAGAGTACAGTTTTTTTTAGTATTCTGTTACGATATTTTTGGGTCTGTTGTGACATCTCCTGTCCCATTTCTTATGTGAGTTGTTTGTTTCCTGTTTTTCTTTTGTAAGTTTAGCCAATGGTTTATCAATTTTGTTGATCTTTTCAAAAAATCAGGTTTTGGTTTTGTTAATTCTTACAATTGTTTTTCTATTCATTTAGTTCTGCTCTAATCTTTATTATCTGTTTTCTTCTGTGCCTGAAGTGTTCTTTTGTTGCTCTCTTTCGGCTTGTTCAGGTTATAGGATTAATTTTTTGATTTGGACTCTTTCTTCATTCTGGTTGTGTGGATTTATAGAGATAAACTGACTTCTGAGCACTGCTTTTGCTGTGTCCCATAGGTTCTGGTAGGATGTGTTTTCATCCTCATTTGATTCCATAAATTTCTTCATTGAATCTTTGATTTCTCTAACCCATGGATTTTTGAGCAAGGTTGGGTTCCATGAGTTCAAGTTTCTCCCTATGTTTTTTCAATTATTAATTTCAACTTTTATGGCTTTATGGTCTGAGAGCATGCTTTCCAATAATTCAGTGATTTAGATTTTGTTGAGACTTGCTTTATGACCTAATATGTGGTCTGTTCTGGAGAATGGTGCACACGCATTGGAAAAGAAGACGTACTTAATCTGTTGCTGAATAAAAAGTTCTGTATATTTCAATGAGCTCTAGTTGATTGATTGTCTCATAAGATCTTCTGTATCTTTACTGAGCCTTTTTCCGGATGATCTGTCCATTACTGTAAGTGGAGTGTTGAAGTCTCCTACTGTTATTGTGTAGTGATCCATCTCGTTTTTCATGTTGTCAGTGATTGATGTTTTTAGATGCTCTATCATAGCCAAAAGCCAAGTGCCGTGCATAAATATTTAATATATCCTGCTTATATATTGAAACTTCAAGCAATAAATAGTGACCGTCTTTGTCCACAATGGTGAATTTTACATTAAAATCTATTTTGTCTGAGATTAGTGTTGGCACTTCTACTCTTCTTTGTGTGTTGTTAGCTTGGTGTATATTTTTCCATCCTTTGATTTTCAGTTTGTTCATATTTTGAGTCTAAGGTATGTTTCTTGTAAGCAACATATAGACAGATTGTGTTTTTGACCCAAGCTGTTACTCTCTGCCTCTTTAACGGAGTGTTCTATCCATTTACATTCAGTATAATTATTGATAGGTATGTGTTTAGTGTTGTCATTTTGGTGCCTTTATGTTTGTGTTGTTGATGCTTTCTTTGTTCCTTTTAATCTGTTCTGAGTTGTTTTTCTTTATGGGCTTACTTTTCATCTTTTTCAGTGTTGGTCTTGTGGGTTTTTTTTTTTTTTTTTTTTACTATTGTATTGTTTCTTGTTTTGATATGTTGCATTGTTAGTTTGCTTTGTGGCTACCCCTTTGATTGCCTTTAATGTTCTAAGTTGAAACTAATGTTTAACTTTTGTATATCTTCCTAATTTCCTCTCCATCTGAAAGTGTTACATCCATTCTGTATTTCCCTCTTTATAGTGTGATGTCATAGTTTTCATGTTAAAATCACTGATTCCCTACTTTTAATATTTTAGCTTTGATTAAGCTTAATGACTTCCCTAACTGAGTAGGACTTTGGATGCTGTGTCCTGCACTGCATCCTTAAGTACACATTTGATGTTATTGTTCTTTCAGTATTTCTTGTAGTTTGGGTTTGGTTTTTGGAAAATCTCTAAGTTTCCGTTTATCTGCAGGTGTTTTAATTTCACTGTCATATTTGAGAGACAGTTTTGCAGGATATATACTTCTTGATTGGAAGTTTGTCTCCTCCAAGGCTTTGTATGTGTCATCCCACTGTCTTTTTGCCAACATGGTTACTGCTGAGAAGTCAGACAAAGCCTACAGGGTTTCCCTTTGTAAGTTTGTTTTGCTTTAAACCTCATTGCATTTAAGAGCCTCTCTTTATGTTTCATTTTGTTAAGCTTGATTATAATATGTCTTAGTGTCTTTCTTTTGGGGTCTTGTTTCTGTGGTGTTTGATAAACATCCTGACTATCTGTTCTCTCGTGATTTCAGGGAAGTTTTCTGTCATCAACTCTTCAACAATTCTCTCTGTATTTTCTGCTATGCCTCCTAGTTCAGGAACTCCAATTATTCATAAATTATTCCTCTTGATAGACTCTCGCATGCTTCTTAGCGCATCTTCATTTTTCTTATTTCTTTTATCTGATTTCCCCTCACAAATGCAGGTGTCAGTTGTCTTGTCTTCAAGCTCACTAATTCTGCATTTGCAACTCCTCTATCCTTCTCTTTTAGCTCTACACTGAGTTGTCTAAATATGTAATTTTATTATTGATCTGCTGGATTTCAGATCATTGATGTTCTAGTAGTTCATGCAACGTACTTGAGTTTTTACTTTGTTCTGCTGCATTTTGTTTAATCTTTAGAAGGGCTCTGTACATAATTATTTTGTATTCTACCTCTAATAATTTCAGAAAGACTTTCATCTGGGAAGTTTTTTCAGTCTATTTTGGGAGTTTTCCAGAGCTATGGTGGTCTGCTTCTTTAAATGGTTAGATATTGATTGTTGTCTTCACGCCATCAAGAAGCTGTTCAGTTTTTCCTGTGTTACACCAACAGTAGCTGTGGTGTAGTTCTAGTAAGGGGGTAATGGCACTGTTATGTTTGGTTGCTAGCCACTGCTGTGTTCCCTAGGTGCTACTGACTTATGTATAGCTTCTCTGGCAATATAGGCACTGTCAAGCCCTGTGATGCTGCTCGGTTTAGTAGCTGGGCCCTCAGTGGTAGCAGGCCCCACATCCTGGCTGCTACAGGTGGCAAGGTACTTATGCTAACTCTCCACTGTCTCACCCATCGAGACTATGGTGTAGCTCAGGGAAGGAAGGAGTGAAGGATGGTACCACACTCGACTGTCAGGGACTGCTGTAGTCTCTAGATCCATTTGTCTTAAAAACTGCTTTTCTGCTGAGAGGGGCACTTTCTAGCAGCTGCCAAAAGCAACTGGGCCCTCAGAGGTGGCAGGCCCCACCTCCTGGCTGTCAAAAATGATGCTCTACTCATGGAGTCTCTGGGGGGCCATCAGCCAATGCTATGCTGTCACTGTGGTGGAAATGGCACCCCCACCAGTCACTACTGCATTCTGTAGTTGCTCTTATCATAAAGCTGCTTTTCAGCTGAGAGAGGCATTGTGCCACTGCAGCTGAGAGGTGCTGGGCCCTCAGTGGTGGCAGGCCCCACCTCCTGGCTGACAGAGATGGCTCCTCATAGGCCATCCCCAGATGGTATGATGTCGTTCAATGAATGGAGGGGTTAGGGTACTGCTGCACTCAACTGCTAGCCCGTACTATGTTCAGTAGGTATGATTGTCTTAAAAACAGCTTTTCTGCCAGGAGAAGCACTATCCAGACAGGCACTATAACTCAGCTTGTGAATTAGCCCAGGTGAGACTGCACAAGTGGCTAACTCTGCCTACAGCTGACCAAGATGGTGCCCTGTTCAGCAGTATCTATGGCATAGCTCAGAAAAAAGATAGTCTAGGGGCACTGGTGCCCTCAGTCACCTGCTACAGCTGGGTTCTCTAGGTGTGGCTGTCCCAAGCTCAGTCTCTCTGCTGTGGGATATACTGTTTACTTAAGCACTGCAGTTCAGCATAGTAGCTGGCTTGTGCCAGGCTCACAGGCTCAGCAGTCCCAGTCCTACCTCCCAGTTAACAAAGAAGGTATCTGTACCTGTAATCCTCTCAAAAGATGCACCACCAGGAGCAGGACTCAGTACATTGCTGCCTCACCTCTGACAGAGTTGGTTTCCCCCTTCCTGTCACCCAGTCCAATCTCACAATCCTACACTGGATCTCGGGTCCCCCAGAATGTCCACACTTCTCTGTTCAGTTATTTCTCTAGGCCTTAGTTCCCAAAGGGAATTGAGGAGATATGTGTCTAGCCCACCATCTTGGCCTTGCCCCTCTTGTTTCATTTTCTTACAGATGGATATCCAGGTATGCCAACACCACCTGTTAAAGAGACTGTCTTTCCCCTAGTTTGTGGACTTTGAGGCTTTGTCAAATAGATATTCATTGGTGGATGATGTTATTTCTGGATTCTCAATATGGTTCCATTGGTCTATGTATCTGTTTTTGTACCAGTACCAGGCTGTTTTGACTACCGTGGCTCTAAAGTCAGGTAGCTGAGGTCTCTCACTTTGTTCTTCAGTAATGCTTTACTTACCCGAGGCTTCTTCCCCTTCCAAAAGAAGTTAATGATTTGTTTCTCCATCTCATTAAAAAATGCCATTGGAATTTATGTTGGGGTTGCATTGTATCTATAGACCATTTTGGGTAGAATAGTGTTTTACTCAGCTAGGGCTGCTCTAACAGAAATACCACAGAGTGGATGGCTTTAACAAAGAAAGGTTTATTCTTACACAGTCCGGTAGGTTGCAAGTCCATATTCAGGGTGACCGCTCCAGGGGAAGGCTTTCCCCTTGTCGGCGGTGGAGGAAATTCCAGTATTGCATCAGTCTTTGTCCAGGGAGCATCCTGGTGCAGGAACCTCAGGTCTGAAGGACGTGCTGTGCTCCCAGTGCTGCTCTCTTGATGGTAACAAGGCTCCCAGTTGTCCTTTGTTTCTCTTTCCCTTTTATCTCCTGCAAGCTGAAAGCATTAAGGGTGGGGCAAGCCATACTCGGGGAAACTCCCCCTACAGCAGGAATTTACAGCCACACCCTAATCCTTTAACATACAGTTTAGCAAAACCACACAATGGAGGACAGTCCCAGGATACTGGGAACCATATCCCAGCCACGTGGCTACACATATTTTTGGGGGGACACAATTCAAACCATGACAAATAGACATTTTCATGATATTGAGTCTTCCTGTGCATGAGCAAGATAGGTGTCTTCACTTATATAGGTCTCTTTTGTTTCTTGCAGTAGAGTCTTGTGATTTTCTTTGTATAGGTCTTTAACATTTTACATTAGGTTTACTCCTAAGTATTTTGTCTTCTTGGGGGCTATTGTAAATGGTAGTGAGTTGGTGATTTCCTCTTTGATGGTGTAAAGGAAACTTAGTGAATTATTTATGTTTCTTATACCCTGGTACTTTACCAAACTCTTCTATTAGTTCCAGTAGGTTTGTGTGTGTGTGTTTTTAGGGTTTTCTGTGTATGAAGTCATATCATCTGCAAATAAAGATACTTTTACTTCTTCTTTACCAATTTGAATGTCTTTTATTTCTTTATCTTGTCTGATTGCTCTGGCTAGAATCTCCAGCACAGTGTTTAATAAAAGTGACAACAAAGGGCATCCTTGTCTAGTTCCTGTTCTCAAAGAGAATGCTTTCAGACTCTCCACATTTATAATAATGTTGGCTGCTGGCTTAGCGTAGATGCCTCTTATTATGTTGAGAAATTTCCTTCTATTCCTATTCTACTGAGAGTTTTTAACATGAATGGGTATTGGATTTTGTCAAACGCCTCTTCTAGCAGCTGAGCTCTTAACCGCTGTGCCACCAGGCTCCAAAATATGCTATCCTATAACATTGCTCAGTACAGGGGGTGGAAAAAGGGTCAGACTTGGTCTTTGGCAGGCTTGGATGGTGATCAGGATTTTCAATTTTACCCTATGGTAGTGCTGAAGAGTTAAATTGCTTGGATGGTTGGGATGAGAAAGAGAGTGTGGATTACATCCACGTTCCCTGCTGAGGAGCATTTAGATTGAGATCCTGTCAAGCAAGACAGAGAGCTCTCAAGAAGGAATAAATTTTAGGGGGAAAGATAATGAATCCAACTTTGAAATCTGGGTGAATATGACACCTCTCACTAAATACTGGACTATAAATTTTAGCTCATCTATTGATCCATTGATCCATCCATCCATCCATCCAACCATCCATCCATTCATCTATTCATCCATTATTCCTATGATCCATCCAGATGGCCATCATCTGTCTTAATTTCTTCATTTAGCTTCACCCAGTTGTTTCATGCTTTGATGATCTTCCTCTGAGTCAATTATTTCGCTGGGAGTTGTAAGAAGACATTTCATGTAATGCTATTACGTTCTTCATTAATCAAAGCTGATTCTCTGAAATATGGTACATGTGGGACAGGTAAGATAAATACTTAATTTGGAAGTTAACTGCTTAATTCAACACAGATTATTATAGGAAAAAAATTGGAAGTTTTTCATCTTTCCTTGTTAACACTGATAGCACAATGTCCTGATCCAAAGGGCAACCACAGTCTCTGTCCTTGTTGAATTTTGTGTTCAAGCTGGGGAAGCAGATAGACTTGGCCTTGAAGATTCAGCCAGCAAAGCTCCTTCAGAGTGATGTGAGCTTACTCTGCCCAGACTGTCTTTATCCTCACGCAACAACCTGATCACTTCCTGCTTGTGGCAAAAAACTCTCTAGGATATGGTTTTTTAAAAATATTAACAACAACAACAGATAGTGGAATGCTAATGGAGTAACAGACAGGTGATGGAATGAGTTCATGAGTGCTATGTCAGAGATTTTTTTTAAATGTTTCTAAGACTCTCTTAAGCCTTTAATTTAACAGGGAAAAGAGAAAATATGTGAAAGTTATTCGCCCCAGAATATTCTTTTTTTGAAGCCTCAATTCCCTATGTAGTCATCTGCCTTTTAGGATTGTGCTAGACAGCCAAAATCACAGATCAGAAGCCAGGAGAACATGGGCTGGTCTGACCTGACAGAAGCTACATGACTTGGACAAGCCCATTTCCTCCATATGGGCCTTGGTGCTTACTTACCTTTCAATTTAAAAACTCTGAGAAAGTGGAACCCTCCTACACTGTTGGTGGGGTTGCAAAATGGTCCAGCCTCTTTGGAAGGCAATCTGGCGCTTCCTTAAAAAAATGGATATCGATATACCATTTGACCCAGTAATTCCACTACTTGGAATATATCCTACAGAATCAAGGCCTTTCACACCAACGGACACATGCACCAGAATGTTTATTGCAGCACAGTCCACGATAGCAAAAAGATGGAATCAACCCAGATGCCCAATAATAGAAGAATGGATAGGTAAACTATGGTACATATACTCAATGGAACACTACGCAATGATAAAGAATAACGATGATTCCAGGAAACATCTCCTAACCTGGTTTCAACTGGAAGACATTATGTTGAGTGAGAGTAGTCAGCGACAAAAAGACAAATACTGTATGAGACCTCTACGATAAGATCTCAAAAACAGACTTGTGTATAGAAGAAAAGACTCTTTGACAGCTGCAAGGGAGGGGAGGGAGGGAGGGAAGGCAAGGGGGGGAGGGTTTAGTTTAGGTAGTTACTAGAAATCTAGTTGGGAGAAAGCGGTGACAGCACACACTAGGAACAAGAACAACATTAAGTGGACTTCAGCATAACTTGAGTACTCCTTCCATCTTAACTCAATACTGCAAGGATAGAGTAGCTGGGGCGGGGGGCGGGGGACCATGCTCTTCGGCGAATTCCAGGCCAACTGGGACAACTAGTATTTTGCTAACAGAGCTCTCTGCACCCCACATTGGTGAGTGGCGTCTGGGGTCTTAAAAGCTGCCATCCAAGGACACAGCAAATGGTCCCAACTCAGCAGGAACGGATGCTCACTGAGGACCAAAATGACATGCGGTAAAGACAACCGAGAAGACAGAGAGACCCACAAGAGTGGGTGCCTACATTGACTTAGGACCGGAAGAACCGGATGGTGCCCGGCCACCACCAGCGATAGCCACGATGGAGCTCACAGAGAGGAGCCTCACTGGCAACACAAGAATAAAAAGGGGTGCATCATGAGATCTCCACTAAAAGACCTCAATTGATGGTCCGGCGGTTTGGGGGTTCCTCTGAGAGCATGGCCCCTGGCCCTGATGCTGCCCTTTCCCATAAATTATAACAAAGGTCCACTCTTTGGACAGGAATGGATTGGACTTGATGATGCAGAGTGATCATATATTGGAAGCACTTTATGGTTCTATACATCTATAGGATATCATCTTGCTGACCTCTGGCTGGAGGAAGGGGAGTGGATGGAGAGGAGGGGAAAGGAGGCTGTTGGGAGGATGAGACATGTATGGAGCGGAGAGGAATAGTGTGCAGTCACCGGACAGGGAGAGCAGTGGAAGCTGCATATAGGTGGGCATGTAAATTTATACGTGAATGTATATTTTCACTCAGTCATGTTAAATAAAAAATAAAAAAAAAACTCTATGGTTCTGCATTGCTGATTGGAGAGAAAATTGGTATCCTTTTTGAAGGGCAATTTCCCACTACCTGCTAACACTTTAAGGGGTTATAGTGTTTCACTGGTAGATGACTTGCCCATAAGGTGGGGGCCTGGGTTCCATGCTTGTCCAGTGCACCTCATGCACAGCCATCAGTCCTTGGTCAGGAGAGGCTTGCGTGGTGTTATGATTCTGAACAAGTTCCAGTGACGCTTCCAGACTAAGACGAAGTACAAAGAAAAGCCTGGTAATCTACTTCTGAATACTCCAAAATAACCAAACCCATCACCATCGAGTTGATTCTGACTCTTGGGAATACTAGCCAATGACAACTCTGTGAACGTTGATGCTTCAGTCCTTTACTGATAATTGGGATGGCCTAAGACCAGGCATTGTCTCCTTCTGTCATGGATGGGGTCACTATGAGTTAAGAACCAACTCGATGAAAGCTAACAATAATGTTTTAAATTTGTATACCTTACAGTCCCACAATCTTCTAGGACTCTATCTTATAAAAATACCCATAAATGTATGAGTAGTTCGTTGCTGTACCAATGAAGAAGCATACATTGTATAATATGTATGGCCTGAGAGGGGCAAAAAAAACTGTCAATGAAAATATTGTATCATTTAAAATCAATGTGATTTTACTAGTTATCTGCAACAATTTAGGCATGTATCATTTGAACTTTTGTACCATAACTCTTTTTATAACCTCTATCTTTATAATGGAAACTCTGGTGGCACCATGGTTAAAAGAACCACAGCTGCTAAACAAAGTTCAACAGTTTGAACCCACGAAGTGCTCACTGGAAACCCAATGGGCAGTTCTATTCTGTCCTGTAGGACAGCTATGAGCTAGAATCCACTTGATGGCAATGCGTTTTTTGATGTTAGCTTTACAATTATTAAGGCTGATCACTGCTACCTAAAAATTCCAAAAAGCATTATTTTTCCCATAGTAGTTTATAAACATGTAAGTTTATTTTAGAAATGTTGTTCTCTTTTTTAAAAGTTGTTCTTCAAACAACACTCTTGGGGCCCAGAAATAAGCATCCTATAGTATAATTTCATTCAATAAACAGATAATTACATGTTAATTATACACAAGCTATGTGAGAATTTGCCTACTAAAAGTAATAGCAGTTTCTTGGTCGAACACATGTGCAGAATTCATGTATAAAGTTTAACATATGAAATATTTCTAATTTAAGGGGAAAACCTGTTGTTACAGAGTTGATTCCGACTCACAGTGACCCTATAAATTTAAATTTTAGGGGAAACCCATCCCAACTTCAGCTTCCTGTATTTTTGCAGTAAAGAAGGAGGAATCAAGAACAGACTGATGGTTATTGGTTTGTACTGGAAAAAGTGAGCTGGCATCCTAATTTTGGATGGTTTTGGTTGGGTTGATTTTGGGGGGCTCTCAGAATCAGGATGTTCTGTATCAAGTGCTGTGTCTGCAAGCACCACGTTTGCAGAGTGTGTGTTTAGAACCGCACTGACTTGCGAGAATTTCTTGCACCAGAAATTTTTAAAATTACTCAGTAGAAGTTTCTGCAAGCCTGGTTAAACCTGTTATTCATGTTGATTTAATGATAATATGAGATAGCAACATTTCCTGAGAGCTTGGTTTGTGTGAGGCACTGTGCTAAGCATCTTAATTTAATTTCCATGACAGCCCTGTGCCATTTTATAGATGACAAAGCCAAGGCTTAGAAAATTATGAAAACTGCCTAAGGGAGCTGTCATGAGGAGACAGTGGCTATCGTCAAACCTTAGATTGACTGGGTCCAAAGCCCATGGGCTTAACTTTGACACCATCCAGTCTCAAAATTGTTAAGTGTATTGAGATGGAAGAGTTTTCTGAGGTTTCTAGTTCATGATAAGCTTGTTAGTAAATAACAGCCAGGAAAAGAAATATTGAAAAAGTATTACCCAGAGGATGTCTTAAGCGTGCTTGTCAAGTGTGATTTCTTCACCTACCCATGTTTGACAGGTGAAATTGTCTCTTCCACCTCCTGTCACAGAATGCCGGTACCTAAAAAGACCAAAAACTAAAATTCCGTCTAAGTCTCAGCTCCACTAAACAATAGCAAAGTAGGAACATATGCTTCCCAAATGGAAGGGAAAATCTTTAACTTTCTCCTAAACAACATCCTACTCATCTGCCAGTTTGCTGTGTTGTAATGGCTCGCATGTTGCCATGATGCTGGAATCTATGCCACCAGCGTTTGAGACACCAGCAAGGTCACTCATGCAGGACAGGTTTCAGGTGGGCCTTCCAGACTAAGACAGATTAGAAAGAAAGGCCTCCTGATCTACTTCTAAGAAGTATCCACTGAAAACCCCACAGACCGCAACAGAACATTGTCTAAAAATAAGCAGCATCTGTGGTCTTAAAAGCCTGTGGGTAGCCTCCTAAGATATTCTTCTGGTCTGATCTCTATGGGAGCAAGTGAGAATGAAGAAAAGATACAAGGGATAGATTAGGCCAAAGGACTAATGGACCACAACTACCACAGCCTTCATCAGACTGAGTCTGATACAACTAAATGGTGCCCAGCTACCACTACTGACTGCTCTGACATGGATCACAATAAAGGGTCCCAGACAGAGCTGGAGAAAAATGTGGGACAAAAGTCTAACTGCTCCCAAAAATCCAGACTTAATGGCCTGACAAAGACTGGAGACATCCTGAGAGTACGGCCCCCAGATACCCTTTTAGCTCAGTAATGAGGTCACTCCTGAAGTTCGCTTTTTATCCAAAGATTAGACAGCCCCATAAAAGGAAGCAAGACTAAAAGGGAACACCAGCCCAGGGGCAAGGACTAGAAGGCAGGAGGGGACAGGAAAGCTGGATGTGGGGAACACAAGATGGAGAAGGGAAAGCATTAATGTGTTGTGGGGTCGTTAGCCACCATCATAAAATAATATGTGTACTAACTCTTTAATGAGAAGCTAGTTTGTTCGTAAACCTTCACGTAAACTACAATCTAAAAAAAAAAAAAGGAGAAGCTCACCAGAGAAAGAGAAAAAGAAATGGTATCAGTATAAATATATGAAATTTAAAAAAAAAAGAAAATTGTCCAATATAGTGCTGGAATATAAGCCTCTAGGTTAGAAATTGTTCAGAATACACAGCGACTTCAACAAAGGACTTGACAATACCAGCGATCATGCAGCTGGCTCAGGACTGGGGAGCATTTTGTTCTGTTGTACACTGGGAAGCTGATCACTGATGTCAGCGCCTAGTCCACCCTTCTAAGCAACTTTGGAACTCTTTCTGGAATGGCCATCACAGCTGTTGTCATATTACTCTTGATGTCCTGTATGTCATCAAAATGTCTTCCTTTCAATATTTCCTTTGTCTTCAGGTAGAGAAAAAAGTTATCGGGGGCCAGATCAGGTGAGGACGGAGGGTGTTCCAACACAGTTATTTGCTTACTGACTGAAACTCCCTCATTGAGAACTGTACAATTAAGATCGTGAACTCACCACTATGCCACAGTGAGCAATGGTCACTCCAGAAAGAGTTCCCGAATTGCTTTAAAGAGTGGACTAGGTGCTGCCGTCAGTGCATAGCTTCCCAAGGGGAGGACTTCTAAGGTGACAGTGGTAATATTCAGCAATGAGGTATGTAACACTGGGAACAATTACATCCACAGACTTAATTGTGGGACCTTGTAACCGACAACGTCTTCGCACCACGTTCCCAAACAAGGTCACATTCACAGGTGTGACGGTTAGTACCTCAGCCTATCTCTTTGGATATGTTCGTATCCATAATTCAATCCATAACATTGGGTAATGGGCACAGAAGAGCCGTTGGTAAACCTCATTACAAGTGAAAAGAGTTTGCGTTGCATAAGTATTTTCTTGCTACATGTGACATAAGTGGGTGGCTGCACTCGTGGATTGAATTATGTTCCTTATAAATGAGTGTTATTCATTTGGCAGGCCCGTGAGTCCTCCTATTGTGTGACTGTCCACTGTTGAATGAGATTTTCCTATGTGATATAAATTCTACCACTGATTAAACAAGACATATTAGCAGCAGTTACACTGATGAGGCCTGCAAGATCAGATAGTGTCTTAAACCAATCTCTTCTGAGATATAAAAGGGAAAAGTGAGCAGAGAGACACAGTAATCTCATACCACCAAGAAAGCAGAGCCAGGGGCAAAGTGCGTTCTTTGGACCTGAGGTTCCTGCGCTAAGATACTCCCAGACCAAGGGAAGACTGATGCCAATGACCTTCCTTCAGAGCCCACACAGAGAGAGCTTTCCCTGGAACCAAAGAGCCTGAATTCAGACTTCTTGCCTACTGGATATGAGACAATAAACTTCTCTTTGTTAAAACCATCATTTGTGCTGTTTCTGTTACAGCAGCACTAGCTGACCAAGACAGCCACCAATGTCCCTTCTGGATCCCATTCATTCATTCGGCCCATAGTTACTAACACTTTCTAGGTGCTGGGATACAGCAGAAATCAGACAAAGCCCCTGATTTGGGGAGCTGACCTTCTAGCCTTGGAGGCGGACAATAAACACATAAATATACAGTGTAATGTCCAATGGTGACAAGGACCACTGGTCACAGTGGATTCTCTCTCTATAATGTATATTCTCTCTCTCTATAATGTATATCCAGTGCTTTTCTAGTCCTTGTCAGTGTCAAGGCCACATTCTGTGACCAGAGACTGTGCTCTACTTGTTCTGTTGAGAGGAGGTGAGACTTGATCTGGGATGAGAGGGGAACTTGGAGGGAGGGAGTGGGTGAGGCAGGAAGGGAGTGTATTTCAGCTGAAACCTTTCTGGCCCTGATTTCTGCAGCAGAAACTAAATTTAACTTTGTGGTTAGATTTCCCTTGGAATACTCATCTACCCAATGAGGCTCTTTTGTAGTGCCCTTCTGCTGGTACCTCATTCTCACCCTGTGTTTTCGCTGCCCTGTTAGCCTCATCTTCAGAAAGACTAAAGAGTATGAAGATGGCCTTTACAGCAGGTATTAATTAATGAGTAAGATGTGTAGTGGGGGGCTTTTTGCCACTCTTTGCCAATAACTTCAACTTCCTCATCCCATTGATCATCTGTTACACCCTCTCGGAAAACCCCGGCCCTGAGTCAGTCCCCCTTGCCTCTTCTTAGCCCTTCCAAAGGGGTGGCACCCCTGCAGAATGAAGGCCTCTGGCCTCCAATGAGCAAGGCTGTGGGTTTCCCCAGTCTGCTCTCCCAGCCTTTGCTCAACAGGTTCTTTGTTGTCCCATCATCAGGCCCCCACCCCCAGTCCCAGCAAAGGACCGCAGAGAACCTTGTAGAAGGTGCTTACTCTCCTTCCTGCCATCAAGCCCAGGCATCTACCTACCAACAAGCCCATCTGCACTGTCCGTGCCCCATCCTTCTGTTGTCATGTGCCCTTGAGAAGATTCCAACTCTTAGGAACCCTGTAGGACACAGTAGAACTGCCCCATAGGGTTTCCTAGGCTGCAATCTCTACAGAGGCAGATTTCCAGGTCTGTTTCCTGCAGAGCTCTGGTGGGTTCAGACTGCCCATCTTTCAGTTAACAGTCAGTGCTTAACTACTGCACTACCAGGACTCCTTCCTGTTCCATTAGAATAGAAATATCAGTCCTCGCCCTTCCCCTGCTCTCTAGGCCCTAGCACCTCTGAATACCAGGCTTTGATTCTATCCTTTTCAAATTTAACAAGTTATAAGGGAAACATTCCACACTTAACTCCACTGCCACTGAGTTGATTCTAACTCATGGAGGCCCCACGTGTGTCAGGTAGAATTTTACTCCATAGAGTTTTCAGTGACTGTCACCTTATGGAAATAGATTACCAGACCTTTCTTCTGCAGTGCCAGGGTGTGGGGAGATTCAAACCACCAATATTTTGGTTAGCAGCTGTCTTAGGCTAGGTTTTCTAGGGAAGCAAAATCAGTTGAAACATACAAGGAAAGACTTAAATATAAGGGAAGAGCTCACACCATTGCAGAAGCTGAATGTCCCAAGTCCTGGCACAAGCCTCACATGGCCCCGGGAGCTGGTGAACCCACAGTCAGCAGGTCACAGACCTGAATTCTAGATAGCCAGTTGTGTAGGTCGGCAGATCTCAAGCTGGTGGCGAGACAGAAGTGCAGAGGCTGGCGAACCCATGATCGACAGGTCAGGGAACAGGACTCTCAGGTGCGGGCTGCAAGGACTGATGAATCCAACAGCTGCTAGTTCAAGTCCAGGAACCAGACACCAGAAGAGAGCAGGAGCTGCTGGCTACGTGAGCATACTGACAGCAGGTGGTGGAAGGTGGACAGATGAGAGCCGAGGGGCAGGAAGCCACCACAGGCCCTGCCCTGCCACTTGATACAGCAGCCAAACATGGAGTAGCCAAGCTGGCATAATTCTAACCACCACAGCAGCCAAACTCAAACCATTCATACCACCCAGGGACACTTAACTAAGACTGCCAGATTTAGCAAATAAGAATACAAGATGCCATAAATACAATCTAAAACATTACTAACAATGCACAAACACCAAAAGAGAAACTAGATAACTGGGAGCTCCTAAAAATGAAACACATGTGCTCATCCAAAGACTTCACCAAAAGAATAAAAAGGCAATATATAGACTGAGAAAAAAAATTGGTGACCACAAATCTATTTGGCATCTAATCTCCAAAATCTACAA
The DNA here is from genome assembly GCA_028571685.1 of Heterohyrax brucei. Lineage (NCBI taxonomy): Eukaryota > Metazoa > Chordata > Mammalia > Hyracoidea > Procaviidae > Heterohyrax > Heterohyrax brucei. The sequence continues at coordinate 37,037,155 of CM053140.1, forward strand.
GATACTGCAAAACCTCAACAACAGAAAAACAACTCAATTTAAAAATGGGCAAAGGATATGAACAGGCACTTTACCACACAATACCTTCAGGCAACTAACATGAGAAGATGCTGGCAATCATTAACCATTAAACCAAACTAAACCCACTGTCTTTGAGTTGGGTCTGACTCATAGTGACCCTAGAAGTCAGAGTAGAACTGGCCCATAGAGTTTCCAGGGCGTGCTTGGTGGACTTGAGCTGCTGACCTTTTGGTTAGCAGATGTAGCAATTAACCCCCTACACCACCAGGGTTTCCTCATTACCCATTAGAGAAGTTCAAATCAAAAGTACAGTGAAATACCGTCTTACTCCAACAAGTCTGCCATTAATAATAAAAAAAAAATACACAAAATATTTGAAAGTTAGAGTAGCAGGAGCAGGAGTCTGGGGATCATGCTTTTAGGGGACATCTAGGTCAACTGGCATAAGTAAGTTATTTTTAAACAATATGTTCAGCATCCTATTTGGTGAGTGGTATCCAGGGTCTTCAAATCTAGCAAGCTGCCATCTAAGGAGCATCAACTGGTCCCAATCCAACTGGAACAGAGGAGAGCAAAGGACATCAAAGACAGAAGGAAAATGTGAGTCCATCAGACAGAAAGAGTCAAATGCCAGAGACTACACCAGCATGAAACCAGAAGAACTAGATGGTGCCCAGCCATAACCAGTGACTGTGTTAACAGGTGATGTAATGACTCAGTGTAGACTCCTTGACTTAGAAGGAGAAAAATGAGGGTGCAGATCTAGAATTCTGTTAAAAGACCAGTCTTGATGATCCAACATCCTAGAGGATCTCCTGGGAACATGGACCCTGGACTCCTATCCCAGAGCTAAAACCAGCAACTGAATACAACTCTTCAGATGAAAACTGGATTGGAATATAAGACATGAGGCTATCAGAGCAGGTTCCACATAGAAATGAGATGGGGGAGTGGAAAGTAGGGGACTAGAGTTGGCTGAATAAGTACGGGCAGTACAAAGTGGAAAGGAGGAATATGCTGTTTCAGGGTTGGGAGAGCAGCTACAGGTGCATAGATGCGTGTGTACAGGGTTTTATGTGGCAAATTGACTTGGATTGTAAACTTTCATTTAATCACAATGGCATATTTTAAGAAAACAAAATAACAAATGTTGGAAAGGCTGTGGAGAGACTGAAACACTTCTATACTGGTGGTGGAAATGTAAAATAGTACAATCACTGTCTTTAAAAGCTAAAGATAGAAATACCATATGATTCAGCAATCTCACTTCTTGAATTAACTCCTAGTGAAATAAGGGTGATCACATGAATAGATGCGTGCACACTGATTTTTATCGCAGCACTGTCCACAAAAGTAAAAAAATGGAGTTTACTGAGGTGCCCATCGATGGATGAATGGATAAACAAACTATGGTATATTCACACAACAGATTACTTTGCAATGATAAAGAACAACATTGAACTTGGGGAACATCTCATAACAGAGGAATCTGGAAGGCATTGTGTTGAGTGAAATTAGTCGCAAAAGTACAAATATTGTGAGTCCACTATTGTAAGGACTCGAGCAACAGTTTAAACACAAGAAAACAGTTTTTCATGGTTACAAGGGGGTGGAGGGGGACTCATTAACTAGACAGTAGATAAGAATTAGGTGAAGGGAGGGACAACACACAGTACAGAAGTCAGCATAGTTGGACTAAACCAAAAGATGTTTCCCAAATATAACCAAACACTTGGAAGAGCAGAGTAACAGGGGCAGGGATCTGGGGACCATGATTTCAGGGAGTATCTAGGTCACTTGGCGTAACAAAGATTCTTAAGAAGATGTTCTGCATCCCACTTCAATGAGTAGCATCTGGGATCTCTAGAACTAGCAAACAGCTACATATGAAGCATCAGCGGGTCCCAACCCACCTGGAGGAGAGGAGAATGAACATTAAAGCCCTACAGGAAACATGAGCCCAAGAGACAGACAGATCCACATAGTCCAGAGACTACATCAGCATAAGACTGGGAGAACCAGGTGGTGCCTGGCTGCCACCAGTGACTGCTCTGACGGGGAACAACAACAGTCACTCACTAAGTGGGAGAAAGATGGGGTGCAGGATTTGAATCCTATTTAAAAGACCAAACTTGATGGTTCAACTGGATGGAGAATCCCCAGAAGACATGACTCCCTGGTTGTGTTAGCTCGGAGCTGAAACCATTCCTGCAGCCAGTTTTTCAGACAAAGATTGAACTGGACTATGAGATAAAGTGATAAGTGAAGAGTGTGCTTTTTGGCTTAAGTAGATACATGAGACTAACTGGGCAGTGCCTGCCTAGAGGCAGGATGAGAAGGCAGACACGGACAAAAGCTGTTTGAATGGACACAGACAGGAAATACAAGGTGGAAAGCAGGAGTGTGCTGTCACAGTATGAGGACAGCAGTTAGAGTTACTTATAATTAAGTGTTGAAGTTTTTGTATGACAATTTGACTTGGATTCTAAACTTTCACTTAAAACAGTAATTTTTTAAAAATGCAGGATGCTTGTTACATTTGAATTTCAGGTAAACAACAAATAATTCTTTAGTAAAAGTATGTTCCCCAAATTGTGTGGGATACACTTATACTAAAAAACAAACAAGAAAACTGTGTTATTTACCCGATGCTCTCATTTAACTGGATGTCCTATATTTTATCTGACAACTGCCTTGAGGCCCCACATGCCTCCAAGTCTTACCCTGTCTTCCGTCACCTTGCACTGCCTCACTTTGCAAGGGTTTGTGTTGGGCAAGCAGTCTATTATTGTTTGGTGTCCAGTGCTGACCTGGCCCACTTAATCACAGCCTTGGGTGTGGAACATTCTCAGATAGCAGACACTGCACTGAGCCTACCTCGGTCTCAGTTTCTTGTTCTTTATCGGAGAAACTCCTTTCCTGCTCCGAGTACACATAAGCCTTTGTACTGCTTCCTGCTCCAGTGTGTATAATGGATGGCACCTGGCCAAGCTCACACTAGTTTTGTTCCTGGCAGTGCAGGAATTGGGCCCTTCATCTGCAGCATAGAAGAGGGGTGTGTGTAGATCAGCAGCCCAGCGTCAGCTGCACAGTGAGATCCCCTAGCCACGAGGGACTGATGCCTCCAGGGGGAAGCTGTCACTATCAGTGAGTGCTGTTAATCCAGCCCCTGTCCACGAGAGTAGTGTCTTTCTTGACGACCTCAGCCCTTGGCTCCATAGTTTGAATCCCTTACTGTCCCCATTGTCATATCCCATGGCTCCTCAGCTCCCCATATCTAGCTCTTGTGGCTAACACCCCACTGAAAGGGGGTCCAGCAAGGTGACTGCCTTGTTGCTGAAGGCACTGCACACTTTGGCTGTCACCTCTTTGGCTTCTCAGTGACCTTAGCCCTGGCCACTGTCTCTTGTAGATTCTGCTGATCCTTGGCCTCTAAGATGCCATTCCACCTCCCCGACCCTCTATGTGGCCTCAGGTTATTCTGGCCAGCCCCAGGCTCTGCCTGTCACCTCAGCGTCCCTCTGGCCTCACTCACCGTTGAGTGCACATCCTGCAGGGTCCAGCATGACACTGGTTGGCCTCTCCTCCAGTGCCTTCTCCAGGATTCCTTGGCTCTGAAAAGGGTACCACTGCCACCTTTCAAGCCTAAGACTGAGGTTCAATCTCGACCTCCACCAGCTCCATCCCCTCCCTGGCTCTCCTCTCTCACAACTGCATCACCCCTTGGATTCCTAGGGGAGCCCCCAAACCCAGCTTCTTAGTTGAATCTCTTTTTCTGACTGTAGTTAGGGAGATCTTGCTAAAATGAAAACCCAGCCAAATTAAATTCAAGCATCGTAACTTCGTTTATGAAATCTGGGTAGCTGGCCCCTGCTTTCTTTGTCCTTCCTTGGCCCCCAACCCCCTTTCCTTCTGCCTAAGCCCCTCACTCCTTCTAGGAAGCACACTGCCTGAGCATCTCCTACTCCTGCTGATCCTCATCATCCCAAGGAGAACCCCCTTCTGGTGTGAGTGTCCCCAACACCTAGGTTCTCCAGAAGTGCACAGGCTCACTAGCACACAGCTGCCTCCAGCAGCCTGAAGGTTCCAGGAGGGAGGGCTGCTACCCTTTTCTGTTTCACAGCTGGATTTCGGATGCCCAGTCTGACATCTGGCACACAGTAGGTCTGCCATAGCTTTGTGATCGGCAAAACTAATCAGGCTGTCCTTGTGCATCTCTGAAGGGGAAGATGGGTCCTTTACCTCTGAGCCCCCTGTCCTAACAGCAGCCTGGTACAGGACAGACACGCGGTGGATGTTTGCTTAGTAAGGAGTCACTATGTTTCAGAACCAGCCTCTTAGTGAATTTACAAAAGGGATGTTGGGAATGCTTCAACGATTTAACCAATTTGAAGTCCATCTATCTGAACCAATATTTATATAAAAACAGCATTCATTTTATGTAACTAATAAGTCAAATGCAGAAAGCAAAAGAAATCTCCGACTCTCAGTCTTTAACTTACTCAAGATAGTCTTAACTTCTTTTGTTTACAAACAATGGCACATTATTTTATTATTAGCCTTTACATATATGGAAACCCTGGTTGTGTAGTGGTTAAGTACTATGCCTGCAAACTAAAAGGTCAGCAGTTCAAATCCACCAGCTGCTCCTTGGAAACTCTGTGGGGCAGCTCTACTCTGACCTATAGGGTCACTATGAGTCAGAATCAACTCAATGACAGTGGATTTCGATTTTGGTTTGACATATGTGATTTGATTTTGCAACTGTAATGAAACCTTGATGGCACAATGGCTGCTAACCGAAAGGTTTTGGTGGTTTGAATCTACCCAGTTGCTCCAAGGGAGAGAGACCTGGCAATCTGCTCCTGGGGTCATTCTGTTCTGTCACACATGGGGATGCCATCAGCTGGAACTGACTTAACAGCACCTGGCAACACCATCAAGGTGGAAAATACTTAAAAAGTTAAAAATAATAAGTTATCTTTTTGCTTAGATTTTTTTCATCTGTGAAAATGATAGATTTATATTTTACCAATGGGGTTCTTTGTAAAAGCACTGGTGGTGACCTCTATCTTAGCCCCGCCATGCAGAGACCACACCTAACCCACTCTGACTGTGATCTGCGCCTCCATCGCACCCACATATGGAAACATCTGCTTTGCAGAGGCACACAACGCCCGCCTTAGTAGTCAAACGCCCCTCATAACAAAAGTTTCCATCAGTTTCTTCCACTAGAGAAGAAAATCAAATGTGGTCTCAGAAGTACCTAAGTTTTTGTTTTTACGCTTTTTAGATATCTGTTTCCAACTTTCATATTTCTAAATATGTAAATTCATTTTTTTATCAGAGAAAATTTACAGCTGTTTCTGTTAAGCCTAATTATTGGATTTTACAGTGAACTCTAAGGGGGAGTCATTGTATCCTGTTATTTTTTTTTTCTTTGCTAACTGTCATTTATGGGAGAGATGACTCATCTTCCAAGTTGCTGTGTTTTTTCATTTATAATGTTTACATTCAAATATACTACCAATAAAGATTATTATGCAGTTTGTACAATAAAAACAACCTTGGTCAGGCAAATAGAATCAACCATAGATTTTCTCTGGTTTAGAATCTAGGGTAAAGGAGAGTCTAGTTGAGTTTTCTTGCTCGTTCCCAGCTGGAGTTTATGGGATGTGACCAGTTAGTTCCTTTTCTGTGTGCAGATAATGGACAACAGAGAATTAACCACCCTTTACCCTAAGCTAGAAACCCTGGTGGTCTAGTGCGTAAGTGCTACAGCTACTAACCTAAAGGTCACCAAGTACTTCTTGAAAACTCTATGGGACAGTTCTACTCTGTCCCATATGAGTTGGAATTGCCTTGACGGCACTGTGTTTGGTTTGGTTTTACCCTAAGCTGAGAGGGGAAACCACTTTAGAGTTCATAGCTTTGTGGTTTGGAAGGACAACTTCCTAACCGTGGCTTTACAAACCTTCTGCTTTACAAGGATTGTACCACCAATGATTTTTCTCTTATGCTTGCCAGAACACCAGGTCAACAGGACTGTGAGGCCGCTCAGGATCCCAAAACATCAGACAGCTTCACCCACACATCTAAAAGAACAAAACGAAACAACCAAACCAGTTGCCACTGAGTTGATTCTGATTCATGGAGACTCTGCGTGTAGAATAGAACTAGACTACACAGGATTTTTAAGGCCTTTCTTCAAGATGCCTCTAGGTAGGTTCTTATTGCTTGTCTTCTGGTTAGCACGGAAGCATTTTACCAGTTGCACCACCCAGCAAAGATCTAATGTGGGCCATCAAAAGTAGGCCATGGGTAGTCAAATAGAATCTCAGATGTCACTGTTCTGTACAATGTATTATGCCCTTTCTTATTCCTAAGAGGAATGCTTTCATGTGGTTTGGTAAGATTTCTTGGAAAGTTTTAAAAATTCTTCCATAAATTTTACCCTTACCTTTTACTATAATAACAAAATCTTTATCAAAATCATAAGCAAAAAGCCAAATGGAAGTACTTCATTTATTTAAATAAAAATATATGCCCACTAACAAGTGTTTTATGAGCACTTGATATTATTTCATACATCAAAGCATAAGAAAATAATCCTCTAAGGGGAGAAAAACAGGAATACTTATCCTTGCATTAAACTTCTTTCAGGCAGTTATTTTCTCAGAATACTACTGAAATTTGGACTATTGGGTGTTCGTTTTGTTACTGTGTTCTGTAACCCATGTGCTTCATATATTAAGTGTATTTAACAGTACATAAAACTCATTACCCTGTAAGATTCCTATCTAGTCCTTTGAGTTGCTGTTGTCAAGTTGATCCAATATCAATAGTTCTTAAAAGAGAGTAATGTTCAAGATAGACATTTTTTACAAGTTAAGCTAAATTACTGTTTGATTTCAAGAATACTTCAGGGGATATTTTTGGTTTAAAGATTACTTCAGGGCAATAGTTTCAGGAGTCAATCCAGCCTCTATGGCTCCAGAAAATTTGAAGTCCATGAGAATTTTAAATTCTGTTTTGTATTTCCTCCCATTTTGATCAGAATATGGCTATAGAATTCTTGATCAAAATGTTCCGTAATGGCAGCTGGGTACCATACAGTTCTTCAGGCCTCATGGCAAAAGAGGCAGTTGTTCATGGAGATAATTAGCCACACATTCCATACCCTCTTCCTATTACTGACTCCCCTTCTTCCTTTGTTGCTCCAGGCAAATACAGACCAGTTATAAAGCCTTAGATAGACTTGCAAGCTTTTGAAACTCTATGCAAGGAATTAGGAGGAACAGTTTAGAAAAGGAGAGTGAAAATGGTTGTACTATTTGAGGGATTTAATTAATGTCACTAAATTGTACATGCAGCAACTTTTAAATCGGTACATGTTTTGCTGAGTATGTGCTCAACAACAGCAACAAAATAAATAAAATTATTAAAAATATATATTATATAAAAGTTTATAAGAATAAAAAAAGTAAGACCTAGCTCAGAGGGCAGTGGAACAAAGGTAAAAGTGTGAGGATGAGGGTACCCCAGGATATACAAAGACCTTTAAACACTTTCAGACATTCTTCCTTGAGGTCTCAACTTTTTTTTCTCCTGGACCCCAGATTGAGACACCGTTAAGAGTCTCCCATGCCGGTGAGGAGATCACTGTACTAACTGATAGAAACAAAAGAAACTAGGGTGGGGGATGATCTGCGTTTCATGGATGATTGCCACATGTTCTATTAGCACAAATTAAAAAATGGAATTGGCTTTGATTAAAATTTTAGCTGAATTATTGGGCCTACATAATTAAATTTAAAATATAGTTGTCTTGGGTTTCAACAAAAAAACTAGTCCAAGTCTGTTAGGCAGCACCTAGAAGATGCCTTTTGACCACCAGCCTCAGCTTGTCCTTCTGTTAAAGATGGTGCATTTTTAAAGACCAACTCATGAGCATTTGAAAAAAACTTGTGAGAGGGTAATCCTGAGCATTATTTAGGATGGTATTTTCACATTAAAAGCGTATGGTAGAGTGAGCACTTGTATTTCTTCTCTGCTTCTTTTCAAGAGAGTCCCAGCAGCTCTTCGCTTTCTTCCTCATAGTTCACAGCCCCCTTCTTCTTCTTCTGGAAATCGGCAGCTACAGGCATCTTCCTCCTGGGCAGTTTGTACCGGTTTTGTAAATGCTAAAATAATAATAATAATTTAAGAGGTACTTGTTTTTTTGTTGCCTGCTTTAACCATTTAACAGTTATTTTTCATAAATTACAGTCTCAGAACATCACTCAACTTTTCCATAACTTACAGTTTCAAACAGTCTCAACATTAATTTTAATAAGACAGGTAATAACAAGTACTGGGCTTTTTCTAAAGATTATTTAAGATTTATTTCCTTTTACCAATACTTTTTACTGGTTTCTTAAAAACTGCTTTTTTTTTGTTTTCTAAAAGTGGCTAAAAAGATTGTGAGCATAAATCAGTGTAGGGTAAAACACTAGCCATGTACCAAACATAACTGCTGTCTTGATTCAGCAGCATGTATTTTAGTTTTCAGAATTATGTAGATTAGATAGCTTGTTTTGAATGAAATGCTTATGGCATCAAAATTTTAAAGCTATTCCTACTGCTTCTATCTATTAGTAAGAGCTAATCTACATATTATGAAGACATGCACTAACTTCCAGGTTCTCTTTTATCTGTTAGTGTGAAGTATTTGTGTTACTGCTGAACACTTTTCAGTCTAGTAGGTATTTTCTTGTAGTCTGACAAAGCAAAAGGCTCTATCCCAACTTTGCATGCTCGCTGCTACAAAAAATAACCCAAACCCTATCAACTAGGAGACATTATGCTGAGTGAAATCAGTCAGCTGCAGAAGGACAAGTATTGTATGAAACCACTATCATGAGGACTTAAAAAAGGACTTACGCAGAAAAGACTCTTTGATGGCTACAAGGGTGGGGAGGGAGGGAGAGAATTTTTCATAGATTAGTCAACAGGAATTTTATTAAGTAAAGGATGTGACAGCACTCACTAGAAGACAGGTCAGCATAACTGAACTACACCATAAACCGAAAGGTTTTCTAAACTCAGTCCAACATTTCAAAGCATACAGTAGCAGGGACAGGGGTTAGAGGACATTGAGGTTAAGTGGCATAACTAGCCTTTGCTAAGAGAGTCTTCTGAATCCCATATTGGTGAGTGGTGTCCGGGGTCTTAAATGCCAGCAAGCTGCTGAGGAGCATCAATTAGTCCCAATCCCCCTCAACTGATGACAACCAGGAACATCAAAGACAGGAGGGAAAGTGAGCCCAGGAGACAGAAGGACGCATATGACTGGGACACTATACCAGCATGAGACCAGAGGAATTAGATGGTGTCCAGGCAGCACCAAAGTCAGCCTTGATAGGGGACACAATGTAGATACCCAGACGTAGCACAAGAAAAAGAGATGTGCAGATCAAAAACTCTACTAAAAGACCAGAACTGATGGTCTCACAACTTGGAGGGTCCCCTGGGAACAAGGCCCTTAGATTTGCTGCTGCCCCAGATTTGAAACTAGTACTGAGGTCAACACTTCAGACAAAGAATGGACTGGACTCAGGGACACAGAGAGAGCATGTGGTGTGTGTACTTTATCATTTTATGCATTTATAGAAAGCTGTCCTACTGGTTTCTTCCAATAAGGGAAAGGAGCGAATGGACAGGAGAGGACAGGTATTCATTAAGAGGATACTAGAAGAAAAGAGTGAAAAGGAGGAGTGTGCTGTCACAGGGTGGGGAGAGCAGACAAAGTTGTAGAGAGACGGGTACGCAAAATTGACTTAGCCAAGCCAAGTGCCGTTGAGTCGGATCTGACTCATGGTGACATTATTTTCACTTAATCACAATATAAAAAAATTTAAAACATAACCAAAACCCAACGACAAACCTATCTCACCAGAACTTAGAAAAATCTGGCAGACACTTTCAGAAGTATCAGTGAAATGTCCTTTTTTTTTTGACATAATATCAGTGGAAAAATACTTCCAGAAAGATGGAGTAATCATGCTTTTCTCTATTCTTCCTGCTAAGCATAGCTAAAAGCTATCAACATTAACAAACAGAAGATGACTCTGAAGAATGGAAAGAAGAAGACAGAACAGCTAGAGACCTCAGGATCCAAGGAAGAACCTAGGGTTGAGTTCTGTTTCATATAGCTCAGGCTGAGAACTGTCAGGGACCTAGAAATGCCAATAGGCATTGACAAAAAGAACTCCGAGGAAAGCTTACTGTCTCTTGTCCAGGAGCAGGAAAAGGGCAGTGAAACAGAAAGCTTTTAGACAACAGCTGTTCTAGTCCAGCCAAATACCATAGAAAAAGTGGCAACCTCACTCCCTAAGCTCACAGGCAAAGGCCAGGTATAGCACCTAAGCTGCTATCTTTCCCCTCCTCAGTGGGGCAGTATCAGAAAAAGCCTAGTGGAAAGTCAGGACTGTCACCATCACTTATCATTAATGAAGCCCCCACTCTCCACCCCCTTTAATGTCAGTGGAGCCCCGCAGGGGAGTGGTAACAAGGCACCCATCTCTATCCCAATCAGAGTGGTACTGGCAGAGGCCTGGTGAGCACTCACATGCACCTGGTGCTAACAAGGAGTCTCACAATCTCCACTCCCAGGGACTCTCGTGTAGAACCTTGATTTCCACCCTCACCTGCCAGTAACAAGATAGCATCCTCACTCCCTCGCTGGGGCCTGAGAAAATGCAAGATTTGCCCCAAAAGTCTCATAACATAACATGCAAAATATCCAGGTGTTAATTTAAAAAATCATACATTATACCAAGAATAGAAAGATCTCATGGCGACCCTAAGGGCCAGAGTAGAACTGACCCCCAGAGTAATCAAGGAGTGCCTGGTGGGTTGGCTTGGCTTGGCAGGAAGATCTCAATTTGAATGAGAAAAGACAATCAGTAGACAATAGCATCTAGATGACACAGATGTTAGAGTGTCTGGAGAGATTTAAACCAGCCTGATAAAAATGCTTCAACAAGTGATTAAGAACACATGTGGAAAAAAAGAAGGAAAAGTCACTGAAAGAAACAGGAGATATAAAGAAGAACCAAATGGAAATTTCAGAACTGCAAATTAAAATAATCAAAGTTTTAAAAATCAACAAGTAGGTTCAACAGCAGAAGGGAGAGGATAGAAGAAAGAATTGATGACTAATCTGAATACCATGAAAAAGTGAAGAAAAAATAATGAACAGGAACTCAGAGACTGTGGGGTTATAACAAAAGATTCAATATTTGTGTCACTAGAGTCTCAAAAGAAGAGGAAAAAGAGCATAGGGCCGAAAAAAACTGAAGAACAGCTGAAATTTCCCCAAATTTGGAAAAAAATGAAAAAGCCTTCAGAATCAACAAACTGAGGAAATTCCAAACATGATAAACCCAAGGAAATCCACAGCAAGACACATCATATACAAACTTGTAAAAACAAAAGAAGAAAAAATCTTGAAAGTGGAAGAAAGAAAGAATACCTTCCCTATAGGGGAAAAATAGTTCTTCAAGTGACAGTGGACGTCTTATCAGAAACCACATGGGCCAGGAGGAAGTGATGCAACATTTTTCTGGTGCTTAAAGAAAAGAACTGTCAACCTAGAATTCCATATCCAGTGACAATATCTTTCAGGAATGAAGTAGACATCCCTTTGAAGGAAAGCTAAGAGAATCTGTCATCGGTAGACTCACCCTACAAGAATGCTGCAGGAAGTGCTGTAAACAGAAAGCAAATGATAAAAGAAGGAATGCTAGAATGTGAGGAAAGAAGAACAATGAAAAGAACAAACAAATGGGCAAAAACAAGACTTCTCTTGAGTTTTCCAAATTGTTTTATTATTAAAGTGTAAATGATAACACTGTCTAATATGGGTCCCAATATAGGTAGAAGGAATATTTAGTAAAAGTGTAAGTTGAAAGAGGTTGAAAGGTTATAGAGGTGAGGTTTCTATACTTTATTCAAATTGGCAAAATATCAGTAGTATTAGACTGTGATGAGTTATGCATATATAACATAATACCTACAGCAATCACTAAAAGAGTTACATGGAGATACACTCACAAAAATCTACAGCTAAATCCATTGTACAAGTTGCCCATAGAAAGCCAGGGAAAAAGGCAAAGAGAGAAAAAACAAACAGAAAAGAAATGGCAGACTTAAGCCTTAAAATATCATTAATGAAAATGAATATATATGGTTTAAATACAGAAGTGAATTTTTTAAAAGTGGCCAAACTATATACTGTGTGTGAAGAAACTCAATTCAAATATACCTACTTTCAAGTAGGTTGAAAAATAAAAGGCTGAAAAAGGTATGCCATGAAAACATGAATCAAAAGACAGTAAGAATGATTGTATTAGTACTAGATAAAATAGACTTCAGAGCAAAGAGAATTACCAGACACAGAGGGACTTATATAATTATAAAACGGTCAATTCACCAATGTAACTCTTGTTAATTCACCATGTAACTCTTTTAGTGATTGCTGTAGGTATTATGTCAATTTACCAAGAAGACATGGCTATCATAAATATATATACACATATAACAGAGCATCAAATACGTGAAGCAAGAACTGATAGAACTGAAAGAGAAGTAGATAAATCTACAGTTTAAGATTTCAGCAGCCCTGTCCCACAGTTGACAGAAAATGAGCAAGGGTATAGAAGAACTCAACAACATCATCAACCAACAGGAGCTAATCGATATTTGTACAACCCTTCACCCAACAACAGTAGAACACACACTTCTTTCAAGTATCCACGGATCATACACAAGAAAAACCATAGTGTAGATCATTAAAAAAATAAACTTAACAAATTTAAAAAGAATTGAAATCATACAGAGTGTGTTCTCTGAACATAGCAAAATTAAACAGGAAAATCTCCAAACACTTAGAAACTAAACTTGTATAAATAATCCGTGAATTAAAGAAACTCACAAGGGAGATTTCAAAGAAAAACGGACTGAATAAAAATGTTTGAAAAATCAAAGTTTGGGCATGTGGCTAATGCAGTGACGAGGAGCAATCCCAAAATGTTAAATGCTCACATTATGGTACAGGAAAAGTCTCAAGTCAATATTCTAAATTTCCACCTCAGTAGAAAAATAAAGGCAAAATAAAGCCAAAGCAAACAGAACAGAGACACAAGAGCAGAAACCAACAGAACTGGAAACATAAAACAATAAAGAAAATCAATGAAATAAAAATAGATAAACTGGACATTCTCAAAATTAAAACCTTTTTCTTCCTCCAAAAAAAAAAAAAAAAAAAAACCCACTGCCGTCAAGTCATGCCTGACTCATGGTGACCATAGAGGACAGACTAGAACTGCGTCATAGAGTTTCCGAGGAGAGCCTGGCGGATTTGAACTGCTGACCTTTTGGTTAACAGATGTAGCACTTAACTATTATGCCAACTGTTAAGAGGGTGAATTTGTTCCTGGGTAGCCAAAGGGGTCAAGTTGCCAGCTAAAAGGTTAATACTTCCAACCCACCCAGAAGCTCCTCAGAAGACAGGCCTGGTGACCTGCTTCTGAAAGGTCCCATCCTTGAAAGCCCTACGGAGCAGTTCCTCTCAGCACACATTGGATCACTGCGAGTTGATAGGCAACAACAACGGGGGAAAATATTTACAAACTGTGTATCTAACAAATCATATCTCGAATTGTAAATCCATTGCCACTGAGTAGATTCTGACTCACAGCAAACTTACGGGACAGAGCAGAACTGCCCCGCCAGGTTACCAGGGTGCAGCTGGTGGATTCCAATTACCAGCATTTCGGTTAGCAGCCAAGCTCTTAACCACTGCACCTCTAGGGCTCCTTACAGAATATGTGAGGAATGCTCAAAACTCAACAGTAAAGAGCAGAAACAATCCACTTAGTAAATGGGCAAAAGACATGAAGGAGTTTTACAGTAAGAAGGAAATACAAGCGACAAAAAAACACATGAGTGTTCAACCATCAGGGAAATGCAAATTAAGGTCACCATGAGGTATCACTAGATGCCTATTTGAATGGCTAAAATAAAAAATTGTGACAGTACCAAATGTTGGCAAGGATGCAGAGCAACTGGATCTCTCCTACATGGCTGGTAGGGATGTAAAATGGTACAACTACTCTGGTAAATAGTTTTGCAGCTTCTTAAAAACTACAGTTGCACCACTGGGCATTTATCCCAGAGATATGAAAACTCATGACCACACCAAACCTGTCCACGTCTATTCACAGCAGCTTCACATGCAATAGTCCCAAACGAGAATCAACCAGAATGTCTCTCAATAGACGAAGGGTAAAACAAACTGTGGTGCCATCATACCGTGGAATAGTCTTTATCAATGCAACAGAACAAGCTACTGACACACAGCAGCTTGGATGGCTCTCAAGGGCAGTATGCTGAGAGAATACAGGCAATCTCCAAAGGTCACATGCTGTGTGACTCCATTTATTCAACATTCTCAAAGTAATAAACCATGGAAATGGAAAACAGACTAGTGGTCGCTGGGAACTGGGGACTGGGGATGGAGGGGGAAGAGGTGGTGGCTGTGGTGATAAAAACGCAGTAGGAGGGAGGCCTTCGTGGTAACGGAACAGTTTTGTATTTTGGTTGTGGTCATGGTTACGCAAATCCACGTGTGCGACAAAATGACACAGAACAAAACACACCCAATGTGTCAGTGTCGGTTTCCTGGTTTTGATATTGTGCTAGAGATGTATATAGTAGAACCCCATGAAGAGTGCATGAGACTTCTCTGGCACTGCCTTAGCAACTTCCTGTGAATCTAAAAATATGTCAAGGTTAAAAAAAAAACAAAACAAAAACAGGTTACAGTTCCGTTGCAACTGACTAATTGCACAGCAATACTTTGGGGAGAACGCAGTTTATAAACAACTTGGTTGTAGTTCAGGGTTGAGATGAAATGGATAGTCCTTAAAATCAGAGATAAGACGTTTAACACTCATAAGAAATTTAGACACTGACTTGTAATCAAGTTGATCCCCTGCTCCGTCCTATGCAGTCACTGCGAATTGGAATCAACTTGACAACGATGGGTTTTTTTTGAAGATAGGGTTTCCAAGGTTGCAACATTTATGGGAGCAGACTGTCACATGTCTCTCCCTCAGAGACGGTGGTAGCTTTGAACTACTGACCTTTCAGCTAGCAGGCAAGCTTAACCACTGTGTCACCAGGGCTCTGATAAAAAATTTAGAGGTTTAAATGAGATTACGTAGAGGGTCAGACTTCACAGAGAGAATGAAAGAGCAAACCACAGAGCGGAAAAAAGATATTTGCAGCACATGAGCAAGAGACTAAAGGGTTCCTACAAGGTGATACAAAAAGGACAAACAACCCCATAGAGAAATGCTCGAAAGATCTAATTAGACACTTCATAGGACAGGAAATCCAGATGGCCAATATAACACAAAGAGGTGTTCAGCCTCACTAGGGATCAGACAAATGCAAATGAAAACCACAAGAAGATACCACTATCCACCCACCAGGTAGATAAAAAATGAAAAGTCTGATAATATCAAATGTTGGCAGGGATATAAGAACAAAAGAAACTTTCACGTACTTCTAGGGAAGTATAAAGGAGGCCAATCATTTTTTAAAAACAGTTTGGCATATCTACCAAAGATTCAAATACACTTCCCTCTTGTCCTAGCAATTTTATTTCTAGTTAGATAGAAAAAGCTAGAAAACACAGAGACATGCTTTTATGTGCTGAAATACGTGGACAAAAACATTCTACTTCATTGTCTGTATGACTAGAAACAACCCGATGGATAAACGAACCCAGTGGATAAGCGAATTATGATATACAATTGGATAGCACACTGGAATAAAAGTCAGCTAAAGATAATTAAGCAGTTCATAGATGAGTCTTAAAGATGCAATGCTGACCAAAAGAAACAAGATAGATAAATACACACAATATAACCCCACTTGTATGAGGTTCAAACCAGACACTCAACTGTGCTATTATACGGCAAATCTATAATGAGCCAGGAAATGAAAACCACAAAAAACTGGGTGTGATTAGTTCCAGTGGGAGGCAGGGGTTGCAACCTGGAAGGGGAGCCCCAACGGCATCCAGGGAGCAGAAAGAGTTCTATTTCTTGACTGGACAGCAACTTGAAACAGCAAGGTAAGGTCATGTGGGTCTTGGTTACACAGTGATTTGTTAAATTTCACATGTGTGTGTTTCTGTGCATATTCACCACAGTACACAAATATTTTCTATTGCTTTAAAAGAACTTTAAAATACCTTCAGATAAGATTTTACTAGTACAGTCCCAAAATAGACACTCATCAGTCTTATTCTGGTGTTCCAGATTTTAACCTTAAAAAGATCTTTATATACAGGAATTCAACTTATTAAATACCACATCAGTAAATCTATGTTTAAAGAGTGCTGATTCCTGCCAGGTGCTTACTGTCTTCCTTATAGAAATAGTATCTTGGTTAATGAATGAATGAATGAATTACACTATTAAAACTTTTCATTGAATCCAGATTGATGTTATAATAATCCATTCCATTAAACATATTTCAAACTCCCTCGTAGTCCTCTATTCCTTCCTCAAACTGTGCATCTAAGCTCAGGCTAAGGGCCGTTTTCAGCCAGAGGAATGGTACTAGGTAGTGGAAAGATTACTTAGTGAATTCCTTTGCCAGAATGTAATCCAACTGGTTTCAAACACACACGCACACACATGTACACAACCCAAACTGCAGTGTACTTAGGCTCTCATTTTTCTAGAATCCTTGGATACGTTCTGCAATAGCCTGGGTTTCTCAGCCTTGGCACTGTTGGCATTTCGGGGCTGAAGACTTTAGCCACACTCCTGGCCTCCACCCACTAGATATCAGTAGTGCCCACCCTGTCATGACAACCAAAAATGTCTCTTACCAACCACTGCGGCTTAGTTGTGACTGATAGCAACCCCTATAGACAGAGTAGAACTGCCACCATCGTTTCCAAGGAGAGTGTGGTGGATTTGAACTGCCAACTTCCCGGTTAGCAGCTGTAGCAACTTACCACTACAACACCAGGGTTTCCAAAATTCCTCTAGACACTGCCAGACTTTATCAGCTCAATAAGCATTATGCTATACTAAACCAGGTTCAGTAACTTAAAAATTGGCCTTTCTATTGTAAAAAGCCTTGCCTCGGTAAGAGCGTCCATCTAATACTTTCATGTTATTCTTACGTTGTTTGAGCATATAAAGGAGTTTCTTTCTGCACCATTTGCCAACAGAGAAGCAGACCATGCGGAATACCACCAGGAACAACACAGAAGCCAATATCAGTGCGAGGAAGAAGGTGATGATCTGTGAATGGTGATCTTAAAAATAAGAACAGAAGAAATGCATACAGAGATGGGTATAGATGCACAAATGTTTGTTTACATTCGTATGCTCCAGAGCACGAGGGGAAGTGGTGCCTGAGGCATCTCCAGTCTAGCAAGGTTGTCTGCATATTAAAAATTTTAGTGACTTTGTCAGATTGATTTGGCCTCTCTAACATGTGGGTCCAATGCCATCAAGTCCATTCCAGCTCACGGCGACCCTATGTGCGTCTAATAAGAACTGTGCTCCTTTCCTACGATTCTCAATGGCTAAGCTTTCAGATACGGGCCTTGGTTAGAGCAAATGGTTGAAACACTGGACTGTTAACCTAAAGGCTGGAGGCTTGAATCCACCCAGAGATGCCTCAGAAGAAAGGCCTGGTGGAGCCCGGTTCTACTCAGACCCACATGGAGTAGCCATGGGTAGGTGATGACTACATGGTAACCAGTCTGGTCTAACATAGAAAGTGTCATCATAGGAAATAAAAGTCTCTTCTTGCCGGTGACTATTTAAGAATATTTGCCCATGGGTTTGTAGGTTGTGGGGGCCACTCTGCTGGAGGTTAGGGAGTGGTCACCAGATTCCATCAGAGGTCCCTCCATCCCCTTTACTTGTGGTTGGCAAAGGTGTAGCAGTTTGGGTGATATCTCGCCTTGCTGTGCTTCCTAATGCGCGCCTGTGACTAAGGGAACAGCAAACATCTAAGCAAGAACTGATGGCTACCATGAAACCAGGATGTAAGGGGCATCAGAAGTGCCTCTGTAGGCAGAAATATGGAGCATCACGATAGCCGAGTGGTTTAGACACCAACTAGAAAAGCCATCGCACATTCCCTTGGATGTAACAGCAACAAACCACCTACCTGGCTTCTTCCCAGGAGCAGGGACAGTGACTGAAGATATATTCAGAGAGGAGTCAGCTGCAGGTGGTCCACACACTACATCCCTTTCCTTTGTCCCATTGACAAGGACAGACTTCCCATTCACAGAACAGCTGGGATAGACGGAAAAGAGTTTAAATAAGTAACTCAGGCTCAGATCACTGCCGTTTTTCACTCAATGAAGCTGATGAGTGAGAAAGATGTGCGGGCTGGTGGACCCACAAATGATGTGAAAATGTTTTGATAAATTGCCTGCCGACTATCTGGCTTTCTTTCCCTCAGATTTCTAGGCTCTCCATAGTCCTCCATATTCTACCCACCTAACTGGATTCTTCCTCCTTCCCAGGCAGGGAGCCATGCAGGGCTGCTTCTTGCCCTGTGACAGCTGAGGACAGGCTATTCTAGCAGATTTGTCCCTTGCCCCCAATTTCTTAATCATATTTGGACATCTCTGGCACATATAAAGGACAGACAACTTAGCAGAAGGTTAGGAGTTTCAGACAGACAGACAGTGTTTGACTGTCTCACCCTCATTGTACAATGACTTTGAGGAAGTTATGACATCAAAGACTCAGTTGTCTCATCTGCCAAACAAGGACTGTACACGCTCCCAGCACTGTCTTGAAAAGCAAATGACTGCTCAAGAAATGGTAGCTATTCAGATCAACAGACCTGGCTGAAGTGCTTGGCTGCCAGCCAAAGGATGGCTTGGGTTTGACCAAAGGTCTGTACCCCTCAGCCACTCCACGAAAGATGTGGCAATCTGCTTCCACAAAGACTGGACACCTTATGATTATACTCTGTCCTATAGGGTTGCTATGAAAATCCAAACAACCAAATTCTGACTCCTGGTGACCCCCTTGTGTTACAGAGTAGAGTTGTGTTCCATAGAGCTTTCCAGGCTGTAATCTTTGTGGAACCAGATCACCAAGGCTTTCTTTTATGATACTGCTCGGTGAGTTTGAAGTAAACACCTTTAGGTGAGCAGCTAAGAGCAAACTGCATCACCCCAGGATCTGCTAACAACAACAACATCACCGTTATTATTTTTACTGTTGTTACTGTGTCTTTACCTCTTTATCGATCCCAAACCCACCCATCCACCAAGGGACAGTGCAGACCCCACTTTTCCATGTAGACTCACTTGACCATTTTGAACTCTTGTGCTGAAAGATCTTTAAAAAAAATAAAATTCCACCCTGTGACAAACCTCTCCTTTTATGAAAGTATAATAAAAACAAATTAGGGAAAATCAAATGAAAAGGAGACAAAGGCATATAAAACACAAGGCCTGGTGTTTTATCATTAGAGTCAACAGACAAAAAATGACTCTGTCAGCAGCCATAAAGCTCTCCTCTGTGTCACCTTTGCTGTGAACATACAACGTTCATGGGCCAGCCCTGCCCACGGAGCACACAGTGAGGAGCCCTGGTGGGACCACACAAGTCAACAGTAACAGTCTCGCTCATGCTGCTAATGTTTAAGTGTGGTGGTCCTCTTTGCCCAAGGACGTATTACTTTTTGAGAGTAGGAAACATATTACTTACTCTCCTTGCTGGTGCTGGACCTGTGGGAATGGATTGCTTAAGGAGGGAAGGTGAGAGGCAGCAGAAGGAGCTCTGGTGGGACAACGGTTCAAAGCTCGGCTGCTAACCAAACGAAAGATTGGAGTTTCAAACCTACCCAGTGAGAAAAACCTGTTGATCTGCTTCCATAAAGATCATAGCCTAGAAAAGCCGCTGGGGCAGTTCTGTTCTGACACAGGGGTCACTGTGAGTCAGAATCAACTCAACACCACCCAACAACAGCCACAATAGCAGCATGCAAATACCCACTTGGCACCACCTCACCACTGTTCCTGTGCTGCCTGTTGGTATGTGCCACTACCTGTTTGTCAGTTTGCTGTACTGTTGTGGCTTGTGAGTCACATGATGCTGGAAACTATACCACTAGTATTTCAAGTACCAGCAGGATCACCCACGGTGTACAGGTTTGAGCGGCGCTTCCAGACAAAGGCAGAGTAGGAAGAAAGACCTGGCAATCTACTTCCAAATATTTGCTCTTGAAAACCTTATGAATTACAATAGAATATGGTCTAATACCTTGCTGGAGATGGCACAGGACCCTCTGTTGTACACAAGGTTACAGTGAGTCAGATGACAACTAACAACATTATGCCTGTGACAGACATAAAAAGACTTCAAAGGTAGCATTTCCTGGCTTAAAAAAAGCTTAATCCATGTTATTTTCTAAACCAGAAAAACTTAATGTTATACATACTTTGTCCAGGCCCGACAGATGCCATTTTTCTCATCATTAAACGTTCCAAAGCAACAGTCTTTACAACCTTGTGTAAAAATTAAAGCAATAATTAAAAAGGAAGCACTTTCATGATTTCATAACTTCATCTGTGATGAAGGTAGTGGATCATTAATTTAATACAATATACACAGATATACTCAAGTTTTCATTCTAGTTGTACACAGAGGATCATACATGTGTCAAATGTATGAAAACGCACGGTCCTGGTGAAGGACAGGTGTTCTGATTTCAGATTATTTCCATGTATTGAAAAGTAATTTTGAAAATCATTAGTGGATCAGCAGTTCATTACTTAAGTTTTAACAAATAATTTTAAATTTAAACAAGTTCTTTTTTTCTTTTCTTTTTAACTTCATGTTCAAAGGATCAAGACCAAAGCTAGTGAGGTAGGGGTAAATAACCCCTGACTACAGAGTGAGTTCTGACTCACAGCCACCCTATAGGACAGAGCAGAACTGCCCCACAGCGTTTCCAAGGAGCAGCTGGTAAACTTGAACTGCCAACTTGTGGGTTGGTAGCTGACTTCTGAACTAGTGTGCCACCAGGGTTTCAAGTCTAGACAGTTGATTTAGATCAGAGAAGAGCAAACCTACCCTCATCTGTTAATTCTTGGCCTTGTTTACAATCCTCTTGACACATAGTGCATCCTGCCCCCAAGCAGTGGAATCCTGGGATACACTCACACTCTGCATCGCTGGTGGAGGAGCACGCTCTCTTGGTCCTGAAAACACCTGCAACGTCCCCCCAAAGTTACATTACACTTGACCTTCAAATCCAGGAGTTCTGTACTAAAATGCATGCTTACTCTATTAAGCCGAGTGCCGTTGAAAATAATGACCTTAGAGTAGAAAGCATATCTTTTATTCCCCAGGAAAAAAAAAAAAGTTTATATTTTGCTGATTTAAAACTTCTCCCTGGTCAAATGAATGTTTCCACTAACATTTAAAAAGCTTGATGCCCAAGTAATTACCATTGTAGTAAATTACTTTGCTGATCATGCCTGTTGATAGAGGAACCAGTAACTTTGGTACTTATGCCTCTTAATAGAGTTCAGGACTACCACTGACCAGGGGCCATGGAGTTCATTTCAACTCATGGTGACCCCATATGTGTCAGAGTAGAACTGTGCTCCACAGGGTTTCGATGGCTGATTTTTTGGAAGTAGATCACCAGGCCCTTCTTCCAAGGCACCTCTGGATGGATCAGCATCTCCAACCTTTCAGTTATCAGCTGAGTGCATTGCACTCCCTGTTGTACCACCCAGGATTCTAGAGGTAATGACCACAAAGAACCAAAGCTTGTCTTCCCAATAAATGAAGAATACATACGGTGATTCGTACCTTCACACTGCCTGCATATGTCACAGGCGTGCTGTCCACTTGTGCTGGAGAAACTGTTTGGGGGACAAGGAATGCAAACCTGATCCTTGTTCTTCCCACAGAAAGTACCTAAGAAAGGTAGGTGACAGCCGTACATGTTCAGCAACAGACACTCACCACCCAAAGCATTATACAAGTTCACAAGAAATAAGAAAATTAGAACATAAAAGACTTACTTTCTAGATGCCACAATGAGAGACATTATTTTGTCAGTTGGCTTTTTGAAATTGCACCTTTACAAGGTTGCCTTCAGCATAATCACGCAATTACAAATAACAAAATACAGGCATTGCAACAAACAAATCAACAGGAACAATGACAACAAAATGTTCCTTGATCTGGTGAAGGGAACAGAATGATTCGTGGGAAATGCTGATTGGATCCAGGAGGAAACTGGTGCACTGAGGTTTTGATTTGTCTGACTTTTCCCACTCTCTCAAGCTCTCTGACCTGGGCTTATTCCCTGCTGTACTTCCAGTTCAAGCAGAAGACCTGCAGGCAATATTGAGGTATACTGAGGTCTTTCCATGGGTCACACATTCATCTAAGCCCTTCATAGGATCCTCCCAGCAACCTTATGAGATAGGTTCTTTATTATCTCCCATGAAGTTACGTGACTTGCCTCTGCTCGTACAACTAGTATGTGCCATCCAATAAATATTAGTAAAGGAGCAAATAAAAGATAATTAGAAGAGAGCTCATTTGGCTTGAATTGTATTTTCAACAGAACTGATCAAATGCATACAGGAATTTAGTTCTTACCAGCGAGACAGTCTCTGCAGGAGTCTTGCACTGTTCCTACCCTCTCCAAGTTCATGACCAAGAGTACTGTTGCCACCATGAAACAATAGCCATTCCCCATGATGAAATCTTGCACAGATGCGACACCAGCAAAGCAGACTGCAAATGAATTTTAATAATCAAATGAGATGATTTCACTAATGTCATTCTACAGAAGGTAAAAATTTCTAATAACGAGATGCTGTCTCCTTCCAGAATGACCTACAGTCCAACTGTTGCCTATATGACCCCACAAGACATGAATTCAAGGTCTTTTAGGACCAGTTAGTAATAGGCTATGATGACACAGCCTTTCTCTTTATGTTGGCCCTGGGGGAAGGTCCTTGCCTTTTTTCA
The DNA here is from genome assembly GCA_028571685.1 of Heterohyrax brucei. NCBI lineage: Eukaryota > Metazoa > Chordata > Mammalia > Hyracoidea > Procaviidae > Heterohyrax > Heterohyrax brucei. The sequence continues at coordinate 37,060,284 of CM053140.1, forward strand.
TCTTTTGTTCCTTGGCTCCTTGGCGATCTTCCAATGCCATGGCACCTATTGTCCCCCATCTCTGTTTAGTCTGCTCCTTTTATATCCCAGAAGAGATTAACTCAGGGCACACTGTCCAGTAATACTGCCTCATTAAAAAAGCAACAAAAATCCATTCACAAATGAAATTACAACAGGCTTTAAAAAAAAAATTCATCACCATCGAGTTGATTCCAACTCACAGTGACACTATAGGGACAGATTAAAATTGTCCCATAGGGTTTCTAAGGAGCAGTTGGTGGATTCAAACCACCAACCTTTTGATTAATAACTGAGCTCTTAACCACTATGCCAGTAGTTTCAATGTTAGGATTTATGACACATCTGGGGGAAGGACACGTTCATTCTGTAACAGAAAGTGTACTCTGCAGTTCTGGCGAACCTGCCCAAAGCCAGGTGCTTAGCAACGCTTATCGTATCACAGAAGTTCCTACATCTCTCTCTATTTAGCAGCACTAGATGTCCCAACATTTTCTGCCCAAATTCAGAAATAACAACAGGAAGAAACTCAGAGCAGTTGCACAGATAGCTTAGCCTTCAGATTCCAACAATACCAGTTACTTGCCTGCCCCTGAAATACATTCCCAAGACAGAGAATCACAGCAGCTCTGACAGCTCAGCTCCGTAGGAAGGCATCTCATCATTACTGCTACCCATTAGATGGAGAGGCACGTGGAAGTTCCAGCACCTAACTACCTGTATGTTGAAACATCTCTCTGCTCAATTCATTATCACGGTTTCTTAAACATGAACAGGCCTTTGCTCATTTTGAGATTTGAAGCTCACAGGGTAACAAAACTGAGGATTAAAGCATATTTCAGAGTCAGCTTTTTGAGCTTCATTGAATAAGCTATTGAATAGAAGTTACTATAAATTACAAGATGCAAAGTCTAGAAATGTGGAAAGAGAACGCAGTTTTTATCCTCACCTCTCCTTAGCCCACCTCCCCACCACTGTCGCCCTTCCCAGAGTGGACAAACCTTAAGGTCTTGGGGCTGGTGGAGAACTTTCCACTCCTTGATCTTCAGAGCTTCGAGAGTTCTGCATTCTTCGCGAGGGCTGTTAGCTAAAACACGGGCAGCTTTGGTGACTCAGCCGGGGGCGGGGCCCCGTGGGAAATCCCCTCATTTGATATTTGCTGCCCAAATTCCCCGAGACCCCCTTTCTCACTCTTTTAAGGGTACCAGAGCCTGTTTCTTGGAAGCAGTTCTCCACTCTTAGGACACTGCAGATTATTTTGGGAAAAGGATGTTGTCACTTAAAATAGTTCTCCACATCATGTCTTTAAAGTATTTGAAATGTGATGGATGAAACCAGCTTCTAAAGAAGGATTAAATTATTGCCACACTCTAGCTCTTAACTCCATAATAATAGTGTTGCTATGAAAGCAAGAAAGAAGAGAGAGAGAAGGAGAGAGAGAGAGCTAAACCAGTTGACATAGAGTCGTTTCCAACTCAGGATGACCCCGTGTGTTTCAGGGTAGAACTGCATCCACTGGGTTTTCAAAGGCTGTGATGTTTTGGAGGTAGATTCCTAGACCTTTTCTTCCAAGGTATTGCTGGGGGAATTCGCACCCCAACCGTTCAGTTAATAGCCAATTGGTTAACTGCAATACCCAGGAACTTCCAGCTATCAGTTATTGAGTACTGCCGATGCTGGTTGCTCTCAAGTTAATGGTAACCCGTGGTGATCCCAGATGTTACAAAGCAGAACTGCTCTGTAGGGTTTTCTTGGCTGTAATCTTTACAAAAGCTGATCACCTATGAGAGCTGCTGGCTGGGCTTGAACCACCAACTTCTCTGCTAGCAGCTGAGTGCTTAATCATTTGGCCATCAGAGCTCCTTTGCTGATGCTGTGCCAGACACCAATAAGTACTTTAATGGATGTAATCTTAAAAAAAAAAAAAAAAATTAAGTTGACATTATCATTATTGGGGCAGCATTATGCAAATGAGGGAACTGAAGCTATGAATCCCATCATATTAGCTGCAGGAAGGTGAGCTGGAGGTAGAGTCCAGGACTGCCTGGTGTTTTCTGCTGTGCCCCTTTCTACTGGACGGTTACACAGGAGGAAACAGAAGGCGGAGAGGATCAACGGAGGGAAGGGGGGAGGATGAGCGAAGCAGAGAAATCCGTGGTGGTGTGATATTAGGTAAAGTTGAGATTCAGGAGGACTTTTTAGAAAACCATGATTTCTTTTTTCTTTTTTTTAAGTAGGATGAGAAGGAAGAACATTGGGGAAAGAAAAACAAAACAACTAAACCCACTGCCAAATCTACTCTGATTCATAGTGACTGTATAGGAGAGAGTAGAACCACTCCATAGAGTTTCCAAGGAGCACCTGGTAGTTTTGAATGGCCAACCTTTTGGTTAGCAGACATAGCACTTAACACCTAGGCCACCAGGGTTTCCATTAGGAAAAGGAGATACAGAAAAAGAAGAAGGAAGAGGAAGAGGAGGAGGAGGAGGAGGAGGGAGTAGCAATCTTCAGGCAGACAGCCAGGGGGACTTTGGCGGAATGAGGTGACAGGATGAGGATGACAGCAAAAACAGTTTTGGCTAAAACAGATGAGTTTTCCCTTAGTGTTCACACTGAAGATAACTCTTCACAGAAGAAACAGAGGCTTGATCCTTACTGGGGGATGAAGTGAGAGACCTCAACCTCAAGACCAGGACAACAGATACCACTCATAGCGACAATCCTCTATATCAGGTTTCCAAGGCTGTAAATCTGCGCAGAAGCTCATTGCCACATCTTTCTCCTGTGGGATGACTGGTGGGTTCAAACTCCCAACTCTTTGGTTACCAGTCAGCACTTAACCACTGCACCACCAGACCCTGCTTGGGCAAGCTAGTTGGCCTGTTTTCCATCTCCTCCTACACAGTCCTTACAGATTTGTGAGGATAAAGCCAACTAATATATGGGCATCGTGAGCACTCAACAAACATCAAATCAGTTCCCTAGGGTCTGTTAAGTCTCCCTTTCCACGTCTACAATGGCCCTCTCTTCTCTGTCCTCACATCCACCATGGTAGATTCAGCCCTTCCTGAAGGAGACCTTACTGTGTCCCTGTCTTCCTTAGAAACATTCAGTGGCTCCTTGTTGGCCACAAAATAAAACCTGGACTCTATAATCCACTGTTCAAGGACCTCCAAGATTTGGGCTTGAAGTTGCTTTTCCAAAACTTGAGATATCATTCACATAACATAAATTTACCATCTTAAAGTGTACAATTCAGTGATTTTTAGATATTCATGGTGTTGTGCAACCATTGCTACTATCTAATTCCGGAACATTTCCCTCTCCCTCAGAAGAGGCTTCATACCCATTAGCAGTCAGTTCTGATTACCCTGCCCACAACCCTTGGCAACTGTTTATCTACTTTCTTCCTCTATGGATTTGCCTATTGTACACATTTCTTATAAATGAAATTACACAATATGTGACTTTCTGTGTCTAACTTCTTTCACTTAGCATCCTATTTTTAAGGTTCCTCCATGTCATGGCATGTCATCAGAACTCCATTCCTTTTTATGGCTAAACAGTGTTCCATTGTGTGGCTATGCCACATTTTGCTTACCCACTCATCATTTGATAGACATTTGGGTTGTTTCCCCCCTTTGTCTGTGGCAAATACTGCTGCCACAAGTATTCATCTGTACATCTTAGTGTGGATATTAGTTTTCAGTTGTGTTGGGTATTTACCTAGGAGTGGAATTTCTGGGTATACAGTAATTCTATTTTTAACTTTTTGAGGAAGTGCCAAACTGTTTTCCACCTTTTAACATTCCTACTGTAGTGTACGGGGTTTCCTTACCAAGTCTTGTTATTCTCCTTTTTTTAATTACCCATCCTAGTGTGTGTTAAGTGGTATCTCATTATGGTTTTTATTTGCTATGCTTCCCTAATTTCATGATACCCTCCCTTGCAATAGGAGGAACAGAAGACAGCCCAGTGATTAAGACGTTCCTCAACTCCCACCTCAAGCCTTGCTGTCAGACTTACTTGGATCAAACCTAGGCTCTGCTATTTATAACTGTATAACCTTGGGCAAAGTTTTTTTTTATTATGACTGAGTGAAAATATACATTCCCATATAAATTTGCATGCCCACCTATGTGCAGCTTCCACTGCTCTCCCTGCCCAGCGACAGCACATTATTCCTCTCTGCTCCATGCGTGTCTCATCCTCCCAACAGTCTCCTTCCCCTCCTCTCCACCACTCCCCCTCCTCCAGTCAGAGGTCAGCAGGATGATATCCTATAGAGGCATAGAACCGTAAAGTGCACCCAATATATAGTCACTCTGAGTTGCCAAATCCAATCTCTTGCTGTCCCAAGAGTGGACCTTCATTATGATCCATGGGGAAGGGTAGCATCAAAACCAGGGGCCATGCTCCCAGAGGTGAACCCCAAAGCCGCTAGACCATCAACTGCAGTTTTTTAGTGGAGATCTTAGGGTGTACCCCTTTTTAATCTTGTGTTGCCAGTGAGACTCAACTTTGTGAGCTCCATCGTGGCTATCACTGGTGGTGGCCGGGCACCATCCGGTTTTTCAGGTCCCAAGTCGATGTAGACACCCACTCATGTGGGTCTCTCTGTCTTCTGGGTTGTCATTTTGGTCCTCAGTGAGCATCCTCTCCTGCTGAGTTGGGACCATTTGCCGCTTGGGCAAATTTTTAAAGTTCTCTAAGCCTCAATTTTTTCAACCCTAATTTACAGACACAGTAACATCTGTAAAACGAGGTAACAGTATCTCATCCTCATTTAGTGAGGATTAAATGAAACTGAGCTGGAAGTACTCAGCTCAATGTCTAGTACATAGATCTTAAAAAAAAAAAGGTAACTGTTATTATGAGACTTCCTATTTGGAGATTTTTCTTCAAAAATTATCCCTTACCCTCATGGAAGAAGCACTGATCATCAATAAAGCAAACAGCAACAGACAAGGAGAAAAACGTGTAGACTGTCTACAAGTTTGTTCTCAAATTCTCAGAGCATCTGAAAGGTATCCTACCTGAGCTACACGTGGGAATCTGGCCCCACCCCCACCCAAACTCATGCACACTTGAGCAGAGCTGACTGAATGTAGGTGTATCACACTACTGTCTAACCAAGTGACCTCCTCTTTTACGTGTGGTGCTACGCATGCTAAACCTTGTAGCAATGACATTTCACTGCACTGGAGTTGCATCTAACTAAATGCTGCTTAATCTACGTTTTAGATATTCTGTGGGCGGAGATAATTACCTCCTAAGAAAGTGACGTATCACGTTTCCCAGCACAGTAATTAGCTCACTTTCTCAAGCTGAGCAGTGACATACAGTCTTTACGGTGTTGAACGATTCTCAAGATTAGTTTTACCAACCTGCAGTTGAGCAAAAGGAGCCTTCGTGGCACGGTGGTTAAAGTGTTCAGCTGCTACCGGAAGGTGAGCAGTTCGAACCCACCAGCGGCTCTGTGGATGAAAGACGTGGTAGTCTGCTTCCGTCAACATTGCAGCCTTGGAAACTGGGGCAGTTCTCTGTGCTATAGGGTCACTGTGGTTTTTTGTTTTGTGGGTTTAAGCAATATCAACTGTTTCAGGCTTTTAAAGAGTTTGATCATATTCCTGTTGCTACGGTCTTGTTTGATACAATTATAGTAAGCTAAGGAAAATTGGATCGTTAACCAGATGGCCATACTCTCTGAGCTAGCAAAAGATGTAATACTCTTTTAGTGACTTTTCATTTACTTTAAAATGTGTGTCACATCACTTTATACATTCTAGGCTTCTAATCTCTAAGGTAACAACAAAAACAAATCCACTTCTTTCATAATGTCTTCCCAAATAAATCAGAAACAATCAATGAAACATCAATGCTTAACAGTATTAGGACTACTTCTTTCACGACCCTCTAAACTAAGCCAATGAAGAGATTTGGGGTTGTTTTAGTCGACTGTGTCTCTGATATTGAATGTACATAGCAAGTGATTTGCTTTAAGGTTACATATCACCCTCTCTAAACTAAGCCAATGAAGAGATTTTGGGTTGTTTTAGTCGATTGTGTCTCTGATATTGAATGTACATAGCATGAAGGCTCAGCTGTTCTAAATAAGATAAACAAGAATTTAGAAAGAGATACAGGTCCTCAAAATGGGCTTCCTATAAAATATTGCAGAATCGACTCAACAGCACTGTTTTCTGGGTTATAAAATATGTCTCTGTCTCAGTCTACCACAGCATATCTTAAAAATGATCTAATCCACAGACTAATATTCATTGCTTATACTTGTAAACTTCTCAAAGGATCTAGTCAGTCCAACATCCCTAGCCCCAAGCACCCGCTCACTTAAGATAGTAGCTACACATCACAAACACAATGCACTGTAATATGAACAGGTATTCTGAAGAATGAGAAGGAATCAAAGAAAAAGGAAGGATAAAAAAGAAAATGAGTAGAAAGTCAGAGGAAAAGAAGGAGGCAGAGGAGGGAAAGAAAGGAAATACTTCTTATAAAGAGTGAAGGCACTAGTGGTTCACTGGCAGAATTCCCACTTTCCATGCAGAGACTCAGGTTTCGGTGCTGGCCAAAGCACAGCCACCGCCTGTCTGTCCACAGAGGCTTGCCATTTGCTGTGATGCTGGACAAGCTTCTGCAGAGCTTCCAGACTAAGACAAAGTGGAGTTGACTTCCAGAAACCAGCCACTGAAAACTCTGTGGATCACAACGCCTTGATCTGCCACTTATGGAGACAGCACAGGCCTGCGCAGTGTGCCAGTCCACCGAGCATGGAGTTACCAACAATCAGGGGCCGACTCCACAGCAGCTAATAACAACAACGGGGAGGAAGGATGGGATGCAGTCATCAGATTTGCTCTCTTCTCCTCCCTTTTCGGTTGGTGGTTTGGGTGGATCTGTTAATGCGGCATAAATATTTATTTCCAACTTTAGAATACCTGAACTCTGTGCAGGGCCTAGGACAAGAGTACACATGAAGGCACACATACCATATGTCCAATTATTTAGAAGGTATAAATCAAGCTAATAAACTGTTAAAATATATTCTATCAAAAAAAAAGAAAAAACATTGCTATTGAGTCATTTCTGACTCATAGTGATCCCATGAGACAAAGTAGAATTGCCCCAAAGGCCAATTGGCCCAACTAACGTTTTGCTAAGAGGGCTCTCTGCACCCTACATTGGTGAGTGGTGTCTGGGGTCTTAAAAGCTGACAAGCTGCCATCCAAGGACACAGCAAATGGTCCCAACTCAGCAGGAACGGATGCTCACCGAGGACCAAAATGACATGGGGTAAAGACAACCTAGAAGATAGAGACACCCATATGAGTGGGTGTCTACATCGACTTGGGACAGGAAGAACCAGATAGTTCCCGGCCACCACCAGTGACAGCCACAATAGAGCTCACAGAGAGGAGTCTCACTGGCAACACAAGAATAAAAAGGGGTGCATCCTGAGATCTCCACTAAAAGACCTCAATTGATGGTCCAGCGGTTTTGGGGTTCCTCTGAGAGCATGGCCCCCGGCCCTGATGCTGCCCTTTCCCATAAATCATAATGAAGGTCCACTCTTTGGACAGGAATGGATTGGACTTGGCAATGCAGAGTGACCATATATTGGATTCACTTTATGGTTCTATACATCTATAGGATAGCATCCTGCTGACCTCTGGCTGGAGGAAGGAGAGTGGGTGGAGAGGAAAGGAGGTTGTTGGGAGGATGAGACATGTATGGAGCAGAGAGGAATAGTGTGCAGTCACCGGACAGGGAGAGCAGTGGAAGCTGCATGTAGGTGGGCATGTAAATTTATACGGGAATGTACATTTTTCACTCAGTCATATTAAATAAAAAAAAAAAAAAGAATTGCCTCAAAGGGTTTCCAAGGAGCTGCTAGTAGATTTGAACTGTGGACCTTTTGGCTAGCTGCAAGGCTCTCTACCATTGTACCACCTGGGCCTCCATATCCAAGACAAAACTAAAACAGAAATAAACCAAACCCACTGCCGTCGAGTCAATTCTGACTCATACCAACCCTACAGGACAGAGCAGAACTGCCCCATAGAGTTTCCAAGGAGCACCTGGGGGATTTGAATTGCCAGCCTTCTAGTTAACAGACGTAGCACTTAACACAGAGGCCCACAAACCACAAATCTCTCTCACTATGCCTCTTGTGTCCCCACCATACAGTTAACACATGGGTGCAACTGCGCTGGGGACCTGGGTGTTCACACTGGCACAGAAGACACATAACACAAAACACTGGCTCCATCTGCTCTGGAGGCGAACATCATCAGAACCCAGGTAGACATTCCTCCGGCTCACTTGCTCACTGTCTTTGAAACAAAAAGTGACTGCGTCTCCTTGCAGTGAGAATCGAGACTGGGCTGCAATCAAGGAGGAGACCAGCAGTTTTGGAGCACAGGGAGGACAAGACCCGCAGCAGCATCTAGGTCATAGATTAATTTGTCAGATCCTTTGTTGATATCAAGACTATAGTAGATTCTCACACAACAACATAGACATTCCTTAGCAGCTCCAGTCATCCATTTTCTTGATTGTATTGATGTTCCAAGTTGTGGTTCTAGCATGTAGCTGAGAGTCACAACAATTGTACATGGAGTCTAAGGAACTCTTTGTAAATCATACTACTCTTATATATGCATATACTAGGACTACCGATTTTTTGCAAACTCATCCTAGAAAACACGCTCCATACCTCATTGCTGAATATCACTATGGTCACCTCTGAAGTACTCCCCTCGGGAAGCTATGCACTGACACCAGCGCCTAGTCCACTCTTTGCAGCAATTTTGGAACTCTTTTTCTGAAATGGCCAACAGAGCTGTTGTCATATTACCCTTGATGTCCTGAATGTCATCAAAATATCTTCCTTTCAATATTTCCTTTATCTTCAAGTAAAGAGAGAAGTCTTTGGGGTCCAAATCAGGTGAGTAGGGAGGGTGTTCCAATGCAGTTATTTGTTTACTGGCTAAAAACTTCCTGACAGACAACTATACAATTAAGTTCGCAAAGTTGCCACCGTGTCACCACGCACAATGGTCATTCCAGAAAACGAGTTCCAAGAGTGCTTTGAAGGATGGACTAGGCACTGGCATCAGTGTGTAGCTTCCCAAGGGAAGTATTTCCAAGGTGACCATGGTGATACTTAGCAACGAGGCATGTAGCACTTAGAACAATTAAGCTCGTGGACTTCATTGTCAGACCTCATACGTCACATAAGAACTGTTATGCTGACTCTTTTCCTAGAATTAACTAAGAGAACACTGAACCCTAGATTTGTGAACACTTTTCTTTTTCATAAAAGTATGTAATAACATTTCAAAAATAAAACTTTCAGATGTATTTAGCTAATTTTTATTTTAAAATTTTATATTTAGTAATTGTAATTTATATTGTTTTCATTTTAGTACATAAGTTTGAAACTTTCAGGAGAAAGGCTACTTTTCAAAAACAAACATGAAAAATAATTTTAGTTTTAAAATTCCACATGCTTAAATTTAATTTTGGAAACCCTGGTGATATAGTGGTTAAGTGCTATGTCTGCTAGGTTGGCAGTTTGCATCTGCCAGGTGCTTCTTGGAAACTCTGTGGGGAAGTTGCTATGAGTTGGAATCGACTTGACTGCAATGAGTTTGGTTTGTTTTTTTTTTAATTTAGTTATTGTTGAAGATACATTGAAATTTTATATACTTTCAACATAATTATATATTCTCAATCATTCAAGTTATTAGTGTCAGAGAAATATAAATCGTGAAATTCTCAACTGTAACAAATGAAAGTATGCAAAACAGATTTCAAGGAACAAATATACCATAACTGTGAATTACCTGTGTCTTTATTTACCACTCATTCAAACATGGCCAGGCTATCCAAAAATATTTGCAATAATAATTAAGTTCTGTCATCTCTGATCTTTTTGCTGAATCATGTCACAGAAAAACTATACTTTTTTGATTTTGTTATTTTGGAGTTTTCCACAGTTTACATTTCTTTAGTTTGATTTGCCATGTTTAGATATTGAGATATACATTGCCCATACATTCCATTTGTACACTAGCTCTAGGCCCCACACGTTAGAAGCATACTTGACAGGCAAGTAGTAGACACTCAATAAGCCTTTATGGAATGGATAAATGGACTCAGTGATGAATTTGTTAATTCTGGTGCTGTAATCTGCCTATCTCTTCATGACCTAATGTTTTATTTCTGTTCCTCTTCCTCAGGAAATCATACATCCACCTAAAGTGTACAATGAGTTCTCCTTATGTAGGTATCCCATAAAATGTTCTCCTAATAATGGCTAACATTATTGAGGGATTCCTATGTGCTGTTTCACAGGCAGCATTCTATGGGTTTCCATGCATTTCCTCATTTATACCTCGCAACTGTCTTCATCCCTGTTGTACAGTTGAGGAAGCGTAGACAGAGAAGCCAGGTGTCCCGCCCAGTGACTACTGGTGGTGAGGAGCAGAGGGAGGGTTCCAATGTACTGTCTGGCTCCACCAAGTCCATCCATACTCCCAGGACTTTACGTTACTGAGCCTGGGAACTTCCTGTCAGCCTAAGCTTGTGGAGGCCTCTCACAATAATGTTCTTAAGTACACCAAATATAACACAAAGGCTTATGAAGGCAATCAGTTGTATTGAAATACAGATACCAAACATTTAAAAAGCAAACTTGTGGTGGGGCAATATACTGACTTCTTTATTAATACACATCTGTCATAATTCCAGATTTGTCCTATGTATAAATGGCCTTTCATGATACATGCAAGAAATGCAACTCGTTGTGAAAACAACTTTGATTTCTATAGGTGCAAAGCCTCAGGAACTACACCTTCAGATATGCTCCATGAGTTTTTCTGTTGCAAATCAAAGGGAATGCTAGATTTCCACTTGAAGTTAGTGAAAATACAAATGTAATTTTCCCCGTCCAACTTCACAGACATGCTGAATGTTAAATGCGCCCCTTGGGGATCTGCATACCTCAGCATCACAAGCCCTAGACCATGCCCCTTCTTTGTGTCTCATGCTAATGTAAATACCTTGTTTTAAGACAGATACTCAGTACTTAGTTTCAGTTCTGGGAACTTGCTCTTAACTCCAGTAAAAGCTATTTTCACTTTGATTGTTTCTTATGTAGATTCCTTACCTTAGATTCTGTCACTGTGTCTTAAGGCAAAAACCCTCCCTACCTGCATATTTTCTGTCCCTCACCATCTTCACTAAAAGGGCATTTTTAAAATCAGGCATATCTCTTTCTGTGCTCCTCTCTTGTAACCCCTTCACCACTGAAACGGAACATGTATAAATGTTCAGTGTGACTATTGTGACTATTGATAAACATTTTCTAATACTTAATATTTACAGAGTTTCTATGAGTCAATATCAACTCAACAGTGGCATATGGGTTCCTTCTAGTGTTCCAGATGCTACCCTAAGCACATTAAACATTTCATTTAGCTGCTTATCAACCCTATGAGGAAAGAACTAGCATCTCTACTCTGATGTTAAGGAAACAGAAACTAAAGGAGTGCAAGTTACCAAGCCAAGTATTAGCGGCAGGATCTAGTGCTACTATACACAGCGGTGTTTTAGCTTTAACCATTAACTTACTTAATCTTCACAACAACCCTTTGAAGTATATAGGCTCTGTTGTTTCTGTTTTATAGGTGGGAAACCTGAAGCATGAGGGCAAATAACTTGCTCACAATTACTCAGCTAGCATGGGGCAGGGCTGGGGCTCGACCCCTGGTGGGTAAGAATCAGAGTATACACACTTTCCCACTGCACCATACTGCCACACTTAAGGAACAGAGAAGCCAGGGATGGAGTCCAGGTCTTCCTACTCCAAAGCTATCTTAATACTTGGTCATGAGTCATGACAAATGGTGGTGTGATGGATTGCTTTTAATCGCCTTTCTCACAATGGTCTTGTAACTTCGACCAAATGGTTGGCTGGGAATATGCAAATAAGTGTTTATGGCCCATCAAGGGGACTAAACAACTCACTAATAATGCAAATAAGTGCATGGAACTCCTGTAGGGCGGGACCATGTAAATGAGGTGTATGAAACCCTAATGAAGGAATTAGCCAGTTCTGCCATCCTGCCAGGTTTTAAAAAGTAGTCAGTCACAGAATAGAGGGAGCACTTAACTACTACAAAGAAGAAAAACTAGGAGTGAGGCATGTCCTTTGGTTCTGGGATTCCTGTGCCATGAACCTCCTAGGCCCAGGAGACAGAGAAAGACTTGTAACAGCTGAGACAGTGAGAGATGGCAACAGCAGAGACAGCAGAACCAGGTGACAGTACAGCACTACAGTGGGTGCCCTAGGCCAAAGAGGGAAAAAGATGAGCACCTTTAGGCCAAAGCTTACTGATGAAGTGAGGTGCCCCTGGGAATTTATCACTGGTATTAAAGAGTTTTCTAACACTTGCCAGAACAGAGCAGAGGCCTGGCCAGCCTGAGAGGCCTCAGAGGTCTGAGGTGTGAGGGCTAGGGGCTGAGAGGCTGAAGGCAAGAGAGAGGTCTGACTGTGGGCATGGCTGAGAAACTAGTCTGGCCAAAGAAGTATCCTGAGTTGTTCCTGATCACGAATTGCAACCTGTTACCTCCCTGATAAATCCTACAATTACGAATATTGGCTGTGAATTCCACATGATCATTGCAACAAGCTATTGAACTCAGCAGAGAAGTAGAGGGTGCTATCGGAGGGGTGGCTGGTGTCAGAACTGGTGAAGAGGTTGGGGAGAAGTGGTATGTCTGACCTGCACCTCATAGGAACCAGCCTTGAGCTGATGCTGATGGAGATGCTTGTTTCTCTGTGTGAAGTTAGTGGAGGTCAGACAACTCCACCAACTCAGGAGCTACTCATAATGGTTTGTTCCTATGAATGAATGCAAAGATGTGTTGACTAAGCAGTGACGAGTGAGAGAGTCAATTCAGTGGTTTGAGAGCTAAATCGGAAACCACAGTTGATCTCATCTACGTGAATGATTGCCAAGAAACCAGAAGTCAACTTAAACTTTGAGAAATCTGATGAACAGCAGAATTGACAGCCGGTTAGCCACTTTTTAGGGAGAGCCAGGTTAAATTAATTCTTTAAAAAAATTTTTTTAAGAGCATGTAACCAAAAACTAAGTAAACATGTGATCTGAATCTTTAAATTCTGCTGGAAAGAGACAGTTGCCACCTTCTACTAAGTATGCAAGTGACGGCTGTAATCAAAGCAGTATCACACCAACAAGCAACGGTACTGTGAAGCTTATTAAGTCGTGCTAAAGACCACCTTCTTCCTGTGGGTTACTGAATTCCTGTCCTTAGCATCTACTTTAGCCCTTGGGAGAGAACATGCTATTAAAAGTAATAAATATAAAAATTTATCTGATCATTTCACAAATTCAAGCTTTGACATTATTTTTTCCCTCCAAATAAAGCAACACAAATATCAATAGATTGTTTCTTTTTCTTTCTTTTTTTTTTTTTAATGGTGACCAATATTATTTGTCAAATCTGTTCACAAGCCAATCCATTTTTTCCTTCACAAAATCTGCCTCCTGTTCTTCTGGCTTTTCATTAAAATGGAAGATCACTGCATAAGCCACTGTTTGTCACTTGGCTTGGCTTCGCTTGTCATTAAGTTTTTATTTTTTCCAGTTAAAGGTTGCCACACTACATAAATGAGCTCTAATGTACTTGAGTAAACTGTGATTCTTTTCTGTATGCTCCAGAACAGAGAAAATGAGTGCAACGAGAGTAAGAGGTAAGAAAGTGGAAAATGTTCAGATCACGTTGTGGAGGGCTTTGAACACACGCATGACCACTATATTGATCTTAGTGCCCTATGTAGCTGAAAGAACTGAAGAAAAACTTCAAGCCTCGAGTTGCAGTGGTGAAGGATTCTACAGGGAAACTATTAAACGACTTAGGGAGTATCAAAAGAAAACTGAAGGAATATACAGAGACATTATGCCAGCAAGAACTAGTCAATGTTCAGCCCTCTGAAGAGGTAGTATATGATCAGCAACCAATGGTACTGAAGGAAGAAGTCCAGACTGCATTGAAGGCATTGGCAAAAAACAAGGCTCCCGGAACTGATGGGATATCAATTGAGATATTTCAACAAATAGAGGCAGTGCTGGACGTGCTCTCATCTGTGCCACAAAATTTGGAGGACAGCTACGGGGCCAGCTGACAGGAAGAGATCCATATTTATGCCTCTTCCAAAGAAAGATGATTGAACTGAAAGCAGAAACTGCCGAACAATATCGTTGATATCACATCCAAGTAAAATTTTGCTCAAGATCATTCAAGAGCAACTGCAATAGCATATTGACAAGGAACTTCCAGAAATTCAAGCTGGATTCAGAAGAGGACATGGAACCAGGGATGTCATTGCTGATGTCAAACAGATCTCGGCTGAAAGCAGAGAATACCAGAAAGATGTTTACTTGTGTTTCATTTACTATGCAAAGACATTCGATTGTGCGGATCATAATAAGTTATGGCCAACATTGCAGAGTATGGGAATTCCAGAACACCTAATTGTGCTCTTAAGGAATCTGTATATGGATCAAGAGGCAGTTGTGTGAACAGAACAAGGGGACAGGACATGGTTTAAAATCAGGAAAGATGTGCATCAGGGTCGTATCCTTTTACCATACCTTTTTAATCTGTATGCTTAGCAAATAATCCGAGAAGCTGGATTCTGTGAAGAAGAACAGGCATCAGGATTGGAGGATGGCTCATTAACAACCTGCAGTACACAGATGACACCACCTTACTTGCTGGAAGTGAAGATCTGAGACACTTACTGATGAAGATCAAGGACCACAGCTCTCTGTGTGGATTGTGGCTCAACATGAAGGAAACAAAAATACAACTGGACCAGCAAGCAACATCATCATAAACAGAGAAAGGATTGAGGATGTCAAGGATTTCATTTTACTTGGATCCACAATCAATGCCCATGGAAGCAGCAGTCAAGAAATCCAAATTTCCATGGCATTGGGAAAATCTGCTGCAAAGCATCTCTTTAAGCTATTGACAAGTAAAGATGTCACCTTGAAGACTAAAGTGCTCCTGACCCAAGCCTGGTATTTTCAATCACATCATCTACATGTGAAAGCTGGACAATGAACAAAGAAGACAGAAGAATTGATGCCTTTGAATTGTGGTGTTAGAGAAGAATGCTGAATGTATCATGAAAGACCAAAGGAACAAACAGATCTGTTCTGGAAGAAGTACAGAGTACTCCTTGGAAGCAAAGATGGCTAGATTGCATGTTACATACTTTGGACATGTTATCAGGAAGGATCAGTCCCTGGAGAAGGACATCATGCTTGGTAGACCGGAGGATCAGTGAAAAAGAGGAAGACCCTCGATGAGACGGTTTGACAGTCGCCACAAAAATAGGCTTAAGCCTAAAAACGACTGTCGACATGGCACAAGACCAGGCAGTGTTTCATTCTGTTGTTCACAGAGTTGCAGTGAGTCGGAACTGACTCAATGGCACCTAACAACAACAATACCACATAGCTGTGTCATGTCAGCAGATCCACAAAACAAGGTAGTGATGGAGATCACCCAAGTATCTTGCTTTCATCTTGGGTGCAAGGACTGCTTAACAACCCCCAGAGCAAGTGGGCCTGGAAAGAAAAAGATCTATGGGCTGTGGCAGAGGGCTGGAAGTCAAGATTAATCCATTCTAGTTTCCAGTGTACACAGCTGAGTAAAACCTTGATTACTTTGCCCACTTTGAGAGAACTACCGGAATGGCTCCAGGATCATCATTTTTTCCGAGATTATGGGAATCTGAAAACACCACTGAAACAAAATTACAATAAAGAACTATAATGGGAAATAACCAGAAGGGAGCCAACATTTACTAGTAATTTCCCTTGAGCTTGGTGTCTTACCAAAGATCTCACTAGATCCTCCGCAATCTATGGTCTAATATTATTAGTCACATTTAGCAAACGAAAAATAATTTAAAAGCTGTTTGTTGTTACTGGAAATCTAAATAATCACGTTTCATCCTCATTTACAGAAATAAAATGTCAAGAACAGCAGAGCATAAATTAAACTTTTCCGGAAACAACCCAAGAGAAACTCGTAACAAAATCTTGGCCCGGAGGCTGGGATGAGGTGGAAAGTCAGTCAATTTTCCTGCCTCGCCCTGGGCAGACAGCAATCTCGCCCCGGAAGACCGCGGGGCTGCACATGTAAGGTGACCCGAGGGCGGCAAGGAGTGTGTGTACCCAAAGCAACTGGCCAGGTCACCCAGATCCGCTGAAAGACTGTGACCTTTCCGCCAAGTTTCCCACAAGACAGCTCCACGGAGACCGCGGCTGCAGCACGGCGACAGAGAGGACGCGCCGTGCCACGCCCCTTTGTGCGTCACGCCCCCCTGTCACGCCCGCCAAGGGGCGCTTTGACCAATCCCAGGCGACTCCGGGGAAGAGTGGGGGCGGTGCGAAGCCGTAGACGAAAACGGATGTTGCGTCATTGCGGGTCTGTTTAAGTGGTGCACAGCGGTGGGACAGCCGCGGGAGTTACCCTGGGTAGCCTACGCTCCAGGGGCTCTTCACACAGGGTGGGAGCCCAGGAAAGCAGTCACCCGGGCCCCCTCACAGTCTTTGCGTGTCAGAATTTCCCCCCTTAAGCCAGCTCTGCCTCAAATGTCAGGGCTCGCCCACTCTTCTCGGGTCTTGCCAACCTAACCTTTCAGGGGCCCTGGAGGGGAAATTCGCTGTTTTTGCCGGACCTGTCTTTTCTAGAGCGTGCCCTGAACCGAACCTTCACTGGATGTTGAGAAGGAAATGAACTTAATGCCTCAAATATCTTTCTTAGGCCCGATAACTGCCTTTTAAACTTTCCACTGTTTAGAGGGGCTTTGAACCGCTTCGTTGCAGTATAAACCACTGCTGAAAACGTGCGTTTCTAACAAGTTACTAAGCGTTCTTAAAAGCTGTTTAGGGACGAATTCTTAGAGCCACTGGGAGAGCAGGGGTTTTAAAAATTTATGAAACCTAGGGATCTCCTGGGGATCTTGTTACAAGGTAGATTCTGATTCAGTACATCTGCTGTGGAAATACAAACGCTCAGCATGGTTTCAAAAGGCAACCAACCATTTCAAAGCCTTGCTCTTTGCTGCTCCTTGAAAACAATGATATTAATTTCCCAATATGAAACAGATTGGTGTCGAGTACATTCCAACTCAGGGAACCTATAGGACAGAGTAGAACTGCCCCATAGTTTTTTTCCAGGGAGCGGCTAGTGGATGCAAACTGCCGAACTTTGGGTTAGAAGCTGTACCTCTTAACCACCGTGCAACAGGGGCTTTGCTATAACACATATAAATTCACAATCACTTTTGAGGCGAATTTGACTTAGGCAATAAGGTTCAAACAGAAGCAAGAAATTGGTTGAACCACTAAGTTTAATGTTCTGCAAATGTAATATTAATATATAGTGAGAATCAAAGAAACTGTCAAGTAACAGAATGAGATTAGGGTAATATTTAGCGAGTATTTATTGAGCACCTGCTATGTGTCAGGGACGCTAGTAAATGCTAGAGATTAAGCAGTGTCCAAGACAGTTTCCCATGGAGTTCACAGGACTGTGAACAGATAGATACATAATAAGTAAACGGAAGACAAGAAAATGACAGTGATAAGTGTTTTGAATAAAATGAAAGGATGCCGACACGGATCGTGATTTCTTTTAAAGTGTTTACAGAGTAAGGTGAGCTGCTGGTGCAAGTGACCTGTGAAAAAATAATAAATAACCTGCCCAGCAAAGTCTTTGCTATTTATTGTGATCAGAGAATTGCTGTTCAGAACCAGGATTAGAACTCCAATGGGTGGCTGGTGCTAATATTGTCAATGCCATTTCTCTGATATTGAATTGTAAGCTCTCCAAGGCAGAACAATGCCTCTTAATGTTGCAGTTACTGGGGGAAAGCAGTGATTTTAAGCTCCTTGTAAATGGAATATAGGACGACTTATCAAATGTTTAATTTAAAAGGTACTAGGTAAAATGGATTGTCCTGCCTGGAAATAGAAGACTGAACTAGGTGGTGGTGGGCATTGCCAGTACTGGAATGATATTTTTTGGTAAATAGTTTGCTTTTTTGCCTTTGTTCTGTAATTGTATGATGAGAAATCCACATGAACTATAAAGTTAAGAGAATGCCATAAGTGTTGGTCACTTATCAATACTGACAGCACGTATGGTGGGTAGTGTGTGGGATTTGCCATCAGAATCTATCTACATTTGATCAAATTTTGCAGGACTTTGTAGTATCATTTCAGCCCTCTGTATCTCGGTCTGCATCTGTGAAATGAAAACTATGATAACACTTGGCAGGAAGTCAGTGTATAATGTCTAAATCTGGTTATGAGAAATGGCATTATTAGCTAAAACTATTCACCTGTAAGCAGTACAGCTGAGGGGTAGGAAGGACTGAGTCAGAGGAGTACCATTTTTTATGCTATGTCTTTTAATACTGTATTGGTTAGCTATTGCTGTGTAAGAAAATGTGAGTGCTACAGTCTTCAGGTTGCCCTTGTACAGTTGGCTAGGCCAGCTGTTCCACATGTCTTTATTCTGAAAGCCAAGTTGAGAAGGGTGCTCTCAGCTTCTTATAGTGGAGGGAGGAGCTCATCATATAACAATACAAAAGTGCAACAGAGCAAGACTAATTACCAGGTCAGTACTTTTCTAGCTTTTGTTCAGGTCATATCTGTTAACGTTCTATTAGCCCAAACAAGGACAAACCCAAAGTCAAGGGACAGGAGAAAATTATGAGCCCAGCAGATGGCAGAGGTCATATGAATCATAGCCTGCATCAGCACTGGGCCAGAAGAACTAGATGGTGCCTTGCCACCACCAATGACAGCCCAGATGGGGTACACAGAACAGAGCTCTGGACACAGCAGGTGACAGAATAGAGGGCAGAGCTAGAACTCTACCGAAAGACCACACATGATGGTCCTTCTGAACAGAGGGCCTCCTGGGAGCATGGCCCCCAGATTCTCTAACCCTAAACTACATCCAGCACTGAGGCCAGGTCCCCAGACAAAGACTGACCAGGACCATACAAAACATAGAGTGATACTGGAAGTGAACAAACCTTTAAAAATGTCTAGGGTTGTCTGAGGGACACTTTGCTGGAGCTGAGTTGATGGAGTGATGAGGGCCAGACCTTTATCGAAAGATCACAGGAAGTTCCAAACAAGGGGTGAATCATGCTGTCATGTGGGCAGTGGGGGGGCGGGCAGCAAGAATAAAGGTGAAAGTTCTGGCTGTTATATGGCAACTGATATAGGCTGTAAAATTGTTCTTTATTCACAATAAAAAGGAAAACGATTTAAAAAGTAAAGAATCAATGCCTTTGAATTCTGATGTTGATGAAAATTTTGAATATACCATGGACTGCCAGAAGAATGAATAAATTTGTTTTGGAAGAAATATAGCTAGAATGCTCCTTAGAGGCAAGGATAATGGGAGTTCCCCTCATGTCCTTCGGACATGTTATCAGGAGGGACGAGTCCCTGCAGAAGGGCATCATGCTTGGTAAAGTAGTGGGTCAGTGATGCATTGACATAATGACTGCCACAGTGGGCTCAGACATAGCAAAGGTTGTGAGGATGGTGCAGGACCAGGCAGTGTTTTTTTTCTGTTGTGGATAGGGCTGCTAGGAGTTGGAAATGACTTGACAGCACCTAACAATAATAGCAACAGGGCCATCTCAACTCTTGAAGATACAGATGTCTCAGCAGTGTTAATTTAGGCTCTCCGTCACTGCCAATCCATCTGCTTTGTCAGTTTTACTCTTCCATGGCTGTCTTACAATCAGGATCTTTGTCTCCTTGCCAGGGTTCATCATGCTCAGTGGATCAAAATGCAGTGTTTTCTTTGCATCTTCAGAACTCCCTTCTTGGTTCTTGAAACACCTATCTGACCACTTTGCCTCCCTTCCCTCTCTGTATTTTCAGAGCTTCTTCAAAGCTAGAAGAGGTGGTTTTTGCTTGCTTCCTTTGCAGATAACCAAATCTGAAGTCATTCCAGAAATCCCTAACTATTTTCTTAAAACATCAGATGTTTTAAAGACATTTAAATTTGTTTGCAGTGCAGAGTGCTGCAAAAAGGAATCTACTTACATTTAATTTAAATAATTCCCCCACAATTATAAAGATTACATGAAATAATGTATGAAAGTGCTTTGTAAACTACCAAAGGAAAAACACGTCTCTTGAAAATCAGCACTTAAAAAAAAATCTAGATAGAAACTTAAAATAGTGACATATTTAAAATATTGTTTGATCTCATACGTTGCTGGTGAGTGGTGAGTGGTTCAGACTCTCTCGTGGAGTTGCACAAATGCGTTTCTCATTTCTGGAAATTTATCCTCCAATTATACCTGCATACGGTTATTCAGTGCAGCACTATCCCTACAGATAACAACTGGAAAAAAACCTTAATCTTCTTCAGTAAACAAACTGTGTTGCATAACCACAATGGCATACGATCTATGTGGGAATAAAAAGGGGGGATGGGTTGGAGAATTTTTTGTTTTCATATAGAAGGATCGTCAAGAAACATTTTTTAAGGGAAAAATTAAGTGCAGGAGATGGTACAGTCGACTACACTTCAACGTGAAAAGAGGGAAATGAATCACCTACATTTGTATTTGCTTGTGCTTTCATAAATAGTGAAAAGATTCTCAAGAAGTAATATTGGTTACCAGGTGGGAGTTGGGGCTGGGACTGGATGGGACAGGAACCGGAGTGTCTCTTTTCAATGTAACGTTTATCATTTTGGTTTCGAAACCAGTAAAAAATACTAACATTAAAAAACTTTATAAAGTTGGAGATAATTTAAATAATCGAGTATTTATTCGACTTATGTGCTCAGCATTGCTGTAATTCCGTGCACACAGAAGCAGCATTAAGCACATTAACAGCTTACAAAGATTGACAAATATACATGAAATTTTCTAAGTAAATGCTGAACTGTCTAAAGGGATCGTGCCACCAAATTGTGAAGCGAGCAGGCCTGAGATCTTGAGGAAGGGATCCTTCAAGATCGGAGGGAAAACAAGAAGTTCCAGAAAAGAGGAACAGCGCAAAAGGAGACAGAAAAAACACAAGAAACATCAGGGACAAATCTAGTTTATAAAATTTCATGTTTACAATAGGCCGCAGCGCTTTAGGAGGCCGGCGTCGCGCCTTTGCAGATTAAATCCAGGCGACAAGCCGGACTGTGCCATTCTTGGTAGCGGTTTAGTACGGATGCGTGAACCTGGGGGATATGGGTGTCCCACCTGCTGGAACTGAAAACATGCCTAAACGCACAACAGTGACGAGAAAAGCAACTCTAGCCCGCCCCGAACCCATCCCCAAGGCCCCGAACCCATCCCCAAGGCCCCGCACCCCTTAAAGCCTGTATCACAGGTTATTAAGTAACGTGACGCAACACTGCGCAAGGCTACGCATTTATCGGGAGGCCAGGCGACGCGAGTCTGCGCAGTGCGGCAAAGCAAGTCCCGGGGGCTAGAGTCTGCGCAGTGCGAGGCGGTGGGGGCCGGGTCTGGCGGCACGGTTCCGGTTAGGTCTTTCCGGGCGCGGAAGTGCCGCGGAGTGGGCCGTGGACTCGTGTTTGTAGGCGATACGCGAGGTCAGGTCGGGCTTGGGGGAAGCGCGGTGCGCGCGGCGCGTGCGCAGGCGGCGCGGGGTGGGGTCCTAGGGGCGGCAGGCCGTGCCTGAGCCGCGCGGCTCCGGTGAGGGGGCGTCGGTGGGTGGACCCTTCCTAGACCAGGCCTGTGCCCTCGGACGAGGTCCGTGTGAACCCCGGTCTAGGTTTGGTTGCGCTTAATAAACACGGCGCTTTAAGCAGATGCTGTTATTTTTGACTGCCTACCATAGTAGCATCTCGAAAGCAGAGTTCCCAAAATGCTGGACGTAGTATCTCGCTGGTTGGGACCTGGTTAATACTGTGTATTGAAAGCGTTTATTGAAAATGTGTTTTGCTTTAACTACAAATCCTAGAGAAAGATTAAGTTAAAAATTACCCATGGCTGTGTGCAGAAAGCCCTGGTGGCATAGTGGGTTAAGAAAGAATTCAGCTGCTAACGAAAAGGTCGGCAGTTCGAGTCCGCCAGCCTCTCCTTGGTAACAGTATGAGGCAGTTCTGCTGTTTCATATAAATCGCAGCGGGTTTGGGTTTTTTTTTTTTTTTTTTAATGTGCAGAGAGAGGTAATGTAACTAGATTATACGTTTGTGAGGGGAATTTCCATCTTAGTCAAAAACTGATGTGGTAAAGCGTTTAACGCTATTAAATACCCTCAAATTTTAGGACTGTTATTGGAACTAAAGAAAAAAAATCCCCTCCACAAGTGTGACAGGCTGAGTATTTAATTTTATGCCCATAAATTTATTTCCTATGAACTAGTACTGTGTGAAGGTGACTTCTTATTCTGTGTATTGTGTGAAATGTAAGGCCTATGTACTTGTGTTTTAGAAAACCTCACCTACAAATGTGTTTTTAGGAATTGGATCCAAGGAAATATGGTCAAACCATAATGGTAAAAGAAAATCTAAACAATCCTAATGTGTTTTGCCATGCCCTCTAAGAGAATTAGCATCCTCACTGTGTTTGCATCTTAAAAAGCAGCAGCAGGAATCTATTATATAAATCACTACCGGATCCGACTCGACGGCACTTGGCTTGGCTTTATCTTAAGCTACTTGCTTTTAGTTGTGTTTGTTTTTCAGACCCTTTACCCTAGGAGGTATTTATTTATTCCGTTTGAAAATATTTCTGAACTTAACACTCTGTAGCTATTCCAGGGGTGCTGTGAGAGTTCTTTGGAGAAATCTATTTTTCTGTTGTCTTTAAACAGTGCAACCTTAAAATGGCTTCAAAAAGAGCTTTGGTCATCCTGGCCAAGGGAGCAGAGGAGATGGAGACAGTCATCCCTGTGGATGTCATGAGACGTGCCGGAGTAAGTCCCTCCTGTGGTCTAACCTTTACCTTCTCTTCTTAAAAATCCCTGGAATTCTAAAAAACAAATAATACAACATTCAAAGTCATATATGAGATATTTCAAACCTACACAAAAATACAGACACTATTCTAAGTACCCATTTATTGAACTAACTCTGTATGATTAGATTTACAGCAGCAACACAGAAAGATATACAAGAAGCTCAGGAGAGCTATGAGAGTTTGTGTTAACAACTCAAATAGTTTGGAAAAGGTTGTTGAGAAAGATGGCACAACTTGAAGAATGTAATTGAATGTCACTGAATTGTTTATGTAGAAATTGTTGAAGTGGTATATGCTGTTAGCCAAAACTCTCCATTTATCCACTCCCTGTAGTCAATGCTAGTTAATATAAAAGTTGGCAGTTCACATCGGCAAGGCATTCCTTGAAAATCCTATAAAGCTGTTCTGTCATGTCCTGTAAAGTTGCTATGAGTCAGAATCAACTTGACTGCACTCGGTTGGTTTGGTTATTAGTTTGTTTAACATTGTGCCATATTTGAGACACATTTCTTAAAGAACAAGTGCTTTAAAGAAATAAACTTGGAGCTCCTGTGTTCTTTTCCCAGTCCTCTTCAGCTTCTCTGTGCCCAGAGGAAAATAACTGCTATCCTCAGTTAGTTTGCATCTATTCCATGCGTATCTGTAACGGAGCATTAGACTACAGCTATTACGGTATTGATCAGTGTTGTTCTGTAAGAATAGAGAACACATAAACAGTGTTGTGTGGTTCAAGCCGCAAATTATGTGATCATCCTGTTAATAATCCATCTTACAAGGTTGTTGTGGCCATTTAAACTCACTGTGTTTTCATAAGGTAGAAAAACAAAGCAATGAAATGCTATTGAATCTGGCAAAACATTAAAAGGCAGACAAAGCTAGTATTTGTTGCTCAAACCAGAAGACTTTAGAAGGAAAGGCCACAAAGCTACAGAAAGCTGGGGCAGCAGCTGTAATTGGGCAGCCAGGACAGATGTAGTTATGAAATATATTAAACCAGTTTTTAGCTTAAGTTCAGCATAGCTCTGTTGGAGTATTTCCTGCCAGATTATTTTAAAATATAGGGCAGCTGTGAAAATGTTACTCTAAATTTATGTTTCAGTGTTCTTAAATGTCATGATGACATCTTTCTCTTAGATTAAGGTCACCGTTGCAGGTTTGGCTGGAAAAGACCCAGTACAGTGTAGCCGAGATGTTGTCATTTGTCCTGATGCCAGTCTTGAAGATGCAAAAAAAGAGGTTGGTTCTCTGTAGTTGGAATTATTCCTTAATATGATTGCTTTATTAGTGCTAGTTTCTTGAAATGTCTTCAGACTACATCTGAGACTATTGTTAATGCAGTCTTATTTTAAGAAAGTTATTTTGCTTAGCTTAGATTTCTTGCCCATTAAACTAAGTCCTGGGGCGGTGAGGACTTCACGTTTTCCTACCCGGTACCCATAGCATTTGATAAATCCATGATACAGCTTGTTCTTTGTCATTGTTGGCTGATTGGTTGGCTGGATGGTGAATGGGTAGATGGGTGGATGAGTGGATGAATGGCAGATAGATGGATAGTTGGAAACACTGTTCTTTCATCATCATTTTTCTTGCTTATACAAACAGCCTTGTCTCGTGTTACAACTGTTACTTTGTGCTAAGAGACTAAACCACCACCACATTTGCCATTGACTTCTTAAATGCTACATTTTTTTGTATCCCTTTTCAGTGACACAGACATGGGTATGTGACTCATTTACATGGAACAACTCATACTTTAATAATGGTTGGATTCACAGAGAAGTTAAGAGTTCTTTAAATTTAATTTTTTTAGTGTCTTAAGAATTATGATTCTTAACCTTTGAGGGTAGCAGACACCTTTGGGACTCTGAAGAGCTGGGTTCCTATTCCCCCAAAGCGTACCTGCCTGTGCGTGCACACACACTTTTGCATACCCTTAATGGGTTCAGGAGTAGCCTTCTGATGTGACAGGCATGTGTTTGGATCCTCCTTTGGCCGTGGAGATGTGGCAGGAAAGGAGAGCCAGCCAGCCACTGCTAAGGAACCAGTCCCTAGAAGCACAGTTCCCTGTGTGTAGGTGTCATTTTAAATTACATAGAAAAAAAGCTTGGTTCTTTCCAGTGAAGTCAGATATTACAGTGATACACTGTGGAGAATTGGAATATTGCTTTTAAATTGTAAATTGTTGGAATATTGCTTTTAAATTGTAAATTGTTGGAATTTTCCTAATACTGTATTAAAAGTCAGAAGTAGGAAGACATATTTTTTCTTTTCTGTTCTTTTTTTGTCCTAGATGTATGGGGGTTTCAGAACAGTACTTAACTTTTGTGTGTATTGTGCAGTTCAGATGCTAAAAGCAGTGAAAGAAATTCTGTACTTTACATGTTTTCAGTTTTGCTTAGCTTTAAAAAAATAGGAATCCAGAAAGTATGTATTGCACTAAGTAGGTACGAAACAGTGATTTTGCAGTTTGCTGAATGGCTGAATTTTTTTAATGTCTCAAACTGTTGTTAAAGCGATTTCCATTTTGTAATTTCAGCAAGTTTGAAATTCTTACAGATTTCTAGGATGTTTTTGAACTATTAGAATATTGTGCTGTTTTCTTCCAAGTTTTATTTTTTATAAAACTTAAATTTGGTGCCTTTTATGTAAAAAATTTGTTTTTCTGTAATTATTTTTATCAGTATGTACACACTTGTTGAAAAACAATTCAAGTAATTTATATAGAGAGATATAAAAGTCAAAGCAGTGTTTCCCTTTCTTTTGTCTTATTTTTCCCATTAGCAGCTGGTGTATCTTCTTTGTCTTTGAGTATGTATACACATACGTATATGTGGGAGGGGTGTATGGATGCTGTATGTACACATATAGGCACCCGTCTACCCACCTAGACTTTTTTTTTTAACTGAAGTGAGATCATGCTATGTCTGTGTGCAACATGAACATCCTTTTATGTTACTATGTACAGACTATCTGTGGTTTTTCTTTTTTTTGCTAGTTACAACAGCATTGCATCCTATGGACACACACTATTTATTTTAGCTTTTGTTCTGTTGAGAGATATTAAGATTATCTCCTGTATTTTGCGTGTGTCTCACATTTAAAATAGGAAAGTATTATGGGACTGTGTTTTGAAGGCACATTTTAAATGAAATGTTTTCACTTTCCTATTTTTTACTTTTTAAACTGTCACAGGGGCCATATGACGTGGTGGTTCTGCCGGGAGGTAACCTGGGTGCACAGAATTTATCTGAGGTAAAAGCGCTGAAGAATGTGTTTCAGCATCTGTTTGTGTTCTGTTGATTTGGTATTACTCTTATATTTTGGGGGAGAAGTGAAATGAACAAAAGTGTGTTCTAGCATTCATTTTCAATTTTATTTTTAAAGAGATGTTGTTACATTTATTATAGAGCCAAGCCAAGCCAACTGAATTCATGGTATTTGTGAGCATAATCAGTGAATATAGTCCAAATCTCACTTTCCCTCTAGCATAAAATAATCTTACTTGTGTTTTGCGAAAGACTGAGCGTAGAAAGAGTCAGAGATCACAAGAGCCAGGGAGAGGTGAGTGTTAGCACTGCCAGTTTGAATTAGAAATGGCATCTGAAGATGCCACTACTTCTTCATTTTAACTCGTGAGGAGTATGCCTACAGAGAGACTCTGTAAGTGTGCAGATGATATGCTCAGCTGCTAACCAAAAGGTTGCAGGTTGAGTCTACTCGAAGGTGCCTCAGATGAAAGGCCTAGCAATTTACTTCTGAAAGATCAGCTGTTGGAGACCGTATGGAGCCCAGTTCTACCTGAGACACCTGGTTTGCCATGAATCATGGTCAGCTCAGTGGCACCTGGTTCTGCTGCTGCCTGTAGGAGCAGAGGGGCAGGGCAGCTGAGAACTCAGACTCAGGAATCAGGTCAGGTATCTGGACTGTGTCCCGCAGAATTATGATCCTAACTCCACCATCTGAAAATGCCCCAGGTCACCACATTCTCTTCTAATTCTTTTTCCCTGGATCTACAGTGGCAAGGGTCAAATGTGCACAGGGGAAGTTGCTTTTTTCTCATCTTTAAATGTGGAAAAATGCTTTGTTCTTCTAATCAGTGCCTTGTTTGGGTTGAAGAATATAGAAATGCTCTGAATTTGGTAATTTTTAAATTGCTGATATACAGGTATTGAAAAGACAGGAGATCTTTGGGTTTAAGTTAAAATTGGATTCTGCCAAAACTGTCTAGCAAGAGGTTTGTGGCTTAATGATATCTTTGACGTGTTTGCTTTTTTTTATCCCCCCTTCCCCCCTAGTCTGCTGCTGTGAAGGAGATACTGAAGGAACAAGAGAAGAGGAAAGGACTCATTGCTGCCATCTGTGCTGGTAATGTCGGGGCCGGCCAGTGTCACAGCCTATTGTTGGTGGTTTTCTTCAAACGTGATGGGGTGGCCTTTATTAGAGATTTTATTTTAAAGACTTTTCCCCTTTATAAAGTGTGGACTACATCTGGTTTTGGTGTATTTAGTTTGAATGACAGGGAGTAGGTGCCATTGTAGAGATGAACACACTTGTTTTGTTTTCTGCTTCTCCATGCCTTTGGCTTACATTCTGTGATACTTAGCATTTTCCATGTTTGGTTGACCTCAGAGGAATATAAGGCCCTCTGGAATTCAGTAAACAGCTTGTTATAGCACATCTCTGTGCCAGAAAGGATGCCTGCCAGTATAGTCAGCAAGAATCTGTCAGACACAAGCACAACAGCTCTGCCCTGGGCCTGCCCTAGAGAAGCAGAGCGTAACGGTGCTTGCCTCCCACCTTCCGGAGCAGATTCTAATTCTCAGTGTCAGATGCTGGATTTCGGGCATTCTGTTATCTGCCATGTCATTGTAAACACCATTGCTGTCTCCAGAATCCTATTGTTTGTTGCTTCATCAGTGTCCTCACATCTTTGAATCTTAATAGTTTGTTCTCTGATGCCATTTTGAAATCCATTTTTGTTGGTTTGTATCAGATGATGTTCTACCATTTTCATCTTTTCCGTAGTGTAATTTGTTCCAGTGTCTTTGTTGTTATATTTCTATTAAATGTTTGTCAGAAGAGAGAATGAACGAACAAATGGTGTGATGAAATGATGCATGGTAGTATCGTGTTCAGTTAAGACTTTTATAAAGGAGTTCCAGTCTGAGGATCCTGGGATGGTGCATTAGAGCAGTGGTTCTCAGCTTTCTTTCAAAGCATTGGCGAGGTCAAAACAACGCTGAGACATTATTTGCCTTTGCCACCAGTGTTGTTTCAGCAGTGTGTACTGGAGAGTGAGGATGCCATCATTTGGATTCAGCAGGGTGCGTATGTATTCTTGTGTTTTAATATTGTCCCACTTTTAATTTCTTAAATGGTAGCTGTTGATGGATGTAACCGACAAAAGTTAAAGGGGTTCTGAGACCCTAGTATTTGGGATCAACTGTGTTACGGACTACCCGGGGAGGCCTCAAGCACAAGGTTCGTCTTTACTAAAGGGCACCGCAGTCCTATCTGGAGACAAAGTCCTAGTTCCATTGTTTATATATAAGACTTTGTCTGATAGTCTCCCAGCATCATTCTGTTTCTTTGACCAAAGGAAGAAAGTCGGGTGTTGTAGTTTCTTAGTGCTGCTATACCAGATATACCACAAAGTGGATGACTTTAACAGACACAATTAGGAGGCTAAAAATCTGAAGTCAGGGCACTGACTCTAGGGGAAGGCTTTCTCTCCATTGGCTCTAGGAGAAGGTCCTTCTTTACAGCTTCTCTTCCTGTTTTTTGGCTCTCTTCCTGTGACGTGTATCTTTACCTCTGTTTGTGCCTAAGATGTTCTTTTTATATCTCAAAAGTGATGGGCTTAAGGCATACCCTACAATAATACAGCCTTGTTAACATAGCAAGTAAACTATTTCTGCATGGGCTATTTCCACAGGTATAGGGCTTAGGATTGACAGCACATTTGGGGAGACACAGCTCACTCCATAACATAAGGTGTGCTGAACTTCTTCCCTTACGACTGCTGAAACTGAAAACACCAGGTCCGTGTCACTTAAAAAAGAAGTTGACATTGAGTGGGTTCCAACTCATAGTGACCATAAAGGACAGAATAAACTGCCCTAAGAGTTTCTGTGTCACTTACACAGCAAAATTACCGCTCACATCTGATTCAGTGTTCTGTGTTGAAGAAAGCTTGGACATAGTTCTGAGGCACTTAGAGCACTAGCTATTTCAGATCTGCCTTGGAAGATGCAGCGCTAGCCTAACAACATGTGTGTACTGCTGAGTAACCTGTGTTTATGTGCCCTATTCTGGGACCATTCTATTCTGACCTATAGGGTCCCTACAAGTCAGAACTGACATGATGACTGCGAATTCTTTTTTTTACTTCTGAAGACTGGATAAAAATAGGAAAAGATTTCCTAATGAGTTGAATAAATTGTTGTTAACTCAGTTGTGAGATGAGAGTGATATGAATGGGACAGAGGGATGTTGGAAGAGGCTCAGATGTTTTTAAACTGGCAATTAAGAAGTCATGATTCTGAAGTGTTCTTAGGAGTTGGGGACTGTTTTATTGAACTGAGTCGGTTGGTTTAGTTTAGTCCCTGATAATGCATGAGAAAGAGGTAACTTGGAGGGGAGCCTTTCTTGGGAACAAAACAAAAGTGACTTAGGCCTGAGGTGGGCAGGATTGGGGGGACGAGCTTAGTAGTTAGGAGTTAGTAGTTGCCATCGGATGCCCTTGGGGTAGGTGGAGAAAGTCTAAGGTGCTTTATTTCCCTTTTGTAAGTCACCACACGATGGCGCTGTTGGTTTGATCCTCTTAAGTGCAGAAAGTCAACTTGATCAAACCCCGTTGAAAAGGACAAAAGCTTCTGAGCGGCAGAGCTGGATCCGTAGAGCAGACATGACAACTTTTCTATCAGTCAGAATTCAGATGGCATTGTTGTTAGATGGCTTCAGGTCCATTGTCAACTGACCACCCTGTAGAAGTGCTCTTTAGAATTGCTTAGGTGGTTGTCATTATGGGAGCAGATCGCTGGGTGGGTTCAAAGTCTTTCAGTTAGTACTGGAGCATTTAAGCCCTCTGCCGCTGGAAAACCAAACCTGTTGCTGTCAAGTTGATTCCCACTCACAAAGATTCTGTAGGACAGAGTAGAACTGCCTCATGGGATTTCCAAGGTACAACTGGTGGATTCAGGCTATTGACTTTTTATTTAATAGTCATGGCTCACCAGGGCTGCTCAGATAGTGGGGGGAGTTAAATACCTCTTTTGTAATTTTTCAAATTGAATTCCTAAGCCCCAGAAAGCGGTAATTATGAACTTACGATGGTATGTAAGGCATCAGCAAATGCCTAAATTCAGCAATAGCATAAATGTACTAACACTATTGTGGGTAGTAGTTTCATTACCTGGAGGTAGTAACCCATTGGCATCAAATCGATTCCAACTACTAGTGACCCTACGGGACAGAGGAGAACTGCCCCCATGGGAGGCTGTAGATCTTCACAGAAGCAGACTGCCACCTCTTTCTCATGCAGAGTGGCTGGTGGGTAGGAACCGCTCACTTTTGGTTAGCAACTGAGCCCTTGAAGTGCTCTGCTACCAGAGCTCCGTCCTTACCTGGAGGTGGCAGCCTGACAGTTGAAGACTTTATAGAATCCTTATTGTCTCATCATCTTTTGAACTTAACTTTTAAAAATACAAGATGATGTAGGTATAAGTTTCTTCTTAAAATAAGAAACTGTTGCCTTGGGCAAATCTGCTGCAAAAGACCCCTGAAAAATGTTTTTAAAAAAATTGGAAAAATGGTGCTTCAAGGACTTAACCTGTGCCTGATTCAAGCCATGGTATTTTCAGTACCTTCATGGATGAAGAAACTGGGAAATAAATGTGAAAGCCTGAAGAAGAATTGATACCTTTGAATTCTGGAGTATTGAATATACATACCATGGACTTCCAGAAGAATGGTTATGTCTTGGAAAAAGTACAGCCAGAATGTTCCTTTAAAGTATGGATGGCAAGACTACATCTCATGTACTTTGGACAAGCTATTAGGAGAGACTTGTCCCTGGAGAAGGGCATCATATTTAATAAAGTAGAGGGTCAGATAGAAGAGGAAGGCCCTGAGTGAGATGGATTGACACAGTGGCTGCAGTGGGGGCTCAGACACAGCAGTGATGGTGAGTATGGCACAGCGGGACCGAGCAGTGTTACGTTCTGTTGTATGTAAGTTCTCTCTGAACCAAGACCAACACAGTGGCACCTGATAATAGCAAAATAAGGAATTCCTCCAGCTTAACAGCAAGAAGACAAACAGCCCAGTCAGTAAAGGGACTGAGGACTTCATTGGACATTTTACCAAAGAAGATAACACAGATGACCAGCAAGGACATACTAAGATGCTCTATGTCATTAGTTGTTAGGTAAATGTAAATTAAAACTGGTGAGATAACAGCTCATACCCACTAGGATAGCTGTGGTCCAAAAAAAAGAAGAAAGCAACAAGTGTTGGTGAATATGTAGAGAAGTCAGAACTCTTCCATTGCTGGTACAGCAACTGTACAGAACTGTACAACAACTGTACAGAACAGTTTTGTGCTCCTTAAAAGGTTAAACATTGAGTCACCATTTGATCCAGCAATTCTGCTTCTAGGAATATACCCAAAGAAACTGAAGATGGGGGTACAGACAGATACTTGTGCACCCATGTTTCTTGAAGTATTATTTACGATAGCCGAAAGGCAGAAACAGCCAAAATATCTAGGTGAATGGATAAACAAACCGTGTTATGTACATGCAGTAGAATATCACTCAGCCATAAAGAGAAGATTCAGTACCTGCTATGACTTACATGAACTTTTCAAACATGCTGAGTAATGTCAAAGACTCAAACCCATTGTTGGTGAGTTGATTCTGCCTCCTAGACAAGTATTATATGATCCTGTTTATACAAAATATCTAAAATAGGCCAATGTATAGAGACCAGAGTTTATTTGCAGTTACCAGATAAGGTCTTGGCTGGGCTGCTAACAGAAAAGTCAGCTGTTCAAACCCACCAGCCATTGTGTGGGAAAAAGATGTAACCATCTGCTTCCATAAGGATTTACAGCCTTGGAAACCGTATGGGGCAGTTCTCCTCTGTCACTGGGTGTGGTTTTGGTTTACTAGAGGTGGGAGGGAGGGGAAAGGGGCTGTCGTGGCTTAGAGGGCACTGAGTTTCCTCTTCACACGGTGGAACATTTAGAAACAGGTAGTGGTGATGGATGTACAACATAAGTGCAATTAATGTCACTGAATTAGACACACAAAAAATGTTAAAGTGGAAAATGTTGTATATATTTCTAACACAGGCACACACACACAGTAAGGTGGAGAGAGGCATACCTGAGGGTTTTGATTTAAGAGATAAAAACCAGGTGGGAAGCTTATGTAATTCGGTATTATTTGTTTGATCTTCCTGTGAGGCTGGTGTTTATAGCAGCTATGACCTGAGTACTCTGTAGGTGTATTATGTAACTACCTTTTCCTAAGAATCAGGTTGAAAAGGAATTGCCTATAAAACCAGGTGTAGAGGTTCGCTGGAGCTAAAAGTGTGCAGATTGAATCACAGAGCTAAGCCACGGTACTCAGTGCTATTCAGAGGTCACGATGCTGTTCTAAAGCTCGTTTTCTGCATATGAGATGAGGCCTTAGATAATTTTTTTTGGTGACTTAACAGACAAAATATAAACTAACTGCTTTCAAGAAAACTTGGGGACAGTAAAGTAACAAAGATGTGACGTTTTTTGATCTCAGCCCTTATTTGAGAAACAGTTACATACAAAATGTACTTGAGATTACAGTTGAAGTTGACTGCTTTTGGTATGTACACTTAGATGAAAATCTCAAGTTGACACTTGCCTATTTTTAAAAGCTTCATTTCAGACGATGGTAAAGCAGAGGCTCTTCTCTCAAAGAGTTTTGATGAAGTAAAGCTAGTGTCCTTTCATCCCAGACTTTTAGACATTTCAGAACAATGTCCTTCATGGCCAAGATAATGTTCTAGTAATGTTAATAATCCCAACCAGTAACCAAGGAACCCTCGTGGCACAGTGATTACATCCTTGGCTGCTGACTGAAAGGCCGATTCATACCTACCCAGTGGCTGCACGGGAGAAACACTGCGCAGTCTGCTCCTAGAAAGATTACAAGGTAGAAAACCTTGTGGGGTGTCTCTGTCACGTAGGGTCACTGTGAGTCAAAGTCAGCTTAGTGACACCTGCCCACAGCCAGTAACGAGGTCTTAGCAAGTCAGTGCCAACTTACGGTGACCCCCTGTGTGGCAGTAGAACCATGCTCCATGGGGCTTTCAGCGGCTGAGTTTTCAGCAGTTGATCATGAGCGCTTTCCTCTGAGGCACCTCTGGCAGGGCCTGGACCTCCGTCCTCAGACTTAGCAGCCCAGGACGTCAGGCATTTGCACCTGGGATGTTTGGATGGATCGATGGATAAATGAGTGTTCATTTTCCATTTGCAAGTGGAAAAATAAAATTAGTCTATAAAACAGCAGTAAAGTCTGAAAGTTGAGAGAGCACAGACGGTCCTTAGCATATAACTCAGTTTTTGTTTTGCTAAAATGAGGTTAGCCCACTGTGGTCGCCTCCTTCTCCTCCTCACATACTCGCCTCCCGCCTGCGGGAGCTTGTTTCGTCTGTGTGCTCCCCAGCTATCATGGTGAACCTTTGATTAAATGATTACCGAAGTATTTCGATTTTGCATGTCTGTACACTTGCTAAATGTACGTAGTGAATGATTTATTAGAACTGTACTTCACCTCACTACTAACAAGTGTTTAATTTCAGTGTCACGACTGTGTTGTAAGTAAGAGTCTCTTGATTCTCAAAAATACTTTTACAGTACAGTTTTTAAAATGTGGACGTTTCTACATCTGCATTTAGTCAGGTCTGCCCATTTGTTTTATTTCTAGGTCCGACGGCTCTGTTGGCTCATGAAATAGGTTTTGGAAGCAAAGTTACAACACACCCACTTGCTAAAGATAAAATGATGAATGGAAGTAAGTATATGCTTATGTTGTAATGTACAGAAAGACCTCAGAAAGCTCATATTTAATCACTATTTCTGAACCATATAACCTAAGACTTGAAGAGTCTCTGTGACTGAGGGTACATGGGTTCCTCATTTTCTGCTCAAGTATTTGAACTTGGAGAGACAGAAGTAATTGTGGGCAGGGGGGAGAGGGCCTGTCCAGGTGTTGCCCTGGTTGAAGGATTCCTGAATTTCATAGATGACGAGTGATTATGAAATGCCGATTTAACAGGTATTTTGACTGAATACTTTGTCTGAAGCCTGAGGGTAGAAGTTCAACCTGAACAGCATTTTCAGAAAGTGCCTTTTACCCATAGTCCAGAATAAAACAAGCATTGCTTTCTTCATTCAGAGGGTGCCTGAGTGGCATGTGTGTTTCCTTTGTGACATGTTACTTTTATAATTATCAGCCAGATGTTTCATTTTTATTAATTAAACTTTGTAACAGTGATGCCTCTTCATGGTAAAAATTGCAGACAGTACAGAGGAGGAAAAGTAAAACTGAACCTTTTCTTTTCCCTACCTCTGTCAGCCCCGTTCTGCTTCTGGGAGGGAACTTCTGTGAAAAGTTTCTTATTTCCTTCTCCAGAATTTTGTCTGTCTGTAGTCATTATCTTTCTTAGTTTTGTTTACTCGGGTGAGATCATCCTAAAGACACTGCTTTGCAGCTTGCTTTTACCCTTCCCAGTGTATCTTAGTGATGTCTTTTCATGGCACGTAGGGATTTGCTTCATTCTCATAACTGTTGTTTATGTTTGAATGTGTCACAGGGTGTTTAATCATTCCCCTAGGAGTGGACACCTAGGTTGGTTTTTGGTGTTTTGTTCATACATGCCATGCTGTAATAAGTGTCCTTCAGTGTCTTTGGCGCATATCTGAAGCTCCCTTTTCGAAATGACAGAGTGACGTGTATTTCACTTTACTGTGTGTTGATAAACTTCAAAATAGTATCTTCTTGACAGTTAAAACTTTTAGTGCTTAGAAAGGTACGAATCTCTTAATAATGTTTCTGCTTAAGGATTGACATTAAAAAAAGGCAGAAATTTAATTTACTTGGACCTAATGGAGAGCTTTTGAGAGATCTGAAAGAAACGAATAAACAGAAACTGATGTTCTTTAGTAGTTGTGGTGTATTTAGAAGGAAGACATTCCTGCATTATCTGAAAGTGTTTTTGTTGTCTCCATTTTCTTTTTAATGCCTCAAGACATCGAGTTGATCAGGAAGAAAAATGGATTAGATTGTTAAGTCTCATGGGCCAGACCTTGCAGAGTAAATTCACGTGCATTATCTGGGTGGAGCTTCACATCTCCAGCACCTAGCATCTTGACTTTACAGATGAGGAAACCGAGGCTCAGAGGTAGAGCTGCTGCCCCAGTGTAAGGCCAGAACTCAAACCAGCCCAGGCTTTTGCCTTGGTCAGTTTTGCCTTTTTTCCCCATCTCTCCTCTGACACTGCTGATGTCAGATGGATCTTGGCTGGATATAGAGAATACCAGGAGGATGTGTACCTGTTTTTTACTGACTATGCAAAGGCATTCAGGTATGTGAATCGTAACAAATTACGGATAACATTGTGAAGAATGGGAATCCAGAACACATAACTGGGCTTATAAGGAACCAGTGCATGGGATCAAGAGGCAGGCATTCTTACAGAACAGAGGCATACTACATGTTTTAAAATCAGGAAAGGCGTGTGTCTGGGTTTTTATTCTTTCACCATATGTATTTCATCTGGATGCTGAGCAGATAAGCTGAGAAACTGAACTATATGAAGAAGAATGCAGCATCAGGATTGGAGGAAAACTCCTTGACAACTACAGTATACAGATGACACAATCTTGTCGGCTGAAAGTAAAGAGGACTTGAAGCACTTGCTGGTAAAGATCAGACTGCAGTCTTCAGTATGGATTACACTTCATAAGGAAAACAAAAATCCTCATAACTGGACCAGTCAGCAACATCATAAGAAAAGGGAGAAAAGATTGGAAATTGTCAAGACTTCAGTTACTTATATCCACAATCAATACCTATGGGAGCACCAGTCAAGAAATCAGAGTATGTATTGCACTGAGCAAAGCTGCTGCAAAAGACCTCCTTAAAGTGCTGAAAAGCAAAGATACACCACCTGAGGGCTAAGGTGGCCCTGACCCAAGGTGTGCTCTTTTCAGTTGCCTCATATGAATGTCAAAGGTGGACTGAATAAAGAAGACTGAAGGAGAATCAGTGCCTTTTAATTGTGGTGTTGGTGAAGAATGTTGACTATACCACGGACTGCCAAAAGAACAAACAAATCTACTGTGGAAGAATTACAGCCAGAATGCTCCTTAGAAACCAGGAAGCCAAGACTTTGTCTCACATACGTTGAGCATGTTATCAGGAGGGGTCAGAACCTGGAGAAGGACATCGTGCATCACGAGTGGTAAAGCAGAGGGCGAGCCAGAAAGACAGAGACCTTCAGTGAGGGGGCTTGACGCAGTGGTTGCTGCAGTGAGCTCAAACATAGCAGCCGGGAGGGTGGCCCGGGACTGGGCAGTGTTCATTCTCCTATACAAGGTCTGACAAGACTGTGAACTTGATTGTTGTAAGTGCCACGTACCTCGCTGCTGAATACCAGTATGGTCACCTTTGAAGTACTCCCCTTGGGAAGCTATGCTGTGCACTGATGCCAGCACCTAGTCTGTTATTCAAAGCATTTTTGGAAACTCTGGAATGGCCATTGCACACAGTGGCATGGTGGCAAGTTAGCAAACTTAATTGTGTAGTTGTCTGTGAGGGAATTTTTAGCCAGTAAACAAATAACTGTGTTGGAACACCCTCCCTGCTCACCTGATCTGGCCCCCAGTGACTTTTCATTACCTGAAGATAAAGGAAATATTGAAGACATTTTGATGAT
The DNA here is from genome assembly GCA_028571685.1 of Heterohyrax brucei. NCBI lineage: Eukaryota > Metazoa > Chordata > Mammalia > Hyracoidea > Procaviidae > Heterohyrax > Heterohyrax brucei. The sequence goes on from CM053140.1 coordinate 37,097,383, forward strand.
ATTCAGGACTCCACGTGTAATATGATGACAGCCCTGATAGCTCTTCCAGAAAAGGAGTTCCAGAATTGCTTTGAAGGTGGACTAGGTGCTGGCATTGGTGCATAGCTTCCCAAGGAGAGTGCTTCGAAGGCAACTGTAGTGATAATGAGCAGTGAGGCACGTAGCACTTTTTCTAGGTTGAGTTTGAGAACTTAATTGGCAGTCCTCATACATAGGGTCTTTATGAGTCAGAATCAACTTGGTGGCGCCTAGCAACAACTCCTCTCCAAACTGTAGCAGGACTCCTGTGTGTGTTTGGAATATCCTTTAAAAGTGGAGCTGTAATGGTTTTCTGAATAAGGGCTTTCTGCTTGTCCTGAACAAGAATTTAATATGCTTTTTTTTTCCTCAGAAGTTGACTAGTCCAATTCCAAAGTCTTTTAACTTCTCAGTTTTTAAAAGAAAAAAGTGATGGCCTCGTTTACTGCGCTTTTGCCTGCCTGGGCACAGCCGCAGAAAGGCTGCCCTGGTTGAGCTGTTGTGGTGACGCCCCCACTTGCACTGTTCCTCAGTCTGATTGAATTCTCACAGTTCCTGTTAGGTTGACATCATCACTGTTTTACAGAGAAGTGAGGCTCAGAGTCAGACAGCTACCCCGTGGCAGATCAGGGATTTGAGCCCAAAGTGGCTTAAGGGGTCCCCCAACTTTTCCTTAAAGGGCCAAATAATAGATACTTTAGGCTTTGTGAGACGTAAGGGCTGCTCAACAGTGTAGCTCAAAAGTATCCATGGGTAATAACAGATAGGCATGCCTGTGTGCCAGTAAAAGTTTATTTGCTAAAACAGACAGCAGGCTGAATTTGGCCCTTGACCACCGTTTACTGGCCTGTATGTCTGTAGCCTCCCGGCTTACTTTTCCTGTGAGATTGTCTGTCTTAGAATTTCACTTGAAAACCAAAAGAAATCAATGCCTTATGAACATTTGAGTATCAGGTCTAGGATATGTTAAGTTTACTGTAAGTTCACAAATGCATATCAGCTGATGTTTGCACATGACCTCTCACAGGATTGGCCACTTCCACTAGATGGAGGTAGTTGGTAGGTGTCAGCCTTTCGCTTTTCCTGGCTGAAATTTTTAGAAGAAACAGAGAAACCCTCAAACATGTTCAGCAGTTCGAGCTCCATTCCGTAATGAACAGCATTTTAGCCACTGGGACACTTGTAAGTGAACTGTTGGCAGTGTGGCTCAACGTTGCCTGCATCTGGGCCCTTCATCTCTTGCTGGAGGACCAGCCCAGCAAGTTGCATGGTTTTGTATTTAAAATCATCTTGGCCTGGCTTGCCCATCAGTACACAAGGTCGTGAGGCTGGAGCAGAACTGGGCAGTGCTTTATTCCTATGTATGTGGGGTCACTTTGAGTCAAGGGCAACTCAGTGACACCTAACAACAATGACAAATGAGGTTAGATGATGAAAACAACTTCCCCAGAAATGAGGGATTCTCCTTTTCTCAAAAGTGGTATCTGTGTGAAATTTCTAACATCCTTTCTTACTTCAGGGAGTGACTTGATTTTTAATACAGGTAATAAGTCATAAGTTTATAACCCACTGCTATGAAGATAGTTCAAATGTTTAGTGACTCTGTAGGATAGAGTAGAACTGACGGGTGGTTTAGAACTGCTAACTTTTTGGTTAGCAGCTGAGTTCTTTACCACTGTGCCACCAGGGCTCTCTAAATTATCGTAGTACCTTTAATTAACTTTGAAAGGACTTGGGCATCAATATACTGTTTCTAAAGTTCATTAGTGTAGCCAGAGCTTATTGCTTCTGCTTTATGGGGCTGGGAGTGTTCTCAGGAACATTTATATATTCATTGATCAAGTATTTCCTGAGTTATTCTGAATGCTGCTGGGTTCTGGGAACAGAAAAGGGAACAAGATAAACCTGCTTGTGGGTGTTACCAGTTTGGTGAGAGACTGAGGCACCTTACGATGCACTGAATTCGGGAGGTGGGAGGGAGATTATCAGAGATAGGCCGCACATCTGTGTTTTGAGCTTTACCAGCAGTGCTTGGGGGGCCAGGGTGTGGCATGGCGTTGCAGGGACTCTTGGTTTGCTTTAACTGCTCCTTTGGTGTGCCCATGTCAGTGAATGACACCACCATCCACACAGCTGGCCCAGATGGACACCTGGAAGTCACCTTGAAGCCTCCCCGTGCTGTACCCTTGCCTATGTTCTGGGCATTTTAACTCTAAAATACATTCCCTGTCTTCATTTTCTCTGCACTGCTGCCTCTGCCCTAGGCCAGGAGGCCTCTTTGTCTCTTCCCGGACAGCAGACTTGTAGCAGTCCGTTCTGGCTCCTTCAGCATATTCTCTGCAGGAAGCCAGGCTTCATAGGGCTTTGAGCACCATGAAGTAGAATTCAAATTCATCTTCAGGTGCTGGAGAATGTTGGTGAAGGCTTTTCATGGAGGAGAGAACGGAGTCTGCTCTGGTTTGTGTTTCAGAAAACTGACCTTTGGGCAGTGTTCAGCGTAGTTTGGAGGGTAGAATCCCATAAAGGAGACTTGTAATAATACACATTTGTGGAATGAGGGGTGTCATTGCTAATGGCAGGTGAATCCTGGCTGAAAAGCACAGAATATCAGAAAGATGCTTACCTGTGTCTTGTTGGCTATGAAGAGGGCTTCCACTGTGTGGCTTGTGACAAGTTATGAGTAACACTGTGAAGAATGAGAATTACAGAACACTTGATTGGGCTCTTGGGGAACTTCTACATAAATCAAGGGACAGTCATTCAGACAGAACAAGGGGATATTACATTGTTTAAAGTCAGGAAAGGTGTGTTGTAAGGTTTGTATTCTTTCACCATGCATAGCCTGTATGCTGAGTGGATAATCTGAGAAGCCAAACTTGATAAAATGTGGTGTCAGTATTCAAGGAAGACTCATTAACAACCTAAAAGATGCGGTTGACATGACCTTGCTTGCTGAAAGTGAAGAAGACTTGAAGCATTAAAATTGATAAAGATCAAAGACATTAGCCTTCAATATGGGTTATACTTCAGCATCAAGAAGATAAAAATTCTCACAGATTATGATAAACAGAAAATATTGGCATTGTCAAGCATTCCATTTTACTTGGATCCTCAATCAGTGCCCAAGGAAACAGCAGTGAGACCATTAAATAATGCATTGCATTGGGCAAAATGGCTGTCAGAGATCTCTTTAAAGTGTTAAAAAGTGAAGATGTCCCTTTGAGGACCAAGGTGCCCCTGACCCAAGCCATGGTACTGTTAGTCACCTAATGCATGTGAAGACTGGAGAATGAGTAAGGAAGACCAAAGAATTGATGCCTTTGAGTTACGGTGTTGGTGAAGAATGTTGACTCTGTCGTGGACCGACAGAAGAACCAGCAAATCAGTCTGGAAAGAAGTACAACCAGAATGCTCCTTGGATGTGAGGCTGGCCAGACTTTGTTCTCACATGCTTTAGACATATTAGGAGGGGCCAGTTCCTGGAGAAGGACATCAGGCTTGGTAAAGTTGAGGGCCAGCAACAAAGAGGAAGACTTTCAAGGACACGTTGCCACTAGCTGCAGCAATGTGCTCGACTGTAACAATTTTGAGGATGGCCTAGGATCTGGCTTTGTTTGGTTGTGTTGTACACAGGGTCTCTCTGAGTCAGAACGTGCTCAAAGGCACCTAACAATAGTGTCGTATTTTGTCTTGGTGGTGGAATGGTTAAGCACCCGGCTCTTAACCAAAAGATGGGTGGTTCAGTAGCTGCACAGGAGAAAGATCTGATGATCTACTCCCATACAGATTACAGCCTGGAAAGGTCTGTGGTTCTGTTGTACTCTGTTACATGGCTTGCTGTGAATCAAAAGTGAGTGGACCATTCCTAGTAACAGCATTATTTGCCAAAAATAGCCAATTAGAGGATGCAGAAGGAAAGCAGGCCTTGAGCAAGTGAAGATGGTCCCTACCTCCACACACCCCAGCGCCGCCACCGCATGGTCAGCTGTCAGTTTTTCACATTTCTGAGGCGGAAGAGAGAGGGTGTATGTGCTTGTCCTTCCTGTTAATGCAGGTCAGGTCCACCTTCAGCATTGTTCCTTCCCCAGAAGTGACACTGGAACATTTTCTGTATCATAGAAGTGGGAATGATGAGCACTCGCCCTGATGCTCCTTCAACACTAACTTCAGGTCTTGTCTCCCTGTCTTTAACTTACATGTATTTATTTGTTTCCTTTCAACTGTTGTTAGTTTCTCTCATCTTTGGTATGTAGTCTCTTTAATGCTGCATCCAGGGCTTTGAAGGTCTTGGAGTGCCTAATAAATGTTTATGAATGGCTAGCTGAAGTGTTTGTTTGCTTTTCATTTCTTTATGTGAAGCCAATGATAGGCTGTAACAGTGAATTGAATTGCTCAGTGACATTGCTGTCCTGCTTAACCCATGAGGACATAACCTTTTTTATTTTTCCTTTGAAGATCATTACAGCTACTCAGAGAATCGTGTGGAAAAGGATGGCCTTATCGTGACCAGCCGTGGTCCTGGAACCAGCTTCGAGTTTGCTCTTGCCATTGTTGAGGCCCTGAATGGCAAGGAGGTGGCCGATCAACTCAAGGCACCACTGGTCCTTAAAGATTAGAGCAGATACATGTGATGATGCGTTAGAGAACTAGGCCCAGGCAGACTGGGGTCACTGTGTTCACTTTAGAGAAGAATGGCAGCTTACCGTACAGGGAATGTGACGCTGCTGTCTTTGGGGTGTTAGTTGTGAAGTAAGTACACAGAGATTTATTTCTCAGTCTGCAAACTCTGCCCATGCATTTCAGAAGCTTGTGTACAGAATAAACAGGACATTTAGCAAACTCAAGATTGTTACTTCTGTGGTCTCCTGTTTCTTTTGTGAAATCAGATTCATCTTCAGCCCCATTTGCAGCCCTGAGTTGTTGATACAGCTACTGAAATAAAGAACAGTGAATGCATCGTCCATGGCCAGGAGGAAAAGCATAAAAGCAGATTTTTATGAGGCTTGTGGTTTTTCTCCCTTTAACTGTGTTTTTCATGTGCTGTTAAAGATTGCCAATGAAGGTGGCTGTGGGGGTGAATTTCTGTAAAGCATTTCCTTTTTTTCCGTGGTAGAAAAAGCCCTCAGATGGAACTGAAGGCTGTTCCAGGCTGGCCGTGTCCACAAGTCCAGGCTTCTCCTGTCCACAAGTAACAACACTAGTTTTCTTGTGAACCCCCACACCCCCTGTAGTGTGTTTGGGTAAAGCATGCTCCAAGAGCCTTAGTCACCTACTCCTCACCTTGTCTCAGTCTGACATGGCCAGTTTAGGACAGTAGTAAGAAACCTGTCTAAATCACTGTAAAGCCTGCTAAGGACCTATGTTCTGAGTGAGAGAATGCCTCCCGCCTGAGTCCCGAGTCCTTGACCCTGCCCCTGTCCCCAGTCTTATATGCAAATAAAAGAAAAATAATAAAAGGTCAGATGCTGGGGCGTTGGGCTGTTAACCTGGACACATGCTTCTCAGCTGGCCTGCAGGCTGCTGACTACCCACTGTAGGAGGGGAGCCATATCTGACTCTCATATCTGGTGTTTGCATGCTTAGGTGCGCTGGGTCAGTGGGTGGCAGTCTCTGGTGGATGGATGGGCAGTTACGAGGAGAGAGAGAGCTCCAGGTGGGCAAGGTTAGGGTAGGGCTCCCCTCCTCTCGGCTGCAAATCCTAGTCCAGTCAATTGTGCCTCTGGTTTGAAATGGCAGAAACTGACCTGCACACCCAAAGTAGGGAGGTCATGGAGGTGAGCAGCTGCTTAGAGCAGCTACAGAGTGGGCAGGCAGCCCAACGGGCACTGTGTCCAGAGGGTCTCCTCCAGTCTGAGGAGCATTTAGTCATATAACACTGATTTTCACATAACATCCTGGTCTTGGAAATATAACCCTGTCTGTAAGTGAGAATTGGATGTATACCACTGACCACGTGGCCCACGTGAGACCGGTGAGCAGATGAGCCTCACTTCTGAGACCCTGGGCAGTAGCTGGTGTTCTCTGCCCACGTGACTGAGGATATGTTGTAGCATGCAGCTTCTGGGAGCTGTCTTGTCACTGGGGATGAACTGCCGGAAATGACTCTTGACACAGGACTGGAGATGGAGTGCTGTGACCCTGAGATCCTGAATCGACCAAGCAAGAACAAGAACCGGATTTAGCGATAAGGCAAACAGTTACCTTTGCTTTTTGTGTGTAGCAGTTTTTAGAGACTGAAAATACGGTAGAGAAGGAATTACATGGGAGTCAAGCTTGGTAAGAATGGAGCTTATTAATGCTCAGAGTGGCATTTTGCTGTGTGTTCCTAGTTTCTGGGCATCCTTTGTTTTCCTTGCATTTCTTTCCCGCCTTGCCTTCTGTGGCATAGTGCTAGGGTCAGCAAATGTCCTGAAAGGACCAACCAGGTAGGAGATATTTCAGGCTTGTGATTATAGCCTCTGTTGCAAGGCCTTAACTGAGCTCTTCTACTGTGAAAGCAGTCGTAGACCATAAATTAAGGAATGAACATGGCAGTGTACGATTAAAATGTCATTAACAAAAACATGGCCCAGCCAAATAACTAGACACATTTTGGGGGGAACAGTTCAGCCCATAGCACAGTGGAACATATATGCATGTGTATGTATGTGTAGAGACAGATTTAATTCACGAAAATGGCTCATGTCTGTGTATGTACTTGTATGTATACATGCACGTACCCGTATATATACACACACATCTCTGTATACGTGAATGAAAAAGGGAAGAAAACTCATAACAAAGTCCTCATTTCTGCAGGTATCATTCTTCCAGTTCAAGGGAATCATCATTATGTCTCCTGGTGAGAACATTCCCTTCTTTGGAACTAATACTTCTAGACCTGCAGAGCAAAGGATTATGGGAACAGGGAGCAAAAATTTAATGAATGGATCACTACAGGTAATAGTGGTAACAGTCCTGTTTCCACCCCTTTCTGTCGTGTAGGGTTGCTATGAGTCAGAATCAGCAGTAGTAGGTTTGGTTTTTTTTTTCATTCCTGGATGAGTCTTGGCTATGAGAGATACTGCTGTATATTGGATGCTGCTTTAAAGCCTCCTAGAGAATATTACCCTAACCTTGCAAGGCCGAATTGCCACCTGGCAGGCACTGTAATTATATTGAGAAGGCCATTCCATCATTTTGTCAAGCCAGCTGCTTCACGATGATGGGAAACATGGTACAACATGAATTCTGGGTACGTTGCTGCTCTTTCTTTACTGCGCAGTGAGTTTCTCGGCCCTCAGCAGTGCTACATGGGATACTGGGCCAGTGGAGAAGTCATTCTGTAAGTCCACGAATGGTAGTTTTGGCCTAACCATTGTATGCAGCAAAGGCAAATTCATATCCAGAGTAAATGTCTTTCCCAGAAGAACAAAAGATTGCACTTTCCGTGACAAGTGTTCTATTGTAAACAACCTGCCACCAGGCTGCTGGCTGATCACCTTGAGGAATGGTGCCATGTTGGGGACTCAGTGTTGGTCTCTCCTGCTGGCTGATTGGCCATTCAGCAGTAACTATTGACAAGTCAGTCTTAGTGGTAGTTCATGTTGCTAAGCCATGGGTAGCCTCCATCCACGCCATGAGGTCTCTTTGTTCGTAAGTACATTTGGGTAATGACAGGAGTGACCGGGAAGGAAAATGATTGGTTTCCACAGAAGGCATTATCCTACCCACTTGATTGTTAAAATCTTCTGCCAGTGTGATCCTTTGGTGAACATTCACACAAGACACGCTTCTTTGGCTCATTCAGAGATGTGTGTAAATGTATCTCTTCCTAATACAACTTTGTCACCAATTTTCCAATTATGGTCCTTTTAAGTTTCTGACCATCCTAGCCAAACCATTGGCCACAGCCCATGAATCAGTATGCAGTTGTGCAGATGGCCATTTCTTCTTCCAAGCAAAGTGAACCAGCAGGTGCTCTGCTTGCAGTTCTGACCACTGGAAGGATTTCTCGTCACCACTGCCCTTCAGGGAGGTCCCGTCAAGAGGCTGCAGTGCTGCCAGTGTCCACTTTTGAGTGGTCCCTGCATATCATACAGAAACATCTGTAAACCAGGCGTGAGTCAACTGTTCAGAAACCACTCCCTATGAGGCCATAGATGCAGACTGGGCGAGGGCTGGTAATGTGACAGGAGTGGAGACCATGAGCGTTTGAGCAACTTCCTCATGTAACTTGTGCCTTCAGGTCCTGCTCGAGCCCAATTTCATATGTACCACTTTGATTTGATGATGGAGTGCTGCTGTGCATGTTTGATTTTATGACTCTAGATAAAGCAGCACCCGGTTCATGGCAGCAGCAGTTCAGACTGCATGGTAACCTGGTTGCCCGTGGATAAGCATTTAGGCTCTGTTAAGCATTCAGCTGCTAACCAAAAAGTTAGCAGTTTGAATCCACCAAAGGAGTCAAAATTGATTCAGTGGCAGTAGACTTGGTTTTGGGTTTTTAAGGCCCAGCAAAAAGCCAAAAGCTCTTTCTGAAAAGGAGAGTAACCTGAAGAGGATCTCCAGGCTTTGCTCCAACATCCTAAGGATTTGCACTGTGATTCATCAATGCCGCTTCTCCAAATATCATCTCTACCACTGACACTTTAAGCACCTTGGGATCAGCTGGATCATGTGGCCAAAGTATTAGAATGACATGCAAGGCAGCCTGAACCTGTTGCACAGCATTCACTTGTTCTGGGCTCCACTGAAAACTAGCAGCTTTTTGTGTCGTTTGATAAACAGTCTGGAGTAGCACACCCAAGGGAAGGATATGTTGCATCCAAACCCCAAAGAGGTCCGCCAGGCATTGTGCTGCCTTTTCAGTTGTAGGAGGAGGCAAATGCAACAATTTATCCATCACTTTAGAAGGAATATCTCAACATGTTCCATACCACTGGTCCCTCAGAAATTTCACTGAGGGAGAAGGCACCTGAATTTTTGTCAGGTTAATTTTCCATCCCCTACCCCACAAATGTCTTAATAACAACTCTAAAAATAGTGATACTTTTTCCTTACTAGGTCTAGTCAGTATAGGTCTATCTATATAATGGACCAGTGTGACCCATGTGAGACCAACTGAGCTAAGACTCCATGAATACCCTGTCTTCCATACACCCCTACTGTGACTCTTGGGCTACACAGAAATTTTGGATCTCCTGGAATTAGTGTCCTTTCAGAGCCAGTGTTCACTACTCCTCAAAAAAATCTATTTCCTTTTTCCCAGTAAACAATCATTCTTGTAAAAGGCTGTAGATCACTTTGATGAAGTTGGGACAAAGATTAACAGAATAAATTTTTGGCAGAGCAGTAAGATCCTCAGGGGGACCTGGCCTCCCCTTTTAAGGGGTTTGTTTATCTGTACACTGGCTCAAGTCTGGGATTTGATAAGGTTACATAGCTCTATTATGGTGGTATAAGTTAAACTGCCATTCACTTGACCGAGAATTTTTCCACTTATACAGTTCAAGTAAATATTTAGCAAATTGTACATCTATTGCTCTCCTAGGGCCTGCATGACTAAGTAGCCAATGCCAGAACTCCATATGAGTCAGACTATTCTGATTATCTTTTTGACTTCTATGTCCATTACTGTAACTACACCCACCTTGCACCCACCACTGCGAGGTCCAGCCAGTCCCATTGTAGTTTGGTATCTTAATTCATTTAGGGCAGTTCCCGCTGTCATGTGTGACTTAGATAAAGTAGCAGTTATAGCCGTTTTCAAGAATACTGGGGCTCCCTTCATGAATTTGTTCTTCCGAGTGGTAAAAGGTATGTCTTCTGAGCACTCTGTGGGTGGGTCAGTGATAAATCCACTCTAATTTTCCTAAGACTTCGGATACCTTCTTCTGTGGTATACCAAGGCAGGTGTGGCATTTCAACTTAATTTAGATCTAAGCTACCACTTAGCCCATGCTTCAGTGAAGCAATTAGATCCTTTTCTAACCTTTGGAGCTGAAACACTGCATGAAGAAGCTGTGCTTCCTAAGGCCGTATCAATAAACTCTGAGTGGTCCATGTTATATTCCTTGCACTGTTACCCTATGTTTGTAATAGTCATCCCTACACATATTCACCAGGTTTCTGTTTGTATGTATTAGAAAAACCAAGCAGTTCTTTTGGAGTACAGCATACCTCCTCATGGGTCACACTTTGTACTTCACCTCTTGGGTGTTAGTGGGAGTTTAGTTATAAGATCTAGAAGCAAAAATGGATGATGTGGATGGACCTTGGGAACATTCAGCAATGTCGCACCAGGCATCTGCCCCTGGCAATGCCCTTGGCAGTGTTCCAGTCACTGCCCCTGGCTATGTCTCACACAAAGTCTCTTCAGGCACAGCTGGGCCATCAGATGAGAATAAGAGGACTCTTTCTGTCAGCAAAAGTGATTCATTAGAGTTTAGGGGCTCAATGTCCCCAGCTTCCTGATTATATGCCCGTATGTCCTCATCTCAAAGTTCAAAATCCCATTTCATCCCACTCCATGCCCTTGCTTTAACTTCAGATACAAGTCAGAGTTTGGAATTCAAATGGCCTTATACTTTAGCCAGTCTTAGGCTAAGACTCTGGGTTTGATTTTCAGAAATATCAGCTGTAATACAAGGCTTTCAGAGCGTTAGTGTTGACTTTCAGGTCTTTTCTGTGGTAGTTGACCTATAATTCTGAAGTCCTCTCTCTCTCTCTCTTTTTATTATTAAGTGAAAGTAAACAATCCAAATCAAGTTTTTATGGCCACCTGTCTGCGATTGCAACTGCTCTTCTCACCCTGTGACAGCACACTCCTCCTTTTCTCTCTTCTAGTAGCCTCTTAATAATTATCTGGCCCCTTCTCTCCACCCTCTTCTCTCCCACCTACAAAGAAGCCAGTAGGATAGCCTCCTATAAGTGTATAAAACCATAAAGTACATACACCACATGCTCACACTGTGTCCCCAAGTCTAATCTATTCTTGTCTGAAGAGTGAACTTCAGTACTGTGAACTCATCTCATATTTTTTAAAATTTAATTGTATTGTAGGTGAATGTTTACAGCGTACATTAGTTTCTTATGCAAAAATCTATACACAAATTGTTTTGTAACATTGGTTGAAGTCTCCACAATGTAATACCAACATCCCCCTTCCCCTTTCCACCGCAGTTCTCCATGTCCATTTGTCCAGGTTTCCTGTCCTTTTCTGCCTTCTCATCTTTGTTTTTGAGAAGGTGTTGCCCGTTTGGTGTTGTGTGGTTCATTGAACTAAGAAGCATGTTCCTTGCATCTGTCATTTGTTTTATAGTTCTGTCTTATCTTTGGCCAAAACGTAGACTTCAAGAGTGGCTTCAGTTCAAAGTTTGCAGGGTAGCCAGGGGCTGTAGTCTCAGGGGTTCTTCCAGTATCTGTTACACCAGTAAGTCTAATCTTTTTGTGTGAATTTAAATTTTGTGCTACACTTTTTTCTGGTTCTGTGCACATCCCTCTATTGGGATCTCTGTTAGAGTGGTTGGTGTGTGTAGCTGGGCACCATCTAGTACTTCTGGACTCAGGCTAGCAGAGGCTGTGGTTCTTATGGTCCATTAGTTCTTTGGGCTAATATTTCCCTTGTGTCTTTGATTTTCTTCATTCTCTGCTGCAAATGTGTTGGGACCAATAGGTGTGTTTTTGATGTCTTTCTGCAAGCTTTTAAGACCCCAGATGCTGCTCAACAAAATCAGGGTAGAGAGCATTTTCTTTATGAACTGTGTTATGCTAGTTGACTTAGATGTCCCCTGAGGTCATGGTCCCCATCACTCAGCCTCAGTAATGCAGTTCCCTAAAAGTGTTTGGGTATATCTAGGAAGCTTCTATGACTGCCTTGGTCAAGTTGTACTGACTTCTATGTATTGTGTGTTGTCTTTTCTTTCACCAAAGTTAACACTTGTCTATTGTCTAATTAGTGATTTCTCCTTTCCCTTATCTAGTCCTCCCTCCCACTTAACCATCAAAGATTTCTTTTTTTCCCTGTATGTAAACCTTTTCATGGAAACCCTCGTAGCACAGTGGTTAAAAGCAGCATCTGCTAACCAAAAAGTCAGCAGTTCATATCTGCCAGGTACTCTTTGGAAACTCTATGAAGCAGTTCAACTCTCTCCTATAGGGCCACTATGAGTTGGAATCGACTCAACCGCAATGGGTTTTTTAAAACGTTTTCTTGTTTTTTTTGTAATAGTGGCTTCATACAGTATTTGTCCTTTTGTTATTGACGTATTTGACTTAGCATAATGCCCTCCAGATTCATCCACGTTGGGAAATGTTTCATGGATTCATCATTGTTCTTTATGGTTTTGTAGTATTCTGTTGTGCATATGTACAGTAATTTGTTTATTCATCTGTCAGTGAGTACTTAGATTGTTTCTGTCTTTTAGCTATTGTGAGTAATCCTACAATGAACATGGGTGGGTATCGTGAGTTGAATTATGTCCCCCCAAAAATATGTGTAGCCATTTCACTGGGCCGTGATTCCCAATATTTTGTGATTGTCCTCCATTTTGTGATTTTCCTGTGCTATATGTTAAAGGAATAAGGTGGGACTGTAAATCCTTTCATAGGATTACCTTCCTGCTCCTCTGTAAAGGGAGTTTCCCTGAAGTATGGCTTGCCCCACCCTTAATCGTTTCATCCTACAAGAGATAAAAGGAAAGAGAAGCAAGCGGAGAATTGGGAACCTCACACCATCAAGAAAGCAGCACCAGAAGAGCCCGTCCTTCAGACCTGAGGTTCCTGTGCCAAGGTGCTCCCTGGACAAAGACTGATAATACAGTACTGGACTTTTCTCCAGAGCCAACAAGGGGGAAAACCTTCCCCTGGAGTGGACATCCTGAATTTGGACTTGTAGCCTACCAGACTGTATAAGAATAAACCTTCCTTTGTTAAAGCCATCCACTCTGGGGTATTTCTGTTAGAGCAGCACTAGCTGACTAAAACAGTAGGCATATGTCTATTCATGTAACAGCTGTTAGTTCTCTGAGATATTCCTAGGAGTGGGATTGCTGAATTTTATGGTATTTCTATTTCTAGTTTTTAAAGGAGTTGCCATATTGTTATCTATAGTGGTTGAACCATTTTATATTCACACCAGCGTTGATGTGATCATGTAATTCCTATCTTTTGTTTTATTTGTGATAGATTGTATTGCTCGGTTTTTCTAGTGTTGAATTATCCTTGCATACATGATATGAATCTTATTTGGTTACAGTATATTATTATATTTTTTATGTATATGATACTATTCTATTAACTAGAATTTTGTTGAGAACTGTTTTATCTATAGTCTTGGGAGATGCTGATCTATAATTTTCTTTTGTTTTTTGTGGTGTCTTAAGCTGGCTTCATCAGAGTTATGCTAGCTTCACAAAATGAATTTAGGGATATTTCTTCCTTTTTGATGCTCTGAAATAATTTGAGTAGTAATCATGTCAAATTTTTTCCGTTTGTTTGGTAGAATTCTCCAGTGAAGCTGTCTAAATCAGAACTTTTTTTTTGGTGGTGGTGGTGGTAGGGGATTTATGACCTCTTCTATCTCTTCTCATTGTGGTTTTGGTCAGATTTTCTAGCCCAATTCATGTTAATTTAGGTAGGTAGTGTGTTTCTAGAAATTTGTTCATTTCCTCTGTTTTCAAATATGTTGGGGTACAAAATTTCTTAGTATCCTGTTATAATGCTTTTCATTTCAGTTTAGTCTGTTGTAATGTCCTCGTCTCACTTTCTTATGGGGTTATTTACTTCTTCTCCTGTTTTTATTTTGTCACTTTGACCAATGGTTTATTGACTTTGTTTATATTTTTAAAGAACCAACTTTTGATTTTGTTGCTTCTTTCTTTTGTTTTTCTGTTCTCTATTTCAGTTTTTTCTGCTCAAATCTTTATTATTTCCTTTCTTCTGATGCTTGTGGGCTGCTACTACTCTTCTCTTTTTATTTGTTCAAGTTGTGGAGCTAACATTTTAATTTTGGGTTTTTTTTTGGATATGTATGTTCATTGCTATAAATTGGTCTGTGAGCAATGCCTTTACTGTGTCTTAAAGGTTTTAGTATGATGCGTTTGCATTCTCTTTGGACTCTAGAAAGTTTATAACTGCCTCTCTGACTTCTTCCATTACCTAGTTGTTTTTAAGTGAGATTCTACTCAGTTTCCATATGTTTGATATTTTTCATTGTCTTCCTGTTACTGATTTTTACTTTTATGGTGTTTTGATTAGAGAAAATCCTTTGTATTATTTGATTCTTTAATTTTATGGAAGCTTGCGTTGTGTTCTAGAATGTAGTCTATTCTGGACAATGTTCTTGTGCACTAGAAAAGAATGTGTACTTTGCTGCTGTTGGGTACAGTGATCTATGTATGTCTGTGAGCTCAAGCTGGATGATTGGGGCCATTAGATCTTAAGTATCTTTGCTGAGTTTCTTTCTAGATGTTCTGTGTTTTACTGAGAGTAGTGTGTTCAACTCTTCTGCTATTATGGGAACTATTTCTGTTTTCACTGCTGCTGTGTGTTTTGGAACCCTGTCTTTGGGAGTGTAACTATTAAGTTTATGTCTTCTTGGTTGATTATTCTTTAATTATTATATAATGTCCTTTTTTGTCTTTTATTTTTCCAAAGTCTATTTTATCTGAGATTAGTATTGCCTCTCCTGCCCATTTTTGGTAATTGTTTGTTTGGTATTTTTTTTTTTCCATCCTTGATTTTTTAAAATATATTTGTGACTTTGTGTCCAGGTGTGTCTCTTGTAGACAATATATTGATGAGTTGTACATTTTTATCCATTCTGCCATGCTGAGTCTCTTTACAGGTGCATATATATATATACGCCATTTACTTTCAATGTGATTATCGATAGGTTTGAGTTTATTACTGTCATGTTGTGCTCTTTTGTGTGTGTGTGTGTGTGTGTGTGTGTGTGTGTGTGTGTGTGTGTGGTACTGACATTTTCTTTGTTCTTACATTCCTGTGCCTGATTTCTTTTGTCTCTGAGTTTTCTTTCATTATTATAAATTTTGTGTTTACTGAGACTTTATGTTTCTCTTCTGTTTATTCTGGTGAGTAAATTCATTAGCTATCTTTGTGGCTACCTTGAGATTTGCCCTCATTTTCGTATGTCTGAACCAGCCTTTTATTCCTTGATACCACCTTGACTTGCTATCTACTTGAAATTTCTATACCTACACCATTTATTTCCCCCTTTTATTGTTGAGATGTTGTCATTTACAGATTGATGTCTCTGTTTCCCTGTTTTAATCTTTATCTTTGTTTAGTTTTCTTCATTTTTCCTTGCTCCCAAAAGGGTAAGTCCAGTGGAGTATCCTAGATGGCTGTTCACAACTGCCTATGTTTTTAAATGGATATAAAATACTCCAAATTATGGAATATTTGTTTCTTGTAATTTGGTCTGTCACAGAGTTTCCTGAAGTAGAAAAGAGCCTTATTCTTGGCCTGCTCATATCCTGGAAATGACCATTGGTAGGGAATGAGACACATTTAGAACTAATAAAGCAGAGCATTAGGGGACATGTTTGTGAGGCCTAGAGTTCCCCGACAGAGACACAAAAGCTGAAGCCCAACCAGGGCCTCCTGAGGACCCTTCCTTGTCTGGCTCAATAGTTTTCTGGGTATTAAAGTTGGACCACCAGCCCTGCCCCAATGTGGTGACTGTCTTTGGAGTAAACTCAAGACACCTGAATGGATGATGATTTTGGCTTCTGATTAGGCCTGCTTTGAATATCTATGTGGAAGTAAATAGGTCATTTAATATTTTATGATGTATTTATAATATTTTTGCCTTCTTTCCTATCTCCAGGCTGCCAGTTAATTTTTATTTATAGCTGAGCTCTTGAAGGTGGCAACTCTTCTTTCTTTCATGAATATTTACAATTATATTTTGTTGTTAGTTTCTGATAAGTCCTTTTATCAAGTTAATATCTCTTGATGAATAACATTAAAAATAAGGAATGATGTAGAATTTTACTACTTGCATAAGGATAAGCATTACGATGGTTGTATGTGTGTTTATTTTTCTCCTTTAATTCATTCATGTGGTGGATTACATTAATACATTTTCTAATCTATTTTCAGTCATTCATTTCACGCATATTCTTTTAGTGCCTTCTACATGGCAGATGTTGTTCTGAGCACTGGAGATATATAGTAATAAGAAAAACAGACATTGTTTCTAAAAATACTACTAAATGCAAGCTGCTGACATTTAATGTTTTTTGTCTTTAGTTTTTTTAATCCATCATGAAATACTCAAACATCATTACAAAGATATAGGATAAAGACAATTACAGTATTATTGTAAACTTGTAACATGTTGATCCATAGGGAAAAGTTGAAATTTATTTTGGTCACTACACATTATGATGTAATATATAATAGTTTAAAAGAACCAAGAATATTGTCTCTGTACATATAATTATGGAACAATATGTAAAGACAGAAATTTGCAGGATTTATGTATGTGTACAAGTAGTCACTGACTTGCAATGGAGTTCATTCCCATAACTCCACTGTAAACTGGTGTATCTCTCAGTGTTTTTTTAAGTTTTTATAGCTTGCTATATGGCAGCATTTTGAATGTTAAATCATAACACTGAACATAAGCAGGTAAACGTCTGAGAATGATAACATCAGCAAATTACATACTGCAACATTTTATGTAGTACATGTTACTAATGATAAGATGTACCAAAAAAGACAGTCCTAAGTGCAGATCTTGGTGACTCACACATATTCTAAGTCATGGAGTACGTATAGGGTACATCTTTCTTGACTGGTGTTTTTTTCTTCAAAAGTGTTATGTATATCTTCCCATTACCTTTTCTGTATAATTTCTGATGAGGTATCAAAATTTAGTCTTCTGTTTCCTTTTTGTAAATGACTTTTTTTTTTGTTTTTCTTCAGCTGCTCTTAGGATTCTTTGTTTCAGGAAGGACAAGGTGACTTTCTTTTGGGGTCTATTCTGTGTTGGGTTTGTTCAGTTTCTTGGCTGGTCAGTTTTTCAGTGTCATGATGTTTGTCAAGTTTTCTGTCAACAAATGTTCAACAATCTTCTCATTTATTTTTCCATTTTCTCCCTCTGTTGTGGAACTTGGATCACACATCAATTTGTGTTCTTGCTTGTATCCCATGTAATTCCTAGATTTTGTTCATTATTGTCTCTGTTTTTTCCTCAATGTGGTGTCAACAGTTTTGTCTTCAATCTTACTGATTCTGTCTGCCATTTTTTCAAACTTAGTCCTAAAACCTTCTGTTGAATTCTCCACTTCTGAAATTTTGTTGTCTTTTAAATTTCTAATTGCTGTTTTGTATCATTTCTAGTTCTTTATTTATTTTGCCATTTTGTTCTTGTACTGTTTTCCTGAATTTCTCCATTCTTTTGTGTCTGTTTTCCTTGATTTTGGCTATTTTTTTCATTGGCTTTGTCATGTTATCCATAATTTTGTGTATTTTTTCCTTTGGTTTTTCTGTGTTTTCCTCAGTCTCTTTCCTAATGTCTTAGAGAACCCTACATGTAGTCTTTTGAATTCCGTACCAAGTAGTTCCACTCCTTTTCTTTACCTGGAAGACCATCTGATTTTTTATTTGGGGCATTTGCTGGAGCCCTCTTGTCCTGCTTTTTAATATGTTTTGGTATTATCTGCTGTCTCTGAGACATTAAGAGATTATTTTGTTTATTGATCATGTATTGATTTGTTTCATCCTGCTTCTTTGTTCTGTTTTGGTATGTCAGACTGGGGGTGCCTGGGATACTTTACTTCTTGCCATCCCTAGGCACTGTGGCTCCCATCACCTTGTCTGAGTGGATAGATCAGCAACAGTCAGGGTGAGCCTGCCTGACTGTGCACTGGTTTGGCAAGGTGGCTGAGGGTAAACTGCCTTCTGATGTTGGTCCAGTGGTGTAGAAATTTTCACAACTCCTTGCTAGGTAGGGGCAGGGATGTCAGACAGAAAGTATTCTAGGCTCACTTTCACCGTTCAGCAGGGGGTTGAGTGGTGGGAGGGGAGGGACCGTGCAGGTCTGCTGTGGTGGTGGGCCTGAGCTAAGCTGCAGTAGCACAGCAAAGGCTGGTAGGGAGAGGAGGTAGGTACAGGGTAGGTATTCTGTCTCCTGTTGGGAGCTCTGTGAAGTTGCCTTCCCATATTCCCTGTCACTGACACTATGTCATTGTTATGGATTGAATTTGGACCCCCTAAAATGTGTATCAGTTTGGCTAGGCCTTGATTCCTAGTACTGTGTGACTGCCCATCATTTTGTCACCTGATATGATTTTCCTGTGTGCTGTAAATCCTACCTCTGCACTGTTAATGTGACAGGATTAGAGGCAGTTATGTTAATGAGTCAGGGCAGTCTACAAGATTAGGTTATATCTGAAGCAACCTCTTGAGATACAAAAAATAGAGAAGCAAACGGAAGCAGGAAATCTCTTACCACCAAGAAAAGAGAACCAGCAGCAGAGTGTGTTCATAGGCATGATAGCTCTCACCACCTTGTCCAAATATTAGGTAGGACAACAGCAGACAAGCCAACCTGTAAACTAGTTTGGCAAAGTGGCTGAGGGGATCCTTGTGCTCCTAGACAAGAGGAAGATTGATGACAAGGACCTTCCCCAGAGCTGACAAGAAAAAGAAGCCTTCTGACATAGAGACAAAGCCTTTACCTGGAGCTGGCACCCTGAATTCAAACTTCTAGGTTCCTAAACTCTGAGAGAATAAATGTGTCTTTGTTAAGCTGTCAATTTGTGGTATTTCTGTTAGAGTAGCTCTAAATAATTAAGACAGTCATGTTAATTAGCAGGAGACTTCCACTCTGTTTTGCTCCTGATTCTCTGTTTTCCTTCAGTTTCTTCTCCCGTTTGGTGTGTTATCTAGTTCTTCATCCTTTTATTGGAATCTTATGGTTCCAGGGTTGACATGATGACGTCACATGTGATGCATCTGTCTAGGGTACTATGTTGGCTCTACCTCCTTATCTTTCTTGTCTTTGGTTTCTAGTTTGATTTTATGGACCCGAGTCTCCTTATGAGGAGTCCTCTATTTCTTCATGGAAAATTTGTCACTTGACTTACTATTTCATGTTGTTGTTAGGTGTCACTGAGTGGATTCTGATTCATAGCAACCCTGTGTATAACAAAACGAAATAGTGCCCTGTCCCACAGCATGCCCACAGTCACTGGTATACTTAAGCTCGTTGTTGCAGCCTCACTGTGTCATTCCTTCTTGTTGAGCGTCTTTCTCTTTTTCACTGACCCTTTGCTTTACCAAGCATGCTGTCTTTCTCCAGGCCTAGTGATGAGGAAATTTCTGAAAACTGGGGTCATAGATATGATTACAGAGACTGGAAACACAACAGAGCACAGTAGCTGAAATTCTAAAATCTCATCTTTTTCTTTCATGACTTTGTCAAGTGAAAGTAGGACCAACCAACCAAATTTCTTATAATTCTCATTCTGACAAAACTGCAGAAAAGTATGAAATACGCAGTCACCCACAGCCTTGTTTCTCTATTTGATCTGTTGGTGGTAATATTTTACATACTTCTAGTGCCACCCCATGCCATGAATCAGCAATACAAGTCAGAGTCATCAATGCCTTTAAGACTAATGGGATTTGAGAACCAATTCAGAGAATTCACAGTTTTGTTCCTCTAGAACCACTTTTTGTACCAAATGTCTTATGCTGAGTTCTGTAGAGGAGAAAAAAACCAGTGAAGTGTCTATACACAAATATATAGAGATTAATTTCAAGGAAATGGCTTATGCAGTTGTGGAGACTAGCAAATCCCAAATCCATAGGTGATGCATCAGATTGGAGGCTTCTCGTGACACGTGTGGTTGCCAGCATTGGTAAATGCAAGATCACCAAGTTAGGTGGCTTATGCTGGCTCCTGTTCCCTGATCTGGAGGTCAGATGAAGATGATTCCAGGATCCAGAGAGAGAGTCTTGCTGGAACATCCATTTATATACTGGAGGCAGGGGCCATATCCCTAAGGAAACTGCGCTTTCAACTGATTGGCTGCTGGTGTCAGATAGCATTAGGGAAGTGATTATGTTATATTACGTTATGGAAGGGCTATCAGTCTGGTATCTGCCAAATCACTGAGAATCATGGCCTAGCCAGGTTGATAAATAGCATTAATCACCCTACCTCTGAATGCGTTCCCTGGAATTTTTAGAAGGTATGTATGGGAAGGAAAATAATGAAGGAATTGGCCCTTTGAGTTTTTATGCCCTCAGGGCTGTAGTAAAGGTGATTCTAGATGGATGCCATAGTAAGAGGATTTCTAAGATGTTCAGAGTTCCTAGAAGGCCAGGCTAGTGAAGTGTTTTCCCCTGACAATAAGGGTTTGGAGTTTGGACTTTGCAATCCACTTCTTCTAAACCCTGGGCCTTTTCTGACTAGGTGAAGCCACATCTACATTTGTTTAAATGGTTCATATTTTTTCAATTTTCCCCTTTTTGTTAGTCAGTTATGTATAGACACATAGGAGCAACAAAACCAGAACCTGTCCAATCTGTAGGTAGAATATAAACTTTTAGTGAGGTAGTATAGGAGAAAGGAAAAAAATATTTCCTATATCCAGAAATTAGAATATTAAACCATGAGTAATATCCTACCCCCAATAAAATCCATAATAATCTTTTAGTCCACTCAGTCCTATATAATTAATTTTTGTTTCGCTTGATCTTGGATCAACAGTCTTAACATTTTAAAACCTTCCGCCCTCTCTATCTGCTGGCTTGTTTCCTGTGCTAAGAAAACCTGTTCTCTTCCTTTTAGGAAATAATGCGTGTATGGTAGGGAGGTAAATAAAGAAAAACTGGGAACGAATGTGGGAGAGATGGGCCTACATTTGAAAGGGGGCCTTCAGTCTTCCCACTTGACTGTGCCTCCTCCTGAGCCTGAATTCTGGGACTTTGAGATCCTTATACTCACCCCCCCACCCGAGACCAAGAACCTAAGCTTTGAGAGCTGATCTGGCTTACCAAAGGCTGTTTGGAGAGTTAGTGAGGAACAGGATCTGAAAATCAAGCTCTTGACAGGATGCAGCCCCCTGGTCTGAAACCAACAAGTGGTCTTGGAAGAATAGGGACTTGTCTCTGTTAACCCCATGCCCCTGCCTCCAGCTCTGTACCTGGGCTTCTTAGCACTGTGGCTGAAAGCAGCCAAGCTTCTGTGAGCTGAATTCTTGAGATGAGATCTAAAGTGTTGATGTAGCCCATTGGTGGTTGAACTGATCTTCTGAAGGGAGGTGTAATGACCGTACCTTTCTGATAGACGTTACTGTGAAGGCTCCATGCCTTAGACCCCTGTACTTCCCTTCAGCTGTGTGATAGGGAAGGGAGACAGGGCTCGAGGAGCCCTCCTGTGTGCCTCCAACTATGCAGGTGGTAATTTAGCTTCTCAATATATTTTCTTTTGGCCTTTACCCCAAAGGGACCATATTATATCATACAATTCTGTCCTTAGCTTCTTTATTTAATATATATTTTGTTATTGATGCCCTCTAGTCACACCCTGACTCATACACAATGGGATTGGACCATTGTGATCTATAGTGTTTCCGTGGGCTTATTTTCAGAAGTAGATCACCAGGCCTTTCTTCCTAGTCTGAAAGTACTACTGAAACCTGGTCAGCAGCATAGTAATTCACAAACCTCCGCTGGCAGATGGGTGGTAGCCACACATGAGGTGTACTGGCTGGAAATCAAACCCAGATCTCCCACACAGAGGGCAAGAATCCTACTACTAGATTATTACTGCCCTGTAGTGTATCTTAGAACTTTTTCCAACCAATACATGGAGATTTATATGCAAGGTGCTTTATATACATTATTCAGCTTAATCCTCCCTACAGCATTATAAAGTTATCTCTGTGTCATCCATTTTAGAAAGAAGAGAAAAACAAGATCTTTCTAAAGGTCAAGAACCCATCTGTTCTGTGCCATAAGGTTACAGAAGAACATGTCTTAAACTATGAGGCATTAAAAGTGAGGTCTGATTTTAGTGCAGTCAACTATATCATCTAGATCCTGCTTATGTCTTGCAGGATGTTGGTTCCCTTGAAGAAATTATCCTGTAGCTCCATCTGTGAATCATCCCAGATTTGGGGGAAAAGTACCTGTCTTTGGAAACCCTGGTGGCAGAGTGGTCAAGAGCTACATCTGCTAACCAAAGGGTCAGCAATTCAAATTCACCAGGTGCTCCTTGGAAGCTCTCTGCAGGGCAGTTCTACTCTGTCCTGTAGGGTTGCTATGAGTTGGAATCAACAGCAATGGGAAGGGGCCCTGCCTCTGCCCTTAGTGGAGCCCCTGGGTGACGCATGTGGTTCACACGCCTGGCTGCTGGCCGAAACGTTGGTAGTTCGAGCCCACCTAAAAGTACCTCAGAAGAAAGGCCTAGTGATCTACTTCCAAAACATCAGCCACTGAAAACTCTGTGGTGTGTAGTTCTTCTGTGGGTCACGTGGAGTGACCCTGAGTTGGAGCCAACTCCACAGTGACTGGTTTACTGGTTTTTGTCCTCTGAGGGTCTGAGGAAAAGCCGCAGCAGGCCCATCAGCACAAGGAAACCAGCGGAAGGCCAGGGCTGCTGTCAGAAACCTGCCCATTTATTAACCATGGTCTTCCCTCAAACTCATGTAGGATCAGTGAGGTAGACAGGAAGGGGCTTCTGGAAATGCTGTCCACATTTGGGCTGAACTCACGGCCCTGCTGTCGCCGTGGGGCTCTTCTGGAGCTGGCCCTTCTCTCCATACCCACACTAGCTGGTAGACTTATGTGAGGCCACCAGTCACTGCGACACCATGAGTACTGAGGAACGTCTTTAGCACTGGCTCAACAGAACAAGGCAAACCACTGATTGATTTCCTGTCATCTTTGTTTACTGTAGTTCCCAAGGCTGTTGCAGCTCCCAAACAAGTCCTGGGCCAGTTCCCAGAGAGCCTCGGATCTGGTGGGATTTTCCTGGGGGGCTAGCCACAAGCCTGCTTCACCTCAACAACTCAGATGCTGCCCAGAACTGTGCTATTTTTCTTTGTCAATTCTGCACTGATGGCATTGTCATGTTTTCTTTTAAAAATTGTTCTACTTTTAAAAGCGGTTTGTTCCTAGAGATTTCTATGTGGCTCAAAAATAACCATTTAGATGGAAAGTTTATTGTCCTAAGGCATAGAGGGGCAGTCCCAGACACAAAACAAACCTTCGGCTGAGAATGATAAAATCTCAGGGCTGGCTTGCAATAGTAACAAGGGTCAGGATGGTTTGTTTCCTAAGATTACTTATCTTTGCTTGAGCAATGTTTTTAAAACCAGGTAAAAGTATGCATGTCATAAAAATTGGGCTCCAGTCAGGTTTTTTCTTTCAAAGGGAGAGTAGTATTGCATAAAGCTTACTAAAGAGAAAGCTGTGTTTTGTTTTGTAAACCCAGATGGAATGTGGTCGGTTCCAGTTCTGTCTTCACGGAGTCCTTAGGGGTTTTGCACTTCCAGTAGGCTCAGCTCTCCTGGCGTGTTGACGAAATGTAGAGTTCTGCCCGTTGACATTGCTGAATGACTTCTGGTTGCTATTAATTGTGGTCAGGATGATTGTGACTTGTGCAGAGTAGAGCTGCTCCTCCATAGAGTTTTCGGGGATGTGTCCTGGCAAAAGCAGATCTTCAGGCCTGTCTTCCAAGGCACCTCTGGATAGGTTTGACCTCATATCCTTCTGTCTAGGAGATAAGTTTTTAACTGTTTGCACCACCCAGAAACAATGAGTAGCTGCGTGGATGTATGATGCCAATGAGGAGACCTTCTTATGTGAAACAAACCAGAGGCTGAAAAGGCCTCCACATGAGGGGTGCTCACAACGAAGAGGACCTGAGAGACTCTGTTTCAGATCACCTCTAACATACAGGGAAAGACATGAACCCCACCTTCCACAACCCCAGGTGGTGATGCCACGGTGGGGCCCTTGTTGGGGTGGGCCCTCATAGACTCCACGGTAGATCCAGTGAACTATAGGGAGTGAATGACTCCTTTTGTGCTGATAAAGCCAGTGATAAAAGAATCAAGCAGGGGGCCTGGGAGGATGAAGAAGTATCTTGTGGTTGTGAACATTATTCTTCTAGGTTACTGGCCAGATGACATCTAGCACCACTTTGTTTTCCTTGGTGGCCGGTAATGGCCTGAGAGATTGTGAAGCAGACTGCCACCCAGTCGACCTTGTCCACCCAGTTGACCCCCTCCACCCAGTCGATCCCCACATGCCCCCAACTGCCCACATGGTTCCCTGCATCTGTGTGTGGCCTTTCCCTTTAGATATTCAGCCTTTCCCTGACCAATTTGGACAGGCTTTTGAGGATGAGAATACCTTCCTGTCCCTATGCAGTGCCAGCTTGCAAATAAAACTTTGCTCTCGTTCCAAAATCTCCTGTCTCAGTGAATTGGCTTTTTGCAGCAGGTAGCCGAGCTCCCGGGCTTTTCCAGTAACGAAACTTGCCACTGTGAATGGCAGGTAAAAGGCTGGTGGTAAATAGGCCTTGAAGTAGTTTGTCGTGCTTTCTGTGGTCCTCTTGAGCTCAGCCTGCAACGGTAAGAACATACAAGAGTAACAACCAGTAAACCAGTGGCCTTTGAGTTGACTTCGGCTCAGGCTGACTGTCATGGATTCAACTGCGTCCCCCCTAAAATGTATGTCAACTTGGCTAGGCCATAATTCCCAACACTGTGTGGTTGTCTGCCATTTTGTGATTTGATGTGCTTATCCTTTGTGTTTGTGTTGTAAATCCTGATGCTATGTTAACGAGGCAAGAGGAGAAACAGTGAGGCAGGAAGCAATCTACAGACGGAAAAGAGAGGAGTGAGTGCAGAGGACAGGGACCTCCTGCCACCAAGAATGGAGAACCAGTGGGGGAGCATGTCCCTTGGGCCCAGGGTCCCTGCTATGAGATGTTCTTACACCAGGGGAAGTTTGATGAGTGAGACCTTCCCCCAAAGCTGGCAGAGAGAGAAAGCCTTCCCTGGGAACTGGCCCCCTGAGTTTGGACTTCCAGCCTCCTAGACTGCGAGAAAATAAATTTTTCTTTGTTAAAGCCATCCGCTTGTGATAGCTTTACTATGGCAGCTCTAGATAACTAGGACAGAGATCTGTGTGTTTTAAAGCAGAGCTGCTCTATAGGTTTTTGAGGCTGTGACATTTTGGAAGCAGATCACCAGGGCTCTCTTGTGAAGTGCCTCTGGGTGAGTTTGAACTGCCAGCAGTGTAGAACCCTTTGTGCTACTCAGGGACTCTTAATGCAGGAATCAAATGTACAGAGTTCATAGGCAAGAATGCAGTTGCCTCATTTCTAATACTTGTTAAAGTCACTACATCCCTTATCCAAGAATGACACCCCCTCAGTGCACATAGTACAGTATTTCTGGATTATGGATAATTCGATGTCATCAGGCCATGAGACATCCAGCACAGTGTCACATGGGTCTTAAAGAATTAAATAAAAAATTGATTGTACAGTTAGTACTCAGTACCTGCTCCTTTATCTATTTATTTATTTGAAAATAATTAATACATATGTGTATATTATGTCACACATGACTATGAAAGACTCAAATCATACACGAATACATAAAGTAAGACTTGAAAGTTTTCTTTCATGCCCTCTCCTCTGTCCTATGTTCCTTCCCCAAAGCCCCACTTTAGGATTTCTTTTCTAGTCTCTGAGCTTACATAGGTGTAGCCATACACATCCCTCCCCACACACTATATATATATATTAATGTAACCAGTTGTTTTCAAGTCAGTGCTGACTAATGATTACCCCATGTGTCTTAGAACTGTGCAGCATAGGGCTTTCAGGGGCTGAATTTTCAGAAGTAGATCACCAGCCCTTTCTTGGTGGACTTGAACCTCCAGCCCTTCACATAGCAGCCATGCTCTTAACCCTTGTATCACAGGGGCACATTCTCTCTATGTGTGTGTATGTGATATAATGTGTATATGTTAATTATTTTTTATTGATGAATAAATTAAGAAGTAGATAAATCCTATTGTGGTATAGTGGTTAAGTACTATGTCTGCTGACCAAAATGTTGGCCGTTCGAATCCTCCAGGTGCTCCTTGGAAACTCTATGGAGCAGTTCTTCTCTGCTCTTGTTCTATAGGGTTACTGTGAGTCCGAATTGACTTAACAGCAGTGGGTTTGGTTTTTATTGTGTGTGTTATTTTGCAAGTTGAATTTCTTAAACTTTATATCTTAGAGACATGTTTGTCGACCTCATTTATCTAACAGTTAAACAGTATTCTATAGTACAGCTGTATGGCAACTTATTTAAATATTCCTCTATTAATGGATTTTTAGTTGTTTTATTTTACAGTAGTATGTTTTTTTATCAGACTGTATTTTTTTAAAGAATAATTTTAGGTTTATAGAAAACTTGTGCAGAAAGTACAGAGTTCCCATATGCACACTGCTTCTGCTATTATCTTGTATTCCTGTGGTTCATTTTTCACAATCAATGAACCAATATTGATATATTAATTAAAGTCCAAAGTTTATGCTATGGTCCACTCTTTGTCTTATACAGTCCTATAAAACCCAAACCAAACCCACTGCCATTGAGTTGGGTCCGACTCACAGTGACCCTAGAGGTCAGAGTAGAACTGCCCCATAGAGTTTCCAAGGAGCGTCTGGTGGATTTGAACTGCCGACCTTTTGGTTAGCAGACGTAGCACTTAATCCACTACGCCACCAGGGTTTCCAGGTAGTCCTATAAATTTTGACAAATTTGTAATGTCGTGTACTCACCATTATTGTAACATAGAATAGTTCCACTGGTTTAAAAATACCTGTGCTCCACCGACAAAACCCTGGTGGTGTAGTGGTTAAAGTGGTATATCTGCTAACCACTCTACGTGAGAGGGCAGCTCTTCCCCAGTTTGAATCTGCCACATGCTTCTTGGAAACTCTGTGGAGTGGTTCTACTCTATCCTATAGGGTTGTTATGGTTGAAACTGACTCTACAGCACTAGATTTTTTGGTTAGTTTGGTGCTCCACATGTTCATCCTTCCCACTGCCCCGCACCAAGACCCTGATCTTTTCATGTCTCTATAGTTTTGCCTTTTCTAGAATGTTATATAGTAAGAATGTTGCTGTTGTTGCTGCGTACCATCAAGTTGGCTGTGACTCATAGCAACCCCACCTAGAACAGAACAAGATGCTGGCCGTTAGTAGATCTGTTTGCTTGAGCCCATTGTTGCAGCCACTGTGTCAGTCTGCCTCACTGAGGGTCTCTCCTCTTCTTCAATGACCGGTTTTACCAAGCATGATGTCCTTCTCCAGGGATAGGTCCTTCTTGTTGATATGTTCAAAATAAGCAAGACAAAATCTTGCCATCTTTGCTTCTAAGGAACAAATTCTCTTGTACTTCCTCCAAGACAGATTTGTTTTTTGTTCTTTCAGTCCACAGTACATCCCATATTTTTCACCAACATCAAAATTCAAATGCATCAGTTCTTCTTTGGTCTTCCTTTTGCATTTGAAACAGGCAGAGTAAAATAAATAACCGCATCCTAAACATCCTAAACCTACACCACTTTGTTTCCCGATTCTGTATTTAAACATGAGTCCCTTATTTGCCTTAGTTTTTCTCAAGATTGAAGATTAATTTATGCTCTCCTTAGGACTGTGGAAATGATAATAATAATCTAAAGGCCATAACAGAAAAACAAAAGAATCTGATGGGAGATTACATGATGGCCAGATCATCCCCAGGCCCCAAACACCAGTTAAAATGTTAACTCATCTAAGATTCGACCACTGGGGTGACCTAAAGAAGATTACAAATTCCTAAGACTCATAAATCCTTATCTACTGCTCCTTAAAACCTCCAGCTAGTCTCCATTTCAGGGAGGCAGATTTTGGAGGAATGATTCCCTCTGTTCTCTTGCCTACTGGTATGCAATAAACATCTTTGCTTCATCATCAAAGTGACATCATTTTGACAGGTAATGGACAAATTGTCCTCTGGTTTTCCTTCAGCCTTACTGATCATTACCAATCCTTTTTATTTAAAAATATTTATTGTGAAATAAAAAAATAAAAAGAGGAAAGACCCTCAATGAAGGGGATCGAGACGGTGGCTGCAACAATGGGTTCAAGTATAACAATGATTGTGAAGACGGCACACAGTCGGGCAGTGTTGTGCTGCACATAGCAGCACTATTGGTTGGAATCTCCTCGGTGGCAATTAACAACATTGTGAAATAGCTTACATATAAAGATAGTATGAAAACAAAGATGTACATTTTAAAGAAAAATAATACAATGAGCACTTATTTATCCAACACCCAAATTAAGAGAAGGAGCTTTATCAGCTAAGTATCAGACAGCTCGTCTCAATCATAAATCCCACCCAGAACTCAAAGGTAACCACTGCATGAGTGTTGTATTAATCATTCTTTTATGATTCTATCAATAAGTTGTTTCTTTTTGCTGATGTGAGCTTTACATAAAAATCTTGAGTTTTTTCATCTATGGCCTTAGTGGTTGGTGTGTAAATTTGAATAATAGTTGTATTAACTGGCCTTCCTTGTAGGCACATGGGTATTATCACTGACAGCATTGTACTTCAGGACAGATCTTGAAATGTTCTTTTTGATGATAAACACAACACTGTTTCTCTTCAAGTTTTTGTTCCTAACGTAGTAGACCATGTGATTTTTGGATTCAAAATGGCCCAAACCGGTCCATTTCAGCTCACTAATGCCCAGGATACCAATGTTTATGTGTTACATTTCACTTTTGACGATTTCCAATCTTCCTGGATTCATACATCTTACATTCCATGTTCTAGTCACTAATGGATGTTTGCAGCTGTTTCTTCTCATTTTAAATTGTGCCACATCAGCAAATGAAGATCCCAAAGGCTTTATGCCATCCATATCATTAAGGTTGACTCCACTTTGAGGAGGCAGCTCTTCCCTAGTTTTCTTCTGGATGCCTTCCAACCTGGGCAGCTCACTTTCTGACACTATATCTGACAATGTTTGGCTGTTATTCATAACGTTTTCCCTGGCTAATTCTTTTCAGAAGTAGACTGCCAGGTCCTTCTTCATAGTCTTAGACTAGAAGTTCAGCTGAAACCTGTCTACCGTGGGTAACCCTGCTGGTACCTAAATACCAGTGGCATAGCTTCCAGCATCATAGCAACAAACTAGTCTCCCTGAGAGACAAGTGGGAGCTAATCACTTTAGGTTTACTTGGAGAAGGCAGGAAGGGGCAGGAAAAACTGATGGATGGAAATGGGAAAGTGGGATGTGGAAGGGGAGAACAGTGACACATCATGGGAATTACAACCAATGTCACAAGACAGTTTCTGTATAAATTGCTGGATGAGAAACTGGTTTTCTCTGTAAAGTCTCACCTAAAGCACAATTTAAAAAACAGAAGAGTTTTGTGGAAAGCAACACAGTTGTACTTACATGAACAAAACTGGGAAAACTAATAACTAGGGATTTCCTAAGTATTTAAAACAGAGCACTTACTCTGTGGGAGACACAGTCTGAAGGGCTCTACATGTATCACATAACAGCATCAGGTAAGGATGTATCCTCGTGAGCCAGCCCACTGCAGTAGAAGTAGGGGGTTCCTGGTGCTATACCTTCCTGCCTTTGAACCCCGTTACTGCTGTTTATTACTTGCAGAACTTTGGGTAAATTGCTTTTACTTTTTATGCCTCATTTATAAAATAGGGAGTAAAATTAGTGTCTATTATTAGTTACTGTTGTTACAATAAACAGGTTACATCAATGGTGCATCTATGAAACAACGTGAAGTGACTTCAACATTGACACCAGATCTGTTTAAGTTCAATATGACTTATGTAGATATTACTTTTAAAGCTGTGTTGTTGAAAAGGTTAATGTAATTAAAATTTTCTAATGTACATGAAGGCTTTTATTTCTTAAATGTAACATCAGAATGAAGCAAAGTGTCTTGTGTCATTTTTCTTACGTGTTGTAAATTCTATCACTATGATTGAATAAGATATATTAGGGGCAGTTATGTTAATGAGGTTTGTGATGGTTAAAGTTGTGTGCCACTTTGGCTGGGCCATGATTCTCAGTGTTTTGGTAGATGTATAATGTTGTGGTCACCCCCATAATGGAATGTGCTTAGTGGTACTGGTACGGGTGGGGCCTGTGGTGTCTTACTGCCCCCTCAGTTATCATCTCTCTACCTTCTGCCACCTGCTTCCTCCCCGCTCCATTTGGCAAGGTTTCTGGCTTATTGTGGATCCAGCATTGCTTCTGTCTTGTCTTCTGATGTCTGGTTCTTGGGAACTGCAAACGCTGGGTTTACCAGCTTGCACAGCTGCATAAGGCTTATATCCCAATCCAGACTTTGTATGGTTCAGCCTCTACAGCTGTGTGAGCTGTTTCCTTGATATAAATCTCTCTCTGTTTATATTTATACACTTGACTAGTTTTTCTTCTCTAGAGAACCCAGTCTAAGACATTTGGTGCCATGAGTGGTTCTAGAGAAACAAAATTGTAAGGATGAATTTTCTAAATTGGTTCTCAAGTCTGCTGGTCTTAAAGAAACGGATAACTCTGCTTCTAGCTGTGAAAAGTGCATTGTTAATCCATTGCATGAAGTGGCAGATATGCAAAATATCCCCACAACAGGTTAGGTATTGGTGAAAGGCAAGGCTAGAAGTGAACATGTGTGATGATCTGCCTATAGTTTTGTCACCATGAGAAGTATAAGAAAGCTGGTTGGTTGGTTGGTCCTACTTTGACTAGACAAACCAGTGGAAGAAATTGATGAGCTCAGGACTTCAGTGTCAAATCTCAAGTGTTGGGCGTGTGATGTCAAAGCTTCCACTTGCACTTTGAAAGAAAGCCTTATATTTTGTCACAGAGCTAATATTGCTGAAAGCCAAAGCTGGATGCTTATTGTAAGAGTGGCTGAATTAGAATGCCAGCTCAACTGCCAGCCTGGAGAGGTGTTAGAAGTTAAAGTAAGGGCATTGATTGGGAAGAAACGAGAGTGTGAAACTCCTGCCAGCAGAACCCTCTAAAGAAATTGCTTCACGTTAGTCTGCTACAGCACCCTGCCCAGAAGAGCCATTAGCCCCACCACTCCCATCTAACGAGATTTGCACTAGCCGGGCTGCCTCTAAAGAGCCCCTGCCTGAGTCGCTGCCTGCGGGATTGCCTGAGGCATGTGCTTCACGGGACCGTGCTGCGCGTTCTCAAAACAGCTCTACTGATCTTAAAGAAATGGATAACTGTACCAATTCTAGCTTCCAGTCCTATGCTAGATTTAAGTCTTGGAGACCCAAAAAGCGAAGTACAAAGTGTGACCCAGGAGGAGTTTACCTTATACTCAAAAAGGACTACTTGACTTCTCTAACATGTACAAACAAAAACCTGGGGAGTATATGTGGGAACGGCTATTAAGGGCGTGGGATAATGGTGCAAGGAACATAAAGGTGGATCAGTGTGGATTTATTGTTGTGGGTCCACTAAGCACAGATTCTTCATTCAGCATTTCAGCTTGAGAAGTTAGGGAAGGATCCAGTTGTTTGACTGGGTTGCTGAAGCACGGATTACAAGGTGTCTTCATTAAATCAAGCTGATGTACCACACTTGACTTGGTAGAGTGTAGAAGGTATCCAAAGGCTTAGGGAAATTGGCATGCTAGAGTGAATTTATCAGGTTAGACCCACAGAGCCACACATAAAGTGCCCAGAGGACACACTTTTTATCACAACTTTAAGGAACAAACTTCTGAAGGAAGCTCCAGCATCCTTAAAGATTGCTGTGATTGCTATTTTACGTAAATCAGATTTTACAGTGGGAACTGCCCTTACTGAGTTAAGACACCTAACTATGATGGGACAGATTGGACCTCATATTGGTAAGGGCCAAGTGGTTGCACTCAGTTGACATAGACAAGGTGGGCATGGTTATATAGTAATGGACAGCTGACTCAAAGTAATCAGAATAGTCTGACTCATATGGACTTACAGAGTTGGCTACATAGTCATGGTGTCCCTAGGAGTGGAAATAGACAGGAAACTACTAAATACTTACCTGATTGGTATGAACAGATGAATTCTACGTCAGGTGAACAGCAGTCTAACTTGGAATCATCAGACTAGAGGGACACAGTCTCTTTATCAGTTCCCAGACATGAGCGAGTTTGGAGACCCATGATCCCACAAATGAAAGGGAGGCTAGGCTCTGTTGAGGAAGGACTCCAATACCTTGCCAAAATTTATATTTTTAATTTTCTCTGAGCCTTCCCCAAAGGGATCTATGGCCTTTTACAACTGTTCGTTGGGGAAAAGGAAATAATTAGACTCCTGGGGATTGCTGGACACTGGCTCTGAGCTGACAGTAATCCCAGGACACTCAAAATGTCATTGTGCTCCATCAGTGGGAGTAGGGGCATATTGTTTTTGTTAGGTGTTGCTGAGTCAGTTCTCACTCATAGTGACCCTATGTACAACAGAACAAAACACTGCCCAGTCCTGCACCATGCCCACAGTCACTTTTGTGCTTATGCCCATTGTTGTAACCACAGTGTCAATCTGTCTCCTTGAGATCTTCCTCTGTTTTGCTAACCTCTACCTAGCATGATGTCCTTATCCAGGGGTTGATCCTTCCTGACAACATGTCCAAAGTACCTGAGATGCAGTCTCACCACCTTTGCTTACAAGGATCACTCTGGTTGTACCTCTTCCAGAACAGATCTGTTTGTTCTTTTGGTGGTCCCTGGTGCATTCAGTATCCTTCTTCAACACTGTATTTCAAAGGCATCAGTTCTTCCTGTCTTCCTTATTCATTGTCCAGTTTTTGCGTGCATATGATGCAATTGAAAATACAAAGGCTTGGGGTCAGGTGTACCTTAGTCTTCAAGGTGACATCTTCACTTTTCAACACATTAAGGTGATTCTTAGCAGATTTTCCAATACAATGAGTCTTTTGGTTTCTTTACTACTTCCATGAGCACTGATTGCGGAACCAAGTGAAATAAAATCCTTGACAGCCTCAGTCCTTTCTCCATTTATTATGTTGTTGCTTACTGGTCCAGCTGTGAGGATTTTTTGTTTCCTTGATGTTGGGGCACAATCCATACCGACAGCTGTGGTTTTTGATCTTCATCAGTGTTTCACATCCAGTTTGCTTCCAGCAAGCAAGATTGTGTCGCCTACATAACACAGGTTGTTAAGGAGTCTTCCTCCAATCTTGATGACCCTATTCTTTTTCATATACTCCAACTTCTTGGATTATTTGCTCGGCATACAGATTGAAAAGCTATGATGAAAGCATACAACCTGGATACCCACCTTTCCTGACTTTAAGCAGTGCAGTATCCATATACAGATTCCTCATGAGCACAATTGAGTGTTCTGGAATTCCCATTCTCCTCAATGTTATCCATAATTTATTATGATCTACACTGTCAAATGCCTTTGCATAGTCAATGAAACACAGGAAAACATCTTTCTGATACTCTCTGCTTTCAGCCAAGAACCATCTGACATCAGCAATGATATCCTTGGGTCTGCATCCTCTTCTGAATCCAGCTTGAATTTCTGGCAATTCCCTGTCAGTATACTACTGCAATCACCTTTGAATGATCTTGAGCAAAATTTTACTTGCATATTTAATAATATTATTCGATAATTTCTGCATTTGGTTGGATCAGCTTTCTTGGAAATAGACATAAACATGGATCTCTTCCAGTCAGTTAGCTAGGTAGCTATCCTCGAAATTTCTTGGCATAGATGAGTGAGCACTTCCAGCACTGTGACCATTTGTTGAAACACCTCGATTGATAATCCATCAATTCCTGGAACCATGTTTTCCAACAGTGCCTTCAATGCAACTTCAACCTCTTCCTTCAGTACCATTGGTTACTGATCATATGCTACCTCTCTAAATGGCTGAACGTCAACCAGTGCTTTCTGGTATAATGACTTCCATCTCTTTTTTTTGTTTTGTGAGTCGTTTAATATTTTCCCTGTAGAATTCTTCACTATTACCAATTCAAAGCTTGAATTTTTTTATTTCTTTCAGCTTGACAAATGCAAAGCGTGCTCTTCCCTTTCGATTTTTCTATCTGTAGTAGTTCTTTGCACATGTCATTAAAACACTTTGTCTTCCCAAGCCTCTCTTTGAAATCTTCTGTTCAGTTATTTTACTTCATCATTTCTTCCTTTTGCTTTAGCCACTCAGTGTTCAAGAGCAAGTTTCAGAGTCTCTTCTGACATCCAATTTGGTCTTTTCTTTCTTTTTAATGACCTCTTGCTGGCTTCATATGTGATGTTTTTAATGTCCTTCCACAGCTCCTTTGGCCTTCAGTCATTAGTGTTCAGTGTATCAAACTTGTTCTTGAGATGGTCTCTAAACTCAGGTATGATATACTTAAGGTTGTACTTTGGCTCTTGTGCTCTTGTTCTAATTTTCTTCCGTTTCGACTTGTACTTGTGTATGAACAATTGATGGTCTGTGCTGCAGTTAGCACCTGGTAATTTCTAACTGATGATACTGAGCTTTTCCATCATCTCTTTCCACACATGTAGTCAATTTGATTCGTCTGTATTCCATCTGATAAGGTCATTGCAAAAACTTTTTTCAATGTTTATGTTGTTGAAAAATTATTTACAATGAGGAAGTTGTTGGTCTTGCAAAATTCTGTTGTGTGATTTCTGATGCCAGTCATTTCTATCACCAAGGCCATATTTTCCAATTACCAATTCTTCTTTGTTTCCAACTTTTATATTCCAATCACCTATAATTATCAGTGCATCCTGATTGAACATTCAGTCAATTTTGGACTGAAGAAGCTGGTGAAAATCTTCAGTTAGTTCATTTTTGGCCCTCGTGATTGGTGCATAAATTTGAATAATAGTCATATTGACTGGCCTTCCTTGTAGGCATACAGCTATTATTGTATCACTGACAGTGTTGTACTTGAGAACAGATCTTGAAATGTTGTTTTTGACCATGAATGCAGTATCATTCCTATTCAAGTTTTCTTTCCCAGCGTAGTGGACCACATGATTATCCAACTGAAAATGGCCAATGCCAGTCCATTTCAGCTCACTAGTGCCTAGGATATTGATGTTAATGTGTTGTATTGCATTTTGACTATTTCTAATTTTCCTAGATTCATACTTCATACATTCTATGTTCCAATTATTGATGGATAGTTGCTGCTGTTTCTTTTCAGTTTCAGTTTCTTTTCAGTTTCAGTTTCTTTTCAGTTGTGCCGCATCAGCAAGTAAAGGTCTTAGAAGCTTTAGTCCATCCATGAGGAGGCACTTCCCAGTTGTCTTTTGAGTGCCAATGCTCCACTGTTATTTATGAGGTTTTCACTGGCTAATTCTTTTCAGAAGTAGACTGCTGGGTCCTTCTTCCTGGTCTATCTTAGTTTGGAAGCTCAGCTGAAGCCTGTCCACCATGGTGACTATGCTGATATCTGAATACTAATGGCACAGCTTCCCACATCACAGCAACACATAAACCACCACAGTATGACAAAGTGACTGACAAGTTGGGAAGAAGAACACATGGAACCAGGGATATCATTGCTGATGTCAGACAGATCTTGGCTGAAAGCAGAGAATACCAGAAAAATGTTTACCTGTGTTTCACTGACTATACAAAGCCATTTAACTCTGTGGATCATAACAAATTATGGATGACATTGGGAAGAATAGGAGTTCTAGAACACTTAATTGTATTCATGAGTGATCTGTACATGGATCAAGAGGCAATGGTTCTGTCAGAACAAAGGGACACTGCATGGCTTCAGGTCAGGCAAGGTGTGTGTCAGGGTTATAGTTTTTCACCATATCTATTCATCTGTTTCATCAACTACACAAAAGCATTTGCACAGTCCATGATAGCAAAAAGATGGAATCAACCCAGATGCCCAACAACAGAAGAATGGATAGGTAAACTATGGTAAATATACTCAATGGAGCACTACGCAATGATAAAGAATAACGATGATTCCAGGAAACATCTCACAACCTCGTTTCAACTGGAAGACATTATGTTGAGTGAAAGTAGTCAGTGACAAAAGGACAAATATTGTATGAGACCTCTACGATAAGATCTCAAAAACAGACTTGTGTATAGAAGAAAAGACTCTTTGACAGCTGCAAGGGATGGAAGGGAGGGAGGACGAAGGGGGGAGGGTTTAGATTAGATAGTTGCTAGAAATCTGGTTGGGTGAAATCGGTGCTAGCACACATTAGAAACAAGAACAACATTAAGTGGACTTCAGCATAACTTGAATACTCCTTCCATCTTAACCCAATATTGTAAGGATAGAGTAGCTAGGGAAGGGGGCAGGGGACCATGCTCTTAGGCAAAATTGAGCCCAATTGGCACAACTAGCATTTTGCTAAGAGGGCTCTCTGCGCCCCACATTGGTGAGTGGCGTCTGGGGTCTTAAAAGCTGACAAGCTGCCATCCGAGGGCACAGCAAATGGTCCCAACTGAGCAGCAATGGATGCTCACCGAGGATCAAAATGACATGGGGTAAAGACAACCCAGAAGACAACCCACATGACAGGGTGACTACATCAACTTGGGACCGGAAGAACTGGATGGTGCCTGGCCACCAGCAGTGATAGCCACAATGGAGCTCACTAAGTTGAGTCTCACTGGCAACACAAGAATAAAAAGGGGTGCATCCTGAGATCTCCACTAAAAGACCTCAATTTGTGGTCCAGCAGTTTCAGGGTTCCCCTGGGAAGATGGCCCCTCACAATGATGCTGCCCTTGCCCATAAATCATAACAAAGGTCCATTCTTTGGACAGGAATGGATTGGACTTGGCAATGCAGAGTGACCATATACTGGATGCACTTTATGGTTCTATACATCTGCTGATCTCTGGCTGGAGGAAGGAGAGTGAGTGGAGAGGAGGGGAAAAGGAGACTGTTGGAAGGATGAGACATGTATGGAGCAGAGAGCAATAGTGTGCTGTCACTGGAGAGGGAGAGCAGTGGAAGCTGCATATAGGTGGGCATGTAAATTTATATGGGAATGTACATTTTCACTCAGTCATATTAAATAAAAAAATAAAGAGAAAAAAAACATTTGACTGTGTGGATCATGCTAAACTATGGCTAACGTTGTGGAGAATGGGAATTCCAGAACACCTTATTGTGCTCTTAAGGAATGTGTATATGTACCAAGAGGAAGTCGTGCGAACAGGACAAGGGAACACTGCATGGTTTAAAGTCAGGAAAGGCGTGTGTCAGGATTGTATCCTTTCACCATACCTTTTAAATCTGTATGCCAAGCAGATAATCTGAGAAACTGGATTATACAAAGAAGAATAAGGCATCAGGATTGGAGGATGACTCATTAACAACCTGCATTATGCAGATGACACCACTTTACTTGTTGGAAATGAAAAAGATTTGAGGCATTTACTAATGAAGATCAAGGACCACAGCCTTCAGTATGGATTGCACTACAACATCAGGAAAACAGAAATCCTCACAACTGGAATAGTAAGCAACATTTTCATAAATGGAGAAAGGATTGAGGTTGTAAAAGATTTCATTTTACTTGGGTCCACAATCAATGCCTTTGGAAGCAGCAGTCAAGAAATCAGAAGATGCATTGCACTGGGAAAAACTGCTGCAAAGGACCTCTTTAAACTATTCAAAAGTAAGGATGTCACCTTGAAGACTACAATGCACCTGACCCAAGCCATGGTATTTTCAAGTGCATCATATCCATGCGAAAGCTGGACTATGAACAAAGAAGACAGAAGAAGAATTGATGCCTTTGAATTGTAGTGTTGGAGAAGAATGTCAAATGTACAGCAGACCACGGAAAGAACAACCAGATCTGTTCTGGACTCTTGGAAGCAAAGGTGGCAAGACTGCATCTTACCTACTTTGGACATTTTGTCAGGACGGATTAACCCCTGGAAAAGGACATCATGCTTGGTAGAATGGAAGATCAGTGAAAAAGAGGAAGACCCTCAACGAGATGGATTGACACAGTGGCCACAACAATGGGTTTAAGCATAAAAACAATTGTGGACATGGAGCAAGACTGGGCAGTGTTTCGTTCTGTTGTTCTTGGGGTTGCTATGAGTTGGAACTGACTCAATGGCACCTAACAGCAACAACAGCACTCACCTGTAAGCTGAGCAAATAAATACTTCAAGAAGCTGGAGTATAAGAAAAGGAATGGGGCATCAGGATAGGAGGAAGACTCATTAACAACTTGTGGTATGCAGATGACACAGCCTTGCTTGTTAAAAAGTGAAGAGGACTTGAAATACTGATAAAGATCAAAGAACATATATGGATTACACCTCAGCATAAAGAAAACAAAAATTCTCACAACTGGACCAATAAGCATCATCGTGATAAACAGAGAAATGTTTGAAGTTGTCAAGGATTTCATTTTACATGGATATACAGTCAATGACCAAAGAAACAGTCAAGAAATCAAAAGAAGTAATTCATTGGGAAAATCTGCAATAGACCTCCTTAAAGCCCTGAAAAGTGATCTGATCAGCTTCTAATCTCCCTAATCTGTTACGTACTGCAAAACCTCAGGAACAAGAAGACAAATAAAATAATTAAGAAATAGGCAAAAGATATGAACAGTCACTTCACCAAAAGACACTAACAGATATATGAGGAAGTGTTCACAATCATTAGCCGTTAGAGAAATCCAAATCAGAACTACAATGAGATACCATCTCATCCCTACAAGGCTGGCATTAATAATAATACTACTAATAATAAAATACAAAATAATACATATTGGAGAGATTATGGAGAAACTGAAACACTTCTACACTATTGGTGGGAATGTAAAATGGTACAATCACTTTGGCAATTGATCTGACAATTTCTTAGAAAGCTGTAAGTAGAAATGTCATATGATACAGGAATCTCACTTCTTGGAATATATCCTAGAGAAATAAGGGCTGTCACACAACTAAACACATGCACATCAATATTTATTGAAGCACTGGCCACAACAGTAAAAAAATGGAATCAGCCTAGGTGTTCATCAATGGATGAATGGATAAACAAACTATGGTATATTCACACAATGGAATACTATGTAATGATAAAGAACAACAGTGATCTTGGGAAACATCTGATAACATGAAGTCATCTGGAAGACATTATGCTTAGTGAAGTTAGTCAGTTGCAAAAGGACAAATACTGTATAAGATCACTGTGATAAAGACTCAAGAAAAGGTTTAAGCACTGAAGAAAATAGTTTTTGATGGTTACAGTGAAAGGGTGGGGAGGAGAAGGGTATTCATAGATTAGATAGTAGATAGGAAATGGAATAAATGAAGAAAGTGACAGCACACAGTAGAAGGAAGATTAACACTGCTGGACTGCACCAAAAGCTAACAGATTTCCTAAATACGACTCAACATTTCAAAGGTCAGACTAGCAGGGGCTGGGGGTTGGGGACCATGGTTTCAGGAGACATCTAAGACAGGTGACATAACTCTTTTTTTTTTTTCCTTTTATGTCTTTCTTGCCTTTCTTTCCATCTTTTTTTATTGTGATTAAGTCAAAGTTTACAACCCAAGACAATTTGCCATATAAAACTGTGAGCACCTACCAGCTCTCCAGCACACTCTTCTTTTCCACTCTTTACTTGAAGTATCCACTCAACCAATTCTTGTCCCTTCCTCTCCACTTGCTCCTCTCCACTCTAAAAAGACACCAGTGGGACAACCTCATATATATTAAACCATGAAACACAGACACCATCTGCATCATTCCTGTGCCCCCAGGTCTAGTCCATTTTTGTCTGAAGTGTTGGCTTCCGTACTGGTTTCAGCTCTGGACTAGCAGCAAGTCTAATGGCTGTGTTCTCGGGAACTTTGCGGGTGATTTTTTTTTTAAAGAAAATTTTTTGCATCCCATTTTGGTGAGTGGTATCTGGGGTCTTAAAAGCTATCAAGCTGCCACCTAACAAGCATCAGTTGGTGCCGTCTAAGGAGCACCAACTGGTGCAAATCCACCTGGAACAGAGGAGAAAACATAAAAGACATGAGGAAAATATGAGCCCAGGAGACAGAAGGGGCCATATTATCCAGAAACTACATCAGAATGAGACCAGAAGTACTCAGTGGTACCCAGCTGCCAACAGTGACTGCCATGACAGGTAGCACAACATAGAGTCCCCGACATAATGGGAGACAAATGGGATGCAGATCTAGAACTCTATTAAAAGACCAGACTTGATAGTCTGACATCCTGGAGAGTACCTTGAGAACAAGACCCCTCACTCGTTGCTGGACCACAACTGAAACCTATGCCAAAGCTAACTCTGCAGACAAAGACTGCAGTGGATTACAAGACAGAGGGATGCTGGTGAAGTGAGTGCTTCTTGGCTTAGGTATAAACATGAGGCTATTGGAGCAGCACCAACAGCTCTAGAAGGTGAAATGAGAGGTTAGAGAGGAGGGGACAGGAGTTGGTTGAACGAATATGGGAAATACAGGGTGGAAAGGAGAAGTGTGGTGTCATAGGGTTGGGAGAGCACACGGAGTTACATGGAGGTGTGTGGGGGGGGAGGGTTATAGGGTAAATTGTCTTGGATTGTAAATTTTCACTTACAGCACAATAAAGTACTTAAAAAAAAGAGTAAAGCAAAGTTGTTACCTTGCACACTAAGGTGCACCTGACCCAAGTCTTGTGTTTGCAGTCACATCATACACAGGTGAAATCTGAAGAATGAATAAGGAAGACTGAAGAATTGATACCTTTGAATTGTGCTGTTGACAAAAAATGTGGAATATACTATGGACTGCCAAAAGAATGAGCAGATCTTTCTTGGAAGCAGTACAAGCAGAGTGCTGCTTAGAAGCAATGATGATGAGACTACATCTTACATACTTTGGACATTTTGTAAAGAGGGATCAGTCCCTAAAGAAGGACATCATGGTTGGTAGAGTGGAGGGTTAGTGAAAAAGAGGAAGATCTTCAAAAAGATGGATTGACACAGTGACTGTGATAGTGGGCTCTAGCATAGCAATGATTGTGGGCATGGCACAAGATAGGGCACTGTTTCATTCTGCTGTACATAGAGTCGCTATGAGTTTGAACCTACTGGACAGCACCTAACAACAGCAACATATATATATATATGGAGTTCTGGGTTTATAATTGTAACAGGCTGGATGATTAATCAGATAAAAGTTTGTCTATTACCACAACTTTTTTCTTGCACTCTTTTTATTTATTGCTGGTTTACAGTAATAGCGTCAGGTAAGGAGGGTAACAGCATCAGGTGAGGAGGGTGACATCATCAGGTAAGCAGGGTAACAGCATCAGATAAGGAGGGTAAAGACAGAGTGAGCAGCCCCCACTTGTCTGTCAGTGGAGGCTTGCTGTTGCTCTGATACAGGAAGCTATGCTGCTGATACTTAAGTACCGGCAGGATCACTCATGGTAGACAAGTTTCAGCTGAGCTTCCAGACTAAGACAGACCAGGAAGAAGGGCCTGGCGGTCTACTTCTGAAAGGACTTAGCCTGGGAAAACCTTATGAATAGCAGCTGAACATCGTCGCAGATAGTGCCGGGAAGTGAGCCCCCCAGGTTGGAAGACACTTGGAAGACTACTGGGGATGAGCTGCTTCCTCAAAGTAGGGTGGACTTCAATGACGTGGATGGAGCAAGGCCTCTGGGATCTTCATTTGCCAATGCGGAACAACTCAAAGTGAGAAGAAACAGCTACAAACATCCATTAGTAATCAGGACATGGCATGTATGAAGTATGAGTCCAGGAAAACTGGAAATTATCAAAAATGAAATGGGACATGTCAACATTGACATCCTAGGCATTAGTGAGCTGAAATGGACTGTTTTGGGGCCACTTTGAATCTGACAATCATATAGTCTACTATGCTGGGAATGACAACTTGAGGAGGAACAGTGTTGCATTCATCATCAAAAAGAACATTTCAGGATCTGTCCTAAAATACAGTGCTGTCAGTGATAGGATAACATCCATACACCTACAAGGAAGGCCAGTTAATATGACTATCATTCAAATTTATGCACCAACCACTGAGGCCAAAGTTGATGAAACTGAAGATTTTTACCAGCTTCTGTGGTCTGAAATTG
Organism: Heterohyrax brucei; assembly: GCA_028571685.1. Lineage (NCBI taxonomy): Eukaryota > Metazoa > Chordata > Mammalia > Hyracoidea > Procaviidae > Heterohyrax > Heterohyrax brucei. The sequence goes on from CM053140.1 coordinate 37,139,577, forward strand.
ATTGAACCTGCAATCAGGATGCATTGATAATTATTGGTGACTGGAATGCAAAAGTTGGAAACAAAGAAGGATCAGTAGTTGGGGAATACAGCCTTGGTGATAGAACTAGTGCTAGAGATCGCATGACAGAATTTTGCAAGACTAACGACTTTTTCATTGCAAATACCTTTTTTAACCAACACAAACAGCAATTGTACATATGGAGCTCACCAGGGGGAATACACAGGAACAAAATTGACTACATCTGTGGAAAAAGACAATAGAAAAGCTCCATATCAGCAGTCAGAACAAGACCAGGTGCTGACAGTGGTACAGATCATCAGCTGTTCATGTGCAAATTCAAATTGAAACTGAAGAAAATTAGAACATGTCCATGAGAGCCAAAGTATGAACTTGAGTGTGTCTCTCTTGAGTTTAAAGACCATCTCAAGAACAGATTTGTTGTGTTGATCACTAATGACCAAAGACTAGATGAATTGTGGAATGACATCAAAGACAGCATCCATGAAGGAGAGAGAGAAGTCATTAAAAAGACAGGAAAGAAAGAAAGACCAAACTGGATGTTGGAAGAGGTTCTGAAATTTGCTGTCGAACATTCAGCAGCTAAAGCAAAAGGAAGGAATGCCAAAGTAAAAGACCTAAGCAGAGAGCAGCTAGAGAAGACAACAGAAAATATTACCATGACATGTGCAAAAATCTGGAAATAAAAAACCGGAAGGGAAGAACACATTTTGCATTTCTCAAGCTGAAAGAACTGAAGGAAAAATCAAGCTTCAAGTTGTAATAGTGAAGGATTCTAGAGGGAAACTATTGGATGACTCTGGGATAATCAAAGGAGGATGGAAGGAATACGCAAAGACATTATACCAGAAAGAACTAGTCGATGTTCAGCCATTTGAAGAGGTAGCATGTGATCAGGAACTGATGGTACTGAAGGAAGAAGTTGAAGCTGCATTGAAGGCATTGGCGAAAAACAAGGCTCCAGGAATTGATGGAATACCAGCTGAGCTATTTCAACAAACAGATGCAGCCCTGAAAGTGCTCACTTGTCTATGCCAAGAAATTTGGAGGATAGCTACCTGGCCAACTGACTGAAAGAGTTCCATGTTTTCCCATTCCAAAGAATGGAATGTGGAAATTAGCAAACAGTATCATTGACATCAAACACAAGTAAAATTTTGCTCAAGATCATTCAAAAGCAACTGCAGCTGTATATTGACAAGGAACTGCCATAAATTCAAGCTGGATTCCAAAGAGGACATGGAACCAGGGGTATCATTGCTGGTGTCAGGTGAATCTTGGCTGAAAGCAAAGAATATCAGAAAGATGTTTACTTGTGTTTCTTTGACTGTGCAAAAGCATTTGACTGTGAGAGTCATAACAAATGATGGTTAACGTTTCAGAAAATGGGAATTCCAGAACACCAAAATGTGCTCTTACGGAATCTGTATATGGATCAAGAGGCAGTCGTGTGAACAGAACAAGGGGACGCTGCATGGTTTAAAGTCAGGAAAGGTGTGGGTCAGGGTTGTATCCTTTCACCATACCTTTTCAATCTGCATGCCAAGCAGATAATCGGAGAAGCTGGGTTATACAAAGAATGAGGCATAAGGATTGGAGGATGACTCATTAACAACCTATGTTATGCAGACACCACCACCTTACCAGCTGCAAGTGAAGAAGAGTTGAGACACTTACTGATGAAGATCAAGGACCACAGCCTTCCATATAATTGCACCTCAGCATCAGGAAAACAAAAATCCTCACAACTGGAACAGTAAACAACATTGTCATAAATGGAGAAAACATTGAGGTTGTCAAGGATTTCATTTTACCTGGGTCCACTACCAGTACCCATGGAAGCAGCAGTCAAGAAATCAAAAGATACATTGCACTGGGAAAATCTGCTGCAAAGACCTCTTTAAAGTATTCAAAAGTAAGGATGCCACCTTGAAGACTAAAATGCGCCTGACCCAAGCCGTGGTATTTTCAATCTCATCATATGCACGCAAAAGCTGGACAATGAACAAAGAAGACAGAAGAAGAATTGATGCCTTTTAATTGTGGTGTTGGAGAAGAATGTTGAATGCAGCATGGACTGCCAAAAAACAAACAGATCTGTTCTGGAAGAAGTACAACCAGAGTGCTCCCGCAAGGCTATGTCTTAACATACTTTGGACATGTTGTCAGGAAGGATCGGTCCCTGGAGAAGGACATCATGCTTGGTGGAGCAGTGGGTCAGCAGAAAACAGAAAGACCCACGACGAGATGGATCAACACGGTGGCTGCAACAATGGGCTTAAGCATAAAAACGATTGTGGACATGGCACACGACGGGGCAGGGTTTTGTTCTGTTATGCATGGGGCGGCTGTGAGTTGGAACCAACTCTACAGCTCCTAACAACAATAACTCCATGAGTTCTTTCAAGGAGTACATCTGAGAATCATGAACTTTGAGATTTTGTATTCCCATAAATATTTTGTTTTGACTTTGACATGAATGCTAATTTGGCTGCCTACTAGACTATGGTCTGGGGTTCAAAATCTTTCTTTCTTAGAACCTTAATGATATCTCTCCAGTTCCTTGAAGTGTCCAGTGTTGCACAGCTTCCTGTGATTCTTATTCTTTAGTAGCTAAGTGTTTTGTTTTTCTTGAGAAGGTTTATTGTTTTTGGAAGATTTGTTGTCTTTATCCTTGGTGTTGTGAAAAATTTTTGGAAGTGTGTCTGAATGTGGTGTCATTTTCAAGTAAATCATTTGAAATTCCCTATTCACACACAGAGCTGTTCAGATGTAGGAAAATTTCTTCCATTCATAATGTTTTAATTATTTCTTCCAGTCTCTATTTCTTCCTTCTCAGATTCCTGTAAAATGGATGCGGATGTTCTAGGTCTATCATTGTTGCTAGTTGCCGTGGAGTTGATTCCAGCTTATAGAGACCCCATGTGTGTCAGAATAGAACTGTGCCCCATAGGGTTTTCAAGGTTGTGCCTTTTCAGAAGCAAGCTACTAGGGCTGGCTTCTGAGGCCTCTCTGGATGGCTTTTAACCACCAATCTTTATAGCTAATAATTGAGGGCTTAACTATTGTACCATCCAGGGACTCTAGTGCTGAATGACCCCTATATCTTAGCTTTTCTTCATATTTTTCTTTTTGTTTGTTTGTTTTCTCCCACAATACCCTGTTCTTGTCTCTTGGAGGTAATATTCTGTCTAACCTCTGAGGAGTATTAATAATAGCTATTTGTTTTATGAGATATTTGTATAGATGTTAGCCTTTGTTTACTGAGTTTTGTGCTTAGTTTTCCTCAAATGGTTGGTGAGTTTTTAATCTGATGTTCACATTTGTTTTATTCTCCTATCTGTGGCTCCAGGTTCTGGTGACCTGAGCTTGCTTCTAGTGACGGGGAGGAAGAAGGGCACATGTGTCTGCACAGGGCTTGAGGTAGGGATGGGTGCTGTCTGTTGGGAGGGGTCTCCATCCTACCGAGAGAATTCTTGCTATTCTGGGCCTTGCTAAGACTCTCTGGCACCAACTCTTTTGCCTGTTGGCACACACAGCAGATTACCACAAGGGAGATGGGGAGAAGCTCGTTGGCTGATACTCTAAAAGTAGTTCCCCAGATAATTTTTCTGATGATTACCCCAGGGATCCTTCCTGTTCTGTTTCCATAAAAGCAGAGCTTTCTCATAACTCTGACAATTGCCTTCACAGAAGTCATTTCCTGTGGATGTTTTAGTTTCTCTTTCTCTTTGGTTTTATATCTCCTATCTGCTTTCTACATTTCATAAATATCTGAAACAGCCTTATATGCCAACAAACCTGTTGCCATTGAGCCAATTCCAACTCACAGCGACCCTATAGGACAGAGTAGAACTGCCTCATAGGATTTCCAAAGAATGATTGGTGGATTTGAACTGCTGACTTTTTGACCTTTTGATTAGCAGCTGTAGTTCGTAACCACTGTGCCACCAGGGCTTCAATATGCCAATAAAGGTTTATGATGAAAAATACATATTTACAGTCATGTGCCATGTAACATCCTTTCAGGTAACGTCTAACCACATATATTTTTGTGGTCCCAACTCCCATAAAGCCTATTATATTCAAAATTCAAGATACATAAATGGTTTATAATAACAAATGGGCGCCACTTAGTGACACATATCAAAGTGTTATTACTACTGTATTATTATGTTAAAGAAGACTTAGTATATCTGAAAGTATTTCTTTAATGTTTTTCATGCATAGAAAGGTACACTAAGACAAACTTTTGATAAACTCATGTTAGCTATGAGCCGTACCTAACTTCTGACTTAACGTACAAATTCAACTTGAAGAAGATAGACTTGGGAATGGCACTGTTTTATAATCTGGAGACTGCCCATGTGTGATATGGTGTTTACACAATGTCCAAATTACATAATATTCTATTTCATGTATCTGTCTATCTCTGGAAACCCTAGTGGCATAGTGGTGAAGTGCTGCATCTGCTAACCAAAAAGTTGGCAGTTCAGATCCTCAAGGTGCTCCTTGGAAACTCAGTGGGGCAGTTCTACTTTACCTTATAGGGTGTATGGGGTCACTGTCAGAATCAACTCGACAGCAGTGGGTTTGGTTTTTGGGTTATCTGTCTGTCTACATACCATATATGTGTGCATGTGATTTCTGGAGACATTGTGTTTGTCAGAAGTGGTGGGAGGCCCACATGGTAGGCTGCCAATGGAAAAAAATTCCATAACACTCCCTAGACCTATCATATTACATTCCTGGCTCTGGCCTATGAAGGAGTAGACCTGCACCCTTGAATAGTAGAGTGTTATTTGTTCTGGTTGAGGTTCAAGCTGACAGGAATAAAGACCTACTAACATTATAAAAGGGGTTACCAGAAAAGGAGTTAAAATATTCTCAATATGGGCTGTCAAACTGTAGAAGAAAATCTTTCATTTAAATACCTGTGCAGACACTGTTGCAGAAAGGTGAAGAGATAAAAGATTCCAGAAAATACGTAAGGACTTCTTCTAAATGAGCCACGACTTGCCTCAGTACACACTGATGTCTAAATAAGACAGCAGAGTTTTATGTGCAACTCAGGGTGTGGCATTTATGTATGATTCAGAAAGAATAATATGAGTTTGTATGGATGGAGATGGGCATTTGGGTGGGGATTAAGCAAGGAGAGACTTACACTGCATGCTGCGTGAGTGATAGCAGCTCTTTTTACCTATACCAAGGCTGTGCAGAGACAACTTGTCGCTGCAAGACTGCCTTTTTGTGACAGCTAAATTGAAAGACGCATTCAATCAAATAACTTGAGAAAAATTGCATTGTTCAAAGTTATCCACAGACCAGTATTCCAGGTTTTAGATGGAAAAATAAAAAACAATTCAAATAAACATTCAGCTGAGTAAATCGATTTCTTTCTCAGATTCTTACACACAACTGGATACCAAATGACTATGGATTATTGTCAAAGTCTGCAGATTCCTATGAAAGGATCGATTGAACTGATCAGCATTGTCACTAGGGTTGAAAGGTTTAAAAAAAGGGGGAGGAGGGAGCTTCCAAACAAAAACAAAAAGAGATTTCTGGCTGCTGGCCCCCAAATCCTCCTACACAGCTGCTGTTACTGACAGGATCAACAACTGTTGGGTTACACACTCCCACAGTGCAGTTTCCATCAATAAACCACTGACTGACATATGCCAATCCCAATGCTAATTCCAGTGACAGTGGCTTTCTGCTTCTCCTCTGTGCAAATGACTTTCCTTTTAAAGTCAGTCCCTTGGTTCTAATGATATCACACAAAAATATTTCAGTGTGCCCAGTGCAGTGCCTGATAAGTAGCAAGTTCTCGATAATTGGTAACTGTTAATACTGTTAATGTGAGTCAGAATCAACTCAACATAGTGGGTTTGGTTTCTTGGATTTTTTAATACTGTTACTGGAGCCCTGCTGGTACAGTGCTAACTGAAAGGCTGGTGATTTGAATCCACCAGCTGCTCCATGGGAGAAAGATGTGGCAGTCTGCTTGCAATAAGGATTTATAGCCTCGGAAACTCCATGGGGCAGTTCTACACTGTCCTCTAGGGCCACTAATTGACTCGATGGCAGTGGGCTTCAATTTGGTTAAACCAAAGACATCTTGCAAAGAAGTGAAATCAACCACAGCGCCATGACCTGAGACCCTGCTAGCAAGACAAAGCTACACTGTAGAAAGAGTAACACACCACCATCTGAATGCATTGTTGTTGTGTTTTCTAGCACCCTGAATCTTTGGTAGCACCAAGCAGGTTTCTGCCTGTACAAAGTTAGAGGGGCCAATGGAAAGTTGTGATATAAAAACACAAAAGGTCAGGCTTGGAACTTTTATGAGAACATAAAATAGTGGCAATGCTTTAAAAAAAAAAAAAGTACCAGCTTATTAAATGGTCTCTTGTTTTGTTTGGAATGTGGTTATTATAATTTGTACTGAAATGACGCACTGGAGCTTTGAGGTGCCTTCCCCACCCCCGACCTCGTCATCGGCAGTGAGAACTGCACGGGTGCTATCTTCACAGTTCTTGGACCATGTGAGCCCAGGCCACCTGCGTTCTTCTAAACACTCAGAGGTGTAATTAGAGGCTCTGGGCTGGGATGATGCCGTGCACAGACAAGTCTTATCATGCATCTGGGCTGCTGTGGGTGCATCGCGTTGCCTCTGCAGCCTGGAGCCGAAGAAGCTGCCCTTAGAGCCGCGCAGGGCCTCTGGTTACGCGCTGAACTGGAGAAACTGTCACCTGGCTTCTGCTCAGCCTAGAACATCCATCAATAACAACTGAAACACCATGTGGAGGAATACTGGTTCATCCAAGTGCAAGAGGACAGCCAGGAATTCAAAATAGACAGAACTCAGCTTCCTGCGTTCTGTGCCTCAGGCTTCTCAGAGGCACCCAGGAAGGAGGCTTGGGGCACAGGCCAGGAAGACACGACTCACGCCACCTTGCACAAGATGGGAGTGGTCCACCGTCATGCTGGCTCAGGGGAAGGTGCTGCACTAAACCCTCATCACTGTAAAATGAAGAAATACGTGCAAAGCATGTGATTAAGATGTTTATTTGATGTGGATCCAAAATTGTTTCCAAGGAATGAAGGTGCTTCCTTTCTGCACAAGAGCATAAAGTCAAGTGAACTGATAAAGTTACATTCCTAACGACGAGTGCCTTGATTGCAGCAATAAACTGCTTTTGTACTTAGCCCAAAAACCAAACCCTTTGCTGTGAGTCAATTCCGACTCATAATGACCCTGAAAGACAGAGAAGAACTACCCCACTGGGTTTCTAAGGCTGTTACAGAAAACAGACTGCCATGGCTTTCTCCCAAGGAGTGGCTGGTGGGTTTGAACTGCAGACCTGGCTTTTGGCTAGCTGCCGAGCACTTAACTGCTGCATTCCCGGAGCTCCTGCTTTTGTACTCAGTGGGGAAAAAGAGCAGGTTCGTGTTTCTTCACAGATGCTGTGGTAGTGAATGTGTGCTCCTAGCTACACCTTTACTGCCTCCGGTTCCTGGGAGGTTTCTGGAATCACAGGGTCAGATGACGGCATGAGAGAGGCACGCTAAGCCCAACAGCGTGGAAGCAGCTCTCCTGCCAGGCAGGCAAAAGCTACTCTTTGGAACAACCCTTTCTGTTCTGTCCACACGCCCTTCTCCACCCCAAAACCACCCGCTGCCTTGTGCTGGTTGACGTTGACGAGCAAGTGACAGTCATTCGTGCTGGGACGCGATTTCCTCAGGTACAGGAAAACATACACGCTAAGCAAACCCTTTGCCAGTCTGAATTCTGGGCAGATAACATGAAAACAGAGCCAAACTTGTTTAAACACGCTCAGTGGCTCGGGCAGAAGTATCTTGAAGACCATACATTTTCTTCTCCCCTCACTTGGCCTCCCCCAAAACCAAAATCTTCTGCCTTAAAAGTGTGTGGTTCACATGGTGAGAGGAAAAGAGCCAGAACTTGTGAAATAACCTAGTCTGCAAAGAAAACAAATCTGCGCGTATTTTAGCTTAAACCAGACTAATTTGTTAAGGACCAGAATATCTTCTAAGCTTTAGTACTGAGTTAGAAGTTTGCACCTGGCCTCCTGGTTTGTTACACTGTGGGTACCTGAAGGCCTTTAAGGACCCGCTGGAGAACTCTTAAACCTTCCTAGCTTCACTGCAGCCAGTGCACATTCATCGTGCAGGCTTTTTTGTCTTCTCAGCTACCATTACCATTACCATACTGTACAAATATTTACACGGCAACATTTCTGAAGTCTTATCATTTTATTTCTTTTTTTTACAAAATGCCTAACAGGATGCCAAAATTAATTTTTAAATTAATTTAAAAAAATGAGAGCTGACTAAGCCCATTTTTATAGTAGCTCTTTCTAAGGGAAATATTCCATAAGAGTATTTCAATTGCCAAGGTCATTTTCCTGGTTGTAATAACATAACATATTTACACATGATGTTGTCACTGGGGGGAACTGGGTGATGAGTACAGGGACCCTGTCTGCACTATTTTTCAAACTTCTTGTAAGTCTGTAATTATTTAAAAATGAAAAGTTTAAAAAAGAGCTATATACGAAATACTGTGCTAAGAGATTACTCATTTTTAAGAAAAAAGCTGCATAGCCCCTAAATCAAACCCCCAAGCCAAACCTGTTGCCCTCAAGTCAATTACAACTCATACTCTCTAAAACTATAAATTATGTGATTAAATTAAGAACTAGAGAATAACTTTATATATAGTTTGTATTCTCAAACCAGTAGACATATAAGCTTATGGACTGTTCTGGAAGATACTATGGGTTCTTTTCTTGAACAGGGCCCTCAGCAGTGAAGAAATGTCCTCTTATCTAAGGATATTTCTTACTTTTCAGAACATAGTTAATTTACACTATCCCTTGAGATCTAGAGAAGCAAGCAACATATAAGCATTATTATACTTCATATTTTTGGATTTATTAAAAATAAGAGAGTAGACAACATATTTGATTATTGCCACACTGTAAAACTTGACTTAAATGTAACTATTGTCCCAATTTTGAATTGACTTACAAATAAACCCTCTTGACTCCAGTTTCTGCTTCCTGTGGTGAAATAGTAACTAATGGCAAATGTTAGATGTGTTCAGTACCGTGAAGTGTTCTGGCATGGCCTCATTTCTTCTGACAAGGTAAGCAAGGCTCAGGGAGGTTGAATCCTTTGTGTAGAATGTGAGTGGGAGGCTATGACTGGAGCCTCCGTTTCCTGACTTCAGACCTGAATTTGGAAACCCTAGTGGCATGTGGTCAGCAGTCTGAATTTGCCAGGTCCTCCTTGGAAACTCTGTGGAGCAGTTCTACTCTGTCCTATAGGGTCACTATGAGTTGGAATGGACTGAATGGCCGTGGTTTGGTTTTTGGTTTGGTTTAGGTCTGAATTTGCTACTAAGAGCTGCCTCAGTCTTTTGGTTACAGAGTATGAAGTGACAGCTGACAAACAGCTGTTGTCCCATCGGTACCTGTCTGAGCAACAACTAAAAGTGTCACAGGGACCTGGGCTGACTGCCACCAGAACTGTTCAGTAGAGCTAAGTTGAGAAATACTGTTATAGGAGTGTATTAACAGAGTGGCATTAGTATGACAGGGAAGCATCTGTGCTTGACCAGGAAATTGTTTGCAAAGTATGTTTTTACAAAGTCAAGGAAAAATTAAGAAGGCAAGAAGGAAGAAAATACTGAACAAGTGAGAGGTGTTCTTGACCACAGTTCAAAGGAAAGGTAGTGAGGGAGAAAAAGAGGCAAAACATCTCAGCTGGAGGTAAAGGAAGACCAGGAAATGCTGCATTCGCACCTTCCGTTGACATGGTTTATGGAGCAGCCCGGTGCCAGGCAATGCCAGGTGCTGAGGAGCAGGGGCTGGGAACCTGTTCCCGGGATCCTTGAGCTTTGCTCTATCCCAAGGGTGGAGAGTGTGCCCTGGCTTTAGAGCCACAGAGCCGCCTGCTGTTGGTCTGAATCCTGCTCTGGTCTTGACCATGCTGTTTCTGCATCCTTGGTATCCTCCAATCACCAGCCACCTCTCTCCGTCTCCGCTACCAAGCCCTTGGACCTCTGCCCTGGACTAGAGGGGCCTCCACCCTCCAGCCTCCCAAGCTTCCTTTTCTTCTCCTCAGTCTCTTCTCCTCACAACAGCCAATCATCTTTTCCGAACCATCAGATCATGTCACATCTCTGCTGAGCATCTTGTAGCTTCCACTGCCCTGTCCCGTTGCTAGTCCTGCTCTGCAGTGGCTCTCAGCCTCTAGACAACGTCCAGCATGTTCCTGCATTGGGGCCTCACACACAGTTTTTTCTGTGCCTGCTGACACTCCTCCCTTTCTACTCTCCTGTCTCCCTTGGGGAAGCCCTGGTGGCCTAGTCATTAAGTGCTATGGTTGCTAGCCATGAGATCAACAGTTTGAATCCTCCAGATCCTCCTTGGAAACTCTGTGCAGCAGTTCTGCTCTGTTCCATAGGGTTGCTGTGGGTTGGAATCAACTTGACAGCAGTTTTTTGTTTTTGTCTCCCTTTAGACCTTATTAAATATTACCTCACAGAGGTGAGGTCTCCGTTATTATTCTGTCACTGCCACTGTTCACAGCCTTTTTAGCAGTCATCATGAAGTGTAATTATGTACAGCTTTAAATTCTATCAGGGCAAGGGATGGTCTATGTCTCCAAGATCTAGCATGTGGTCAGTATCCAGATGTCTGTTGAATAACCTCCCCAACAGTATTTCTTCAGCTGTAAAATGCCAGAAATAATAATCAATTTTCAGGGTAATTGCAAATACCGTGATCACAGAAAAATATATATGAGGTTCAACAATTAAGTCCACAAACTTAATTGTTGTATGTTCTACATACCTCATTGCTGAGTATCACTATGGTCACCTTTGAAGTACTCCCCTTGGGAAGATATGCACTGATGCCATTGCCTAGTCCACCCTTCAGAGCAATTTTGGAACTCTTTCAGGAATGGCCATTGCACATGATTGCAAGGTGGCAAGTTCATGAACTTAACTGTATAGTCTGTGAGGGAGCTTTTAGTCAGTAAACAAATGACTATATGGGGACACCCTCCGTACTCACCTGATCTGGACCCCAGTGCCTCTTTACCCAAAGATAAAGGAACTATTGAAAGAAAGACATTTTGATGACATTCAGGACATCAAGGCTAATGTGATGACAGCCCTGATGGCCATTCCAGAAAAAAAAGTTCCAAAATTGCTTTGAAAGGTGGACAAGGCAATGGTGTCATTGTACAGATTGCCAAGGGGAGTGCATCAAAGGTGACTGTAGTGATATTCAGCAATGAGGCATGTAGCACTTTTTCTAGGATGAGTTTGCAAAATTAATTGTTAGACCTTGTATTTGGCCCTTAGTATTAGCCAGTTCTGTGGTTTATATGTAGATGTCACAAAATAATTTAGTATCATAGGTACCTGTTACCACCCCCCCCAAAGAGTCCTGGTGGTACAGTGGTTAAGGGCTCAACTGCTAATCAAAATATTAATAGTTCAAACTTATCAACTAGTCTGTCAGAGACAGATGTGGCAGTCTGCTTCAGTAAAGATTACAGGCCTGAAAACCCTATGGAGCTGTTCTTTTTTGTCCTATAGGGTTGTTAGGAGTCGGAAAACTTGACAGCAAAGCACATCACCCCCTGTCTTAGGATGGGGGTTCTCCAGAGGAGCAAAACCAGCGAAGCATGTACGTGTTATATCTGGAAGAAGATTTATTTCAAGAAAATGGCTCATGAAGTTGTGGAGGCTGGCAAGTTCCAAATCCACGAGTCAAGCATCAGTCTAGAGGCTTCTTCTGACTCATGTGGTTGCAGGGGCTGACAAACCCAAACCATCAGGTCAGATGGCAGGCAATTTGCTCCCATCCTGAGAGGTGGAAGTCAGGGGATGACAAGTTGAATGCAGGATCCAGAAAGGGTGAACTTTTCCAGAACATTGATATATATTGGATGCAGGTGAAACCCCAGGGAAACTTCCCTTTCAACTGATTGGCAGCTGACTCACATCAGATGACAAAATGGAGGATGATTACATAATATCTACCAATCACTGAGAATCGTGGCCTTGTCGAGGTGATACTTGACTGGAACCTGTACGTATCTCCTCAAACCATGCATAATATCTAAATAAAGATGATGATAAAATCATACTTGTACCTATTGTTGTTGTTAGGGGCCATTGAGTCAGTTCTGACTCATAGTGACCCCAGGTACCACGGAAAGAAACACTGCCTGGTCCTGTGCCATGCCCACAGTCATTTTTATGCTTAAGCCCCTTTCTGCAGCCACTGTGTTAATCTGTCTTCTTGAGGATCTTCCTCTTTTTCATTGACCCTCCCCTCTACCAAGCATGGTGTTCTCAGGAATTGATCCCTCCTGACAACATGTCTAAAGTGTGTAATACTCAATCTCTCCATCTTTGCTTCCAAGGAGCACTCCAGTTGTACTTCTTCAAAAACAGATCTGTTTGTTCTTTCGGCAGTCCATCATCCATTGAACACTCTTCTGCAACACCACAATTCAAAGACATCAATTCTTGTGTCTTCCTTATTCATTGTCTAGCTTTTGCATGTATATGATATGATGGAAAATACCGTGGTGTTTAGTCATCTAGTGCTGCTTTAACAGAAATACCACAAGTGGATGGCTTTAAAAAGAGAAATTTTATTTTGTCACAGTCTAGTAAGCTAAAAGTCCATAATTGAGCATGTCAGCTCTGGGGTAAGACTTTCTCTGCCAGCACTGGAGGAAGGTCCTTGTCGTCAATCTTCCCCTGGATGGGAAGCTTCTGAGGCACAAGGACCCTGGTCTTTTCCAAAGGACACACTCAGCACCCAGCCCTGCTTTGTTCCTTGATGGTGTGAGGGCCCATATCTCAGCTTGCCTCCTTTTCTCTTGTATCCCAAGAGGCCTCCCCAAGCCACAGTACAATCCCACACATTAAGTCCTTCCTTACCAACTTAGCTGCAGCCCATCACCCTCATTAACACCACAGAGGCAGGATTTACAACTAGAGGGACATCATACAATACCAGGAATCATGGCCTAGTTAAAATGCCACACACATTTTTGGGGAAACACAGTTCTATTTATGACACATGGCTTTGGTCAGATGCACCTTAGTGTTGAAGGTGGCATCTTTACTTTTTAATACTTTAAAGAGGTCCTTTGCAGCAGATTTTCCCAGTGCAATGCATCTTTTGATTTCTTGACTGCTGCTCCCATGCGTGTGGACTGTGGAACCAAGTAAAATGAAATCCTTGACAATCTCATTCCTTTCTCCATTTATCATGCTGTTGTTTACTGGTCCAGTTATGAGGATTTTTGTTTTCTTTATGCCGAGGTGCAATCCATATTGAAGACTGTGGTCTTTGATTTTCATCGGTAAGTGTTTTGGTTGTGTTATCTGTATAATGCAGGTTGTTAATGAGTGCTCCTCCAAGCCTCATGCCTTATTCTTCTTCATATAGTCCAGCTTTTCAGATTATTTGCTTGGAAAATGGATTGAAAAAGTATGGTGAAGGGATACAACCCTGATGCACACCTTTCTTGACTTTGCACTACGCAGTATCCCCTTGTTCTGTTTGCACAACTGCCTGTTGATCCATATGCAGATTCCTCATGAGCACAATTAGGTGTTCTGGAATTCCCATTCTCCAGAATGTTAGCCATAATCGGTTATGATCCACACAGTAAAATGCCTTTGCTTAGTCGATGAAACATGGTAGACTTCTTTCGGGTATTCCCTGCTTTCAGTCAAGATCCGTCTGACATAAGCAATGATATCCTGGGTTCAAGTTCCTCTTCTGAATCTGGCCTGAATTTCTGACAGTTGCCTGTCAACATACTGTTGCAGTCACCTTTGAATGATCTTTAACAAAATATTACTTACTTGTGATATTAATTATCTTGTTTGATAATTTCTGTATTCAGTTGGATCACCTCTCTTGGGAATAGGTATAAATATGGATCTCTTCCAGTCTGTTGGCCAGGTAACTAGCTTCCAAATTTCTTGCCACAGACGAGCGAGCACTTCTAGCATTGCATCTGTTTGTTGAAATACTTTAATTAATATTCCATCAATTCCTGGAGCCTTGTTTTTTTGCCAATGCCTTCAGTGCAGCTTCAACTTGGTCCTTCAGTATCATCGGTCCCTGACCATATGCTACCTCTTGAAATTACTGAACTTAGACCAGTTCTTTCTGGTATAATGACTCTGTGTATTCCTTCCATCTTCTTTTGATGCTTCCTGAGTTGTTTAATATTTTCCCTGTAGAATCCTTCACTATTGCAACTCAAGGCTTGAATATTTTCTTCATTTCTTGCATCTTGAGAAATGCAGAGCATGTTCTTCTCTTTTGGTTTTCCGTTTCCAGCTCTTTGCATGTGTCATTATAATGCTTCGGTTTCTTGAGTTGCCCTTTGAAATCTTTTCAGTTCTTTTACTTCATCATTCTTTCCTTTTGCTTTAGCTACTCAGTGTTCATAAGCAAGTTTCAGAGTCTCTTCTGACATCTAATTTGGTCTTTCTTTTCTGTCTTTTTAATGACCTCTTTCTTCAAGAATGATGTCTTTGATGTCATTTTACAACTCATCTGGTCTTTGGTCATTAGTGTTCAATGCATCAAATCTGTTCTTGAGATGGTCTCTAGACACAGACGAAATAGACTTAAGTTTGTACTTTGGCTTTCCTGGACTTGTTCTGATTTTCTTCAGTTTCAATTTGACCTTGCATGTAAGTAATTGATGTGCCACAGTCAGCACCTGGTCTTGTTCTGACCTGAAGTTTTCCATCATCTCTTTCCACAGATGTAGTCAATTTGATTCCTCTGTGTTCCTTCTGGTGAGGTCCATGTGTATAACTGCCAGCAGCTATACACATGGACTTGCACCTACCGTGATACAATTAATGTGCATACAACTGAAAATCCACTAGCCCTGCTTACATCTTATATATTTATAATAAATATGTCATGGAATATATGAGGGAAGAAAACAAAAATACTTTCTATTTACATACATACATAAGCATATGTGTGTTGTTGTTAGGTGCCATTGAGTGATTTCCAACTCATCCCAGCGCTCTGCGTAACAGAACGAAATACTGCCCAGTCCTGTACCATGTCCACAGTGGTTTTTATGCTTAAGCCCATTGTTGAAGCCATTGTGTCAATCCAGCTTGTTGAGGGTTTTTGTCTTTTTTTGGACCCTCCACTTTCCCAAGCATGAGGTTCTTCTCCGGTGACTCATCCTTTCTAACAACATGTCCAAAGTATATAAGATGTAGTCTTGCCATCTTTGCTTCCAAGGAGCACTCTGGTTGTATTTCTTCCAGAACAGATCTGTTTGTTCTTTTGGTGGTCCATGGTACATTCATATATATGGCATATGTATATATATGTGCATACATACATGTGCAACAAAGCAAGGAAGAAATACTAAAAACAATTACAATCCTCATTTCTGCAGTTGGTCATGTTGTTATAGCTGGTATTTAGAACTACCTTCTACCACCCATTCCATATTCCCTTTGCCCTCTGCAAGCATCCCAACTGATCATGTTAGTATGTCTGGAGAGGTGACCCAAACCTTCATTCCTAAATGGTCTGGGCCATTAGTATTCATGTCAAAATTGACTCTTGGTAGTACTAAGAGATGTCCTAAGGGGTCTTCTATATTCCAGGCATAATCTTCTCTACTGCCATTATATGACATCAGTCTGATTTCCCCTTGCTAATCAGGATCAATCATGCCATTATAGTAACTCCCTTCATTTCCTTTGATCCAGGTGCATGAGAAGCCAAAGTGGCTGGGTATCATTCTTAGCTTCCAGTTCAGTGGAATCATTGTTGTGTCTCCTGAGGAGAGCATTACTCCCTTTGGAACTAAGGCCACTAGGCCAACTGAGCAGAGTTTCAGGACAGGAACCAAAAATTTTTTGATTTGGGGGGAATTTAGGGATAATAGGGAATCGTACCAATCCCATTTCCACTCTTGGATTCCTGGATTCATGAATCCCAGCTATGGGAGAAACAGCACCGTATATTGCATGCTTGTTTAGAGCATATGTAACCTTCTGGAGAACATTGTCCCAATGCTGCAAAATGTTAGCACCTAGATGGCACTGTAATTGTGTCTTTAGAAGGCTCTTCCATCATTTTATCAAGCCAGCTGCTTCAGGATGATGGGGAACATGGTAATCCCAGTGAATTCCATGAGCATGGGACCATTGCTACACTTCGTTTGCTGTGAAGTGAGTTACTTGATCCAAGGCAATGCTGTGTAGGATACCATGACAGTGGATAAGGCATTCTATGAGTCTTCGGGTAGAAGTTTTGCAGAAGCATTGTCTGTAAGGAAGGCAAGTCCATATCTAGAGTAAGTGTCTGTCCCAGTAAGAGCAAAGTACTGCCCTTTCCATGAAGAAAGTAGTCCAGTGTAATTAACTTGCCACCAGGTTGCTGGCCGATCACTGTTAGAAATAGTGCCGTGTCAGTGACTCAGTGTTGGTCTCTGCTGCTGGCAGACTGGGTACTCAGCAGTGGCTGTAATCAAGTTGGCCTTGTGAGTGGAAGTCCATGTTATTGAACCCATACACAATTGCCAACAATGAATGGGTCATTAGAGATAATAGTGAGTTGTACCAACACTGCCACCATATGCCCTCTGTTCATGAGCCCTTTGGGCAATGACAGGAGTGGCTGGGGAATGAGACTGACTGGTATCCACAGAATGCATCATCTTATCCACTTGATTGTTAAAATCCTGCTCTGCCAAGGTCACCCTTTGGTGAAAATTCACACGAGACACAAATGCCTTCACTCTTTCATCCCATTCATTGAGGTTTATCCATATGTGTCTTCCCCATATCACCTGGTCACCAGTTTTCAAATCACATTCCTCCCAAGTCCCTGAAAATCCAACCAAACCCCTGGCTTCAACCCATGACTCAGTATATAGTTGTACATCTGATCATTTGTACTTCCAAGCAAAATGAACACCAAGGTGTACTGCCCTAAGTTCTGCACACTGGAAGGATTTGCCTTCACCACTGGCCTTCAGGGAGCTTCCAGAAAGGGGCCCCAGTGCTGCCACTGTCTACTTTTGAGTGGTGTCTGTATATCATGCACAAACATCTGTAAACCATGCATGAATTTTTTCTTCAGTCAGTGGATCATAAAGACCTCCCCATGAGGCCATAGGTGCAGCCTGGAAGAGGGAAGGTAATATGACAAAAGTAGGGCTCGTGGGTGTTTGGGCCAGTTCCTCTTGCAGCTTACATTTGCCTTGAGATCCTGCTTGAGATTAATCTCATATGTACCACTTTTATTTAATCATGGAGTGTTGCAGTGCACATTTGACCTTATGACGCTGTGGGTGAGGGAATAAGGTCAGTGCACATTTGATCTTATGACTCTGTAGATCATGATAGGCAGCTCAGGCTGTCTGGTGACTTGGTGGCTCATGGTTAAGTGTTCTGTCTGTACTAAGACCCAGTAACAAGCCAAGAACTGTTTCTCTAAAGGACAGTAAGTATCTGCAGAGGATGGCAGCACTTTGAGCCAATATCCTAGGGGTATGCATGATGAGTCACCAATGGGACCTACCAAAGACTGCAAACAGCATCTCTATCTGCATATAACACTACAAGCACCAGTGTATCAGCTGGATCATATGACCCAAGTGTTAGAGTGGCTTGCCTGGCAGCCTGAACCTATGGCTGAGTCATCTTGTTCTGGGCCCTGTTCGAAACTGGCAGCTTTTCGAGTAACTTCATAAATAGGCCAGAGTAGGACAACCAAATGAGGGAAATGTTGCTTCTAAAATCCCGAGAGGCCTACAAGGCATCATGCCTCCTTTTTAGTGGTAGGAGGAGCCACATGTGACAACTTATCTGTCATTTTATTTTATCCGTCATTTTAGAAGGGATATCTTGACATGTTCAACACTACTGGACCCTAGAAATTTCAGTCAGCTGGAAGGTGCCTAAATTTTTGTCAGGTTAATTTCCCATCCTCTAGCACACAAATATGTTACCAATAAGTCATTAATACTTTTTCCTTACTTGGTCCAGTTCACATAATGGCATCACTATAGGGGACCAGTGTGACACCTTGTGGAAGAGAAATGTGATCAAGTCCCTGTGGACTAAATGATGAAATAGGGCTGGAAAGTTGATATACCTCTGAAGTAGGACACTGAAAGCATATTGTTGGCATTGCCGACTGAAGGCAAATTACTTCTGATTTTGCTGTAACACTAGAATTGAGAAAAAGGCATTGGCCATCTTAGTAGCTGCATGCCATGTACAAAGAGATGTATTCATTTGCTCAAAGCATTAAAACTACATCTGGAACACTACCTGCAATTAGAGTCCACTTGGTTAAAGTTTCAGTTATTCACCATTGTTCTCCAAGATTTATCTGGTTTTTGTATAGACTAACAGTATAAATTTTTGGTGGTACAGTGGAGTCCTTCCTTAGGGAACCTGGCCTCCCCTTCATTCATAGAGCTGTGGGTCTGTAGATTGGCTCAAGTCTGGGAATTGATTGAGGAGCCATGGCTCTCTATTCTGGAGATTCAAGTTAGACTACCATTCACTTGATCTGGAATACTTTCACTTACACAGATCAAATAAATAGTGGATTTCCCATCTTCACACCTGGGGACACCACAACTAAGTAGATAATGCCACAAGTCTATCCAAGTTAGACTATTCTCATTACTGCTTTGACTACACTATCCATTATAGGAACCACACTGACCTTGTCCTTGTTAAGTACTGCCACTTGGCCCTTACTGCTGTGGGTTCAATCAGCCCCACTGAAGTTAGATGTCAGTTCAGTTAGGGCAGTTCTCACTGTTGAATTTGACTTAATATAAAATAGAAATGACACAGTCTTCAAGGATGCTGGGGCTCCCTACACAGGTTTGTTCTTTACCATTTTGGTAAAAAGTATGGCTTCTGGGTGCTCCATGGGTGGGTCTGTAAAGCCGACCTGATAAATCCACTCTAACATGCCAGTTTCCCTAAGTCTTTGGATACCTTCTGCAGTATACCAAGGCAGGTTTGGCATTTAAACATAATTTAGTGTTTGTCACTCCTTAACCTATGCTCCAGTGAACCAGCCAGATAAACTATTAGAGTCTTATCTGACTTCTTGAACTGAAGCACTGAATGAAGGAGCTGTGCTTAGTGGAGCCAGATCAGTGAGCTCAGACTGACCCAACTTTGTGTTCTTTGTGTCACTAATAGCTATTCCTACACATATTCTGCAGGTTTCTGTTTCTGTTGTTGTTAAGTGCCGTTGAGTCAGTTCCAGCTCATAGCAACCCTATGAACAACAGAACAAAACACTGCCCAGTCTCGCACCATGTCCACAATTATTTTATGCTTAAGCTCATTGTTGCAGCCACTGTATCAATCCATCTCATGGGGGTCTTTCTCTTTTTCGCTGTCCCTCCACGGTATCAAGCATGGTGTCCTTCTCCAGGGACGGACTGATCCTTCCTGATAACATGTCCAAAGTATGTAAGATTGGCTCAAGTCTGGGAATTGATTGAGGAGCCATGGCTCTCTAGTCTGGAGATTCAAGTTAGACTGCCATTCACTTGATCTAGAATACTTTGACTTACACAGATCAAATAAATAGTGGATTTCCCATCTTCACATCTGGCCACCTTTGCTTCGAAGGAGCATTCTGGTTCTAATTCTTCAAGAACAAATCTGTTTGTTTTTTGGCAGTCCACGGTACATTCAACATTCTTCTCCAGCACCACAATTAAAAGGCATCAATTCTTCTTCTGTCTTCTTTGTTCATTGTCCAGCTTTTGCATGCATATGATGCAATTGAAAATACCATGGCTTCGGTTAGGTGCATTTTAGTCTTCAAGGTGACATCTTTACTTTTGAATACTTTCAAGAGGTCTTTTGCAGCAGATTTTCCCAATGCAATGTACCTTTTGATTTCTTGACTGCTGCTTCCATGGGTGTTGATTGTGGATCAAAGTAAAATGAAATCCTTGACAACTTCAATGTTTTCTCCATTTATGACAATGTTGCTTACTGTTCCAGTTGTGAGGATTTTTGTTTTCCCGATGCTGAGGTGCAATTATACTGAAGGCTGTGGTCCTTGGTCTTCATCAGTAAGTGTCTCAAATCTTCTTCATTTCCAGTAAGTAAGGTGGTGTTTTCTACATAACATAAGTTGTTAATGAGCCATCCTCCAATCCTGATGCCTTGTTCTTCTTCATAGAAACCAGCTTCTCAGATTACTTGCTTGGCATACAGATTAAAAAGGTACAGTGAAGGGATATAACCCTGAGACACACCTTTCCTGACTTTAAACCATGCAGTGTCCCCTTTTTCTGTTCGCATGACTGCCTCTTGATCCATATACAGATTCCTTAAGAGAACATTTTGGTGTTCTGAAATTCCCATTCTCTGCAACATTAGCCATACTTTAGTATAATCCACACAGTCGAATGCTTTTGCATAGTCAATGAAATGCAAGTAAACATCTTTCTGGTATTCTCTGCTTTCAGCCAAGATCCATCTGACATCAGCGATGATATCCCTGCTTCCATGTTCTCTTCTGAGTCCAGCTTGAATTCCTGGCAGTTCCTTGTCAATATGTGGTTGTAGTCACTTTTGAGTGATCTTGAGCAAAATTTCATTTGCGTGTGATATCAACAATGTTTGATAATTTCCATATTTGGTTGGATCACCTTTCTTTGGAATGGGCATAAATATGGATCTTTTCCAGTCGGTTGGTCAGGTAGCTGTTCTCCAAATTTCTTGGCATGGACAAGTGAGCACTTCCAGTGCTGCATCTGTTTGTTGAAATATCTCAATTGATATTCTATCAATTCCTGGAGCTTTGTTTTTTGCCAGTGCCTTCAAGGCAGCTTCAACTTCTTCCTTCAGTACCATCAGTTCCTGATCACATGCTACCTCTTCAAATGGCTGAAGATTGACCAGTTCTTTCAGGTATTGTGACTCTGTGTATTCCTTGAATCTTCTTTTGATGTTCCCTGAGTTGTTTGATATTTTTCTTGTAGAATCCTTCACTATTGCAACTTGAGGCTTGAATTTTTCTTCAGTTATTCCAGCTTGAGAAATGCAGAATGTGTTCTTCCCTTCTGGTTTTCCAGTCCCAACTCTTTGCACATGTCATTATAATACTTCCTTTTGTCTTCTCGAGCTGCTCTTTGAAATTTTCTGTTTAGGTCTTTTACTTTGGCATTTCTTCTTTTTGCATTAGCTGCTTCATGTTTGAGAGCAAGTTCCAGAGTCTCTTCTGACATCCATTTTGGCCTTTTCTTTCTTTCCTGTCTTTTTAACAACCTCTTGTTCCCTTCATGGGTGATCTTTGATGCCATTCCACAGTTCATATAGTCTTCGGTTGTTAGTGAATGACACATCAAATCTGTTCTTGAGATAGTCTTTATAGTCAGGAGGGATATAATCAAAGTCATACTTTGGCTCTAGTGGACTTGTCCTAATTTTCTTCAGTTTCAATTTGAATTTGCACATGAGCAATTGATGATCTATGCCACAGTCAGCACCTGGTCTTGTTCTGACTGCTGATATGGAGCTTTTCCATTGTCTTTTTCCACAGATGTAGCCAATTTTGTTCCTGTGTATTCCATCTGGTGAGGTCCATGTGTACAGTCACCATTTGTGTTGGTTAAAAAGGGTGTTTGCAATGAGAAAGTCATTAGTCTTGCAAAATTCTATTGTGATCTCTGGCATTATTTCTATCATCAAGGCTGTATTTCCCAACTACTGATCCTTCTTCTTTGTTTCCAACTTTTGCATTCCAGTTACCAGTAATTATCAATGTATCCTGATTGCATGGTTGATCAGTTTCAGACTGCAAAAGCTGGTGTGTAAATTTGAATAACAGTGGTATTAACTGGCCTTCCTTGTAGGCGTATGGATATTATCCTATCGGTGACAGAATTGTACCTCAGGACAGATCATGAAATGTTCTTTTTGATGAGGAATGTAACACTGTCCCTCTTCAAGTTTTTGTTCACAGCATAGTAGACTACATGATTATCAGATTCAAAATGGCCCAGACTGGTCCATTTCAGCTCACTAATGCCTACGATATCAGTGTTTATGTGTTCCATTTCATTTTTGACAATTTCCATTTTCCTAGATTCATACTTCATACATTCTGTGTTTATATATATTAGAAAAAGCAGACAATTCTTTTGGAGTTTTTATAGCTGTCATGGATTGAATTGTGCCCTCTGAAAAATGTGTGTAGCAATTTGGCGAGGCCATGATTCCTGATATTGTGTGATTTTCCTATTATTTTATAAATCCTGACTCTAGGATGTTAATGAGGGAGCATAGGCAGCAGTCATGTTGGTGAGGTAGGACTTAATGTGTGAGATTGTTTTGTGACTTGAAGCAATCTCTTGAGATAGAAAGAAGCTAGTGGAGAGATTCTGGGACCTCATACCACCAAGAAGCAGTGCTGGGAGCAGAGCATCTCCTTTGGATAGGACCCGGGCTCCCTGTGCCTCAGAAGCTCGCAGTCCAGAGGAAGATTGATGACAAAGACCTTCCTCCAGAGGCAACAGAGAAAGCCTTCCCCTGGAGCCGATGCTCTGAATTTAGACTTGTAGCCCACTGGTCTGTAACAGAATAAAACTTCTCTTTTTAATGTCATCGTTTGTGGTATTTCTATTATAGTAGCACCATATGACCAACACAGTAGCATACCTCCTACTGGGTCACATTTTATACTTTACCTCTTGGGGCTTGTTGGGACTTAAGTCTAGTTTACAGGTGTAGAAGCAAAAATGGATGGTGAGCTTTTGGTGAATAGTGCCTGGGGTCTTAAAAGCTAGCAAGTGTACCACCAATTGGTCTCAATATGCCTGCAGCCAAGAATGAAGGACATCAAAGACATGGAAAATATGAACCCAGCAGACAGAAGGTAACATATCATCTAGAGACTACATCAGCATTAGATCAAAAGAACTAGATGGTGCTCAGCCACCATCAGTGACTACCCTGACAGGGAACACCATGTAAGTCCCTGATGAAGTGGGATAAAAATCAGTGTACAAAACTACGACTCTATTAGAAGACTACACTTCATGGTCTGTTAGACTAAAGAGTACCCTGAGGTTATGGCCCCTGGAAACTTTGTTAGCCCAGAACCGACACTAGTGCTGAAGCCAACTCTTCAGACAAAGATTGGACTGGACTATAAGACACACAGTGATGCTGGCACAGACATGCTTCTTTGCTTAAATACACACATGAGGCCGTTTGAACAGGTCTTGTCCAGAGGCAAGATGAGAGGGTGGAGGGGGACAGGAGTTGGTTGAATGGGTATGGGAAGTACAGAGTGGAAAGGAGGAATGTGCTATCATGGGAGGGAGGTAGAGAGAGCAGTTAATAATTGTGGAGACTTTCATGTGGCAAATAGATTTGGACTGTAAACTTTCACTCAGAGCACACACACACACAGAGGTGGTAAGTGTGGGTCCTGGGGATAGTCAGCAATGTCTTGTAAGGCATATGCCTTAGGTGATGCTTCGTACAATGCCATAGGTGCCACCCTAGGTGGTATCTCATACTCTTCAGGCACAGCTAGGTTAATGTTATCAGACGGGGCATAAGGGATAATGGTTTTACTGTGGAGGGTGGCTTAGCAGACAAAGATGGAGTAATCTCTTTAGATAAGAGATCAGTTTCTGCTGGCAGGAATGATTCAATGGAATTTAGGGACTCAGTGTCCCCAGCTTCCTGAATCTCTGCTAATGTTCCCATTCCAAGTTTCAGGATCCCATTTCTTCCCACTCAATGCCCTCACTTTAACTTCAGACACCGAGGTTGGGAATTCAACTGGCTTTTTAATTCAGCCACTCTTGAGTACCAAGAAGTGGGAGTACTGCTCTAACAGATACTTAAAATGTGGATGTAGTTTTGGAACTGGGTTATGGGTTGAGGTTGGAAGAGTTTTAGGCTCCTTAGTAGTAAAAACTTAAATTTCCTGGAAGAGATTGTTGTGAATGTTAAAGGTAATTCTGCATCAGTGTGCAGAAAGAAGTGAGGAGCTATAGAGATAGTATCATCTTAGAGAATGCATGTGGTGTCAGCAACAGAATGTTGCTAGAAATCTGGATGTTAGGTGTGCTTCTCAGGAGGCTTTGGAAGGAAATGATGAACATGTGACTGGGTCATGGAGGAAGAGTGATGCTTTTTATGTAGTGGCAGAGATCTTGTCTGAATCATGTTCAAGTGTTTGGTGAAAGGGAGACATGTTAAGAACCCAGTTATCTGGCTGATGAGATTTCTAAGCAAGGTCTTAAAGAGGCTGTGTAGCTTTTCCTTTTCAGTTATAGTAGCATACGAGAGGAAAGAGATGGACTAAAAATTGTACTGTGCAAAATGGAAACACAACTTAAAAATGTGGGAAATTCCATTGTATAAGCTAAGGAAATGTGTCCTAGAATGTTCACCAAGGATGTTGCTGTACAGTCTTTTGTTAAGGATACAGCGATTGATGGACCTATCCAACTAGCACAGCAGAAAACCCACCAGCTTAGTGTGAAGGGGACAGAGAAACAGGAAAGAAGACTATCTCTTGGAATTCTACAGGCAGGAAACTGGCCAAAGGAGTTACATCTGTTGTCCTCCAAGAAAAGACCATCCATGGAACAGCTGGGAGATCATAGGACTGGTCAAGGAACATGGGAAGCAGGGCATTCTTGATCTCAAAGAGTGGGGCCACAGTCTCCTAGGTATCAGAGTTCAATCTTTCCCAACTCGGTTCCTGAGTGTGGGGCTGCCTTTACGGTATGCCAGGAGACTGGGGCTACAGCTCAAGGCTGAGGGGGTGGGGCTGCCATGCCCAACGGGTAGAAGAATGAGAACTGCCAGGGATGAAGGGGTTGGGTCACCACACAGATGGACTAGGAAAATGGGGCCACCTACATACGAGGAAGACAAGTTCCTATCCTACAGGGACTGGAAGGCAGAGCTGAAAACCAAGGCTGAGGGGTCTCCACCCAGAATCCAGAAAGTATGGCTAACACTCGAGTCTGGAGGGTGAGATTATTGCCCATATGGTCTCAGAGAATTATTTTCAGTCCTTGAGAGATAATTAGCTGGGTGTTGGAGTTCTTTGGTGCCTGTTACCCCTTCTTTCCTTCCAGCATCTCCCATTTGTAATGAAAATGTTTATGCTGGGCCTGTCTCACTATTGTACTTGGGAAACATCACTTATATTCTAGGTTGCACAGGTTCACAGGTGAAGAATTTAGCCCGAGTGGACTATACCTAAAGTCTCCCCGTATTTGACTTTGAGTATTCAGAAGATGAGATTTTGGACTTACAGTTAAAATAGGATAAAAGTGTTTTGCATGTTGGAAGGGCAAGAATTTGGAGGGGGGGGGCAAAGGGTACCAAGTTATGGATTGAATTGTGTCCCCCCAAAATGTGCTGTAAATCCTAAACCTGTCTGTTGTTATAATCCCATTTGGGAAGGGGTTGTCTACTAAGTTAATGAGGCAGGATTAGTGTATAGAATATTCAATTTCTTGCAAAATATGAAATGAGATTAAGGCTGTATGGGTCGGTGAGGACTCGTATCAAGCCACATGGCCATTTCCAAGGAACCAGAAACTGGACAGGATCTTTTCTTTCAGGGCTGAGATACTATGCCTAGAGCCAGCACTCTGAATCCTGACTGCTAGCCTCTTAAACTTGAGAAAAGAATTTTGTTTGTTAAAACCATCCACTTGTATTTGTTTCAGCAGCACTAGATAACTAAGACACATCCCCCCTTTACCAAGGTGAAAACTGAGGTACAGAGATTTTAAATACCTGCTCAACACATAATTACAAAGAGGTAGCGTTGGCATTTCAACCTAGGTCAGTCTGATTTTGGAGGCCTCCTTCTTAATTGTAGCATGTCAAGCACAGTGCAGGACAGGACAGGTGCCCAGTTAAGGTTGCATAGTGCTGCAAGTCTCATCACTGTGAGGTACAGGAAGCCGGCAAGAGGAGTTCAGAGCTCTAGGGTGGGCAGCAGGACTTCAGTGACAGGGCAGAGGGAGGTGAAGAGAACAGCATCAGACACTTTCATAAACAGCACTCTAGCTTCCTCCTCCACCTGAGGGCTGCTAGAAGTACAACTGTTTGCTGTGGCCTTGCTATCTCTTGGAGAGAACAGGGCAGGGTGTGACTTCTTAGTGGTCTCCCATGAAAAGAAACAGTCTCCCAAAGGGCCCATAATAATCCAGACCTTGCCCTAAAACTCAAATTAAGTCTGTACATCAAGTCAGTGTCTTCCATTAAATTCTCCTTGAAGCAGATCCCCCTTCCTAGATAACTGTTTTGATAATAACCTACTGGAATTGATCTATGTGCTTTCTTAACTGTTAAATACAAACAGCCTATTTTGATTGTATATTGCTTTAAACAATTGAACCCACTCAAATTATTTGTTATTTTAGGGAATGACACTAAATTTAAGTGTATATTCAACTACAAAGACTCTTGCCTTGTATTTTAAAATGGTAGTATGTCAAATTACGAGACATTTTATAAGAGTTTAGTCAAGAAACATTAACGGTGTCATAAATAAGTACTGTAACTTTATTAAAATGAAAAGACAATATTCAAAATAATGCAACAAAATGAATAAAATCCTTTGTCCAATACTGTACACACAATGCAGAATCAGTGCATTTTTCTAAAGCATGTTTTAACCTTCATTTAGTTCATACTAAAATAGAAGCTTTAAATAGCTCAGATTTTCATTCAGCAGTTTAAACTGTAAACAGCTTGTTGAACTGTTAAAGAGAACATTGTAGTAATGTATCTCCATTCGTGAGCACCTCTCTTTTGTGCTTATCTATACAAGATAAATACATTAAAGCATATGAAAATACGAACACAAGCTAGGTGTCTCCCTGAACCTAAGGGAAGCAGTGAAGCAGCCGCCCGGGAGAGTTTTCAAAGCTGGACGATGCTGATGTGACCTCTGGTATTAAGACGTACTGCGCTATTGGTCAGAAGTGTTTTACTTA
The DNA here is from genome assembly GCA_028571685.1 of Heterohyrax brucei. Lineage (NCBI taxonomy): Eukaryota > Metazoa > Chordata > Mammalia > Hyracoidea > Procaviidae > Heterohyrax > Heterohyrax brucei. The sequence continues at coordinate 37,166,709 of CM053140.1, forward strand.
AAAAAGCAAACAATCCCAAGGAAATACTGAATAGGAACCAGCAACACAAGGCCAGCTTGTGTTGTATTTGTTTATTAATACAGTCTAAAAAAACAGAAACAGAAAACCTCCACAACACACATTCCCACACGAAAACTCTCAAACACAAAGCTAATTGCTTCATTACTGTTTAAGACGGATCCCCTCTGCACCGGCAACTAGTCTGCCTTTCCACTCGAGCCTGATGCACCGCGCTGTCTGTGTCAGGCACAACTGCAACGGGCTTTTTTGTGGGTGGGATAAAACCAGAATTGTTAAGGAGAAGTGACTTACTAATTCAGTTTTCATTTTTCAAAACGTGAGACATGTATAGGTGATAACATGGTTTGCCAAATCAACTCTTACACCCTCGCCATTAACAAAACACAAAATCTGGAAATATTAGACCTTGGGGTGATTTTTTTAAAACTTGGTAGGTATAGTTCTGGTAAAGAATGGACACCCTACCATCCAAGGAAAAGACTGTTTGCAAAAATAAGTGAAACAAAATTATAACAGGCCTAAAAGCCAGAAATCTTTGAACTTACTAAACAAAAATAATTTTTTAAATGAATCCGATTCTAAACAAAACTGCATTTTCTTCCATTTTGCTCAATTTTCAGTCTATCAAGAGTCTTTTCTCCAGCTGGAATTTTTATTCTTCTGAATATATATTACTCTAAGATAGTAACTAACTGGTTAACCTGTAACTAGAGTCTATGGTTATACCACAAGTTTATATATAGGTATATAATGTATGCATATATAAAAGTTTTCCCATCCCTCCCTCCCACCATCACATCTTTAAATTATAGACTTGAACAGACAAAATCAGGGATTCTCAACACAAGACCTCACACACCTGTCTGCTCTAAACCTTTAAGACAGAAAGGTCAGCTATTCTGCAATCTAAGAGATTTTTCTGTGAACCCCGGTCAATCTGGAATATTGCTTGAGAACCACTTGTTCCTATGTCACCTCCACTGAGAAATGACCCCAAAGTCTAAGGAGAGACCACATAGGATAAATGTTTGCGCTTCATGTGGCCACCCATATCCATTTTTGCTTTTGAGTTCAGCTTTTCTGTGGCTGAAACGATACTGCAGTCAGCAGATAAGGGTTGGATCTGGCTGTTTGTTTCTTCTGCTTCCCTAAAAAATTTTTCGTATTTGTCCAGGTATGGTGGCCTCTCAGGTAGTAGGTAATAATGTGTTGAACTAACCTTCTTTCCATTTTCAATGATGGGCAGAATGCAAGGAACCTTATTGGCAGATCCTTCACTGTTCTGTCTTTGTAGAGCTTTGCTACTGACGTACTTGGGATCAGGGGCAAAGCTCTGGGTAGGGGGCATGACCCCATTGAGGTAAGATGGAAGGCTTTTAGGACTCGGTGTGCGGGAGTTACTCCGTGATAAAGGTTCTCTTGGTGGCACTTTGGGGGGCCTGTCTTCATCACTGTAGGTACTAGAAGTAACTTCTGCTGACCACCTTCTGTAATCTGGCTTTAATGGCCTAGGAGGTATGGGAACCCTGGGGGGAATCTCAGGTTTGTCTTCATCTGAGTTAGGAGAAGCTCTGTGTAAGTAACTTGATATTCTTATGGCTGGCTTGTTGAAAGATCCAGCTGGTCCTGAATGAGATCTTCTGAGTCTTCGGTGGCTCTGAGATGCAAGAGGATTTGAATTTTGGACACACCCATTTTGCCCCGATGTGTGGTTGAGATCTTCAGCGGCTGAAGTGGCAGGGCTATCAAAATATGCATAATTGATCTGTCCACACCCACGGAAGCTTCGCCTGCCCGGAACACCATACTTGAAGTCAGAAAGCGTACAGTCTTCTAGAAGGAAGTCTGTATCGGAGCTTGTTAGGAATTCTACCTCACAATCCGTCTCATCCAGAGAGAGGTCTTCAGAGATTGGCAGCGGTGGAAGGGGCCTAGAACCCCGTTCACAAACAGCTCCACAGGGCAGAAAGGCAGGTGAGTTTTTTATGGGGGTCAGGGGAGGAGTAGAAGCACAAATTCCGTTGACTGAAAGTTTCCTGACACCACACACAACTTGATCCTCTTCGCGTTGTCCCAAGTTTTCATTTGGAGGGATAAAAAGGGGAGGCAAGCTGGACTTCCGAGATGGACTGTTTTCTGCAAAGCAGTGCCCATTCACGGGGGCAGATTTTGAAGTGTGCCCTGGAATGAACAAGAGACGTTCATAAAAAATCAGCAGCACTCTTCTCCTCACCTGTGTGAGGTACAGCCCTCCCTGTGTGCGCCACGTGAGCTTTCTGCTTAAACTGCTAGTGAACCACCTGCCTGACGTATCCTTGAGAACACTCATGTCCCAACCGCAGGTGTAATTAGAGCCCACGAGGCTGCTAATGCACATGATCTGGTTCAAAGAACAAATGATCTCTTCTGTCTCCCTTGGACATGTGTACACCCACAAGTCTCAGGCAAGTTTTGTGACATGTGAGAAATTTACAGGAGATGAACAGCATGTAATTTACATGACTACCATACTATGCCACCCTTGCCATTTAAGAGATGTGACAATACAAGGCATGCTGGGCATGAATGAGCTAAGCTCTTTACTGCCAGCACCATCACAACACTACAGGTGAACAGACCATTTGCAGTGTGGGCAACTGGTAAGTAGCTTCTGGCAAAAATCTATGGAACATAATGTTCACATGAAAAGTGCTATATGCACACTTTAAAACCAAATCTATTGCCAGTGAGTCAATTCTGACCCATAATGACCCTACAGCAGAGGAGAATTGCCTGAGAGTTTCCTTTAAAGAGCAGCTGGTAGATTCAAACTGCCACTATTTTTGTTAGCTGCTGAACTCTTAACCACTGAGCTACCAGGGCTCCTATATACACTTTAGGTGTTTTATAAACATTTATACTACTTTCAAATATGCATTTGATACTAGGAAGAAATATCTCAGATTTTATCCAAGGTTTCTAAAAGTTAAGTCTGCATCTTTAACTTAATTCTTGATATTAAATGATTACACTTCCATAAACAATTCCAGCTAGGAATCAATGACTCAGGTTCAAGTTACCGAGGTACAAATAACTTGTGAAAAAAATGTTATCTTCAGAATCTCCCGCCACTAGGGGTCAGACTATTGTTGGAAACAGTTCAGGTCGTTTCTTCATTTAAAAAATAATGCTGGAGGACATGCTAATATGAATCCAGACTGTCAACTTCCTCTTCAAATGCTTAGCTTCCCTCAGAAGTTCAGAATACATACCAATAGATGTCAGGTGCTCCTGAGCAGCAGAGTTCAGACTGTAGGCCATGGTTATTGGATCAATATTTAAAAAGTTACTAAAAGGAAAAAACACCTTGGTCATAAACAAGTGGCAATCATATTATCCATCTCATTTTAACAGCAAACATTTATACAGATTATAGTGCCATTATATTTCTGACTTACCTTTCAAACTCACTGCGACTGCCCCAGCAGGTCTTCACAGTCCCCAAGGCTTGGCCATTATGCAGAAATCCAGTTTTTAATGGGGCTCTAATCTCCTGAGCAGCAACTCCTGCTGTTGACATTGTGCCTTATTCTGGGATGACTCCAAGTTGGTGAAGCCAAACGATTTTAAGTCAGCTAGAGACTCGATGGCACTTGGCTGGCTTGGCAGTAGCTTTCATTCCCTACAAGAGATAAGGAGAAGAGATGAGAGAATCAAGCAAACAATTCATAAATACCTCTACTAAAAAACCCAAAGCAAACCTTTTGCCAATGAGTCAATTCCAACTCATGGCGATCCTATTGGGACAGTCTAAATTACAGCATAATAGCTAACACTATAGAATTTAGAAGAGTCTGAACAGAAAAATTTAGTTGTAGACTGTTACTTAATTCTTACATTTTTACATCACATAATTTTTACTTCTCATAAGGGTACTTAAATGTAGACACTATGCACGGCTTCAAATGTTTCAGCAAACTGAGAAACACTGTTGCCAGCAAGAGCAGCCCTCTTCTTGCCCAGCTGCACAACAAACCATGCTCACTTGCCAAAGCACACAAACCTTTCTCTCACCTCCTACTGAACCAACCTTCCAATGTATGGCTGGACTGGGCACAAAGCACAAGTGAATCTTTTTCCCATGCTAAGAGAAAAGTAATTTCATAAATTATTGTAGTTTATACTGTAGAACTAATATACACTAAAACCCAACCCTTAAATTAAACAAGCAATTCTACAGTATTGGCACCTGATTACCACAGCACCCAGCATTTATTTGGATTCTGTACTTCAGGGTTGGCCATGGGAAAACAAATACTCCAGTTATTACTTGCTCAAGAAAGAAATGGTTGTATATGAAGACACTAATTTCTATTATCCTGTAAAAATCAAGTTCTGCAAGATTACTAGCTTTAGTGCAAGCCTGGCAACAGCTTCCTTCCCACTCCCCTTCTAAAGACAAACTTAAAGGTATATTCTTCACATTCTCCTTTGTGAAATGCCTAATAATTCATGTCTTGCCTTAGCTGCAAGGCATGGATTACGAAGGCTAAATAAATTTTTCTTAATACAGTAGTTGCTAAGCTCGAGGAACCCCCTTGTCAAATGTTCACGTCTAGAGTCTTCACAGCCTCTTGACTTTACTCTTCATTACACTTGATATGCGTTAACTAGAATCGACAGTTACAATAAGGCCATCCCTTTTAGACAGTCTTAGGTTTACTTACAGTGAGTTCAGCTTTTCTTTTACATCTTTCTCTGTATACCTTTGACTCTCTTTTTGGGGATCTGTACAGATACACTTTACAATAATATTTTCTCATTCTCTCAATAGATGTTTTTGCTGCTAGGCAGTATGCTAAGGACTGATACAGAGATGAATGAGACAGGTTTGTTCCTCAGGGAGGACCACAGACTATTTTTATTTTTAATTTCTCAGCAACTTCAAATCTACTGCTTAGGAACCTGTCACCTCCTACAGGACTGTAAGTTTAGGGACAGAGGCTGTGTCCTAATCATCTTTTAATCATCAGGACCTAGAATATTAGTAGGTGCTCAATTAAGTATTTGTTGAATGAATGACTCTGTAATACCATCTAATTATTATCATCTGTATCAACTGATGATACAGTTGTGTAAGGCACAGGATTTCTTTAGCTAAGTATCTCAAACATACTGTCAGTGTTTATTACTTACTCTTCCATGTAAAAAGGAGAGATAAGCCCCTACTGATTCTCTGCATTTTACTCTCCCCAAGTCAGCTGCTTGGTACACTAGGCAAAGGTATTAAATTATTATCTGAAATAATCAAGCATTCTTTTTCTGTAATTCACAATCTCAAAAATACAAGAGAAAAAAGTCCATTTACGAAACTGAAATTATTGTGTTTTTTTTTTTTTGAGGGTTGGTTTTAGCTAATTAGCATGTTATTTACTCTAAATCAAGTAAAGCTATAAAAAAATATAGAAAACTATTTTTTTAATTTAATTACTAGCTTCCCTTTGTGTACTTAGTCCAGTGGTTTATCATGCTTTTTCTAAGGATTCTACAAGCACTGGCAAGACTCTAGGGAAAGTATCTGTGGTAACATAAAAACGAAAGGCAAGATAGGAAGAAGAATATGGTATTTAAGTAGTTTGAAAGCACACGTTTGAAGATCGCTCATCCAGATTACAGGAAAATGCTCCGGGGGATTCTCGAGGCCCAACCCCCACCTGTCTGCAAGCCAACAAGTACTACTAGTAATTACTGTGTGTCAGCCTCCTAATGCCATCTAAATCTTAGCTTTCAACAGAAGGATTGTGTAACTATTGCTTCTTCTGAAATTGCCTTGCAATTCTAAACTTACATTTCAGTGATCACTTAAAATTATTTATGTTCTAGAAAAAGTTATTTTTTAATCATTGTTTCTATCACCTACTTGTTAGCTTTCTTAAGAAAAATTTTTTTTAGTATAAAAAGAATTGTGTTCACTAAGCCAGCTCACTTCTGACCACAATAGTGTCTTTGTGTATTCATAGAAGGTGACCTGCCTCTAAATTTCAATGGGGAATTGTGAATGGGCCATGTTATGAAACTGTCCGAACTTCCTACTTGCTTGCATGGGAGAAGTGAGGAGGGCAATATAATTGCATGTTCTCTTCTTTTGGAAAACAACTTCAAACTCTAGACTCAAAAAGGGCAACGTGCCATAGGTTTGGAAGCAACTTTTAAAATGTGTTCCTCAGAGAGCAAACTGTGGGTACAAAGCCACCTGAAACTCTCTTGTATCTTCCTCAAAGTCCTGCAGCATTCAATATTCATAATTCTCAGAGAAAAATGAACCGAGTTGGTAAACCTCAAGTTTAAAAGAAAATACACTCTGCTCAAGGCCAAGTTGGCTAATGTTGCAGTGTTTCAAACTTGAGATTTCTTTCTAAATCTAAAACTTAGCACTGTTTTACAGTTTATTAGGAAACAACTGTATAAATAGACCTCCATGGGAAAAGCAGTATCTAAAAAGTACAAGATGGTATTCTGTTACGAAATTTGAAAGCTTAAGATTTGAAAAATTATGAAAGCTACTGTTCATCCAGGCAGTGTGGTTTAGATCAGGATCCAAATAACCTTGGGCATCTAACTTCTCTGGAATCCATGATTAGTAATCTTTAGCCTTTTACAGTGTGTGCAAGTAAATACCAATCCCAGATGGGTACCACCTTTTCCTGTTAGCATCTGCTGACTTTGTAATTTCGGGGGGCACAACCCCTAAACAGTGTGTTTCTTGAGGTTATCCTTTCATTACTTCCTCTCTGTAAGTCCCCTCAGAGTTTCAGTCCACTTGTGTATCTTCAACTATATTTAGACAGCTCCAGAATCAATGACTCTAGCCCTGGCTCAAGCTTCAATTTTGCATTTCCTATTGTCTGGTGATTATCTTTCCACTTGGATAATCTTCTGGCATCTTAAACTCTACAAATCAAACTCTAAGGGGAAGTTCTACTCTGACCTTTAGAATCGCTGTCAGTTAGATACAACTGGACAGCAGTGGTTTTGTCATTTACTTCACCCCCTCACCTCAAACCAGTCCACAGTCTAAGGGGATCACACTTTCTAAAGGTACTGTTTTTTTATCCCAAGTCACAACCAATAACCATTTAATTACCAAGTCCACTGCCCTCTACACAGCTTCTCAAATATACCTTCCTTTCAATTGGCACCATCATGCTTTGGGGCTGAAAACACTCAGCCCATCCTGCAAACCAGGATTGGACCAGTATTCCTAAACTACAGCTCAAACTAAGATCTTCATTGCTCAAAAATTTTCAAAGGCTCCTTAGAGAAATTAAAAACTCCTCAGCCTGGAATTTAAGGGTAATACAGGAGGTCCTAATCTCCCTTTTTTCTAGCTCTTGTTGTTAGGTGCCTTCAAGTCAGTTCCAACTCGTAGTGATCCTGTGTACAACAAAACCTAACACTGCCTACTCCCTGCCACCCTCACAACTGTTTGGGGTTATTGTTGCAGTCACTATGTTCATCCATCTTGTTGAGAGTCTTCCTCTTTTTCACTGACTTGACTAAGCATGAAGTCCTTCTCCAGGAACCGGTCCCTCCTAATAACATTTACAAAGTATGTCAGACGAAGTCTTCCATCCTTGCCCCCGAGGAGGATTGTGGTTGCACTGTGGCTATACTTTTCCCAAAACTGATTTGTCTGTTCTTCTGGAAGTCCACAGTATATTGAGTATTCTTCATCTCCTTCTCTTTCTCCTCAGTCTGTTAGAACACAACTTACTCTTTAAGGCCAATCTCTTACGACAACTTCATGAACTCCTTTCGGACCATGAAAAACCAGTGCAGAGTGTTCCTGTTTTTCCTGTGTTCTCATTTGTCTCCCATTCTCCAGATCTTCAAGTAGACGGGACTCATAATCTGACTTACGCTTTTTCCCCTGTAGATCTTGGCATCATTAATGTCTAATATTTGCTAAATAGATATTTGAGAAAAATATTCTTACCATTAAAAAAAAACAAATAACAAAGTAACTACTAGAGGAAAAAAGCAGAGATTTAGGACTAAACCTAACATTTGCTGGAGTGATGAGAATGCCCAATAATGAGGCAGCAAGTTTAGGTATGTAACATACAAGAAACTTTTAGTAATTTCCAACATCCAAAGTGGACAGCTTGCTGACTTGGTAAAACCAAATTTAAATACCTCACAATGTAACTTTCTAAACTGGTCTCTGTTACTGTATATTTATTTGAGGCCACTGGGTAGTGCTTTCTGAAAAGAGTGGTTTTTTTTTTTAAACTTCTCTTACCCACTATTTCTTGGATTACAATGCAACTACAGTGTTTGTATTGCTAAATTTAAGGTGACATAGTGGCTAAGTGCTGTATCTGCTAACCAAAAGGTTAGCAGTTCAAATCCACCAAGTACTCCTTGGAAACTCTATGGGGCAGTTCTATGGTCATATATGGTTGCTGTGAGTCAGAACTGACAAGATGGGAGTGGGTTTGGTCTGATTCCTTCAACACTCCAGTGGCATAGTGGTTAAGTGCTATGGCTGTTAACCAAACAGCTGGCAGTTTGAATCCACCAGGTACTCCTTGAAAACTGTATGGGGCAGTTCTACTTTGTCCTGCAGGGTCACTAGGAGTTGGAATTAACTTGATGGCTTTTTTTTCCCTTTAAAAAACCTACACCAAAAAGCATAATTATACTTTCTCTATTAAGGTGAAATCATATGCCTTTATCTGGATGATAGTTTCTTTGAAGCTGTTTTAAAAAACGAGGCTGCCTTAAGACAGTAACCTAGATATGCTTACCTTGCCACCAGATCTCATTAATAAATCTCAGGAGCAATTCCCCAGAGGAGGAGGGGCACATTTTTGTCACACAGCTCACCCAGTTCTGCCCAGTGCTTCCTTATTTAAGAGTGTGATGTAATTTCCTTCTTTCAATCTGGTTTTAGAACCTGATTTCTGTTTATTCCGAGTGATAAATGGTCTTTTCAGCTGCATTTAACAATTACCTATGTAACTACTTTCATAGCCAGGGAGACACATGCTAACCACATTTAGAGCCAAATTCATAAAAAGAAACTGATTTACAAATAAGACAAACTCCATGATTTTAGAAACACCCAAATATACCAATGTCTGCCTATTTACCATCATTTAAAATGTATGTAAAATAATCATCTTTCATAAAAATAGGGAAAACAAACAAAACCCACCAACCTTGACTTATTAGTATCTAAATCACTAGCGGAAATCCTGGTATCTTAGTGGTTGAGTACTGTCGTCGTTAACCAGAATGTCAGCAATTCAAACCTACCAAGTGCTCCTCTGAAACACTCTGTCCTATAGGTCCCCTGTGAATTGGGATTGACTAGACAGCAATTTTTTTTTTAAATCACTAGTAGCCAGGTGTTTGATACAATGAACATTCATTCAGTTTAGCTGTTCTTTATATTTTAATTTTATCAGCAGTCTGAGAACATTCAATAATTTCATATTCATCTATTATACTCAGTACTGATGGTAGCTGTAGTATTGGTAATCTGATTTTGTTTACAAAATGCTAAAGAACAATTTGCAGTTTCTTCAAAAACAAAGGCTGCAATTCACAATTTTCTCAGATTTCACTTTAATAGGCTGTGATGTGAAGGCAGAGTAGGAACGGGGAGGCAAGCTGAGAAAATTTCTGTCAGTGTAACCTGCTGCCATGGAAGACATAAACAGACTTGTAATAAAAAGCTTGAAGACACTGAAAAATTTTATATTGTGAATAAAATAGAATTTACATATTTCTGCATGAATCTGAGCTAAACTTGGCTTCAATGAAGAAAAGACACAGCTCAAAAGGTGGGGATGAACCTTTTGCCACATTTGTAATGTGCCATTCTTCACAGGCTCTTAAACTCACCAAGTACATAATACCCCACTTGCACCTGGTGACACAAAGAAAACCAATTTATCTCAGCAGACTCTGGGGAAGAAATGGCAAAAACTCAACCCAAAGATGGTGGACAATCAAAAGTAATTCTGGAGATAATTTTGAATGCTGTTAAACTAAATATCTGAAGAAACAACAAGCTAAAGAAAAACCTCCTGAAGTCCCACAGTCATCATCAACAGTCTATTCATTCACTTGGTCTCCTATACTTTCAGTGTGACAGCAAACAAGCGTAACAGGAGTATTTTGTTTTGTCCTTTGTACTTTTCACCTAGAGCGCTACAATCAGTAGCAATATACATACAGAGAAGGAAAAACATTATTCCTTTTTGACACATGTAACTGATTTCTAATTACACAATATAGGAGTATTCTACACAATCTTAATGACGAGGACCACAGTATAAGGGTGGAAAGTGTTTTTAAAACTTCAAAATTTATTTAACATGAATTTAACTCACCCAGTGGGCGATCCCAGACTGTGACAGTAAATACAAAGCCAGTAAGAACCCTGATGACACAACAGTTGAGTGCCTGGCTGCTAACAGAAAAGCTAGTGTGGTCTGAAACCACTCTATGGCTACACAGGAGAAAGACCTGGTCATCTGTTTCTGTAAAGATTACAGCCAAAAAACTCTACGGTTCTACTCTGTTCACATGGGGTTGCTTTGAGTCGAAAATGGAAAACAACTCTAAGGCACCTAACAAGAACAAAAACAAAGAGTGGCCATAACTCACTGGATACTTATCTGTCAGACACAAAGTGCTTTATGTGTACTGACTTATTTTCGGGAGTCTGGGCTTGAAGTCCACCTTCACCATCCCATCACATGGCCTCCTGGAGCTCCTAGGGCCCTTAAAGCTGTGAGAGAAGATTCTGTCTAGCACAATGCTCAACTTTCAAGAACAGCTCATACACTCTTCTGAGGAGATTTACTGCTTTGTACTATTTCTTGGGTAACCCTTCATGTATGAAAGCTCCTATTTTACTTCAACTCCAAATTCTCCTATAAAAATTATTAATTGTAGATTTGGCCTATGGATTCTCTAAAAAGGTTTAGGTATTAATTTTATATTCTATGTGACCACTTCAAACAGTTCAGCGGTAGCCCTTGATCTTTAATGCTACACTGAAGCCCCACCACAATATAACCCATTACAACACGCTATTTGCTGCAACCCAGGTCTGTCTTGATTGTGAAAAGGGGTTACTACATATACCCAGCGGGCCTCCTTTAACACAGTCCTACAGCACAGCTCTCAATGACAGCATTATGATCAGGCTCTAAAATCCAGAATTTAATAATAGAATACCTTATATTTATAAAGCAGTCTACAAATTACAAAGCACTTTCTTACCCATTATCTCACTTGATCCTCACAACATCCCTGTAAAAAGAGGCAGGGATTATAATCTCCATTTTGCAGACGAGGAAATGACGTGAGGTCAAACAAACGTGTGCCTGACTGTGAGGAGAAAGGCTTTCACAGCTCTTCTGCCCTCCAGTCCAGCATTTTCCCACGCTTCACTGCCTTTCCTTTCTAAGTATCTTCATTTTAGGTAACCACCTCATTTCTCCTCCAAGCATTCTTGTTCCTTAATAGGGAAACGGAAGAAGCTAAGGACTGCTAGGTAAATCCTCAAGACCTAAGTGCCAGTCACTTGCAAAGACAGGAAAAGGAACTCAGATTGCAGTTCGCCAGTTATTAAGAGTGCAAGGATCAACTTACTCTTTTCACAAATGTTGATCATGTTCACTCTGTACTACATGGTATACTAGGTAGGGGAAAAAAGAGACAATAAATAGCAAGCAAAGAAGTTCAAATTCCAAGGAAATGAGCTGGGTACAGTGACAGGATAAGGGGATAGCAGAGAATCTATTCAAAAAGTAGGCAGGGAAGCCCTCTCCAAGGAGGTGACTTTTGCAGCTGAAATCTAAAACACAAAAAGAGAGGCAGCCACAAGAAGTTAACAAAAGAGCATGCCACATAAAGGTAATAATATTTCTTGTTTGTTTTTAAACAATCTGTAACTCCTCAGTTTTCATACTGTCATTTAGTAAGAGCTTTTGAATAATGTCTTCTAATTCTTACCTTCCTACAGAGTCCCTGGTTAAACTGTACTGTTTTGTTCAGTCAAGGCACTTTGGAACTGAAAAGGATCTGAATTTATGTGGCCACAGTTGCACATTTTAAAGATGCTAGTTGAGGCCTGGAACACTGCAACTTACTCAAGGTCTTTTACTAATACTGTCCAATTTTATGGTGTAAGGAATTCCAACAAAGACTCCAAATCTCAGAATTCTGTCCCCCTGAGTCCTCTACAAACTATCCCTACCATACAACTAGGAAGTCTCTTAAGAAAGTAACTGACATTCAGGGTACTGAAACTTACCCATTTTTTCTAACTTTACAAAGAATGTGTTCATATGGTAGGAATAATGCCAGAATGCCACAACTAGACTGTGTTTACCTAGTGAGTTATTCATTAGCTTTTACAAAGCAGGGCCAAGCATCAGCACCAAAGGATGCTAAATGGATCCCCAAGATGAGGAACCTATTCAAATTTATTTAGATTAAGAGCAGAGTTGTTTCTCTGGTAGAGGGAGCCTAAGACATTCAAATTCCTGGAACTACCCTTGGCACCACCTTTTCCCTCCTCTGCTTTCCTTTCTAAAGCAACCTGATGGTATGTAGACAATCAGGTCAATTTCAAGTATGTTAGATTGCACCTGTAATTTAGGCAACTTGCTTTTAAAAGCTACCATTATTATTAACAGAAAGGAAGTATTAAGAGGCAGTAGTTTTTCGACACAAAAACTCAACCCTACAGTATAATTAGATCTCACTGAAAGTGTGACCAGTATCTATTGTGAATCTAAAGCAGGAAAAACAATTCATTAAAACACTAATTTCACCTGTCAAAAAACATAAATAATTCAGACGTTTTTAACAGCCACAAAAAAATGTTTACTTTTCCAACTTTTATGATTAACTAGTCCAATCCTGTAGAGCTTTAAAATATAAAATATGCTTTCGTGCACTTTTTTTTATCAACCATTAGCTATGTGCAAGGCTGTAGCAAGCCTCATACAGGAGCTGTACAAGGCTGGGTTCCTGCCCTTAAGGAGTTTACAATCTAATTTATCTGTTAGATTATAAATTATTAGTCCAAGACTTCTATCATCTACTAGCTAATGTTCACTGGAACACAAAACTGCATTAAGTGAGGGGAGAAGTAGGAAAATACTGTCTTCAGTCTTTTATTTATTTTCAAATTTGTTAATGCCTGAAAAAGAGCTTCGTTTATAACACAATGGTAACCACAGTGAGCATGTTAACAAGCAATCAGCTTTTTATTTTGGTCCTACCAAAATCTGGCCACATGCTGTAATAAGCACCCAGCCTTAAAACTGTATAATTACAGAAAAGTGTTAAAAAAAAAACTTAAAAAAAGACTAGAAATGGTGAACTTAGATGTCTCAGTGTCAACAAATGCAATACTTACTGCATTCTTACAGCAGATTTATAAAGTACAAAACTTAGAACACTTACTTGTTCTCCAGTAGGAATAATTAAAAAAAAAAAGCATTTTAACCTCACCTTTCTTCACCCCTGACAGTTGCCTAGAAACCAGTCCTGCCCTACCTGTGTTGCAGGTGTACCTTAAAGTCACTAACACATCTCTTTTAAAGCTACAGTCTCTATTCTGACTGCACTTAAGTTTATGACTAACAATCTGTTCATATTTTTTATCAGGCAAGAGGCTGGTTTCTTTCAAGCAATGATGAAATCTTAATAAAGACTTAGCAAGAACCAATACAACACCAATCATGGTTAAGGAGTCATCTAATTTGTACAAAGCTGTGCTATACATATAAATATACATACACACATAAGAGAAGGACCCAATAAACGTTCACGTTTTGAATCCATCAGTCCGCAGTTACATTACTTCTGACCAGTACTTAGGGTGCTCAGAACAACGAATCATGCTTCTCAAACGGATAGAAAAGGGCATGGAACTAGTCAGATGAATTAAAAACACTGACTGGGAATCACCATGGTGGCGAGGAGATGAAGCAGCAAGAATGAGCAGAGACCACCGGATTGACTGACAATCAGAACTGGTACCAACCGTAGGCAGTGTGTCTCCCACTCCCCCAACCCCCCCCCCCCGCCGAGCTTTCAGGGCAGGATTTAGGGGCAAATCGTGCGGAATAGAATAACGCAACCCTGATTTTTATGACACAAAGCTGGCCATCTCCACTCTGGTAGCGCCGCGAAGGCAGACTGCGGGGCGAAGACCCAGAGGTCACCCGCCAACCCCGTCCCTTCTCTGCAGGCTTGTCCGGGGCGTCGGGATGCACGGCCCTGGCTAAGCAGGGACCGCACGGCGACCACGGTCGGCAAGACGGGGGGCAGGCAGGCGCTGGGCGCTCTCCCATAGACCGGCCCGGGCCACCCCCAGGTCTTGGCACCGGGAAAAAACGCCGCCAGCGTGAGACAGCCCCCTCCTCCCTCTGACCGTCCGTCCCGGAGGAGACCTGGCGTCACAGAGTCCGCTCGCGTTCCAGGATCCGCCCTGCGGCGACTCAACCCCCCAACCCCAGCGCCCACCGCAGGGGGGCCTCCGACCCAGAGCAAGACCGCGCCACCCTCCGCCCCCCTTGGCCCGCCAGGCCCCTTACCCCGGCGGAGCGCGGCTGCCCAGCGGCGCCCTGCCGCGCATGTCCGTCCCGGCTGGCTCAGCGCCGCGGGCTCAGGGGCCCGGACATCGCGCAGGCGCCTCGCCACCCGCTTTCTCGCTCGCTCCCCAGCTCGGTAAGTACTTCGCACTCGGCCGCCGTCGCAGCCGCGCCGCTGCCATCTCTATATAGCCTGTGGGCGGAGCCGTGACGTCGCCGCTCACCGACTCACCTCCCCCGCGGAGCCAATCCTGGCCGCGAGCCTCTTCAAGGGGCGATGCCAGGGCTGAGTCGTTTGTTGGGGGCCCACTAGGGCGTCGCGCGGAGCGCCCTTTGTCTGGTCGGCAAACTGTTTCCAGGCTGAGTGAAGCGTCTGAGCCTCGCCTCTGCCGAATCTGAACGACAGCCGCCTAGCCTTGGGAAAACCCTTTACACTGGGTTTTCCTCGGCGGTCTGCAGCAAACCCAGTCTAAGCCGCGGTTCCTGCCCGAACCAAAGGCAGCACCCTATGTTGCTGGCATGGAATTTCCCCAAACTTCCAGCCCTAGGGAAGAATGTGTGTGTTTTCACCTTTCCACAGGGAACCTCAGCCTAGCAGGCAGCGGAAAGCTGGAGAAAGCAAGTGGAGCCTTCCTGACCCGTGTCCAGGAACAGTCCTTGCGGGCCGCACGGAGGGAGGGACAGTGAGGGCCGAGGACGCGGAACCCCGGGGACTGTAGGGCTGCCGGGCTTATTCTGTGTGTCCTCGGACAGAACGTTCGAGAATCTGCAGAGGCCAGGCCTTAGGTCCCATGCCACTTGGCCCTGCTGGCCTTCCGTGGGATTCCAGCCCCACTCTCCGTCACCCCTTGCGTTCCCTGTCTCGTGTTTACAGTTCCGACCCACGCTGGCCTTCATGGCTTTTGGCCACTCGATGGCTTTCAGCCACTCGCCGTCCAAGAACGGCTGATGCCCAAGGACGAAACAGCAGCCAGCCACGGAGGAGACTCTCAGGCCACCGGTGATGCAACTCAGGCTTATAGTTTAACCGTAAAATAAATACTACAAATGATAACAAACCAAGAGTAACCAAAGTAAGAAAAAAAGCAAACAGACAAAACCCCTCCAGTTTTATCCAGAACAAATTCCCCTAGCGGGCTCTCTCCACTGAGTGGAGGCCAGGGCCTCCCATTGACCTCTTGGGACTGCTGCATGCACGTCTGCACTAACGCCGCGTTGTTGTACATTTAGCACTACCTAATTGTGCTAGTTTAACACATGGAATCAGATTCCGACCTCACTGTCAAGTTAACCATTAACTTGGGACCCCATGAAATGATTTATCTCCCCCTACTTCCCCCACCGCCTTATTTGCTCACATTCTTTTTAATTTAATTCAAAGGCCTAATTTTGAATTCAAGGCCTTGAGGGAGGGGAAAAAAGTGAAGTGTTCCTTTGTCCTCTCTCAGTTGCAATATAAACAAATGTTCAGCAGAAAAAACCTCTTCTGTCCTTTGTGATAGGCTCCTTCTGGCCTAAACGGGTGGTTGGGTCACTAAGTCACTACTTCACACCAAGGTAGTTACCTTCTGTGCTGATTTATATTCTTACTTATTGCCATATATTTAGTGCTATTTTAGGATGATGGAAATTAGCCACAATTAATTGCTGCTTTTCTTACCAAATCAATTAGTTAACAAATTTTTTTTTGTTTAATTTACAGAAAAATCCGGATTCTCCTTCCCTCAGCATTTTGGTTTCACTCTATGAAAAACGTTTGTTTGCTGTATATTCAGGCTTACCCATGTTCTGTTATCAGAGTAAAAAAAAAACGATCAGCCTGAGAACTTGCTGGAGAACATCTTTTTAGACCTCCCAGTACAGCATTTACTGAATGGGGACATAGAAGAGCTCAAGTTACATTCAACAGGAACCTTCGTTACACTATTTCAAGTCACTACAATAGACTTGTAATTTGTGCTTTGGCCTTATTAGCATGATTTTACATTCCCCTATTCATAAAACAGTGATAATCACTACAGCAACAATCAAAACACACCCCTGTTTTGGGGAAAGAAGATCAACAGGATACTCACAGTATAGTTGTAAGCTGTAGGATGTGCTAATGTTTTGGTAAATTATCAAAAGTCCTAATACTGCATGAGTAATACATGATTAATGCAATTTTTTCTTCTGATCTACTTTAAACAACAAAATAAACATGTAGATATATTAATTTAGGGGAATAGTTCTAGCTAATGTCTTACTAAATTTCGCTTAAAATTACATTCATATGAAGTGATTTTCTCAGCTGTGGACAAATTGCATGAGAAAACATACACCCTACAAATATTTTACTTATGTAGCCTGTTTGTAATTTTTGTAATAACACTGGTATGTCCCTGATATTGTAGAATATTTTAGAGTTTAAACAGGAAATTCTAAACGATTTGAAGTAACACTGATTTATGGTGTGTACTGAGGGAGAATCACTGTCCTTTAATGCATCAGAACACTAAGACTAGCGGTTTGGGGAAAATGTTTCTTTTTATTGAAAGTATTTTTTAAATGGCTGCCAGTAAGAAAGAAACTTAAAATCAAGCAATGTATTTTACATCTCTGTAGCCCATTAATTTTGAGACCATCTCCCAAGGAAGTTATATTAACTGACTGCTTTTTAATATAATAAAACAAAACCTCTCAAACATTAGACTTTCATAATATTGACCCAAATCTTCATGTTTGCTGTCGTTCTTCTTTCAGCATAAGATGAAGGTGTCCCTGGAGTGCGAACAAGGATGAGGTTCTGGCTCAGGAACCTTTGAAACACACTTTTCCTGAGGACATTGCTCCTTTCTTTCCTCTGAAGGTACTAAATAACCACAAGGTCGTGGTTAAGCACACATTTTCTGCGCAGAAGCCTTATAGCCCTTCCGAACTGGTCTGATATTAATTGAATCTTGTGGTAGAGAACACATTTTGGTGTTTATTCTTGATTGCAGATGTTTTTGTGTTTCTCCTCTGCTTATAAAGAAATATTTTTAGATGAGACACTTTTTCTTAACTCTTTTAGCCCTAGAGCCTTTAGTTTGTTTCTGTCTGTACACAATACAGGTGTGTATCACGCACCTTTTTTAAAACACCAATTTGCAGATGAGTCTACATTAGAAAAGTACATGCAAAATGGAAGAATTTCATTTTTGATAGGTCAGTGGTGTAGTACGCTGCATTGTATCTGCAAACATCCATGCACAGTTATATGAAAACAAAACAAAAACAACAGTGCTGCCCAGTTGATCCTGACTCACAGCAATGCTATAGACACAGCACGGTTTCACCACCGGGTTTTCAAGGAATGGTTCGTGTATTCAAACTGCCAACTGTTTGTTAGCAGCCAAGCTCTTGACCCGCCCCCCTCAATGATCACTATGAATTAAAATTAACTTGATGCAATGGTTTTTGTATACAAGGTCTGACAGTTAAGTCAGTGAACTTAATTGTTCTGAGTGCTACATACCTCATTGCTGGATATTACTATGGTTATCTTCAAAATACTCCTTCTGAAGACTTTCACCAACACCAGTGCCTATTCTACCCTATAAAGCAATTTTGGAATCTTTTCTGGAATGGCCACTGTGCACAGTGGCGGGTTCATGAAATTAATTGTACTGCTGTCTGAGAGGGAGTTTTTCACCAGTAAACAAAAAACTGTATTGGAACATCTTCTCTACTCTCCCGATCTGACCCCTAGTGACTTTTTTCTTTACCCAAAGATAAAGGAAATATTGAAAGAAGACATTTTGACATCAAGAGTAATCCAATGACACCTCTGATGGCCATTTCAGAAAAAGAATTCCAAAACTGCTCTGAAGGGTAGACTAGGCACTGGTGTCATGTCGGTACATAACTTCACAAGGGGAATACTTCGAAGGTGACTGTGGTAATATTCAGCAGTGAGGTATGTAACACTTTTTCTAGATGAGTTCGTGAATGAAACTGGCAGTCTTCATGTATCTGTACATGTATGTATATATGTATTTTGTACATTGTTTTGAAGCATACATACTGAAAAGAGACGAATTCATCCGTGAGGACTGTCACATCACAAAGATTTTCTCCATTGAGTTTTAAACCTTACTAATCATTTGAGAAGTAGCACAGATAAAAACTTCTTCCCAGCTTTCCATTTTTCCCTTATTAGGGGTACTACTCTCCTTTTGTAGCTTTCTCCTAAAACAAATTTTTTAAAAGTAGATGTAGTATTGCTAGCCTTGTGAAAAGGCTAAATGGGCTGGTTTTAATTTATCAATTTATTTTGAGTGTTAGAGCCAATGCATAACTGCTTTTTCTTAGTACAATTTTTTGATAAGCTTTGTCTAGTTTTAGTTGAGGCAGTTTTCATTTACCTAATGCTCCCTCCCTTTAAGAACAACTGGTGTTATTGGTGGTTATAGTATTACTAGTTCTACCATATTTTTCTAAAACTTTTAACCATTATAATATTATAACTTGCTTGTAGACAATTTGGAGCCCTGGTGGTGCAGTGATTAAGAACTCAGCTTCTAACCAGAAGGCTGACAGTTCAAATCCACCAGCTGCTTCTTGAAAACCCTATGGGGTAGTTTCTGCTCTGTCCTCTAGGAGCACTATGAGTTGTAACTGACATTCTGGCAAGATATCTGGTTTTTACAGGTGGAGAGTCTAAATGTTCTGCAGACAGGACAGCCTAGTGGGTAGATATTTCCAAGACTACTTTCAAGCTTCTTTTGGACAATCTGATTATATCTTCAAGTTTTAACACTGCACCCTCTCTAGTAAATGCTGTTATTTCCTATTAGCTGGCCAGTAGGGTGTGCTCTAGTTCCTTACCAAATAAATAAATAAATTTAAAATATTAATATAAACTCTTCATTAAGAGATTTCAGAAGTGTATTTTACTCCTTGGTGGACATCAACACATATGAAGTATGTTTATATCAATAAAAACTAACAGTGCAGCATGTACAGCATATATGGAAAGTCAAATTGTTACATTAAAAAGAAAATCTGAGGTGTTTACTCCTTTGGATTTAGTTCTTAGATAATCTGATGTGATTTTACCAAACTGGTCTCTGAATAAAAGGTTTTTCTTTTATTCAAGATAAAAGAAGAGTAAGAAAAAAAATGGTGCAGTGAAGAACATGGTATAAAAGGACCTGAATTTGAATCTTAACGTTTACCAGCTATACATCTTTGGATAGGTTATTTAACCTCTTGATGCCTTGTGAGTATAATACTTAATACTTCATCGAGTTATCAGATGAGAGATGACTTATGCAAAAATACTTAGAACACTGCCTAGTCCCAGTCAGGTTTAGTAACTGTTAGATGCTTTTGTTAATATCATTACACACTCATTATTATTGTTATGGACAGTTTTTAGAGACCCTGGATACCTTTTCACTTCAAGATTCTGAAATTTTCTGTTGCTTATTAGTATATATGATTTAATTTGGCTAGGAAGTTGGTTTCACTGGTAAATCTCAGGAATATAAATGATTCATAAGACAGAACGTCTTATTTTTCTATGCACAGTTTCAGTTCAGAGGCTATACAACCTTAGTTCAAAAAAAGGGACAATAAGAGTTAAAATTCTGGGCAGTTATTGGGGAGCTGTGCTTTGGGAATGAAAGTCTTACGAGAATTGCTGAAGTTGTAAGTAGCCGTAAATCTACGTGCATTTACTTCTAAGCCCACACTGATAAACATCCATAGTTATCTTTTTTTTTAAAAAAAAGCTTAGTTTATGCATAAAGTCCCTGTATATTTTTAAAAATATTAACAGCTTTACAGTTTTCTTTGGAATATGAAGAGTAATATACCCAGTGACTAGAGGCAATAATGTTTTACAAATAAGAACCGAAATGACCACTTCTTGGGATTTCTAATTTCTGTCATTCCTAGTTTTTCATTCATCTGTCAGTCAGATTTACTGAGCTCCTGCAGTCCTGTACTGGGTATCTAGCAATGAGCAAGAGAGGCATAATCACTGTCCTCAGTAAACTTTCAGTGTAGTGGGGGAGACAGAGATGAACACAAGAAGTTGGAATACAGTACTGCGGTGGGGGAGTGCATGGGAAAGGCACCAATCTACACCTGGAGGAAGCTTGGGAAAGCTTTCCCAAGCAAAATAAGGACTATACTACATGCGAAGGGAAGACTGGGAGTCAGCAGAGGGAAGATAAAGGGGGAAGAATATCCTTGGCAGGGCAAACAGCAAACATTCAGAAAGTGACCTGTTTGAGGAAGTCACATTTACTACAGGTAAGTGATGAGGCTGCAGCAATTAAGTAGAGGCCAGATTTTGACCTCGTAATTCATGTTAAGCAGTTTGGACTTTGTGTTAAGAGTAGGGAAGCCACTGAAAAGATTTAAACAGGCAGTAAAATGTTTAAATATGCACTTACAGGCACTGTTCTTGTTGCCAGAGACACTGCATGGACAACAAGAATTATTATTTGGGAGTGGGAGACAGTCAATTACCTTCCATAGGCCTGAGCCATCATGTCTCATGGCATAGGCTCTCACCACTGTGGAACACAGGGACCTGCACCAGTCTCTGCAGTGCAAAGAAAGGAGCAGGGAGACAAATGCACATTATTTTTGGAGAGGCTTAGCCCTTGAGAGGATGTTAGGTACAAAAAGCTGCTGCTGTATTTTATTACAAGCTTTTGAGTAATAGCAGTTAGAAAACATAAATGAACATGGTTAAAATATCAAACAATTTAAGGATGATAAGACATTTGTGTACCAAGGTGTGCAAATTTAGGTATAACCATAAAGAAAGATGTCTGTCGCAGTAGGAAGACAACCTTGGGTATAAATGATTTAAAGTATCAGTGACAGCTGAATTTTACTGAACTCACATTTTCAGTTTGATTTTTTTTGAATTCTGGTTTGAAAATAAGTTTCTGTTTTTGTTGGTCACAGTACAACAAAACCTTGCATTAAGTTTTGAAAGTTCATGATTTCCTGTGTTTCTGTAAGTTCTTTCATATTTCTGTCATATTGATTTTTTCCTCTTAAGAAGTTAGTGGGCCCTCTTCTGCTGTGTTTAGTCTGATGAGAGATTCTGAATGGAGTGTACACCACAGCATCTGAATAGCAGAAGGAACTATTTCAGCTAAAGAGACTACTGGGAAATTGAGTCCTTATAGGTGAACCAAGGTTGGTTTGGGGCAATGAGGTAGGGGGAGTGTTCAGTGAAGACAATGTGAATGTAGGAAGTTCCTTGCCCTCATGCAACTAATAATTTCTTGTTGGGGAGAAAGACAGTAAATAGTAGATATATTGTTTGTGCAGTGAGGTGCCACTGAGTTGGTTCTGACTCAGTGACCCTATATGACAGAGTAGAACTGCTGCATGGTGTTTCCAAGGATCAGCTGGTGGAGTTGAACTACTGACCTTTTGGTTATCAGTTGAGCTCCTAACCACCGCACCACCACGACTCCATGACATACTTAGGAATTATAAAAGGCAACATGCTATCAGAATGTGCTGAGACAAAACAATGGGATGGTGGCAGGAGATGGGATTTTTAGATCGACTGTGCTAGAAAAGTCACTCTAGAGAAATGACATATACTCGGAGACTGGAAGCGTACGAAGAAGCTAGCCACTATAGACCCAATTGCCAAACCCATTCTGTCAAGCCAACTCCTACAGACAGAGACCTTATAGGACAGAGTAGAACTGCCCCACAGGGCTTCCAAGGCTATAATCTTTACAGAAGCAGACTGCCACATTTTTCTCCTCTGGAACGGCTGATGGGTTTAGTATGCTGACATTTCAGCTAGCATCCAAGTGTTTAATCACTGCCAGCTTGTTAAAAGTACATTTGGGTAGAGGAAGCATGAATAATGGTTATAAAATGGGAGAGAGCTTGCTGTGTTGAAGGAACTGGGAGGAGGCCGGTCTGAAATCAAGAGGCTGTTTATTCCAGGTCCCCAAGTGAGAGATGATGGTGGCATGAGGGTGATGGTATTAGAAATGCAGCAAAAAAAAAGGACTGCAAAAGGAATGATTCCAGTACAGATTTGGAGGCAAGATAATGGCTTGCACATGACAAGTGAAGGAAAGGGAGAATCAAGGTTGATTTCAGCTTTCTGACTTAAACGAGTGGTGCAGTTTATTGAGAAGCCTGGAAAAGGAACAGAATAGTTGGGGGATTAAAGTGTGGGAGAAGTCAGATGACTGATGGCTACAGGGGCCTATTACTTAGGTGAAGACTCAAGGATAAAAGAGATATGAAGCATGGTGTGTTTTCCTGTTTGAATGTTTTTAAAATGATTAGTTTGAGCAGTTCTGTGTAGGACATCAACAGAGGCTGCCAGCCTAGTTTCATGTTACTCAATCAAGCTTGGGCAGAGATCCCTGAGATTAATGACCTGGATTTTAGGAACTGAGGGTAGCTCAGGTGAGGCTTAGGTGATAGCTCCTTGGTCTTTACGCCACTATGGGTAACTCGGAAAAGGTATCTGTAGCTGGAAGCCTTGTGCAGGAATGCAGGTTGAAATCCCTTGATGTCTGTAACACTGCAGAAGTTGCAGATATTGATTGGACACATCATTAGAATTCAGGACTTTAGGTTCAATCCTCCTTTTGTAACAGAAGATATAAATTTTAAATCTATTATATAAGGGTTAGGTGAGTGTCAATTAATACTTACAAACTCTGGTGATACAATGGTTAAGTGCTATGGCTGCTAACCAGAAGGTCAGCAGTTTAAATCTATCAGGTGCTCTTTGGAAACTCTATGGGGCAGTTCTACTGTGTCCTACAGGGTCACTATGAGTAGGAATCAACTTGATGGCAGTGAGTTTTTGTTATTTATTTGCCAGTATTTTTGCAACCAGAATCTCTTCTGAATTGTTTCAGACCTCTTTGTAGGTCAATTTAAGATGGTGGAATTAAAGTCATCTTTCCAGACTAACTTTTCTTAAAATAATGATTATGAGTGACTGATATTCTAAAGGTGGCAGATATATTTAAAGGCATATTTTCCTGCATAAGTAAGACACATGGCCATTCATACGTTTAATTTTTTCTACTGTAAAGCAAGTGTAACTGCATTTCTCATTAACCTTAAGATGTTGTGATTAATAAAGGCTGTCTGAGAAAAATGTGACAGAAACTTAGTTTTCACTAGTTTACAAATATAAGAAAATCTATTCCCTATTAACGCATACTATCATGATGGGGTTACTGAGAGTCAAAACCAACTTGACGACAACTGATACATCAGTAGGTACTTTAGAACATTTAACCATTATATTCACTCAGCAAATATTTACTGTTATCTACTAAATATATTTCTGATGATTTCTTTTGTATAATAAGTTCAGAAAAATTTCCAATCATTTAAGTTTTCTGGTTGTTCCTGTTTTAAGTTTTCTTTTATGCTTTATATGCATTTGCCCTGTCTTACTAATTTGACTTCAGTGCACCAAATCTATACTTGAGATGGTATCTAAATTCAAGTGGGGTATGCTCAAGGTTGTATTTTGGCTCTGGTAGACTTACTGTAATTTTCTGCAGCTTTAGCTTGAACTTGCGTATCAGTAATTGATGGTCTGTTCTGTGGTCCGCCTCTGGCCTTGTTCTAACTGATGCTGTTGAGCTTTTCCATTATCTGTTTTCACATAGTCCATTTGATTCTTGTGATGATTTGATTCCAGGTGATGAGGTCCACAGGTATAGTTGCTGTTTATGTTGATGAAAAGTATTTTCAATGAAGCAGTCACTGGTCTTACAGAATCCTGTCATGCAATCTTCAGCACTGTTTCTGTCACCAAGACCCTATTTTCCAGCTCCCAATCCTTCTTCTGTTTCCAGCTTTCATATTCCAATCACCAGTAATTATCAGTGCATTTTGACTGCATGTTCAATCAATGTCAGACTGCAGAAATTGGCAAAAAAACCTTTAGTTTCTTCATTTTGGTCTTCAGTGGTTGTCATAAATTTGAGTAATAGATATATTAACTAGTCTTCCTTGTAGGCATGTAGATATTATCCTATCGGGGACAAAGTGTTCTGCTTCAGGCTGGATCTCGAAATGTTCTTTTTGATGATGAATGCAATGCCATTTCCCTTCAATTTGTTTTTCTTGGCATAGTAGACCATAACACTGTTTGATTCAAAATGGCCAATACCAGTCCACCTTAGCTCATAAATGCCTAGGATGTTCTTATGTTCTATTTAATTTTTGATGACTGATCACTGATGACCAGATGAGTTATGACTGACAACAGTGATGTCATACATGAAGAAAACAAGAGGTCATTAAAAAGACAGGAGTGAAAAAAACAAACAAAAGACCAAAATGGGTTATCAGAAGAGACTCTGAAACTTGCTTTTGAATGCTGAGTACCTAAGTGCATGGACAGAATGATAATGTAAAAAAGCAAAACAGGAACATTTCTAAGGACAGCTCAAGTATTAAAATGACCTGTGCAAAAGATCTGGAGATAATCTGGCATTTCTCAAGCTGAAAGAACTGAAGAAAAAATTCAAGCCTTGAGTTGCAAGATTGGATTCTTTTTAAATATTTTATTCTATTGCAAATGAAAGTTTACAATCCAAGTCAATTTGTTATACAGAAACTTACACATTGCTGTGTAACTCTAGCTGCTTTCCTCACATTGAGCACTCCTTCCCACCTTGTATTTCTTGTGTCCGTTCAACCAGCTCCTGTCCCCTCTGCTCTCATCTTACTGCTGGACAGGAGCTGCTCAGTTAGTCTCATGTATCTACTTAAGCCAAGGAGTATGTCTTTGCTAGTATCATTTTATGTCTTATGCTCAGTCCAGTCTTTGTCTGAAGAGTTGGCTTCAGGAATGGTTTCAGTTCTTGGCTAACAGACAGTCTGGAGGCCATGTCTTCTGGGGACCCCTCACTCTGCTGGACAGTCAAGTCTGGTCTTTTTATTAGAGTCCGAGTTTTGCATACTCACTTCTCTCCCACTATATCAAAGACTCCATGTTGTAGTCTCTGTCAGGGTAGTCACTGGTGATGGCCAGGCACCATTTATCTCTTCTGGTCTCATGCTAATACAGTCTCTGGATTATGTCTCTTGGGCTCATCTTTTCCTTATGTCTTTGATGGCTTTCATTCTCCTCTGCTCCACATGGGGCCAACTAATGCTACTCAGATGACCACTTGCTAGCTTTTAAGACCTAGCTACCACTCAACCAAAGTAGGATACAAAATATTTTCTTAAAATATTGTTATGCCAGTTGACCTAGATATCTCCTGAAACCATGGTCCCCTGACCCCTGCCCCTGTTACTCTGTCCTTTGAAATGTTGGGTTATGTTTAGGAAACTCCTTAGCTTTAGTCCATTTGTGCTGACTTCTTTACTGTGTGTTGTCCCTCCCTTTACCTAACTTAATTCTTATCTACTATCTAATTAATACCCCCCCCACCACACTTGTAAGCATCAAAGAGTATTTTTCCTCTGTGTTTAAACCAGTCCTTATAATAGTGGTGTCATACAATATCTGTCCTTTTGCAACTGACTAATTTCACTCAGTATAATGCCATTCAAATTCCTCCATGTTGTGAAATGTTTGCAGTACTGAAAGATTCTATGGACAAAAACTGAAGCATTAAAAGAAGATAGAAATAATACACAGGGTTATTATACCAAAAAGAACTGGTTGACATTCAGTCATTTCATGAGGTTGCATATGATCAAGAACTGGTGACACTGAAGGGAGAAGTCCAAGCTGTACTGAAGACACTGGCAAAAAACAAGGCTCCAGGAACTGACAGAACTCCAAATGAGATATTTCAATTAACAGTGCAGCACTGAAGTGCTCACTTATCTATGCCAAGAAATTTGGAAGACAGCTACATAGCTAACCAACTGGAAGAGATCTATGTTTGTGCCCATTCCAAAGAAAGATGATCCAACTAAATGCAGAAATTACTGAGCAACATCATTACTATCATGTGTAAGTAAAATTTTGCTGAAGATCATTCAAAAGTGGTTGCAACAATACATTGGCAAGGAACTGACAGATATTCAAGATGAATTCAGATGGATAGTGGCTGAAAGCAGGGAATACCAGAGAGATGTTTACCTATGTTTTATTGACTATGCAAAGGTATTTGACTGTGTGGGTCATAACAAGTTATGGGTAACACTGTGAAGAATGGGAGTCCCAGAATACTTATTTGTGCTCTTGAGGAATGTGCACACAGAACAAGTTGCTTTAATAGAACTAAGGGATACTGCCTGATTTAAAAGTCAGAAAAGGTATATATAAGGGTTGTATCTTTTCACCAAACTTACTCAGCCTGTATGATGGGGAAATGATCCAAGAAGCTGGACTCTGTGAAGAAGAATAAGGCATCAGGATTGGAGGAAGACTTATTAATAGCCTGTGTTATGCAGATGATACAATCTTGCGTATCAAAAGTGAAGAAGACTTGAAGCACTTACTGATGAAGATCAAAGACCATAGCATTCAGTATAGATTGCCCCTCAAAATCAAGACAAAAATTCTTGCAACTAGGTCAATAAACAACATCATAATAAAGGGAGCAAAGACTGAAGTTGTCAAGGATTTCATTTTACTTGAACTGACAATCAACAGCCACAGAAGCAACAGCCAGGAAATCAAATGACATACTTCACTGGGCCAATCTCCTGCAAAAGACCTCTTTAAAGTGTTGAAAAACAAAGATATCACTTTAAAGGCTAAGGTGGGCCTTACCTAAGCCATGGTATTTTCGGTCACCTCATATGCATGTGAAAGCTGAACAATGACTAAGGAAGACAGAAGAAGTGATACCTTTGGAATTGTGGCATTGGTGACGAATACTGAATATATCATGAACTGCCCAAGAACAAACAAATCTGTCTTGGAAAAGTACAGCCAAATGCTCCTTAGAAGTGAAAATAGAGATCATCTCGTGTAGTTTGGACATGTTATCAGGAAGAATCAATCTCTGGAGAAGGGCATCACGCTTTGCAAAGTACAGGGTTAGGGAAAAAGAGGAAGACACTGAACAAGACGAACTGATATGGTGGCTGCAACAATGGGCTGAAGCATAACAAGGATCATGAGAATGGCACAGAATGGGGCAGTGTTGCATATAGGGTTGTTAAGAGTAGGAACCAACTCAATGGCACCTATCAACGACTGAGTACATGATACTAGCAAGGACTGTGTTATTTCTTTCATCTCTAATACATCTTACATATTTTATAAATTTATATCTCTTACAGCATCATTATTCATTATCTTAGCCATAGTCAAAAGCTTGTATTATAGGATGGAAGATTTAGGTGAACACAAATAGTATGATTGGTGGGTTCAAACCTAGGCAGTTTACTTTTAACTACTACAGATAATCCCACTGTTGTGTTTAGTGAACAAAAAGTAAAATACAAAATTGGATATTGAATATATATTCTCATGTTAGTGGTTAGGATTTTCTTTTGTTGTTGTTAGTGACCAAAAACCCAAGTCAAGTTGGAAAAATTTAAAAAAGAGGAATTCAGTAACTCAGTAATGGCAAAGTCTAAGAGTATGTAGCTGTAGCCACAGCTTTATGTAGGTCTCAAATGATGTCATCTTTCTCAACTTCTGGCTTTGTTCTTTTTTGTGTTGACTTCATTTTGATGTTCCGTGTTAGTTTCCTAGAGTAAAATCAGAGAACTGAATAGACGAAAATGGGTATTACCCTACTCCTGTGGGCATCAAATTGCATTGAAATCAACTACCACTTCTCCACTCTTACTTTATATGCTTCAGATGGAACTAATTCATCCCCTGGTTTCAAAGGTGGGCTCATGCTCAGGCTTGCCAGTCAGAGCATAGCATTTCTCTTGCCCTGCAGTTTGGACTGGTGAGAATCAGGCCCTAATTTTTGTTCAAAACATTACATAAGCTCTTTTTGAATTTTTTTTTAATTACGTGGTCCTACAGTTTAC
The DNA here is from genome assembly GCA_028571685.1 of Heterohyrax brucei. Classification (NCBI taxonomy): domain Eukaryota; kingdom Metazoa; phylum Chordata; class Mammalia; order Hyracoidea; family Procaviidae; genus Heterohyrax; species Heterohyrax brucei. The sequence goes on from CM053140.1 coordinate 37,195,298, forward strand.
TGGCAGCCGTTCTACCACTTAATGCTGGCTGCCATTATACTAACATGAACATCAAAATGAAGTCAACAGAGTGGACAGCCCATCGGATTTCTAAAGTTGTAATCTTTATGGAGCAGACTGTCACATCTTCCTCCTGCATAGCAGTGGGTGACTTCAAATTGTGGACATTCTGTTTAGCAGTCTAGGGCCTTAACCACTGTGCCGCCAGTTTTCTTAGTATACAAGCATCTACAACAAGCATTTCTTAGCTCTATTTAACACTATAAATTCACAAAGTTTTTGAAACTTACTGTTTTTGGACTCAATGACACTACATTGTTTCACCTTCTCAGTGCCTCTCTTCAATTTTCCTCAGTCTTCTATTCTTCTGTTCCTTGAATGCTTGTTGTTGTTAGGTGCTATCAAGCTGGTTCTGACTCATACCTACCCTATGTACACGAGACCGAAACACTGCTGGGTCTTGAGCCGTGTCCACAATCATTTTTATGCTTAACTTAAATGCTAGATGCAGGCATCTTGTGAGACTATTTGTTGCTTAACCTAAGAATCTCATTCAATTCCTGAGCTTTAATTATCACTTCTATGTGAACTGTGCCAAAATTTAATTACAACTTCATCTTCTCCGCTGACCTTTGATACTGTATGTTTCAATTTCGTACAAGTATATCTCCCCTGGACTTCTGTTATACATCTGGTTCCTTGGGAAGCAGATTTTGAGATGACAATGAGAATGGAGGACATTTATCAGAGTACGCTGTTGGAATCAACTCCTAACAAAGTGACACGAAGGAAGCATAATGGGGCAGACAGAGAAGCTGGGCTTTGATGCAGGCCTGATGAAGGTCTCAGCCGACTTCATGGAGAGCTCTGAAGGTGGGCTGCATCTTCACAGTTGTCACAAGCTGGACAAATGGCTGAGCCTTATTTCTCCCACCAGCATTGGCCAATCATTACATGTTGAGTTGCACTTGGAAGGAGGTGTAACCTTGAGCAAGGCAGAATTCTTCACTTGAGACAGTCTCCAAAGAGGGCTGATAGCTAGGGCCATCTTAGGCTTTCATTCCTAGAAGAATGATTCCAACTCATGGAAACCCCACGAGCTACTGAGTAGAACTGCTCCTCAGAATTTTCTTGGCAGTAGTGTTTATGGAAGCAGATCACTACGTGTTTCTTTCTTCTGAGGCACCACTGCAGTTTGAACTTGCAAACTTTGGGAAAGCAGTGAAGTGCAAAGCATTTGACTACCTACAGATCTTATTTGGAAATTGTCAAAACTGAAACAGAATGCATAAACATTGATACCCTAGGCATCAGGAAGTTGAAATGAACCAGTTTTGGCCATTTTGAATCTGACAATCACATGGCCTACTATGCTGGGAACGAAAGCTTGAAGAGAACGGTGTTGCATTCATCATGAAAAAGAACATTTCAAGATCTGTCAAGAAATGCAATGCTGTCAGTGATAATATCCATATGCCTACAAGGAAGGCTGGTTAATATGACTATATTCAAATTTACACAACAACCACTCACGCCAAAGATGAAGAGATTAAAAATTTTTACTGGCTTCTGCAGTCTGAAATTGATCAAACACACAATCAGGACACACTGATAATTATGGGTGACTGGAATGTAACAACTGGAAACAAGAAGGATCAGCAGTTGGAAAACACAGCCTTGGTGATAGAAATGATGCTGGAGATCGCGTCATAGAATTTTGTTAAGACTAATGACTTCTTCATTGCAAATACCTTTTTTAACCAATACAGTGACTGCAGACATGGACCTAACCAGATGAAATGTACAAGAACCAAACTGACCACATCTGTGGAAAAAGACGATGGGAAAGCTCCATATCAGCAGTCAGAACAAGACCAGGTGTGGACTGCAGCAAAGATCATCAAGTGTTCCTATGTAAGTTCAAACTGAAACTGAAGAAAATTAGAAGAAGCCCATGAGAGCCTAAGTATGACCTTGAGTATATCCCTCATGAGTTTAAAGACCATCTCAAGAACAGATTTGCTATGCTGATCACTAATGACCAAAGACCAGACAAACTGTACAGTGACATCAAAGACATCATCCATGAAGAGAGGAGGTCATTAAAAAGACAGGAAAGAAAGAAAAGGCCAAAATGGATGCCAGAAGAGACTCTCAAACTTGCTCTCGAACATCGAGCAGCTAAAGCAAAAGGAATGAAGAAATAAAAGACCTAAACAGAAGATTTCAATGAGCAACTCAAGAAGACAAAAGAAAATATTATAATGATATGTGCAAAGAGTTGTGACTAGAAAACCAGAAGGGAAGAACATGTTCTGCATTTCTCAAGCTGAAAGAACTGAAGAAAAAATTCAGCCTCGAGTTGCAATAGTGAAGGATTCTACAGGGAAAGTATTAAACAACTCAGGGAACATTAGAAGAAAATGGAAGGAATACACAGTCATCATACCAGAAAGAATGGGTCAATGTTCAGCCATTTGAAGAGGCAGCATACGATCAGGAACTGATGCTACTGAAGGAAGAAGTCGAAGCAGCACTGAAGGCAATGGCAAAAAACAAGGCTCCAGGAGCTGATGGAATATCAATTGAAATATTTCAAAAAACAGATGCAGTGCTGGAAGTGCTCACTCATCTATGCCAAGAAATCTGGAGGATAGCTACCTGGCCAACTGACTGGAAGAGATCCATGTTTATGCCCATTCCTAAGAAAGGTGATCCAACTGAATGCAGAGATTACTGAACAACATCATTAATATCACATACAAGTAAAATTTTGCTCAAGATCATTCAAAAGCAACTGCAGCAGTATATTGACAAGGAATTGTCAGAAATTCAAGCTGGATTCAGAAGAGGACACAGAATCAGGGATATCATTGGTGATATCAGATGGATCTTGTCTGAAAGCAGAGAATACCAGAAAGATGTTTACTTGTGTTTCATTGATTATGCAAAGGCATTCAACTCTGTAGATAAAACTAAGTTACGGCTAACACTGTGGAGAACGGGAATTCCAGAACACCAAACTGTTCTCTTAAGGAATCTGTATATGCATCAAGAGGCAGTCGTGCGAACAGAACAAGGGAACACTGCATGGTTTAAAGTCAGGAAAGGTATGCGTCAGGGTTGTATCCTTTCACCATACCTTTTCAATCTGTATGCCAAGCAAATAATCTGTAAAGCTGGATTATAAGAAGAAGAACAAGGCATCAGGAGTGGAGGACGACTCATTAACAACCTGCTTTATGCACACGATACCACCTTACTTGCTGGAAGTGAAGATGATGTGAGACACATACCGATGAAGATCAAGGGCTGTAATCTTCAGTATGGATTACACCTCAACATCAAGAAAACAAAAATTCTCACAACTGGACCAGTAAGGAACACTGTCATAAATAGATACAGGATTGAGGTTGTCAAGGATTTCATTTGACTTGGGTCCACAATCAACACCCATGGAAGCAGCAGTGAAGAAATCAAAGACGTGTTGCATTGGGAAAATTTACTGTCAAAGACCTCCTTCAAATGTTCCAAGAATGTCACTTGGAAGACTAAGGTGCACCTGATCCAAGCCATGGTATTTTCAGTTGCGTCACACGCTTGCAAAAGCTGGACAATGAAAAAACAGAAGAAGAATTGATGCCTTTGAATTGTGGTGTTGGAGAAGAATGTTGAATATACCATGGACTGCCAAAACAACAGATTTATTGTGGAAGAAGTACAACCAGAGTGCTCCTTGGAAGCCAAGATGGCCAGGCTGCATCTTACATACTTTGGACACGTTGTCAGGAGGAGTCAATCCCTGGAGAAGGACATCATGATTGGTGGAATGGAGAGTTGGCGAAAAAGAAGAAGACCCTCAACGAGACAGACTGACACAGTGGTTGCAACAATGGGCTTAAGCATGAAAACTATTGTGGATGTGGCGCAAGACTGGATAGTGTTTCGTTCATCGGGTCACTATGAGTCAGAACTGCCTCGCGGACAACACAGACCTTATCGTAGTTGCTTCCTCTTGTTCTCCTGCTGTTTACCTTTCTCTCCTTAATCCATTTTGCTGGCAGTTTTGTTCATTTTTTTTACTTAGCTGTTCTGAAGATTTGTTATTAGGTGTATACAGGTTTAGGACTGTGAAATTTTACTGGTAAATTGAACAGTTTGTTAACATGTAGTCAACTCCTACTCTAGCACTGTATCTTACCAAAATTTCTTTGTATTTCTGTGGTCTCACCAGCTTTCTTTTTGTTAGTATTTTGCATATCTTTTCCCCAGATTTTTCAACCTTTTAATATTTCATTTCAGATGGATTTCTTGTAAAAAACACACAGCTGGATAAAATAATAATAATACAATCTTTACTTTTACCTGGAGAATTTAGTTCACTTATCATTATTGTAATGACTGATACATGAGTTTATCTTTACCATAATTTTTTGTATTTTCTACTTATTTTGTTTTTAGGAGTTTCTTTATCTTGCTTTATTCGGTACTCACTGCATTTTTTTCCCATCTCATTCCCTTCAATTTAAAAGTTGTATTTTGTTTTTGTCTTTTTTATTATCTATCTAGAAATTTTGACATGCATAGTTAATATAACCCAACCCACTGCCATCAAGTCAGGTCCGACTCATAGTGACCCTAGAGATCAGAGTAGAACTGCCCTATATAGTTAATACAGTAAAGTCTCAAGTTAATATTTTTATTTTTTTCAAAAATACAAAGGCCACATGTCTTAGGCTGGGTTTTCTAGGGAAGCAAAATCAGTAACGTGTATGATACGTGCAGGGAAAGATTTATATAAAGGAAACAGCTCACGGAATTGTAGAGGCTGAAACATCCCAAGTCCTGGACTGGAGCAGAAGCCTCGCCGCCGAGGGAGCTGGCGAACCGGGGCCCAGCCGGTCACAGGCCGCGGCGGGCGGTGGCTCCCAAGATGGCGCCCGAGACTCCGCGGCTCCTGCTGACTCACGGCGCTGCGGGGGCCGGGAAACCTAGAATTGGCAGGGCGGGGAACAGAACTCTCACTTACCAGCTGTAAGTGTTGATGAATCCAACAGCTGCTAGCTTACACCCCAGGAACCAGAAGCAAAAAGAAAACAGAGCAAGAGCTGCTGCCAACGTGGGCAGGCGGCTGTAGCCCGGATGGCGGAGAGAAGAGAGCTCAGGGGCCGGAAGCCACTGTTGGCCCCGCCTCTGACGCTTGACGCAGCTGCCAAACGTGGAGCGTCACTGTCCAGCCAGGGCAGCCGGAAGTCTTAACCATTGCACTACTGAGCGTTGTTAGCTTGTAACACAGCTTTTCAATTTTAACCCTTTGCACTCGAGAAGCACCTCTCAGGCACCGTGGCATTTCATGCTATGGTAACTTCAGAGGCACCTCTGAGGCACTGCAGCATGTCTTAAGCTGTTTTTTTACCGATAGACTCCTGGATGAAATCGTATTTGAAACAAATAATTATGCGAAAAAAACTTTGGAAGGGAGGGCACGATCATCGAATTTGATATGGCGAAGTTGGCGTGATGTGACCAACGAAGAATTCTGGGCATTTATTGCAGTAATAATAAATATGGGGACCATGCAGTTGATAAATTTACAAGAGTATTGGTCAAGGAACAATAATGTCTGCTACATCCCCTTTTATTAAGAAACATTTACGAGAGACAAATTCAGTCAGATTTTCTGGATGCTTCATTTGAAAACAATTTCAACAGAAAATACAAACCCGAGAACACATTTGCAGCTAGTAAATTGCTTTCTGGATTACATTAATTCTAAATTTTTGGGTTACTTTATACCGGGAGAACGCATTTGTGTGGGTGAGTCCACTATCAAATTCAAAGGTCCAATTTTCATTCATTACAATATAATCCAAAGAAACCAACCAAATGGGGTATTAGAGTTTACACAATAGCTGATTCAAATACTGGCTGTATTTGTGGTATTCTACCCTTCTATGCAGCTCTCACAACAGAGCAATTGGTGAGACCGGATCTAACAGTTTCCCCAAGAATTCCAGTACACCTTTATAAAATGTTGCTAGGCAGAATTCCTGGTGCTCAAGGGCATCGTATGTTTACGGATTGATACTATACAAGTTACATCTGCGCTCAAGAATTAGGCAAACTGAAATGCCATTTCACTGGGACAATCTTAACACATAGAAAGGAATTACCAAACGAAATAAAAAAAAATTACTAAAAAAATCCAGAGTAGCGTATCGAAAAAGTAACACTCTACTTCTAGCACAGAAAGATAAAAGGACCATCACTTGTTTGACCACTCGGGATAACACAGGAATGACTACCATAAAAAAGGCGTTACGAGGTGGTGTGGAAGTCAACATCGAGAAACCTAATATTATAATAAATTACATAAAACATATGGGTGGCGTTGATCAAACAGATAAATATGCCTTGACATTGTTTTCGGCGAAAATCTGTAAGTGCCTTTGTGCAGGAGACTTTCTAGCAAGAGTAGAGCTACAGAGTTTTGGAACACTTGCCCTGGCAGCGCAGATGTGGGCCTGAGGCCCAGGCCGTGGGGCCATAGGAGGCAGAAGCTGAAGAGACAAACAGCCCGAAAGGCTGAGCTGCCTTAGTCCTAAAAGGTATGGCCATGATCTCAGGAGCTTGAAAGGGTGGAGCCAGGGCTTTTTGTGTTTGTAAGGGTGGAAATGCTACTCAGTCGGGCTGAGGGTGCACCTAAAGCCGATGGGGCAGAATTACCATCCAAGTGAGCCTAGGAGGCACAGTTGTGGCATGAGGCCAGGGGTCTCCACTCAGAGTTTGGCCAATACCTAGAGTCTGGAGGGCAAAACTATGACGTAAAATGTCTCAGAAAATCTAAGAGTATTTTCAAAGCCTTGAGGGATAATGTAATGTGTCTTTTAAAATGGTGGTGTAAACTATTTTTGGCAACTTGGAAATTTGCTTGATTAATTCGTACTTACTCTATAAGCACAGAAAAAAAAAAAAACAAAGAAAGGAAAGACCACTTGCTCATTTGCGCTGTGTAAAAACTTTCCTTGAGCAGTTGAGAGGAGACTATCATCAGGCTCCTGACTGAGCATCGCCTCAAGCATCAGTGAAAGCTGACTAAGTGAAAAGCTGCGTGTTCTAAAAGGGGTGAAGCCAGACAGCAGGGTCTGCTCTGACTGAAGTTAGCCTGGCGGTAGACACGAAACCACAAATGATTGTGATACGGGCCCTGACGGTGGATGCACCTCGGGGATTGTTTCATAAAACAGCATACAAAAAACAATTACAGAACGTGATATTTAAGACTTTGTTTTGTAAGATGTAGAAATATATAAAATGTTAAAACATTATTTGTATACATTTGTTTGAGTATAAAATCATTTTAAAGTAAGTGTAAGAAACTTGCCTAATATACACAAAATCGTCTCAAGTTGCTAATTCGCCTGAGCGAAAAAATCCAGACAGCAAACAGTTAATGTTGTTATTTAGAATTTAAACCTCTTTCTTTAGAACCCTAATTGAACATTGTTATTATGGTTTATGTAGTTAATATTTACTTTGGATGACCGTATGTTCTTTTCCCACCGTATCTTCTTATTTCTCTGATATTCTTTCAGGGTTAATTTTGTATTTTCCTACAACATAATTATTTTAGAATTTCCTTTAGAGATGATCTGTTGGTTGGAAACTCTTGCCAGTTTTGTTGCTTGAAAATATTTTTGTTTTACACTTAATCATAAAAGATAGTTTCATGAGTATAGAATTCTCACAGCTTTGTGCTTGTCATTCCACTGTCTTCTAATATTGTCCTTATTGATTTTTAAAAAATCAATTGTCAGTCTAGTTATCCTTTCTTGTAGGAATAGAATCATAGCTATAATTATGTCCTACAATCTGTATAGAGTATTTTTTCATGGTGTTAGAAGGCTATTGGCAGCAAAATAATAATACCACGCAAAGATAACTACTGTTAATAGTGTGCACATTGTAAACATTTCCTATTTCCCACAACGTTCCACAATATGATGCTTTTCATGGCTACTTAGCAGTCTTTCACATGGATATAGTGTGGCCCACATTTGACCAGTGTGATGGCTAAAGGTTGTGTGTCAACTTGTCTTGGCCATGATTATTAATGGTTTGGCAGGTATGTAATGATGTAATCACCTCTGCAGTGAAATCTACTATGAGTAGGTTTTCCTTGGGAATATGGCCTGCATCTATTTATGTGGACTTTGTAGCAAAGTTCTCTGGCTTTTGCTGAATTCTAGATCCTGCATTTGGCTCATCATCTTGTCTCTTTAGGGTCCTCTTTGCCGTGACAATTTCCTAGACTTTACTTTCATTTGATGTCCCTGTCAATTTTCAGGAATGCTGATGAGGTATTTTGTAAGATGCTTTCTCTTGAAATTTGTATAATGTTTTCCCTCATGATTAGATTATAGTTATTGGTTTTGGGGGAGGAAGGCCATAGAGGTAAACTGACATTTTTATCATAGCACTTCAAGGATACATACTATAAACATGACTTATCACTGTTGATGTTGACTTTGCTTACCTGTCTGAGGAATATATAGGCCCTTTAAGGCCTTACATAAACATGATTATCAGTGGCATTTGGGTCATCTCTTCTAAACAGTATTTGGAGGTTAAAATTATATTTGAATCATGTAAACTGTGTAACAGTCCAAAAAACTCTTACATTCACTAAAATTCATGGATTCAAATAAGATGTTGAAGGAAATTCCCCATAAGGATAGTTTTATATGATGTGTTTATAGCACTACTCTAAGAGTTTGGTTTGGAGCCTCAGTGGCACACCAGTTAAGAGGTATGGTTGCTCACCAAAAAGTCAGCAGTTCAAATCCACCAGCTGTTCCTTGAACACCCTTTGAGGCAGTTCTGCTCTGTCATATAGGGTCACGGTGATTCACAATTGACAACAGCGGGTTTTGTTTTGTTTTTTGAACAGGAAGTTAATGTTAGAACAGGCAGGCTTAACATCTATTCTTTGAAACATTTAGAGCATTATTTGAACTGTAAATGTTTTTATCCATGTTCATATGAAGGTGAGAACATCTATATCTGTCTTCGTCCCAGATGTGGACTTTAATTTACTAGAATTGTTTTGCAAAAGAATACTTCTTATCTAGAAATAATTTAGCTGTCTGATGATACTGATTTTTCTTCCATTCACTGAATAAAACTTTTGAATCTTTGTTTAGTTAAATTTCCCACTTTCTACATTTGAGTATTTCCAGGAACCAATAAGAAAGTTTAGTAAAATAAATCTGAATGATTTATTTAAACACAAAGAATGATTTCCTCTTAGCCATACATCCGACACCCACACGATACCTCGTCTATGGTGCTGGGAAGGAACATATACAGGAGAAATTTGATTCCCAATTAGTATGTCTTAATTTAGCCAGTGCAATTTCCATCTGGCTCTATAAAATACAAGTAAACATCTTCCTGGTGTCCTTTACTTTCACCCAAGGTCCATCTGATGTCAGCAATGATATCCCTGGTTCCATGTCCTCTTCTGAATCTGGCCTGAATTTCTGGCAATTCCTTGTCAATGTACTGCTGCAACTGCTTTTGAATGATCTCGAGCAAAATTTTACTTGTGTGTGACATCAGTAATATTGTTGGGTGGTCTCCACATTCAGTTGGATCACCTTTCTTCGGAATAGGAGTAAATACAGATCTCTTCCAGTCAGTTGGCCAAGTAGCTGTCCTCCAGATTTCTTAGCACAGACAAGTGAGTACTTTCAGCACTACACCTGTTTGTTGAAACATCTCAATTGATATTCAAACAGTTCCTGGAGCCTTGTTTTGGACCAATGCCTAACATGCAGCTATGATTTCTTCCTTCAGCACCATTGATTCCTGACTGTATGCTACCTCTTCAAATGGCTGAAAGTCAACCAGTTCTTTCTGGTATAATGACTCTGTGTATTCCTTCCATCTTCTTTTGATCCATCCTGTGTCATTTAATATTTTCACTATGCAGTCTTTCACTATTGCAACTCGAGGCTTGAATTTTTTCTTCAGTTATTTCAGCTTGATAAATGCTGAGTGTGTTCTTCTCTTTTGGATTTCTGTCTCCAGCTCTTTGAACATGTTATTATAATACTTTACTTTGTCTTCTTGAGCCACCTTTGAAATTTTCTGTTCAGTTCTTTCACTTTATCGTTTCTTCCTTATGTACTTTAGAGAAGCGCATTTTGCATAAAGTTTTTCTTTTTTCTTTTAAGTTTCTTTGAATTTGCATATAGATGATTAAAGTATTCAACCTCTAAGACTTCTTAATGTTGAGTGTATTCACACACTAATATGTGAAATTTGTAACAAAACCACTGCAGAAAAATCTAGGAGAAAGAAAGCTCATCATAAAAGTAAGATTTTCACTAAAGGTTTTGATTCCTATTAATTTCACTTAGGGAAGACTCCACATGTAAAGGATCCTGGTTAAAAACAAACAAACAATTCTGTTGACTGTGTCTTTTTTGTTCCTTTTCAGGCAGGTGCCTATTAAGTTTTCACATCATGTTTTCTGGTCGTTAGTTGTTTCTGTTTTCATGCACTTGAGTAGAGAGCCAATGCTTTCTATGTTCTTTACTTTACTAAGAATTAGATTTCCTTCTTAAATTTCTTCAGCTCTAGTAGTTTCGTCACACTACTGAATAATGTTCATACATGGTTGTCTCTTAATATTTTTTTTCACATTCTGTACTTACACAACCAGTTAAAACCAAAACCAAACCAAATCTGTTACCATCGGGTCAGTTCTGACTCATGACAACCGTATAGGACAGAGTAGAACTGCCCCATGGGTTTCCAAGGAGTGCCTGGTGGATTTGAACTACTTGCCTTTTCGGTAGCAGTCATAACCACTGTACTACCAGAATAGCGCTTGCTATTTACATATTAGCACTTGTTATTTACATATTCTGTTTTTCACAAAAATGTAATACAATCTCAAATGATTATGGAATGTTAAATTTGAATTTATTGCTGTTGAGTTGATTCCTGACTCATGATGACCCTATTCACAATGAAAGGACATGCTGCCTGGTCCTGATCCATCTTCTTGAAAGGTTACAGATCAGACCAGTGTAACCTACAGAGTTTTCATTGATTAATTTCCTAATGTATCTTAGTCTGGAAGCTCTACTAAAACCTAAATAAGAAGATCTAAAATATGTTTCTTTTGACAGTTCTTGATTTCAAATCATTACAAATTCACTATATGCATGAATTTATACCCCAAAAGTTTTAATGGCTGACCTTTACTAACACATGGTTCCAGTTGTGTTTAATTACGGTTGCTGAGAGATAGATAGGTGAACAAGCCTCTGGCAAAGAAGTTTATGATTAAGATATTCAGTCTTTTCAGGAATAGAATCAGAAATTTCCTCATATGCCTGTAGACACTAAACCTCAAGATGTCTACAAACTTTTTTACAGTGTTCCACTGTTCCCTCAAGTTTGTTTCCCAACCATGGAAAATGCCCATGAGAAAAAATTTTGCAATTGCTAACTGTTATTCACTTTATATTTCCTGTATTCCTTGTTTAATTTCCCTGGTAGTTGGCAGTAACATCTAGGATTTAAGTTGCTGAAGGGTATTCGGGAAAACCCACATAAATGTCTAAGATGAGGTTTGGCAAGCTATGAATCTTGGTGACATAACAATGTTATAACTAGAGATTTCATCAAACAGAAGAGGCAGGAAATCCCTACTGCTGCCAGACACCCACTTACACTCACTTGAGTCTCAGGATCATAGTTGGTTAAAACTGATTCTACACAGCTTTTAATTTGATTTGGCTACTGGAATAAAAATTTGAGCTTAGATTTCAGATTTCTTTAAAAGTGGTCATCTTAAGGAATTTTTTAGGGGGAAAAAGAAAAAGAGAGAGAGAGAGAGAATATAGTAAAGGTCCCTGAAAGAGGAGCCCCAGTTTCTCATTGACGATCCCGCCCTCCCCCATCGGCACAGAGCATTAGCTTTGGGAGGATCTGCTTGGCCTGACAAATGAGCCAAGTTAACCATGGCAATCCGTGGGATGATGGATTTCCCAGTTACAGTTTTCTCACACCCAGAAACCTAGTGGACATAATTTTTCATTTAAGACAGTGTTTTGTACATTGTGGTATTACCTATATGTTTACCATTGTAAAAATGATCTGACATGTTCTGAGTTTTATCCTGTTCTAAACCAGAACCAAACTGATTGCTGTTGAACTGATTTGTACTTATGGCAAACTCATGTGTTACAGAGTAGAAATGCTCCACAGGATTTTCTGAATTGTGATCTTTATGGAAGCAGATCACGAGAACTTCTTTGTGTGACATCAATAGATGCGTTTGAACTACTAATGCTTAGGTTAGTAGTTGATGCAAAACATTTGTGTCAACTAGGGAACTTACTTATTCCACTTGAGATGTTATTTACTAATTTGTAAGTTTATGGGTCTTGGCTGAAAGCAGGGAATACCAGAAAGATGTTTACCTGTGTTTCATTGACTATGCAGAGGTATTCAAATGTGTGGATAATAACAAATTATGGATAACATAGTGGGGAATGGGAATTCCAGAACATTTAATTACACTCATGAGGCATCTGTATACTGATTAAGAGGCAGTCATACAAACAGAACAAGAGGACACTGCATAGTTTAAAGTTAGGAAAGGTGTACATCAAAGTTGTATCCTTCCACCACACCTTTTCAATCTGTATGTTCAAACAAATAATTCAAGAAGCTAGACTGTATAAAGAAGAAAGAGGCATCAGGATTGGAGGAACATTTATTAACAACCTGTGTTATGTAGACGACGAAAGCCTGCTTGCTGGAAGTGAAGAGGATTTGAAACACTTGCTGATGAAGATCAAAGACCACAGCCTTCAGTATGGATTGTACCTCAACGCCAAGAAAATAAAATCCTCACAACTGAACCAGTAAGCAACATCAATGATAGATGGAGAAAGGATTGAAGTTGTCAAGGATTTCATTTTACTTGGTTCTATAGTAAATACCCATGGAAGCAGTAGTCAAGAAATCAAAAGACACATTGCATTGAGAAAATCTACTGTAAAGGACCTCTTTAAAAGAATTGAAAATAAAGGTGACGCCTTGAAGACTAAGGTATGCTTGAGCCAAGCCATATTTTCAATCACACCATATGTGTGCAAAAGCTGGACAATAAATACAGAAGAATTGACACCTTTGAATTGTGGTGTTGAAGAACAATATTGAATATACCATGGACCGCCAAAAGAATAAACACATTTGTTCTCGAAGAAGTACAACAAGAGTGCTCTTTGTAAGCAAAGATAGTGAGACTGCACCTCACATAGTTTGGACATGTTGTCAGGAGCTATCAGTCCCTGGAGAAGGACAACATGCTTGGTAGAGTGGAAGGTCAGTGAAAAAGAGGAAGACACTCAACAAGATGGACTGACACACTGGCTGCAACAATGGGCTTAGGCATGAAAATGATTGTGGATGTGGCAAAGGACTGGGCAGTGTTTCCTTCTGTTGTGCTTAGAGTCGCTTTGAGTGGGAACCATCTTGACAGCACCTAACAACAGTAGTACAACAAGTTCCATTTGCTTCACAGTGACTTGGTTTTATTGTGGTTTTGATCTAAGTATATGACCAAATTATGTTCTATAAGTTTTCAACTTTTTATTAAAGAGACATGTATTCTTGAAAAAGAATTTTATTGTCTCGTTACTGCTTTTCTCTATTTATACCTGTTGATTCCATGTCACTTATTGTATCATCCTGGGCTATTTTCTTTGTTCTTTGTCTTCTTCTTTTTTTAGTTGTGTTTGAAGTGAAAGTTTACAATTGACGTCAGTTTTTGATATAAAAACTTATACACATGTTGTTGCTGTTCTTACAATGTGACAGCTTGTTCTTCCTCTCCACCCTATATTTTGTGTATCCGTTCAATTGTCTGCTGTTCCCCTCTGCCTTCTCTTCTTGCCTCCAGACGGGTGCTACCCATTTAGCCTCCTGTATCTCCTGAAACCAAGAAGCATACTCTTCATCAATATCATTTTGTGTCTTATAGTCCTGTCAAATCTTTATCTGAAAGAGTTGTCTGTCAGAATGGTTTTAGTTCTGGGTTAATGGAGAGTCAGGGAGCCATGCCCTCGTGGGTCCTTCCAGTCCAGACAGACCATCAAGTTTGGTCTTTTTACTAGAGTTTGAGTTCTGTGCCTCACTTGTCTCCCACTCCATCAGGAACTATCTGTTGTGTTCCTCATCAGGGCAGTCATTGGTGGTAGCAGGGCGCTATCTAGTTTGTCTAGTCTCATGCTCATGTAGTCTCTGGTTTATGTGGCCCTTTCTCTTGAGCTCAAATTTTCCTTCTGTCTTTGGTATTCTTTCTTTTCCTTTGCACCAGGTGGTTTGGTGATCAATAGATGCATCTTAGAATGCGACATGCTAGCTTTTAAGATCCCAGTTGCCATTCACCAAACTGAGATGCAGAGCATTTTCTTAATAAATTTTGTTACATCAGTTGATGTAGATGTCCCCTCAGACCTCTAACTCTGCTACTCTGTCCTTGAAGTATTTGGTTGTATTTAGGAAACTGCTTAGATTTTGGTTTAGTCCAGTTGTGCTGACTTCTATATTGTGTGTTGTCCTTTCCTTCACGTAAAATAAGTCTTGTCTACTTCTTAGTTAGTAAATACCCCTCTCCTTCCCTTCCCATCCTTGTAATTATCAAAGAATGTTTTCTTCTGTGTTTAAATCTTTTCTTGGGTTCTTATAATAGTAATTTCATATAATATTTGCCTTTTTTGAGACTAATTTCATTCAGCATAATACCTTCCAGATTCATCCATGTTATGAGATATTTCATGGGTTCATACTTGTTCTGTATCATTGTGCATTATTCCATTGTGTGACTATACCATAATTTATTTATCCACTCATCCAATGGTGGGCACCTAGGTTATTTCCATCTTTTTTGCTATTGTGAACAGTATTGCAGTGAACATGGGTGTGCATGTATCTATTTGTGTCAGGGCTGTTATCTAGGATATATTCCAGTGAGTGGGATTGCTGGAACATATGGTACTTCTAGCTTTTAAGGAAGCTGCCAAATTGATTGTCAAAATGGTTACACCATTTTACATTCCCACCAGTGGTGTAAAAGTGTTCCAATCTCACTACAGCCTCACTAACATTTGTTATTTTATGTGTTTTGGATTAATACCAGCCTTTTTGGGTGAAATGGCTATTGCATTGTAATTTTTATTTAGATTTCTCTAATGGCTGTAATCATGAGCATTTCACCACATATCTTTTAGCCACCTGAATGTCTTCTTTGGTGAAGTGACTGTTCATATCCTTTGCCAATTTTTAAAACTGAGTTGTCTTTTTGTTGTTGTGGTTTTGCTGTTTCTTGTAGATTTTAGAGATTAGGTGGTGATCAGATTTGTTGTAGACAAAGTTTTTCCCCAGTCTGTAGGTAGGCTTTTCACTCTTTTGGTGAAGTCTTAAATGAGCCTAAGTGTTTGGTTTTTAGGAGCTCCCAGTTACCTATTTTCTCTTTTGGTGTTTATGCACTGTTAGTAATGTTCTGTATTCTGTGTATGTAGTATACTAGGGCTTCTAGCATTGTCCCTATTTTTTCTTCCATGATCTTCATCATTTCAGATTTTATATTTAGGTCTTTGATCCATTTTGATTTAGTTTTATGCATGGTTTGAGATAAGGATCTTGTATCGATTTTTCTGTAGATGAATATTCAGTTATGCCAGTACCATTTGTTAAAGAGACTGTCTTTTCCCTAATTACCAGACTATGGGTCTTTGTCGAATATCTGATAGGTGGATGATTTTATGTTTGGGGTCTCAGCTCTGTTCTATTGGTTTATGTGTCTGCTGTTGGACCAGTACCAGGCTCTTTCAACTATCACGGTGATATAAGAGGTTCTAAAAGCAGGTAGTATGAGGCCTGCCACTTTGTTGTTCTTCTTCAGTAACGTTTCACTTATCTGGGACCTTTTCCCTTTCCATGTGAAGTTGGTGATTTCTTTCTGTAGCTCCTGGGCTGCTATCTTTGTCTAATCCTTTTATATCTAATTTTATCATTTTGGTAAGTATTGATGTCACCAGTTGCCATTTTGTATGTCTACTTTTGCATTTCCATCAGTTAAGATATTTTATTATATTAATTGAATTATGACTTGAGTGTCATGTCTTTATTGTTTAACTATGTCCTGTTAGTGCAGTGGTTAAAGCAACTGACTGCTAACTGAAAGGCCAGCAGTTTGAAACTACCAGCCACTCCTTGAAGAAAGTTATAACAGTTTGCTTCCATAAAGATTTGCAGTCTTGGAAAGTCTATGGAGTTGCTATGAATTGGAATTAACTTGACAGTGGTGGTTTGTTATATGGTGATTTTATCTGTTAATGCCTCTTGCTATGCCAATCATTCAATCTGACAAGAATGTTAAAAAAAAAAAGCTCTACTTTTCTTAAATTTTTTTCAGGCATCACAGAAAGTAACCACCTCTTCACTTCAAAGGCCGATATCACTTTGTATTTGCATAATTCCTGTAGACAACAGACAATTGGACTTTAAAGTCCAGTCTTGTGTTCGTAGTGTTGTATCTCCACATTTACATCTTCAGCCCAAACCTATCCCCAAACTCCAGACCATGTACATCTACTGTTGTTGTTATGTTCCGCTGAGTCATTCCAACCCATAGCAACCTGTGTATAACAGAACAAAACACTGTACCACCCTCACAATTGTTATGCTTGAGCCCATCATTGCAGCCACTGTATCAATCCATCTCATTGAGGGCCTTCCTCTTTCTAGTGACCCTCTACTTTACCAAGTGTGATGTCCTTCTCCAGGAACTGGTACCTCTTGATAACAAATCTAAAGTATGTGAGATGAAATCTTGCCATACATGCTTCTGAGGAGCACTCTGGTTGTGCTTCTTCCAAGACAGATTGTTTATCCTTCTGGCAGTTCATGGTATATT
Organism: Heterohyrax brucei; assembly: GCA_028571685.1. Taxonomy (NCBI): domain Eukaryota; kingdom Metazoa; phylum Chordata; class Mammalia; order Hyracoidea; family Procaviidae; genus Heterohyrax; species Heterohyrax brucei. The sequence continues at coordinate 37,212,303 of CM053140.1, forward strand.
CAGTATTCTTCACCAACACTGTAGTTCAAAGACATTAATTCTTCTTCAGCCTTTCTTACTCATTATCCAGCTTTCATATGTATATAAGACAATTGAAATATCATGGCTTGGGTCAACTGCACTTTAGTCCTTAAAGTGACGTCTTTGCTTTGCGGCACTTTAAAGTGGTCTGCAGTACATTTGCCCAATATATGTCTGCTAGACATCTCTAACTTAATATGTCAAACAGACTTATTTATTTGTATGCTATAAACCTGCTTTTTCTACAGTGTTTCCCATTTCAGTAAATGGCAGCACCATTCATGTAATTGCTCAGTTCACCAGTTACCCAGGAGTCAACTTTTACTTTTCTCTTTCACTTAACGCCCATACCCAATCCTTCAGCAAATCCTGTTGACATGCATTCAGGATGTATTTCTGATCTCACTGCTTTTCAGAAGTTTGATTTCCCTGACTCCAGCCAAAGCCACTATCATTGCTTGCTGGGAATACTGTGTTCTCTCCTATTTGGTTTTCTTCTACACTTGTCAGGAATTTAGTTGTGATTGTCCACAGAGCTGTCAGAAAGATCCTTTAAGAGTATGTCATTCTTCTGCTAAAATTGCTTCCACAGCTTTCAATAAAATGATCAGAATTCAGACTTACCTTGGCCTGTAGGCTTATGTGGTTTGATCCCTCTCTCTCCACTTCACTGAACGGTATCTGCTGTAGGTAGTACTCGTGGTCTTTTAAAAAGTCCTTCTGTTTTGTTGTTGTTAGGTGACATTGAGTTGGTTCTGACTCATAGTGACCCTATGCACAACAGAATGAAACACTGTCTGGTCTTGTGCCGTTTCCACTATCATTTTTATGCTTAGGCCCATTGTTGCAGTCACTGTGTCAATCCATCCCATTGAGGGTCTTCCTCTTTTTCACTGACCTTCCACTCTGCCAAGCAAGATGTCCTTCTCCAGGTACTGATCTCTCCTGACAACATGTCCACAGAATGTAAGACACAGTCTCACCATCTTTGCTTCCAAGCAGCAGTCTTGGAATGTTTTTGTTCTTTTGGCCATCCATGGTACATTCAGTATTTTTCTCCAGCCTCAGAATTCAAAGACATCAATTCTTCTTCTGTTTTCCTTGTTCATTGTCCAGCTTTTGCATGCATGTGATGCAGCTGAAAATACCATGGCTTGGGTCAGGCACACCTTAGTCTTCAAGGTAACATCTTTACTTTTCAGTATTTTAAAGAGGTCCTTTGCAGCAGATTTTCCCAATGCAATGTGTCTTTTGATTTCTTGACTGTAGCTTCCATGGGCATTGACTGTGGAACCAAGTGAAGTGAAATCCTTGACAACTTCAATCCTTTCTCCATTTATCATGATGTTGCTTACTGGTTCAGTTGTGAGAATTTTTGTTCTTGATGTTGAGGTTCAATTCGTACTAAAGGCTGAAGTCTTTGATCTTCATCAGTAAGTGTTTCAAATCCTCTTTGCATCCAGGAAGCAATGTGGTGTCATCTGCATAACACAGGTTGTTAATGAGTCTTTCTTCAATTCTGATGCCTTGTTCTTCGTGTAATCTAGCTTCTTGGATTATTTGTTTGACATACAAATGGAAAAGGTATGATAAAAGGATACAACTCTGATATACAATTTTCCTAACTTGAAAACATACAGTGTCCCCTTGTTCTGTTTGTGCGACTGTCTCTTGACCCATGTACAGATTCTTTAAGAGAACAATTAAGTGTTCTGAAATTCTCATTCTCTGCAATGTTAGCTATAATTTGTTATGATCCACACAGTTGAAAGCTTTTGCATAGTCAGTGAAACACAAGTAAACATCTTTCTGGTATTCTCTGCTTTCAGCCAAGATCCATCTGACATTGCCAATGATCTCCCTGGTTCCATGTCATTTTCCGAATCTGGCTAAAATTTGTGGCATTTTCTTGTCAATATACTGTTGCAGTAGCTTTTGAATGATGTTAAGCAACATTTTACTTGCATGTGATATTAATGATACTGTTTGGTAATTTCCACATTCAGTTGGATCACCGTATTTTGGAATGGGTATCAATGTGGATCTCTTCCAGTCAGTTGGCTGGGTAGCTGTCCTTCAAATTTCTTGGCATAGGTGAGTGAGCACTTGCATCCGTTTGCTGAAATATCTCAATTGATAGTCCATTAATTCCTGGAGCCTTGTTTTTCACCAATGTCTTCAGTGTAGTTGGACTTCTCCCTTGAGTACCTTTGGTTCCTAAGTGTATGTTTCCTCTTCAAATGGCTGAACATTGACCAATTCTTTCTAATATGATGACTCTGTGTACTCCTTCCATCTTCTTTTGATGCTTCTGAGTCGTTTAATATTTTCCCTATAGAATCCTTCACTATCGCAACTCACAGCTTGAATTTTTTCTTCAGTTCTTTCAACTTGAGAAAAGCAGAACATGTGCTTCTCTATTGGTTTTCTGTTTCCAGCTCTTTGCAGACATTATTATGCTGCACTTTCAAGTCTTCTGTTCAGTTCTTTTACTTCATCATTTCGTCCTTTTGATTTAGCTGCTTGACATTTGAAAGCAAGTTTCAGAGTGTCTTCTGACATTCAGTTTGGTCTTTTCTTTCTTTCCTGTCTTTTTAATGACCTCTTTTGTTCTGGATAAATGATTTTTTTGATGTCACTCCACAATTCATCTCATCTGTGGTTGTTAATATTCATCGCATCAAATCTGTGCTTGCAATGGTCTTTAAACTCAGGTGGGTTATACTTGAGGTCATACTTCAGTTTCAGTTTTAATGTGAATATGAGCAATTAATGGTCTGTGGTACAGTCAGCACCTGATCATGTTATGATTGCTGATATGGAGATTTTCTGACTTCTTCACAGATGGAGTTAGTTTGATTCCTGTGTATTCCATCTGGTGAGGTCCGTGTGCATAGTCACCATTGATGTAGGTGACCAAAGCCATTTGCAATAAAGAAGTCATTGGTCTTGCAGAATTGTATTATGTGATCTCTGGCATCATTGCTATCACCAAGGCCATAATTTCCAACTACCTACCAATCCTTGTTTGTTTCAAACTTTTACATTCCAGTCACCAGTATTTATCAGTGCTTCCTGATTTCATGTTTGACCAATTTTGGACTGTAGAAGCTGGTAAAAACTTCGGTTTCTTCAACTTTGGTCTTAGTGGTTGGGGCGTAACTTTGAATAATAATAATCATATTAACTGGTTTTCCTCAAAGGTGTACGGATATGAGGTCTGACAATTAAGTTTGCAAACTCATCTTAGAAAAAGTGCTACATACTTCACTGATGAATATCACTAGGGTCACTTTCAAAGTGCTCCTCTTGGGAAGCTATACACCAATGCCAACACCTAGTCACCCTTCAAAGCAGTTTTGGAGCTCTTTTTCAGGAATGGCCATCAGAGCTGTTGTCAGATTATCCTTGATGTCCTGAATGTCATCGAAATGTCTTCTTTTTGATATTCCTTTTATCTTTGGGTAAAGAAAAAAGTCACTTGAGGGCCAGATAAAATAAGTAGGGAGGGTGTTCTAATACACTTATTTGTTTACTGATTAAAAACTCTGTCATAGACATGGCTGTGTGAGCTGGTGCCTTGTCATAATGCAAGAGCCATCAGTCGTTGGCAGAAAGTTCAGGTTGTTTTTATCTAACTTTATCATGTAGGCTTTTCAGCACTTCCAAATATTAAACTTGGTTAACTGTCCAATTGGTGCAAATTTTTGCAATGTTTTCATCAGTTCTGCTCGTTACTGGGTGCCCTGACTTCTCTTAATCAGTGATGTTTTTCCTTTAGAAAGATGTTTAATTCATCTGTACACTGCTGTTTTCTTTATAGCATTATCCCCATAAAATTGGACTAATAGGTCCCTGATTTCGCTTCCACTCTTCTCAAGTTTAACAAGAAACTTAATGTTTATTCCATTGCTCTAATTCAAGCTCCAACATTCTTGAGATGGCACACAAAAATATGCAACAACGTTAATGAATGCCACTCAGCAAGACACCACCATGTATCAACACAAACACAGCTGTGAGACACTGATATACCAAGGGTATTAAACCTTACTGAGTTGTGTGTACAGTGCTGCTAACATAAGTGCATAGTGATAAGTTCACTCATTTAATTGTCAGGCCTCCTATTATCCTACCACTGGCAGCATTGTACTTCAGGACAGATCTTGTAATGTTGATTTTGATGATGAATGCAACACCATTCCTCTTCAAGTTTTTATTCCCAGCGTAGTAGACTATGTGATTGTCTGACTCAGAATGGCCAATACTGGTCCATTTCAACTCACTCACAAATGCATAGGATATTGGTGTTTATACATTCTATTTCATTTTTGACAGTTTCCAGTTTTCCTAGATGCATACTTTATGTATTTCCCATTCTGATTCTTAATGGATGTTTGCAGTCGTTCCTTCTCATTTCGAGTCATGCCATATTAGCAAGTGAAGATCCTGAAGGCTTTACTCCATCCATGTCGTTAAGGTTGACTCTAGTTTGAGGCAGCAGCTCTTCCCCAGTCATCTTGTGAGTGCCTTCCAACCTGGGGGGCTCACTTACTGGCACTATATCTGACCATGTGTTGACGCTATTCATAAGGTTTTCCCTGTTTAATTCTTTTCAGAAGTAGACTGCTGGGTCCTTCTTCATAGTCTGTCTTAGTCCAGAAGCTCATCTGAAGCCTGTCCACCATGGCTGACCTTGCTGGTATTTAAATCCTGGTGGCATAGCTTCCGGCATCACAGGAACATGCAAGCCACCGCAGCATGACAGACCAACAGACAAGTAGGGATTTTAGGTGCTAGGGATACATTAATAAATAAATGATGTTCCTGCCCTATCTGGTGGGGGAAAACAGACAGTAATTATACTTGTATACCAGGGGATTAGAAAGTAAGTGATTAGAAGACAAATACAGCAAGGTTAAGGTACACAGCGGGACTAGAGGGGCTATTTTAGATGGGATACTGTGGTAGCCTCTATGGTAAGGTGACATTGCACAGAGATGTCAATGAGAGTAAGTAATGCGCAGACGTAGAAACTGTATTCAAGTTGAGTAGGGGTGGGGGCAGTACGTGCCAAAGGCCTGAGGCAGAGTGTGCTTAGCGTGTCCACAGAGCAGTGAGGGAAGGCCGTGAGCTAGCAAGGGCAAGTGGTGGGAGATGTGATGAGAGTGGGGGACCACATCAGGCCACTTTGCCTTTCACTCTGCCCACATTGTGTTGGCAACTGGCCTTCTCGTGGCTTCTAGAACCCGTCGATTTCTTTCCTGTCTCCCATCTTTCACTCTTGCTGCTCTCCATACCTTCAAGTGTCCTTTCTCTGTCTGTTCCAGCAGTTGTCTTCTCATTCTTGGGTGGTAGCTTAAATGTCATCCCCTCATTATTCTGTGGCAGGCATCTCACAGCGTTTATCACAAGCGGTGAATTTGTTTACTTCTTTATTATCTTGCCTCCTTCAGCCTGTTCCTGCCCGCCACCAGCATATCAGTGACAAGCCAATCCAGACCATGTTTTGTTTATCATGTTACTTCTAGTGCCTGAGATACGGCATGCTCCCACAAATATTTCTTAAATGAATGAACAAAGATAACCTTCTACTGGTAAATTAGTTTCCCTGAGTAGTTTAAGCCAGTTTGTAAACGTATGTCCCTTCTTGGCTGGCAGGAAAGAAAGAGACAACTCTATCCAAATATATCCCTACTTCCCAGTTCATTATCTCTACCTCCCATATTTACTATTAAATAATAGAGTTAGTATTCCTAGGGTTCATTCTCTAGACATTTCTCTATTCCCATGACCTTAAAACACATTCCTCCAAATACCAAGGCTTTATTGCTTCAGTGTATCAAATTCCTATCCAACATATTTCCCAGTGTTTCTTAACTTTCTTTTGACTTAGCATTTATAACATTAACCTTGTAAAGCATATAAATATTTTACTCTGATTTTAAAGAAGGAAAAGTGAAGCTCAGTTTACTATCTGTGGCTAACACATATATACCCAAAAGCTTTAATTAAATGATTTAGTCATTTGTTCTGCATATACTCTTGTGTGTTTACTGCATGTGAGACTTTGGCTAGGTCCTGGAAGACTTCAGGATAGCAAACAAAGTAGACACAATCTCTGCCTTACCAAGCTTATATTTTGTTGTTTACACAGACATTAAAAATTACTTACATCAGAAATATTGAATTACAATTTTCACATTAAGTGATACACAAAGGAGTAATATAAGATATCATGAAAGCAGATTCTTTAGCTTTTCTTTGGGATCAAAGGAAGCTTTTATGTTAGCTGTCTATCCAATAGCCATTCTTCCCATTTTTGTTACTAACAGAGTCCTGATTCTGTTTGGGTTGGCAGTGTATCCAGATGTTTTTTAAAAACTCCATTTACCTTACTTGCAACAAGGCATGTGGTGGAACAGTGGTTAAAAGCTTAGCTGCAAACCAAAAATTTGTCAGTTGTAGTCTACCAGTCATTCCTTGAAAACCCTATTGAGCAGTTCTGTTCTGTCCTATAGAGTTGCTGTGAGTTGGAATCAACTTAATAACAATGGATTTGGGTTTTTTTTTTTTTGGTTTTACAAGAGATGTCCACCTCATATAGCCTTAAGCAGTGAGAAAGTGGACCTAGACTGGAGAGTTAGATTGTCTTTCTTCTACTTCCTGCATGATAGGAAGTAACCACATAGTGACCTTGATTAAAGTCACACGCTAAAGATGGTAGACCAGGAGATACAGCTGATTGGAGGCACTGGTGATGTCTGGAAGCTGCTATCCCACCCCTGGATTTTCTATCTCTTGACTTCTTATTAGAGGATGACAATGAGGCCTTGTTGGAATGAGCCAGAGTAGATGGGTTTCTGTTATATACAAATGAATGTGATTCCTAAGTGATAAAGCTTATTTGACAAAGTGATATTTCAGTTGGGCTTTGAAGGATGTCAGTAACAACTACCTAGAAAGGGAGACCAAAGAAAGAACAAGTCCTATGTACTCTGGTCACATTTAGGGCTTTGAATATCAAGTTTTCATCATCCGAGTTCAGGTATTAGACTGTTTGCTGTTAGTTGCCACTGAGTTGGCTCAGACTCATGATGACCTGATGTACAGGAGAACAAAACATTGCCTGTATGTTTGAGTTCATTGTTGGACATTGTTATTGTATCAGTCCATCTCAGTGAGTGTTTCCCTGATTTTTGTTGGCCTTCTACTTTACCAAATGTTGTGTCCTTTTCTAACGGTTGGTCTCCCATACAGAAAAGACTATGCAGAGGCATTCAACTGTGTGGATCATAACAACTTATGGATATTATTGGGGAGAATGGAAATTCCAGAACACTTAATTATGTTCATGAGAATCTACATGGATCAAGAGGCAGTTGTGCGAACAAGGGGACATCACATGGTTTAAAGTCAGGAAAGGTGTGAGTCAGGGTTGTATCCTTTCACCATATCTTTCAGTCTGTATGCCAGGCAAATAACCTGAGAAGCTGGACTATATGAAGAAGAAGGAGGCATCAGGACTGGAGGAAGACTCATTAACAACCTATGTTATGCAGATGACACAACCTTGCTTGCTGAAAGTGGAGAGGATTTGAAATGCTTACTGATGAAGATCAGCCTTCAGTATGGATTACACATCAACATGAAAAAAAAATACTTGGTAAGCAACATTGTGATGAATGGAGAAAGCCTGAACGTTGTCAAGGATTTTGTTTTACTTGGTTCCACAATCAATGCCCAAGAAAGTCGCGGTCAAAAATCAAAACATGCATTACATTGGGAAAATCTGCTGCAAAGGACCTCTTTAAAGTGTTGAAAGGTAAAAATGTCACCTTGAAGACTAAGATGCATGTGACCCAAGCCTGGTGTTTTTAATTGTATCACATGCATGTGAAAGCTGGACGATAAATAAGGAAGATAGAAGAAGAAATGATGCCTTCAAATTGTGGTATTGGAGAATAATATTGAATGTACCGTGGACTGCCAAAAGAACAAACAGATATGTTCTGGAAGAAGTACAACCAGAGTGCTCTTTGGAAGCAAGGATGGCAAGACTATATCTTATGTTCTTTGGACATGTTATTAGGAGGGATTAATCCCTGGAAAAGGGCATTATGCTTAGCAAAACAGACAGTCAGTGATGCAACAATGGGCTTAAGTATCAAAATGATTGTGGATATGGGGCAGGACTGGGCAGTGTTTTGTTCTGTTGTACATAGGGGTGCTAGGAGTTGGAACGGAGTTGACAGCACCTAACAACAGCAACAGTAATACAATAAAGCATTAGACTATAATGGTTTAAATATCACTGGCTGGCATCCTATAATTAATCTTGGAAATTGGGGAGGAAGGATGAGCCTCCAGGAGAGACTAGTAATAGTAATTATAGCTAACACTTAAATTGTGTCAGCCACTATTTTAACAAATTTGTATGTTTCACTTCATTCGGTCCTCATAACAACCCTTCAGGTCCAGCTCAAGGCAAGCTCAGAGAGTAGTACATGGACAGTAGTATTACATGGAGTGATGCTGGTTCCAAATGAGTTTGTTACTAGTCTGCCAAAAGATGAGTACAGAAATTGAAAGCAAGCATTTAGAAACATTGTAGCAATTGAGCATCATCCCAGCATTGAAGCTTGTGATCAGCGAACTGTCTGTGGCCAAAATATAGACCACTTTGGGAAACGTTGGATTCATGTGGAGAGTCTCATGTAGCGTGAGCTGTATTGTAGTCATGAGTATCAGGCCTCCTTGGTTTATGGTGGCTTGGAAATGAAAACAAGACAAAAATGGTCCTTCGCGGTAGTTTGTGAATCACTGCTCTAACCCACATCACTTTTTTCCTGCTTGATTGACTCACTGTGGTAATTACCTAGTGCTGGACCGTGTTTGTTTTAGCCTTATTCTGGTTGTTTCATGTCAGAGGTCTTGCCACCCCATTTGCACTGCAGGATCCGTGAGTCATTTCTCACCTCACTTATCTTCCATTTGCACTGGGCATGATACTGATGGCCTAGAAATGGCACATAATTATTTTTTATTTTTAATCCTTTTGATATGATTCGAATCAAGAGATGCAGCCAGTTTGGGCAGGCAGGAGGAGAAGAGTCAGCTTGTCTCACTTGGTGCTGAAAGGGAAAAATAACCTCAAATAATTTATTTTTTAGAAACACAAAGTCAAGGAAGAATCATGGAACAGGCTATCCTAGTCTGACCATTTATTTACTGGAGTCTAGAGAGCCTTGGAAGGAGCCCTGGTGGCATAATAGTTAAGAGCTTGGCTGCTAACCAAAGGGTTGGCAGTTCATATCTGCCGGATTGTCCTTGGAAGCCCTGTAAGGCAGTTCTACTTATAGAGTCCTTTTAAGTGGGAACTGACTTGACGCCACCTAACAACAACAGGGAGCCTCAGTGGCACAGTGGTTAAATACTAGGCTGCTAGCTGAAAGGCTGATAGTTCAAACCCACTAGGTACTTCTTAGGAGAAAAACCTGGCCATTTGCTCCTGCAGATGTTACCCAGCAAGGCCTGTTGCTGTTGAGTCAAATCTCACTCATAGTGACCCTACAGGACAGTGGAATTGCTCCCACAGGGTTTCTAAGTCTGTGAATCTTTGTGGAAGCAGATGATCACATCTTTCTCCTGTGGAGTGGGTGACAGGTTCAAACTGCCAACCTTTTGTTTAGGAGCTGAGCCTTTAACCAATTCTGTAAATACTCTGGGAGAAACTATGGGGTGGTTCCAAACCCTGTGGTGAAATTCTACCTTGTTATAATGGGTCACTATGAGTCAGAATCAACTCAAGAGCATATAGCAACAGAATGTGCCTGGCTATTGTGCTAGATGCTTTTACAAATTTTATTTCATTTACTCTTTACACTGTCTCTTAGAAGTAGGTGTATTAGTCTCCTATAGCTGCCGTAACAAATTATCACAAACTGGTAGTTTAAACCTAAATAAATTTGTTCTTTCACGGTTCTGGAGGCTACTAGTCTGAAATTAAGGTATCAGGAGGGCCACACTCCCTCTGAAGGCCCTAGGAGAGAATCTTTGTTTCTTTCAGCTTCTGTAGGTTCTAGATGCCCCTTGTTGCTGTTGTTGTTTTTGGCCTAATTCCAGTCTCGGCCTCTGTCTAGGATGATCTGTTTTTGAGATCCCAACCTTGAGTACATCTGCAAACACCCTTATTCCAAATAAGTTCATATTCTGAGATTTGGGTAGACTTATCTTTTGGGGGATCACAGTGTAACTCACGATAGCATATATGATTATCACCCATTTTACAGAAGAATAAAATCAGGTGTCAGAGAAGTTAAGCAACTTGCCCAGGGTCACACAGCTAATAAAGGGTGAAGTGTCGTCTGACTTCAAAGCTTGTAGTTTTGCTTATTCCCTTTATTACTTAGTAGCTATGTTCTTTTTTTCCTTTTTTGCTGAATTTAGAAAATAATTTAAGTATACCGTCATTTTTCTAAAATAACTTTCTTTGTAGTTGTTTCAGTGTCTTATATTTCCATTAAAGCCTTCCATTTATATACTTAGTTTTTACCTTCGAGAATGGTGCAAAGTCTAGGCTGTCCAACAAATTACATTTCCAGCTTTACCTGTGCCTCTCTTGGGAGAAGAAAGAGACAAAGCACTCTTCTCTGCATCTAATTATGCTGTAACTCGGCCTTGTGGCTGTGGAAGCTGAGACAGGCAGCTTTAGAAGAGATCTGTGTCCTGTCTCTGAGAACAGTAGGTTTGCTACATGACTCTCTAGTGCGTCATTGGTACTATTTGTGGTATGGGGTTTTCAGATGCTGCTTTTTGGTTCTTTGAGGATGATTATTTTTTAGTATTTTTAGTCATTTTCAAAGACTTTTATTATTTAATTTAAATATTTCTTTGAAATTTAGTCAGCCTTTGAAAATTATCTTAACAACTTGCTATCCTGAGTTAGGACTGCACTTTAGATAAAGCAAAGGCACATTTACTGTTTACTAATATTTTTAGCCTGGCCATTTAATTATCCTTCAGAGCTTAAAATTATAATTTTATTTCCTCAAATGTGTTTTCAAAAAAGTTAATTGACCATTGAAAGAATACAAGTCACACGGAAACAATCATTCCTAAGTAGGACTTTTTGTATGTAAACTATTACTGGATTTTTCTCTTTACCTTCAAATGAAAATTAAGATAAAATTTGAGAGAGGTAAAATGGATATTTTTATGGTATCTGATTTGTAAATCACAGTCATAGATACTTTAAAGAATATTCTTATATTTTAAAAACAAAATTACTAGGAATTGTCTGTATTCAGTGTGAGTTCTTTAGGCCTTAACAGGATCAAAGGAAATTTGGCTACAGAAAGGTGATTTAGAAACTACTGTATTTTTTTAAAGTAATGCACCCATGTAAATAAAATATCTACATATGTAAAGCGCACAGTGTGCCTAGGAAAGGAATGCTTGAGAGGAAGATACATGGTTGACAAAAATATAAGGAAGAAAAAAGTAAATTCCTGGTGTTAGTAACCTAAATGGCCTACTCATAAGTGGTTTACTGGGCACAAAGAACCCAGTGCCATCAAGTCGATTCCAATTCATAGCGACCTTATGGGACAGAGTGGAACTGCTCCAAAGACTTTCCAAGAGGCACCTGGCAGATTCAAACTGTCAACCTGTTGGATAGCAGTTATAGCACTTAACCATTATGCCACATGGGACCTATAAAATATAAACCAAAAACCAAACCAAATATGTTGCCATTCAGCCCATTCTCGCTCATAGTAAGCCTGAGACACAGAGTAGAGGTACTCCCATGAGAGTTTCCAAGGAGCACCTGGTGGATTTAAACTGCTGACCTTTTGGCTAGCAGCTGTAGCACTTAGCCACTATACCACCAGTTTCCATGAAATATACACATATGTATTTAAATTTTTCTTGATCAGTTACCTCTGCCATGTCACTGTTCCTTTAATACCTCACATGTAATTGGCAATCAGAACATTGAATTCTATCTGCTACACGAGGATCCTAATCTGTCCCTTGCTCTCCAACCCAGCTGCGCTGAAGTTAGTCACTTCTTTGTGTCTCTTGCCTTTTAGTCTTCTGTATCCCAGGATCTTCCATTCTCCTATTCACTTTCCACACTGCTGCCAGAGTAATAGTTTCTTTGGAAATATATAGATGTCACTCTGCTGCTTAAAATCCCTCCATCTTCATTCCTCGTAGAGGGGAAAAAAGGCAAGATAAATTATAGACTCTCCAGCTCTCTCTATAAAGGCCTTTGACTTTAATACTTGCCCGCTCTTCCTCCTTCATCTCTGGTGTTCTAGCCTCAGAGAAAAGCCAAATACTCCAAGGTCTGTCCTTTAGCTCAGACTGTACTCTTGGCCTAGACTGTTCTTGACTAACTTGCCTCCCCTCCCCCGCTGGCTAAATGAAGATTCTCTCATCACCACCACCACCTTGGTGAAAACTTCCTTGAGAATTTGTTGTCTTCCTTACCCCACCTGCTTCTTCCATTTAACCGAAATCCTAATGCACTTTTTCCTACTTACTTTAGTCAACCGATGCTGCTGTAACAGGGATACCACAAGTGGATGGCTTTAACAAAGAAAAGTTTGTTTTTACGCAGTCTAGCAGTAGGCTGAAAGTCTGAATTCAGGGTGCTGGCTCTGGAGGAAGATCTTTTCTCTGTATAAGTCTTCCTCTGGTCTGGGAGCATCTCTGTGCAGGAACCTCAGGTCTGAAAGATGTGCAGTGCTCCCCCAACTCTCTGCTTCTCTTTTATCTCTCGTAGGATAAAAGATGGTACAAGCTCACTCCAGGGAAACTCCCTTAGTAAGAGTGTTACAGTTCTTTTTAATGTGGTCCAGTCTACTAACCACAGGTAGAGATTGGATTTACAGCACAGGGAAACCACCAAATGGAGGGCACTCACACAATACCAGGAATTGTGGCCCAGCCAAATTGCTAACACAGTTTTTGGGGGGACACAATTCAATCCATGACTCTTAGTCTAGGTTATATAAGTTTTAATTATCATATTTGTGTTTCATTATTGCATTTTAATAACAGTATTGTGTAGTAGTTAAGACCTCAGGCTCTGAAGGCTGATTTTTTGGATTCCACTTCTGACTTTGCCATTCATTTCCCAGTTGGATTATATGAGCAAATTACTTAAGCTCTCTGTACATCAATTTACTTAACTGTAAAGTGGGGATAATGACAGGTGAAGATCGACTGAATCAATACTTGCAACACTTGTAGAGCATTGCCTATGACCAGCTCGTATTTACTGAGTATGTTACTTTTTCCATGAAGAAGCCTTTATGCTAACTGTTTAGATTTTATTTGAGAAAATACTTTTAAAATGCATTATTTATGTTAGTGCTTAGTAAGAGAAATAATAAGCTAATGCTAAAATATATTGTAATATTATTTGTTGTTACAGCTCTTCCTCTGGAAATTGAGAAGTTTTAAAATAAAGATATTTTATACTTCTGGGCAGAAAAGTTTAATGTAGCTCTTGAATTTTAGTAACTTTAGTCAGAGCTTTGGCTAAGTGGTAGATAGTCTACAATGTATTAAACCAGTTTACTGTGCTACTGAAGAATTCAGTGCATAGATTAAGTGCCTCATCTGAAGTCACATTAACTACACAGCAGAAGTAGATGTGAGACATAGAGCTGTCTGATGCCTGGTTCCTTAGCCACATTAATCAGGGGATTATAGTATGTTTTTTCACAGTGGATTCCAATTTTCACCACTAGAAATGGTGCTGAAGTGAGTATCTTTTTACCAAACACTTTTGTATGTCTTTAATTATTTTCTTAGACTAAATTGACCAAAGCATAATTACTTGGTCAAAGGAATCAATTAAGTCTTTGGATAGTAATTATTAGCATATCTTTCCAAAAACTGTACTAATTTGTCCTCCTACCAACAGAGCTTGAACATGTTCATTTCCACCATGTTTTTGCTGTCAGTGAATGTCAGCTTTGCTTTTTATCTTTGCTAACTTCATAGACAAAGAGAAGGATAAAGAAAGGAAGGAAGGGAAAAAAAAGAGAAAACAGAAAAAAGAAGGAAGCTAATTGCAGGCTGTGGATAAAAGTATATCTTGTTCTCTTTGGAAGTTCTCTATTGGTTTTTAATAAAAGATTAATGTTCCAGATGCTGCTATTTTTCTTGTCACAGAACTCTTAATAAACGAAAGTTTTCCTATGTGAATTAAAAAAAAAAATCTACCCAAACCCATTGCCAGTGAGTCAATTCCAACTCATAGTGATCCTATAGGACAGAAGAGAACTACTTCATAGAGTTTCCACTGGGGAGCTTGCGGGTTCAAACTGCCAACCTTTTGGAGAGCAGCTGAGCTCTGAATTAGCATGCTACCAGGACTCCTTTGAAAACACAAATTAAAAACAAGGGCAGAAAAACCTTATTAGATATTACTGTTGCATATATCAAGTATAATTAAGAAGAATATTAAGATCTTAACTCCTTAAAGACTGACTTTTATAAAGGACTACAGAAATATCAACAGTTGGACTTAGAAAACGCAGCTCAGTCTGAAACTTCATATTTTCACATATTATAATAATTAGTAATATAGTTAAAAAGACTTTAGGTATTAAAGAGATGTCTAATATACATTGTGAAACAGGTCTACGGTTCATGGTGAGGTACTTTGAAAATGATTATAACTATTCAATTACCTTTTCTATCTGAAAGGTTAGACTAATTAGAAAGATTAATAGCTTTATCATAATTGGTGGTGCTGTGTATTGCCTCATATAGCTCGCTTCTTAGGTAGTATTTGGGATGATTATGTATGTATGAAGCTATGTTATGCATGTTATTGTCAGGTGCCCTTGAGTTGATTTTTGACTCCTCGTGGCCCCTTGTAACAAAGTAGAACTGCTTCATAGGGTTTTCTAGACTAATCTTTACGGGAGCAAATCTCCATGTTTTCTTTCCTGGGAAGTAGCCGAGTACTTTTGGTTAGTAGCTGAATGCTTAATTATTGTACCAATAGGGCTTCTATATTATACGTATTTATCTTAAAACGTAGATTGTTGTTTTTATCAGGTATTGTTGAACCAGCTTTGACTCATAGCGACCCCATGTTATAACAGAAAGAAACATTGCCTAGTCCTGCACCGTCCTTACAATAATAGGTGTGCCTGAGCACACCTTTGCAGCTGCTGTTTCAATCAGTCTCACTGAGGTTGTCTTCTTTTTTAAAAAATTTTTTATATTTTTTTATTATGACTGAGTGAAAATGTACATTCCCATATAAATTTACATGCCCACCTATATGCAGCTTCCACTGCTCTCCCTGCCCGGTGACAGCACACTATTCCTCTCTGCTCTATACATGTCTCATCCTCCCAACAGTCTCCTTTCCCCTCCTCTCCACCCACTCTCCTTCCTCTGGAGATCGTCTTCTTTTCTGATAACCCTCTACTTTACCATCCATGATGTACTTCCCAACCATGATATCCTTCTCCAGGCAAGATTTCCACCAGAGTTATTTTTTTATGAATTCGAATAGCCTTGGTGGTGCAGAGTAGAGCAGAACTCTGAGGCCCTGAGGAAAGGCAGGGGTTAAACATGGTACAAAGTGAGCTGCACAAACTCTGGACTGACTTAATTAGGAAATCTGGTATTTCAGGTTGGACTGGTGTCTCGGAATGGCTGCTGCTTTGTTCATAAGAAAACATGCTTTAGGTTTGAATGCCCTCTCAGATGTGACTTGTAGAAAATGCATTCTAGATGTTTCCAGCATTAGAAAGTGAGATATAGGTCCTAAAAGTGCCTTTGAAAAATCTTTCCTCCCGTGAATCCAAGACAACAGCAGCCCATTTCCTTAATATCATGTATAATTAATAGCTATAATAACTGAACCTACAAAGGCCTAGCACTGCTGTATACCCATGCATGTTGGGTAAATTTGGAAACATGGTGGTGCATTCTGTAAATCTAGGTATTCTTTTGCCTTTGCACAGAGCCATATTCCTTTTACATTTACTGTGAGATTAACTCTTTCAGTGATGTTGAAGTTGTCATTTTCACTTTCAGGTGATTCTGTTTTCTTATTTTTCGTATTCTGTAATATACTTATTCATTTATATTTGTCTGATGACCTGTCTCTGTGTGGGGATTCCTTCTTGCAGGTTTTTTTTTCCTGGTTCCTTTTAACCTGTGACTAATTGGTTAAGTAAAATAGCATGTACTCCTAGTACTTAAGAGTGCAATTAGGTTCAGGTTGGATAAAATGGAATGAATTTCACTATTCATTCTCACCCTTCCTTCAGTTGTCACTAGGTGTCATGGAGTCAATTCCAACTCACAGCAGTTCTGTGTACAACAGAACAAAACACTGCCCAGTCCTGCACCATCCTCACAATTGTTGCTGTGGTTGAGCCCATTGTTGGCAACCACTGTGTCAGTCCGTCTTGTTGAGGCTCTTCCGCCTTTACTCTGACTCTATACCGAAAGGCCAATGTTTTGAAACCACCAAAAGCTCCGTGGGAGGAAGATGTGACAGTCAGCCATTTCCGTCATTGGAAACCCTATGGGGTCACTATGAGTTGGAATCAACTCAGTGGCACTGGATTTAGGTTTCTACTTTACCAAGTGCAGCAGCCTTCTTTGCAGACTGGTACGTCCTGATAAGATGTCCAAAGTATGTGAGACAAAGTCTCGCCATCCTTCCTCACAAGGAGCATTCTGGCTGTACGTCAGTCAACACAAATCTGGCTGTTCTTCTGTCAGTTCATGGCTTATTCAGCATACTTCACCAATACTCTGATTCAAAGGTAACAGTTATTCTTTGGTCTTCCTCATTCATTGTCCAGCTTTCACATGTATATGAGGCAACTGAAAATACCTTGACTTGGATTAAGTGCTTCTTATTCCTCTCTGCTTTTATTCCCCACTTCAGTAATGTGATTAAAATTCATGTTGGAAAGTTCCTAATCTCTGGTGAGCTCGGTATATGTTTATTATTTTTATTGTGCTTTAAGTGAAAGTTTACAGTTTAAGTTAGTTTCTCAGACAAAAATTTATACACACATTGTTATGTGACGCTAATTACTATCCCTGTAATGTGACAGCACACCCTTCTTTTCCACCCTGGATTTCCCATGTCCATTCCACCAGCTCATGTTCCTTTCTACCTTCTTGTCTCACCTCTGGACAGGAACTGACAATACATGTTTCTTTTGAATCAAATTGATTGAATCTTTTATTTGTATTCTTTAATGACTTACCTTCTGAGCACTAAGTTAGCTTCCACTCATTACTGTATTCTTCTGTAAATGTTCTTGAATTTTATCTGTGCACACGTTCCCACCAGGCAGATCATGGGGTTCTTACGTCCTTCAGTCTATGCAGAGTGTTCGTTAGATTTAGGAAGGGAATAAATAAGAGAAGAACCTTGTCAGGAAGGAGAGAGAAAATAGTGCAATTGATAAATTTTGGAATGAATGTTAAACAAGATATTTTCAAGTTAATGGAAAGACAATAGATGGGAAATCTAAAATCCACTTCCTATTTGTTTGAGATTGCACACACTTATTTAACTTTTCTGGGTTGCTGTTTTCTTCATTTGTAAAATGGGACTTATAGTACCTGTCTTCCTATTTCTGGGGGATTGTTAGGAGAATCAAATGAGCTACTGCATGCAAAATGACTTTGTCAACTCTAAAGCTCCTTATAAAAGTGACAAAAATATCATCATTTTTGAAAGAGAACATAGAACTTCTCATGGGAATTCATGAAGACACAGGCAGGGAAGGGTGTTCAAACAGGGAATTCATTCTGGAGCAGGGTTTTAGAATCTTAGGCTATTTAAATGACAATGACAGTCTGTCAAGGACGTTTTCCCTGACAGTCCCCTTGCACACAGGGTTGCCATGAGTTGGAGTCAACTCGATGGCAACTAACAACTAATTTTATTGGCTAATTTTCAGATGTAGATTTCCAGGTCTTTCTTCCTAGTCTGCCTTAGTCTGAAAGTTCTGCTGAAATCTGTCCACTATAAGTGACCCTGTTAGTATCTGAAATATCAAGGCATAGCTTTCAGCATCATAGCAGCATGCAAGTGATCAGAGTATGACAAACTAACAGATGGATAGTAAGCCACATAGTGACGATTTGATAAACATGTGGAAGTTTTTTCCTGTGCTTCAGTTTTCATAATGGCAGGGAAGGCATCACTGACGTCTCGTTTGAGCAAAACCTGAAGAAGGCAAATGAGTGAGTTAGAGGTATATGTAGGGGAACGCATTCCAGACAGAGGGAGCAGGGAGCAGAACAGGTGTCTTCAAGGGACAATAAGAAGCACAGTTCACGGGAGGAGAGGGAGCAAAGAAGAGAGGGGAAGAAAGTGGAGTCAGGGAAGGGGCAGTTCATGGAGAGTCTTGTAGGTCACTGAAGGACTTTGACTTTGACACTGTATGAGACAGGAGACACTAACGGGACTGACCAGAGAAAGGATACAAAAAGCCAGCCAAGCCGAGTGCCACTGAGTCAGATCTGACTTAAATTTTAAAAAGATCTCTCTGACCAATACCATGGAGAATTGAATGAAGGCTCATGAGACAGGAAGCAAGGACACTCTTTAAGAAATTTTGTAATAATCCAGGCATGAGATGATGCTGACCTGAACCAGGATGTTTAGTAGTTGAGGTGGTTAGACTCCAGATCTGGTTTGGAGAAAAGACCAGTAGGATCTGCTGATGTGCAGTGTTAGAGAAAGCAGAGTGTCAAGGAAGACTCTCAGGTTTTTGATCTGGATGACCAAAAAGATGGGGTTGGCAATTATAAAACAGGCAAGAGGAAGATTGCTGTTAGAACATATTTGGGGGACAGATGAAAAGCATCTTTTGCACATACTTGGTGTAGTGGTTAAATGCTACATCTGCTAGCCAAGAGGTTAACAGTTTGAATCCACCAGGCCCTACTCGGAAACTCCGTGAAGCAATTCTCCTCTGTCCTGTAGGGTTACTGTGAGTTAGAATCGACTCGACAGCAATGGATTTCGCTTTGGGAATTGAAATGCTTATTAGGTGTCTCCAGTCTGATTTTTAAATCTAAGGTAATAACTGTAAGAGGGCAATGTTCTTTAACAGTAGTTAAGAGATTGGGTGCTAATTAAAGGCCTGTAGTTCGCATCCACCTGCTGCTCCTTAAAAACTCTACAGCGCAGTTCTGCTCTGTTCTATAGAGTTACTGTGAGTTAAAATAAACAGCAACAGGTTTATTTGTAGTATGCACATGTAGTAAACAAATACCACATGTTGCTCTAAATGAATAGAAATTAAAATTTCTCTTTTGTGTAGAACTTACCATTTAACCTATCATTTCCAGCTGAAACATGAAACATTTCATTTCCCTTTCAGCATACAGCAACTCAGATTCAGCTTTAACCAAGTAAACTGTCCTTGTGTGATGTTTGCTTCATTATATACTGAACTTACTTTTAGAGCAAACTTTTTTTTAATATTTTTTTATCATGATTGAGTGAGAATATACAATCCCATATAAATTTGCATAACCACCGATGGGCAGCTCTCACTGCTCTCCCTGCCTGGTAACAAGACACTCCTCTTCTCCATTCTGTACATGTAATATCCTCCTAGCAGTATCCCCTCCTGTCCACCCTCTCCCCTGCATCCAGTAAGAGGTCAGCTGGATGACATCCTATAGATGCATAAAAGCATAAAGTGCATGCCTGATGTGGTCACTCTGTCACCAAGTCCAATACATTTCTGCCCGAAGAGTTGTCCTCCATTATGATTTATGGACAGGGGCAGCATCAGGGCCAGGGGCCATGCTCCTAGGGGAACCCTGAAGCTCCTGAATCATCAGTTTTGGTCTTTTAGTGGAGAACTCAGGGTGCACCTCTTTTATTTTTGTGTTGCCTGTGAGCCCCATTACCGCTGTCACTGGCGGTGGCCAGGCACCATCTGGTTCTTCCAGTCACGTGTCAATGTAGTCACCTGTAGAACAAACTTTTTTAAAGATTGTAAAATGTTACTCTATTTCTAATCATATCTAACATTATATGCGATTTATCTATTTGCTGAAGACTTGGGTCATTACTTAGCACAACTGTTGTTATCTGTCATTCGTCATTAAATGCATGTGAAAAGCTTACTATGTGCTAGTGACTTTTCTTTGCAATGTTATCCATAGTTTGTTATGACCTACACAGTCAAATTCCTTTGACTAGTCAATAAAACATAGGTAAGCATCTTTCCAGTATTCTCTGCTTTCAGCCAAGATTGATTTGACATCAGCAGTAGTATCCCTTATTCCATATCTTCTTCTAAATTCAGTCTGAATTTCTGGCAGTTACCTGTTCATGTACTGCAGCAACTGTTTTCTAATTACTGTTCTTGAAGCCTTGCTTTTTTTGCCATTTCCATGGGTGCAACTTGGATTTCATTTCAGTACCATCAATTATTGATTATATACTACCTCCTGGAATAGTTGAACATTGACCAAATCTTCATGGTACAGTGATTCTCTATCCCTTTTTCTTCTTTTGATTCCTTTTTCTTCTTTTGCCTATAGAAGCTTTCAATATTGCAACCTGGGCTTGAATTTTTTCTTTGGTTCTTTCAGCTTGAGAAATGCCCAAGAATGGGAATTCCAGAACCCTCAAGTGTGCTCAAGTAGAACCTGTACATAGACTGAGAGGCAGTCATTTGAATAGAATGAGGGGATATTGCATGTCTTAAAATCAGGAAAAGTGTGTGATAGGGTTGTATCTTTTTATCATACTTATTCTACCTGAATGCTAAGGAAAGAATCCAAAAAACTGGGCTGTAGAAAGAAGAATGTGACATCGAGAATGAAGGAAGACTCATCAATAACCTGCAATATACAGGTGACAAAACCTTGCTTGCTCAAAGTGAAGAACACTTAAAAGTACTTATGGATGAAGGTCAAAGAACACAAACTTCAGTATGGATTGCACCTCAGTATAAAACAAACAAACCAACAAACCAAAATCCTTACAAATAGACTAATAAGCAGCATCATGATAAATGAAGAAAAGACAGAAGTTTCAAAGATTTCATTTTACTTGGATCCACAATCAACACCCATAGAAGTAGCCATCAAGAAATCAGATTGCACTGAGCAAATCTGCTACAAAAAAAAAACCTCTTCCAAGTGTTGAAAAGCAAAGATGTCACCTTGAAGACTAAAGTGTGCCTGACCCAACCATGGTATTTTAAATCACATCTTATGTACGCAAAGCTGGACAATGAGTCGGGAAGACTGAAGAAGAATTGATGCATTTGAATTACGGTGTTGGTGAAGAATATTGAATATACAGTGGACTGCCAGAAGAATAAAAAAATATGTTTTGGAAGAAATACAGTCTGAATACTCCTGAGAAGTGAGGATGATGAGACTTTGTAACATGTACTTTTGACGTGTTACCTGGAGAGACCAGTTCCTAGAGGCAACATGCTTGGTAAACTAGATGGTCAGCAAAAAAGAAGACCATCAACTAGGTGAACAGTCAAAATAGAAGTAACAAATCTAATGTACTAAATATCATATTCATAGAGAGGCACATACATGAAAAATGTGATAACTTTCTGAGACAGAAAAGAAGGCTTTTAACAGAAGATAGTGCTAGTAACCTACGCTAAACTAATGCAGAAGCAAAATCATCTAACACCCTCACCATGTCTCCTACATATATCTCTATAACAGGCTAGAAAGCTATTTCTTGTTGTTAGGTGCTATCCAGTAGGTTCCAGCTTATAGCAACTTTATGTACGAGAGAATAAAACACTGCCCCGTCCTGCACCATCCTGACAGCAGTAGATAAATTTGAGCCCATTGTTGCAGCCACTGTATCAATCCATGCTGTTGAGGCTCTCCCTCTTTTCCACTGACCTTCTGCTTTATCAGGTGTCATACCCTTCTCCTGGGACTGGTGCCTTTTGATAACACGTGTAAAGTATATGAGATGAAGTCTTACCATCCTTGCTTCCAAGGAGTGTTCTGGCTGCACTTCTTCCAAGACAGATTTGTTTGTTCTTCTGGAAGTCCATGGTATAGTTAGTGCTCATTGCCAACACCAGAATTCGAAGGCATCAATTCTTTGGTTTTCCTGATTCATTGTCCAGTATTCACATGCACATGAGGTGGTTGTAAATATTATGGCTGGAGCAGGGGTGCCTTGGTCCTCAAAGTAACATCTTTGTTTTTCATACTTAAAAAAGATCTTTTATAGCACATTTGCCCAATGCAATGTGTCTTTTGATTTCTTGATTGCTGCCTCCAGGGGTGTTGATCGTGGATCCGAGTAAAATGAAATCCTTGGCAACTTCAGTCTTTTCTCCATTTGTCATGATGTTGCCTGTTGGTCTAGTTGTGAGGATTTTTGTTTTCTTTATGTTAAGATGTAGTTCATACTGAAGGCAGTAGTCTGATCTTCATCAATAAGTGGTTCAAGTCCTTTTCATTTTTAGTAAAGCTGTGTTATCTGTATATTGTAGGTTGTTAGTAAGTCTTCCTTCAATCCTTATGCCAAAATCTTTTTCATATAGTCCAGCATCTCTGATTATTTGCTCGGTACAAAGACTGAATAAATATGATAAAGGGATACAATCCTGACATACATCTTTTCTGATTTTAAATCATGCTGTACCCCTTGTTCTGCTGGAACAACTACCTCTTGGTCTATGTTCAGATTCCACATAAGCACAATTAAGGATTCTGGGATTCCCATTCTTTGCAATTTTACCCATAATTTGTTATGATCCATACAGTTGAATGCCTTTGCATAGTTACTGAAACACATATAAATATCTTTCTGGTATTCTCTGCTTTCAGCCAAGATCCATTTGCTATCAGCAATTATATACCTTGTTCCACATCCGCTTCTGGATCTGGCTTGAATTTCTGGAAGTTCCCTGTCAATGTATTGCTGCAATCGCTGTTTTTATTTTTTTTATTATTGTACTTTGGATGAAAGTTTACAGAACAGACTAGCTTCTCATCAAACAGTTAGTACACATATTATTTCATGACATTGGTTATCAACCCATGACATGTCATCACTCTCCCTTATTGACCTGGATTCCCTATAGCCACCTTTCCTGTCCTGTCTTGCCTTCCAGTCCTTGCCCCTGGATGGTATGCCCCTTTAGATTCACTTTATCCCATGGGCCTGTCTAATCTGTGGATGAAGGGTGAACCTCAGGAGTGACTTCATTACTGAGCTGAAAGGGAGTCCAGGGGCCATATTCTTGGGATTTCTCCAGTCTCTGCCAAGCCAACATGTCTGTTTTTGTTTTTTTGTGAGTTAGAATTTTGTTTTGCATTTTTTTCCAGCTCTGTCCAGGTCCTTTAATTGTGATCCCTGTCAATGCAGTCAGTAGTGGGAGTTGGGCACCATCTAGTTGTACTGGACTCAGCCTGGGGAAGGCTGTGGTAGTTGTAGTCTGTTAGTTCTCTGGACTAATCTTTCCCTTGTATTTTTAGTTTTCTTTATTCTCCCTTGTGCCACAAGGGGTAAGACTGGTGGAATATCTTAGATGGCCACAGGCTTTTAAGACCCCAGACACTACCCATCAAAGTAGAATGTAGAACATTTTCTTTATAAACTATGTTATGCCAATTGAAGTAGATATTCCTTGAGGTCATAATCCCCACAGCCCTCAGCCCAGCAGGTGGGTCCCTTAGGGAGTTTGTATGTGTCTGTGGAGCTTCTGTGACCATGCTTTTGACAAGTTGTGCAGCTTCCCCAGTATTGTATACTGTCTTACCCTTCACCAAAGTACAATTGCTTTTCAATAATTTTCAGCATAATTTTACTTATGTTTGATATTAATGATATTGTTAGATAATTTCTGATCACCTTTCTTTGGAATGGGCACAAATATTGATGTCTTCCAGTTAACTGGCCAGGTAGCTATCCTCCAAATTTCTTGGCATAGATGAGAGAGCATCTGCAGGGCTACATCTGTTTGTTGAAGCATCTCAGTTAGTATTTCATCAGTTCCCAGAGCCTAGTTTTTTTCCAGCGCCTTCAGTGCAGCTTGGACTTCTTCCTTCACTACCAGTGGCTCTTGATCATGTAGTCCTTCCTGAAGTGGCTGAATGTTGACCAGGTCCCTTTGATATAGGGACTCTATGTATTTCTTACATCCTTGTTTGATGCTTACTGTGCCATTTAACATTTTTCCTGCAGAATCCGTCAGTATTGGAATTTGAGGCTTGAATTTTTTCTTCAGTTCTTCAGTTTGAGAAACACTGATTGTGTTTATCCTTTTTGGTTTTCTATCTCCATGCCTTTGCGTACGTCATTTTTCTCCTTGAGCTGCCCTTTGCAATCTTCTGTTCAGCCTTTTTACTTCATCTTTTTTTTTCCCTTTTGCTTTAGCTACTCTGTGTTTGAGGACAAGTTTCAGAGTCTTGTCTGACATTCGTTTTGTTCTTTTCTTTCTTTCCTGTTTTTTTAATGACCTCTTGCTTTCTTCACGTCTGATGTCCTTGATGTCATCACACAACTTGTTTGGTCCTTGGTCATCAGTGTTCAGTGCATCAGCTCTATTCCTGAGATGGTCTCTAAATTCAAGTGGGATTTATGCAAGGTCATATTTGGGTTCCTGTTGACTTGCTCTAATATTCTCCAGCTTCAACTGGAGATTGTATAGAAGCGATTAACAGTCTATTGTGCAGTCAGCCCCTGCCCTTGTTCTAACTGTTGATATTGAGCTTCTCCATTGTCTGTTTCCACAGACGTAGTCATTTGATTCCTGAGCATTTCATCTGGTAAGTTACATGTATATACTTGCCTCAAGAGCAAGAGTATGGGTAGTTCCTCAACTAGATTATAAAATTTGGGTATTCCTTGTTAGAGTTGTATTCTCTACAGAGGGTTTCACAATGCCTGTTGTTGATAACATCTCACAGGAAGAACAAGCTTAGGTAAAGTGATTTTGGAACTTAAAGACTATGTATGCCACTAAAGTTAACACTAATGAAGTGAGATATGGTGCTAGATGTTTGTATTCAGAAAGTGGATTATCACTGAACTATCCTAAAAAAATTATTGTCTGGTCAAAATATTACTTTTAACTTTAAATTGATTGATAAGCCATCATTTCTCAGATGCATCAATTCTTTTGAAGACTTACTTGCTTTTATCATGCAAAGGTTGTTGTTGGAAGCTGACTAATTTTCCAAGAGAACTGAAAGTTCCCTCATGAAGCTGTTTCTCACTGCTGAAATCCAGAGAGGAGTGAGTGCTAACTTGTATTCTCTTACACAGTGTTTGGTGAGGTTCATATTTTCATTTCAATTGTTCAGATGATAAAATTGTATGAAGTTGTCCTGTTAGGAAAAGGGTGAAATAATTTCACCATATATGCTAACACCAACCTGTTCTATACCCCAAATCTCAAAATTGCTGAGTATGCAATATTCAAAGTACCAAAAGATAATACTAAAATTGTTTTTTTTTTTTTTGGTTACTTGTCTAATCATGTGTTTTTGTCTTGCTTCATGTTACAAAGCAGAGTCCAAGCTTAATGTCGTTTTTAGCTGAGGGAGGGGCATGTAATGTGATATGTGAGGCTAGAAGGAAAGCAAAAGAAGTAAATTTGGAGGACAGAAAAACCTATATTCTTCCTAGACCTCCCCATCTCGAGGGTGGAAAATGACTTGGCAGTAGCCCTTTTAGTGCAGGTCAGAAGGGAATTTGTTTCCCAGCTGTTCTGGTGTATTTTTCTTATTAGTTTTTGCTCCCACGGTCTAAAAGCAAATACCGGATCTTAGCGCCTACGGTACTGGTCAACTGTGGCTTCACTCAAGTGTGACTCACAGGAGACCGTGAACCACCTACTGTAACAGCTGGCCAGATATGCAGCCCAGCTGCAGACCAGCAGCCTCTTAACTTCACCTCCTTACCTAGCCGTCGACTGTTACTATTGCCTTTATGGGATAATAAAGGTGAAGCTTAGGCATAAATATTTTAATTCATTTTCCGTAAGTTATAGCTTTCAATTGCTGTTGAGATCTTCAAAGATGTATTTAATCTTAGCTTTAAATTTAGGACTATATGAGGCCAAGACAATTGAATGTGTCACTGTTTAAAACTCAGCTACCTGCATTTTGGTGTGTAAATGGTAATTCCTTGAAGAATAGAAGTTATGGTTAATTTGAGGTGAGATGCTTTTATAAGAATTTATTTTAGAGTAAATAGGATAACTTCTTGCCGTTTCTCTTTATAATACTTCTCCACTCAAAGTCTGGTTATTAAGACTTTTTCTTAGACAAAGGCAAAATATCTTTTTTGCCTTCAGAAAGCTTCCAAAACAGTCGTGGATTCAGAATCAACACACGAGAATTGTAGAACCACAAAGGAGTATAAACAGAATGCAATCTCAGAGAAAGAAGAAATTGCTTTTTACCTCACTTACACTCTAGCACCTATGCCTGTCAGCCCAGAACTTCACTAAGTTCAGCTTGTTTTGAAAAAATTTGCTTTATTGGACTATAAACATCTTGAGATAAGAGGCTACATTATTTTCATTTTTCTACCTTTTCCCTATTCTAATACATTTAAGCCTACACTTTGTATATAATAAGTGGCTAGTAAGCATTTCTGGTTTTAACTGCACTGAGAAAAACTTTGTTGAAAAGGTAGAATTTGAGCTCTGCTTTCAAATGGAGAGGGGCAGTGGGGGTGGTGACATATTGCCCTTGTATAAGTCATTTGTTCTGGGCCTTGAAGAGGAATTTGGGAAGTCAAAATAGAGTGGAGAAGAATGCCAGCTTGGTGCAGCGACAAGAGAAGAGCTGGGTATCAGTTTGACAAAATATGGGGTCAGGAAGGAGGACAGTCAAACTGCAGCCAAGATGTTGTTGGGATATTAGGGTGGCTAGATGCAATGGGAGGCCTTGGAGAGAACTTTTGGAATATCTGTCAAATTAGTGGTAATTCTTTTCTGTCTGTTTTATGCAGAGGATACAGTCATCTTCATTTGTCCCTTAGTGTATTTATTTTATTCTTGGGAGTGTTGAGGGGTCAAGGAGAGAACTGTTAATGTGATTTCATTGTTCCTGTTTTTAAAGTATGTACTAAGCCTTACTAACAACTTTGTTTTTGGATTGGTTGATTTTCAGGAAAGATGTTGAGTACATGTTGAAACACATTTGAAAATTGGATTGAGAAAATAAAGTCTCCCCCCTCCCCTGTTTTTTTAAATGGGAATGGTGGATGACTTGATAGAGATACCCTGGGTGAGTAGTATAAATTCTTTAAAAAAACAGGTATCTAGGTTAGATGACTGCTTGAGATAGGGAAAGCTGGAAAAAGATTTGGAGAAATAAGTTACCTGTTGATAGGACTTGTAGGATATCTAAGAAGAGATGTTGATTAGATATTTGAAATCAGGATTTGAGCACAAGGAAAGTCAAAGCTGGAAGTAGAGATTTGGCATTCAAAAGTCATCGTTAGAGATGAGTGAAGGTGCTTAGTGAGAACAAGTCAAGGACAAACGACAAGACAGTGTGGTGTATAATGGAAAGAGAAGAGTAAGAATGTCTGAACTCCAGGGGGAAATCAGCATTTAAGAAGTGAGTAGAGAGGAACCATGGAAAGAGGCTGAAAACAGAAGGAAGGCAGAACTGTGTCACGGAAATCAGGACAGGGAAGATGTAGGAGAATCTGGCCAAGAGGGCTAAATAGTGTATGGAAGTTAGGTAGGATTAGAAGAGTGAATTGAGCTGTCCACTAGGAAGTTATTGATGGCTTGTGGTAGTACTTCCAGAAAAAGTGTGGTGAGGGCACATTGTGGTAAGCAGAGAATGGGAAACAGGGAGAAGGGGCAGCAAGTCTCCTTTTCTTTCTGGAAGCTTACCATTTGACAAGAGGGAATATTTACTGAGTTCTGAAGTGGGCCATGGATTGTGCCACTCACTGCTGACACAAATGTGAGCAAAGGTCACACTGGTCTTGCTCTCATGGATTTTAGGATCTTGCGGGAGAGAAAGGCACTAATCAAATACTGACACAAAGTAAATGTATTGTTATGAACCAAGGAAGTGGTTTGAAGGAAAGAAATATGGTGTGTAGCAGTGAAATCTGACCTAGTTAGGGCCAAAGAAAAGTCCCAGACCTAGAGTATAAAAAGGAGATCATTAGCTGGGGATGGGGCAGAAGGAAGAAGAATATTTCAGTCATGGGGAAAGTAAGAGCGAAGCCTGGTAAATGTGATGAGAGCCAAAGAGAGCAACGGAAGTCCAAGCTGAGTCATTCAAGTCATGGTGATGATTTGGATCTAAAAACAGTAGTCAACTGCCAACATGTAGATGGTTTTACACCATCAATTTTATACTTTGAAATTAAGTAGAAGGGACAGGTTGGGGACAATGATGGCTTGGACTAGAGCACTGGCAATGGAGATGAAAAAAGGTAGATGGGTGCAAGAATGATTTAGGAGTCATACATAACTAGTACGCGGAAGATGAGAAAGAGCACGGTAATTTAGGGAGGCTGACGCAAGTAAATTTTTTCCTTTGAATGCTAAATACTTAAGCTTGTTTGAGGGTAAAAAGAAAAAGCAGTAAAAAGAGAGAGCTTGAAGCATGAGTACTAGAATCAAAACCACTTATCCTCAAAGGTGAGAAGAGTAGATGAATATGTAGGTATGTTTATAGGTGTGAAGTTGAAGTTTGAGGCCTTAATTCATAAAGGGTGGCTCACATGTGTCCCTTGCATGGGGCTGCTGCTTCTTAAGTAATAAGATAGCTCCCAGGCTCTGTGAAGAACAGCAGGAAGCACGAGATTCTACATGAAGGGACATAGTTGCCTGTATGTGATCCACTCTAGAATTTAGGGGGAGGCTGAATGTATTTGTGTACGGATTATATATCCACTATCCGTCAGGTTGTTGCACTCTTGGCTTGTGTGTTGCTATGATGCTGAAAGCTACGCCATCAGTTTTTTCAAATATCACCATAGTCACCCATGGAGGATGGGTTTCGTATAGAGCTTCCAGACTAAGACAGATTAGGAAGAAAAGCCTTGACAATCTACTTACAAAAACTGGCCAATGAAACTCCTGTGGATCACAGCACACTGTTCCCCAGTGTTGTGCTGGAAGATGAGCACCTGAGATTGGAAGGCCCAGCACAATAGCCACAAAGGTGGACTCCAACATGCCAGCCAAACAACATTTCGCTCTGTCGTACCTAGGGTCTCCATGAGTCAAACGAACTCAATAGCAACCACCACCAACAAATATGTTGTGTATTAATTATGCATAAATGCTGCCTAATCTTCACAGTACTTTGCAAAGAACAGTATTTCAGTTTTATAATTGGAAACTCAGTCAGGGTTTTAAATTTCCAGATGTCAAAGTGGATGTCTTAAGTCCTTGGATGTAATCTTCTTTTCCCGAACTCATGACACGGTTGGCTTTGCCATTGGAATCTGGGTTGACTGGGTGGTTACGGTAGGATGAGAAAGGAAGAGGTTTGCTCAAAGACTTGCTTTCATTACTTAGAACTTGTTAGTTTTCTTATAGTCTGAGTACCTACACAGGTCTACATTTCAAATAACATGCTGATTTGCATTTCATAGTAACAGTTTGGTCTAGCCATTAAAATGAAACAATCTTTAAAATTGACACTTTTTTTAATTGTGATTAAGTGAAAGTAGACAATCCAAATTAAATTTGCATGCCCGCTTGTCTGCAGCTCCTTCTGTTCTCCTTGCCCTGTGACAACACACTCCTCCTTTCTGTTCTATACATCTTAATAGTCTCCTGTTCCTCCTCTCCACGCTCTCCTCTCCCTTCTAGTAAGAGCTGAGTAGGAGCATCCTCTAGATGTGTAGAACCATAAAGTACACACAACATGTGGTCACATTGTGTCTCTGAATCCAGTCCATTCCTGTCTGAAGAGTTGACCTTCAGTAATGTTTTCTGACCTGGGGCAGCAGCAGGTCTAGGGGCCATCCTCCCAGAGGGACCCCCAAGCTGCCGGACCATCAGTTGCATCGACACTTATTTTTTAAGTTTGATATTGTCTTAACTATCTAGTACTGCTATAGAGAAATACCACAAATGAATGGCTTTAACGAACAAATTTATTCTCTTGCAGTCTAGGAGGCTGGAATCTGAATTGAGGGTGCTGGCTCCCAGGGTAAGGCCTTCTCTCTCTGTAGCCTCTGCAGAACGATCCTTGTTATCAATCTTCCCCTGGTCTAGGAGCTTCTCAGTATTGTGACCCCAGGTCAAAAGGATGCATGCCTCTCCTGGTTCTTCGTTCTTGATGATGTGAGGTTCCCTTGTCTTTCTGCTCTCTTCTCTCTTTTATATCTCAAAAGAGATTGATTCAAGATGTAACCTAATCTTTTAGATTAAGTCCTGCCTCATTAGCTTAACTGCCTCTAATCCTGCCTTACTAACATTATAGAGATAGGATTTATGTATCTTTTCTCATTTATTTACTTTTTCTTTGTAATATTTTTCATGCTTTAAGTAAAAGTTTACAGTCTAAGTCAAATTGTCATACAAAAAGTTACAAATGCTGTGTAACTCTACCTGGACTCCCCATACTGTGATAGCATATTCTGCCGTTCTGCCCTGTATTTCCTGTCTTGATTCAGCCAGCTCCTGTCCTGCTCTGTCTTCTCATCTCACCTCTAGAACAGAGTTGCCCAGTTAGTCTCATGTATCTACTTAAGCCAAGAAGAATGCTCTTTGCTAGTATCGTTTTATGTCTTATGCTCAGTCCAGTCTTTGTCTGAAGAGTTGGCTTCAGGAATGGCTTCAGTTCTGGGCTAGCAGAGGGTTTGGGGGCCCTCCAAGCTGTGGGACCATCAAGTCTGGTCTATTTAATAGAGTGTGAGTTATGCATCCTATTTTTCTCCCACTACATCAAGGATGCTTTGTTGTTATCCTCCCAAGGGCAGTCATTGCTGATGATTGGGCACTATCTAGTTCTTCTGGTCTCATGCTGATACAGTCTCTGAATTATGTGGCCCTGTCTGTCTCTTGGGCTCATCTATTCCTTATATTTTTGAAGTCCTTCATTTTCCTCACCTCCAGGTGGGCTGGGACCAATTTATACTACTTAGATGGTCACTGGCTAGCTTTTAAGACTCCAGATGCCACTAACTAAAGTGGGATATAGAACATTTTCTTAAAAAAGTGTTTCATGCCAGTTGACCCAGGCATCCCCTGAAACCATGGCCCTCAAACCCATGCCCCTGCTACTCTGTCCTTTGAAGTACTGGCTTGTATTTATGAAACTTCTTAGCTTTTGATTTAGTCCAGTTGTAGTGACATGTCCTCAACTGTGAATTTTCAATCCCTTCACCTAACTTAATTTTTATCTACTCTCAACTGTGAATTTTCAATCCCTTCACCTAACTTAACTTTTATCTACTATCAACTTAATGAATACCCTCTACCTCCTTCCCCACTCTTATAACCATCAAAGACAGTTTTCTTCTGTGTTTAAACCATTTCTTGTGTCCTTATAATAGTGATTTCATGCAATACTTGCCTTTTTGCAACTGACTGATTTCATTCATACTGTCTTCCAGATTCCTCTATGTTATGTTTCCCAAGTTCATTGTTGTTCTATGTCATTGTATAGGATTCCATGGTGTGAATATACTGTAGTTGTTTATCCATTCATCCATTGATGGGCACCTAAGTGTTGACTCCACCTTTTTGCTACTGTAGACAGTGATGCAATAAACCTTGCTGTGCATGTATCTACTTGTGTGACAGCCCTTATTTCTCTAGGATATATTCCAAGAAGTAGGATTTTGCATTGTATGGTATCTCTGTTTCTAACTTTTAAAGAAAGTGCCAAGTCAATTTCCCATCAGCAATGTAAAAGTGTTCCAGTCTCTCCACAGCCTCTCCAACACTTAGTATTTTGTTTTTTGGATGCCAGCCTTGTTGGGGTGAGATGGTATCTCATTGCAGTTTTGACTTCTATTTCTGTAATGGCTAATGATCATGAGCATTTCCTCCCATATCTGTCAACTGTCTGAATATCTTCTTTGGTGAAGTGCCTATACATATCCTTTACCTATTTTCTAATTGGGTTATTTGTCTTTTTGTTGTAGGGGTTTTGCAGTATCTTTTAGATTTTGGAGATTAAATGTTAATCTGATTTGTCATATCCAAAAATTTTTCCCCCAGTCTGTAAATTGTTTTTTGATGATTTTGGTGAAGTATTTGGATGAGTATAAGTGTTAGATTTTTAGGCATTCATGGTTATTTATTTTTTCTTCCTGGTATTTGTGCATTGTTACTGTTTTGTATTCTGTTTATGCCATGTAATAGGACTCCCAATGTTGTCTGTATTTTTTCTTCTATAATTATAGAGGTAGGATTTAAAACAAAACACTGGACAGTCACACAATACTGGGAATCATGGCCTCGACGCGTTGATGAACATTTTTGGGGGACACAATTAAATCCGTAACAAGTATGAAAGACACAGTAAGAAATCACATATTAAATCTATGGAACCAGATATGTTTATTTGATGTTCTAATTCAGAAAAAGAATTAGAGAGTTACTTGACTTAAAAAAATTATCTGAATTAATGTTCATATTCCCTTTTTAAAAATACAGTCATGGAATGTCTTTTAGAACAGAAGACCCTCTGGATATTGTTTTGATATATTAATTTTTAATGCAGAATCTCTAGATAAATTTGTACATTTGTGATGTCTCATACTCTTTTCTAGGATGCACAGTGCAGCCTAAAAGATCCATATCTGTAAGACTCATGCTCTTTGAATATCAGAGGGAGGAGTGTGGTATGAACACGTTATGTTGAGTTATAAATGAATAGTACAGTCTGGCTGGAGGCGTGGACCTGCTTGGCAATCCTGAAATAAATGCAGCTGGAATAATTTTCAGTTCAAACCTTGGCAAACCATCAGTGTGTACAAAAGGCTATAGAGGAGGCTCAAAGGCTATACTCAGTTGTTATCGCTCCATCTCTTAGAATTGCCAATAAACAATAGGTCTGCTCTGTGTCCTGTTGAGGTCCAGTTAACACTCTGGGGAGAAATTATTATTATTAAATGAGCTAGTACAGCTAATTGCTTAGCATAGTGTCTGGCACAATGCAAGTGTTCAGCGAGCATTGAGTATTGTTTTTTGCAATCATTATTATTTAGAATTTTTTAACTTCCTAGATTTAATTTAAACACTAAACATTCCTTACATGTATACAAAATAATGTGAATGAGAGATTCTAATGTACACCTGCAAAGAATACAGGCTTGAAACAACTGTTACTAACACTTTATTGGAATACTTTATTGAAGTGTCATGATTGTGGACTAAATTTTATTCTATGTACATATGATCTATCAGTTCTGGATGAAGGCATTTGAATTTTATGTGATACAAGTTAGAAGAAGAGCACACATCATTTGTGAATTTTTTTTTTTGGCTCTATCTCAGTTCTGAAGCTGATTTCTTTATTACAAACAAAATTTTCAGACACTCACAGTTCACTTGTAGAACCAGTTAAGTTCCACAGCAGATGACATCTCCACCTTCTGGGTCTGATTCCTTTCTCAGCTCCCAGGGGGACTAGGTTTTGGACTTTCCCTGAATGTATATCCTCCCAGGGCAGAATTGGACCTTTGGCGTTTCCTGTTCTATACTGGGAAACAGAAGCTTTC
This sequence comes from Heterohyrax brucei, assembly GCA_028571685.1. Classification (NCBI taxonomy): domain Eukaryota; kingdom Metazoa; phylum Chordata; class Mammalia; order Hyracoidea; family Procaviidae; genus Heterohyrax; species Heterohyrax brucei. The sequence goes on from CM053140.1 coordinate 37,246,036, forward strand.
TGAATTATCTCATAGGACATTTCCTGATCTGTGAATCTTTAGAGCATGAAGATCATGTTTTTCCCTTCATCATGTGCTGATTCTCAGTCTCCAAGGAACATGTGTGTATTTCATTACAACTCTGCTGTTTCCCGTGTTCAGTGATAAATATGTGGGTTACAGTCTGTACGTTCAAACAGAACACCAAAGGTTACCAGTACAGATTTATTGCTTGTTACATCATTTTACAGTGGGGTGGATTCATTAAATCAGTTTATTTAGCAATTAAATAATATTAAATAAGGCCACTGTACCAACTTACACCAGCCCTGGTCAGCTGACTTCACCACCTCCTCCCTCCTCTAATCAGTAACTGAATGATAAGATTTATCTGGACTCAGAGGGACAGGCCTCAAATTGGAGATGTAGCTTCTTACCAGGGCCACTGTCTCTACTAAGAGATGCCTAGCATCAAGAGTATTATGTCATTATCATGGGTATTAATGATCCTAAAAACATAGGCAATTATCTCTTGTTCCTAGTTCCACTTTTGCTTCTAAGGCTTTGAATGTTCTTCTCCTGTTATTAATTTGCTTGGTTCTTTTGTTGTTTGGATTGCTTTAATTTCTGACTTCAGAATATGGTTCTTCTTCCATGTATCACCCTCATGAGCAAGAGTAATTTTATTCCATTTTATTCCTGTCACATTGCTGGCCAATAGCTCCTATGTACAGTTAGACATAAGTACGTTACCATCAGAGTCAAAATTAAATGTAGTTTAATCAAAATTAAATTAATTTTCAGGTGTTTATAACATTTTATTTTGAAACATTTCTAATATAGTATACAGCAAATTGCAAGAATTATACAGTGAACACTTGTACTGATCTGTTAATATTTAATATTTTGCCTTATGTATATCCATCCATTTATTTTTCAGTTTCTTATTTTGAAATAATTTTAGACTTACAGAAAAGTTGCAAAAGTAGAAAAAAACAGAGTTCCAAAATAAACCTCCACCCAGGTTCCCTTAATCATAACGTCTCATGTAACCATAGCACAATGATCAAAATCAGAAAACAGAAGCTGATACAACATTATTAAGTATGCTGTGCCCCTCTTTTGAGTTTTCTCAGTTTTCCCATGAACGTCCTTTTTCTGGTGCAATTCAAGATCCCACATTGCATTTAGTTGTCATGCCTCCTTAGTCTCCTCCAATCTGTGATGGTTCTGCAATTGTTTTTTCCTTTATAACCATGAGCCATTTGAAGTGTCCTGGTCATTTATTTTGTTGAATGTCCCTCAGTTTGGGTTTCTCTGAAATTTTCTCATGATTTGATGAGGGCATGCTTTTAATTTTCTTTACCAGAATGCCCCAAAGTGATATTATTGCCCTCCTTAGCCAGCACTATCGGGGGTATCTGGTACCCCTTTAATTCGTGCTGATGTTATCTTTGCTCACTTGGTGAAGGGTTGCCTGCCAAGTTCTTCTGCTGTAAATGTATTATTTTTTCTTTGTAAATAATAAATGTTTTGGAGGAGGCACTTTGAGACCATGCAAATATTCTGTTTCTACTTTTCTCCTGCTGATATTTGCATTCACTAGAGGATCTTGCCTGAAGTTTCTATTTCTGTTGTGCTCAAATGGAGATACTCTGTGTTCCTCAGTTTTTCCACTTTTATTAACCAGAATTCTGCTGTAAGGAAGAGGTGTCCTTTCTTCCCTGTTTATTTATTCATTCAGTAATGTATTTATGCTAGTATGGATTTACAGACATTAGTTTTATTACTTGAGTTATAATCTAATATTATAATTGTTTATTTTGTTGCTCAGACTGTCCCGGTTTGGCCACTGGAGGCTCCTTCAAATATACTCCTGTGTCCTTGTGACATGCTCTGTCAATTTTTGAGCACCTCCTTACTATCTAGCATCAGACAGTGTTCCAGACCTATCTTGGATTTTCCCTATTCTTTCTAAGGAGCTTGGAGTCCTTTTATTGAAGAATGAAGATGTGCTTGTTGCTACTGACGTGTCATTGCTTTTAGGCTAGTGACACAGTGGTTAAGTGCTTTGTCTGCTAACCAAAAGGGCGGCAGTTCAAATTTGCCAAGTACTTCTTGGAAACTTTATAGGGCAATTCTACTCTGACTAGTAGGGTCACTGTGAGTTGGGATTGACTGGACAGCAGTGACTTTGATTTCAACAGAGGATAGAGCTAGGAAATATATGTGTATTTGCTAATACATGTATATATACATCTCTATAATTGTTCTGTATTTATTTACCCATTTGTATAGATATTAAATACTGTGAGTTTATAATGATGCTTTTGAGTCCAATTCATCACCATAGGGTTTATTCTAGCCCCTCTCTTTCCTTTCTAATAACCTCTTTCTTCAGCACGCAAAAGCCTGGTTCTCATTATCCGCAATATACTTATTTGTTTACTCCTAGGGTATGCATGAAATAGCTACAGAATTGCTAACTCATAACTTTGTGAGAAACAAATTTATCAGAGTACAATATTTATATACAGTTCTTTTTTGTCTCTGATGATGGTATGTTGCTAGCTGCAGTCAAGTGGATTCTGACTCTTAGTGACTCCACGTGACAGCATAGAACTGCCCCATAGGGATTGCTAGGCTGTAATCTTTATAGGAGCAGACTGCCAGGTCTTTCTCCTACAGAGTCACAGGGTGGGTTTGAACTGCCCACTTTTTGGTTAGCAGCCAAATACCATGAGGGCTCCTTTTTTGTCTTCAGCCTTATAGGATATAACCAAAGTGCTGCTTTTGAAAGTGACTTTGGTTAGCTTTTCCTTCCCTGCTCCTTTCAGTAATAGTTCAGTGGTTCATTTGTTACTTTTTGTGTTCCATTTTGGGCTCCCTTCCCATCTTTGTTGATGTGAAATATATATATTTATTTGCTGGGGAGAGGGCATGTGAAGCATGAGTATGGTTCTAAAGTAAGAGATTTCTAGAAATGTCCACACTGAGAAGTGCTGTTCCTTCTAACTTTGCATCCCCTAGTCTTTCCATCCTGTTCATACCTACTCTGTTCCGGTAACCTTCATTTATTTCTGGTTTATCATTTCTGTATTTCTTTTCTACAGATTAGCAGACATGTAAACATTTTCATGTATCTTTTCTTACATGAATCCGTCCTATTTTTATGTACTTTTTTGATAGTAAGTTGCAGATACCAGCACACTTTACACCAAACACTTATCATTGATTACAGTTCAATATTTATTTTTTTTAATTTTTCGAGGTAAAATTCACATGCAATGAAATGCATAAGTCTTAAGCGTACCATAGGATGAGTCTGACATACATATGCATTTCCTTGAGTAATACAAATCTTATGAAAATATAGAATATCACCAAAACTTCAGAAAGTTTCTTTATACTCCTTCCCAGTTTTTGTAGCTTTGGTATGGGTTTAGGACTGTGGAGAAGGATAAGCAGAAATGGAGATGAATGAGGACAAAAATGGGATTTAACATGGACCCGGATCTCTGCTGCACAGTGGGCTTGGCATCAGGAATCATTTTTGGTAGATTTGGTGCCAACCACCACCAGTGGAAGCAGCTGTTGAAATGCAGGTGGGAGGAGAGTTGGGTACAGAACTGGCAGCAGAGTACAGCATGGCTACCTGCTGCCCCATGCCCACCTTGATTTCCTGGAGGAAAGTGGGCACAGTTAGCACTTATATAAGTTGTCCACTTCCTTCAGTTTTTTTCTGTATATATTTTAACAGTTAAAAAATTATTGTGGTAAAGTGTATGTTAAAAAGATTAGCCATTTTAACCATTCTTAAATGTTCATTTCAGTGATATTAATTACATTCACTGTATTGTGCTACCATTACCATTATCTATTTCCAAAATGTTTTTATCACCCCAAACTCTGTACTCCTGAAACAGTAACTCCCAACTTACTAATGCCCCCAGTTCATGGTAACCACTGATATGTTTTTGACTCTGCACGTTTGACTATTCCATATACTTAGCATAATGTCAACGTTCATCTGCATGTTAGCATGTATCAGAACTTCATTTCTCCTTATGACTAAAGAATATGCTATTGTATGGACATACTATATTTTGTTTATCCATTCATCTGTTGATAGGCATTTGTGCTATTTCCAATATTTTGGCTATTGTCAATAATGCCACAATGAGCACTGGTGTATCTGTTTGAATTCCTGATTTCATGTCTTTGGAGTATATGCTTAGGAGTGGAGTTCCATGTCTTTCACTTTTTATATGCACAAACAAAGGCGAGAGTGGTTACATAATTTGTTCAGGTATACATAAACAAAAGCACTTAATGAATGTTAAGTTTAGTTGAGTAGGTATGTTCATTTTCAATTCCATTGAAAAAATTCTTGTCGAGCAACTTTTAAGAGATGTCTTTGGTATAGTTCAGTAACTTCTAGACTTGGAAATGATAAATGCTTTTTTAGAAACAAAATGAACTGGGATGGAAACAAATTTTTTCCAAAACACTTTAAAGAAGCATATTATCATATGGAATCTCATTTTGAATGAATCAGAGTACAGTAAATCTCCAAATATCCATTGAACTGCCTGCTGTGGTTTCCTGAACAGGAAAATGACTTCAGCAGGATGGTCTTTTTTTTCTAGAACCACATCATGCAGCTTTTTGTGCTTTTTTGAAAACATCTTAATTATTCCCCAAGCACCATGTTTCTTGGAATTATTCACCGGAAATTAGTAGTATTCTGTGTTTTAAAGTAATTCAAACCACAAGTGACTTAGTAATAGTTCATAGCAGTAGTAGGAAAAACAATCCAATGCAGTTTATGATAGCATTAATCACTGCTGTGCCTAGTACTCCCGGTAAAAAGATGCGTGTTTCTATTCAACTGTGTTCACTGGGTGGTTGTCCTATGTGGTTACAACAAGCAAGACAAAGAAGGAAAATATGTTGGAGAATGTCAAGTTCTAGGAAAAAAATATTAGTCAAGAACAGGAATTTGAACATTTTGGGGTGGGAGGAGCATAGAAATTATAGCAGGATGGCTAGGGATGGCTTCACTGAGAAGGTGACATTTGAATACAGACCTGAATTGTATGTGAGTCACATGGATAGCTGGCAAAGAACATGGTAGACAAAGGGAAGATCATGTGCAAAGGCCCCCAGGAACACAAGAATCAGCTGAAATGTAGTTGTTGGGGGAGAGGGGGGAGTAGAAGGGTACAGAGGAATCAGGAGCCATATCACGGAAAGCCTCAGAGTAAGAACTTATACTCTTCCTGCTCTGGGGGATGAAAGAAGACATCAGAAGGTTTTGAGCTGAGGAGTATGGTTTGACTTGTGTTTTAACATCAGAAGCAGAGAGTTGAAAGGGTAAACTGGATTAGAGGCTACGTTACAGATGTTCTTCGAAAGAAGGAGGTGATTCACAATGTTTAGAGGAAGGTGAGGTCTCTCCAGAAAAACAAAAGTAAGAATTCATACCAGTTGTTCAGAAAAATGGAGCAAAACTTTGTTTTTAACAGCTTGGGGTTAAATGTGTGATGATATCTTTTTTGTTTTACTCCTAGTTTCTGCCGGTGCCGTCCTTTAGAATGGCCCGCACAGAAAGAGAAGGGTGCCTACTCTTCACGGACAGTACTGAAGTAGGAGTTATAAGACCGTGTCCAGTTTGGGTCCTGATTTTGACCTTGTAATATCTTAGGCCCGGTTACTTAATCTTTCCAAGACTTAGTTTCCTCAGTGGAGAGACTAATTAGTCATTACGTTATGGAATTATGATGTCAATTAATAACATGTTGATAATACGATGCCCGTAAAGGGCTCTGAATGTCTTTGAAATGGGCCTGACATAGAACTGTGGTAGTGACCACATTAGTGTAGTTATTAAAAGAAACACATGGCTTTTTATCACCAAAAAGGGCCATGAACAGGAAGAAGTGTGGGTGATTGGGAGCAGACTGGTGTGAAGCTGGAAAGAGGTCAGTAGTGAGGAGAATGACATTTAGTTTTAGGACATTTTGGTGTATGTAAACAGGGATTTTGTAATGCTACTTATAAAGGGATGAATACTGTGGCAAGGGGTGGAAAAAGGACAATGTATGTTAGGACAAAGTACATACTGGATCCAGAATCTGATGCTTAGGACATGAGTGTCACTTTTACATCTGATTAATACTCCATTATTTTATCTGACTTTTATACCTTGCATTATTAAGCATCAGGTTCAAAAGACTGGCAAGGTTGACCTCTGGCACATGTCATGTACAATCTTAAGCATATTAAAGTGGTGTTTATGTTCCTTATTATACATTAATTGCCAACAAAACTGTGAAATGTCTTATAATTTGGCACAATTTATGATGAATAGGAACTCTTAGTGGTATAGTCGTTAAATGCTATAGCTGCTAACCAAAAGATCAGTAGTTGACATCCTCCAGGTGCTACTTGAAAATTCTATGAGGAAGTTCTCTGTCCTATAGGGTCACTCTGAGGCTGAATAACTCAGTGGCTGTGGGTTTGGGTTTGTGATGAGTAATAAGGTGAACCATGGTAGATCTTTCTTAAAGAGTGTAAATGACTGGCACAGGATGGATGGCATAACATTGACTGAGGGGACAGCGCTAAAAGGGACATCTATAATTGGGGTCGAAATGTCTGTTGCTCTGATAGGTCTTTTAATTGTTTATTCATTCAAAGGATATTTTTGATAGTATACTGTGTTGGGTACTGCAGGTATAAAAAGATGAGTCAGACATGGTCCCTGTCACCAATGAATTTATAATCAAACAAGGAAATTAAAATCAGGAAGTTTGTGATACCTGTGTAAGTTAAGAATGAAAGTGCTGTGGTTGTCAGAAGAGAGAAATCCTTCCAGTTAAGAGGATCAGACATGCCTTGTAGAAGAGCTGGCATCTAAGCACAGCAGTGCACTGAGGGAAATAAAAATATCAAAGAATGGCTGAGTAAGTCTTCTCTGAGGTTGTTGCACCTTGAAGCCAGGTAAGAAGAACTTCATTAGGCCTTGAGAATACATGAGAATGATATTACAAACCAAGAAGCAGGTCTGCAACTGGATGGGTCTACTATCAAGGCTGACCATTGGTTAGATCAGACAGGGAAGTTAGAGAAGAAAAAACTGAAGAAGTGAATTTGAGCCACATTTAATACTTGAGTAGTCAGGCAAAGAAGCTTCCAGGCAATGGATCAGTCTGAAGATTTCTGAGCCAAGCTGTGACATTTGCAAAGATGTTTTAGGGATGCAAATCTGGTTCTCATGTATAGGATGAACCAGAGAGGGAAGGGAATTGGAAACAGTCCATGTTAGAAGTGAGGAGATAGAGTCAATGGCAGTATGAGTGGAGAGACAAGCAGAAAAGACATTTTAAAGAAAAATATCATTACTACTTGCAGACTGTGCTGTGGAAAGTAATCCAAGTATCAAGGATTATTGAAGGGAGAGAAGAGGCAAAGATTTCTCTAAAGAATTGAGAAAATGGTTACGTGGAATAGGGACACTCAGAGGTGTTATCTTCAACCTAGAGAATTATTATCAAATCCAACCACCAAGTCCTGAAAACTAGTGAGTCTCTACTGCCAGTTGAGTACCTTGAACTGTTTTAGCTGTGTGACCAGGAGCAGATTATCCAATAGGCAAGGTAAGCACAGTGCTTACTTTGTTTACCAGATCATCTGTAGTGAACAATTTCAATTTAAAAAAAAAACAAACACCACATCTAAGATTTTGCTTCTATGTATAGCTGGTGTGCGTCTCTCTCCCAACCCCGTAGCACCCTCCTACAGGATCAAAGCCTGTTTCCAAATTTACAGTCCCTGACAGGGACAGATTATCCAATAAGCAAGGTAAGCACAGCTTTACTAGTGCATAATTACTAATTTGCAGTGAAAAGTTTCATGTATTTTTTACCACATGGTGTAACCCATGTGAGATAATTCGCTACAGATTAGCAAATTAACCCATGCTTATCTTGCTTATTGGGTAATCTGTCCCTGGTTGTGACTGACTATATATAATAAGCACAGTGTTTCTCAACACTTCATCTGTTCAGAACCATCTAATCTCCGCAAATGTGATCAGATGTCTGGCTCCTGCTGCATGGATTTATTTCCATGGGTTGTCTGTGTCAGCATGGAAGTGAACGCTTGTGCCACTTCACTGGGGGACTAAAGGTCATGTATATACGTGCTTATTTCTAAATGAGCTGTAATTATATTCACAACTCAAGGCTCAATGACTCACCTCTACCCTTATTAACTCCACCCAGTGAACTGCCTCTTTCATTCAAATGTGAAGTCACTTCATCCACTTTGCTTTTAAAATCTTGGCAGAAGTTACCAGAGACTATTTAATTATGATTTTTTTTTTTAAAGAAATCCAAAAGTTTGGAACGAACCTGTCATGAAAGTCGTCAAGGAGTCATGGGGAGACATCTCCGCTCCCCAAAGATTAGCTGGTTCTGTGTTTCTCACTGAAACTGGGTGATCTTCACCTCATCACCTACTATGCAGAAGGGTAAAGTGTCCACAGGCAGTGAATTCATCTGACACAATGAACTTTAACCAAAAATTAAAAGATGTAGTGGAGTTTTGGCTTCTTAATCTCAATTGATATACACTCCCAGCTAGAGGGGTAAAGTAAAACTAACATGAATGTAAGCTCTTGCTTTTAGCCCTAGGAGAAGCTATCCACAGGATAAGCTATAAATCAGAAGAGACCGATGGCTTATCCTGTGGGCAGGACAAGTGATATTTTCCAGAAGGAAACTAGCTGCAGTTAAGAAGACATGAAAACAGTGAGCTCCCTTAAAATTCCTTGTTGTAAACACTCATTTTAACAAGTGTTTGTTGAGTATTCACACAATTAGAAGAGTGTTTTAACATTCTGGAGGCCAACTCCTCAGACAAAGATTGAACTAATCTATCAGAAATAAGATGAAACTGGTGAAGAGTGTGCTTCTTGGCTTAAGGAGACACAAGAGACTAACTGGGCAGCTTCTATCTGGAGGTGAGATGAGAAGACAGAATGAATGGGACAGGAGCTGGTTAAACGAACACAGGAAATATAGCATGGAGAGGAAGAGTATGCTGTCACAGTGAGGGCAGAGCAGCTAGTGTCACATGGCAAAGTGTGTGTAAATTTTTATACAAGAAACTGATACGAATTGTAAACTTTCTGTGAAAGCACAATGAGAAAAAAATTATTTTTTAAAAAAGAAGATTGTTTTAAGTGCAAAGAAGGCACAGTTTCTGTGCTTTAGGATTTACGAATATCGTTTCTAATACAATTTGAAAGATTTGTAGGTGACTACTTGTGTAATCGGCTGTTGATGAGGCATGAGATCTTCACAAATGCCATCTTTGAAACTAGTATCCTTGGAAAGACACTGAAATAATCTTTTTTTTCTCTGAATCATTCCTTAAAAAGTATTTTTTAATCATCAAATTTTTACATGTGTTAAATAATGATTCCCATTAGTTTCAAGATTCACATTGACTAAATTTTCATGGCATTCTGACAGTGTGCTATCATATACCTTGCCTTATTCAGTGCTCTCAACTTAGTGAGGTAGGTGTTCTCATCCCCTGTATTACAGATTAGGACACTGAGGCTCAAGGAAGTTGAATAGATTCCTACTCTCACACAATTAAGTGGCAGAGGAGGGATGGAAACTCAAGTCTTCTGGTTGTAAATTCTCTGCTCTTTCAGGAAAAGCACCTAAACAGGATTCATTTCTAAGGAGAAAGCTATCAAAAAACTTATCTATACCCTGAAGTCAAAGGAATTTAAAATTCAGAATCCGCTCTGATTTTGGGGGTTAATGCTCAATGAATTTATCACATGTAAATCAGGCAAGCAAGTTGTAGTTGATTTTCAGGCCAGATTGTAAAACCCATAATATTTAATAGTCTAGATAATTTTTTATTGTTTATTTATATGTCAATTTCCCAGGTACTGATAGTAAAACTGCCCTTAAATAAACATGGGGAAAAACAACTTCCAATCTTTGAATATTATTTTTAGCTACCTTTGCTATCTCCAAGAATTTTGAGTAAGTCTATATATATATAATTTTCTGTTACTACTGTCCTATCTGTTTCTGGACTTGGATGTAAACCTAAGGTTGCTCTGAAGTTAATAATTAAAATCTTCTTTGAATGGACACTATCATTTCTTGAGAGCATTCTTTAGTCATTCATTAATTTCAAGTTCTTAAACAGCATGATGCAATATAGATTATGATCTCTGGAGAATTTCACCTATTGTTAGTGGTTTTTGTATAATGAACCACCTTGTAGGTCACAAGTTTTTGTTTTATTTTTTTACTCTTCATTGGAAGCCCTGACTGTCATGGCCACTTCCTCCTTCACTGGTTTGTTATTTAACCTTAGAGTCTTCTCTCAAGGGAACTACCTTCTGAAGAAGGATTCAGAAATACACCGCTTTCTACTAAAAGAGATTTCTGAATCTTTATCCAATGCCTGTTTCTAATAAATTTCTCTGAACATAGTTCTTTCTAATCATCCAGATTCTTATGAGTCATCCAAAAGAATTTAGAACCAAATCTGGCTCTTAAACACATATTTCTTAGCAGTGTTTTTGTAAAAATTGACCTATTTCAGTATCACCATAAAGTTATTTCAGGTCAGTGAATAAGAATATGTTAATGAACAACAAAGGCTACATTTGGTGATTCCTGAAAGACAGCTCAGATTTAGGGAGATTGTAAGTTTTTCTTCAGTGATTCATAATCAGTTTTGCAATTTGAAAGCTGTTTATGAGTCATTTGGTTTATGAATCTGTTGTCACTTCCTTAGAAAAAGTCTTCCCTTTATGACTTTTGAAGTTTAATTCAGTGACCTGAAAGCTGTCATTTTTAACATCATTTTTCTGACTTCTTAAAGAAAGAAAGAGGATGTTGTATACTAATTTCACCTCTCTTATAAGGTTAGAGGCTGAGGACTACTGATATAAATTATGTGAGGCGTCATTGCTCTAGGCTTGTAATTCACATTAGAATGAATAATTGTATTGGAAAAAAACCTATAAAAATACTGGACCTGTTTTCCAGGCTCTAAATATGAATTCTGTGTTTTCAGTTATCTTGTTTCTGGTTCCCAATTCAATAAACTCTAGCCACCTGTAGGATTGCTGGCAAGGATGACCTTTTACTAGGATGAAAGAACAACTTAACTGGGATTTTTTTAAAAACAAAACACCCTCAGCTACTAAAGGAGTAAATTCAGTAGGCTTAAGCTGACAAGGTGTTTGAGAAGAGAAAATAGGCCTTCTTTCAGGTCCAGACAGATCATTTACAGTAGTTTTGGATTCCTTTTTTGATCGGGAAATTAGATCAACATCCTTACAGGGAAAAGTTCATTTGAGTCACAGGTGGGGCTCTTCAGTTAACGTGTCTACTTTTTAGTCCATATTAGGCAACAGGAACTGCCTGAAAGGCATTTATTTTTCATTCTGTGTCATTCAACCATAAATGACTCAGTTCTGCTATTATTTACCAAGCTTTTCCCAAATTCATAGGAGAGGCTTTTATAGGGTACATCTAATTTTACCCTTAATGTGGAATCTCAGCAGGGCATGCAGTAAAAGGGGTCATAGCTACTTAAAATCATATTAATCTAATAGCATGTTCATATTTCAGGAACTTGACAGTATTCTCAAAATCCTTCATTTTTACAGTGATCTAGGCTTAATCTAAATAATTTAACTGTCTCCTAGTAAAGCTCATTAAAGTTTAAGGAGGGTTCTAAAAAGTCACACTTGAAACCACATGGGATTTAAAGAAACTAAAGCAATTTAGTAGCAGCAACAAATTTGCAAATATTATTAAACATTAACATTCCGAATGTCACAAGATCTCATTTTTTTTTAGTTTTAAATTAAAAATTTAAAAATGAACAAAACCTAAGCTCTAAAAAAAGCACAAGAATTCAAATGCTTAACTTAAAGCTATCAACTGTCGAATATTAGTCCACCACTCATATGTCAGTTTGTCATGCTGTGGTGATCTGCTATGCCACTGGTATCTCAAATACCAGGGTCATTCACGGTGGACAGGTTTCAGCAGAGCCTCCAGACTAAGGCAAACTAGGAAAAATGACCTGATGGTCTACTGAGAAACGGGTCAGGGACCTTATGAATAGCAGCAGGACATCATCAGGTATAGTGCTGGAAAATGAGCCTCTCAGGTTGGAAGGCACTAAAAAGACGGCTAGGGAAGGACTAGCTGCCTCCTCAAAGCGGAATTGACCTTAATGACATGGATGGAGTAAAGCTTCTGTTCCTTGGCTCCTTGGTGGTTTTCATGGGGCATGGCATCTGTCTTACCCCATCTCTGCTTCCTTGTTTGCTTGTTTAATTTTTTGTATATCTCAAAATAGATTGACTTAAGGCATACCCTACATTAATACTGCCCCATTCACATAACAAAGAAAACCCAAAGGGGTTATAATTACTACAGGGTTAGGATATACAACACATATTTTTGGAGAACAAATTCAGTCAACCTCTTTCTCTCACATACACACATGTACACACACACACACACACACACACACACACACACGAGTGTACAGGGGGAGACAGACACTACATGAGAATAATCTATCAGCCAAGGTGCCAATGAATGCTGAAACTGCCTACAAGGAAGGAACTGACATGAGTAAGACCCTGATTTGGACTTTCAGCCTCCATAACTGTAAGAAAATAAACTTACGTTCTTTTGTTCTTCTAAAGCCACTCACTCATGGCGTTTGTCAATTTGTCTTATTGTGATGGCTTGCACATTGCTGTTATGCTGGCAGCTATGCCACTTGGCATTTCAAATACCAACAGGTTTGCTCATGGTGGACAAGTTTCGAGGGAGCTCCTAGGCTGAAAGACTAGGAAGGAGGACATGGCACCCTACTTCTAAAAAAAATGAGCATGTGAAAACTTTATGAATAGCAGTGGTACACTGTCTGATATAGTGCCAGAAGATGAGCCCCACAAATTGGAAGATTCTCAAAATATGACAGAGGAAGTGGTGCCTCCTCAAAGTACAGTTAACCTTAATGATGTGGATGGAGTGAAATTTTCAAGACCTTCGTTTTTGATGTAGCATGACAATAAGAAGACACAGCCACAAGAAGCATCAGAATGTGGAATGTAAAAGTACGAATCTAGGAAAACTGGAATTCATCAGAAATGAAATGGATTGCATAAAAATCAATATCCTAGGCATGAGTGAACTGACATGGACTGGTATAAGGCATTTTGAATCAGATAATCATATCATCTGTTGTGCTAGGAACAACAAATTGAAGAGGAATGGTGTTACAATTATTGTCACAAACAGCATTTCAAGATCTATCTTGAAGTACACTGCCATCAGTGACAGGATATCCATGCTCCTACAAGGAAGAACAGTTAACATGACTGTTAATCAAGTTTACCCACCAACCACATATGCCAAAGATGAAGTTTTTTTTAGCCAAATTCTGCAGTCCAGAATTGATGAAACATGTAATCAAGATGCATTGATAACTACTGGTGATTGAAATGAAAATGTTGAAAACAAGAAGAATGATTGGAAAATATGGCCTTGGTGATAAAAAACAATGCCAGAGACTGAGTGATAGAACTTTGCAAGACCAACAGCTTGCTCATTGCAAATACCTCTTTTCAACAATATAAACTGTGACTATACACATTGACCTCACCAAATAGAGTACATGGGAACTAAATCGATTATGTCTGTGAACAAGGATGATAGAGAAGCTCGATATCATTAGTCAAAACAAGGCAGAGGCCAACTGCAGAACAGACCATCAATTGCTCATATGCAAGTTCAAGTTGAAGCTAAAGGAAATTAAAATGAGCCCATAAGAGCCAAAGGATTACCTTGAGTACATCTCACCTGAATTTAGAGACCACCTTAAGAAAAGAATTAACGCATTTAACACGTATAACACAAGACCAGCCAAGTTGTGGGATGACATCAAAGTCATCATACACAAAGAAAGCAAAAGATTATTTAAAAGACAAGAAAAAAAGAAAAGACAACAAAACGATTTCAGAAGAGACTCTGAAACTTGCTGTTTAACCTAGAACACCTAAAGAAAATGGAAAAAATGATGAAGTAAAACAGCTGAACAGAAGATTTCAAAGGGCAACTTGATAAGACAAAGTAATACAGTGACATGTGCAAAGACCTGGAGTTAGAAAACCAGAAGGGAAGAACCTGTGGCATTGCTCATGCTGGAAGAACTAAGTATGAAAAATTCAAGGCTAGAGTTGTGATATTGAAGTCTTCTATGGAGAAAATATTAAGTGACTCAGGAAACACCAAGAAAAGATGAAAGAAACACAGAGTCATTGTACCAAAAAGAATTGTTGAAGTGATGGGGACTTGAAGCTCCTACTAATGAAGATCAAAGACTACAGCCTTCGGTATGAATTGTATAAAGAAAACCAAAATTCTCACAACTGGACCAGTAGTCAATATCATGATAAGTGGAGAAAAGATTGACCTTATCAAGAATTTCATTTTGCTTGAATTCACAATCAATGCCCATGGAAGCAGCAGTCAGAGAATCAAAAGATGTATTGTAACGGGCAAATGTGTTGTAAAAGAGCTCCTTAAAATGTGGAAAACCAAAGACATCATTCTGAGGACTGAGATATACCTGAACCAAGCCATGGCATTTTCAGTCTCCTCATGGATGTGAAAGCTGGTCAATGAATAGGGAAGACTGAAGAAGAATTGATGTATCTGACTTATGGTGTTGGTGAAGAATATTGAATATACCAAGATCTGCCAGGAAAAGAACAAGTTTATCTTGGAAGAAGCGCAGCCAGAGTTCTCCTTAGAAGTGAGGATGGCAAGACTTCATCTCACATACTTTGGGTGTGGTATCAGGAGGCACCAGTCTCTGGAGGATATCGTGCTTGGTAAAGTAAAAGGTCATCAAGGAAGGGGAAGACCCTCAATGAAATGGATTAACACAGTGGCTGGAACAACATAACATAGCAACAATTGGGAGGACTGCACAGGACTGGACAGTGTTTTTTCTGTTGTATATTGGGTTACTACAAGTTGGAACAAACTTGATGGTGCCGTAAAAACAACAGTAACATGGGTAAAATATTGAATGATGCCGGAAGCATCAAAAGGAGACATAAGGAATACACAGAGTCATTGTACCAAAAGATTCAGTCAACATTCAACCATTTCAAGAGCTAGCATATGATCAAGAACAGGTGCTTTCCAAGAAAGAAGCCCAAGATGCATTGAATGCACTGGTGAAAAAGAACTTCTGGAACTGATAGAATACTAATTGAAGTGTTTCAGTAAATGGGTGCAGCACTGGCTATGTTTGTTTGTCTATGCCAAGAAACTTGAAAGACAGATACTTGACCAAATGATATATTTGTATTCATTCCAAAGAAAGGTGATCCAACAGAATGCAGAATTTATTGAACAATATCATTAGTGTCATGCACAAATAAAATTTTGCTGAAGATCCTTCAAAAGTGGCTGCATCAATGTATCAGCGGAGTATTGCCAGGAATTCAAGCCAGATTCAGAACAGGACAAGGAACCAGAGATATCACTGAAGATGTTAGATGGCTCTTGGCTGAAAGCAGAGAATCCAGAAAGATGTTTACCTGTGTATTGTCAACTCTGTAGAGGCATTCAGCTGTGTGGACCATACAAATAATAGATAACATTGTGAAGACTTGGAATACCAGAATACTTAACTGTTCTCACAGTACATAGACCAACAGGCAGTCATTTGAATAGAAGAAGGGAATATTGTGTGGTTTCATGTCAAGACAGCTGTGTGTCAGGGTTGCATCCTCTCACCATACCTAGTCATTCTGTATGCTAAGCAAATAATCTGAGAAGCTGGAATACATGAAGAACAATGTAGCATCAGGACTGGAGAAGAACTCATGCAGATGACACAACCTTGCTTGCTGAAAGCAAAGAGGACTTGAAACACTTACTGATGAAGATCAAACACCATAACCTTCAGTATGGATTACACTTCAACATAAAGAAAACAAAAATTGTCACAACTTGCCTCAGAACATCATAACAAATAGAGAAAAGTTTGAAGTTGTCAAGGATTTCATTTCACTTGAATCCACAATCAATGCCCATGGAAGCAGCTGTCAGGAAATCAAAGGATATATTGCACTGGTCAAATCTGCTGCAAAAGACCTCTTTAAAAATGTTGAAAAGCTACGATGTTACTTTGAGGACTAAGGTGAGCCTGACCCAAGCCACAATATTTTCAGTGACCTCATATGTATGTGAAAGGTGGACAATGAATAAGACAGCCTGAAGAAGAATTGATGCCTTTGAATTTTGGTATTGACAAAATATATTGACTGTACCAAGGATTTCCAGAAGAATGAAGACATCTGTCTTGGAAGAAGTGGAAGCAGAATGTCCCTTAGAGATGAGAAAGGCAAGACTTTTGTTTCATATACTGCAGATGGATTATCAGAAGGGCCCAGTGCCTGAAGAAGGACATCATACTTGGTAAATCAGAGGGTCAATGAAAAAGAGGAATACTCTGGATGAGATGGATTGACACAGTGGCTACAGCAATGGTCACAAACGTAACAGTGGTGAGGATGACACAAGTGGGCATTGTTTTCTTGTACACAGGGTTTCTATGAATCTGAAGTGACTTGGTGGCATCTGACAACACCAACCAAGTAAATTAAATAGTTGAAGTGACTGAGAAAGTTTTGGCCAAAAAACTGCAGTAACTATTACTAATCCCTTGTAATCTGGATCTTTGCTAAAATTAAGCAAATAAACCATAATAACAAAAGAAGGCAGAAAATTCTTTGGGAAAAAAAATCCCTACATGTTAGGAAAATAACACCTAACCCATGAATCAAAGGAGAAGTCACAGTGGAAATGAAGAATATTTTGAACTGAATAGAAATGAAAACACAATACATGAAAATTTATGACATTCAGCTAAAGCAATGCTTAGACCCTTAAAGACACATATTCAGAAAAGAACAAAGCTCTACATTGAATAATCTAAGTGTTTGCCTTAAGAAACTAAAATAAGAAGAACATATTAACTCAAACATAAGCACACAAATGGAAATAGCTCAGGTAAGACAGGAAAAGAACAAAACAGAAAATGTTAAAGTGATAGAGAAAATCAATGAAAACAATAGCTGGTTATCAGTAAAACTGATAGACCACAGCACTCAAGAGAAAAAGAGAGAAAACACAAAGCACCATTACCAGGAATGAACCAAGGGCATCACCACAGATCCTAGAGATACTAAAAGGCTAGTAAAGGAATATGTTGAGTAACTAAATGAAACGAACTTAAATGAGGTAAAGAAATTCCTTGAAAGATATAAATTACCAAAACCAGTTTGAGAGGAAATAGAAAATTTTAATAGTTTTATATCTACTGAAGAAATTAAATTTGTAACTGAAAACTTCCAGCAAAGACAATACCAAGCCCAGATGGTTTTATTGGAGAAATCTATCAAGCATTTAAGAAAGAAGTAATATCAATTTGTAAAAAACTGTATGGTGTCAGAGGTCCCTTGACTTCAGGGGGAGAAGAAAGAATCAAGATCAACATCAGTCCAAGGTTGATTCTTATGAAGTGGAGGTCAGACATACCTCCACTCTCCAACATTTTTACAAATTCTAATACCAGCCCTCCCTGCCATGGCTCTCTTTCCTTCTCTGCTGGCTTAGATAGTTTGTTACAATGGCCACACACAACTTACAGACCATATTCATAATTATGGAGTCATAAGAGGTACAACTTAGGATCAGCATCAGAAAGTATGTGGGCAAAGTCTGGAAACCTCCCCTGAAGTGGAAAGCACATCTTTCCCTTTTCAGTGAAGGGCAGCTCTCTCAGCTTCCCTTGGCTATACCAGCAAGAAGGCCCTTCTTTTTGCCATGCATGCTTCCATCCCATCTCAGTTGTGCAGATCTCCTCTTAGCTCCCTGCAGACAGTCTCCTCTCAGCCCCCTCAGGACAGGCTCCACCTAGGCCCTGGCCTCTGCTCTACTCAGGCAAGTGTTACAGCTTTTTTTAGCTCCATTGATAATTGCCCCAATCACCCCACTCTGCCAGGAAGCCAGCTGACTGAAGGCGCTCAGTTGTCTCACTATACAGGGCATCATGCCAACTGTAGCCACCTCACTCTGTGGGCTACTTCACTGTGTCATCTTGTACTGGTCATTTGGTTTTGCTGCTGCCATTTTTATACCACCACTTCTTGCCATCCAGCACCACCTCTGGTGTTAGAGCTCTCTTTGTCTCCTGGGTCTACATAGTTCTTGTTGCAGGAACTGTGGGCCCCAAAGATGTGCTCCACTCCTGGCTCTTCTTTTTGCCATTACTGAAGCTCCCCCTGGCTCTCTGGGATTGGCCCTTTTTAAACTTTGTGCAATGGCAAACTGACCAATCCCCTAAAAGATACATACAGAAACATGGGTGAATTTCAAAATCATGTCAAGTGAAGCCAGGCACAAAAGGTTGCATATTATATAGTTCTATTTGTATGAAACTTTAGGGAAGACACATCAGTTATGACAGAAAATCAATTGCTGGTTACCCTGGTCCAGGTGTGGTTGATCAGAATTTACTGAGAAGAGGCATAAAGGAATCTTTTAGTGTGGTAGAAATGTTCTGCATCTTAATTGTGATAGTGGTTACACTAGTATGTACGTTTGTCAAAAAAACTATTGAATTGGAAATATCAACAAGAAGAAGATAAATCATCCAATCAAGCGATGGGCAAAGCAGATGGCCAGACATTTCACTAAAGAAGAGATCCAGGCAGCCAAAAAACACATGTGGACATGTTCACAATCTTGAGTTATTAAAGAAATTCAAATCAAGACAACAATGAGATACCATCTCACCCCAACAAGATTGGCCATGATCCAAAAAACACAAAACAACAAATGCTGGAGAGGCTGTGGAGAAAGTGGAACCCTCCTACACTGTTGGTGGGGTTGCAAAATGGTCCAGCCTCTTTGGAAAGCAATCTGGCGCTTCCTTAAAAAAATGGATATTGATATACCATTTGACCCAGTAATTCCACTACTTGGAATATATCCTACAGAATTAAGGCCTTTCACACCAACAGACACATGCACCAGAATGTTTATCGCAGCACAGTCCACGATAGCAAAAAGATGGAATCAACCCAGATGCCCAACAACAGAAGAATGGATAGGTAAACTATGGTATATATACTCAATGGAGCACTACGCAATGATAAAGAACAACGATGACTTCAGGAAACATCTAATGACCTGTTTTCAACTGGAAGACATTATGTTGAGTGAAAGCAGTCAGCGACAAAAGGACAAATATTGTGTGAGACCTCTACGATAAGACCTCAAAAACAGACTTGTATATAGAGGAAAAGACTCTGACAGCTGCAAGGGAGGGGAGGGGGGCAGGGGAGGGGAGGGTTTAGATTAGATAGTTGCTAGGTATCTGGTCGGGTGAAATCGGTGATAGCACACATTAGAAACAAGAACAATATTAAGTGGACTTAAACATAACATGAGTACTCCTTCCATCTTAACCCAATATTGCAAGGATAGAGTAGCTGGGGCAGGGGGCGGGGGACCATGCTCTTAGGTGAAAGCGAGGCCAATTGGCACAACTAGCATTTTGCTAAGAGAGCTCTCTGCACCCCACAGTGGTGAGTGGCATCTAGGGTCTTAAAAGCTGTCAGGCTGCCATCTGAGGGCACAGCAAATTGTCCCAACTCAGCAGGAATGGATGCTCACCGTGGACCAAAATGACATGTGGTAAAGACAACCCAGAAGACAAAGAAACCCACATCAGTAGGTGCCTACATCAACTTGGGACCGGAAGAACCAGATGGTGCCAGGCCACCACCAGTGATAGCCGCAGTGGAGCTCACTAAGTTGAGTCTCACTGGCAACACAAGAATAAAAAGGGGTGCACCCTGAGATCTCCACTAAAAGACCTCAATTGATGGTCCAGTGGTTTTGGGGTTCCCCTGGGAGCATGACCCCTTGCCCTGATGCTGCCTTTGACCATAAATCATAATGAATGATTTATGGATTGGACAGGAATGGATTGGACTTGGCGATGCAGTGACCATATATTGGATGCGTTTTATGGTTCTATACATCTATAGGATGTCATCCTGCTGACCTCTGGCTGGAGGAAGGAGAGTGGGTGGAGAGGAAGGAAAAAAGAGACTGTTGGGAGGATGTGACATGTATGGAGCAGACAGGAATAGTGTGCTGTCACCGGGCAGGGAGAGCAGTGGAAGCTGCATATGGGTGGGTATGTAAATTTATACGGGAATGTACATTTTCACTCAGTTATATTAAATAAAAAAATTTTTTAAAAAGAATATATTTTTATGTAAATTATGCCTCAATAAAGTTGATTTTAAAAATAGAAGAGAATAATAGGGAGCATGATAGGATGTGTTCAGTTTTAAATAAGATGGTCAGGGAAAGTCTTACAGAGGAAGTGATGTGTGAGAAAGAAATTAAAAGAAATAAAAGAGCAAGACGTGCAGATACCTTGAAGAAGACTCCTACAGACTGAGAGCAATTATATCCAAAAGCCCTCAACTGGGAGCAAGCTTGGAAGTTTTGAGGAACATTTTTGAGAATGTCAATGTGACCGGAGATATAGGAGCAAGGAGATGAATAGTAGAAGATGAATTATGAAAGCCAAGCCAAGTGCTGTCGAGTCGGATCCAACTCTTGGTGAATTATGAAAAGGAGAGGGATATTGTATATGGCTTTGTAGGCTGTTGTAAGGACTTCAGTTTGTAGTGAAATGGGAAGCCATTTAAGAGTTCTGAGCTGAGGAGGAACATTCTCTGTCTTTTTAATATACACACTCAGGCTGCAAGAGGAGAATCCACTGCAGGGGGAAGGGAGGAAGTAGAGACTATCTCAGGAATCCAGATGAAAATGATGGTGGCTTGTAAAAGAGTTGCAGGGATAGAGCTGATGAAAAGTGGTCCAATTTTAACATATTTTGAAGATAAAGTTCACATAATTTGCTAAGAAATTAGATGTGGGGAAGAGAGAAAAAGAAAAATCAAGGATAACTCCCAGGCTTTTGGAGTGAGCAATGAAGATGGAATTGCTATTCACAGAGATAGGAAAAACTGTAAGCAACAGCAGCTTTTCTGGGGAGATTAGGAGTTTAATTTTTGACATGATAGGTCTGCACTGCCTAGAAGATAACTAAGTGAAGATACTGAGTAGTAGTTTAGATTTCAGTAATAGGTCTGAGATGGAGATACAAATATGCAAGCCTTTGGCGTATAGTGTTTAGAGTGTGAGACTGGAGGAGAATTTCTCAGTGGTTAAGCGTGGGGATAAAGAAGTCCCAAGGTGAAGTTGTGCTACCCTCTGACCGTCAGAGATCAAGGGGGTGAGAGAGAGTCAGAAAAGGAGGTAGAGATGGAGTTTCTATTGGGTTATGTTGGAAACTAGAAATGTCCCAGGAAACTAAGAGAAGAAGATATTCCAAGAGGAAGGAACCATCACTTTTACCGAATACCACAGCTGGGTTGGAGCCCTGGTGGCATGGTGGTTAAGAACTCAGCTACTAACCGAAAGGTCAACAGTTCAAATCTACCAGCTGTTCCTTGAAAACCCTATGGGGACAGTTCTACTCTGTCCTATAGGGTTTCTGTGAGTCTAAACTAACTTGCCCACAATGAGTCTTATAGCTAGGTTAGTGAAATGACTAGACTTAGCATCATGGAATTATTGGTAATCTTCACAAAGCATTACTACCTGCTGGTCCTGTAGATCTGACTATTCCATCTCATTTTCATGTTCCCTTCCTCAACCTACAATTTCAACGTGGGTGGCCCCCAGTGTTATGTCCTCAATTCATGTTACTTGTCTTCATGTTGTCCCAGACTCCTAAGATTTGAATTCATCAGGAATTCTAATAACTCCCAGATCTGATTTCTAGTTCTAACCTTTCTCCAGAACTGTACATCTATATATCTGCCCCTACTTGGCATTTCCTCTTACATGTTCTCTACATGTCCTATAAGAACAAATTTGGTCCAAATTTGTATTCAGTACCTTTCCCTTACTTCAGACTTGTTCTTCCTCTTTTAGTCTCACTTGCCTTTGGTGGTATTACCACCTCCTATATACCTATATCATTCTCAACTACCCTCTCTGTCTTATCCTCAATATCTAGTTAGTTACCAAGTTATGCCAATTTTACCTTATAAAAATCTATTAAAGATAAATTTTTCCTGGGAGGGAAGATAGGGTAGAAATTATTTCCCTGTAAGTTTTTATTCTTAGAAATTCTCCCAAATTCTTGGGCTCTTTGTAAAGAGTCAAGCCTGGGGAGTCATTAATGTTTCTAGAAGCTGAGAGTAGGGAACTCAGTATATGACATAGAGAAAACATCTATGATTTAGGGAAGGTAGAAATCCTGCCCCTTCCAGCCCTTGGGGATTGTGAAATGGAGGAGGAGAGAGTAAGAAGATGAAAGGGTCAGTCACTCGTTCCTTGTTTAACACCCTCTTAGGAAGAAGCTTTGAGGTTGTAATAGAAACCCTATGATAGCTTGAGGGATCTCAAATACAGCAAGGTGTCAGCATTCCAGGTATGCTCTGGAGGAAGCTGCAGGTCTCCAGGTCTACCCATATTCTGTGTGATCCCAAGCTATCATGACACAGGAGTAAAATGCTTGATTAGCAGTGCTCCTGGGTCCCCAAGGCTGTCTGTGTTGCCAGCTATCAGAAGTCCTCACGGATGAGTTCTGCTGAGAAATCCCAGCAGTGCTGAGGGAAACAGTGGCTTGGCACAGGCCAGTAATGGGAGGAATTGGCCGTTAGGTTTGTAATTTTCTCTACAGAGGATTGATCACTGTGTCTGGCAGATTTTAGCAGTGAGTGCCTATATGACTCTCTAAGAATCCAGAGACGATAGTAGCCCCTTAGCAGCTGTTAAGCCAGATGAGCCTCCCTTTGGCAGACACCAACCAGGACAGAGGAAAAGGTCCATGGAACTTTCCATGGTCTGTGAGGTTCATGGAAGCCATCACCATCCACCCCAAAAAAGGGGAAGGAGAAAAGCATAGGAAAAGGGAAGAAATTCCAAAGACCAATAATTTTCCCAAAGACATCAAGTCATCATTCAAAAGAAACTTTTAACAGAAAAAGACTGGGTTCTATTATTTGGTGGGTTAACTTGTCCTGCATTTGCCTAGAATATTACAAGTATTGGATACATATTTAATTCTTGAATGAATAATTAAACTATGAGGGAATTATTTTTTGTTAGCTTGTTTAATAAATATTTAGTGAGCATCTCCCACTAACCAGTTATTATGCTGGGTGTATAAAGAGTGGAACAAGATGGACATAGGGGCACTGGTGGTTGAGTGGTAAGAAGTCTTGCTTTCCATGTGAGATCCTGGTTCTGATGCCATCCAGTGCATCTCATGGACAGCCACTACCTGTCAGTGGAGGCTTGGGTGGGGCTGTGATGCCAAACAGGTTTCAGTGGAGCCTCCAGACTAAGATAAACTAGAAAGAAAAGCCTGGTAATCTCTTTCTGAAAATCAGCCAATGATAACTTTACAGATCATAACAGTTCAATCTGCAGCCCACCATGGAGCAGTGTTTTCTTTCATAGTGTTGTGCATGAGGCCACCAGGAATCAGGGACTGATGCCTCTACTCGTGGCAGCTAACAACAACAACAAGTTAAACACAGACCCTGTACTTAAGGGATTTATAGTCTAGTGAGGAAGAGCAGTAGTAAATAAGGGAATAAACAAATGTAAGTATGTTGTGATGAGTGTTATAGAGGAAATGAGCAAGATGTTATGACAGATAATGCTACAGATTATGTGGTCCTGTGAGACCTCTAAGGAGATGACATTAAGACCTGCGGTTAAGAAGAATTGTCCCAGAATTGGAGTATTCCAGAGAGAGGGACCAGCTCTAAGGTGAGAGAGAGACTTCAATACTTTCAAGAATATGGAGGAGGGAGTCAAGATGGCGGACTAAGCACACGTCTCCTTACATCCCTCTGGAAACCAAGACCTGAACTGACAATCAAACAGAGCCTTCTGATCACCTAATCAGCCTCAGGACGCGGCCCAGGGCTGTTAATTGGGACTTCATACCACTCAGCGAAAAACCTCCTCTCTTTCGCTGACTCCCGCTCCTGGCTAGCCCTGGATCTCATGGACGGAAGGTAAACGCACCAGTTTGACTTTTTTTTTTCCTCTGTCTCGGCTGGCGGGCGGAGGTGGGTCTTGCCTGGCAGCTGGACTGAGACCCGCTGCTGAGGGGATAGGCAGATAAAATTCCCATATTCTGAGAGCCAGGCTCGGGACTCTGTTAATCTAGCCATTTTGAGCCTTTTGTATTGTAGCTGCCTCAGCGGGGTTTGTGCGGAGCTCTGCAGTCAGTGTGCAGGACACCATGTTGGTACGGAGATTTTAGCGGGACCTCGTTCTTAGCCTGGGAGCCAGTGCCTGCAAACGGGACAGAGATTCTCCGACAGAAAAGCAGTGATTTTGCACAGTGCTGCCTACGTTGGGGGCCCTGCAACAGAAGCAGAGGAATCACTACCTCTCGGCACCTTTAGCCCCTCTGTCTGCCGCCTGTGTGGAGGACGCCATCTTGGATACGGTGGCCGCAGCTGGACCTAATTCTTAGCTTGGGAGCCAGAGCCTGCCCACAGGAGAGTGCTTTTCTATCATAAAACCAGTACTCGACGCAGTGTTGGCTAAGGCTAGGCCCTGTCAGCAGAGGCCAACAGGGCAGTAGCATTGCAGTATTCTGAACTAGTTTGTTATCATTTGGGGTTGGATATAGTGGCACTTACTTTGTCAGATGAGAAGAGGGACCTCTACACCTGAAAACCTAACCGAATTGTGAACTGGTCAGATACCTTTTGCTTTACATTTGAAGACAGCCTAGAGAAACATTTGCAATCCATCCTCACGGTACCTCTTCCAGCCTCTATATACTCACATGGGACCCAAAAAGCAACAGACAATTGTGGCATACAAGCAATCACTCATGGCTTCAGAAGGCTCCCAAACAAAGCAACCAAGGAGTTTTCCAAATGAAGAAACTCTTATGAAAGCATCAGGAAGTGAATACAAATTGATTATATACAGAGCCCTTCTAGACCTTATACAAAATGCAGCAGAACAAAATGAAAAATTCAGCAAGCTGTTCGATCTGATGGAACACCAGTACTCTGAAATCCAACAGATCAAGAAGAAAATCAAAGACATAGAAACTTCCATGCAAAGCCAAGAAAATAGAATGGAACAAATGGAAAAAAGAATTTCTGACTTGGAAGACAGAGCTACTGATGCCAGCGTCTATGAGCAGAAATCAGAAAAAAGAAACAAGAAAAATGAAGAAACATTAAGAAGCATGTGGGACTCTATTAAGAGGAACAACCTTCGATTAATTGGAGTCCCTGAACAGGGTGAGACACCTGAGAACACAGAGAGTATCATTGCTGAGATGCTGACAGAAAACTTCCCAGAAATCATGAAGGAAATACAGACATCTCAGATGCATATCGTACGCCACCCAATATAGCTCTCGAAAGAAAGACTCCAAGACATATTATAATCAAGCTTAACAAAATGAAACATAAGCAGCAACTCTTAAAGGCAGCAAGACTCAAGGCAAAGCTAACATTCAGAGGGAAACCCTGTAGGCTCTCGTCAGATTTCTCAGCAGAAACCATGCTGGCACGGAGACAGTGGCACGACACATTCAAAGTCTTGAAGGAGAAGAACTTCCAACCAAGAATTATATATCCTGCAAAACTATCTTTCAAATATGAAAATGAAATTAAGACATTCCTAGATAAACAGAAACTCAGAGACTTTGTAAAAACCAAACCCAAACTACAAGAAATACTGAAAGAAGTTCTTGGCTTTGGCTTAAAAGAACGAAACCACTAACTTTATATTTTAGAACGATGCACTACTCAATACTCTACTCATTTAGGGATGGCTCCAAAGTAAATCACAGCTTTGATATGGAAAGAAGCAATCCAGTGATCATCATGAAAACTATGGTGTCATCATAATAAAAAGAGGAATGTACTACAATTGTTATAGTCCTTCCAGATGGAGAGGAAGATGACAAGACTGGTAGTAATTAAAACTGAATTTGTAAATAGTTTATTAAGGGGGTTCATAGGGGCAGCTGTAAAGCACAACAAAGATATATCATACCATTTCAAGAAATCTAACACACGAGTCTCAACAACTATAAAACCAGCTCTGAAAAGGGTGAAAAATCAACTCACAAAAAAGAGTGTCCCAGAACAGACTAATAAGAACAACAGAGAAAACATCAACATAAAAATAAACATATCACAATGGCAGCAGTGAACACATACCTATCAATAATTACATTGAATGTGAATGGACTGAATGCTCCAGTAAAGAGACACCGAGTGTCATCTTGGATCAAAAGACACGACCCATCCATATGTTACCTACAAGAAACTCACTTGAGACCTAAAGACAGGAACAAACTGAAAATTAAAGAATGGAAGAATATATATCAAGCTAACAATGAACAAAGAAGAGCAGGGGTGGCAATTCTGATCTCAGACAAAATCAATTTTAATGTCAAATCCACCATCGTGGACAAAGATGGACACTATTTATTGCTGAAAGGTTCAGTACACAAGCAAGACAACTATATTAAATATTTATACACCTAATGTCAGAGCACCTAAATATGTCGAAGAAACACTGACTACACTCAAAAGAGAGTTAGATGACTTCACAATAATAGTGGGAGACTTTAAGACTCCACTCTCATTACTAGACAGATCATCTAGAAAAAAGCTCAGTAAAGATACAGAAGACCTCATTGACACAATTAACCAACTAAACCTCATTGATATATACAGAACTTTCCACCCATCAGCAGACAACTACACCTTCTTCTCCAGTGCACATGGAACATTCTCCAGAACTGACCATGTGATAGGCCATAATGCAATGCTCAACAAAATCCATACCATTGAATTACTGCAAAGCATCTTCTCAGATCAGAAAGCCATCAAAGTTGAAATCAATAGCAGAAAAAACAGAGATAGAAAGTGGAACTCTTGGAAACTGAACAACATCTTGCTCAAAAAAACATGGGTTATAGAGGAAATCAAGGATGAATTAAAGAAATTCCTGGATTCCAATGAGAACGACAACACTTCCTACCAGAACCTATGGGATACAGCCAAAGCAGTGCTCAGAGGTCTGTTTATCTCCATAAATGCACACATCTGGAAGGAAGAAAGAAACCAAATCAAGGAACTAACTCTACAGCTTGAACAAGTAGAAAGAGAACAACAGAGGAACCACTCGGGCACCAGAAGAAATGAGATCATAAAGATTAGAGCAGAGCTAAATGAGTTAGAGAATAGAAAAACAATTGAAAAAATTGAAAAGACCAAAAGCTGGTTTTTTGAAAAGATCAACAAAATTGATAAACCACTGGCTAAACTTACTAAAGAAAAGCAGGAAAGGAAACAAATAACCCAAATTAGAAATGAGAGGGGAGTTGTCACCACAGATGCAACAGAAATCAAAAATATCATAACAGAATACTATGAAAGACTGTACTCTGACAAATTTGAAAACCTAGGAGAAATGGACCAATTCCTTGACTCATACCACCTACCCAAATTATCACAACATGAAGCAGAACAACTTAATAAACCCATCACAAAGGAAGAGATTGAAAAGGTCATCAAAACACTGCCAACCAAAAAAAGTCCAGGCCCAGATGGCTTCACGGCAGAATTTTACAAAGCATTTAGAGAAGAGTTATCCCCAGTACTACTGAGACTATTTCACAGTATAGAAATGGATGGAGTACTCCCAAACTCATTCTATGAAGCCAACATAACCCTGATACCTAAGCCAGGGAAAGATCCAACAAAGACAGAGAACTACAGACTGATATCACTCATGAACCTAGACGCAAAAATCTTCAACGAAATTCTTGCCAACAGAATACAACAACATATCACGAAATTAATCCATCATGACCAACTGGGATTCATACCAGGGATGCAAGGCTGGTTCAACATCAGGTAAACAATTAATGTGATTAACCACATAAATAACACAAAAGACAAGGATCACCTGATTTTGTCCATTGATGCAGAAAAGGCATTTGATAAAGTCCAACACCCATTCATGCTAAAAACTCTTAGCAAAATGGGCATAGACAGCAAATTCCTCAACACAATAAGGGCCATTTATACAAAACCAATTGCCCACATCATCCTGAATGGAGAGAGACTGAAAGACTTTCCCTTGAGATCAGGAACTAGACAAGGATGCCCACTGTCACCTCTCCTATTCAACATTGTGCTAGAAGTTCTAGCCAGAGCAATTAGACAAGACGAACAAATAAAGGGCATCTGCATTGGCAAAGAGGAAGTTAAAATCTCCCTGTTCGCAGATGATATGATTGTATATGCAGAGAACCCCAAGGAATCTATAAGTAAGCTACTCAAACTGATAGAAGAGTTCAGCAAAGTCTCAGGATACAAGATAAACATAAGTAAATCAGTAGGATTCCTTTATACCAACAACGAGACTGTTAAGGAGGAAATTATCCAATAAATACCATTTATGATAGCCCCTAAGAAGAT
Organism: Heterohyrax brucei; assembly: GCA_028571685.1. Classification (NCBI taxonomy): domain Eukaryota; kingdom Metazoa; phylum Chordata; class Mammalia; order Hyracoidea; family Procaviidae; genus Heterohyrax; species Heterohyrax brucei. The sequence continues at coordinate 37,274,756 of CM053140.1, forward strand.
AAAGTACCTAGGAATTAATCTAACCAGAGAAACAACAGACCTTTGCAAAGAGAACTACAAGCCCTTACTACAAGAAACTAAGAGAGACTTAGATAAATGGAAAAACCTACCCTGCTCATGGTTAGGAAGACTTAACATTGTGAAAATGTCTATTTTACCCAAATCAATTTATTTATATAATGCAATCCCAATACAAGTTCCAGCATCATTTTTTAATGAGGTGGAGAAACAAATCACCAATTTTGTTTGGAAAGGGAAGAAGCCCCGGATAAGTAAGGCACTACTAAAGAAGAAGAACACACTGGGAGGCCTCTCATTACCTGACCTTAGAACATACTACCCTGCCACAGTGGTCAAAACAGCCTGGGACTGGTACAAGAACAGACAGATCTATCAATGGAACAGAATTGAGACCCCAGAGATGACACCATCTGCTTATGAACAGTTGATATTCGACAAAGGCCCTAAGACATTAAACTGGGGTAAAAACAGTCTCTTCAACAAATGGTGCTGGCAATATTGGTTATTCATCTGCAATAAACTGAATCAAGATCCATATCTTACACCTTATACAAAAACCAACTCCAACTGGATAAAAGACCTAAATATCAAACCTACAACGATAAAGCTCATCCAAGAAAAGGTAGGAACAACAATGGAAGTTTTAATACACAGTGAGGACAGACTCCAAAATCTGTCAAAGAAACCTCAATCAACAGAAGAGAAAATAGATAAATGGGAACTATTAAGAATCAAACGCTTATGCTCATCCAAAGACTTTATTAATAGAATTAAAAGAACACCCACAGAATGGGAAAAAATATTTGGCAACTCTATGTCAGACCAACGTCTGATCTCCATAATCTATAAGATACTACAAAATATCAATAAGAAGAGGATAAACCATCCAGTTAAGGGATGGGCAAAGGAGATGGACAGCCACTTCACTAAAGAGGAGATCCAAAAAACACATGCGGACATGTTCACGATCTTTAGTTATTAAAGAAATTCAAATCAAGACAACAATGAGATACCATCTCACCTCAACAAGGTTGGCCATGATCCAAAAAACACAAAACAACAAATGCTGGAGAGGCTGTGGAGAAAGTGGAACCCTCCTACACTGTTGGTGGGGTTGCAAAATGGTCCAGCCTCTTTGGAAGGCAATCTGGCGCTTCCTTAAAAAAATGGATATTGATATACCATTTGACCCAGTAATTCCACTACTTGGAATATATCCTGCAGAATCAAGGCCTTTCACACCAACGGACACATGCACCAGAATGTTTACCGTAGCACAGTCCACGATAGCAAAAAGATGGAATCAACCCAGATGCCCAACAACAGAAGAATGGACAGGTAAACTGTGGTACATATACTCAGTGGAGCACTACGCAATGATAAAGAATAACGATGATTCCAGGAAACATCTCCTAACCTGCTTTCAACTGGAAGACATTATGTTGAGTGAAAGTAGTCAGCAACAAAGGGACAAATACTATATGAGACCTCTACGATAAGATCTCAAAAACAGATTTGTGTATAGAAGAAAAGACTCTTTGACAGCTGCAAGGGAGGGGAATGAGGGGAGGGAGGGAGGGTGACAGGGTGAGGGTTTAGTTTAGATAGTTACTAGAAATCTAGTTGGGAGAAAGTGGTGATAGCACACATTACAAACAAGAACAACATTAAGTGGACTTCAGCATAACTTGAGTACTCCTTCCTCTTAACTCAATACTGCAAGGATAGAGTAGCTGGGGCGGGGGGCGGGGGACCATGCTTTTAGGCAAATTCCAGGCCAATTGGCACAACTAGCGTTTTGGTAAGAGAGCTCTCTGCACCCCACATTGGTGAGTGGCGTCTGGGGTCTTAAAAGCTGCCAAGCTGCCATCCGAGGACACAGCTAATGGTCCCAACTCAGCAGGAACGGGTGCTCACAGGGGACCAAAATGACATGCGGTAAAGACAACCGAGAAGACAGAGAGACCCACATCAGTGGGTGCCTACATCAACTTAGGACCAGAAGAACTGGATGGTGCCCGGCTACCACCAGTGATAGCCACGATGGAGCTCACAGAGAGGAGTCTCACTGGCAACACAAGAATAAAAAGGGGTGCATCCTGAGATCTCCACTAAAAGACCTCAATTGATGGTCCAACTGTTTTGGGGTTCCTCTGAGAGCATGGCCCCCGGCCCTGTTGATGCCCTTTCCCATAAATTATAACAAAGGTCCACTCTTTGGACAGGAATGGATTGGACTTGGCGATGCAGAGTGACCATATATTGGAAGCACTTTATGGTTCTATACATCTATAGGATATCATCTTGCTGACCTCTGGCTGGAGGAAGGGGAGTGGACGGAGGGGAGGTCAAAGGAGGCTGTTGGGAGGATGAGACATGTATGGAGGAGAGAGGAATAGTGTGCAGTCACCGGACAGGGAGAGCAGTGGAAGCTGCATATAGGCGGGCATGTAAATTTATACGTGAATGTACATTTTCACTCAGTTATGTTAAATAAAAATAAAAATTAAAAAAAAAGAATATGAAAGAAGGCCAGGACTACTGTAGTACAGTGAGCAGGGAGAAGGCAGCCCTGATGGAGGTTGGAAAGGGAGGCAGGCCTGGAAGTTCTTGTAATTTGGATTATTTTCCAAGTGCCATGGGAAAACATGGGTGAGTCTTAGGCAGAGACGTGACGTAATCCTTTTCAAACCATTAAAGTCAAGTCATGGTTTTTTAAGAAAGATAACTTTACCCTATCTGCTTCCCCCGGAAACCCTGGTGGTGTAGTGGTTAATAGCTGCAGCTACTAAGCCAAAAATCGGCAATTCAGATCCACCAGGCACTCCTTGAAATCTCTATAGGGCAGTTCTATGCTGTCCTACATCACTATGAGTCAGAATTGATTCCACGGCAACAGGTTTTGGTTTTCTGCTTCTTCCACCCCTCCGTATTACAGCCCACCACTTTCACAGCCCTAGGCTCATTGGCTATCTTCAGGGTTATGAGCCACGTACCTTCTTGCCATCTGGAGATGGCCCATCATTTTCCTTGGAATGGAATGTACTGTCTTTCTTTCTTTGCCTAGTTAACTCCTGTTGTTATTAGTTGCCAACAGGTTGGCTTCTACTCATGGTGGCTGTCTTAGTCTGCTGGTGCTGCTCTAACAGAAATACAAGTGGATGGCTGTAAACAGGAGAAATTTTGGTCTGTCACAGGCAATAGTCCAAATTCAGGGTGTCAGCTCCCAGGGAAGGCTTTCTCTGTTGACTTTGCAGGAAGGTCCCTGTCATCAATCTTTCCCTGGACTGGAAGCTTCTGAGACACAGGCACCCCTAGTCTTTTCAAGAAGACATGCACAGCTCCTGACACTGCTGTTTTAAGGTCCCCAAAATTCTGCTTAACTCTTTTCCTTTATATTTCAAGAAGCTGCCCCAAGGCACTATACAATCCCATATATAAGGTCCTGCCCCACCAACAAAACTGCCCCCCATCTTCTCTCATTAACATCATAGAGCAGAGTTTACAACATAAAGGAACATCACTGGAGACCAAGAATCATGGCCCAGCCATACTGCCACATACATTTTTGAGGATCACAATTCATATTTATATATATTTTTATTATGATTGAGTGAGAATATACAATCCCATATAGATTTGCACACCCGCCAATGAGTGGTTCCTGCTGCTCTCCCTGCCCGGTGACAACACACTCCTCTTCTCCGTTCTGTATGTGTCATATCCTCCCAACAATCTCCTATCCCCTCCTCTCCACCCTCTCCCCCGCATCCAGTAAGAGGTTGGCTGGATGACATTCTATAGATGCATAGAACCATAAAGTGCACATGTGATATGGTCACTCAGTGTCACCAAGTCCAATCCATTTCTGGGTGATCACAGTTCAATCCATGACAATGACCTTATGTTTCACAGAATAAGATACTGCCTACTCCTTCAACATCTTCATTAGCAGTGATGTATTTGAGTCCATTATTGTGACTGTTGTGTCAGTCAGTCCATCTCATGGAGGGCTTTCTTCCTTTTCAATAACTGACTTTCCCAAACATGACATCCTTTTCTAGCAATTGATCTTTCCTGATGATGTAGCCAAAGTAAGCCAGCTGAAGTCTTACTGTCTTATCGTACTTCAGACCCTTAGCCCAAGAATCACTGTCACACTCACTGACCTCCAGATGGCCTTGTTAAAATCCCTCAAGTAACACATGCTGCCTGCTGTCATCAGGACTGCAAGTGTACATTAGCTGAATCTGGGCTTAATTATGGTCTTCTTCAAATGGTAAAGCTCTTTAAGGGTGGGGATCATGTTTAATTTTTGCTAAATATTTTTGAATGAATGAATGATTTTTAAAAGATAGGATTTAAAAGGTGACTTGAGTAGTAACAGTTTTATTGCACGAATTTATTTTAGATCATACCTGTTGCATGCAATGTGGCAGTCAATATGTGCTTTGTTTTCCTTCCATGGCCCTGAGGGGCTGGTGGATTGGTCATGAAATAACCACTTGACAAACTGCTTGGCAAGGTGAGCACTTTGAAATATGGCTCTGTATGGTGATGGCCCTAGAGCAGAGAAGTTGCAGCTTCAAAGCTCAGTTAGATCCAGGAAGCTGGAGGGGTCACTACAGCAGAGGTTTGAATCTAGGAGGATTAAATAAACCCCTTCAGGCCCATAGTTAACATTCTTTATACAAACTTCCCCAGGCTTCACACCACTGTTTCTGCAATTGCTTTTCTTCTGCTCTTAATTTATTATAATTTTAAAAATTCATGAAGGAGCCAGTGAGGGTAGAGAGGGCTACTTCATGTACAGAAATAAGTATAAAGAATGAAAATGAGAAACCCAATGTCTTTTCACCCACTTGAGGGCTAGCTAACTCCCCTTCATTCCATAACCAGAAAGCTGAATGTCAAAATTAATGATGTATTTATGGGGTCTGACAAGTTCACAACCTCATCCTAGAAAAAGTGTTACATAGCTCATTGTTGAATATCTCTATGGTCACCTTCGAAGGACTCCCCTTGGGAAGCTAGGCACAACACCAGTGACTAGTCCAAAGCAATTCTGGAGCTCCTTTTTTCAAATAGCCATCAGAGATATCGTCATATTACTTTTGATGTACTGAATGTCATCAAAATGTCTTCCTTTCAATATTTCCTTTATCTTTGAGTAAACAAAAAGTGATTGGGAACCATATCAGGTAAGTAGGATGAGTGTTCCAATATAGTTTGTTTACTGGCTAAAAACTCCTGAACAGACAGACAGTGCTGTGTGAGCTGGTGCACTGTCATAATGCAAGAGCCATGAGTTGCTGGCCAAAAACTCAGGTTGCTTTAGTCTAACTGATTCATTCAGCCTTTCATCACTGCCCGATAGTAAACTTGGTTAACTGTTTGTGCAGTTGGTACAAACTTTTGCAATGTTTTCATCAGTTCTGCTCAGTACTGACTGTCCTGACCTCTCTTCATCAGTGATGCTTTCTTTCCCTTCAGAAAAACGTTTAATCCTCCCAACAGTCTCCTTTGCCCTCCTCCCCACCCACTCTCCTTCCTCTAGCCAGAGGTCAGCAGGATGATATCCTATAGATGTATAGAACCATAAAGTGCATCCAATATATGATCACTCTGCATCGCCAAGTCCAATCTATTGGTGTCCGAAGACTGGACCTTTGTTATGATTTATGGGCAAGGGCTGGGAGGATGACACATGTGTGGAGGAATAGTGTGCTGTCACTGGGCAGGGAGAGTAGTGGAAGCTGCATATAGGTGGGCCTGTAAATTTATACAGGAATGTACATTTTCACTCAGTCATAATTAAAAAAAAAGTTTAATCCATTTGTGCCCTGCTGTTTTCCTCATAGCATTATTCCCGTAAACTTGGACTAACATGTCCCTGATTTCACTTCCACTCTTGCAAAGTTTAACAAGAAATTTACTGTTTGTTGCTCTAATTCAAGCTCCAATATTCTCATCATGGCACCTAAAAACACACAACAACAGTAACGAAAGCTACTTGGCAAGACCCTGCCACACGTCAACACGAACACAGCTGTGAGACACTGATATACCAAGGTTACGAAAGCTTACTGAGCTGTATGTACGGTGCTGCCAACGTAAGCTTGCAAGTTCATGAACTTAGTTGTCAGACCTCATACTTAACAGCTAAGTGAGAGGGTAGTTTTATCAGCCATTGAAAATCCTATGAAGCACACTTCTACTCTGACACACATGGGGTTGCCGTGAATCAGAGTTGACTTGACAGGAACTGGTGGTTGGCGAGCTTTTAAATAACAATTCAACTATAACATAAATGTAATGAAGGTCGCTGAATTGTACACATAAGGATTATTGAAATGGTGAATGTTTTATTATGTATATACTTACTACAATTAAACAACAACAAAAAAACCCAACCATTATAGAATATTTACAGTTGAATTCTGTGCTACCAGGGCTCCTTAGTCTGCCAGACAATCTCACATGTGTCAGAGTAGGGCTGTGCTCCCTAAGATTTTCAATGATTGATTTTTTTAGAAGATCACCAGACCTTTCTTCTGAGGTGCTTCTGGGTATCTTGAACTTTTAACCTTTTGGTTAACAGCTGAGTGTATTAACTGTTTGCACCACCCAGGAACTGCACTGTTGTATTACATGTACTGATTCAACAGCAATTTGTTGAACTGCTACCACACATTGGCTAATTTACCTCTTCTTAGATTTACCATCTGGCTGGATTAATTGAAAAGTCTAGATATTCATTTCCTTATTTGTAAACCATGTTCAGAAGTTTCTTAGCCATGGAAACTTTCTTTTTAAAACAATATTTTATTGTGCTTTAAGTGAAAGTTTACAATCCAAGTTAACTTGCCATATAAAGCCCTGCACATATACCACTGTGCAGCTCTGGCTACTCTCCCCACTCTGTGACAGCACATCCTCTTTTCTACCCTATACTTCCCATATCCATTCATCTGGCTCCTGTCTCCCTCTACCATTTCATTTTGCCTCCTGACAGGAGCTGCTCAGCCAACCTCGTGTATATACTTAAGCCAAGAGACACACTCTTCACCAGCATCACTCTGTGTCTTACAGTTGTGTCCAATCTTTGTCTGAAGAGTTGTCTTTGATACTGTTTTCATTTCTGGGCTAATAGAGAGTCAAGGGGAGGGGGAATATGTCCTCAGGGAACTCTCCAGTTAGTAAGGCCATCAAGTCTGGCTTTTTTAACAGAGTTTGAGCTCTGCACCCCGCTATTCCACCCCTATGTCAGGGACTGTGTTGTATTCCCTATCAGAAAAGTCATTGGTGGTGACCAGGCACCATCTAATTTTGATTTATGCTGATGTAGTCTCTAGATCATATGGCCCTTCTGTCTCTTGGGCTCATGTTTTCCTCATGTCTTTGATGTCTTTCATTCTCCTGTGCTCCAGGTGGGTTGGGACCAATTGATGCTTAGACTTCCACTTGCTAGATTTTAAGATCCCGGATACCACTCAATAGTATGCAGAACATTTGCTTAAAAAAAAAAAAAATTAGTTATGCCTATTAGCCTAGATGTCCCCTGAAACTACGATCCCCAGACCTCCGCTCCTGCTATTCTGTCCTTCAAAATATTTAGTTATATTTAGGAAACATCTTAGCTTTTGGTACAGTCCAGCTTTGCTGAGCTCCATTCTACTGCCTGCTGTCAGTTGTTTCACCTAACCCAATTCCTATCTACTATCTAATCCATGAGTTCCCCCTTCCCTCCCTCCTGACTCTTGTAACCATCAAAGACTATTTTCTTCTGTGCTTAAACCTTTTTTCAAGTCCTTATAATAGTGGCCTCATACAAAATTTGTCCTTTTGCAACTGACTAACTTCACTGAGCATATCTTCCAGATGACTCTGTGTTATGAGATGTTTCTGAAGATCATCATTGTTCTTTACCATTGCTTAGTATTCCACTGGGCAAATATACTACAGTTTGTTTATCCATTTTTCTGTTGATAGGCACATAGGTTGATTCAATCTTTTTGCTATCATGGACAGTGTTGCAATAAACATTGATGTGCAAGTATCTATTCATGTGACAGCCCTTATTTCTCTAGGTTATATTCCAATAAGTGGGACTGCAGAATCATACAGTATTTCTATTTCTAGCTTTTTAAGAAAGTACCACATCAATTTCCAAAGTGGCTGTACCATTTTACATTCCTATCAGCAGTGTAGAAGAGTTCCAGTCTCTCCACAACCTCTCCAATATTTATTATTTTGTGTTTTTTGGATTAATGTCAGCCTTCTAGGGGTGGTAGCTTTCAATTTGGATATCTCTCATGGCTAATAATCATGAGCATTTCTTCATGTATCTGTTAGCTGCCTGGATATCTTCTTTGGTGAAGTGCCTGTTCATGTTCTTTGCACATTTTTTAATTGGGTTATTTGCTTTTTTCCTGTTGAGGTTTCGCAGTGCCTTGTAGATTATAGACATCAGACACCAATCCAACTGTTGTAGTCAAAAATTATTTCCCAGTCTGTAAGTAGCCTTTGATTCTTCTGGTGAAGTCTTTGGATGTGCCTAAGTGTTTCATTTTTAGGCATTCTCAGTAGTCCATTTCTTCTTCTGGTATTTATGTATTGTTAGTAATATTTTGTAGTCAGTTTATGCCATGTATCAGGGCTCCCAGCATTGTCCCTGTTTTTTCTTTCATGATCTTTATTGTTTTAGATTTTATATTTACATCTTTGACCCATTTTGAATTAGTTTTTATGCATAGTATGAGATATGGGTCTTGTTTCATTTTTTTGCAGATAGATACCCAGTTATGCCAATATCATTTATTAAAGAGACTGCCTTTCCCCAGTTTGTGGACTTTGAGTCTTTGTCAAATATCAGCTGCTCATATTCTGTTCCATTGGTCTGTGTTTCTGTTTTTGTACCAGTATCAGGCTGTCTTGACTATCATTAGCCATGTGAAATTCCTCTGAAAAATTATAGAATTTGTAATGCAAAAATGTTATCAAAACAGTTGTCTTGAAACCAGTTCCCACTTGCAAAATCTTTAGTAATTTCTCTATCCTTTTCAGGTCACCCCTAGGTTTGTCTCAAACATATCGTTTAGAGGTCATTATAATGCTTCCTCTAATAGCTCAGGTACCTTCCTCATCGTATTTTCACATCTGTCACTGCATTATTCCCAGGTTTCTGCTTTGGCATCATACTTTGGGTATTAGCTGTCACTCCTGCCATTTCCTACAATCACCATCACAACTCTTCTGCGCTAACCATTGCCATCTTTCCCCCTGTGTTGGAGCCTGGCTACAGATTAATGAAGGAAGAGCATGTCAGGTGAGGGAAGTTTACTCTTAGGCAGAAAAGCAGGCAATGTCTTTTCAGTAAAGGAAAAGAAAAAGAAAGGATAAGAATAGGGTTAAGATATTGCCTGACGGGGTGGTCCTCAGGGTACAATGCCCTCTACCTTGTGGCCTAGTGGATCAGCCTTTCCAGACACACAGACATGCTCAAATACACAGCTTGGCATGCAGCTAAGACATGTTACAAGTCACCTAATTCTATATTGTCATTGGCAGATAAATTTCATAGAAGCAAATAATTATAGTTTGTACTGACCACATTGGGGTACAAAGGCAGCTGCTTCATTAATTTTTTTTAAGTTGGTGGTTGTCAAGGATAGAATCTGTCATTATTTCAATGTTTATTGATGCATTAAACACTTATTATGATCACCACATAAAGGAACAGCATGGAGAAGCAGTGTGGCCTTGGTTACTTGAAATTTCAAGGTAATGGGGACCAATTGCAAGGGCAGCATGAATGATTCTACAAATAATACATGAGCATCATGTGGATAAACATAAGTTACATGTATTTAAAAATATAACCTAAACTGTATTTAAGAGGAAGAAGCAGTCCTAAGTACTGATTATAATCCAGGAAGGAGATCTATAATCATAGTAACCAAGTCAAACAGAATGCTAGGGATCATCTGGAGGGATTTGGGAGACAAGTCATATTGCCATATCATTATGTGAATACTTGATGAATGAGTTCATGAACAAATGGAGCCAGTCTCTGGTCTTCCTGGCCCTGAGGACTAACACCAAAATGACCTTTCTATTTAAAATTTAAACCTTTCCTTTTTTTCTTGAACCAAAATTTTTGGATCCTGTTGAATTTATCATCTTAATTTTTGTTTCCAGTATGAGGCACCTGGAATGTAAGGCCATAATTGATTAATAAATGGGCTATTTAGTCTAATGGTGATAACTTGTTTTTCATGAGGTCATGTCAGGATGAAGAAAAATATTTTTAGAACTTTTTCCTAGTTAAAATCAAAATAGATTTGAGATGTGTGGAAAATACATAGACTTTTAAACTTTAAAACTATTCATTTGTTCAGTAACAAAATGTTAATTGAGAAAAATAGAATTCTGTTGTTAATATCTGGGCAAAGATGGTGTGTAGTAAAATGAAAAGTTTTTCTAATCTTTTATCAAGGAAATAGATCTTAGTTTGTGTAGTGACAAGAACTGGTCTGTATGCTCTACATTTTCATATGGCCCTTTGTAGTTTAGTTTATCAGCACTGATCAGCTGTAGTCAGACCCCTCTCCCTTTCTGCACCCACAGCTTCTGGCTAAACAGCAGTTTAGTCTAAAATAAGATGTTTGATGAGTGGTGCAAGGTATAGTAATATATTAGCCGTATTGCATATAACATACATAACCATAATGCATATAACCATAACATATATATTAAAATAAAAAGATCATTCATTATTTGTTTATTGCATGTTCAAGTGTATTCCAGATGCCAGGCAATCTGTCACAAAACACCACCTATTGTATGATTTCATTTATATGTTTTATTAATTATGCAAAAACATTTGACTGTGTGGATCACAACAACTTGTGGATAACATTACAAATAATAGGAATTCCACAACTCTTAGCTATGCTCATGAGGGACCTCCACATAGACTAAGAAACATTCCTTTAAACAAAACAAGGGGAGATCTTATGGTTTAAAATCAAGAAGGGTGTGCATCAGGGTTATATCTTTTCACCAGATTTATTCAGTGTGTATGCTAAGCAAATAATGTAAGACACTGAACTATATAAAGACAAATGTGGCATTAGGATTGGAGGAAGACCCACTGACAACCTGCGATATGTAGATGACACAACTGTGCTTACTAAAAGTGAGGAGGATTTGAACCACTTATTGACAAAGCCTTCAGTATGGATTACACCTTACCATAAAGAAAACAAAAATCCTCACAACTGGATCAATAAGCAAGATCATAATAAGTGGAGGAAAGATTAAGGTTGTCAAGGATTTAATTTTACCTGGGTATATAATCAGTGTCATGGAAGCAGTAGTCAAGAAATGAAACAACGCATTGTGTTAGGTAAACCTGCTGCAAAAGACCTCTTTCAAGTCTCTTTGAGGCCTGAAGTATGCTGGACCTAAGTCGTGGCCTTTTCAAGCACCTCATATGCACATTAAAATTGAAAATGAATAAGAAAGACCAAAGAAGGATGGATGTCTTTGAATGACATTGTTGGTGAAGAATATTGAATATAGCATGGACTTCTAGAAGAATGAGCATATCTATCTTAGAAGAAGTATAGCCAGAATGCTCATGACACGCAAGGATGGCAAGGCTTCATCTCATATACTTTGAAAATGTTTTCAAGAGGGAACAGTCCATGAAGAAAGATGTCATGCTTGATAAAGCAGAGAGTCAACAAAAAAGAGGTAGACTCTCAATGAGGTGGATTCACACAGTGGCCGCAGCAATGGGCTGAAGCATAACAGTGATGGCGAGGATGGCACAGGACTGGGAAATCTTTTGTTCTGTTGTACATAGGGCGGCTAAGATTCAACTGTACCTAACAACAATAACATTTATGTGGAATGTCCAGAATAGATGTATCTATAGAGACAGAAAGCAGATTAGTGGTGGTTTAGGGCTGGAGGGATTGAGGGGAACAGAGAGTGACTATTAACAGGTTTGTGGTTTCTTTCTGGGGTGATGATAATATTCTAAAATTGATGGTAGTGATAATTGAACAACTAAAAGCCATTTAATTGTATACTTTAAAATCTGAATTGTGTGATATGTGAATTGTGTCTTAATAAAGCTGTTATTAAAAAATAAAAAAGAAAAAAGAAAAGTAAAACAGACAAATCTGTATCAATAAATGCAGTTGGAAAGATAGATAATAAATAAACATGGAAATGCCAGCCAAGTGCCATCGAGTCAGAATAAGGAAATAAGTAATTTTAATTCAGATCATTTGTCTAGAAGACTTCTCAAGAGCAACAATAAAGTCAGAAGTTCATGAAATAAGGTCTTTGGCATACTGAAATAAAATAACCTTCAATGTAGAATTGTATTTCTGGAGAAACTATTTTTCAAGAATAAGTGTAAAATAAACATTTTTTTTCAGACAACAAATACTGAATTTACTACCTTAAGACCTGTACTAAAGGAACATCTAAAAAGATGTACTTTAAGCAGGAAAAAAATAATTCATGTGGAACGTGTGAGATGTAAGAAGAAATGGTGAGCAAAGAAAGTAGTAAATATGTGAGTAAATTTAAAGAAACAAAGATTGTATAAGATGGCAATGATATCTCATTTGTGGGATTAAAAAATCTTAGAATACTGGTCAACAGTATCATTTAATTTGCTAATGATATAATTAGAGTAAAACATTTTAAGGTATTTGCATTATTTGGAAGGAGGGTAAAGCTACTGATTAACTCTGTTGTTGAGTTCTAGTATTGCTGAGCCAGTTTTGACTCACAGCAACACCATGTATGTGACAGGATGAAACATTGCCTAGTCATGTGCCATCCTTACAATAGTATGTATGTTAGAGCCAAGTGTTGCAGTTACCATGTTAATCCATCTTTTTGAGGGTCTCTCTTTTGTTGATCCTCTACTTTACCAATGGTAGCATAGTGGTTAAGAGCTCAGTTGCTAACCAAAAGTTTGAATCTACCATTCTCTCATTGGAAACCCTATAGGGAATGTGTACTCTATCCTATAGGGTCACTATGAGTTGGAATCATCTTGATGTCAACCAGTTTGGTTTAGTTTGGTACTTTGCTAATCTTGATATCTTTTTGCAGGGACTAGTCCCTCTTGATAATACATCCAAAGTAAATGAGATGAAGCCTCACCATCCTTACTTCTAGGAACATTCTGGCTATACTTTTTCTAATACAAGTTTATTCATTCTTTAGGAAGTTTAATATTCTTCGCAAACACCGTAATTTAAATGCATCAATTGTTCTTTAAATTAGCTTTTGACATTGTTAAATTTTTAAAAGATATTTTATTGTGTTTTAGCTGAAAGTTTATGTGGTGAATTAGATTCCCATTCAACAATTCATGTGAATTCTGACTATTAAGTTCATGAATTTCCACTGTTTGCTTACATGGGGAGCACTGTACTAACAACTCAGCAAGGTTTCATAACCTTGGTATATCAGTGTCTCACAGCTGTGTTCATGTTGATGTGTGGTGGTGTCTTGCCAAGTGGCATTCAGTAATGTTGTTGCATGCTTTTGTGTGCTATCATGAGAGTGTCAGAGCATGAGTTAGAGCAACAAACATTAAATATCTTGTTAAACTTGGCAAGAGTGGAAGTGAAAGCAGGGACATGTTAGCCCAAGTTAATGGGAATAATGCCATGAAGAAAATGGCAGTGTACAAATAGAGTAAACATTTTTCTGGAGGGAGAGAATGTGTCACTGATGAAGAGAACTCAGGACAGCCAGTAACGAGCAGAACTGATGAAAACATTTCAAAAATTTGTACCAACTGGACAGTTAACCAAGTTTACTATTTGGAGGTGCTGAAAAGGCTGCATAAAAAAGTTAAATGAAAATGACCTGAACTTTTCACCAACAACTCATTGCTCTTGCATCACAACAAGTGCACCAGCTCATGCAGCATTGTCTGTAAGGGAGTTTTTAGCCAGTAAACAAATAACTATATTGGAATGCCCTCCCTACTCACCTGATTTGGTCCACAGTGACTTTTTTCTTTACCCAAGGATGAGGGAAATATTGAAAGGAAGACATTTTGGTGACATTCAGGACATCAAGGGTAATTCGATGACAGTTGTGTTAGCCATTCCAGAAAAAGAGTGCAAGTGTGGACTAGGTGTTGGCATCAGTGCATAGCTTCCCCAGGGGAATACTTCAGAAGTGACCATAGTGATATCTAGCAGTGAGGTATGTAGCAATTTTTCTGGGATGAGTTTGTGAACTTAACTGTCAGACCTCATATGACACACCAAAAAAACATCAAAATGATGGCACGAAGCTCATACCTCTCAGTAATCACGTTGAATATAGATAGACTAAATGCCCCAATGAAGAGACAGAGAGTGACAGATTGGATTAAAATAGCACAACCCATCTATATGCTGCCTATAGGAGACACACCTTAGACTCAAAGACATGAACAAACAAAAAATCAAAGGATGGAAAAACAAAATCAAGCTAACAACATTCAAAAAAGAGCAGGAGTGGCAACATTAATCTCTGATAGAATAGACTTTAAAGTGAAATCCACCGCATTGGTTAAGGTAGAACAATATATGATAATTAAAGGATCAGTACTCCAGGAGGACATAACCATACTAAATATCTATGCACTCAATGACAGGGTTTCAAAATATATAAAACAAACACTAACTTGGCACTTGGCTTGGCTAACTGCATTGAAAAGAAAAATAGACAGTTCCACAGTACTAGCCGGAGACTTCAACATACCACTGTCAGTGAAGGACAGGACATCTTGATAAAAGCTCAGTAAAGTGACAGATTGCTCATCTAAATAAGCAATCAACCAACTTGACCTCATAGACATACACAGAACACTCAACCCAGTAGCAACTAAGTGAGCTTTCTTTTCCAGTGCACGTGGAACATTCTCCAGAATTAACTGCCTATTAGGTCAGAAAGCAATCCTTAACAAAATGCAAAGTGTTGAAATATTACAAAACATCTGTTCAGACCAAAACCATAAAAGTAGAAATCAATAATAGAAGAAAGAAGGAAAAAAAGTCAAACACACAGAAACTGAACAACACCTTGCTCAGAAATGACTAAGTCATAGAAGAAATCAAGGATGACACAAAGAAATACATAGAATCAAGTGAGAATGAAAACACATCCTACCAGACTCTGAGACAGCAAAAGTCATGCTAAAGTTCAGTTTATTTCAATAAATGCTTACATTGAAAAGGAAGAAAAACTCCAAATCAAACATTTAACTCTACAGCTGGAACAAGTGGAAATAGAGCAGTAAAAGAACACCTCATGTACCAGAAGAAAGCAAATAATAAAAATTAGAGAAGAACTAAATGAGTTAGACAATTAAAAAATGATTGAAAGAGTTAGCAAGACCCAAAGCTAATTTTTTGAAAAATCAACAATGTTGATAAACCATTGGCCAAACAGACAAAACAGGAGAGGAAGCAAGTAACTCGAATAAGAAATGAGATTGATGATATCACAACAGATCCAAATGAAATTAAAAGAATCACAATAGAATACTATGAAACATTGTATTCTAATAAATTTGAAAACCTAGAGGAAATGGACAAATCTCTAGAAACACATAACCTACAAAAATTAGCAGAAACAAAACAACTAAATAAACCCATCACAAAAGAAGAGATTGAAAATGTAATAAAAAAACTCCCAGCTAAAAAATGCTCTGGCCCTGACATCTTTACTGGAGAATTCTGCCAAATTTTCAGAGTTAACACCCCTATTACTAAAGGTATTCCAAAACATAGAAAAAGATGGAATACCCTCCAGTTCATTCTATGAAACCAGCATAACCCTGATACCAAAACCAGGTAAGGTGAACACTAAAGATGGAAAATTAAAGACTGGTGTCTCTCATGAACTTAGGTGCAAAAATCCTCAACAAAATTCTAGCAAATAGAATTCAACAACAAATGAAAAAAATATTTACCATGACCAAATAATTTATCATCTATTCATACTAGGAATGCATGGATGGTTCAACATCAGAAAAACAATTAAAGAAATCAACCACATAAATAAAACAAAAGATAAGAACCACTTGATTTTATCAACTGATGAAGAAAAGGCATTTGTCAAAGTCCAACACCTGTTCTTGTTAAAAACTCTCAGCAGAATAGAAATAGAAGGGAAATTTCTTAACATAATGAGGGGCATCTATGCAAAGCCAATAGCCAATATCATCTTAAATGGAGAGAGTCTGGAAGTATTCCCCTTGAGAACAGGAACCAGACAAGGATGCCCATTGTTACCACTCTTACTCAACAATGTCCTGGAGGTTCTAACCAGAGCAATCAGGCAAGATAAAGAGATAAAAGCCGTCCAGATTGATAAGGAAGAATTAAAAGTATCTCTCTTTGCAGATAACGTGATCTTATACAAAGAATACCCTAAAGAATCCACAAAAAAACCCTACTGTAACTAACAGAAGACTTCAGCAAAGTATCAACATACAAGATAAACGTACATAAATCATTTGGATTCCTTTGCACCAACAAAGGCACCATCAAAGAGGAAATTGCCAAATCTGTACCATTTACAATGGCTCCCAAGAAGATAAAATATGTAGGAATAAATATAACCAAGCAAAAGATCTATACAAAGAAAATTACAAGATGCTACTGCAAGAAACTGAAAGAGACCTATGGAGAAACTACCTTGCTCATGGATAGGAAGACTTAACAAATGTTTGTTCTACCCAAAGCAATCTATACATACAATGCAAACCCATTGTGAATTCCAGTGGTGTTTTTTAGTGAGGTGGAGAAACAGATCACCAACTTTATATGGGAAGGAAAGAAGGACCAGATGAATAAAGCATTACTGAAGAAGAAAAGCAAAGTGGGAGGCCTCACACTACTTGACTTCAGAACTTATTACACTGCCATGATAGTCAAAACAGCCTAGTACTGGTACAAAAACAAGTAGATAGATCAGTGAAACTGAATTGGGAATCCAGATATCATCTACCTAGGAGCAGCTGATACTTGGCAAAGGTCCAAAATCTGTAAACTGGGGAAAAGATAGTCTCTTTAACAAATGGTGTTGTCATAACTGGATATCCATCTGCAAAAAAATGAAACAAGACTCTTATCTCACACCATGCACCAAAACTAGCTCAAAATGGAAGATCTAACTATAAAATCTAAAACAATAAAGATCACAAAAGAAAAAATGGGAACAATGTTGGGATCCCTAATACATGGTACAAACAACTATAAAATATTACTGACAGTGCACAAACACCAGAAGAAAAAATAGATTACTGAGAGCTCCTAAAACTCAAGCACTTGCCTCATCCAAAGACTTCACCAAAAGAATCAAAAGACTACTCACAGACAGGGGGAGAATTTTTGGCTGCTGTGAGTTGGATTGGTGTCTAATCGCCATAGTCTAAAAGGTACTGGAAAATCTCAACAAGAAAAAGACAAATAACTCAGTTAAAAGATGGTCAAAGGGTATGAACAGGCACTTCACCAAGAAAGACATCTGGACAGCTAACAGATACATGAATAAATGCTCATGATCATTAGCCACAACAGAAATCCAAATCAAAACTGTAACGAGATATCATCTCATTCCTACAAGGCTGATGTTAATCCAAAAAACACAAAATAATAAATGCTGGGGAGGCTGTGGAGAAATTGGAACTCTCATACTCTGCTGGTGGGAATGTAAAATGATACATAGCCGCTTTGAAAATCAATGTGGTGCTTTCCTAAAAAGCTAGAAATAGAAATACTGTATGATCCAACCATCCCACTTTTTGGAATATATCCTAGAGACATAAGGGCTGTCACATGAACAGATACATGCACATCAGTATTTATTGCAGCACTGTCCACAATAACAAAAAGATGGAATCAACATAGATATCCATCAGCAGATGAATGGATAAACAAACTGTGGTATATTCACACAATGGAATACTCCGCAATGATAAAGAACAGTGATGATCTTAGGAGACATCCCATAACATGGAGTCATCTGAAAGATATTATGTTGAATGAAGGTAGTCAGCTGCAAAAGGACAAATATTGTATGAGACCCCAATTATAAGGACTTAGCACAGAACAAAACAGTCTTTGATGGTTACAAGAATGGGGGAGAGGAAGAAGGGTACTCATTGATTAGATAGTAGATAGGAATTGGGTTAGGTAAAAGGAATGACAGCACACAGTAAAAGGGAGCTCAGCACAGCTGGGCTATACCACAAGCTGTTTTCTAAAGACACTTAGTATTTTTAAGGGCAGAGTAGCAGGGACAGGGGCCTGGGGACCGTGGTTTCAGGGGACATCTAGGCTAATAAGCATAATTAAGTTTTTTTAGTTTATTTTTTTTATTAATACAGTAAAAGAATAAAATTTCTAACATCTATCAATTATCTCATCTATGATAAACCCTCAGTCCACCACCCACTCATGTATCCAACACAGTAATTTTCTTCTGTGGATAATTCTCTTGTTAAGTCCTTATAACAGGGATCTCATACAAAAGTTGCCCTTTTGACACTGGTTGATTTCACTCATCATGATCTCTTCCAAATGAGACCATGTTATGAGATGTTTTCTAAAATTGTCATTGTTTTTCATCATAGTATAGTGTTCCATTGAGTATATGCACCATAGTTTGCTTATCCATTCATCCGTTGATGGGCATAGGAGTTGACTCCAACTTTTTGCTGTTGTGGACTGTACTACAACAGACATTCGTGTATATGTGTCTGTACATGTGACAACCTTTGTTTCTGAAGGATAAATTCCAAGCAGTGGAATTACAGGATCAAATGGTATATCTATTTCTAGATTTTAAGGAAGCACCAGATTGTTTTCCAAAGAGATTGTACCATTTTGCAATCCCACCAGCAATGTAGGAGAGTTCCAATTTCTTCACAGCCTCTCCAGCATTTGCTGTTTTGTGTTTTTTGGATCATGGCCAACCTTGCTGGCGTGAGATGTTATCTCATTGTAGTTTTGATCTGGATTTCTTTAATAGCTAATGATCGTGAGCAATTCTGTATGTGTCTTTCAGCTGCGTGGATATCCTCTTTAGGGAAATGTTTGTCTATATCCTTCGCATTGCTTAATTGGATTATTTATCCTTTTCTTGTTGATATTTTGTAATACCTTGTAGATTATGGAGATCAGACATCAGTCTGACATATAGTTGCCAAATATTTTTTCCCATTCTGTAGGTGATCTTTTATTTCTTTTGATGAAATCTTTGGATGAGCAAAAGTGTTTGATTCTTAGTAATTCCCATTTATCCATTTTCTCTTCTGTTGATCATGCTTTGTTTGTCAGATTTTGAAGTCTGTCTACATTGTGTATTAGAACTTTCATTGTTGATCCTATTTTATCTTGGATGAGCTTTATCATTTTAGATTTGATATTTAGGTCTTTTATCCAATTTGAGTTGGTTTTTGTATAAGGTGTGAGATATGGATCTTGCTTCAATTTTTTGCAGATGGATATCCAATTTTGCCAGCACCATTTGTTAAAGAGACCATTCTTACCCCAGTTTAAAATCTTGGGGCCTTTGTCAAATATCAGCTGTTCATAGGAGGATGGTGACATCTCTGGGGTCTCAACTCTGCTCCATTGGTCTATATGTCTCTTTTTATACCAGTACCAGGCTATTATTTTGACTACTGTGGCAGTGCAATAGGTTCTAAAGTCAGGTAGTGAGAGGTCTCCCAGTATGTTCTTCTTCAGTAGTGCTTTACTTAACCAAGGTTTCTTCCTTTTCCAAACAAAGTTGATGATTTGTTTCTCCACCTCATTAAAAAATGTCACTGGAAGTTGTATTGGGATTGCATTATATAGGTAGATTGCTTTGTGTAAAATAGACATTTTCAGTGTTGAGTCTTCCTATTCATGAGCAGGGTAGATTATTCCATTTACATAAGTGTCTCTTAGTTTCTTGTAGTAAGTTCTTGTAGTTCTCTTTATATAGATCTCTTATTTCTCCAGTTAGATTTATTCTAAGGTATTTTATCTTCTTGGGGGCTTTAGTAAATGGAATTGATTTGGTGATTTCTTATTTTATAATCTCACTGTTGGTATAAAGGAATCCTACTGATTTACTTATGTTTATCTTGTATTCCATTACTTTGCTAAACTCCTCTATTAGTTCCAGTAGTTTACTTATGGATTCCTTTGGGTTCTCTGTATAAACAATCACATCATCTACAAACAGGGAGATTTTTACTTCTTCACTGCTGGTACAGATGCCCTTTATTTCTTTGTCTTGTCTAATTGCTCTGGCTAGTCCTAGCACGATGCTGAATACAAGTGGTGAGAGCAAGTATCCTTGTCTAGTTCCCGTTCTCACAGGGAATTCTTTCAGTCTTTCACCATTCAGGACGATGAAGGCAGTTGGCTTTGTGTAGATGCTACTGATTGTGTTGAGGAATTTCACCTCTATTCCTATTTTTCTGAGAGTTTTAAGCTTGAATGGGTGTTGAACTTTGTCAAATGCCTTTTCTGCATCAAACTGACAAAATTAGGTGATTCTTTTATTAATGTCATTGATTGCATTAATTGTTTTTTCTGGTGTTGAATCAGCCTTGCATCCCTGGAATGAAACCAACTTGATCATGATGAATTATTTTTTTTATATGCTGTTGAATTCTATTGGCTAGAATTTTGTTGAAGAGTTTTGCATCTAGGTTCATGAGTGATACTGGTCTGTAATTTTCTTTTTTTGTGGGATCTTTCCCTGGCTTTGGTATCAGGGTTCTGCTGGCTTAATAGAATGAATTTAGGAGTATTCCATCCCTTTCTATAGTGTGAAATAGCCTCAATAGTATTGGAGTTAACTCTTCTCTGAAAGTTTGGTGAATCCTCTGATGAAGCCATCTGGACCAGGACTTTTTTTGATTGGTAGATTTTTGATGACTTTTTCAATCTCTTCCTTTGTGATAGATTTCTTAAGTTGATCTACTTCTCCTTGTGATAATCTTGGTGAGTGACATGAATCTAGAAATTTGTCCATTTCCTCTAGGTTTTCAAACCTGTTAGGGTACAGCCTTTCATACTATTATGATATTTTTGATTTCAGGTCTTTGTAACAACTCCCATCTCATTTCTTAATCAGGTTATTTGTATCTTCTGCTTTTTTTCTTTTGTAAGTTTAGCCGATGGTTTATCAATTTTGTTGATCTTTTCAAAGAACCAGCTTTTGGTTTTGTTAATATTTTTTATTGTTTTTCTATTCTCTAATTCATTTAGTTCTGCTCTAATCCTTATAATCTGTTTTCTTCTGGTCCCTGAGGGTTTCTTCTGTTGCTCTCTTTCTACTTTTTCAAGCTGTAAGGTCAATTCTTTTATGTGAGCCCTTTCTTCTTTCTGGATGTGTGCAGTTATAGAGATAAACTGACCTCTGAGCACTGCTTTTGCTGTATCCCATAGGTTGTGGTAGGATGTGTTTTCATTTTCATTTGATTCCCTAAATTTCTTTATTTTGTCCTTGATTCCTTCTATAACCCAAGGCTTTTTGAGCAAAGTGTTGTTCAATTTCCATAAGTTTGAATTTCTACCTATGAATTTTCTTACATTGGTTTCAACTTTTATAGCTTTATGGTCCAAGAAGATACTTTGCAGTAAATCAGTGGTTTGGATTTTATAGAGAATTGCTTTATGACTTAACACGTGGTCTATTCTGGAGAATGTTCTGTGTGCATTGGAAAAGGTGTGCTTATCCACTGATGGATGAAAAGATCTGTATATGTTGATAAGGTCAAGTTGGTTGATCGTTGCAATAAGATCTTCTGCATCTGTCCTTAGCTTTTTTCTGGATGATCTATCCATAACTAAAAGGGGAGTGTTGAAGTCTTCAAATAAAGTTTTTTTAAGAAAATGTTCTGCGTACTACATTTGTGAGTGGCATCTAGGATCTTAAAATCTAGCAAGTGGCCATCTAATAACATCAAACTTGTCCTAACTCCCCTGGAGCACAGGAGAATGAAGAATATCAAAGACATGAGAAAAACATGATCCCAGCCAACAGAAGGTGCCATATGATCCAGAGACTACATCAACATGACACCATAAGAAGTAGTTGGTCCCCATTCACCACCAATGACTGCCCTGACAGGGAACACAATGTAAAGCCCCTGATACAGTGGGAGAAAAGTGGGTATGCAGAACTAGAATTTGGTTAAAAGACCACACTTGATGGTCTGTCAGACTGGAGGGTACCCTGAGGGCATGGTTCCAGGACTCTGTTAGCCCAAAGCTGAAATTAGTATGAAAGCCAACTCTTCAGAGAAAGACTGGACTAGACTATAAGACACAGAGTGATGCTGGTGAAGAATGTGCTTTTTGGCTTAAATATATATAGGAGGCTGTCTGAGCCCCTCTTGTCCAGAGGTGAGATGACAGGGTAGAGGGGGACAGGAGTTTACTCAATGGATTCAGGAAGTACAAGGTGGAAAGGAGGAGTGTGCTGACATAAGATCGTAGGGAACAGCATTTAGAGTTGCATAGTGGTGTGTGCCAAGTTTAACAAGAAACTTAGTGCTTGTTGCTCTAGTTCAAGCTCTGACATTTTTACAACAGCACACAAAAACATGCAACAACAGTAATGAACGCCACTCAGCATCGACACGAACACAGCGGTGAGACACTTATATACCACGGTTATGAAACCTTACTGAGTTGTTTGTACCTTGCTGTTTTAGTCAGCTAGTGCTGCTCTAACAAGAAATACCACAGAGTAAGTGGCTTTAACAAAGGAAAGTTTATTCTTGCACAGTCCGGTAGGCTACAAGTCCAAATTCAGGATGTCTGCTCCAGGGGAAGTCTTTCCCCTTTGTCGGCTCTGGAGGAAAGTCTGGTATTGCATCAATTTTTGTCCAGGGAGTGTCTTGGTGCAGGAACTTCGGGTCTGAAGGACACGCTATTCTCCTGGTGCTGCTTTCTTGATGGTATGAGGTTCCCAGTTCTCTGCCTACTTCCCTTTCCCTTTCAAGGGTGGGGCAAGACATACTCCAGGGAAATTCCCTTTACAGTGGAGCAGGGAGGTGATCCTATGAAGGGATTTGCAGCCCCACCCTAATCCTTTAACACACAACGTAGGAAAACCACAAAATGGAAAACAGTCACAAGATACTGGGAATCATGGCCCAGCCACATGGCTACACATATTTTGGGGGGGGACACAATTCAATCCATGCCATTTGCTGACAGAATAAGTGCATGGTGGTAAGTTTGCAAAGTTAATTGTCAGACCTTATATTTTCATCATGTTTATTTTTGAGGAATTCCTGACCAATGTTACTCATCAACACAGCTGTAAAATTTCTAAGGAAAATAAGTAGCAAAAGAATTAACGAACATAACAGAAAGATAATGCTTGTTCCTGGAACTTAAGATTGGAACAACAGTAGAAAATACATTGCAATTTGCCCCATCAGTAGATTAAAAGAAAAAAAAAGATCTCAATAGGTGAGAGAAAAAAGGAAATTATAAAATTCAATATTCATGAATGATGAAAAAATTCTTAACAGATTAAGACTCAGAGGAAATTTTCTTAACATTAATGAAAAGTTTTTATGTGTTATACTTTTTTTTAAGTGTTATTGTGCTGTAGGTGAAAGTTTGCAGGGTTCTCATTCAGAAACCTACACACATTGTTTTGTGATGTTGATTGCAACCCCTGTACTGTGTCAGCACTTTCCCTCCTTTCTCTTTATACCTCAGGTTCCCTGTGTCCATTTGTCTAACTTTTCTATCCCTTCCTGCCTTCTCATCTTTGCTTTTGGTCAGGTGTTGCCCATTTGGTCTGTGTACTTCATTGAACTGAGGAGCACGTTCCTCACTTGTGTTATTGTTTGCTTTATAGGCCCATCTAATCTTTGGCTGAGTCGGCTCCGACTCGACGGCACTTGGCTTGGCAATCTTTGGCTGAAAGGTAGACTTTGGGAGTGGCTTCAATTCTGAGTTGCCAGGGTATCCCAGGGCTATAGTCCCTATTGTTCCTGCAGTCTCTTTCAGACCAATAAGTCTGGTCCTTTTTTGTGAATTTGAATTTGGTCTTACATTTTTCTGTTGCTCTATCTGGGACCTTCCATTGTGATCACTTTCAGAGTAGTTGGTGGTGCTAGCTTGCCACCACCTAGATCTTCTCAGCTCAGGTGGGTGAAGTCTGTGATTAATGTGGCTTATTAGTCCTTTGGACTAATAATTTCTTTGTGTTTTTGATTTTTGTCATTGTCCTTTGCCCTACACGTGATGGGACCAATAGGTGTATCTCAGATAACTACCTGCAAGCTTTTCAGACCCCAGATGCTACTTACCAAAGTAGGGTATAGAACATTTTCTTTATGAAATATGTTATTGCAATTGACCTGGATGTTCTCTGAGACCTAGTCCTCAGCCCCAGTAACTCTGTCCTTCAAGGTGTTTGGATATATCTAGGAATTTGCCTTGGTCAAATTGTACTGGTTTTCCTCTGTACTGTGTATTGCCTTTCCTTTCACCAAAGTTACCACTTATCTACTATCTAGTTAGTGATTTAGTTTCCCTACCCCTTCCATCAAAGTTCTGGAAACCCCAGAGGTGTAGTGCTTAAGTCCCACATCTGCTAACTAAAAGGTCAATAGTTCAAATCCACCAGGTGCTCCTTATGAACTCTATGGGGCAGTTCTACTCTGTGGGTCACCATGAGTCAGAATTGACTCGACAGCAGTGGGTTTGGGAAACCTTTTCTTGTTTTTTTTTTTTTTTTAATAATGGTCTGGAGGGGCAGAGTCAAGATGGCAGATTAGACACACATCTCCTTAATTCCCTCTGAAAACTAAGGCCTGAATTGATAATTAAATGGAGCTTTCTGGATACCTAGTGAGCCCTAGGACAAGGCAAAGCGGTGTCAGTTTGTACTACATGCCACTGAAAGGAAAATTCTTGTCTTCGGCTAAGCCCCACCAGCTCTGGTTGAATTGGCCAGAACCCACGGCCTGAGTAACTGGCATTCTTAACTTTTTTTCTTTTTGTTGGCTGGCAGGTGGGAGAAGGGCTCAGTCAGCAGCTATGTAGAGCCACAGTGCTAAAGTGATCAGCAGGTGGGATAGCTACATTCTGAGAGCCCAGCTCTAGACTCAGAGCACCACAGCCCTTCCACCCTCTCTTTTTTGACCTCTGCCATTGATTCTGCTGTTTTGTGAGGGCAAGACAGATTGACTGGGATGCCATCTTGTTCATCTGGAAGGTGGAGTTACCCAACCAGAGGGCTCACCAGGGGCTAATTCCTAGGCTGGGAGGCAGTCCCAGCCTTGGGAGCACTTTCCCAGCAGAAAACCTGTGTTTAGCACAGTGTAGCCTTATGGGTGTTGCCTGATAGGGGATGTCAGCAGGACAGTAGCCTGTCCCTTGAACTTTATCACAGCATCTGGGGACAGTTTAAGAGGTGCCTCCGTTATCAGCTGGAAGGAAGGGCTTCCCACACCTGATGGCCTGACTGATTCTAGAAGGGGCCACATAGCTTTTAAAATAACACTGCCTAGAGAAATAACTATGGTGCAGCCTGATAGCATCTCTTCGAGCCTTTACCAACCCACATCATAGGGCTGGCTGACAGCCCCCTAGTAACTCCATAAGTCAGGCTGTGTCTTTGCCAGCCAGGAGGTGGAGTCTGCTACCCCAGAGATTCCACTGGGCCCAGTCACTGGAGTACATAGAGGTGACTGGTGATCAACTGTCTTCTCAGAATTGCATGTCAGCTCCTGCTAAGGCAACACCAGAGAAACTAAACAGCTTCTGGATGTCCCATAAGCAATAAACCATAACCAAACATTTGAAAAAAACATTCAACCATGGCTCCAGAAAGCTCCCAAAGTAAAGAATCAAAGAACTTCCCAGACGAAGAAGCCTTTATAAAACTATCAGAGACTGAGTACAAAAGAATTATATGGAGAGCTCTCTTAGACATTATACAAAATGCAGCAGAGCAAAATGAAAAATTAAGCAAGCTGTTCAAATTGATGAAACATCAGAATTCTGAAATCTGACAGATCAATAACAAAATTACAGAATTCAATTCAAAGCCAAAAGAGCAGAATTGAAAAACTGGAAACTAGACTTACCGTGTTGATAGAGCTATTGACACCAGCATTTATGAGGAGAAATCAGAGAAAGCCAAGCCAGCCAAGTGCCATCGAGTCGGATCCGGAAAGAGAAAAGAAACAAGAAAAAATGAAGAAGCATTAAGAAACCTGTGGGACTCTATCAAAAGAAACAATCTATGACTAACTGGAGTTCCTGAACAGGGAGGGATACTTGAAAACACAGAGAGTATTGTTGTTGAGTTGCTGACAGAAAACTGTCCTAAAATTATGAAAGAAGAGAACATAAATATCCAAGATGTGTATTGAATGCCACATAATATAGACCCCCCCAAAAAAGACACCAAGACATATTATAATAAAGCTTAAAATGAAACAAGCAGAAACTCTTAAAGGCAGTGAGATTCGAAGCAAAGTTAACATTCAGAGGGAAGCCCTACAGGCTTTCATCTGACTTCTTGGCAGAAACGATGCTGGCACGGAGGCAGTGGGATGACACATTCAAATATTTGAAGGAGAAAAACTTCCAACTAAGAATTATATATCCTGCAAAACTATCTTTCAAATATGAAGATGAAATTAAGACATTTGCAGATAAACAGAAACTTAGAAAAACAAAATCATTAAGTCTATATTTAAGGAGGCAATGCAGGACACAACATCCAGAAACCTGCTCAATTAAGGAAGGCACAAAACACAAAGCCATAATATAAAAGAAGGGATCCAGTGATCATATTGTGAAAACTATGATACCATCACATTAAAAAAAGGAATATATTACAGTAGTTACAGTCCTTCCAGATGGAGAGGAAGTTAATACAATATATAGAAGTTAAAATTGGATTTAAACTTAGATTATTGATAATGGTCTCATACAATATTTGTCCTTTTGTGATTGACCTATTTCACTCAGCATAATGCCTTCCAGATTCATTCTGCTGTAAATTTTTTTCATGAATCCATCACTGTTCTTGATCTACATGTAATATTTCATGTGTGTATGTACTGTAGTGTATCTGTTCATCGGTTGAGATGCAGTTAGGTTGTTTTTATCTTTTTGCTATTGTGGGTAATGCGTCAGTAAACATAGGTGTGCATATGTCTATTTATGTGATGGGTCTTATTGCTCTAAGATATATTCCTAGGAGTGGGATTGCTGGATCTTATGGTATTTCTATTTCTAGTTTTTTTAAGGCAGTGTTATATTGTTTTTCATAGTGGTTGTACCACTTTACATTCCCATCAACAGTTCATAAGAGCTCCAGTCTTCTCATACCTCTTCATCATTTGTTATTTTCTGTTTTTTTCCATTCATACCAGTAATGTTAGGATGAAATGGTATCTCATTGTATTTTTGATTTGCATTTCTCTAATGTCTAAGAAAAGACCAAAATGGATGTCAGAAGAGACTGTGTGAAACTTGCTCTTGAACACTGAGTAGCTAAAGCAAAAGGAAGAAATAATAAAGTAAAAGAACTGAACACAAGATTTCAAAGGGTGGCTCAAGAAGTCAAAAGTAAAGTGGTGCAGTAACATGCGCAAAGACCTGCAGTTAGAAAACCAAAAGGGTAGAATGTGCTTGGCATTTCTCAAGCTGAAAGAACTGAAGAAAAATTTCAAACTTTGAGTTATAGTATTGAAAGATTCTTTGGGGGAAAATATTACATGATGTAAGAAGCATCAAAACTAGATGGAAGGAATACAGAGTCACTGCAGTAAAAGGAATTGGTTGACATTCAACCATTTGAAGAGGTAGCATGTGATCAGGAACTAATAGTATTGAAGGAAGAAGTCCAACCTGTGTTGAAGGCATCGGCAAAAAACAGTGCTCCAGAAATTAACAGAAAACCAATTGCTAGAAGTGCTCATTTGTCTATGCTAAGAAATCTGGGAAACCAGTAAGAGGTGTGCTAAACAGAGAAAAGATTGAAGCTATCAAGGATTTCATTTTACATGGATCTACAGTCAACACTCATGGAAGCAGCTGTCAAGAAATTAATGATATATGGCATTGGACAAATCTGCTGAAAAAGGTCTCTTCAAAGTATTGAAAAGCAAAGACATCACTTTAAGAATTAAGGTGCACCTGACTCAATCCATGGTGTCTTCAGTCACCTCATATGCATGCAAAAGCTGGACAATGAATAAGGAAGAGTATTTTATTCATGTAGTGCTGTTAACAGAAATGGCGTGTAAGTGGATGACTTTAAAAAGAGAAATTTTATTGCATCACAATCCAGTAGGCTACAAGTCCGAATTCAGGGCATCAGTTCCAGAGGAAAGCTTTCTCTGTTGGCTCTGGAGGAAGATCCTTGTTGACAATATTCTCTTAGACTTGGAGATGCTGAGGTGCAGTGATTGTGAGTCCTTTCCAAAGGACAGACTCTACTCCCGGCACTGCTGTCTTGGTGGTATGAGGTCCTCAACTCTCTGTTTGCTTCCCTTTCCTTTATATCCCAAGAGATTGTTTCAAAGCACAATACAGTGTTACACATTGAATCCTGCCACCCCAACGCAACTGCTGCCCTTCCTTCCTCGTTAACATCACAGAGGCATGGTTTACAGCATATAAGAACAATGCACAACATCAGGAGTTATCCCAGAGGCAAGTTGCTGCAGACGTGTTTTAGGGGAACATAATGCAATACGTAACAGAAGAGTGAAGAATTGATGCCTTTGAATTATGTTAAAAAATTTTGAATACACTATGAATTGCCAAAACAGTAAAAAAAATCTGTCTTTCCAGCCAGAATGCTTCTTAGAAGCACAAAGTTGGAGAGACTTCATCTTACATACTTCGGAATGTTGTCAACATGGATCAGTACCTGGAGAAGAACATGTTTGGTAAAGTAGAGGGTCAATGAAAAGGAAGAAGACCCTCCTCAATGAGATGGATTGACACAGTGGGTGGAAGGATAATAGTGACTGTGAAGATAGTGCAGGACCAGGCAATGTTTTGTTCTGTTGTATACAGGGTCACTATGAGTGGCAACTGGCTTGATGCCATCTAACAACATAATATCCTTCCTTGTCCTTTGTGACTGGTTGGTTTTGCCTTAAAATCTGTTTTATCTGACATTAGTATTGCCACTCCTGTTCTTTTTCGGCTCCTGTTTGCTTAATATATTTTTTTCTATCTTTTCATTTTTGATGTATTTATGTCTTTGTGTCTAAGATGTGTTTCTTATAGATGACATATTGCTGGATCATGTTTTTAATCCCTTCTGTAGCTCTCTGTCTCTTTATGAGTGTATTTAAGCCATTTACTTTTGATGTGATTATCAGTAGGTATGAGTTTATTGATGTCATATTGTTGTGCTTGTATGTGTGTGTGCATGGTGCTAACACTGTCTTTGTTCTTCTTTTCAATGCTTAGTTTCTTTCATCCGTGTATTTTTTTCCTTTCATTATTATAGATTTTGTGTTTACTGATTCTTTATGCTTTTCTTTCTTTTTTTTTGATGTATAGGTTTGTTAACTTTCTCTTTGGTTATCTTGAAATTTATCCTTATCTTCCTAAGTTTGAACTGCTCTTTTATTGCTTGTTATTGCCTTGACTTCCTGTTCATTTGAGAGGTCTGTACCTATACCATTTATTTCCCCTGTTATTGTTTTGATGTCATAATTTATAGATGGATGTCTCTGTTTTCCAGTTTGAAGTCTTTCGGCTTTGTTTTACTATTGAGAATTCTTTACGTAAGCTGGCGTCTGGCCGATCCTGTGCTGTATCCTATACTACGGTTGTTGTCCAATATTGTTAGTTCTCTAACCAAAATGACTCCCTTTAATATTTCTTGTAAGTTTGGTTTGGCTTTTATGACTTTTCTTAATTTCTATTAAAAAAAAACCCCACAAAACCCATTGCCATTGAGTCGATTCTGATTCATAGCGGAGTAGAGCTGCCTCTTAGAGTTTTCAAGGAGTACCTGGTGAATTTGAGCTACCAATCTTTTGGCTAATAGCTGTAGCTCTTAACCCCTGCACCACCAGAGTTTCCTCTGTTTATCTAGAAATGTCCTAATTTAACCATCATATCTGAGAAAGTTTTGCAGGCTATATTATTTTTGGTTGGCAGATACTTTATCTTTCAAAGTGTTATATATGAGGTTTGACAATTAAGTACTTCCCTTGGGAAACTAACTATGCACTGATGCCATTGCCTAGTCCACCCTCCAGAGCAATTTTGGAACCCTTTCTGGAATGGCCACGGCACATGGTAGCAAGGTAAGTTTGTGAACTTAATTGTATAGTTGACTGTGAGGGAGTTTTTAGTGAGCAAACAAATAATTGTAACACCTTCCCTATTCACCTGATCTGGCTCCCGATCACTTTTTTTGTTACTCCAAGATAAAGGAAGTATTGAAAGGAAGATGTTTTGATGACATTCAGGACATCAATGGTAATACGACAACAGCTGTGATGGCCATTCCAGGAAGAGTTCCGAAACTGCTTTGAAGGGTGGACTAGGCACTGGCAGCGGTGTATAGCTTTCCAAGAGGAGTACTTCAAAGAAAACTTGTTTACAAAGAGGCAGCTATTGAAAACCCTATAGAGCACAGTTCTGCTTTGATGCACAGGGGGTCACCATGAACTGGATTGACTTGACAGCAACTGGTTAGGTATCTTAAAACTGTCATGTAATGACTTTTGGAGGAAGATTAAACGCAATAGTTTTTTAAAGTGAAGAAAAAATTGTCAAATAAAGAAAGTATGTGAGTATTACTCTTCAGGGGCTTGATTATGAAAAGGAGTAGAGAACAGAGATAACTTTTGCATGTATTTGAGGTGATTGAAAATACCATGGCATGGGTCAGGAGCACTTTAGTCCTCAGAATGACATCTTTGCTTCTTAACAATTTAAAGAAGACTTTGGCAGCAGATTTGCCCAGTGTAATAGATACATCATTTGATTTCTTGACTGCTGCTTGCATGGGCATTGATTCCAGTCCCAAGTAAAATTAAATCCTCAACAACTTCAAATTTTTCTCTGTTTATCATGATATTACTTATTGATCCAGTTGCTCCATGTCTTAGAATATGAAAATAAGCAAAACATAGAAAAAAGTTCCACGCAAAGGTATTACAAATCTTATAAATTCAAATGGTATTACGGTTTTAGATTATTTTAGACCAGTATTGGTAACTTAGGATGTTTGGGGTTGCATTCTTCATTCCAACATGTGTTCTAGCATTCTGTGGCTTCACAGACAAGAGTGTGGCTACCAGCAGATGAGACAGAATTGGGGATAACCAGAAATATACAAAGTGGAGACATGGGGAGAGGGATGACTCAGCTGGCTGTGAGCCTGACGCAATGTGATGCTTCTTAGTTTTTTTTGATGTAACTCAAATGTTTAGAATTTTATGTTCTATTATGTCATACTTTTATTTAAAGCCTGAATCACAAACATCCTAGATCCTACAAGTTTGACAGCAGGAAATTCAGGTTGTGACCAATTTCTTTTCCCTGAGGCCACTTCCTTGCTGTGCAAATTTCCTGTAGCTAGTCGTCATGCTGGACTCCAGACTTTACCTCCTGGATTCCACTGGGCCACCTCTGCTGTCCCCTATACTACTTTCAGGCCTTTTCTTTAGTTCCTTGTGAGCTGAGAACAGGCTTTTACTTTCGATAAGACTTCGCTGAAAGCTTTGATATAACAAAAGAGGATTACATCAGAGAACTTAAAACTGGATACAGATGCAGCTCCTGGTAAAGCCCAGAAGCTGAGGCCCCCTCACAGAGTGGAATGACTGCTGGTTCCATGGCCTTCCCTATGAGGAGTGACAGAGAGGGCACATATGCATTTTTTTTTTAAGTATTTACTTGTAAAATTTTTTCTCTTTTATTTTCTTATTTTTAGCTGTGAAATACACACAACAAAACATATACCAATTCACCGATTTCTCTATGCGTAACTCCAAGATATTAACTACAGTCTTCAAGTGTTGCAACCATTCTCACTAGCTTGCAAATTGTTCTATCACCATTAATGTATACTCAGTGCTCCCTAAACAAAAGATTCCCTCTTTCCTCCTCCTTCCCACTTTTGGTAATCAGTAATAACACACATCTATCTTTTTTAAATTGTGCTTTAGGTGAAGATTTACAGAACAAATAAGCTTCTCAAAAAACAATTAATACACATATTATTTTGTGACATTGGTTGCCAACCCCGTAATGTATCAACACATTCCCCTTCTCACTTGGATTCCCCATTTTCCACTTTCCTGTCCCATCCAGCCTTCTTGTCTCAGTCCTGGGACTGGTGTGCCCATTTAGTCTCATTTTATTTTGTGGGCCTCTAATATTTGGCTGAACGGTGAGCTTCCAGAAGTGACTTAAGTACCAGGTTAAAAGGATGTCCAGAGGCCTGCTGCCAGTTTCCCCAGTCTCTGTCAGACCAGTGAGTCTGTTTGTTTTTTATAAGTTAGAGTTTTTTCTATATTTTTCTCCAGCTCCGCCTGGGAACCTTTTTGTGATCCCTGGCAGAACAGTTGATAGGTATAGCTAGGCCTCATCTAGATGTGCTAAACTCAGTCTGGTGAAGGCTGTGGTGGTTGTGGTCCATGGATTTTTAAAATATTTTTATCTTTGTGTCTAATGTATGTGTCTTATAGACAGCATATTGATGGGCCCTGTTTTTTCTTTTTTGTCCAATCTCTTCTGTCGCTCTCTGTCTCTCTGTGGGTACATTTAAGTCATTGATATTCAGTGTGATTATTGGTATGTGTGGCTTTATTGCTATCATTTTATAGTGCTTTTTTTGTAGTGCCCTTGTTCCAACTCGACGGCACTTGGCTTGGCTTGTTTTCTTTGTTCCTCCAACTGTCCTGCACTGAATTCCTTTTGTTCATGAATTTCTTTTTTCCATTTCTTTCATTTTTGTAGATTTTGTGTTTATTCAGGCTTTATTTTTCTCCTTTACTTTGATGAATAGGTTTGTCAGTTTTCTTCGTGCATGCCTTGAAATTTATCCCTGTCTTACTGAGTTTGAACCAGTCTTTTACTACTTGATATCACATTAACTTCCTGTTTGAAAGTTCTATACCTATACTATTTATTCCCTCTTTTATTGTTCTGACCTTGTTGTCATTTACAGATTGACTGCTCTGGCTCTGAGAGTTTGTTATCCAGGTTGGTATATGGGTGATGCTGTCTTGTGTCCTAGATTCAGGTTGTTTCTGATGTAGTTGATTCTCTAACTGAAGCACTCCCTTTAATAACTCTTGTAAGTTTTATTTGGTTTTTACATATTCCCTTAATTTCTGTTTTTCTGGATATGCCCTAATTTTGCCATCATATTTGTGCCAGAGTTTTGCAGACTATATTATAATTGGTTTACAACTTTTTTCTATCAAGGTTTTACGTATGTCATTCCATCGCCGTATTATCCTCACAGTTTTTACCAAGTTACCACAGCTTAGTCTTAACTGTATGGGACTTTTCATTTTCCTGTCAGTAGGGCAGTATGGACCAAGGAAGCTGTGTGCTGGTGACTTTTTAACTGAGTGGTATGGCACAGCCTGTCAAGAAGGAGCAGATATAGCACATAGTGCTATCTGGGCAGGACAAAGGAAAGGTGAGAAAACTAAAAGAATAAAATAAAAAGAAGCTAGAGAGACAAAAAGAAAAAAAAAAAAAAACATTCTCACTGAAGGACCCTGCCAGCAGGGTGGCACAGACCTGTGGGACCCTGTGTGGATGGTTCTCTAGCCAGCTGGTATGGCACAGCCTGTAAGGAAGGAGGGAAGGCTGCACACAGTGCTAGCTGGGCAGTAGAAAGGAGAGGAAAGAATGGAACGAGAGAGAGAAGAAACAAAAAAAAGCCAAAACAACAACAAAAATGACACTGAAAAAGCTGGCCAGTCAGGGCAGGGTGAATCCAGATGTCAGGAAGTTGCTGTCTCTCTGGCTGAATGAGTCTGGCCTGTTGGAAAGCTGTAGAGGCCACAGAGAATGTAAAAGGGCAGGGTTTGGAGAAGTGTGTATTCCTGGTTATTGGGTGCTCTAGCTTCAGTTGGGAGCTCCATGAATTGCCTTGCTGTATTCCTTGTTTACTGTTCTCGGAGGCTGAAGTCCAAGATGGCGAGTCCATGCCAAATTAGCTGGTAGGGAACCTCCACTCTCCTTGTTCTGTGTCTGTTTCTTTCTATTTGAGGCTTGGTTGAGTTCTTTATCCTCTTCATTTGATACTTAGGCTTCCAAGATTTGTATCTCTTTTAACTTAGTTTTTTGAGTCTTTGCTGTAGAGAAATGGTGTGGTTCTTGTTGCTCTATCTTCACATATATTTTTTGAAAGAACTTTATACTTGAGATTTCAAAAAAAATATTAAAGAAGTCATTGTGGGAAGATCATAACTTTGCTGGTTGTCTTTATACCTTTCCATTGTGGACTTACAGTCTTTTGAATTTTAATTAGTTGCCAGTATTAAAACCTTGTGTATTTCTGGTTTCTCTTAAAAAAATTAGAAGATACTACAATAATGGTGCGTTGACGACAACTGCCATCTAGTCTACTGCAACTCATGGCAAACTCATGCGTGTCAAGTAGCACCGTGCTCCACAGGGTTTTCAGTGGCTGAGGCTTTTGGAGGTAGATCACCAGGCTTTTCTTCGGAGGCACTACTGAGTAGACTCTAACTGCCAGTTTTTGGCTTACCAGCTGATTGTGTTAACTGTTTGCACCATCCGAAGACTCCCTGAAGTTAGAAGGGCGCCTTTGGGGTCAGGTGTTCTCTTGAGCTCACCACGGTCCCCTCCATGCTTCACTGCCTTGCTGGCAGCAAAAGGCTAGTACCATTTACCACCAAATTCTGTAGGCTTTTCAACTTGAAACTC
The DNA here is from genome assembly GCA_028571685.1 of Heterohyrax brucei. Classification (NCBI taxonomy): domain Eukaryota; kingdom Metazoa; phylum Chordata; class Mammalia; order Hyracoidea; family Procaviidae; genus Heterohyrax; species Heterohyrax brucei. The sequence continues at coordinate 37,309,759 of CM053140.1, forward strand.
CTGGTCTAGAAAGCCTCCATTTTAGGCTAAGGTCTTTCTATTTGTATAACTGTAAGGTCCCTTGAGTTGCTGTTCGGTCACCGTGAGTCGGCTCCGACTTGACGGCACTTGACTAAACTGAGGAGGGTCTCAGGCAAGGATGCATCCTCAGACAACGTTCAGAACTGCTAGCCTCAGAGTACTGTGGGGTTTCTCATAATAGTTCATTTAATAACTCTTTCTCCAAGCACAGGGGCTAGAACAGAGCAGGGGGTATCTAGAAATCACTTTCTCAGCAATCCTCTGAAATCACAACATTTTCCCTGAATATGTAAATACATCGCATCATTAAAACATGCGCAGTTTTAGTACGTCTAGTAGATACCCTTCTGTCCTGACGGTATCACCATGTTTTCATTTTCCGGTGCCCGAGGGGTTCCTCTGTTGTTCTCTTTCTACTTGTTTAAGCTGTAGAGTTAGTTCCTTGATTTGGTTTCTTTCTTCCTTCCCGATGTGTGCATTTATAGAGATAAACAGACCTCTGAGCACTGCTTTGGCTGTATCCCATAGGTTCTGGTAGGAAGTGTTTTCATTCTCATTGGAATCCAGGAATTCCTTTAATTCATCCTTGATTTCCTCTATAACCCATGTTTTTTTTGAGCAGATGTTGTTCAGTTTCCAAGAGTTCCACTTTCTATCTCTGTTTTTTCTGCTATTGATTTCAACTTTGATGGCTTTCTGATCTGAGAAGATGCTTTGCAGTAATTCAATGGTATGGATTTTGTTGAGCATTGCATTATGGCCTATCGCGTGGTCAATTCTGGAGAATGTTCCATGTGCACTGGAGAAGAAGATGTAGTTGTCTGCTGATGGGTGGAAAGTTCTGTATATATCAATGAGGTTTAGTTGGTTAATTGTGTCAATGAGGTCTTCTGTATCTTTACTGAGCTTTTTTTCTAGATGATCAGTCTAGTAATGAGAGTGGAGTGTTAAAGTCTCCCACTATTATTGTGGAGTCATCTAACTCTCTTTTGAGCGTAGTCAGTGTTTCTTCAACATATTTAGGTGCTCTGACATTAGGTTCATAAATATTTAATATAGTTAAGTCTTGCTTGTGTACTGAACCTTTCAGCAATAAATAGTGTCCATCTTTGTCCACGATGGTGGATTTGACATTAAAATTGATTTTGTCTGAGATCAGAATTGCCACCCCTGCTCTTCTTTGTTCATTGTTAGCTTGATATATATTCTTCCATCCTTTAATTTTCAGTTTGTTCCTGTCTTTAGGTCTCAAGTGAGTTTCTTGTAGATAACATATGGATGGGTCATATCTTTTGATCCAAGATGACACTCGGCGTCTCTTTACTGAAGCATTCAGTCCATTCATATTCAATGTAATTATTGATAGGTATGTGTTCACTGCTGCCATTATGATATGTTTATTTTTATGTTGATGTTTTCTCTGTTGTTCTTATTAGTCTGTTCTGGGACACTCTTTTTTGTGAGTTGATTTTTCACCTTTTTCAGAGCTGGTTTTATAGTTTTTGAGACTCGTGTGTTAGATTTCTTGAAATGGTATGATACATCTTTGTTGTGCTTTACAGCTGCCCCTATGAATACCCTTAATAAGCTATTTATAAACCCAATTTTAATTACTACCAGTCTTGTCATCTTCCTCTCCATCTGGAAGGACTATAGTGACTGTAGTACATCCTTCTTTTTATTATGATGACACCATAGTTTTCATGATGATCACTGGATTGCTTCTTTCCATATCAAAGCTGTGATTTACTTTGGAGCCTTCCCTAAATGAGTAGAGTATTGAGTAGTGTGTCGTTCTAAAATATAAAGTTAGTGGTTTTGTTCTTCTAAGCCAAAGCCAAGAACTTCTTTCAGTATTTCTTGTAGTTTGGGTTTGGTTTTTACAAAGTCTCTGAGTTTCTGTTTATCTGGGCATGTCTTAATTTCATTTTCATATTTGAAAGATAGTTTTGCAGGATATATAATTCTTGGTTGGAAGTTCTTCTCCTTCAAGACTTTGAATGTGTCGTGCCACTGTCTCCGTGCCAGCATGGTTTCTGCTGGGAAATCTGACGAGAGCCTACAGGGCTTCCCTCTGAATGTTAGCTTTGCCTTGAGTCTTGCTGCCTTTAAGAGTTGCTGCTTAGGTTTCATTTTGTTAAGCTTGATTATAACATGTCTTGGAGTCTTTCTTTTGAGATCTATATTGGGTGGCGTACGATATGCATCTGAGATGTCTATATTCTCTTCCTTCATGATTTCTGGGAAGTTTTCTTTCAGCAGCTCAGCTACAATACTCTCTGTGTTCTCAGATGTCTCACCCTGTTCAGGGACTCCAATTAATCGAAGGTTGTTCCTCTGAATAGAGTCCCACATGCTTCTTAATGTTTCTTCATTTTTCTTGTTTCTTTTTTCTGATTTCTGCTCATAGATGCTGGCATCAGTAGCTCTGTCTTCCAAGTCAGAAATTCTTTTTCCCATTTGTTCCATTCTGTTTTCTTGGCTTTGCATGGAAGTTTCTATGTCTTTGATTTTCTTCTTGATCTGTTGGATTTCAGAGTACTGGTGTTCCATCAGATCGAACAACTTGCTTAATTTTTCATTTTGTTCTGCTGCATTTTGTATAAGGTCTAGAAGGGCTCTGTATATAATCAATTTGTATTCACTTCCTGATGCTTTCATAAAAGTTCCTTAATCTGGAAAACTCCTTGGTTGCTTTGTTTGGGAGCCTTCTGAAGCCATGAGTGATTGCTTGTATGTCACAATTGTCTGTTGCTTTTTGGGTCCCATGTGAGTATATAGAGGCTGGAAGAGGTACTGTGAGGATGGAATGCAAATGTTTCTCTAGGCTGTCTTCAAATGTAAAGCAAAAGGTATCTGACCAGTTCACAAGTCAGTTAGGTTTTCAGGTGTAGAGGTCCCTCTTCTCATCTAACAAAGTAAGCACCACTATATCCAACCCCAGAGGATAACAAACTAGTTCAGAATACAGCAATGCTACTGCCCTGTTGTCCTCTGCTGACAGGGCCTAGCCTTAGCCAACACTGCATCGAGTACTGGTTTTGTGATAGAAAAGCGCTCTCCTGTGGGCAGGCTCTGGCTCCCAAGCTAAGAATTAGGTCCAGTTGCGGCCACCGTATCCAAGATGGCGTCCTCCACACAGGCAGCAGACAGAGGGGCTAAAGGTGCCGAGAGGTAGTGATTCCTCTGCTTCTGTTGCAGGGCCCCCAACATAGGCAGCACTGTGCAAAATCACTACTTTTCTGACGGAGAAGCGTTGTCTGGTTTGCAGGCGCTGGCTCCCAGGCTAAAAACGAGGTCCTGCTAAAATCTCGGAACCAACATGGCCTCCCGCACACTGACCGCTAAGCTCCACACAAATGCCACTGAGGCAGCTACAAAATGAAAGGCTCAAATTGTCTAGATTAACAGAGTCCCGAGCCTGGCTCTCAGAATATGGGAATTTCGCCTGCCTATCCCCCCAGCAGCATGTCTGAGTCCAGCCGCCAGGCAAGCCGCAGCTCCGCCCGCCAGCCGAGACAGAGGAAGAAAGTCAAGCTGGTGCATTTACCTTCCTTCCATGAGAGCCGGGGCTAGCCAGAGCGGGAGTCAGCGAAAGAGAGGAGGTTTTTCACTGAGTGGTATGAAGTCCCTATTAGCAGCTCTGTGCCGTGTCCTGAGGCTGATTAGGTGATCAGAAGGCTCTGTTTGATTGTCAATTCAGGTCTTGGTTTCCAGAGGGATAGAAGGAGATGTGGGCTTAGTCCGCCATCTTGTCTCTGCCCCCCCATGTTTTCATTTTCCAATTCCATTTTAAGGCCATTGAATGTTCCTAATTTAGAAGGTCGCACTAAGCACCAGAAATATTTCTCAATCGCACAGTTTTTCTGAGATCTTGCCATATCTACGGCTAGGTAAAAGCCATACATACAAGTTGACTGTTTAGAATGTTATTTAGTGTTCTTCTTGCCCCAGAGTTGTGGAATGTGAGATTGCTCTGATTGTTAGTAGCAGTAAAAATATAATGTTGGAACTTTTCAATGCCAATGAAGTGCACAGAGTAACTTTTTCTGTGGATATCTCAGAGTTGACTCAAAAACACAAATTCTAATTCCTTAGAGAACTGGTTGTGTTGAAATATTTACAGAAGGTCAAGGAGTTTCTCCTCCCACCTGGAGTGGAGAAGCGAGGCTGTGGGTAGTGGCTGAGCAAGGCTGGCCTTTCAAGCCTTGTTTATTCTGGAAATAACTCTGGAAAATGCCTCGTATGGTTCCCCAGAGGCCTGGAGGTGGGCCTGTGTCAGTACATGACAAATGAAAACAAACCATTCCTTTGCAGAGTTTAGCAAAATTAATAAAAAAGGTCTTTCTTAGAACTTCCAGACAGGCCTGGGGGACTAGAAATGGACTTGAAAGTGTGAGGAAGTCAGGCTACAGAGCTAGACAAAAAAAAATATTTAATCAAACTTTATAACTGATGTAGATAATGGAAATTTTGTAAACATAAAGCCCAGCGAAACTCAGCGGTTAGAAGTGGATGTGAGACACTTGTTTGTTTTCATCTACCCCCAGTTTAGTAGTGAAGCTGTTCCCTAGGGGTTGAGTGAGCTGCTGCCTTTGCAGGCATCCACTCCCAAGAGGACGCAGCTTGGAGTTGTCTGCCCAGGAACTTTTGTCCCCTCTGCCTCCTAGTGAGTGATGAATGGACAAGTGTTCATGAAAGGCTGTGTACACTCACAGGATTGACTAACATGTGCTGTTGTTTTTAGCTGCTAATGAGTCAGTGCCCAACTCATGGCAACCCGTGTACAACAGAATGAAGTGTTGCCCAGTCTCAGGCCATTCCCATGACTAATTATGCATCAATTATGATCCATAGGGTTTTCACTGGCTAGTTTTCCAAAGTAGATCACTAGGCCTTTCTTCCTAGCTCATTTTAATCTAGAAGTTCTGATGAAACCTGTTCAGCATCATAGCAACAGGTTAGCCTTCACTGACAGAAAGATAGTGGCTACACGTCAAGTGCACTAGCCAGAAGCTGAGCCTGGGTCAGACCATAACTATGATCTCTTGCCTTTAAAATCTTTTTAATTCACTGGCATTCCAACTTATGGAGCAGAAGTCAGTCTAGTTCCCTTAAAGTAAACGGTGCATGATGGACATCTGACGCTCTGTCTGCTTCCCCTTCTGTTCTTCTAAGAAATCTCCCTCGTCTTCCTACCCCTTTCCCCTCTAGGCACCAGTTCCAATGGTCGGCCTGAGACCCAAAGCACACCAATCAGAGTTTTCCCTTGGGATTTTTTCAAACTGGATCTGAGAGGGAGAAAATTCCTTTTCTTCCACAAGTCTTGGGGTTGTCAGGTTATGATTTTGATGCTGTTGGTAGCCAGGGCTCCTACTATGTGTAGAGTAGGTGTCTGCAGTGGGGCAGTGTTTACAAGGATTCCAAGCCAGGTAGCCTGACAGCAGTTGCATTGCTAACAGGAGAGATGAAGGGATACTCAGGGGACACAGAGGGCCGTGGCAAAATGGAGACTTTAGGTCTAGTGGGGCTCCCTGTACAAACTATATCCCTACCTTTCCTGCACTGTGCTTCTCTGGGCCCAGATGTACCCCTTCTTACCTAAGCTAGTTTGCATTATTTACAATGGAAGGAGCCTTAAAAATACAGTATACGCATGACTAGGAAAGCAGGATATCCCTAGGTGGTACAGACAGTTAAACACTCAGCTGCTAACCAAATAGTTGGAGGTTTGAATCCACCCAGAGATGCTCAGAAGAAAGACCTGGTGATCTGCTTCCAAAACATCAGCCACAGAGAACCCTGTGGATCAACAGTTCTACTCTGATTGGAAAGGGAAAATCTGCACAAAGACCAGAGATTCTTCACATTGCAAATAATTTCTTATGAACATCAAAGTTCAACCTCCTTTTCCAAACCCTAAAGGAACATTTCACTATTTCTTTCTAACTAGAACCGTTTGCCATTGAGTCAGTTGACCCCTGGTGACCCCATCTGTGTCAGTGTAGAACTGTGCTCTGTAGGATTTTCAAGGCGGTGACTGTGTTTCTTCCATGCTTTGTATTATTTCTGTATCTTTAGTTACTCTCCTACCTTGCGTTACTTTCCTTCCTTACATTTGGTTCCTAAGGAACCAATCTCTCAGTCCAGCTTTTTATCTTGATGACCAATAGTGCTGAATAGATCAAATAGAAAGATGATTAAAACACTCATCCTGAAACACGTTGAAAGGAGAAGGTGGATAAAGGTACCTGTCTCTCCTATGACAAATGTCATGCAATTGCTACATAATTTGGTTAAAACTCAGACTTGTGATCTAGAGTCTTTACTCACTGCTCATTTCCTGCCTGTTACCATTTCTCTTTTGAGCAACTAGAAAATCACCTAGTCTACTTTAGTCTTGACAGAAAGGGAATAGAGGAATCAAAAAATCTCTGACCTCTTATTTCCTGTTAGATTGTGAAACAAAAAGGTAAACATTTAACAGAATGTGGCAGCTCAGAACAATTGTCCCTATTGTGAAATGAATACTGGTTTCTTTTCCTTTTTATACAAATTCTTTTTGGTGGAGAGGCTAAAAAAAAGAAGGACCTGCTCTGGCCTATTCTGACCTCACAGATACGAAGTGAAACACATCAGTACAGATTTGCTTTGTGGGGAGTTAGTAGACATTTTCAAGGTAAGGGCTGAAGTATTCTTGGGTTTCTTAAACTCATTTTGTCTAAAATGATTTTTTTAAAATTATTTATTGAAAACATAGTCAACACAACATTTGCCAACTCAGTGTTTATCAGTTGTATAATTCAGTGAAACCAGTTATATTAATCATGTTGTGCAACCATCAACAATATTCATTGTCATATTTTCCATCCCTATAAACAAAAATTTCATGCTAACTAAATAAAGATGTTCCCCTTTTCCTCTCCCTCCTGCCCCTGGTAACCATTGTTAAATGTGAGCCTCTATACATTTGCTTATTACAAGTGTTACATATTAGTGAAATTATGGAACTGGAGCAGTTTGAGAAGGAGTGAAGGATTTGCATTACTATAAACTTAACACAAAGAACTGAAGCCCAGTGGCTGGGCTGCAGTCCTTGACCCTGTGCATGCCTGCCTCAGCAGCCTGCTCCTTTTCTTCCTTTTTAGGTTTTCCCACAATGAGCCCTTCAAAGAACAATGCTGTGTTGATAAATGGCAATGACTTATGTCAGCCTTTTCCATTCCTTTTCTGCAAAGACTCAAGAAAGTTGATCGCTAAGCCTTGTAACGGTTCCATAGGAAGGGTAAAGGGCCTCTGTCAGAATTGAAGAACAGGCTAATAATCCCAGCTGTCTCATTTGGTCATTAATTTTTAAGTCTTGAAAAACAAAGAAGTTACAAAACTAGGGAAAGGGACTTCTTTGGGGTCAGTTTGAACTCTTTATTCATTTATTCAGCAAATAGCCGTTCAGTAACTACTGTGTACCTGGGACAGAGTTAATCTCTGGGGACACAGCAGTGAGGAAGTCAGACAGTGTCTCCAACCTTAGGATTTCTCTCTTTTTTACTGACACCCTACTTTACTGAGAATGATGTCTTTCTCTGGCAGTTAATCCTCCCTGATGACATTTCCAGGGCCAGTGAGATGAAGTCTTGCTGTTCTGGCCTCTAAGGAGAGTTTTGACTGTACTTCCTCCAAGACAGATTTGTTTGTTCTTCCTGCAGTCCATGGTATAACCAGCATCTTCACCAGCACCACAGTTCAAACATGTCAGTTGTTCTTTGGCCTTCGTGTTTCATTGTCCAGCTTCTGCACATATATGACAAGACTGAAAAACATCATAGCTTGGGTTGGGAGCATCTTAGTCCTCAAGAGGTCTTCTGCAGCAGATTTGTCCCATGGAATGGATTGATTTCTTGACTACCACTTCCATGATCATTGATGTTGATCCAAGAAGAATGAAATCCTTGACAACTTCAATTTCTTCATATTTATCATGATGTTGCTTATTGACCCAGTTGTAATGACTTTTGTGTTCTTTATGTTGAGGTATAATTTGTACTGAAGGTTGTAGTCTTTTACCTTCATCAGTAAGTGCTTCAAGTCATCATGAATAAACCCATTTAAGACATAGATTTCAAATAAAATAATATGATTTCTTATTTAATTAATTTTTGATATGTTTTATTATCAATTCCAAACTTGAAAAATTTCGAACACAGTACAAAAATTTATTTTTCCCCTGTGTAATTTAAGAGTAGGTTGTCAACTTAGTGCCCCCTGAAGTCCAAATACTTCAATGTTCATTTCCTACAAACAAGGACATTCTTCTACATAACCAGCATTTAACCAGCAACATCTGGAAATCAGCAGTGACTCATAGCCGTCATCGAACCCTTATACCCCACTCAGATTTTACTCATTGTCCCAAATACACCCTTGACAAAAAAAAAGGACCAATTCATGATCACACACTGTGCTGAATTTCTAGGTCTTCTTAAATCTGGAATGATTCCTTGGTCTTTCCTTGTCCTTTATGAGTTTGCTACTTTTGCAGATAACAAGACAGCCATTTTATAGAATGCCTCTCAGTCTTGTTTGTCTGATGCTTCCTCATGTTTGGATTCAGGTTATGTATCTTGAGCAGGGAGAGCTCAGAAGTGATGGTTGGTTCTACTTATTGCATTGTAACAGGTGGGACATGTGGTCTTTGATTTATCCCATTACTGAAGATGTTTGTTTCGGTCCCTTAGTGCTAAGTTTCTTCATTATGAAGTTTGTATTTTTCCCTCTGTAATTAATGCATCTTCTGATGGAGGTACTAAAAAATATCCCATTCCTCACTGATGTTGTTAGGGGCCATTGAGTGAGTTCCAGCTCATAGTAATCTGTGTACAATAGAACAAAACACTGCCCAGCCCTGTACCATCCTCACAGTAACTGTTACGTCTGAAGCCATTGTTGCAGCTGCTGTGTCAGGCCATCTCACTGAAAGTCTTCCTCTTTGTCACTGACACTCTATCAAGCATGGTACCTTTCTCTAGGGACTGGTACCTCCTGATAACATGTTCAGTATACATGAGACAAAGTCTCACCGTCCCTGCTTCTAAGGCACATCCTGTTTGTACATCTTCCAAGACAGAGTGCTTGTTAATTCTTCTGGCGGTCCATGATATATTAGGTATTCTTTTCCAGTACTATAATTCAAAGGACTCAGAAGAGGGATGTTTTAGGGGGTTTTAAATAGAAGCAAGGCAAAAACAACCACACATGTTCTGGCATAAAGTCTGTTAAAATGTCTTGACCCCCAGTTTTATGTTCTGTACTCTGTATGAGCACCTCAGAGATCAAATACATCAAAGATCAAAGTTGCCTTATTTAGGCTAAATCCTAGTGAGGTGTGGTTTCGTCTAGTAGCACAGAAAAATGACAATACTGGTATTTCAGTATTTATTCTAGTGATATCAAAATGCACCACCTATTCTTTCAATCTGTCACCGTGTGGTGGTTTGTGTGTTGCTGTGATAGTGGAAGCTGTGCCACCAGTTATTTCAAATACTAGCAGGGTCATCTGCGGTGGGCAAGTTTCAGCAGACCTACCAGGCTAAGACAGACTAGAAAGAAAGGCCTGGTGATCTACTTCCAAAAATTTGCCCATGAAAGCCTATTAATCACAACAGAGTGTTGTCTGACTTGCTTTCTTAGGACATGCCACCAGGAGGGATCAGTCACTGGAGCAGGACATCATGTTTGATGATCAATGGACTAGAATATGCAGGCAATCATGAGGATGACGCGGGACAGGCAATGCTTGGTTCCGTTGTGCATAATGTCACTGTGAGTCAGGGTCTACTTGACAACAGCTAACAGCAGTAATACAAGAATGTAACTTTTAGGAGTATGGACATTTCTTTAAAGCTTCTCAAAGTTCATAAAATGGTGAAATTGCTATCAGAACCAAAAAAAACCTACATTTTACAAAACATCTGAGTCTGACTCTGAGAATATCTCTTTACTTCTTCTTTAGCTCCAGATCCCTCCCCTAAGCTACCCTTAGGGCTGGGCATGACTGAGTTGGTCTAGCACCATGGTAACCCACTAAATGGTTCCAAGGCCCTGGAGTAGCCCTCTCTATCCAGCAGGCACCTTTATCCTGTGTTGTGGGATGAGGACAAGAGGATGTGGTGGAGAATGGTGAGTAGTTCTGAGTACTGGGAGGTCTCATGGTGATGGTGTCAGGAATGGGCAGGGAGTAGCAAGACTACAGAAGGCAAAGGTGTTGAAGAAAGAACAAGCAGTATCAGCGAGCTTCTCATATAAATCTAGAATAATGCTGTTATACCAATAAAAGTACTTTTACATTGCTACTTAGAACTACTGTGGTATTTGTTATGAATTACATTGTGTCCCCCAAACTGCATTTTAGAATCATAACCCCTATACCTGGGGATGTAACATAAGTACCTTACATCTAATGTAACATAATCACCTTTCAAAATGTAGTCAGCTAATCAGTGGAGGTCATTCCATCGTGGGGTGGATCCTAACCTGATCACTTTTGAGGTGTATAAAGTGCAACACAGAAGCAGAGATGTCTGTATGTGTGCATGTGCGCATGACACACACACACTGTCTTCGTTAGCTGGTGCTGCCATAATGGAAATGCAGTAAACATAAATGTATTTTCTCACAATTTAGGAAACTAGAGGAGGCTTTCTCTGTGTCAGCTCTAGGGGAGGTTCCTTGTCTGTCCAGTTTCTGTTTCTTAGCTCCTTGGAGAGCTTCATGTGGCATAGCATCTGTCTTTCCCCGTCTCTGCTTTCTTGCTTGTTTAATCTTTCATATCCCAAAAGATATTGTTTCAGATACATCCTACACTGCCGTTGTCCCACTGGCTTAACAAAGAAAACCCAAAAGGAGTGTAATCACTACAGGGTTAGGATTTACAACACATATTTTTGGAGGATGTAGTTCATTCCAGCTCACACACACATGTGCTCTTTCTCTCTTTCTCTGTCTCTGTCTCTCTCTCTCTCACACACACACACACATACGGGGTGGGAAACAGATGCCACATGAGGATCATCTACAAGCTGAGGAATGCTGAGACTACTTACAAGGATGGGATTGACACAGGTGAGATGATGATTTGAAATTTTAGCCTCCCAAACAAAAGTAAATTTCTGTTCTTCTATTCTTTAAAGCCAACCACTTGTAGTGTTCATCTCTCAGTTTGTCACACTATGGTGGCTTGAATGTTGTTGTAATTTGGGTAGCTATGCTACTGATATTTCAAATACCAGCATGGTCACACTTAGTGGACAGGTTTCAGCAGAGCTTCCAGACTAAGATGGACTAGGAAGAAGGGTCTAATTGTTTACTTTTGAAAAAGAAATTGGCCACTGAAATCCTTTTGAATAGCATCAGATCATTGTTTATTATAACACCAGAAGGTGAGTGCCTTAGGTCAGAAGGCACTAAAAAGATGACTGGGGAAAACTGGCTCCTCACAGTAGAGTTGATCTTAGTAATGTGGACAGAGTGAAGCTTTCAGGATCTTCATTTGTTGGTGTGGCATGACTTAAACTGAGAAGAAACAGCTGTAAACCTCCATTAGTAATCAGGTGTGGAGTGTGCCAAGTATGAATTTAGGAAAGTTAAAAAATGAAATGGAACACATACAGATCAGTATCCCAGACCTTAGTGAGATAAAATGGACTGGCCATTTGTAATAGGACATTTGTATGGTCTGTTATGGCAGGAACGACAAAATGAAGAAGAATGGTGTAATATTCGTCATCAAAAAGGACATTTCAAGATGTATCCTGAAGTGCAGCGTTGTCAGTGATAGGATAATATTCATATGCCTGCAAGAAGACGAGTTACTCTAAACCCTAAGGCTGACAATGAACAACTTGAAGACTTTTACCAAGTTTTCCAGTCTGAAATTTATCAAACAGGCAATCCACATGCGTTGATGATTGATGTTAACTGGAATGTGAAAACTGGAAACAAGAAGAATTCATAGTTGGAAAATATGGCCTTGGTGTTAGAAACAGTGCTGGAGATCACATGACAGAATTTTGCAAGACCAGCAACTTCTGTATTGCACACACCTTTTTCAACTACGTAAACTGCAACTATGCACATGGACTTCCTGGATGTAATACACAGGGATCAGATTAGCTACATCTATGGAAAGAAATGATGGAGAAGTTCAATATCATCAATCAGAACAAAGCTGGCACCAACTGTGAAACTGACCATCAATTGCTCCAATATAAGTTCAAGCTTAAGCTGAAGAAAATTAGAGCAAGCCCGTGAAAGCGTAAGTATGACCTTGAGTCTATCCCACCTGCATTTAGAGAGACTATCTCAGGTCTCTAAATTTGACATATGGAAAAGTAATGACTAACAATCAGAAGAATTGTGAAATGACATCAAGGACATCATATTTGAAGAAAGCCAGAGGTCATTAAAAAGATGAGAGAGAAATGAAAAAATAAGGATGTCTCAAGGTTGCTCTTGAATGTCAAGTAGCTAAAGTAAAGGAAGAGAAGAAACTAAGGAACTAAACAGAAGATTTTAAAGGGTCAATCCAAGAAAACAAAGAAAAATATCATAGTGACGTGTGAAGACCTAGAGTTAGAAAACCAAAAGGGAAGAACATGTTTCTTATTTCTCAAGCTAAAAGAATTGAAGAAAAAAATTCAAGCTTTATGAGGCATTGTTGAAGGAATCTATGGGGAAACTCAGGAAGCATCAAAAGATGGTGGAAGGAATACACAGTCACTCTACCAAAAAGAATCTGTTGCTATTCACTGCTTTCAGGAGGCAGCATGTGATCAAGCATCAATGGTACTGAAGGCAGAGGTCTGAGGTGCACTGAAGGTATTGGTGAAAAACCGGGCTCCGGGAATGGACAGAATGGCAAAGGATATGTTTCAGCAAGTGGATGTAGTGCTAGAGGTGCTCACTCGTCTATGCCAAGAAATTTGGAGGACAGCTATCTGGCTAACTGGCTGGAAGGCATCCATATCTGTGCCCATTCAAGGAAAGTTGATCTAACAGAATTGGATCACACAAAAGTAAAATTTTGATGAAGGTAATTCATAAGTCTTCACAGAAGTACCTCACCAGGCACCTGCCAGAAATTCAAGGTGGATTCAGAAGAGGGTATGGAATGAGAGATATCATTGCTAACGTCAGATGGATCTTGGCTGAAAGCAGACAGATATTTACCTGTGTTCTGCTGAGTATGCAAAGAGATTACCTTGTGTAGATCATAGCAAATTATGTACAACATTTTGAAGAATGGGAATTCCACAACACTTAATTGTGCTCATTACTGAGTATGCAAAGACATTCCCTTGTGTAGATCATAACAAATTATGTACAACAGTTTGAAGAATGGGAATTCCACAACACTTAATTGTGCTCATGGGGATCATGTTTGTAGACAGAGAAGCAGTCATTCAAACAGAACAAAGAATACTGTGTGATTCAAAGTCAGGAAAGGTGTGTGTTGGGATTGTATCCTTTCACCATACTTATTCAGTTTGTAAATGGGGGAAATAATCCGATAAACTGATCTATATGAAGAAGAATATGGCATCAGAACTGTAAGACTCATAACAACCTGAGATATGCGGATGACAGCCTTGTTTGCTCAAAGTGAAGAGGACTTGAACCACTTATTTGATCAAAGACTGTAGCCTTCAATATGGATTACAACTCAACATTAAAAAAAAACCTAAAATTCTCACAACAGGAACAATAAGCAACATCATGACAAATGGAAAAAAGATTGAAGTTGTTAAAGATTTCATTTTACTTGGATCTACAATCAATGCCCATGGAAGTAGCAGTCAGGAAATCAAAAGACACACTGCATTGGGGAAATCTGCTGCAAAAAACCTCTTCAAAGTGTTAAAAAAAAAAAAAAAAAAGATGTCGTTTTGAGAACTAAGCTGCACCTGGCCCAAGTCAAGATGTTTTCAATCACCTCATATGCATATAGAAGCTGGAAAATGGGCAAGGAAGACATAGGAGAATTGATGCCTTTGAATTATGGTACTGGGGAAGAACATTGATGCCTTTGAATTATAGTGTTGGTGAAAAATATTGAATACACTCAGATTCCTAGGAAAATGAACAAATAAGACTTGGAAGAAGTGCAAAGAGAAAGCTGATTAGAAGTTAAGACGGTGAGACCTTGTCACATGTACTTTGGACATGTTATCTAGAGCTACCGGTCCCTGGAGAAGGACATAAGCTTGGTAAAGAGGTAGATGAAAAAGAGGAAGACCCACATCCAGATGCACTGACATAGTGACTACAAGAGTGAGCTCAAACAGAACAGTGATTTTGAGGATGGCACAGGACCAGGCAGTGTTTTGTTGTGTTGTACATAGATGGCTATGTGTTGGAACCAAATCAGTGGCACCCTCCAACAACAGTTATGGTATGTCTGTTACAGCAGCTCTAAGAAAGGACACCAGTATTAAGGGAGCATGAAGCCACTTTGGGGGGATGAATTGATTTACTTTCTGCATTGTGGTGATAATTTTATGAATATGTACATATGTCAAACTTATGATATTGTACACTTTAAAAATGTGAAGGTTATTTTACCCTTGTTTTATTTTATGTCTCAATAAAGATTTAAAAAAAAAAAAACAAAAACTCTGATCTGCTAGAATGCTCAAGCCAGCATTACCATTGCTAAAAGCAAAAACCAAATAGTGTGCAGTCACCGGACAGGGAGAGCAGTGGAAGCTGCATATAGGGGGGCATGTAAATTTACATGTGAATGTACATTTTCACTCAGTTATGTTAAATTAAAAAAAAAAAAGTTGTGGTTGACTCGATTGTGACTCCTAGCAACCTACAGAATGGAGTAGAACTGCCCACTAGAGTTTCCAAGGAGTGGCTGGTAGATGTGAACCGCCCACCTTTTGGTCAACAGCTGAGTTCTTAACCACTGCACCACATGGGCTGTGTTGCAATTGCTAACTATGTTAAAATCTGAATAGGTCAGCCTGGCATGGTGCTTTCTGTTTTAACCTGGGCAGGGCCTGGACCAGTAATTCATTTCTAACTGCCTTTGGTAGGTCATAGGTGGCCCCTAAAAGCTTAGGTAAACTGTCTTGGAGTGGGGGCTGGTAACGAATCTAGAAGCTCCTATTTTGTGTGTTTGATTGGTCCTGACATGCAAAGAAAAACATCAGCATCTGGACCTTTTACAAGCCTTTGTACCTTTGGATTCCCTCCACCCTGAGACTATTTTATTATCATTTTATTGTGGGGCAGGGAGGGATGGGAACCTTGACCTCTTGCTAGTCTGCCTTGAGAAGGACCAAACTGGCTTATCTTCTGGCGGGTGGCGTTTTGAATAATTCTTCATCTGTATCTGTGAGTTTGTGTCCTCCTCCTCTCTCTCTTGCCAGGGGTCCTCGGGCCTCTATTTCGTCTGACTTTCTTATTTTCTCCCTCTTTACACTATTATAGAAACCCTTGTGGCATAGTGGTTAAGTGCCATGGCTGCTGACTAAAAGGTCGGCAGTTCAAATCCACCAGGTGCTCCTTGGAAACTCTGTGCGGCAGTTCTACCCTGTCCTATAGGGTTGCTATGAGTCAGCAATGACTTGATGGCAGTGCGTTTGGTTTTTTGGTGTTACACTCTTATGCTAAGATAGGGCAGTTGGAATGGCTTTAAAAAAAATCCATTGCTGACAATTTAATTCCAATTCATGGCAACTCCAGGTGTTACAGGGTAGAACTGTCCCAAAGATTTTTCTTAGCTGTAATCTTCTGTGGCACCACTGGGTGGATTTGAACAGCCAGCCATTAGGTAGCCACCCAGGGACTTTCTGAGTGGCTTTTACCTGTTTCTACCTTTTTACTGCTGTTTTTCACCTCTTGATTTTTGTTTATCATGTTTATATACTTTGGACATGTTATCAGGAAGGACCAGTTCCTGGAGAAGGCCGTCATGCCTGGTAAAGTAGAGGGTCAGCAAGACAGAGGAAGACTCTCAATGAAGTGAACTGACACAGTGACTGTCACAAGGGACTCAAGTGTGATGACTGTGGACACGGCACACGACCAGGCAGTGTTTTGTTCTGTTGTACACAGGGCCTCTATGAATCAGAAACAAACGGATAACATCTAACAATTTCACATTCACATATCTTCTCAATTTACTGACTACACATTTTTTGCTAACCCTGGTCCTTTATTTCCACCAATACAAAATATTTTCTTCCATTTAATGTTGTCTATATAGATCTTCCGGCAGTTTAAAACTCTCTCTTAAAAAAACTCCATTTTTAAAGAAGAAAAGAAAGCTGTGGCTACCGCATGAAATCTCTGAGTGACCGAAATGTGGATCTTGGGGAGAGTCAAATACAGTAGATCCCCTCCCAAGAGGCTTGGTTTTGGAGAACATTTGGAAACAGATTGTGGGTGTTTTGTCCTCCTCTGCCTGTCTGCTTTGGCTGGCCTCAGTCCTGCTTAGTCATCTCCTCTCCTGACCAAAACAGTTTACATTCTTCCTTAAAGAAGTTTGTTTCAATTAAATATTTTAAATTTCAACCTATAAGATTAAAAAAAAAAAAATTAGGTATCATCCAGTTGATTCAAACTTATGCTGATCCCAAGTATCAGAGTGAAACTGCTCCACAGAGTTTTTAATGGTCGGTTTTTCATAAGCAGATGCCCAGGTCTTTCATTCAAGGCACCTCTGGGTGAAATAAAATGTCCAGTCTTTCAGTTAGCACTCAGTTGTATTAATTGTTTGCACCAACACCAACCAAGGATCAGCCTACAAGATACCTCTTTAAAAGTACGTTCTTGGGTCTGAAACCCGTTCTTCCTAGTACGAAGTCTGACAGTTAAGTTCGCGAACTCATCCTAGAAAAAGTGCCGTGTACCTCACTGCTGAGTATCACTATAGCCACCTTCGAAGTCCTCTCCTTGGGAAGCTGTGTACCAATGCCAGCACCTAGTCCACCCTTCAAAGCAATTTTGGAACTCTTTATCTGGAATGTTCATCAGGACTGTCATCATACAAGGTCTGACAATTAAGTTAATGAACTCATTCTAGAAAAGGCGCTTGTGCTTGCACGTGTCTCAAAATTTCAAGGTTACGGATTATTTGAGCTCTGTGTAGGAGAATAAGATCAGCTTGCATATCTTAAAAACCATTACTCACAATTAACAGTCACGTTAGGACTGTCTCTTTTTTCTTCTGTGGTGTAAGTGTACTTAATCAGGCTCCTGCGACCGTATCCCTCCCTTTTTCTATTCCTCACTCCACTGACTTTTCCACCCTCTTTTGAAGCCATGTCCTCAAGGAGAACTGAAGAATTTTCAAGCTCTCCTCTTTCCGCTCCTCTTATCTTGCACTTGGGCAGTGAGGCTGTTTTGCCTGGAACCTTACGCGCTGAGGGGGCTTGAAGGATCTTTTCCATTTCCTTAACCTTCCTTTCCCTCCCCAGTTAAAAAATATTAATAGACTATTTTTTAGAGCAGTTTCAGGTTTACAGAAATATGGTGCAGAGTTCCTATGTCCCCCTTCTCCCCTCCACGTGGTTTCCCATATTATTAGCATCTGACATCGGTGTGGTACACTTATTACAATCAAGCAACCAATGTTGATTCATTATTATTATTAACAAAAATCCAGAGTTTACATTAAGGCTTTTTAAAAATGCGTGATGTTGTGTACCCACCACTGTGATATCGTACAGAATAGTTTCTCTGCCCCCCAAATGCCCTGTGCCTCACCTAGTCATCAGCCCCCACCTGCCTACAGTGAGTGCTTGGCAGCCACTGATCTCTTCACTGTCGACAGTTTTGTCTTTCCAAGAATGTCGTATAATGGAATCATATAATAGGTAGCTTTTTCAGATTGGCTTCTGCACCTAACAGTATGCATTTAATGTTCTTCCATATCTTTTGGGGGCTTGATAGCTCATTTATTTTTGTTACCTAATAATATTGTGTGGATCATAACAAATTGTGGATAACATTGCAGAGAATGAGAATTCCAGAACACCTAATTGTGCTCCTGAGAAATCTGTACATGGATCAAGAGGCAGTCATACAAGCAGAATAAGGGGAAGATGAGTGGTTTAAAGTCAAGAAAGGTGTGCATCAGGGTTGTATCCTTTCACCATACTTATTCAGGACTGGAGGAAGACTCATCAACAACCTGTGTTATGCAGATGACACAACCTTGCTTTCTGAGGCAAAAAGAATTTGAAACACTTACTGATGAAGATAGAAGACCACACCCTTCAGTATGGATTACACCTCAGTATCAAGAAAACAAAAGTCCTCACAACTGGGCTAGTAAGCAACATTATGATAAATGGAGAAAATACTGAGGTTGTCAAGGACCATTTAATACAACTGGCATTCAAAGTTACCCACTGAACCCTGAGGCTAAAGATGAGTAAACTGAAGATTTTTACCAAGTTTTCCAGTCTGAAATTGATCTAACAAACAATCCACATGCATTGGTAATTGATATTAACTGGAATGTGAAAACTGGAAATAAGAAGAATTTGTTGTTAGATTGGTGCTGTTGAGTCAGTTCCAACTCATAGTGACCCTGTGTGTAACAGAATGAGACACTGCCTGGTCCTGCGCCATCCTCATAACCATTGTTATGCTTGAGCCCGTTGTTACAGCTTTTTCACTGACCTCTCTCTACCTTACCAAGCATGATGTCCTTGTCCAGAGACTGGTCCCTCTTGATAACGTGTCCAAAATATGTAAGATGAAGTCTCTTCACTCTTGCTTGTAAGGCAATTTGCCTATAATTCTTTTAAGAGAGATCTGTCCATTCTTCTGGCAGTCCATAGTGTGTTCATTATTCTTCACCAACACCATAATTCATAGACATCAGTTCTTCCATCTTCGTTATTCATTGTCACCTGCATATGAGGTGATAGAAAACACATATGGCTTGGGGTCGGCCCTTCTTAGCCCTTGAAGTGACATTTTTGCTTTTTAACACTTTCAAGTGGTCTTTTGCAGCAGATTTACCCAATACAAGGCATTGTTTGATTTCTTGACTGCTGCTTCCATCCAATCCAAAATAAAATGAAGTTCTTTACAAACTTAGTGTTTTCTCTTATTTGTCTTGATATTGTTTATTGGTCCAACCATGAGAATCTTTGTTTTCTTTATGTCATGATCTTGTTTATTGGTCCAGTCATGAGGACCTTTGTTTTCTTTATGTTGAGGTATAATCCATACTGAAGGCTGTAGCCCTTGATCTTCCCCAGTAAGTGCTTCAAGTCCTTTTCACTTTCAGCAAGCAAGGCTGGGTCATCTGCAGGTAGCTGTCTTCCAAATTTCTTGGCATGGATGAATGAACACCTCCAGTGCTGCATCCACTTGTTGAAACATCAATTTAATGACATTTTGTTTTCTTCATATATGATGTCGTTGATGTCATTCCACAACTCATCTTGTTTTTTGACTCAAATCTACTCTTGAGACAGTCTCTAAATTCAAATATGATATAGTCAAGGTCATATTTTGGCTCTTGTGGACTTGTGGCAGTTTCTCCCTAGTTGTATTTTGAGTACCGTCCAACCTGAGGAGCTCATCTGGCACTGTATCAGGCAATGTTCTGTTGTTATTCATAAGGTTTTCACAGGCTAATTTTTCCAGAAGTAGATTTCCAGTTCCTTCTTCCCAGTTTGTCTTAGTCCAGAAGCTCCAATGATACATGCCCACAATGGGTGACCCCGCTGTTGTTTGAAATATCAGTGGCATAGCTTCCAGCATCATGACAATGTGAAAGTCACCACAGTGTGACAAAAGATTAGAATGAATTCCCTATTTATCACAGGAACTGCCCACAGGGTAGAAGCAGATGCAAAATGTCTCCCGTCTCAGTGAAGCTCCTCAGAGACCAACAGAGGACTCCGCCACATATTTCATAATGGAGCCAATCAGCACTGCCTATGCAAGGCAAGATCTCACCAGATGGAGCAAGCCCAATTTTTCCTCTACCCCTGAACTTTTGTACCCTGGGTTAATTATCATGATTCTGAAACAAGAATCTGCCCTATAAAAGCAATCTATCGCTTTTGTTCGAGAGAATGTTTACTAACACTGGGCTTTTCTGTTTCTTGAACCAAATAGCTTCAGCAAAGCCATTTCCCAACAGGGAAAAGAAATCAGAGTCAGCACTTGTGTTTTCCTGATCTTCATCTCTGCCACCTGATCCTAATATTCTGGAAAGTCCTTTTGCTTGAAGTTGCCACTTCTGACTCTGAATCAGTATTTGCAATACTTGGCAGTAAGTTTTTGGGAGGAACCTGATGCCACAATGTTTATCTAAATCTTCTGATGATTTCCACTGAAAATAAAACAATTAACATTTGTTTGTATAGAACTCATGGATCCCTGCAACTACATTTATGTGCTGAAGCTCCATGGTTTACATCTAACACAAATACGTTTTGATAAAAGAATGTATATGTGAGATAAAACAGGCCTCTTCTCTGGGAGCCAGGACAGAACTAACATGGCCATGTTCCTGTTATATCAGTTAGAATCTAATTGAAGCAAAGGGGAGTTTACTGGAAGGGTCTCGGGGCCTTGTAGAATGAATGAGAAGCTGAGGCACCAGATTTAGAGATGGGATGGACAATAAGGCAGGTTCAGAGAGCTACAAGCTCAGTTCTTTTCCATATCCTCAGTGGGTTTCCAGTACTTGGATTTGCAATTCTACTGATTGTCTTGAAAAGGAAGACGCAGTTCCATAAAAGGCAATCCAGGTGCTGTTAGAAAGAGAGAATGGAGATAGGGCAATGGAAACCTGATAGTTCTCCACAGCAGCAGGTAGCTCAAACCAGTTACCTTATTTAAACAAAGGAGCATGACCAGCTTCCTCTTATTGTGGTGGGGGGAAAAATACAAGCTTAAAATAAATAGGCCTAAAACCTTGGACATAAGGGAATTCAATTTCTAAAATCTAGTTCTATAAACAAATACCACTAGGGACCACAAGGAAGATTATCAGATTGGGGCATTTGCGTTTAATTTCTCAACCTCCCACATTCCAAGAGCAGATTGCAGTCACTGGTGGAGAATGTTTGAGAGAACATTTGAGGTCAGGGAGATGGGGCCGTTTGCATTTTCAAGCATAGGTCTGTATGTTTCTACAGCTGTTGGTTCCGCAGGTCCTCTGGGAATGGGCAGGCCTCGTTCATCCTGGCTGAGGGACAGCAAGGCTGACTGACTCTCCCTGGCCTCAGAAATCACAGCTCTCCTTGTTCAGTACGTCTGACCAGAGCGGGGTGTGGGGAAGGGTTCTCCCCTGTCAGAGATGGTGGCATTTGCCATGTGTTGCTCGAGGATCTGGGACACTTGTCAAAAGGTGATTTGGGAGGAAATGAAGTTTTTCATAGTAGACCAGCACTGCATATCACTAGTGGTAGAAAAGTGTCTGTTTCTACTTTAGAAAAATATAGTGATTATTCAAATTATTTTAACTTCAAAGCGGAATGCTTGGAAAGTCCCTGAGGGGTGATTGGGCAGCCCAGGGCATTAACAACTCAGTCCCTCAGTCTGCTGACTTCCTTATGCAGCTGTTTTTGTTAGGTGCCATTGAATTGATTCTTACTCATGGAGATTCCACGTAGCAAAGTGGGACTGCACTATAGAGGGTTTTCTTGGCTGTAAGTTTTCCAGAAGCGTGTCACCAGGTCTTTTCTCCCCACAGAGCTGCTGGGTGGGTTCAAACTGCTTAGCAGTTGAGCGCTTAACTATTGTACCACCAGGGCATCTTTATGGTCAGCTAATATACAATTTGAAACCAAGTTCCTTGTTTAATGTATACCAACAAAGAATCTCTGATTAAAGAAAACTTGAGGAACACCAGTGACAAAAATAAAGGCTAACAAGGAGATAGAGAATAGAATGATATTCTTCTTGCAGATTTACCATGATATAATCCTTAGCACATTTGTTAGTTGTTTTCATCTGATCAAAATTAAATGAGTCTGATATTAAAAACTAAAAATATGACAACAATGATGTTTAATTTTACTTGTCATTTGTAGAGAATAAAAACTATCTGCACCTGTGTTGTGTTATTTGCCAAGGAGTGCTTCCAATTAGCACTTTGAACCCTCTCTTCTCTTGTCATTTAGAAGCAAAATTATCTCTCTCTGAAAACCTCAGTTATTAGAACTAAGATAACTTTTAAAATAAGACACAAAGATTCAAAAATGGTTTGTAGGACACATTTCTATTTTTGATGCCATAACATGTACTTTTTAAAAAATCTTTTTATTACAAATTGTAATTTTTTCATTGTTTTAAAAGTTTACAGTCAGTTTCTCATACAAAAGCTTACACACATTTTACCATGTGAACCTAGCTACTCCCTCCACACTGTGATAGCACACTCCTCTTCTCCACCCCTTATTTCATGTCCATTTAACTAGCTCCTGTCCCCCCTGTGGTTCTCTATCACCTCCGAACAGGTGCTGCTCAGTTAGTCTTTTGTATCTGCCCAAGCTAAGAAGCACACTTTTCACCAGTTATCATTTTTCAGCTTATGTGCCAGTTGAATCTTTGTCTGAAGAATTGGCTTCCAGAATGTTTTCAGTTCTGGGTTAACAGAGAGTCTGGGAGCCCTCCACTCTGTTAGACCATCAAGTCTGGTCTTTTACCCATAGTTCAAGTTCTGCATCCCATATTTCTTCTGCTCCATCAAGTACTCTTTGTTGAGTACTCTTTGTTGGCTGGGTACCCTCTAGTTCTTCTGGTCTCATGTTGATGTAGTCTCTGGTATATGTGGCCCTTTTTGTCTCTCGGGCTCACACTTTCCTCATGTCATTCTTTCTCCTTTGCTCCACTTGGATTGAGACCAATTAGTGCTTCTAAGATGGCCACTTGCTAGTTTTTTTTTTTAATTTTTATTTTTATTTAACATAACTGAGTGAAAATGTACATTCACATATAAATTTACATGCCCCTCTATGTGCAGCTTCCACTGCTTTCCCTGTCCGGTGACTGCACACTATTCCTCTCTGCTCCATACATGTCTCATCCTCCCAACAGCCTCCTTTCCCCTCCTCTCCGTCCACTCCCCTTCCTCCAGCCAGAGGTCAGCAAGATGGTATCCTATAGATGTATAGAACCATAAACTGCTTCCAATATATGGTTACTCTGCATTGCCAAGTCCAATCCATTCCTGTCCAAAGAGTGGACCTTTGTTATAATTTATGGGAAAGGGCAGCATCAGGGCAGGGGACCATGCTCTCAGAGGAACCCCAAAACTGCTGGACCATCAATTGAGGTCTTTTAGTGGAGATCTCATGATGCACCTCTTTTTATTCTTGTGTTGCCAGTGAGGCCCCTCTCTGTGAGCTCCGTCATGGCTATCACTGGTGGTGGCTGGGCACCATCCGGTTCTTCTGGTCCCAAGTTGATGTAGGCACCCACTCTTGTGGGTCTCTCTGTCTTCTCGGTTGTCTTTACCGCATGCCATTTTGGCCCTCGGTGAGCATCCGTTCCTGCTGAGTTGGGACCATTTGCTGTGTCCTCGGATGGCAGCTTGGCAGCTTTTAAGACCCCAGACACCACTCACCAATGTGGGGTGCAGAGAGCTCTCTTAGCAAAATGCTAGTTGTGCCAATTGGCCTGGAATTCGCCTAAGAGCATGGTCCCCCGCCCCCCGCCCCAGCTACTCTATCCTTGCAGTATTAAGATGGAAGGAGTACTCAAGTTATGCTGAAGTCCACTTGATGTTCTTTTTGTTCCTAATGTGTGCTGTCACTGCTTTCTCCCAACTACATTTCTAGTAACTATCTAAACTAAACCCTCCCCCCGTTGCCCTCCCTCCCTCCCCTCGCTTGCAGCTGTCAAAGAGTCTTTTCTTCTATACACAAGTCTGTTTTTGAGATCTTATCATAGAGGTCTCATACAGTATTTGTCCTTTTGTCGCTGACTACTTTGACTCAAAATAATGTCTTCCAGTTGAAACCAGGTTAGGAGATGTTTCCTGAAATCATCGTTATTCTTTATCATTGCGTAGTGCTCCATTGAGTATATGTACCACAGTTTACCTATCCATTCTTCTATTGTTGGGCATCTGGGTTAATTGCATCTTTTTGCTATTGTGGACTGTGCTGCGATAAACATTCTGGGGCAAGTGTCCGTTGGTGTGAAAGGCCTTGATTCTGCAGGATATATTCCAAGTAGTGGAATTACTGGGTCAAATGGTATATCAATATTCATTTTTTTAAGGAAGCGCCAGATTGCCTTCCAAAGAGGCTGGACCATTTTGCAACCCCACCAACAGTGTAGGAGGGTTCCACTTTTTCCACAGCCTCTCCAGCATTTGTTGTTTTGTGTTTTCTGGATCATGGCCAATCTTGTTGGGGTGAGATGGTATCTCATTGTTGTCCTGATTTGAATTTCTTTAATAACTAAAGATCATGAACATGTCCGCATGTGTTTTTTGGCTGCCTGGATCTCCTCTTTAGTGAAGTGTCTTTCCATCTCCGTTGCCCATCGCTTAATTGGATGGGCAATTGTTATTGATATTTTGTAGTATCTTATAGATTATGGAGATCAGGCGTCGGTCTGACATAGAGTTGCCAAATATTTTTTCCCATTCTGTGGGTGTTCTTTTAATTCTATTAATAAAGTCTTTGGATGAGCAAAAGTGTTTGATTCTTAATAGTTCCCATTTACCTATTTTCTCTTCTGTTGATTGAGGTTTCTTTGACAGATTTTGGAGTCTGTCCTCATTGTGTATTAAAACTTCCATTGTTGTTCCTGCCTTTTCTTGGATGAGCTTTATTGTTTTAGGTTTGATATTTAGGTCTTTTATCCAGTTGGAGTTGGTTTTTGTATAAGGTGTAAGATATGGATCTTGATTCAGTTTATTGCAGATGGATAACCAATTTTGCCAGCACCATTTGTTGAAGAGACTGTTTTTACCCCAGTTAAATTTCTTAGGGCCTTTGTCAAATATCAACTGTTCATAGGCAGATGGTGTCATCTCTGGGGTCTCAATTCAGTTCCATTGATTGATCTATCTGTTCTTGTACCAGTACCAGGCTGTTTTGACCACTGTGGCAGGGTAGTATGTTCTAAGGTCGGGTAATGAGAGGCCTCCCAGTGTGTTCTTCTTTTTTAGTAGTACCTTACTTATCCGGGGCTTCCTCCGTCTCCAAACAAAATTGGTGATTTGTTTCTCGATCTCATTAAAAAATGATGCTGGAACTTGTGTTGGGATTGCATTATATAAATAGATTGATTTGGGTAAAATAGACATTTTCACAATGTTAAGTCTTCCTATCATGAGCAGGGTAGGTTTTTCCATTTATCTAAGTCTCTCTTAGTTTCTTGTAGTAAGGGCTTGTAGTTCTCTTTGTAAAGGTCTGTTGTTTCTCTGGTTAGATTAATTCCTAGGTACTTTATCTTCTTAGGGGCTATCATAAATGGTATTGATTTAATAATTTCCTCCTTAACAGTCTCGTTGATAGTACAAAGGAAACCTACTGATTTACTTATGTTTATCTTGTATCCTGAAACTTTGCTGAATTCTTCTATCAGTTTGAGTAGCTTAGTTATAGATTCCTTGGGGTTCTCTGCATATACAATCATATTATCTGCGAACAGGGAGATTTTACCTTTCTCTTTGCCGATGCAGATGCCCTTTATTTCTTCGTCTTGTCTAATTCCTCTGGCTAGAACTTCTAGCACAATGTTGAATAGGAGAGGTGACAGTGGGCATCCTTGTCTAGTTCCTGATCTCAGGGGAAAGTCTTTCAGTCTCTCTCCATTGAGGATGATGTGGGCAATTGACTTTGTATAAATGGCCCTTATTGTGTGGAGGAATTTGCTGTCTATGCCCATTTTGCTAAGAGTTTTTAGCATGAATGGGTGTTGGACTTTATCAAATGTCTTTTCTGCATCAATGGACAAAATCAGGTGATCCTTGTCTTTTGTGTTATTTATGTGGTTAATCACATTAATTGTTTTCCTGATGTTGAACCAGCCTTGCATCCCTGGTATGAATCCCACTTGGTCATGATGGATTATTTTCTTGATATGTTGTTGTATTCTGTTGGCAAGAATTTTGTTGAAGATTTTTGCATCTAGGTTCATGAGTGATATCGGTCTGTAGTTCTCTGTCTTTGTTGGATCTTTCCCTGGTTTAGGTATCAGGGTTATGCTGGCTTCATAGAATGAGTTTGGGAGTACTCCATCCCTTTCTATACTGTGAAATATTTTCAATAGTATTGGGGATAACTCTTCTCTAAATGCTTGGTAGAATTCTGCCGTGAAGCCATCTGGGCCCGGACTTTTTTTGGTTGGCAGTGTTTTGATGACCTTTTCAATCTCTTCCTTTGTGATGGGTTTATTAAGTTGTTCTGCTTCATGTTGTGATAATTTGGGTAGGTGGTATGAGTCAAGGAATTGGTCCATTTCGCCTAGGTTTTCAAATTTGTTAGAGTACAGTCTTTCATAGTATTCTGTTATGATATTTTTGATTTCTGTTGCATCTGTGGTGACAACTCCCCTCTCATTTCTAATTTGGGTTATTTGTTTCCTTTCCTGCTTTTCTTTAGTAAGTTTAGCCAGTGGTTTATCAATTTTGTTGATCTTTTCAAAAAACCAGCTTTTGGTCTTTTCAATTTTTTTCAATTGTTTTTCTATTCTCTAATTCATTTAGCTCTGCTCTAATCTTTATGATCTCATTTCTTCCGGTGCCCAAGGGGTTCCTCTGTTGTTCTCTTTCTACTTGTTCAAGCTGTAGAGTTAGTTCCTTGATTTGGTTTCTTTCTTCCTTCCAGATGTGTGCATTTATGGAGATAAATAGACCTCTGAGCACTGCTTTGGCTGTATCCCATAGGTTCTGGTAGGAAGTGTTTTCGTTCTCATTGGAATCCAGAATTTCTTTAATTCATCCCTGATTTCCTCTATAACCCATGTTTTTTTGAGCAAGATGTTGTTCAGTTTCCAAGAGTTCCACTTTCTATCTCTGTTTTTTCTGCTATTGATTTCAACTTTGATGGCTTTCTGATCTGAGAAGATGCTTTGCAGTAATTCAACGGTATGGATTTTGTTGAGCATTGCATTATGGCCTATCACGTGGTCAGTTCTGGAGAATGTTCCATGTGCACTGGAGAAGAAGGTGTAGCTGTCTGCTGATGGGTGGAAAGTTCTGTGTATATCAATGAGGTTTATTTGGTTAATTGTGTCAATGAGGTCTTCTGTATCTTTACTGAGCTTTTTTTAGATGATCTGTCTAGTAATGAGAGTGGAGTGTTAAAGTCTCCCACTATTATGGTGGAGTCATCTAACTCTCTTCTGAGCATAGTCAGTGTTTCTTCGACATATTTAGGTGCTCTGACATTAGGTGCATAAATGTTTAATATAGTTAAGTCTTGCTTGTGTACTGAATCTTTCAGCAATAAATAGTGTCCATCTTTGTCCACGATGGTGGATTTGACACTAAAACTGATTTTGTCTGAGATCAGAATTGCCACCCCTGCTCTTCTTTGTTCATTGTTAGCTTGATATATATTCTTCCATCTTTTAATTTTCAGTTTGTTCCTGTCTTTAGGTCTCAAGTGAGTTTCTTGTAGACAACATATGGATGGGTTGTGTCTTTTGACCCAAGATGACACTCGGTGTCTCTTTACTGGAGCATTCAGTCCATTCACATTCAATGTAATTATTGATAGGTATGTGTTCACTGCTGCCATTGTGATATATTAATTTTTATGCTGATGTTTTCTCTGTTGTTCTTATTAGTCTGTTCTGGGACATTCATTTTTTTGAGTTGATTTTTAACCTTTTTCAGAGCTGGTTTTACAGTTGTTGAGACTCGTGTGTTAGATTTCTTGAAATGGTATGATACATCTTTTTGTGCTTTACAGCTGCCCCATGAACCCTCTTAATAAACTATTTATAAACCCAGTTTTAATTACTACCAGTCTTCTCATCTTCCTCTCCATCTGGAAGGACTATAATGACTGTAGTACATCCCTCTTTTATTATCATGACACCATAGTTTTTATGATGATCACTGGATTGCTTCTTTCCAAATCAGAGCTGTGATTTACTTTGGAGCCTTCCCTAAATGAGTATTGAGTAGTGTGTCATTCTAAAATATAAAGTTAGTGGTTTTGTTCTTCTAAGCCAAAGCCAAGAACTTCTTTCAGTATTTCTTGTAGTTTGGGTTTGGTTGTTACAAAATCTCTGAGTTTCTGTTTATCTGGGAATGTCTTAATTTCATTTTCATATTTGAAAGATAGTTTTGCAGGATATATAATTCTTGGTTGGAAGTTCTTCTCCTTCAAGACTTTGAATGTGTCATGCCAATGTCTCCGTGCCAGCATGGTTTCTGCTGAGAAATCTGACAAGAGCCTACAGGGTTTCCCTCTGAATGTTAGCTTTGCCTTGAGTCTTGCTGCCTTTAAGAGTTGCTGCTTATGTTTCATTTTGTTAAGCTTGATTATAATATGTCTTGGAGTCTTTCTTTTAAGATCTATATTGGGTGGCGTATGATATGCATCTGAGATGTCTATATTCTCTTCCTTCATGATTTCTGGGAAGTTTTCTTTCAGCAGCTCAGCAATAATACTCTCTGTGTTCTCAGATGTCTCACCCTGTTCAGGGACTCCAATTAATCGAAGGTTGTTCCTCTGAATAGAGTCCCACATGCTTCTTAATGTTTCTTCAATTTTCTTGTTTCTTTTTTCTGATTTCTGCTCATAGACGCTGGCATCAGTAGCTCTGTCTTTCAAGTCAGAAATTCTTTTTCCCATTTGTTCCATTCTGTTTTCTTAGCTTTGCATGGAAGTTTCTATGTCTTTGATTTTCTTCTTGATCTGTTGGATTTCGGAGTACTGGTGTTCCATCAGATCGAACAACTTGCTTAATTTTTCATTTTGTTCTGCTGCATTTTGTATAAAGTCTATAAGGGCTCTGTATATAATCAATTTGTATTCACTTCCTGATGCTTTCATAAAAGTTTCTTCATCTGGAAAACTCCTTGGTTGCTTTGTTTGGGAGCCTTCTGAAGCCATGAGTGATTGCTTGTATGCCACAAGTGTTTGTTGCTTTTTGGGTCCCATGTGAGTATATAGAGGCTGGAAGAGGTACTGTGAGGATGGAATGCAAATGTTTCTCTAGGCTGTCTTCAAATGTAAAGCAAAAGATATCTGACCGGTTCACAAGTCAGTTAAGTTTTCAGGTGTAGAGGTCCCTCTTCTCATCTGACAAAGTAAGCACCACTGTATCCAACCCAGAGGATAACAAACTAGTTCAGAATACAGCAATGCTACTGCCCTGGTGGCCTCTGCTGACAGGGCCTAACCTTATCCAACACTGCGTCAAGTACTGGTTTTGTGATAGGAAAGCGCTCTCCTGTGGGCAGGCTCTGGCTCCCAAGCTAAGAATTAGGTCCAGCTGCGGCCACCGTACCCAAGATGCTGTCCTCCACACAGGCAGCAGACAGAGGGGCCAAAGGTGCCGAGAGGCAGTGATTCCTCTGCTTCTGTTGCAGGGCCCCCAACGTAGGCAGCACTGTGCAAAATCACTACTTTTCTGACGGAGAAGTGCCGTCCCGTTTGCAGGCACTGGCTCCCAGTCTAAGAACGAGGTCCCGCTAAAATCTCGGTACCAACATGGCGTCCCGCACCCTGACCGCGGAGTTCCGCACAAACCCCACTGAGGCAGCTACAAAACGAAAGGCTCAAATTGTCTAGATTAACAGAGTCCCGAGCCTGGCTCTCAGAACATGGGAATTTCGCCTGCCTATCCCCCCAGCAGCATGTCTGAGTCCAGCCGCCGGGCAAGGCCCAGCTCCGCCCGCCAGCCGAGACAGAGGAAAAAAAAAAGTCAAGCTGGTGCATTTACCTTCCGTCTGTGAGAGCCGGGGCTAGCCAGGAGTGGGAGTCAGGGAGAGAGAGGATGTTTTTTGCTGAGTGGTATGAAGTCCCAATTAACAGCTCTGTGCCGTGTCCTGAGGCTGATTAGGTGATCAGAAGGCTCTGTTTGATTGTCAATTCAGGTCTTGGTTTCCAGAGGGATAGAAGGAGACGTGTGCTTAGTCCACCATCTTAACTCCACCCCCCTCCACTTGCTAGTTTTTAAGATCTCAGACACCACTCACCAAAGTGAGATGCAGAACATTTGCTTAAAAAACTTCATTATGCCAATCAACCTAAATGTCCATGGAAGCCGTGGTTCCCCAATCCCTGACCGTAGTACCCTGTCCCTGCAAATGTTTGGTTTTATTTAAAATACTTCTAAGCTTTGGGTTTAGTCCACTGGTGCTGACTTCTCCTCGGCTGTGTATTGTTTCTTCCTTCACCTAAAATAATTCTTGTCACCTAATTAGTGATACTCCTCTACCTCTTACCCTGCTTTGTAACCACCAAAGAATGTTTTCTTCTGTGTTTAAGCCCATTCTTGAGTCCTTGTAATAGTGGTCTCATACAGTATTTGTCCTTTTGCAATTTACTAATTTTACTCAGTGTAGAATCCTCCAAATTCTGCCATTTCATGAGATGTTCCCCAAATTCGTCATTAATCTTTATCATTGTATACTATTACATTGTGTGAATATACCATAATTTGTTTATCCATTCCTCTGTCAGTGGGCAGCTAGGTTGATTCCATCTTTTTGCTGTTTGTGGAGAGTGCTGCAATAAACATTGGTGTGCATGTATCTATTTATGTGACAGCCCTTATTTTTCTAGGATATATTCCAAGAAGTGAAATTGCTGGATCATATGATATTTCTATTTCTAGCTTAAAAATCTTTTTAAAAATTCATTTTTGTTGTTGAGAATATACACAACAGAATAGATACCAGTTCTGTGTGCACAATTCATTGACATTGATTACATTCTTTTAGTTCTAGAATCATCCTCACTGTCCTTTTCCAAATTGCTCCTCCCTCGTAAAGTTACTGCCTCCAGAGTTCCAATCTAGTCTTTCAAGTTGCTATTGTCAGTTTGATCCCATATAGATAGTTCTTAAAAGAGCACGGGCTCAAGGCAGACATTCTTTACAGTTAACGCAAGTTACTGTATGGTTTTAAGAAGATTTCAGGGAGTAATTTTGGTTTAAGGTTTAAAGATTATTTTGGCAGTGTTTCAGGGGTCATTCCAGCCTCCAGGGAACATGTATATAACTTTGAACATGCCTTTACATCTACATTTGTCACAAAATGTATTACTTAAAAACTTGTTGACAAATCCTATAATCTGTCAGACGTAACCAATTTAAAGTGAACGAAACAGTGCATGTCTCTTTTTAAATGTGATGCTGTTGTTGTTGGGTGCCCTCAAGTTGATTCTGAATCACAGTGACACCATGTGACAGAGTAGAACTGCCCCTGTAGGGCTTTCTAGTCGGTAATCTTTAAAGGAGCAGATCACTTTCTGGGAAACAGCAGCTGGGCTCAAAAGGTCGACCTTTCGGTTAGCTGCGCAGTGCTTAACTGTTGAGCTATGAAGTCTCCTTCTTAAATGTGAAAAGTTGAAATAAAGAAATTATTTTCATAACAGTTGGGGTCTTTTGGTTGCAGCAGAAACTGACTGATTGCAACAGTAAGAAATGCAGTGACAGCAAGGCTTTCAGTCCTTGACACCACCTCCCTCAAGCTGTCTTCAATTCTGTCCCCACCCAAACCCCAAGTAAACAAGAAAAATACCAACATTCTTGCTGTGTGAGTGTTAGGTACACAGTGGTATCCCTTAGACCCTTGACTTGAAAACCTGGAGCTCCCACTAAAAACAGCTTTGGCCAATGAAGGCACAAAACACTGTGAGTTACAGATGGAGGAGTTCAAAGAATTGGAGAAAAGCTAGGATACCAGCCTCATAACAGCTCCAGAAACCTGGGTAGGAGGAACTAAAGGGCAGTCTCTTCAGAAGTAGAAGTTGCCATTTTCTCAAACCTTTTGGTGTGAATTTGATATGAATTGTCAAATTGTCTTCCAGAAACACTTTGTGAGCTTCTTCCCTCTGTAACTACGCCAAGCTGGGTGCCTTGATGGTCTCTTATCTATGGTCTCAGCCTCCCCTCAATCCTATGTACATGTGTACACAATCTTCCTATAGTGTCTGGTGTATACTGTAACACTATATTGAGCGGAAACTGCCAGATGTTCAAGCTGGATTCCGAAGAGGTCATGAAACCAGGGATATCATTGCTCATGTCAGATGGGTATGGGCTAAAAGCACAGAATACTAGAAAGATATTTACCTGTGTTTCATTGACTGTGCAAAGGCATTTTGACTGTGTGGATCTTGAGAAGTTATGGATAACACTGTGGCGAATGGGTATTCCAGAACACTTAATTGTATTCACAAGGAATCTGTATATGGATCAAGAGGCAGTCATGCAAACAGAACAAGAGAACACTGCGTGGTTTAAAGTCAGGAAAGGTGTGCATCAAGGTTATATTTTTTTACCATACTTTTTCAATATGTGTGCCAAGCAAATAATCTGAAAAACTGGAGTAGATAAAGAAGAATGAGGCATCAGGATTGTAGGAAGACTCGTTAACAACCTGCCTTATGCAGACAACACAACCCTGCTTGGTAAAAGTACAGAGAATTTGAAACACTTACTGATGAAGATTAATGATCACAGCCTTAAGTATGCATTACACCTCAAAATCAAGAAAACACAAATCCTCACCAGTAAGCACCAGTAAGGAACATCATTATAAATGGAGAAAGGCTTGAGGTTGCTAAGGGTTTCATCTTACCTTGGGTCCACAATCAACACCCACAGAAGCAGCAGTGAAGAAATCAAAAGACACATTGCACTGGGAAAATCTGCTGCAAAAGACCTCTTTAAAGTGTTGAAAAGTAAAGATGTCACCTTGAAGATTAAAGTGTGCCTGACCCAAGCTATGATGTTTTCAGTCACATCATATGCATGAAGCTGGACAATGAATAAGGGACACCAAACAAGAATTGATGCCTTTGAATTGTAGTGTTGGAGAAGAATATTGAATCCATCATGGATTGCCAAAAGAACAAACATATTTGTTCCGGAAGAAGTACAACCAGAATGCTCCTTGGGAGCAAAGATGGTGAAACTGGGTCTTCCTTACTTTGGATATGTTGTCCGGAAAGATCAGTCCCTGGAGAAGAACATCATGCTTGGTAAAGTAGAGGGTCAGTGAAAAAGAGGAAGATCCTCAAGGAGATGGACTGACACAGTGGCTGCGACAATGGGTTTAAGCGTAAAAATAATTGTAGGCATGGTACAAGACCAAGCAGTGTTTTTGTTTTGTTGTCCATAGGGTCACTATGAGTCAGAACCAACTTGATGGCACCTAACAACAGCAACAAATAGTGTCTGGCATGGACCACAGTCACCTGGTCATGATTAATGGGCTCCACCTACTCTGTCTCTTCTGTGAGTGGCAGATACTTCTAGTGACCTGTTAACTGTTTTCCCTTTTTCCCAATTGCCAGTAACCCAATTTTGTCCAGAGTGGCACCATGCACAGCTCAAATACTGCCCTTTTCAGTGCTTTTGCTACAGGGTGGCCATATGACATTGTTCTGACTCTTGTAGAAAATCTTCAGGGGATTTCTGGAATTCTGTTTTAGTGAGATAACACCACTTCATTTTCCTTCTTTTCATCTTCATCTTCCTGCCTGGAGTATGGACACAAGGAGAGAGATGGAGCAGCCTTCTTGAGACCATAAAGTAATAAACCTGAAGCCAAACGTTAAATTCAAAGAGTAGCAGTGTAGAAAGATACAAAGAATTCAGAATGGGGTATTAGGGAGGCCAGATCTTCCCCTAAACTTTTCGGTCCCCAGAACAAGACTACAAATGGAGGTCTATATGTTGTTGGTGGTCGCCATGAAGTGTCCTTGAGCTCATGATGACCGCATGCACAGAGTAGAAGTGTGCGCCAGAGAGTTTTCAAGGCTGTGACCTTTGAGAAGCAGACCACCAGGCCTGTCTTCAGAGGTACATCGGGGTGTGTTCAAATTGCCAACCTAGTATTGCCCCTAAGTGTTCGCATCATCCAGGGATTCCTGAGGGCCTACCTGTTGTTGTTAGGTATTGTCAACTCAATTCTGACTCACAGTGATCCTGTGGGACAGAGTAGAATTGCTCCATATAGATTTCTTGGCTGTAATTTTTATGGAAACAGATCAGCAACTTTCTCCTAAGGAACCCTGGGTGGGTTCATACTGCCAACCTTTCAGTTAGCAGCTGAGCATTTAACCGTAGTACCACCAGGGTTTCCGGAGGCCTACATACAAGCTCTAACAATTAAGTTCATGAACTCATCCTAAAAAAAGTGCTACATAGCTCATTGCTAAATATCATTAAGGTCACTGTCGAAGTACTCCCCTTGAGAAGCTATGCAGCGCTGCCAGCACCTAGTCCACCCTTCAGAGCAGTTTAGGAACTCTTTCTGGAATGGCCATCAGAGCCCTCATCGTATTACCCTTGATGTCCTGAATGTCATCAAAATGTCTTCCTTTCAATATTTTCTTACCTTCGGGCAATGAAAAAAGTGATTTGGGGCCAGATCAGGTGAGTAGGGAGGGTGTTCCAATACAGTTATTTGTTTACTGGCTAAAAACTACAGAATTAAGTTCTCAAACTTGCCACCTTGCCATTGTCCAACGGCCACTCCAGAAAGCATGCCAAAATTGCTTTAAAGGGTGTATGAGGCACTGGTGTCAGTGCACAGCTTCCAAAGGGGAGTACTTCAAAGGTGACTGGTGATATTCAGCAGTGAGGCAGGTAGCACTTAAAACAATTAAGTTCACAGACTTAGTTGTCAGACCTCATAACCATGTCTAAATTTAAAAAATTATCAGTCAAGTCAAAAAACTGTTAACTAAAATACGTTCTGTCTTACTTCTTTGACAATACAGTTCACAATGACTTCTTTTTTTTAAGTGTGATTAAGTGAAAGTATACAATCCAAATCAATTTTGCATGCCCATCTATCTCCAGCTCCTCTGCTCTCCTTACCTGGTGACAACACACTCCTCCTTTTCATTCTATACTTGTGGTATCCTTTTAAGTTTCTGTCCCTTCCTCTCCACCCTCTTCTCTCTCATCTACAAAAGGAGCAGTAAGACAGCCTCTTACAAATGCATAGAGCCACAAAGTACACGCACCATCTGGTCATGCTGTGTCTCCAGTTCCCGTCCAGTTTTATCCAAAGAGTTGACCTCAGTAGTGTTTTCTGGTCAGGGACAGCAGCAGGTCCAGGGGCTATGCTTCCAAGGGATTCTCCAGGCCACTGGACTGTCAGTTCTGGTCTTTCAGTAGAGTTTTTGAGCTGCACCCCTCTTTTTCTCATGTTGCCACAGGCACTCTACATTGTATGCCCCATCATGACTACATAATGAGAAATTTTAAAAACATGCATGTAACTATGATGTTCATGGAGCTCTGGTGGCACGGTGGTTAAGAGCCTGGCTGCTAAACAAAAGGTTGGCAGTTCAAATCCACCAGCCACTCCTTGGGAACCCTATGGAACCATTCTCCTCTGACCTTCAGAGTCTCCTCTGTGAGTCAATGGCAATGGGTTTGGTTTTTGGTTATGATGTTTATATGACTTAAAGACAGCAAAGTATCAAAGAAAACTCAACAGTCTAATACACTTTTCTGTATTCTAGCAAAAATTAGTTAATCATGGATTATGAGTCCGGGCTTTACTGTTCCTCAGACCAGCATTCCAAGCATCAGTTATCACTGTAGAGGGGTGTGGATGTAAGAATGTTGGATGAGGCCTATCTGAATGAATGACTAGTAAAACCACGACATAACCTGCAAGTTTTATCTTTGTAAGTCAGTCTTGAATTGGGGCTTGTTTCATTATGATTTATGTCATTTTCAAGAAAAAACACAAAACCCTTTTATTTTGTTAGTTTGAAGATATTTTTGGCTTAATTCTAGATGATTGCAATTTTGCTCTACTTATGTATCTTGACAGTGCCCTGAAAACCAAGCTCAGATGAGTAATTATGAAAACAGTTTTCCTAAGATAAAGTTTAAAGGAACCCTTTATAAAGATTCGTGATGGATGACAGCTTTCTCTTTCCTAAACAGCAATTGCACAGGTCATGCAGAAGGCAAACTTAATAGGTAGCTATTATGTCAAACCACAAAGACCCTTGGATTCTGTGGTAGCTGGTTCTCTGACCTCATTGCCAGCACTCAGAGACTTAAATATTCTTGTGGCTTCAGATTCAGAAATATGTACTCTTGCCAGATGAGTTGTCAAAAAGGAAAAAGGAAATGCTTCCAGACGACTCCCAGATGAGCTGTCCGAAGGAAATACTTCCAGAATTGTCTCTATAAGGGCAGCTGTGCTTGAGAAGAGTGGTCATAAGTTTACATGGATTCAAACTGTACCCAAGACCCTTAATGTACACAGAGCAGATCCCGGGCTTTTAGGAGACAGTTCTTACTAATGTCCCAGAGCCTAGAAAGCTCTCCTGGGCCTGTGAGATCAGCCAGGCCTCAAATTATAGACTTAATCATATGAATTTCAGTTTATTTCTTCCTGTGGTTAAGACTAAGTTCTTATCTGAGTCTCCAGAGCACTAATGTCTTTTATCAGACCACTGGAAGACACTCTTGTTTCTTTAAGGACTTAGTCTCTTTTTCTCTTCAATTTTAGCTGCACTAAAGTTAATTTTTCTTTCTCCAACTGCCCTCTACTTCCTTTAATCTGGATGTCCCTTTGCTCTTATTTTGTACAGAAGTTCTTGTCCTTGTAACACCCAATACTAAAAGACATTGCTGTGCATATGCATACAAAAGACACTCAAAGATTGGGTGTTCACATCGAAACAATCTGCTTTGAGAGGCGGTTGTGCCTTACCCCAAGTTCATTTCTCTAGAATCTAATGGTTTACAGTCTAGAAACTAGAATCTAGAATGTGCCTCTTTATGCAGGAATTATGGTTTAAAGTTAATAATCTGAGAAGCTGGACTACAGAATAAAAAATGGGGCATCACGATTGGAGGAAGACTCATTAGCAATCTGCAGTATGTAGATGACACAACTTTCCTTGCTGAGAGTGGAAAGGATTTGAAGCATTTATTAGTGAAGATCAAAGACCACAGCCTTCAGTATGAATTGTACCTCATGATAAAGAAAAACTCTAATAACTGGACCAATAAGGAAATCATGATACCTAGAGAAAAGATTCACATTGTCCAGGGTTTCATTTTACTTGGTTCCACAATCAACATCCGTGGAAGTGGCAGTCAAGAAATCAAACAAAAACTCCATCAGGCAAATCTGTTGAAAAAGACCTCTTTAAAGTGTTACAAAGCAAAGATATCACTTTAAGGATGAATGTATCCCTAACTCAAGCCCTAGTGTTTTCATTTACCTCACATGCATGTGAAAGCTGGACAATGAATAAGAAGACCGATGTTGGCTAAGGATATTGAACATACTGCTAACTACTGAAAGAACAAACGAATCTGCCTTGGACGAAGTACAGCCTGAAAGCACCTTAGAAACTGACTTTGGACAAACTGACAGAAGGGATCTGTCCCTGATGAAGGGCAGCATGCTGGGCAAAGTGGAGAGTCACTGAAAAAAGAGAAAGACCCTCAAGGAGATGGATTGATGGGGTAGCTGCAACACTGAGCTCAAACGTAACAACAGATAAGACAACACGGGATCCAGCAGTGTTTCATTCTGCTGTGCACAGGGTCACTACACGTCAGAACGCTCTCCAAGGCACCTAGGAGCAGCCACAACAAACATCTTTTTGATATTCTCTGCTTTGAGCCAAGATCCAACTCACTTCAGCAACAATACACATCATTCCACATCCTCCTCTACATCTGGCTTAAATTTCTGCCATTTCTTTGTCAATGTATTGTTATAACCATTTTTAAATTATTTTCAGCAAAAGTTAATTTGTATATGATATTAGTGATACTGTTAGTTTATTTCCACATTCTGTTGGGTCACCTTTCTTTGGACTGTGCTCAAACACGGCTGTCTTCCAGTTACTTGGCCATGTAGCTGTTGTTCAAATTTCTTGGCACAGATGAGTGAGTGCTTCCAGTGTTACATCTGTTTGTTGAAAACATCTCAATTGGTAGTCTATCAATCCTTGGAGGCTTTTTTTTTCACCAGTGCCTCCAGTGCAGCTTCGACTTCTTCCTTCATTGCCATTGGTTATTAATCACATGCTACTTTCTAAAATGGCTCAACATCGATCAAATCTTTTTCGTACAATGACCCTGTGTTTGTTCCATCTTCTTTTGCTGCTTCCTACATCATTCAATATTTTGCTTATAGAATCATTCAATATAGAACTCAAAGCCTGACTTTTTTTTTAATGACCTCTTTGTCTTTTATTTATTTATGTTATTGTGATTGAGTGAAAGTAGTGTACAATCCAAGTTGAGTTTGCATGCCTGCCTATCTGCGTTTCCCTCTGGTCTGCTTGCCCGGTGACAGCACATTCTTCCTTTCCACTCTACACATGTCATATCTTGCTAACAATCTCCTATCCCCTCCTCTCAACCCTCTACTCTTCCTTCTAGGAAGAGGCCAGTAGGATGGCATCCTGTAGATACATAGAACCATAAAGTGGACACACCACATGGTCACCTTATGTCCCTGATTCCAATCCATTCCTATCCAAAGAGTTGACCTCAGTAATGAATGATGATTAGGGTTAGCAGCAGATCTAGGGGCCATGCTCCCAGGGGAAGTCCTGGGCCATTGGACCATCAATGGTTGTCTTTTAGTGGAGTTCTTGAGCTGCACCCCTCTTTTTTGTGTGTTGCCACTGGGACCTGACATTGTGTGCCCCATCATGGCTGTCATTGGTGGTGGCCAGCCACCATCTGGTTCTTCCAATCACGTGTTGATACAGTCATCCATACACGTGGGTCCTTCTGTCCTCTGGAGTCTTTTTCTCTTAAGTCTTTGTTGTCCTTGGTGATCATCTGATTCATCTGAGATGGGATCATTTGGTGTACCTCGGATGGCAGCTTGCTAGGGTTTAAGACCCCAGACACTGTTCACCAATATGGGTTCCAGAAAACTCTCTTGGCAATAGGCTAGTTACGCCAATTGACCTTAATATCCCCTGAGAGCATGGTCCCTGGTCCCCGGCCCCTGCTACTGTATCATTGCAATATTAGGCTAGGAATAGAAGAGTTTTCAGTTTATGTTGAAGTCCAGTTAAGATGATCTTCTTTCTGGTATGAGCTGTCACTGCTTTCACCCAACCAAATTTCTATCAGCTATCTAATCTATATGCACCTTTCTCCCTCCTTCCCTCCCCTCCCTTGTAGCTGTCAAAGAATCTTTTCTTCTGTACATGAGTCTGTTTTCAAATCCTTATAATAAGGGTCTCGTACAGCATTTGTCCTTATGCTGCTGACTGATTTTACTCAATGTCTTCTGTTTGAAACCAGGTGATAAGATGCTTTCTGAAATCATCATTGTTCTTTATCATTGCATAGTGTTCCATTGAGTATGTGTATCATAGTTTGCTTACCCATTCACCTGTTGTTGGGCACCTGGGTTGATTCCACCTTTTTGCAGTTGTGAACTGTTCTGCATTAAACATTCATGTGCATATACCTGTTCGTGTGATTGCCCTTAATACTATAGAATATATTCTAAGCAGTGGGATTACTGGATCAGATGGTACATTTATATCCAGCTTTTTAAGAAAGTGCCAGATTGTTTGCCAAAGAGATTGTATCATTTTGCAATCCCACCAGCAGTGTAAGACAGTTCCAATTTCTCCACAGCCTCTCCAGCATTTGTTGTTTCGTATTTTTTGGATTGTGGCCAGCTTTGTTGGAGTGAGATGATATCTCATTGTAATTTTGTCATTTCTTTAATAGCTAATGATCATGAGCATTTTTGCATGTGTCTTTTAGCTGCCTAGATGTCCTCTTTGGTGAAGTGCCTGTCCCTCTCCTTTGCCCATTGCTTTATTGGGTTATACCTTTCTCTTACTGATATTTTGCAATGCCTTGTAGATTATGGAGCTCAGATGTCAGTCTGACATATAGTTGCCAAATGTTTTCTCCTGTTTGGTGGGTGGTCTTTTAATTCTTTTGATAAAGTCTTTGGATGAGCAAAAGTGTTTGAATCTTAGTAGTTCCTGTTTATCTATTTTCTGTTAATCAAGCTTTGTCAGGTTTTGAAGTCTGTCTAAACTGTGTGTTAAACCTTCCATTGTTGACTGTATTTTTTCTTGCATAATCTTTATTGCTTTAGGTTTGATATTTAGGTCTTTTATCCAATATGAGTTGGTTTTTGTGTAAGGTGTGAGATACAGGTCTTGTTTCAATTTTTTGCAGATGAATAATAAATTTTGCCAGCACTATTTGCTAAAGAGACTGTTTTTACCCCAGTTTAGAGTCTTAGGGCCTTTGTCAAATGCCAGCTGTTCGTAGAAGGATGGTGGCATCTCCGGGGTCTCAGCTCTGCTCCATTGGTCTGTTTCTTTTTCTACCAGTACCAGGCTGTTTTGACTACTGTGGCAGTGTAATAGGTTCTAAAATCAGGTAGTGAGAGGCTTCCCACATTGTTTGTTCTCCTTCTTCAGTAGTGCTTAAAGCTTGAATTTTTTATTTAGTTCTTCTAGCTTGAGAAGTACCAAGTCTGTTCTTCCCTTTTGGTTTTCTAACTCTAGGTATCTGCACGTCTTGTTATAATACTTTGTCTTCTTCAGGTCTCTTTGAAATCTATTGTTCTGCTCTTTTATTTCATCATTTCTTCCATTCACTTCAGCTACTCTGTGTTCAAGAGCAACTTTCAGAGTCTCTTCTGACATCCATTTTGGTCTTTTCTTTCTGTCTGTCTTTTAAATAACCGTTTACTTTCTTCATGTATGATGTTCTTGATGTCATCCAAAAACTCGTCTTGTCTTTTGTCCTTAGTGTTCAAGAAGTCATATCTGTTCTTAAGATAGGAAACCCTGATGGTGTAGTTTTTAAGTGCTATGGCTGCTAACCAAAATGTTGGCAATTTGAATCAACCAGGTACTCCCTGGAAACTATAGGACAGTTCTACCCTGTCCTATGAGTCAGAATTGACTTGACAACAGTGGTTTGGTTTGGTTTTGGTTATCCTTGAGATGGTCTCTAAATTCAGATGGGATACTCAAGGTTCCACTCTGGCTGTCATGGATTTGTTTTAATTTTCTTCAGCTTCAACTTGAGCTTGCCTATGAACAACTGATGATCTGTTCCATAGTAAGCCCCTGGCCTTGTTCTGGTTGACAATATTAAGTTTCTGCATCATCTCTTTCCACAGATGTAGTTAATTTGATTCCTGTGTATTCCATTAGGTGTGGTCCATGTGTATAGTCACCATTTATACTGTTGAAAAAAGATATTTGCAGCAAGTAAGTCATT
Organism: Heterohyrax brucei; assembly: GCA_028571685.1. Taxonomy (NCBI): domain Eukaryota; kingdom Metazoa; phylum Chordata; class Mammalia; order Hyracoidea; family Procaviidae; genus Heterohyrax; species Heterohyrax brucei. Next base: position 37,351,192 of record CM053140.1, read on the forward strand.
GATCTTACAAAATTCTATCATACAGTCTCCAATATTGCTTCTGTCATCAAGGCCATGTTTTCCAGCTACTGATTTCTCTTTGTTTCCAACTTCCACTTTCCAACCACCAGTAAGTATCAACGCATCTTGATTGCATGTCTGATTAATTTCAGACCATAGTAGTTAGTAAACATCTTCAGTGTCTTTCTCTTTGAATGGTATATAAATTTGAATGACTGTTGTATTAAGTGATCTTACTTGTAGAGATGGATATTACCCTGTTACTGACAGTGTTGTACTTTAGAATAGATCTTGAAATGTTCTCTCTCTGCCTTTGCCTTAAGTATTTACTTTAGGTGAAATTTTACAGCACAAATTAGTTTCTCATTCAAAAATTCATACACAAATTGTTTCATGGTATTGTTTACAATCCCGTAGTGTGTCTGCACTCTTCCCCTTCCGTCATGGGTTCTGCATGTCTGTCGTCTGTTTTTCTGTACCTTCCTGCCTCCTCACCTTTGCTTTTGGGCAGGTGTTGTCCTTTGGTCTCCTACACTTGATCATCCCAAGGAACACATTTCTCCCCATGTGTTATTGTTATTTTATAGGCCTGTTTTTGGCTGAAAGGTGGGCTTCAGGAGTGACTTCATTTCTTAGTTAGCAAGATAGGAAATATTCTTTTCAATAATGAATATAATACCATTCCTTTTCAATTTGTCACTCTTGGCATAGTAGACAATATGATTGTGCTGTTCAAAATGACCAGTACCAGTCTGTTTCAGCTAACCAGTGTCCAGGATATCAATCTTTATGCTTTCTGTTTTATTTTTTATTATTTTCAATCTAACTATATTTGTATTTTGTAATTTCCTTCTTTCAGTTATTAAAGGATGTTTGCAACTGTTCCTTCTCATTTTGAGTCATGCCACCTCAGCAGGTGAAGCTCCCAAAAGCTTGATTCCATCCACATTATTAAGGTGATCTCTACTTTGAGGAGGCATCTATTCCCCAATATTGAGTACCTTACAACCTGAAGGTCTCATCTTCTGGCACTATAACATATATCAGACAGTGTTCTGCTGCTATTCATAGGGTTTTCACTGGAGAATGTTTTTTTCAGAAGTGGATCCCCAGGCTCTTCTTCCTAGTTGGTACCATTCTGCAAGCTCTGCTGAAACCTGTCTACTATGGGTGACTCTTGTCATTTGAAATACCGGCATCGCAGTAACAAGCAAGCCACCAAAGTCTGACAGATTGACAGAAGAGTTATCATGGTAACTTCTATTATTAACATCTTCTAGTTCACAAACACCATATGTGATCACATTGGTGCCTCATATGAACTCTTTTGGGTATGTAATATAAATAATAGTATGTTTGTTTTAGAGATGATAAGACTGAGGCTTAGCAAGACTAAATGCATTGGCTAAGATCTTATACCTGCTGATGAGTGCCAGAATCAGGACTCCCTGCTCTCAAAAGGAAGAGGAGGAGTTAGGTACTCCGTGTAGTGCTGTAGGAAGGGTGAAGGGGATATCTTTGGAAGGTTCCTATAATAAACTGAATTATGTTGTATAACTTCAAATGGTTCCATAAGGAGACCGTTGGGCTCTGGCCCTTCTACCCGATATCAACATGTGCAGGTCTGGGTCCCCTTGTCAGATGAGCTGAGGATTGTCTCCTGTGTGACATTGCTATAGACTGAGGGCTCTCATGACACTTTATCCATCACTCTGTTTTAAAACAATAAGTATTTGAATAGAGCCAAAAGCCATTTGAATAGAAGTAGGCCCTTTTGCTACGTCTCTGCGTCATTTCTAAAAAATCTAAGAAAAACACTCAATAAAAGACGACTTTCCATTTGACTTTGCTTAATAGTTTGGCTTTGAGATGACAGAGCACTCCTTCTTTGTTGTTGCTATTCCACTCAAAACAAAGACAGCAAGAAACATAAACATCTCAACTGGAGATAAAATCAGGAGAGAATGTTACAACTGAGCTGTGGTTAATGAGCACCACCCCTCTGCTGGTTTGTTGTACTGTGGTGGCTCCCATGTTGTTGTGATGACGGAAACTATGCCATCAGTGCTTCAGATACAACAAGATTACCCATGGTGGTGGAAAGGCTTCAGTGGCTCTTTCATGCTGAGACAGTCTGGTGAAAAAAAGGTCTGGTGATCTACTTTTGAGATACAGCCAAGGCAACCTCATGGATCACAGTAGAACATTGTCCAGTATGGTGCTGAAAGACACAACCGTACCTAAGATCGTGAAGATAGCACAGGATGACAGTGTTTCACTCTATTACACACAAGGTCACCATGAATTGGAATTGAGTTAATGGCAGCTACCAATAAAAACAGCGTGATGACTGAAGGGGGGAAGCGCATGGCAGCATGCGAAAGCACAGAAGTGGGCATAGCTCCTCCTGCACAGACCTGGGGGCAGATGTGCCATTTTCATTGGGAAGCCCAGGAAGAAAGGAGCACTGAGAGCAGTGGAGGTGGGAAAGGAGGTGTAGAAAGTAATTAGATACTGCCAACTCCTTCTGCTGCTTCGTCAGACTCATCGGGTTCTTACTGATTGCACCTGGAATCACCTGAGGGGCTTTGAAAAATGCCAACACCTGATCTCAGCCCAGGCTCCCTTCAGTTGATTCAAAGGTGTTGCTGTCACTGAGAACTACTGAGGTAGACTGAGCCACCTGGCCCACCACACCCTTCCAGACATGGCCTTCCTCTAAGAGCAGTTGTTTAGCTGATTGGAGAGTTTGGAAGAAGGAACTGGACTCCACCCGCCACCTCTCTTCCTCTGCACTTTGAGATCTGCTGGCCTTCTGCGAACAGATGTCCCATCAATTCTCTCACCCACTTGGGGAGACTGCCATTCTCCTGTACAACCGAGTGGGTGAGCTTAACTCTAGGTTGCAGTGGGAGGATGTTCCCTTGGCCAGCAGACAAGAAACTACCTTCTCCAAACAGTCTCAACAGTAAGAAAGTTAATAGTTCGGTCTTCATCTGCCTGAATCCAGCATCTGTCTCTCACTGCTATTTTGGGAGAGGGGAATGGTGATTCAATGGCAGAATTCTCATCTTCCATGCAGAAGACTCAAATGTCGTGACACAAAATGAGAATAAACAGCTATAAACATCCATTAACATCCATTTCCACTTATACAAAGTATGTATCTAGGATAATTGAAAGTGGTCAAAATGACGTGGAATGCATAAAGATCAATAACCTAGACATTGGTGAGCTGAAATGGACTGTCAGTCATTTTGAATCAGATAATCATATCATCTGCTGTGCTGGAGGTGACAAATTGAAGAGGAATGGCGTTACATTCCTTGTCAAAAAGAACATTTCGAGATCTATTCTGAAGTACAGTGCTGTCAGTGTCAGAATAACATCCATATGCCTAGAAGGAAAGCCAGTTAATACAAGTATTATTTGAATTTATGCATCAATTGCAAATGCCAAAGTTGAAGACACTGAAGATTTTCACCAACTTCTGCAGCCTAAAATTGATCAAACATGTAGTCAAGATGCACTGATAATTACTGATTGAAATGTGAAAGTTGGAAACAAAGAAGGGTATCCTTTAACTGTACATACTCAATTTGTATGCTGAACAAATAATTCAAGAAGCTGGGCTACATGAAGAAGTATGCAGTATCAGAACTGAGGAAGACTGATTAACAACCTATGATATGCAGATGGCACATCCTTACTTGCTAAAGGTAAAGAAGACTTGCAGCATCGACTGATCTAAGACTGTAACCTTCAGTATGGATCACAGCTCAACATAAAACAAAATTCCTTACAACTGGGCCAATCAGCAACATCATAATAAACAGAATATTGAAGTTGTCAAAGATTTCATTTTATTTGGATCCACGATCAGTGCCTATAGGAGCAACAATCAAGAAATTAGAGTACAGTAGCACTGGGCAAATCTGCTGCAAAAGGCCTCTTTAAAGTGTTAAAAAACAAAGATGTCACTTTGAGGACTAAGGTGGGCCTGACCCATGCCATGGTATTTTCAGTTGCCTCATATGCATCTGAAAACTGGACAGTGGATAAGGAAGATGAAAGAACTGATGTCTTTGAATTATGGTGAACACTGAATATATTGTTAACTTCCAGAAGAACAAACATGTCTCTTTTTTTATGATTGAATGAAAATGTACTTTCCCATATAAATTCCCATGCTCAGCTATACGCAGCTCCCACTGCTCTCCCTGCCCATTGACAGCACACCCCTCCTCTGTGCTCTATACATGTCCTATCCTCCCAACAGTCTCCTGTCCCCTCCTCTCCACCCACTCCCCTTCCTCCAGCAAGAGGGCAGCAGGATGACATCCTATAGAAACACAGAACCATAAAATTCCCACAAGATACGGTCACTCTGTGTTGCCAAGTGCAATCCATTGCTGTCCAAAAAGTTGACCTTCATTATGATTTATGGACAGGGGAGCATCAGGGCCAGTGGCCATGCTCCCAGGGGAACCCCAAAGCCCCCGGACCATCAATTGTGGTCTTTGGAGATTTCAGGGTGCACCCTTTTTATATTCTCTTTTTGCCAGTGAGACTCAACTTTGTGAGCTCCATTGTGGCTATCACTGGTGGTGGCCAGGCACCATGAGGTTCTTCTGGTCACAAGTTGATGTAGAGACCCACGTGAGTGTCTTCTGGGTTCTCTTTCCCCCACGTTGTTCTTGTCCTCGGTGATCATCCATTGCTGTTGAGTTGAGACCATTTGCGGTATCCTCAGATGGCAGCTTTTCAGCTTTTAAGACCCCAGACGCCACTTACCTATGTGGGGTACAGTAAGTTCTTATTAGCAAAATGCTAGCTGTGCCAGTTGGCCTCAATTTCGCCTGAGAGCATGGTCCCCGACCCCCTGCCCCTGCTACTCTGTCCTTGCAATATTGGGCTAGGATGGGAGGAGTACTCAAATTGTGTTGAAGTCCAGTTATCATTGACCTTCTTTCTAATGTGCGCTGTCATCGATTTTACCCAATCAAATTTCTATTAACTATCTAATCTAACCCCTCCTACCCTCTCTCCTCCCCCAACCCTTGCAGCCATGAAAGAGTCTTTTCTTCTATGCATGAAACTTATCTTGAAACAAGCACAACAAGAATGTTCTTTAGAAGCAAGGACAGTGAGATTTTTTTCTTAGATACTTTGGATATATCATCAGGAGGGACCATTGCATGCTTGGTAAAGTAGAGGGTCAGTGAAAGAAAGGAAGACCCTCAACAAGATGGAATGACAGTGGCTACAATGATGGCCTCAACCATAGCAATTAATGTGGGAATGGTGCAGAACCATGCAGTATTTCATTATGTTGTACATAAGGTTGCCATGAGTTGGAAGTGAATCAACAGCACCCAACAATAGCAACAACAACATGCAGAAGACCCCAGTTCACATTTCGTGTGCACCTACCACCCATGTGTCACTGGAGGCTTGCATGTTGCTATGATGCAAAACAAATTTCAGCGGAGCTTCTAGATGAAGGTGGACTAGGACAAAAGACCTGGTGATCTGCTTCTGAAAAGCAGCCGGTGAATAGTCTGTGGATCATAACAGTCCAGCCTGTAAACAATCGTGGGCATGGTGCCTGTCTCAGCAGTGGTTTATTCTGTTGTGCATGTGGTCATCATGAGTTGGGGAACAACTCTACTCAACCACATCCCTTTGTGTAAAGAGTAGAACTATGCTCCTAGAGTTTTTAAGTCTGTGACTTATTGGAAGCAGGTAACTAGGCCTGTCTTCCAGGGCACTTTTGAGTGGGTCCAAACTGACAACATTTTTGGCTAATAGTTTAGTGCTAAATCATTTGTGCCACCCAGAGTTTCCTTATAATGCAGTCATTGGTATTTAGAGAAAAATAAATCTGCATACCTTTTGATGGTAGGAGGCCTGTGCATGAAGGACTGGGGAGGAAGTCAAGGGAAACCATGGCCCTGAGCAACAGGAATGGCTAATAGAGCGGAAGAGGAAGAGGAAACGGAGGTGGCAGCTCACATGGCCACAGGGAAGGAGGTAGCAGTGGCAAGGAGGGAGCTTCTAGAGGCTCCCCGGCTCTTCATAAACCTGAATTGCACATACTTGCTGTGCTTTGCTCCAAAGCTGTGTTTCTCCTTCACCAGTCAAACCACGTTCCAAGAAAGGCAGAGACTGAAACCAATTGTTTCAGCCTAGGATTGGGCAAATGTAGGCCTTGTACCTCCAGCTTCCAGTTCTTCAAGGGCTTCCAGGAACCACAAAGGCCTGGCTGGGCAAACAGAGTAGATGCAAGATGGAACACAGAAGGAGCTGTTTGCTCATGGGGCGTTAAGTTTATGGGAATGGTGCTAGAACAATTTGGAAAAGGATTGCAAGAATGGGTATACAACTTGAAGACTATAACTAGTGTCAGTGTACTGTATGTGTAGAAATTGTTGTGGTGGCATATGTGTTATGAATATTTTTACTACAATACAAAAAGCTATTAGTGAATTCATTACCTTTATACTTTTTCTTTTTTATTGTTTTTGAAAATATACACAGCAAAACGTACACCAGTTCACACGTTCTACATGTACAATTCAGTGACAGTGATGCCATTCTTCAAGTTGTACAACCATTCTCATTTTCTTTTTTGAATTGTTCCTCCTTACTGTCCCCTAAGCTTCATATCTAGCCTTTTCAGTTGCTGTTGTCCAATTTGCATTACATTTATACCTTCTTGCAAGCTCTATGTTGCCTTACAACAAATTTTTTTTTAACCACCTAAATCTAGTAAATTCCTTCAGAAGACACCTGGGTGAGCTTTTTAAAGATGGAGTGGGGACACATTAATCATTAGCACAGCTGAGGATGCCAATTTCTGTGAACATTGTTGTGTCAGGATGTCAGGAAGAGGAGGAGATGCCCTCTTTCTAATAATCAAAAAAAGAAAGAAAAGAAAAGGCAGCTGAAAACTCCATTGTTGTCAAGTGTATTCCAACTCATAGTGACCATGTAGGACAGACTAGAACTGCACCATACAGTTTCCAAAGAGCACCTGGTGGATTTAAACTGCCAACCTTTTGGTTAGCAGCTGTAGCATTACCACTGTACCACTAGGATTTCCTTCTAATAATCAAGGACTATGTAATTTACTCCTTACCCTCTCTTTCACTCTATGTTTATAACTCAATACTGCTTTTGGAAATCTGTTTTTAATAAATATGTGATTAAAAGAAAATCAGACTGCGCACATAACCTACATCTTCCTTTGTCAGAAAATGCCCTCCTTTTCCAAGATGTAGTACAAAGAAAGTTCTTTTTTCATCATGTAAAGTCAAGAATTTTTGAGATCTGAAAGATAGACATTCATGTTTAAAAAGTATGGGTTTAGTCCTCACCGAATGCCATTCCCGTTTACTGTAAGGTATCCCTTATATGGACCACCCATCCACCTGTCTGTCAGTTTGTTGGCCTTCATGTTGCTAATATGCTGGAAATTATGCTACTGTTACTGTAAAACCAGCAAGGTCACCTGTGTTGGGTAAGTTTTAATGGAGCTTCCAGGCTAAGACAGAATAGGAAGAAAGACCTGAGGCCTAGAGATCTAATTCCCAAACCTTGCCAGTGAAAGCCATTATTGTCCAACTGATTTACTTGCTTTGGATACATCATCTGGAGGAATCCATCGCTAGAGGCAGGCATCACGTTCGGTGATGGAGAGGACCAGTGAGGGCACGGGAGACCCTTGGTGGGATGCTGGGCACGACAGCCACAGTGATGGACTCAGACATGCCTGCAATCATGAAGGTAATGCAGGATGGGACAGTGTTCTGTTCTGTTGCTCCTAAGATCACCATGAGTTGGAGTGGACTCGAAGGCCACTAACAAAAACATTCTGAGGTAGAACCAGCTGCTTGAATAACCGCTCCCCCACCCCTGAGCCTCTGTGGTAGACAGTCATGTTAATGTACCTTCACTGCTGCCAGGAGCTGGGCAAAGCAGCGCTCATCCATCATCACTCCTGGCAGGTCAGACCACTGGCAGCTGTGAGATCCCCATGAACCAGTTCTTTGTCCTCAAGAGATGAAGAAAGTTCAGGAGTCTGTTCTCCATAGAACTGCCAGTCAGAAAGGTGTTTCAGTCTTCATGAGGTCTGCAGTCTTTGTGTAAGGTAGCTTCTACTCAGGAAAGCCGCTGTAGAAGACTCAAGCTCTTTGCAAGGTTTGAGTCATCCCCTTACAATCAGCTTAAGTAGCTTCACCTGTCTTTCTTCTCGGTTACAAAAAAATGTTTCAAACTGCAAGTGGCCCAGGCTCTGCTTAACCAGGCAAAAGAAATACACCATCAGGAATGTCAGCTTCTGCCTCCAGGGTGAGGGAAGAAGGGAGAAGATCCACATCCTAACAAGCTCTGCAGCCATCCCCGTAAGTCTGTGCTCGACGCTGAACATTGTAGGCCAATGGGAAGTGTAACAAGCATTTGCTTTTAGGCTGAGTTACAGAAACCTTTTATTGTTGTTGTTTTGGCTTGGGAGTGGGGGATGTTGAGAGGGACAGGGGATCAGAATTTCCTAGGTCTTTTAACTGTTGACGTACAATCCTGTGCACATCTCTCCTCTCCTGGGTCAGCTGTCATCATGCCGTGGAGCTGCCCCAAACCCTGCAGGTCCCAATATCAGACACATTCACAACAGGCAAGAAGACTGCTTCAGTCACACTGATGACAATCTGGGCAATCTCACAGTCTCCTCTTTCTGGGTAGTGTCCCACTACATAATGATGAATACCCTAAAATTTGGCCTGACTCAGAGCAGTAAGTTTTTGTCAGTGGAAGGGTTGAGCATATCACTTAAGTGATACAGGCTTGAGTCCCAGAACCAGCTCTGGAATTAACTAGCTGCACCTTGGTCTGTGAATGGAGTCCATGGCAGCTACTGCCAACCAACAACAACAACTGTATTGTAAAGATGGGCAGGTTTATCTCTAGTAGGAGAGGATTTGCTATGTTATTCCAGTGATGATGATGATATTTCCTGAGCCCATCTCTTCACTCTGTTCTCAGATTAACCAGGAAAATCTAGTTGGATGATTGGGTTTGGTTTCACTGTTGCGGAGGGAGGTGCTGTCTGATTGGCAAGAATATTTGATATACTTGTGAATCGTGTTACTATATTCTGGTTTACTCATTTATACTTCATTTTCTGTGAGTTATATTACTGTGAATCATTCCAGAAAAACCATTTCTGAACATCCAAAGCTGTTGGCCAGATCCTGGCACCTCTGAGCCCTCACTGAAACACTGCAGTTGAGGCCCAGCCTGCAGCAGCAGCAGTCCACTTCATGTCTTCGTTTGGTTGGTATAAAAACTGAGGCATCAGATAATTAAGGAATTTACCCCAAATAATGTAGGGAGTAGTGGAAATGAGATAAAAGTCCTAGTTTCTGATTCTGACTTTTTTACACATATTGTTTCTCAAAAAAAAAAGTGGCAGAATGGAAATTCTGGGCTGTTGGAAGACAAGAATGCCTAGATAATGTATGGGAGTCTTTGGGTGGTGCGAACTGTTACCATGCTCAGCTGCTGACCCAGAGCTTGGTGGTTCTGCTCCACCCAGAGATGCTTAAAAAAGAAAGGCCTGGCAATCTGCTTCTGAAAACTAAGCCCCTGAAAACCCTAGGCAGCACAATTGTACTCTGACACATCGGATCAGCATGAGTCGGAAATGAGTCATTGATAACATGTTATTGATTAATGATGTGTTATCTGCACCATACACACATTCATTACTGTCCAGTTGATGAGTGGATTTTGACTCATCGTAACCCTGCAGAACAGAGTAGAACATCCCATAGGGTCTCCAAGGCTGTAAATCTTTATGACAGCTGACAGCTACATTTTTTTCCCTGTGGAGCAGCTGGTGGGTTTGAGCTGCAGACCTTTTGGTTACCAGCTGAGTGCTTAACCATGACATCACCACAGCTTCTATTACCATACATACGAAACTGGGTATTTTCAAGCCTGAAACACCTTCCCCTGACCCTGCATCCTCCTCCAGCCCATCTCCACTGTCTGTCCCTGCTGGCTTCCTACAGTCTTCTGCCCCCAACCACATCCTGTTGCCAAATCCAAGCATCTGCCACCTTCTTATCAAGACCTTTCAACAGTATTTAACCAAATTGAGCACCCCTTCCTGTTGAAACTCTTTGTCTACTGCAATGGATTAACTGTGTTCCCCTAAAATATATCTAAGCTCTCAAACCCCTGGTATCTGTGACTATGACTTTATTTGGAAATAGAGTCTTTACAGATGTAAATAAGTTAAGGATTTTGAGATTAGGTCATCACAAATTTAAGGTAGACCCTAAATCCAATGACTGGCATCCAGATAAGAGAAAGGACAGGGAGATTTGAGACACAAGGACAAAGGGGAAATGCCTGTGTGAAAACAGAGGCAGAGACTGGAGTGACATTCCCATAACTTAAGGAACTCCAGGAGCCACCAGAGCGTAAGGGCTGAGGAAGGGTTCTCCCCTATGGCCTTCAGAGGAGGTGTGCCCACCAGAGCAGTAAGAGAATGAATTTCTGGTGTTGTAGGTCACCCTGTTTGATACTTTGTTATGGTAACCCGAGGAAACTAGCACAATTTCCTTGATAATACATTTTCCGGACCCTACAGGCTCCTGCAGTTTACTGCTTCCTCCCCCTTGATGTCACCTCCATATTTGTACTTATTCCAAAAAAGATGATCCAAAAGAACAGAGAAATTATCCAACAATGCCATTAATATCACACACAAGTAAAATGTTGCTGAAAATCATTCAAAAGTGGCCGCGGCAGTACGTTGACAGAAACTGCTGGAAATTCAAGCCAGATTTAGAAGAGGATGCGGGACAAGGGGTATCATTGCTGATGTCAAGTGGATCCTGGATAAAAGCAGTGATTATCAGAAGGGTGTTTACTTGTACAACAAATGCTGGAGAGGCTGTAGAGAAAGTAGAACCCTCCTACACTGTTGGTGGGGTTGCAAAATGGTCCAGCCTCTTTGGAAGACAATCTGGCGCTTCCTTAAAAAAATGGATATTGATATACCATTTGACCCAGTAATTCCACTACTTGGAATATATCCTACAGATTCAAGGCCTTTCACACCAACGGACACATGCACCAGAATGTTTATCGCGGCACAGTCCACAATAGCAAAAAGGTGGAATCAACCCAGATGCCCAACAATAGAAGAATGGATAGGTAAACTGTGGTACATATACTCAATGGAGCACTACGCAATGATAAAGAATAACGATGATTCCAGGAAACATCTCCTAACCTGGTTTCAACTGGAAGACATTATTTTGAGTCAAAGTAGTCAGCGACAAAAAGACAAATACTGTATGAGACCTCTACGATAAGATCTCAAAAACAGACTTGTGTATAGAAGAAAAGACTCTTTGACAGCTGCAAGGGAGGGGAGGGAGGGAGGGAGGGCAAGGAGGGGAGGGTTTAGTTTAGGTAGTTACTAGAAATCTAGTTGGGAGAAAGCGGTGACAGCACACATTAGGAACAAGAACAACATTAAGTGGACTTCAGCATAACTTGAGTACTCCTTCCATCTTAACTCAATACTGCAAGGATAGAGTAGCTGGGGCGGGGGGCGGGGGACCATGCTCTTAGGCGAATTCCAGGCCAATTGGCACAACTAGCGTTTTGCTAAGAGAGCTCTCTGCACCCCACATTGGTGAGTGGCGTCTGGGGTCTTAAAAGCTGCCAAGCTGCCATCCGAGGACACAGCAAATGGTCCCAACTCAGTAGGAACGGATGCTCACCGAGGGCCAAAATGGCATGCGGTAAAGACAACTGAGAAGACAGAGAGACCCACAAGAGTGGGTGCCTACATCGACCTGGGACCGGAAGAACCGGATGGTGCCCAGCCACCACCAGTAATAGCCATGACGGAGCTCACAGAGAGGAGCCTCACTGGCAACACAAGAATAAAAAGAGGTGCATCATGAGATCTCCACTAAAAGACCTCAATTGATGGTCCAGCGGTTTTGGGGTTCCTCTGAGAGCATGGCCCCTGGCCCTGATGCTGCCCATTCCCATAAATTATAACAAAGATCCACTCTTTGGACAGGAATGGAATGGACTTCCATATGTTGGAAGCACTTTATGGTTCTATACATCTATAGGATATCATCTTGCTGAGCTCTGGCTGGAGGAAGGGGAGTGGACGGAGAGGAGGGGAAAGGAGACTGTTGGGAGGATGAGACATGTATGGAGCAGAGAGGAATAGTGTGCAGTCACCGGACAGGGAGAGCAGTGGAAGCTGCATATAGGGGGGCATGTAAATTTACATGTGAATGTACATTTTCACTCAGTTATGTTAAATAAATTAAAAAAAAGGGTGTTTACTTGTGTTTTACTGACTGTGCTAAGGCATTCAACTGTGTGGACCACAACCAATTATGGATAGCATTGCAATGAACGGGATTTCTAGAACACTAAACTGTGCTGGTGAGAAAACTATGTGTAGACTAAAAGGCAGTTATTCTAAGAGAACAATGGAACACTGCATGGTTTAAAGTCAAGAAAAGTGTGCATCAGGGTTGTATCCTTTCATTGTGCTTATTTAACCTGTGTGCTAAGCAACTAGTCTGAGAAGCAGGGTTATATGAAAACACAGCAGTGTTCTTGGAGAAAGATTCTCTAAGAATCTGTAACGTGCAAATGACACAACTTTGGTTGCTGAAAGCGAAGAGGACTGGAAGCCCTTGCTAACGGACATTAAAGAGTACGGCCCTGTCTTGGAATGTGCTATGTCCCTCCAAGAACGCATATGCTGATTTGACTGGGCCATGAGTCCCGGGACTGTGTGATTACCCTCCTTTTTGTGGTTTTCCCATTCTGTAAATCCTAATCTTCACCTGTGGCCAATAGTTAGGATTATGTTAAAAGAAGATTAGGCTGGGACTGCAACACCCTTACTAAGGGAGTTTCCCTGGAGTGTGGTCTGTACCACCTTTTATCCTTTCATCTTAGGAGAGATAAAAGGAAAGGGAAGCCAGCAGTGAGTTGGGAACCCCATACCGCCAGGAAAGCCGCACTGAGAGCAGAGAGCATCCTTTGGACCTGCGGTTTCTGCACCAGGATGCTCTTGTATTGAAACTGGACTTAGCCTACCAAGTGCCTACCAGACTGTGGTAATTTCTCATACTGAATGGACTTGTAGCTTATGAATGGATTTGTGGCTCACCAGACTGTGACAATAAAGTCTCTCTTTGTAAAGCCTTCCACTCGTGGTATTTTATGTTTGAGCAGTGCTGGAGGACTGAGGCAAGTCTTCAGGATGGATGATACCTCAACATGAAGGAAAGGAAATCCTCAAAATCGGACCAGTAAGTAACATCATAATAAACAGAAAAGATTGATGTTGTCAAGGATTTCATTTTACTTGGATCTGCAGTCAGTGCCCATGGGAAGCCCAGTCAGGAAATAAATGAAAATTGCTTTGGGCAAATCTGCTGTAAAGACTTCTTTGAAGTGTTAAAAGCAAAAACATCATTTTAGGGACCAAAGTCCACCTGACCAAAACCATGGTGTTTTCAATCCCCTTACCTGCATGAAAAAGCTGGATAATAAATAAGGAAAACTGAAAAATTGATGCCCTTGAATTAGAGTGTTGGCAAAGAATATTGAATATACTATGGACGGCCAGAGAAGTAAACAGTTATGTCTTGGAAGAAGTACAACCACAATGCTGTTTAGAAGAAAGGATTGCAAGACTTTGTCTCACGTACTTGGGATGTGCTACCAGGAGGGATCGGTCCCTGCAGAAAGACATCATACTCGTTGAAGTAGAGAATCTGCAAATACGAGGAAGACCCTTAACAAGATGAACTGACACAGTGGCTGCAACAATGGGCTTGAACACAGCAACCACCGTGACGATGGCGTGGAACCAGGCAGTGTTTAATGCCGTTGTACTCAGGGTCATTATAAGTCAGAACCAACCTGATGACACCTAAGAACAACATAGTCTCCTACAGTTTACTGCTTCCTCTTCCTTGACTTGGCTTCTGCTTGCTGGTATTCCCAGGGCTATCTCTGAGGACCCCTAAACTCCTTTCTGTTCTCTAGCTGAACTCTGTCCCTATAGCAATCCATCGAGTCCCACCACCTTAAATACTCCCAAGTGTTTGCCCCCAGCGCAGGCCACCTCCTATTGGTACTGTTTATCTGAAGCACCCTGACTGATACAGCAAGCTCTTCACTGCCACCAAGCTTTCACATGGGCTGCCCTTTTCACTGCCTCTGTTCTCACCATGTCCGGCTCTTTTACTTGTCCTGGTTTAGATTTCGGCTCCGGGAAGGACCTCCCTAACCCACACCATTCCGGAAGCCACTACCCGTCACTTCCATTATTTTTTAGGACTAAGGAGCCTGCTGGTGCAACACATAAATTCTCGGCTCCTAACCAAAGAGTGGCAGTTGGAACCCACCCAGCCACTCTGCCAGAAAAAGGCCTGGTGATCTGCTCATGTAAAAGTCGTTGTTGTTAAGTGCCTTCAAGTCATTTCCAACTCATAGCGACCCAGCAACAGAACGAAACACCGGTGAGTCCTGAGCCCTCCTCACAAGTGCTGTTAACGCTTGAGTCCATTGTGGCAGCCCCTATGCCAATACTGCTCCGCTTTTTTTTTGCAGACCTTCGCCATGAGTCGGATCTGACTTGAGGGCGCTTGGCTGGCTTTGGCTCCACCACCAAACCAAACCCGCTTCCATCAAGTCCATTTCGACTCACAGAGACCTTCCACAGTCGATAGTATATTCAGTATTCTCTCCACCAATGCGCTAATTCAAAGACATCGATTCTTCTTCAGTCAGAATTCTTTACTCACTGCCTAGCTTTCACATGCATTTGAGAGGACTGAAAATGCCATGGCTTGGCTCAGGCACATCTTAGTTCTTATAAAGTGGCCATCTTTGCTTTTTAATACTTTAAGGAGGTCTTTTACAGCAGATTTGCTCAATGCAATTATTTACTTGATTTCCTGACTGCTGCTTCCATGGGCGTTGATTGTGTATCCAAGTAAAATGAAATCCTTGACATCAGTTTTTTTCCATTTATCATGATATTGCCTTTTGTTCCAGATGATTTTAGTTTTCTTTATGTTAAAGTGCAATCCATACTGAAGGCTGTAGTCTTTGATCTTCATCAGCAAGCGCTTCAAGTCCTCTTCACTTTCAGCAATCAAGGCTGTGTCATCTGCATATCGCAGACCATTAATGAGTCTTCCTCCAGTCTGCTGCTGTATTCTTCATATAGCCCAGCTTCTCAGTTTATTTGCTCAGCATACAGACTGAATAAGTATGGTGAAAGGATACAACCCTGATGCATACCTTTCTTTACTTTAAACCACGCAGTATCCCTTGTTCGGTTTAAACAACCGCCTCTTGGTCTGTGGACAGTTTTCTCATGAGCACAATTTTGTGTTTTCAAGTTCCCATTTTTTGCAACGTTATCTATAATTTGTTATGACCCACACAGGTGAATGCCTTAGCATAGTCAATGAAACATGAGTAAACATCTTTCTGGTATTCTCTGCTTTCAGCCGGGATCCATCTGACACAAGCAACAGTATCCCTTATCCCACATCCTCTCCTGAATCTGGCTTGAATTTCTGGCAGTTCCTGTCATTATACTGCTGCAACCACTTTTGAATGATTCCAGGAGCATTTTACTTGTGTGTGATATTAGTGGCACTGTTGCATAATTTCTGCATTCTTTTGGATCTTATGGCATGATGCCCTTTCTAGTGACTGGTCAGTCCCTCCTGATAACATTAGGGATGAGTCATAATCACAACTGCAGCCTAAAAAACCCTATGGAGTAGTTCTACTCTGTCACATGGGGTCTCTGTGAGTCAGAATCCACTCAGCAGCAGCCAAACAACAACAATCACTCTTACTTCCTTGTAGTATTATCATGCTTTATGATTTGTATTTTTCGTTGTGTTTACAAGTTTACAGGCTGTGATTCCCATGTCAGATTGGAAGCTACACAGAGGCAAAGACCATGTCAGTTCTATTCACGAACATCGTTTGTGCCTAGCCCCATGCATAACATGTAGTAAATGCTCAGAAACTATTGGTTGGATAACTGAAGTACTCTTCACACCTGTTTCTAGAATTTAGTGAGTGAGTGTAAAGTCAGGTTCTCCATACTCAGTACAGAGTCCCTGGGTGTGCAAATGATTAACATGCTAAGCTGCTAACTGAAAGCCTGCTTGTGGAAGCCCATCCAGAGATACTTTGGAAGAAAGACTCAGGAATCTACTTTTGTAAAATCAGCCACTGAAAACTCTGTGGAGCACAGTTATACTCTCACACGGTGAGGTTATAAATTGGAGTTAACTTGAAATAACTGGTGTCTGGATGAAGAATTGACAGCTTTGTTATTTCCACTTTTGGCAGGAAATAGGAGTCTCATTCAAACTGGGTAATTTGAGATGAATTTATTTAGAAAAGTGTGGGCAAGATACTGAGATGAGGAACTGGGAACATGAGGGGAAATGTTACCATCCTTAGATCTGAAGGGGCCAGAGGCTATATGGAGGGCAGCATACCGGGGCTCCTTACCAGGTTTTCATCTTGTGTTGCTGTTATTAGTTGCTGTCAACTCTACTCTAATTGATGGCCACCCCAAATACAACACAACGAAACATTGCCCTGTCCTGCATTATCTCCGAGGCTGTTGATACACTCGAGTACATGGTTGTGGCCACTGTGTGTTCTGAATGCCAACCATCTAGAAGTAGATTTCTAGGCTTCTTCTCCTAGCATGTCTTAGCCTAGAAGTTCTAATAAAACCTGTCCACTATCGGTGACCCTGCTGGTGTTCGAAATACCAGTGGCATGGCTTCCAGGATCATTGCAACATGCAAGCCACCATAGGACGACAGACTGCCAAAAGGGTAGTGGTTCCACCTTTAGCCTTTTACAGTTTTACTGCTGTGTGCTCTCCCTGGGCAGTCTCAAGATTTGCTTTACCAACATACTGATTGCTCTTGAATCTGCATCTTTAGATCCGGTCTTGTATCTGGGCTACAGTCAACATATGTTTTCTGCCACCTGATAACAAGATATTACACCTGGATGCCCCGAAGGATCTCAGTCACTTGGGAATGAGGAGTACTCTTGTTCTCCTCTTTGTCCCACTCAGCAACCTCCCTTCCTCCTGGGTGCCGTGACTCAGCCATTTAGCATGGACCGGTTCTTATCTAGAAGTGTGGCTGTTGTTACCTTCTTTCTTTCTTGTGTGTTTATGAGTAAACAGGCACCAATTCTACTGACTTTTCCACCTACCACATTCAGTACTTTTACTTGTCCTTTCCTGTATTCATGCCCAAGTCCAGTCTTTTATCTTCTTTCTGGGAATACTCCAACAGCCACCTTGGTGGTCTCTCTGCCTTGTACAGTATGCCATCTTTTGACTGGCTTCTTCCACTTAGTGTAATCAAGAATCATCCATAGTGCAGCATCTGAAAGTACTTCATTCCTTTTTAGGGATGAATAATATTCCTTTGTATAGATATACCGTGTTTTACCCACTCGTCGGTAATGGACATTTGGGTTATTTCAATTTTTTGACTGCTGTGTATTTACTACTTTTATCAACATTCGTGGACACTTTTTTGTGGAGACATATGTTTTCAGCTCTCTAAGATATATCTAGGAGTAGAATTGCTGAATCATATGGTATAAGGAACACCAAAGTAGTCATACCATTTTACATTCCCACCAGCAGTGTATGAGGGTGTTACAATTTCTCTGCATCTTCACCTAACACTTATTATGATCTATCTTTTTGATTATAGCTATCCTAGTGGATATGCCTCAGGACTTTTTGTGCAATCTGATAGCTAAAAGTGGTTTTTGTGTTGTAAAATACACACACACAAGGAGAACATGCTAAAAAGACTGTCTGTGTCCCAATATTTACTATCTGGCTCTCTGCAAAACAAGCTTGCTAACCCAGTACCCCTCTAATGTAGAGAATAAAGTACTTTCACTCTGTTCTTTTATTCACTCTGGTCTCTTGAGCTCAAATACCTTTCTTTGCTTTTTTTCCAAGCTGTTAATGACCTTTACAGCCTACGTTAAATCTCATTTCCCTGGGGAAAGCTTTCCAGAGTTCTTCACACTCCTAATCATATTTCCATGCTAATATAGCATTTTGTGAATACTTCCATTATATAGGATTATAGCATTCACCACGTTGTTCATGTTTCTTACTTCTAGAGCCTGGGACTCTTAAGGTCAGAAAGTGAAGGCTCCCCCTACCCCCGTTCCAAGTTTAGCGCTGAGTACACAAGTGTATTGAATTAATGAAGATACAGAAAGATAAGACAAACTCCTTACCCTCAGAAAGCTCAAAATGTAATGGGATGGAATGTTATTCAGCCATGCAGAGAAATGAAATCCTGCTACATGGTATGACATGAATGTACCTTGAAGACATTATGTCAAGTGAAATAAGTCAGACAC
Source organism: Heterohyrax brucei (assembly GCA_028571685.1). NCBI lineage: Eukaryota > Metazoa > Chordata > Mammalia > Hyracoidea > Procaviidae > Heterohyrax > Heterohyrax brucei. The sequence goes on from CM053140.1 coordinate 37,369,714, forward strand.
AAAAGGGCAAATACTGCATGAATCCACTTATATGAAACATCTGGAAGAGGCAAGTGTGCAGAGACCCACATTCTTTAGTGATTATCACAGTTGAGGTTGGGATCAGAGAGAAGACTCAGTGCTTAGGGGACACTGAACTTCTCTTAAAGGTAATAGAAAAAAAGGGGGAATGGATAAGGAAGGTGAACATAACGTTGCTCAAGTGTATGTATGAAGATAGTTGAAATGGCAATTGTTTTGTTACAGGTATGTTTACCACAGTATGTGGGAAGTTGCGGAGACAATTCATTATTTGACCGGTGTTTACTGAGCATACAGCTGTGCCCAGCACTGTGGTAAGTGCCAGGGATCCATCTGAGGACAAGGAGAGAGCCTTCTAGCTCTCATCAATGGAAGCGCTGGTCCTGTCTTAGCTGGCCCTGTGATTGCCAGCTCAATTCAACCTCCTGGGCTGGCCAGGCAAGTCACCCCTTCTCCACGCTGCCAGTTCTTTCAGGATGGCTTTGGAATCAGCATTCTCCTGCACTAAACTACTCAGTACTAGGGCCTAGAGCTGCGGTAGGCACTAAACTTGCTTATCAGGTCTTCCAGACTCTTTCCAAGTCCTTGATAAAATTACACTTCCCCACCCCTTTGTGCTTCAGGGTTGTCAGCTTGAGGGTGACTTGCTTTGGCCAGCAAAATACATCCCTGTTGTTGTTAGGTGCTCCAACTCACAGTGAGCTTATACACAGTAGAACATCCTGTGGCATGCCCACAATCGATTTTACACTTAAACCCATTGTTGCAGCCACTGTAACAGTCCATTTTGTTGATGTTCTTCCTCTTTTTCTCTGACATGTTACCAAGCATGATGTCCTTCTCCAGGGTTGATCATGGATTGACCTCTCCTGGTAACATGTCTAAAGTATGTAACATGCAGTCTCACCATTCTTGTTTCCAAGGAGCAGTGGTTGTACTTCTTCTAGGACAGATCTGTTTGTTCTTTTGGCAGTCCACAGTACATTAAGTACTCCCCCGTGCCGCAATTCAAAGGTGTGTATTCTTCTGTTTTCCTTACTCAGGATCCAGCTTTCCAATGCATATGATGCAATTGAGAGTACCAGGGCTTGGTCAGGCTAACCTCAGTCTTTAAGGTGATGTCTTTACTTTTCAACACTTTAAAGAGGCCCTTTGCAGCACATTTTCCCAATGCAATGCATTTTTTGATTTCTTGACTGCTGCTTCCATAGGTGTTGAACCAAATACAATGAAATCCTTGACAACTTCAATCCCTTCTCCATTTATGGTGATTTGACTCACTGGTCAAGTTGTGAGGATTTTTACTTTCTTGATGTTGAGATGCAATCCATACTGAAGGCTGTGGTCCTTGATCTTCATCAGTAAGTGTTTCAAATCCTCTTTACTTTCAGCAAGCAAGGCTGTGTTATCTGCATAATCCAGGTTGTTAATGAGTCTTCTTTCTATCCTAAAGACTTGTCCTTCTTCACATAGTCTAGCTTCTTGGATGATTTACTCAGCATACAGATTGTAAAGGTATGGTGAAAGGATACAACACTGATGCACACCATTCCTGAGTTGAAACCATGAGTGTCCCCTTGTTCTGTTGAAACAACTGCCTCTTGATCCGTGTACATTGCCCTCATGAGTGCAATTAAATATCTTGGAATTCTCATCCATTCCATCCATTCATGGAGCTTTGTTCTTCAACCATGTGTTTAGTGCAGCTTTACTTCTTCCTTCAGTACCATTGGTGTCTGATCACGTGCTACTTCCTGAAATGTCTGACCATCATTCAGAGCTTTCTGGTGTAATGACTGTATTCCTTCCGTCTTGTTTTGATGTTTATTGAGTTGTTTAATATTTTCCCTGTAGAATCATTCACTATCACCACTGTAGGCTTGAATTTTTTCTTCCATTCTTTCAACTTGAGAAAGGCAAAGCATGTTCTTCCCTTTGGGTTTTCTATCTCCAGCTCCTTGCACATGTCACTGTAATACTTTGTCTTCTTGAGCTACCCTGTGAAATATTCTGTTCACTTCCTTTACTTCATCATTTCTTCCTTTTGCTCTAGCTACTCAATGTTACAGAGCAAGTTTCAGAGGCTCCTCTGACATCTAGTTTGCTCTTTTACACGTATGATGTCTTTGATGTCATTGCACAATGCATCTGGTCTTTGGTCGTTAGTGTTCAGTGCATCAAATCTGTTCTTGAGGTGGTCTCTAAACTCAGGTGGGATATATTCAAGGTTGTATTGGGGCTCTCATGGACTTGTTCTAATTTTCTTCAACTTTAATTTGAACTTGCATACGAGCAGTTAATGGTCTGTGTTACAGTCAGCACCTGATCTTGTTCTGACTGCTGATACTGAGCTTTTCCTTCATCTCTTTCCACAGATGCAGTCAGTTTGAGTCCTGTGTATTCTATCTGGTGAGGTCCATGTGTACGGTCATCATTTATGTTGGTGAAAAAAGATATTTGCAATGAAGAAGTCATTGGTCTTGTAAAATTATGTTGTGTGATCTCTGGCATGAGATCATCACCAAGGCCATATTTTCCAACTACTTATCCTTTTTTGTTTCCAACTTTTGCATTCTAATCACCAGTAGTTATTGATGCATCCTGATTACATGTTCAGTTAATTTTGGACTGCACATGCTGGTAAAAATCTTCAGTTTCTAGAGAGGCAGATATGTAAAATTGACTTGTATTGTATACTTTCACTTGATCATAATAAAAAATTAAAATAAAAAAAAACACTTCAATTTCTTCATCTTTGGCCTTAGTGGTTAGTGCATAAACATGAATAATAGTCGTATTAACTGGTTTCTCTTGCAGACGTATGGATGTTATCCTGTCACTGACAGCGTTGTACTTCAGAACAGATCTTGAAATGTTCTTTTTGATGAGTGCAACACTGTTTCCAGCATAGCAGACCATAAGATTGTCCAATTCAAAACGGCTAATACCAGTCCATTTTAGTTCACTAACGTCTATGATATCGATGTTTATAGTTCTATTTCATTTTTTTATTATTTCCAATTTTCTTAGAGTCATACTTTGTATGTTCCATGTTCAGATTATTAATGGATATTGGCAGCTATTTTTTCTCATTTTGAGTCATGCTTTGAGTCATCAGCAAATGAAGGTCCCAAAAGCTTGACTCCATCCGTGTCATCAAGGTCTACTCTCCTTTGAGGAGGCAGCTCTTCCCCAGTTGTCTTTTGAGTGCCTTCCAGTCTAGGCGGCTCATTTTCCGCACTGTATCTGACAGTGTTCTGCTGCTGTTCATAAGGTTTTCACTGGCTTGTTCTTTTCACAAGTAGACTGCTGGGTCCTTCTTCCTAGTCTTACTCTGAAGCTCAGCCAAACTCTGTTCACCATGGATGACCCTTCTGGTGTCTGAATACCAGTGGTGTACCAGTGGTAACACACACACATACACACACACCCCTCCAGTATGACAAACTGGCAGACAAGTGAAGGAACAAAATATGAGCAGAAGTGAGTTGTGCCACTACTGGTTGGAACATTTAGGGGTCCTTTATGGCAGTGGTTAAGTGTTCAGCTGCCACCTGAAAGGTCGGGGGTTGGAACCCATCAGCTGTGGAAGAAAACTGTGACAGTCTGTTTCCATAAAGATTTACAACCTTAGCAGTCCTGTGGGGCAGTTCTGTTCTGTCCAGTTGGATCTCTGTGAGTCAGAACTGACTCAAGGGCAACAGGTTCTTGGTGTGACTTTTGTTGTGTTTCCCATTCCCAGTCTACACTGATCATGGAGCATTTGGAAGACGGAGATGACTCTATTGAGCAGAACTGGACATATCTCCTGGAATTGGGAGGTTGTTTTGGGTGTGGCCAGACCTGACCAGTCCCAGCCAAACCTTTCAGGCTGTGGGCGTTTACACCGGAGGAGCATCTAAGGGACAGCTGTAGGGGATTGCCTGGCCAAAACTGAGGATGAGGGAAGCGAGAGAGCCAGAAAGGACATGAGGTAAGAATGTGCCCTTTTTCTAGGCCTCCCTGCTATCTTGGAAAATGCTAACCAAGATCACTGTTGGCAAAAATTATATCTCATCTTTATTTTTCTTCTAGAGTAAAACTGCTTTACTCAATTTATCCTCCAGCAAGAAGTTACATTATAGAACATTTTATTATAGCTCTTGCGTGGACAGTATCAGTCATTCACCGAGGACCTTATTTAACTTAGTAGTGGATTCAGCACTAAAATTTTCCTCCTTTCACTGTATTGCATAAATTTTCAGTTTCAGGAGCACAAATGAGAGGACAGAAAAGCCACCACCACCACCAATTGCCATGGAATTGATTCTGACTCATGGCGACTCTGTGTGTTTCAGAGTAGAGCTGCTGTCTAGGGTTTTCATGGCTACCTTCTTTACGGAAGAAGATCATTCAAACTTTCTTCAGGAGCACCACTTTATGGGTTTGAACTGCCAATCTTTTAGTTAGCAGTCAAGTGCTTAAGCATTTGTGCCCCCCAGAAACTCCCGGAGAAAACAGCTGGTGTGTTTTCAGCATGACTGCAAGATAACTGTGGTCAAGGCCTCTTGAAACGAGTCATGTTCTTGTCCGAAGAGCCATTGGTAAGATCCACTGATTTCCTTGTGTGACCTTCCTGATGCAAGAAAGCCAAGTGCTAACTGACGAAGCCGTACTGTAATTCTGCCCTGGAGTTTGTTAAATGCTGCACATTCTTGCTGCAGGTGATATGTCAGTTCTCTGTAACTTTCATTAGCCTCATTGTTCAGAAATAATGGCATCAATTATTTTAGTACTGATATGAGGTAACTTACCAAAACAGTGTCAGGACTGAGGTGCTGATTGAATTCCAGGAAAATACCATGACTAGCATGGCTCATTCCTTGTCAAGGAAAATCATCATTCTGATTTTACTTCCTGGAGCTACAGGATAAATCAGAGAAACACATGTCCCAACAAGGGTTCCCTGCAAGTGGTCCATCCTGAAAAATGCATGTTTGCTTTTCTAAGCTACAGAAGGAGAGGGGAACAATGGTTATGCTTCACTGGTCAAGTGCCTGAATAACATCCTTCTGGGCCAAGAAGCACAGGTGCAGATGTTTTCTCTGCTGGGAGTATGTAATCAGGGTTTTATGGGCTGAAAACTCCTATCAGAAGTTGATAAGAGAAGTAATGAGCCATTCACTCTTTGCTGATTGGAGAGGTATATTGTCAGCCCCAAGTGTGAAAACACCTAGAGATGAATCATCCACACAGGCCATGTGTGCCACAAAAAATTATCAATTAGTGTAAACACACACACACACACACATACACTCACACACACATATGCTAACCTTAAACCTTTAATCAGGTTCTCTGAGGAAGCTGTGGGAGGTAGATGTGTCGATCCTCCCTGACTCCCAGTTACAAGCAGGAAGTGAAATGTGATTGAAGAGAAGGAAAGGACAGCTGTGAGAGAACAGTTGTCATAAGAAAGCAGCCAAGAGACAGAGGGACATGTGAATAGAGGCTTATTGTGGAAGGGTGGCCAGCCACCATACTGTCAAGGTTCCCTGTGTATGAGATTCCCAGGGCTTTGAATGGGCAGTGGGTTCAGCCATCTCCTTCTGTCCTACCCATAGCCTCCTCCATGGCTCCAGCCACCTAGTCACTTAGAAGTACTGTCCCAGGGCAAACTCCCTTACTGTACTGGTGAGTCATCTTATCCAGAACCCAGTGGCTGAGAACTGGGGCCACTGGTGATTCAGTGGCAGAATCCTCCCTTCCCATACAGTAGTCCTGGGTTTGGCTCCTCGCTGCTGCACCTCATGCACAACCATTACCCATCTGTCAATGAAGGCTTGGGTGCTGCTGTAATGCTGAGCAGATTTTAGGGGAGCTTCCAGACTAAGACTAGGAAGAAAAGCCTGCCGGTCTACATCTGAAGATCAGCCAATTAAAGCCTTACCAGTCACAACGGTCCAGTGCAGCAGAGATCACAGGGATGGGGCAGGACCAAGCAGCGTTTCACTCCATTGTGCTTGGAAGTCCCCATGAGTCAGGGTCGACGCAGTGGAAGCTAACAACAAGTGACTGAGGAAGAGCTAAGCTACAAAGTCAAGTGACTGAGGACATTCCAAGACTGGAATTCTGAATGTTTTATAGATCACCTCTCACCAACATACATCTTCCGTCACAGAAATACCAAGACCCTAGAGGGCAGCGCTACACCTAACTCTTCACAGTCTCCACCACACCTGCCTGTGGTAGAAGACCTCCCAAGAAAGGTGTGTTCAATGAGTGGTAGAGTCCCCCCTCAAACGGTCAGAACCTATGACTTGATTGTTTTTCCTTTGGGGGCCTAATCTTCGCAGTAGTGAGTTCAGCAAGGAAGTATTAACATGTGCTTGGGGCCCAGAACTCCAAGGATTTTATCATCGTGTGAGTCAGTGATCATGAATTTTATAGGTAAAGAAAATGAGTAGCCCAGCATTCAGTGTCAAGGTCAGGATGGGCCTCACAATGGTCAGCTTCAACTAGTACTACTCTAATGATGTCTATACTGATTTCTCCACTTCTCCCTGAGCCCTGGTTGGCCAGTGCTGTCTTCTAATGCCTCCAAAATTTACCTTTTTTGGACTGCCTCAACCTTACCACTCTGCACTCTGTGGTGCCCTGTGAAAGGCCAGACTGTAACACAGCACAGAAAGCAGGGTGATCATGTGCCGTAAGCAGTTAACATAGATTCTGCCAACAAGTTTGGGATTAAAAAGCAACCTCAAAAATGGGTGGTAGGGAGAAAGAAGCAAGAGAATGAAACACTGGCTGGCATTCGTCCGGAACGTTTCACCCACAAACTGGTTTAGGCCAGTGAGACAGGATGTTCTGCAGAGCAAAGATCATGTGATTACACAGTATGAACAAACAGATAGTGTATCATTAACAAAATGCAAGGCTGCGTTCTGCAGTCTCGCCAGGGAGTCAGTAACTCAGGCCATTTAATTAAAAACATAAAAAAAAAGTGACAAAGGCCAAAGTTTCATCCTGTTCAAAATCCACCTACCTAGTCATCAGAGTGGAGGGCTGTCCTTAAAGGAAAGGTCCCCATATCTACCACTTGGTCAAGTGTGACCAGTGGCAGGCCAACAGCATCATCAGACCTGCACTAGTGGGCATCTGTGGGGAGCCTGCCACTCAGGTGCCTTGCCAGGCCGAAGGAGGACAGTTCAGGAAGAGTGCCAGCTCCCCTGCCCTCACTCACAGGGAGACACACAGGAGAACAGCTGAGGGCATGGAGTGGGAAGTCAGAGGGCTCAGAGGACAGAAGGCTCTGGCCTTCTGCCTAGTGAGGTGGCCAGGATCAGGGCCCAAGAGGGCAAGGAGACTCCCAAAGCCCAGTCAGGAAACCTCTATCCCAGCAGGAAGCCCAGACAGCAATGTGGCTTCCATCTCAGGCACAATCCACATAGTCTCCACACAATGCTCCACATTGCTGTGTACCCAGAGCACCTGCTGCTAAGTAACAGATTAATCTGATAGTCAGGAGCATGTGCTAGGGACTGAGAAGTCTTCTCTTCTTATTTCTGGTCTGCTATGAATTTCCCAGTGTACCATCAGAAAGTACCACAAAGCAAATGACTTCTGAGGACAGCAATGTATTTTCTCACTGTTCTGGAGGCTAGGAGTCCGAAACCAGGGTGCTGGTGGGGCCACACTCTGTCCGAAGGCTCCAGGGGGAGAGCCTTTCTTGTCTCTGCCAGGCATTCCTGGACTTGCAGCTGCAGCATAACTCATCACATGGAGTCTTTCCTGTCTGCCTATGTTCTCTTGTATTCCACCACACATTTCAGTTTGTCATACTGCGGTGGCTTGTGGATTGCTGTGATTCTGGAATCTATACCACCAGTATTTTGAATGCCAGCAAGGTCATCCAGTTATTCCAGACTAACATAGACTAGGAAGAAAGGCCTGGCAACCTACTTCTGAAAATTAGCAAACAAAAACCCTATGGATCATAACACAATATTGTCTGATGTAGTGCTGGAAGATAAGCTCCCTAGGCTGGAAGACAATCAAAATACACAGTGGCCACAACTGTGACCTACCTCAAGCATACCAACAATTGCAAAGATGTTTCATCCTATTGTATGCAGGGTCACCATGAATTACAGCTGTCTTGAAGACGGGTAATAACAGCAATAGATTGAATTAGGATCCATGCTACTCTGTTAAGATCTCATGTTAACTGACAACATCTTCAAAGACCTAGTTCCAAGCAGGGTCACAAACATAGTTACAGGGGTATGGACCTGAAGACAGCTTTCTGGAGGACAAAGTTAATCCCCAGTATACATCCACCAGTGGCAGCTCTGGACTGAAGTAGGCCTCTGTTTTCTTACGTACAAAATTGTCATCGGCTTTTGCTGTTGCGAGCAATAAATAGGCTGGACAGGTAAAGGACAGAGGACAGCCTCTGACACATCAGATATGTTCAGCACTAGGGAGTAATGTTGTTGCCATTAACCAGGCTCCCTGTTTGGGTGATGACTTGCGTCCCCTGGCTCCTTCCAACAGGAAGTCACATTAACCACCAGGCTGAGAGAGAAGACAGGCTGCCCTGCAGCTGTGACATGAGCTGAAGGCTGCCCCAAAACACAAAAGTGAGGGAACAGGCAGGGCAAGGAGGTACAAATGTGCCCAGCTTGAGATACCCACGTTGAGAAGGCCCCTGCAGTGGCAGGAAGATAGGGAGGCACCAGTTCACGGAGGACATGGACAACATCCAGGGACTTTATCCAGTGGCAGCAAGGAACCATTGAAGCATCTCTGCATAGATCAGATCAGATACATGTCTTTAAAAAGTTTCCTCTACATTTTGATGAAAGACACTATAGAACAATCCTGATCAAAAAGGGAAGAAATGCAGAATAGAATCTTAAATTCTCATAGAATCCAGACTTTCTGGAGCCACTGAGGCTGGATGAACCCCTGAAATTATTGCACTGAAATAAGCCTTAAGCCAAAAATATTTCCTGAAGTCGTCTTAAAACCAAATAGTTTAGTTTTACTAGTAAAGAATGGGCATTGTGTTTTCTAAAGAATGTCTATACGGGATCAAATTGACAACAATAACTCAGAAGGTTAGGGGGCAGTGAGCTTATGTTAATGGAAGGGATAAGTCAGAAAAGCAGGATGAAAATGATTGCACAACTTGAGGAGTATAATCGGCATCACTGAACTGTCCCTGTAGAAATTGTTAAATTGGTGTATATCTTGCTGTGTTATTTCTAACAATAAAAATCACTAAATAAAAAAGTTCTTTTGTTGGTTGTGTGAAGGCAGTGGAGCTAGCTGGGCTGTGGTGAGTGACCACAGGAGAAGAGTGCTGAGGATTTACAGTCTGGAGGGGGAATCACTAGGGGAGAAACACTGGATAGATTGGAGAGAGCTGAAAAGAGTGCAGGAATCTGTGAGCAAGAGTATTTCAGTTTTAAAAAATACACGTGATCGTAGGCTTCAGAGCATGTCAATTAAAAACCAGTTGCACTGAGTCATTTCTAGCTCATAGTGAGCCCATATGTGTCAGAGTAGAGCTGTGCCCCATAGGGTTTTCAAGGACTGATTCTTTGGAAGTAGATTTCCAAGCCTTTCTTCTGTGGTGCCTCTGGGTGCACTTGAACCTCCAACCTTTTGGCTAGCAACTGAGTATGTTAACTATTTGCACCACTGAGGGACTCCAGTCCAAAGAAGAAATGATAAGAATTTGGAAGAGTTGTCAGTTAGTCAATATTTATGGAGGTCAGTTGCTTTCTAGATTGGGAAAACCATAGTAGAGTGTAACTTGGATGCAGCTTAATCTTAGCACCACGATTCATCTGAAAGGAGCACAAATCTGACCTAAAAGCTTCGAGAGAGGTGCACATCTTTACTGAGGGCTTTCTTCAGTGACCAACAAAGGGGGGACCACACAGGGCAACACGTACAACATCGCCATATCTTCTCTCAGCACTCAGTCATCGCTAATACTTACTGAGCATCCAAGGAACCCTGTTGGCACAGTGGTTAAGTGCTTGGCTACTAGCCAGAAGGTTGGCAGTTTGAACCCACCGCCTGCTCCATAGAAGAAAAATGTGGTGGTCTGCTTCCATAAAGGTGACAGCCTTAGAAACTCTGTTGCGCAGTTCTGCTCGGTCCTACAGGGTCACTGTCACTGTGAGTTGGAATCAACACAACAGCAATGGGTTTGTTGTTAACTGAGCACCTGCTACATTCTCTGCTGTAAATACTGGGAATTATGAGTAAGACCCTGAAGTCTCTGCTCTATGGAATTGACTTTCTAGTGGGAGAAGGCAGACCAGCAAATAAATAACCAGATCATGTCAAGGGGTAATTACTTCAGATTAGCAGGCAGGAAAATCTCTGTGTTGCTGAAACTTTGAATGTGAAGGAAGATCTACCTACACAACGATTTAGACATGAGCAAGAGCCTCTTAAGCAGAGGGGACAACTTGTGAAAAGGCCTGGAGGTGAAAATGAGCCTGGCATCTTTCTGGAAAGCCAGCCAAGTGCCGTTGAGTTGGATCTGACTCATGGCAACAGTCAATATAGCTGGAACTCAGGCAGCAAGAGGTGGAATGGTGGGAGGTAGGCTCGAGACGTTGTCAGGGATCAGATCACAAAGGGCTTTTAAACCTGGATAAAGGGTCTAATTTTTACTCCATATGTGTAGACAAGTGGCAGAGAGTTTTGAGCAGATGGATGGTGTCATTTGGTTTATATTTTTAAGAGAGCATCCTAATGTGGTATGGAGAATGGTTTGTGGGTGTTGGTGGTGGAAGCAGGGAGGAAACTGCTGCAGAATCTAGGCATGAACAGATGGCATGTGGACCAGGATGTCATCCACAATGGACAAAAGTGGGTGAAATGGGCTGTGCATTGGACAGACAGGACTCACTGAAGGATGAGAAGCTGTAAATGAAGGAACTAGAAATCAGTGTCACTTTCTAGATTTTAGGCTTATGCAGCTGGGTAGTTAGTGATGCTTGTGCTTTGGAAGCAAACCCTGAGGGAGGAGAAGTTTGGTAAAAGTGGAGGGTGAAACATCCATTAGACGTCTGAAAGAAAGGTTAAGAAAGAAGGTTGGATACATGTGGAGCTCTGGGGAAAGGAGACACTGAGTCAGAGGTCATTGTCATGTATCTGGAAAGGGCTGGTGAAGAAAGCCCCAGGACAAGTGGCAGACAATCCAACATTCAAAAGTTGAACAGAAAAATAGGGGGGAAGCAGGGACTCAGATATATATACCAGTCTTCACTGAAGCATTATTTACAATAGCCAAAAGGCAGAAACAGCTGAGGTGTTCATGAACAGAAGAACAGAGAAACGAAATGTGATCTATCCATACAATGGAATATTGCTGTATGATATTCCTCAATGAGAAATGAAGTTCTGATACATGATATAACAATGCATGGACTTTGAAGATATTATGCTGAATGAAATAAGTCAGACACAAAAGGACAGATATCATATAATCCCGTTTATGTGAAATATCTAGCATAGGCAAATCCATATAGATAGAAAGTAGATAAGAAGGTACCATGGGACTGGGGGACGGGTGAGTGGGGAATTATTGCTTAAGCCATACAGAGTTCCACTTTGCAGTGATGAAAACATTTTGGAAGTAAATGGTGCAGGTGGTGGCACAGCATGGTGAATGTAATCAATGCTTCTGAATTTTACAGTGAAATATGGTTCAAACGACCATAAAAGATAACAAATGTCCCATCTCACTGATTGGTTAGTTTAATGAGTGAATCTACTGTACCGTTGAAGAAGGGAGTGGTCGGGTGTGTCCAATACTCCTGAAAGACCAACCCAGGTAAAATCAGAGGCAGGGCCAGTGGGTCAGACAACACAGAGAGACTTCGAGGATCAGTCTCGGCACCGTGGTGGAGCTGGAAGCAGGACTACAGGGGGTTGAGGAGAAAATATGGGGTGAAGAAGTGGAGACATAGATTATAGACATCTTCAAGAAAGAGCAGAGTCATTGCTCAGAGGACGCTGAGCTCTTAGGCATGATGCAAAGGTTTGGAAATGGGTAAGGGTGACGGTGGGACAACTGGCTGAGTGCAAGGAAGGTACAAATGGCAAATGTTTTGCTACATCTAAGTTTACTACACTTTTTTTTTAAAACAAAAAGGGGAAACTGGGGAAATGAGACAGTAGACAGACAGGGGTGTGTTTAGGGAGGCTGGCTTTTTTTTTAAAGTCAAGAGTTTCTCAGGCAAGTTATAGGAGGATAGGTGTGATCTAGACGGCTGGGGGTGATGCAAGGAGGTGCGGGATAGTTTCAGGGTCGGTGTTCTTGACAAGTCCAGGTGGGAGGAGATCCAGAGGACGGATGAAGGGATGGTCTTAAGACAGCCTCCCTATGTTTATTGATAATTTTATGCTGCTTGATATATCAATAAGGAGCCCTGACTGCACAGTAGTGAAGCACTTGACTGCTAACTGAAAAGTTGGCAGTTCAAACCTCCCAACCACTCCACAGGAGAAAGAGGTAGAGTCTGCTTCCGTAAAGATTGCAGCCTTTGCGGGGTGGAGGTTACAGCCTTGGAAGCTCTATGGGGCAGTTCTACCCTATCCAGTAGGGTTGCTGTGAAACGGAAACAACTTGATGGCAATGGGTTTGGGGCCTATCAGTACTTGAGGGAGAGATACTGATACCTTGTCAATTTCTATCAATTTTTTTTTATGTAGCTTGAGACTTTTTCACTAGGTGTCTATACATTTGAAACTGTTACAACTCCTTGGAAACTGATAATCTTTTCACTATATAGTGACCTTTACTGTCTTCGAGTTTCTTTTGTGTGGTACTAATAGAGTTCTTTTATTTCTCTTTTGGTTAATAGTTTCCTTCCCCTTCCTTTTACTCTCAACTTTTCCCATCCTTTTGCTTTAGGTTCACAGCCAAGCCAAGTGCCTTCAATATAATAATATTCACCTTTTAACTTCTAGGTTTCATCCATTGATAGTCTGAGAGATTGTGGTTATGGTGATGTTTAAGTTTCTACCATCTTCATTCAGGGGAGTGAGAGGGTGTGGGTACCAACACTGTGAATCTTTGCCAATGATTCAAGAGTCTGATCTGACATCTCAAGCGTGTGGATTGTCTCTGGCACCTTCGCAGTAGTCCTTCTGTGAACAGTTTTGCATTTTGAGAAAACATTATTTTTCCAGTAAGGTATGGAGATAAAACCAAATCTTTAGGAAATTAGTGAATCCATATAGTTTCTCAAAGGTTTTCTCAGAAAACTCCCAGAGGCTGGAAAATGTTGAAGGGAAGGCATGGGCTTTAGAGCTGGGGAGAACTGGCCTCAAAGCTTTGGTTCTGCCACTTTCTCAGTGTGTGACTTGGGTTCCTTAATTTCTCTGAGTATTATGTCTTCAATGGGAATTGAAAAGGGTCACATTTATTGCTCTGAGATTTTTTACCGTGAAAATGTAAGTACCTGGTACATAGCAGGTGCTCAGCAGATAATCATGCTGATCTGCTTCCCCTTCCCCTTCCCAGGACCATGACCTTGATGACGTCAAAAACATCCTGCAAACATTAAATCAGACGTGATATTGTGCCTGTTACTTAAAATCACTTTATTTCCTGACTCCGATTATTTGTTGCAACAAAAAGGAAGATTTATGTTGTTCCAGCTGATAAAAGTTTTGCAAAACAATGGATGCTTCATTTCATCGGCCTATTCTGTAAACTGGTTGTGATGTCAGGCCACTCTAATATTGATTTCAGGTAATTGCTAGTGTCTGAGCTTTCTGAAGCTTTTTGTTTGCATATTTGTCCTAGGGCACTTAAGGTGTAACTTAGATAACACAATTTCCTCCTCAAGAATTTACTGAGATCAAGTCACTGATCTGAGTCTTTGAAATAATGCCAGAAAGAATAAGAAGTTCCCAGTGTGTAAAAGCAGAAAAGTATGAGGAAGCTAAGGCATTCAAAGTTCACATCTCATATACGGGAGTATCTTCAGAGAATTCACTTTTCCGTGTGGTTTTGACTAACCAGATGCTAATAAAACAGAATGTTGGTGAAAATCTGCCACGGATCTAGTCTTGCTACTTTCTCCTTATTTTTATCATCAGATATTTCAAGTGTCTATGCTGGCATTGTTAGTGGCTGCCATCGAGTCGATGTCAACTCACAGCAATCCACACACAGTGAAGAAAACACCGTCCTGTCCTGCAGATTGGACCACTGTCTTCGCTGGCTGATTTTCAGAAGTAGACCACAAGACTTTTCTTCCTCGTGTGTCTTAGTCCGGAAGTTCCATGGAAATCTGTTCAGCATCATAGGTGTTAGAATTAGTTTTTATGTGGTTGGTCATTTGGCCAGAAGGTATTTGAGTATATACTCTGTGCTCAATATTTGGTAAAAATTCTTTCCAGGTGTGTTATGCCTTCTATACATAATAGGTAGATACATGAAGTGTAATTCCCCTGCCACGCAGTTCACCTATATAAAATGTACAGTTGAGTCGCTTTTAGTATACTCATTCAGCTGTGCAACTTTTACCACAATCAAATTTAGAACATTTTCATTACTTCAAAAAGAAAGCCTGTACCCATGAGCAGTCACTTTACATTTCTCACTAGCCATCTCCCCTTCCCTGCTGTGCCAGCTCCTGTCAATCACTAATTTACTTTCTGTATCTATGGATTTTACTTTTCTGAACATTTCATATAATATGTGGTCCTCAGTGACTGGTTTCTTTTACTTGAAGGTTAATCTGTGTATTAGTAACATGTATCAGTACTTTCTTCATTGTAATGGCTCAGTAATATTTGACTGCACCTCACTTTATTTGTCCATCAGTTGGTGAACATTTGAGTTGTTTCCACTTTTTGCTATTATGGATTATGTTGCTATGAACATTCATGTACACATATTTGTGAGGTTGTATGTTTTCATTTGTCTTAGGTAAGTACCTAGCCGTGGATTTGCTGTAGAGTCGATTCCGACTCATAGTGACCCTATAGGACAACAGAGACCTGCCCCATATGGCTTCCAGGGAGAAACTGGGGGACTCAAATTGCCAATGTTTTAGTTAGCAGTGGTAGCTCTTAACCCTTATGCTACAAGTGTCCCATTAATTCTAAGTAACTCTAGTAGAGCAGTGGTTAAGCATTTTGCTGCTAAGCAAAAGGTGAGCAGTTTGAACCTACCAACAGCTCCAGGGAAAAAGATGTGGGAGACAGCACCCATAAAGATCTGGAACCTTGGTGGCATAGTGGTTAAGAGCTACAGCTGCTAACCAAAGGGTTGGCAGTTTGAGTGCACCAGATAGTCTTTGAAAACCCTATAGGGCAGTTCTATTTTGTCCTATAGGGTCACAGTTCTACTTTGTCCTGTAGGGTCACTATGAATCGGGATTAACTCCATGGCAAGTTTTGGCCTGTTTTTTGTGGTAATTCTGTGTTTAGTGTTTTGAGGAATTGCCAGACTGTTTTCCAAAGTGACATCAACATTTTACATTCTCACTTGTAACATATGAGTGTTCCAGTCCTTGCACATCTTTCTCAACACCTTTTTCCCTAGATCGTCCTTCATGGATGTGAAGTGGTACATAAACAGATTGTGGTTGTTGTTAGGTGCCATCAAGTCAGTGCCAATTCGTAGTGACAGTACAACAGAAGGAAACACTGCCTGATCCTGCACTGGCCTCGTAGTCATGATTAAACTTGAGCTCATTGCTGCAGCCACTGTTTGTAAAAAGGAAGAAAAAAAACAGCAGAAATAATTCAGTATGTGCATTTGGCTAATTATTTTTTATATCGCTCCATGTTAAGAAATACAAATCTTGTATTGTAATTTTAAAGGAGCCCCAGGTGGCCCAGTGATTAAGTACTCAGCAGCTCACCAAAATTTGGTGGTTCCAGTGCTCACTGATGCCAGGGAAGAAAGGTCTGGCTATCTGCTTCTGAAAAGTTTATACCCAGAGAACCACACGGGCAACTTCTCCTCCGTCCTGTTGGAACAGACTCAATGCAAACAGCAGTGATAAGAACCACCACCACAGTTTAAAATACTGACACGGTGTTCTGCTGAAAATCAAAAACCCAACTTGGTACTATGGTGTCCAGCTCATGGAGATTGGTGTCATTCAGAACGAACTCCACAGGATTTTCTTGGCTGTATTCTTAACACCTAAGTTCTGTTGAAGGAGACTCAGTGGTTCTCTTAACTATCTGCTGTTGCTGAACATCTTAGTACCTTTCCATGTTGGCTGTTGTATACAGCATATCTTTTTGTATTTGTCCCTTCCACCATGTGCTGAAACTGAGCTTTTAAATTTTTGAGATCTTTGGTATATACTGCCAAAGATGACTCCATTGATATTTTGCCAAGATACCTTTTTCTCTATCTTTGTACATACTGGTTCCTGTATTTATAAATTGGTAATTGTCATACCCTAAAAAATACAACTTATTTTAATTCTAATGTTCATGACCTCGTGTGTGCAGAGTAGAACTGCTCTGTAGATTTTCAAGCCTGTGACCTTTCAGAAGCAGATCATCAGACCTTTCTTGTAGGTACCCCATGTGAGTTCAAACCACCAAACATTAGGGTTAGTATTTGAGCAGTTAACAATTTGCACTACTCAGGAACCTTTTTTTTTTAAGTCTCATTTTAATTGAAATGTTTATGATTACTAATGCAAACAAACATCTTTCCATATGCTTATTAGCCACTAGTTGCATTCTGTTTTTCTATTGGCACTTTCATCTTTTATTGATTTGTAAGAACTCTTTATGTGTTTTACCTGTGGTTTTTATATTTGTAGAAAATATGTTTGTCTTCAGTCTGTTACTCTGATTAGTGTATTAAGGTATCTGAAGGGAATAGGTGGCTAATTCAAACTGGATAATTTGAACAGAATTTATTTACAAAGGTACAAAGTACAAATATGTGTTTATTCAAATCTCATTTTATTAACTACATAGTTTCTAGCTCTGGGATAGTAAGTTTTAGTATTTTCCTTTATCTCTACGTTATAGCAACATTTACTTATCAAATGCCTTAATTTTTTAAAACATTAATTCTTTAATCCGTTTTGCATTTACTTTTGTATAAGATATGTGGTAAAGATCTAGACTTCGTCTTTCCGAGTCATAAGCCAGTGGTCTAAAAACTGTTTGTTGTTAAGTAACCTTTCCCAAATGAGCTGACGAGCTGTCTTACATCATACACTGAATTCTCGTTCTTGCCTGGATCCCTTTCTGACCTCATGCTCTCCATCACTTGTTATTTTAACTCCTATAACTTGATAATTTTTCCTCCTCAAAACTACTTCTCAAAAATAAAAGTCCTTTTTTTACAATTAGTAAATTTCTAAAAAAAAAAAAAAAACCCAAAACTTTAAACTTAAATTTTGTGATCATGGTAAATACACAGACGTTTGCCAGTTCAATGCTCTCCACATGTACAGTTAAGTGACATTATTTATGTTCCTCATATAGTTCAGTCATCAACATTCCTGTGTTTTTCCATCACCCTTACAGCAGCTGTGTTCCCTCCTAATGGCATTTTTAATTGAATTATGCTTATAGAGTAATCTTAGGGAGGAACTGACAGCTAGCTGTTTTAAGTTACCTGGAGGAAATACATGGCTTGTTCAAACTGGATGATTTAAGCACAGTTCATTTATAAAGGTACATTAAGACACTGGGATTAGGAGCTAGGTGTGTGTGTTTGGAGGAGGGGAGTTGCTACCCCCACCTTTGAAAAGGCCTGGGGCTACATGGAGAACAGGCCACCTGCATGGAGTGGCCACCTGGCCAAGCTGTGACCTTTGGACTCACTTCTCCTGACTTCTGTCTCCTTCTGGTGCCTCTCACTGACCAAACCCAACCAAAGGGCAAAGGCTTACAAGGCTCTGGGGCTCAGAGCAGGGCAGAGAAGGGTGGATACTGGCCTTGAAGGTTGCCTGCCACATGACCAACAGAGCAGCCTGACAACATCAGGTCACTGATCACCAGGGATTCAAAGTTGAGATGTTGCTCCTGTGAGTTGCTGCCCCATGGATTCCTTCTCATGGCAGCTCCATGTGTGCTGAGTAGAATGCTCCATAGGGTTTTCCAGGCTGGGATCTTTCAGAAGCAGATCCCAGGCCCATTTTCCAGGGCATCTCTGGGCAAGTTTCAAGTGCCAAACTTCAGCTACTAGTCCCACATTTAACCGTTTATGCCATCCAGGCTACCTAAAGTTGAGATGAGAACATTAAAAAAATTCATTGCAAGGGAGATTCCATTGCCCAACCTAAACTTACTGCTATGTCATCTATTCCAAATCAGCGCCGCTATAGGACAGAGTAGAACTGCCCCCAGAGTAGAACCAGCTTCCCAAGGAGCAGCTGATGGATTGAACTGCAGACCTTTGGTTAGCAGCCGAGTTCTTAGCCACTGAACCACCAGGGCTCCATCCATTGCCAAGGAGCCAAAATGTGTCATTAAATCTCCAGTTAGGTTTAGTTCGGGTGCCTGTCTTCGTTACCTAATGTTGCTGCAATACAAATACCACAAACAAGCGGCTTTAAGGAACAGAAATGTGTGTTCTCCTGTTTCAGCAGGCTAGAAGTCCAAATTCAGGGTGTGGCTATTCAGGGAGGTCCTTCCCTGTCCCTTCCAGCATCTGGTAGCTGCCAGCAATCCTTGGAGGTGTGTCTGTCCTGTCGTCTGTCTGTCCTTCTTCTTGTGTGTCTCTGTGTCCATTCTGCTTTTTTTGTTTTGTAACTCAGACAGGATTCAATTTAGAACCATTCTACGTAAGTATGACTTAACCAGCATAACAAAGAAAACTCTATATCCAAATAGGATTATATTTACAGATACGAATGTTGTTTGAAACCCTGGAGGTGTACTCGTTAAGCGCTACAGCTGTAACCAAAAGGTCAGTTCAGATCCTTGGGAACTCTATAGGGCAGTTCTGCACTGTCCTATAGGGGCATTATGAGTCAGAATTGATTCGACTGTAACAGGTTTGGTGGTTTGTTTGGGTTTTTTTGCTAGTCTGTTTGTTTTTGTTGTTGGTAGTTTCCACAGAGTTAACTCCAACTCGTGAGGCCCGTGTCTATAACAGAACAAAACGTTGCTTCTTCCTGCGCCATCTTCATGGTCTCATGATACATAGGGTTTTCACTGCCCGTGTTTGGAAGGAGACCTCCATGCCTTTCTTCCTCCTCTGGTTTACTCTGGAGGCTCTGTTGAAAACTGCTCACCCGGGGTGACCCTGCTGGTATTTGACGTACCAGTGGCCCAGCTTTCAGCACCATCACAACGTGGAAGCTGCCAGGATACAACAAGCTGACAGGTGGGTGGTGGGTTTCCAGAGATGGGGCCAGGATTTCAGTACTTATTTTGGAAAGACGCAGTCCAATTTGTATCAGGGCCCTTCCTTTGTGCTCTGAGAGCTCTTTCCTATGCCTAGTTGTGTCTATCCTCCCTACTTATGACGTCTGGATTTGCGAATAAAAACACCAGACACCTAGTTAAATTTGAATTTCAGTTAACAATGAATAGTTTTTTAGTGTAAGTACGTCCCTGGGTAGTGCCAGTGATCAGCACGGGGCTGCTAAGCAAAAAATTGGAGGTTAGAGTTCACCCAGAAGCACCTCAAAAGAAAGTCCCAGTGACCTACTTCCCCAAAGTCAGCCACTGAAAACATTATGGGGCAAAGGTCTACTGTGACACACATGGGGCCACCATGAGTCACAGTCCAGTCCATGGCAAATAGTGAATCTCTCGTGCAATAATCCCTCCAACTGAAATGCACTCACAGGAGTGGGTATCACAACCTGGTCCTCAAGCAGAATGCTGGGTGACATCACTAACAACGTCTGGAAGCCACTAGTGTGCATCACTGCTCGTTTATTTACACCCAGTCAAAAACGGAGAGGAACATTTCAAATTTATGTTAAAGCTGCATTTTAATTTTTCTGTGGTAAGCCAGAAAAACCATGGAGAGAGGGTATGATGATGAGGGCAACGGGCCCAGGAAGCCTGAGACTCCCTGGAGACTGCCCCTGGTTTCAGGCAGTCCGAGTGGATGCCACCTCTGCTGGATCCCTGCCTGATTCCTCAGGGAACAAGCATCTTGAATGACCTTGGCCCCGGGTGCCTCCGGGAAGTTAGAATGGCCTATAGCTGTCCCAATTACATTGTTAGGTTGTTTTTGCAGGAAGAAGAGGGAGTTGAATATGTGAACACAACCCTGAGAGTCCTTATAGACTTTCAATACCGTAACTAAGGGCAGTTTGGCATCCACGGAAAACCCCATGGAGGAAGGCTGGATTAGAGGGTTTCTGAGATTTTTTTTCCTCTGCTGAGATTGTTGACTCTCAGAAGCATGATAGCACAAGAATTATTAAATCAGTTGTTTGGGGCATATGCCTAGTAAACCTAAGTCATAATTTTTAAACTACGACTGTGTCACTTATATTTCCTGTAGGTCCATGAACAGCCAGTACATATCCTAGGTTCAAAAAGAACCAGGGAAGAACTTGTGAGTTAACAAGAAAAATACATTGCACCTGGACAAATTAGGGAGATGGCCTATAAGGGAAGCAGGGTCAATAGTGTCATGTTCACATAAAAGGTGAAAGCATTACTCGGAAATTTATGATGCACTGTTTAACATCTTCCCTGAGATCTGAACAAGAGGGAATTGGTTAAAATCACAACAGGAAGTTTACGTTACTGTAAGAAAAAACACACATGCGCAACTCACCCACAACGAGTGGTCCTGAATAATAAACATTATTCTAGTTATGGTGGGATATAAATGTTTTGGTGCCTCTTTTCCCAACATAGAGACCCTGGCGTGTGCCTTTTGTGGAGACTTAACCACAGTGCTTCGAAGTACACAGGGATTGAAAGCTCTCTGAAACCTGTTTGTGCACCAGCATCTCAGATGGAAGCGTCAGCGATGGCAGACATCTGAACGTTTGCCTAAGCAAACTTGGCTTCAGTGTTCTGCCCATGTTTGGTGTCGCTTTTCGGAAAGGCTGCTCTGGCAGCTATTAGGCATTACATCATCTTCTGCTTTATGAGCTGAAATTATAAAATATCAAGAGAAGGAATTAAATATACGGGGCTGGGGGTTGTGAGACATTCAGCTCTGATGATCTTACTCAAAACGATGACCTAAGGAGGTTTATTCACCAAACATGACAGCTTCTTCCTTGTTTGGACAGTGACTCGCCCATCAGAGTTGTTTTGGAAGCAACTAGAAATAGAATCGATTGCTCTTTGCTATGATATCAAAACCATGTGTCTTGGGCTGGAAAAAGAGAAAACTAAGAGGCAGCAAATGATTGGGGAGTGTTTTAAACCAAGCTTTGCTTTACAACATATACAGAAATGTATGTATATTCTAGAAGCCATGGCATACTCATGAAAATCCTTTTTATGAAAAACAGTAGAACAAAACACAGCCCAGAATCAGCCTTTCGTTCATCCCCCAGAGCATTGTGGGTAATTATATTTATGTCTGTTGCCCCTGGCATCTTGGCACGTCTCAAGAGGGATGACACTCTGATCAGCCCCAGGGCCCCATTTATGTCTTTTTTATTCTCATTTTATGGGAACATTAGTGGTTTGGTGGTGGAATTCTCACCCTGCATGCAGGAGACCCAGGTTTAATTCCTGGCCAATGTGCCTCACGTGAAGCCGCTACCTGTGTGTCAGGGGAGACCTCTGTGTTGCTGTGACGAACAGGTTTCAGCAGAATTTCCAGACAACAGCATGGAGAGGCGTGTCGACCTACTTCCAAAAATCAGTGAAAACTATGGATCACAAGGATCTGATCCACAACCGATCACCTGGACCACACAGTTTCATTTCATTGAGCAGGATTTCCCTCCCCTCCCCTCCTCTCCGCTCCCGTTCCTTTCCTCTCACTGATCCTGTCTTCCGCCCCTTCTTTCCTGCTTTCCCTTTCCCTACACCTTCTTGCTTTCTCCCTCATCTTCTTTCCCTCCCTCCCTCCTTTTATTTAACACCCCTCCTCATCATTTTGTTCTTTCATTCCTCCCTTTCTGTCTCTCGTTCTCATCTCTCTCAGACGGTCATTCTAATATATTTGGTGGGTATCATTTGGTTTTATAAGATCTTGCCATTAATATACTGCTGCTTAAGAACATACATTTTTGTAAGTTTTTATTTTAATGTAATTACAGGAGTAGCATGAGGAACGCCCATAAACCCTTTACCCTGATCCACTAATGATTAATGTTCTGCCCTACGGTGTAGCATTCTCTCTCTGTCTCTGCCCCCATCACACACACATGTATATGTATATGTATATTTTTTCTTGAACCCTTTAAAAGTAAGTAGGAAGACTGGGCCTCCAAATACTCCAGTGTGTATTTCCTGGGAGCTAAGATACTCTATTGCACAGCCGCAGTAACAGTTATCAAAACGAGGACACTGAACATTCGTATAAAGCTGTTTGTTTTCTACTCCACGTCCCACACTCCAGTTTCATCACTTGTCTGAACAGTGTCCCCTGTAGCTATTTTCCTGGTCCGGGATCTAATCCAAGATGTCAGAGTGCATTCAGTCACATGCATCTTGTCACTTGAAAGCTCTTCCGTCTTCTCTTGGCGGCTCTGGGCTCCTTTTATCGCTCAGGTCTGAGTGTGGACCTCATCTTCCTGCTTACTCACCCTCAGGTGGGTCCGCTGCCCTCTCTCACAGTACTTTGTTCTTTATCTTTTTACCCACATCCTTGTTTACCGTCCCCCTCGGCTAAAGCTGCTGTCCGGGGACATGGTTCTTCGGGTGGACACTGGGTTCACCTGCTGCCTCCCACTCCTGACATGTGTGACCGCAGGAGACTTAGCCCCAGTCTGTACATCTGTAGAACAAAGGTGATAACTGCATCGTCTTTGCTGAGGTTTTCTGGAAAATAAATGGATTTGTTATGAGAATTAAATGAATCAGTGAAGCACTGATCACAGTTCATGGTACATAGTAAGTGCTCAGTAAATGAGTCATTTCCTCATTCCCTCTCCTCCTCCTCTGTGCTCCTCTTCCTGCTCTGCCTCCCCCTTTTCCTTCTCTTCTTCTCCGTTTGCTTGCTCTTCTCTTTTTTTTCTTTTTCATATTCATCCTTGCCGTCACCTCTGTCACTGTCACCGTATAACATAGCACCTGGCACAGTAAATAGGTGATGCATTTGAACTGCTGACTTGTTGGTTAGTAGCCTTAGCCTTAACCACGGCATCACCAGGGTTTCCAAGCATGTGTTGGTTGACTGAGTTTAGACTGAGGAAACACTGTTTTGTAACGTCTTAGGCAGTGGGAGGGCTCAGAAAAAAGTGAAGAGTATAAACAGAATATGTAGAGCTGCACCCATCATCCTATGAAGCCACTCTGTTCTGCGTATCATGACAAGTAGCAGAGAGGTAAGAAAAAGGAGATTCATGGGGCCCAGTGAGTGAAGAATGAGCTTACAAAAGGTCCACTCTTTGGACAGGAATGGAATGGACTTGGCAATGCAGAGTAACCATATGTTGGAAGCACTTTATGGTTCTCTACATCTATAGGATATCATCTTGCTGACCTCTGGCTGGAGGAAGGGGAGTGGACGGAGAGGAGGGGAAAGGAGGCTGTTGGGAGGATGAGACATGTATGGAGCAGAGAGAAATAGTGTGCAGTCATCGGACAGGGAGAGCAGTGGAAGCTGCATGTAGCGGGGCATGTAAATTTACATGTGAATGTACATTTTTACTCAGTTATGTTAAATAAAAAAATATATATATAAAAAAAAAAAAAGAATGAGCTTACAACCGGAGACAGAAGGGGTCAGGACTTGAACTTGATTTCATGTGTACAAAGGTATGGTGGAGGGTATAATAGGATTGCTGTAGCAGTGTGGTGTGTTTGCATGTCACTGGGGCAAAGGGGAGACCATCTGGAGGAAAATCATCATCACCTCTCTGTGAATCGAGCACTGATTATATGTAAGATTTCCTGTCGGAAAGGCAAGTGTACATTCCCCACTTTGCAGATGAGGCATCAAAGGTGTGGAGCGGGTCATGCCACAGAGGAGGAGAGGTCACTCAGTGCTGGAACCGAGACCAAGCAAGGACCTAGAAGGTGGCAGGCAGGGCCTGTAGGGAGAGGAAGTGAAGCCGTGATTCCCTGAAAATGGAAGCAAGAAGAAATGGTGGAGAAGCAGCAGTCCTTGGAGATTAATGGGACAGGTCTCTGGGAGATCACCCCGTGAATCCGCTTTTTTCCTGTCATGTAAGTCAATTGCTGACAGTGAGTGTGGGAAGAAGTACTAGCCAAGCCAAGTGCCATGGAGTTGCATCCAACTAGGAGAATAAAAGACTTCCTATAACAAGATTGGAAACCCTGGTGGTGTAGTCGTTAAGTGCTATGGCTGCTAACTAAAAGGCTGGCAGTTCACATCCACCAGGTGCTCCTTGGAAACTCTATGGAGCAGTTCTCCACCCTGTAGGCGTCACTATGAATTTGAATCAACTCTACAGCAATGTGCTTCTTTTCTTTTAGTGGTAGGGGTCAGAGTCCCTGGTGGTCCACGTGTTTAATGGTCTCGACTACTAACCAAAAGGCTGATGGTTCAAGTCCACCCCGAGATACCTTGGAAGAGAGGCCTGAGGACCTATGTCCAAAAATCAGCTGTGACAAGGGAAACCCCAAGTGTATGGCCCCAGAAACCCTTTTAACTCAGCACCAAAGGAGTTTCCAAGGTTCACCCTTGAGGCAAAGATTAGACAGCTCTACAGGACAAACAGTAACACACATGAGAAAACTGCATTGCAGTTCACTCATGTAGACGAGACTAAATGGGTACACCAGCCCAAAAGCAAAAACCAACAAGAGACAGGATAACTGAATCAATATCAACAGGGTACTCTGGGTAGAGAAGGTGAAAACTGACAAATTGCAAAGTTGACAACCAGTGTCGCAAAACAGTTGGTGTTATTGTTTAATGCTCTGTAAACATTCACATAAAGCACAATAAAAAAGAATCAGCCATGAAATACTTGTGGGGCAGTTCTCTGACACACATGGGGTTACATGTCAACTCGATGGCAACAGGCTATAGTAGGAACAGGGGGAATTTTGCTAGAACGAAAATGAGCGATGGGTCTATAGTTGGCCAGTTAGTGGGGTCTGGTGTCTTCCAGGGCCTTCTTTGATTTCAGGGTAGAGATGGAGAAAGTGGTTGGAGGAGGTGACTAGGGTGGGTGTTTGATGAACGGTCAGGAGAGACACTGTCCTAGGCATTGGGATCTAGGGTGGAGAGGGTCTGGGTGCCTGGAAAACCTCACTGCGGTGAGTCAGTGTCCATGTTGACTCAGCAGGGAGGTCGTGCAGTCCATAAACTAGGAGCAGTCATGGCCGAGAGAAGGGAGAGGCCAAGGCCAGGACCTTTGGACGTGTCCACATGCAGGAAGGAAGGAGAAGTGGCTAAATGGGGCAGGGTGAACACGACAGTGCTGCATCCCAGAAAGGAGAGTCCACAGAGTCATAGGTCAGGGTCATTGAGGACAGGGCAAGAAGGGTGACCAGGGCACTGTCAGAAATTCAGTTGCTGCAAGTGCCCAATAGCAAAATACAGAGTGAGGAAGTGGCACTGGCTTAGCGTAGTGCTTAAAGCACAAGAAACATGAAATGTGGTTTTATCTTTCTGAGCTGTAAGCCGCCAAGGCCAGCCGAGCCTTGCCCATCAGGCCCCAGCCCCGCAGAGTGGAGAGGGCGTGGGTGGCTCCAGGGTACTCGACTTCAGAGGAAGTTACTTGATCCCCTGTGGAACTACCGTGAGGGAAGTCCCTCTTCCAGTCATCTTGACGTCGACGTCACTAACAATGTGGCCTCTCAGCCTCTCAACCGTTTTGGCTAACATGAACAAAACATTGTCACTTGGTGAGGATTTAGGAAAAGCCCTGAATGATGTCCAGGGTGTTTGCTTTTTTGTTGCTGTTCCTCCTTTCGGATGCCCCAGGGAAGTGCAGACAGCAACTTTCCCCACTCCTTCCCCAGGAGAGGGCTTTCAAATGGTCTAAGCTTCTGACAGGTACCCTCTGGTGAACCTAGGCCTGTCAAGTCAACTCTGGCTCATAGCAATCCTATAAGACAGAGTAGACCTGCCCCCGGGCTTCCAAGGCTGTAAATCTTTATAGGAGCAAACTGCTACATCTTTCTCCCGAGGTACAGCTAGTCAGTTAGAACTACAGACCTTTCGGTTAGCAGCCAAGAGCTTAACCGCTTTACCACCAGGACTCCCACCCCATGGTAGCGGAAAGTAAAAGTTTGTTTTTAGTTTAGGCCTTCAGGAGGATTCATTGGACTGTCCCACAGAGAAGGAGAGGACTCACCCAAGGGTGGACTAAAGAGGGCAAACTTGCCCCTGACCCCAAGACACAACACTTGCGTAACTTTGGGGGCTGGGTGCCTGGATCTGGGGAGGGTGGAAAACAAATGAAGAGATGGCACTGCCTATACAATGCACCCTTGTTGAGTAGGGTGGGGGCTACAGATCTGTGACAGCCCTTGACCTTGGGAGGGGCCTCTGGGGTCTCCTTGACCAGAGGAGCGCTGATAAGAGGCTCCAGGAACTGAGATCTGGGAGAGGAGTCCCAGGCTTCTGTGAATAGAAGCTGGACCCTTTGTTTAGTTCCCATACTTGGGTGAACCGTAGAGGAACAAAGGTACCCAATAGTGGCTGACACTGTTGCCTACCTTGCCCAGTAGGAGCTGAAAACCAGATTATATATATATAAAGTGATTGACAGTATACAATCTAAATCAGTTTGGCATGCCCACCTCTCTGCAGCTCCCTCTGCTCTCTCCACCCAGTGACAGTATACTCCCCCTTTTCACTCTATATATCTAATATCCTCTTAACCAGCAAGCCAGATGAGATTTGATTTAGAAACATAATGGGGCAGTTCTTGCATCACAGGCCTTCCTGTGCGGGTACAGGAGCCCACAGTTCTCGTCATGGACCCCATTCATTCCAGCCCTGTCCCAAAGCAGCCAGGTGGCTTTCATACTCATGTCCTAGGTTTCAATGAACTTAAGTAATTTCCATGGAAATGTTCAAACTACTATGTCTGATAGAAGAATGTATAACAAAACATCTGCAGGTTCAATAATTTGCATCTGTGTAATTGAAAACCATCGATTCTGTTTATCATGTTGTATAACCATCACCACTATCTTCTCCCAGTGGTGCTACTGTCATTGACAGCAACTCAGTGCCCCCTAAGCGGTGGCTCTCCCTGTCTCCTTTCTCTCCCACCCCTGACAACCACTAATAAGCTTTGGCTTCTAAACTCTAGCCTAACTTCAGATAGGTGGGATCATGTGTTATTTGTGTTTTCGGGATTGACTGATTTCACTCAGCCTAATGTATTCAAGATTCATCCATGTTGTAGCATGACAAATTACTGTACAACTTTTTATTGTGGTAACATATACATAACATAAAATTTGCCATTTTAACCGTGCTGAAGTGGGCAAATCAGTGGCACTAATTACACGCATCATGTTGAACAATCACTGCTGTTACTTCCCAAATGTTTTCATCACAGAAGCTCTGTACCCATTAAGCAATAATTCTCCATCCTCAAATCACTTTCAACTAGTTATTGAAGAGCTAAGCTATCAGATTTATCTTTTTTAAAAGGTGTTTTCATTCACCCATAAAGAGAAATGAAGTCCTGATACACACTACAACATGGGTGAACCTTGCAGATGTCACGCTGAGTGAGCTGAGCAGACACAAAAGGACAGAAGTGCCTAGGGTAGGGGAAGGCACAGATAGAAGGGTTTGTTAGTGGTTACCAGGGGTCAGGAGGAGGGGGAAACAGGGAGCTACTACTTAATCAGTCTTGAGTTTCTGTTTGGAGTGTTGAAAAATGTTAGAAATAGAGACGATGATTACACAACCTGACGACCATAATTCAAGTCACAGAATTGTACCCTTAAAAATAGCTAAAAATAAGAACCTACACACCAGTACTTATAGATGCTTTATTCATAATGCTCCAGATTGCAGGGAGCCAAGATGCCATTTTAGTAGGTGAATGGATAAACAAACTGTGGAACATCCTTGCAGTGGAGGATTATTCAGGATAAAGAGAAAAAAAAAAGAGTTTGTCAAGCCAGAAAAGACATGAAAGAATTTAAATTTGTACTGCTGAGTGAAGGAGGCCATTCTCAAAAGGCTACATTCTGTTGGAGTCTAACTAGATGATATTCAGGAAAAGATAAAACTACAGAGACAGTGAAAGGGGGTCAGAAGGAGGGAGGAGGGATGCACAGATGGAACACAGAGTATTTTAAGGGCTATGAAACTATTCCGTATGATGCTGTAGTGGAAGACACATGACATTATGCATTTGTCCAAACCTATACCACTGCATATTACGAAGAGGAAACCCAGACGTAAACTAGAGACTTTAGTTCATAACCCTGTATCAACATTAATTCACAACTGTAACAAATGTATCACCAGAATGAAAAAGTTAAGAAGAGAAACAGCCAGGGGAGAGAGGATGTGTGATTTTTCTGCAAACCTGTAATTGCTCCATAGGGCACAATAAGTGAGAACTGACAGCAACAGGTATTCTGTTTTGTTTTAAAATTACCCTAAAAAATAGTCTAATTTTTTAAAAAATGGTTAAAATTACTAATTTTTGTTATGCCTGTGTATTTTAAATGTGTACATTCATCTCATGTTCCAGTGTGCACCAATCCAAACAAGGAGGCCACGGAAGCAGGAGGCTGTGATGTCACCCGACGCCAGGATGGCTCTGTAAACAGGAGGGACGACGCGTGTCACTGCCTGGCCGGCACCCTCCCTGGAGCGCGGTGATTACAGACCTGACGGCACGTATTAGGGAGGCGAGGCTCTGACTGACGCCCTCGTGACCGTCACCTTTGCACATGGCAAGTGACTTCTCCCTCAGATTGCTGACAGCCCAGCAACTTGTTGGAACTAAGAACTTTTACTTTTTTTTCAGATCTCACTCTAAGGTCTTTACCTTTCCCCTAGCCTGCACGCAGCCCCAGGCTAAGTGCTTCCGGAATGGCTGGTGTAAGGAAGACTGTCACTGCTCAGCCCGATTATATCATGATTATTTACATTCTCTGTCTTCTCTTTCAAGAATATTTTTTTGACATTTGCCTTCTGGCAGAACAGGAACCCATGAGTAGGAGTGGCGGGGAGGTGGACTTGGGCTGAGCACAAGGAGGCATTTCTTAGTCAGAGCAGCCCCAAAACGGAACGGCCTGACTCAGTCGATGGTGCTGCTCAGCCTAGATACCCTCCTCCCCCAGTGCCTCAGGATCACCTTGCCCGGCACTGAGACAGAGGTTTGCAGAGACTTGTAATAACAAGCTATTTCTGAGCACCTACTGTGTGACCAGAAACCCTGGTGGTGTAGCGGTTAAGTGCTATGGCTGCTAACCAGAAGGCTGGCAGTTTGCATCTACCAGGCACTCCTTGGAAAGCCCATGTGGGCAGTTTTACTCTGTCCTCCAGGGTTGCTACAGGTGGAATCAACTTAATGGCAGCCCAGTGGTTGAGAGCTTGGCTGCTGAACAAAAAGTTGGTAGTTCAAATCCACTAGCCACTCCTTTGGACGTGTTATCAGAAGAGATCAGTCACCGGAGAAGGACATTATGCTCTGTAAAACAGAGGGTCCGTGAAAAAGAGGAAGACCCTCAAGAAGGTAGAGTGATCGAGCAGCTGCCACGATGGCTTCAAGCCTAGCGGTGATGGGGTGGTGCTGGGAGCAGGGCTGAGCGGGGTTTTGTCCTGTTGTACATAGGGTTGCTTGAGTCAGAACCAACTCCACAGCACCTAGCAACAGTAGCTGCTCCTGGGAAACCTCATGGGGCAGTTCTGCTCTGTCCTGTATGTCCGAAGCCGTACCCAAAGGGTCCTCAGTTTGAATTCACCAACTGCTCTATGGTAGAAAGATGTGGCAGTTAGCTTCACTAAAGACTGTTGTTGTTGTTATTAGGTGCTGTTGAGTTGGTTCGGACCCATAGCGACCCCAAGAACAGCAGAACAAAACACTGCCCAGTCTTGTGCCAGATCCACAATCATTTTTGTGTTAAGCCCATTGGTGCGGCCACTGTGTTGATCCATCTCGTCGAGGGTCTTCCTCTTTGTCGCTGACCCTCCACTCTGCCAAGTGTGATGTCCTTCTCCAGGGACTGATCCTTCCTGACAACATGTCCAAAGTATGTAAGACACCCTTTGCTTCCAAGGAACACTCTGGTTGTATTTCTTCCAGAACAGATCTGTTTGTTCTTTTGGCGGTCTATGGTACGTTCAACACTCTTCTCCAATACCACAGTTCAAAGGCATCAATTCTTCTTCTGTCTTCTTTGTTCATGGTCCAGCTTTCGCATGCATACGATGTGAATGAAAATACCATGACTTGGGTCAGGCACATTGTAGTCTTCAAGGTGACATCTTACTTTTGAATACTTTGAAGAAGTCCCAATGCAACGCATCTTTTGATTTCTTGACTGCTGCTTCCAAAGGCATTGATTGTGGACCCAAGTAAAATGAAATTCAGTAAAGATTCTAGCCTTGGAAACCCTATGGGATAGTTCTGCTGTGTCCTGTAGGGTGGCCATGAGGCAGAATCAACTTGATGGCAATGGGTTTACTATGTACCAGGCATGGTTCCAAGCACTTTTTTTTTCAAACTGCAGTACAAATATGCATAATGAAGTATTGGCCAACCCAACAGTTTTTACAGGCAAATTTAGTGACATTGATTAAATTTTTTAAAATAATATTTTACTGTGTTTTCAGTGAGAGTTTTACACAGCAAACTAGGTTCCCATCTGACAATTTCTACACAAATTCTTGTGTGACTTTAGTTACATTTTTCACAGTGTGTCAGCGTTCTCTTTAATGCATTCTGGTAGTAACATTGATTCCATTCTTCACATTATACAGCCAGTATTGCTATACTTTTCTGAATTATTCCACCACCATTGACATCAACTCTGTGAACCCTAAATAGTAACTCCCTCTTCCTTACACCTTCCATCCCTGAGAACTACTAGTAAGCTTTGCTTTTCATATATTGGCCTATTTCATGCAAGTGGGATCATAACAGTATTTGCCCTTTTGTGATCAACTCCATGTAACGTAATGTTTTCAGACCTCATCCATGTTTCTGATGCATCAGGACTTCGTTTTTCTTTAGAGCTAATTAATATTTCATTGCATGTGTAGCGAGTATCCCCTGCTGTTTGAAAGTTCACTTTACACCACTTCACTTTTGCAGAAGACTTATACTGATACCTGTTTTTGGTAACAGAAGGAAATCCAAAGAGGATTTGCACTGTTGTAAAAAAAACACCAAGAAACTGGCGTTCTGGGTTATTTATTCAGTGAGCCATTAAAGAGGCCGCATGTACCCTAAGTAGAAAGAGAGAGGCGTCACCAAGCTCTGTCTCAGGGAACATTATTTCTATTGTATACAGGCTGTGTATTTTTTGTATCATCCCTGATTTTACTATGTTCGTGTTGCTTTAGGTTTTATGTGGTATTTGGTAGGCTATTTGGGGGTCTAGGAATACTCAAAAATGTTCCCACATAAACAATTGCTTTTTCACTTTATGCCTTTTTAGTTTATGAAAGATTTCCTAAAGAATGCTCTATTTTTAGATGATGAGAAACCTGTACCACATTTGTTTATCTATTCACCTGTTGATGGACATTTTGGCTATTTCCACCTTTGGGTAGTTGTGATTGTGAATAATGTTGCAGTGAACAGTGGCATCCAGGTTTCTGTTTGTGCTCCTGGCTAAGCACTTTTGTGCGAATAAACTCACCGACTCTTCCGACAGTCCCAGGAGGTGGGCATGCCTGTGGCCTGTTATTACCTCCATTCTAAAGACGAGGAAACTGAGACACAAAAAGGTTCAGGAACCTGCCCAAGTTGGAGGCAGCCAGGATCAACACCTAGGCAATGTAACCCCAAATCGCATGCATCTGTTCCCTGCACTTCGTGATTCAGGGAGCTGTATTACGGCGCAATGACCAGCTGCTCTGCTAAAAGACAGTTCAGAGCATGAGACACTGGGTTGGAAATCAGGAGGGCTGCTAGATTCCAGAGTCAAGGCAACATCCATTGACAAGTCGGTCTGACCTCTCAGAAAAGAAGCCCTGTGACGGCCTGCCTGACTGTCTGCCCCAGCTCAGGGGAGTGGGCACGTGGAATGCAGAAATTCAGGGCCCGCCACTCACAGGCTTGGCATCAAGTTCATTTTGCCCCACTCACCATGCACCCCAGTTCTCTGAACTGGATTCCTGCCCTGTTCCTGGCAGTGAGTCCTAGGCTTTTGCTCTAGTTGCAGGAATCTGTCTCAGACTTCCCCCTGAGGCCCTGGTCATCTGCCCAGGATGACAATGTCTCTTATATTGCCTTACGGGGAAGTGGCAAGAGCATGAACCTTGGAATGTGGGCTTGAAGCCTGAACCTACCACCCCCCAGCGAAACTGCTTGCATTTCTAACCCTCCTTTTCTGTGGCTATAGATGGGAATAATACGCCTATTTCATAAAACTGTGGAGGAGATTCCAAAGTGCCATCACACAAAAGGGCCTAGCATGCAGGAAAATTCTGCAGACACTGGTTAACTTCCCACCACCCTTTCCCACCATCATCCAGACCAAGTTCTGACCCTGAGCCCAGCCCTTTGACATTCAACCCATACGGCTGAACCTGGGCCAGACAGGTGCCATCTACAAAAAGATGCAGTTCAACAAAGTCCAAGAAATAAAGAATTCTCTTGCATATGATATTGTCCAGTATTGGATACTGGAAAGAGTGAGAGGGACTCTCCCTTTGAACTACTGCTCTGCATCAAGAAGCACTGGTGCTCCTTAGCTGGAGGACCTGCTATGTCTGTGAAATGAAAAACTGACTAGAATATCCCTAACATTGCCTCTAGCTCTAAAGTGTTCTGATTCATAACCAAGGGAAAGAGGAAAATGCATACATAATAAAATACTTTCTGCTGTGGGCCAAGAAAGAGGGCAGAAATAACAATTCATAATGCAGCCTCCATACTGCCCGGAAATTTGGGCTGTGGCATGAAGTTGCTTGTTTTGGTTTCCGTGTGCTTTTATTTCACAAAGGTCCAAAGACTGTGACATTTACCAGAGCCTTGATAACAGATTCTAATCAGGTGAGTGGCTCTAAAGACTAACTTGACACAATGCAGGCTTCTCTGGGAGACCTGAAGCATTTGTGTGGCACTCAGCTACCGGGAAAAGTACTTTGCCAGCCTGCCCCGTACTGCTGTCTTCATTGCAGCAGTTCTGCTGTTAGTTACCCTCCAGTCAACACCAACAAAGCAGACGTTGCCTGGTTCCAGGCCATCTTCATACTGTCGGTGTGTTTGAGCCCAGTGTTGTGGCTGTTGTGTCTGTCCATCTCAGTGTGGGCTCCCCTCATTCTCACTGACCCCGTACTTTACCAAACATGATGTTCTTCTCTAGCAGTTTTCATGATGACATGTTCTGAAGTATGCTTGTTGAAGTCTATCCATTCTCACCTTTAAGAAAAATTCTGGTGGTACTTCTTCTAAGACTGATGTGTTCCTTTTTCATTCTGCGATGTTTTGAATATGGGTCACCTCCCCATGGGAAGAAAATTGTCACTAAATTGGGTAAAAACGATGGTCTCAGACATTTGACCTAGGTCACAACCCCAAACTTTGTGAGTCTTTGAAAGGGCCGCAGCGCTGTTCTCAGCACAGAAGAGGCTCAGCTTGGATGCCATAGGATTGCAGCAGCATCTGAAGAGCTTCTTGCTGGTGATTTTAGGATATCCATGAAAAGGAACAGGGGGCTGCTTTCTTTCTTGGGTAGCTTCAGAGTTAGGTTATAATCTGAGAGAGAAGATTTCAGCATGCCAATCTGTAACACCCTTACACATTTTCTATACAATATTTCCATGGTCTCTTGGAAAACAACGACAGAGTAAAACCTAGTATATATATACCTCATAGGGCTCCCTATGGATCAATGGCCTGTGGTGGCTTTGAGTCCTAGAACTGCAAGATGAAAAATGCCACGTCAGTTAGGGGAAAATTGAAGTGGGCAGGGGCTTTGGCCTGGGGCTTTATCTTTGGTGTCCTTCCCTTTGCCTGTCTGCAGAGCATCTGTTCTAGAGGAACTAATGTTTTAAAAGAGAACTCTGTTGACCCAAATGGACTTAAGAGAGGTAACATGTGTCAGATAACTCATAAACTTGGGGACTTCTCAAGGCTGTGTGCCTGCTCCACCCACCCCATGTGCCTTCCTCTCTGTGTCACAGCCTGTCACCCACTCCCAGTGGCACATCTCCCAACTGTGGCATCAGGGCCAAACTCAACAGACCAACTTCCAAAGCCCTCCACACTTTGTCATCACTCTATCCCTGGACAAACCTGTCCTCAGTCCTCAGCATACCCCAGTGTCCTGTTTTTCTACAAACGACATTCTGACGCCCACTGTAGGATTAGGCTTGTGTTGTTTCTTCCAACCTCAATGGCTTTCCTTTCTACTCTACCATCTGATCCTCAGGACCCACCACGCTGCCCATGAGCCAGCCTGCCATCGCACCTCTGTCTGTACCTCCGTTGACTGTGCATTTCCTGTAATGAAATGGCCCAGAACTTCTGTTTTGTCATTGTAAACCCAAGGCACAGCCCCCCTAAACATCCTGATTGTTTCTTTTTTCCATTTGTTTGCAAATGAAAAAAAGAGTACACTCTTCGATTGGTGCCCAGTTTAATGTACAAGCAGGTCAACTGAGGTAAGAACCTCAGCTTGTTAACCCAACTTTATGAATAAAAATGTTATTTCTTGAGTTAAGAATGGCTTTTTTTTTTAAGGAAAAGAAAAGGTCCTTTATTCCCCGCAAAATAAACAAAACCACAGTTGCCAGTGATTCCAACTCTAGGTGGAGCAAATGGTTAACATGTTTGGCTACTAACAGAAAAGCTGGTGATTCAAGTCTACTGAGAGATACCCTAGAGAAAAGCCTGGCAAACTGCTATCCCAAAATCAGCTACTGAAAACTCCATGGAGCATAGCTCTACTCTAACACACATGGGTGACCAAGAGTTCCTTCCCCAGGCACTACAGAAAAAAAAAAAAACAACCTGTTGCCATTGTGTCTATCCAGACTTACAGCGAAAGAAAGAATAGAATACAATTACCCCCTAAAGAGTTTCCAAGGCTATCATCTTTACAGAAGCAGACGGTCCTGTCTTTGTCCTGAGGGGTGGCTGGTGGGTTGGAACCATGACCTTTCGGTTAGCAGCACTGCATCCCTAGGGCTCTCGTGCCACCAAAAAGAAGATCAAAAAGTGACATTAGTTAATTTAGGATAGGCTGCTAAATTCAGCCTCGTGTTTTCAATTCATTGCCCAACAATCACATTTTTAAATGAGAGCAAAAACTATGGCACATTGTTCTGATGAAAGTTGCAGTAATTTTATCTATTCTCAACTCATTCATCACCCTTCTTACTCCATCTTGCCCGATGGCAGAGGGACTGTGTAGTAACTTCTCCCTTTGCCCCAGCAAGACAAGAATCTGAGGCAACATGAAACTTCTCACACAATGAACCTGGATCCTGGCATGACTCGTCAAACACAGATCCGTTTCCATTGTTTACCACCATCATTAATTCTAACAATTCCTTGTTGCCAAACAAACACCCTCTAACCAGACTGTCCAGGAGGCAGGCGGCGTCTGGTTATCTGCAGCCCTGAATCTTTACAGGCGGAAAAATGGATCTTATCACACACTTGGAATCACAAGATACTTTTAGGGCTTGGCGGAAGGATCTCAGTTATCTTGATGCATGTCTCACCTGGTCGGTTTCAGTAGGTGAGGACGGCAAAGTTTGAATCAGGTGAGTGGTTGTCCTCAAGCTATGTCGACTGTGTCCACAGGTCTACCAAAGCCCAGTGCGGGAGTCAGCTGACTACCAGGCCCTGTGTGGAAGATGCCTCTACCACCCCCATGACTTTGGAGGACAGGAGATCTGTCTTTTACAACCCACACAGACTCCCAAGGGCAGGATGGAATAAGAAGACTGGTTCTCTAGTTGAGGTAGGGAGATACAGGAAGGAGTTCAGACAGAGGTAGTGTGGGCCACACTGGAGATGTGTCTGCAGGAAACAGCCTGTGGCAAGTGCAGAAACTGCACCTCTGTCCAAACATCTGACATTCATCTTTTAGATAACTTCGTCATAATATTGGCTTAAAACTACAAGTCAAGCTCATTAATCTTTTACTTAACACATCGTGGCATTGCATGAGAATTACAGCTGTAGCTTCCTTGCTGTCACTGATGAAAAGTGTCCTGTGACATACTTTAATTCATGTATTTTTTTCATTTTCTCATCTTTCTAATCCCAAAAGAGCAAGATCACTTGCCTTGACCCATGGAACCTCTCAAATACAAAGTTCAGGTTTAACTTGAAGAATGACCTCTCCCAGCTGATAGTAGAAACGGCTCAAGGACACATCCCCCCACGCCCCAAGAGGCACTTACAGTACCCTAGGTATGCCTCTGGTCCACACCGTCCGCAGAGCCCTGTGTGAAGTGGAGATGTTGGGCCCTTTGTTCCAAAGCAAGAAAACAGCCTTTTTCTTTCTCGTGCAGCGTCTTTCTTGGCCTGTTACGGTATGTTCTACTGGGCATCTAGTGCTGCACCCCCTGGACATGAGACACAAAACTCATAGGGACCGCAGACCCCCAGGGTGCCTGGGAGCCCTGCCCAGTGACTCACACCTGCTCCAAGGCCTCTGCTGTGGCAGAAGGTGTCAGAGGTCACTGCTGGACGGGAGTAGAAAGGAGGCATCCGAGCCCCCCCAGAGCACCAGAGGATGGGCAGCAGGTAGGCGAGAACCCAGTCTGGGGAGCTGAGGAAGCAGCCGGAGAGGGAACGGTCAGTGAGCGGAGGTTCCAAGGCCCTGGTGCCAACTCCCCTGTTCCTAGAACTTCAGTTAACACAGCACAGGTCCCAAGACACAATTATTAAGTTTATGATGGTGACTTCAGAGTATTAAATCCCATATGACAGTGGACAGCACTGTTCACACACCTGTGAAGCCAGCCGTGGCCAAAAATGAGCAGGCGTACCTGTCAAGTGGGTCCAGTTCCACAGGTGACAGTGGACTTCGGTACAACAGCTGCAGTGAGAAACACATTTTCAAATGTTCCTGGAGAGAGTTAATCCGGCAGATGAGGAAAGGGATATGATAGCCTGGAAGTGTCAGCCTGACCTTGAACCCTTTCCAAGATGGCAGCCCTTCTGGTTCCTTTCAATTACGAAACTTAGCTGACAGAAGAACTTGGGGACAAATTCCATCTCTGCTGGTGTCTGAAAGAATTCTCAAGTTAGAAGCTGACTTCCCCTTTCAGACAGGCACTCTTGTGAGAGATGTGGAAGAAGAACCACAAACTACCCATTCATCTCATGGCGTAAGCCTTCTACTTGTTAAGTATGAGCTTTACCATTTAAGGTGGTATCCTCTGAGGTCATAAACATTCCCTTCTGTGACCTCCAAGTCTCTATTTGACTGTGACGTCCCAGTTCTTTTCTGAATTAAGTCAGTATTGAACACTCAGATCTTGTAGAACTAACAGATATAACCCTCAGAGACGTCATGCAGCAAGACCTGAAGCTAATATTCTCTTCTGGCCATGAAGCCCTAAGACTGAGATCCCCCAAAACACTTCCTGGTAACAAGCATTCCCTGGGAGGGAATCTTGGCATTTAGTCATTCATCGAGTGGTGTGATACACCAGGTCCTGTTCTAGGCACTTTAGTAAAATGATCATCACCCCGTGACGTGGGTGCTATTAGTATCCCCAGGCTGCAGGTCAGGAGAAAGAAGCACCGAGAGGATGAAGAATGTGCCTCCGCTCTCACAGCTAGAAAACAGACAGCTGGGGCCACACCCAGTACGTCCAGCTCCAGAGCCCCAGCCTCTGACACGCCGTTCCACTGCCCAGCACTCGTAGGTCCCTGGTGTTGAGGCAGGTGACTCAGGCAGTAACATCTCTATCAGATTAGTTGTCTCATCAACTAAAAAGTGTTTCATCTACTCTGAGATCAGAAGAAGTGGGTGATACCCAGCTACCACTACCCCCACCATTATAAACAGAGCCACAATAGACGAATCCTGATAGAAAGGAGAAAAAAATTCTTCAAAATTCCAGGCTTACCGGACCGGTTGGGACTAGATGACTTCCTGAGACT
This sequence comes from Heterohyrax brucei, assembly GCA_028571685.1. Lineage (NCBI taxonomy): Eukaryota > Metazoa > Chordata > Mammalia > Hyracoidea > Procaviidae > Heterohyrax > Heterohyrax brucei. The sequence goes on from CM053140.1 coordinate 37,408,050, forward strand.
ATAGCCCTGAGATACTCAGTAAACCTTAAACAGAAATGATCCTTCGAGGTCACCTTTTAGTTAAATAACAGTTTGGTTCATGAAAGAAGGAATACCACCTGTGAGTAATGAGTTCCTTTAGAAAAATTATTATAAGGCCCAACAATTAAGTCCACGAACTCAGTTGTTTTAAGTGCTACATACCTCATTGCTGAATATCACTATGGTCATTTTCAAAGTACTCCCTTGGGAAGCTATGCACTGACACTAGCACCTAGTCCACCCTTCAAAGCAATTTTGGAACTCTTTCTGGAATGGCCATTGTATACAGTGGCATGGTGGCAAGTTTGCAAGCTTAACTGTATAGTTGTCTGTGAGGGAATTTTTAGCCAGTATACAAATAACTGTATTGTAGCACCCTCCCTGCTCACCTGATCCAGCCCCCAATGCCTTTTTTCTTTACCTGAAGATAAAGGAAATATTGAAAGCAAGACATTTTGATGATATTCAGGACATCAAGGGTAATACGACAACAGCCTCTGATGGCCATTCTAGAGCTCCAAAATTGCTCTGAAGGGTGGACTAGGCACTGGCATTGGTGGCTAGCTTCCGAAGGGGAGTACCCCAAAGGAGATGGCAGTAATATTCAGCAGTGAGGTATGTAGCACTTTTCATAGGATGAGTTCGTGAACTTAATTGTCAGACCTCGTATAGGAGACAAAATGGTCAAAAATTACTCTAAAGCAAAAATAAGAAGACGGGGTACTGGAAATGGTACAACCCAAAGAGGATGAATGAGAATAATGACACATTGTGAAACATGTAACCAGTATCACTATATAAAACTTTGTACAGAAATTGTTAAATGAGAACCTAATTGCTGCATAAATCTTTCACAGCCAATAAAATACTACTTAGAAAATATTCAAAAAAATAATAACTGCAGAGAGTCAAAACTCATCAAATGTGTTTACATTCATTAGGTGCACCGATAGTAATAATAAAATAAACTCTTTGGCTTTGGCTTTGGCTTGGTGTCCTAAGTTAAAAAGAAAAAAGGTGCTGAGTCATGAAGTGGAGACGGCTTCAGAGACAATGAGTGTGGAGACGCTGAGAGAGGCTGCAGAACGCAGGGCATGGGCCACCGTATGCAGGCCTTCTTCCTGGCTTGTCAGTACCCCTGGATCTCTGCTCAGCGAGGATCGAGGGGGTTCCGTAGAGTTGGTGTTTCACTCCATGGGTGTCCTTGGTGGGCTTGAGGCTCTCATTAGCAACCTTGGGAAACAGGCGTTTTCTCTCATGCGTGTGAGTAAATGTATGTTTGGAAATAATATCAACCACCAGTTAAACCACTGAGTGAATATGAAACTCATGGTGACCACATATGTGTCAGAGTAGAACTGCACTCCACAGAGTTTTCAATGACTGATTTTTTCCAAGTAGATCACCAGGCCTTTCTTCCAAGGTGCCTTGGGCAGACCTGAAGCTCCAGCCTTTTGGTTAGCAGCCGAGCCTGCTGACTGTTTTTACCATCCAGGGACTTCATGTCTGTTAAAGTAAGTTTAGACAGAGAGGCTGGGGAGACTACAACTCTGCAGTGTTCGGGATTATTGGCTCTGGAACAGCAATGTCCAACAGCTCTGCAAAACTGGGGCAAACTAAGGTAAGAAAGGGACCTCTACTGGGATCTATGAGTTAGAGGAAGCTTCTAGAAAGCTGGGAGTCTGCCAGGCAGGCTTTTGACTAGTCTATCTCACGGTTCATTAGCCCCATGGCCAAGTGCCCAGAGGTGGGTGGAAAGGAACAGGTGGCTGCTCTCTGGAACATCATAAAACTCCTGCAAAGCATGTGCTTCGTTTTCAAGAACAGTTGCCAAATTCTTGCCCTGGAAATAATTTCCAGATCTTTCTACTAGAAAAAGACTTAATAAGGAGAATGAGAGAGGAAATGCAAAGGCCTAGAAGGAAGAACCAGATTAGAACAAAGCTCCAAGTTCTTTGAAAAGAAGAGGACATGACAATATGAGGGCCTGTTCTCAGGACAGAGCGCCCCCACTTCCACGAAGCCAAAAAAACAGGGCAGAGGCCACAGAACTCTAAGCCGGCCCCCACCATCTGTCTCTCTTGCTCTTTCTGTCCCTGCTGCAGACTCCTGGCTAGCTAAGAGTTCACATGGCTCGGCACGGACCGTGGCCCCCTTCTACAGCTTGGAGAAGACTGTACTGCGTTTACTTGGCTCTTCTCGGCATGCTAAATGCCACATGCCACAGGCCACGAGAACCCCCAGATGAGGGCACATGGTCAGGGCAGCATGCACTAACTGGACTTCTCATCAGCTGGTCCTCAAGAGCACCGCATGACTGAGAGAAGTTAGTCTGTTGAAAGCCAGGGAGCACTGAGTCATCCCTCCTTGTTTCCACTACAACAGATTTCTGGGAATGTGAAGCGTACTCAGACGACGTGACATTCCTTAGCTCCAGGTCGTCAGTCAACTCGCCACTTCCTTTCTAGTCATGTTGCATCATCTCTCTGAACAGGACTAAACAAACGTACTAGAAACTTACATGCCTGTAGGAAAGAAGGCGGAGTTCAGGAGGGAGCCCCACCTCTCCCTTTATGGCACAGGCTATTATCCTGCCCAGAGGAAGAGGAGGTGACCATGAGTGGCGACTGTTCTCTCGCAGTTTTCCACGCAGAGAACAGCATTATATAAGTTCTCGGCTGATCTTGTAATCATGGGAAACGACAACATGATGTCCAAAACCGGTCTCTTTCACAACACATAAGCGTGAGATGTGTGTGTCTAAGTCAGTTTTGCTGATGGGCCCTGAAGTTTTTGAAACTCTCTGCCCTCGTCATGTCAAAATCCTTCTCAGGGAAGGTAAAACCTTTATAAAACCTTTGGCCTGTGGGCAAACATTGGTTTTCTGGGTTTGAAACCCAGAAAAAATGTTATTTATTAACAGTAGAAGCAACAAGCAAACATGGCAGGCTTGCCAAGGGGGTGGTGCTGAGGGTGAAAGAGGCAAAGGTGAACACCAGGGGAAACCGCCCTCAGCGGGTCCCGTGTGACGGTGGAGCCGGAACCCCCGAGACAGCTCTTACAGTGGGCAGCATGGAGGTGCACCCAATAGTGTGCTGGGGCCGAGGCAACTAAACCCCGGCCAGGGCGGGGGGTGTCAAGGTGTCATTGTACTAGTATGGTTAAAGGCTCAACCAGTAACCGAAAGGCTGGTGGTTCAAATCCATCAGCCGCTCCAGAAGAGAAAGATGTGGCAGTCTGCTTCCATAAAGATTACAGCCTCGGAAACCCTGGAAGGCAGTTCTCATCTGACCTCCAGAATCACGCTATGCCCAGGAATTGACTCTACAGCCAGGGGGTTGGTTTGGTTTGGGGTTTAGGGAGAATCGGACACAAGACTGAGGGTGTCCTGAAACCCAGTCTGTATGTGCGTGGTGGGAATCTTACACAGAGGGGTAGGGGAGAACACAACAACAGCTGCTGCTGAGTAGATACAACTTGTGGCTACCCCATGTCCTTCAGAGTAGAACCACGCTCCACAGGGTTTCCAGTGGCTATTTTTCAGAAGCAGATCAGCAAGACTTTCTTCCGAGTCTCCTCTGGGTGGACTGGAATCTCCAACCTTTCAGGTAGCAGCTGAGTGTTCAACTGCTTGCACCACCCCGAGTTGCAGGGGTAGGGAAGTGGAGAGAAGAACCAGCAGATGGGAGGCTGCAGGAGAGCACAGGCAGCTGGAGGTGAGGCTAGGGGTGCAGTGAGGCAGGGCCAGGCTGGACCAAGACTGGCATGGGAGCCATTGAGAGCCTTGAGTAGAGGAGGGCTCAGAGCCGTGGGATGGAAAGATCATCCCGGCGGGAGATGGAAATGTGGCCTGGACAAGGCTGAAGGTGGAGACCAGCTCGGGAGCCATGTCAGGGCTTTAAGTGGGCTGGGGCTGGGCGTCAATGACGGAGAGGCTGCGCTAATAATGATAATGAACGCTAATCACGGCTCCCTTTTTTGAGAGCTTACCTTGTGATGGGGATAACGCTAAGCACTTACCTGATGTATCTCAATATTAATATCAGAGCAGCAGCTGTAAGTGGCAGGTCTGCTATCATCCCACCCATCTTATGGTGAAGAAACTGAGGCTCAGAGGAAGGCAGTGATTGCTTGTGGTCACACACTCAGCAAGCAGCAGACATCTGTCCGGTGCCAGCCACACCCTGTACTGTGGAATAACAGAACTGCCTGAAACCCAGTTACCTGGGGAAGAGAGAGGGAAGCGGCCACGGGGGGTGGCGGTGACTAAGTCAGGGCAGGCAGGTGGGGAGGAGGAACATGTAACCCATTTGATTTGGGCCAAATGGAAATTTGATGCCAGCAAAACATCCATTAGTGGTGTTGACAGCCTGTGGTTGCAGCTGCAGGCCTGAACTCCGGGAGATTACGGGAGGCAGAAGTGTGGACTTGTAGAAGGGAAGATGTTGGAATACATCACCAGGGTAAGACAGCCATGGGCGTAGACTAGAGAACACAACCAAGCACTAGGCTAAGTGCATCCTTGTGGCAACCTGGTGACACAGATACTATTCTGTCTGCACCCCCAGATGAGAAAATAGAAGCTTGGAGACATCAAACAACTCCTCTAAGGCCACACAGCTAGTAAGTGGCAATGCTAGGACTCTACCCAGGGCATGTGCACAGACAAAATACGGGAGAATTCAGCCCACCCCCTACCCCAGGGGTTAGAAAGCTGTACAGAGGAATTACAGATTCCCCCAATTTCTTTTTGCTTGCTTATCTGTACTAAACCCACTGTTGTCAGTTTGAATCAGACTCATAGCTCCATAGAGTTCCGAAGGAGGGCTTGATGGTTTAGGACTGTCGACCTTTTGGTTAGCAGACATAGCACTTAACCATTACGCCACCAGGGTTTCTTTACTATATTCTCTAAATTGTCTCTAGTTAATATGCTCTACTTTCCCAAAAGGAAAAGATAATGGTTGGAAAGAGCAAAAAGGTGGAAGTGTAATAGGCAGATTTTTTGGAAGACTATCAAGAGCTGAAAATTTGACATCTTTGACTCAGCGTTCCATTTTTAGAAGATAGTCAAACAAGACGGCAGAAGTTTGTGTACAAAGAGGTTTAAAGCAGTCACTCCAGGCCCTAAGCAAACACACCAACAGAACACCAGGCTCATTCACTTCTATTCCTAATCGTGTTTGGTTGCATCACCATTTGTACCATCCAGCTGTTATTCTAGATTCTTCCATCTCTATCCTTAACGAAGTTCCATTGAGTTGACCCGAAGTCATGCTGATCTCTTCAGAATAGAACCCTGCTCCAGACGTGTTATGCATTGAATTGTGCCCCCCTACAAAAGTATGTCAATTTGGCTAGGCCACAGTTCTCTGTGTAATATGCTCGTGTTTCATTTTGTGATTTGATGTAGTCACTCATGTGTTATGAATCCTAATCTCTGTAATGCTGATCCCTTTGAACCAGGAGCCCTGGTGGCGCAGTGGTTAAGCTCTGCACTGCCAAGCAAAATGTTGACAGTTTGAATTCACCAGCCACTCTTTGGAAACTCTACAGGAGAGTTTTACTCTGGCCTACAGTGTCACTATGAGTAACAATTGACTTGAAATCAATGGGCTTTTTATGACATTAATGAGGCAGAATTAGAGGCAATTATGTTCATGAGGTAGAACAATGTAGAAGATTAGGTTATGCCCTAAATCAATCTTGTTTGAGATCCAAAAGAGACAATGGAGCAGAGAGGAAAGTGGCCTTATTACCACTGAACAGGAAAAGCCCAGAGCAGAGTGCATCCTTTGGACCCAGAGTGCCTGCGCTGAGAAGTTCATGGACCAGGGGAAGATTGATGACAAGTATTTTCCCCAAGAATGACAGAAAGAGAAAATCTTCCACTAGAAAGCCTTCCCCTAGAGCTGATGCCTTGAATTCAGACTTCTAGCCTCCTGAACTGTGAGAGAATAAATTTTTGCTTGCTAAAGCTGTCCATGCATGGGATTTCTGCTACAGCAACACTAGACAACTAAGAGGCATTCCGATGGCTGATGTTTTGGAAGTAGATTGCCAGGTCTTTCTTCCAAAGTACCTCTGGAGAGACTGAAACTTCCAATTCTTCCGTTAGCATTCCGGTGTGTTAACCACTGGCACCACCCAAGACTCTTCTCTCTCTATTCACATTTTAACAGCCTTTTAAATGACCCTTTAAATATACTCTCTCCTTTCTAAGCCCACCACTACAGTCTTAGTCAGCCTTTCCTGGTCACTTCTATAGACCATCCTCTCAGGGCCGTTTTCCACACCCCTTCAAAATGCCATTTAAACATGTGACCCCCACACACAAACCTGCTCCCATTCCTTGAAGTATAATGTATCTCCATAGGCTATAGCAAATAATAAAGCAACAAACATCTGTGCATATACAACTTATTTTTCTCACTTGAATTATTTCCTTGGGATAAATTCCTACAATGGAATTCCAGGGTTCCATTCCAAGGGTATGACAATCTGTATGTATTGACACTTTCACACTTTAGAAACTGAGCATTAGAACACATTTTCCCCTCAATTCTTCTCTATCAGAAATGCTTTTAGTGTATTTAAGGGGGGACAAAATCTTAATTTCCAGACCCTGACTCTGTTTCTGTTATACTTGTTTTCTCCACTCTTAAAATCAGGTTCAAGTTGCCTTCTTATTGAGAAAATCATTTCAATTTTAAAATATACATATTTAAGCAACCCCTCCAGTTTGTTGTTTGACTTTTTGATTTTGTTCTTACATGCAGGTTATTACTTCAGCTTCCGGAAACTTCTTCCTGATTGGCAGGTATTTCCCAAGTTGTGCAATGTAGCAATTTCTTCCCAGTGAACTCTTTGAAAAAGCAGGCCAGGTGTGAGTTGGGGCCAGGCTTCTTTTCCTTCTAGGTGTTCCAGAGCAATAGCAAAAATAATGGGAGGTGTCATCTGTGTTCTAGGGGGTAATTCATTCTGTCTGGCATAATGAGCCATTTTCCCTTTTTAATGAAGGTAAGAATTTGCTAGGAGAGGCCTTTGAGTCTGGAGACAAGAAGTTCTCCTCTGAATGGACTTTTCAGCAGTTCTAGGGGAGGAGGGCGGACTTTCGAAGTTTCGCCAGAACAGCAACTGGAATTTTAACCAGAATTACAACTGAGTAAGTGATTGGTCATTCTTCTCTCTATCTGTAGAATTATTTCAGGAATCCTATCCAATGATAGATCAGTGACATGAGGGCCTTTTAATGCTTTAAAAATCTATCAATCAGTTGCTAGGGAGACCTCACATATGTTCAGAGTAGAACTGTGTTCCATAGGTGTTATGGACGGAATTATGTCTCCCCAAAATATGTGTTGTAAATCCTGAACACTATGCCTGTGGTATAATCGCACTTGGGAATGGCTTGTCTTTGTTATGTTAATGAGACAAGATAAGTGTAGGGTGTACTTGGAGTCAATCTCTTTTGAGATATAAAAGAGATTTAAACAAGCCAGCAGAGATGCAGGAAGACACATACTAAGCCATATAAAGATCACCCAACAGCAGAAGGTCAAGGTGATGGAACTTCCTTCAGAGCCAACAGAAAGAGGAAACTTTCCCCAGAGCCAGCACCCTGAGCTCGGGCTTCTAGCCTGCTACATTGTGAGAAAATGAATTTCAGGTTGTTAAAGTCTCCTGTTTGTGGTATTTTTGTTGTAGCAGCACTAGATAACTAAGACAATAAGGTTTTCAATGACTGTGATATTTTGAAAACAGATTACCAGGGCTTTCATCTGCGTTTAATGCTTGACTAATTTTATATCTCTTTTGGCTACTGAGATTTCATAAGTACTTAAATTACCAGTGTATACCATTGACCTGAAATAAAACTTACCATCTCCAGGTCAAGTAAGTATTTTCAGCTACATACCAGTTGCCATCAAGTTGATTCCAACTCTTGGCAACCATACGCATGCGGAATAGCACTGCTCCATAGGGTTTTCAAGACTGTGACCTTTTAGAAGTCAATCACACCTCTGCGTGGGTTCCAACATCCAAACACTTAACCAGTTACACAATCTAGAGACCCCTTTCTACACCAATCTGTCAGAGACAATGGAGTATATGAAGAACAACACAGTATCAGAATTAAAGGGTTAGACACAGACTCATTAACAATGTGCAACATAAAGAGAGTGAAAATCCTCACAACTGGACCAATAGGCAATATCATGATACATGGAGAAAGTTTGAAGTCAAGAATTTCATTTTATTGGGGTCAACAATCAATGCTCATGAAAGCAGCAGTCAAGAAATCAAATGACATTGCATTGGGCAAATCTGCTGCAAAAGGGCTCTTTAAAGTGTTCAAAAGCAAAGAAGTAACTTTGAGGACTAAGGTACACCTGACTGCACCAATAATCTTTTCTCATATGCATGAGAAAGCTGGAAAATGAATAAGGAAGACTGAAGAAGAATTGATGCATTTCAATTATGGTGTTGGTGTATATACTATGGACCACATGAACAATGAATAAATCTGCTCCTTAGAAGCAAGGATGTTGAGACTTCATTTCACTTTGGACATATTATCAGGAGGGACTACTCCTTGGAGGACATCATGCTTGGTAAAGTGGAGGGTCAGCTGAAAAGAGGAAGACCCTCAATGAGATGGGTTGACAAAGTGGTCTGCAACAGTGGGCTGAACCATAACTACTAATGCGAGGCTAGTGTGGGGCCAGGAGCATTTCGTTCTGTTGTACATGAGGTCGCTATGAGTTGGAACCAGCTTAGTGAGACCTAACAACAACAGCAACAAGGGACTCGTTTCAGGTAACAAGAAAACTCCCAGCAACAACAACAAGCCCTGGCCCAGATGGTTTCACAGGAGAATTCTACTACACATCCAGAGAAGAGCTCACACCTGCACTGTTGTCGTTGTTGTTAGGTACCTCCAAGTCAGTTCTAGCTCACAGTGACCCTGTGAACAACAGAAAGAAACACTGCCCTGTCTTTCTTCATGTCCACAATCGTTTTTATGCTTAAGCCCATTGTTGCTGCCACTGTGCCGATCCATCTCATCAAGGGTCTTCCTTTTTTTTGCTGACCCTCCACTCTACCAAGCACGATGCTCTTCTCCAGGGACTGATCCTTCCTGACAACATGTCCAAAGTACGTAAGACACAGTCTTGCCATCTTTGCTTCTGAGGAGCACACTGGTTATATTCTCCCAGAATAGATCTGTTGGTTCTTTTGGTGGTCCATAGTACATTCAACATTCTTCTCCAACACCACAGTTGAAAGGCATCAATTCTTCTTCTGTCTTCTTTGTTCATTGTCCAGCTTTTGCATGCATGTGATGTGATTGAAAATACCATGGCTTGGGCCAGGCACATTTTAGTCTTCAAGGTGACGTCTGTACTTTTGAATACTTTAAAGAGGTCTTTTGCAGCAGATTTTCCCAATGCAATGTATCTTTTGATTTCTTGACTACTGCTTCCGTAAGTGTTGATTGTGGACCCAGGTAAAATGAAATCCTTGACAACCTCAATGTTTTCTCCGTTTATGACAATGTTGCTTACTGGTCCAGTTGTGAGGATTTTTGTTTTCCTGATGTTGAGGTGCAATCCATACTGCAGGCTGTGGTCCCTGATCTTCATTAGTGTCTCAAATCTTCTTCATTTCCAGCAAGTAAGGTGATGTCGTCTATGTAACACAGGTTGTTAATCGGTCATCTTCCAATCCTGATGCCTCATTCTTCTTTGTATAATCCAGCTTCTCAGGTTACCTCCTTGGCATGCAGACTGAAAAGGTATGGTGAAAGGATACAACCCTCATGTACACTTTTCCTGACTTTAAACCATGCAGTGTCCCCTTGTTCTGCTCTCGCAACTGCCTCTGGATCCGTATACAGATTCCTTAAGAGCACATTTAGGTGTTCTGGAATTCCCATTTTCTACAATGTTAACCATAAATTTGTTATAACTCGCACAGTTGAATGCTTTTGCATAGTCAATGAAACACAAGTAAACATCTTTCTGATACTCTTTGCTTTCAGCTAACATTCATCTGACATCAGCAATGGTATCCCTGGTTCCATGTGTTCTTCTGAATCCAGCTTGAATTTCTGGCAGTTTCTTGTCAATATACTGTTGCAGTTGCTTTTGAATGATCTTGAGCAAAATTTTACATGTATGTAATGTCAACGGTATTGTTTGGTAATTTCCACATTTAGTTGGATCACCTTTCTTTAGATTGAGCATAAATATGAAACTCTTCCAGTCAGTTGGCCAGGTAGCTATCCTCCGAATTTCTTGGCATAGACGAGTGAGCACTTCCAGGGCTGCTTCTGTTTGTTGAAATATCTCAACTGATGTTCCATCAGTTCCTGGAGCCTTGTTTTTTGCCAGTGCCTTCAATGCAGCTTCGACTTCTTCCTTCAGTACCATCAGTTCCTGATCACATGCTACCTCTTCAAATGGCTGGACATTGGCTACTTCTTTCTGGTAAAATGTCTTTGTGTATTCTTCCATCTTCTTTCGATGCTCCCTGAGTTGTTCAATAGTATCCCTCTAGAATCCTTCACTATTACAACCTGAGGCTTTTTTTTCTTCAGTTCTTTCGGCTTGAGAAATTTAGAATGTATTCTTCCCTTCTGGTTTTCATTTCCAGCTCCTTGCACCTATCGTAATACTTTCTTTTTGTCTTCTTGAGCTGCTCTTTGAAATCTTCTGCTTAGGTCTTTTATTTCGACATTCCTTCCTTCTGCTTTAGCTGCTCAGTGTTCAAGAGCAAATTTCAGAATCTCTTCTGACACCCACTTTGGTCTTTTCTTTCTTCCCTGTCTTTTTAATGACTTCTCTCTCTCTTCATAGATGCTGTCTTTGATGTCATTCCACAGTTTATCTGGTCTTCATTCATTAGTGATCAACACATCAAATCTGTTCCTGAGATAGTCTTTAAACTCAGGAGAGGCATACTCAAAGTCATACTTTGGCTCTCATGGACTTGTTCTAATTTCCTTCAGTTTTGGTTTGAATTTGCATATGAGCAATTGGTGATCCGTGCTGCAGTCAGCATCTGGTCTTGTTCTGACTGCTCAGATGGAGCTTTTCCATCGTCTTTTTCTGCAGATGTAGTCGATTCAGTTCCTGTGTATTCCATCTGATGAGGTACATGTGTACACTTGCCATTTGTGTGGGTTAAAAAAGGTATTTGCAATGAAAAAGTCGTTAGTCCTGCAAAATTCTATTCTGTGATCACTGTCTTTATTTCTATCACCAAGGCCATATTTTCCAACTACCAATCCTTTTTCTTTGTTTTCAACTTTAGCATTCCAGTTACCAGTAGTTATCAATGGATCCTGATTGCATGTTTGACCAGTTTCAGACTGCAGAAGCTGATAAAAATCTTCAGTTTCTTCATCTTTGACCTTAGCGGTTGGTGCATAAATTTGAATAATAGTCGTATTAACTGGCCTTCTCTGTAAGAGTATAGATATTATACTATCACTGATAGCATTGTATCAGGACAGATTTTAAAATGTTCTTTGTGATGATGAACGCAACACCGTTTCTCTTCAAGTTTCCATGCCTAGCATAGTAGACCGTATGATTGTCAGATTCAAAATGACCAATACCAGTCCATTGCAGCTGACTAATGCCTAGGATACTGATGTTTATGTATTCCATTTCAGTTCTTACAATTTCCAGTTTTCCTAAATTCATACTTCGTACATTCCATGTTCCAATTATTAATGGATGTTTGCAGCTGTTTCTTCCCATTGTGAGTCATGCCACATTAGCAAATGAAGATCCCAAAGGCTTTACTCCATCCACAACATTAAGGTTGCCTTTACCTTGAGGAGGCAGCTCTTCTCCAGTTGTCTTTAGCATGCCATCCAAACTAGGGGGTCATTTTCTGGCACTATATCTGACAATGTTCTGCTATTATTGATAAGGGTTTCACTGGCTAATTCTTTTCAGAAGTAGACTGCTAGGTTCTTCTTCCTAGTCTGTCTTAGTCTGGAAGTTCAGCTAAAACCTGTCTACCATGGGTGACCCTGCTGATACCTAAATACCATGGACATAGCTTCCAGCATCACAACAACAAGCAGGCCTCCACTGAGAGAGAACTACAAAGTGGAAATTAGGAAAACAGTAGCATTTATAAGAGCCCCTAAAAAAACCTAAGAATAAATCTAACCAGGAATGTGAAAGATCCATGTTAAGAAAACTACAGTACAAGAGACGCCTTTCAGCTACATACCAGAAATACCAAACCTATAGCCGTTGAGTCAATTCCAACTCATGGTGACCCTATAGGACACCGTAGAACTACCCATAGGGTTTCCAAAGTGAATGGTGAATTCAAACTGCCAATCTTTTGGTTAGCAGCTGAATTCTTAACTACGGCACCACCAGGGCTCCATAACCATCCTCAAACAAAGAAGACCTGAGCAAAGCTTTTTTCAAATTCTTTTATCAACTCTCAGTACTCTCCTACTGTCTCATTTTCACAGGTGACCCGGAAATCACAAGGGAACACCCCCAATTCCTCCTCTAAATAAAGAGACCTATCCATATTTATCCTCATCCTATCTCCCCTACAATTGGTTCAATAAAAGTTCCCAGCAGGCACCCTTCCCCTGCTATCCCAGAGCCTTTGTGTGCTGTTTCCTCTGCCAGTGCTCTCAGCCCTCGTCTGGATTTCTTTATCTTGTTACATCCTTGCGCCTTTCCTCCTGCTGTGGACTCACGCAGAGCTTCCCCAAAGGCCTTAGACAGGTCAAAGCCCTTACAAGTATTCTCTGGCACTGTGTCCCTTTCTGCCAAGCCCTGCCATGGGATCTTTTCACCTTATTTGTGTCTGTATCTGTTTACTGCCTCCTCAACTTGCCTGTGAGCCTACTGGAGACAGGGGAGCTGCTCATGCTATCTCCAGTGGTTCATTCAGCCCAAAGGGATGAGCCAGACCTGAGTGTGAGTTGCAACGCCAAAGAGAAGGTACAACCTCAGAGGGTCAGGGAAGAGGGCAATGGCACTGAATGAATCCTCTGTGGGGAAGGGGTCTTGGGTTTTGATCCCTTTATTCAGATGGATGCAGTGAGTAAGTATTAATACCTGAGGAGGTGGTAGCCATCTAGACAGAACACACACAGAAGGCCTGTGGACCACCCACACGACACGTATCAGCCTCACCCCCATTCTGTCACCCCTGTCAGAGCCTCCATCAGCTCTTGAGTAAACCAGTCAGAAATTCTCCAGTGAAGTGCTTCTTCCTTCTACCTAGCTCTAAAAGACCAACCTCTATATAGCAACTGGAATAATTTCTAGCAATCTCAATAAAATCACACCATTGTCCTCATAACTTGGCACGACTTACCACCCATTAGTGCCTGGGTGGTACAAACAGATAACATACTTGGCTGTTAGCCAAAGGTTGAAGGTTCCAGTCTACCCAGGAGCACCTCAGAAGAAAGTGCTGGTAATCTATTTCTGAAAAATCAGCTACTGCAATCACTATGGAGCACCATTCTACTCTGACCCCCATAAGCTGGATTTATCTTGATGGCAATGGGTTTTCCCACCCCATCAGAACAAATTCTAGCCTTTTCCTGGTGGCCTTGGACTGACCCTCCTCCTACTCTCTTCTCATCCCTCGGCTGTGGCCACACTGGTTACCTTTGTATTCCTCATGTACTCCAAGATTGTTCCCATTCTAGGCTGCTTCCCTCCACCCACAGAGTTCTTCCCACAGCTCTCCCCAAGGCTGCTCCTTAATTTCCCTCAAGTCAACACTGTATTGTCTCCTCCCAGGCACCCTACTCTAGTATTACCTTCTTCTGTTTCTCCCCAGGCTTCTCTCCATCTGAGCTTTTCTTGTTTATTTTCTTATTGATGTGTTTGTTTGTCGTTAGCTCCCATCTAGTCTCTCAGACTCTCGTCAACTCCATGCTCAATGGGAGGAAACACTAACTGGTGTTGTACCATCCAGTTCCATGACCAGTTGCCAGTCAGACCATTGTGAGCCATCAGGTTTTCTATGGCTGATTTTCAGAGCAGATCTCTAAGCCTTTCTTCCTAGTCCATCTTAGTCTGGAAGGTTCGCTGATATCTGTTCAGCATCATAGAAGCACAGAAGTCTCCACTGGTGGCTGCTCATGAAGCATAATTGGCTTGGAACAGAACCATCAGTTTTCTCACATGGAAAGTGAGAATTCTACCACTGAACTACCACTGCCCGCTTGGTTGATGTGTTTATTACTACCCACTTCTTCCTCCAGGAATGCATGTTCCCAAGAGCAGAGGCCTGTGTGTCTCATCTGGCATTTCATTGCTACATCCTCAGTGCCTAGAAGAATGTCTAGGACAGCAGGAAGTGCTCAGCGCAGGCTTGCTGACTATAAGAGTGAAGATGCTTTGAACTATTGTCAATTAAGAAAATTTGATTGAGGTGAAGGAGAAATACAGAATCTTAGGATGGTGAGGGATCTAGGGTACAACTAAATCCATACAACACCCTTAGGTGGACATCAGACTCGATCTGATCCCTTGCAATGATTGAGAGCTATGGCTCAGCGCACATGGGGGAGAGGATCACAAAAGTGACCAATGAGGTGATTCGATGAGGTGACACTATGAGTTTTATATCACTGGAGACCCAATGGAGCAGTGATTAAATTGCTTAGCTGCTAACTGAAAAGTCAGCTGCTCTGCAAGAGAAAGATATGGCAGTCTGCTTCTATAAAGATGACAGCCTTGAAAACACTGTGGAGCAGCTCTGCTTCATCCTATAGATTCACTGTGAGTCAGACTCAACAGCAGTGGATTTTTGGTTTACTATTCCCACTATTATGGATTCAGTTGTGTTCCCCAAGTATGCGTCGATATGGCCAGGGCATGATCCCCAGTAGCGTGTGATTGGCCACCATTCTGTCATCTGACTGATTTTCCTATGTGTTGTAAATGCACCTTTATGATGTTAATGAGATGAGATTAGTGGCAGTTATTTTAATGAGGCAGAACTCAATCTGCAAAACTAGGTTGAGTTTTTAAACCAATCTCTTTTGAAGTACAAAAGAGGGAAGTGAGCAGACAGACAGGAGAACCTCAAGCCACCAAGAAAGAAGCTCGGGGAACAGAGTATGTCCTTTGGACCCGGGGTTCCTGTGGGGAGAAGCTCCTCAACCAGTAGAAGACTGATGACAAGGACCTTCTTCCAGAGCTGACAGAGAAAAAAGCTTTCCCCTGAAAAGATGGCGCCATGAATTTCGACTTGTAACCTGCTAGACTGTGGGAGAATTAACTTCCGTTTGTTGACGTCATCCACTTGTGGCATTTATGCTATAGCAGTGCTAGGTAATTAAGGCATCCACTCTGATTTCACCACTTAGCATAGCCTTTATTCAGTGCATTCTCTATGTGGGACACAGACATATTAGAAAAAATAAATTGTTACCACAAGTGTTAGAACCATACAAAGCAGCATGGGAGGAGGGTAGTGGTCGGAATTCCAGCTTTGCCCTTTCCTAGCTGTGTCTCAGCACTGATAAAACACTTGTCAAGGTTAAAAGGAAAGGTGGAGAGAAGTGCCCCTCCTAATGCCCAGCACATAGTAAATGCTGCATAATTATTTGTTTCCCTTCTACCGTAGCACAGACAGTTATTCTGTTGGGGCAGGCAAGTGTGATGGAGACAAGAACTCCTGTGAGAAATGACATTTCCCAGACTCCCTCCCTGGAAGCCAATGGAGTCTGTTGACTAAGTTCTCAAAGCTGAGCTACACTGAGGTGTGCAACTTCCCCAGAAGGACATTAAACACTGGGTGTGACTCCCTCTCCTCTTTGCCTTTTCCCTGGACTTTCACATCATACACAAAAAATTACACAAAATGAACCATGTGTGTATAAAATCTAAAACTATAAAGATCATGGAAGAAAAAATAAGGACAAATATCAGGGCCCTAATACATGACATAAAGCAGAAGATGAAGTAGACCAATAAGACCTCCTAAAAATTAAACACTGTGCTTATCAAAACAGTTCTCCAAAAGAGTAAAAAGAGAACCCACAGACTGTGAACAAATTTTTTGACTATGACATACACAATAACAGTCTCTCTAAAATTTTTGGAAAATTTCAACACCTCAACAACAAAAACAATCCTATAAAAAAAAAAAAGGACAAAGAATATGAACAGACATTTCACCAAAGAGGACATTCAAACAGCTAACAAACACGTGAGGAAACATTCCTGATCATTAGCCATTAGAGATATGGAAATGAAAAGTACAGTTAGCTACCATCTCACCCCAACATTACTAGCACTAATCAGAAAAGAAGAAAATAACAAATGTTGCGGAGGTTATGGTGAGATTGGCACTCTCATATACATTGCCACTGGGAATGTAAAATGGTACAGCCACCGTGGAAAGCCACAGTATAGCACTTCCTTAAAAAACTAGAGATAGAAATACTATGTGGCCAGCAGTCCCTCTTCTAGAAACAAGAGCAGTGACACAAATAGACATACACAACATGTTTATTGCAGCATTATTAATAACAGCAAAAATATAGAAACAACCGAAACACTCATCAACAGATGAGTAGAGTAACAGACTGGGGAGCACACACAATGGAACTACACGTGACAATAGAGAATGACAATGCATCTGTGACACATCTCACAACACAGATGAATCGGGAGGACATTAGGCTGAGTGAAATAAGTCAATGGCAAAAGGACAAATATTGTAGGAGACCACCATTATAAAGAAACAAGAAAAGGTTTCCACACAGAAAAATGAAAACAAAAATGATCTTTTTTTAAAAAATGTTTTTATTGTGATGAAATATATATAACAAAACATCTGTCATTTTAATTAATGATGTTTATGTGTACAATTAAGTGACATTAATTACATTCATCATGTTGCACTACCACCACCACTAGCCATTTCCAGAAGATTTTTCTCACCCCAAACAGAAATTCAGAGCCCCTTCAGCAGTGATTCCTTACTTCTTCCTCCCGTTGGAGCCACTGGTCACCATGACTAAACTCCTGTCTCTCTGCAGTTGCCTTTCTATTTCATATAAGGGACATCATGCAGCAGTAGGAGTTGCTGTCGAGATGGCTCTGACTTCGGAGGACTCCAGGTATCACAGAGGAGAACTGCGCATTATGGGGTTTTCACTGGCTACTTTTTCAGAAGTAGAGCATCAGGTTTTCTTCTGAGGCACCTCTGGGTACACTAGAACCTCCAACTGTTGGTCAGCAGCCAAGTGTGTTAACCATTTCATATAAGTGGCATCATACAATATTTGTCCTTTTGTGTTTGACTTATTTCACCCAGCAGAATGAGTTCAAGTTTCATCCGTGTTATAACGTGTATCAGAACTTCATTTCTCTTTGTGGCTGAATAATATTCCATTGTATGTGTGTACCACATTTTGTTTATCCATTCTTTTTTTTAAATTGTACTTTAAATGAAGGATCACAGAACGAACTTGCTTCTCATTAAACAGTACACATATTGTTTTATGACGTTAGTTAACAAACTCATGACACATCAAGACATTCCTTTCTCAGAACTGGGTTCCCTATTACTAGTCAATAATAATAATAATGATTCTTTGAGGGTTACCAGTGATGGGAGGGGAAGGGAGGAAAAATTACAAAATAGATAATTGTTGTTAGGTGCCATTGAGTCAGTTCCGACTCACAGCGACCCTATGCACAACAGAGCGAAACGCTACCTGGCGCTGCACTGTGCCCACAATCGGGTTTATGCTTAAGCCCATCACCGAAGCCACTGTATCGATCCCTCTTGTTGAGGGTCTTCCTCTTCTTCACTGACCCTTCACTATACGAAGAAGGGTATCCTTCTCCAGGGACTGATCTCTCCTGACAACATTTCTGAAGTGTGTGAGACACAGTCTCGTTATCTTTGCTTCCAAGGAGCACTCTGGTTGTACTTCTTCCAGGAGAACCTGTTTGTTCTTCTGGCAGTCCATAGTACATTCAACAGTCTTCTCCAACACCACAATTCGAAGGTGTCAGTTCTTCTGTCTTCCTTATTCTTTGTCCAGCTTTCACATGCATATGATGCAATTGAAAATATCATGGCTTGGGTCAGGGGAACCTTAGTTTTCAGGGGGACATCTTTGCTTTTCAGTACTTGAAAGAAGTCCTTTGCATCTTTTATTTCTTGACCGCTGCTTCCATGGGCATTGATTGTGGACCCAAGTAAAATGAAATCCTTGACAACCTCAATCCTTTCTCCATTTATGATGATGTTACTTACTGGTCCAGTTGCGAGGATTTTTGTTTCCTTGATGTTGAGGTGCAAGCTATACTGAAGGCTTTGGTGTTTGATCTCCATCAATGCTTCAAAGTCTCTTCACTTCCAGCAGGCAGGCTTGTGTTATCTGCATGACACAGATTGCTAATGAGTGTTTTTCCAAACCTTCTTCGTATAATCCAGCTTCTTGGACTATTTGCTTGGCATGTAGACTGAAAAGGTATAGTGAAAGGATGCAACCCTGACACACACCTTTCCCGACTTTAAACCATGCAGTGTCCGCTTGTTCTGTTTGCACAATTGCCTGTTGATCTGTGTACACATTCTTCATGAACACAATTAAGTGTTCCGGAACTCCCATTCTCCACAATGTTATCCGTAATTTGTTACGATCCACACAGTTGAATGCCTTTGCATAGTCAGTAAAACACGTAAACATCTTTCTAGTATTCTCTACTTTCAGTCAAGATTCATCTGACATCATCAGTGATATCCCAGGTTCCTCATCCTTTTCTGAATCCAGCTTGAATTTCTGGAAGTTTCTTGTCTATACACTGTTGCGGTCTCTTTTAGGAGATACATGTTAATATTAATGAATGGAAAGGCAATACACAATATGGGGAAAGTCAGCCAAATATGACAGTGAGAGGAACATAATAAGAACAAAGGGCAACAAGGGCAATAATTACAGTATCGACAATCCTGCAACAACAGTATTACTGAACACTAATTTAGAAATGAGTAGATAGGTATATCATAAGGTGGGGGAGGGTGTAGAACACTCTGCAAAAATCTCTCTGCTCCTCCCAGTCAGCACAGCTTTATAACTCAGAATCAGGAGGGAGCATTCACTCCTTCTTTCCCTTTCACAAACCACTGATGCTTCCCACGGTCTGGCTTGAGATACAGGTTTGGTGGTGGATATTTCTACATATATAACTGTAGGTGCTACTTATATATTAATGTAGACAGTAACCCCCTGCCATCAAGTCAATTCTGACTCATAGTGACCATACTGTATACAGTAGAACTGCCCATAGAGTTTCCAAGGAGCACATGGTGGATTTGAACTGCCGACCTTTTGGTTAGCAGACACAGCACTTAGCCACTATACCACCAGGATTTCTGATAATAGAGCACACGAAAGCCACAGCCAGGGCAACTTCTTAGACATAAACAAACATCTCATGGGACAAAGTTCCTAGGTGTAAAGGTAAAGGATCACAGATTCGAGGAACATGTATGTTAACTGGCACGGAATAGTCTACAAAGTTCAGCATCCTACTTTGGTGAGTAGTATCTAGGGTCTTAGAACTTTGACAGCAGCCATCTAAGATGCATCTACTTGTTTTTTACCATTCGGAGCAAAAGAAAGTAAAGAAAACCAAAGACTCAATGAAGCGAGTAGTCCGAAGGACTAAAGGATCATATGAACCACAGCCTACCTGATCCTGAGACGGGAAAGACTAGATGGTGCCCAGCTACAACACGAACTGCTTTGACTGAGACCACAAGAGAAGGTCCTGGACAGAGAAGCGAAAAAAATTGTGGAACACAAAATCAAATACACAAGCAAGTCCAGACATACTGGTCTGACAGAGACCAGAGGAATCCTCAAGATCATGGCCCTAAAACACCCTTCTGAACTGAACTGAAGACATTCCTGGAGGTCGCCTTCTAGCCAAACCATAGACAGACAGACTCATAAAATAAACAATAACAACCAAGAGGAATGTGCTTCTTAGAACAATCAATTATATGAATCGAAAAGGGAAACATTTGCCGAACAGCAGAGAAGAGAAGGCAGAAAAGGATAGAGAATCATAATAAAAGGAAAGGGGGAATCCATGGGGAGAGTGCTAACTCATTGGAAGGAATGAACGTTAATGCTGAGAGCACTTTACATACAAACTATCAAATAGGAAACAAACAACAACAACAAAAAACATTGTCACAATCGTTCTTAGTTGATGTAGAGTGTAGTCAACTCCAGCTCACAGGAAGTCTAAAACAGAACAAACTGCTGTCTAGTCCTGCTTCATCCTCATAATCGTTGCTAGACTTGGGTGTGTCATTGCAGCCACTGTGTCAATCCATCTCATTGAGTGTCTTCCTCTTTTCCAACAACCTGCTACTTTACCAAGCACGATGCCCTTCTCTAGGAGTTGGTCCTTTCCAGTAACGTATTCAAAGAAAGACAAAGTCTCACCATCTTTGATTCTAGGAGCATTGTGGCTGTACTTCCTGTAAGATCGATTGGTTCATTCTTCTGAGTGTATAGTATATTCAATATACTTTGCTAACACCCTCATTTTAAATGCATCAGTTCTTTCTTCACTGTCCAGTTTTCATATGTGTAGAGGTAATTGAAACAACAGTGTGAGACAACGAAGAGGTCTTTTGCAGCAGATTTTCTCGATACAAACCTGGCTGTTTATGTGCAAAAACATCAGCCAGTGAAAATGTTCTGAATAGCAGCAGTACCTTATTATTGTAAAGTTTTCAGCCTAGAAAACCCTATGCATAGTTCTGCTCTTTCACATGGAGTCTCTCTGAGTCAGAATAGGGTACCCAAAACAACAATCACAAGTGTGTTACTGCAATTTAACTTCCAGCTTCTTAACACAAGCATTGTCCACAGAGGCTTCCCCTGAGGTATTGACTTTGAATTGGATACTGAAAGAGGTGCAGGAATTTATCAGCAAAAGGCTGGAGTGATGAAAATTTCAGAAAGAACAAGCAAGGAGCAATCAGTGTGTATTCCAAAGTCTGAACACGTGAAAGTCCCCATCTTATTCCAGCAACTAGTTCCCCATAAGAATGCTCTCCGGTTACTTAGAGATTCCTGGGGCTGCCACCACCTCCTCCCAAATCTTCCCAGCAGAATCTCCAGGTGAGAGGGACAAGAATCTGACCTTTGACACAGTGCCTCTGGTCATTCTCCTGACCAGCAAGCTAAGGAACCTTTGGGCTGGTGTAACAACACACTTCTAAGGAAGCCTCTGAACCTGTCCGGGAGAGCTGGATGGACCCAAGGGCAAATGGCCTTGTAGCTCCTGAGAAATTTGAACTTTATCACACAGGCTAATTGCTTCTTATCTTTGTTTTATGGGAAGAGGTCACAAATTCTTTTTGATATTTGATGAAAGGTATAAACCCTTTCAGAAAATGTTCCTCCAGCCCCTCACCCCACATTTGAACATTCTTTCAGGCACTCAAGAATCCACTCTGGACCCCAGTGTAAGAACCTCATAGGCAGTGATGTCAGTCAAGAGAGGGGCTTCATCAGAGCAAAAGACGGCTCTCCTAGCCTGGTAGAGTCAGAAGGGGTAGGCAGGGGCTAGGGAAGGAAGGCCAGCTGCCAGGACCTTGAGAGGCAAGTGGAGGAAAGCCATCTGAACCTAATGGAATTTCCAGGAATAAAAGAGAGATAAGAGACAGGAAGAATGACAGGTCATGTTGACTAAGAACTAGATAAGAGTCTGGAGGAGTACAACTCAAAAATGAGGTGTCCAGCTTGGACAGCAGTGAGGAGGCAGTTAAGAAAAGCAGGTGAGTGGGATGGGGTTAGGGTGGGGTGACAGTGACTTCAGTTCTTTGACACATCCAGTTTATAATGATGAGGAAGGGCTGTGAGGAATTCAGGCAGTGGGTCCTGACAAGTAGTGGGAATGCAAAATGCTTAAATTCAACTTCAGTATAGTGTAAACTGGATTTTAATTCAGCTTGAGAATAGGGCCCAGGCTGAAGCTTTGGGGGCTCTTTGAGTATGGGTGACATCTGATGAACTAGGGCCATGGCTTCCTTCAGGGAGAGGCTGCAAAATGAAAAGACAGAATATAAGACCCTGGAGACCCCAGTCTCTGAGGGACAGGTGGCAGACAATCAAGAAGGAGAGAGTCACGAGGCCAGGAAGGTCCATTAGACGGCGCGCTGACCACCACCACTGGATCGAGCTGTTTAGAGGCCACTAAACCAAACCCACCACCGCTGAGTTGATTCCCACTCATAGTGACCCTATAGGACAGAGTAGAACTACCCCCATAGGGTTTCCAAGGAGTGCAAGGAAGATTCAGACTGCCAACCTTTTGGTTAGCAGCTGTGGCACTTAACCACCATACCACCAGGGGTTCCAGAGGCCACTGGGAAGGCTTTAAAGCGTTTTCTCTTTTGACAGTTGTGCTTTGGTTATGTATGTGAGTGCCTTTGTCCTTAGTAAAAATGCAGCCAAATATTTAGGGACCAGTGGATGCAATCTCTACAGCTTAACTTGCAATTGAATTATGAAAAATGTAATCTATGTATTTAGAGAGAGAACACTAAATCAAGCATGGCAAAATGTTGACAAGCAGAGAATCTGGGAAGGGCTTGCAGGAGTTGTTTGTGACATTCTTGCAACTTTTCTTTATGTAGTAAAATAGAAATCACCTTGTTTTAAAAAGACTATGGAGGCGGACAACAGTGGGTTAGCACCACTGGACTTCACATTGTGTAAGGTTACTGAAGATGGACAGGTAAATGGGTGATGAGAATTTGAGGCATGAGGTTTCTTCTTAAGATGAGGGGCAGAGAAGCTACTAGATGCTGGCTGCAAGCATTGTGCTAGAGAAGAAGGAGGGGGCAGCAGGGGAAGGAAGGGTCAGGGCAATGGAGATACCAACAGGTGGAGAACCCCCAGCCTGTAGGATGGAAAGTAGTGGTCTGCCCTGGAGAGGAATGGAGCCCTCTACTAGTAACGAAGAAGAGAAGGAGGCTCTCTGTTGCCACAAGGGGACGTAGGGACAGGACAGAGAAGGTAAGGGTTTCCTGCTGGTGTGAGTGGGAACCCTGGGGGTCACAACCCATTAACAACTTGGCTCCCACCCAAAAGGTTGGCTGTTAGAATCCGCCCAAATTCACCCTAGGAAGAAAGGTCTGGCGATCTACTTCTAAACGGTCACATCCATGCAAACCCTCGAAAGCCCAGTTCTACTCTGCACAGTACAGTTGCTCTGTCAGATACCACCAGAAGGCAAATGGTTTGGATTTTAGTTTGTTGCTTAGAGTTGGGAAATGTGACCCTGTGTGACCTCCTTCCCTACGAGCACTGATGGGGGACAACTCCAGACTAAGCCGGACCTGTGTCAGACTGCTTAAGTACTACCGGAGGGGGCAGGGCTCCTGCCGACCTAAGCAGGGCGCCGCGGGACCGCAGCCACAGGAAGCGATCGCCCTTTTAAGGCGGGTGAGTCAGCGCCGCTCCGCCCACGTGGTGGGTGCGGGAGGCCCGCCCCCGCGCGCCTCCGCCTGATTGGGGTCCGGGAGGCGGCGGCCGCGGGCGGGACGGGGGCGCAGGAAGTGCACGCGCGGCGCGCGCTGGGCAGGTCACCTGAGCGGGCGTCCGCGAACGCTGGTGAAGTTCTTTTTGTGCATTTAGAACTTACCAAGTGAGCACTTGGGCAGTGGCACGTTCTCGTCACGCTAGTGCCTTGAAGACGTGACCAGGGTCATTTACGACCCGTGTGTGTCTTGACCCAACTCCGGTATTTGAGCTTTCGGTGATGTAGGTCTGAGCCGGGGCGCTGGGGTGAGTCCTGGCTGTCCTTCCACACCTTTCAGCGTCTTCTACAACCTGAGGGAGCCCCCTCGAGGTCCGAGAAGTGCACAGACGCACGTTTAGTGGCCGGACTCGGCCAGGCCAGTCGGTGGGGGGACATCCGCTGAGGCAAAAAGAGGAATTGTGTGACCCGTAAATCCCTGCAGGGCGCGTGCATTTCAGCGAAGTCCGTGCTTAGTCCACCTCACCCGCAGACTACAGGAAGAAAATCAGAGAACTGAAACTGGCCAGGTGAGGGTCAGACGCAGGAGGGGACTAGGGGGAGACCGGGATCACAGATTTAAGGCTGAGTAGGGGGTCGCCCAGAAACTCAGTAATCAAAATATTCTAATGCAGCGTTTTAAAAAAAAGTCAAAATGCAAGCAGTTTGTAATGAACAAAATACCAGATTTTAAATAATGGCAGGCTGCATGTAGAAGGCTGGAAGTTCCAGGAAGGCTGTGCCTCATTCTTGGCTCCCCAGTCCTCCATGCAGACTTTCCGGGGTCTGGAAGCTAAATGGAGGACGAGCTGGGCTGGCCTGCAGTTTACAGTATTCTTAGTGTGGAAAATAGGTTTGTCCTCAAAGGATGGCTTGGGCACCAATTGCCTTGCCCTTTGGTGGGTGGGAGGGGATCCCTGGACTGCTAACAGCGGTGGTCCTGCGGCTGAACCTTTGGGGTGGAACCATGTTTGAGGCCATCAAGGATTCCGGATGTAATGACCTTAGTGCACTGAGGACAAACACATTCACATAAAACATGGCCCAGTCCCGGGTGAGCCCACCCTGTCCCCACATGCAGTGTGGGCTGAGCCTTGCAGGCCCCCAGCTCCCCAGAAAGGGAGGGCTCTCCTCACTGTACCATCCTGCTTTTGCTTCCCTTCCGTCTTTACCCCTTGGCCCCTGTCTAACCACTTGTCTAGAATCATTTTCAAGAAAAGCGTTTGCATTTATGAAAACAAGTTTGCAAGCCTACTTTGAAACCCTCCTAACCCCTGGCCCCCAGGCAGCTTTTCCCCTCTGATTGCAGACTTTTGAGAAAAAAGGATTATTTGTTTAGCTTTTGATGCGACCTCCAGGTCAGACACCCACATGCTAGACCAATTGGCTGATCCCTGCAGGGCACAGTGATTGACACAGAGCCTCCCTGGAGGGAGACAGCTTGCAGCAGGGAGAGGTTTCATCAGGTAGGGCTGAAGATGCAATGGGATCCCATGAAGCCCACCTTCTCCCTCTCCAGCATTTGACTGGATGGACGAACAAGGAGCTTTGTGCTAAAAAGAGAGGCACTTAAAGAAATGCAAGAATGCAGACAGATAGCCGCCATGCAGTTGACTGACTCATAGCGACCTTAAACACAATGGAGTGACGTTTCCCTGTTCTGCGTCATCCTCAAGGCCTGCTTGAGTCTTTCACTGTGACTAATGCACCAGCCTGTCTCACTGAGTATTCCCCTCACTATCATATGCCTTCGACTTCATCAAGCGTGACCTCCTCCTCTAGCAACCCATCCTTCTAGTGACACAGCCAGAGCAAAAGTTGGACAGCGTTGTGTTGTGGTTCTTAAGCTTTTCCCTGACTAATTTTCAGTAGATCACCAGGCCTTTCTTCCTAGTCTGTCTTAGTCTGGCAGATCCACTGAAACCTGCCCACCATGGATGACTTGGCTGATATTTGAAATACTGGAGGCATAGACTCCAGCATCACAGCAATATGCAAGCCCTGCAGTGTGACACACTGGCAGATGGGTAATGAAGCAGAAAATAAGGTGTGACATGAAGAAATAGACTTCAGAGCTGCCACATACTGTCACCCTCCCATGTTTTCATTCCCAGGAGAAACACTGGTGGTATAGTGGTTAAGTGCTACAGCTACTAACTAAAATGTTGGCAGTTCAAATCTGCCAGGAGCTCCTTGGAAACTGTGGGGCAGTTCTACTCTGTCCTATAGGGTTGCTATGGGTTGGAATCTACTCAACGGAAATGGGTTTGATTTGGTTTTTGTTTCCCAGAAAGGGTGCAGACATATAGTCCTGGAAGATAATTCCAGTTAAAAAAATTTTTCAAAATACCTGGATTTTGACTTGAATATCTGGATACTTTTGCCATGTAACTCGCTTGCTGGGGCCTGGGCAAAGCTTTAAGAGTCATCTTTGGGACACTTAAGAGCTAGGCACTGCCCAGCTGCTGAGTAAACTGTATCTTGGCTCTTTTTACACTTGCCTAGAGCGTCTAGGAAACGCTGGTGGACAGTGGTTAAGTTCTGTGGCTGTTCACCATGAAGGTTGGCAGTTCAAATCCACCAGGTGCTCCTTGGAAGCTATGGGGCAGTTCTGCTCGAATCGGCATTAGCTCAACAACAATAGGTTTGGTTTGGTTTTTGGAGCACCTAAGAAAATGCTGGTGGCATATTGGTTAAGTACTACAGCTACTAACCAAAAGGTTGGCAGTTTAAATACAATAGATGCTCCTTGGAAATTCTATGGGGCAGTTCTTCTCTGTCCTGTGGGATCGCTATGAGCTAGCATCGACTTGATGGCAGTGGGTTTGGTTTTTTAGAGGAGTTCTTGGATGGTGTAAACAGTGAACTTCTGCTAACAGAAAGGTCGGAGATTTGAGTCCTACTCAGGTGTCTTGGAAGAAAGTCCCGGCTGTCGGCTTCCAAATAATCAGCTATTGAAAACCCAGTGGAGCACAGTTCTATTCTGAGACACACAAGGTCACCATGAGTCAGAATCAAATGGCAACTGTTTTTCAATTTTTTTGTCTTTTTTTTTTTTTTTTAAATACCTAGCTGTTACACTCTCTCTCAAGACCCAGGGCCTTTTGAACTGATTTTGCATTTATTCTGACACTGCCCAGATTTGGCTGGGGTCACCGCCCCTTCATCTCTAGCCTGGGTGGGTGCGGGCAGTTTACTGTAAACCCCGTTGCCCAGAAGCTGGGTTTAAAAAGGAAAGAACTGAGTATAATGCCCTTTTTGTTGTCTCTTGCTTTTCATCTTTCCAGAAAATCAGTCTGTGGGTGGCAGCAGACCCACAGTGTGGGGCAGAGATTCCACAGCCTTGGGGTCTCTCACTGGGCCCTTGCCTAGAGTCCCCACAAGTCAGCTGGGGGGCCTTGCATACATTTTGTGTGTGGCTGGCTGGCTGGATGGACGTAAGGCAAGAAGGAACTGCAAAGGAGAAGGAGAACCACTGAAAAAGAGGAGGTAGAAAAGACTTGGTGCCTAAACTGGCCTACCAGGGCCCAGGAGTTCCCGCCAAGGCTGCACTCATTCCAGGTGCCTGAAGACCACTGCAGTGTGGTCTGTCGCTTCCCACGCCTCCCCTGGGAGACGCTTCACCGTTGGCAGATAGCTAACATGGATGGTTCATCTCCCTGATGTCTCTCTTGTAGAAGGAGGAGGGGAGCCCCAGTGGTGCAGTGGTTAAGAGGCCGGCTGCTGACCAAAAAGCCATGGTTCAAACTGAGCAGCCGTTCTGTGGGAGAGAAATGTGGCCTTCTGCTTCTCTAAAGGTTTACAGCCTGGGGAGCCCTCTGGGGGCAGTTCTACTTTGTCCTATAGGGGTGCCCATGAGACTTAGAGGCATAGGGAAGGCAGATGGAGGGCACTTGACCCTGACACAAATCCAAGAGGACACTGGATGAGGCCCACAAATCCCCCCATCCTGTGCAGACAGATTGCCCTGGACACTCATCATTACCCTCTCTGCCGTCTGACCTCACTGGGTTTTGGTTTAGGACGAGAAGGATAGTTTCTGTCCCTGAACACTGCCTGGAGGCCTCTTCACCTGGTAGAGCCACTGGGCAAAACACTCTTTCTCAAATCAAATTTCCACTTGAAGCTATTTAGAACTATGCTTCCTTATGTTGATGTTGTTTCTTTATGCTTTATGCATTTAAAGTGTTATTTATTGAATAATGTTTTAAAATGGTGACGTTCAGAAGAGCAAAAATGTTAAAACACATTTTTAATGTTTTAGTATTGTTGTGGTCAACAGCTGTGGAGTTGACCCCTGACCCGTGACTCCATGCGCAGTGGGATGAAAGGCTGCCTGGTCCTGCACCATCCCCATGATGGGTTGGGGATCGGACCATTGTCCCATGACACTTTGGGGTTTGGACTGTCATGGTCCATACAGTTTTCCTTGTCTGGTCTCAGAAGTGCATCACCTGGCCTTTATCCTGAGTCTGCCAGAGCCTGAAAACTGTGCTGGAACCTGTGCGACGTCATGGCAACACACAAGTCTCTACTGACAGATGGGTGGTGGCTGGGCATGAGGTGCCTTGGCCAGGAATAGAACCCAGGTCTCCCACGTGTGAGGCAGGAATTCTTCCACTGAGCTACCCATGTCCTCCCTACCTTACATCTGACTGTCTGCTTTAACTGTATGGTTTTCTCCAGTTGGGCCTTAGTAACATTAATTCTATGCTCTTTTCTCTATGCTTCTGGAGATGTGATGTGGGTTTAAAAATATAGTTAGGTAAAACATTGAACTATTTGAAGGGAACCTTCTAGGTAAAGAACACTTGTGTTCCTACATGTGGACAAGGGTCAGTCTTGGCATCAGCTGAAATGGGCATGTTTTAAGAGCAAGGGCTTCAGAATGCCTGGGCTTCAGAGCAGCCAGGGCTCCAGTTCATGTCTCCGTCTAAAGCCGCACGGGGGGCAGTGGTGGTGCACGCACTTCCTGTGCAGCTTCCATCTGTACTTGGAGGCTTATGTGTTGCTATGATGAAGATTAGGAAGAAAGGCCTGGCAAACTACCACAAATCGGCCAGCGCTAACCCTCTGAGGCACAAGTCTTCAGGGAGCCTGGCCCCCTCCATTCACGGGCATTCTAGAACCAAGGTTCTTTGGGAACCTGGTAATAAGATATTCTACTTAAATGACATATCCTTTTCTAAAATAATGACGGTCATATTAACCTTAATTGATTTCATTTCATGAGCTTCATGAATATCTAATAGTTCATGTACCTGTTAAAGATCAGAGAGAAAACATTTTATCTATATGGAAAAAAATATGCTTATGTCACAATTTTAGAAGCCCATGTTTGTATGTTAGTACAGGCAGGCCCTGGTTGGGTACTACTGCCCAACTTAGAAACAACCTGTAATTGCCCTTTGTAAATTTGCCCTTCCTTTGAAAAGACTGAACCAACCACAAATTCTTTAAATTTACAACACATTCTGTATCCTAACCACCTACACTTGCTGCACATGCTGCTTTCAAGTCATTTAAAAAGTGTCAAGCCTTTCCTAGCACTAAAACACATCCCAACCTGTGGCTGTCGAGGGAATTGTGGTTCATACCGACCCTATAGGACAGCGTAGAACTGCCCCATGGACTTTCCAAGGAGCACCTGGTGGATATGAACTGCCAACCGTTTGATTGGCAGACATGGCACTTAACTACTACACCACCAGGGTTTCTGCTGGCTCTAAAGCAAGGCTAAATAAGAGCTATGTGCACCTGTTCCAACTTATCTAAAACAAAAAACAAAAAAAAAGCCACTGCAGTTAAGTCATTTCCAACTCATAGCAACCCCATAGAACAGAATACAACTGCTCCATAGCTTCCAAAGAGTGCCTGGCAGATACGAACTGCCAACCTTTTGGTTAGCAGCCATAGCACTTACCCACTGTACCACTAAGGTTTCCTCCAACTTACCTACAAATTCTGAAGCACACACTCAGGAACTGATCTCATTTGTAACCCAGACTATGACCTATAATTTAATATTGATTTAAATGATTCTTCTCTATGCCCTGGAAACCCTGGTGGCATCGTGGGTTAAGTGCTACATCTGTGGACCAAAAGGTCAGCAGTTCAGATCCACCAAGCACTCCTTGGAAACTCTGTGGGGCAATTTTACTCTGACCTACAAGTTCTCTATGAGTCGGACCCGACTCAAGGCAGTGGGTTGGATTTGGTTTCTTTATGTCCTAAATATTAACATCTAGTTTGGATTTCTTTTCAAAATTGGATTTTGGATGTAATAAAGCGAAATTTATTTTAAAATATTCTACAATTAAATTAAAATGATGTGCCTGTATAATCTCGTCAGATCTGTAAGATTTTAGTATCTGATGAATAACTGGGGAGAGAAGCATCCAGTGTATGAACAGAGCCTGGAGCCATTGGAAAACCTTTTCCTGAGTCTGGGGATAGACAGATAAGATCCAAGTTTAAAACGAAGCTGTGAAAGCTTTTCTTCCTCGGAGGTTTTTTCTTCCCTTTTGCTGGTGACTCACCACCTGGACTGGTCACTGGCTGTGCTGATTGGCAGTCACTTGCTGACCCTCGTCCAGCCTCGTCCCACCTCGTCCTGGGTGGGAGAAAAGGTGAAAGCATGAGCAGGAAGCCGCTCACAGCTGCCTCGGCTGGAGCCAGCGTGGTAAGCCACGGGGAGTCGCCACCCTCAGTGTTTCATCCTCCCCCTCCCCGTTGCCGTCACGACCTCCCATTATGGGTCCGCACATGGTGTGTGCAGAACTAAAGCAGGCTCTTCACATGTGTCACCGCACAGCCACAGAGGGTCCTGGTCTCTCCTGGGGTTCCCTTCCTCTCCGGCACCCTGA
Organism: Heterohyrax brucei; assembly: GCA_028571685.1. NCBI lineage: Eukaryota > Metazoa > Chordata > Mammalia > Hyracoidea > Procaviidae > Heterohyrax > Heterohyrax brucei. The sequence continues at coordinate 37,438,522 of CM053140.1, forward strand.
GATGACATTGCGGTGAGGAGCAAGAGGAGTGGTTAGGTGTGGAGAAGGGCAGCTAGGCACGGAGTCCAAAGAGACCCTCAAAAATTCAAACCAGCTGCCGTCAAGTCCCTTCCGGCTTGTGGTGACCCCATATGGACAGACTAACACTGTGTCCCATGAGCTTTTCAAGGCTGTTACCTTTCGAAAGCAGATCACCAGGCCTTTCTTCTCATGTCCTCTAAGTGGGTTCAAGCCACCAACCTACCAGTTGGTAGTCCAGCACCTAAGCATTTCTGCTGCCCAGGGACCCCTAGGTCCAGAGAGAAAACGTGCCATTTCAGGCCACTCTGTGTTTTGGCTTCTCAGTGAAGATGAGGCATTGTCAAGAATAATGTGGCCATTCATTCAGCAGGTGTTGAGAATGAACAGGCAGTGTGCTAGATGCTGGGTCGTGGGTGAACCAGACAGACACACTCCGTTACCCTCAGTTGAATGGCTCATTGAACAAGCCCTGTGATCTAATATGAATGGAGGAAATAAACTTTCTAAGACTCTGCTCATTCCAAGCCCAGGACTTGATCAAAGACTGTGCAAAGTAGAAGAAAGAAGAAAGCTGAGCAGCCCCGTGATGCTCACGAAAGGTGTGAGATTTGTCTTCCTTACAGTACACAGGACTTCACATGCTCCAGTGTTGCGGGATTTGGAGACAGAATCTTACAGGCCCATAAATGAAAGAGAGCAGAGGCCCAGGGGGGAGCACATGTTCTGGAGAAGTAGGCCAAGGCCCCTGTTTCTGGGAGAAAGGGATGAGTCGCAGACTGGGCACTCCCTGCCTGGGACGGCAGGGCAGAGGGCTCTGACATGGGGGGGGGGGGATCAAGATGGCGGACTAAGCACACGTCTCCTTATAGCCCTCTGGAAACCAAGACCTGAACTGATAACCAAACGGAGCCTTCTGGTCACCTAATCAGCCTCAGGACACGGCACAGGGCTGTTAATTGGGACTTCACACCACTGAGCGAGAAACCACCTCTCTTTCGCTGACTCCACCTCTCTTTCGCTGACTCCCGCTCCTGGCTAGCCCCGGCTCTCATGGATGGACGGAAGGTAAACACGCCATTTTGACATTTTTTTTCTCAGTCTTGTCCAGCGGGCGGAGCTGGGTCTTGCCCAGCGGTTAGACTCAGATGCACTGCTGGGGGGATAGACAGGCGAAACTCCCACATTTTGAGAGGCAGGCTTAGGACTCTGTTAATCTAGCCACTTTGAGCCTTTCATTTTATATCTGCCTCAGCGGGGTTTATACGGAATTTCGCAGTCAGTGTGCAGGAGGCCATGTTGGGTACGGAGACTTTAGCAGGACCTCATTCTTAGCCTGGGAGCCAACATCTGCAAACAGGACAGCACTTCTCTGACAGAAAAGCAGTTATTTACCCAGTGCCACCTACGTTGGGGGCCCTGCAACAGAAGCAGAGGAATCACTACCTCTCGGCACCTTTAGCCCCTCCGTCTGCTGCCTGTGTGGAGGACGCCATCTTGGATACAGTGGCCACAGGTGGACCTAATTCTTAGCTGGGGAGCCAGAGCCTGCCCACAGGACAGCACTTTTCTATCACAAAAGCAGTACTCGATGCAGTGTCGCCTAAGGCTAGGCCTTGTCAGCAGAGGCCAACAGGGCAGTAGCATTGCTGTATTCTGAACTAGTTTGTATCATCTGGGGTTGGATATAGTGGTTCTTACTTTGCCAGTTGAGAAGAGGGATCTCTACACCTGAAAACCTGACTGACTTGTGAAGTGGTCAGATACCTTTTGCTTTACATTTTAAGACAGCCTAGAGAAACATTTGTAATCCATCCTCACAGTACCTCTTCCAGCCTCTACATACTCACATGGGACCCAAAAAGCAACAAACACTTGTGGCATACAAGAAATCAGCCATGGCTTCAGAAGGCTCCCAAACAAAGCAACCAAGCAGTTTCCCAGATGAAGAAACTGTTAAGAGAGCATCAGGAAGTGAATACAAAATGATTATATACAGAGCCCTTCTAGACCTTATACAAAATGCAGCAGAACAAAATGAAAAATTAAGCAAGCTGTTCGATCTGATGGAACACCAGTACTCTGAAATCCAACAGATCAAGAACAAAATCAAAGACATAGAAACTTCCATGCAAAGCCAAGAAAACAGAATGGAACAAATAGAAAAAAGAATTTCTGACTTGGAAGACAGAGCTACTGATGCCAGCGTCTATGAGCAGAAATCAGAAAAAAGAAACAAGAAAAATGAAGAAACATTAAGAAGCATGTGGGACTCTATTAAGAGGAACAACCTTTGATTAATTGGAGTCCCTGAACAGGATGAGACATCTGAGAACACAGAGAGTATTGTTGCTGAGATGCTGACAGAAAACTTCCCAGAAATCATGAAGGAAGAGAATACAGACATCTCAGATGCATACCGTATGCCACCCAATATAGATCTCAAAAGAAAGACTCCAAGACATAATCAAGCTTAACAAAATGAAACATAAACAGCAACTCTTAAAGGCAGCAAGACTCCAAACAAAGCTAACATTTAGAGGGAAACCCTGTAGGCTGTCTTCAGATTTCTCAGCAGAAACCATGCTGGCATGGAGACAGTGGCATGACACATTCAAAGCCTTGAAAGAGAAGAACTTCCAACCAAGAATTACATATCCTGCAAAACTATCTTTCAAATACAAAAGTGAAATTAAGACATTCCTAGATAAACAGAAACTCAGAGACTTTGTAAAAACCAAACCAAAACTACAAGAAATACTGAAAGAAGCTCTTGGCTCTGGCTTAGAAGAACAAAACCACTAACTTTATATTTTAGAATGACACACTACTCAAAACTCTACTCAGGGAAGGCTCCAAAGTCAACCACAGCTTTGATATGGAAAGAAGCAATCCAGTGATCATCATGAAAACTATGGTGTCATCATAATAAAAAGAGGGATGTACTACAGTCATTATAGTCCTTCCAGATGGAGAGGAAGATGACAAGACTGGTAGTAATTAAAATTTGGGTTATATATAGTTTATTAAGGGGGATCATAGGGGCAGCTGTAAAGCACAACAAAGATGTATGATACCATTTCAAGAAATGTAACACAGGAGTCTCAACAACTACAAAACCAGCTCTGAAAAAGGTGAAAAATCAACTCACAAAAAAGAATGTCCCAGAACAGACTAATAAGAACAACAGAGAAAACATCAACATAAAAATTAACATATCACAATAGCAGCAGTGAACACATACCTATCAGTAATTACATTGAATGTGAATGGACTGAATGCTCCAGTAAAGAGACACCGAGTGTCATCTTGGATCAAAAGACATGACCCATCCATATGTTGTCTACAAGAAACTCACTTGAGACCTAAAGACAGGACCAAACTAAAAATTAAAGGATGGAAGAATATATATCAAGCTAACAATGAACAAAGAAGAGCAGGGGTGGCAATTCTAATCTCAGACAAAATCAATTTTAATGTCAAGTCCACCATCGTGGACAAAGATGGACACTATTGCTGAGAGGTTCAGTATGCAAGCAAGACTTAACTATACTAAATATTTATGCACCTAGTATCAGAGCACCTAAATACGTCGAAGAAACACTGACTACACTCAAAAGAGAAGTAGATGACTCCACAATGATAGTGGGAGACTTCAACACTCCACTCTCAATACTAGACAGATCATCTAGAAAAAAGCTCAGTAAAGATACAGAAGACCTCATTGCCACAATTAACCAACTAAACCTCACTGATATGTACAGAACTTTCCACCCATCAGCAGACAACTACACCTTCTTCTCCAGTGCACATGGAACATTCTCCAGAATTGACCATGTGATAGGCCATAATGCAATGCTTAACTAAATCCATACCATTGAATTACTGCAAAGCATCTTCTCAGATCATGAAGCCATCAAAGTTGAAATCAATAGCAGAAAAAAACATAGAAAGTGGAACTCTTGAAAACTGAACAACATCTTGCTCAAAAAAACATGGGTTATAGAGGAAATCAAGGATGAAATAAAGAAATTCATGGATTCCAATGAGAACAAAAACACTTCCTACCAGAACCTATGGGATACAGCCAAAGCAGTGCTCAGAGGTCTCTTGATTTCCATAAATGCACACATCTGAAAGGAAGAAAGAAACCAAATCAAGGAACTAACCCTACAGCTTGAACAAGTAAAAAGAGAAGAACAGAGGAACCCCTCTGGCACCAGAAGAAACGAGATCTAACATAGCCGAGGGAAACACTCCGGCTTCCTGGGTGTTACCTGGCCAGCCTGACAGTGTTCACCCAGCAGCCGCTGGTACAGGCAGCACTATTTGGAGCCTGTGGAATCTTGGGCTCCACACCAAAGAACCAGATATAGAGGGGGACAGACTTTATGCTGTCCTCATAGCATACTAGATGCTACCCAGGGACATCAGGGAAAACGTATCCTGTTTCAAGTAGAGCTCCCCAAAAGTGTAGAGAACAGAGTATAGGAGGGAGCCAGTATCTGCAGGAATGCGCTAGAAGCTTCTGTCCACCAAAATCTGACGGCAACATCCATCTTTCACCCACCAGTATGCATCGAGCATCACCCATGTGGCAGACATGTGATAGGTGCTAGAGACCCTGGTCCTTGTCCTCCTGAAGCTGACATTTGAATGTCAGGAAGCAAGCAAAAACCAAAACCAAGCAAGTAACCAGATTAACTGCAAGTTGATTTAAGTACTAGGAAGAAACCAGGGGCTTATGTGGAAAATAACTGAGGGGAAGGTACAGTGGGACCGGTAACCAGATGAAGCTTCCTGGAAAATGTGAGACCTAAAGGAAGAGAAGAACTCAGTTAAATGAGGAGTGGAGACAGCAGGTGCAAAGAAGGCCCTGAGGCAGGGAAGAGATGGGCATATTCAGGGAATGGAAAGAACAGGATGAGGTGGTACAGAATGAGAACCAAGGATGTCAGAGTTTCTGTTTTAAGGTCCTTTACTCTGCTATGTGGAGACTAGATTGTGGGGCCTACTTGTGAGAAATTCTTACTTACCTTGTTAATGATTTCATCTCTCAAAGGGACTTCTCCCAGGGAATGGCTACCAGACAGCAGAAGTAAGCAAATATTTTACCATACCAGTTACCACTTTTACTTTAAAAGGCACTTTAAAAACTCTTCCAGCCTCTACCCATTCAGTTGCAAAACTACATTTTAGGCATCTGTTAAAGCAGCACCCCACTTGCCTGGTACCAAATTCTGTCTTAGTCATGTAGTGTGGCTGTAACAGAAATACATCAGATGGATGGCTTTAACAAAGAGAAGTTTAATCTCCCACAGTTTAGTAGGCTAGAAGTCCAAATTCAAATTGCTAGCTACAGGGAATGCCTTTCTCTGTCTTTGCTGGCTCTGGGAGAAGCCTCTTGGTTAAGCTGTTTCTCAGCACAGCGAGTCCAAAGATGTACTCCTTCTAGGTTCTTCCTTAGTGGTAAGGAGGTCCCTGTAAGACCTTGAGGGACACTGACCTAAGGGCATCACAGACCTGTTACTGTTCAGTCTCAGGTGACATTCTTTTTCTGGTAGCGGGGCCTGGGCTTAAGATCTGGACTTAGCTAATTGGATGTCACTGCCTGACACCTGCAGAAGCACAACCGCTGGATAGTAGTATCCTTGGCAAAGCCAGCAGAGATCATTCAGGCAGCAACACTGTTGTGTGTGATGGAATGAATTCCAATCGCATAGCAACCCCATAGGCTGTTGTGTTTATGGGAGCAGATCATCAGCTCTTTTCTTCTTCAGAGTCACTGGTGGGTTTAAACTACCAATCTTTCAGTTAGCAGCCAAGCTCTAAATCATTGTGCCACCAAGGTTCCTGTAAAGATAACATATTAGAAAACCTTATGGGGTAGTTCTTTGTAACGCAGGGTCTCTGTGCATCACCTTGATGAGACCTAAAAGAAAAAATATATACAATGGTGTAAATAACTAACATGTTCAGTTGCTAACCAAAAGGCTGGAGGGTTGAGTCTACCCAGAAGTGTCTCAGAAGAAAGACCTGGCAATCTGCTTCTAAAAAACATTGACACTGAAAATCCTACAGAACACAGTTTTACTCTGACACATATAAGGTCACCAAGAGCCAAGGGCAGCTAGTTTCTTTCATTTTTACAGTGTTTGTGTACCATATATACCTAGTTCCAACTGTTTTTAAAGCCTGGCTCCAAGCCTTCCTAGTGATTGCTGCCTCATTCAATATCTTTCCAATGGATTGTCTTTTCATTTAAAGTATGAGTAGCCAGAGTCAATGTCACCATTTGTAACTAAAAGTCATGACTGATTCTTTACCTTTGAAGGCCGTGGAAAGTTGAGTAGAAGTGTGGAAACATCACAGCAATGTTGTAAAATGGAAAATACATTCCTTCATCTGGTTCTAGGGTGTTTGACAGAGTCCTTGGGTGTTACAGTGGGTTAACCATTTGGCTACTAACTGAAAAGCTGGCAGTTCAGATCTCCCCAGAGGCACCCTGGAAGACAGTCTCGATGATCTAAATGAATAATTTCTTTTATAAAGATCAGCACAGAGCTGGATCCTATGAGGCAGAGATGCCCTAAATGTCCAGCTCTTCTGTACTACTACACAGCTCCATCATCTCTACCATCAGCCCCTCCCAACACCCCCTGTACTTTCCCTTCCATCTTTGGGTTCCCTGATTTGCTGCAGCCCCTCACAGAACTCATAAACCTTATAAAGGAAATGGCTCATTAGACTGTGGAAGCTGGAAGTCCCAAATCTGTGGGTCAGGCATAGGCCTCTCCTGACCCATCTGGCTGCTGGAGCTAACAAACCCAACCTGGCTACTCACACAAGAGGCTTCTGGCTCACAAGGCTGTGGAGGCTGGCAAATCAGGTCACATGATAGGCCACCAGCCCAAGGGGCTGTGCAGGCTGTTGAATCCCAGAATCATTGGCAGGGCAGAAAGCTGCAGAGGTCAGTTGATCAGGAACTGGACTTGGGATCCAGATGGAGAGAGAGAACATTGCCAGGACACACACACATAATCTCACATACAGGCCACACCCCAGCAAAGGGTGTGACTGTAGTAAGGGTGGGACTTGTATCGGGTCCTCCTTCAAGGCTACACTCCAGCACATACCAGTCCTGCCTCATGAACATGTAGGGGTCACGATCCACAGCGTATAAAGTAGAAGACAACCACACAACAATGGTAACCATGGCCTAGCCAAGGCAACCCAACCATCACGGGTTCCATAGGCCTTGTTTTCGTCATTCCACTCAGTCATTGTGTATGAGTCACAAAGACCACGTCCAGAAGGGCCACATTAAGTAGTGCATTGCACAGCACAATCTCTTTCTGCAAGGTCATAGCCCATTGCAGACATTGCAGATCATGGTTATTCTCTGGATCACAGTGGGTTGCCACAGGTCGGAATCAACTCAACAACAACTGGTAGGTGGGTTTAGGGTGTTTGATTGGTGGGGGAAGACAGCAAGACCTGGAGCCAAGAAAGTAGCTGGTGGTGCAGGACCTGCCGTGCAAAGGAGTTGGGCTGTACTCTTAGCAAAGATAGCCATCGATTTCTAAGATGGGAATGACATATGACATGATCCAAGAGGCCACTGGCTGCAGAGTCAAAGATGGAGTGAGCACAGTGGAACTGGCCGTAGATTGTCCTGAGAAGTGAGCAGGGGACGTGGGAGGCAGAGAGCACGGAGGAACGCCTCCAACGTGGAATGGGTACATCAGGAACTCCGTGAAGCCTGCTGGGAAGAGGAAGAAGAGGAGGGAAGCAAAGATGACAAGGGCTTTGAGTCATAGTCTCAAGATTTTGCCTTCACCGCAGACTAAATGATTGAATTCAAGGCCTTAAGGAAATGGAAAGCAATTATCCAGAGATCTTGAGCTTCTAGCTGTGTCAGCCACAGTCTCGCTGGTTTGTAGGGAGGGAACAGTGGGTGGTCCCAGGGCTTGTTGAGTAAACACTGTGCTCCCCACCTACGTGAGTGTCAAAGCCCTGCTTCAGAGGAGTAGCTGGAAAAAGGTGGGCTTTTTGAATATGTGCTGTAGTCAGAGCTGAGGGATTTGAGTGAGGACTGTTAAGATTTACTGGGACCAGTTACAAATCCCTTTCTCCCACTTGGAGTTTATAAGACTAATGGCAATGATGAAATCTAACATTTCAAGAGCTTCCTTGAAATGTACCAGATGCTTCTAAGTGCTTGACATGTTTTGAGTCATATTTAATAATCACCGCTTTAGGAGGGTGTTAGCGTTAGATGCCCTTGAGTGTCCCCTCCGACTCACGGAGACCTTTATGTAACACAATGGAATGTCTGGTCTTGGGCCATCTTCACGATCGTTGCTGTGTCTGAGTCCGTTAGTGACTACTGTGCCAGTCCTCTCATGGAAGGTTGGCCTCATTTTCTCTGACCCTCTACTGTACCAAGCATGATCTCCTTTTCTAGGGACTGGTCTTTTTCTGATGACACGACCAAGGTAAGTGAGCTGAAGTCTTGCCATCCCTACTTCTAAGGAGCATTCCGGCTGTACTTCTCCGCCAGGAGTCAGGTACACTTCTTATATCCCTGTTTTCCAGCACAGCCAACAGAAGAATGCAGGAGTCGACAGGTGGAAACCAGTGTCCCCTTTATTACTGAACAATGGGGACTCTGGAGAGGTCTCTGAACAATGAGGACTCTGCTAGGTTTGCTGTCCAGTGGACTTGCTATTTATCTCCTAAATCAACAAGATGTGCCCATTGAAGGTCGCTGACAGCTCTTGACAAAGACCAGACCTCATCACTCGTGGCTCCTGACCCTTTTGCACTCTGAGTCCCAGACAGCAGGGCAAAGCCAATGAGGAGAGAAGAAGAGGGCACTGAGCCCTGCCCAGTCCTTTCCGCCAAACACGTGGACCCGGGAAGCTGCACCCTCTCGGGGGAAGACTAAGTGAGGGCAGAGGAGCCGCCAGAATCCCTCCAACACATGACCCTACGTGGATAATCTTCCCCAGCCTGGAACAAGAAGAGGCTGACACACTCACAGGGAGGTTCAGCGGTAGTGCTTTTCTGACATAGAGAAGAAAAGTGTTGCTAGAGGGGGAGGTCGTCGTTAGCCACCATCGAGTCGGTCCCTGACTTGGGGTACCTCCATGTGTACAACCGGAACAAACTGCTCCATGGAGGTTTTTTGGCTGTGATCTTTATGGAAGCAGCTTGCTAGGCCTTTCTTCTCTTTTTAGGGTAGAAATTGATGGATTTTTATTAAGAGAGCACACATATTTCACCAACAGTCAGACAGGAAACCGACATGTCCCCGGTCTGCTGGTGGTTTTATCACCATAGATTTGTCTTGCCTATTTTAACTTTTAGGTAAATAAGACCACAGAGAATATACTCTTTTGCATCCAGCTTCCATTTTCAACATTATATTTGTGGGATTGAAGCCACACTGTGAATTAACATTTGCTTATTCATTTTCACATGCTTATAGACTGCTTTGTAAGACTCTGCCCCTGCGTAGTTTATCCATTCTCCTGTGGATGGCCATTTGGATTGTTCCCAGTGTTTGACAATTAGAATTAGTGCTCCTAAGAACATCTTCTGAGTTCAACATGTACATATTTCTGTTGGATAAATGCCTGGGAGTAGAATTGCTGGATCATAGGTTATGTGTGTGCTATATATATATATATTAAAAAAAACCAGCACCGTTGAGTCAGACAGTAGTAAATAACGCTTAACATTTTTTCTGCCAAAGTACTTGTATTTAAATTTCCACAAATAACATACACCTTTTAGGTGCTCTTCATCTTTATCAGTACTTGGTATTGTTAATGTTTTTAATTTTATGTGTTTTCAATTGGGTTGCTTGTGTTGGCTTTTTTTTTTTTTTTTAATTGTGCTTTAGGTCGAAGTTTGCTAGTCAAGTTAATTTCTCATACAAAACTTACATACCTATCGTCTTCTGATATCACTTAAAATCCCCGCCGTGTGACAGACAGCACATTCCTCCTTTCCACCCCAGCTTCCCGGCATCCGTGCAACCAGCTCCCGTCCTCTCATCCTGCCTCTGGACAGAAGCTACCTGTTGGGTCTTATGTATCTGATTGAACTAAGAGGCCCACTCCTCCCATGTGTTATTTTTGTTTCATAGTCCTGTCTAATCTTTTTCTGAAGACTGGGCTTCAGGAATGGTTTTAGTTCTGGGTTAACACAGTGTCCAGGGGCCAGACTTTCTTCTGAAGAGCTGCTGGATGGGTGCAACACCTCCAACTTTGGGGTGAGTGACCCATCACAGATCACAAGCTCTACTCAGTCTCATTAGAAGGACATACAGGTTCCCAAGTTCAAAAGCCACAAGGACAAATGGATGTAAGAACTGGCCATTGAACAAAAGCCTGCTGTGATGGATAGAATTGTGTCCCCCCCAAAATGTATGTAGTCATTTGGCTGAGCCATGATTCCGTATTGCATTTTGTGATTTTCCTACGTTGTATGTTAAAGAGGGTTAGGTTGGGGCTGTAAATTCCTTCTTAAAGTTATCTTCCTCCTCCAAGGTAAAGGGAGTTTTCCCGGAGTGTGGCTTGCATTGCACCTCCGTTTATCCTTTTATCTTACAAGAGATAAAAGAAAAGGTAAACAAGCAGAAAATTGGGAATGTCACACCATCAAGAAAGCAGCACCAGGAGAAGAGCGAGAGCATCCTTCAGACCTGAGGTTCCTGCGTCAGGGTGCTCCCTGACCAAAGACTGATGCAACACAAGGACTTTCCTCCAGAGCCGACAGAGGGACAGCCTTCCCCTGGTACAGACACCCTGATTTTGGACTTGTAGCCTACTGGACTATGTACGAATAAACTTCCCAGTGTTAAGGGCATCCACTTGTGCTGTTTCTGTTAGAGCAGTACCAGGTGACTGAAACACCTCCAGAACATGCAGGTAGAGACACTGTTGTTGTCGGGTGCCATCGAGTCAGTTTCGAGTCACAGCCGCCCTGTGTACAGTAAAACACTGCCCTGCCCTGCACCGTCCTCATGATCGGTGTGACACTCGAGCCCGCTGTCGTAGCCACTGGGTCCATCCATCTCTTTGAGGGTCTTCCTCTTTTTCACTGACCTTCCACTTTACCGAACATGATGTCCTTCCCCGGGGCCTCATCCCTCCTGATAATATGTCCGAAGCATGTGAGACGTAGTCTCCCGTCCCTGCTTCTAAGGAGCATTCTGGCTATACTTCTTCCAAGACTGATTTGTTCATTCTTTTGGCAGTTGATGGTATATTCAGTATTCTTCACCAACACTGTTTTAGTTATCCAGCTCTTCTCTAACAGAAACACCACAAGTGGGTGGCTTTAAAAAGAGGGATTTTATTTGTCACAGTCCAGTAAGCTGAAAGTCCAAATTCAGAGTGTTATCTCCAAGGGAAGGCTTTCTCTGTTGGCACTAGAGCAAGGTCCTTGCAGTCAGTCTTCCCCTGGACTAGAAGCTTTTGAGGCACAGGGAACCCATTCTTTCCAAAGGCTGAGCTCAGCTCCCAACACTGCTTTTTGGTGGCATGAAGTCCCCAAATGTCTCTGCTAGCTCCTCTCCTTTATATTTCAAGACACCATCTGAAGGCACAAAACAAACTTACACATTGAATCCTGCCCCACCAACACAACCACTGCCCATCCACCCTCGTTAACACTAGAGGCAGGAATTCCAACACAGAGGAACATCACACAATACCAGGAACTATGGCCCATCCAAACTGCTACAGATTTTTTAGGGAACACAGTTCGATCCATGACAAACACCACAATTCAAAGGCATCAGCTCTTCTTCAGTCTTCCTTATTCATTGTCCAGCTTTTGCATATGTATGAGGCAATAGGAAACACCCTGGCCTGAGTCAGGTACACCTTAGTCCTTCAAGTGACCTCAGAGATATTGATAGGTGGAGAAATGCAGCCAGAAATGAGGGTGGATAAGCAGGCTGAACTGACAGGTTGGGGTCAATTCTTTAGATGTGGAGTGAGGATAACCCCCGGGTTCCTGGAGTTGTTTGCTGAGACCTGGATTCCAGGAGGAGACACATGAATCACATCAGTTTGGAATAGAGATTTTGGGCCCCATGGGACACTGAATGGGAGATGCCAAAAGCCAAACCAATTCCTACTCACAGCAACACTTATAGGCCTAGGTATAACTAAGATACGGCAGGTAAGACACATGCCCTGGGTGCCACTAGAGGAGAGACACCAAAGAGCGGTTTCTACTGGCCGTTGAAGTTCCCATTGCCAACTGTCAGAGATCATTCAGCAATTTAAAACTAATTGCCATAGTCACTATTTTCTGTAGAAGGGCCCCGTCTACAGGATGGAATAGAACTGCACCCAAAGGAGCAGACTGCTGCGCCTTTCTCCAGCAGAGTGGCTGGTGGATTTGAACCTATGATCTTAACCAAGGACTTAACCACTGTGCTACCAGGGCTCCTTTCACTGGGAGACACTGGCTAGAAATGTACATTTAAAGTCATCAGCCTGTTCATCAAACAAATATTTAGCCAGCACCTAAACCCTAGTGGCCTAGTGGTTAAGTGTTATGGCTGCTAACCAAAAGGTTGATAGTTCAAATCTGCCAGGTACTTCTTGGAAACTCTATAGGGCAGTTCTGCTCTGTCCTAAGGGTCACTATGAATCGGCATCAATGCAACAGCACTGGATTTGTTTGCTGTTTAATATGTGCCAGGCACTTTCCTAAGTGGTGGGAATGTTGTAGAAGAAAGATAACTGAATGTGTTCCTGACTACTTGGAGCTTAGGATCTGGCAGCAGAGACAGACGACAAAACGCATATAAGTAAATCCACAATGAAAAATTACTCCAGGTGCTATGAGAGAGTAACTGGGGGCTCAGTGTCTGATGGGCAAGCAGGAGATGACCATGCCTAGGAAGGCGAAGAGCACACCAGGCTGGGAGAGTAACCAGACAGCACATGCAAAGGCCCTGTGGCATAAATGGATGTGCTCCATGAGTAAAAATAAGGCCTGTGTGGTAGATAGTCTTGAGCATAGAGGAGAGCTACAGAGATGAGACTGAAAAGGAACGCAGGGCAGACTATGCTGAGACTTTGTTCTAGGTCTCATGGGAAGTTTTCAAAGAGTTTTGTGGTAGGAATGAGAGGAAGCCCTTGCAACAGTTCAGATGGGAAATTCTAACAGCTTGGACTAGGATGATGGCAGTGGATATGAACATAGGGGATAGATTTGGAAAATATTTGGGAGATGGAATCATTAAGCTTGTTGAATTGGGTTTGGGGAACAAGGAAGGAAGAAAGCAGGACTCCCAGATTTCTGTTTGAGCACCTGGTAAAGGTTCGTGCTGTTTACTGAGAAAATAACCAGGTGGGGAGCAGGTGGACTTCCATCCTGTGCACACTGAGTCTATCACAAGATACTTAAAGGGACATGCCAAACTGCTGATTTGGAGACATGAGTCAGAAGCCAGGACCAGATGTTAGGGCCACAGATTAAAATTTGGGAAAACACATAAGCTTATTGGTAATGTTTAAAGTCAACTTTTTGATTGATCAGATATGACAGCCCAGGATGCGGTCCCAGGAAACCCCAATATTTTAGAAAGTGGGTGGGAAGGTCTCTGATGCAGGCAGCCAGAGGTGGTAGTTGAGGCAATGAGAGTAGGTGAGATGTCCTGGGGCAGGAGTTCAGGAGGTGCAGTGCTTATATTGTAGAAAAGGGTTGTTGTTGTTATTGTTAGCTGCCATTGAATCACCCCCAATTCATGGTAACCCCAAGCACAATGGAATAAAAAGTTGCCTGGTCTTGTGCAGTCCCATAATCACTTGCCATTTGGACTGTTGTTATCTGTAGGATTTTTACTGGCTGATGTTTGGAAATAAATCACCAGGCCTTTCTTCCTAGTCCGTCTTAGTCAGAAATCTCTACTGAAAGCTCTTCAGCCTTATATCAAACACACGGTTCTCCACTGATGGATGGGTGGTGATTGCACACAAAGTACACTGGCTGGGAATGGACTCCGATCTCCTACACAGAAGACAGGAATTCTACCACTGAACCATCACTGTCCCCATGGAAGAGAATAGGATTCCCTAAAGTTTTGAAGAGTGGCCACGCGTAAGAATGTAGTCTCATTCTGTCTATACTTACAATAGAGTTTTTGTCTTAACATAAGGAAAAATTGCCCAAACCCACAACCATACAGTGGTGGTCTAAACAACAGAGAGGAACTCAGCCTCTGATGGGTGGTAGGACAAGAGGGTCTTTCAACTCCAAGATGTTGCTAATCTAGTTCTGGTCTGTCAGTTTGTCCTACCGTGATGGCTTACATGTTGCTATGATGCTGGAAGCTACACCAGTAGTATTTCAAATACTAGCAGGTAGACAGGCTTCAGTGGAGCTTTCAGACTAAGATAGACCAGGAAGAAAGATATGGTGATATGGTCCTGAAAATCAGCCAGTGTAAGCCTGGGAAGCACAGCAGAACACTGCCTGACATAGGGCAGTGATATAGGAGATGGTCCCCCTAGATTGGAAGGTACCGCAACAACGCACTCAAGCCTCCCAACAGTCGTGAGGATGGTGCAGCACCAGGTGGCGTTTCATTCACCACAAGTGAGAGCTAACTCAGCGACAACAGCTCAAGCCCTGTAAAAGGGAAAGAATTTGTTTTATGTCAAAGTGAGCTTTTTTATAAAAACATAAGTAACTCCATCACTGGACATAGATTTATGATACTCCTGTGGTGCTCTAGACACTGGATGTCATGGTGACTGACAGGAGCGATGCTGCCATGCCTTAACGATTAGAGCCGTGGAAACCCTGTGGGCACTGTACTGCAAAGTCACTGTGAGTCAGAATTTGACTCAATAGCAGCGGGCTTTTCTTTTTTATGTGCAGAGGGGATTCCATGGATAGCGTGAACGGTTAAGCCTTAGGCTGCAAACTTAAAAGTTGGCAATTTGAGTCTACCCAGAGGCACCTCAGGAGAAAGACCTGCCAATCTACTTCCAAAATTTCAGTCATTGAAATCCCATAGAGCACAATAATGCTATTCTGACACACATAAGAAATGTCTCCATGGCAACTGGTGTTACGTGGTGCCCTCATGGGGAATGGAGGGCGCCCTGTGGCTGGGATGTCTAGGTACAAACAACAAGAACTGATTCTGGCTAATGAGAAAAGAAGGGTTGGGGGAAGGATATGGGAAAGTTTGTAGAATAGAAGGGAAAGCTGAATGAGCAGGCCAGCACACTGGACAAGGACAGGTGGGGCTGTCACGAGAGTAGCTGCTGAAGAAATATCTGCTCCACTTGCTTGGGTGTTACTGTACATCCTAAGGCCGTTGCACTCAGGGTCAAATTCCAGAGGTGAGAGTCTAACAGATGAAGTTTCTGCCACACCCTCTGGGAAGAAGAGGCTCACTGGCTGATACCACCCAATGGAGAACAGGTAAGTACTCCAAGGAAAGTTCGTTACATTCGCAAATTGTTGCTGTTGAGTCCATTTGACTCATGGTGATCCTACAGAACAGAGTAATACTGCCCCATAAAGTTTCCAAGGAGCAGCTGGTGGATTCCAACTGCCACACTTTTGGTTAGCACTGTAGGTTAATGATACAGGGATGATGGACTAGCCAATAATTGGTGCTGAACAAATGACTGCACATATGAAAACATAAATTAGGTCTCCACTTCATACCAAACACAAAAGTAAATTCCAGATAAATTAAATATAAAGCAAAACTTGAAAACATTTGGGAGAAAATGTAGGAGAATATATTAAGAAAGGATTTCTTAACCAAGGCACAGAAAGTACAGTCCATAAAAAATTACATAAAGCTTAGGTTAACTTTTTAGAAAAGTTGTGGTTGTTGCTAGGTGATATTGAGCCTGTTCCACTTACAGTGACCACATGTGACAGAGCAGAACTATCCCACAGGGCTTTTTGGAAATGATCTTTATGGAAGCAGAGCTCCAGATCTTTCTCCAGAGGAGCCACTGGGTGGGTTCTAAGTGATAAACATTTGGTTAGCAACCACACAGTTAATGTTTAGACTACCACTGTTCCTTTTAGAAAAGTTAGGGAGAGCCTATTAGAAAAACGAGACTTGTCTATTAACTTCTGTATGCCAAGACCATCTTTTCAATGGCACTGATTGGATATTGGAGAGGGAAATGTCAGAGAAGAAGAAATTGAAGATTTTTACCAACTTCTGCAGTCTGAAAGTTATCAAGCATGCCATCAAGACATACTGATAAGTACTGGTGATTGGAATGAGAAAGATGAAAATGAAGAAGGGATTGCTAGTTGGAAAGTATGGCCGTGACGATAGAAATGATGCTGGAGATCGCATGATAGAACTTTGCAAAACCAACAACTTATTCATCACAAACATCTTTTATCAACAACATAAGTGGTTACTATATACATAGAGCTTGCCAAATTCAACATACAGGAATCAAATTGACTACCCTTGTAGGAAGAGATGATGGAAAAACTCATCATCAGTCAGAACAAGGCCAGGGGCCAACCGCAAAACAAGCCATCAACTCCTCATAGGCAAGTTCAAGTTGAAGCTGAGGAAAATTAAAACAAGTCCATGAGAGCCTAAGTCCAACCTGGAATATATCCCACTTGAGTTGAGAGACCATCTGAAGAGTATACTTGCTGCACTGGACACAAGTGGCAGGAACCAGATAAGTGGTGTGACATCAAGGACCCCAGGCAGGAAGAAAGCAAAAGGTCATTAAACAGACAGGAAAGGAGATCAAAGTGGATGTCAGAAGAGACTCTGGAACTTGCTGTTAAACTCAAGTAGTTAAAGCCAAAAGAAGAAATGGTTACGTAAAAGAGCTGAACAGACGATTTCAAAGGGCAGCTCAAGAAGACCACATAAAGTAGTTGTAATGACATGTGCCAGGACCTGGAGTTAGAAAACTGGAAGGGAAGAACACACTTGGCATTTCTCAGGCAGAAAGGACTAAGGAAAAAAATGCAAACCTTGAATTGCAGCATTGAAGGATTCTATGGGCCAAAAATTGAATGACTTAGGAAGCAGCAAAAGAAAATAGAAGGAATATACAGAATAACTGTATCAAAAAAACTGTTTGAAGTCAAACCATTTCAGTAAGTAGCATATGACTAAGAACCAATGGTACTGAAGGAAGAAATCCAAGCTGCACTGAAGGCACTGGAGGAAAACAAGACTCCAGGAATTAACAGCAGAGCTAGTGAGATGTTTCAGCAAACGGATGCAATGCTGAAAGTGCTCTCTTGCCTATGCTAAGAAATTTGGAAGACAGCTGCTGGGCCCACTGCCAGTCCAAGCAAAGGTGATCCAACAGAATGGGGAAATTATCAAACAATATCATTAATATCACATTTAAATAAAATTTTACTAAGATCATTTAAAAGTTGTTGCAGCAATACCATTGACAAGGAATTGCCAGAAATTCAAGTTGGGTTCAGAAAAAGGATGTGGAAAAAAGGATATCAGTAATGATGTCCAGTGGATCTTAACTGCACACAGAGAAGAGCAGAAAGATATATACATGTGTCTTATTGATTGTGCAAAGGTATTCAACTGTGTGGATCAATAACAAATTATAGACAACATTGTGGAGAATGGGATTTCCAGAAAATTAGGAAGCTGTACATAAGCCAAGAGGCAGTTGTTTGGACAGAACAAAGGTACAAAGTCAGGAAAGACGTGTGTCTGAGTTGTATCTTTTAACCATATCTATTCAATGTGTATGACTGAGCAAATATAGTGAATATATGTGAAAATATATGAATATGACTATACATTCATATAGTCCAAAGGTGGACTATATGAAGATGAAAGTAGCATCACAGTTGATGGGAGACTTATTAATAACATGTGATATACTAGAATAAAAAGGGGTGTGCTGTGAGAGTCCCCACTACAAGACTGCAGTTGATGGTCCAGGGGCCTCAGAGTTCCTGTGGGAGCATGGCCCCTGGCCCTGATGCTGCCCCTGTCCATAAATCATAATGGAGGTCAACTATTCGGACAGGAATGGATTGGACTTGGTGACACAGAGTGACCATATCATGTGTGCACTTTATGGTTCTATGCATCTATAGGATGTTGTCCTGCTGACCTCTTACTGGAGGCGGGGGAGTGGGTGGAGAGGAGGGGGTAGGAGATTGTCGGGAGGAAGAGTGTGCTGTCACCGGGCAGGGAGAGCAGTGGGAGCTGCATACAGGTGGGCATGCAAATTTATATGGGACTGTACATTTTCATTCAATCATAATAATAAAAGACCTGTGATATGCAGATGAAACAATCCTGCTTGCTGGAAGTGAAGAGGACTTGAAGCACTTACTGAAGATCAAAAACAACAGCATTCAGAATGGATTGATTACACCTCAACATCAAGAAAACAAAAATCTTCACAATGGAATGGGTAAGCAGCATCATGATATCAAAAAATCCATTGCCGTAAAGTCAATTCTGACTCACAGCAACTCTATAGGACAGAGTAGAACTGCCCCCTAGGGTTTTTGAGGAACAGCTGGTGGATTCAAACTGCAGCAAGCTCTTAACCACTACTGAAGTTGTCGAAGATTTCGCTTTACTTGGATCCACAATCAACACCTGTGGAAGCAGCAGTCAGGAAATCAAACAACACGTTAAGTTAGGCAAGTCTGCTGCAAAAGACCTCTTTAAAATGTTAAAAAGCAAAGATGTCACCTTGAAGACTAAGGAACACCTGACACACGCTATGGTGTTTTCAGTCGCCTCATAGACGTATGAAAGCCAGACAATCAATAAGGAAAACCAGAGGAAAATGGACACACTTGTATTATGGTATTGGCAAAAAATATTGAATATATGATGGATTGTTGAAAGAATGAACAACCTGTCCTTGAAAAAATACAGCCAGAGTGCTCCTTAGAAGCAAAGATGGCAAGAGTTTGTCTCAGGAGGGGCTGGTCTCTGCAGGAGGACATCGTGCTTGATAAAGTCGGGGATGAGCAGAAAAGAGATGGGCCCTTGAGGAGATGGATTGGCACAGGGGCTGCAGCAGTGAGCTCAGACACAGCACGTATTGTGCGAGTGTTTCATTCTGTTGTGCATAGAGCTGTCACTTGTCAGAACTCACATGATGATGCCTAACAACAACAAAAACACCTGAGAATACTTTTTTGATTACATGGATTTGGATATTGATGAGAAAAAACTGTCTCTGGTTCTCCTAAGGTAACTCAACTAAGGAAACTAGCAAACAGAGGAGCCCTCGTGTGCAATGCTTAAGCGCTCGGCTCCTAACTGAAAGACCAGCAGATGGAACCCACCTGCTTGCTCTATACGAGAAAAGACCGGGTGATCTCCTGTAGCGATCCAAACAAACAAACAACAAATCAAACCCACTGTGGCTGCATCGATTCCAACTCATAGTGACCGTATAGGACAGAGTAGAACTGCCCCACAGGTTTCCAAGCCTGTAATCTTTCAGGAAGCTGACTCCCACATCCTTCTCATGGGAACAGCTTGTGGGTTTGAACGAATGACCTTTTGGTTAACAGTCGCATGCTTAATCACTGTGCCACCAGGGCCCCTTGCCTGTAAAGATTTACAGCCTAGAAAACCCTAAGGGTCAGTTTTAGTAGGCCCTACTTGGCTTGGCTAATAGGGCTACTGTGAGTCATACTGGACTCCACAGCACACCAGCTACTAATTTCAGGGCATCTAGCTCATCCTCTGCAAGCAGAGTTAAGGAAAATGAAATTCTGAGGCTGGTGGCTGCCACTGCCACCAAAAAGAAAAAGAGGGGAAGAAAATGAAAATACCAACAGTCAATGGGGTGACAATGTTTACAATGACTGAGTTTTGCTCCTCACATACGAGAACAGTAGCTTTGGTTGCTTCACAACCAAGAGAGTTTGTTTCCAATCATAAAAGTGATTCATTCATTGCCAGTACCGACCTTATGGCTTTCTTCAGGGTGTAATAACTGAAAAGTGCCTGAGGAAATCCCTGTCTGAAATCTAAAGTTCTTCAGATAGATCTTCCTGCCTGTAGGACCAAGAGCTGATGGGAAGCTGACAAATAATGACATTATTTGTAATAAAGCTTGATATGTCCACAATAAAAGTTAATGAGTGTATGCTATGCATACTTTCCAATATTTCGGAAGAGTCTAGACTGAACACATTAAAATAAATCTTTGAATGTTTCCTCCTTAGAAGTCCACTGAGAAGGGTGTTGAAAGTTACTTCCACATCAACCTAAACCATTCCCATGTATACCAGGACTGGCAGTTAAGCTCACTAACTCATCCTAGAAAGGGTGCTACATACCTCGCTGCTGAATATCGCTACGGCCACCCTCGAAGTACTCCCCTTGGGAAGCTATGCATTGATGCCAGTGCCTAGTCTACTCTTCAAAGCAATTTTGGAAATCTTTCTGGAAAGCTGTTGTCATATTATCCTTGATGTCCTGAATGTCATCAAAATGTCTTCCTTTCAGTATTTCCTTTATCTTCAGATAACGAAAAAAGTCAGGGGAGGCCAGATCAGGTGAGTAGGGAGGGTGTTCCAGTACAGTTGTTTACTGTCTAAAAACCCTGTCACAGACAACTATGTAATTAAGTTTGTGAAATGGCCACCTTGCCAACGTGCACAATGCCCATTCCAGAAAGAGTTCCAAAATTGCTTTGAAGGCTGGACTAGGCACTGGCATCAGTGCATAGAACTTCAGAGATGACAGCAGTGATATTCAGTGGGGTGTGTAGCACTTGGAACAATTAAGTTTGCAGACTAAATTGTCAGACCTCCTACGTGTGTGCCTTGTTGTTCTCTTGTCATCCAAATGGCCCACTTGGAAAAGGTCTGCTGGGTCTTTCCAAATAGGTCCAGGCTGTAAACCACACGTCAGACATTAGAACCTTTGGTGTCAAAGGCAGCACACTTTAAAAAAGAGAAAGGAACATTTCCCTTGTAGAATTTGAAGCTTTCATTTCTTTCTCTAAATGTAGCAAACACATCTTTTTCTCCCCCAGGGAAAGATACTGGAATAGAAATAGGAAGTCGGTTGTAAGTTGTTGCATTCTGCTATGTTGCTGTGTTAGGTGTCATGGAGGGGACGGTGACTAGTATCGACCCTGTGTGAAACGAGCAAAGTATTTCCTGGTCCTGTACCATCCTCATAACTGTTGCCGTATTTGAGCCAATTGTTGCAGCCACTGTGTCACCCATCTCCGTGAGGATTTTCCCCCTTTTCACTGACCCTCTACCAAGGGTGATATTCTTCTTCAGGGGCTGGTCCCTCCTGATAACATGTCCCAAGTCAGTAAGATGACATCTCACCATCCAGGCTTCTAAAGAACATTCTGGCTATACTTCTTCCAAGACAGATTTGTTCATTCTTCTGGCAGTCTGCAGTATATTCAGTATTCTTGACCAGTGCTGTAATTCAAACATGTCGATTCTTGTTTGAACTCCCTTATTCACTGTGCGGCTTTGACATCCCCATGAGGCAACTGAAAATACTGTGACTTGGGTCCAGCCCACCTTAGTCCTCAAGGGGACATCCCTGCTTTTCAACACTCTCAAGAGGTCTTTTGCAAAAGATTTGCCCAGTGCAATGTGTCATTTGATTTCTTGACTTGTGATTTCGTGGGCATTTATCGTTTATGTAAGTGAAATGAAATGAAATCTGTGACAACTTCCGTATAGCCACTGTTTGTCATAATGTTACTTACTCTGTGACAATTGTAGAATTTTGTGATTACGAAGACCCTCGGAAGACCTCTATTCCACACTTTCCCTGTCATGGAAGAGGGGAAAAATGGTTCAGAAAAGTTGATTGACTTGTCCAAGATCACCACGTTCAGGTCCCTGGAGAGTTAACACATTCAAGACTGAGTTCTGACTCTACGCATTTCAGGCCAGGAATGCTTATAGTTAAGTCAGTAGTTAAGGTTGCCACTCTGATACTTCATGCATTCATCCAATAAACATTTAGTGAGCACCCACTGTGTGCTGGAGACAGGCCTCAGCACTGGGGACCACAGCTGTGATCACAGCAGATCTTAAGGAGCTGAACTATAGTTAACGGAAGTGGTGGAGACATACCATAAACAAGGAAGTCAGCCGAATCAGGGCTGTGATGGGGCTAAGGGCCCCGGGCTCTTGCCCTTGGAGAAGGAGATGGATAATAAACAAATGTGCAGTTAAATAAATGACTAAGTCAATCTGTGATACACTAAGGGCTTAGAAAGAAATTAAAGAGGTGAAGGGGTGGGGAGCTGCCTGGGCTCTTTGATCAGAACCAGCAACCAGCATGAGGCTGGTGGGGGTGGGGTGGGCAGTGGGGAAGTCACTGATGGTTTTCCACCAGGAAATGGCCCCGTCAGGTTTGTAGTTGAGAAAAATCCCTTTGGATTCACTGAGAATAGTGGACTGGAGGCAGCAAGAGTGAACCCCAGAGATCAAAGGGGGCACTCAGAGTGGTCTGGGCAGGAGAGGCAGGGAACACAGAGCGATGTGAATGTGGACCCAACATGTGGACCCAACGTGTTCAGGAAGTAGAAACTGCAGGGCCTGGTGAAGAATAGCTCAGGGTGGAGTCCACAGGAAGCGCGTGTTCCCAGGAAGAAGAGTCAGAGAGAGGAGTTTCTGAATGGTGTTATTGCTTAAGCATGAGCCTACTGACCGAAAAGCTGGCAGTTTGAAACCAGCCAGAAGCCTCTTGGAAGAAACGGCTAGTGATATGCCTTTGTAAGGTCCTAGCCATGAAAACCCTGTGCAGAAGTTTTACTCTGCAACACATCGGGTCACGATGAAACTTGACAGCAACTACGGTATTGGGTAGAGCTGGAAAGGGAGGACACTGTTTAATGAGAATGGAATCTTGGAGGAGAGGAGCTTTGGAAGACAACACTGAGTTGCATCTCAGGCAGTTAGTACCCTGAGGCGTCTGTCGATAAGCCAAAAGACAGCTGGTGGAGAAAGTGTGTGGATCTGTGATACTTCAGGGGTGGAACAATACGATTTTTAGTTACACTGGACAATGCGAGTGAGAGAAAAGAAAGTGGCAAGAATGCCTTAGGTTTTTCTGGCTTATCCGATTTAGCAATATGGTGGTACCATTTTGTGGGGAATGACTCTCTAGTTTGTCAAGTGCCTCTTAGGTTTGTTTTGGGTAGGGTCTTGGGTAATGTGAATGGTTAATATACTCAGCTGCTAGTGGAAAGGTTGAAAGTTCGAGGTGTGTAGAAGAAAGCCCTGGTGATCTATTTCCAAAAAATAATCCTTTGAAAACCCTACTGGGCACCAATTCTAGTCTGATACGCACGGAGTCGCCATGAGGTGGAGCTGACAATAACAACTGGTGAGAAAGCGTTTTGTTTCCCATAGAAGAACAGTTTGCCTACACATTTTATTAGTTTGAAAGTAAGACACATGCTGGTCACTGAAATCTGGAGTCACGTTAAACCAGTATCCTAGAACTCAAGATATCAGTAGCCTCTGAGAAAAAATTTCAGGTCATGTGTCAACCCGGGGCTGAACTTATCATTTCTTCTAGAAGCTGAGTTTGCTTGTGATGAAATCCCACATCATAATCTTAACTAAAATCTCTGAATTCCAGGTGCAGCTAAGGAAAGTTTTAGATGGTAAGTTGACACAGCACTCCTGTCCCAACCAGAGAAAGTTGTTCCCTGGAAGTTGCACATACCTGCTGAATCATTTCTTAAACAAAACAAAAACAACAATTTCCCCGGTTCCCAGTACAGGCTTTGAGCCACAAAAATTAATTACATCACCTGCAAAATTAGCCCTGTGTTTTGCAGCCAAAGGTCAGCCTTCAGACAGAGAAATGGCTTAGAGCCTTCCAACTCAGGGCTCAGCACATAAATATTTATCACACGGAGGACAGGAACTCATTGTACACCGCTTGTTTACCTTATCAGGTAGTCACCTGGGGCAAAGAGTCCACGTCTGCTTCCTGTCCCAGTTTCCCTTGTCCAAGACCTTGAGCTGTTGTTTATCTGACAGAGTGTTCTGTCCCATCCCCTTTCTTCTGGGAATAAAGGCACAGACACTAAACAAATACATCACCTGATCCACAAATACCTGATTTCTGCAGTGGGGAGTGTTCCAGGCGTCGGCTGGAAGGATCCACCATGGGCTATGAAAGAGAAAACAGCTGCCCCATCCATGGGAGAAGAGGAAGCACACGCAGTTCCCTGCAGAGGATTTTGTGCTTATTTTGGTTACGGTTTCAGATGCTCTCAATGGTTTTCACAGAATGTCTTGTCCAGGTTTTGATAGTAAAAAGGAAATCACAGAGATAAAGACGGGCCACGAGCACAGACAGGATCCGTGGCAAAAACACGCCCTTGTGTTTTATTACTGTTTTCTATTTTATAAAACTCGAATGTTAGTGAAATATTGGCCAACTTGGCTTTCATCTGCCCACATATTTATTTTGGCCATTCTTAGCTTTTATTTCGCAAGTTCTCTAATTAACTAGCTCAAGCGTTTTTTGCGTAAGAAAACTCCACTAGGCTCTGTGCCACAAATCCAGCTCAGCATTCTCCACCTCCTGACTTGGGTCCCAAGGAATGGGTGTCTGTATCTTCTTGACAGAAATCCCAGGTTAGACTCGATGAAGCTAACACACAGGCAACCTCTCTCAACAAACTGTTGTTCAAGTCTTGGTTTTCTTACCCTGAAAAATCCTGGTTCTCACTGATCGTTACATATACACAACTTGTATGGATATGTCTGAATCTATTTGAATCTCTTAGTTTTGTCTCTTCTACCCATGGAGCTATGGGGCCATTGGTAGTTCAAGGGTAGAACACTTGTGTTCCATGCAGGAGACCCGGGTTCAATTCCTGGGCAATGCACTTCACGTACAGTCACCACTGACTGGTCCGTGGAAGTTTGTGTGTTGCTGTGGTGTTGAACAGGTTTCTGGGGAGCTTCTAGACTAAGGTGGAGTAGGAAGAAAGGCCTGAAAAAAATCAGCAATGAAAATCCTATAGCTCACAATGGTTCCATTCACAACTATTCCTGGGGACGATGGGGACAGGGCAGCCTTTCCTTCTGTTGTGCGTAGGTTGAGTGGACAGCAACTTGCAACAACAACAACAACAATTCATGGAGTTACTAATTCCAAAACATTTACCAGCGATTGTTCATTGTTACATTTTAATTTGCATTGCTTTTATTGCTCATTAGGCTGATTGGCTGTTTGAATCTCTTCCTTACTGAATCGTCTGCTGTCCTTTGCCCACGTTTTCTAGGAGAGTTTTAATATCACATCTATAAAGGATACTAAAAGTATCAACATTTCTTTTGTTATAGAAAAGCCACCAAATAGTCAGTGGACACTTACAATGTTCGACCCACAAACCCACTGCTGTCAAGTCAGTTCCGACACAGAAACCTAGAGTAGGAGTGCAAGAATACGAGTATGTGTGTCTTCCAACTCCTACTCTAAACATCCTCTCTGACACCATCTGCAAATGCAGTTGATCTCCCTCTGATGCTCACCACGCGGAATGAAGTCAGATGTCACACACTGAGGATCTCAGTTCTCCAGACCACCAATCTGGCTAAGACCTTGGATACCAGCTGTAAGTTCAGTGGTCTCCAGGGCACCTGTACCTAGAACCTGCTGGCTCCAAACTCAGGGATTCCCACAATCTAATCTAGACACCAGCCACTGTCCTGAGGGTCCTCAGGACAACTGCCCTTTTGACCAACTGGCTACCAATTCAGGGCTTCCCATTGCCCTCTAGCATTTGACAACTTGCTGAGCAGCTCATATAACTCAGGAAAACACTATATTCATGGTTA
This sequence comes from Heterohyrax brucei, assembly GCA_028571685.1. Classification (NCBI taxonomy): domain Eukaryota; kingdom Metazoa; phylum Chordata; class Mammalia; order Hyracoidea; family Procaviidae; genus Heterohyrax; species Heterohyrax brucei. The sequence goes on from CM053140.1 coordinate 37,464,397, forward strand.
CAGTTTTCACATAAAGGATACAAACAGAGAGAGAAAGAGAGATGTGAAGTGAGGCCTGGAAGGCCTTCAATGAGAAATTTCTGTGTTGGAAACCCTGGTGATGTAGTGGTTAAGTGCCATGGCTGCTAACCAGAAGATCGGCAGTTCAAATCCTCTAGGGACTCCTTGGAAACTCTATGGAGCAGTTCTACTCTGTCTATAGGGTTGCTATGAGTCAGCATCAATTCGATGGCACTGGGTTTGGTTTTGAGTTTTGAAGGATATGTTAACCCTCCTGGTGTATCAATGCCCATCACCAACCAGAGAGGCTCACCTGAGCTTTAATATCCAGAATTTTCATTGGTTTCTCACTACATCAGCATGATTGATTCTTTGCCCATGTGGTGAAACCCAGTCTCCAGCTTCCTCTCCACCAAGGTTTACTTGGTGGATTTTTATGGTATGGCCAGCTGCCACCCAATATAAGTCATCCCATTAACATAACCTTGCAGGTGTGGTCCCAAGTCTTCTAATCACTTGGAAAATTCCAAGGGTTTAGAGATTACCTTCCAGGCACCCAAAACAAAGACCAGATTCTTTGGGTAAATTTAGTCCTTCACCTCACAGCACCTCTCTAGTTCAGCCTCTCTTCATTTACTTTTTTATTTCTTCTAAAGGCATGCCTTCCAGGTGTCGTGAGCTAATCCTTTCAACTAATTTTTCAAAATTTGGTGAACAAATTCACAGTATTATCCAGTGACCTTATGAGGAGGAGTCTTGGTCTGTCTTGTCCAATGTTGAATCCCAATACCTAGAACTGCCTGCATGAAATATTTGTCTGATAAACAGAAAAACCTGTATATAAATTATTCTCCCCTTTTCCTTAATCCTTCCTCTTTCCAGGCCCCCAAAATATCTAATCTTTTTATTCTACCCTCAATGTCAGCCTCTCATTTCTCTGACTATTTTAGTGGTTCTCTTCTGAGATATTTTCTTGACATATGATAATGATAATTGCATATGAGAAGGAGAGCTGACATGGCACTACAGACAGAAATACTACACTGTCCCTCTACAGTGAAGACCCAAAAAACTAAGGAAAACAATTAGTCATCAGTCCTGGAACCCTAAGCATCAAATGAAGGAATAAAGAACTCAGTCAAGCACTGAATGGAGTAAGACATTGACAGAGAACAAGGAGGACTATGGAGTGGAGTCCCCTACCAGCCGAGGGGGCACAGGCATGCCATATTGGACCTTCAGCCATCAAGAATAGCAGACAGGGGATACGGGGAGGCAACTGCTCAGAGCTACCAGAGCACCCAGTAACCGTGGATACTCCCTCCTGCCCCCATCTCTCTTCCCTCTGTGCAGCCTCCACTGCTTTCTGGTGCACCAGGGTCCCTCAGCCAGAGAGATGCCAGCTTCTTGCCACTTAGATTCACCCAACCCCCCCAGTGGGTTCCTTCAGTGCCGTTTTGTTGTTACTTGATGTCTTTTGATTTCATCTCTCTGTCTCGTACTCCATCCTTTCTCCCTCCTAGCTGGTGCTGTGTGCCATTTCTGCTGCTTGTTGACAGGCTGTGTGACTTTTTCCTCACCTGGGAAGTCTCTTTCCTATCCACCCTGCCATGCTGGTGGGTTCTTTTGGTCTCCCCGGCCCCCCCTCAGTTTCTTGACTTTCTCTGGCTTCCTTCCCTTCCGTTCTCCGGGTGCTGCCTCTGTCGCCTTTTTGTTGGGTTGTGCCATGTCACTTGGCTGGGGAGCCACTTCCCCCATCCCTGCAGCCACATTAGCAGCCACCCTTAGGGCACTTTGTTTCCTTTTCCTCTCAGTTTGCCTCTGTCCTCCTTCCTTCCCTGTCCTGTCTCCCAGCAACAGGGCCATGTGCGCTGTCTCAGAAGCTTTCTGACAGGCTTTACCACGCTGCTCAGCTGAAGATCCGCAGACACACAGCTTCACCTGTCCATGCTGCCACACGTGCTGTCTTCCTTGGGACAGTTACTCTTTTTTATTTTTACTTTTATTTCTTTCTCAATTGTATCTCTCTCTCTACCTTCTTTCCTTTCTCTCAACCACCTGGCTGCCTGTGCCATGCCCACTACTTTGTGACAGGCTGTGCCACAATGCTTAGTGGGGAGCGTCCAGAACACAGCTTTCCCAGTCCATGCCTCCACACCAGTGAGTTCCCTCAGGGCACTTTTTTTCTTTTTCCTTGTGTTTCTCTACCATCCTTCCTTGCCTTTCTCAAGACTGCCTGGTCGTGAGTGCCATCTATGCTGCTTTTTGACAGGTTGGACCACATTGCTAGGCTGGGAAGCCACTGGCACTTGGCTTCCTTGAGTCTAAGCTGCCATGCTGGTTGGCTGTCTTGGGGCATTGTTGTTGCTGCTGTTTTGTTTTTTACTTATTTATTATTTTTGTTTGCATGTTTTTGGCTTCTGTTTCTCTCTTTTCCTCTCACACCCACCTAGCTCTACACATCACTTCCTCTTCCTTCCCTCCTGCCCAGCTACACTGCACACTGAGCACTGCACCCTTATGCAACACAGGTGTGCACTATTGAACTCTGCCCTGCACTGCCCCCTAACCCTGCCTTGTCAATCCCAGTACAAACCACAAATGAGCCATCCTTGATCCTCTCCTGGACCTACCCTGCCACACTATAGCTAAATGACTGGCCCTGTCTCTGTGGACAAAGTGGTGAGAAGTATCATGCCCACAGACAGACAACAAAGGACACCCAGTCTTTGTACCCAGACAAAACCAAACAAAAGAAAAAAGGAGGATGAAACAAATGTACAATCAATAACTAAAGAAAATAGTTTCTGGATTTCCCAAAGACAGCAGACAATATCAAAACATATATAAAACCAAAACCCAAACCCACAGCCATCAAGTTGATTCTGACTCATAGTAACCCTATAGGCTAGAATAGAACTACCCCATAGCTGAGTGACTGGCCCTGCCCAAGGAACATCAGATCCAAACTGCTGACCTTTTGGTTAGCAGCCGTAGCTTTTAACCACTATGCCACAAAACATATACACACACACACATACACACACACATTCTGGTAGAAGAAAAGTTACTGGAACAACTTGTACCTGCTACGGAATTCAAAATTCTAATATTCAGGCTTCTATAAGAGATAAAGGCAAATGCCAGAAAATAAGGGGAAAAAATAGACAAATTCATGGAACAGACAGAAAAAACAATTGCTGAATTTAAGGAAATAATACAAGAAAAATGTCAGAATAAATAAACAGCCAGCAATTATAAAAAACCAGCAATTATAAATTCAAAAGCTAAACAACAAGATTTCAGAAACGGATAGTGCCATAGAAGGTTTTACAAACAAATTTGAATCAATGGAAGACAGATCACCTAAACTGCAGACAAATCCTTGTATAACACTTTGTTTGAGGAAAAATAAGAGAAAAGAATGAAGAAAAATGAACAAACCATGAGAATGATGTGGGATAAAGTCAAAAGCAATAATTCATGTGTGGTCAGAGTTCCTGACCAGAAGGAGAAATCAGAAAATAAAGAGAGGATCACTGAAGATTTAGTGACAGGAAACTTTCCTAATATGAAAGATGAAAACTAACCATCCTAGAAGCTCAACAAACCCCATGTGTGGTAGCCTTCAAAAGAAAAACACCAAGAGATACCATAATCACACTTGTTAGAGTACAAGATAAAGAAAGAATCCTGAAAGCAGTGTGAGAAAACAAAAAGTCACAGACAGAAGGGAAACAATAAGGTTATCTGGTAGAAACCATGCCAGCAAGAAGGCAATAGGATGAAACACAAAATCTTGAAAGACAAAAACTGCCAACCAAGGATAATATACTCTGCAAAACACTCAAATGTGATGGCAAAGTTAGGACATTCTCAGATAAACAGAAGTAAAGGGAATGTGTGAAAACCAAACTTACAAGAATTATTAAAGGGAATCCTTTGGTTATAGGATCAACAGCATCAGACAACAGCCTTAATGTAGGACACAAGATCACATCAGCCATACCACCCTAAGTAATGAACTCTCAAGGATAAAATTGAACTAAGAAAATTTACAACAGGAAACCAGAGAGGTCCACCTGTAGATAACAATAACATCAGGACAACAAAAGATCAGGGGGGTGGGGAGTAGTGAACTTTCAAATGGAGAGGAAGTCAAGGTAATGTCAAATAATAAAAGTCTAGTTCAAATGTAGGAAGATAGGAGTAAACTTCAAGATAACCACAAAGAAAGTTAACAAATCTACTCATCAAAATAAAGAAAAAGATGAAGTCTCAGTAAACATAAAATCTACACACACCCACACAAACAGACAAAAGGAATTCAGCACAGGTGAATAAAAGGAATAAAGAAAAGGTGAGCACCACACACACACACAAAAAGCAATACAAAATTACAAAATAAACTCACATCTGTCAATAATTACACTGAACAAAAATGGTTTAAATGTACCCATAAAGAGGCAGAAAGTGTCAGGATGGATTCAAAAAACAGGACTCTTCAATATACTGTCTACAAGTGATACTCCTAAGAAACAAAGACACAAATGTATTAAAAAAAAATCAAAGGATGGAAAAAAATATACATCAAACAAATGACTACCAAAAAAAGGGTAGGAGTGGCAATAGTAATTTCAGCTAAATAGCCTTTGTAATAAAATCTACCAAACAAGATGAAGAAGGACATTATATAATGATTAAAGGGACAATCTGTCATGAAGCCATAACTGTAATACATATCTACACACTAAATGACAGGCTCCAAAATACATAAAACAAGCTAACAGCACTGAAAAGAGAAATTGACTGTCCCACAATAAAAGTAGGACACACCACTTTCGATAATGGATGGAACATCTACAAAGAAGCTCAGCAATGATACAGAAGATGTAAAGGCCACAGTCAGTGAATGTGACCTTATAGACATACATAGAATATTTCACCCAACAGCTACAAAGTACACATTATTTTCCAGTGCACATAGAACATTTTCCAGAATGGATCACATCTTAGTCCACAAAGCGACTTTCAACAAAATCAAACCACAGAAATAATACAGAGTATCTCCTCTGATCAGAATACCATAAAAGTAGGAATTAATAAGAGGAAGAGCAAAGAGAAGAAATCAAATACATGGAAACTGACTAATACTCTGCTGAGAAACCACTGGGTAATAGAAAAAATTAAAGACAGAATAAAAAAACCTGTAGAATAAAACAAAAATGAAAAGACATCATACTAAAACTTTTTGGACAAAGCAAAGGCAATGTTCAGAGGTGAATTTATAGCAATAGATGCACATATCAAAAAAGAAGAGACAAAATCAAAACATTAGCTACATAAATCAAATAAATATAGAACAGCAAAAGAAGCCAACTGCCATCAGAAAACAGGAAATAATAAAGATCAGAGCATAAATAAATGAAATGGAGAATAGAAAAACAGTAGAAAGAATCAACGAAACCAAAAGTTGGTTCTTTGTAAGGATCAACAAAATCAGCAAAATAGTGGCCAAACTGACAAAAGAAAAACAGGAGAGGAAACAAATAAGCCAAATAAGAAATGAAATGGGGGACATCACAACAGACCCAACTGACATAAAAAAAGAATTATAACAAAGTGCTATGAAAAACTGTACTTGAACAAATATGAAAACCTGGAGGCAAAGGTCAAATTGCTAGAAACACACTACCTACCCAAGGTAATACAAATTAAACTTGAAAATCTGAACAGCCCATAACAAGAGATTGAAAAAACATAATATCAAAAGTCCCAATAACAACAACAGAAAGCCCTGGCCCAGGTGGTTTCACTGGAGAATTCTAACAGACCTTCAGAGAAGAGATCACACCAGTACTACTCAAACTGTTTCAGAACAGAGAAAAGGAAGAGATATTTCTGAGTTCATTCTACAAAGCCAGCATAACCCTGATAGAAAAACCAGGCAAAGACATCACAAAAAAGAAAATTACTGCCCAGTATCTCTCATGAATACAGATGGAAAAATTCTAGCCAATGGAGTTCAGCATCATATCAAAAAGTAATACACCACAACCAAGTGGGATTCTTATCAGATATGCAAATGTGGTTCAATATTACAAAATCAATCAACATAATCTACTACATAAATGAAATAATGAAGTGACATGATCATCTCAATGTAGAAAAGCCATTCAACAAAGTCCAACACCCATTCCTGATAAAAACTCTCAATAAAATGGGTATAGAAGGGCATTTATACAAAACTAACTCATATGGTTACTGTGAGCTGGAATTGATTCAGTGGCAACAAGTTTGGATCAGGTATACCAAACCAACAGTTGACACCATTCTTAATGGAGACAGATTGAAAACATTCCCCTTGAGAAAAAGACAAGGTTGCCCTTTATCACCACTCCTATTTAACCTTGCTCTAGACTTTCTAGCTAGAGCAATTAGGCAAGAAAAAGAACCAAAGGGCATGCAAACTGGTAAGGAAGAAATAAAACTGTCCCTATTTGTGGATAATGTGTTAGTGACTCAAGCCATAGTGTTTTCAATTGTTTCATATGCATGTAACAGCTGGATGATGAATAGGGAAGACTGAGGAAGAATTAACACCTTTAAATTGTGATTTTGGCAAAGGATATCGAATATACCATGGACTGCCAAAAGAATCAACAAATCTGTCTTGGAAGAAATACGACCAAATGCTCCTTAGAAGCAGAGATGATGAGGCTATGTCTCACATACTTTGAACATGTTGTCAGGAGGGATCACTTCTTGGAGAAGGACATTTATGCTTGGGAAAGTAAAGCATAGGATCAGCAGAAAAAGAGGAAGACTCTCAGTGGGATGGATTCATATAGCAGCTGCAACAATGAGCTCAAGTATAACAGCAATTGTGAGGGTGGTGCAGGACCAGATACTGTTTTGTTGTACGCAGAATATGTGTTGGTATTCACTTAATCGCTCCTCACAACAATAGCAACACAATACTGCACATAGAAAACCCAAAAGACTCCACAAGAAAACTACTGAAACTAATAAAAAGATTCAGCAGAAGAGCACAATACAAGATAAACATACAAAAATCAGTTGAATTCTTATACACCAATAAAAAGAGCTATGAAAAAGAAATCAGGAAAACAATATCATTATAATAGCCCTAAAAACACAAAATACTTAGGATTAAATCTACCCGAGGAGGTAAAAGACCTATACAAAGAAAACTACAACACTCTGTTTTAAGAAACCCAAAGAGATCTACATAAATGGAAAAACATACCATGCTCATGGATAAGTAAACTGAATAGCTACCTAAAGCAATCTAGAAATACAGCACAATCCCTACCTTTTAAGAATGCTGTTGGTATTTGGAAAAACTAATCATTAATTTTTTACAGAAAAGAAGAGTTCCTGGATAAGTAAAGCATTACTGAAGAATAAGAAACTAGGACTCACACTACCCTGACCTCAGAACCTACTATACAGCTATGGTAGTCAAAATAGCCTGGTACCGGTACAATAGTAGACAAATTGACCAATGAAATAGAACTGAAACTCAAATGTGAATCCATCTACTTACAGTCAACTGATCTTCAACAAAGGCCCAAAGTCGATAAAAAAAAAAAAGACTAGATACCCATGTGCAAAAAAAACGAAACAGGATCCACACTTCATACCACACACAAAAACTATTTCAAAATGGAACCAAAGATCTAAATATAAATACAAAGACAATAAAGACCATAGAAGAAAAAATAAGATCATCATCACAGGCCCTACACAGCATAAACAGGGTATAATCCATAGCTACAATACACAAACACCAGACGATAAGCTACATAACTGGGATCTTCTGAAAATTAAATACTTGTGCTCATCAAAAGAGTAAAAATAAGCCTGAGGACTAGGAAAAAGTACTTGGCTATGACAAATAAAAAATAAGAACCCTAAACTCCACAGGAAAAGGTAGCACCTCTACAACAAAAAGATAAATAATCCAATTTAAAAATGGGCAAGGGACATGAACAAACACCGTTCAGGCAGCTAAGAGACACATAAGGAAATGCTCATGATCACTAGCCACTGGAAAAATGCAAATCAAAACCACAATGAGATATCATTTCACCCCCACATAACTGACACATCAAAAAAACAGAAAATGACAAATGGTAGAGAGGCTGCAGGGAGACAGAAACTCTTATGCACTGCCAGTAGGAATGCAAAATGAAAAATCATATGACACTTCCTTAAAAAACCAGAAATAGAAATACTATATGATCCAACAATCCTACTTCCAGGAATATATCCTAAAGAAATAACAGCCATCACACCAACAGACATAAGCACATAGTTTCACTGAAGCATTGTTCACAACAGCAAAAAGATGGAAACAATTTAAGATGCCCGTCAACAGGTGAACATACAAACAAATTATAGCACATGCACACCAAAAATAGTACATAATGATAAAGAACAACGATGAATCTACGAAAAATCTCACAACATGGATGAATCTTAATGGCAGCATGCTCAGTGAAACAAATCAATCACAAAAGGAAAAATATTGTATGAGATAACTACTATAAAAACTCAAGCAAAGGTTTACATCCAAAAAGGAACAATCTTGGAGGAGAGAGATGGGAATAGAAAAACACTGATTAGATAACAAGTAGTAACTTCTGTGAAGGGTGAGACCTTTCGTGATACTGGTGAAGCCACCACAACCTGTACAAGGCAAGGACACAGAAGATCCATAAACATGTCCAAACTCCCTTAGGGACTTAGTTATTGGACTGAGGGGAGACCGTGGTCTCGGGGAACATCTTGCTCAATGGGTGTAACATAGTTTATTTTTTCAAAAAAAGATGTCCAATGATAAATTTGAGAATGTCTCATAACATGGGGGAATCTGGAAGGTATTATGCTGAGTGAAATTAGTTGCAAAAGGACAAATACTGTATAAGATCATTATCATAAGAACTCATGAAAATGTTTAAATACCAAAGGAAGCATTCTTTGGTGGCTATGAGAGTGGGGAGGGAGGGAGAGAAGTAGTCACTAATTAGATACTAGACAAGAATTATTTTAGCTGAAGGAAAGAAGAACACATGATACAGGAGAAGTTAGCAAAACTGGACTAAACCAAAAGCTCAGAAGTTTCCTGAATACAGCTAAACACTTCGAGAGACAGAATAGCAGGGACAAGGGTCTGAAGACCATGGTTTCAGGTCATCTAGGTCAATTGGCATAACTAAGAAAATGCTTTGCATCCTGCTTTGGCGAGTGGCATCTGGGGTCTTAAAATCAAGCAAGCAAGCAACCATCTAAGAAGCATGAGTTGGTCCCAATCCACCTGGAGCAAAGGGGAATGAAGTACATCAAAGACACAGGAAAATATGAGCCCAAGAGACGGAAAGGACCACATAAACCAGAGACAGCATCAGCATGAGACCAAAACTAGATGGTACCCAGCTACCACCAATAACTGCCCTGACAGGGCACACAACAAAGAGCCCCTGATGGAACAGAAGAAAAATGGGGTGCAGGGCTAGAACCCTAGTAAAAAGGCCAGACTTGATGCTCTAACAAACTGGAGGGTCTCCAGAAGACATAGCCCACAGACTCTCTGTTAGTTCAGAACTGAAACTTTCTGAAAGCCAATTCTTCAGAAAAGACTGGACTGGACTATAAGACAAAAATAATACTGATGAAGAGTATGCGTCTTGGCTTAAGTAGATACATGAAGCTAACTAGGTAGCTGCTGTCCAGAGATGAGATGAAAAGGAAGGGGTCAGGATCTGGTTGAACGGACACAGGAAATACAGGATAGAGAGGAGGAGTGTGCTGTCACAGTGTGAAGAGAGCCACTAAGCACACCTAACATTGTGTGTATAAGTATCATTATGACCAAAGCCAACCCACGGCAGTCGAGTCGTCTCTGACTCACAGCAACCCTGTTAGGTCAGGATAGAACTGCCCCGTACAGTTTCCGAGGAGCACCTGGCAGATATGAATTGCCAACCTTTTCGTTAGTAGACATAGCACTTAACCCACTAGTCGTTGCAATGAACTGACTTGAATTGCAAACTTTCACTTAAGACACAGTTGAAAAAAAGAAAGAAAGTGTTCTACATTACACTTTGGTGAGTAGTGTTTGGGGTCTTAAGAATCTGTGAGTGGCTGTCTGAGGTTCTCTACTGGTCCCACTCACCTTTTCAGGAGCAAGGAAGAAATGAAGAACACCAAAGGTACAAAGGGAAAACAAGTCCAAAGGACTAATGGACTGCATCTACCACGGCCTCCACCGGAGTGAGCCCAGTACAACTAGATACATGGTGCCCAGCTACCCCCACTGACTGCTGTGACGGGGGTCACAATAGATGGTCCCATACAGAGCTGGAGAAAAATGTAGAAAAAAATTCTAACTTACAAAAAGAAGACCTGAGAGAAATGGAGAAATTCTGCAAGCATGCACTCCAGACACCCTTTCAGCTCAGTACTGAAGTCACTCCTGAGGTTCAGCCTTCAGCCAAAGACTAGACAGGCCCATAACACAAAACAAGACAAAAAGGGCACACCAGCTCAGGGGCAAGGACCAGAAGGCAGGAGAGGACTGGAAAGTTGGTGACAGGAAACCCAAGACTGAGTAGGGGGGGCACTGGCATGCTGTTGGGTTGTGAGCAAATGTCATGAAACAATATATGTACTAACTGTTTAACAGGAAACAAGTTTGTTCCGTAAACCATCATCTAAAGTTACAACTTAAAAAAAAAAAAGATTTAAAAACAAATTTATAAGGTAGTTTCCCCACATCCATCCTTTCCCAATCCAAGTCTTGATCAAAGAGCATCTATTCCGCCTTGTCCTTCCCAAAACAGTTTTTGGGCATTTGGTTGCTAAGAGATGCCTTTCCATCTAGTGTCTTTAATCGGCCAGCAGATTTTCTTCTTTAGAAAGAATATTCTTCTCCAATTGCCCCCAACTAATCAGAGAAGAGGCATTGGTTTTCTTTTCTATCCTTTCTGGCCTTCCTCAACTGTTTTTCCCACCACAAGACAGAAGCCCAAAATGAGAAGAATTACAGCACGTCTCCAGGCGAGTGGGGAGTGTCTGTGTGTGGCTTTTTCTAGACTTGAAAAAGAGGCCCCTCCGATAAGTAGTATCTACCGCCAGGATGCTGACAGTCGCATCTATCAGAACTTTCTGATGTTTTCCTGGGAAACTTAAGATTCAAACGATTTTCAAAACTAGAGTCTTTCAGATGTCTAAAAGACCTTGTATCCTATCAGCACAAATTTTTTCATTTAAGCAGAAAATTGAATATACTTACGGCTTTTTAAAACAATAATTATGGTAAATGGATATGTAACAAACATTCACTGTTTCAATAATTTTCACGTGTACAATTGGGTGGCGTAAACCATCTTCATCATGCTGTTCAGCCATCACCCTCAGCCAGTCCCAGAATGTTCCATCACCTTTAACAGAAGCTCAGCATCCTCTAAGCACTGGACCTTCCTTTCACCTTCCCTGGGTAGCTACTAACGAACTTCAGATTTACTGTTTTTTATTAAATCTCTGAAAAGATATCCATGGTGGAAATTACCACCTCAAAACTCTTCCCAGGATAACCTTTTCATAAAATCAAGAGCCAGACTTGCAGGCTGCCTCTTACCCTAGGCTGCTGATGATTTAGGATGGTGTCTATGTTTCTATTTCTCTTGGCAGGGAGGTCAACTGGTAATTCTGTGACGTTATGTACAATCGTTCTCAAAATGGAACCTATATTTAAAATTTGTTGCCCATTCTCTCTTAAGAACAATGCTGTTAGTGCTGTATGTTATGAAAAGTCTCATTGTGATGATTATTAGATGTTTCACACATAATGAGAGTCCCTGAGTGGTGCAAACAATTAACGTGCTCGCCTACTCATTGACAGGTTGAAGGTTGCAGAACACCCACAGGAGCCTCAGAAGAAAGGCCTGGCAATCTTCTGAAAAATCGGCCTCTGAAAACCTTAGGGACAATAATTCTACTCTGACACTCATGGAGTGGCCATGAGTCAGAGTCAGCTTGACAGCAGCTGGTAATATCTGATAGTTCATCAAAACTTTGGTTTTACTAGAGAGGGAGAAATACTCAAATTCAGAGAATGAAACAATCAGATATTGGAAAATGCAGATACACTGGCTGCTGGGCTAACATAGTAAGAGTTAATGTCCTCAAACTTTTAACCTCTAAACCAGACCAAATATTGAATGCAGCAGAAACCCTTCTCTTCTGGGGCTCTTGCCCTTAGCATTCTGATTAAACAAGTGTTCTGGAGGACAAGAGGACAGGAATAAATCTGTTCCTCGCCCTTTTTTCTAACTGAATATTGCTTCTGTGGGGAGTCAGCTGCTTTCACTGCTGGCCCCAGCTCCTCTCGGAAAGGGGATGTGCGCAGCTTCATGAGAGAGGCTCCCAGGCACCATGGTGACGTTATGCCATAAAAGTGTCTCCTCTTATTTTCAAGGTAAACAAATGTTCTTGCCCCAGGAAATAGACCCCAAGAAAGGGAACTTCGGGGACCTGGAAGAGTTGCCCGGGCAGGAATTCTTCCCAGTTCCCAAATTCATTACCCTCATTAACGGACGTCAATGGGACAAAATACCAGGCTTCTCTAAAGACTCCTCGACATGAAACGTATCTGTTTCAGATCTGGGAGTGTGAAGTAAAAGAACTTATTTTTTTTCTTGTTCACAATGCACTATATGACAGAGTGAAACTGTCGCATAGGGTTTCCAAGGAGCGACAGGTAGATTTGAACTGCTGATCTCTTGGTCAACAGCTGAACTCTCAACCAGAGCGCCACCAGGGCCCCACCAGTTGGCTAGCTGATGGCAGATCAATTCCCACTCATGACAACTCCACACGGATCAGAGTAGAGCTGTGCTCCACTGGGTTTCCCATGGCTGAGTTTTCTGGAAGCAGATCACCAGGTCTTTTTTCCAAGCTGCCTCTGGGCGAACTTGAACCTCCAGTGTTTTAGTCAGCTAGTGCTGTTCTAACAGAAATACCACAGAGTGGATGGCTTTAACAAAGGGAAGTTGATTCTTACACAGTCCAAATTCAGGATGTCGGCTCCAGGGGAAGGCTTTCTGCCTTGTCAGTTCTGGAGGAAAGTCCAGTATTGCATCAGTCTTTGTCCAGGGAGCGTGTTGGCACAGCAGGCCTGAAGGACACGCTTTTCTCCCAGGTGCTGCTTGCTTGATGGTATGAGGTTTCCAATTCTCTGCTTGCTTCTCTTTCCTTTTATTGCTTGTAGGATGAAAGGATTAAGGGTGGTGCAAGCCATACTCCAGGGAAACTCCCTTTTACAGTGGAGCAGGGAGGTGATCCTATGAAGGGATTTACAGTCCCACCCTTATCCTTTAACATACAGCATAAGAAAAATCACAAAGCAGAACACAGTCACAGAATACAGGGAATAGTGGCTCAGCCACATGACTGCACATGTGGGGGGCGGGGCACAATTCAACCCGTGACATCCAGTCTTTCAGTTAACAGCCAGGTGCGTTCACTGTTCGCACTGCCCATAATGCAGACCTTTCTATTCTGTGTTAGAAGGCACTGTTTGTCATGCATTCACTGATGACTGGAGGGGAGGGGTGAGCAGGGACGGATTACCCAATCAGTGAGATAAACATGTTGCTTAGGTCACCAACAAACCAAGGATACAGCTGTCCAAAGCACAGACCCATAGATGTTGAGCACTGAAGGCGCAAGGAAAGGTGAGTGCCACGGTGGGAGCGAACCGACAGGGTGCTGTCAGGAACCACTGCAGGAGCCCCCTCCCAAAGGAACCCCTGAGGGAAATCCACCACAGAACCTCTAGAGGGAACCCCCCGTGGCACCCTGCAGAAATCCTGCAAGGAAACCTCGGGGACCCCCATCAGGGAACCCCTTGTGAAACCCCATCAGGGAACCCATGCAAAACCTGCTCAGGGAAATCCCATGGAACCCCCCACAGAACCGCAGCGGGGAACTCCCTAAGGAACCTTGTCAAGGAACCAACCACGCAACCCCTGCAGGGAACGCCCCCCGCGGAACCCCACAAGGGAGCACTCCCTGTGCAACCTCTGCAGGGAAACCCCCGTGGAACCCCTGCAGGGAACCCCTGGGAAACTCCTGAAGGGAACCCAAATGTAACCCCATTAGGGAACCTGCCCCTCACAGAACCCTGCAGGGAACCCCCCACAGAACTTCCTAGGACTCTCCTTAGGGCACCCCTGCAGGGAACCCCCACAGAACCCTGAAGCTGACACCAACTCCAGTGAGTGTAAATGTGCTGGCTGGAAATAAAGTTCACATGCGTCAGGAGGGCACTCACGTGCAAGGATGTTTAAGCATGAGGCCTCTCATGTCTTTGGTTTCATGTCTAAGAATCTACTGTCAAAAATAAGGTCTTGAAGATTTACCCTATATTTTCTTGACTGATATAAAAATTTTGAAGTCTTTTATAATTTTGCTTTGATATTAATGTTGATTTTTAGTATTCTCTGTGTGTGGTTTTTTTGTTTTGTTTTTGTATGTATGAGGACTGCCAGTTAAGTTCATGAACTCATCCTAGAAAAAGTGCTACATACCTCCTTTGAAGTACTCCCTTTGGGATGCTATGTGCTGATGCCAGTATCTAGTCTGCCCTGCACAGCAATTTTGGAACTCTTTTTCTGGAATAGCTTTCAGAGCTGTTGAAATATTATCTTTAATGTCCTGAATGCCATCAAAATGTCTTCCTTTCAATATTTCTTTTATTTTCAGATCAAGAAAAAAGTCATTGGGGTCCAGCCAGATCAGGTGAGCAGGGAGAGTATTCCAATACAGTTATTTGTTTACTGACTAAAAAGTCTCTCGCAGACAACTATACAGTTAAGTTCACGAACTTGCCACAGTACCACTGTATACAATGGCTATTCCAGAAAGAGTTCCAAAGTTGCTTTGAAGAGTGGACTAGGTGCTGGCATCAGTGCATAGATCCCCAAGGGGAGTACTTTGAAGGTGACCGTAGTGATATTCAGCAATGAGGTATTTAACACTTAGAACAATTAAGCTTGCAGATTTAATTGTCAGACCTTGTATACTCAACGTTTTTTTCAGATCTCAATCATGTCCAAAAGCCTTTGGAACGTCTTTTGACTCTAAGCATTGTGCTTCAAGTGCCCAGTGTATGAAACAACTTTGTTCATGTAGAAAGACAAAATGAGCAAGACAACACATCTCCTGAATAAAGACATGGATTGCCACAACCAGCATGCAGTTGGAACCAGCTAAGGATGCTGGTCAAAGGCAAACACACAAGAACGCATGACTGTGCATACAAAAGTATGTAAGTTTGTGTTTCCACTATTGCATACAGACACTCACAGAAGCTAAACTTACCTACTCACCCACAGTCTCCACAGTGCCAAGATGGGATTGTGAGGAATGTGAGGAACAAGAGAAACAACAGAATAAGAAGACTTTCCCCCAGACTATGAACTTGAAACTGGACGCAGTGGTAGTTTATGAATTATTATTGGGTGTTGGTTGGTGTCTTAGGCTGAGATCTCTAGAGAAGCAAAATCAGTAAAGCATATAAATATATGAAGAGATTTATATTAAGGAAATGGCTGATGTGTTTGTAGAGACTGGAGCACCCCAAGTCCATGGATCAGGCTGGAGGCTTCTCCTGATCCACATAGCCCCAAGGACTGGCTAACCCAAGATCAGCATATCAGACAGCAAGGCTGTGACTCACAGGCTGCAAAGACCAACAAATCCAAGTTTTGACAGTCAAGATGTCAGGTAAGCTGCTACCTCAAGACACAAGAGTTGGAGGTCAGATGAACAAGAGCCAGCTTCAGGATCCAGAGTGAACAAAAGCCCACCTACACTGAAACCTTGTTAGAAAGTCCACCTATATGTGATTCAGATCACCCCTAAGAAAATTCCCTTTCAACTGATTGGCTGCTCATAGCAGATCCATCCTGGAGGTGATCCCATTATATCAAATCCCATCACGGAGGTGATCACATCATTATACAACTGCCAGACTACAGCATCACCGCCAAACTGCTGAGAATCATGTCTAGCCAAGTTGACACACAGCCTTAATGATCACAGGTGGTAAGGAAGTTCACTTTCATTTGCATATATAATAATTGTATTTTATTTGGAGGAGTTCTGAAATTATTTGTATATAAAGCAGAATGTGTGGGGTTGTGTAGTTTGAGGGTGGATTGTAATGCGTACCTATTATTTTTGTTTACCTAGTAACTCTGATGGTATAATGATTACGTTCTAAAACTGTTAAAGGTTAGCAGTTCAAATCCACCAGGAGCTCTTTGGAAACTCTGTGGGGCAGTTCTATTCTGTTCTATAGGGTTAGTTACTATGAGTTGGAATCAACTTAGCAGCAATTGGTTGTTTTTGTTTGTTTGTTTTTTGATATTCATTCTCAGAAAGACATTGAAAAAGACAAAGTGCTCAGTGACATGAATAGCTACAGTGACCACAACAAAGGGCTTGAACAGCAGCGATTGTGTTTTGTTTTGTTTTGTTGTACATAGGGTCGCCATGAGTTTGAACCAACTCATTGGCTCCTGGCAGCACCTACGAGAGCATTCATTCTTCTGTTTTCTGAGGTATTGCCCCAATGTTGGTGTGGGAATCTGCCCCTTTTCTGATGCTAGCAGTTTGATAAACTGTCAGTTAAAATATTCTTCCCTCTGCAAGAGCCACCAGCCTGAACCCGGAACTAGATGATGCCCGGGTACTACCACCGACAGCTCTGACAACAGTCACAACAGAGGGTCCCAAACAGGGTGGAGGAAAAACATAGAACAAAATTCAGATCCACAAAAAGGACCAGACTTACTAATCTGACAGAGAGTAGAGAGGACTATGGTCCTTGGACACCCTTCTAACTCTGAACTGAAGTCACTCCTGAAGCTCTGGCTTTACCCAAAGATTGGACAGGCCTATAAAACAAATGTAACACACATGAGGAATGCACTTCTTAGTTCCGCCCTGTACGCCAGACCGAATGGGCAACTTCTGCCCTAAAGAAAAGATAAGTAGGCAAGAGGGGAAGGGAAAACTGGGTGAGTGGACACAGGGAACTTGAAATGAAAAGGAAGAGAGTGCTGACACCCTACAGGGACTGCAATCAATGTCACAAAAGGAAACTAATTTGCTCTGTAAATTTTCACCTAAAGAACAATAAAATTACAAAAGAAAAAAGATTATAGCCAAAGAAAAAAAAACAACATTCCTCCCACCCCTGCTGAGTGCTGCATATGTGATTCATATTATGTGTCTCCCTGAAACTGAAATCCTTAGCACAACTACACAGAAATTTAGAATGTCCAGAACTGAGTTATCCCAGGAGGAACATTCTGATAAAATTGTGGTTTCATTCCCATGACCTAGATCTTTGTTCTAAATTTGGTTCTTCGCCTTCCCTTACTTCTGTGAGTTGCTTCATCTCCTTCTAATAAATTCTATTTTAGCTTAAATTGGCCAGAGTCTTTGTCTCTGCTTGCGACCAAAGACTCTTAAGTAGAAGAGACGGTGGTTGAACCAGCCCAGGAGCGTGCATGGTGAGAATATAAGAGAAGGGACAGTAGAAAAAGAGGGAGCAGCACAGACAACCATAAGGGGTGCTGCAGGAGCTGAAAGAAGAGTGTTGGGGAGACAGACGCCAAGGGAGACATGATTATACATGGGAGCAGCTGGGCAGCAGGGTTAGAATCTGCCAGGAGGTCAAGGGCTGATGTGGGTCGGTTGGATTTACGGATAGAGATGTCATTGCTGACCTGGATGACAGCATGAAATTTCAACCTAGCAGTGGGGGAAGTTTGCTGTTAGTGGGTTGAGAAGCCAGTGGAGATGGAGTAGTAGAGAGAGAGCACAGACAACATCTTAAGATGTTGTTGGGCAGTTTTCACATGCACCAGGTAACGGTGGCTTCCACAAGACACAAGCCTCATCTCTCTCTCACGTACAGTCCAAGCACACATTTCGTGGACTGTGACTAATCTGCTCCATGGAATCATCCTGTCTACCCCTTCTACAAGTTGCTTTATGGCCTTTAATGTTGTCCTTGTACATGTGGTCCAAGCCAGCTCACGCTCTCATGCCTGTGGTCCGATCGTCAGGAAGGGAAGAGGGGACGTCAAGGGCAAAACTTCTTTGAGAGACATTTCCTGACAGCTTCCCACACCTCCCCCATTCAGATTCACAGGCCAAGACAGGGGCATGACCATGCCTGCTGGCCAGAGGGCTGGCAACGTGGTGACCAACATATGGTCAGTCAAACTCAGGGACTGGTTTCCAAAACAAAAAAAAGAGAAGTGAACAGAAGGGGATCTGTGGCAATCTCTGCTCTCTAACAACTCTGCTGGGCAGTTAGATTGTGAAGGAAAGAGCTTGGGGAACACCTGGAGGAGCAGTGGGGTCCATAAGAAAGAACGAGATCGATGAAGAAGGTGTAAAGCAATCAGTGGAGGGAGAACTCAGAAAAGGAGGGCACAGTGGGTGCACAGGTGGAGAATGTGGCCTTGGGCCAATGGAAGGACTCCTTTGTGCTGTCACAAGAGGGAAGAACGGGAGAAAACACAAGAAAATTTGCAGTGTTGGCGGCTGAAAATAAAGGGCATCTATTAGCTGCCATTTACTCTGTAAAATAGGAAATAAAATCTGTAGCACAAGGGAGAAAGGGGACAGATTGGTGTTTGTGATTAGCAAGAAAGAAAGCTGAAAATTGTCCTAGATGGGGAGGTTGATTCGGGGAGCATGACAGATGACTTGGCAGGACTGAGAGCCCGGGTGAAGCTGATGACTGTACACATGACAGCCCCCTGTCTTTGTGGCTGAGATTTCTATTGGTTATGCAAGGCGGTCTAAGGGCAGGTTTTGAAAAATCAGACAGCTGATGTATTCATTTCCTGTAGCTGCTGTAACAAAGTGTGACAACGTTAAAACAAGAGAAATTTTTTCTCTCCCAGTTCTGGAGGCTATGAGTCTAAAATCAAGGTGTGAGTACGGCCACAGTCCCTCCGAAGTTTCTAGAGGTAGAATGTTCCATGTCTGTCCCAGCTTCTGGTGGCCTCAGGTATTCCTTGGCTTGTGCAGGTATCATTCCAACCTCTGCCTCTGTTTTCATGTGCCCATCTGCCTTCTGCGTCTGTCTCTGCATGTCTTCTTAAAAGAATATCAGTCATAAAGCGATTAGGTCCCACAGTAATTACTCATGTTGGTGCCATTGAGTCATTTCCAGCTCATGATGACCCTGTGGACAACAAAACTAAACACTACCAGACCCTGCACCGTTCTCACAATCATTATGCCTGGCCCACTGTTGCAGCCATGGGGTCAGTCCATCTCGTTGAAGGCTGTCCTGTTTTTTCCTGACCCTCTACTTTACCAAGCACAATATCCTTCTGCAGGGACTGGTCCTTCTTGATAACATGTCCTTCTTGATAACAGTTTCCCAATAAGTAAATAAGTTCACATTCACAGGTATTCGTGGTTAGGACTTCTTGGGGGAGACACAGTTCATCTCCTAACAGTTGGGTTTATCCAGTCAAAGTTCATATGGAGAAAGAAATAGGATGCTTTTATTGGAACAGTGACACACAAACATTTCAACACGTCTCAGAGAATGCAGAACAGGAAAACACTGTGTTTGCAATAATAGACCTGGGAGAGAGCACTGCTGAGAACCCACAAAGGCAAACTACATTTGGCTATGAGTTCTGCTTTTTCAACAATTGTATGTAATTTTCTGAACAGCAGGCATCTAATATAGAACAAACATGGACATTTTTTGTTATGTTCAGACAGATGTTGAGAGATGAACAATATCAACTTTTCTCAGTCCACCAAGTGGAGGAGGCCAGGCTGGTTGTCCCTGCAGTGTGAGGTCAGCAGAGGAAGGAAACAGTCACCAGCTCTAGATCATCATAATTAATTAGTGAGCTTCACGGGGAAAGAGTTTTACAGTTAGTAATAATTTTCGATAAATGAAAATTGCTCCTTCTTGATGGGCAATTTGGTTACATCTGAGTTAATCCAGGAAAGTCTTACTCATCCCAGCTAAGACATGTGTGAGTCAGGCAGTGGGCATCACCCACAGATGGAAAGAGGCATCCTTGTCCTTGTGGGTCTGAAAAGGTCACTCTGGCGGCTGGTTGTTTGAAGTGGCTTGTGCTCTGTCTTGACTCTGTCCAGATGAAGCCAATAGAGTACCTGGTAACAGAGTAGGGGAAGACAGTCCTCCATAGTCATCTCCTTCCAGATTAAATCCAGTTTATCAGTGACCTGCCAAACATAGCCAAAAGGCTTTCAGTTTCCCTGCCGTCACCTCCTTCACTATCAGTTTCCACGTGGAACCAAGTTCTAGAGGTGTGATTAGTGTAATATTAACAATGATCTTTTTTCCTGAGAGTGACACCCTCAGTTAGGTCCCATACAGTTTGCCACCTGTAGGGGCACTGGTGGTTCAATGGCAGAGTTCTCCTCTTCCACACAGGACACTCAAGGTTTGATCTCTGGCCTCATGCTCAGCCACCACCCATCTGTCAGTGGAGACCTGAGTGTTGTTGTGAGGCTGAAAAGGTTTCAGGGAGCTTCCACATTAATCTGGACCAGGAAGAAAGGTCTGACAATCTGCTTCTCAAAATCAGCCAATGAAAACCTTAAGGATCACAATGGTCCAACCCACAGCCGACCATGGAGTGAGCAGCATTTTTTTTTCACTTGTGCGTAAGATCACCATGAGTTAGGGACTGACTTGATGACAGCTGAAATAACAGTGTTCAAGAGGGAGACTAGAAAGAAAGAAGAAAGCGTCACCTGCTTATAAATACATTCTGAAATCCAATTGTGAATGTAATTTGTTGATTTAAGCCCATTATTTTGTACCATGTGAGTTTTCCCTGACAGCTCAGTACAGTGAAATATATACTTTTTGGAACATAGTAGAAGGTAAGTTACCAAAGTTTAAACTGAACTGTAGAGTGATTGTTCACTCACTTGTGAGTAGCCCAGGCCCCAGTTGTCCTTTGCAACACCCTCAGGAGTGAAGGGCTCTCTGGGAGAATTGTACAAAGCCTTTCATTCCCTGGCACTGCTCTCCCCCTTGTTTTCAGTGGGGCCACTTACCAATAATGATAGCACCTTGTATTTATATACTTGTTACCCATTGCTTTTGAGTTGATTCCAACTCATAGCAACACTATAGGACAGAATAGAACTGCCCCACAGGCTTTCCGGGGAGTGGCTGCTGGATTAGAACTGCTAATCTTTTGGTTAACAGTTGAGCTCTTAAACACTGTGCCACCAGGGCTCATGAATTTAAATAGTAACTCAAATTTCAACTTTGAATAAAATTTCAGTATCGAATGTACGATGAACTGACTGAAAAACGAGTCTGTCTTGGAAGTACAGCCAGAATGTTTGTTGGATACAAGGAGGGTGAAACTTCGTTTCACGTACTTTGGACATGCTGTCAGGAAGGGTCAATCCCTGGAGAAGGACATCCTGCCTGCAAAGCAGAGGGTCAGTGAAAAAGAGTAAGAGCCTCTTTGAGATAAACAGACACAGTGTCTGTGCCAGTGGACTCAGACACAGCGCTGTTGTGAGGATGGTGCAGGACCCGGCGATGTTTCACAGTGCTGTGTGTCATGTTGTCACTGTGAATCAGAACCAACTCCACAGCTCCTGACAGCACAGTTTCAGTATGGTACCTCCACAGTGTAGGATATTTGTGTTCAGTAGGGGGGAAAATATTCCCATTTTATCACAGGTAAAATGAACCCACAGCCCTTTATTTCTTGAGGAGAATCAGACAGACTGCCTCTGGGCAGAGAATGGAAAATGTGTGTCAGTGGAGTGTAAATTAAGCTATTTGCTGAACATGACTTATTCCACTCACTGCAATAACAGTACAGATGAGTCATAAATACCATAATGATATGTGTACGTTTTTAAACATTAAGCTCGATTTTCTCTTTCTGTATATATAGTGGCACCTGAAGTTAAAGTGAGGGCATTGGTAGGGAGGAAATGGGATATACGGGCAGGTACTCAAGAAGCTGGGGACCCTGAGGTCTTAAATTCGGTACAGTCTTGACAGAACCAGCTCTCTCATTCCCATCTGAACTGATTGCTCCACCCATATCTGCTCAGGAGTAAAGAGAGAGCAAGCAGACCAGGAAGACTGAGTAAAAGGAGAGGAAACAGGATAGGAAGATTGAGTAAAGGGAGAGCAAGCAGCCCTACTTGTCCGTCAGTGGGAGCTAACTTGTTCCTGTGATGCTGGAAGCCATGCCATTTAGGTACTGGCAAGGTCACTCATGGTGGACGGGTTCCAGCTGAGCTTCCAGACTAAGACAGACTAGGAAGAAGGACCCAACAATTTACTTATGAAAAGAATTCGCCAGGGAAACCTATGAAGAGCAGTGGAACATTGTCAGATACAGTGCCAGAAAATGAGACCCCCAGGTTGGAAGGCGCTCAGAAGATGACTGGGGGAGAGCTGCCTCTTCAGAGGATAATAGACCTTAATGATGTGGATGGAGTCAAGCTTTTGGGACCTTCATTTGCTGATGTGGCAGGACTCAAAATGAGAAGAAACAGCTGTAAACATCTGTTAATAATCAGAACATGGAATGTACAAAGTATGAATCAGGGAAAATTGGAAACTGTCAAAAATTAAATGGAACACATAAACATCGATATCCTGGGCATTAGTGAGCTGAAATGGACTAGTATTGGTCATTTTGAATCAGAAAATCATATGATCTACTATACCAGGAATGAAAACTTGAAAAGGAACAGTGTTGCATTTGTCATAAGCTCTGTCCTGAAGTACAAGGCTGTCAGTGATGGGATAACATCCATACACCTACAAGGAAGACCAGTTAAGACAACTATTATTCATTTTTATGCACCAACCAATAAGGCCAAAGACGAAAGATCAAAGATTTTTACCAGGTTCTGCAGTCCAAAATTGATGGAACATGCAATCAGGATATATGGATGATTACTAGTGAATGGAATATGAAAATTGGAAACAAAGACAAAGGATCGGTAGTTGGACATTACAGCTGTGGTGACAGAAATTATGCTGGAGATCACATGATACAATTTTGCAAAACTAATGACTTCTTCATTACAAATATCTTTTTCAATCAAATGGTGACTGTAGACATGGACCTCACCAGAAGGAATACTTAGGAATCAAATTGACTACATCTATGGAAAAAGACAATAGAAGAGCTCCATATTGGCACTCAGAACAAAACCAGGTGCTGACTGCAGCACAGATCATCAATTGCTCATATGCAAATTCAAATTGAAACTGAAGAAAATTAGAACAAGTGTACAAGAACCAAAGTATGACCTTGGGTACATCTAACATGAGTTTAGAGACCATCTCAAGAATGAATCTGATTGTTGGCCACTAATGACCAAAGAACAGAAGAATTATGGAATGGTATCAAAGATAGTATCCATGAAGAAAGCAAGAAGTCATTAAAAAGACAGAAAAAAGAGAAAAGACCAAATTGGATGTCAGAAGAAACTCTGAAACTTGCTCAAGCAATGTCAAGTAGCTAAAGCAAAAGGAAGGAATGATGAAGTAAAATAACTGAACAGAATATTTCAAAGGACAGCTCAAGAAGACAAAGTATTATAATGACATATGCAAAGAGCTGAAATTGGAAAACCAGAAGGGCAGAACATGTTCTGCATTTCTCAAGCTGAAAGAACTAAAGAAAAAATTCCAGCCTCAAGTTGCAGTAGTGAAGGATTATACAGGGAAACTATTGAACGATTCAGGAAGCATCAAAAAAGATGGAAGGAATACACAGCCATTATATCAGAAAGAACTAGTCAATGTTCAGCCATTTGAAGAGGTAGCATGTGATCAGGAACTGACAGTACAGAAGGAAGAAGCTGAAGCTGCATTGAAGACACTGGTGAAAAACAAGGCTCCAGGAATTGATGGAATATCATTGAGGTATTTCAACAAACAGATGCAGTGCTAGAAGTGCTCACTCGTCTATGCCAAGAAATTTGGAGGACAGCTACCTAGCCAACTGACTGGAAGAGATCCATATTTATGCCCAGTCCAAAGAAAAGTGATCCAACTGAAAGTGGACATTGCCGAACAATATTGATATCACACATAGGTAAAATTTTGCTCATGATCATTCAAAAGTGACTGCAACAGTATGCTAACAAGGAACTGCCAGAAATTCAAGCTGGATTCAGAAGAGGACGTGCAACCAGCGACATCGCTGATGTCAGATGGATCTGGGCTGAAAGCAAAGGAAAACGTTTACCTGTGTTTCATTGACTAAGCAAAGGAATTTGACTGGGGACACTAACAAATTATGGCTATCATTGCAGAGAATGGGAATTCTACAACACTTAATTGTGCTCTTGGGAAATCTCACATGGATCAAGACGTAGTTGTGCAAACAGGAGAAGGGGACACTGCATGGTTTAGAGTCAGGAAAGGTGTGCATCAGGGTTGTATCATTTCACCATACTTTTTCAATCTGTATGCCAAGCAAATAATCTGAGAAGCTTCATTATATGAAGAACAGTGGGGCATCAGGATTGGTGGACCACTCATAAACAACATGCACTACACAGATGACACTACCTTACTTGCTGGAAGTAAAGACGATTTGAGACACTCGCTAATGAAAATCAAAGACCACAGACTTCAGTATGGATTGCTTCTCAACATCAAAAAAACACAAATCCTCACAACTGGATCAGTAAGCAGCAGCATCATAAATGGAGAATGGACTGAGGTTGTCAAGGATTTCATTTTACTCGGATCCACAATCAATGCCCTTGGAAGCAGCAGAGAAGTAATCAAAAAATGTGTTGCATTGGGAAAATACACTGCAAAAGAGCTCTTCAGAGTACTGAAAACTAAAGATGTCACCTTGAAGACCAAGGAGCACCTGACCCAAGCCATGGCATTTTCAGTCACATCATATGCATGCAGAAGCTGGACAATGGAGAAGAAAGACAGAAGAAGAACTGATGCCTTTGAATTGTTGAGTTGGAGAAGAACCTTGAATGTACCATGGACTGTCGAAAGAAGCACAGATCTGTTCTGGAAGAAGTACAACCAGAGTGCTCCTTGGAAGCAAAGATTGTGAGACTGTGTCTTACGTAATTTGGACATGTTGTCATGAGGGATCAGTCCCTGGAGAAGGACATCGTGCTTGGTGGAGTGGAGGGTCAGCGAAAAAGTGGAAGACCCTTGACAAAATGGATTGACACAGTGCCAGCAATGACGGGCTTAAGCACAAAATCAATTTGAGGCATGGAACAAGACTAGGCAGCGTTTTGTTCTGCTGTGCATAGGGTCACTGTGAGTTGGAACTGACTCAATGACACCTAACAACAACAGCAACCTAAATTTTCAAAGTTTGAATAACTATGGGCTTAGGATAAACCTCTAGAATGGGATATTCTGTTTTAGTAACCAAACCCATTGCCATCAAGTCCATTCCAACTCATAGCAACCCTTCTGGGCAAAGTAGAACTGCCTCATGGGGTTTCCAAGGAGTAGCTGGTGGATCAAGCAGTCATCCTTTTGGTTAGCAGCCAAGCTCTTAACCACTGTACCACCAGGGCTCCTTAAATGTACGTTAACATCACTAAGTCCTCCCTTTATGAGTTACTTTTCTCTAGGTATTGTTGAAAGGCCAAATAAGGAAATAAAGCCTTCTAAAAATAATTATAACTTAACTACTATGCTTCAAGGAATTCCCTAGGATCATAAATGGTTAGGTGCTTACCTACTAATGGAAAGGTTGATGGTTCAAATCCACCCAAAGATGACTCAGAAAAAAGTCCTGGTGACCTGCCTCTGAAAGATTACAGCCATAACAACTCCATGGAGCACAATTCTACTCAGAAGCGCATGAAGCCCCCATGAGTTGGAGTTAACTCAACAGCAAATGAATTTATTGGTTTAGTGTGTTTCAAGCTGTGCTCGCTGAATTCAAAGTGGATTTTAATCCTTGCATTTTATCCTTCTTTCTTTTATAATCATGCCTTGGCTGGAGACATGAACTAACTTCCTTCCCATCACATATATTCACACACACAGACACGAGTGCCTACAAGAACACAGAAAAGCCGCATGGCAACCTGCTCCCATAAAGATTACAGCCTAGGAAACCCTCTGGGGCAGTTCTACTCTGTCACACTGGGTTGCTAAGAGTCCAGATCAACTTGATGGCACCCACCAACAACACAGTATCCGGTGCTCCTGGGCGTCACTCCAAGTCCTCTCAACCTCCCTCTTTATTCCGGTAGGTTTCAGCAACCTGCCACCAGCTCTGCCCAGAGGCAGCTGCCTCTGCCTTAAGCCCATGGGAGCCTCTCTGATTTCCTGTGTCCACCTTCTCTGACACAGCAGGGGAGGCAAAGATGTCACCTTGAGGACTAAGGTGTGCTCAGTCCAAGTCATGGTGTTTTTAATTGACTCATATGCATGGGAATGCAGGACAACGAATAAGGAGAAAGAAGAACTAACGCCTTTGAATTGCTGTGTTGGAGAAGAATATTGCATGTACCATGGACTGGCAAAAGAATGTACCATGGACTGTCTTGAAAGAAGTAGAATCAGAAGGCTCTTGAAAAGCAAGGATAGTGAGACTACATTGCACATACTTTGGACACGTTATCAGAAGGGAGCAGTCCCTGGAGGCGTACATTATGCTTGGTAAAGTAGAGGGCCAGCCAAAAAGACGAAGATCTTCAATGAAATGAATTAACACAGTGGCTGCAACAATGGGCTCGAGCTTAGCAACAATGGCAAGGACGGAGCAGGGCCGGGCAGCGTCTCCTTCAGTTGTACCTGGGTTGCCAAGAGTCAGAACTAACTTGACAGCACCTGACAACACAGCGGAGACCAGAGCTTGTGGATGCCTTCCCCTTCAGTGGCTGTCTCACCCCCGGAGGGCAGTTCTGACACTCGTTGCATAAGTCTCCTCAAGACCCCACCAACTACAACGATCTGGCCAACTCAGTAATGCTTTCCTCCCCTTTGGTCTGCCTCCTTTCTGCCCCCTGGACTGGCACTCCTAAGGAAACTGCCTCCACACAACTTTCTAAGACCCTGCTTTGGGGGAACCTGGATGAGGAGTGATTTGAGTTTATTTCAAGAAAACAGTCACTTAACTATTACTTCTAACAATATTCTTGTTTTCTATTCATGGAAATTAAATTCTCATATTCCAATCATCGACTTGTCAATTAAATTTCATTGGCTTATAATGGGAGCTCTGGAGGTTAAGAGCTTGCTAACCAAAAGGTCAGCAGCTTGAATCCACCAGCTGCTCCTTGGAAACCCTATGGGACAGTTCTGTTCCATCCTATAAGACCATTGTGAGTCAGAATTGATTTAGCAGCAACAGATTTGCTTTGGTTTGGTCTCATTGTGAGGAATCCTGGTTGCTCAGCAGTTAAAGCCTTGACTGCTAACCTGAAGGTCAGGAGTTCGGACCCATCAGCTGCTGCACATGGTAGTCTGCTTCCATAAAGATTTACAGCCTTGGAAACTCTGAGGGACAGTTCTTCTCTGTCCTACAAGGTTACTGCAACTTGGAAGTGACTTGATGGCAACTGGTTCTATGGGTCTCATAATGACACCTGCTGGAATGCTGCCTGTAATGTCCAAACAGTATTAACTACCTGTCAACCTTCAGAGGCAGGATAGGGTTGTGGGAGGGAAGCGGACTTTGGAGTCAAACTGCCTGAGCATCCAATCCAGCCCTGCCCCTTTCTGAATGTGTATCCTTGGGCAGGTCACTTCCCTGAATCTCAGCCTCCTTATTTGTGAAATGACTTGACTGCAATAAAATGATATTGATATTTAAAAACCTCAAACAGCTCTCAGATCAATGAAGAAATGTAAAACAAATATATATGCAAGGATGACATTATAACATAGCCAAATCTCTGTGCGGGAACTAGAGCAGTCTTCAGTGGAAAATTTACATTTCCTACATCTATACAAATGAAAATACTTAAGTTAAATATGTAAATTCAAAAACAGACATACAAGAGAAGACAAAATTTGGGGGAAAGAAAACATGAACACATTCTGGAAAGGTTGCTCAAGAAAGAATAAAAAAATAAACAGTAGTAAGAATGAAAAAGGGAAAGCCTAAAAAAATTAGTAGAGATTTAAAGTACGGTAAGAAATATTATAACCAACTTCATGCCAGTAAAGATGAAAACTTAAAGGGGACAGTTGCTAGAAAAATATGTAACTCATCAAAACTGGCTGGAAAAGAGAGTCCAGTTCTCCCTAATTTATAAATATAGCACAATTCCAATCAGAATATCATGAAGTTTTTTCTGAAGCTAGGCAAGTTGATTATAATGTTCATTTGAGAGAATAAATAAAGAAAAGCCAGGGAAACAAGACAAAAAAGTAAGCATAATGGTGGGGAATGGCTGTCCCATCTAGATATCAAATATATAAGGGTAAATCTAATAGAAGATGGACAAGACTTCCACACAGGAGACTACAAAACATTGTTGGGATGAGTTTAGAAGGTATAGAGACATGCTCATGAATTAGAGTGCTCAATTTTGTAAAGACATCAATTATCCCAAAATTGATCTACAGATTCAATGGAATACCAGTTCAAATCTCAGCAGGAATATGTGTGTGTAAATTAAAAAACAGATTTTGAAAATATATATGAAAATGAAAAGATCTAACAATATCTAAGATAATCCTGAAGAAGAAAGACAAAATTGGATGACATACTTTATTACATAGAAACACTGGTGGCAGAGTGGTTAAGAGCTATGGCTGCTAACCATAAAGGCTGACAGTTCAAATCTACAAGGTGCTCCTTGGAAACCCTATGGGACAGTTTTACTTTGTCTTAGAGGGTTTCTATTAGGTGGGATCAACTCAGGGTTTTCTTTTAGGTTTACTCTGTTAGATATCAAGACACTTGGGTTGTTTCCAGTCTCCTGTGTTATATATAGTGCTGTATAAAACTGCCTTTTGCATATATATCTTTTTGGTATTTTTGCAGTGTATCTTTGGGATATGGTCCTATGAATGTGGTTGAGCACATTTTTGGATTAAAGTCCTTTTGAATGATCTTCAGTAAAATTTCTTTTATGTGTGGCATTAAAGATTTTATTAGTAATTTCTGCATTTTGTTGGATCATCTGGCTTTGGGATGGGCGTGTACATGGGTCTCTTTAGTCAGTTAGCCAGGTAGCTGTCCTCCAAATTTCTTGACATAGACAAATGAGCACTTACAGCGCTGCATCCATTTGCTGAAGCATCTCAGTTGGTATTGCATTGATTCCTGGACCCTTATTTTTCATCAGAACGTTCAGTGCAGTTTGGACTGCTTCCTTCCATACCATTGGCTCTTGATCATACACCTCCTCCTTAAATAGTTGGTTGTTGACCATTTATTATTGGCACAATCACTCTGTATGGTCTTCCCGTCTTCTTTTGATGCTTCTTGTGTAAACATTACAGTCTTGGAAACCTTATAGGGAAGTTGTACTCTGTCCTGTAAGGTTGCTGTGAGTTGGAATCGACTTGACAGCAACGAATTGGGGTTTTTTTGGCTGATTATTTTTGTCCCTTTGACTTCGTCATTTTTATTATTTCATTCCCCCATTAACTTGTTCTAGTGCTGTCTATCCTAGAGATTACTACATGCAGCCTTTATTTATTAAAGTCTAAAATAAATTAGTATTTTTACTATTTCTCAGATAATGCAAGAACGTCACTGCATTTTAACTTTCTCCTTCTCTCACTTTTTGTGTTATTGTCATCTCATATTTAAATTCTATATGTATGTGTATATATTTTAACCTACAATAAGACTGCTCATTATGATCTTATGTAATCAATATTCATTAGATTTACCTGCGTTTTTCCTCTTTCTGTTGTTCTCCCACACACTTCCTTATAGGATCATTTTGCTTCTGCCTAACGAATTCTCTTTAGCATTTTGCTTTATGTGAATCTGGTGGTGCTAAATTATCTCAGCGTTTATCTGTCTTAAAATGCCTTAATGTCCCTTCATATTTTGATCACCTTTTCTCTGAGTAGAGAACAGAATTCAACACAATTCCTATACAAATTCTAACTGCCCTTTTTACAGGATAAACTAGTCTTAAAATCAAATGGAATTGCAAAGGACAACAAACAGCCAAAACAAGCTTAACAAAGAACAAAGTTGGAAGACTCACGCTTCTAGAATTCAAAACCTGTTACTAAGTATCTTAGTCTTCCAATGCTGCTGTAACAGATATACCGCAAATGGATGGCTTTAAAAAGAGAAATTTAATGCGTTGCTATCCATTGGGCACAAGTCCAAATTCAGGGTATCAGCTCCGGGAAACGGTTTTCTCTGTTGACTCTAGAGGAAGGTCTTTGTCGTCAGTGTACCCCTGGACTGGGAGCTTCTGAGGTGCAGGAACCTGAGTCCTCTTCAAAGGATATGTTCAGCTCCCAGAACTACTTTCTTGGTGGTAGGAGGTCCCCAGATCTCCCCGTTAGCTTCCTTCTTTTGTATCTCAAGAGATTGCCTCAAGGTGTAACACAGCCTTACGCCGGGAGTCCTGCCCCACCAAACCCAACTGCTGCCCATCCTCCCTCTTTAACATCACAGAGGCAGGGTTTACAGCATATAGGAACATCACACAGTACCAGGAATCATGGCCTAGGCAAATTGCTACATATGTTTTTGGGGGTACACAATTCAATTCATTATGCTAAGCTACAGGAATCAAGACAGTGTGGTAGCAGTATATAGATCTATGGAACAGAACCAAAAATCCAGAAAGAAAACCATACATCTGTGGCCAACTGATGTCCGACAAAGGTGCCAAGACTGTTTGATGGGTAAAGAAAAGTCTTTTCAAAAAGTAGTCTGGGACAACTGGGTATTTTTATGGAAAAGAATGAAAGTTAGATTCCTACCTGACAATATTTATTATATGAAAATCAACTCAAGATTGATTACCTAAATGTAAGAGCTAAAGCTATAAAACTCTCAGCAGGTAACACCTAGTAAATTGTGACATTGGATTAGACAATCACTTCCTTGATATAACACCAACCTCCCCCTCCCCACACTTGTCTATCAGTTCGTTGTACTGTGGGGGCTTGCACGTTGCTATAATGCTGAAAGCTATACCACTAGAATTCTGATACCAGCAGGGTCACCCAAGTCAAACAGGTTTCAGCTGAACTTCCAGACTAAGACATACTGAGCAGGAGGACCCAGCAGTCTACTTCTGAAAAGATTCAGCCAGTGAAAACCTTGTGACTAACAGTAGAACACTGTCAGATACAGTGCCAGAAAATGGGCCCCCCAGATTGTAAGGCACTCAAAAGATGACTGGGGAAGAGCTACCTCTTCAAAGGCGAGTTAAACTTAATGACGTGGATGGAGTCAAGCTTTCAAGACTTTCATTTGCTGATGTGGTATGACTTAAAATAAGAAGAAACAGCTGCAAACATCATTTAATAATTGAAACATGGAATGTACAAAATATGAATTGAGGAAAATTGTAAATCATCAAAAATTAAATGGAATGCATAAACATCAGTATTCCAGGCATTAGTGAGCTGAAATGGACTGGTGTTGGCCATGTTTTAATCAGACGATCATACGGTCTACTATGCTGGGAATGAAAACTGGAAGAGGGATGGTGTTGTGTTCATGGTCAAAAAGAACATTTCAAAATCTGTCCTAAAGCACAATGCTGTCACTGGTAGGATAACAAAGAAGAAGGACCAGTAGTTGGAAAATGTGGCCTTGGTGATAGAAATGATGCCAGAGACCACATGGTAGAACTTTGCAAGACCAATAACTCCTTCATTGCAAAGACCTTTTTGCACCTACATCAACAGTGAACTATACACACAGACCTTGCCAGAGGGAAGACACAGGAATCAATTCAACAACATCTATGGAAAGAGACAATGGAAGAGCTCAGTATCGTCAATTAGAACAAGACCAGGTGCTAACTGCAGCAGAGACCATCAACTGCTCATACGTAAGTCCAAACTCAAACTGGAAAAAATTAGAACAAGTGCACAAGAGCTCAAACATGTTGATATCTCATCTGAGTTTAGAGCCCATCTCAAGAACAGATTCAATGCACTGAACACTAACGACCGAAGACCAGACGAGCTGTGGAATGACACGAAAGATGTCACATGTGAAGGAAGTAAGAGGTTATTAAAAAGATAGGAAAGAAAGAAAAGACCAAATTGGATGGCCGAAGAAACTCTGAAACTTGCTCTTGAATGTCGAGTAGCTAAAGCAAAAGGAAGAAATGATGAAGTAAAAGAACTGAAGATTTCAAACAGTGGCTCGAGAAGACGAAGTAAAGTATGATAACGACATGTGCCAAGAGCTGGAAATAGAAAGCCAAAAGGAAAGAACACGCTCTGCATTTCTCAATCTGAAAGAACTGGGGGGGAAAAAAATTCAAGCCCCACACTGCAATTGCAAAGGATTCTACAGGGAAAATATTAAATGACTCAGGAAGCATCAAAAGAAAATGGAAGGAATACACAGAGTCATTATACCAGAAAGAACTGGTTGATGTTCAACTATTTCAAGAGGTAGCCTGTGATCAGGAACTAACGGTACTGAAGGAAAAAGTTGAAGCTGCACTGAAGGCACTGGCAAAAAAACAAGGCTCCAGAAATTGATGGGGTGTTTCAACACACAGCACAGTGCTGGAAGTGCTTACTCATCTATGCCAAGGAATTTGGAAGATAGCTATCAGATAAAAGAGATTCATATTTATACCTCTACTCGATGACACTTGGCTTGGCTTGGCCATTTATACCTATTCCCAAGAAAGGTGATCCAACTGAATGTGGTACTATCAGATAACATTGTAATATTACATGCAAGTAAAATTTTGTTAAAGATCATTCAAAAGTGACTGCAGTAGTATGTTGACAGGAAACTGCCAGAAATTCAAGCCAGATTCAGAAGACGATGGGGAACCAGGTGTATCATTGCTGATGTCAGATGAATCTTGGCTGAAAGCAGAAACTACCAGAAAGATGTTTATCTATGTTTTATTGATGATTCAAAAGCATTCTACTGTGTGGGTTATAACAAATTATGGATAACATTGTGAAGGATGGGAATTCCAGAGCCCTTAATTGTATTCATCAACAATGTGTACCCAGATCAACAGGCAGTTGTGCAAACAGAACAAGGGACACTGCGTGGTTTAAAGTCAGGAAAGGTGTGCATCAGGGTTGTATCCTTTCACCATACCTTTTCAGTCTATGTGCTGAACAAATAATCCAAGAAGTTGGACTATATCAAGAAGAATCAGACATCAGGACTTAAGGAAAACTCATTAACAACCTGCATTATGCCGATGACACAAACTTGCTTGCTGAAAGTGAAGAGGATTTGAAACACTTAGAGATGGATTGCACCTCAACATCAAGAAAACACAAATTCTCACAACTAGACCAATAAGCAACAGCATGAAAATTTTGAGGTTGTCAAAAACTTCATTTTACTTGGTTTTACAATCAGTGCCCATGGAAGCAGCAGTCAAGAAATCGAAAGACACAATGCATTGGGAAAATCTTCCACAAAAGCCCTCTTTAAAATGTTGAAAAGTAAAGATGTCCTCTTGAATACTAAGATGCACCTGATCTAAGCCATGGTATTTTCAGCCACGTCATATGCATGCAAAAGCTGATCACTGAATAAGAAAGACAGTAGAAGAATTGATGCCTTTGAACTATGATGTTAGAGAAGAACACTAAATGTACCGTGGACTGTTGAAAGAACAAGCAGATCTGTTCTGGAAGAAGTACAACCAGAGTGCCCCTTGGAAGCAACGATGGCAAGACCATGTCTTACATGCTTTGGACATGTTGTCCAGAGGGATCAGTCTCTGGATGAGGACACTGTGTTTGGTAAAGTGCGGGGTCGCTGAAAAAGAGGAAGACCCTCAAGGAGATGGATTGACACAGTGGCTACAGTAGTGTGCTTAAGCATAAAAAAAAATTGTGGACAAGGTGAAGGACCAGGCAGTGTTTCATTCTGTTTTGCCTGTGGTCACTATGCGTTGGAACCAACTCAGTGGCACCTAACAACAACACAATACCCATGGTACAAGTAAGCAAAGAAAAAAAGTTCATTAAAAAATTTATAAATGAGAATAGCTTACAATGTTCTATTATATTAATTTCCTAAGGATGCCATAACAAAGTACCACAAATTGAGCAGCTTAGAACAACAGAAATTTTTTGTCACAATTCTGGAGGCTGGAAGTCCGAAATCAAGGAGCCTGCAGGGCCATCTTCTGTCTCTGAAGGTTCTAGGGAAGAACCTTTCCTTTCCTCTCACTAGCTCCTGGTGGTTCCCGGCATTCCTTGGTGTCATTTGAGTTGGAGTCAACCTGACAGCAACATGTTTGGCTTTGGTTTATTGTTATTGAAGACAGTAGACCATTTTGAGCTTCTGGAAGGCAGGGGAGTGAGATCTATGCTGTGTCCAGGTGCTTTCTAACTCTCAAAGTGTTCGCTCCTCTTACTTTGTCTGGAGGATCCATGATTCCATTGGGCAAGAGAGCCGTCCTCTCTGGCATGGCTGAGCGATGGGCTCCCCAGACCTCTCCTGGGGTCCCCTGTGTGGCCCCAGCATGTCACCCTGGCCAAGGGCCATCAACCTGACCGTGGTAAGTCTGACTTGTTTCATCCAAGGTGCTGCTTTCTCTGGAATTTTTATAAACTTGTTTCGTTCCATCACTTCCTTCTCCACGTGTGTTCCATCCACCTCCACAGGTCAAATGGAAATGAAGCCTTTCATGTCATTTCCCTCTGTTTAAACTGGAAAATTGGCAGCTGTGGGATTCCAAAATGAGTCAGAAACTGCTGTGCTTGCGACATTGCTCTTGTAAAGATGAGGGACGTTTATGAGTTTGTTTATAAAAAAGAGGCAGAGCGAGAGTGGTGTTGACTTGGCTCTGCTATGGAATCTTGACTATCCTAGATAAAATCTCATCATAAACAGTTCTCACTTGTCCTTCCTGCAAGGAAAGGGGCTCAAGAGTGCAAAGGAATAAAGGTCAGAGAGATTAGCCAGCATTCTCGGAGTAGGTAGATGACTTCCATTAGGGATTGGCCACTTTGTTGTTAGGAATTGAATTGTGTCTCCAAAACCTACGTATTGTAAATCCTAACATCTATACTTTATGGGGTAGTTTTACTCTGACCTGTAGGGTCACTATGAATTGGAATCAATCGGACTGCAATGGATTACACCTGCAAATAGAATCCCATTTGAGAACAGGGTTTTTTGCTGTAGTAAATGAGGCCATATCAAAACCACCCGCTTGTGGTATTTCTGCTATAGTCACACTAGGAAGCTAAGACTCTTAACTTTCCTCTTGACTCTCTCCTGCCCCAAAGCAAATGTGCCTTTCCAGAGACACCAGTCTTAGAACATCATAGCATTTATGGGGATTGAGCAGGCAGCTGTGAAGGTAGGTGGAATGGATCTGGTCACAGAACAGTGAAGACAGAGAAGGGGATGCCAGGGAACCCGGCCAGGGCCGCAGGGATGACGAAGGCTCCTTTCCTTAGAGCTAGACTCGTGGTGCACAGAAGCTTGGGCTGAAAAATAATGTGTACAACCAGTTCCAGACCAGTTCATTCCCATAACTCAGCTCAGTCTGTGTCACAGCAGCCCTGTACCAGGCCTCAGTGACACTGAGGTGTATAACCCTCCAAGCTCAAAGAGCTCCCCATTTTGCCAGGAAAACAAAGGCACTTGTATAGTGGCTAAGTGGCTGATCTGGGGCTCAGGGCCAGACAAAAGGCCAGGGGAGTCAGGAAAGTCTCAGAGGAAGGGAGCTAAGCTGAGCCGAGCTGAGCTGAGCTGAGCCAGAAAGCCGCGTTTCAGCTTGCCAATTACCAGGAAAGGAGAAAGGGGGGTCCTATAAAAGCCTACAAACAGAATGCTGGACCTGGGTGGAACTCTCAAACTGTGTATAGTGGTGTCACATTACGATGTCTGCACGTGACAAAAAGGTCTACAATGGCACTGTCTGCAGGAGGAGAGAGTTTAGAGGTCAGTGCCTCCCAAGTACAGTCAGGCTTGTCCATAGGTGGTACAAACAGTTTGTGCTCATCTACGACCTGAAAGCAGGGGTTTCAAACTTATTCATGATGCTGCAAGAAAAAGAAAGGCCGCATCTGCTTGCATCAAGATTGACCAAGAATTAAACAACACAAAAACCCTGTTGCCGTTGAGTCACTTCTGGAGGAACCCTACAGGAGAGGGTAGATGTGCTCCCACAGGGTTTCCTACGGGCAGCTGGTGACTTCAGACTGCAGACATTTCAGTTAGCAGTCACGCTCTTAACCACTGCACCACCAGGACCCCTGTATAGATACGACAGCCAAGACAGCCCTCTGGGGCAGTTTTACTCTGTAACGCACAGTTGGAAACCGACTGGATGGTACAAGACAATGCCGACATATGGTCAGACACAGCACCAGCATTAAGCTTCTGATGAGAAATATCTTTCAGTTGAATTCAAGGTTGCAAGCCAGAGGCACTGACAGGTGGCAGGGACTAGCAGGCCTCCTGGCAAGAAGGCAGAAGGCAGGAAGGGTCCCTGCCCACCTTCCTTCCTCATTCATCCTGGGTCTCTGCCAGGATCTGGATTCTGGGGACTTGCTTTCACTGGAAACAACCACTCCAGGGGCTCGTCTTCTAAGTGGGTTGGGTGTGGGGCCAGTGCCGGGTCACCTTGGGCCTATCTCCAGGCTCTGAAGAAGTGAGAAGCAGGGTGCAGGAGAGAACAACCTGTACCCACAAGATCTGAAGGAATCACACTCAGGCCACTGCAGGAACCCAGCTCTTCCGAAGCTTAGGGCTCCTGGCTGGGGCTGAGCAGGAATCAGAAAGTGCAGGAGTTTATACTCTCTTTCCTTTAAACCTTTAACTCAGAAAGGCAGGACAATTTGATTTCAGAGATTCTGATTCCTTTTGACTTTAGTTTGCAAGAGAACTTAATCGTGGAAGAGCCCTGGTGGCACAGTAGTTAAGAACTCAGCTGCTAACCAAAAGGATGGCAGTTTGAACGCACCAGTTGCTGAATCTACCAGTTGCTTCTTGGAAACCTTATGAGGCAGTTCTATTGTGTCCTATAGGGTCTCTGTGAGTCCGAATCAGCTCTAGGGCAGCACTTTTGTTTGGTTGGTTGTTTTTAATTTTTGCACCTCAGTGACTCGCCAGAAACACGGCAATGGGCTTTTGTTGTTGTTAGGTGCTACAGTGTGGCCTCCAATTCACGTCAACCATGAAGCGTTGCCTGGTCCTGTGCCGTCTTCAAGATGATCAGTATGCTTGAGTCCAGTCTTGTGGCCACTGTATTTTAAGTGACTTCCAACCTAGAAGCTTGTTTTCCAGCACTATATTGGCAAATGGCCCATTGTGATTCATTAGATTTTCATTGGCTAATTTTCAGAAGTAGATTACTAGGCCTTTCTTTCTAGTCTTAGTTCGGAAGTTCTGTGAAAACCAGCCCATCATGGGTGACCCTGATGGTATCTGAAATACTGGTGGCATCACTTCCAACATCATAGCAACATGCAAACCACCACTGCACCAAAAACTATGGGTGGTATAATTATTCCTATGGTGATGAAAAGATAGCAACAGGAGTGGGAAACAGGTCTCTTCATTGACTTCATGACTGAAAGTTCAGTAAGACTGTCCCGACCTTCCCTCTAGTTCCCTTTCAGTACATGAAATAAATACAGCAAGCTGGCTGAGGCTGGTTACTCAGGAGTGCTTATTAACTTAGCCACAGAGGAGTGTCCTTAACCTCACAACCAACCAAACTATGAGATGGTTCCAAGAATAACATAACATTCATTGATTATTGATTCGTAGACTGATGGCAGCCCAGAATGAGGTCTTCAGTGACATGACACATAGCACAGACGTCTATGGTTCCTTAAACCTTGTGAGAGTACATCATCTTAACAATGTGCTATATTAGTGAGGATAGGGTAGGCTAAGGCCACAAGTAACTGTCAAATCTCAGAGGTTCAACCAAACAAGGGATTCTTTTCCCTCTACTTCAGTTCACTTAGTCTGCTTAGTCGTTAAGCGTTCAACTACTAACCAAACAATCAATAGTTTGAGCCTCCATGTAATTCCACAAGAGAAAGATATGGCAGTCTGTTTCTGTAAAAATGACAGCCTAGGAAGCCCTATGGGGCAGCTATACTCCATCCTGTAGAGTTACTGTGAGTCAGAATCAACTTGCCAGACACAAGTTTGGTTTTCAGTCCAGTGGTGGTCCGGAGGCACTCTTCCAACAGTGACCGAAGGATCCAGCCTACTGCCACCCTGCAACTCTGTCATCTAGAAGTTCTTGGCATTAGCTGTTAAGCCCCTGGATGAGAGAGCCAAGAGTCAAGCTCACGCCTGTTCTTAGCTGCTTTGAACTGATAGTAACTCTTCACTTCCACTCATGTTCCCAATGGCAGGAACTCAGTCACACGGCCCACCCTGACCCAAGGGAGGCCGGGAAATGTAGTCTTCCTGTGTACCCAGGAAGAGGAAATGATGCGAATAGAAAGTATTCTCCAGGCCCTGGGTATGCAGGCAATTATTCTCTTCATTATGTTTAATTAAAACCCAGCTAAGACCTATCAACAAACAAAACATCATAAAATCAGCTCACTTTTGAAAGTATTCAAGATGAAATCTGGATCCTTTGTGGATGAAAATTTTCCTCTAGTCCAATGCATATAGTTTCTATTTCTAAGTCTGATCCAAAGCAAGAAGTGTCTTGAGTCCCATAAGCCAAACCTGGGAACACCATTGTATGCATCTTTCCAAGTCTCAGCACCTTGGTGGTTAAGGGAACAGGAATGCATATTGCCAAGGAGCTCCCCAACACCTGAATGAAACAATATTTGTATAATTAACTGCCCTATAAAAATGGGAAATTTTATGAAGCAAAAATAAAGTTCTTTAAATTTTACTAATGATTGTAAATGCCTAGACGTACCCAGCAATAAAAACCTGTGCTAATAAAAACACACCCTGCAGTAGAAGTACTTATTCCTTAGAAGGATTTTGCTGGTTAAACAGTCATAAACCTGGCACAGAAAGTGATGTGCTTTTCTGTGTCATAATGCTGACCAGTGGTGTAGCTGTAAAGGACAAGTGGTGACAACCAGGATGACAGTTGATGAAGCCAAGCAGGCCTTTAGAAGAGTCCTGAGTATAAGATAGGTATGTCATTTTTATTTTTATTGATTTTGTTTTTTATTTGATATATCCTTTTCAAAGTGTTCAATACAAGCAGTGATGAGCATAGCGTCTATCGGTCCACTGATTCATTTGCATTATGTTAATGCTGGCACACTTCAGAGGAGGCCTAATGGTAGCAATAGTTAAACAATCCGCTGAAAGTCTGGCAGTTCAAACCCACCAGCCACCAGCTGCTCCAGGGGAGAAAGATGTGGCAGTCTGCTTCCTTAGAGATTACAGCTTTGGAAACCCTCTGGGGCAGTTCTGCTCTGTCCTCTAGAGTCTCCATGTGTTTGAGTCGACTTGTCAGTGGGTCGTGTACCCTTTGATGACAGCAGGGGGTCAGGAACTCTCATACAGTTGTCACACAGTTATGATCCACTGTTTATCTCCAAGTACAGCTATTGGAAGGGACTAAGTGGCTGGATGACAAAAGTAGCAGAAGATTTGTACAAACCACTGCAAAGATTTTTCAAACAAAATATTTTTATGTTACGTAAACCAGTGGCACAGGAGCCATGGTAGTGCAGTGGTTAAGAGCTCAGGCTTCTAACCAAGAGGCCACCAGGCACTCCTTGGAGACTCTATGAGACAATTCTACTCTGTGGTGTAGAGTCACTATGAGCCAGGTTAGACAGATAGCAAAGAAGGATAATTACCGGGAGTTAGGGTGTCTCCTACACATGGGAGAAAATGAAGGTTTGAGGTATGACCCATTCACACCAGAATGAGTTCTGGATGCAGAAGTTAATTAACATGGTGGTAAGCCTGGCTCTGATACCCATGTGCATAGAGACCTGTCTTGGTGCCTCAGGGCTTCTGTAAGAATACCCTGTATGTTGGTTGGCTTATAAGCACAGAAATTGATTGTCTCGCAGTTTGGGATGCTGGAAGTCCAGATCAGAGTACTGGCAGTGTTGATTCTGTCTGAGGCCCTGGGAGAGAAAGCCTCTCTCCCACTAACACTCCAGGTGTCCCTCGGCCGACTGATGCACAGCCCGTGACATCCATCCTCTGTGTCTTTGCCTCTGTGTCTCTGCTCCTCTTTTGTTAGGAATTAGTACACACCATGCTGTAGCATGACCTCTTGTTAACCTGCCTGATAACATCGTCAAAGGCCATATTACCCAACAAGATCACATTCTTGGGTATAGGGGTTAGAATTTCAGCATATTTTGGGGGACACAATTGAACTATGCCAAAACCCATCCGATTTTAGGACAGGAAATACAGCAGCCAACCTGTTATCTTGCAGCGTTTTTGAGGGGGTGCCACTGCCCTCAGGGACAATCTTCAGAGCACTGTCCTGCAAAGGAGACATACGTGGCCAGCACCATGTGGTATAACTGCATGCCGCTTATCAGGGTAAAGTGTTTAAGTGGGGCGCACATGACTCCCTGAGTTCTCATTGCCCCTGGACGGTGGGCGTAGGTCTGTTGCGGTGAGACTGGGCGTACCAGGGGAGGTGCTCCAGGAGCAGGACCTATGATGCTGAGATGGTCACAGCGGAGGGCCAGGGCAGGGCCTAGGACCCTCCTGATAGAAAAAGGTGTGTGCTTTAAAGTAGCTGTCTTAGAGTCAGGGGTTGGCGTCAGTCTCTCCTTCCACTGAGCTGATTCAGAGCCACAGGGCCAGTTTCTTGTTCACTTATGAAAGGGCAAAAGGAACTGAGCCTCTAGGCACCAGGGGCCACGTCCTCCCACAGGGTGTGGGCTGGAGCGCTGTGGACATGCAGAGTGGGGCGAGGGTGACTGGGCCAGGACAGGCTGGGACAGTGCACAGTCTGCCTGAATACCTCCTGACTTGTGAGCAGTCTGCAGAACTTTCAGATATCCTCTCAACAATATCCTCTCAACATTCATGGACTTAAAAAGCTTCTTTATATTTGAAGCCTGGAACATACCTACATTTTACATACAAAGCACTTTGGTGCCCACTGGATTTTGCTGCTATGGACATCACAGAGTATATTGTATTTTGTTCTGTTCATATCTTTGTCTGAAGTTGTTTAGTACATCGGAAAGTGCCACACACATACCATATGCAGTGTTTGAGCTGTCCCATTCCCACGCCAGGTTGTGAGCACAGAGGCTGCTTTCATGGACATGCTGCATACGTGTTCAAACGCACCTGCCAGCCTTGGTATGCCTTCTAGTGTCACAGTGGTTTTAAAAGACATCATCCAATTCTTGGACATGCCTCCCCTCAGGAGGCGGTGCTCAACTATCCTCCCCTGGGAGCTCTGTGGTTACACTCTCAATTGCTAACCAAAAGGTTGGCAGTTGAAATTCACCATTCACTCTATGGGAGAAAGATATGGTGGTTTGCTCCCATAAGGGTTACAGCCTTGGAAACGTGATGGGGCAGTTCTACTCTGTGTGATCAGGTGAGTATGAGTAGGAATCTGTCCTAAAAGGTGGATGTGAATAGGAATCTATCCTATAGGGTGAGTGTGAGTAGGAATCTGTCCTATACAGTGGGTGTAAATAAGAATCTATCCTATAGAGTGGGTGTGAATAGGAATCTGTCTATTGGGTGACTGAGTAGGAATTGACCCAACAACTGCATTTTGCTGAGTGGTGGTTAAGGAATAGAAAATGTCAGCAGTGATGGTTCGTAACTTCCAAAGCTAGGTGCCTAAAGGCATTGTAGTTTCTTCTCCTGTTCTCCCATAGCATTCACTCCGGGAGAAGCCAGCTAATGTATTGAGAGGATGCTTGTCATGGATTGAACTGTGTCCCCCTAAAATATAGGTCAACTTGACTAGGCCATAATTCCCGGCATTGCGTTGTTCTCCTCAGTTTTTCGACCTGATGTAACCAACCTATTTATTGTAAAGTCTAACCTCTATGATGTTAATGAGGCAGGATTAGAGGCAGTTACGTTAATGAGGCCAGACTCAATCTACAAAATTAGTTTGTATTTTGAGTGAATCTCTTTTGAGATAGAAGAGAGAAATGAGCAGAGAAGAGAGGCACCTCAGTATCACCAATAAAGAAAAGCAGGAGTAGAGTGAGTCCTTTGGACCCAGGGTCTGAGCACTGAGAAACTCTTAGACCAGGGAAAGATTAATAACCAGGACCTTCCCCCAGAGGCCACAGAGATAGAAAGCCCTCCCTTGGAGCTGGCACCCTGAATTCAGACTTTTAGCCTCCTAGACTACGAGTGGAAACCGTGGTGGGATAGTGGTTAAAAGCTACACCTGCTAACCAAAAGGTCTGGTCCAGATCTACCAGGTGCTCTTGGAAACTATGTGGGGTAGTTCTACCCTGCCCTTTAGACCTGCTGTGAGTAAGAATTGACTCAACGGCAACATGTTAGACCGTGAGAG
This sequence comes from Heterohyrax brucei, assembly GCA_028571685.1. Classification (NCBI taxonomy): domain Eukaryota; kingdom Metazoa; phylum Chordata; class Mammalia; order Hyracoidea; family Procaviidae; genus Heterohyrax; species Heterohyrax brucei. The sequence continues at coordinate 37,507,108 of CM053140.1, forward strand.
AATAGATTTCTGCTTGTCAAAGCCATCCACCTGTGGTACTTCTGTTAAAGCAGCACCAGATGACTGAGATAATACTCAGGCAGTCCTGTGGAGATGCTCAGATCAAGGACCTGAGGCCGCCAGCCAACAGCCACATGATCTTGGAATTGGGTCCTGCAGCCCGAGTCACACCTTCAGATGACTTCAGCTCTGGCCAGCAGCTCGATGACAACCTCAGGAAAGAACCTGAGCTGAACAACCTGGCTGAGCCACTCCTGAATTCTTGGCCCACAAAAACCATCAGAGAATAAACACTTGTTATTTTAAACTGCCAATTTAGGGGACAATTTGTGGCACAGCAGCAGATAACAGATAGAATTTCTTGCCCAAGACTACAGTTTACCCATGTGATCACATATTATTTTATTACATGACATCTATTTTGTCTCTCCTTTGGCTGGCTTCTATCATAATTGGAAACACTGCTGGTATAGTGGTTTAGCGCTGCGTCTGCTAACCAAAAGTGAGCAGTTCAGATCTGCCAGGCATTCTTTGGAAACCGTGTGGAGCAATTCTACTCTATCCTGTAGGGTCACTATGAGTTGGAATGAACTCAGTGGTAGTGGGTTTGGTTTGGGCTTTTATATTATAATCAGGATATGACGCCAAGTGACTGGAATTTATTTGTGTGGTTAAGTTGTATTATCTACGAATGTCATTAAGAAAGTGAAGGGGCATCAGGTCTGTCTGGGTTGAGAAACTGAGTCATGGAAAATCTACTGCAAGGACCTCTTTAAAGTACTGAAAAGTAAAGACATCCCTCGAAGACTAAGGTACACCTGACCCAAGCCATGGTATTTTCAGTCGTATCATATGCATGTGAAAGCCGGACAATGAATAAGAAAGACAGAAGAAGGACCGATGCCTTTGAACTGCGGTATGGGAGAATACTGAGTGTACCCTGGACGGCCAAAAGAACAAACAGATTTGTTCTGGAAGAAGTACAACGAGAGTGCTCCTTGGAAGGAAAGATGGCAAGACTGTGCCTTACATACTTTAGACATGTTGTCCGGAGGAATCAGTCCCTGGAGAAGGACATCATGCTTGGTAGAGTGGAGGGTCAGCGAAGAAGAGGAAGACCTTCAACAAGACGGACTGACACAGCGGCTGCCGCTATGGGGTTAAGCTTATAAAAGATTGTGGACATGATGGGCAGTGTTTCACTCTGTTGTGCATAGAGTCTCTGGGAGTCAGAACCAACTCAGCAGCACCTGACAACAACAGAATCACGAACAAAACAAAACGCTGTAAAACAAGAAGGAAGAGCTCGGTGATGCAAGGGTTAAGCACTCACCTGCTAACTCAAACATCTGTGATTCCAAGAGAAAAGACCTGGCAATCTGGTCCCATAAAGATTACAGCCTAGGAAATTCTACAGAAGGGTTGCTAAGATTTGGCATCCCCCCAAAGACAGACAACCACAACAGAGGGTGAACAAGCTCCTTTTCTGACCATGCCAAAAGCCGTGTGATCTCATGCAAGTCACCTCATCTCTCCAGGCCTCCACCTCCTTGTTTTTGAAGTGTTGAAGCTGCACTACCCCGTCTCGTAGAACCTTCTCGTCTGGGACTCTGTAATACACGACTGAAGTTGTCTGCCAGCCCCACAGCTCTTAATCTTGATTGCAGTGTGGTTAAAAATTCATCTGGAAGTAATTTTTAAAAGCAATTTAAAAGATTAAACATGATGTATTAGACTTCCTGGAAAATGTGACCAGTATAGCTTTATGTTTTCAACTCTTCACCGAATGTTCTCATGCTATGTGTTTTCCAAGATGGAAATTCTTACAATCAGTGAACAGTTTTTTGTGTTGTTACCACTGTAAAAATACAGATAACACCCCATTGTCTGCTTCATCAGCAGAGTTTTGGGTGGCCGATTGTCACTGCCAGCTGCTGTTGAGTCAGCCTCCAACACATGGTGACTCTACACACAATGGAACAAAATACTGCCTGGTCCTGTGTCACCGCCCTAATGGTTACTGATTAGTTCTCTTGTGATCTGTAGGGTTTTCAGTGGTTGATTTTCAGAAGTAGATTGCCAGGTCTTTCTTCCTAGTCCATCTTAGTCCAGAAGCTCTGCGGAGACCCATTCAGCATCATAGCAACAAGCAAACCAGCACTGACTGATAGAGGGGTGGTGGCTAAAGTGTCTTGGCTGAAAGTCGAACCGAATCTCCCACACGCAAGGCAAGAACTTTATTATGCCTCTAAAATGCCACGGAGATGACAATTCAAAAGTTACAGTAACAAAATATCCTCTGTTCCTGCCTCTGTTCCTGCCTCCGTTCCCCAAAGCATTTAACAAAAGTCCTCACCACCTTGAGGGGACTTTCTCAGAGCCCCTGGCATTTTCTCTGTAAAGGACCCGGCCAACGGTTGGACAAACTTTTCCAACAGTATTTCTTAGACAGGCTTGGGATTCTGTAACTTGCAGTCGTGGCCAGCCTGGACCTGATGGACCTCACTGCATTCCTCAGCATCCTATAGCTCTTCCAGTGGCCAACCTCAGGGTTACTGAGCTGGCTGCTTCCAAAACGCAAGCCCTCGAGTAAAGAACCTAATTCTCTTTGAAAGAGACGACCGCTGCTGACCAGGTGTCTTCTGAATGGATGAGTCCAGTCCATTGAGCTGAGTTGCAAAACAAGTTAAATGGAGTAAAAAAAATCTCTTTTAAGAGAGAGAACAACGCGGGCTGTGTTGGTGCCGTCAGCGGAATTTGCCTCAGCAGGAGCAACTGTTTTCATCCCAGAAAGGATCACGGAGCTCCGGAGGGAGGTTTCCAAGAAACAGAAAAATAGTCCCAATTCAAGTTGCCGTAAAGAATGAGGTGTCTGTCCGCTGGCCACTGAAACGTTGCGCTCAAGTGAAGCTGAAAGTGGAGAAGGCGAGCAATGCCCGTGAGAGGGGGATGCATTGAAGGCGCAAACAAAGCATTTTAATTAATACCGACCGACTCTCACACAGAAGGAACATCGTCGGGGGGAGGGGGTGGCCGAGCAGAGATTTGTGGAGGTGGGAGCGGCCGGCTCGCCCTTGCCGGTCAAGTTTAAATGCAGACCAAGTTGTTCGCAGGCTCAGACTCCTCTGCGGAAAGGCAATGGAGAAGAGAGCAGATCTGTGTCTGATGTTGGATTAACGTTCAGAAAGAACCTCAGTGAGGTTAGTGGGGAAATCAGAAGTCAGGAAACAATGCTTTAAATCATGCAAAAGTAGAAATGAGAGTTCAGAAGCACCAGAAGTCGTCTCTACCGCCCTAACAATGACCGAGGTTACTCCTTCCTAGACCACAAAAGCTATCTCACAGGTTGCTTGTAAGTGCATGTTTACTTTAGTTGTGATAAGATTTGGACCTCAGTTATAAATCACGCGCCCGCCAGGTGATGCAAATGTTTAAGGCGCTCGACCTCACACCAAATAATCAGGGGTGCAAGTCCGCCCAGGGGTCCCCTCAGAAGAAAAGACTGGTGATCTACTTCCCAAAATTTAGCCACTGAAAACTCGATAAAGTCCCCTTGTACTGTGACACACATGAGGCCACCATGAGTTGGAGGCAACTTGAGGGCAACTGTTTTTTTTATATTTTAAAACATTCCAGTAATTTGTAAACATAAGAACTCAAGAGAGTGAGTTAGACACAGTACTTCACCACTCATGGTAGAGAGAACGTTGAGTACTTACCCTGTATATTTATTTGAAAAGACTCGACCTTTTTTTGTGGGTGCAGATGGAGGGCTTTGCTTGGAAACTCCCCTGGCCTAGTGGTTAAGAGCTACAGCTCTAACCAAAAGGTCGGCATTTCAAGTCTGCCAGGTGCTCCTCGGAAACTCTATGGGGCACTTCTACTCTGTCCTATGGAGTCGCTATGAGTTGGAATCAACTCAACAGCAGTGGGTTACCTCAAAGCTAGCTGAAGCGCTTCAACATAAAGGTTAAAGACACCTGCTCTGCTCCAATACCGTTGTCCAGGGGTATACCAGCTGCTGTTGAGCTGATTCCCATTTTGGGTGACCCCGTGTGTTTCAGAGTAGAACTGTGCTCTGTAGAGTTTTCTTACGTGTGAGTGGTCAGAAGTAGACTCCCCAAGGCCTTACCTCTGAGGAGCCTCTGGGTAAATTCAAACCACTAACCTTTTAGTTAGTAGCCAAGAGCTTAACCACACGTACCCACGAGGGACTAACTGCCCTGTGATGGAGACTTGTGTTTTATAATTCATTTTGTAATTTATCACTTCAGACCCTTGCTTTGTTTATATGAACTGCATACTCACATACCTCTTTTTTTCTCTCGGCTTCTACATACCAGCTCCTGTAAAGATTTAAGCCTAGGAGACGTTATAGGGCAGTCCAACTCTGTCAAGAGGGTTGTCATGAATCGGAATCGACTCAACAACATGCAAGAACCACAGGTATAAAAAGTAAAACCCACATTGAAACATTCCTTTCACTTGAGCTGTATGATTGCTAGTCTGTAGCATGATCTAAACCAGAACACTTTCCCTCAGGAAAAACCATCACTCAAAATGCCAAGGGTGGGAGTCACATCACATTCCTGCCTCCTTTGACATCCCGGAGTTGTGGGGTGATCATGGTTACAAAACCAAGATACCAAGCTTCATTGAATCTTGTCACTCAACCAGTCACTAAAAAGAAATGTAGGTGATATTTAGGAACTGGTGGAGACAGAGGACATAGGTCCTAACTCTTCAGGGCGTGCCCGGGATACAAAGGTGGTTGTTTCGTACCAGTCCATCCTTCGATGTTCTTTGAGGAAAACTACAAAAGGAATATAGTACAGCAAATTCATTTAAAACTAGAAGGAGAAATGAATCTCTGTGTGAAAAGAAATGCCAAGACCCAAGAAGCCTTTACCGTCTAACCCCATCCCAAACCCTCAAGAATGTGGTTTCTCTAAGTCTGTTCCTATTTCATCTTCCTGAAAGTACCAAGGACTTACCGTCCCAGACTTACTGTGATGGATTAAATTGTGTCCCTCCAAAATATAGGTGGGAGTATTAACCCCTGATGCCTGTGAAGGTGGCCTTGCTTGGAAATAGGATCTTTAAAAATCTTATCAGGTTAACATGAAGTTATACTGGAACAGGGTGGCCCCTTGTCCCATCTGAGTGGTATCTTATAAAAGAGGAGACGCATATAGGGACATAGAGGACAAACAGCTGTATGTCCACGGAGGCAGACACAACTGCAAGACAAGGGAACACCAAGAAATGCCTGGGACTACCAGAAGCTGAAAACTCTTTCCCCAGGATGGACAGAGACAGCGTGACATTATTGATAGCCTGAATGCAAACTCTTAACCTCACGAAGACAAGAAATGCCTGTTCTTTAAAGCCACTCAGTTTGTGATATTTCTTTATGGCAAAGAGGAACTAAGACATCTACTGAATGAGAACCTCTGAGAGAGAGCAAAAAAGCATTTCAGAGAGCACTTCCATTGGTACTTAGCCACACCAGGGTACGAGAACCTCTGCCCAAGAGAGCATCATGTTTCCTCTGGGAGGGAAGCCCTGTCTCCTCTGGGGTTTACTCCAGGCCACCTGAGGCTCCACTTCCACTTTGCTATGGCCCTTCAGGACAGTCCAGAGTCCAGGTCTTGGTTCCAAAGGTTCTTTATGTTGTTGTCATTATTAGGTAATGACACACTGCGCAGTTCTTTCTCAGGAGGGCATGGGCTTGGCAATCAAAGAATTCCTTTTCCTATAGAAGTATTACGATGACATTCCCAGGCCAGCCCATGACAACCCATGTCTTGTTAACAGCACAACTTCAACTGCGCCCATACTGGTCATTGTTAGCTACCCTGGAGTTGGCCTTGACTGGAGTTGGCCCCGTGTAAAACAGGGTGAAACCTTGCCCGGTCCTGTGCCATCTTCATGGCCACTGGTGTTGGAGTCCAGACCCCCTTCTAGTCAGGTCAGACAAATGCATCTGAGTGTCTGCTATGTGCCTGGCACTCTATCAAGTGTCACAAAAGGATACATAAACAAGTCCTGGAGTTTGCAATGCATATAATGAGAGGAACTGTGATTTTGTGACAGTTTACTTATGAAAACAGATCTCTTAGGTTCAAACTCAAGGTCTTGAGGTGGCTGCTGCTCCCCCAACCAGCACATTTGTGGTGATGGGAACAGTGTGTATATATGGGTGTAGGGTGCATCTGTCTGTGCATGTGCTAGTGTGTACACATTTGTGTATGCATGTATGCATGTGCAGAGTGCACCTCTGTGTGTGCATGCGTGGTGTGAACCTGTTTGTGCATGTATGGTGAACCTCTGTGTGTGCATGCTTAGTGTGAACCTCTGTGTGTACATGTTAGAGTGTATACCTCTGTGTGTGCAAGTGGGAGTGTGCACTTCTGTGTGTATTTGTGTCTGTCTGTTTAGGGGCTGTCAGAGCCATAGAAGCCCCCAGAGGAGTAGAAAGCAATTGACTGGAGGACTCCAATAACTGTTAACTCCACACAGTGTAAGAGAAAGTGCCTTCTCTTGTGTAAACATACTTTTCACGTATGCACACATTCACAGGCACACCCCACCTGCTCTTGAACTGCCCATATCTTCTGAATTGTGACAGAAAAGACAGCTCCCTAAGAGGTCACCACCATTCTAAGCCGAGGACTGGGGTGGGGGTGGGAGTTGACGAGAGCAGATGGGACGCTGCAGTCACTGGGAGCCTCAGCCTGGTCACTGCAGTTGGTCGGGAGCACAGGAGGACAGACCTGGTCCCAAATTTGCGGATGCTGCGCACAGCAGCCAGCCCAGCACCTGTGGAGAGCACATGTTAATAGTCGCTAGATTAGTGAGTGAGTGACCCTAGAGAAGGACTGACTGCCCTGCACCCCACTGCTGTAGAGGGTCTGGGACAGGAAGGGCACAGGCCTGTGAGGCACCCGGTTCTGGGTTCGAGTCCCTACTCCGGCCCCTGACTTTGTGTATGCTCACCCTCGCCAAGTCTCGGGGACCAAAAGAAACGACGGGGATGATGCCAGTTCCGCTCAGTTGGGAGGATTCTGTGAGGTTAACACACACAGAACCTTAACACAGCCCCGGGCACAAGGGTTGCTATTAATACTCACATAAAACCGCTGGGCTGTGTGCTTTGCAACGTGTGTTCATAAAGGTATGAAAAACCTGACCTTAGACCCCAAGAGTCCCTGAATGGACAGAGAATGCTTAGAAAGGGCCAGCTTCTGTTTCAGCGGAAGCACTCGCGGATTTCTGTGGAAGCTCCTTGAACTGGGTTCTCCCGGGCCAACCCGCCGAACTCGCAGAAGGTGGGGTTCTGCCACCACCTAGTGGACAAATCGGGATTGCAGCTCAGGTGAGCAGGCCCGCGACCGCCGAAGCATCACCAGTGGCCTGTGTCTTTGGGGGCCTTTTTCCCCGCATTGTTTGAGTCACGGCTGGTTTATGCATACTTCCAGGTGTGCAAGGAAACTTGCATTTATTTATGTACCTATAAGTGATCTCATCCCTTTCCTGAGACACCAGCAGCTGGTTGTAAGGCTATGTGAGAGAGGGAAACCTCTCCCTCTACTTATCACCAAGTCCTGGGGAATTTTCCTACTAGAGACCAGCTGGCCCACCGCGGCTTTGTCACCACCGCTCGGTGCCGCCTGAGCGGTTCAGTCACTTCGATCACACCGGATCTGAATGGAGTCCAGTCAGATCATTGGAGCAGCCCGTTTGGGTCTGAGTGGTGTCTTTAGCAAAAATAATAACTTTGTCCTCGTGTCCCTCTTCTTTGTGCTCTTTGGCAAGGGTGTTGCTGCGGTTCACTGGCTGGCCTTTATCAAGACATTAAAAGGCCAAAAATATTTGTATCCCGGAAGAACGAGCCCTCTGGTGTTGTCTGGTTTCTGCTGATCAGCCTTCCAACTGGGGCAACTCCCTTCTTCTCGCTGGCTCAGTCACTCGGCATGGCAAAGCTGCACACGGGCCGCCGTGGGGCCCCGAGTGACTGAGCGAGCAAGCCAGCGAGAAGAAAGAAGCTGGACACTCCATCTCCTTGTCTTGTTAGAAAGGAAGAAAACAAAAAAATAAAACATGAGCCGTGTGTTTAACTGAAAGGAATTCATGGGTTATCGAGGAACAATAATTACAACAGTCTGTTCAGATACCGGATTCCAATAGGCCGGGACTCTGAATAAATGCCGTGGACGTCCACTGCAAAATCCCCATCAGTAGATCTGGTGTAGTTTCTGGTGTACGCAGTTTCTGGGTTCCACGTTTTCGACATCTCCTTTCGTAGCTCCCATTCTATTTCTATACTTACCTGTCCAATTGAATATTGTGTAATAAGAGGCAAATTTAGCCATGTCAAAGGCTGTTGGGGGGTTTCCGGGAACTGATGAATTTTTTTACAAGAATTTGGGGAGGCAGGCTCTTGAGGCCAAATCCACCACAAGTGGCAACGAGTGAAAGTGTTCATCCCTTTCTGGAATTTTGGGCCAGATGGGGCCCAGAAGAGACACGTCTGTCTTGCCGTACCATGCCAGGCAAAATGCCCTGGTGGTTGATATCCTTGACGGTGGGCCTGGTGGAGACATTGTGGGTATTGCTGGCCACTGTGTACCCCGAGGTATAGGATACAGGGTTAAACCCATTCGGGTTAGTGGGCCTAATTCCATCCTCCTCGGTGATCATGACTTGGTCTAGATTGGCGTCTCCATCGGCTGCTGCCTGTTTTCCGAAATTCATCACCCTTATTAAAGCAAAATACCCATCTTCCCCCGGGGCGTTGCTGGCCTGTGCAATTCCGGACATCATGCGGTGTCCGCGGCCTTGCATTTGAAATGTGTTGTTGGCCGGCCTGTCTCCAGTAGAAGCAGAATTTTGATTGAGAGTGGTGGAAATTCTTGGTTGGTGGCATCTGTGATGCCAGATGCCATTCTCCACAAGCCAATTAAACCAGCACTATGTATCGGTCAGCCTGTTTCATTTTTATGACCAGGCCACCCAAATTTGCAAAAACAGGATGAGCCGCCGCTATGAAGCTCCGTGACACATCTGCGTTCCTCGAGGTTAGAGGTGGCCAATTTATACTCATCCAGACTGATGTATCCACTGGTGGATCAGTATCTTTACTGTCTCTAGAAAACCAGAGTCAGCGCCAGTGACAATACGAAGGTTCTCCAATTTGCCAAGAGTGAAGAAGATAGGCCAGCCGATCACTATAGAAACTGGCTTCCAGGCCACATTTTGGACAGGTAATCGTACTTGTTGAACTTTTCCAGGCCAAAGAGTGGTTGCTTCAAATTACAAACCAAAAATGCAGTATATGCAGTTTTGTGTAAGGTTGTTTGAGACCAAATCCACCCATAAGTGGTGAGGGGTCAAAGTGTCCATCCCTTTCCAGAATTTTGGCCCAGATGGGGCCCGCTCCCTGTTTTCCAAAAATCATCACCCCCATTAAAGGAAAACACCCATCTTCTCCAAGAACGTTGCTAGCCTGTGCAATTCCAGGCATCAGAGTGTAGAAAGAGGCCATTGTCCTCAACCGACAAGAGGGAAGACTCAGATGCCAGTCTTGAGCTCTTCGATTCCCCCGTCAAAAGCCAGGCTCACAAACAGCGGCCTCGGCTCAATCCTGGAGACTCCCAAGAAGAAAGGAGAGTGCTCCAGGTGTCTCAAGACTCAACCAAGTCACAGATTCCCGGCCTCCCATATTTGGGACCTGGTACGATGGCTTCAGGTGGTGGCACACCACTGGCTGACAACAACCAGGGTGCCGATGGAGTGGACATTTCCTCAGGCAATTGACATTGCGATTCCACACGGTTGGGAGACCGAGTCATCACCAAGTCTACCCGCACCTGGGTATTGCCCACGTATAACAGCCACCTCTACAAACAAGTCAACAGCAGCAGCACCACCACCGACAGCCACTCCTTGGGGTGTATGACTGCCTGCTGCCCCGAGTGGTTCCCCCCTCAGACTTGATGTAGTTTCCGGTGTAATGAATTTCTGGGTTCCACATCTTTGGACTTAGGCCAAATCGGCCCCTAAGTGGCAAGGGGTCAAAGTGTACATCCGTTTCTGGAATTTTGGCCCCATAAGATACATGAGCATTATGACACTCATTCTTATGGGATGGAGGTTCCTGAATGTGTCAAAAGTATGAAAATTTAAACAGAAATGTGGCTCTGTGTTTCCAGTATGGCATGACAAAATGTATTCAGTGTCACACCTCACCTCCTTGGTATGTATGGGGTGGGGGGGCGTGGGTAAGCTCATGTGATCTCTTGGCGGGGAGTGGACGGAAGGCTCCCGGATTTAGTGGACCCCTGCTCTTCTGAGGGTTCTGCTGTGAAGCTGGCGGGGACCCTGGTGCCTCGGGGCCCTGGCTGACCTGGAGATCTCTCTGAGTCTCTCTGCTACAGTGCCTACCCACCTCCTGGTCTTCCAGGAGGCTGAGGATCACAGAGGCACCCCTACCTCCAAGGGGGGGCACTGTAGCTCAGCATCCACGCACCCAATGGGAACGGAAAGGGGCTCGCCGGCAAACTAGACCAGCATCCTGTCCTGCTCCCCTGGCTGGGCTGCAGCCACCCCAATCGTGTGGTGCTGCCTACCCACAGCAGACAGCACCTCTTCTCTCCCCCCATTACCCCATCAGGAACAGTGTGACCCCTGCCAGGAAAGCAACTGGGGTGGCCCCTCAACCTTCCTCTTCAATCTTCTCCTCAACCCACCATCCCCACACAGCGTCCAGGGACTCAGGGGTGGGCCGTTTTCTCTTGTGTTTCCTTCTCACTGTGTTGGCCTCTTTGGAGGCTGGTCTCCAGGCTAGATCACCTGAGACTCAATCCAGATGGTTCTGCCTCTTTTGACACCATGATGGGTCTGTCTGCCTATTCCTTGGAGGGTTAAAAAAGGTCAAAGAATTTTTTTAAATTCCTTTATCAACAATGCCTAGATTTAAAGCCTTTCCTCTTGCTGCAAGCTCCTAGTCTGAGTATCAGAAGCTGGATACTAAGGTGTTGACGGTGTTGTTCTCCTGGTATTCCCAATCTCACCCTCTGCTAGCCTCCCCAGGCGGACAAGAGCTAAAACAGCAACTGGGAGCCACTCGCCCCCTGCACCCATTTGTTTCGCTCTTGAGGTGCTGGGGACACATTTCCAGGGGCCTTGTGGTTGGCTGTGGCTTGTCACTAAGTTGCAGGTGGAATGGTGAGTGGGTGGGGCCTCTTGCAGGCCTGGCCCTGCCCACAGGTTCTTGTCTGGGTTCAGTCCCTGTCCATCAGCGCAGAGGTGGGTTGGAGGATCCTGGGTCCCTGGATGACTGTGTGGAGTCCTTACCCATCAGGAACCCAGCTTTGGGCTTTACATGAACCTGAAAGTAAACTTTTTGTGCCAAGTCCCTGAGACATTAAGGTTTATCGGTTACAAAAAAAAAAGAGAAAAACTCATTGCTATCTAGTCAATTCAAACTCATAGAGTTTGACTGTATAAGTCAGAGTAGAACTGCCCCACAGAGTTTCCAAGGAGCACCTGGTGGATTCGAACTGCCGACCTTCTGGTTAGCAGATGTAGCACTTAACCTCTAGGTCATCAGGGTTTCCTATGAGTTACAACTGCTAACTAAATTATTAGGTCATTATGTCTGTAAATACAAAATAGAAAAGCCCATTAGCATTTTTTCCAAAATATCACTCCTGTTATCATTGGCTGCTGTTGAGCTGGTGACCTCATAAACAGCGGAACTGAACCACTGTGATTTTCAGAAGTATTGCCAAGCCTTTCTACTTAGTCTGTCTTAGTCTAAAAGCTCCAACAACAGCTCTTCAGCATCAGAGCCAAACTCTTCCATGTGGAGGGCAAGGATTCTACCACTGAATCACTGCTGCTTTGGCTCCTGGTATAAAGATAAAACAGAGCCAGTATTTTCCACATTCTCCTCTACCTGGGGGACCCTCTCTGCGACACTTTCCTTGTTGATGTCATTGTCCACTGTTATGTTTTCAATCAGATTAATGTACAGACAGTTCTCAAAGAGCCATCTGCAGAGCCCTATCCCTAATGGCCTGGCCTGCATCCCCACTATGATGCTTCAAAGGCCCCTCAAAGCTTGTGTATTCCAAACTAAACCTATGACACTCACTCTACTACAAACCTCATCTTCCACTTGAGATGCTCAAATTGGAAACTTCCAGACACTTCCTTCCTCCCTCTCACACTTCCTACCTTCAATCTATCACCAAGTCCTGTTGGTTTTACCTCTTAAATATGAAACTAATCTATGGTCTCTTTCTCTCCACCTAGGCCCTTCTGGAACCTCCTACCTAGTGCATCCACATCCCTCCTGCTGCCTTCCAACCTGTTTTCCACTTTGAACCATAGGGTGTTTTCAAAATATGAACGTGATTTATGTAACATACATCCCTACATGAAAACATTCCAGGTTTCTCTTTGCTCTTAGAAAAAGACAACAGCCCAGGCTGTGCCCAAGGTAGGCCCAACCCACCTCCCCAGGCCCACCCTACCATTTCCTTCAGTTCTTGTGCTCATATACCCTCTCTTTTGGCAAGCGGTCTGCTCAACCTAGAACATGCTTCTCTCCCTACTCAGCTTTTAATTCTCCTCTCAAGTGCCAGTTCCTCAAGTGACAGTCCCCATCTGGGTCATCTCCCCTGTTACAACCTTCACACATGTGTGTCCCCTTGGTAGTACCCCTCCTAATGTAACTTTACTGCAGACTGCATCTCTTTCTAGGCCATTATTTGATTCAGCACGACTTGGTTCAACCTCAGGGCCTTTGCACTGGTCTGCCTGGCATTACCTTCTCCCAGTTATTGGTATGACTCATCCCCTACCTCCTTCACTTCTTTTCTTAAATGTCACATTCTAGGTAAGGAATCATCAATAATCCTATTTAAAACTGGAGCACCATCTCTTCCCCAAACCCCACACTTGATAGGTTCCTTTGCTGGGTAGTTTCTATCTTTTGACATGCTCTCTATTTATTTGTCTTTTTTAACATGTGTCTCCCCTAAAATGTTACTCCACATGGTTAGAGACTTTTGTTGGTATTCCCCACTTCTAGTTCCCTGTGCCTAAGACAGGACAGAGTCAGCTCCTTATAGATTCGTTAGGTGAACAGGTGGACACAGGGCTGACTTAACCACTGGATACAGCAGGTGAAGGCTAACATCAACAACACTTTTGGAGCCCTGTGAAAATATTCTAATTTCCTTTGGATTCAGGGGGGAAAAAAAACCCTGAACTTTTGGGTCAAAGAAAATACTTTAATATTTAATACTAATGCCTTCATAAAAATCCTAACAGCCCAATGGTTATGTGCTCAGCTGGTAACCAGAAAGATGGGTGGTTCGTATCCAGCACACCTCAGTAGAAAGACCTGTAAATGATGATTTCCAGACTGCTGCTGCTGTCAGGGGTCCTTGCATTGGTTCTGACTCACAGGGACCCTATGACCAACAGAAGGACAACTGCCCAGCTCTGCACAGTCCCCACAATTGTTGCTGTATTTGAGCCCATTGCTGCGACCGCTGGATGTCTCTCTCCCGCAGCTGGTCCTCCTGAAGACACGCTCACGGTGTCTGAGACAAGTCTCCTCATCCTTCCTTCTAAGGAGCACTCTGGCTGTATTTCTTCTAAGACAGACTTGTTCGTCCTTCTGGCAGTCGTAGGAAGCCAAATGAGGCCATTCTACTCTGTCGCATGAGGTCACTGTGAGTAGAAATCAATTTGATGGCACCTAACGACAACAGCAGTCATCTTTGTCTCAGCGTAATGGTAAGATGTAATATTTATTTGTGTGTATGTTTTGCGGAGGAAGGGTTCCCTCAGGCTCAGGAAAGCCGTGGTGTGACCCCATGTCCGGGGCTGGGGAGGGCCAGCCACCTGCCGCACCCCGCCCGCCCTGCGGGGCCGCTTTAAGAATGCTCTGCGGGTACCAGCCGCGGGCGCCGGGGATGCAGGCGTGACGTCACGGCCCCGCCCCGCGGGGTGATGCTGCGGCAGCGGCGGTGGGCCGGGGGCGGCGGGGCCGGGACCGAGCTGTGCACGCGGCCGGCAGGGACCCAGCCTCGGCCAAGGATGCCTCCCGTCTCGACCCACAGGTACCACCCTTTCCTCCCGGGCCTGGCACAGATGCCCGGGCTCTGCGCCGGGAGCGCCGCGGTTTAGGCCCCAGGGTGATCCAGCGCCCAGGTTGGGCTAGAGGTTGACACCGAGACCTTTGTTCTTCTTCTGTGTTTAATTACCCGAACTGTAAATGAGTCCCGGTCTTGACGCCCTGAGTGTGAAACCCTCAGGCCCAGAGGAGGGCAGCCGCTCGGTTTAACAGATTTATTTCACCCTTGGCCAGAAAGGAGGGGAAACCCAGAATCTGCCCCCAGGCTTCCGCCGCTGGGTGTATTGCCTCCACAGGCCTGTTGCCGCCTCACCTGGGCAGGTGTCATCAGCTTCCGCTTCACCTCTGCCTGAGGCTGAAGCCTCTTGGCCGCCTAGGGCCGTTGTCTAACCCTTCCCAGCATCCCAGTCCCAGGCTTAAGTTTAGGAAGAGCACCAAGGAGTCCTGCAGTTTGGGGTCGCCAGCCAAGGTTGAAATGAGAGGCTCCTGTGCCGCTCTGTTCTTTCCGCCCTCGGCAATACGTACCTTCTCAGATGACTCTGGATCACTGTTAGGTTTATGTTTTTCAGCTTTCGTAGGCAAGTAGAGTCAAGTGCTGACAAAATCCGAGTTCAGTGTACACGCTGACCAGGCAGTTTTCAGGATAAACTGGCCATCAGCTAGGACCAGAGACAAAGTGAGACACGGGCAAAGTCAGTAATTACCTTAGCAAACATACCCCTCTAAGTCCACAGGCCCATAGTGGTCCAGAAAGATTTTCCTTGGACATTCCCACCTTTTTAGAAGATATTTTAGGATTATTAACTTTAAATGGGAATCAGTATGAGGAAGAATGAGAAAGAGAAAGTGGCACCGAGTGACCTGTTGTGGGGAACACTATTTCCATCTAGACAAGTGGAGAAAGAAACGAAGATATGATTTTCTCCCATAGCAGAATCATTCTCATAATTATAAGTGTTCTAATTACTTTGGCATTTCTTATTTTTAGTAATCATTTGCTGCTTAAACTTTCCATAACACAGTTTTGGGGTTCATTACTTTAAGCATCGTCTGAATTCTGAAAGTTCTGTGTATCTTTTGGGGACCCAGGGATATGTGTGCAGTTTTCTTTGAGTACATGGCCTTGCAGTGAGATAACCCCCATCTGATGAATATCCCAACTGAATATTAAAATTCTACTTCATTATTTTATATTTTGCTACGACTCCCTTTTTATGATAACCATTCAAGATTTTTTTCAAAGAATGTTTCTTGTAAAAAATACACATAAATAAGCCATTTTCCAGTTCAACATTTTTTATGTACAAGTTAGTGACATAGACAGGATTCATCGTGTTGTGCAAACATCCCCCTGTCTTTTTCCATTACCATAAACAGAAACTCAGGGCCCCCAAACAATAGGGCTGTTCCTTCCTCCTCCTCCGCAATAAGATCTGGTCTCTATTTACTTTTTTATTTAATACAAGTGGGACCATACACTAGTTGACCTTTTATGACTAACAGTCAACATAATGTTTTCAGTGTTATTGATATTGTAGCATGTATCAGGATTTCTTTTCTCTCTATGACTGAGTAATGTTCCATTTTATGTAGGTACCACATTTTTGTTGATCCATTCCTAAGTGTTGATGGACACTTGGGTTGTTTCTACCTTTTGGCTATTGTGAATAGCACTGCCATAAACATTGGTGTACTGCTTTCTGTTTGTGTTTCTGCTTTCAATTCTTTGGATGTAGACCTAGGCTTAGAGTTGCTGGGTCGTATGGTCCTTCTAATTATTTTTTTGAGGCACCGGCAGATTGTTTTCCACAGTGGCTGTTCTCTCTTGCATTCTCTTCAGCAGTGGATGAAGGTTCCATTTTCTTCACATCCTTACCAGCACCTGCTGTTTTCCTTTAAAATAAAAAAAAAGAGTCATTCTAGTGGCAGTGAGGTTGCAGCTGACTGTGGCTTTGATTAGTCACCTCCCTAATGACTGATGATGTTCAGCATCTTCCTGTGCTTGTTGGCTACCTGTAGATACTCTTTGATGAAATATCTATTCAAGCCCTTTGTGCATTTTTCAACTGAGTTGAAAATTATTTTTTCGTTAAGTTGTAGGAGTTCTTTATATATTTTGGATGTTAAACCCTTATTGGTGGTTCCTAAATATTTTCTTCGAGTCTATAGATTATCTCTTCATAAATGAATTTGCTAAGTGTTTCTTAAACATTCATGAACAGCTTTTAATAAATATATTTTATTATAAAAGGATAATACTGAGCCCCAAATTTGAAGGTAGGTGGGTTAATGAAAACTTTTTTCAAGCTTAAGTTTAATTGTGGTTTTAGATGCTAAAAAGGCTGAAGTTGAAGCTGTGGGTCACCCTTTTGCTAGGACAGGCTTCAGGGTGTGTTTTCAGAGACGGGCGGGTAGAGAGGGGATGATGGAATTGTCACATCACAGGTAGAAAGCGAGCCATCAACAAACATAGTCTATTTTAAGTTTAAAAAGTCCATACTTCTTTCATATGCTATTTAAAGCTGAAGTGCCTTCACACTGGACCCACAGTTCTTCATTCCAAAAATTAAAGATAAGGTTTGTAATGCAGGTGAACTATGTTCACACTGTGGTTTAACATGCTGATAGGAGAGAGAAATCAAGACCTGCAGTTTGCCTGAGGAGTGAAGGGCCAAGGAAAGGAAGGTGGAACTGTTACCAGCAGGCACAGTCAGGTCGTGTTGGCCAAAACACCTATTGCAAAAGGTCTCACTTATGACTTCTAGAGAAAGTCTTATTATGTGGTGTTCCAACTGGCACTTAATTCTGTGATTTTAATGAGTGAAACTCCAGGGAATGCAAACAGCTACTTGGGTTTCTGGAAGCAAGACCAGCCAATCAACAGATCTTTTTTATTTTACTTTACTTTATTTTTGATATTTACTATGTATATATGGCCTGCGATAAACCCAGTAAAGAACTTAAGCAAAGAGCTTAGCTTTTGAAATTTTAACTTTCATGTACTCTTCATAAAGGAATTATGTTTTTAACAAAACATTACTTGTCTATGTAGTTCTTAGGTACCCATACTCTTAATTCAGAGGAGAGCTTGAGGCTTATTCTCAGGTCATAAAATAATCACTTATAAATGTAAGAGAAGACTGTGCCTCTGGCTGTGTCACTGCCTGTCACAACAGTCTAAAATCTATGTCTTCGCCAAGCTTTAAGCCCTCACGATGGCTTCGTTTCTCACCACATGGCCACTGTGTTTGACTGTCGTGTGTATCTCCTTCACTAGGTGCTTTCTCTGCTTAGAAACCCATTCCTCCACTTTTTCACCTGATTCAGGTACAAGAATGATGTCTTTCTCTTATCTGTATCATCCTGGAATTTTTAAATGTGAATGGGTGGATGAGTAGATGGTAGATGAGAGAGTGTATGAGAGGTTGGGTGGGTGAGTGGATACGTGGACGGATGGATAGATGTTTGGAAGAGTAGATTGGTACATAAGAGAATGGGTGGATGAATGGATATAGATTAGCAGATGGACTGATAGGCAGGTGTATGGAAGGAGGGAGGGAGGGAGGAAGGGAGGGAGAAAGAAAGAAATGAAGGGAGGGAGGAAGGGAGGCAAGGAGGAATGAAGGGTAGGTGGATTGATGGCAGCATTTGTGAGTGGGTGACTATTTGGGAGGGTGGATAGGTAAATGGGTGTATGGTAGATGAGAAAGTAGATAGAAGGTGTGGGTAGATATGTAGATGGATAGATAGGTATTTGAGAGAGTAGATGAGTAGATAGGGGATTGGTTGATGGCTGGATGTAGAAGATGAAAGGATGGGTAGATGAATGTATAAAAGGAAAGAAAGACCAAAAAGAAAGGAAAGAAGAGAAGCAAGGAAAGATGAATGGGTGGATGGATGGGTGGGTCATTAACAAAGCTCTGAATCCTGTTAGAACCTTTCTAGATCCATTCATCTCCACCACTGGTGTCTTCTAAAGAAAAGAGTGGGTAGGGTGGTGGTGGGAGTTTGGGATGCAAACCTAGAGACAGGAATTTTAGAGTGATTCATGAAGAAGTTACTAACTAGCATTAGTAAGATGAAGGATGACTTGGTAAGTTAGTGTCAGAAATATGGGCTTCATTTTTAGAAGTCTAAAACTAATTTTGAAAGAAAGTCTATCATGTTTATATTTGTCAATGACAAGTGTCCTTGTCTGGAGACTATCCATGTTGGGCATGTTGTAGTAGGTTTGGGGTCTACTCAGGACCAGATGAAGACATGTGTGGGCCCTGAGCACTGACAATTTATAGTGCCCTCTCCTCCACTTACTCATGCATTCGAATAGGATGTTAGGATGTGTGAGTTATGTACAAGGACTGCCAATTAAGTTCACAAACTCATCCTAGTAAAAGTGCCTCATACCTCATTGTTTGAGTGAAAATATACAATCCCTTATATATCTGCATACCCGCCAGTGAGTGGCTCCCACTGGTCTCCCTGCCTGGTGACAGCACACTTCTCCTCTCTGTTCTGTATGTGTCATATCTTCTTAACAATCTCCACACTCTCCTCCACATCCAGTAAGAGGTCAACCTGATGACATCCTATAGATGCATAGAAACATAAAGCACACACCTGATATGGTTGCTCTGTCACCAAGTCCAATCCATTTCTGTCCAAAGAGTTGACCTCCATTATGATTTATGGATACAGGCAGTGTCAGGGCCAGGGACCATGCTCCTAGAGAACCCCTGAGGCCCCTGGACCATCAGTTGCAGTCTTTTAATGGAGATCTCAGGGTACACCCTTTTTTATTTTCGTGTTGCCAGTGAGACTCAACTTTGTGAGCTCCATCACAGCTGTCACTGATGGTGGCCAGGCACCATCTGGTATTTTTGGAACTCTTTTTCTGTTTCAATTTTTTGCAGGTGGATATCCAATTTTGCCAGCACCATTTGTGGAAAAGATTGTTTTTTCCCAGCTTAATGTCTTAGGGCCTTTGTCGAATATCAACTCTTCATAGGAAGATTATGTCATCTGTGGAGTCTCAGTTCTGTTCCATTGATCTATCTGTCTCTTTTTGTACCAGTACCAGGCCGTTTTGACTACTGTAGCAGTGTAATAGGTTCTAAAGTCAGGCAGTGAAAGCCCTCCAAACAAAGTTGTTAATTTGTTTCTCCATCTCATTAAAAAATGTCACTGGAATTTGTATTGGGATTGCATTATATAAGCAGATTTCTTTGGGCAAAATAGACATTTTCACAATGTTAAGTCTTCCTATCCATGAGCAGGGTAGGTTTCTTCATTTATGTAAGTCTCTCTTAGTTTCTTGTAGTAAGGACTTGTAGTTCTCTTTGTAAAGGTCTGTTATTTCTCTGGTTAGATTTATTCCTAGGTACTTGATCTTCTTAGGGGCTATAGTAAATGGTATTGATTTGGTGATTTCTTGCTTAATAACCCCGTTGTTGGTATAAAGGAATCCTACTGATTTACTTATGTTTGCCTTGTGTCCTGAGACTTTGCTGAACCCTTCTATCAGTTTGAGTAGTTTACTTATGGATTCTTTAGGATTCTCTATGTATACAATCATATCATCTGCAAATAGAGAGATTTTTACTTCTTCTTTGCCAGTGCAGATGCCTTTATATCTTGGTCTTGTCTAATTGCTCTTGCTAGAACTTCTAGTACAATGCTGAATAGGAGAGGTGAGAGTGGGCATCCTTGTCTAGTTCCTGTTCTCAGGGGAAACTGTTTCAGTCTCTCTCCTTTCAGGATGAGGTAGGCAGTTGACTTTGTATAAATGGCCCATATTGCATTGGGGAATTGGCCGTCTATTCCTATTTTGCTGAGAGTTTTTATCATGAGTGGTGTTGGACTTTATCAAATGCCTTTTCTGCATCAATATACAAAATCAGGATTCTTTTCTTTTGTGTTATTTATGTGGTTGATCACGTTAATTGTTTTTCTGATGTTGAACCAGCCTTGCATCCCTGGTATGAATCCATCTTGGTCATGAAGGATTATTTTTTTGCTATGTTGTTGTATTCTATTGGCAAGAATTTTGTTGAAGATTTTTGCATCTGGTTTCACAAGTGGTATCAGTCTGTAGTTCTCCTTTTTTGTTGGGTCTTTCCCTGGCTTTGGTACCAGGGTTATGCTGGCTTCGTAGAATGAATTTGGGAGTATTCCATCCCTTTCTATACTGTGAAATAATCTCAGTAGTATTGGAGATAACTCTTCTCTAAAAGCTTGGTAGAATTCTGTGGTGAAGTCATCTGGGCCCGGACTTTTTTTGGTTGGCAGTGTTTTGATGACCTTTTCAATCTCTTCCTTTGTGATGGGTTTATTAAGTTGTTCTGCTTCACCTTGTGATAATTTTGGTAGGTTATACGAATCAAGGAATTTGTCCATTTCCTCTAGGTTTTCAAGTTTGTTCGAGTACAGTCTTTCATAGTATTCTGTCATGGTATTTTTTATTTCTGTTGGATCTGTATGACAACTTCCCTCTCATTTCTTATTTGGGTTATTTGTTTCCTTTCCTTTTTTTTTTTTTTTTTTTTAGTAAGTTTAGCCAATGGTTTGTCATTTTTGTTGATCTTTTCAAAAAAAATAGCTTTTGGTCTTTTCAGTTTTCTCAATTGTTCTTCTATTCTGTAATTCATTTAGTTATGCTCTAATCTTTATGATCTGTTTTCTTCTGTTGCCTGAGTGGTTCCTCTGTTGTTCTCTGTCTACTTGCTCAAGCTGTAGGATTAGTTCTTTCATTTGGTTTCTTTCTTTCTTCCAGATGTGTGCATTTATGGAGATAAACTGACCTCTGAGCATTGCTTTGGCTGTATCCCATAGGTTCTGGTAGGAAACATCTTCATTGTCATTGGAATCCATCAATTTCTTTATTTCAGCCTTGATTTCTTCTGTAACCCATGGGTTTTTGAGCAAGATGTTGTTCAGTTTCCATGAATACCATTTTCTGTCTGTTTTTTCTGCTGTTGATTTAGACTTTCGTGGCTTTATGATCTGAGAAGATGCTTTGCATTAATTCAATGGTATGGATTCTGTTGAGGATTGCTTTATGTCCTAACACATGGTCTATTCTGGAGAATGTTCCATGTACACTGGAGAGGAAGGTGTAGTTGTCTGCTGATGGAAAGAAAGTTCTGTATATGTCGATGAGGTCTAGTTGGTTAATTGTGGCAATAAGGTCTTCTGTGTCTTTACTGAGCTTTTTTCTGGACAATCTGTCCAATATTGAGAGTGGAATGTTGAAGGCTTCCACTATTATAGTGGAGTGATCTCTCTCATTTTTTAGTGTAGTCAGAGTTTCTTCAACATACTTAAGTGCTATAATATTAGGTGCATAAATAGTTAATATTGTTAAGTCCTGCTGTGTATTGAACCTTTCAGCAATAGTGTCCATCCTTGTCCATGATGGTGGATTTTACCTTAAAATCTGTTTTATCTGAAATTAGAGTTGCCACACCTGCTTCTCTTTCTTCACTGTTAGCTTGATATATATTCTTCCATCATTTAATTTTCAATTTGTTCATATCTTTAAGTCTAAGGTGAGTTTCTTGTAGGCAACATATGGATGGGTCATGTCTTTTGATCCAAGATGTCACTTAATGTTGCTTTACTGGGGTGTTCAGTCAATTAGCATTCAATGTGATTATTGATAGGTATGTTTTCAGTCCTGCCATTGTGATATGTTTATTTTTGTGTTGATCTTTTCTCTGTTGTTCTTATTATTCTGTTCTGGGACATTCTTCTTTGTGTGTTTATTTTTCACCTTTTTCAGGGTTGGTTTTGTGAATTTTGAGCCTCCTGTATCACATTTCTTGATTTGATATGTTGCATCTTTATTGTGCTTTATGGCTGCCTAGGGTTGCCATGAGTTGGATCCGGCTCGACGGCACTTGGCTTGGCAAACCCAATTTCGATTACTACTGTTCTTACCAACTTCCTCTCCATCTGGAAGGACTAAAATGACTGTGTGTGTCTCTCTTTTTAATATGATGACATCATAGTTTTCATGATATGATCACTAGGTTATGGCTTTCACTACTATAGTTTGATTGAGTTTGGAGCCTTCCCTAACTAAGCAGGATTCTGGGTGATGTGTCCTGTATTTGCTTCTAAAATATAAATTTAATGGTTTTGTTCTTCTAAGCCAAGAGATTTTTTCAGTATTTCTTGTAGCTTTGGTTTGATTTTCACAAATTCTCTGAGTTTCTGTTTATCTGTGAATGTCTTAATTTCATTTTCATATTTGAAAGATAGTTTTGCAGGATATGTAATTCTTGGTTAGAAGTTCTTTTCTTTCAATCCGTTGAATGTGTCATGCCACTGTCTCCATGCCAGCATTGTTTCTGCTGAGAAATCCGACAAAAGCCTACAGGGTTTCCCTCTGAATGTTAACTTCACTTTGAGTCTTGCTGCCTTTAAGAGTTTCTGCTTATGTTTCATTTTGTTGAGCTTTATTATAATATGTCTTGGAGTCTTTCTTTTGAGATCTATATTGAGTGGCACTCGATATGTACCTTGGATATCTATATTCTCTTCTTTCATAATTTCTGGGAAGTTTTCTGTCAGCAGCTCAGCAACAATACTCTGTGTTCTCGGTTGTCTTGCTCTGTTCAGGACTCCAATTAATAGTAGATTGTTCCTCTTAATAGAGTCCCACATGCTTCTTAATGCTTCTTCATTTTTCTTGTTTCTTTTTTCTGATTTCTCCTCATAGATGCTGGAGTCATTAGCTCTGTCTTCCAAATCGGAAAGTCTATTTTCCATTTGTTCCATTCTGTTTTCTTAACTTTGAATTGAAGTTTCTATGTCTTTGATTTTGTTCTTGATCTGTTGGATTTCAGAGTACTGATGTTCCATCAAATCAAACAGCTGGTTAATTTTTCATTTTGCTCTGCTGCATTTTGTATAAGGTCTTGGAGGGCTCTCTATACAATTCTTTTGTATTCACCTTCTGATAGTTTCAGAAAAGCTTCTTCATCTGGGAAGTTTTGAGGTGCTTTCTTTTGGGGGCTTTCTGAAGCCATGGGTGATTTCTTGGTTATGGCTTTATCCAGTTTGTTGCTTTTGGGGCATCATGTAAGTCAATAGAGGCTGGGAGAGATGCTGTGATGATGGACCACAATTGTTTCTCTAGGCCGTCTTAAATTGAGAGGTAAAAAGCTTCTGACAACTTCCAGAGTCAGTCACGTTTTCAGGTGTATAGGTCACTCTTCACAGCTGGCAAAGTAAGCACCTCTCTATTGAACCTCAGATGTTGTAAACTAGCTCAAAATACAGAAAGGCTACTGCCCTACTGGCTTCTGTTGTTGGGCCCTAGCTGTAGGCCACACTGTGTAGAATACTGCTTTTCTGCCAGAGAAGCACTCTCCTCCAGGCAGGCGCTGCCTCCCAGCCCAGGAATTAGGTCCAACTGAGGCTTCTGTATGGGCATATCAGCCTCCCAGTGGAACAAAAATATGTCCTACACAAGCTTGCCACCTGGCTTGGACCATGCTATTCCATGGCGGAGGTGGAAAGGGAGGCCAAAGGTGCCAAGATACACAGAGTCCACAGCCTCTGTTGCTGGGCCCCAGCTGTAGGCGACACTGTTTAAAGTACTGTTTTTCTGACAGAAAAGCACTCTCCCCTGGGCAGGCGCTACCTCCCAGCTTAGGAACTAAGTCCACGTGGGGCCTCTGTATGGGTGTATCCACCTCCCAGTGGATCAAGATGGCATCCCATACAAGCTTGCCATCGCCTCAGTACCAGCTACTATATGACAGAGGCAGCAAGAGAGGCCAAAGGCGCCAAGGTGCACAGAGTCCAATGCCGGGCTCTCAAAATATGGCAATTTCACTTGCCAATCCCACCAGCAGTGCATCTGAGATTAGCAGCTAGTCAAGTCCCAGCTCTGCCCACCAGCTAAGACAGAGGAAAAAAAATATTAAAATGGGGAGTCACCTTCAGTCTGTTCAAGCCTGCACTCACTGAGAGTGAGGTCAGTAAAAGAGTAGGTTTTGCATTCAGTGGTATAAAGTCCAAATTAACAGCCCTGTACCATGTTCTAGGGCTCCCTAGGTGTCCAGAAGGTGCCATTTAATTATTAATTCAGGTCTTGGTTTCCAGAGGGATTTAGGGAGACATGTGTTTAGTCCACCATCTTGACTTCACCCCCGGAACTCTTTCTCCAGAATGACCATCAGAGCTGTCATCATATTACCCTTAGTGTCCTGAATGTCATCAAATATTTCAATATTTCAAACACTCCTTTCAATATTTCCTTTATCTTCAGGTAAAGAAAAAAATCACTGGGAGCTGTATCAGATAAGTAAGGAGAGTGTTCCAATATGGTTATTTGTTTACCGGCTAAAACATCCCTCATAGACAACTAGACAATTCAGTTCATGAACTTGCCACCATGCCACTGTGTGCAATAGCCATTCCAAAGAGAGTTCCAAAATTGCTTTGGAGGGTGGACTAGGTGCTAGTGTCTGTGCATAGCTTCCTGAGGGGAGTATTTCAAAGGTGATCATAGTGATATTCAGCAAGGAGGTATGTAGCACTTAGAATGTAGTGTGTGTGTGTGTGTGTGTGTGTGTGTGTGTGTGTGTGCGTGTGTGTGTGTCCTGGCTGTCCATGATGTAACTTCTTTTTAAATGTAACCATGATATTGGTTATTGATGCAAAAATGGAGTATACCAGGATGAGGTGAACTGGATTATAAAATTTTTAGTGAATGTGGAGTACTAAGATTTCTAGGGTTTACCATGTTTTCTGCCCCACATATTCCACAACAAAGAAAACAAGTCCGTGAACTGATCTTCTGCAATGAAATGTTGACTTTCACCAGTTTTATTTTAAACAGCTCAGACTTCAATTTTGATGCTTGTTTCATAATAAATGCTGTAACTATAAATGAAAAGTTGACATGAAAGAAAATTTAATGATAAGAAAACAAGTACTACAACAAATTACTGTATTTTATTGTTAGACAAATCTTTCATCTGTAACATACTATAAAGAAAAGCATTTCTATTCTTTGGTATTACAAATTATTGATGATATCACAGTTGAGCTGCTGAGTATTATCTATTTAATTATGCATCATGTCTTTCTTTTTTAAAAAAAATATTTTATTGTGCTTTATTTAAGTTTACAATCCCAGTTTGCCATTATAAAAACCTGAACACTCACCACTATGCAATTCTGACTGCCCTGCCTCCGTGACAGCACGCATCTCTTTTTGACCCTTGTTCCAATATTCATTCAACCAACTCCTGCCTACCTTCACCCTGTCATCTTGCCTCTAGAGAGGAGGTACTCAGGCAGCCTTATGTATATATTTAGGTCAAGAAGTGTATTTTTCACCAGCATTACTCTGTGTCCTATCTTGGTCTGAAGAGTTAGTTTCAGTACTGGTTTCAGCTCTAAGCTAACACAGAGTTTAGGGACTGTGTCTTCAGGGGGAATAGTGCCTTTCTTGAATTGTTGTATGGCAAGGACTTTTATGCCTCTTTAGGGATGACATTGAACATTCTGTTGTGCAGTTTATGATCACTCAAGAATATGGTTAATGCAATTTAAACATTGAGAAATACATATTGTGTTTTATCTTCTATTATGGAGTCATGCTTGCCTACATGAATAAAAGTTGTCTTTCCTGAATCTGTAAACTTAGTTCTCATGTAAGAATGAGAGTGTCACACTTCTCCATAAAAGTTTGTATTTCAGTTAGTGGGATAAGCCTGTCCAAATTGCCTGGGTGCCTTCATACATTCTTTTTCAGGGCATATCCACACGGTTTAAGAAGGAAAATCTGTTTGAAAGAACTTAGACTTTCACCCTTGTTTTCATGCAAGATTCAAGTGTGTCAGTGATGTTGTAATATGCAGTTACACAAAATTGATCTCTGGGACTCAATACTTCTGGACCATTTCTGTCATTTATTTGTTTCTTTTTCTTGCTTCTGTGACAGTGAACTGCTTGATAATCAATATTTGCTTTATTGTGTTTTGAAAATTTTCTCTTAACTTCTGTAAATACCCTGTTAATGACTGGTAGAGTTCTTTGCATGCCTTTAAATTTACTTCTGAATCTTGGAGAGCTTGACTCATCTGACAAAATTCCTGCAATATATTATTCCACATAATCAATATAAATACATACTCTAGTGTTTGCATTTTGTTGGTGATGGTTTCAGCTTCTCTTCTGGCATCTCTTTTTTGTGTCTGATCTTCAGTAGTATTTTCCAAGCCATCTAGAATCTGAGACCATGATTCCAGAATTACACACTGCTTAAGCATACACTTCCCAACATGTATTAGAAAGACATTTTAATACTAGGTCATTGCCTAAATGTATTGTTAAGGACTACCCACCTGTGAGTGCCATGCATGCATGCCATCACCATTGAGTTGATCCTGACTCACAGCAACCCTATAGGACAGACTAGAATTGCCCCATAGAATTTCGGAGGACTGGCTGGTGGGTTCAAACCACTGATCTTTGGGTTAGCAGCTGAGCTCTTAACCACTGTGTAATCTGGGTTCCATCAGTGAGTAGAGGCAGCAAAAGCTACATAAAGTAACTGAACAGTAGAAGAAAAATCAACTGCTTCCAGACAACAGTCTACTGTGCTGCGTCCTACAAGATGAAATGAGTGCATAGCACATGGCTTGAAAATGGCAAATTATTATGTACTAAGGTTTTTTTGTTGCACACTTTTATAATGCCCTGACATATTGGCAGCATTATTATAGCAGTGGCCTCTGCACTTAGAAAAATCAATTTTGCAAGCTTCACTTAAATAGTGAAGTACTTGGTTTGCAGTTTCTTCACTGGTCTAACTTTTTAAGCTGGTAAATGTGACAAGCTGCTTGAAAGATTTTCTAGCTGTTGGAGACACATATCTTAAAACGATACTTAGCTGATCTGTATGGGAGAGATCAGGAGTTGAATCTACAAACAAATATCAAACTGTACTTATTTTACTAACAATAGTTGCTTGAACATTATCACTTGTTTGTTAATTATTCATACATTGTTTTAGAAGTACAAGTATATGATGGGTTTGCCTTTTCCTGTGTTACTGTATTTTCAGATGTGACCTGTTAAAAAAAATGGATGGAACTGAGCAATAAGTTGAAGCAAGCTCTCAAATTTTCCATTTTGTGGGGGCCCCAAAATTATGTTTCTTATTTGAAAAGATAGTCTATATTCAGTCTTTGTTATAATGACAGCAAGAATGCATTGCAAAACAGCTCTCTGGTACTGATTAATTTCTGTTTCCGGTTCATGAGTTAAGCCAAAACCATGTCTTTGGTTTAAACATGACAACATCCAATCTGTATGAATTGAGCTGTTTTCATGTTTACCAACCACAGCTGAGTTGCACCAATGGCTAAATCCATGTGTAGCAAATCAGTAATTAAATGATTTAGGACTGACTCATTCACATACAAAACAATCTACAGAGCCAACTGATGGAGAATACGGTAGCCAATCTCTTAAAATTTCACCATTATCTGTGCACCTTAGAAGTATATTCTGGTAACTGTGTTCTTTTACCACCCATACTTGACACTAATTTTCAAATGTTCCACTGTGATATTGACAACCAGCCTTCTTTCAGTCCAACAATTTACATCTTTAACCAAGAATTAACCAATTTACATCTATAAACCAAGAATTGTGTTTCTGTTATTTGTGGGATCTGCAGATGAGATGATTTCAGATCTTAAAATAGTTTCACTCTCTATACGTTATTAATTCTTTTTACCATAGCAAAGAACGAATGCAGAATTTGGAAGAAATTCTATCACACTGGTATGGTTATTAGTAATTTCAGCACTAGCTATAGTAGTGCAACAGTTTGCACCCATTAAACTCAAGGGCTCAGTGGAAAGAGTCTCTTCTCTTTAAAAAGGAAGTTAATTTTGGAATTCTGTTTAAGGATTCACAAATCCTTTTCATTTTCTGTGTGATTTTGTTTTCATGTTACACTTAGTAGTTACAATTTCTTTTACATGGGTAGAAAATTACATCTCTTTTTAAATTTGGATTTACCAGAGCAAATACATTTGAATAAAGGGACATAAATTAAATTTATAAAACAAGTAAAATTTACACTCCAATTTGAGATGTTAACATGAAAATTTATATATGAAAATTAGTAAGTGAAAAAAGTAGAGTTGGGTACATGTAATTTTGTTCTTCAAGTCTGAGACAGCCAAAAGAAATAGTATTTACCAGGCCCCACCCATTGTCATCAAGCAACCCAATAGGACAGAGTGGAACTGCCCCATAGAGTTTCCAAAACGGGCCTGGTGGATTTGAACTGCTGACCTTTTGATTAGCATCTGTGGCACTTAACCAACCACTGTGTTATCAGGGTTTCTATTTATAAGGCAGCAGGAAGTAACTTCATTAATCGTATAGTGTTTGTCGGCAGACCCTTTGAAGATCTCCACAAGTGTTTTTTGTCTTGAAATAATAGTTAAAAATCAGCACATTGACTTTTCCATCCTCCATGCTGTGTGTTCCGAGTTCATTGGACTACTGTTGAGACCTGACAGGGGAGGAGGGGACAAGAGTGGTTGTAAAGAGCATGCATACAAATACAGTCTCAAGACATGTTTTGGTTTGCTTTACAAAGCACAGGGCCGAGTATGTTATGACTCGCGTGATTATAGTGCTGCTGGTGCACTTGTGTGTGGTCGAAGAGCCAAAACTGAGTGTGAAGCTATATCTGATGGGTCCAAAAAGGAAGGGAAAACATAACTGTTATTGTGTACAAGACTTGTAAAACGCACCCTTTGTTTCTTTGTGGAATTCTTCAACTTTCATATTCAGAGATACATGCATACCTGATGGAAAAACAGCACTACTTCTGGGCATGCAAGTTTGTTTTCTGGGTTGTATTAGCATCATTTTCTTAAAATGAAGTCACTTTGAAGGGAAAAGGAAAATGAAACACATTTATGTTATTTTTATTACATAAATATTGTTTTATTTCCTTGTGAATTGTTCAGTTTCCTTGCACAGAGATATGCAAATATTCTGACAAAATATAAATGTAATGTTCTTTTTTTTATTTTTTAATTTTTGTTTTTATTTAACATAACTGAGTGAAACTGTACATTCACATATAAATTTACATGCCCATCTATATGCAGCTTCCACTGCTCTCCCTGTCCGGTGACTGCACACTATTCCTGTCTGCTCCATACATGTCTCATCCTCCCAACAGCCTCCTTTCCCCTCCTCTCCGTCCACTCCCCTTTCTCCAGCCAGAGGTCAGCAAGATGATATCCTATAGATGTACAGAACCATAAAGTGCTTCCAATATATGGTCACTCTGCATTGCCAAGTCCAACCCATTCCTGTCCAAAGAGTAGACCTTTGTTATAATTTATGGGAAAGGGCAGCATCAGGGCTGGGGGCCGTGGTCTCAGAGGAACCCCAAAACCACTGCACCATCAACTGAGGTCTTTTAGTGGAGATCTCATGATGCACCTCTTTTTATTCTTGTGTTGCCAGTGAGACTCCTCTCTGTGAGCTCCATCGTGGCTATCGCTGGTGGTGGCCGGGCACCATCCGGTTCTTCTGGTCCCAAGTCGATGTAGGCACCCACTCTTGTGGATCTCTCTGTCTTCTCGGTTGTCTTTACTGCATGTCATTTTGGTCCTCCGTGAGCATCCCTTCCTGCTGAGTTGGGACCATTTGCTGTGTCCTCGGATGGCAGCTTGGCAGCTTTTAAGACCCCAGACGCCACTCACCAATGTGGGGTGCAGAGAGCTCTCTTAACAAAACGCTAGTTGTGCCAATTGGCCTGGAATTCGCCTAGGAGCATGGTCCCCCGCCCCCCACCCCAGCTACTCTATCCTTGCAGTACTGAGTTAAGATGGAAGGAGTACTCAAGTTATGCTGAAGTCCACTTAATGTTGTTCTTGTTTCTAATGTGTGCTATCACCGCTTTCTCCCAACTAGATTTCTAGTAACTATCTAAACTAAACCCTCCCCCCCTCACCCTCCCTCATTCCCCTCCCTTGCAGCTGTCAAAGAGTCTTCTATACACAAGTCTGTTTTTGAGATCTTATCGTAGAGGTCTCATACAATATTTGTCCTTTTGTCCCTGACTACTTTCACTCAACATAATGTCTTCCAGTTGAAACCAGGTTAGGAGATGTTTCTTGGAATCATCATTATTCTTTATCATTGCGTAGTGCTCCATTGAGTATATGAACCATAGTTTACCTATCCATTCTTCTATTGTTGGGTATCTGGGTTGATTCCATCTTTTTGCTATCATGGACTGTGCTGCAATAAACATTCTGGTGCATGTGTCCGTTGGTGTGAAAGGCCTTGATTCTGTAGGATATATTCCAAGTAGTGGAATTACTGGGTCAAATGGTATATCGATATCCATTTTTTTAAGGAAGCGCCAGATTGCCTTCCAAAGAGGCTGGACCATTTTGCAACCCCACCAACAGTGTAGGAGGGTTCCACTGTCTCCACAGCCTCTCCAGCATTTGTTGTTTTGTGTTTTCTGGATCATGGCCAATCTTGTTGGGGTGAGATGGTATCTCATTGTTGTCTTGATTTGAATTTCTTTAATAACTAAAGATCGTGAACATGTCCACATGTGTTTTTTGGCTGCCTGGATCTCCTCTTTAGTGAAGTGTTTGTCCATCTCCTTTGCCCATCGCTTAATTGGATGGTTTATCTTCTTCTTATTGATATTTTGTAGTATCGTATAGATTATGGAGATCAGGTGTCGGTCTGACATAGAGTTGCCAAATATTTTTTCCCATTCTGTGGGTGTTCTTTTAATTCTATTAATAAAGTCTTTGGATGAGCAAAAGTGTTTGATTCTTAATAGTTCCCATTTATCTATTTTCTCTTCTGTTGATTGAGGTTTCTTTGACAGATTTTGGAGTCTGTCCTTATTGTGTATTAAAACTTCCATTGTTGTTCCTACCTTTTCTATGATGAGCTTTATCGTTTTAGGTTTGATATTTAGGTCTTTTATCCAGTTGGAGTTGGTTTTTGTATAAGGTGTTAGATATGGATCTTGATTCAGTTTATTGCAGATAGATAACCAATTTTGCCAGCACCATTTGTTGAAGAGACTGTTTTTACCCCAGTTTAATGTCCTAGGGCCTTTGTCGAAGATCAACTGTTCATAGGCAGGTGGTGTCATCTCTGGAGTCTCAATTCTGTTCCATTGATCGATCTGTCTGTTCTTGTACCAGTACCAGGCTGTCTTGACCACTGTGGCAGTGTAGTATGTTCTAAGGTCGGATAATGAGAGGCCTCCCAGCGTGTTCTTCTTCTTTAGGAGTACCTTACTTATCCGGGGCTTCTTCCCTTTCCAAACAAAATTGGTGATTTGTTTCTCTCATTTAAAAATGACGCTGGAACATGTATTGGGATTGCATTATATAGATAAATTGCTTTGGGTAAAATAGACATTTTCACAATGTTAAGTCTTCCTATCCATGAGCAGGGTAGGTTTTTCCATTTATCTAAGTCTCTCTTAGTTTCTTGTAGTAAGGGCTTGTAGTTCTCTTTGTAAAGGTCTGTTGTTTCTCTGGTTAGATTAATTCCTAGGTACTTTATCTTCTTAGGGGCTATCGTAAATGGTATTGATTTAATAATTTCCTCCTTAACAGTCTCGTTGTTGGCATAAAGGAATCCTACTGATTTACTTATGTTTATCTTGTATCCTGAGACTTTGCTGAACTCTTCTATCAGTTTGAGTAGCTTACTTATAGATTCCTTGGGGTTCTCTCTATATACAATCATATCATCTGTGAACAGGGAGATTTCAACTTCCTCTTTGCCGATGCAGATGCCCTTTATTTCTTGGTCTTGTGTAATTGCTCTGGCTAGAACTTCTAGCACAATGTTGAATAGGAGAGGTGACAGTGGGCATCCTTGTCTAGTTCCTGATCTAAAGGGAAAGTCTTTCAGTCTCTCTCCATTCAGGATGATGTGGGCAATTGGCTTTGTATAAATGGCCCTTATTGTGTTGAGGAATTTGCCGTCTATGCCCATTTTGCTAAGAGTTTTTAGCATGAATGGGTGTTAGACTTTATCAAATGCCTTTTTGGCATCAATGGACAAAATCAGGTGATCTTTATCTTTTGTGTTATTTATGTGGTTAATCACATTAATTGTTTTCCTGATGTTGAACCAGCCTTGCATCCCTGGTATGAATCCCACTTGGTCATGATGGATTATTTTCTTGATATGTTGTTGTATTCTGTTGGCAAGAATTTTGTTGAAGATTTTTGCATCTAGGTTCATGAGTGATATCGGTCTGTAGTTCTCTGTCTTTGTTGGATCTTTCCCTGGTTTAGGTATCAGGGTTATGCTGGCTTCATAGAATGAGTTTGGGAGTACTCCATCCCTTTCTATACTGTGAAATAGTCTCATTAGTATTGGGGATAACTCTTCTCTAAATGCTTGGTAGAATTCTGCCGTGAAGCCATCTGGGTCCGGACTTTTTTTGGTTGGCAGTGTTTTGATGACCTTTTCAATCTCTTCCTTTGTGATGGGTTTATTAAGTTGTTCTGCTTCACGTTGTGATAATTTGGGTAGGTGGTATGAGTCAAGGAATTGGTCCATTTCCCCTAGGTTTTCAAATTTGTTAGAGTACAGTCTTTCATAGTATTCTGTTATGATATTTTTTATTTCTGTTGCATCTGTGGTGACAACTCCCCTCTCATTTCTAATTTGGGTTATTTGTTTCCTTTCCTGCTTTTCTTTAGTAAGTTTAGCCAGTGGTTTATCAATTTTGTTGATCTTTTCAAAAAACCAGCTTTTGGTCTTTTCAATTTTTTCAATTGTTTTTCTATTCTCTAATTCATTTAGCTCTGCTCTAATCTTTATGATCTCATTTCTTCCGGTGCCCGAGGGGTTCCTCTGTTGTTCTCTTTCTATTTGTTCAAGCTGTAGAGTTAGTTCCTTGATTTGGTTTCTTTCTTCCTTCCAGATGTGTGCATTTATGGAGATAAACAGACCTCTCAGCACTGCTTTGGCTATATCCCATAGGTTCCGGTAGGAAGTGTTTTCGTTCTCATTGGAATCCAGGAATTTCTTTAATTCATCCTTGATTTCCTCTATAACCCATGTTTTTTTGAGCAAGATGTTGTTCAGTTTCCAAGAGTTCCACTTTCTATCTCTGTTTTTTCTGCTATTGATATCAACTATGATGGCTTTCTGATCTGAGAAGACGCTTTGCAGTAATTCAATGGTATGGATTTAGTTAAGCATTGCATTATGGCCTATCACATGGTCAATTCTGGAGAATGTTCCATGTGCACTGGAGAAGAAGGTGTAGTTGTCTGCTGATGGGTGGAAAGTTCTGTATATATCAATGAGGTTTAGTTGGTTAATTGTGTCAATGAGGTCTTCTGTATCTTTACTGAGCTTTTTTCTAGATGATCTGTCTAGTAATGAGAGTGGAGTGTTAAAGTCTCCCACTATTATTGTGGAGTCATCTAACTCTCTTTTGAGTATAGTCAGTGTTTCTTCGACATATTTAGGTGTTCTGACATTAGGTGCATAAATGTTTAATATAGTTAAGTCTTGCTTGTGTACTGAACCTTTCAGCAATAAATATTGTCCATCTTTGTCCACAATGGTGGATTTGACATTAAAATTGATTTTGTCTGAGAGTAGAATTGCCACCCCTGCTCTTCTTTGTTCATTGTTAGCTTGATATATATTCTTCCATCCTTTAATTTTCAGTTTGTTCCTGTCTTTAGGTCTCAAGGGAATTTCTTGTAGACAACATATGGATGGGTCGTGTCTTTTGATCCAAGATGACACTCGGTGTCTCTTTACTGGCGCATTCAGTCCATTCACATTCAATGTAATTATTGATAGGTATGTGTTCACTGCTGCCATTGTGATATGGTTATTTTTATGTTGATGTTTTCTCTGTTGTTATTATTAGTCTCTTCTGGGACACTCTTTTTGGTGAGTTGATTTTTCACCTTTTTCAGAGCTGGTTTTATAGTTGTTGAGACTTGTGTGTTAGATTTCTTGAAATGATATGATACATCTTTGTTCTGCTTTACAGCTGCCCCTATGAACCCCCTTAATAAACTATTTATAAACCCAATTTTAATTACTACCAGTCTTGTCATCTTCCTCTCCATCTGGAAGAACTATAACGACTGTAGTACGTCCCTCTTTTTATTATGATGACACCATAGTTTTCATGATAATCACTGGATTGCTTCTTTCCATATCAAAGCTGTGATTTACTTTGGAGCCTTCCCTAAATGAGTAGAGTATTGAGTAGTGTGTCGTTCTAAAATATAAAGTTAGTTGTTTCGTTCTTCTAAGCCAGAGCCAAGAACTTCTTTCAGTATTTCTTGTAGTTTGGGTTGGTTTTTACAAAGTCTCTGAGTTTCTGTTTATCTGGGAATGTCTTAATTTCATTTTCATATTTGAAAGATAGTTTTGCAGGATATATAATTCTTGGTTGGAAGTTCTTCTCCTTCAAGACTTTGAATGTGTCATGCCACTGTCTCTGTGCCAGCATGGTTCCTGCTCAGAAATCTGAAGAGAGCCTACAGGGTTTCCCTCTGAATGTTAGCTTTGCCTTGAGTCTTGCTGCCTTTAAGAGTTGCTGCTTATGTTTCATTTTGTTAAGCTTGTTTATAACATGTCTTGGAGTCTTTCTTTTGAGATCTATATTGGGTGGTGTACGATATACATCTGAGATGTCTATAGTGTCTTCCTTCATGATTTCTGGGAAGTTTTCTTTCAGCAGCTCAGCAACGACACTATCTGTGTTCTCAGATGTCTCACACTGTTCAGGGATTCAAATTAATCAAAGGTTGTTCCTCTTAATAGAGGCCCACATGCTTCTTAGTGTTTCTTCATTTTTCTTGTTTCTTTTTTTCTGATTTCTGCTCATAGACGCTGGCATCAGTAGCTCTGTCTTCCAAGTCAGAAATTCTTTTTTCCATTTGTTCCATTCTGTTTTCTTGGCTTTGCATGGAAGTCTCTATGTCTTTGATTTTCTTCTTGATCTGTTGGATTTCAGAGTACTGGTGTTCCATCAGATTGAACAACTTGCTTAATTTTTCATTTTGTTCTGCTGCATTTTGTATAAGGTCTATAAGGGCTCTGTATATAATCATGTTGTATTCACTTCTTGATGCTCTCTTAACAGTTTCTTCATCTCGAAAATTCCTTGGTTGCTTTGTTTGGGAGCCTTCTGAAGCCATGGGTGATTTCTCATATGCCACAATTGTCTGTTGCTTTTTGGGTCCCATGTGAGTATATAGAGGCTGGAAGAGGTACTGTGAGGATGGATTGCAAATGTTTCTCTAGGCTGTCTTCAAGTGTAAAGCAAAAGATATCTGACCAGTTCACAAGTCAGTTAGGTTTTCAGGTGTAGAGGTCCCTCTTCTCATCTGACAAAGAAAGCGCCACTATATCCAACCCCAGATGATATCAAACTAGTTCAGAATACAGCAATGCTACTGCCCTGTTGGCCTCTGCTGACGTGGCCTAGCCTTAGCCAACACTTCGTTGAGTACTGTGTTTGTGATAGAAAAGCGCTCTCTTGTGGGCAGGCTCTGGCTTCCAAGCTAAGAATTAGGTTCAGCTGCGGCCACCGTATCCAATATGGCGTCCTCCACACAGGCAGCAGACAGAGGGGCTAAAGGTGTCGAGAGGTAGTGATTCCTCTGCTTCTGTTGCAGGGCCCCCAACGTAGGCAGCACTGTGCAAAATCACTACTTTTCTGTCGGAGAAGTGCTGTCCCGTTTGCAGGTGCTGGCTCCCAGGCTAAGAACGAGGTCCTGCTAAAATCTCAGTACCAACATGGCGTCCTGCATACTGACTGTGAAGCTCCGCACAAACCCCACTGAGGCAGCTAAAAAATGAAAGGCTCAACATGGCTAGATTAACAGAGTCCCGAGCCTGGCTCTCATAATATAGGAATTTCGCCTGCCTATCCCCCCAGCAGCGTGTCTGAGTCCAGCCACCAGGCAAGGCCCAGCTCCGCCCGCCAGCCGAGACAGACGAAAAAAAAAGTCAAACTGGTGCGTTTACCTTCCATCCGTGAGAGCCGGGGCTAGCCAGGAGCAGGAGTCAGCGAGAGAGAGGAGTCCCAATTAACAGCTCTGTGCTGTGTCCTGAGGCTGATTAGGTGATCAGAAGGCTCTGTTTGATTGTCAGTTTAGGTCTTGGTTTCCAGAGGGATATAAGGAGACGTGGGCTTAGTCCGCCATCTTGACTCCGCCCCCAATGAATGTTCTGATAAACACCCCCTGTCACTTTCTTAGAAGATGAATTAGGAAAAACAAAATAAGTACTGAATTTTGCATTCTCTTTAAGTGGATTAGCATATGTAGAGTTGTGTCCCACATAACAGACAATAAGAAGTGAAACTTACTTGACATATAAATTAAAACTTGTTGTGTTAGATACATAGTAAATATTTCCAGTGTTTCTGAACATTTGCTATGTTGGTATTAAATTATTATCCAAGTTGGTACAATATTAAATGTATGCCAGACTGAATCCAGGTGTATCCCAGACCTATTTTAAGATTAAAGTTATAAATATTATTGTTTACAAAACTTAGGACATACATCTATACATAAATGTTATACAGTGAAAAAATAACTCAATTGAATTCATTGCAATGGTCTATTGATTCAAATCCCCTTGATTTGCATGTCATCTGGGAGTGGAGTTCCTGTTGGTTGTTTACCAGGATGTGGGCACATCATACCCTTGTGTTTGTATCATGTCAAAGAGCATTGCTAGCCCTACGGGCTGAAGTTGCTGCATAAGCAGATGTGGCTGTACAACATCATTCTCTCAAAATCGATCAGAGACTTGTTGTCTCTTAATATAATCTGCCTTTGCCCAGTAACAGCTCATGTTGGATTCAGTTGTATATTGGGTGAATGGAGAAAAAGAATTACACTCCCTAGCCCATCCCTACCTCTTGGTTCTTGGAAGAAATAGTATACACCCAAAAAACCCTCAAAGATAAGGAGTTTCAATTACATGGGAGGAGACCATAGGAGACAGATGTCAATGAAGGTGTTGAAGAGGTACGAGCCTCATAACTTAAACAACCATGTGCTTGGGCACCCTGTCCACCCTGAGTGAACTTCATCTCCAGCCAGCACATTCTCATGCATGAGAACTGTTAGCTGTATTATTTAGCATCCCAACCATTGTCTTCCACTGAGCTGTTCACTTTTTCTTGTGTCCTGACTGCTTGGCATTTGTGAGTCTCTGCTTTGGACAACTGATGCTTCTGTTTAGTTAATGCCCTCTGCAATGTTTAGCTTGCTGATTGAGTAATCCACTTCTGGGTCTTCTTCTCAGGAAAGATGTAAAAAGAAATATAGGCAGTTGCTTTTTTTGCAAGGTAAAGTGCGTTGGTCTATGTCAGAGGGATTGAACAGTACCTGAAGTCTCCTCTGCCTTATGTTTATAGCTGTCTCTTTCCTCTGCTCTCTGTAGCTTCCTCTCTCTGTGCTTAATAAAATGGATAGAATTTATAATCTATTGGATTTCAAAACACTGAAAACAGCTGGGCACCCAGGAATAGGTCCCTAAGAGACATAAATTGCAAAGGGTGAAGGGAACAGGGGAGGTAAAGAGAGTGTAGGTGGAGGGGGTCTGCACATTTGCTAATTCCTGTCTAAGTTATTGTTACTATTGTTACGTACTGTCAAGTCAGTCCTGACTCACAGTGATCCTGTGTACAACAGAATGGAACACTGCTTAGTTCTGTGTCATTCTCACCAACCTCGCCATGTTTAGCCCATTGTTGCAGCCACTATGTCAGTCTGTCTTGTCAAGGATCTTCCTTTTTGCTGACCCTCCACCAAGCACAATGTCCTTCCTCAGGGACTGGTCCCTCCTGATAAAGAGTCCGAAGTACTTGAAATGAAGTCTCACCATCTTTGTGTGTAAGGAGCATTCTGGCTGTACTTCTTCCAGGACAGAGGTGGTCCTTCACCTACATTGTGATTCAAAGGTGTTCATTCTTCTTCAGTTTTTCTTATTCACTGTTCGGCTTTTACATGAGGCAATTGAAGACAGCATGGCTTGGGTCAGGGGCACCTTAGGTCTCAAAGTGACATCTTTACTGCTTAACTCTTTAAAGAGGTCTTTTGCAGCAGATTTGCAATACATTATTTGATTTCTTGATTGCTGCTTCCACAGGTGTTGATTGTCCATGCAAGTAAACTGAAATCCTTGACAATTTAAATCTTCTCTCCATTTATCATGTCGTCACTTATTGGTACAACTGCAAGGATTTTTTATTTCTTTATATTGAGGTATATAATCCATACTAAAGGCTATGGTCTTTGATCTTCATCAGTCCACATACCTCAAATCCTCCTCACTTTCAACAAGTAAGGATGTCTCATCTGCATATCACAGGTTGTTAATGGTCTTCCTCCAACCCTCATGCTCATTCTTCTTCCTGCAGTCCAGCTTCTCAGATAATTTTGTTCAGCATACAAAATGAATAAGCATGGTGAAAGGATACAACTCTGATGCATACCTTTCCTGACTTTAAACCACACAGTATCTCCTCCTCCTGTTAGAATGACTGTCTCCTAGTCTATGTACAGGTACCTCATGTGCACAATTAAGTGTTCTGGACTTCCCATTCTTTGTTATAATCCACACAGTCAGATGCCTTTGCATAGTCAATAAAACACAGGTAACCAACTTTCTGTGTTCTCTGCTTTCAGACAGGATGCATCTGATATCAGTAATAGTATCCCTCATTCTCTATCCTCTTCTGAATCCAGCTTGAATTTCTGGCAGTTCCCTGCTCATATAGTGCAGCACTCTCTTTTGAATGACCTTCAGTCAGATTCTACTTGCATGTGATATTAATGATATTGTTAGATAATTTCTGCATCTCATTGGATCATTCTTCCTGTGGGATAGGCATAAATATGGATCTCTTTCCAGTCAGTTGACCAGGTAGCTGTCATCCAGATTTTTTGGAGGAGACAAGTGAGCACTTACTTGCATTACATCAGTTTGTTGGAGCATCTCCAATGATGTTTTGTCAATTCTTGAAGCCTTGTTTTTCACCAATGCCTTCAATGCAGCTTAGACTTTTTCCTTCAACACCATCAGCTCTTGATCATATGCTGCCTCTTAAAATGGTTGACCATCAACCAATTCTTTTTGGTACTGTGACTCTGTGTATTCCTTGCATCTTCTTTTGATGCTTTCTACATCATTCGGTATTTTTCCCATAAGCCCAAAGACATGTTGTCACTGAGTTGATTCTGACTCATAGTGACCCTACAGGGCAGAGTAGAACTGCCCCATAGGGTTTCCATGGAGTGGCTGCTAGATTCAAATTGCCAGCCTTTTGGTTAGCAGCCCTAGCTCTAACCACTGCATCACCAGGGTTTGCCCATAGAATCTTTCATATTACAGCTTGAGGCTTGAATTTTCTCTTTAGTTCTTTCAGCTTGAGAAATGCCAAGTGTTTTCTTTCCTTTTGGTTTTCTAACTCGAGGCCTTTGTGCATTTCACTGTAATACTTTACTGTCTTCTTGAGCCTCCCTTTGAAATTTTATGTTCAGCTTTTTTACTTGGTCATTTCTTCCTTTCACTTAGCTAATATACCTTCAAGAGCAAATTTCACAGTCTCTGCTGACATTCATTTTGCTCTTTTCTTTCTTTCCTGTCTTTTAAATGACCCCTTGCTTTCTTCGTGTGTGATGTTGTTGATGTCATCCTATAACTTGCCCAGTCTTTAAAAGAGTCATTAGTGTTCAGTGTGTCAAATCTGTTCTTGAAATGGTCTCTAAATTCAGATGAGATATTTGCGTTTTTGTGGACTTAATTTTCTTTAGCCTAAACTTGGACTTGCATATAAAGCAACTAATGACTTGTTCCACAGTTAGCCACTTAACCTTTTTCTAACTGATGATACTGAACTTCTCCATCATCTGTTCCCACAGATACAGCCAATTTGATTCCTTTGTATTCTGTCTGTGTATTTCACATGTATAGTCTCCATTTATGTTGATGAAAAGGGTATTTCCAATGAATAAGTTCTTGTTCTTGCAAAATTCTGTCTCATGCAATCTCGGGCATCACTTCTATCACCAAGACCATATTTTCCAACTACTGATCCTTCTTCTTTCTGTCCAACTTTTCCATTCCAATCACTAGTAATTATCAGTGCATCTTGATTGCTTGTGTGATCTATTTTAGTCTGCAGAAGTTGAAAGTCTTCCATTTCTTCATCTTTGTCCTCAGTAGTTGGTGCATAAATTTGAAAACTTTTGTTAACTGGTGTTCCTTGTAGGGATGTAGATATTATCCTATCCCTAACAGCCCTGCACTTCAGGATAGATCTTGAAAAATTCCTTTTGAGGATGAATGCAATTTGTTTGTCTCAGCATAGTAGACCATACGATTACTGGATTCATAATGACCAAGAGCAGTCCACTTCCACTTACTAATGTGTTCTGTTTCCTTTATGATGACTTCCAACTTTCCTAGATTCGTATGTCGTACATTCCGTGTTCCAAGATTATCATACTTCATACACTCCATGTTCCAGTGTCATGGATGTTTGCAGTTATTTCTTCTCATTTTGAGTCATGCTACATTAGTAGATGAAAGTCCTGAAAACTTGCCTTCATCTATGTCACTAAGGTCAGCTCTGCTTTGAGTACACAGTTCTTCCTCAGTCCTATTTTGTGTCCCTTTCAACCTGAGGGTCTCCTTTTCTGGTACTATATCAGACAGTGTTCCATTGCTATTCATAAGATTTCACATACTAATTTTTTCAGAAGTAGACTCTCAGCTCTGCTGAAACTTGTTCACCCTGTGTGACCCTACTGGTATTTCAGTACTGTTGGCATGGCTTCCAGCATCACTGCAACATGCAAA
This sequence comes from Heterohyrax brucei, assembly GCA_028571685.1. NCBI lineage: Eukaryota > Metazoa > Chordata > Mammalia > Hyracoidea > Procaviidae > Heterohyrax > Heterohyrax brucei. Next base: position 37,548,182 of record CM053140.1, read on the forward strand.
CCATCACAGTAAGACAAACTGACAGATGAGTGGTGGCCTGAGTCATTAGCATTATGAACATTGCTCAAAGAAAAAGAAAACCCTGCAGATGGGAAAAAACCCTATTTCTAACCCCTCTCTGGCTCTTTCACCCCTTACTTTTGTAAGTTATATCCCCAATCAGTGTGTTGAAGATGAGGGAAGGGGTGCTTTCTTGCTTTTTTATTATGATGGAATGAAAATGTACATTCCCATTTAAATTTGCATGCTCACCTACATGGGGCGCTTTATTTCTTTAGCAAAGGTATTTGCAAACACTGTAGAAGTCTCCGTTCTGACTTGACTGAAAACCTGTGTGTGTACCTGATGCCGAAATGAATGACTTTTCTTAAATTCACTCAGCTCTGCCTTTAACCTGTTAGAGAGCAGAGGCCCTGCAGTGACTTCCTGTCATGTGAAGGAAGGCACTCATGCAACTGGGGGTGCTCACGGTGCCCACAGGTGTTCCTGCACCATGTCTGCTCTCACCTCCTGTCTTAGGTTCCCATTTCCTACAGCTGCTGTAACATCAAAGACCACACGTGGCTGGCTGTAAGGAATAGAAGTGTATTTTCTCCAAGTTCTGAAGTTCAAAGTCCAAATCAGGACCTCAGTCATGTCGATTCCATCTGTGGGCATCTCTCCTAGTTGGAGGGGTGGGTGGTGTGCTAATGCTTCTTGGTGTTCCTTTACTGGTAGACGTGTGACGTGTCCTCACATGGCGGTTTCCCCCTTGTGTCTCTGTTTATTCTGCTGTTTTTATAAGACACTGCTTAGAACTGATCAGGTTCAGGACCCACCTTGCTCTGATATGGCCTTATTAACACAGCAGAAGAAACCTGTGTTTCCAAACAGGTATAGGGGTTATGACTTCATCATTTCTTTTGGCAGCACACAGTTCAGTCCATAACACTTCCTTCCTGGCCCCCTGGGACCTTCAGGGAAAGGTAAAACTTGCCCTGGAAATGGACCACGGGTCCTGAGAGACGCTGGTGTCCTTTGGGGCCCAAGGGGCTCCAGGGGCGCATTTGCCTGACCCTCCTGGCAGGGCCTCCATTTGGGGGAGGGTCCCTTTGAGTGTCTGTGCAGAAACTCAGTGAAACATTGTCAGAATTTGGGCTAACAGGCCAGCTGCACGTGACAGTGGTGCCTGTCACGCCATCCCCGGGCAGCAGGCTTGAATTTTGGGGGAGCTTCGTTCAACTCTAAAGCTTCTCCAGTGTGAACTCAATCCTTCTCATGTGGAAGGGTGACAAGATGGCAGCTTGGGAGGGGTGTTGCCAAGAGAAACTGACTCGCACAGTGGAGGCCCTGGGTGAAGTAACCTTGACCAGAATGGTCTCTCCTTGCAGGAACACCCTTGAGCCCTCCCTACCATGATCCCCCCAGCGAGCAGTACCCCTCCGGGAGAGGCCTTCTTCCCCACTTTGGCTCCTCAGGACTTCTGGAGATCTCAGGTCTCAAGCTACTCGGGGTCTGTGACCCGGCACATCAGCCATCGGGCCAACAACTTCAAACGGCATCCGAAAAGGAGGAAGTGTATCCGTCCCTCTCCACCTCCACCCCCCAATACCCCATGTCCCATTGAGCTGGTGGACTTTGGGGACCTGCATCCCCAGAGATCCTTCCGGGAGCTGCTCTTCAATGGCTGCATTCTGTTTGGCATCGAGTTCAGCTACGCCATGGAGACGGCATATGTGACCCCGGTGCTCCTGCAGATGGGCCTGCCTGACCAGCTCTACAGCCTCGTGTGGTTCATCAGCCCCATCCTTGGTGAGCCCTCGTCTCAACCCCAATGGTACCTGGCCTCCAGAAACTTCCAGAGGCTCCAGAAGCTTCTGCTGAAGCAGCCTGAGGGTAGTAAGGGGACAAGGGAGGATTCTACACATTGGTATGGGGCTGTAGAAAAGCACAGGTATGATTGGTCATATTCTGTATTACTACCCAGATACAGAACAGGCATTTAGGATTACTGCTGTCTGTGCCAACCTATCTTTGCAGAATCCAAGCATTAAGCCTGACATATTTTGGGGCCCGGGAGGCCCTGGAATTTCTTGGAATCCCAAGGAAGGACACGATCAATTAATGCCTCATAAGGTCCTAGGCAGAAAATGTAAGAAGAGGTCGAATGATTCATGAATCTGTTTATCTGTTCTCTAGCTAAGAGTTTTGTGTTTCATCATCTTACTGTTGGTCCATTGCATGTTTGAGGGCAGGCCTTTCAGGAATGTGATAATGTCAACTTCTGGTGTTTGCCCCAATGGGCCATGCAGACTCAAGCAATGACCATTGGCCTGCTCTCTTTCAGGATTCCTACTGCAGCCTCTGTTGGGTGCTTGGAGTGACCGATGTACCTCAAGGTTTGGAAGGAGACGCCCTTTCATTCTTGTCCTGGCTATAGGTCTGTTGTTTTGGCATTGAAATAAAATGGGAAAAAAAGTCCCAATTGCTTCCTTTTAGGAAAATCTTAAAGAGCCTTGGCCAGAGTAGTCACCTAGAAAACTCTGAGCTCTTGCTAGAGTGGCAGTTCCCCATAACCCAGCCTGAGCTAACTGTGAGAATGTTCACTTTGATCATTTTTAACAAGGTTTTTAAATTTTTAAAAATTAGTAAGTTCATCTCCCTCCCACCCCACTCAATGAAATAAAAACCCTGGTCCAAGTGCATAAAAAGGGTGAGTCATTAGGTGACTTCAGTCTGCTCCACTAGAAGTTTGATTTTAAAAATCCCTGGGGTGGTCAAGATTCTAGTGTTGGGTAGCAGAATGTTCTGGAAGGAGCTCCTCTGTGTTTCCTCTCGGTGACTCTGTTTTTCTGTCTCCAGGGGCGTTACTAGGCCTCTCACTCTTGCTCAATGGCAGGGACATTGGGACAGCTCTGGCTGACACAGCCAGCAACCACAAGTGGGGCATCCTGCTCACTGTGTGCGGGGTGGTGCTGATGGACTTCAGCGCCGACTCAGCAGATAACCCCAGTCACGCCTACATGATGGACGTCTGCAGCCCAATGGACCAGGACCGCGGGCTAAACATCCACGCTCTGCTGGCAGGTACCCACCACGCCCCTTTGGGGGGAGGGGCCAGCGGGAAGCTCGTTTTTTGCATGTGTGTGTTTTCACACCCTTCTTCATTCCCTGCTTTAAAACTAAGATTTTTAAAATTCCAGTATACAGGTAAATATTGAAGTGATTGAAAAATCATCACTGAAATAAAATATTTCAACAACATATGGTTATTTTTGACATATGAATGTTGTTGTTGTTAGGTGCCACCGAGTTGATTCTAACTCATAGTGATCCTGTGTACAACAGAATGAAACACCGCCCAATCTTACACCACACCCACAGTGGTTGCTCTGCTAGAGTCCATCGTTGCAGCCACTGTACCAATCCATCTCCTTGAGGGTCTGTTTTTTGGTGGTCCTCCCCTCTACCAAGCATGATGTCCTTCTCCAAGGACTGATCCTTCCTGATAATATGTCCAAAGCCTGGAAGACGTAGTCTCGCTATCTTCGCTTCCGAGGAGCACCCTGGTTATACTTCCAAGACAGATCATGTTCATTCTTTGGGCAGTCCATAGTATGTTCTTTTTCAGCACCACAATTCAAAGGCACCAATCCCCCCCCCCCCCCCGTCTTCCTTACTCCTTGTGCAGCTTTCACATGCATATGATGTGACTGAAAATACCATGTCTTGGGTCAGGTGCCCCTTAGTCTTCAAGGTGACATCTTATACTGTATGTGTTTATGCTGTTACTAGCCATTTCTAGTCAGTCCCCTAACTCCTAAGACCCCATGCACAGTGGAACAAAAGGCTGCCGAATCCTACACCATCCCCATGAGTTGCTATGGACTGATCTGTTGTTGTCCATAGGGTGTTCATTGACTGGTTTTCAGAAGTAGATCACCAGGCCTTTCTTCCTAGTCCTTCTTAGTCTGGAAGTTCCACTCAAACCTGTTCAGCATAACAGCACGGAAGCCCCCACAGACAGATGAGTGGTGGCTTTTCATGAGGTGCTTTGGCTGGGAATCAAACCTGGGTCTCCTGCATCAAAGGCAAAAATTCTACCGCTGAACCACCACTACCTCTGTTGTATATTATCTTCATATACATGCCTGTACTGAGTCTATTAAAGTTGGGGCCAAGGCAAAAGTGACCATGGACCCCATGGAGTGAAAGTAGATCTAAACAAGAAGGGTAGAGGGTCAAAAATATGAGCACTGGCATCAATGACTATACTGATGGAGAATTCAAGGAATTAGCTGCAAAAGAGTAAAAGATTCAGTATGATGCTTGGTCTTAAAGTATTATATAAAAATGAAGTATCTCTAGCTTTCCTGTATAAAACATCTCATTACAAAATAAAATGGGAGACAAAATCCTGTTTAAAATGGCAGTCAAAAAGATTTTTTAAAATCCAGGGAAAAACTTAAGACATGGACAGGACCTGTGGGAAGATGGCCTGGTGGTTGAAGCACTGGACTCTGGGACTGGAGAGCCTGGACAGGCTCTTGGCTCACCCACTAACTAATTGTGGGGCACTGGGGTAAACTGCTTGGCCTCTCCAAGCCTCGGTCACCTCATCCAGAGCATATGTTGCCCTTTGGCACAGTAGTTGAGTGCTTCTGTAAAGATTAAACCAAACCTTTTGCTGTTGAGTCAATTCTGATCCTTAGTGACCCTGTAAGGTTTCCAAGTCTGTAATCATTTCCAGAAGTAGACGGCTGCATCTATCTCTGTTGGAATGGCTAGTGGGTGCACACCAACCATTTGGTTAGCAGCTGCACTCTTTAACCACTGTGCTACCAGGCTCCGGAAAGGTGACACTGTGGTGCATAGTTCTGCTCTGACACCCACGGGGTGGCCATGAGGAGCAATCAACTTGACACAGTGTTTTGTTTTGTTTTTATAGCTTTCTTTTTTTGAGTATCCTTCTAAGATAGGGACCTACCCTCTTTTGAAAAAAAAAAATTTGTGTGAAATATATGTAAGAAAACATTGACCATTTCAGTCTTTTTATGTGCAGAATTCAGTGACATTAGTGACATCTCCCATGTTGTGAGCCCTTACCACTATCCACTCCAAAGCTTCTCATCACCTTAACAAAGACTCGGTGCTCTTCAGCAGTGGCTCTTCCTTTCCCCTCCGAGCCCCTCCCAGGAGCCACTAATCATCCTTGTCCCTGTGCATTTGCCTGTTTGGGGTCTTTCGTGAGTGGGATTGTACACAATTTTTCCTTTTGTATCTGACTTATTTCACTAAGCATAATGTTGTAGATGGAGGCCTACGGGCGCACGTGGTCAATAGCTGTCTGCTAACTAAAAGTTCAGCATTCAGATCCAGCAGCCACTCCTTGGGGACCCTGTGGAGCAGTTTTACTCAGCTCTATAGACTTGCTATGAGTTACAATCGACTAACCAGCACACAACAACATTACCGAGGTTCACGCATGTGTCATACTATGTATCAGAACTTCATTTCTCTTTACGACTGAGCAGTATTCCACTGTAGGTGTGTACCACATTTGGTTGATCCATTCTCCCACTGATGAACACTTGGGTTGTTCCCACCTTTTGGCTATTGTGAAGAATGCTGTGATGAACACTGGTATAAATTCCTGGGTCGCTCAAATAGTTTGCACTCAGCTACTAATTGAAAGGTTGGTGGTTCAAATCTGCCTTTTAGCAGCATGCAAGGAGGCCTCCTGGTCTCATTCTGTAAGGTTGCAACCACCGGAAACCCCATGGAACACAGCTCTCTTCTGACACACATGGGGTCACCATGAGTTGGAGTTGACTGAACCGCAAAGGTTTGGTTTGGGTTTGGTATGGACCTATGCCTTTGGCGCATGGGACCCACGTCTCTCTGGGGCTTTCTCTACCTGCCTGCAGAGGGGAACGTACACCCTGCTTCTCTCCGTAGGTCTCGGAGGAGGGTTCGGCTATGTCGTCGGGGGGATTCACTGGGACAAAACCAGCTTCGGGAGAGCTCTGGGTGGGCAGCTCCGAGTCATTTACATCTTCACCGCTGTCACCCTGAGCGTCACCACCGTCCTGACCCTGGTCAGCATCCCGGAGCGCCCCCTGCGGCCCCCGGGCGAGAAGAGAGCAGCCATGAAGAGCCCCAGCCTGCCCCTGCCCCCTTCCCCACCTGTGGTGTTCGAGGAAAGTGCTGGTGAGAACCTCCCTTCTCACACCACATCCACCAGCTTGTACGCCAGCTTTACTAGCCCCGTCTCTCCCCTCAGCCCCCTCACCCCCAAATACGGCAGCTTCATCAGCAGGGACAGCTCTCTGACAGGGCTCAGTGAGTTCGCCTCCTCCTTTGGAACCTCCAACCTAGACAGCGTCCTCATCGACTGCTTCACGGGCGCCCAGGATGGCTACCTGGCTCTCCCCGGCAGCTTCCCCAGACAGACCATCAGCGTCAGCTTCCCCCGGGCTCCGGAGGGCTTCTACCATCAGGACCACAGGCTTCTGGAGCGCAGAGACGCTGCCCTGACCGCCAGTTCAGATGGGGACATCTTAAGGGTGGGCTCCTTGGACACTTCAAAGCCACGATCATCGGGAATCCTGAAGAGGCCCCAAACCTTGGCCATTCCGGATGCTGCCGGAGGAAGTTGTCCAGAAACTAGCCGGAGAAGGAATGTGACCTTTAGCCAACAGGTAAAAGCAAACCTCAGGGTGGGGGGTGGGGAGGATACACCAAGGGGCATCAGACAACAAAGGATCCATTTGGAAAGAACTCCTTGGGCCATCAGAAAGGTATTGAAAAGTGCCTTGATCTACATAGGTATCTTCATAAGCATTTACATCCTCACCAACAGAGCGGTAAACAAATTCGGTTTTAAAGGGAGTCCCACCTATGGAGGTGTTCCCAGCATTTACAAAATGTAAATCAATGGGTTTGATAAACTGTCAAGGACCCCTGATGGGTGGCACCACAGTTAAGGGCGAGGGTTGATGATCTGACCCCACGCAGCAGCTCTGCGACAGAAAAGACCTGGCCATGTGCTCCCCTAACAATCACAACCTAGGAAACCCAACAAGGCAGTTGTGCTCTGCCCTATCAGATCTCTGTGAGTCAGAATCAACCCAACAGCATATAGTGATAAGCTGGCTACTGCCAAATCAACAGTTCTTTTAAACTCTGCTTCATATACCCAGGACACTGTGATAGCATAGTGGTTAAGTGCTACAGCTGCTAACCTAAAGGTTGGCAGTTCAAATCCACCAGGCACTCCTTGTAAACTCTATGGGGCACTTCTACTCTGTCCGATAGGGTTGCTATGAGTCGGAATCGACTCGATGGCAGTGGATTTTGTATACCCAAAGGTCACTCAGGCCAGGAGTGTGCCTCTTGTGAATTTGTTCTACACATTTTGTGCTTTTTGTTTCCAGCGTTTCTCCCCCATGGCTGCAACCCACTTTGGCTGACTGAATTTGGTGCCAAAGAATTCATGGAAGGCAGAAACAGAATGTCGCAGAATCTGGCAGATGCTCTGGGTTTTCCCCTCCTGATACCATCTCTCCTGGCATCTAACATTAGCTAACTCCTAGAGGCAGAGTATAGGAAACCCCCCCTCCCCGGTAGTGGAGTGGTTAAGTGCAACGTCTGCTAACCAAAAGATTGGCAGTTTGAATCCATCAGGCACTCTTTGGAAAGTCTATGGAGCAGTTCTACTCTGTCCTATAGGTCTGCTGTGAGTTGGAATCAATTTGACAGCAGTGACTGGTTTGATTTGGCTTTTTTAAAGAAGCAATCAGAACTCTGGGTTCTGAAGTACAGTGATATGTTTGCTGGGAAGGCAAAGAAACTTACAGAAGGCTGTTTGAGCTATACTTAGTACAAACCATGTTGGCTGACGGGCTATGAACTGGTCTATGGGGTTTTACCAGCTTTCAGGGTCCATGATCTTGAGGAGGTAATTTTAATTAAGAGAGGCTATTGTTTCATGTAAAGGGGACATAATTAGTTACCGTGCCCAGCATGCCCTAAAGGGGTGTTTCAGGATGAGAGAATTTCACTAAGATCTTGATGTTTCCTAAGCCTGTTGTGTTTAGCTGCCATCAAGTCAGCCCCAATTCATGGGGACCCCACACACAATGGGACAAACGGCTGCCCAGTACTATGTCTGTCCCACGCTTAGCTGCAGATCAGACCTGTGTGATTCAGGGAGTCATACAGGTTGTGAAAATCAATGGGTTGATTTTCAGAAGTAGATGGCCAGGCCTTTCTTCCTGGTCTGTCTTAGTCTGGAAGCCCTGCTGAAACCTGTTCTGCATCATAGCAACACACAAGCCTCCAACGACAGGTGACAACTGCCCATGAGGTGCACTAGTCAGTCACCAAGCCCAAGAGTCCTACACAGAAGGTGACAGTTCTGCCCCTGAGCTACCACTGTGCTCTTCTCAAGTGGGCATCCTATAAAACCGTGTTAACCTGCACTGGTCCCTCCCTCCGGGGAGGTGCTTTGCCATAGATGATCAGGTGACAGGCAGTATGGCCCAGTGAGATGCATGTGCTGGGGCCACAGACACAACTGGCTGTGTGTGTGTCACTGATGTTGCTGTGTGCCCTGGCTCTGCCCACCCATCTCACATCCACGTAGGACCCTGATGAACAAGTCCTTGCTGTTCTGCTTCACCCCAGGGGACAGGTGCCCTCCTCTGCACCTGGGAAGACTCTGAATGATGACCTTTAACTAGAGACGTATTTTGCATAGTTGTTTCTCATTGACTTTTCTGCAGTGTGCCATTCACTCCTCTAGGTCAGTTGCATTTCCCTTACCGTTAGCGTTCCTTTTAGTCTAGAGAGGCTTGTTTTCACTTTCAGTAAAGCAAATCTAGTAAGGCACTGCTGTTGTGTTTTGGCCATGCGGTGTCGGTCAGAGTAGAAGTGCTCCACAGCGTTTTCAATGGGCGGGTGGTATCTTTCAGAAATAGATCACCAGACCTTTCTTCTGCAGTACCCCTGGGTGGATATGGGCCACCAACCTTTCAGTTAGTAGCCAAACAATTAACCATCTGGGCCACCAGGGATTCCTGCTCCCATAGGCCTCATCTTGCAAAAGGATGCTGATAGTCCTCTGAATCAAAATAGGGGAGTATCACCCTCCCCTGTGGACATCTCCGGAGGTTTGTGATCAGCCACTAGCCTAAAGGCTGGCAGTCGAGACCCACCTAGTGGCTCTTTGGGAGAAAGGCCTGGCCATCTCCTCCCATAAAGATTACAGCCAAGAAAACTCTAGGGGACAGTTGTGCTGTGTCACACATAGGGTCACCATGAGTTGCGGGGACCCCAGGGCACTTGGTAGTAGTGACGGTGGACATCTCCTGAGCTTATGTCTGGAAGGAGTGAGGGGCTGAAAATCACCAGAGAGCTGGGAAATCCAATGACTGTCAATGGAAAGAGATGGATCTCATGACACCAGACAAGGCCACTGTTCACCTGATTCTTGAAGACGGCGGAGTTGTTCAGGCCTCTCATCAACAGGGAGACCCTGGTGGTGCTGTGGTTCAGTGCTACAACTGAGGTGAACAGTTCGAATCTGCCAGGTGCTCCTTGGAAACTCTACAGAGCTGTTCTACTCTGTCCTGTAGGGTCACCACAAGTCAGAATCGACTTGGTGGCAGTGGCTTGGTTTTGGTATCTCATCGTCACTGCCTCATCCAGTCCTGCTTCAAAACATCCAGACTGGCTTCTCAAGACTGTCATTCTTTAGGTCTGGCTGAAAAGCACATTGGGCTCTTTTTTTCCCCTTCTGTTTCCTTTTGTGACTGGGCAGTTCTACTCTGTCTGTAGGGTTACTATGAGTCAGAATTGAGTTGCTGGCAGTGGGTGTGGTTTGGTTTTGGTTTTCTATTTGTGGAAGAGTGTAGTTTAGGAATATTATTGGTCTTGTGAAATTCTTATTTTTTTAAGTATAAATCATGATATAACTATGAAGACACTGGCTCAGACAGGGATGTAGATGTAACTTTAGTCATCTCCTCCTGGTGACATAGTAAGTGCTACATCAGAGACACCAGAAGGTTGGCAGTTTGAGTTTACCGGGTGCTCCTTGGAAACTCTATAGAGCTGTTCTACTCTGTTCTATAGGGTTTCTATGAGTTGGCATCAGCTTGATGGCACTGGGTTTGTTTTTTGGGGGGAGGGGTGGTTTCCTCCAGCAGCCGGCATTATGCTTAAGTGCTACAGTTGCTAACCAGAAGGTTGGCCATTCAAATCCACCAGCTACTCCTTGGAAACTCTATGGGGCAGTTCTACTCTGTTTATAGGGTCACTATGAGTCAGAATCGGCTTGACAGTTATGGGTTTGGTTTTGGTTCCAGCCGGTGGGGGTGATAATCTCTGTGTATATGCTGCCCTTGGAATACGTATTATGAAATATTCCCTTCTTTTTCTCACTTGGGATATTCTGATGTGGACAACCTCACAAACCTTCCTCACCACTCAGTGGAGCAGCCTCTCATTGTCTTGAACCTTCTAACTTTCAAAACGATTTGTTTGTTTGATTGAAGTTCACACTACAAATGCTGGAGGAGCCATTGTTGAATGAAAGCCCCGCCTTCCAGGATCCATAGATAGATGATGTGAGAGAGCGCACGTGTGTGTATGTTACAGAGAGAGAGAGGATAAAGAGACAGTTGCCATCGAGTTGGGTCTGACTCATGGTGACCTCATGGCAACAGAATGAAATGTTTCCCGGTTCTGCGTCACCTCACAATTGCTGGCATGTTCGATTCCATCATCACAGCAATTGTCCCAGTCCGTCTCACCCAGGGCCTGCCTCGCCCTCTCTGTTCCTCTTCTTCACCAAACCTGCTGTCTTCCTCCAGTGACTGATCCCTCCTGATGACATGTCCAAAGCAAGCGAGTCAGGCAGTGTTCTGTTGTGATCCATAAGGCTTTCACTGGCTTAGTTTTGGAAATAGATCTCCAGGCCTTTCTTCCTAGTTTATCTTAGACTGGAAGCTCAACTGAACTCCATCTACTGTTGGTGACCCTGCTGGTGTTTGAAATGCCAATAGCATAGCTTCGGGCATCACAGCCACATGCAGGCCACCATGGGGTGACACACTTGACAGATGGTGGTGGCCATTCCAGGAAGCATTACGCAAATAATGTCAATAAGGGTTTATCTGTCCACCAAATGTTGTCTTTAAGTTCCAGAACAAAATCTAACCCCAACTAGTTTGTTTCAATTCTGTGAATGTGACAAGTGTCTCAGATCAATGGTGACCCCTTGTGGCGGGTTCATGAATGAATTTGTTCATGAGCACGCTGACTTGGCCCCACCTCGTCCTCCAGGTAGATAGGAGTCCCACCTGTCCAGAAAGAATCTTGTACAGACATTCCCAATCACTTTGAAATACATCCTTCATAGCCGGCTGTCATGGAAAAGAAGGGACTTAGCAGTGTTTAGATTTGAACTGACTTATATTTCTTTTATTTAACATTTATCTCCAATTCTGCAAGGTGTAACGTAACTGGCACAGATTTCACAGGCTAAGTCAAATCACAGGCACACCCAAGGTGAAATTCTATTCTTAGCTGCTTGGGAGTCTTGGAGGAGACACCCTTAATCGTTCCTATCATACAAGGGGTGATGCCTGCTTGGTCAGCCCCATCTAGTCAGATGACAACCTCACAGCCTCTGCTTGTTCGGTTTCTGACTGACATTTCCATCACAGCAGAGTGTACGCTTCCCTGGGGATGACCCGGATTCGATGCTCTGACGGATGGGCTCTGGTGGGCTTCCTCCGCAGGTGGCCAACATCTTGCTGAATGGCGTCAAGTACGAGAGCGAGCTGACTGGCTCCAGTGAGCAGTCCGAGCCGCCGCTGTCCATGAGGCGCCTCTGCTCCACCATCTGCAACATGCCCAAGGCGCTCCGGAACCTCTGCGTCAACCACTTCCTGGGTGAGCTCAGGGCACAGCCTCCCCATGAGTCCCTGCCCGGTGCTGCATGGTGGGGAGTGGGGCCACCTAGCCCAGGGTTCTTGTCCCCGTTTGTCTCCAAAGACACCCCAAAGCGTCACTTCACAGGAATTGTCTCTGAAAAGAACGCTTCCTCCAGAGGGCGCATGGAAGCCATCGGTTTAGCCCCCCAATGCCCTGGGCTGGCTAGGGGGTGGTTGCCTGCCGTACGAGATAGCCCCGCTTCTCCAAGAAGGAGCAGCTCCAGATTAAACTAGACATTACTGATAAGGCCACATATTCCCTTGGGCAGACACCTGAGTCTCTGTTATGGTTAGTTGTCGTTGAATTGGTTGGGACTCAAGGGGACCCCAACACTGCACAGTCCTGCGCCGCATTCGGCCTTGTTGTTCGAGTCCGCGGTTTCAGCCATCATGTAGGGCCCACGTAGGGAGCTCAGTAGTCTGTTTTCCTGCCTACAGTATTCACTGGTTAATTTTTAGAGGTAGATTGCCAGGCCTTTCTTCCTAGTCTGTCACAGCCTGAAAGCTCTGCTGAACCTGTCCACCATCGTGTTGAAATATCAGGGGTAAAGCTGCTCACATTGTAGCAACACATAGACCACCACATTATGGAAAACTGACAGAGGAGTGGTGGATAACAATATTCAGGCTTCCTGATATTATTTCTCCCAATTGAAAGGACCCACCATGCGTAGCTGGAATATCACAGGTCTGGTCCCTTGCAGAGGAAAGAGTGGGAAGGCATTTGGAAGGAGGAAAAGTGGAGATTCACTCTCTTAGCAGTAGTGCTCAGAGAAAGTGCAAGGTGTGAAACTTGCATGTAACAGAGCCTGTATTTATGGTGATATAAATTTATTTTTAAAAAAACTGATAGGAAATCTACAGACATAATCTCTGGGGGGTACCATTCCAGGTAATTTAAATTTTCTTCTTATACTTTTTGTGACTACAGAAATTATTCTTTATTTTTATAATCAGTACCAATATGTTACAAGTCCCTGGGTGGCACAAATACTTAAGCGCTCAACTACTAACCAAAAGGCTGGCAGTTCAAACTCACCCAGAGGCACCTGGGAAGAAAGCCTTGGGGCTCTGCTTCTGGTCACAGCCTTGAAAACCCTGTGGAGTGGTCCTCTGCACACACGGGGTCACTGCCTGTCACTGCCTGTCAGAGCCGACTCGACAGTGATGAATGAGAGCATGTTGTCGAGGGAAGGGCCACGACGCAGCCCCTGCCCCCACCACTCATCTGCTCTCTCTCTCCTCCCCCCAGGGTGGCTCTCGTTTGAGGGGATGCTGCTCTTCTACACGGACTTCATGGGTGAGGTAGTATTTCAGGGGAACCCCAAGGCCCCCCACACGTCAGAAGCGTATCAGAAGTACAACAGCGGCGTCACCATGGGCTGCTGGGGGATGTGTATCTACGCCTTCAGTGCCGCCTTCTACTCAGGTGCCTGCCACTAGGGCAGGGTGCGGGTGGGCGTCCCTGGGGTGCTGTCCTCCAGGACATCCATCACTGGAGTACGTCCACTGAGGCCTGCTTACAGGACTACTGCTGCTGTCAGTTGCTGCTGATTCTGATTCACGGCAACCTCGTGCATGCAGAGCAACGGCGCTTCCAGGGTTTTCCAGGTGGTGGCCGGGCCCGTCTTCCCAGGCATCTCTAGGAGGCTTTGAACCACCAACCTTTTGGAGAGCATTTAACCTTTGGGCCTCCCAGGACGCCTGCTGCCACATCAGTGTTGCTATGTGCTATCACAATCATGGTGACTCACAGTGGCCCTATGTGACAGAGCAGAACCACCACCCCATAGGGACTCCAAGGAGCAGCTGGTGGATCTGAACTAACCTGGTTAGCAGTTGTAGCTCTTAACCACTGTGCCACTAGGGTTCCCGCTATAAAACCAAACCCACAGCCTTCAACTTGATTCTGACTCATAGAGACCCTATAGGACAGAGTAGAACCACCCCATAGGGTTTCTAAGGAACAGCTGGTGGATTTCAACTGCTGACCCTTTGGTTAGCAGATATGCTCTTAACCATCTCAGTACTAGGGTTTTCCCTCGACAGTAGCAAACACAAAATCACAATACACTTGGTGACACTGCTGTCCTTTCTCAGTCACTGAACAAACTGAGGGCCTGCCAGATACAGCAGTCCCCCACTGGGCAGTGGAGGCAGGCTGGGCAGGGATGGGGCCTCCAAGCACCAGGCTTCCTAGAACTGGGGTCTTACAGGGGTTGGGGGAGTGTCTAGACAACCAACCAGAAACGCTTGGGCCCAAGGGAGAGAGGACACAGTAGGAACCCAGGGACAGACTGTGAGGTTACCCGCCAGGCAGCACCCCATATCTATCCAACTGGGTAGCTGCTGGTCCAGGGAGAGATGGAGAGTCATGGTAAGGATGCAGCCAGGTAGAGGGTCAAGAGGAGGGGGTAGGACAGGAGAGGACAGAGTCCGAGATGGCCCTGAGCTTTGGGGCCTGGGTGGCCCATGAAGCTTTCATAGTACCAGGGACCCAAGAGTGGGTGTGACTTCACACTGGGGCAGGTGTGCCATCCTAGTGGGGAACCTGGCTGGCAGACAAAACAAGCAAGTCTGAGAGGTCAGCACAATGGCCCTGAGGGCCACCCAGTGTCCATTGCAGGGAGTTCACTCTGCCGCTGTAGCACCAAAGCCACCCACAGATGATGCCTAAGTGAAGACGGGGCTGCATCCTGACAAAGCTGTGTCCTTGTTCACTGAAACTGGAATTTCATACTGCTTTCACATGCTACTGACTATTCTTTTGCTGTCTTCCAACCACTTTAGTATGTGGATACTCTTCTGAGCTCATGACCGTGTAAACACAGGCTTGTTCTGAGAGCTGTGGCCTGCCAAGCCCATTTTTATTTTAGGGAACTTGAACCCTGCAGCCCAGGAAAGCAGAATTAGGACTTGTGGGGCGCAAGGGGAACCTCTTTGGTGTTTCAACCCCAAGACCCTGGGGACCTGGCTAAGGCTGGTGTGAGTGAGGACACCCCAGGTTCTGCTGTCCACTTGGAAAGCCCTGTCCTGGGCATCCCCCAGAGCCACCAGGGCTCCGTCAGCAGGTGCTCTGGTGCCCACAGCTGTGACCTTTGGGGCTGGCCCGGTGGAGGGGAGCCTTGTCCCTGGGTGGTGAGGGGGCTCGCTCACTCTCTCCCACCCACAGCCATCCTGGAGAAGCTGGAGGAGCACCTCAGCATCCGCACCCTGTACTTCATCGCCTACCTGGCCTTCGGGCTGGGGACTGGGCTGGCCACGCTCTCACGGAACCTCTATGTGGTCCTGTCCCTGTGTGTCACCTATGGGGTTCTCTTCTCCACCCTGTGCACGCTACCCTACTCGCTCCTCTGTGACTACTACCAGAGCAAGAAGGTAGGGCTTCCCTCCTCCCTGCTTCCCTGTGTGGGAAGGTTGGCTTGGAGGAGCAAGCCCCACCCACAGTGTTCCCCGCAATCAGCTACAGAATCTGCAGGGCCCCGGACAAAAATGAAAACGGGAGTCTCTTGTCCCAGAATTATTACAAGATGGTGACAACAGGGCATTCTGAGCACTGGGGACTGCCCTGAGACCAGCCTGGATGTCCCCTTCCACCTGGCCTCCTTGACAAGTGTCCCTTCCAAAACTTGTGCCCTTCTGGTGGCATCTGCTTTACGTGTAAGGGAAATTGGGAGGTAGGGAGAGTGGAAGGGGAGGCCCGTCCACCTTTGTGTGCCCTTTTGCTGGGTTTCTGGGTCACCTGTGAACACAGGTCCAAGCAATTCAGGGCCGAGGGTAAGGCAGCTGAGGCACTTACGCAAGCACCAAAAACTCAGTGATCATGATAAATAATACGTGTCTTTTTTTTTTAATGAAAATTAATGCCAAGAGTCTATGATGAACCAAATACCAACATTTTCATGACAGACAAGCTCGGTCACAGTGCTGTCTGGAGCCATATTACAGTCTGAGAAAAATCAAGACCTATGATATTGTCTTCTTGAAAATGTTCATGGATTTGGACAGGACTCCCATGTCAAAAAGCACTCCCGTTTAAACCGTGCAGTTCAGTCATTTTCCATATGTTCACAGTGCTGTGCTGCCATCACCACAGTCAACTTCAGAACATTTCTGTCACCCCCAAAACAAACTGTACCCATTAGCAAGCAGTCTGCATCTTCTCCTGACACCCTGAGAGCCCAGGTGATCACTCATCTGCTGTCTGTCACTATGGATTTGCCTGCACTGGACATTGTTATTGGGTGCTGTCCAGTCAATTCTGACTCATAGTGATCTCACGTGATGGAGCAGACCCACCCCGCAGCGTTTCCTAGGAAACAGATGGCCAGGTTCTTGTCTCCTGTGGAACTGAACCACTGACTTTTCCGTTAGCAGCCGAGTGTTTAATTGCTGTGCCACTAGGACTTCCTCCTATTCTGGATGTTTCCTGTGAATGGGATTATACAACATGTGTTCACATGTCTGGGGTATTTCACTTAGCATGATGTTTTCAAGGTTCGTCCGTGTTGTAGCTTTTATCAGCACTTTCTATGGCCAAACATCATCCCTACCCTGGCTTTTCGGCAGTATTTTAAAATTCTGCACCCGGACATCATCTGGATTACTGAGGTTTTTGTGTCCCTTTACTCTGTGCCCCAAGCCAGTCTTTAGGACAGGGTGCTATGTAGTAAGCTGTTCAAATTCAGCTGAGCTCATTTTCTTTGAAAGGCAAAACTATCCAAGAGTTGACACTCGGCTGCTAACCCAGAGGTTGGAGGTCTGAGCCCTCCCAGAGGTGCCTTGGAAGAAAGGCCTGGGGATGTACTTCTGAAAAAATCAGCCACTGAAAACTCTATGGAGCAGTTCTATTGTGACACACGTGGGGTCGCCATGAGTTGGACTCAACAGCTACTGGCTGGTTATAGGCATCCTACCTGACAAAGGGTAAGGAGATGAACTGGAACCCAGAGTAGGCATCTCGGAGGGCAGACTGTTTTTCTAATAGGTGCGAGTGAGGGGAAAAAACCCAAACATTCAGAAGCAGGGCGAGCGACGGTGCTGCTGCAGCCCTGCCAGAGCCTGCACTCCCGCCCGATGACTCATGGATTCTTTCGATGGTCGTCATCCCTCTGAACACAAATATTATTAAACTCTTGGCTGAACTCCCTGTGCGCACCAGCCCTGGAAAATGTGAGGCCACTGTGCGTGGGCTGCTCGGCCTCCTGGGCCTGCAGGCGACGCGGGCTTGGGCACATCGCAGCGAGTCTAGTGCTGGCCTGGGCGGGCCCTGCTGATGCATCTCTTGTGACTCAGTTTGCAGGGTCCAGTGTGGATGGCACCAAGCGGGGCATGGGCGTGGACATCTCCCTGCTGAGCTGCCAGTACTTCCTGGCCCAGATTCTGGTCTCCCTGGTCCTGGGGCCCCTGACCTCGGCTGTGGGCAGTGCCAACGGTGTGATGTACTTCTCCAGCCTCATGTCCTTCCTGGGCTGCCTGTACTCCTCCCTGTTTGTCATTTATGAAATCCCTCCTGGAGATGCAGCGGAAGAGGAGCACCGGCCCCTCTTGCTGAATGTGTGACACGCCCCTCTCCCCAGCCTCAGCTTTGGACTCAGGCCTTTCCTGGAGTGTCAGGAGGAGGCCTCACTGGGAAGGAAGCAGAGGGCCTAGGGGCTCAGGGAGCCAGGTCTCCTGCTGCTTGTAAATACGTGATACAACAATAAACGACAGCAGCAAAGCCCACAGTGCTGGGTGTCTAGTCGTGGCTCTCCTGAGAGGTGAGAGGCTGCCTCGGGACTGGGCTACTCCCCATGGGGGGCGGTGGGAGAAGGGTAAAAGAATCCTTTATTGGAAGAGAAGGTCTGATTCAGTGCTCTCACGTGGGGCAATTTTGCTCCACCCTCCCAGAGGACTTCTAGCAATGTTAAGGCATTTTTGGTTGTTGCAATTCAGGGTGGGTGTGGAGGATGGTGTTAAACATCTTGACAGGGCATGGGACACCCCCTTCCCGCCAAGGAAGAATAATCCAGCCTCAAAAGCTAATAATGCTGAAGTCCTGTACACTGCATTTTGGGGACAGATTAGGTCATATGACGCTTGTGGGCTACAGACCTTCATTCATTCACTGTTTCACCCATCCACCCAACACCCAACCCTGTCTACCCACCATCCATCCATATAGCCATCGTCTGTCCACCCATCCACTCATCATCCATCCAATCCGTTTATTTATCCACTATCCTTCCAGCCTACAGATACCCATCAGGTGCTCAGAGTGTGCCTGGACTGCTAGTTGCTGGGAATCTGCTCTCACTGAGTTGACATGGGAGCAGGAGAGATGGGTCCTACACTGAAGTTTCTGTGACTGAAGCTATCAGTGAATGCTATGAACATAAGTTGGGTCGAAGGACACTGATGGGCAAGGAGCAGGGAGCTGTGCTTTCCTAAATAGAATGACTGGGACAGCTTCCCTAATATCACCCGAGCAGTGCCCACTGCAGCTACCGAGCAAATACTTGAGGTGAGAACAAGCTTGACACATCTGAAGGAACACAGGGACCAAGATGCTTGGATAGTAAAGTGCCCTGTAAAGTAGGTACACCCATCCTGCTTTCTGACTCGACTGATCAGTGACTCATAGAAGACGAGAGAATAGACTATACTTCCCCCTCCACCCTCCATCATTCATTCTACAGATGCACACCTACTGTGCACAGGACTGACTGAGCCTGGAGTGCAGGGGACATATGGACCTACATCCACCTCCCAGGCCCTACTGTGTGCAGGACCCCACGAGGCCTTGAGTGTACAGGGGACATATGGACCCATACCTGCTTTCTAGCCCCTACTGTGCACAGGCAGCAGGGGTGTAACAACCCCATAGGACACAGACTTATGCCTGTCCCCAGTGCCAGAGTATGGACTTGGATGAAACTCAGCCTTCTTATGGGTTTCACAGTCTCTGGAAGGTCCTGGCCATCTTCCATTATCTGACATCCCAGGTGAGACTTCATCCTGGGGGCACCTGAGTGGGCTATGGTTATTGAAGGTCATCCCACCAACCAGCCTGTGAATGCTATGATGGCATGGGTGTGGCCAAACCACTGTGTGCCTGCGGCACTGGAACTGAGCCTGCTACGGAGTCAGTGTCACCCTCAGGACCTTGTTTCATGTCCCTGAGTTGAAATCCCTGGCCACAAGTCCAAACCAAGCAATGAGCGCTCCAGACCCATCACCAGCCTCAGATGAAGAGTCTGGGGTTTGTGGCAGGGAACAAGTCCCATTCACTGCTCTGTGACCTGGAGGGCTAGCAGGAAAGGAAAACCATAACCCTCAGAGAGGCACTTCAGCTACCCTACCTCCCCATTGTGGCCACAGCCTCCCCTACTTCATTCATGAACTTTCCACCTCGGCGACAACCTCCACGCCTCATGCATGAATTCCTCACCACAGGGCTAGCCTCCACGCCTCATCCACGAATTCCTCACCCGGACCACAGCCTTCTCCTCAGTGCCCACCTGCTGTCCTCCTCAAGGGGAGCTGGTCCTGCAGTCACTGGGGCCTGGGCCTCTTATCTGTCACCCTGCCCTGGCCCATGGTCTCTGCCCGTCCTTTGTCTTCACCTTTCCTTGCTGACAACCCTTCACCCTGCAGCCCAGGCAGCTAAAAACACAGATCTGAGCCCATCCCTCCTCCTAGTACCTCTTGAAGCTGCTCAGATCTGGGCTTTGCGTCCCCAACACCCCCATCTCCTGCAGCCCTGACTCCTCGGGAGCCACAAGCACAGCCTGCACCTTGCCCAGGTTCATCGCTGGTCAAGTGGCTTCCCAACTCCTCACTGCCCGTCTGTATCTGACTCGTCTATTTAGACCCACCTAAAATGTCCGTGTAAACCCTAGTGGAGTAGTGGTTAAGACCTATGGCTACTAACCAAAAGGTCAGCAGTTTGAATCTACCAGGTGCTCCTTGGGTACTCTACAGAGCAGTTCCACTTTGTCCTACAGGGTCACTGTCAACTGGAATCAACTCAGTGCTAATGGGTTTGGGCTTTCTTTTTTTAACTGCCCATGGAAATGTCAGTCAAGATACCAAAAGCAATATCACACTAGGCAAATCTGCTGCAAAAGACCTCTTTGAAGTGTTAAAAAGGAAAGATGCCTCCCTGAGGACTCAGTTAAGCCAATCCATGGTATTTTCAATTGCTTCATACATAGATGAAAGCTGGGCGATGAATAAGGAACGACCAAAAAAGGCAGATTTGAGTAACAGTGTTGGGGAAGAATACTGAATATACCACGGACAGCCAGAGGAATGAACACATCTATCTTGGAAGAAGTCCAGTTCCTCAGAAGTGAGGATGGTGAGGCTTTGTCTCATGTACCTTGGGCACATTATCAGAAGGGACTAGTCCCTGGAGAAGGACATCATGCTGGGTAGAGGGTCAGCCAAAAAGAGGACGACCCTCAGTGAGATGGACGGACACGGTGGCTGCCACCATGGGCTCAAAGAGCAACCACCAACATTGCCTGGTGTCATACACTGGGTCGCTGTGAAGCTGGAACCAACTGGACAGCACCTCAGAACCACAGAATGACAGAGTGCCCCCCTCTGTGCAGCCCACCCTGGCTGGAACCCCCAAGTCCTTTCGGTGCTTTCATGCCATGTCACTTTGCCCTTTGTGGGTATGAGCTAAGTAATGCTACAAGTGAGATTATGAACTAACTGGGGTTCGGTATTAAGTGTAGTTTCCACTAAGTGAGGTTCCACTCGGAGTGAGGTAAGTCTCACTGCCTGCTCCATGTGTAGGTAAAGCAAAGAGCTCAGTGACTCTCTGAAATCACACAGCTCCTCTGTGATCGCCGTGGGCCCATAACCCAGCTCCAGGTCCTTAGTCCTATGCTCAATCTGCAACCTCAGGCCCATCCTCTCCACATCTGAGTTGCTTGGAAAAGCTTTAGCTTTTTTAGAAAATGTGAGGTTGGAAGGCTGTCATCTGGTCTGGGCTGTTTTTGCCCAGAATTGCTGAAATTCTTTAGAGCTGACTGAATAGGTAGGCTCCTCCTCTTGCTCTGGCTTGTTAACCCCGGGCCCTTTTCTAGCACTTTCTATGTAAACACAGTTGCTTTTGCCAAGTGGAAAGAGTTGTTCTAGACTTTCCTAAGAATCTGCCCTACATGCCAGGGCCTCTATGGGGACAAGGGGGTGGCGGAAGACACTGGGGGCCACCCTGGCCAGCTCAGGCTTCCCCTCCAGCTCCTGAAGCAGGCTTGAACTTCAAGTCTATTCCCACCGGATGGGAACCGTATCACAGGACAAGCTTCGAGGCCCAGGATGTGCTGGAGCCATACCCCTCTGTTCTCCACAGAAAAGCACTTTCTAGCTCACAAAGTTACCGTAAGACCCAGCTGTGCTGATGAGAATTGTTCCAGCTCACCTGTGAGCTTCACGAGGTGCTGAAGGGGGCAGAACTGCCCCACACGGTTTCCCAGGCCACTATCTTTGTGGAAGCAGACTGCCAAGTCTTTGCTTCCTTGGAAGTGGCTGATGGGGTCAAACTGCTGACCTGTTAGCAGCCAAATGCTTAACCATTGCACTACTGGAGCGCCCTGTGACCACCCTTGGGAAGGTAGCACGTTAGCCCGTTTACGGATCTGAACCCTGACAAAACACATGAACCTGGCCTGGTCAGACAGCCCGCAAGTAGTAAGGCTGAGATTTGAACCTGGGGCATCAGACTCCAGACCTCACTGTATAGCATCTTTTGGAAATCCAGGTGGTGCAGCGGGTTGAGTGCATGTCTGCTAATCACAAGGTTTGTAGTTCAGATACGCCAGGAGCTCCTTGGAAACTATGGGGCAGTTCTATTTTGATCTACAGGGTTGCTAAGAGCCAGAATTGACTTGATGACAGTGGGTTTGGTTTTTTTGGGGGGACCCTTAAGGGTGAGCACCCTCTGCTCCTGCCAGCATGGCTGCCAGGGCATCACTGGCAGTTCAGCTCTGAGGGGACTTCTCATTCCACTCAGAGGAGCAGAGGCAGCGAAGCCTCTTGCTCGTGGGCCAGTGGCCATGGGACACTGTCGGACTGCTCAAGACAGAAAACCATGCTGCCGAATTCTGAAACCACCCTGACCGTCCTTTTTCAGCTGACTTGAAAATCACTCCCTGGGCTCCCTGGACACCAGCACCCCCAGGTGACTCTGAGTGTCATCCACAGGTTAGGAAGGACACTGGAGACAGGACAGAAGAAATCTACTGCAGGATCACAGCTCTCATTAGCTGTTTCCTCTTCCAAGGCTGCTGGTCTAACCTGGAGCCACTGTAGAGACCCTACGAACTGGGTGAGGGGCGCCCTTCCCATCTGGCTGTGTCTTTCAAAACAATGGAGGTCATTTCCCTTGAATAAGCCCAAACTGGCAGCTGCCCAGGTCCCCAGAGTCACTTAGGGTACGTATCCCAAGTCCACATGGTGGTGGTCTGTCTCAACTACGAGCTGTGAGTTGAGAGCACTTCTGGGCTTCACCACCCTCCTACACTCAGCGGAGCTACTGGGGCCTCCTCAGTCTCCAGCTCCCACCCTCTCTTCACTGTCATCGCCACACTCCAGCTCTTGCTGCAACCTTTGCCCTTGAAAAATGTCCCCACTCAGGCCTTTTACAAAATACTCACCGTCATAGGCACAGGCTTTCTCCCTGGGTCATCTGAAGGGACCTTATTCTGTTCTCTGGCAGCAGAGAGGAGGCGGGCACCTGGGCCTTGGCTGCCCTTGTAACCACTGCCACCTGGTGGCCAGGACCAGGAGAGCGGGGTGTTTCAAATCACTTTGGCTGCCTGAACAGCAAGGCCCCTTCAATGAGTGAGAGTGGATGAGACTGTGAGTGGCCTCGACTTAAACAGGCCCCTACCTCAACGGCGTGACAGCTTCAGGATCCTCACAAGGCCAAGCCAAAAGAGTCTTAGGAGTGTTTTAAAGTTCTATCTTAAATCTAATTTACCACACCAGGAATTGACACCTCAACTGTTTACCAGAGGCCATAGTATAAAGCCAATGTTTTCCCCTAAAACTTCTAAAAATGACTTAAACCATGCAGAAGCAGAAGGATACCGGTGTCTGGAGACACATAGGAACAAGTAGCAAACAGCTGAGGGGGAGTGGTAGAGAGCAAGCATGAGGGGAGAGACGAGAAGGGACTGACACAGGTCACCCCATGCCACACGGAAGCTGCCTGGCTCTCCAGAAGGTACTTTCTGGCACAATCTGGACTGGGTTAAAAGGCCCTCATTATCTGGCCTCCTTGATCATTCACACCAATGACTTCACAGCATGTCTGCACTGTCACCAGGGAGGCTCCCTCTACAAGGCCCATTCACTTGTTCATGAACTCACTCACTCAATAAACATTCACTGAGCATCAAGTGCCTTCTGCATCCTAGAGCTGGATCCAGTAATGAGGTGCCCAATGGCAGAGGAGCCCACACAGACTTCAGATATGGAGTTGGATTGGGAGATACAGGGAAACTTCTGCAGCCTTGGGGACCTGACATGCTGAACGAAAACCACAATCACAGGGGCTTGTAAGTCTTCCTTACAGACTGCTACTCAAGAAGCCACCTTGCGGAGGGGCACAATATTGCTGCCCACAACTGCCAGAGGTCCCAGGGCAGCTGGGAACCCAGGGAGGGCCCAAGGAGAGGGCAATTCAGGCATGCTGCAGGAGAATCTAGCCAAGGCAGGAAGACTCCCAAGACCAAGTCTGTGGCAGGGGTGAAGCAGGGGGCCACTGGGACCCAGAAGAGGTCATGGCCCCACCTGTGGTGGAACCAGGAGTTCCTGCCCCACAGATACGCACTACAGAGAAGAAACATAATTAAGCCCGTGGCTCCTTTGCTTACTGGTTATTCAGCCCCTATATGTACCTCCACATCTTGTGTTCAAATGCTAACCCCTAAGCCCTATGCTGTGTAGAAACAGGGTTTTATGTTTATGAGGACCAAACAGTGTAGGGTATGGCCTAATCACTTCTGAGTTATAAAAGAACAAATTCGACACACACAGGAGCTCGTATTGGGGAAAAGAGTTGCCATGTAAATGATCCCCAAGGAATCTCCAAGGCTAATAACAGGCAAAGTATCAACACTGTGAGAAAATAAGTTTCTTCAAGCCTCTCACTTGGGGCCTGTGAGCTTGACTCCAACTGGCTGAGTAACTGGTCCTGTTCCCAACTCCAAGTTCAGAAGAGGACCTGGACCAGACGGGGAAGATAGGAAAGACTGAGGGTGCCAAGTGAAATCTATGTTGGTGCCAATGACACTGTCCCGGGTCTCACCTGTGGTTCTGACAGCATGCTGCATGGTCAGTCTGGTGAGGGGTGCCCGCTGACATGAGGATCTTCCGCACCTCCACGAGCTGCCACAGGGAAGTGCTCCAGCTGACACACTCCGTCCTCAGGTGCTGGCATCCATCAGCTGTACCCCTGTGTTGGGAATCTGGGGTTCTGGAAGGTGACTACTCTGTACCGATGTGGAAGGTCACTGCTCCATTTCTCTGCTACGCATCCTTACTCTTTGCGTAAGTGACTGACTCACCCAGGCAGTACCTTACAGATTTTAGTTTGTATGCCGGCCACGCACCCAGCTACTCCGAAGGTAAGTTGATAGCCCCACCAAGTGCCATTTTTTCTGCCCTCTGCTGAGCCACTGTGGCAAGCTGCAGTCTCACTCACAGGAATAAGAGGCCGAGGGGCACATGGGTGACCCTGAGTAGCACAGAGGTGAAGGCCTGGCTGGGGACCCAGTCACTCCCCATCCTCCTCCCCAACTGAGCACATCCAGAGGTGCCTCCCCACAGCAGGCCCTGTCCCTGAGGCAGGCACGGCAGGGTGGTGACAACCAGTTGCTACAGACCTCAGAAACTATCACCTCCTGTCCAGTACTGAGGGCCTTTTCTGCAGCACACAGCTATGTATCCATTCACGAGGCATTATTCTTGTCATTTAACTTTCCTGGAGTTCATTAGTGCCCAGTAAAAAGTGAAATTTCCTAAAGAGCATGGTCTAGATGAAAGGCTCATCCACGCACCCAGCCACGTGCACCCTACTGGCCCGATCCTGCCTTCAGACCCCAGGCACCTCCACAGCTAGTCTGCAGGGTGACCCCTCACTGCAGCCCTTTGCTGTCCCGATCACTGAAGCTGCTGAGCAGGAATCCCATTGGTTGAGAACACAGAACACACTTCTGCATATGCCACTCTGCTCCTCCGTTTGTCAAAGCTGTTTCATGCCCTGGATTGGGCAATGCCTGACAGCATGCATTGCCAAGTCTTCACTTGTGTGCTGCAGACCCTGTCAGAGGTCCAGTGACCCAGTCAGCCTAGATGATGACTGCTCCAGATTCTCCACGCGTAGGGAAATCTTCCTAGACAATTTCTGAAACCACTGCATTGTCATGCTAATGAATGCTGCCCCCTTGTGGCCATGTCTACACCTTACAGGCAGTCAGCTGTACCTTTTAGTGGCTCAAGGATCTAACAGGGGCTGGGATGCACACTCAAGCTGGAAGGCAAACCTAAGCAGAGGATGGTGGGGGATACTGGAGGCCTCAGGAATCAGGAGATGCAGCCAGGAGTAAAGCAGGCATGGAGGTCCATGCCCACACCCTTGGAGGTTGTCACCATCAATCAGAGGTGCAAGAGGCATTTGGAGAGAGAAGAAAACCCTTCCTCCCAGACCTTTCTGAAGTCAGTCTGGAAGGCCAACAGTGTGCTAGCACCAGCAGTCTCCAGGAGCAGTGAATACCAGACACCTTGCTGTCCCTTTCCCAGCTGGGGCACAGGCAAGGGGCGACAGCAATTTCCCACCCACTCATAGGAATGAGACGCAGTTACGGGTCAACGCCCAAGTGCTGTAGTGTAGATTGGTTTTATTTATGTCCACAAATATTTCAAAAAAATTACAAAATACTCAAATGGAGAGAAGACAGAAGTCACGATTTCTGGGTGTCTACTCTGTTTACACTGTGTCATCTCATGGCCAACTACTCATATATACATTTAGTTTCAGATCTACATAAACCTGCAGACCAGACACACTCTGCTCTGCTGCAGTGGGGCATGAAGCCCAACCTTGACGACACTCAACGAGATACGGACCAAACACAGAAAAGCCAACCCAAAACTTCAAACAAAAGGAAGGGAAATCCAAAACGAAACCAATGGTTGGGGCTGAAAGACACCATGAGGGTCTGGGGCCATCCTAAACTTTTAACTGCGGTTCATCAGGGGAGGGGTCCAGGTTTGGATTTTTTAAATGGAAGAATGTAAGTGCTTCACACCTTGGGATATGGGGAGAAAACCAAAATCTAACAAGAAAACACCTTCAGACAGCTTTCAAGTACAGACTGCAGAGTACTTTACACTCTCTCTTCTTTGGAACAACAGATGCTGGAGAGAGGAGGTAATGAAGGTTTAACTGAACAGTAGGCAGCTTGCTCTACCAAAAAAGAACAAGAGAGACGGTGGACAGGTGAGTGGAGATGGCACACGCACCTGGAAGCCACAGGAACCACGGGATGCCACCTCAGTCAAAGCGACAGAAGAACTAACTTCCTTGATGGCTGCCACCAAAACCCAGAGGGAAAACCACCATCGTCATGCCAACAAGACCAGAAGTTTGATTATCAAGGGGTTAATCTGAGCTTGCCTCCCATAAGGGGCTTAAGGCAGAAATGGAATGAGAGAAAATCAAAGAAAAAAACCACAAACATTTTCAACAGATAAAACCAACCTCTCTGTATCCCCACTAAAACCAACCACGGTAAAGACAGAAAGTGGAAACAACCCTGACAGGTCTGAATCTAGAACCTGACACAGAGCCAGTCCTGCTGGTTCCTTCCTGCTCCCCATGCAGCAGGAGTGAGCCCTGGG
Source organism: Heterohyrax brucei (assembly GCA_028571685.1). Classification (NCBI taxonomy): domain Eukaryota; kingdom Metazoa; phylum Chordata; class Mammalia; order Hyracoidea; family Procaviidae; genus Heterohyrax; species Heterohyrax brucei. The sequence goes on from CM053140.1 coordinate 37,575,064, forward strand.
CTCACCTCATGTTCACTGACCCTCAAGTGTCTCTCTCTGATGGTCCAACAATTCCAACGACCTCAACATACAAACTGTTCACATCGGCAGAAACAGCCTTCAAGAGTCTGAGAGAAAAAGAATGAAGAGGTCATGTCCCAAAAGAAAGCGTGACCACAGATGCAAACATCCCAGGATCTCCCCACCCTCTCCTTGGGTGAAAGTGCGTATGTTAGCAACCAGAGAGGAGAGGCAAGCTCTCTCACCAGGACAGCTGTGCTCTTAAGGGCTTGCCCCTAAACAGTAGAATCACCCACACAGAGGAAGCCTGCCTTCCAACTCCAAATTTGCAGCTAGGACTCTTGTTCCTGCTCCCAGGATAAATCTTGAAACTCAGTGGGTTTCCTGGGTGAGTCACCTGTGCCCGAGGCAGAAATACAAGCCACTACCCACACCACGTCAACTCCATGTCTGTCTGTGTCAAGGATAGCTAGATGTAGGCCCTCACCACAAGGACATCCAAATGATGACATGAATTCATCCAGCTACTGCCCTAAAAGCAAGCTCCTAACACATTCCTTTGGCAAGCATGTGTCCTGGGTCTCTCATGTGCTGAGTTATTTGTATGGAATCATTTTCTAGAACTTTCTAGACTGTTTATACAATTTTCATATTATTAAAAAAAGAACTCATCCAGAATAATCAAATGTGTGTACACAGAAATCTATAAGGAAGTCTACAACCAGACACACACAAATATGTGCTTTCTAGCCCATGGAGAAAGAACAGTGGCACACTGGGGGAATAAAATGGACATTTAACTCCTGCACACCCAGTGCAAAATGAAAGGGGCTCAATCTAACAGATGTCTGTACCACTGGCAAAGCACATACTAGAACAGACAGAAGTGAAAAATCAAAAGCAGCCAAACACAGACACAGCTTCTAACACTGTCCCTGCAGACCCCTGGGGACTCACTGCTGCATCGGCATCTAGTCCCAAGCTTCTGCCCACCTGTAATCAGTAACGCCCATCTGTTCCCTTTAATTAAAGGGATAATTATATATAACTTTTTATTAAAAAATCAACTCTGTATTCTGTCAATAGCTGGTAGGAATTCACAATTAGTGACATGGCTGGAAAAAATAGATCAGAATAGTAGCTTGTGGGAGGGAAAAAAAAAGGCTGTTCTAAAATTACTTATTTACAGACTTAAAAAGCCATGCTGCAGAATTGTCTCAAATTAGGAAGATTTCCTACAATGTATTAAAATAAAAGATTTCTTAAAAATCATAGTTCTTGGATTCCAAACTCATATGCTGCCTGTCTGCAAACCTTGTGGGTTTTGGAACACACATAACTGAGTGTGTCTGCACGCACAGTGAAGGGTGTGAAGGGGATTCTAGCACCTACTGAGAAACTAAGGAAGGAAGAAAAAACTAAAGCAAACCCCCAAGATTGCAGGGAAGGTTTCTGAATGGTCAGTCCAGTCCAGGACTCACTAAGTTTCTGGGGACTGTCATGCAGGGAGACTCAAATCAGTCTCAAGGAATCCTCTCTACAAACGAACACTAGGATGCTGATACATTTTTAGTTGTGGAGTTTTTAAATATATAAAGAGATCTTTAGAAGATATTCTTTTTGCTTTTGCAGCTCGTATCATATGTAAAAAGTCCTGTTTCTTCCCCCAAGAATTGGGGTTTCCACAGCCAACGTTAACAAATAAATAACTTATAACTGCTTGTCACCTTCTTTCTTCAGTCGACTAGAAAGGAAGAAAAGGAAAGAAGACCCAGCATCAGGCCTGGGCAGGCGCCCAGCAGGCGGCTCGAGGTTCCCCAGCCCTGCCCAAAGCGTCCACCTGCACAGCTGACCAGCCCTCCCCTCTCCCTCCTGGGTTGCCACTCCATTGTGGGCTGCTCAGGGAAGAGCACTAGGGCCAGCACAAACAGGGGCCATTACCAAGCTGGGCCAGTGGCCAGAGTGCACACAGGGCAGCTGCCTCATGTGAAAGCGTCCTGGTCTCCCTGCCTGCACGACTCACCTGTAATAATCTTCCTGACTTGGTAGGTGGCCGCCGTGCATGTGGGGGTGTCCATGCAGCCACTGTTGCTCCATGGCCAGTCTCTGCAGCTCAGCCGACTGGGCATGCATAGCCTGCAGCTGATGGGCTGCTGACATGGGGGGCGGGATGGCCCCTGGCAGGTCTCGAGGGTAAGGGGTACCTGCCAAACACACAACAGCCTCTTCTATAGGAATGGTGGAGCAGGGCAAGCGGGACAGCCCAGGCACAATGACCAGAGAGGTCAGGAAAGACTGTGCCCACTGCCTCTTCACCACTGACTGTGGAAAGTCCAGACAGTCCTTCCCAGGCTCTGCATAAAGGGGCCATTACAGCAGAGCCCCTCACTTCCCCCTGCTCCCCAGACCACTTGGCTCCCAGGCAGAGAGAGGCTGCATGTAAACCAGGTGCCTCTGTGGTTCTCCCATCACGCATGCTCATCTCCCTGGCTCTGATCACGCTGTCCTCTACATAGGCCGCCAGATGGTGGCTCTGAGGGCCAAGAGTTGGCCAGCCTTGTGGACTCAAGAGGTGCCAAGTCAACATGTGTTTGAGTAGGCAAATGAATGGCTAAGGACAAGAGAGCAGACTGCTACCCCAACTCCACATCAGATTCCCTCCTGGCCGTGTCAACATAAAGTTCACCCACATCCGGTGAGTGCAGCAGGTGAATTCTTACCAAACACTGGATGACGAAGCATCTCATGCTCATGGGGCGGCTGTCCAAGCAGAGGGTTAGGGAGGGTGCCAGGAGGGTAGGGGAAGCGAGCCAGGTGAGGGCCAGCAGTCAGGGGGTCAACCAATGGGTGAACGGGGCCTGCGGAACCTATGGAAGGACAAAACCCTGGATGCAGGTGGTGTCCGGCTAGAGAGAGGTCTCAGCACGCAGCCCCTCTTGGCTGAGACTCTGGCTGAGCCCCTTCTTACCACAGCTGTAAGCGTCCTGGCTGCCAACCACCGCTGCCTAAAGCAGCTGTGCCTGCGGCACACATCTTCAATGCACGCTCCAGAAAGGGGACCAACGAAGCTAGCATCTCTTCCTCTTGTTCTTGAGCAGCCCCTCCTGGCCACACTCCCCTCCTTCCCTGCTGGTTGTGGAGAGCCTTTCCAGCTAACCTAACCTGTAAATGGTTCAAACCCACACCCAGCCAGTGACCCCCAGAGCTGCCTCCCTGGCCCTTCACCCTCAGAGTCCTAAGGGGCCACAGACAGTGCCAGGCCAGCAGGGCCAGGCTGCTACCACGATGGTGTAGGCAGCGGCTCAGCATTGCAGGCTCCCCCAGCTGGCAGCCAGTCTTCAGTTCTCTGAAAATGTGACTTCTCCCTCACCACTGCCTGCCCTAACGCTCTGTTCCTGATGCCACCAGCCCTGGAAACGGTATCTCTTCCCACTCTCCCCCAATTATGCCCAGCCACGCCTGCTCACTGGTCCCTGGCCCAGTAGGCTCTAGCCTCAGGCCCTCTGGAGCAGTTCTGCGTGGAAACGCTGTCTCCCCAAATGCTGGCAAGTCTTCGCTCAAGTGTTACCTCTTGGGGAGGTTGTCCTGACAGTCTCTCCCGAACCCCAAGGGATGTCTGCCCTGTTCTCACCCCACCTTTATTTCCCTCCAGAAAACAGCAGTCAGAACCTGACATTTATTTCCTGTCTCCTGTAGCTAGAAGGTAAAGTTGGATGTGATTCTGCCTGTGTTTTCTATGGCTGTATGTATCTCCAGCCCCCAGAACTGTGCTGGGCAGATCGTGAGTGCCCAATAAACACACCGATGGAATGAATGAGTGATGAGGAGTAGGGCACTGACTATGGACTGTCAACCTTTACGTGGCCCTCGGGCACACCTGCTGGTTATGCCAACCCTCACAAAGCCAGCACAGGTGCCGTCCAGGTCTCTGCGGCCTTCCCTGCAGATTTGGCCCTGCCTCCTGCCCAAACTGCCCCAGCATGCACCGGGCTGCCTTGACAAGCTTCTCCACAGGGCCCAGGCTGCCTGGCACAGGGTCAAGAACCTAAGCTAAAGAGAGGTGGGCAGTTAGGTCCCGGGAACTGCCAGCCAAAAGGTTCCTGGTTAGGCACCAATCTGGGGACTTACAGGAACAAAAACTGTCTGCAAGCCTAGCAGAAGTATGATTTCTAGATGGATGATGACTATTCTAAGAGCTGCCAGGAACTGAGACGGCTCCTTTGACAGCAACTCCACCTCTGGGCAGGCTCCTGACCTACTTCACCACCGAGTGAGCCACACTGCCTTCTCAGACAGCCCCTGGGGCACCCACCTTGATGCAGGGGATCCTGCTGATGGAGGTGGAGGTGTGAGTGGATGTGGGAGTGCTGATGGTGGTGCGGCGTCACGTTGAACATTTGCAGCCGTGCCAGGGGGTCGCTGGTCAGCGAGGCCATGCGCTCGGCGTGGATCCGCTCGGCCGCCAGTCTATCAGGGTAGCTCATTTCAGGCCGCAGCTGTGGGCCCGCCAGGGCCAGTCTCTCCCTCTCCAAGGGGTTCAGACCCGGGTGGAATGAAGCAAAAGGATGGGGGCCAGCAGTGGGGGGGATGGTGAGGGCACTGTGCCGGGCGAAGTGCTCCATGGGGTTGGTGGCTGGGTGCAGTGGGTCCAGCTCTGGGGGTTTCACCTCAAAGCCTGGCTTCATCCTCTCCCGCAACTCACGCTCCCGGATCTCCCGCTCTCGGATCTCACGTTCCCGGAGCTCCCGTTCACGGATGGTAGGGTCAACGTTGTAAAGGCCAGGCATGTGGTAGGCCAGCAAGGGGTCGGTGGGGTTGAGGGGCATGTAGAAGGGGTGGTTGCGGTTGGTGGGCGACATGACATGGGGCCGCGCATACTCGCTTAGAGTCCGCAGGGCAGGTGTGTCAGGCCCAATGTACGGGGGCACCGCAGCAATGGTGGTTGGCGGAGGCTCAAAGGATGGGCGCATGTGGCCAGGCCCACTGAGCTGGGGGTCGCTGAGGCGGCCTTCATGTGCTGAGCTGGACGCTTTCTGCTGCAGGAGAGCAGGACATGAGGGGGGCATGTCACAGTATCTAGGCCCTGAGCCTGGCACTTGCCTTGCAGAGGTGAGCCCACCCTGCTCTCAGCCTGCTTCCCAAACACAGCCCTGGCCCAGGAATGACTGGCTAGGCACAATGATGCTGTCCAGACCCTGCCGGGGTCACACCTGCCTTGACAGTCTTGCCTGTCTACCAGCTTCCTTGCCCCTAGATTGGTTTATGTATCTGAGAAGGAATGTATACAGGTGTCTGAGCGTGTCTGTGAGTGACAGTGACTGAACAAGTGCAGAAAAGACAGAGATGAGACAGGAGGAGAGAGTATGCCCCAGGGACCAACAAGGCTAGGTCCTGTCTCCTTTGGTCAGAAGTGGGTGCCTGGTGAACCAGCCTATGATGCCACCACAGTACAACATGGATAAAAGGAACTGATAGGGGCTGGTCACAGCCCCAAGTGTCTGGCTCTTCTCCTACATACCCCTTTTAGTTTCTCTTAGGTTCCTTCAAATTACTGGAGAAAGACAAGTCCTTTCCTGGAAGGCCCCCTCGCCCCATACCAAGTGGCAGCCTGTGGATCAGCCTAGTGCACTGAGGGACAAGTGAAGGGGCATGTGGCAAGTGTCTGGAGAGTAAAACTCAATGCTGGCTCCAGCAGGCGGCAGGTGGCATGGCTCAGACATGCAACAACCTCAGAAAAGCTTGAGGATCAGGGTTTTAAACAGCACCCCACCCACAGGCTGCCATGAAGACAAACCAGGCTATATCCAAAACAGGAGTGACAGCCACAGTCCTCTGGGCCTGGCCAGTACACTCCTCCTGCCTATCCAAGAATGGAACCCGGGCCACCCCGACCTAGTCCCTCACGCCAGGACTCACAGCCGCACGTTCAGCCTCCCGCTCGCGCTCGCGCTCCCGCTCCCGTTCCTTTTCCTTCTCCTTCTCGCGCTCCCGCTCCTCACGCGCTTTCTGCTCAGCCTCCCTCTTGGCCTTCTCAATGGCCTCCTCCCTCTTCTTGGCCAGCTTGGACCCCGACAGAGGCATGAAGTACAGATCTGTCCGTGCACATGAGTTGTAGCCCCGGTCCAGGTGTTTGTAGAATCTGGGAATGACCACACCTCTCATTGGAGGTTTCTGCCACGGCCTCACTCACCAGGCTTGCACCCCTACCCTGCCTGCCCCACCCGTGCTGCCCAACTGCCTGGGCCCAGACTACGGAGAACCATCATACCTGGCTGACTGGCTGGCATGACTCGGGGTGTCCACCACAGTAGGCTCTGGGGATGGGCTCCTCGGTGGGGGCGGGGGGCTCTCAGGCTCCTCGGCCTCATCCAGAGCCTCTTCCTTTATCTGGACGGTGGGGAGAGGGCAGGATGCACCCCCAGGGATGTTGCTCCCCGAAGACACAGCAGCAGAGCAGGGTGCTTGGGCTGAGGTGCCAGGTCCCGCAGGTGGAGTGGAGGTGGAAGGGCAGGCTGGAGGAGTGATAGGAGGAGGACCACCAGGGACAAAGGGGTGCTGAACAAATGGGGGCTGGGGGGCTACCTGGTGGAGGCCTGCTGGGGGGTGCGTGGCAGCTGTGGGAGGCAGGCTCTGGCTCTGGGTCAGCACAGGGGGCTGGGCAGGGGAGGAGGGCAAAGGCTGGCTCTGTGGCATGAGCTGCAGGGGTGGAGGGTGGGCTGAAGGGGGGTGGTGTGTGGACAGGGAGCTGAGGGGCTTCAGTGCTGGTGGGGGTGGTAGGTTGGCATTCATGGAGAAAGGGGAGGGCCCTGAGAGGTGAGGTGGGTGCTTGTGTGCCTGTGGTGCAGGCAACTGGGGGATAGGTGTGGTAGGCGGGGGCTTGATATGAGGCATGGCTAAGGGGGCTGGTGGCAGAGGCTGCTCACGTGTGGGCTGTTGGGATTGCAACGCTGCCTGAGAGGCGGGGAGCTGCAGGGTGCTGTGAGGGTGGGCCGCTGCCTGAGAGGCCCCTAGTGGGGCCTGGGCTTGGGTGGCCTGAGGAGGGAGGCCAAAAGGCTGAGGGGGACCCGGATGCTGCAGTAGGGGCCCAGCCTGTAAACTGTGGGGGCCAGGTGGGCCCTGACCGTGCAGGGAAGGCTGGGCATGAGACTGGGCTGTGGTCTGGCCAGCTGGCCCAGTCAGAGGCTGCAGTGGAGGATGCGGCGATGGCAGCTGCTGAGGGTGGAGGGCAGGTGCCTGCTGGATGTGGGTGTGGGGAGGGGGTGCTGTGGGGGCCGGTGGCTGGTTCAGAGACTGAGAAGCTGAGGGGGAGCCCTGGGGAGGGCCGGTAGGGGCAGAGGATGTGGGCCCTGGAGTGGAGAGCTGAGGGGCTCCCGGTGGGGCCGTGGAGGGCACTGAGGCTGCCCCACTGGGAGCCTGCAAGGCTGGAGGCTGGGCCTGCAGCATCTGCTGCTGAGCAGAGGAGTCCGAGTCACTTTCGTTGTCCTGGGGGCTGGGGATGCTGGGGGATGTGCTGCGATTGTCCTGGTCGATGTCTTTGGGGTCACTGCTGCCCTCATCATTGACACTGCGACTGTCTGAACTCTCTCCCTCACCTTCGGATGGTGAGTTGGGCCGGCTGATCTCCTAGATCCACAGAGAAGAAGGATGGAGAACGCAGGCAAAGCAGGGGCACTCTCTGCCCAGCACTGCTGGCATCAGGCACACAATAATACTTGTTCAAGTGAAGCAAGGTGGGACCATGAGATCTGGTTGCCTTTCTGGGTGCCAGGGTACTGACACTCCCCAGTGAGGGTCTGGGTGGGAGCTTCTCAGCAGCCATCATGGCCACCAGCTGTAGCAGAGGGCTTAGCAGCACAACTCACCTGAGTCTTGGTTTTCTTAGAGTTGGTCCTGTCCACCTCCTCTGTGTCCGAGGCTACTTTCTCCCGCTGGCGTTTGGTGCTCTTCAGAGGTGATGAGGCTTCCTCCTTAACCTTCTGTAGTGGTGAAGCCCATAGGGGCACATTGAGGCAAAGGGAGCATGTCTCACCAGACTCAGTGAGAATATGGCAACAGCTTGAAAACCCCCAGCTCCTTCTTTCTGAGCTCATCTCCAGAAGCAAGGATGTTCTGAATTGGGCAAGCAGGGCCAGGAAGGAACATGTATCTGGGAATGGGAATGACTTAGCTTTATGGGGAGAGAGGCTTTGCATCAGCCTCCACCCTCTGCCTATATGAGGCCTTGGGGAACTCAAGGCAGAGGTGGCTCTCAGATGGCAAGGGCCAAAGTAAGCATGGGGGAGCTTAGCTGGACACCCTTGTCCTAGGCCCAGGCCTCCAATTCATGCCCTCAGGCCACAGCAATGCCAGCAATGCCACAGCAATAGCAGACAGGGTCCACTGAGGAGCTGTGGCCCAGGTCTGAGGGAACTGAACACCAATTCCAGCCACCCTAGGTTTCCATGGGAGGGAGTACTGAGTAGCCCCTAGCTGCCTGTCCCCAGCAACTCACCTTGGCTGATTTTTTCACTGTCTCTGATTTACTGTCATTGCTAGAGGTACTGGCAGCACTGGGTGAGTTCCGGCCGCTGGAGCGGATGTCTTCATTGATGGGTGAGGTACGACCATCAGGACTGGCTGGCTGCTTCTTCCGACCACTGCGTAGTGTAGACATCTGCCACCCCACACAGGAGGCTGGTGAGACTGGACTCCCACTCCCCAAAGGGGCTCACCTGAGTACAGCAAACACCGGGAGCCCACCTCCCCTGGTAACAAATGCAGCGCCCTGGCCAGCAGTAGGGACCCTGCCTCTCCCGTGCTGCTCCAGAGGCTAATGTGGAGCTAAGGGAGGAGGTGGGGTAACCAAGTGGGTGCACACAGAAGAGAGCAATCCTCAACTAAAACTGAAAGCATTCCTCTCAAGAGACCACCCTGAAAGATGTCTGCTAGGAAGGATGAGGCTTTCTGAGAGGCAGGAGGTCAGCCAGGGCAGCACGTTCTCCAGAGTCCCCCATAACGAGAGGCACCCACAAGCACTCAGGACCACCTCGTTCTTTGCTTATTTCATGTAACTGCCCACTCCTCCAACCAAACCAAACCCTTGCTGACAATCTGACAAGATGGGAAGTGACTCAAAGAAATGAAGCTATTCAGTAACAGAGCTCAACTCCTAACACCACCATCTCTGCAAAGCCGCTGTGGTTCAGGGACTAGGTCACAACTCATAACACTGGCTCACCAGCCAGTGGGGCCACTGGGCAATAGCAGCAGTGATAAGACACCAGGGTGCAAGAGGGCAGATGGGCCCAACTACCTGTCAGGGGAGTGCAGGGGGACCAGTGACAGAGGGAGGGACCCTGAAGAAGCCTCTCTCCTCAAGCTCCTGTCATATTTCTGACCTCAGAAATAAAGTCTTCTTATCTAAGGGGCCCTGAAAAAGTAAAAAAATGTACCAAAAGTTTAAAACAAATAAAACCCGAACTGGAGAGTCTACAAGATTAAAATAGCCAAGACATACCACCGCAAGGGAGACTAGTACTTGGGACAGAGGGGGTTCCAGAGGCTGGAAGAGACTGCCTTGGGCCAGAGACCCAGAGCAAAGCTCTCCAAAACCTAGCTCAGGAAGCGCCCCTCTAGCTCTGCCCCTAGAGACAGAGAGGGAGAGAAGAGTGCTCTTCCCAGCTGCACACACGAAGCTCATGCCTTTGGGCAAATACTGCCACTTCAAGAGGCCTGTTACACTACTTCCTCTTCTGGTGGGTAGAGCCTTCGAGCATCTTCCTGAGCTGTGGCCTTCTCAGAGCCCCGTGGTTGCAAGGGTGGGCGGGCGTGTGGGAGACTCACCGAGCCACGACTCCGCCGCGTCCTCATGCTATGCTTCCCGCTGAGCCCATCCTCCTCCTCTTTGACGGGTTTGAACATAAATGGTGGGGGGTCCACTGGCTTCTCAATCGGGGGGAGCTCGCCGTACTTCTTGAAGTGGATGCGGCAGTCTGTGCAGAGCAGGATGTTCTCCCGGCCCCCGTGGTGCCAGTCTTTGGAGGCTGTGTGAGGGTACAGGCAGCATGGGGTGTCTCCTTGGGGATGTCTGAGCAGGGAGGGCCCTTTTATGGGAACTCAGCCCCACAATGGGGCCAAGAAAACCATGCAGCACTGGGCTGGACAGACAGTTGTTGCTCAGATGACATAAGTGCCAGGGCTGCCCTGATCTCTCCTGGGCCTGGAGAGGTTTCAGGAACACTTGTACCCTGCCTCATCACTGGGTACCCAGGAGAAACTAACATTAGGCTCCCAAGAACCACAGGCCCCAAACTTGAGTAAGTCCTTCCTCCCCACTGGTCAGTACCCAATGCTGAGTGCCAAATGGGGGAAAGAGGTCAATAGAGATTTTCAACTTTCTCAGCCCCAAAGCACAATACAAGTGTTCAGTACCCGAAAGCAGTAAGGTCCTCTTCACCTGCACACAGCCCACCGCCCCTGCAGGGAACCGATGCACTCACTGGTGGTGAAGCAGTGGCGGCAGGCGTATCCCTTCAGCTCCTGTTCACTGTCCTCACTGTCAAAGTCATCCTCACTGGCTGAACTCAAGTCCACTGGCATGGCAGGCACATACCGGGTAGGGGAGGAAACATTAGGCTCAGGTGAGACCCAAGGCCACCCCACGACCTCTGATTCAAAGTGGCTCAGCATGCTAAGCAAACAGAATTCATGGAGGACCATTTTGAATTCCTGAGGGTCAGTCAAAAGAACAAAATCTGTGTGTGAGGGGTGCCCTGGCAGATTCTGGAGGGTAATCCCACCACACCTGCATCGTGGAGTGGCTGGCATGAACGCCCACAACTGCCTGGACTTGACTTGGGAAACCGCACTCAGGTTTCTTGCAGGATTCCCTCTCCACTGTGCCAAGTCCTGTGGTCAGAACCTCTGGCTGTTTGTGTGCATGACATCAGTGGCCTCGGGTGCAGGGTGTGGGCTTGACAGCGTGTAAAGCATTATCCCAATGGATGAATTTTCTAGGTGTGAGGAAGAGTCATGTGTGGGCTTCACTCTCCTCTTGGATTGCATTTCAGATTGGGACCAGGAAAATGATGTTAGAGAGCACTGACTTCTTTTTAGAGGAAAAAAAATACAATATTAATCTGACCATATTACCACCGAAAGTACAGTAAGAATTCAAACAGTAAAAAGTCTACTGGAAAAACCTTCTCTTTAGGTACCAAAAATAGCTCAGGCCAGTGTTAAGACTTAAGCCTTTATAAAAAAATGGAAATAATGTTGAATTTATTAGAAAAGTTAAAATGGATCAATTAATTAAAAAATAAAAATTCTCCCCATGGGCCCTGAGTCAGTGCTACATTCAGGTCCTGCTTCACACACACATGAACACACTGTCAGCTCCAAACCCAATTCCTCAGCAAAGAGCAGCACCATGAGGCCTCCCTCTTGTGCTGGTACAGGGCATGGGCCCCATGCGTGTGGCTGTACGTGGGAAGTCTCCTATCACCCACTGCAGTCTGAAGACCTTGCTCTCACTTACAGAATTCACTAGAGGGGGGCCTGGATGGTGTATTGACAGGTGTGGATGCTGTGCGGGTCTTAATTCTCCTGAACACGGCTTGTCTGCGGTGCCGGCGATGCGCCCGGGAGCTGGCTGCTTCGGGGGTTTTCTTCCAGTAGTAGTAGAAGGTGATTAGTTCCCCCTGCATGAAAGAAGAGCTGGCTGTGAGCTCAACTGTGCAGAGGGTTTGGCCTTTAGATGTCTGCTATGTTCCCTTCTTCTGCCAGAAGTAGGAGAGGGAGTACAAGGAACAGTTAGTTTCTGGAGCTGTGAGCTGCACGGAGGCTGGGCTGATGAGCCTGTCTCAGTCCCTCGGAGCGTAACTGCCAGGCATCCAGAATATTTATTCACTTACCAAGTATCTGCAGAGTGCCTACTATGTGCCAGATACCTCAATGGCCTCACCAGTTAGACACATCAATAAACAACAGACAGGAGAGAAAATCCCATCCCCATGGAGCTGACATGGTAGCTCTCTGTGTTTAAGTGTACAGGGGATGTGGTCTTCGCAGCATTCCGGTAAAATCACAATGAGGAAAAAAAATGCCTGGTTAATCAGAATGTCCCCAAAGTAAACACAGATATCCAAGATGGTGTGGAGGGCTGCAGACTGAGCTGAAAGGTCAAGAAAATGGAGACCCAAATCCAGGAGAAGACCCTACAGCCCATACTGACACAAGCAAACACTAAGCCCTGATGGTGATGACCAGGGTTTGACAATGATCGAGAGGACCCACAGTGGCACTGGTGCAGAGAAGAAATGACCTGCTTCTGCTTCACACGCTGCAACAGTCCCGGCGGTGAGTGAACTATCCCCAGCCCTTAAGAGTCATGATCTAGGCCCTCCTGACTCCTGCCACCTCAGGTCCTACCGTGGATATTCGTTTATCTACACTAATCCTCCAGCACCGGCTGGAGGGAACAGAGTTATAAAGCTGTTGAGATAACACTGACTTGGCCCCAAGTTTTCCTCTAATAAATAAGGAACAGAAGCCAGGGCAGGTCCCAGCTACCCTTCAGATACTTTGTCACGGGAGCACAGCTCATCAGCTCAAAAGGCCAGCTGGTATATGAGGTCAGGGCTCAAGTTCCAAGGTTTGAAAGAAAACAAAATATTAAAAAAGCCCCAAGTGGGTTCCTTCTACCTCTTCCTTCAGCATGAATCCTTCTGGGGGGCCAGAAGATGATAGAGGCCTGGTATATAAAAGGAAATGCGACGCTCTATGAGACAGAAGAGCAAAAGGGGGGGGGGAGCGGGTAGGAAAGTGCTACCCGGGATTCTGCCAAATCTCAGCCTCACCTGAAGGTCCTGACATTTCTGAACAGCACTTGTCAGTAACACAATATTGCCTCAAACAGTTACAACTGATTATTTCTGTTTCTCAAACATGAATGTTTTGAAACCATCTCAAATGATTTGAAAAGCAAACATAATCCACAGGTTAAAAAAGCAGAAGTTGTTTTAGTCCGCTAGGGCTGCTCTAACACCAATACCACAGAGTGGACAGCTCTACACGAACGTTTATTCGTACACAGTCCAGTAGGCTACAAGTCCAAATTCAGGATGTCTGTTCCAGGGAAAAGCTTTCCCCCTTGTCAGCTCTGGAGGAAAAGTCCAGTATTGCATCAGTCTCTGTCCAGGGAGCGTCTTGGTGCAGGAACCTCAGGTCTGAAGGACCCACTCTTCTCCTGGTGCTGCTTGCTCGACAGTGTGAGGTTCCCAGTTCTCAGCCTGCTTTTATCTCTTGCAGGATGAAAGGACTAAAGGTGGGGCAAGCCATACTCCAGGGAAATTCCCTTTACAGTGGAGCAGGGAGGTGATCCTATGAAGGCATTTACAGTTCCACCCTAATCTTTAACATGCAGCACAGGAAAATCACAAAAATGGAGGACAATCATAGAATACACAGAATTATGGCCCAGCCACATGGCTACACATATTTTTGGGGTGATACAATTTAATCCATGGCAGAAGTCAAAGTTCAATAAGGCAAAGAGGTTGGCCTAAAGCTTCATACCAAACATAAAAAAAGGCTCAAGCACAGTTTAGGTTCAAAGCTTTAAACTTTTTGCACCGTATCTTCTCATGGATGGTATGTGAGAAAACGAGAAAACGAAAGGAAAAAAACCTAATCCTGAAATAAACATCAACTGTGTCCATATGCGACTCGACGGCACTTGGCTTGGCTGGCGTGTCTATATGCAAGTAACAGTTTTCAAACAAGGAGCCCAGAATAGATCTCTACAAGTGAAGGTCAAGGATCAAGAAAGACCCTCCTCCACAAAATTTTAAGTGATGACAAAATGAAAGAATGGACATTTAAAAATCCAGACCAGGAAGATGGTGAGCCTGGAACTCACATACATTGCTGGTGAGAATCTAAAATGGTCAAACCATTTTGTAATAATACTCTCTGGCAGTTAGCGTAAAGTTAAACTACATTTACTATACACAAGCCAGCAATTCTACTCCTATGAGTTTACCCAAAAGAAGTAAAAACACACCACACAGACCCTCACACAAGTGCTCATAGAAGCTTTATTCTTGATAGCCACAACCTGGGGACAACCCAAATACCTGTCAAGAGAACGGCAGAACAAATTACGGTCTATTCATTAATGAAATACCACTTGGCAATAAAAAGGAACAAACTATTAATGTAACAGCAGTAAACCTCAAAAGCATATGGAATGAAAGAAGCCTGAGATAAAAGAGTATATAACATCTGATCCTATTTGAGAAAAGGCACAGAAGTCACAAAAAGCAAGTTAGTGTTTGCCTAAGGCCAAGTAGTAGAACCTGCTGTAGAAGTACACAAGTACACTTCTTGAGGTGACACAAGTATTCTGTAGGTCAGCTGTGGTGTTAACTTACATGCACAGCCCTGGTTGTTCCTTGCTTAAAAGCTTGGCTGCTAACCCCAAAGGTTGGCAGTTCAAATTCACCAGTCATTTCTTAGAAATCCTATGAAAACCAAACCCATTGTCATCAAGCCCATTCCAACTCAACGTGATCCTACAGGACAGAGCAGAACCACTTCACAGTTTCTGAGGAGCGCCTGGTGGATCTGAACTTCCAATGTTTTGGTTAAAAGCAGCCACACCACTTAGCCACTACACCACCAGAGTTTCTAAAAGTCCTGTAGGGTGGTTCTATTCTGTCATATAGCACTGTGAGGCAGAAGCAGTTCAGCAGCGGTGGGCTTGGTTTTTACAGTTGTTAAGGAGCGCTGGTAGCACAGACAGTTAACTGCTGAGCTACTAACTGGAAGACAGGCATTTAAACTCACCCAGATACCTTGACAGAAAACCCTACCTATCACTCTCCTTTTGAAAGATTACAGCCATTACAAACCCTAAGGGGCAGTTTTACTCTGGAGCACATGGGGTTGTCACGAGCAAGAATCAACTCAACAGCAACCAGTTTGGTTTTTTGATTTATACCTTTAAGTGGGTGCAGTTCTACAGTATGTAACTTACACCTCAACATACATTTTTTTTTTTTTTTTTTTTTTTTTAAAAAGGAAGAAAATAAATCCAGGCCAGGTTTTACTAGTTGCCTCTCAACCACTGTAATGTCTACTAAGGGATTAAGCATTGGAATGGAGTGAATCTAGGTGGATTAGAAGCAGCATATTGGTGACTGCATGGGTGGCTAGGTCTTGAGCACAAACAAAAGATCATGTTGGGGAAGACTTTGGTTCTACAAATAGGGAGTGAAGCAGCTCACTGCCTCACCACGAATGAAGTCAATTGAACTTTAATCAAACATGCATACTGTGGGCTGCAGAGACCCGCCACATATAAATTCAAGGAACAAAAGCTGTTGCAGAAATCAATAGCTTAGTGAAACATTAACACAGGCAATCATTGATCAAAAGGCAGCTCCACAAAGGCAGCCTTGCAAATTAGCTCCTGCTTCTGCTTGCAAGCAAACAGAGGTATAAATGTTGTCGACATGAATGGCCTATAATGATCATTTTGTTCCTGGTGATCTCACCTCATCTCACAACAAGGTCTCACAGTCAACACATCTTACATCTTGGGACTGTAATTGCACACAGCATGATGAACTAAACTGGTTGAGTGTCTGAGAAAAGGGGGAAGAGAAAGGAGTGAAGGCATCTCCAGTCGACAGCATTATGGGCCGCAGCTCCTGCCAAGAGAAGTGTTCAGCTCTGCTGGTATATATTTAGCAGACACACAAGCTCTCTGACTGACTCCTTTCTTTTTTTTTTTTCCTTTTTCGTTTTTTTCAGGAGAAGGGGTGGTAAGACAGAGGCTTGATTTTTCTAAGAGGTCATACACAAGAAGCCACTCACAATGACATGATTTTGGCTCCTCAACTGAGGTAGCAGCTTCCCTCCCAGGACACACTCTCCACACAGCAGAGGTCTTCTCGCTGGCTGCACCCTCAGCCAGGGATAGAAAAATAAGTACCACATTAGGCTTCTCTGATTTGCCACAAAAAGAAAATTAAGGGTTTGGTGGTGGGTAACAGGGATAGGATTGGAGAGGAAAGCAGCAGCTCAGTGCTGCTCTCAATCTGGGTAAGGTAGGGCGGGCACAAAGACGAGGAGCTGGAGAGAGAGCCCGGGTAATGCCTTGCAATCCAGAGGCCTCTTGGGCTTGGCCATTTGTAATTACTAGATGGGTTGTTGCCCCCTCTTCAACCACCATGTAATGTCTGTGTTAGGCTGCAGGTCCACCAAGTGCACCGCTACACAAACAAAGGTGTCAAAACAGCCCTTGTCATGAGCTCCTGGACTGCCTGGGTGATCAGGCTGAAGCCACAGGAGCTGGGACTGGTCAGTCCTGCCAGCTTGATGCTGAGAGGTAGTTTTTCAGGGACAAGTTCTGTAGGTGCAGCCAGACCCAGTTCTGTTTGGCCTGGGTTAACAGCTGAGGAGCAGCATGTTCCAGGGGCTGAGTGGGTACCCACTGCATGCGTCCGCGTGCGCGGACATGTGTGGGGTGGGCTGGGGAGCTGACAGTCTAGTGCCAAAGATCCCCTGCCAGGGTTCTGTTCTCCTTTGTATCTCACAAGCAGGTCAACTCACCTGCAGGCATCTGATAAGCCAAAACAGTGCCTGCAAACAACACAGCAACTTAATTTCCCTCGGGTGTTGCAGATGCTAAAAGGAGAAGAACGGTAAATTGTCCTGACCAATTAAAACATTACTTTTAAGCAAGATAAGCGACAGGTCTTCCCTTTCTGTAAAAGCCCTGGGGGGAGTGAAGGCATGGAGCCTTGCAGAGAAGGCAGGCGCGGTGAGCATTTCAAGTGTCAAAGGCTCCCTCGTAGCAGGGCTGTGTGTCTGCAGAGCGGAGCACAGAAGCAAAATCCCTCCTCCCCGGTTCTCTTGTGCCCAGCACTAAATCCTCAGAGAAGAGCCCTCCTGAAGGCCAGTGCAGAGGCAGAAAAAGGTTCATTCTTTTTGTCCTACATAAGAATCAGAAGGGCACAATGAAGTTTGAGATCAAATCTATTTTTGTGATTACAGTGTATTATTTCCTGAGAAGGCGCTGAGACACCAGTGGCAGATAAGGCCCCCAGGTGGGAACACACAGGGTCCAGGGTGCTTGTAGCCTGCCATCTACCATCAGGTCTTTTTTACAGGTGCCAGGGAAGGTGTCCACACACACGTTTCAGTTCTGTTCACAACACAGTGTCTGTTCCTCACATGATTCAACAACTGGCAGGAAAGAATGACAAGAACTGCTGGTTCTACGGCTATGTTTAGGTAGGCCTCGGAAAGCCAGTGTCTACCTCCTTGTACATGCAGCCAGGAGGAGGGAGGAAGTGAGAGGATGAATGACTAGAAGGAAGGAATATAAGTGTGCATGAACAAAGGAAGAATCAAATTCCAGTTCCTGCTCTGGAGCAAATGCTCCCGCCACAGAAGGTATCTACCAGTGGACGTCTATCAGTGCCATCTCCACTGGTGAGAGAAAGCTGCAGTTAATTTCAGCTTCACCACCAAGTTTCAAAAGGCATCGTTTCTGTGCCAAGCACCGTTTACTAAAATGAGAGGCAGCAGGGGAAACAGTGATGGGGTGGTAGGCTTGGAAGCTGCTCAAGCATAATGGGATTATGGACACAGCTTCTTTCTGAAGCTCCTTTACAGGGTCTTGCACTCCATTCCAACAATTTTGCTGTTCTGCTCCCAAGCCTACCTATTCCTGTCAGCTTTGACAACAGGCTGAGCTGAGGGTAATTATGCAATGAGACGGACCTGCTACCTTACCGGTAGGGCTGATGCGTGTACACCTCTACACACGACTGAGACCCCCACCCCCAGCCCACTGCAGTGGTTACAAAGTAAACATTTAGAAGAAACTGTCTTAATTCTTTAAGACATACTATTAACTGTCTACTATTAACTGTCGAGTTCTTGGTTGCTGCAAACAGTTAACATGCTCTCCTGCTAAATGCAACAATGGAGGTTGGAGTCCACCCAGAGGTCTTGTAAGAAAGGCCCTGCAGTCTGCTTGGGAAAGATCAGCCACTGAAAACCACAGAAGGTAGTTACTAGGAGTCAGTGTCAACTCAACGGCAATCAGATTTTTTTTTTTTTTTAATTAACTGCTCGTATGTTAAATATTCCAATATAAATATGTAGGGAAACAGCAGCTAAATGATCTCTATAAATCCAAAGCCAAACCAGTTGTCAATTGAGTCAGTTTGAACTTACGGTGACCTACATATCTAAGTGCTAATGTGCAATCTATTAGAAATCAAGTTGGTGTTCCCTACTAAAACTTTATTTGAAAAAATATCCTACAATTATCAGGAGGTTCCTTTCTCTGGTGGTCCAGGTAAAGGGAGTGAAGAAACTTACCACTTACTGAAGTGATCTAAAACTTTTTTTTTTAAGATGTGTTTTTCCAAGAGAACTTCCAGCAAGCAGTGGATAGTTATGAAGCAAGGCCCCTAAACAGAGCAGGGGCAGGCAGGAGAAGGAAACACAGTTAAAGAGCTGTGTCCCCCACTTCATTCCCTAACCTGGGCCTCCAGAGTTGTCAAGGCCTCAGAAGAGCCAGCCGTGAACACAGCCCCTCAGGAAGACTGCTCTTCTGGGGAGCGCCAACCGCACGGCAGAGCTCAGCTCCTCCTGCCTGCTTCCACTGCCACCTTGGCCTACACATTACAGCAGCATTCTTTCTTGGCAAAAAAAAAAACACCTACTAATTCAAGGACAGCGAAGCATGTTAGCAAAATTTCCTGGCACCAAATCCTCAGCGAGTCATTCTTTCCTTTCACTCCTTGATGTTCCCAGGGCCAGATCTGACAACTGTTTAGAACATCTGAGGTGAGATGCTGGGCATCTGCTATGTTTAGAAGCAGCCACCTTTTACAGATCTTTTCCAGTGGGCAACTGATTTGTCTTCCAGCAACAACTCCGGTAATTACAGCAGTGTTCTCCTGGACTCCTTTTGTTAACCAGCCGAATCTCCTTAATCCCTTAAGGAACCCCACCCCACTGTCAGCCAGCAGTGCTGCTAATCTTTAAATACTTCCTCTGTAGTCTGCAAGTGCCTCTGAGAGAATGATGATCTGCTTGAAGGCACACAGCAGAGAGGTGGCATTCTAGAACTACAGTCTCCTATGCAAGAGGATGGTGGGACCCCAGTCTGACCTGCTGGTGAAGTAGAAGCCACTGTTGTAAAACTAAGCAGAGGAGGCAGCCTGCTCCTGAGCAGGGTACAGGACCCACCTCTGGCTTTTCTGCTGCAGGAAGGGAAAGGGGTATCCGGTGGGGGTGGGGGTGGGGAAGACTCTGGAAGCATGGGAGGTCTTCTGGATTTAACCTGTTATCATGACAAGGCCTGATGAAAATACTCAAGAGGTGTACACAAACTAGGTGTCCTTTTTTTTTTTTTTTTAAAAAAAAACCCTACTTGAGCAGGCTTAAAAAAATCTGTTATTTAAATTATGTCAAAGTTGTTCAGTGAAAGAAACTACAACAGAGTGAGTCTAGTTCTTTTACCAAAACTGTAATGAGATTTTCTAGAATGCTATGTTGGTTTAGTTGCTTTGAATTGAATTGTGTCCCCCCACAAAATATATGTCAGAATCCTAACCCCTGTATCTGTAATCTTATTTGGGAATAGGGTTTTCTTTGTTAGTTTTAAGGAGACCATAGTAATGTAGGGTGCCTTAAACCTACTTGCTTCTGAGATATAAAAACGGCAGGTGAGGTACAGAGAAACAGCCATTGATGAAGAGGATGACACATGTCACATGGAGATTACCAAGGAATCAAGGAAAGCTGGGTCTACAGAAACGGAAAGATATCTTCCCCAGAGTGGGAGGAGGGAGTGAGGGAGAGAAACAGGGAGACAGGGGGGTGGGGGGAGATAGGGAGGGGATGAAAGGAGGAGAACGGGGAGAGAGCAAGAGAGAGATAGAGAGAGAGAGAGCATGCAAGAGAGCGAGCGAGAGCCAGGGAGAGCCTTCATCGGCTGCCCTGAACTGGTACTCCTAGTGGCCTTAACTCAGAAACTAAATTTCTGTTCTTTACAGCCATCCACCTGTGGTATTTCTGTTACAGGAATGCTAAGACAGTCACCGACCTGCAAGCCATCTGCAAGTCCCACCACTGGTCCCACACCTCTACCACCCCTACTCAGGGGTCTAGATTTCAGGTCCTGCTACGGCCCCTCCTTCAGTGGCCCCTCACCTCCCTTACAGGCCCCTGTGGACCTAGCCCCTCCTACAAAGAAACTTGGTTAGTCTTCCCAAAGCCAGTTCTGACCTTTTCCCGTCGCTCTCCAAATCAGCAGTGACTCCTCAGGCCCAGCTACTTCAGACTTGTCACAGACCTTCCCCTCGAGTATTCCTTGCACACGTCACTTGTGCCTCACAGCCTCCAGCTTCTGCCGTACACACGGCTGCCTGTCCCTCAGTGCCCTTCTTCTGCCTGCGGGCTGCAGCCCCATGGACAGCTCACCTCCTCACCTCCTGTTTCTGTGACCTCCTCATAACTCAAGGCTCAATTCAGCATGAAAGTCACCTTTTCTGTAAAGTCTTTCTTTTCAACACCACAGTCCCACTAATGGGATGTCCTTTTCACTCCTAGAACTTAATTTCTGCCTCTCCTCTGGCATGTACAGGTTTTCTCTTGGGCTGCAACCATGAACAAGCCTGTCAAGTTTCCCCAAATCTGGATCCATTTCATCTCACAGTACCCTACAGTTGTAGAACATCTTAAATACCCACTATACAGAAATTCAGTAAACACATGATGGAGTGAACATTTCCTGAGTATTAAAGTTTACCTGAATGTGTTAACTGAAACTAACTTTATAATGATATAGAAGTATTAAAGACAGGGGTTGCCAACCTTTCATTTTACCAAGTAAGGTCATTAAAATAACTGCTTCCTGATCTCACTATTATTTCATAAAAGAAATGCCATTTTATCTCCAAAGAAGGTAGGAAATATACTTTTAAAATAAGAAGCGTTTTTTCATTTTACAGATAGTCCATGACTTGCGATGGGGTTCTGTTCCTTACAACTCCATTCTAAGTTGGTCTGATGTATGTAAGGTGCCTCCCGCCCCCTTTTAAGTTTTCTTTATTGTAGCTTTTATTATCAGTGTCTTTGTCTTGGGGATGGGCAACAGTACATGTAAACTCACAGATATATTGTAACATTTTATCTAAATACATCTATCACTAAGATGTATCCCCCCCCAAAAAAACCCCCAAAAAACCCAAACACTAAAAACAAAAAAAAACAGACAGTTGTTCAAGTGCAGTTTCTCATAACTAAAGTATGTAGTAAACCAGGGATTACCTGTAGTTAGTATTATGAATAATTACTAAAAAGGCTCTTTTTCCTCACTCTCTGACAACCAAACCAGGACCTTCACTTCAATTCCAACTGGTTCAAAACCCTGCTGATAATCTGCATTTCTAACAACTCTCCAAGCAATGCTAATGCTGCTGTTAGGGATCAATTCAAGCAACCACTAGCAAGCAGCAGTTCTCAAGTTTTATTATATGTAAGAATGTGGGGTGGGGGTGTCTTTTTAAAATGTAGATTAAGATTCAGTGTATCTGGGGTACAAATTCAAGTTCTCTGTGACATTTTGAACCAAAACTCAACTGGTTTGAAGCCCTGAAGCAAACCACCTTTTACTGGGCTATAAAATCTAAATTGCAGATAGCTAAATTAGCACTAAATATGTGCTTTCCAGATCTTAAAAAATACCCAATCTTCATAGCTACTCTTACACCTTGATCATCTCTACTTTACAAATGAGAAAACCGAGGTACAGAGTCAGATGACAGTCATGTGGCCAACCTGCTCAGCTGTCATGATAGTCCCCAGAGCTGGGTTCCAGAGTCTAGGCTCTAATCACACTGCTGTATGGCTTCTCTAGCAGATTTGACAGCCACTGGTTTCAGGAATTATGAGGGACCAACCATCCATGTTTTCACCGGTCACAAGCTAAAATTTGGCTTATCTTTGAACTCCAAAGGTTAATGTCATAGCGTTTTATTAAATCCCTTAACCTGGACCCTTCAACAGCTGTGGCTGAAGAGTACACAAGATCAGTGGGCATCCTTGATGACAACAGGTTGCCAGCTTCCCTGACTCAGTGTGAAGGCACTCTCATCCTAGGCAGCCCCTGAATTACAGAACCACACATTCAGGGGAACCAACACCGGAAACACATTTGGTAGGCACAGGCACAAGTGTGTAATCAGGATTATTTTCAGAACTCTGGTGGGAAATAATCAGTATTATTTTCTACTGCTCACACTAAGAACAAACCCATGGACTATGTCAGATGGATGCTAGGAGACCACAACCATGAGGGTGCCCCCCATCTGCTCACTCTGCCTCCTTCAACAGGAAATGCCCTGCGGCTTACCTACTTTGGGCTCACAGAGATGCACAAAGTATGTGGGCACTTGTTTCCCTCTTGACTCAGAAGCAGGATACTTCCTTTCCCAGGAATGCTGAGAGCTCAGATAAGGTCCCGGTTCCTAAAGAGATAGGGGTTCTGCCTGTGCTAAAAGCTACAGAAGCATCTTTCTAAATTATCTCCAGTTAGAAGCATCTATTTAAAACTGTGGCTCTGGCAACTGGTCTAAACCAAAACCCAAGAAGTTTCCTAAATAAAATATTTTCAAGGACAGAGTAGCAGGGGCAGGGATCTGGGGGCATGGTTTCAGGGGACATCAAGGTCAACTGGCATAACAAAAGTTTTTTTAGAAAATGTTCTGCATCCCCACTTTGGTGAGTGGCATCTAGGGTCTCAAAAGCTACCAAGCGGCCATCTAAGCGTCAACTGGTCCCATCCCACCTGGAGAAGAGAAGGATGAAGGACATCAAAGACACAAGGAAAACGTGAGCCTAAGAGACAGAAAGGGCCACATAATCCAGAGACTACATCAGCACAAGACCAGAAAAACTAGATGGTGCCCAGCCACCACCAACAACTACATAGAGCCCTTCACGAAATGCGAGAAAAATGGGGTGCAGAACTTGAACTCTATTAAAAAAGACCAAACTTGATGGTCAGACAGACTAGAGTCCCCGGAAGACACTACCCCTGGACTCTGTTAGCCCAAAACTTAAACCATTCCTGAAGCCAACTCTTCAGACCAGGGCTAGATTGGACTGGACTGTAAAATATAGCATGATACTGGCAAAGTATGATTCTAGGCTAAGTGGATACACGAGACTACACAAGCAGCTCTAATCCAGAGGTGACATGAGAGGGCAGTGGGGTATAGGAGCTGCTTGAATGAACACTAGAAATACAGAGTGGAAAGGAGTGTGCTGTCACAGTGTGGGGAGAGCAGCTAGAGTTACACAGCAATGTGTGTGTTAGGTTTTCATATGACAAACTGACTTGGATTATAAACTTTCATGTGAAGCACAATAAAATTAAAAAATAAATAAATAAAGCTGTAGCTCCAGACTGTGCTCCAAACCGCAGATGTGGTTCCATGACACGGGTGTGGATCTCCTGAAACTCTCTGCCCTTACTGTACATAACGCCCTGGAAACAGCTACATTTAAGAAACAAACATCTGTTGACTGGAGCTCTGGTGGTACAGCAGCTAAGAGCTCAGCTGCTATTCAAAAGGTCCGCAGTCTGAGTCCGCCAGGCACTGCCTGGAAACCCTGCAGGGCAGCTCTACCCCATCCCGGGGGATCGCTACGAGTCAGACTTAATTCACCAGCAGCAGGTCTCTTTGGTTTCTGGTTACCAACTGACCAAGCCATTCTACTTACACCACATTCTTTCGCTAACCAAAACCAACAAGCAAGCAAGCAGATTTGGAAATGACTCACGTGAAGACAGAGATCAAGACCATGCAAAATGGTCTAAATCCTGGCCTGAATTACGAGGCCCCAAGCCAGTGGCACAGGCATCCTGAGCGGTCCAACACAGTGACAAAACTGGCCTTCACTTAACACAGACAGAGCTCGCACACTGGGGCCTCCTCTTAAGCACTTATTTTTTTATTTTACTGAGCTATTTGTTTAAATAAAGACTATTAACATTTTAAATGTAATAATGCCAACACCAGGAACCTCATTTTCTCAGCAGGGCCTCCCAAACTTCATGAGCTCATTCACTGAAATCAGTTTTCTTTCCCACAAGCTGAATACTTCGTTTTTCCTGAATTCATTTTATTGGAGTTCAGCAACAGGGCAAGTGGGATTTCACTGCCATTGGTTCTATCACCACATCACCTTTCTTAGTATTTTCCACAAAAACCACAGTTCTGCCAGCAAAGGGGGAGAAGAAAGAGAAGGAAAAAGAAAGCCACAAAACTGTTAAAACCGCCATTCTCCATCTCGTAAACATTCTTCTATTTATCGGCCCTTCATTATATGTGCAATCTTATTATCCCTCCACAGCATCAAAGTGACATCCGTCAGGGTCACCCTATAAAATATACATCGGCAGTGCAACATTTAATGATGGGAGCAGGATAGGCGATGAGGGATGAGTGAGGTGGCATGCTGCAGGATGCTTTAGAGGGATCATCAGTTATATCTGTGCATTTCCCAAGGTGATAATTGAATGACAGGGGCTGGAGGGAAATCCATTTTTGAGCTCAGAAAGGATAGTTAGGAGAAAAATGTTTTTGTACTGGAAGAATGTAATGACTGCCAGGAAATGAGCACAGCTATTCTACCAACACTGCTTCATATACTTTACGGTTTTTATGGATGCACAGCAAATTGTCAAGTACAATCATTTCTTCAAGTTGAACTTTAAAGGACAGACTTCCTCACTACAAAGAACGGAAGGCAAAGTGTATTTAATTTTGTCATTGTATCACATTTATTTACTAAAAGCAGCAGCAGACATTATTTTTCAAAGCACACACATACACACCTACGGTATACTCCACCCTTTTAGGTATGGCTCATTTCCCTTGCCTGAATCTTGGATTTAACCTAAGGCAAAGATCTTAAAAAAATCCAGACCAACTTGTGAACAGAGTCTGTGCTCATCTGGGCTCTGGTCTCACATGCTTAAGTAGGGGTAGCTGTTTCTTAGAGCCCGTGAGCACAGAGATCAGCACCACAGCTGTCCTCACACAAGCCAGGTATAGGGCTTCATGGTTCGATTCCAGGAACAAATGAGAGGGTCAGATGGGAGTAGCACAGAGTGCTCCCCTCTGGGAGGAAGGCTTAAGGTGGCCATCCTCAAGTCTGCTTCAGGGAGAGGAATGGGTATGGGAAAATGGAAAACAACTGGTACTTACAACTCTGACCCCCATGTGTGTGCTTTGCGGCCCTCTACACGTGGGGGCCAAATGTCCTAGCTGATTCCAGAGCTCCTGACCACAGATTTTCCACCTAGGTATCCTCACAACAGCTTTACTACGACCCAGGAAAAGGAGCCAAATCCCAGAGTAACTCCCAGATTCTTCGGGTTTCCCTTTTCAAATAAATCTAAGACAGGTGGCTTGCCTAGAGGGACAGAGAAGACCATTAAGATGGATAAACCACTGCCAGCAGAGCACAAAGGAAGTACTACCCCCTACCTCTCCAGAGTTCCTGCAGTGATTTTTAAACCGTTTGAATTCCTTGGGTCAGTTCCCACAGGAAAGGGCCAAGCTCCACTAGGCCTGCCCTGCCCCCAAGCACTGCATTCCCCAGGATCTGCCATCCGAGGACAGGGAGGCCACACAGCATTCATTTCAGGGACCAGAAAACACATGGGAGAACTCTGACCACAGCACTCAGTCATCCTGGGGAGCTTCAGGTTATTTGGGGTCATTTATTCAACAGTCTGAAAACACCATGTGTACTACCATGGGTTGGGGTTGTAGTTTATGATAATTAAGGAGTCCTGGTGGGGAAGTGGTTTACCTCTTGCTTACTAACTGAAAACTCAGTGGATCCATGGGAGAAAGATACAGCATAGCAATCTGCAGTCAAGATCAGAGCTTTGGAAACCGTGACGAGCAGTTCTACTGTCTTACAGAGTTGGTGAGTTGGAATCAACGCAACACGACAGGATTAGTTCCTGTTGGGGGGCGGGGGGTAATGAAAACTTCACAGATCCTCTAACTGCAGTTTGTGCTTTGTGCTTAGAGGCTTCTATCTAGGTCTCCACGAGGGTTCTGGTCAGAAGATGCCTGGCCCCATCTAAGAGGTCCAGGAGGGTATGTATGGTTGCCATTAGCCCCTCCTCCCGTTATGGGTACGAGTCCTGTAAAGACACATGGTCCTGTAAAGACACATGGTTGCTTTTTTCAGGATTCTTGCATCGCTGAGCTGCCTGGGGAATTTGGGAAAACGGTGCCGCCACTGTGGGGCTGATTACCCAATGGGGGCTAAGGAGCCTCCTTGGCCATTTCACATACACATCACAAAAGCAGGGTGGATCTTGAACTTGGAAACCAATCGTATGGCAGAGAAGGTGCTCTCGGACTTGTAGGGCTCTTCTGATGCTATACTTTTCACACTTATGTTTGCATCAAAGTCCAGGTAACCCTTGTTCTGGAGGGAAACTGCCAATTGCATCACAAGTGACCACCCCACTCAACTGACTGCATGTGTGGCGGTCAGAAGCAGGGAAAAGCTTTCCTGGAGGGATCATATAACCACCCATCCTCTACCCCAATCTCAGCCCACAGGCTGGTTTGCAACC
Organism: Heterohyrax brucei; assembly: GCA_028571685.1. Taxonomy (NCBI): domain Eukaryota; kingdom Metazoa; phylum Chordata; class Mammalia; order Hyracoidea; family Procaviidae; genus Heterohyrax; species Heterohyrax brucei. The sequence continues at coordinate 37,601,744 of CM053140.1, forward strand.
TGAAGGTATTCTTGGCTTTCTCTTGGTAAGTCATTTTTCCCTTGTGCCCATGTGGCAAAAAGACCCTCCTGGGGCACTAACCATCTCCAACGAAGAGCCACACATTGCTCTGCATTTTTACTATGCAAACCTGAGATCCCAGAAAAAATTCTAAAAAGTCAATATACCTTTAATTCAAAAGCTTTAAAAACGTAAAAGTTTCTAGTGGCTGCAAGTCTCAGCAACTGGCTTTTAGTCAGTTCTGCTTAACTTCCCAATAGAAGTGAAAACCCTTTGCAATGAGCACAGCAGGAAGGTGCATGTTTCCCTGTGAGGTGAAGATGGACTTGAGCCTGTGGCCAGAAGCCCCACTGTGCTGAAGAAAGAACCAAAGTGTGTGTTTGGGGGAGGGATGGGGGGCATGGGCAAGCAGGCCAGGCTACAGAGCAGGACCTCCTAGCCTCCCCTCAGGGCCTTGGCCTTTCGGAGTGCACTGTGGCTCTGACAGCTGTCCATTAGTTTTCCAGCCACAGCGCCTACAACATTTGGCTTTGAGTCCTGCCCTCAGGATAAAAAGGGAATGACGCTTTTTCACCATCCTGCCTCTGGTCCCAGGTTCTCTGAGCAGGTTCCTGAAACGCCTTTCTCCCTGCTGCTGCCAGACTAGGCTTCAACTCCATTTGTTGTAATCCTAGCCAACTTTGGGGGTTTCCAGTTATATGTGCCACTTTATAACTACTCTTTCCTGACCCCCGGGGTTGCATTCCTTATGAGCCTGTTTCCAAGGCTGCCATCTCTCTTCTCCTTAGTTGTGACCCTTTCTTCTGTGGTCTGTATGTCATCAGATCTGGCTGAATAGCAAATGACATCTATGACTTGATTCACTTGCTTTCCTTTCCCAACTGAACTCTACACTGCACGGGAACAGGGGATGTGGCTACTCTGAGCCTTGTATCCTCAGCAATAATTAGCAGCATGCCTGGCATGAAATAGGTGCTCAGCAAGTACTCACTAACCTGAAATGAGATGCATCACATACAGATATACGAGAATTACACTGCATCACAGAATACACAAAAAACTAATAAGTCACTAGTATTCATAAACATGATATACTGATTTGCAGATAAACTTGGAAAACTCTTTAGTGAAGCTTTCCAAAACTATCTGTAGATGGGATATTAGCTCTGAGCACCAAAACTTTTCAAGACGGGATCTCTCAAGGTTGCTAAGTATTTCCACAAGACTTTATCCTGTTTGTGTATTAAATAAAAAATGAGTCCATCAATTACTTCTATGAGTTATGGTAACTCTCCAAACAAAGAACTGTTTCCATTTCCTGAGGGGCACTTGCAAATAAGATGAGGACAACGCTGCAGAGGCAGTGTGGGGTACACGTGCACCGGGTGTGCAGTGAAGCCACGGAACAGACGTCTTCTGTTTTTCTTACAAATCTGTAATGAACCACACAAACTCTGGCTTGACCCTGTTCCAGCGCTGAGTCATATGTAAACTGACAAACCTCTGAGAGGACACACACTTGGGTCCAGCGATACTTTTGACACACAAAAAATCACCTCCATTTTTCTGAAGCTGGGTGTTTCCTCTTTTCGTGCTGTGACAATCTTTTGGACCTGTCATACGTGCACTCAGAAAGGAGCTAAGAGTCTAATCTTCTAAGGGGGACTGGGTGAAAACACAGGCCAAAGCTCAGAAACAGGAAACAGTGAGCACCAGATTCCTCTCTGGTATCAGAGTTCACATAGGGGTTCTGGGGGAAGATAGCCAAGAGACTCAGGGCATGTGCTTACAGGTCAGTCCTCTTGCTGTGGCCTGACATGCTGACCCAGGGGTGACAGATCACTGCCTGTAGGCCCACCTCTGTGGCCACAACTACTCCAATGTCAGCAGAACCGGGTGGCACTCAAAGCTACCCCACATGAATGAGACAATTCACTTCCCACATTGCTGCCTGGGTAATCTGGTCAAATTATGGGAGGAGGATAGAAAAAGGAAGGGAGAGAGGGAAGGAGGACAGGAGTCAGAAAGGCTATGGAGAAACAAAGGAGGCACACAGTATTAAAGAAATCTATAACCTTTCTCAACTGGGATTCCTCATCTGAGCCATAAAACTCAGAAAACAGAGTGACTGTTTCCTTAATTCTCCTATCAGTGGAACACAACTAATACCATTCTGGATGCAGAGGACAAGGTTTCTACATTACACACCAATGGAAGCCTAGGGTTATCAGGCTCGACCCTCTGTCAGAACTCAGAATGAGAATGCTGGCACTGGCTGAGCAGTCTTGGGCAAGTTATCGAACTTCTCTAGGCTTCTGTTTCCTCATTTTAAAAATGGAGCAAAATAACAGCACCTCACTCATACAGTTGTGATATTCAAAGAGCTGATGCATCAAAACATTTAGTACAGTGTTTGGCATACTGTAAATGATCCACAAATCTGAGCATTATTTATTATCATTTGTTATACGACACCAGAACAAATCAGAAAGACCACAGTGGTTATGCTGGCTGAGAGGTTTATTCTTTTGCCTTGCAGGAAAATAACCGCATTACCCTCACAAACCCAACAGAGAGCAGCCCCAGTGAAGGAAAGCAAACAAACTCAAGTTTTCTAGACAAAGCAACAGGATTAAATACTTTTCGAATTCTGACTCAGAAGAGCAGGATTAGACTGAATTGGGTAGAAGTAAAACAAAAAAATTTTTTTAGAAGAAGTAAAATTTAAGGAGAAACAAGGTTCTGAACAGTTCAGGTACTTGCATGACCTAGGAGGCAAGCAGGGGTGTATTCTGGAACGCACCTAGAAGACAAGCAGGGGTGCATTCTGGGTTGGACCTAGGAGACAAGCGGAGGTGCATTCTGGGTTGGACCTAGGAGACAAGCAGAGGTGTATTCTGGGATGGACCTAGGAGACAAGTGGGGGTGTACTCTGGAACGGATCTAGGACACAAGCAGGGGTGCATTCTGGGATGGACCTGAAAGACAACTGGGGGTGTATTCTGGCATGGGCTATATACCCATTACTGTGAGCCAAATGACAATGAAGTCAAGCTGTGCTAACGCTAGAGATCTCCCCAACGTGGCCAAACAAGATCCAACACATCTTCTGCTGCAAACGACTGCTTCTCAGTCATTAACAGAAATTCAGCATAGACCAAAACACCACAATGACCCAGAGTTTACCTCTAGGATCCAATAATACAACAGATAAGGCTTTTACCTGTCCTGGTCCCCAGGCTTGTCCTAAGCTCTTTTCAGTCCACCACAAGACTCTTTTGTCTGTGAACTGGGGGTGGCTTCTTTGCAAGGTTGTGGTTAGGATTAAGGTACCCAAGAGGGGCCTGGCACATATGTGCAATAAACAGCAGCTATTATTTTTATTCTCAGTTTCCATTTGGAAGGACTAGAAACTCAGAATTAAGTTCACCTGAAAGGATTATTTTAATTAACTGACTTAAAAAAAAAATCCTTCAAAAAAATGTTTTCTGCATGAACTCAACCAGGCAACTGGCTTCTTCCCTCTCTCACATCCCCACAGAAGCTACAGGTACTTTATTTAGTCAGAGAAGAAAGAAATGTTAGAGATAGTGAAGATCACAACTTGAGAGCACAGGTCAAAGAGATGAATATTCTCTGACACATATCCAAGAGCTGTGTAGGAATGACATGACACAGCATAAAAGCCTTGTCTCTGCCCAGTTTCACTTTCCATTCCTAGGTAACAGTAAGAGAATGTGAACAAACAGTCTCATTAAACAGTTCAGGAGGACTAAAAACTGAACTGTAAGAATGCACCTGCCAATATGCAGCAAGCTCATCTAGGGCTTACATGCCATCCTCCAACTGCAGCTCAGCATTATTTAATGCACATATTGGAAAGGTCCAGCTTGGGGGACTTATAACATCCCATTATTTAATATCATGATACCATAACTCCCATCTAGTAAGTGTCAGAGATTAGTTACGTCAAAAATTATGCCTAATTACAATGAGTTCTATTACCAAACTTTAAAAACATTCTCTTCTCCAGATTGAAAACTGCTGCTTACATGGCAAGCTGTTTAAGGGAGATAAGGTCTAAAAGACTTCAGGAATATAAGCTACAAAGAACCATATTTATTATGCTAAGAGGAGGCTGGAAACAATGTTTTACAACTCATGATACCAATGCAAAGCTGCCTTGAGCCCAGTGATTCAGGTCGGGTCTCTACAATTTAGTAGACATTGCAGGCTGTCCTTCCACCACTGGACTGTATAATGAGTGGGCGTGGGAGTCAAGGGTGTCCAAAGTCCAGTGTCTCCCTGAGTTATCTGCATCCTCTTCCTGCTGCCCCAGTTCTTCCCCTGGGGAAATGGTGTCAATTATGTAATGCTTCCCCACTCCACAGGTAAAGAGACTGTGTTGATGTGTCCAGAAAATTAATACGCTTCTCTGGATGCACAAGAGTCCTGAAACAACACATCCTGAGCACCATGAATCAGAAGAGGGAGAAATCCCCTCCAGGGAACTCAAGCAATCACAACTGTGACTCCCATATGGCAGCAAATAAAGAGACAAGTGTCCCCGCTTCCAATAACAGCAGCGGTAAGAAGCTGTATACTAACCCTAGATAAGAGGAAACTTCTTCTCACATATGATCTGGATTAGGCAGGCTCTGATGGCACAACCAGATGAATGCTGTGAAGGTATTTTCTTTGCTCCTTGTAGCTACATGGAAGACCACAATTCTGTACACCTAACATTAAACTGTTCTTGAAAGACTGCTTATAAAGAAGTCAGGGACTACACAGTTTTTCAGTTCCATTAACTTAAACTAAACTCTAACAAGTCCTGGCTAAACTTTGTCTCAGCTCTGTGGGCATGAATGAGAGTCCCTATATCTTCTAGCACAGGAAAACTCCTTGCTTTAACAGCTGCAGGATAATTCCTCCAAGAAGTACATGGAAAGAGAAGAAAGCTTAATGGCACCACACTGAACTGGACAGCCAAGAATACAGAATGGGGGTTCCTCTCAAGACAACTCTACTTCTGTTAATAAGTCGGTAAAACAAAAGAGAGGAAGGAGGGGCCTGGTCTACACTAAGAGAGAACGATAATAAACACTATGTGAGACTCTGTCAGGATCCTGATTCAAGCTAATCAACAATCCAAACGTACGGTAAGGTCAATCGGAAAAATGTGATCATGCACTGGACACTGTTGTTGTTTGGTGCCATAAAGTCAGTTGTGATTCAGTGATCGATCCTATGTACAAGAGAATGAAATACTGTCCGGTCCCATGTCATCCTCATGATGGTATGACTGAGTCCATTGCTGTGGTCTCTGTGTCAATCTTGCTCCATGAGGGTCCTCCTCTTTATTCCAGACCCTCTCTCTACTTTACCAAGCACAGTGTCTGTCTTAGTCAGCTAGTGCTGCTCTAACAGAGATACCATGAATGTTTGGATGGCTTTAGCAAAGAAAAGTTTATTCTTAACACAGTCCAGCAGGTTACAAGTCCTAATTAAAGGTGTCCATTCGGGAAACTCCCTTTACAGTGGAGCAGGGAGGTGACCTTAGGAAGGGCTTTACAGTCCCACCCTAATCCTCTTTAACACACAGCACAGGAAAATCATAAAATGGAGGGTAATCACACAATACTGGTAATTACGACCCAATCAAATTTCTATATGTATTTTTGGGGGGACACCAATTCAAGCCATGACAATGTCCTTCTCCAGGGACTAATCCCACTTAATAACATGCCCAAAGTACGTGAGACAAAGTTTAACCATCCTCACTCTGAAGGAGCCTTCTGGCTATACTTCTTTCAAGACAGATTTGGTCACTGTCCTGATCCAAAACCCCACTGCCATTGAGTCTATTCTTATTCAGAGACCCTACAGAATACAGCAGAATTGCCCCATCAAGTTTCCAAAGAGCACCTGGTGGATTCCAACCACCAACCTTCTGGCTATCAGCCATACCTTTTAACCACTGTGTCACCAGGTTCCACGGCAGACTCAATATTCTCCACAAATGTCAGAATTCAAAGGTGTTAATTCTTCTTTAGTCTTCCTGATTCATCACACAGCTTTCACATATGTATGAGATGATCAAAACACCATGGCTTGGATCACGTGCACCTTAGTCCTGAAAGTAACATCCTTTTTTTTTTTTTTTTTTTTTAACAGTTACAGAGGCCTTTTACAGATCTGCCCAAAGCAACACATCATTTGATTTCTTGACTGCTGCTTCCATAGATATTGACTGTGGATCCAAGTAAAAAGAAATCCTTGACAACTTTAATCTTGTCTCCATTTATCACAACGTTACTGAACAGCCCAGCTGTGAGGATTTTTGTTTTATGTTGTGGGTACTGTACACTGAAGGCTGCAGTCTTTGATCTTCATCAGTGAATGCGTTACGTCCTCTTCACTTCCAATGAGGAAGGTTGATACATCTGCATATCACAGGGTGGCAATGAGTCTTTCTCCTGACGCCACATTTTTCATACAGTCCAGCTCCTCAGATTATTTGTTCTGTGTACAGACCAAGTAAGTATGCTTGAATTGTGTCCCCTGACAAACAGCTGCAGCCATGTGGCTGGGCCGTGATTTGCAGTATTTTGTGACTGTCCTCCATTTTGTGATTTTCCTATACTGTATGTTAAAGGGTGGGACTGTAAATCCCTTTATAAGATCTACTTCCTGCTCCACTGTAAAGAGTGTTTCTCTGGAGCGTGGCTTGCCCCACCCTTAATCCTTTCAGCCTGCAAGAGATAAAAGGAAAGGGAAGTAGGCTGAGAATTGGGAACCTCACACCATCAAGCAAGCAGCACCAGAATGAAGAATGAGTCCTTCAGACCTGAGGTCCCTGCACCAAGATGCTCTCCAGACAAAGACTGATGCAATACTAGACTTTCCTCCAGAACCAACAGAGGGAAAGCCCTCGCCTGGAGCGGACATCCTGAATTTGGACTTGTAGCCTACTGGACTGTGTAAGAATAAAGCTTCCTTTGTTAAAGCCATCCAGTCGTGGTATTTCTGTTACAGCAGCACTAGCTGACTAAAACAGTGATGAAGATACAATTCTGACGTGCATTATGCCTGCCTCTAAACCACACAGTATCTTGTTCTGTTCCAATGACTGTCTCTTGATCCATGTACAGATTCCTCATGAGCATAATTAAGTATTCTGGAATTCCCATTCTCCATAATGTTATCCATAATTTGTTATGATCCACACCAAATACCTCTGCATAGTCAAGGAAACACAGATAGTATCTCTGGTATTTCTGCTTTCAGTCATTATCCACGTGACATCAGCAATGATATCCCTGGTTCTACATCCTCTTCTGAATCTGGCTTGGCAGTTCTCTGTCAAAGTGCTGCAACCACTTTTGAATGTTCTTCAACAAAATTTTACCTGCATGTGTCACTAGTAACAGCTTGGATCACCTGTCTATTAAAAAAGCCAAACCAAACCCAATGCCACCAAGGTGAGGCCAACTCACAGCAACGCAACAGACAGAGTAGAACTGCCAGACAAGAGTTTCCTATGAGCGCTTGGAGGATCTGAACTGCTGACTTTTTGGTTAGTAACCACAACACTTAACTACCATGCCACCAGGGTTGTCTACAGAATAAGCATAAATATGGATCTCTTCCAGTTCGGTAGACATCTTCCAAATTTCTTGGCACAGACAAGTAAGCACTTTCAGCACTCTGCTGTTTGTTGAAATATCTAAATTGGTATTCTGTCAGTTCCTGGAGGCTTGCTTTAAGCCAATGTCTTCAGCACAGCTTGAACTTCGTACTTGAGTGCCATCAGTTCCTGATCACATGCTGCTTCTTGAAATGGTTGTCAATCAGTTCTTTTTAGTCAGCGATTCTGTGTATTCCTTCCATTTTTTTTGATACATAATGCATTGTTTAGTATTTTGCCCACAGAATCTTTCATTATTGCAACTTGATGCTCGAATTTTTCTTTAGTTCTTTCAGCTTGAAAAATGCCAAGCATGTTCTTCCCCTTTGGTTTTCTAACTCCATTAGACTGGACATTAAATAGTATCAAAGTACGATCAGAAGTACTTTTATTGGTTATGATAATGGCACTGTGGTTATGTAACAAAATATTCATAGCTTTTATTGGTGCACAAAGAAACACACATATATAAGGGAAATGATGTGATGGATGAGACACTTTTAAGTATTACCACAAGACAAAAAATAAAAACGATAGATGAAGCAAAGGTAGTACATTCTGATAACTGCTGAATCTGCATAATGGGTTCTTACATGCTTTTGAATTTGACACACAAAACAGTCACTACTCATCCATTTATACAACTTTCCAAAACTAATGGGGCAGGCTACCTGAAGTTGTTGTAGCAAGCTCCTTAGAAGCACATATATCACAAGAAGATGACAACTGGCCATCAGAATGCCAATCATGGGCCTACTTCTCAACTGATAAAATGACTGATCAATAACAATCTGAAAAGTGAACTAAAAGTAGCATCTGACAAATCCCTCTTCCTAACTGTCTCCTCTAGGACCTGCCCAAATAGCAGTCAGGTAGGGCTACTTTTGCCTGCCATCTGGGATCCTTGGCCCTCTAGCTTCCTTTCCCAGAATTCCTAGCAAGATTGGGTCAAGTGTGGTCTTGGGCCTATACTACTCTTTAGAGGAACAGAGGGATAAAATGTAGCTCTTGAACTGTTCTAGTGGTATTTTAGTTTAACATGTTCACTGTTTTAAGAAAATCAAAATATAAACAAGTATTTTGACTCTTCATATAAATGAAGTCAAATTAACAATATCAATACTTTCACAGTATAATGAATGAGTTGACTGTTACCGTGCTTTGTGAAATTCTCCATTGCCTCTCTTTTGAGATTCTCAAGCTGCTTGTTTGCCCTCTGCCCAGCTAGAAGGTCAAGTTGCCTCAGGAGGTCTGAATGTAAAGCATTTGTTGCCATCAATTCGATTCAGACAAACCACCACCATACAGAACTGAGCAGAAACTGCCCCATAGGTCTTTCAAAGAGCAGCTGGTACATTCAAATTGCTGATCTTTTTGGTTAGCAGCCAAACTCTTAACTGCTGTACCGCCAGGGATCCAAAGTACAGCAGAGAATCTGATACAGTCACAACTGACCCAACGGACACTCTAGGCCAAGTCCTAAATGCTGAACAGTGATAGGACAGGTGATGGCTGGCTCGGTGGGAGGACTCTTGTCTCCCATGTGGGAAACTAGGGTTCATCTCCCAGCCAATGCACCTCATGCTCAGGCACCATCCGTCAGCAGAGGCTTGTGTGCTGTTAAAATGCTGAACAGGTTTCGGTGGAGTTTCCACACTCAGATGATTCTAGCTTTGAAAATCATCAAGGAAAACGCTGTGGTTTGTAATGGCTCCATCTTCCTCCTTTATCATGAAAACAACAGAGGACCAGCCACAGTGGTTTGTTCCACTGTGTATGGGACTGCCATCAGTCATGGGCAAACTCAAGGTCAGCTAGCAACCACAAGAATAGGGCTACTTGGTAAAAGTTTAAACCCCGCTTTATGTTAATTCCACCAGGCACTCCTTGGAAACTCTATAGAGGGCAGTTCTACTATGTCCTATAGGGTCACTGTGAGTCAGAATCGACTCCACAGCACTGGGTTTGGTTTTACGTTAATTCCACAGGAAACATGGAAGGAATTCCCTAGATGTAAGAAGGACCCTTCAGTTTCAGTTCCTAGTGGCACAGCAAAACAACACAGCACAAAACAAACCTATAGCCTGTCCTATAGGTGTCCTAATCACGTGCTTTGTGAGCTTTTACCTACTGAAAGGAAAACTACCAAAAAAAAAAAAATTTCTGGTTGAGACTAATCAAAGGAAATGCAAGGTAGCAATTATTTCTGAGCATGTAACGCAATAATTTATACATATGGAAGCTCCTATCCCAACTGGTCTAAATATCAGTATGTTAAAGAAAAGGTTTGGTACTAGGTTTAACTAATCTCTCCTTAACGATTACACATTAGAAACAGAAAGACAAAATACTGAAATGGCAAATATTCTGTCATCTAAACCCAACCAACTGACACTTTGCCATCAAGTCAATTCTGATTCTAGTGACCCTACAGGACAGAGTACAACTACGGGTTTCCAAGGAGTGCCTGGTGGATTCAAACTAGTGATCTTTTGGTTAGCAAGACAACTCTTGATCACTATGCCACCAGGGTTCCCAGGTACTGGCACATGGACAGACAAACAGGCTAATGGAATAAAATAAAACCCAGAAACAGATTCATCATCCATTTATAGAAATGTCCTTTTTTTAAAAACTGTATCTGGCAATATAAGTAACGAGAAAAAGGTGGACTCTCTACAGACAATAATGGGACACCTGGTCATACATTCAGAAAATAGAGATGTAAGTATGAAAAGCCGAACTATAAAACTTTTGGTGTTGTTAGCTGCCACTGAACTGTTTCTGACTCTGGAAACCTTAAGGGTACAAAGTAGAAACACACTCCACAGGGTTTCAAGGCTGTGACCTTTCAGAAGGAGATGGCCAAGCCTGACTACTAAAGCATATATGAGCGGGTCTGAGCTGCCAACCTTCCATTAGTAGTTCAGGGCTCAACTATTTGTGCCCTCCAGACACTCAATAAGAAAAGACAGTGACCACAGAAGATTGGCTTTACAGTTGCAGAAGGCAGGCCTGGCAATCTCCATGAGATGACTATCCCTGAAAAGTCCAGAAAGCGCAGTTCCATTCTGACATGCAAGCAGTCACTATGAGTAAGAATCAATTAGATATCAAAAAATTTTTCTTTTCTTGGCCTTTATAACCTAGGTGGAAGATTTCTTGAACAATTTACAAAAAGCTCAGGTGATCCAAAAAGGAAAATGCAAACAAACTTTAATTACAGTAAAATTAACAATGTATTACCTTAATCTTACCATAAACCATGTAAAAGGATAATATATAAACTGGAAGTGGATATTTGCAAAAAGATAATTTGCAACAGACAATAGGAAAAAAGAGTAGCCACTAGAACTCTTATAAATCAAAAAGACAATTCAATTGAAAAACAAGCAAAAGATCTACATAAGCCCTTTATGGATGAGAAAACACAAAGGGCCAATAAGTGCATTATAAGGTGCCTAACATCACTAGTAATCTTGGAAATACAAGTTAAAACTACTCTGAGATATTTCAAACTTACAACATTGGCAAACACTTTAAATTGATGCTATCAAGTGTTGGCAGGAATGTGAAATTACTGGAACTATTACGCACATCTGGAAAAAAATATTGTCTTAATAAGACTCAAGATATGCATACCCTGCAGCTCAGAAAGAAAACCCTGGCGGTGTAGTGGGTAAGTGCTATGGCTGCTAACCAAAAGGCTGGCAGTTCCAATCCACGAGGCACTCCCTGGAAATCCTACAGAGCAGTTCTCTCTGCCCTATAGGGTGGCCAGAAGCCAAAACAGACATGACAGCAATGGGTTTGGTTTGGTTTACACAGCTCAGGAAAGGAGCCCTCATGGTACAGCGGTTAAGGTACTCAGCTGGTAACTGAAGGGTTACCAGGGTTGATGGTTCATACTCAAGAGTTGCTCTGTGGTAAAATATGGCAATTCTATTCTGTCCCACAGAGTCACTAACAACAAGAATCGCCAGGACAGCAGTGGGTTTGGGATTTTTTTGTTGTTCATTTGTTTAGAGCCCTGAAATTCCACTCCATACCCTAGACAATTTCCTGGGTATGAGTACCAGGAAATATGTTCAAGAATGTTAACAACAGCACTGTCTGAAATACTAAAAAACTGAGACCAACAGAAATACCCATCAACAGAAAAGATAAATATAACATGCTATATTCAAACAATGCTGTGAAATCTCAATACATGCAACACAAAGGTGAATGAAAAGAGCAGGATGGAAAAGTGTATTCTTCCACAATAATTTCATTTATATAAATCTCAAAACCTAAATAACACATTGTACAGAAACACAAACTGATGAGGCAAGCCAAAAAGAACAGGAAGGGATGCTAAGACAATAGGCAGGATGGTGGCTATCTGTGAGTGGAAAGGGCAGGAGACTGGAGAGCAGACCACCTGCGTAATCTAGAATTGCATGGTGGAACATGGGAGTTCATTTTTATACCATAAACATATTTTACAGATTCTTTTATAATCTCAATACTTACTAAAAAATAGAGGCTAGTCAAATATTCTCATTCTACTATTTAAAAAGGATTTTTTATCTAAACAAGGAATTTGGAAGCTGCATGCAAGTACACTGAAACTTATGGGAGCTGGAATTCCACAGGACTGTGTTGTTCATCCCAGTGCCACAAGTTTTCCCCCTTTGACAGAAACAATCTTATCAGTTTTCCATTGCTCTTTATTAGTGGAAAATGGCTGTTTTCCTTCTCTGACGGCTTTCCACCTTACGCAGGTTCTGGCTTTCACAGGTTTGACTGTATTTCCTGTTCCACAGACAGCAGGACAAGGGGTTTATTCTGCCCCTGCTCGGCCATTTCTACAATGCAGATAGCTTCTCTTCTACGTAATCTCACTTCTCAGCACTCCCCAGTCGCCTGTCATTTTCATGTGGCTGCCTGATCTCATCACCTTGCCCACTGCAAGGAGGCTCATCACACGGTGGTCTCCCGCATCTATCTGTGTGTGAGCTCCTCAAACACGACCGTGGGCCTTAAGTCTTAGGTCCCTTACTCACACCCTCAGAGGGCTTTTCTGGAATCACTGGTGTCCTGAATGATATTAAGGAGTGTGTGAAATGATATTCTAGGTTAGAAAGCCATGAGAATGTTTAAAGGGTAGCATGAAGCCCCTTCTGAGGGCTAGTTTTTAAAATTATCTGAATCGCATAAAGCAGAACTGTGCTTCAAACAGGGTCAAATATGACCACCCTATAGACAGTAACTGTTTCCAAACTAATGTATAGGAAGGACAAACAGGCTCAAGTGGTACAAAGAACATGTCTGTGTAATCGAAAACCTCCCAAACAAAGACAAGTCCTGGACCAGATGCTTTTGTGCTGGGGAATTCTCCCAAACATTTACAGAAGTAGGTCCAATTCTTCTAAAACTTCTCCAAAAAACAGAAAAGGAAGGACTACTTCCTAACTCATTCTATGAGGCTAACATCACCCTGATACAGTCAGAAAAAGACACCAAAAAAAGGAACTGTAGACTAATATCCCCATGAATATAGATGTAAAAATTCTCCCAAATAACTAACAAACCTGAATTCAAAACTACATCAAAAAGACCATACACAATGATCATTTATCTTAGGAATGCAAGAGTGGTTCCACATTAGAAAATTAATCAGTGTAATATACCACATAAACAGAATAAAGGAAAAGAACCAAAGCGATCATCTCAATCAATACAAAGAAGTTATGTGACAAAAATTCAATATCCTTTAATGATAAAAAGACTCTTAGTAAGGCAGGAATAGAAGGGAATTCTTCAACTGATAAAGGGCTTCTATGAAGAACCCAGTGCTAACATCACCTTCAATGGAGAGAGATGAAGAGCTTTCCTAACAAGTTCATGAACAGACAAAAAAGCAAACTCTCACCACTGCTATCTAACAGTGGACAGGAAGTCCTCCAACTGTCAATTCATCATACTGTGGTAGCTTACATGTTGCTATATACCACTGGAAGCTATGCCACCAGTATTTCAAATACCAGTGGGGTCACCAACAGTAGCCAGGTTTCAGTGAAGCTTCAGACTAAGACAAACTAGGATAAAAACCCTGGAGCTCTACTTCTGAAAATTAGCCAATGAAAAGCTTATGGATCACAACAGTCCTATCTGCCATCATGGGAATGACAGGACCAGGCAGTATTTCAAGAAAGTATCAGTTGGGTTTCTATATACCAGCAATGAGCACTCTGAAAAGGAAATTATAGAAACAATTTTCATTAATAACAGCATCTAAAAAGTCACATAAGTAGGAACAAATTTAGTGAAGAAGATGAAAGCCTTAAACACAAAATACTATACACTATTTTTCACTCACTGACATGATTTAGGTTCCAAACTCCAGATTGCTATGTGAAAATCATCATCATGTGAAAATGGAGGATATTAAATCACAAAAAAGGGTAGTGACTACATCATTATGTAAGTGCCAGATCACATCATACCACAACTGCCAAAATACTGGGAATCTTGGCCCAGCTAACACATAAACCCTAACCTCACAGCCAAAATTACTTGTCTTGTACCTCAGGGTTTGCTGCTGCTAAATCTATGTAGCTAATGTGCAAAATAGTCAGACAGCAGACTTTTTACAATTGTCATAAACACAGAAGGTTGGATAACGAGATAGTTGGCAAGTGAGGAGTAGGTATAAAACATTTATTGAAAGAAATTAAACAAGATATAAATAAATGGAAAGAGATTTTGTGTTAATGGATTAGATGACTTCATATACTGAAGATGTCAACACTACCCCAAGTAATTTATAGATTTAAGGCAATCAAAACTCCGAAAAGGCTTCTCTGCAGAAATTTACATGGAACAGCAAAAGACCCTGAATAGCCAAAGCAATCTTCAAAAAGATGAGCCAAGTAAGAGGAGTCACACGGGCTGATATCAAAATATACTACAGAGCTATACAGTAATCAAAACAGCCAGGTACTGATATAATAACAGACACAGAAACCAAAGGAATAGAACTCGGAGTCTCGAAATAAACTCATACGCCTAAGTCAACTGATTTTGGAGAAGGGTGCTCCATCCATTCAGTGGAAAAGAAATGTCTTTTTAATAAATGCTGTTGTGGCAACTGGATTTCCACATGCAAAAGAATGAAGCTGGACTTAAATAATCTACACATTAAAAAGTAACTCAAAACGGATCAATGACCTGAACATGAGGACTAAAACCACAGAACTCTTAGAAGGCACACGGGTTATGCTTTGGAACTTAGCTTTGAACACTGCACTTTTAGATGCAAATTCAAAAGCTTACATGTAAGGGAGGGTGTTCCAATATAGTTATTTGTTTACTGGTGAAAAACTCCCTCACAGACAACTACACAATTAAGTTTGCAAACCTGCCACCATGCCACCAGACACAATGGTCATTCCACAAAGAGTTACAAAATTTCTCTTAAGGGTGAACTAGGCACTGGCATCAGTGTATAGCTTCCCAAGGGGAGTACTTCAAAGGTGACCATAGTGATATTCAGCAAATAATTTTTATGAACTCTACTGCTCTGTACAAAACCCATCAAGTTTTGTATGTGCCACAGGTATGGAAAAGGTAGAGAAGCACCATCCTACATAAAAACAAATGACTGCCACTCACTGGGTGACCCAGATGCACTGATCTGTGTGATCATTACAACCACCTTATGAGGCAGAAGCTATTTAATACTATCCCCACTACACAGACAGGAAAATCCACTAGTCACTAAGTCTATGACTCATAGTAGTGTTACGACAGAGTAGAGCTACTTTACAAAGTTTCCAAAAAGCAGCTGGTAAATTCCAACTGCTGACTTTTTGGTGAGCCGAATGCTTAACCACTGCACCACCAAGCCCCACATGGTTTGTGGTTATGTAAAATGACACAATGCTATGGAAAACAGCCTGGCAGTTTCATCATTCAGCAACTCCAATCCTGGATATATAGTCAAAAGGACTGAAAATCAGGATGACAGATGGAAACCTGTATACTAACATTCACTGAAGCACTGCTCACTACAGTAAAAAAAGATGGCATCAACTTAAATGTTCATCAACAAATAAGTGAATAAACAGTTCGTGGAACATATTACTCTATCACAAGAGAAATGAAATCCTGATATTTACTACAACATGGATGAATCTACAATACATTCTATTACATGGAATAAATCAGGCAAAATTCAGCAATGAGGTATGTAGCACTCAGAACAATTAAGTTCACAGACTCAATTCAAGACCTCAGTTTTATGTGTCACACCACCGTCATGCTCCTCACAGCCAGTGATTTTTGTTGTCAGTACTGTCTAGTCAGTTCTGACTCACAGAGACCCTATGAACAACAGTACAAAACACTGTCCAGTCTTGCACCATGTCCACAATAATTTTTATGCTTAAGTCTATTGCTCTGGCCACTGCGTCGATCCATTTCATTGAGGGTCTTCCTCTTGTATGCTGACCACCCTCCACTCTACCAAGCATGATGTCCTCCAGGGATTGATCTTTCCTGACAACATGTCCAAAGTAGGTAAGACGCAGTCTTGCCATCCTTGCTTCCAAGGAGCACTCTGGTTGGACTTCTTCCAGAACAGATCTGTTTGTTCTTTTGGCAGTCCATCACACATTCAACATTCTTCTCCAACACCACAATTCAAAGGCATCAATTCTTCTTCTGTCTTCTTTGTTCATGGTCCAGCTTTTGCATGTATATGATGTGACTGCAAGTACCATGGCTTGGGTCACGGGCATGTTAGTCTTCAAGGTGACATCCTACTTTTGAATACAGACTAACAGAGTCTAGGGAATCATGTCTTCCAGGGACCCGTTAGTATGTTAGACCATCAAGTTTGGTTTCCTTACTAGGGTTCATGTTCTGCATCCCACATTTCTCCCATTCCATGAGGGACTCCTTGTTGAATTCCCTATAAGCTGAGTCATTGGTAGCAGGTGGGCACCATCTAGTTCTTCCAGTCTCATGTTGATGTAGTTTCTGGCTTATGTGGTCCTTTCTGTCTCTTGGGCTCTATTTTCCTCATGTCTGTGATGTTCCTCATTTTCTTTTGCTCCTGATGAGTTGGGACCAACTGATGCTTCCTTGATGACTGTCAGTTGTTAAGACCCCAGACACCACTCACCAGAGCGCAGTGCAGAACACTTTTTTAATCAAGTTTATTATGCCAACTGACCTAGACATCCCCTGAAACCATGATGCCCACATACCCACCCCGGCTTCTCTGTCCTGTCAAGTGTTTTGTTGTATTTAGAAAACGTATTAGCTTTGGGTTTAGTCCAACCGGGATGACTTCTGCTTTACTGTGTTTACCCTTCCTTCACCTCAATAATTCTTGTCTATTTATGCCCATTCCAAAGAGAGGTGACTGTACTGAATGTGGAAATTACCTAAAAATATCATTAATATCACACGCAAGTAGAATTTTGCTCACGATCATTCAAAAATGATTGCAACAGTATATTTTTGCTGCCAGAAATTCAAGCTGGATTCAGAAGAAGACATGCAACCAGGGATATTACTGCTGTTGTCAGATGAATCTTGGCTGAAAGCAGAGAACACCAGAAAGATGTTTACCTGTGTTTCACTGACTATGCAAAGGCATTTGACTGTGTGGATCATAACAAATTATGGCTGACACTATGTAAAATGGGAATTCCAGAACACTTAACTGTGCTCTTAAGGAACCTGTATACAGATTGTTTTAGTCAGCTAGTGCTGCTCTAACAGAAATACCACAGAGTGGATGGCTTCAACAAAGGAAGGTTTATTCTTACACAGTCCGGTAGGTTACAAGTCCATATTCAGGGTGTCCGCTCCAGGGAAAGGCTTTCCCTTTGTCAGCTCTGTAGGAAAGTCCAGTACTGCACCAGTCTTTGTCCAGGGAGTGTCTTGGCACAGGAACCTCAGGTCCGAAGGACTCTTTCTTTTCCCGGTGCAGATTTCTTGACGGTGCAAGGTTCCTCATTTCTCTGTTTCCCTTTCCTTTTATCCCTTGCAAGCTGAAAGCATTAAGGGTGGGGCAAGCCACACTCCAGAGAAACTCCCCCTACTGCAGAGCAAGGAAGTAATTCTATGCAGGAATTTACAGCCCCTTTAACATACAGTTTAGGGAAACCACACAATGGAGGACAGTCCCAAGATACTGGGAATCATGTCCTAGCCACACAGCTGCACATATTTTTGGGGGGACACAATTCAACCCATGACACGGATCAAGAAGCAGTTGTGTGCACATAACAAGGGGACACTGTAAAGTTTAAAGTCAGGAAAGGTGTGCATCAGGGTTATATCCTTTCAGCATACCTTTTCAATCTGTATGCCAAGCAAATAATCCAGAAGCTGTACTATACAATGAAGAATGAGGCACCAGAATTGGAAGATGACTCATCAATAACCTGTGTTACACAGATGACACCACCTTACTTGCTGGAAGTAAAGAAGATTTGAAACACTTACTGATAAAGGTCAAGGACCACAGCCTTCAGTATTGACTGTACTTCAACACCAAGAAAAGAAAAATCCTCACAAGTGGACCAGTAAGCAACATCATCATAAATGGAGAAAGGACTGAGGTTTTCAAGTATTTCATTTCACTTGGGTCCACAATCAATGGTCATGGAAGGAGCAGTCAACAAATGAAAAGATGCACTGAACTGGGAAAATCTGCTGCAAAGAATCTGTTTCAAAGAATCTGTTTTAAAGAATCGAGAAGTAAAGATGTCACCTCGATGACTGAAGTGCACCTGACCCAAGCCACGGTATTTTCAATCACATCACATGCATGCGAAAGCTGGACAATGAACAAAGACGACAGAAGAAGAATTGAGCCTTTTGAATTGTGGTATTGGTGAAGAATGTTGAATGGAATGCCAAGAGAACAGATCTGTTCCAGAAGAAGTACAATGAAAGCACTCCTTGGAAGCAAAGATGGCAAGACGTGGAAGCAAGATGGCAAGACTTTGGACATGTTGTCAGGAGACTATTTTCTTCCTATTTAAATCTTTTCTTGAGTCCTTAAAGTAGTAGCCTCATACAGTACTTGACCTTTTGTGATTGATTTCACTCAGCATAATGTCTCCCAGATTCCTCCATGTTGTGAGATTTCCTAAATTCACTGTTGTTCTTTATTATTGCATAATATTCTATTGTGTGGATATCCCATAGTTTACCCATTCATCCGTTGTTGGGTACCCAGGTTGATCCTATCTTTTTGCTATTATGGACAGTGCTGCAATGATAATTGGTGTACATGTATTTATTTGTGTGACAGCTTTTATTTTTCAAGGATATAGTTCAAGAAGTGGGATTACTGCATCATATGGTATCTATTTCTAGCTTTTAAAGAAAGTACCAAATTGATTTCCAAAGTGGTTGTATCATTTTACAGCAGTGCCTAAGTGTTCCAGGCTCTCTACAGCCTCTCCAACATTTATTTTGTGGTTGGTTTGTTTTCTAAAAATTGATGCCAGCCTTGTTGGGATGAGATGTAGCTCAGTGAGGCTTTCATATGGATTTCTCTAATGGCTAATGATCATGAACATTTCCTCAAGTATCTGTTACTTACCTGAATGTCTTCTTTGGTGAAGCATCTGTTCATATTCTTTGCCCATTTTTTAACTGGGTATCTTGTCTTTTTGTTTTTGAGATTTTGCAGTAACTCGTCGATTTCAGAGATTAGATGGAAGCTTGATTTGTCACAGCCAAAACATTTTTTCCCCAATCTGTAGGTTGTCTTTTGACTCTTTCAGTGAAGTCTTCAGATAAATGTTTAAGTCTTTGATTTTCAGGACTACAAGGGACACACTTTCAGGAAGACAAAAATGGAGAAGTCTCCAGAGAGGATAACAAATGATCTCCCTACTTCCATCTCTTATAGAAGCTTCACTGTAACATCCAGACGGAACAGCCCAGAGGCTAAGTGGTGCACTGCTTCAACAGTTTCTCAGTAAACCAAAAGCCCAAACTCGTTTGTTACCAAGTTGATTCCAACTCATGGTGATGCTACAGGACAAAGAAGAACTGCCCTATCTGGTTTCCAATGTGCGGCTGGTGACTTAAACTGCCAGGCTTTTGGTTAACAGTTACAGCTCCTAACTATTGCACCACCAGGGCTCCAGACAGTTTCCCATTCAAATCACAGCCCTAGATTTTAAATGCATGTATTTTTTGCAAGGTGATGGGTCTTCCTTCCTAAGAATTCAGCAGTCTACTTCCAAAAAGAAACAGCTTGTGAAAACAACACTGTCAGATGCAGCGCCAGAAGATAAAGCCCCCAAGTTGGAAGGCACTCAACAGATGACTAGGTGCCAAAGCCCGTCACCCACAAAGACCTCTGTGAGCAAAGCCACAAGCCTATGTGATGGCGGGCGGACACATCTCACCCCTGACATATTTCTGGCTGTGTATTTTTCATCCTAATTAAACTCTCCTCAAAAATACCCAATCATCTCCCAGCACAAGGACAAACGCTGAGCCCGGGAACGCCCAGCCCAGCTGACTTCCCCCAACTGCACATCCCCTGCCATGTGAAAAGAATTACCCTTCTTAGAACAGTTTAAGAAAGGCATAGGGTGGGGGACGGTAGGTGTTTACTGTCCCCACAGGAAGAGATAAAATAAAGACCAAAGTAGGAACAAATAGAGATTATAACCTTTAGACCCCTCGTCCTGTACCTTTTAACCTTGAGGTATAGGTAGGGCTGATTGAGCTTGGGGCATAACTTTGTTTTCACTGTCAATTATCACCACAACACACCTGTCTTGGGCCATTATCTAGAAGGCCTTGACAATTAACAAGAAAAAAAATGAGACCATGAGGTTTCGGTTTCAAGTTAGCCAATAGCTTGTGTGGTCAGGGAGCAGGGTGAAAATCATGTCACCTTGACTATAAAAAATAAAGAAAGACAGATCTTGACGGGCTGCCATTTTCTCCAAAACTCTTCCCTGTCTCTGTCTCAATTCTTTCTCCGCCGACACTGTTTCCCTCCCTCCACGGGGCCCCGAAAAAGATGTTGGGGCTGGCTCCCGGCAACTAAGGAAGAGCTGCCTCTTCAAAGTAAAACCAAAAGACCAAATTCAATGCCATCAAGTCAATACTGAGTCACAGTGACCCTACAGGACATAGGAGAACTGCCCCACAGTTTCCCAGTAGTGCCTGGTGGATTTGAACTGCAGACACTTTTTTCAGTTAGCAGTCATAGCACTTAACCCCTATGCCATCAGGGAGTAAAGTCAACCTTAATCACAGGGATGGAGTAAAGATTTCAGGACACTTCACTTGCTAATATGGCACAACTGAAACCGAGAAGAAACAACTGCCGAGATTAATAATCAGAACACAGAATGTAAGAAACCACGAATCTAGAAAACCTGGAAACCATCAAAAATGAAATGGAACACATAAACATTAATATCCTAGGCATTGGAAAAATGAAATGGATTGGTACTGGCCATTTTGAATTAGACAATCTTATGGTCTACTATGCTGAGAATGACTTTTTCAAGCAAAATGACATTGTATTTACTAGCAAAAAGAACATTTCAAGATCTACCCTGAAGTACAGTGCTCTCATGATAAGCTAATATGCACACTACTACAAGGAAAACAAGTTGATACAACTATTATTCAAATATAAGCATGAACTACTAAGGCCAAAGATAAACAAACTGAAAAATTTTATGACCTTCTAAAGTTAACTTGTATTCAGGATGCATTGGTAATTACTGGTAACTGGAATGTGAAAGCTGTAAACAAAGAAAGATCGGCAGTTGGAAAATTATGTCTCTGGTGACAGAAACCATACCAGAGATTGCATGACAGAATTTTGCAAGACCAATGACTTCTTCATTGCAGACCCCTTTTTCCACCAACATAAACAGTGACTGTACATATGACACTCACAAGATGGAACATACAGAAATCAATTCTACATCTGCATAAAGAGAAGATGAAAAATCTCAATATCATCAGTCAGCTTAAGGCCAGGGGTCAACTGTGGAATAGACCATCAACTGCCCATGTGCAAGTTCAGGTGGAAAGTGAAGAAAATTAGCACAAGCCCATGAGAGCCAGAGTATGACCTTGAGTTAATCCTGCCTGAATTTAGAGATCAATTCAAGAACAGATTTGACATGTTGAACACTACTGACTGAAGAACCAGATAAGCTGTGGAATGACATCAAGGCCATCTTACATGAAGAAAGTAAGTAATAAAAAGATATGAAAGAGAGACCAAATTAAATGTCAGAAGAGACTCTAAATTTTACTCTTGAATCTTCAGTAGCTAAAGCAAAAGGAAGAAATGATGAAGTAAAAGAACTGAAGAGAAGATTTCAAAGAGTGACTCCAGAAGACAAAGTATTATAATGACATGTGTGAAGAGCTGGAGACAGAAAACCAAAGAACGTGCTCTACACTTCTGAAGGTGAAAGAACTGAAGAAAAAATTCAAGCCTCAAGCTGTAACAGTGAAGGATTCTACGAGGAAAATAATAAATAACACAGGAAGCATCAAAAGGAGATGGAAGGAACACAGAGTCATTACGCCAAAAAGAACTGACAGATGTCCAACCATTTCAAGACATAGCACAAGATCACAAACTGACGGTTCTAAAGGAAGAAATCCAAGCTGCACTGTAGGCAATGGTGAAAAACAAGGCTCCAGGAATTATCAATCAAGATGTTTCAACAAACGGATGCATTGCTGGGAGTGCTTACTCTTCTATGCCAAGAAATCTGGAAGACGGCTGCTGGGCCAACCATCTGGAAGAGACCTATATTTATGCCTGTTCCCAGGAAAGGGGATCCAACCAAATGTGGAAATAACTGAACAATATCATTAATATCACATACAGGTAACACTAAGATCATTCAAAAGCAGCTGCAGCAGTTTATCAACAGGGAACTGCCAGAAATTCAAGACACATGCAGAAGAGGATGTGGAACCAGGATATCATTGCTGATGTCAGATGAACTCTGACTGAAAGCAGAGATACCAGAAAGGTGTTTTCTTGTGCTTTACTGACCACACAAAAACAAATGACTGTGCAGATCATAATAAGGGATAATAATATGAAGAATGAGAGTGCCAGAATACATAACTGTGCTCACAGGGAAGTTGTTCAAACAGAAAAAGGAAATACGGTGTGCTTTAAAGTTCAGAGAGGTATATGTCAGTGCTGTATCCTTTTATCACACTATTCAATCTGTATGTTAAGAAAAGAATCCGAGAAGCTGAACTATATGAATAATGGGACATCAAGATTGGAGGAAGACTCATTAACAACTTGCAGTATGCAGGTAACACAGCTTTGCGTGCTGAAAGTGAAGACCACCTGAAACACTGACGAAGATTAAAGACACAGACTGAAGTATGGATTGAAACTCAACATAAAGAAAACAAAAATCTTAACATCTGGATCAATAAGCAACATCATGATAAACAGGGAAAAAACTGAAATTGTCAAGATTTTCACTTTACTTGGATCCACAATCAACACACTTGGAAGCAGTACTCAAGAAACTAAAAGACACACTGCATTGGGCAAATGTGCTGCAAAAAGTGATGAAAAACAAAGATGTCACCTTTAAGACTAAGGTATGCCAGATCCATGCCTCGGTGGTATTTTCAATCACATCACGTGCTGGACAATAAATAAGGAATACAGAAGAACAACTGATGCCTCTGAATTGTGATGTTGGAAAAAAAACAGCAAATGTACCATGGTCTGCCAAAACACCAAACACATGTGTCCTGGATGAAGAACAACCAGAACGCTCCTTAGAAGCAAGAATGGTGAGGCTGCATCTCACATACTTTGGACATATTTTTGGAAGGATCAGTCCCTGCAGAAGGACATCATGCTTGATAAAGTAGAGGGTCAGCAAAAAAGAAAAACCTCAGGGAGATGGCCTCAAGCCACATGTTGACACGAACACAGACGTGGGGCACTGATATACCAAGATTATGAAACCTCACCAAGTTGTTTGCGCAGTGCTGCCAATGTTAAATCCCGGTGGCTAAGTTCACAAACTTAATTGTCAGACCTCACATTTCCTGAATGCATCTCTGGCTCCACTGCCACTACCTGTGTCCAATCCCTGTATCACTTCTTTTCCTATCAGTCCAACAGTCTCCTACCAGGTTTCTCAACTTCCATTCTTCATCCATAAAAACTCATTTCCCATACAATGCTAAAAAAATAATGAGAAAAGGCAAATTTGATACCACTTCCCTGCTTCCAATTTTTAAATGCCTTATGCCTGGTTCTTAGGATAAACATACAACAAGATATTTAAGAGCATGGATTCTCAAGCTAGACTGCCTAAGATCAAATTCTGGCTACACATACTTCCTACTTTAAAAAATCCAGCCTTTTTGACTCTTTGGACAGGAATGGAGTGGACTGGGGGACACAGAGTGACCATATCATGTGTGCCATTTTATGATTCCATGCATCTACAGGATGCCATCCTACTGGCCTCTTACTACAGGGGAGCAGAGAAGGTGGAGAGAAGGGGACAGGAGATTGCTAAGAGGTTACAATATGTATAGAACAGAAAGGAGGAGTGTGCTGTCACCAGGTAAGCAAAGCAAATTTAAACTGGATTGTACACTTTTCACTCAATCACCATTAAAAAAAAAAAATCCAACCTTTTTGAACTTTAGTTTCCTTAACATGCAGTTTGAATCACAAATCAGATGAGTCAAAGAACAGAAGGCACTAGAACAGACGGCTGGACTGGAAGCCCTCAGGAGACACTTACCATTACTTTTTCACAGCCTGCAAGGTCACCACAACATTCTCCTTTATGCTCAGTGTATTCCAGCTACTATTACTTTATTTACCTATACCTGAGTTCCAAACTCCTACTCCAGGGCCTTTGAACAGGCTGGTCCCTTGGCCTGGGGATCTTTTCTGATTCTACCATTTCTTCTTCATCAAAGAAGTATTCATTATGTTCAGAGATGCTTTTCTTAAAGTTTGGTAGCTCTGTTATAATTTCTCATGATATCCAGTACCTTCTCTTTACAGCACTTATCAGGATTTATAATTATATACTTAAAGGATTATTTACTTAATTTGTCTTCTGCATAGATGTAAAATTCCAGGAACCAGGCATCATGGATTGCACCATGACAGTCATGCCACCCTTCCAATATGTGTCCCCAACCCCCAACATGCGTCAGCTTGGTTAGGTCATGATTCCCAGTGGTTGTCCTCCATTTCTGATTCTAACTTTACATTTAAGAGGATCAGAGTGGGACTGTAATACCCTTACATGGTCATACGCCTGATCCAACATAAAGGGAGTTTCCCTGGGGTGTGGACTGCACCATCTTTTATCTTACATGAGACAAAAAGAAAAGGAAGACAGAAGAGAAGGGGGCCTCATACTACCCACAAAAGAAGCACTGGGAGCAGAGCCCCTCCTTTGGACCTGAGGTTCCTGTGCAGAGAAGCTCCCAGTCCATGGGAAGACTCAAGAGAAGGCTCTTCTTCCAAAGCTGACAGAGAGGGAAAGTCTTCCTCAGAGCTGAGGTCCTGAATTTGCACTTCTAGCCCACCAGGCTGTGGGAAAACATATCTCTTTGTTGGTAAAGCTATTTATTAATGGTACTTCTGTTACAGTGATGCTAGATGACTAAAACACCAGGGAGCATATTTTTTGTTTATTTCCAGCAATTAACACAATGTTCAACATTCTATAGATCTTCAATAAATATTTTTGTGGAATTGATGAGTACAAGATACTCTAATACTATCTTTAGGCAGTGGTGTTTCAGTAAGTGGCCTTCCACGCTAGAGACCCAGGTTTGATTCCTGTCCAGTGCACCTCATGCACAGCCATCACTCATCTGTCTGAAAACACCTGCGCACTGCTAAGATGATGCTCAACAAGTTTCAGTGGCACTTCCAGACGAAGACAGAAGGAAAGGCCTGGTGATCTATTTCTAAAAATCAGTCAGTGAAAAACCTATGGATCACAACTCTCTGATCCTAAAGCAATCATGGGGATGGTGCAGGATCAGGTCGTTTTTCATTCCATTGTTCACGTGATTGCCATAAACTGGCACTAACAACAGTAACTATACCAACTTGATATACCTCTTTAGGAGATAACCTGAAAAAATTCACATATTCAAGAAGTTATAAATGAAGTACAATGCTTCATTTTTCTAAGACTGAAAATCTGATAGAAGACCTTATACAAAATAGAAATCATCAAAATGTATAACTGAAAAATCAAAAGGTCAAATGTAACCAAAACTTTTGTTATCCTTTCAGTGTTTCTGTTGGTTTGTTTTTAACCTAACTGGATACTCAATATATGCAGCAAGCTTAGGAGACACTCTTTTAGCACTCTGTCACATCTCATTCTACATATTTAACTTCGTAAAATTTCTGCAAAGATAAAACATTCTATCTTCCCTGTTAACATTAAACACTAGCTTTGAACACAGTACATGTCACTTTCTCCTTCCTTTTAGTTTTCATTGTATTTTCAAAAAGCATTCACCATTAACACTGGTGGTGAAGTCTATCTCTAAGGAGGTGGAGACAAGTGATGAGTTGCGTCCAGCATTTGTAAACGAGCACAGCAAAACAAGTATCTGCTACAAGAGATTATGGTGCAAATATTTCTATCAACTGGGCCATCTCATCTGGAAAATTACAAACCCCCCAGGGATGCTTGAAATGTCATTCTTGAAGCAAAATCCTGGCTGATTCACGTGACACACACGGAATGACACAACTGCAGTGACCATGATTATGTCATCTCAATGGTCATTTTCTATTTCATAAAAGATAACATAAGAATTCTAAACAACGTAGAAAATGGTTTTAAAAAAACGTTTAGTTTGACACTACCCGGTGAGTAAGTACAATAAAAGCAATAATAAAGCTCATCATGAAAATTACAAGAAGGAGTAAGTGGTGGGGCTTGTTCTTAGAGGAACAAGGAAGGTGGGTGGTATGGACTTTGGTAGGAATTGGTCTCTTAAACCCCAAACACTCCACCTACCCAGGATACTGCTTTTGTATTACTGAAGATTTGTTTAGTCTTCAGCTCTTTCCTTAAGTTCACCAACCACTCTAGAAGGCTCTAAATACTACAGTTCTTATCTCCATCCTCATTAAGCATAGTAAGTGCCAAAGAAGATACAGTGCTCTACCTAGTGAGGCTGATGTGACCAGGGGCCCAAACCTAAGAGCCACAAGCATCCACATCTTCTGGACTCTTCCATTGGAGCATCAGCTAGACAGCAAGTACGGTCCCAAGAGACCTCATTTCTCTTGCTAAGTGTAAACCTGCTAGACTCTGGGTAAGCCCTTCTCTTCCCCATGCCTTGCTGAATTCTATTCACAAAATGTAATTGGTTTCTGACCCTATCAAGATGTTTTACGAAGAATATGGAATACTAATCACACACAATGGACTGCTCCCAACAGAGGGACCTAAACATAAACAAGGCATTATCACTATTATTAACATTTGTCAAAGAGCACAGGTAAGAGAAAACAGCATTCAATTGGGAGGCACCCAGAACTGGGCAACTAAACCAGAGATAATGAAATCAACGGAAGTTCAAAGACGTCAAACTAATTATGAATTTGATAGAATGTTGGTAAAAATAAAAACTATGCCAGAGTTTAAAATGTCTCAAGATAAAACAAAATTTTTTTTAATGTCCTTCATTTTCTCCATATATAATTTAAAGGACAATTAGAAACTTCATATAACAAGAGCTCAAGGCCCAGTCGTCTTTAATCATGCAGCCTGACCACCATCAGTCTCCACATTTGGCTTATAGCACAGTGACATCTCTGCAGCAACATCCAAAGACAACCTTTGATTACTCTATTAAGAGCTACTGAGAACCTGAAGATAGCAAGATGGGTAACCAAAATCCCATGGCCATCAAGGTGATTCTGACTTACAGAGACCCTATAGGACAGAGTAGAACTGCTCCATCAAGTTTCCAAGGAGTGCCCGGCAGATTTGAATTACCCATCTTTTCGGTTAGCAGACACAGAAATTAACCACTATACCAGCAGGGTTTCCAGCAAGATGAGCAGATGGTGATTACTACTTTATGAAGGCCAAGTCAGTTGCACTTCTTGATAGTCTGTAATTTCAAATTTGAATTTCTAATTCAGATACTCTAAATGTACAAATAAGGTAGAGTCAAATCCACAGCAAATTCACACAATTCATCTTGGGCACAAAACTATAAATAGAACTTTCCTTATTATTATTTGAGATAATTAACAGAAGTCATGACTGAAGGAGACTAGACATACCGTGCACAATTCCAAATTGTAAAATCTTCAAGTTTTTTTTCTTTCTCTTAGCTTCTCAAAATATTCTAGGCTTGACATTAGAGTAATCCCAATCAAAACTGCAATGAGACACCATCTCACCCCACCAAGGGTGGCACAAATCCAAAAAACACAAACCAATTCATGTTGGAGAAGCTGTAGAGATACTGAAACTCTTCTGCACTACTGGTGGGAATGTAAAATGGTACAAACCTCTTTGGAAAGCAATTTAGAGCTTTCTTAAAAAGACAGGAATAGAAATGCCATATGATCCAGCAACCTTACTGTTTGGAATATATCCTACAGAAATAGCAGATGACACACAAACAGATACATGCACATGAATGTTGACTACAGCATTGTCCACAAGAGCAAAACGATGGAATCAGCCTAGGTGCCATCAACAGATGAACAGATAAACAAACTGTGGTATATATCCACCATGGAACACTATGCAATGATAAAGAATAGTGATGATTTTATGAAACATCTCATAAACTGGAATCAACTGGAAGACATGCTGAATGAAATCAGTCAGCTGCAAAAGGACAAGTATTTTAAGAGCCCACTATTCTAAGGACTTAAGAAAAGACTTATGCACAGAAGAAAATATTCTTTGAAGGGGGGAGGCAGGGGCAGGGTTATTCCTAGATAACTGATAAGGAATTCAGTTTGGTGAAAGAGGTGACAGCATGCACTCAAAAGCAGATCAGCATAACTGGATTACACCATAAGCTAAAAGGTTTTCTAAATTCAACCCAACATCTCATAGGACATAATAGCAGAGACATGAGTCTGCGAACCATGTTTTCAGGGGGCAATCAAGGTCAGCTGGCATAACTAGTCTTTTTCTAGCAGAGTGTTCTGCATCCCATGTGGGTAAGTGGTGACTGGGGTCTTAAAAGCCAGGAAGCTGCTATCTGGAGAACATCAACTGGTCCCAACCCACCTGGAACACATAAAAGCTAAGAACATCAAAGACGTGAGGAATAATGAGCCCAGGATACAGATGGACCCATGTGATTGGGAGAGTACATCGGCAGGAAAATGGAAGAACTAGACGGTGCCCGGCCACCACCAAAGGCACCCCTGACAGGGAACACAATGTAGAGTCACTGATGAAGCACAGAGAAAAGGGTGTGCATATCTAGAACTCTATTAAAGGACTGGACTTGTGGTCCAACAACCTGGAGGGTCCTCTGGGAACATGGCCCGTAGACTTGTTGCTAGCCCGGCACTAAAGCCAGTACTGAAGCCAAAGCCAGTTCTTCAGACAAAGAATGGACTGGATCTGGGGACACAGAGAGATGCAGATGGTGTGTGTACTTTATAGTTTTATATACCTAGATCTATATCTATGAGGCGGTCCCACTGGTTTTTTTTTTTAGAGGTGAGAAGAGATGATGGAGAGAAGAGGACAAGTACTGGTTGAGTCGATACCAGAAGAGTGGAAAACAAGAGTGTGCTGTCTCAGGGTGAGGAGAGCAGACAGCACTGCAGACAGACAGGTGTTCAGGGTTTTATACAGCAAATTAACTTGGATTGTAAACTTTCACTGAATTAAAATAGCAATAGCATTTTTTTAATATTCTAGGTTTGACAACACTATCCAGGCCAAATCATCTGAGCATCATCTACTCAGTTAACATCACAGCCATCCTAGGAGGTTAAGTAATAGTAACTCCATTTTAGAGATGAGAAAACTAACGCATACAGAGATTGAGTAATCTTGTCCCAGGACAAAAAGAATGAAAAAGAATGCACTTGCATCCCCACTTTCCAGTCATTTCATGTAAGATGGAAGAAGTTACTCCAAAGATGACAAACTCATCATTCACAGAATCTCTCATCAGGAAGAGAAGCATTCACCATAACTCAGTGCTTGAGGCTTGAGATGAGGAATGAGCAAATAAAGACAGACCAAACAGACCACAAATTACACAGTCTGATTCCCAGCTCTCAGCACTTGTCACTGAATGGCTTCAACAGACTGTCAAGAACAGCAGGTAAGTGGTAACTTGAGTGAAGGGTAAGACAGTACAATTTGTAGGAGGCAAGGCCATGGAAGTCTACAGATACGTCTACACTCCCCGAGGGGCTGAATTGCTGTGCTAGGCGAACCATGGTTTCAGGGAACATCTCGGTCAGCTGCCGTAACATAGTTTATAAAGAAAATGTTCTACATTCCACTTTAGTGAGCAGCCATCCAGGATACTCCACTGATCTCACCCCTTCAGAAGCAGAGAGGAACGAAGAAAACTAAAGACACAAGGGAAAGATGAGTCTGTGGGACTAAAGGACCAAGGCCTTCACCAGACTGAATCCAGGGCAACCAGGTAGTACCTGGCTACCAACACTGACTGCTGATGGAGATCACCACAGAGGGTCCTTGGCAGAGACAGATAGAAATGTAGAACAAAATTCTAACTTCAAAAGAAAGACTAGACTTGTTGCCTTGACAGACACTGGTGAAACCCTGAGAGTATGGTCCCCTGACATCCTTCAGCTCAGCAATGAAGTCACTCCTGAGGTTCACCCTTTAGCCCCAAATTAGACACGCTCATTAAACAAATTAAGATGACAGGGGCACGTCAGCCCACGGGCAGGGACTATAAGGCAGGGGAAAGTAAGAAAGCCAGTAACAGGGAACACAAGGTTGAGACCACACACTGTTGACATGCTGGGGGGTTGTTAACCAATGCCATAAAACAATGTGCAGTGTTTAATGAAAAACTACTTTGCTCCGCAAATCTTCGTCTAATGTATAATAAAAAAAGAGATTATCATGAACATGAAATAAAGTTCAATGTGTAAAAATACACTGTAAATGATAAAACCCATTGTAAATGTACTGCATTACCATAAAGCAGTTGTCACATGAAGTTACACTTGTCTTATTTATTTATTTATTTATTTATTTGTAGACTATACGGGTGGAGAAAATATCTTACTGATTTTTAAATCCTCAGCACCTACCAGAAGTCATCCACAGGGGAATTCAAATGTCTGTTGCTGAATAAGTAAATGTCTAAATAAAAAAAGAAAATACATTTTTAAGGACAAATGAGTTGAGAAGCATCGTTACTTAATATTAAGCCTCCAGATAAGGTACTCAGTATCTTCCTTAGTAAGTTACTGTGTGTTAACCCCTCCCCTCCTCTAATAAGTCTAGGAAACTAAAAATAAACTTAGTAATACAAGAAAAAAAGAAAAAAGAGCTATTTCCCCTTTGGCCTTGTTTGTATTACCACTTTAGGAAAAAAAGGAACCTTGTTTCCAGCTCGGCTGTGCAGGCATCTGAGGGCACTTTAGGTTGGAGAGAGGAAAAAGAAAGGTGGAGGCAACATTTGATTTAGAAGAGCAGTTCCCGTCTGCTATCAACTCTGAACAAGGTGCTTGGAGGAAACAGAGCCAAATTAGTCTGAATCTTTTTGTAAACTGGTTAACTTCCTAAATTCTCTTGTAGGAATGTAAGACATCTCTGCTTGTAAACAATGAAGAAAATAAAACCTCAAAATGACTGAGTGCAGGGAATATCAGGGACTTGACCAGCTGAGCAGAGAGGACTGCATCAAGTGGTACAGTCAGGGCCCACAGGGGATAACCTCTCTTTGTATGCATAAAGGATGGGCATTCTGGTAACTACTGACGTGTGGTGTTTTAGTCAGCTAGTGTTGTTGTAACAGAAAATACCACAGAGTGGATGGCTTTAACAAAGGAAGGTTTATTCTTACACAGTCTGCTAGGCTATAAGTCCAAAATCAGGATGTCTACTCCAGGTGAAGGCTTTCCCCATGGTGGGCTCTGGAGGAAAAGTCCGGTATCGTATCAGTCTTTGTCCAGCGAGCATCTTGGCGCAGGAACCTCAGTTCTGAAGGACGTGCTCTTCTCCTGCTGCTGCTTGCTTAGGGGTGTGAAATTCCCAATTCTCTGCTTGTTTCCCTTTCTTTTTATCTCTTGTCCAACAGACAGGATTAAGTGTGGGGCAAGCCATACTCCAGGAAAATTCCCTTTACAGTGGAGCAGGGAGATGATTCTATGAAGGGATTTACGGTCCCACCCTAATCTTTAAGATACAGCACAGGTAAATCACAAAATGGAGGACACTCACAAAAGATTGGGTATCACAGCCCAGACACAGGGCTACACATATTTTTAGGGGGACACAATTCAATCTATGAAATCCTGCCTTTGGCACCCCAAAAATCACATCGTTGCAACATGCAACACATTTATCTCATCACAGCAAAATCACGTCCATGCCATATGACAGAAGTCTTAAATCAGTTTGAAGTCTAAAATTTAAAAATTTCTTTACATCTATGAAACCTACAATGCAAGCTGTCTGCATCCAAAGCTACGATGGCAGAACAGGCACAATTTAGACATTCCATTACAAATGGGAGAAACTGCAGGGAAAGAAGGCATTAACAGGTGACAAGCAAGTCAGCAGAACACATTACATTAGCCCTCAAAGCTCTGAAAACTCTTACATTTTCTGAGACATTCTACACAATGGCCCTGTCCTCCAGACTCTAGGTATTGGCCACACTTTCTGGATTTTGAGTGGAGACCTCCAGCCCTGTGCTACAACTCTGCCTTTGAGGCCCATGTGGACAGAAATTCTGCCCCCATCAGCTTTAGGTGCACCCTAAGCCCAACTAAGTGGCAATTCCACCCTTACAAACACAGGATGCCATGGTCCCACCCTTTCAAACCCCTGAGGTCATAGCCATACCTTTTCAGACAGAAGGAGTTCAGCTTCTCATGTTCTTTGTCTCTTCAAGCTCCTGCTTCCTATGCCTGCATGGCCTGGGCCTCAGGCCCACATCTGCCCTGCAGGGACAAGTGTTCCAAAGCTCTAGCTCCACCAATTCAAGTGCCCGGAGGCACCCCACTCAGCTAGGAAAACTCGGTGCACAGGCACGCAGCTCTTTGCTCCGCGGGTCAGCAAAGTTGGCTATACCAATTCAAGTGCCCAGAGACAACCCGTTCCACGAGAAAAACTCTGTGCACAGGCACTCACTTAACTCTCTTGTTCCATGGGTCGGCTCCAGTGCTGCCTCTGGTTCTGTTGCTGCCACTGCTGTTGTCACCAATCCTCTGCTGTTTCTCACCATCTGCGCCTTCTTCATTCTGAATCTTCTATTCATTCAGTTTCAAAATGTCTCCCACAGTTTAGGTACGTGTTAAAGCAGCACCCCACTCTCCTGATACCAAATTCTCTTTTAGTCAGCTTAGTGTTGCTCTAATAGAAAATACCACAGAGTGGATGGCTATAACAAAGGAAGGTTTATTCTTACAGTCTGCTAGGCTACAAGTCCAAAATCAAGATGTTTGCTCCAGGGGAAGTCTCTCCCCATAGTTGGCTCTGGAGGAAAAGTCTGGTATTGCCATCAGTCTTTGCATCCTGGTGCAGGAACCTGAGGTCTGAGACACGCTCTTCTCCTGGTGCTGCTTGCTTGATAGTGTGAGGTTCCAAATTCTCTGCTTATTTCCCTTTCCTCTTCCCTCTTCTGAGATGACAAGATTAAGGGTGGGACATGCCATAATCCAGAGACACTCCCTTTACAGTGGAGCAGGGAGGTGATCCTATGAAGGGATTTAGAGTCCCACCCTAATTCTTTAACATACACCACAGGAAAACCACAAAATGTAGAACAATCACAAAAGACTGGGAATCATGGTCCAGCCACATGGCTACACCTATTTTGAGGGGGACACAATTCAATCTATGACAGGTGAGTTCCAGGGAAAGATCTTCCTTCCAAGAACTTTAGCAAAGCCTTCACGCAAGCGCTAAGAGCACTAATGATTAGCGAAAAGGCATGCAATAACTGGAAAGAGATAACCTCTTGGCAAAGTATGATGATTCTCTCCTATCCTCCAAGGACACAGTGTAAATGCCCAAGATGGCAGTGGGTACAAGTGGAAGGAAAGGGAGGAGACATCTCTGGGAGGTTCACAGGGAACAAAAGCTACTGTGGTATCTTGCAGAGTCTAGTCCGTGGTGACAATTTTTCTATATGACCCAAACCTGAACCCTAGCTCCTAAATCTGAATTCAGCATGGAGTTTTTTGTCCATATCCAATTTAAAAGGCGATAAAGTCGAAGGACAATGTGACAGGAACACAACTTGAAGGATAAAGAGCCTTTCTCTCAGACACAGTCCCCTAGTATCAAATACCAGACAGGAATCCAGTCCTCCACTACCATATCTTCTTACTCTCCATTAGAGTGATGGAATTTGGGAGGAAGGCAACAGAATTCTAAAGACTGCTCAGCTATAATAAGCAGGATTTTCATCTCTTTTCAGCTGCAAATAACAATTAAAGCAGGCAGCAGTCTAATAAATCTAGTTTCATTTCAACAGTATGAAGTATTGCCGCCATCACTCCTCTTTGTAATTACACCCTGAAAGGTAAAAATAAACTAAAATTAAGTTTAAAAAAAAAAAAAACATTTTATTGAGATGAAATTTTTGTAATATAAAAGCAACCATTTTAAAGTGTACAACTTAGTGGCATTTAGTATCACAGTGTTAGGCAGCCACTGACTCTATCTAGTGCCAAATATTTTCACCATCCCCAGGGAAACCCAGTGCCCAATGAGTAGTCTAAATTAAGCAGTTTTTTTTTTTTTTTTAAAGAGCTAATAATACTTATTCTGGTACATCATGCTCTGTCTACAAAGTATCAGTTTATTCACTTTCAACACATTCTTCTCATTTTAAGGTTAGGTAAGGATTCAAAGAGTAGTGGGGATCAATACTCAGCAATAAAAGCTTTCTAATCTGTCATGTGGCGGTAAGACAACTATGAAGAGCAAAGTGTGTGTCCCCATGAAAGATAATACAAGTGGCTAATACTTGAATGCTTACTATGTAGCAGATATTGTGTCAGCAACAGCATTTTAAGTGGCTAAGTGTGGGTATTCTTACTGCCACAGTGCCCAATCTGAGTCCTGATTCAGTGTGCACTGTGTGTCCTTTGTTCAGGTCAGCATAATTTCTCTACCTCCGTTTCCTCATTTACCCAACATGAAGTTAACGGGTTGTATTTCACGGAATTACTATAAAGTACTCATAATAGTGCCCAACACATAATTAAATAAAAACTAAATTCCTTACCTATAATCATTGCCATCTTACTTAATATTCACTATCATTCTTTGAGGTAAATTGTACTTATGCTCCTGTGGTGCAGCAGTTAAGTGCTGTGTCTGTTAACCAAAAGTTGCCCAGTTCAAATCTGCCATGGACTCCTTAGAAACTCTACGGGACCATTCTACTCTGCTCTATAGGGTCGCTATGAGTCAGAATCGACTCAGTGGTAGTGGTTAAGTGACTTATCAAAAAACTCCATGGAGACATTGAGGTCAGTTAGCATAAAAAGCCTTTTTCTAAGAGTGTCATCTGTACCCCATATTGTGAGTGGCACCTGAGGTCTTAAAAGCCGACAACCTGCCACCTGAGGAACATCACTGGTCCCAACACACCTGAAACAGATGATAATGGAGAACATCAAAGACACACGGAAAAATGAGCCCAGGAGACAGAAGACCTATATGACTGAGGGAATATACTCACATAAAACCAGAAAAATCAGATGGTGCCCAGCTACCACCGAAGACCCCCTGATAGGGGGCACAAATGTAGAGTCCCTGATACAGCCCAAGCTAAAGGGGTGTGCAGAACTAAAACTCTATTAAAAGACCAGACTTGATGGTCCAACACCCTGGAGGGTCCCCTGAGAACAAGGTTCCCCTGACCTGCTATTAGCCCAGAGCTAAAGCCAGTACTGAAGCCAACACTTCAGACAAAGAGTGGACTGGACCTGGGGACAGAGTGATGCATGTGGTATGTGTACTTAATGGTTTATCTACATGAGGCTGTTCTACTGGGGACAGAAGAGGGTGGAGAGGAGGGGGTGGAGAAGCAGGGACAAATGTTGACTGCATGGACACTGCAAGTTAAGAGTGAAAAAGAAGAGTGTGCTGTCACATGGTGAAGACAGGAGACAAGAGTTACAGACAGGCAGGTACTTGGGGTTTTATATGAAAAATTGACTTGGACTGTAAATTTTCATTTAATCACAATAAAAAACTAAAAATTAAAGAGAAAAACAGTGAATGAGGAGCAGAGCTGGGTTTTGAACCCCACTTTGAGGTCTGCTTGCTTAGCAGATATGCTCTAAAGTCTACCAGGGAAGAAGTGTCTTGTCATATTGACCAAATTAAGCCAAATCACACGTGAAATTATAAAAACCTCAATATGTCTCAAACTTTGTGACCCAAATGGTAGCTAACCCAGCTTTGCTACTCTTCTGATGATTCGTAATGCTTTAAAAAATTTATCATCTTTGTCCAACATGTGCAACCAGCCCCTTGGTTTTCTGGTGTTTTCCACTCTCCCTGAGCACCACATCCCCTGACTTCAGAGACCCAATACTCAAATTCTAGCTCCCACAGTTTTTCTATTATTTGTCGTTTCCACGTCTAGGTTCTTTGCTTTCCAACATTGCTGCCAGAGTAATCTTCAAAAAGCCTGATTTCAACTTTCAACTTTAGGTCAGTACTGTAAGTATCTCGTGCATCTACACGCAAACCACCATGAGAGAGATAAACACAGCAAGACAGTCCAAAAAAGAGGCGTAAGACGTAATTCAGTACGTAGAGCCAGAGACATGCTGTTAAAGAGGTACACAGTCCCACGGGATTTCAAAGGAGGACATGACCATACATACTGCATCCCCTTTAGATGAGGAAATAATTAATAAAGAAGATTGGCTTTGCAAACATTAGGTGTTTTCCACCTGGAATAACACAGGAGCAGTACTCTGGCCAGGAAACTGCAGGAAGAAATACAGGAGAGAACAGGTAGCTCAAATGCACAAAGTGTCTTGAATACCAGCCAGAGATTTAGTTTTTAATTCAGCAGATAAATCTCCATAGCTTCTCAAAACTATACATTTTATAGCAGCCCCAATTTAGTCTCCATTAAATACCCAACACAATAACCTTCCACACCCAGAGTCTTCCCCTTCAAACACAAAGCCCTCATTTCTGTATAACACTTTCTCTTTGCCCCATGGGCTCTGCTCAGAACAGTTTTCCACCTCTCCCCTACTGCAGCTTTACATTCCTCATCACAGAAAACTATGACTTAGCGCAAGACTCGCCTTCTTCCTAAAATGTTTCACAAGCATTCCAGTCTAAAATGAGACCCTATTCTTTTAACATCTATAGAAGTTGCAATCTCTACAAGTTATTTGGCAATTAACAATGTAGTACAATTAATCATGTGGTATCTCTTATCAGTCTTAAATTGTGTGCCCCCCTCTCTGTTTCGTATTATTTAACATACATGTGTCTTCACTGCCCAGTGAGGTGTTCTTTATAACTCTAGAGTGGGAGGGGAAGGAAAAAAACAAACAACCCCCCCCCAAAACTGAGCCATTGCTACTCAGTCAATTCTGCCTCACAGTATCCTATAGTGACCCTAGAGCGGTCCCTAAATCTGGATGATCACCAGGAAATACTGAGAAGTTGAAAAACAGATTTCATTAGGCAATCTGGATGAGCAGATGGATATGAGACCCACTGCTCCATGAGATCTAGTCCAGTGCCTAGCCATACTCTAAATAATTAGCTATTGCTATAGAAATCTGTGGTTTTTATTTTTGTATTAGTAATGAATAGGTCTAGCAATGTATACTCCCACTGAAACTGCATAAAAATTTGAACTGTTTGAGATAATTTCTGCTCCATTTAGTACCACCTGAACTTCTAAAATTTAGGTGGTATTGCTTACATATGTAATTTTAGACGAAATTTTCAGTTCAGGTGACACTGAGACTTCAAATGAGTTTCTGGGAGAAGAGGTGAAAAGTATTAAGCCACAAATGTTCTATACAGAACTCTGTTTTCTTCATAAGGAAATAAAAAGAAAACAAACAGGCCAGCCAGCCAAGTGCCGTTGAGTCGGAAAGCAAACAAACAAAATTAAAAAAAAAAAACCTAAGCTTCAAAAACTTACTTCATCAAAACAAGTAAAAACAACACTGCTCAGAACTGTAAATGAAGAGTTAATGAATACTGAGGGTAAATGTCCAAAAAGCTCTGTGAAGTCTGGGGTGGGCCAATTACCCTGAGGAACACAGCTCACACATGCTCTTTTAGCTCCTACCTCTATCTGGTGAACTGCACATTTTAAAGAGAACTTGGAGAGGAAGAAGTAATAAACTGTGTTGGTCACGACAGAATTCTGTCCTTTTGAAAGTAACAGGCTTCCAGATGTAACCCAGAAGGCAGCAGGGCCACATCTTCCCCTAGAGAAAGATACAGAGCATACTCTGAGACACCCACCAAACAGAAGAATCCACCCCAGTGCTCTTCACTGGCTCTGGAGAAGAACAGGTTTTGGACACACAGGATTACAGATACTTAAGACTTCTACACTAAAGTCAGTCAAGCAATCCTGCTATGAATAAAGAATTCCTACAATCGTAAAAACTCACTTTCCTATTACACAAACACTGGCTACAGAGGTTCTTCAGGTAACCCTGCCACTTGGGCTCTGTTCTCAGCCTGGATAGTACTGGTGAGGCCCCATTTTTCAAGTCACTGCACCTCAGCTTCTTCTTCCATGTGTAAGGTCACAATGGCTTTCCTCACAGGCCAAATGGGAGGACAGCTGAAACCATGGCTGTAAAGTGTTCTCAAGTGCAAGGAGGAAAAGAGCTATAAAGACAAAGTCAATACAGTATTTCAAACATTGTCAAGCTGCAACCATTTTTTTCTTTGATATGGGGAAACACAGGAGATCAAAGGAATGTCCCTGTTACTTGCTGCTTTAGAAGCTTCCTTCCACTACCTGGCAAAAACCCTGAGAGAGATTTACCATGAGTTTTAACTTGACTACCAAGATCAAGACAAGTTGCACAATGGCTTCCTTGACCACTTTTAGTAGCAGAAGTGTAGGAAACAGGCATAGCTTGCACAGCTTGTTACATTCTTTCTAGGAAAGCAGGCATTAAAAGTAGTTATATCTCAACAACTTGTAGGATTGGTTTACTGGGTTAAAAGGCTGAGGGCTACAGTCTTGGGGACAGTGTAGTGTACTGGCTTAACAGGTCACAGAGACAATGTTCTACATACTAGTCTGATGTGCCTGGAATATTAAATGCTTCTGAGAGGTCATCCAGGACATAATTACAGTCTCATCTGCAGCCAACAGAGAATGAAGAAAATCAAAGGCTCAAAGAAGACATCAGTCCACAGGCCTAATAGCCCACATGAACTATGGCCTCCCGTAACCTGAGACCAGAAGAAGTAGACAGTGCCCAGCTACCGCTACCAACCATTCTGACCAGAGACAATAAAAAGTCCTAGAGAGAAAAGGAAAAAAGTGAAGACCAAAATTCAAATTCCTAAAAAGGCCAGGCCTATTAGACTGATAGAGACCAGAGGAACCCCTGAGACTATCATCTTAACACAGCCTTTGAACTTGGCACTGAAGCTATTTCTGGACGTTGTCTTTCAGCCAAATAGCAGACCGGCTTATAAAGTAAACAGTATCACCCGTGGTTAATATGCTCCCTTATACAATCAACTACATGAGACCAAACCATCAACATTTACCCAAAAGCAAAGAAGAGACAGCAAGGTAGATCAATGGAAACAGAACAAATACAACAGAAATAATGAGAATGCTGACATATTGTGCAAATTGTAACTAATGACACAGAATAATTTTTATACAAACTGTTAAATGGAAACCTAATTTGCCATGTAAACTTTCACCTAAAAGACATTATTTTAAAAAAGAAAGAAAGAAAAAGGACCATTTTAGAGCAAGTTTTTCCCCTTGTCTCTTCCTGCCACGAGATCCTGGCACAGGACTCTACTGGGTTGCAGCTGCTTACGCAGTAAAAGGCCTAACCTTGGCTAAGTTAACCTCCTTAGACATGAAAGAGGGGAAAGGGGGAACAAAATTAAGCTTACGGGAAATAAACCTAATCAAAGCTGAACGGTAACAAAGGGCAGCAGAAACATTTCTACTGTATCACATCCCACAGGCTGGCCAAGAGCCCGGAATTTTCATTACAACTTTTCAAAGAGAAGGGGAGAGGGAGAAAAAAATATTTCACAAAAGCATTATCAAGGCCTCAACCCAGGATGCCCTGCTGTACAACCAAAATTTGTGAGC
The DNA here is from genome assembly GCA_028571685.1 of Heterohyrax brucei. Classification (NCBI taxonomy): domain Eukaryota; kingdom Metazoa; phylum Chordata; class Mammalia; order Hyracoidea; family Procaviidae; genus Heterohyrax; species Heterohyrax brucei. The sequence goes on from CM053140.1 coordinate 37,642,017, forward strand.
AGTAGGCCTTTCATGGAGTCAAAAGCCCAGCATGTGGAAAGCGTCAGGCCTTTTATAGAGTAGGAGGGGTTCTTAGAAGGACTACTGTTTTGTACTGAAGTCTCAGAGCTTCACAGATCATTAAAGGTTTCTGACCACAGAGGAAGAAGGGCAGAGTGAGGGAAATAAATCAAAAGTTCCTGTGGGATGCACAAATTCCTACTTGGAAGACGCTCCCAGCATGAATATCCTCCACAGTAAACAACAGGGAAGGCTCTTCACAGTAAAAGCAGCAACGAGATTCATTTTGTTATAAGCAATGTGCTTTCTTTTTGTGTAAAGGTTGTATGTGCTATACAAAAACAACTCCTGGCATGAGATCTGGGAGGAGGTGGGTGTGGGGCCAAAGGGTGGGGAGGAGTAGAACAAGCACAAGGGAACACAAAATGAAAGGAAAATGCCCTGCTTGGGGGCACTCCAAGCAAGTTAAAAATCCCTTGTAATATCTCAGGGGTAGAAGATGAGGTGGGGCAATGGTATTAGAAAAAACAGTATCCATAATATGTATTCCTTCTCATCCTTGCCTAAGAAGTGAAATAATTTATTTCCAGCCAGAAAGGTTTCTCTTGCTTTTCTTCACCACACATAGTTGAAGACAGGGACTGGGAGCATGCCATCCTGAATGCAAAATCGAACATTTCTCATGGAAGCGTTGTTTCAAAACCAGCAGAGGGAGTACCACATTTGAAAGTAGGAAACAGTCAACTCATCTAAACTTGTGCTTATCCCAGACATCGGCGATGAAGCTGAGTTACATAACCTTCCAAGCTTGCTCTCAGGAGCACTGGTGGTGCAGGGGCTAAGTACCTGCCTGACAACGTTAAGACTGATAGTTCAAACCCACCAACCTCACCATGGGACAAAGACATGGACCCTGTGCTGTCAGGCTGCTATAAGGTGACCCTGCTCTCCTGTTACCCAGCAACCAGAAACAGTGAAATGCTAGACTACGTACTCAGACTGTTACTCAGCTTGTTATAACACCAGGTGACGAGAGGAAAAGCACAGCTGACTGTACTGTCAGGACAACCTACAGACCAAACGCAGTACAGTTAATTCCGACTCACAGTCATGCCACAGGACACAGCAGAATTGCTCCATAGGGTTTCCAAGGCTGTGACCTTTATGGATAAAGACTGTCACATCTTTCTCCCACAAGGCCAATGGTGGCTTTAGAACCACCGACCCTCTGGTTAGCAGTCAAGTGCTTTTACCAATGCACCACCAGAGCTCTCTACTGTCAGGACTCAATTACTATAATGGTATTTTTGGGGGTCCTCCCCCCAGGAATCTGGAAGGGGAAGTAAGGGACCTAGTGGGGAGAAAGACAAAAAATCCACTTGGAAACCTGACAGTAAGCATCAGAGCAATGATTTTACTTCAAAATCTAGGGCTTCCACTTCAGTCTGTGAACTGCACATTTCCAGAATTTTATTTGGGGACTAGGGGGTGGGTGGAAGGACAGCACTGTCATTCAAGCTTTCTTTCAACAAACAGCTGGCATGAAACAAAAGCAGCAAACACATCTGCTATACGAGTGTTCTCTTACTCTTCAGTCACAGTTTATCAAAACAGACAGGAATGGTGCCAATATAATCGGCATGGCCACAGTTCTCAGGGAGTGTCTCGGTTTAGGGGTAGTGATTAAAGCTAACAGTCTATCCCAAGAGAAAAAAGCCTACTATTTCACACATGATCATGCCACGGTTTGGGTCAGCTCCAGGTATTAAAATGGCCTAACTGATGGTTAGTCTGGGGATGTACTGCTGTATCTGGTACCGTCATGCATTAAATCCTATATTAACATTTTCTAACTGTAGGAAATGGGGAACTGGGTTAAAAATACTCCAGATGGGCTCAGTTCAACAGAATAAAACATAATCTATAACATAACTGCTCAATGAGTCAACATCTGTGTCTTGCTGAACTAGGAGATGAGGGTGGGAGTCTATGTTGCTGGGACGGTCTCTGCCACATTCTCCTTTCTTTGTGGATAGCGTTACAGAGATACAAACTAAACACCCGAAGAACGGACGGTGGAGGATCCAGAAGCATGCCTGGACAGTGTAAGGCCAGCAACCTGGGCAGGGGGTATGCCAACTACTCTGACACAGCTGAAGAAGAACCTCTACAAAAAGAATAACAGCAATTAATCAGTCTGTCTCTGAAGAGCATGATCAGGACTACAAGGAAGGTGAGGTGATTCCAATTTTGGCTCAATAAAAAGATGACATGGCAAACAACAGAACTGTCCAAAAGAACTGTGGTTGCATTTAATAAAGCTCACTGTTAACTACATGTTCAGGAGCACATGGCAATTTGCCGGCGATTTTGTAGTGGGTTCAGGTACTGGGAAAACATGTCAACAGACCATAAGGATGCTTTAAGGATCTTGCTTTTGGTGAGGCACTTCAAACACGTTTAAATATTTTCAAATATCTATCCTTCAAAATACTTCAAACCCTAACTCTATGCTTTCCAGGATGCACATGACTCCTCAAGACTTCATCTTCAGCTCCTATAACTCTCATCAACACTGCATGTCCGTACTACACAACCCAGCACTTTGCTTCCCTCCAATCTGCACTGTGGTAACTAAACATACAGAGACCCCAGGAAACAGCACCACATTTCTTATTTTCTCATCAGGTGCCATGGGCCATATGCTTTGTAAGTTCTTGCTAAACAACAGGTATTAACAATAAGCTATCAATTTTTTATAATCCTACCATCTAGTTAAACCCTGGTGGCATAGTGGTTAAGTGCTGCAGTTGCTAACCAAAAGGTTGGCAGTTCAAACCCACCAGGTGCTCCCTGCAAACTTTATGAGGCACTTCTACCTGTCCTATAGGGTTTTTATGAGTCAGAACTGACTTCATGGCAATGGGTTTAGTTTTGTTCCTTAGCTGCAAAAACCTTAACAACCTAAAGCATGGATTTCTAGAAAAACTGTGTAACAAATGTAAGTATTTATAGACATATCTGTTAAAATAAAGTACTAAGCATATAGGAAAATAGTAATTAAAGGTTAGTAATTAGAACAGCATATAGTACAAAACAAAATATCATGATTTAGTTTGCATGTAAGACAGTGGATACTATTTGCAAACATGTATATCTTAATATGAACAGAAAGTAGCAACATGAAGAAACATTATGTGTCCTTTAACTAAATTATTCTTATAAACACAAAATGGTACAGAGAAGCAAATGGACTTTTCTTCTGAGCCACTTGGTAGGTTTACACGGTCAAAAGAAATAAAACCTTTAGGTTTTAGTAAGTACAATTAATTCAACAGATAGAGTCAATTTAAAATTTTACCAACAACAACAACAAAAAACCCCACATTCTCAGAATGTCTTTAAGTTTGTCCCCAGCGCACTGGCTTCCTGCTGCCTGCTCTGTTGAAAACAGCCATGCTGAAACTGACCATTCACTGGACCTATTTCCTTTCACATCCAATTATTTTTCCTATCATTCTACAAATTCCAGAGTCTCTCTCCAAAATGAAAACGTCTGCCTTGACAACCTAAGGCCACAAATGTCTGACCCAATTCAATGTACCTTATCAGCACTATTTAAAAACAGAGCATCCGTGGGAAGCAGAACGAAGTTCTGATCTTCCAAGGCATGTACCTAAACCAATAATCATCAAATTCCAAAAGTACTAGATGTATGCTGCTCCAGCCCTCCAAAATTATCAGATACCAAAAAGTCACTATTACTGGCCACACTCAAAGAAAAACCCAGCGCCAGAATACAGGAACAAAGACACACTGGTAGCAACTAAACCTATATAATCAAAGCATCATAGGAGGGCACTGAGTCTGCACTGATACACCTATTCTCACCAACTACCTGACATTTCACATTTATGACAACAGGAAAAAGAAACTGCTTTCTGAATCTTCCGCGCATCAACAAGGAGGCAGGCATGGTGATGAAATCGGAGCCTTAAAAAGCCTCAGTCTGAGGGGCCTGAGAAGCTTTGTTTCAGATCACCCCCTAGTCACATGGAAAGACAGGACTCCCACGTTCCACAGGCCCCATGCAGCGACCCTAGGGTGGGGCCCTCAGAGGCAACACTCCACTTTCAGTGAACTACAGGCAATGAATGACTCCTTTTGTTTTGATAATTGAACTCTTAACCAATGAGAAAAGAATTAGGCTGCAGAGACAGGGAAGTAACTTGCATTTAAGTGTTCTTCTCTCAGATTGCAGGCCGGATGATGTCTGGCACCCTTTTGTTTCCTTGATTGCTCCCGCCGGCCTGCAGGGTTGTGAAGTAGACGACCTCCACCCAAAGAACCCTCACGTGCCCTGACCAACTGCCCCATTGCTCTCTTGAGATGTCTGTGCCCATACCCTTTGTTCCATATATAAATCCCAGGTTTGGCCTGCCCAGTTTGGGCAGCCTTGGAGACTTGAAGATGTCGGTCTCCCGTGTTCTAGATGGCATAACAGTTAATAAACTGACTCTTTAATCACTCTCCAGAACTTGTCTCGGAGATCGGCTACTTGGGACAGGTATTCAGAACCTGGAGTTCTGTCTGTTAACGGCGGCAACAGTAGTGGAGCATCCCTTCCCTCAAGGAGGGTGTCCTGGTGGCCTTCAAGAAGCTGGGCAACACTGTGCCATGCCCTCCTCCTGTGGAAGCACACTGTCCAGTTCCAATCAGAGATGGCCCACTCCATCACTACAAGGCCAGATGCTCAGGCACCACCCAGCCAGCCAGGGCTTGTTCTAGGTTATCAGCTCTTAATAAGACTTATGGCCCTGCTACTCAAAACTGCTGTAAGGTTAGAATGAACAAAAGAAAGAGGCTTCAAGAGAGGGTACTTGGAAGATATGTGTGTGAATTTAATGACATTCTAAAGTGAGCTGAATGGGGTACAAAGCCTTGGCCTTTGGGGGTTGGGTGCACCCAGACCTCCTGCAGGAAGCAATGAGCCCTGGTGACTCATCAGGCCTGGAAGGCAGAGTAAGCCCCACGATCAGGAAGGAATGGTGCCCGGGAGGCTACTTCACATAGGAATCTCAGACCTTGCACAGGAGGAAGGTACGGTGGTTAACCTGTGGGCCCTCCAGTCACATGGCCTGGTCTGGCTTTATCCAGCTTTGTCTCTTCCAAGACTTGTTCTCCGTACAGGAACAGTCCATGACTGGACTGGTCAGAGTGATGAGCACGTAAGTACATTTTAACCATTATTATTTCTATGGTCATGTTTTCTAAATTAAAACAACTAGGCAAAACGATGGTCTGAAAATAGAAAATGAAAAGCCTCCATTTTCATGTAACACCAATTTTTGCATAACAACATGGTCTTTGGAAACTAATGATATGGGTACTGAGGAGACAGGGTGCTGTTCACAAGCATCCTCAGTGGTGCTTAGCTCACACAGCTGAGATACAGGATGAACATTCCAGAGGCCCCTTTTAAGAGAAAAAGTGGCACATGATGGTGAGTCATTAACAGAGAAGGGGGAAAAAATCCATAAACAGTCATCGGAACCTTTCAAAGCCGCAAAAATCTGGCAACAGTGAACCTCCTCCACCTCCCTTGGCTTTCATCTCCAGCACTCTTTGTGTGCACACACACACACACACACAAACACATTTTCCTGGTCATTCTGAAGCCAAGCTGCAATCAGCTAATGGCTTACTCAATTGCTTAAGACAATATTTTATTCTTGACTTGCTCAATAAACCTGCTGAGGAAAATAAACAATACATTTCAATCTTATAAATACGTAATCTAGAAAACAGAAACATCATGCAAACAGTAAGCTGATTTGCTGCCTGCGATAAACAGGAACAGGAAGGTCTAGCACGGTATGGTAAACCCCAAATCCGAGCCTGACTTTCTGGACTCCAGAGTTAACAAAGATTTTCTTTCTACCATTACACAATTTTGGGAGTCTGGAAGTTCTGGTCTTAAAAACAGCATTAAAGTAGATCACAAGAACACAGAACAAAAGATGAGGTAAATTTTTCCTTAAAAATGCTGAAGAGTTTTAATCTACTTTTAGGAGCAATAATTACATTATTTATGGTTACAATGTTGTTTTATCTCCCACATGGGTGCACACATGAGCACCCACACATCTCATTTAACAAACACTACATAAGAACTGTTACAAGGCACCAAAGGTGATATAAAAAAACACAAGAGCCTATTGCTTTTCAGTCAATTCTGACTCACAGAGACCCTACAGAAAAGAGTACGACTGCCCCACAGGGTTTCCAAGGAGGAGCTGGTAGGATTCAAACTGTACCACCAGGACCCCAGAGGGTGATATAAACAGGCATTAAAATGAAGTCCCTATATTGAGGCCGTTGGCATAACTAGCCTTTTGGTAAGATAGTTTTCTGCACCCTATATTGGTAAGTGGCATCTGGGGTCTTCAAAGGCAACAAGCTGCCATCTGATGCACAAAAATGGTCCCAACTCATCTTGAACAGATGATCACTGAGAACACTAAAGATACAAGGGAAAAAGAGCTCAGGAGGAACCATGTGAATGCGAGACTGTATCAACATCTGACTAGATGAACCAGATGGTGCCCAGCCACCACCATACACAGCCGTGACGGGGCACACAATGTTGAATTCCTATGGCAACCTGAGAAAAAGAGGGGTACAGCTCAAGAACTCTACTGAAAGACTGCAACTGAGGGTCCGATGGCCTGGGGGATGCCCTGGAAGCATGGCACCTAGACCTGCTGCAGCCCCTGTCCCGAAAACATTACTAAGGTCAACTCTTCAGACAAACATGGACTGGATTCAAGGACAGAATGTGACCATAGCATGTGTGTTCTTATGGGTCTATGCATTTATAGGATGCTGTCCTACTGGTCTCTTTCCAGATGGCAGAGAAGAGGTGACAAGAGATTGTTAAGAGGACAAGTACAGAATGAAAAACAGTATGCTGTCACCAGGCAAGGAGAACAGAAGGAGCTGAAGAAAGGCAAGCATGCAAAGTTAATTTGAATTGTGAAAGTATATTTCACTTAATCACAATAAGAATTAATTGATTTTTAAAAAAGTCCCTAACTAGCAGGCCTTACATTCTATATAAATAGATAAATACATGCACCTTTATGTATAAACCAAAAACAAACAAACCCAGTGCCATCAAGTTAATTGCAACTCACAGCGACCCTACGGGACAGAGTAGAACTGCCTTATATGGTTTCCAAGGAGCATCTGGCAGATTTGAACCACTGACCTCTTGGTTAGCAGCTGTAGCACTTAACCCACTACACCACCAGGGTTTCCCCTTTATATATACAAAGCAGAACTGCATCAAACAAGAGGTGAAGCACAGTTGAAAGTATAGGACTAAGATAAAATTCTGCTAACAGAGATACATCTGTGTTGTGAAAATTAGCCCATAGAGGACAGCACTCACCTGGCCTCTAATAACTTGAAGAGAGTTAGGTTAGGACTTCTAACGTCTGCTAACCAAAAGATTAGCAGTTCAAATCAACTAGGCACTCCTTGGAAACTCTACAGGGCAGTTCTACTCTGACCTATATGGTCACTGAGTCGTGCATGACTCATTGGCAGTGGGTTTTTTAAAAACGAGTATGGACACTTTCAGTACAGTGACTAATTTTCCAGAAAAGAATGTAAGCCTAGCTGATGTCTTTACTTGACTGTGAGTTCCATGAGGGTTAAGTACTCTCTCACTTGATATGGATTAACCACGTCACACACCCCGACCCCCCCCCAAAACATGTTGGAATTCTAACCCATATACCTGCAGATGTAATGTGATCCTGTTCGGAAAAAGGAGTTTCTTTCTACGTTAATAAGGGCATAATAGTGTAGGTATGTCCTAAATCCAATCACTTTAGGGACATGCGGGCACAGACAAGGAAAGAGATGCCATGTGAGGACCACCAAGAATCAATGAGTGCCGAGAGGTTGACACAAGAAAGCAACTGACACTATGAGACCCTGACTGGGCTTTTTGCCTCCAGAACTGAGAGAGAATAGATGCCTGTTCTCCAAAGTCACCCATTTGTGGTACTTGTTACAGCAGCACTAGGAAAGTAAGACATACTAAAACTCAGATGCCCCTTGGTCATCAAAGGGTCCCAAAAAACTCTCAACTTTGGTAACTGATGGTTTTGACATCTCAAAGGCCAAATTCTGAGGATTACATAACACAATTTACAGGACCCCCAAAAAGGATTTATAATGACATATAAGCTTAACAAAAACCATATTTCCAAAGTGGAAAAAATAGTAAGAGCCACTGCTACTGAAATTTAATTTGAAAATCAAACATTTCAAATACAAAACCTAGTTAACACAATTCTGGTGTCCCTAGAAAAGTTTATCCTGCTTTTTTTCTATTTCCATAACACCATTAATGGTTTCTGAATTACATGAAACAAGAATAAAAAATGAGAGGTAGGTGGGCGATGGCTTTCCCATTGGTGAGCAGCTGTGAATAATGTGATTAAGGCTGTAGTTAATGTTTTACTTCACTTTTGAAAACAATACAATTAATTTTACTTTAATTTTCCTAAGTGAATTACTCAAGGGTATAACTTCAAATAAGATTAAAGTGAACCAATTATTCGAGACACATCTTAATGACAGTTTTCCAACAGATACATATTTTTAAAGCATTAGCAAACTGGGTTTTCAAAGTCAAAACAGGCTCACAGATCCTTACAAGGCTGAAAGATGTTTACCTTAATGATATAAAAACGTGAGCTCTGAGTCCACGAATATAACCACCGTAATCACAACTTGTAAGTCTTCTTAAAGACCATTTCAGACCTTCCATTTGTTTTACTAGCTTACAGAACTGGTTGAGTCCATTTAGGATTACATGTCATAAATGTATGCATCTAGAAGTCATCCAGACAATCAAGAGCCAGCCAAATTCTAAGAAATTCAGGTTAGCAAATACCAAGAGCCAGTAAGTAAGTACCGTTTTGTTCAATAATACCAGTCCAAGGTGTTTCTCATTTCAGTGCAGTTTCTACAAGTAACACAATTCACATACTTAAAGTACTCTCAAGCCATTTCCACTGGTTGTGATGCACAGGATAAGGCCAAGGAGAAAGAATAGCAAATATCTAAGGCTTCTGGCTAAAAAAATTCACCTAAAATTTTAATGCCTCCTTTTCTTTCCAACATCTGCCGTAAAAGTTTCTTACCTTACTTACACAAGAGAATCAGCCAATCTCTCTTTGGTTAGTTACTCTAGTCAAAACTGGACCACTGCCCAGTCAAATATCCATAGGTTTAGGCTATTAGAACTAGTAGATTAAAGCCTCTACTCCATTTCAATGGGAACAAACCCTGTGTACTGAATTGCTACAGGATCATAATACTTGCTGCCAAAACGCCATGCCTGTTTACACTGGCAGTCACTTTTACCCTGAGTGGAAAATTCTAGCTGTCCGCGTTTGTGTGGGGACAAGTGTTCAGGAGAAAACGTACAGCACATCAAAGTCTCTCCTTGTGCCTATCCTGCTGACCCCTCACAGTACTTGTATTTTTCATATAAATAAAGGGTGCCAGTGAAAGAAAGCAAACCTTGAAAATACTATAAATCTGCTGTGTAAACTTCCTATTAATAAGACACAGCCATTCTTTCAAATAAACAGGTTTCTGTATGAAATCAAAACATGGTCTAGCTTAGCCTAACTCACATCCTATGACTGGATGCCACAGGTAAGAAGCACTAGGTTTTATAATAACGCAGGAGTTAACAACCATGTCTCTAAGAAAAAGCAGGTGTGAAAGAGAGGTAGAGGGAAGCTCTTTAAGAAACTCGATTACTGATAGGGAAATAAGCCAAGACATTTTTCTGCATGTTTTGAAATAATTTTGTAATAATTGGAAAAACAAAATCAATCCCTGAAAATGAAGCAATTTACAATTGTAACAGAATAAAGACATTATTTGGAAACCCTGGTGGTCTAGTGGGTTAGGTGCTACATCTGCTAACCAAAAGGTCAGCAGTTTAAATCCACCAGGCACCCCTTAGAAACTCCATGGGGCAGTTCTACTGTCCCGTAGGGTTGCTATGAGTTGGACCCGACTTGATGACACTGGGTTTTAAAGACATTATTTAAGAAACCAAATACGCCACATAGGCTTTGTTGTTGCCGTTAGGTGCCATCACGTCTTTCTAACTCACAGTGGCCCCATGTGCAGCAAAAGGAAACACTACCCAGTCCTGCACCATCCTCACAACGGTTGCTAAGGTGGAGCCCACTGTTACAGCCACTGTATCAATCCATCTCTTTGAGGGTCTTCCTCTATTCGGATCGTCTACCTTACCAAGCATGACGTGCTTCTCCAGGGAACTCGTCCTTCCTAATAATAGTTTAACTCAAAGCACATGAGACGAAGTCTTCCCATCCTCATTTTCAAGAAGCACACTGGCTGTACTTCTTCTAAGACAGACTTGTTCCTTCCTCCAGCAGTCCATGATTGTCATGGACTGAACTCTGTTCCCCCCAAAATGTATATACACCAGTATGGGCCATGTTCCTGGTGTTGTCCCCCAAAATGTATGCATCAATTTAGGCCACGTTCCTGGTGTTGCACAGCTGTCCTCTACTTTATGATTGTGATTCTCACTAGTATTGTAAACCCTAATCTCTGCCTACAGTTAATGGAGCAAGACTGGATTCCGTTAAAGACAAATCTGGTGCAATTGTAACACCTAGTTTACTGAGGTCACATCCCTGATCCTAAGTAAAGTGAGTTTCCCTGAAGTGTAGCCTGCCTCATCTTTTATCTATCTTACAAGAGATAAAAGGGAAGCAAGCACTGAATTGGGGACCTCATACTATCACAAAAGCAGCACAAGAAGCAGAGAGGAACTTTTGGACCTGAGGTTCCCACACTGAGATGCTCCCAGACCAGGGGAAGACTGATGACAAGGATCTTACTCCAGAGCCAACAGAGAGAGGAAGTCTTCCCCCAGAGCCACCGTCCTGAATTTGGACTTCTTGCCTACTAGACTGTGATAAACTTCTTTGTTAAAGCCATCCCACCTGTGCTATTTCTGTTACAGCAGCACTTGATGACCAAGACAATGGTATTATATATTCAATAATCTTTGCCAACATTATAAATGGAAGCTATCGATTCTTCTTCAGTCTTTCCTACTCATTGTCTAGCTTTCACATGCATCTAAAGACAAGTGAAAATACCATGGCTTGGGTCAGGTAAGGTATGCCCGGTTTAGGATTTTACAAGTCTACATTACAACACACAGCTTCTTAAACTTCAAAATACATTTGAATCATCAGAAGACCTTAGTAAAACGCAGATTCTAGTTCAAGAGGAATACCCTCTCCCCACCATTCCACATTCTGCACCTTTTAAGTTAAGTCCCAGCTGATGGTACTGGTGCCAGCCTGAGCATCACACTGTGAATGGCAAGAAAACCAAACCCAACCCACTGTCACGGAGTTGATTCTCTTTATAGCAGAGGTACCACATTTAAAACCAGGGACTTTATCAAGTATTATGTAGCTGCAACACACATGTTCTCAATGATATGGACTCATTCAGGAGGGCCATACATTGTTACGTAACATTATTTTAGGCGTTACAGAGGCTAGAAGATTGTTTATCTAAAATTGTAATCAGAAGTTAATAAAACATTGTGCTGAAAGCACATACTGAAATACTAGAGTCATTTTTAACCTCTTGGTAATAACAGCAGGAACTCTGGTGGTATAGTGGTTCAACACCTCTCTGGCTGTTAACTGAGAGGTAGGTAAGCAGTTTGAATCAAGGAGCTGCTCCTTAGAAACCCCATGGGGCAGTTCTACTGTCCTACAGAAAGGATCACTATGAGCTGGAATCAATGACAGTGGGATTTTTTTCTTTTTCTTTTTTTTGTTTAGTACTAACAGTATCTTGATTACTCATTCTTGAAGCCCTTCCTCAACAGCATTTAGTCTCTGCTGGGAAAACACATCCTACATAACAGATATTTTGCCTGAAGAACTGATCCTCAGTAGCTATGCATACATTTAACAGAATCATCCCCAGAAATGTCACCGATAAAGGTGGTTGATTTGCATGTTATTTACCAAATTAAGATTTTAAATCTCCAGTATTTTTCATTCTAGCACTTGAAGTTCAAAACAAAACCAATCAAAACTGACTGTCCCTTCACTGGGCTCTTGGTTCCATTCAAAAACAGCAACCTATGCTGAACACACAAAAACCAAGATGAAAGACAGACTTCCATGCTCAAAAATTAATTCTGGACCCCCCAATTTCTATTTTCCTAAGGACTCAGCTACAACAAGGGCAACTTTTCTGGTTTCCATTTTGTATGTGCTGCTCAGTGGGAGACGCTCTTGGAGCTCAGCTCTTAACTTCTCTTGTACCCAAACACACTCAGTGGAGAGACTTCCAGTTCCCCTAGTTAACCTTCTAAGCCACAGTTTGGGACTAAGTCTCAAGTGAATCAGCTCCTATAACCTTCTCCCCGGCCATGCTATGGTGCACTTGCTGGACACACTTCATGGTTTCCTACCTGCATGTTGTTGCTCATGTTATTTCCTCAGCCACATAGCAGCCTTTCCTGTACCATCCCAACCACTACCTGTCAAAATGGTATCCTTCTTCCAAGGCCCGGTTCAAATGCCATACCCTGCAAGGAGTCTTCCAGAAGCCCCAGCCTCTGTGTTCATTTTCTGGGGTCTGAACCTCCACCAGGGCCTTTAGCATATACTATCATGCATGGTAGGCATGTAAGTGGTTCAGCTTCCTGGCTGTAACGCTGGCTCCCGGGGGCGGGGGGGGAGGCAGTGGTGCCTGGCTTCTCTTTATAAGCACCCCACCCATTACAACGCTCACTGGGTGCCCCAAATTTTTCAAAACTGAACTATGCAAAATGTTCAGCTCTAGAAATGAGAGGTAAAAGTGAATTTCTAATACAGTAAATATCAATGCACCACCAAATGGGTTTACAACCACACAAGCTTTGCTTCTGTTAGTGTAGGTGCTCAAAAACGAAACTAAAGCAATGACAGAAGGAGAACGTGGCACATGCCTTTCTACCTTGGCCTTTCTCCACAAGCTAGGGCTTTGGAGGCAAATCAAACTGTCCTCTCGCTAACCTATGATGCATCTGAGACAAGAACAATAGCGCCAGGTCACTGACTAAGTGCTCCCTGTCGACCCCGAACACTAGGTGAATTTGTCTGACTAAAAAGTAGCTAGTGCTATACACAAAGGCCAGGATTCAAGGGACAATCATCCAACTGCCAGACATGGAAAGTCTTTGGTTCAAATAACACAAACATGTCCTCAGCCTGAGAGCATATATATGCTGTTGCCAACTGAGTAACCACCTCAAGATTTTGAAGTAAATCTCAGTTTATGTAAAAAATCAAACAAAATTTTGAATTGCCCATTATCTGGAATTATTCATCACATAATTAAAGACTTCATTTACTGTGTAATATATATTGCATACATGTGTTTACATTGTCTTAATATATATCATATGCATGTTTATACTGCATACTATATATATGTTTATATACCTATGGGCAGCTGGAAATGCTGGTGGCGTAGTGACTAAGTGCTGGAGCTGCTAACCAAAAGGTGAGCAGTTCAAATTTGCCATGCGCTCCTTAGAAGCTCTATGGAGCAGTTCTACTCTGTTCTATAGGGTTGCTATGAGTCAGGATGAACTTGACTGCAGTGTATTTGTTTTCTCGTTTTATAGGCACCTACCTAGTATCTATCTATATTAGGACTCCTATTTTTTCAGGTGCTAACACTGAAGATCATATAATTCATCTTCCCAATGATAAAGTGACAATGCTCAAAGCAGAAGCTAAGATGACCACTTCCCATCATCTTCTCAGAAGCTCAGCTCCAGACACTCAGCTCACTACAATTTATGCAAATATACTAACACCCTTGACTCTGATGTGGTTTAGTACCAACAGTGTCTTGAGGGAAAAGAGGTAAGTAAACAGTCAAGGTGAATCTGAGGTACTCTGCCAAGACTTCTTACCATAATTCTTCCACTTATTATACAACTTACTAGCACAGTGAGGGGACACAAATGGTTATATAGAAAGGGAGAATGAAAAGAATGACAATATACTTACTACAGGTACTTCTATAACCACAACACTAAAACATCTGACTTGCACTTATTCTCTTGGGTACCATGAGGTTAACACATAACATCCATTTAACTAAACCTCTATAGACATGTTGGTTTTCCACAACGAGAGCCATTATTCCCACTTCAGTGGGCAGCAGCATTCAAGTAAAATCTAGATTTAGCTCCTGTATAATAAACACCAGAAACCAAAAGAGCCAGGAAAGTTGTGCATGCCCATGTCTACCAGGACCCTTTCTCTGGCCTAGTATCCTTGCAGAGTGAACTGGTAATACTGCAAGTCTCTTCAACAAAGCCACGAGGCCCAGGAAACAGTCTTTAAACTACTCACTACCTTCTACCCCCTTTAGTTTTTCAATTAGAAATGTTTTGGGGCAAGACAGATTCATGAAAAATGGCTTTCTAAAATTTAAATACAGGGCTGATATACTTAGAAGTGGAAAATAACTGTACTTCTCAAAAGGACTTAGCTACTGTATGTGGCGGTTGGGGTTTTTTGGGAACCTTTTATAGACAATATGTCATTTAAATTCTCACGACAACTGTACCAGTTACCTGTTGCCACTGATTTGATTCAGGACTCATAGTGACCCTACAGGACATAGCAGAACTGCTCTGTATCGTTTCTAAAGAGCAACTGATGGATCTGAACTGTTGACCTTTTGGACAGTAGCTAGAGCTCCTAACACTGTGCCACCAGTGCTCTGCGACAATGCTAGGGGTAAGAATTACCACCCCATTTTACAGAAACAGAAACTGTAAGATAACTCACTGCTGTCAAGTAGATTCCAACTCAAAGCAACCCTACAGGACAGAGTAGAACTGCCCCATAGTTTCCAAGGAGTGCCTGGCGGATTTAAACTGCAGACCTTTTGGTTAGCAGACACAGCACTCAGCCACTAGGATTATAAATAGACAGGTTGAATAATCTGCATCAGGTCTCACAGCAGGTAAATTGCAGGGGAGGCACAGGTAAAAGAACCATCACTTCACCTGCAGGCACGTCAACAGCCAAAGATGTATAAGCATTTTATAAAAAAAGACTGTAGTGCCAACAAAACTCTCATAAAAAGAAACATTATTGTAGAAAAAATAATTTCCCAGTCCTTGTCAGGAAATGACCTGAACTTTCCAATAAGCAACTCGAGGCAGACTCCCTGGCAGGGGAGACTACCAAAATACAAACAAAAACCCGTTACTGTCGAGTGAATTCCAACTCACAGTGACCCAACAGGACAGAGTAGAACTGCCCCATAGGGTTTCCAAGGCTGTAATCTTTGTGGAAGCAGAATGCCACGTCTTTCTCCCACAAAGCAGCTACTAGATTTGAGCATTTCACCACTACACCACCAGGGCTCCCTCAAAGTAGACCATACAGCTAAAAGAGATCAAGTGCTGTAGTTACGGGCAAGGCCAGGAATAGAACACAGGTCTACTGACCCTTACTCTGATGCCCAATCTGTCATGCTCTTTTGGATGCTGACACCCTTTGGATATTGCAAGTTACTTGAGAAGAGCAAAGAAATCAGTTTATAATTCTGGTGGATAGAAGAGCAGAGGCATCTGCTATAAAAAGCTGCAGGATCATAAGAGGATTTTACCAAGGAAGCTTTGAACCAATAACACCAGCACCTGAATATTTTCTTATCTTCTGAAGCAAAGATGACACACAGCCTTTGCCTCTCGCCACCACCATATTGTAAATGATTAGCATGGCTATGCAAATAATTCAGGAAAACGTAAAATGAGTGCATCTTCCAGCTGATTAAAATACAGATCTGTCCTATTACCCAGCAAACACCTCCAATTCAATGCAAAAAATAGCAGGACACCCTGAATGTGGAGCAAAGGTCAAGCTGCGATAACAAAACAACTCTCCCATTAGTTCCAATAGCCACACCCTGATGAAAATGCTGGAAGCACAGGAAGACTGCTGGGGATCACAGGGTTGAGAATCTGGGACAGCAACCAGACCAGAAGAGCCTTACCTAGGTTAATCATTCAGCTCCATCTCTACTAAAGAGATAAAAACGCTAGATAAAATTACCTAGTTTCCATATGCTCTACAGTAGTTTTTAGATTTGATGCTTAATCCTGTTATTATAAGTCTGTTTGTTTTTTCTTTAAACAAAAAGACAAAATAATTGTTGCGCAATTTCTTATAGCAAATTCTTCATGGTTTGCCATTTTTAGCAGAGCACAGCGCTACACAGAACATGCTGAATGTTACAGTCTAGCCCATCACAGCTTCAAGACAGATCTACTGGTGGATCTCTCTCACTTTCACTCAGCCAAAGCAAGTTTTAAAAGTACATCTCAAATGTCAAATAACTAAAATATCCAGAAAAGTCAGAAGTATTCCTTTCACTGTTTCATATTAAATACCTCTTTCCAATCTGTTCTGTAAAAAGATGCTGCATACATGTAATTACATGGTATACATTTGAGTTACCGTTTATAAACAGTTCTCCCTTTCTGTAACCTCCTCAAGATAAGCTATCTCAACATCTTTTGATGTATAATAAATATTAATGGTTTAATCTAACTAGCATTGATTGACACAATCCATCAACTTTATTTCCGTCTAGACTTGAAATTTCAAAACTCTTCCTTCCCCCTGCTTGGAGCTATAATGTTCTTAAGGTATTACACAAAAGAGTGCCCCAAAACAGTTCACTTTTATAAACAGGATCAAGATTAAATAAAAGCAAGTCCATAAACCCCAGTCAATTAGAATACAAAAACATAAACCCATCCACTTTAGAGTGTATTTCTTCTTCCATATCCTCCCTCGACTCCCTAAAAAAAAAAACCAGGGTGATGTATAAACAGATTAAATGTCTTTTCCCAATGCCCAAGGGCTAAAGAATGCTCTCCCCAGCACTGGGCCCAGTAAGCACTGAGAAGTGGCTGGTCCTACTTCACCTAGAGGGAACACTCTCCCCTAACCCTCTCCACTGCTAACCTCGAAGGAGATCTGGAGGGCAAGCAATTAGTCAAGAGGACTGAACCCCTTCCCCAGCAATCTCTTCATTAAACTTCACTCTGCAGTTTCCTCAGTGAACTCTCTTACCCCAAGTTTGTCAGAAGTATTAGTCAGAACTGACTCACAGCTTTGTGGCATACCAAAGGAATTTTTTAAAGACCCATTTAAGCAACTTAGAAGAACACTTGTGTATTTGTCCAATGAAAAGTACACATATTTAGGGCTAGAATGTTAAAACTACTCTTCAAAACATGATAGCTAGTGAAAAATTCCCAGCAGAACTCATAGTATGTTTGGCTACAAACTTTTTAATTCCACTGTTGGTTTGGTTGATGGCTTCTGTCAATTGCCAAATCCAAACTAGTGATAAATAACATTTACTATTTGAGCTACATATTTAAAATTAGATGTTAATTCCCCACCCCCACTCCCAACTAACCCTCTGTTCCCGAAGACATTTTTGTTCTTATAGTTACAACAGAACTCTGCTTTTTCCAGAGGGATAAGCTTAATCTGTCTACTAACTGTCTGAAACCATGAGCTAAACTGAAGTGAAGTAAAACAAATAAGAGTCCTAGAGGCCAGCCTGAGTCTGAGCGCCGCACACAGTTAAAGGAGACCATTTAATGAGATCAAATGATGAGAAGCAGCAGGAGCAAAAGAGGAAAAAAATCAAATTACACAAAGTCCAATTGTACTCACTGTTTCCTTATTGGGAAGCAGCTCCTTCCTAATTCTGAAGAAGTTCTTGCCGTACTGTCTGAGCCCCTTAACGAAGCGTTTCTGCGATAAGAGAAACAACAAATGGAATGTAAAAACCAAAAAACAAAACAGGATGTCAGCAAAGCAAATATGTCTGCGATCAGCAGAATAACCACCACAAAAAAGTCTTAGCTAGGGAATACTGACTACACGGGGAGGGAGAAATATTTCGCTGCACTGCTGGGACTCACTGGCCCGGACAGGCCTCGGCCACTGCATTGGACCCTCAATCCCACACACACAGGAGAGAGCACCGCGTTGCAGAGAAAGGCATCCCGTGTCAGAAGCTAAGCAGCAATCTGTCCCTTCTGTGCCACCAGACAGCCTCTATATTGGTCCACGAAGCTATAAACAGCGAATATGCTCCCTGTTTCAATACACCGCACAACTGCTTTCCACCTGGAAACGACGCTTCCCAGAAATGTCGGGGAAGAAGGAGGGAAACTGAACCAAACCTGGCGACTTTTCTTCAGAAATGCATCCGAGAGGGTTAGAAAGCCCCCCTCGTTAATCTAAAGAATTCATCAGGAAGGCATCAATATCGCGGAAACCCACTTGAGAGCCCAAATCCTTGCTGGCCTGCCCTGCCATCTCCGTCATTAAAAGCCACTCCGAGCCACCTAATAAAGAATGCTTGGTACCTTTCCTTCCTCTTGACGCTCTCCTCCCCGTCACCCCCGCTACCCCCATTTCCTTAGCAGTCTCAGACTCGTCCCTAAACCCAGCCAGGGGACTTTCACTTTGTCCCACTCCTCCCAGGCAAGTCCCTCCCCGCCCCGGTGGAGGCAGCTCCCGTCGCCCCGGCCCCCACCTCGGGGGGGCGAAGCTCGGTCCTTCCCAGTGCGGGATCAGCCGACTCTCGCGCACTCCCCCAGGCCCCGGCAGCCACAGGTACGCGGGGCTGGACTGGCCGCACAGTCCGGGCAGTAAGATGCAGCCGCCGAGGCCGCCGCCTGTCACTCGGCTCCGGCTCCACAAAGCGTAGGGAGGCGGCGGCCGAGGAGGCTCGCGTGTGACCGCGGCGGGGCCGCGCGGCGGGCACGGGGCGCGAGGAGTACGGGGGGCGCGGGGAGCGCGGGGCCGGGGCTGCCGCCGCCGCCGGGGAGGAGGCTGGAGCGGCGCACAGCCGGCGCGGCCGCGGGCGGCTGCAAAAGGCGGCCTGGATCGGCGTGGCCCGCCTGTCCGGCGAAGCCCCGGCGCAGGCTCCGGCCTCTCGGGACTCGGGTCTCAGTTTCTCCTCTACGAAGGGGAGTGAAATCCGTGCAGCAAAGCATGCAAACTTCCTCCTACCGTGGCCTCGGGGAGCTCAGGGCGGCACTCCGGGCCTTGCCTGCTCATCCCGGCCGAGCAGTCCCCATTTCGCCCTCCGGGGACCAGCTAGGCCAGCGACGGCAGGGCTCTGGCCAGCCCCACCCGCCGCCCCGGGCTGCGAGGTGAGGGCTGGCCCCTACCACCCCCGCAGTCCTTTCAAGCTGCGAGATGCTGTGACAACGCACCTTGGCATCCACTCCCGCCCAGCCCCGGACATTAGCCGGCACCTCGGGGGGAGCCCTTTCACAACTAAATCACCGCGGAGCTTCCCAGCCAATAAATCACTTGCCCACCAGGAAGGAGCGGCCCTCCCACTCCTCGTGCAAGAAGACTTCACCGATTCAAGCAGCCCAGCCAGGCCAATTCAGGGAGAGGCCGGGGACTGGGCCTGCGACGAAACCAGAAACCTCTCCTCCAGTCCTGAAAGTGCTACCTTTTCAGATTTCACCTCTTCCTAACGCATGATTCATTATTGCTAATTCTCAATATAATTCATATAGTTCAAAGAAAAATCTGTCAGTGTCCAAGAGGGCACTTTCCTCTAGTCTAAAGAAGAGTGACCTTTTGTTAGCCGAAACAATGATGGCTCATATGATCAACACACATCTGGGCTGCTTAGAGAGTGGGTCGGGCACTGAATGAAGTACTGGCAAGTCTGACACAAGCCTGCCCTCAAGGAGCTCCAGCAAAGCGGCAGGCAGGTCAGCAGATGCTACTCCAGGCCCTAAAAGCGGCCAAGAAACAAAGAGCAGTGGAAAGAGCAGGAAAAGCAACTTGCTCTGCCTGCTGAGGTCTTAAAGAAAGGGACAAGGAAGAGCAAGAGCCTACCACGAGGGCTCCAGTAAGGCTTCAGGCAGAGGACTGGGCCAGGAAAGGCACACAGAACATGCTGGGAACTGCCAGAAGGATGAGATATGCAGAATGGAGTGCCAGCAGATAAGACTGAAGAGGTGTAGGAGGGGCTCAAACTGGGAAGAGCCTTTGAGGCCACACTGAAGAGGTATGGTCCTAACTGTGTGCTAGCAGAGATGGTTCAACATGAATACTACATGGAAAGACTAAACAGCTTTCCAGTGACAGTGTGGCATACAGGGGGGACTAGAGACAGACTGGTTGCAGTGCAGAGAGGCCAGTTTAAGAGGATGGTGAGACAGTGCAGGTAAGAAATGAGACAGACCAACTAATCACATATTCACCCTCAGTCATCAGAATTTATGCTTCTTAATCCACCCCTTCCACTCCTTGAAACCCTATGGGGCTGTTCAACTGCCCTGTAGGGTCACCATGAACCGACTGACTGATGGCTATGTTCTTTTTTGTTTGGAATCCACACTTTAAGTACATATTTAGTGAGCACACATTGGTCTAGCCAAGTACAGTGTAGAGCAGTGAGGTGCAGCTCTTCAGTGCAGCAAGAGTACCAAGAATAAGAATGGACTCCGGTAGTCTACAGGTGCCTGGAATGCATTCACCCAGGCAGTAAGGTAAGGGCCAAGTGGTGAAGGGTGGGCACATCTGTAGAGGTGGAGGACGAGTGAGAGGACCTTCCATGAAGGACACAGGTGGAGAAGGGGAGGTGGGTTATAGGAGATGGAAGAGTATAATGGAGGTGAGATGGGCAGTCTGGTGTGAACGACACAGTGGAATGGCAGGACCATGAAACCTGTATGTGGGCTTGACGCCACATGATACACAGCAGATTCATTAGGAGAGGCCAGTACAAAGAATGCAGCACCTGAGAAACACTGAACCTGGAACACTGGGTGATGTGGTAGAGAGCTGGACACAAATTGGGATTCTTCTATTTATAATGATATAACCTGCTGAACATCTATCCATTCAACTAATAATTATTAAGCACCTACTATATACCAGGATCCTCACATATATTTACTCAAAACCCCTACAATCTAAGAAGGAAACACTAGTATTATTCCCTTTTCATAGACAAGGAACCTGAGGTATAGATGGCTGAATAATATGAACAGTCATCTAACTTTTAGGAGGCAAAGCCAGAATTCAAACCCAGGCAAAATCTGGCCCCCTAATCCATGTTCTTGACTGCCAACACTGTCTATAAAATGGATACAACAGTCTATACTCATATTCTGTCATGGTACCATTACTATGACCCTGCCTACTCCTGATGGACCCACCATCAAAACACCAAACCATACCCACTGCCGTTGAGTTGATTCCAACTCATAGAGACCCTAAAGTGCACAGAACTGCCCCATAGGATTTTTAAGGAGTGCCTGGTAGATTTGAACTACCAACCTTTAGGTTAAGCAGGCACAGCTCTCAAGCACTATGCCACCAGGTTCCGCAAATCACCAAGTCCTCAGTATTCTTTCTGTACAAAAAGTCTCTCAGGCCCTCTTTTCTCCTGTTTGACCCTGGGCCAACTCCTTAACTTTCTTTCCTGCTAGCTAGCCTGTTAACTCAGATCTACTCCATCTAGCCATCTTATGAACCTCTGCTAAGGATTTTTCAAAACCACAGATTCAACATGTGACTCTTACACTATCTTGCCCCGAGCCCATACCTAAGAATAATACTTTGACCTCTCCAAAAGGGCCCTGAATTCAAGGCCCTCTCAGATACTCGTCCTGCCTATTTTTCCAGCCAGATGTCCTGCAACCCACAATGTGACGTCTGTCTGAGTCCCAGATTCAGGGTGTGTTCTCTACTTCTCTCCACAGCCTACCAAGATACCTCCATGTTTAGCTCAAACCCAAGCTCAAATCCTTCTTCAAAACGATCATTCCTTCCCACTCTTTCGGCATTTATTCATTTATATGTATAACACATCATTTACTCAGAGCCAATAAGCTCTGAAAGGTCAAGAACTGTGTATTTTACCACTTTGCTTCCCTAAGACATTGGGCAACTGGTGCCCACCAAGTATGTGATATACATGTTGAAACAGGCCAGGAGATACTGAAGGTCTGAACTCTGATGACAGAGCTGACCTTGGCTCCATGATACCACACTCTGCTGGCTTTCTTCGTTACGACTCAGCCTAGGTCTCTACTTAAGCTCCAAATGTTGGGAGCCTCCCCAAGATTTCACTCTAGGTCTTCTGCCCTTCAAACTCCCTCCCAAGATATCTCCACTATTCCTTTGGCTCTAAATATCACCAAGTATTTCTAAGACAAAGTCTATGCTTCGAGCCCACTGGCAACACTCACTTCAGTGTCTAATAGACATCTCAACCTACTTTCAGACAAACAAATCTGGCATCTGATGGTGAGCACAGAGGTACCTCAGCTCTTAACGTAGACCAAGACTGTGCTAATCAGATCAAAGTGCCACTAGGCTCACTTAACGAAAAGAAAAGAAAAAAGGAAGTAAAAGTTTTGTGTGGCCTGTACTGTTACTTCTCTATGGAAAGCCACAAGGCCTCAAAACTGGCAAAACATCTGTTTCTCAGAGACCAGCCTTTACCTTGTGGTTTACCAGAAATGTAGAGAAGCTTTTAAAAATGAAACAAAGCCAACCCATTCAGAGCAGCCGACGATTGGAATAGGTCAATATATTAAATAGATCTGATCTCCTTTCTGGTCAAATTCATCTTCCTTCAAATGAAGACTCTGAGATTTTTAAGACCTTAAGTTAATAATTAACACTATCAACTTATAAATACCTGTTACCCGTTGCCACTGAGTCAATTCTGACTCATAGATCCTACTAAGCAGAGTATAAATGCTTCTTAGTATTTTCAAGGCTGGATTCTCTACTGAAGTACGTAACTATTCTTTTACCTGTAGAGTGGCTAGTGGGTTTGATCCACTTAGCTTTCAGTTAGCAACTGGTGACACTCAACCACTGTGCCAAGAGGGCTCCTTATCGACTTATAGATAAGTCCGATACGCTTCTAAGGATCCCTGGTACTACAGTGGTTAAGAAGTCAGCTGCTAACAAAAAGGTTGACAGTTTGAATCTACTAGCCACTCCCTAGAAACGTTATGGGGCATTTCTACTGTGTCCTACAGGTTTAGTATGACTCAGGATCAGCTTGATGGCAATGGGTTTGATTTTATTTTTCTTCTTACAGGCTTTGAAATGAAAGTCCATTAATGTATTCTGTTTCTTAAGAGCCCTCTACTTGTTGAATAGAATTCCGCATTTCCAGTGCTAAAATTTGGCATCAGGAATCATTTCTACCTCCACTAGCTTTTATGTCCCTGATGGTATATAGATATTAAAATATTAGGATGCCAAGAGTAAAGGAGAAAGAAGAATGTCTTCATTTAAAAGATGGAAAGTAACTCCAACTGAGTCCCTGCTCCTAGTGTGAGCAGCCCGACTTTGATGCTCCATCATGGCTGCAGCTGAACCACTCTCAGACACGCATAATGGGGCTGTCTTGGGGTGCTGGCACGTGTTTCTCTGCTGCTATTCTTGTCTAAACAATATGACTGCATATCCATGGGAACACAAGTAAGTCCTCTGCTATTTCTAAATTTCCATTCCTACAGAATGGGAAACGATATTCAACAACTACATGTCAGATAGTCATCTTATCTCCATAGTCTACAAGGTTCTACAAAATATCAACAAGAAAAAGTAAATAATCGAATTAATCAATAGGTAAAGGAGATGGATAGACACTTCACTACAGAGGACATCCAGAAAGCCAAAAGACACATGAGGAAATGCTCACAATCATTAGCTATTGCAGAAATTCAAATCAAAACTACAATGAGGTGTCATCTCACCCCCTACAAGGTTGGCCATAATCCAAAAAAATACAAAACAGCAAATGCTGGAGAGACTGTGGGGAGATTGGAATTCTCCGATACTGCTGGTGGGATTACAAAATGGTACACTCTCTTTGGAAAGCAATCTGGTACTTTCTTAAAAAGCAGGAAATAGATGTAAGATTTAATCCAGTAATTTCACTGCTTGGAATTTATCTTTCAGAAACAAAGACTGTCACGTGAAGAGATACATACATGCACAAGAATGTTTAATGTAGCACAGTCCACAACAGCAAAAAGATGGAATCATCCCAGATGTCCATCAACAGATGAATGGATAAAAAAACAACAGTACATATACTCAATAGAACACTATGCAATGATACAGAGAAATGATGATTTTAGGAAGCATCTCATAATCTGGTTTCAACTGGAAGACATTATGTTGAGAGAAATTAGTAGCACAAGGACAAATACTATATGAGACCCCTGTTATAAGGACTTAAAAATAGAATTATCTACATAATAAAAAAACTCTTTGACAGCTACAAGGGCAGGGGTGTGAAAGGGTTTATCATAGATGAGATAGTTGATAGATGTTAGAAATTTTATTCATTTACTGTAATAAACAAAATTATTTAATTAAAAAAATCTTCATCTGAACACAGTATTACTGAAGTTTAGCTTTAACAGAATTAAGAATTTCTATTTCTCATTTTTGAGAACAGAAAGAACACTCAGAAGCCCTGGGATTTAGTCTGCTCCTCTGCTCCACAAAGGAAACAGCTACTTCTGAAATGGGAGATACTAACAGAAATAAAAATCATTGGGTCATAATGCAATAATAACACTATTGCTTACTATGAAGTAATAGGTTCGAAAGATCCTCATGCTGCTACTGGCCTGCCTGGTGCCAGGGCTTTCCAGACTGACTGCACATGGGCAGTGAGGATGTGAGCCTCCCCATGCTGACCCCCTGAAGCCCTCTGGGTAGCAGTGGGGGGCCTCAGACAAATAACTTCATTATGAACTATACTGCTCTGCACAAAAATCAACAACTTTTCTATGTGCCACAGGTATGGAAAAGGTAGGGAGGCACCACCCTACATAATAACAAATGACTGCATACTCAGTCAGTGGGTGACCTAGATGCACTGATTTGTGTGATCATCACAACTACCTTATGAGGTAGAAGCTATTAATATTATCTCCATTACACAGATGGGAAAAATCAACCAGTCACTAAGTCCATGACCCATGGCGGGAAGGTCAGGGATGGCAAGTGGAAACAACTGGGGAGGCTGAGGGTGGAGCACAGGAATGGAGTCAAGGGAAAGGTATAAATCAGGATGCAATGGGGTGTCTGTTGTCTCTGACTGCATTTCAAGATTCTAAGTGTTTCAAAGCCAGCCCCCAAGCAGCTCCAGTGTCACACCACATGCACAAATGAATAAATCTAAAAACGGGCAAATAAAGGCTATATTCCTGTAAGTTATTCTTGTCTCGATTTCTTCATCTTTTAAATGACAGTACTCTACCCTATCTATCTGAAAAGAATTATTCTCAGTATCAAGTTGGATAGGACACAAAAGGAGTCCTAGGCAGAGAATAAATCCTTCAAAGGGCGAGTGTGGTACCTACTTGCCGACACGTGACACCCCCAGCAAGGCTCATCTTTGCATCACCTCTAGTGCTGGGTCTGACCCATGTCTGCAGCAGGGAAGAGAAGCAAGAGAGAGATGCTAAGCTACCGAAATGGCGAAAAGATGGCTCTGCATTAACCCCTGGCTGAGAGCTTTCAAAATTAACTCCCTCTGGTGAATTTTAACTAGTGTATCACAGTCAGAAACTCACCATGACTTCTGCAAAGTGACTTCTACTTAGTCCTCTTACATAACTGTTTGGAAAACACTGTAGGTATTAAAATCATTCCCACTGCGAAAATGGCTCCTTCTAGTCTGCCCTGTTTTTTTGCACAAAATTTAATGTTAATAACTTACCAGTTCTCAGGGGACTAAAGAGCAGGCAGATCTACAAGTAAGTAAACCACAGTGCCCCCCAATTGAGATACAACTGTAACTGTAAGCCAAGAGGGGAGCAATAAGGGTAGATTCACTGCTTTCAAAGGTAGAAAATCAAAGACTGTTCCAGATGGGGTCCTGTGTTAGTGTGAATACTGATGGCAAAGGGAAAAATCAGCACTTTTCTCAACACTTGTATTACGTGATGGCAGCCTATTCACCAGTGGCTTTTAGTGATGATCAGGAGATGAAAACCTAGCAGCATTTCACCCATGTCACTCTGTGTGTCTGAAATTTCCATTGCCCTATACCTAAAACACATTTCCTTTGGAAGTTTTACTACTGATACTGCCTTTTGTTGTTGCTGTTAGGTGCTGTGCACTTGGTTCTGACCTACAGCAGGCCTATATATATAGAATGAAAGAATGCCTGATCCTACTCCATCTTCACCATCATTATACTTGGGCCCTTGTTGAACCACTGTGTCCATCTATCTCTTAGTGTCATGGATTGAATTGTGTCCCCCCCAAAAATATGTGTAGCCATGTGGCTGGGCCATGATTCCCAGTATCTTGTGACTGTCCTCCGTTTTGTGATTTTCCTATGCTGTTGTTAAACGAATAGGGTGGGACTATAAATCCCTTCATAGGATCACCTCCCTGCTCCACTGTAAAGGGAGTTTCCCAGGAGTATGGCTTGCCCCACCCTTAATCCTTTCATCCTGCAAGAGATAAAAGGAAAGGGAAGCAGGCTGAGAATTGGGAACCTCATAAGCAGCACCAGGAGAAGAGTGCATCTTTCAGACCCGAGGTTCCTGCGCCAAGATGCTCCCTGGACAAAGACTGATGCAATACCGGACTTTCCTGCAGAGCCGACAAGGGGGAAAGCCTTCCCCTGGAGCGGACACCCTGAATATGGACTTGTAGCCTACTGAACTGTGTAAGAATAAACCTTCCTTTGTTAAAGCCATTCACTCTGTGGTATTTCTGTTACAGTAGCCCTAGCTGACTAAAACAGACGGTCTACTTCTATTTTAGTGACCCTGCATTAAGCAGAGTAATTTGGTTTTTGGTTTTCAGTACCAAACATGTTAACAAAATGGCGAGGCATGTGTGGTGGGACAGGAATTGTTTGAGTGAACACAGGCAGTACGGGGTGGAGAGGAGGAGTGTGCCGTCACAGGGTGGGGGAGCAGCTCTAGTTGCACAGTCGGGTATGGGTGGGGGTTTTATATGATAAATTGACTGGGGTTATAAACTGTCACTTAAAACATAGTAGCTTTTTTTCTTTTTTAAAGGTTACCTGGGTAAGGCACTACTTTTTCAACAAACAGTGCCAGTACAATCTGCTGGGAGAAGATGTATCAAAACTCACATTTAGCAAGCAACCATGGTGGGCATCTCCATGATCTGCAACATGCTACTCTTGACTTCTCAGCCCACTTTACATAGTTTTTGAACAATTTATTGGTGTTATTCTCAAAATCTAGTAGTAGCAGTTTAAAGTAAATGGAATGATAATTTTAAGTAACAATCGCACTGTCACTGACAATTCTCAAACGTCCCCCTCTATCTGATATTTCACTCAAGTGAAGACTTGAACTTAGACCTTCTATTCAAAGTTGAGTCTTCCCATGGCTGCACGACATCATCGTCTCAACACGGACACCAATGGACCCCAGGCAACGTCCTTCCCGAGGCAGCTCTATTAGCAGCCGTGGAACTGACTGAAATGCTTGTGTTTTTGAAGTCACCCATGCCCACTGGGCATCCTGAAGCCTCTCTACTGAAAAGTGGTAGCAGCACAACTGCTGCATTTGCCACAACACACTCTCCACGGTAGGTGGTGCTGGGCCCATTCTACCCTTGTCTAATAAACCCAAACAACCAAATGATTACAACTATAGTGACCCTGTAAGACGGAATACAACTGCTCCATACGATCTCCAAGTAGAAGCTGGTGGATTCAAACTGCTGACCTCTGTGACTGGCAGTCATAGTTATTAACCAATGCACTAACAGGGCTTCATCCTACTCAAAGCCATCACTAATCATCATCAGGGCCAGCATTCAAGCTATGCATGCCAATGACAACAGAGCTGTCCCAGCACAGTAGGGGAAACCCTGGTGACATAGTGGTTAAGAGCTACAGCTGCTAATAAAAAAAATGGGCAGTATGAATCCACGGGCACTCCTTGGAAACACTACGGGGTACTGCTACTCTGTCCTATGGGGTTGCTATATGTTGGAATCTATTTGACAGCAATGGGTTTGGTTTTGACAGCAAAATAAGCTGAGATGCTCAGTGATTTTATGTGCTAACTTATTTCATGAAACATTAATAAATGCCGTAAGGGTGGATCCAGTGTTATTCATGGGAGGTCTCTCCAGGCATCCCTTTTTCCTCCAAATACTTTCACAAAGGCCTGTTACCAGGAGTTGCAACTTACTTGACCCTAACTGGGCTGTGTTCCTGTATTCACTTCCTGTATGTACGCAAGATCCCCTAGTACAACGCTCCCATAACCTTTACCTAGAAAGCTTCACCTCAGCTGCTAAGTTCTCATGAAGTACACTTATCCAGATGGAGTCTCATTACACACTAACCCTTTCCTGAATGTTCTAATCACCCCAAAGCCCAAAGGGCCTACCTTAGTAGACACCTGTCCTCACTACTTCCCATCAGAATCTGTTATAGGAACAAATCTTTTTGAACTCAAGTTTCACCTACAATGGAAACCCCGTTGGTATACTGGGTTAAGTGCTACGTCTGTTCATCAAAAGGTCAGCAGTTTGAATCTGCCAGGTGCTCCTTGGAAACTGCATAGGTCAGTTCTACTCTGACCTCTAGGGTCGCTATGAGTAGGACCCACCTCACGACAGTGGGTTTTTGTTTGGGTTTATCTATAGCTTCTCCCTAATTCACACACCTAAAACCTCAAATCTCCCCTAATGTCTCTTTCAACAGGGAAGCTCACACTGTTCTTAGCTAACTTCCTGTACGCTAGAACTCTCACCTGCAGCAGAGGTGAAAGAAACAACTACTTTTACCTTTGTTCCTGTTCACACTCCTTTTCCCAGCACTTCCATCAGTCCTCACATCCTTTGGATTCCTTTTCATTTGGTGTACTCCTTTCTGTTTTTGCAGGGACTCTGTTGACTACAGGTCAACATCACTCCATGCAGAATTACTGCACTAATCTCCCTTAGCCTCAGTGTCTCTCCACTTCCTGCATTCTGCATATTAATGTGCCCTCTTCTTTGAAAACCTGCGGTGATTGCTGGCAGGTTCAAACTCCTGTCTGGTAGTCAAGGACCCCACAGTTGGGTCACAGACACCTATTCAACCTTGTAGTCAAGTAATTACTGCAGTACCCCCTCCCGATTCTATTCTCTGGGTCTTTGCAATCCCTATTCTTCTCCTCTCTGCTCATTCAAATACAAATGGAGCACTACTTACGGGGAAAACACTGGGCCAAGAGCATAGGCACCAAGCTAGGAGTGATTCAATTTAAATTCCATCCCCACCACAGGGTCTACTTTGCTATTCCCCATCTCCAGACAATTGTATTTACTACTAGAATTAATAACACTCCTGCTATTAAAGTGTCTTCACATCTCCCACCAAATAGTGAATTCCCTTCTACCAAGAGCTGTGTTATTTTACTTCTTTTATAATCCACAAAGGGTGCATAGGAAGTAAAAACTAAGCAATATGACACCTGTTGAATGGCTGAATGAATGCTATTTTTGGTCCTAGAGTCTTCCTCAAGACACAATGCATATTTAGTGTAACGGAGACAACATTTGAGATTTATGCTCCTTTTTTCCAGTAAGGACAGAAGAGTAAAGAAGATTTAAAAAAGAAAAAGAGGATTCCGTGCTTGGACTCTAGGTGCAGAACTCATTATTTTTAATATATTCAGAGGAATTTTTCCTTAAGAACGACCTTACAAGAAAATTTTATATATACACATACTTGAAATTCTTGGACCAAAAACACTATGTCAGAGAATGAATGCTCCAGAGAATGAATGCTGTATATCCATGTTAAAATTTTCCCTGCATCTTAAATGAACCACCGATAATTTTCTGATTAGACTTCTTCAATTTGCATGATCCACAGCTTTTTAACTTTACACTTCTTTGTTTCAATACACAGCTCTTAACACTCCATGATGTAATCCATGATAAGATGCAAGACACGCAAGAAATATGGTTCTTTTGTACACAACCATACCCCAGGACCTAGAACACCCTCTAGTACATATGGCAGACGATCAGCAACCACTGACTGACTAAGCAGATGAATGGATCCAAAGGGGAGTGGGCTTCGTTGCCACACAGTGCTATTTGGTACCTCCTCTCCAGCTTGACTCACCATCTCCGGACATGTATTTACTGTTAAGTTTCTGACTTGTTAACTGCCACCTGTTAGATAATTGGTTGCCTGAATTTCCTCTCAGCTCAATCTAACTTTTCCTACTAGAAAAACCAAGCCATTCACTTCATGGTATCAGCTCAACATCCAGAGACAAGAAAATTCTCTTTTAACACACCTACATGTTAAATCTTCAACCCATTAAAAAAAACTATTGTTGTCACACTGATTCCGACTCACAGCAACCACATCAACTCGACAGCACACAACAGTAACAGGACAGAGAAGAACGTCTCCACAGGATTTCCAGGCCTGTAATCTTCACAGGAAGCACAGTGTCTTTCTCGCCTGGACGGCTGGTGGGTTCAAACTGCTGAACTTTCTGTTGGCAGCCGAGCACTTAACTACTATGGCACCAGGACTCCTTCCCAAGAGGTCTCAAATGTCACATAAAACTTAACACATGCCCAGTGGGAAAAAAGATCTCATGTTGAAAGACTGACACAGCAAGTGGGCCCACTAGGGAAGGCCACTGAGCCATCCTACATATCTTTGTCAAGACCTTCTGAGTTTGGATTATGTTGAGCACACAGAAGTCCTTTAGCAAAAAGCAGTGTCACTGAGTAGCTATCAAAAAGCATGCTTCAACACACTTTCAAGTCAAATGAGAACTGCCTTGTTAAGCAGCAGCATTAACAGATATAGAAATACTGCCAGCTAAGTAACTCTTGTCAATTAGGGTTATACAGCTACATCCAACCTAAAAATAACCCAACATTCAAACGGGCATTAGAGGCTCCTACTCTTCCTGTGATGTCATTGGACAGTCTCTACATAAATGTCCTTGTAACATGATCATAAATAAGTTATTAAAAAGTTCACCTTTCCTTGGTAAAGTAGGTCTCAGCACAAGAAGACAGAGGCGTAAACTGAAAAAAGAAATATATATTTACAAATTACAAGAGAACAAAGACGTACAAATCTCTCCTTACTAGCCTTCTGCAAAACGTATAACTGAGAAAGTCTAGAAGTGCCTGTTGAATAAAAATAGAAGGTGAGTCATAAACTTAATAAGCCCAAGATGTTAATTTTTAACTTGCTAATAGCCTTATTTTAAAAATGAAAAAGAAATGGAAAATTTAATTTTTATAATATATTTAACTCTACATATACAAATTCACCATTTCAACATGTAACCAACATAAGAAATTACTCAGTATTACACATTTTTCCCCATACCTTGTCATCAAAATTCAGCATGGATTTTACATTTACAGTACATCTGAACAGCGATATGGGGCTCCCATACTGGACAATACATTTCTAAGATGATTCTTATTTCTTTTCTAAAAAAATATGAAAACACTCAAAGCACTGAAAGTTTTCCATTAGGGAGATGAAATAACACTATCTTCTGATGTATCAATTATCTCAACATTCAATATTTCGAGTTCACAACAATAATAAAAATCTACTATGACTATTTTGCACATCAATCACTTATATTTAGCAGTAAAGAACACTGAGGTAAGAGACTCTGACGGTTACGGTTATGGGTCAACTTGGCTAGGCCATGATTCTCAATGGTTTGCCAGTTATGTAATGATGTAATCTGGTAGTTACAAATGATGTAATCACCTTCTATTTTTTGTGATATGATATGGTCAGTGTCCATTTTCAAATAACACTGATTTTGCAGAACGAGCTGGCCTTTGGAAGCTAACCATACTGAACAGTGAGAAGAGGGTATATACTGTTACAGTTATGGGTAATGATGTCAGACTCCTAAAAGAAATAAAATCATACTTTGCTGTTGTTAGGTACTGCTGAATTGATTCTGACTCATAATGACTCCGTGTACATGGAACAAACAGCTGTTGGTGCTGTGCTGGCTTTACATGCATTGTAATGTTTGAGTCTATTGTTGTAGACACCAAATCTTGTGCAGGATCTTCTTCTCTTTTGCTGACCTTCTACCCTACCAAGTATAATTGTTTTCCAGGGGTAGGTCCCTCCTGATAACATGGCCAAAGTATATGAAACTGTCTCTCCATCTTGCTTTTATGGGGCATTTTGGCTGTACTTCTTTTAAGAGGTATTTATTCATTCTTCTGGCATTCCATGGCATATTCAATATTCTTTGCCAACACCATATGAAATGTATCAATTCTTCTTCAGTCTTTCTTACTCACTGTCCAACTTCTGCAAGCATACGAAGTAACTGAAAATACTAGAGCTTCTGTCAGGTACCTCTTAGTCCTCAAGGTGACCTCTCCACTTTAAACTCTTTCAAAGAGATCTTTTGAAGCAGATCTGCCCAGTACAATATATTGTTTGACTCAGTGACTACTGCTTCCACGGGCGTTGACTGTAGATCTAAGTAAAATGAAGTCACTAACAACGATGACATTTTCTCTGTTTATCACGATGTTCCTAACTGGTCAAAGTTGGGAGAGTTTTTTCTGTATACTGAAATGTAATCCATACTGAGAGTTGTAGTCTTTGACCTACATTAGAATGTGCTTCAGATTCCCTTCATCTCCAGAAAGTAAGGTTATGTGATCTGCATATCACAGGTTGTTCATGACTCCGCCTCCAATCCGGATGCTATTTTTTTCTTCAAATAGTTTAGCTTCTGTGATTACTTGCTGAGCATACAAGCTACAGAAGTCTGATGAAAGGATACAACCCTGACATACAACCTTCCTGAACAAGCATCTCTTGGTCTATGTACAGGTTCTGCATGAGCACAATTAAATGTTCTGGACTTCTCATTCTTTACAATGTTATCCATCATTTGTTATGATTCACAGAGTCAGAAGTCTTTGCATAGTCAGTAAATATCTTTCATGCAGTCCCTGCTTTCAGTCAAGATCTATCTGACATCAGCAACAATATCCCTAATATCATGTCTTATTTTGATTCTTAAGCTTAAATTTCCTGTGGCAGTTCCCTGTTGATACACTGCTGTAACTTTTTCTGAATTATCTTCAGCATGATTTTACTGACATGTCATATTAATGATACTGTTCAAACATCTCCACATTTCACTGGATCACCTTTTTTCTAAGAGATGCATATACAGATCTCTTCCAGCCAGCTGGAACTGGCCAGGCAACTGTCTTCTAAATTTCTTGGCATAGACAAATGAGCACTTCCAGCATTGCATCATTTGTTGAAACATATAAACTGATATTCCATCAATTCCTGTAGGCTTATTTTTCACCAATGTCTTCAGTGAAGCTTGGACTTCTTTTAGTACATCAATTCTTGATCACATGTTACCTTTTTGGGTGGCTGAACATCAATCACATCTTTTTCATACAGGGACTGTGTATTCTTTCCATCTTCTTTTGATACTTTCTGAGTTACTGAATTTTTTGCCCAAGGAATCTTTCAGTATTGCCACCCAAGGCTTCAATGTTTTCTTCAGTTCTTCTGGCTTGAGAAATCTTCACCTGTGTTCTTCTCTTTTGATTTTCTAACTCTGACTCCTTGTACCTTTCATTAAACTTTGTCTTCTCAAACCTCCCTTTGAAATCTTCATTTAGCTCTTATACTTCCACATTTCTTCCCCTTCATTTTAGGTACACAAGAGTAAGTTTCAGAGTCTCTTCTGACACTCATTTCGGCTTTTTCCTTTTGTCTTTTTAATGATCCCTTACCTTTCTTCATGTATGAGGTCCTTGAAGCCCTCCCACAACCCACCTGGTCTTCAGTCATTAGTGTTCAATGGGTCAAGTGTATTACAGTAAATAAAATCGGGTGGGATATACTCAAGGTTGTATTTTGACTCTTCTGGAATTGTTTTGATTTTCCTTAGCTTCACCTTCAACTTGCATATGAGCAATTGATGGTCTATTCTGCAGTCAGCCCCCAGCCTTGTTCTGACTAACACTACTGAGCTTCTCCATCATCTCTTTCCACTGATTTGATTCCTATGTATTCCATCTGGCAAGGTATATATGTATAATCCCAATTTATGTTGTTAAAGAAAAGTATTTGCAATAAGTAAGTTGTTGGTCTTGCAAAATTCTATCATGCAATCCCCTGTGTTGTTTCTATCACTAAGCCCACATTTTCCAAGTACTGATCCTTCGTTGTTTCCTACTTCTGCATTCCAATCACCAGTAATTATTAATGCACCTTGATTACATGTTTAGCAGAAGTTGGTAAAATCTTCAATTTCTTCATCTTGGGCCTTAGTGGTTGCTACATAAATTTGAGTAATATTAGTTCTTATTAACTGTTCTTTCCTGTAGGTACATGGATATTATCCTATCACTAATAGGGCTACACTTCAGGTTAGATCTTGAAGTGTTCTTTTTGAGGATGAATATGATGTCACTTCTCTTCAATTTGCAATTCCCAGCATAGGAGACCACATGATTATCTAATTTAAAATGATTCATATCAGTCCATTTCAGTTCACTAATGCCTAGGATATTGATCTTCAAGTGTTTTTTTCATTTGTGACAATTTCTAATTTTCTTTGATTCACCTTTTGTATATTCCACATTCAAATTATAAACGGGTGTTTTGCAGCTGTTTCTTCTCATTTTAAGTCATGCCATATCATCAAATGAAGGTCCTGACAGCTTTACTCCATTCATATCATTAAGGTTGCCTCTACTTTGTGAAAGCAGCTTTTCCCCAGTCATTTTTTAGTGCCTTCCAACCTGAGGTGGCTCAGCTTCTGACACTATATAAGACAATACTCTGCTGCTATTTATAATTACCACCAAGTAAAACCTGTCTTCCAGAAGAACTCAACCAAATCCAAAACTTGTTACAAGACCCAGAAAACAGAGGCCATACCAAGTGCTGGAGACTTGAAACAGATCCTACCCTGAACTTCCCATTTCCCTGGGACAATGAAGACACGGGCCAGGCTCATGCACATTCAGAGCCCAAAAGGAAGAAAATCAACAACCAAATATCTAGAAAAGTGTGATGTTGGTGATTTGAACTGCAAAGGCCAAACCTCAGTCATAAGGTGGACCTACACAGCATTAAATGGGAGTTTTCCATTGTGGGCACCCCATTTAGTATCGTACTGTTCCCATACAATATGGCTATCATATTCAAGAGAATCCTCAAGAGTGGGTCCCAGGAGCAGAGGCTGGTAATTAAGCCTCACCACGAGGCTGCTCTGCTGGCTTTTGTTTGGAATCACAGAGCTCCCATGACACCTCACTGTTGCAGAAAACACTGGTATTAAGGAAGCATGAACACAGCTGTGTGTGAACTGAACACACAAACACATTAGATCTGTGTATTTACAAGGAATACAAACATGCTAATAATGCATTTACATACACAGTTGGATACATTGGGCTGCTTGCAGAGAACAGTTTCAGTTTCCAAGTATTTCCTTAAAGTTTTACAAAAACAAAACATTCAGGTCGCTGCTAAGTCAGGCTTGGACCCTGCACGAAGTGCCCCCAAATAGAAACCTCACTCTAATTTGCAATCTACAAAGGAAAAAACTGAAAAAGAGATGTTAAACCGAACTTTTATAGGAAAAATAAATCAATATAGGAGAATTTTTACAGTTAAGAGATAATGATTATTGTTTTTTTTGTCTTTCAGGGAGGGGCAAGAGAAGGCCGTACAGACAGAACCAGAAAGAGGCGAGAATCTGACAGTGCAGGATTCAGTAGTCCTAAAATGACAGCACTCTCTACTCATGTGGATGCAGAAACACACAAAGATGGTTACAACAACTGCCAACACAGCACACCAACAAGGCAAGGTCTTTGGATTTTTCAGCCAATCTCAAAAAAGAAGTGGTAAGGGAGTGATTATTCCATCTACCATGCAGCCTTGGGGCGAGAGCACTGCCCTTCACCTTGGGTGGTTCACTCAGCGGCCAGAAGGCTTCACAAAGGGCAGACACAGGCGTGAGGAACGCTGGGCTCTAGGGCTATGCTTGATTCTTCCAAGGCCTCACACACGACCTTGGACAAACCACTCGGGTCCCTGGCCTGAATTTCTCATGGAAAGACAGTATCCCAATACCACCAAAAATAGTTTTAAAATGCTGAGTATTCCAGTAAAAAAAATGAGTAGAAAGGTAGTAATCCAACTAAGAACAAGTACTACCCTATACATATGTGGCTAGATACATAATAGCAACAAGCTCTCTGCAGGTAACAATTTTAGTCTTTATTTTTTATTTTTTTAATAAAACCCTCCAAAGAATGCTCTCTTTTATTTTTCCTCTTGATACGGTTTGTATAAACTCCTGGTTTGAAAAAAAAGGAAAAGAGAACAGGTCCATTTCTGAGGCTTGGGTTTACCATGCTTACAGCCCCACCAATAAATCATCTCCCAATCTGGGCTTGGAAAAGCACTGGCCATGGTTTGATTGCTCCAGCCCCAGGTTGCCAGGCAACCAACACAAGGGGGAAGTCTGAGAACTGCTGACAGATAGCCAAGTGGCTGAAACAACAGACTTCTCTCTGTCAAAAATGTGTTTCAGAGAGCCACTTCCCCACCTCTGCTCTCTGCTAAACACTACATGATTGTAAAATCAAAATCAAAAGGCTACTGTAATAAAAACACACTTCCTGCTCAATTACTAATTGTCGAAAAACTGTGGGGAGGCCCAGAACACACAGTGGCAGCAGAAATGTGATACTGTAAATGAGATAAAGTCAGCAGCATGAGAGAAACCTGATCTCAGTGCAGCTCGGCAGCCTCAAGTCAGGGGACTCAAGTATGGAGCAGATCAGCTGCCTAAGAAAGCGCCAGAAAGAATGAATTTTAAGATGCTGCAGAAACAAACCAAACAGTAAGAATCCCCGGTTAAGATTACTTAGTAATAAAACCAAGAATATTCTCAGCTGTGAAACACAGTCTGAAGACAATGAACATTTTCCTTCTCAAGGACGGATTTCCTGTAGTGACATAAGGGCAAGAGAAAGGTCAACGACCCTTGGGAACTACGCCCCCTGGCGGCTCTCAGTTTCCCTAATGCTGCACTGTAAACCAGCTTTACAGGAGAAAGGAAGGCACTAGCACCTGTAGGATAATGCCTGCTAATAACAGGTCTGGGGGCTGAAATTACATAACGCACCATTTTAAATATCTACGGTGTGTGCCCCAAACCAGTCACACTATGCCATAGTCATCAAACACCTGCTCTATTCAGCATGAAACCATTTTATTGAAATTGCCATCTTGAGCACTTTGAAATCTGACTACATGTGAGCTTGGAAACAGTCAGCACTTAAGAGTTCTTAACCTCCTCTGTGCCACAAATACCTCTGGGAGTCTGGTAAAATCTAATCCATTCTCAAAAACTGTTTTTAAACATGCAAAATAAATTATATGCAATTACAGAGGAAATTAGTTACAGTGTAATTTATCAAAATACTAAAAAAGTGTGATGATGTACATGCTTTATTAATGTAGTAAATAAGATCTATCAGAGGGGACTGGGTATCAGAAGGGACTGCTTGTTTTGCTGTGCTTTTTTTCTTTCCAGTAGTTATTGTTTTGCTTTAATAAAGACCTGGAGGGTAAGCACAGTCATTTGCTTACCATTTAATCACCGATGCAACATGTAGCCTGGTTTACTGCCCAAGGCTGGACGGTTGAGTCCTGGAAAAGTCTCCCAGGCTCCCTTCCAGACCTCTCCACACCACCAGCCCAGAGCCTACTGCTGATGGACATTGCCTGGGTTTTCTCCAAGCCTTGTGTCAGGCCTGGAACATATGGTTTGTAAGGCCACAGCCTGCAAACTGGAGGTACAGACATGAAGGACTTCACTTAGAGTCTGAGGACTCAAACACTTTGGGGGAATTTATTTCCAGGCCCTCAACTTCCACACGTGCTTTTTCCTAAAATTCACTTGCCTGAGCACGCCCTCCTACCGGAGAAGCACAGCTTCCTCTTTTCCACCTCCCTTTTCCCAATTGCCCTTCTCTCATTTTACCCTAAAAGACAGTCCTCTCCCCAAGCTGTAGTGCCACTCCCACGAGCTACCTCAATGGCCCCAAATCAAGGGTCAATAGGAAATACTCATGTTGTTGGCACTGACAGAGTAAAGAACTTGAAAACTAGATAACAAAGTCCTATGCAAGTCAGGTGAGTTCCAACTTGCTTTCAACAACATTAAAGGAGCCCTAGTGGCAATGTCACCTGACTGCTCCAAGTCCTGTCTGATGTTAAACCATGATTTTCTGGCATTAACATGGAAGAAAATAAAATAACTGAATTACACTCTAACAAAACCATCATTCCCATCTACTTATTCACGTAAACAAGGTCTCTAAAGAGTAAGAATAAAATTGATGCAGAACACTTCCTCATGCCAATAATAAGTAATATTCATCTAAGAACCAATGTGTTTAAAAAGGCTCATTGATTTCATTTCCAAAACAGAATTATGAAACAAAAGGTACAGTTGTATCAACTTTTATAACGTATTTATGTTGCTTTGGCCAACTGTGGCATGGCGTGTAAGTGCTACATCTGTTAACCAAAAGGCTGGCAGTTTAAATCTGCCAGGTGCTCCTTGGAAACTCTATGAGACAGTTCTACTCCGTCTGTAGTGTCCCTATGAGCCGGAATTGACTTGAAAACAGTGGGCTGGTTTTTCCCTTTTGATTTCTGACCAACTGTAGACTAAAAATTACTATGTTACACAAAGAATTTTTATTTTAACATGGCTTTACAGCTAAAGGAAGTAACAATATGTATACATATTTTTATTGCAGTGAAGCATGAAAGGGTGAGCCAACAACAGGCTCTTGAGCACAAAATGCGTTCCATTAGGAATAAAGTCTGTAGAAAAGCAGAATGAAAATATAAAGGGAAATGATACAAAATTTCAGTGCTAATAAAGAGCTCATTTCTGTGTTATTTAAAATAGATGGCCTTATGATCCATAGGGTTTTTGAAAACAGACCACCAGGTCTTTCTTTCCAGTCTGTTTCTGCTCACCGTAACCTATAAAGCATCACAGCAACACGCCCATCTCCACTCAAAGACAAGTGGTGGCTGCACTTGAGGTGAGGTGACTGGAAATCAAACTCACATTTCTGGATGTGACTGCTGTTAGATGTCATCAAGTCTATGTTGATTCACAGCAACTCCATGTGACAGCACAACTGCTCCCACAGGGTTTCTTGGCTATTATTTCTATAGGAATAGATCGGTCTTTCTCCCTTGGAACCATTGGGTGGGTGTGAAGTGCACGTTTCGCATCTCAGCTAGATTTATTAGACTGGTTTTTCCACTCACCTAAACTAAACTGTTGGGTGCCATCAAGTTGGTTCCAGCTCGCAGCAACTCTGTGTATAACAGAACATAATGCTGCCCTGTCCTGTGCCATTCTCACAATCTTGGTCATGGTTGCGTCCACTGTCAGAGCCACTGTGTGAATCCAAATTAGGGTTACTAAACTGGTGGTGTAGTGGTTAAGTGCTATGGCCACTAGCCAAAAGATCAGCAGTTTTACTAGGTGCTCCTTGGAAACTTTATGGAACAGTTAGGTCCTACAGAGTTGCTAAAAGCTGTAATCAACTCGATGGCAATGAGTTAGGTGTTTTGGGGGGGGGGTGAGGGAGGGTAAAAGCACACTTTCCACTCTTTAGAACCAAGACAGGACACGCCACTGCAGAAGTGCTCTTCTACCAAGGTACAAACCATTATCTACTTGAATTCCGAAACTGATGGCAGCACTTCTCTGTTTAGGAACAGTGAAGAGCCCACAGTCCTCAGCGTGCAGATACAGTGCTCAGTGATGTGTATGTGATCACTCCAGCTTCTAGTTCCACAAAACCATCTAGATTGGAATGTTGTGTTAAAAATGACTCTAGGATTTCATTTCAGCTTAGTGGGAGACAGTGCTGTGTTAGACAGTATCTACGAAGAACCCTGGGAGAGGTTTTCCCCCTTCCTTATCATTCTTTTGATAAAAAAAATTAAGATCTGAGGGGGACTCAACTTCCTTGAGGCCACAAAGGTAGCGGTCAGTCTAAGGACTGATACCCAAGCCTCTGACTTTCAGGCCAGTGTTCTTTGCCCCTATCTCCTCTAGTTGTGCCATCCCCTCAACCCAAACAATGAGTCTTCTATACAGGAGAGAGAACACTTGGCTATCTGCTGTTGCTTCCTTCATTCTCTCTCTCCATCCCTCAGTTTCTCTCACAGCGTAACATCTGACCACACTCACCTTCGTTCCTTCCCCACTTATGACACTGGGGCAATGGCAGTCAAAACTTCAGCTATCTACAGTATCCAGGGCACTCTGCTAATTTCAGACTAGACATCTCCCTACTGCTCTTGGGATCACGATTCTTGAACATAAAAACAACAACAAAAAAAGATCCAGAACATCACAAGCATATATATTTAAGAAACAAGCCACAGCAACATACTTTAAATGTTTACATATAGCACTGGTAGACTTTTTAGCCCTAGTAAAATTTTAGTCCTTCTGCCCCGTTTGCTTACTTTTTGCTCTTTGTTATTTGAGGTATAATTGCACTCTTCCATATCTCCTCTTCATTTGTTCTTTGCTGTATTTATTTGATAGTTCCTCTAGCTCCCACTGTTGGAATTAACTGTACAGAATCTGGCCATTCACAAGAGAAGAAAATATTCTAAAGGTGATAATATTTGAGGAGAACACTAGAGGTTTCAAGAGAACTTGCATGCAGAAGTATGTTACACACATGTCATAGTCACAAACAAGACTGCCCAAGGTAATCAATCAGGCAGCCTTCACACACAGATCAGTAAGCAAAGCACTCAGCTTCTGAAAGAGTGCCGGGCTGCGCGGGAAGACATGCTAGTCAGAGCGGCAGGGTGCACACTGCGCTCTCTGCTGTGTCTCTTTCATTCTCTCACTCCATGCCTCAGACCCTCTCACAGCACAACATCTCACCACACATGTTATTAACAAGTATTAAATGATGATAAGAGAGAATGAGCTTTTTACTGAAGACAAGAAATAGCTGTAACAATGTACTGAATGCGGCAATGTTTTCTGTTACACATAATGTCACCCTGAGTCAGAGCCAGCCTGACGGCAACTAATAAGAACAAAATAAAACCACAGACAAGAGAAGCTCTTGAGAACGAAAGGACAGGAGAATGTCTGTTTAATTCTGTGGGGCCTAGAATGTGCATTGGCCTTTTGCAAATGAAAGCGACGTCTCCGTTGATGGCAGCCACTCAGGTGCCCAGCCTCATGGGCCGCTCCACTGAAGTGATTTGAGAATGTGGAGGAGAAAACAAACTCTGGTAGGTTTCTCTTTTATTCAATCAAGTCAAATCATACTTTCTGATTACCAGCCCTGTACCAAGCCCTGGGCCAGGGCCTGATAATACTGAAATTAAACTATAGCCCCTGCCCTCAACAGTCTCTAGCCTAATGTGAAGGCAACCATAGCAACACCCATCACAACACAGTGGGGCAGACCCCCCAACAACTGCAGGTCCTCTAAGCCTCAGTAAGAGCCCTGAGAACTGGCTATGCCCTGGCTTTCATCAGGAAAGGGTCATCCTCATTCTAAAGTATGTCATGAAAGCTGGAACTTCTCATTGAGAATATGGTTACTTAGAGAAAAAAAAAATACCAGAAGTCTACTACAGAATATTAATATACAACCTAGCATTCTAGTGAATGTCATGCTAAGCCTTCAGATACTGAGAATCATCATCTCAGGCCTGCACCAGTGTCAGCTGAAGAGGACAGGTGGCCACCACCCAGCTTCAAAACAACATTTCTACGGGACATGTGTCACAAGCTTGGGTTTTTAGCCCAAGGGGAAAACATTCTCTCTTTCTACTAGGTAAAGGACTTCAGGAGCTGACACCTATGGTCCTAGGCTATCCAAAATCTTTACTTCCTGAGGTAACAAATGCCAAGAAGTGTCTAATGAGTATGTGTCACTCGGACAGAGGTACAGTACATACATGTTCCTTCCTAGGTTTTGTTCTTGCTGCCGACTCAGAAAAACAAGCTTCTTTTACAAATGCGCAGTTCATACGAACCACTTGTAGTAAGGGAAACCCTGGTGGTGTACAGGGTTTAAGTGCTACGTCTCCTAACCAAAAGGTGGGCAGTTCAAATCTGCCAGGTGTTCCTTGGAAACTCTAAAGGGCAGTTCTGCTCTGACCTCTAGGGTCACTGTGAGTTGGACCCAACTCAACGGCAGTGTGTTTCGTTTGTGTGTGCGTGTGTGCGTGCGTGTGTGCGCGCGCACGTGCGTGTGCACGCGCATGCGGTATACACTGTCCAAACCTGCTTAAATGGGCTCATCCCCGAGATTTTCCTTAAATTTAGTACTGGCCACTGTGTCCATTCCTTGGAAACTCTACGGAGCCATTCTACTCTATCTTACAGTGTTGCAACGCGTCAGAATCAACTTAGCGGCCATGGATTTGGTTTTTGGTTTACCATGCCCTTTGCTGGCACAGCTGGGAATGTGATATAATCTGGTAGAGAGACATGGTAGAGAGAACTATTTATACCCATTTACATATGACATTTAACAAACATCAATATCCTGTGAGTTTAAGAGGAAACAATCATAAAACTCATTCAAGGCTTCTTGGAAGAAAACTTTTAGGGAACGAGCTCTTCACATCACTGTCACTAACATGCCTCACCCATCTACTTGTCCCCCAAAGTGTGAAAATTCACACAGATCTGACTTCAAAGCCTGACTTTACCTCTCAGCAGTTGTACACAGCCTCCTCGTCCTCAAACAGTGATGATGCAAACCTTGTGGAATAACAACAATAATTAAGAGAGAAAACAGCAGCAGTATCTGACACTGAGGGGGCCACTCAGCATGTGTTCACTAAGATGAACACATCCTTCCTCAGTTTACTAGAAATGTTGGACATGAAGAGAAACGTGAAGGTAAAAAACTGGCCAATGATGCCATTGGGATCAGAGAAAGGGTTCTGAAGGATGATGGGTATCAGGTCTGTTACAAAACCAAAAAGCTTCAATATGGACACAATGAGCTAGTACATGAGTGAAGAATGCATGACTCAGAATGCTATGTAACTGAAATCATGAAGACAACAGCCATGGAAGACATTGCAAAACGAGAATATGGAACAGTTCTCAGTGTCTTGCTCATTAATTCAGAAAACAAGGTACAAATTTCACGTGAACAAGCCTCAGATCCTCCAGAATCTGCATTCCCATGACCTTCTGACTTTATCTCCTTTTACTCATTACTTACCCTGACATTCTTGTCATTCCTGGAGCACATGGCAGTGCATGCTTTCACTTTAAGCACTCTGCCTCAGGGCCTTTGCATTCGCTGTTCTCCAATGCCTTGCAAAGCTAGCTCCCTCACTTTTGTAGGTCTGAATTCAAAAGTGACCTTCCCTACCTAATCTAAACAGTTCAGTGCTCCTACCCATATATTTCATCTCTTTTCCCTACTTTTTATCATTGTTGTCACGTTGACTATAACTCAGAGTGACCCTACAGGATGGAGAACTGCCCCATGGAGTTTCCAAGGAGCACCTGGTAGATTTGAAAGGCCAACCTTTTGATTAGCAGTTATAGCACTCAACTACTACATGCACACCAGGGTTTCCATTCTTTAGCATTCAGCTAATATACTGTATATCTTCACTGTTGATTATCTATGTCAGTTCCATAAAGGCAGAAATTTTTGTTTTGTTCACTACTATGTCTCTAGCAGCTAAAATAATGCCTGGCAGAGTGTCACTGCTCTGTAAGTATTTGTAGAATGAATGAACAAATTTCATCCACACATCTAAAATCAGAACTGAGTAAATAACTGGGTAAAGGACACGGGGAATTTCTACCTTAAGGTTCACATTGCTTCAACAACAACAGAGAATGTGCACTGCTACTCCAAGCTCCAACACCAAATCCAAGAAACACAGAGCTGAAAAGAAAGACTCCAGGGTCCTCCATGCTAAGCTGGTGAGCCAAATTTAAAGAATTTATCCTGTCTTTCTGCCTGTATGACCACCAAACATATTCTCGGCTTACTGCAGTGGAAACCCTGGTGACATAGTGGTTAAGTGCTATGTCTGCTAACCAAAAAGTCACCGTTCAAATCTGCCAGGTATTCCTTGGAAATTCTATGGGGCAGTTCT
The DNA here is from genome assembly GCA_028571685.1 of Heterohyrax brucei. NCBI lineage: Eukaryota > Metazoa > Chordata > Mammalia > Hyracoidea > Procaviidae > Heterohyrax > Heterohyrax brucei. Next base: position 37,686,477 of record CM053140.1, read on the forward strand.
ACCCTGAGAGGGTCACCATGAGTCGGAATAGACTCTACGGCAGTGGGTCTGCTTGTACTATCATGTACTTCACTTTACATGTGTGCAAAACAAACTGGAATCCACCCATGTAAAGGTATTTTGGAAAAACGTCTTACAGCAAGTGCTGAAACATCAGTCCTACTGTCGTTTAGCAGCATGTAGGATGTTAGCGGAAGAAGAACGACAAAACACAACCAGAAAATACTACAAAACCAGGCCAGCACTCGACTGAACGTAGCAATTAGAGGGTTGCTGAGGCCTTTGTTAGTTCTACCTGGGAGAGATGTTAGATTCAACACGGAAGCATTCAGGAGACAGGAGACAGCTTCATGTGAGGTAAAATTTCCTCTCACTGTAGGTTTCCACTTGTTACTCCTGTTTCTTTCCCAGCCCTGAATCCTTGTTACCAAGCTAATATGTCCCACCTGTAAAAGTATAAGGCTCCCTTGTCACTATACATAAAATGTTACATGCATAAACATTCAAATTGACTCCAGCTCTGTTGCTAAGAAACTACAGAAGAAAAGGGGTTTCCATCCTCTTCATTTATAAAATAACCACTTTGTCTATGGGAGAACAAACGCAATCTCTCAAGTCCCCTGGTGTTCTGTTCTCATTTTTCAAATGAACAGAGAGATGATCAAGAGTGGCTGAAAGTGTACACTATCTCCATTTTTTACATGTCCTTGAAAATGAAATAGAAAACATGGTTTCAATAACTAACTGTTCTAGTGTTTATTAATCTTTCAAGTTGCAGATTCCCCCTAGTGCACTCCCTGAGCAAAAATGAAAGTGTTCCATAAAAGCATTCTGATTTAAAAACATTATCCCAATCAGAGAAGAATAATTTAGCGTATGGTTGCAGTGAACGTGGGATTACATCCCTGGTCTCATGTTCTGTTCTCCACAGCCCCAAAGCCTGAACGTGCACATACACACAAACACACATATTTACACACACACACAGAGAGAGAGAGAGAGAGAGAGAGAGAGAGACACGCCCACACAGAGGCCCCCCAAACAGCACAAATATCCTTCTATTGCCAACTTAAAAACATTATCTAAAAGTAGGACCGAGGGCTAGCAAATTTAAAAAAAGAAAAAAATGGTTAAAGAAAATATGAAAAACAATGACCCTGTATAAAAGAAACAGGCAAACTAATGTCTTTCACTACAGTCTAAAGAGAAGTCTAGAAAGCAATAAAGGCAATATTCATAAGAGGTAAGGTCACTGCTGAAATTTGTAGATTTAACTCAGAGGCAATGTCTGCTGACATGAAAACAGTGAAATAAATTTTTGAAATATCTTTCTGTTTTCAATGCTTGTCATATCTCATTTACTGAAGGATTTTTCAAATGCATTTCTCTTTACAACTTGTTAAACAGTAAAATCTTTCTATAAACTAGTTGACAGAATTGATTGCCTTACATCAACTTTTCTGTACATATAATTGATTTTTAATTCACTGTCTTATTTCTGAAAAGACATGACAATAAGCTCTATCTACAGCAGGGAGTTCTTTAAAAAAAGTTTTGGTTCAAAGGCTGATGGGACTTAATCATAGAACATAGTTCCATTCTATTAATACTTGAAAAATTAGGCAAATTTCACTGAAATCTGTATTTTGCTTTTTTAGTATTAATGACTGATTTTATCACAGACCATGTTAAGAATACTTAACAAAGAGGGAGATCAGTATTTGTATAAGTACTTTGTTAATATTTATACTCCTCTTAGCTTTCTACCCTCATATCTAAGAATTAAGTGTTCATAGAAACAGTACCAGTTTAGTTTAACACTAAAAAGAGTAGTCACTAGAGGAAAAAACAATCTACTTCAACACCATGTGGCAGTTCTCTATCCTACAAGATCATCGTGAGTCAGAGCTGACTTGAGGTGGCAATGAGTTTAAAGTTTCTATTATGTAATGCATTAAATGTACATCTCTGTATCTCAGGTTAATAGCAAAGTTTCCAGAATATTTTTAATTTCTTTACATAAAAATTTCTTTAGAAAGTGAGAATTTTAATATTATGACTCAATTTACACACATGAAACTGTACAAACACTAAGCCCACAATAACATAAAACCACGTATATACATGAACAAAATCGGGAAGACAGCAAGAAACTGTTCTATTTGAGTGATGGTATGTTAGCAGTGAGTTTTTAAAGCCTCTTTAATCTTTTTTTAATGATGCTCTAACCACAGGAAAATGTCACATACCATTTAATAAAAAAAAAAAACAGATTCATATTAGATGACTTACAGAATCCTCCTAACATCATCTTTCTTTGAACAACTATATAAAATGGCCAGAAATTCTAGAAATGTTATCATTTCTAAAATCAGTATCATATAATTAAGTCTTCCTTATATCACAGACACCAAATTTCAAACTAAAGACCAGTATCATGGACATCTTAAAGACTTATGTGATGATAGCTACGGACTGTGGATGTAGCTCTTCCCCTTCGTTATTGTTCCCCTCTGTTCTGTCACCTCCACAACCTCCTGCTGCTATAGGACTTTAACTTTGATTTTGCTGTGAATTCCATCTTCTACAGCTGCTACACAAACAGCAAATAAAATTCATTGTATTTTTGCCCCACTAAGCAGCTCTGTCTTCTGGCACATCCAGATGTCTGGCTTGAAAAGAGTGAACAATGAAAACAATGTTTTCTTTTTGAGCTGATGCTCCAAAAATGGTGTAACAAAAGCATTTGAAGATGTGGCTGGGGAAAGACACTGTGCAAACAGCTGTGGGTATTCTGTGTAAGGATTCCTTGACCAGCCGCATGAGTTCATTGGATTACAAATATTCAGAAAATTAGTTTACCGTGTCATGTAAACTTTGAAAGAAGGATTTTCATTTATATTTATGATAAGCAGCAGTTTAAAATGAAGGAAGGTTAGACACTTTAAAATTTATGAACTTGTAAATTCAAGTAAATGGCCAATTAAGGTTAATCACCACCAAGGAGGAACTCTTTTTGGATCAAAATTTCAAAGGTGATCTGTATTCTAGGTTGCTCGCAACGATGTATTACATCAAAACTGGTACAGCATATTTAAAGGACAGTATATTTTGAGATAACAGTTACAGTTACCCAGGATGAAAAGGTAACACCCTACAGCAATACCAGAAGCAGCAAAACCTTTACCTCATGTTAACACATGGATTTTTCCTGAAAGCTAATTCAACACAAAAATAATTTCAAAAACCAACTACAGCCAAGTGGATGGAAAGCACAGCTCAGTGGAGCACCCAATCTTACAATCTTGTAAGTCAGGCCAAACTCCCTGACTCCACAAGGAAAATGCAGGCCCTGAATTTTAAAAAGAATTCAATTAGCATCTCTAGCATTTCCATAATCAACAGCTGAACGCTAATTAAGAGCACAACATCAAGCAGCAATGGAATCCCAGTGCAGTAAGCAACAACACAACAGCAGCAAATGCTACCTTCAGCTTCCATGCATAAATAAACAGAATTAATAACTACTCAAGCATGCAAGGGTGACTTAATCTATTTCGATTAGGTACAGTTCAGCCTGGGGCCTTTGTGTTATATATAATGTGTTCATCATGTTTAATTAAAAACCTAATAATCTATGGTTTCTTTCTTTAAGTGTTGATTTGTATTTCCTTCTTCCTCTTCATAAGTTCTCCTAATCTGAATGACCTCCTGAAAAGGAACAATATTTTAGCATAATGTAAGTGAAACTGGTTAGCCATCACTATAACTCTCACAGCAGAGAGCCATTCCCTATGGTTCCATCCTTGCCTGCACCATTGTATTTTAACAAGGTTCACGAATTTACCCAGTATTTCTTCAGAAACGCTTCTATGAAGTGATCTCATCTGTTTAATCTCAGTCTTTTCCAAGGTGTTTTCCATAATTGCTCCATTACAGCAGAGTTCATCTGTCAGTTTTCCAATCCAGAATTTGAGAGCAAGTAGCACAAATCTGACTTCAGTTCAACAAGATTTAAACTATCTCAGTCCCAAGGCAACTTTAATATGAAATATCATATCTATGCATACACTATCAGAGGTTGGACAATATTATTATTACTATTAGTAGCAACAGTGGTAGTAATTTGGGAGGTCACTTTTGTGTGAACATAAAAACTTTTCTTTTTAATGCTGATTCATAATTATTAACTATGAGAAGTTTTTAATACGCATTGTTAATTGAATATTAAATTAACTTACTTTAACAATATTAAATTACTTGATCAGCTTACCACATCTATGCACAAGTAATAGATGTGCTGATCGAGTAATTTAAGAATCTGGACTACATGAAGAACACAGTATCATGAGTATAGCAGACACGTGAAACGACTTCGTTTGCTGGAAATAAAGAGGATTCGGATTACACTATGCTTCAACATAAAGAAAACAAAATTTTTTACAACTGGACCAATAGGTAATATCATGATAAATGGAGAAAATACTGAAGCTGTCAAGGATTTTATTTTGCTTGGATCTACAATCAACACCAGTGGAAGCAGCAGTCAAGAAATCAAATGATGTATTGCACTGGGTAAATCTACCGTAATGAAGACTTTTTTAAAGTGCTAAAAAGCAAAGACATCACCTTGAGGAATAAGGAGCACCTGACCCAAGCTAATGTATTTTCAACTGAGTCATGAATCCAACAAAAGCTGGACAATGAATAAGGAAGACTAAAGAACCAATTCATTTGCATTATGGTATTGGTGATGAATACTGCATATAGCATGGACTAACAGAAGAATGAACAAATTTGCCTTGAAAGAAGTACAGCCAGAATGTTCCTCAGAAATGAGGAAGGCAAGAATTAATCTCATGTACTTTGGGTATAGTATCAGGAAGGACTAAACCCTGGAAAAGGACATCATATTTAGTAGGAGGTCTGTAATAAGAGGGAGACCTTCAACAAGACAGACTGCCACAGCAGCTGCAACAATGGGCTCAAACCCAGCACCAACTGTGAGCACGGCACAGGATGAGGCAGTGTCCCTTTACGTTGCAGACAGGGCTGCAGTGAGTCAGAAATGGCTCACTGTCACCTAAAAACAATTATTCTTAAATGCTAGATTAATTACAATGAATAATCCTTAAAAAGTACAACCTTGAAAAAAGGTCCTCAGTATTTTTTAAGCTCCTAACAGAGACACTGTCCTCACTCTTGAAAAGCTTACAAACTAGAAGGAGGACAAAATAATCGACTCAGAAACAGAGACAATGAGAAACAAATAGCCAGTGATCATGCCACAAAAACTAGCATAAAAAGGCAAATCAGTCACACAAATAGATGAAGCTCAGCCTTGACGAACAGGTGGGGTTTGAACTGGCAGGAGAGGTGATTTGTTCACAGAGCAGCAACCTGCCTGTCCATGGCATAGCTGGAGTGTCACACCATCAAAGGATGGATTATTCCACCAAGCCTCTCACAGGATCTGGTGGCAGCAGCTTCCAAGTATTCATGTGAATGCAAAGGAAAAAATATCATTGATTTTAGAAAAGATATTAACTGGGTAGTTAATATACTGGACAGTTAATAACTGGATAGACTATATACAAGACATTAACTGGGTAGTTAACATACTTGACGCAATAAAGTTTAAAAATAACTAGAATGTTCAAAGTGAACAGAAGACTGGAAGGAGGACAAAAAGGGAAGGTTGTCTCATGCACTTATTTTAGCTGCTTAGTCTTTTGAGTCCTGGGGTAAGAAAAGTGGCAAGTTCAATAAAAGGGGCCGTGGGCAGACACACACAGGTGTTTTTATGTTTTTCTACAGCCACAGCCCTATTGCCACATAACGCTACTCAAAGATTTGATTTGGATACATTCATCAGAAACTTCCTTCAGCTTATCAACTGATTATTCAATCATTCTCATTCTCTTTTGAGGTTCTGGAAAGTGAAACTTAACTTCCTATAAACAGAATAGTTTGATCTGAGGCACTTCCAGGGCTGGATGACTGCCAAAACATTTCTCAAAACTTAAACTACAACAAGAAGCAAACGTAGTAAAATGAGCCCAGACCAACAAAGATTTATGCAATTAAAGATCATTATTATATACATGAACACTGACCACTTTGAAGTCATGTGTCATTTTTCAAAATAAAGCGAAGCTCTTTCTGACGTGTAAGGCTCGACTGCTAAAAATTCTCAGCAGCAGTAATGGGATAAAGTCAACAGCTCACCTCATATAAACAAGTGCTGTGGGAAAAGGAAACCACCTTTTTTTTAGAGGAAAGAGACTACTTAGTGATGTGAATTTTAGAAATTCCAGAGGGAATGATATCGAGTGGGAAATAAAGGAGGAAGAGAGGAAGTTTCATAGCTAATGAAAAGCCTGGAGCCATGACTGCAAACAGAGGGACAGCAAGATAGGGACACTAAGTCAAAAGGAATATGTAGGCAGGAAGAAGAGATGAGGCGCTGTGATGGCTAATTTCATGTTTGCTTGGCTGGGGGTGGTGCTCCATGTTTGGCCAAATAACAGTCTAGATGTTGCAAGGAAAGTTTTCCTAGAGATATGATTAACATTCACAATGACCATAGTTTACTTCACGTAAAGGAGATGGCTCTCCATCACAGGGTTGGGTCTCACCGGTTCAGCTGAAAGCCCTAAGAACAAAAGGAATTCTGCCTCAAGACTGTAACACAGAAATTCTGCCTGAGTTTCCAGGCTGCTGGCCTGTTGTAAGAGTATCTGACTCAAGAATGCAACCTCAGCTCTTGCCTGAGTTTCCAGCTTGCCTGCTTGCCCTAAAGATTTTAAACTTTCCAACCACCACAACAGCACGAGCCAATTCCTCAAAAATAACTCTCTTTTTCTATTTATATGCACATAACCAATTGGTTCCGTTTCTCTGGAGAACACAGGCTGACAGAGGCACCAAAAGGAAAAGGAGACAGAAAAGATTTTTGCTCAAGACCTAAAGGAGAGTGAGGACTGGGAGCAACAGGACCTAAAGCATATAATGAGCTGGGCAGCAGCAGCAGGATGCAAGACTAAACAAAATCTTGGAAAGTCTGTATAAACAGTCATGGTTTACACATTCACACGATCCTTTTCATTTCTTTACATCTTATTTCCACGAAAGCTTTCTGTACAATTTTATCTACACAGTCTCTTACCTCTTCACATAAATAAGTTTACAGTAAGAAACAACATGAACATCACCTTTCAAAACAAATGAGTTTAACATTTTTACTTTGGCTATTGTCTGAATAATAAATATTTAATGCAATTTTCATTTCTTTACCATTTCTGTGTTTAAATGTTTTATTTCAAAACAGCTATATTCATTTCAACATAAATCTGATAAAATTAAAGCCTTAAAGGTCTCTTCAACTGGCAAGCCCAAACCAAACCTTCACACCCCATTTCGGTCCATCTCTGCTGCCACTTACTTTTTCCCCATACCTCTCACCTAGCCCCTCTCACTATTCATTGGTATTCCATGAGCCAAGTCTCTTGGGCTTGACTTTCAAAAGTACAGTCACAACCTTACCACTTCTCACCACCACCACCACTACTACTTCCTACTGAATCACTGGTCTCTGGCAGGGTCCAGCACAGCAGCCCCCAGGATTTCATTCTCAGCTTTTTAGCCAGAGTCATCCCCACTGTCCCAGCAAGTCGCATCTTCTACTCAGAATCTACTCTTGCCAAGGGCACAGACCTGATCTACAGAGCTACACCTGATCCATTCCTTTCCCCTAGCCAAACATGTATCCTATCACTTCTCCCATTACTGTGCTCCAGACACATTCCTGCCTATTTCTTGAACATGCCAAGCATGCTTTCACAACAGGGCCTACAATTCCCTTTCCCCTGATTGCTATCTCCTCGTTTCATTAAGGTCTATGCTCAAATGTCACTTAGCAGGCCTTCTCTGACACGCTTACACAAGACAATGGCTCACCCAATTTATTCCCCACATTCCTCTACTCTATTTTTCCCCAGCACATGTACCACTACCACTTGACGTATATTGACTTATGGATAGTCTCCCCTCTTAATACACTTAATGACTTACAAGAGGAAGACCTGGTGTTTTCGATACAGTACCTAGCACAGAACCTGGCAAACAGTAGGCACTTAATAAACATTGTTGAATAAATAAAAAAGAACAGGATCAGGAAAGCACATAAATGATTTGAAACTGCTTCTTCATATTTCAAAATGTAGGCGTGGAACCTACAATCAATATGTGAATCAATGCCAGATTTCACCTTAATTTTATTCAACCTGAAGGGGAAATGTCCAGTGGTTAAGATTCCTTTTGAAGTCCATATTTGCAAAGGCACAAGAAATCTGTAAGCCTTTTATAGCAATACCTTTTAAGAGTCACAAGGTGGAGATGCAACTTTATGAAAACTATCTGCTAGTATAGGAATACATGAGTTTGCAAATACGTTTTTTGTGTGTAAATTTCTCTCTCCCTTTCTGCCACCTTTAATGGGTCACAGCAATACAGTGATTACATGAATGCAGTGAGTTTTAAATATTCAATCCCTGCTTCCTCCTTTTGATTTCTGTCCTTCAATAGGTTAGGGAATTTGTCAGCCCTCAAAATAAAAGCAAGTTATCAGACCCACTCTAAGTTACATATCAACTGGTTCTGACATATTTGTGTCTCCAGTAGTGAAGCATCAAAAGCCAGGTAGCATCAAAACCAAATAAATAAAAATTAACATCTTTCTAAGAGTAACTCAATTTCCTTTGTCTTTGCATGAAACATGAGAGAAATTTTTCCATCAGCTATGGAATCTAAGCTCACTAAAATCAATTCTATACAATTACTAGGCTGAAAAGCCACCTCCCCATGAATGATGGACCTAGTGGACGGTCCACTATATAAACAGCTGGCACTTCTGAATGAACCCTACTCCCCAAGCAGCAGCGAGGTTGTATACTGAAAGGCAAACACTTCAATGAAGCAGATAACAGCCCAACGTCATTGGCACTCACCACTTCGTCCTCAGTCCAGCACTTTTCAATCAGCTTTGGCACGGGTTTCTTTACCAGGCGCTGCAGGGCTTTGCCAGCATCATAACCACTTTCATGTAGCTAAAACAAACACATATATTTAGTTAACTACACCAAAAAACAAAACTAGAAGCAAATTAATACAAAGTAAGCCTTGCATTTATTCTCTTAATAGAAGAATCAAGAAAAAGACAGACTAACAATCCTTCTAGTCGGCATGGTAACTGTTCTCATTTCAACCATGACCCAGTTCCAACTGTTTTGGAGAGGTAGGGAAGAGAACATCCAGGCAAAAATAGGCAGGATTAGGAACAACAAACAGCGATTGAGTATTTGGCCTGGGAAGTGCTAAGCAGATTACACACACTCATTATCTCACCTAATCCTATGAGGAAAGTAGTTTCTCATTTAATTCAATAGGATAAGAACTATCATCACCCCATTTTATAGATGAGGAAACTGAGGCAAGCAAAAGTGCTCACCAAACTCCGTCAGGTGGTGGAGCCAGGACTCAAACTCAGCCAGGTTGACCCTTACTCTTGTTCTACTCTTCCCTAAAGCACCAAAAGATATACCAGATTTTATCCTTCCATTTAGCATTTCTTAAGTCTTTCAAGTGCAGTAATTTCACTACAAAAAATTTACAATACCTAAAATACAAGAGTGTTCTAAAGAAAATTCAGCAACAGTATGTTAATTTCTCAGTATATACTAATGAAGATGTTCATTTATCTACATTCCTTTTAAGATCAGACTTGTGCCTCATATAAACTAATAAACTTCTCTCGCTCCTCTTGTTCCTGAGTCCCAACTTGCTCATACAGGAGGAAGCAGCAAGTGAAAGGTCTTCTAACACTAAAACTGTCTCTGTTTTGGCTAAGCCTAGGATCTCTAGTGCTTAACACAGCCCCTAAAGTGATACTCAAGCAACAATTAATAAATGAACAGATTTAAAAAAAAATAAACAAATGCCTTCAACTACTGCCCCATATGAACCCCTCTCCCCCACAAAAAACAAACCAACACACTGCCACTGAGTGGACTCTAACTCACAGCAACCGTACAGAACTCAACTCGATCTAAATTTCAGTTCATTTGAGTTCATCCAGCCTCATGTTGACACAGTAGGCCCTGAAGATATAACAGTAAACAAAACAGAGACATCCATGTCAGCATGGAGGGTCATTCTGGTGTTTTCACCTGTGAGTCCACCCCGTATCTGAACCATTCACAGGTACGTACCAAACAACCAGCACAAGAAAGGCAATCTGTAAAAATTCAAACCTTAGGAAGTCCTAGTTCCTGCACAAAGCCTTGACTGGGATGGGTTATAGGAACGCAGCATACACAAACTGACAAGACCAAAGACGTTATACTTACTGTCATCTACATGGGGGCAAAGAGCTATGATATCACAAGTGGAAAGTCTTGTGGATTATTCTTTAACTGTATTCTGAGCAACTCCAGTGGCCCCAGGGCTGGACACACAGTAAGCCTGCCTTCAGTATTTGTTGAATGAAATGATATAAACAGTGCTTGAAACATCCCCAGGAGGTCCCCATCTTTCTAACTGTTCAACTGCTACTGGAAGGGACATCACAAATATCTTATTTCATTGTTCACAGACACAAACTTTATTTTACACCAAGACTGTCCAAAAAGTATAGGATATATAGTAGTTATAACAGTAAATCAACTACTTTACAGCATCTACAAAAATGATCAATGTTGGCTCCTGTTTATGAGCACCGATACAGTGTAAGGGGGCTATACACAGTGAACATGAATCACTACGAATTACGTTGCTAATTTTTATGACATTCCACCACTAAAAAACCCATTGTGGATGTGGGGCCAAATGGTGGACTAGTTACACGTCTCCTCAATTTCCTCTGAGAACTAAGGCCTACAAAAATAACTGAACAGAGCACTGTACACATTCTGGGAGCCCTAAGATCAAGGGTTGGGTTGTGAGATTGGACTGGGTGACAGGAAGCGGGAAACTACCTTGTCAGAGGTAAGACGACAGTGCAGTGAGTCCTGCTTCTGCTGGCACAGTGACTGAGAGGATTACAGGTATGGATACCTTCTTTGTTAGAAAGGAGACTGGGACTGTTGAGACTGAGAGCCGACTACTACACCGAGCTGTAATATGTAACTAAACAGCGTGTCGCACAACAGAGATGTTGTGCTTGTGACAATCACATCTGGAGAACCAAGCAGTGGCTGGTGACCGAGTGTAGCAGTGACCCTCCCCCTTTCCTCTCTGAACGGTGCCATAGAAACTTGCTGATTGACTGCAGGGCAGGCAGCTCAAGCGGGAGGCCTTCTTGGTCAGCTGAGAGTGGAGTCAGACACACCTGATGGCTTGGCTGGAGCTAATGCCCACACTGAACAGCAGTGCATCTCTGGATAGTGGTTCTTTCAACAGTAAAGCTGTTTTTTAAGACATTCAAACATAAAGAACCCAGTAGCAGCTGGAGACCAAGGCAGTCAGTCCCCTCCCCCTTCTCTTCTCTTTGTTGTGCCATAGATAGTACTGACTCAGCAAAGGAGCACAGGCTCACGCAGGATGCCATCTTGGTCAGCTGAGAGGTGGAGTAAGCTATGCTTGAGGGCTCTGCTGGGGCTAACTCCCAGGCTGAGCAACAGTGCCTGACTGGATGTTGCTTCTTCAAGCAGAAAAGCTGTTCTTAAGACAACTGCACCAAGAAAAATGTAGTGACAACTGGAGGCAGAGTGGGGCAATGCCTCTTCCCCTCTCTTCTCTGAGCTGCACCATAGATACTGCTGACTCACAACAGGAGAGGCAGCACAAACGGGATGCCTTCTTGGTCAGCTATGAGGCAGAGTCATCCACGCCTGAGGGCTTGGCTGGGGCTAACTTCCATGAGGAGGTGCAGCGACTGACTGGACAGTGCTTCTCCCAGCAGACAAGCTGCTCTGAAAGACTACTGTACCTAGAGAACATCGTGGTGGCTGGTAGACAAGTATGGCAGTCCCATAACTCCTCTCTTCCTTTTGCTACATCATAGTAGCCCAGAAAGACTCCATGAGGAGGGCGCCACCTTTGTGAGCCAGGAGGCGAGGCCTGCCACCTCTAAGGGCCTGCTGCTATCAGCTGCCACTGGTCAATGACTCTCTGTGCAGAAAAGCAGTTTTTAAGATGAACACATCTAGAGAACACAGCAGTGACTGGGGGCTGAGTGTGGCAGCAACATTTCCACTTCACTGAGAAACATCATAGTGTCTGCTGATGGCCCCCATTATGCAGGGTGTCATCTTCGCCAGCCAGAAGGTGAAGCCTGCCACCCCTAAGGGCTCAGATGCTTTTGGGTGCTGGTAGACAGCGCCCCTCTTAGAAGAAAAGCCATTTTTAAGATAAGCACATCTAGGGAATGCAGCAGTCTCTGGCAGCCAACCGTGGAGGCATCCTTCTCTCCTCCTCTCCCTGAGCTAGGCCATAATCTAGAGTGGCATGAAGCCAGAGACCCAGGACAAGTAGGTTGCCATCTTTATCAGCCAAGAGGCGGGGCCAGCCACTAAGAAAGACACAAAAGTGGGACTTGATAGCATCTCTATTACCAGACAAGCTGTATGTAAGTCAGCTGCACACAGAGAACACAGTAGTGGCTGGCAGTTAAGTCTAGCAGTGTCATTACTCACTCCCTTGACAGAGCTTTGCCAGAGCTCCTGTTGGCATAACACCAGAGAAACTGATGGGGCAAAGAAACAATCACTGTTTAACCATTAAAGGAAGCAGACCACCATGGTTTTGGAAAATTCCCAAAATAAAGCATCAAAAAGCCTCCCAGATGAAGGAGGCTTTCTCAAATTATTGGAAGTAGAATACAAAAGCATTATGTATAGAGCCCTTCAAGAGATTAAACAAAGTGCAGCAGAACAAAATGAAAAATAGAGCAAGCTATATGAACTGCTAGAATATCAATGATCTCACATCCAGCAGATCAAAAATAAAATTACAGAGTTACATAACTCAGTGTAAAGCCAAAAGAGCAGGATCGAGGAAACAGAATGCAGAATTATCAAGATTAAAGATAAAGCAACTGACACCTGCATTTATGAAGAGAAATCAGATAGAAGAAACAAGGAAAAAGAAGAAGCATTAAGAAGCTTGTGGGACTCTATCAAGAGGAATAACCTGAGGATAACTGGAATGCCTAAACAGGGAGGGAAAGCAGAAAATAGAGAGAGAATAGTTGAAGAACTGCTGACAGGAACCTTTCCAGACAACAGGAAAGAGATCACAGATATTCAAGAGCATATCAAACACCACAAAAGGTAGATCCCTAAAAGACAGACACCAAGGCGTACTATAATCAAGCTTGATAAAATGAAACTTAAAGAGAGGCTCTTAAGGCAGCTAAGGTTAAAGAAAAGCTAATGTACTAAGAGAAGCCCTGTAGGCTTTCCTCTGACCTCTCATTAGAAACCATGCTGGAAAGAAGGCAGTGGGATAACACATACAAAGCCCTGGAGGAGAAAAACTGCCAAAAAGAATCATCTATCTGGCAAAATTGTCTCTCAAATATGACGGTGAAATTAAGACATCCTCAGATAAACAGAAGCTTAGAGACTTTGCAAAAACCAAACCCAAACTACAAGAAATACAAAAAAGTTCTCTGTTTGGAAATCAGTAACATCTGATGTACACTCAATGGTGTAATGCAGGACACAGCATCCAGAGTCCTAGACAGTTAGTGAAGTCACAAAGCTCAATCAAAGCTAAAATATTAAAAGATGGGAACCAGAGATTGTAACATGTAAGCCACGACACCATCACACTACAAAGAGGAATATATTATAGTAAAAGCCCTTTTAGATGGAGAGGAGGTTATGAAGATACATGGAAGTTAACAACTGGCTTAAACTTAGAACATGAAGGGGAACCAAGGTTGAAGCCACAGGGCAAACTAACAGTGCTACATATCAAAACAGGAAATGTAATACAGGAGACTCCACAGACATAAAACCAACACTGAAAAAGATAAAAAGAAAACCTACAGAGAAAAATGACCCAGAAGAGAATATTCAGTGGAACAAAGAAAATGTCAACAGAGAATGACAGCACTTAACACATATCTATCAATAATTACACTGAATGTAAATGTATTGAATGCTCCAATTAAGAGGCAAAGATTAACAGCTTGGATTAAAAAAACACAATCCATCTATATGCTGCTTACAAGAAACACATCTCAGACTCAAAGATATGAACAAACTGAAATTCAAAGAATGGAAAACTATATACCAAGACAACAACATACAAAGAATATCAGGAGTGGCAATACAGATCTGAGATAAAATCAATTTTAATGAAAAATGCACCACAGTGGACAAGGATAGTTACTGCTTATTGCTTGAAGTTTCAACACATAAACTGAATATAACAATTTTAAACATTTATGTACCCAATTCCAGAGCATCTAAATACATCAAACAAACGCCACCAACATTGAAAAATGGGATACATTACTCCACAATAATAGTAGGACACTTCAACATTCTACTTTCAGTAATGGACAGATTACTCAGACAAAAAGCTCAATAAAGATACAGATGATCTTACTGAGACAATGAAAATACTAGACCTCATCAACATATACAGAACTTTCTACCCAACAACAGATAAGTACACCTTCATTTCCAAAGCACATGTAACATTCTCCAGAACAGATGCCACAATAGGTCATAAAGCAAGTCTCAAAAAAATCAAAACCACTGAATTACTGCAAAGAATCTCCTCAGACAACAAAGCCATAAAAGTTGAAATCAACAGCAGAAAAAACATAAGCAGAAATTTGAGCTCACGAAAACTGAACAACGCCTTGCTAAAAAATTCATGGGGTACAGAAGAAATCAAACCTGCAATACAGAAATTCATGGAACCAAATGAGAATGAAAACACATCCTACCACAACCTATAGGATACACCAAAAGCACTGCTCAAAACCAGAATGAAGACAGGGCCCAAACCAAAGAATTAACCATACAACTTAAACAAGGAGAAAGACAACAATGAAAGAACCCCTCAGGAATCAGAAGAAAACAGATAATAAAGATCAGAGCAGAGTGGGAAGGGTCAAGATGGCAGACTATATTCACATCTCCTCAATTCCCTCTGAGAACTAAGAACTGGAATTATAACTGAACGGAGCACTCTGGACAATGAGGGAGTGCTAGGATATGGCATACGGTTGTGAGACTAGATGATGCACCACTAAACAGGAAATTATGCCTCTCTAAAATGAGGTAGTGAATGCTGAACCCAGTTCCTGCTGACTCACCACTTGGACAGAATGTAGGTAATGAAACGTTTTTTGGTATCGGGGAGATGGGGGATGGGCATGAGTCAGCAAATATGCTGAACTGCAGTGCTAAAGTATAGGCAGCTATAAAGTACAGGCAGCTAAAGTATAGGGCAGCGTATAGGGCAGCAGAGACACTGTGCATGGGACAGATACATTTTGAGACCCCAGCTGCTGCAGAGTACAGCACTGCCCCTCCACCCTCTCCTTTCTGAGTTCCACCATAGATTCTGCAGTTTCACGGTGGGAAGGGCAGCTCGGCTGGGATGCCATCTTGGTAAGCTGGGACGCAGAGTCACCAAGCTGGAGGACTCATCAGGGGCTAATTCTCAAGTTAAGCAGCAATGCCAGTAGTCTGGAAAGTGTTTCTCCAGCAGAAAGGCTGTGTTTAGTATTAGTACAGTAATACCTAATGGGTGGGGCCCAGCTAAGGATGGCAGCAAGGCTGTAACCCCTCCCTACTTTGAAATATGTCACAGGATCTGGGGATGGATGAAAAGGTGCATCCATTGTCAGCTGGAAGGTGGGTCAGGGCCCTCCACACGTGACAGCCTGACCGATTTTGGCAGCTTCATAAAATAAGACTGCCTGCAGAAATAAGTGTTTAGCTGCCCGGCAGCATCTCTTCCAGCCTTTACTGATCCTCATCATAGGGTCAGTTGAGGCCTGCACATGACTCTGTAAGTAAGGTGTCATCTTTCCCAGCCAGGAAGCAGAGCCTGCCACTTGACAGTGTCTACTGGGGCCTGTCACTACAGCAACAGAGGTGGCTAGTGACCAACTTCCTTCTCAGAACTACACCTCAGCTCTTGTTGGGGTAACACCAGAGAAACTATACAACCTCTAGATGGCCTAAAGGAAACAAACCTTTGTTAACCATTTAAAGAAACACTCCACCATGGCTGCAGAAAACTCCCAAAATAACCAAAAAAAAAAAAAAAATTCCAAAATGAAAAAGCTTTTCTGAAACTATTGGAGGTCAAGTACAAAAGAATTATATAGAGAGCCCTCCTAAAGATTAAACAAAAGGCAGCAGAGCAAAATGAAAGATCAAGCAAGGTACTCAAACTGATAGAATATCAACGATCTGAAATCCAGCAGATAAACAACAAAATTACACAATTAGAAGATTCAATCCAAAAACAACAGAGAACTGAGGAGACAGAAATCAGACTTAGTGACTTTGAGGATACAGAAACTGACATGAACATTTATAAGAAGCAGAGAAATTAGAAAAATAAAGAGGCATTAAGAAACATGAGGGACTCGATTAAGAGGAATAATCTTCAACTAACTGGAGTTCCTGAACTGGGAAGGACAGCTGAAAACACAGAGAACATTCTTGAGCTGCTGATAGAAAACTTCCGTGACATTATGAAAGAAGAGAATATAGATATCCAAGACATGTATTGAACACCACAAAAACAAGACCCCAAAAGACAGACACCAAGACATATCAGACTCAAGCTTAATGAAATGAAACATAAACAGATTCTCTTACAGGCAGAGAGGCTCAAAGAAAATTAACACTCAGAGGGAAGCCCTACAGGCTTTTGTCTAAGTAGAAACAATGATGATAAGGAAGCAATGGGATGACACATTTAAAGCCTTGAAGGAGAAAAACTTCCAACCAAGAACTGTATATCCTGCAAAACCGCTCTCAAATATGAAGGTGAAATTAAGATATTCACAGATAAACAGAAGCTTAGGGACTTTGTAAAACCCAAATCAAAACTACAAGAAACACCGAAAAAAGTTCTTCCTTAGAGAAACAAAACTATTAAGTGAATACTTAAGGAGGCAATGCAGGACACAGCAAACAGAAATCTACTCAGTTAGGGAAGTCACAAAACTCAATCAAAGCTACAATGGTAAAAGGGAACCAGTGACCATATCATTAAAATTACTGAACCCTCACACTAAAAAGAGGGACATACTACAGTAATTATAATCTTTTCAGATGGAGAGGAAGTTAAAAAGATAAACAGAACTTAAAGCTGGGTTTAAACTTAGAATATTCAGAGGGATCATAGGGGTGACCACAATCACAATAACAATGCAACATATCAAAACAAGAAATGAAAGACAGGAATCTCAACAAACACAAAAATCAAAACTGAAAAAGATGAAAAGTCAACTCATAAAGAATGACCCAGAACAGAACAGTAAGAACAACAGAGAAAACACCAACACAAAAATAAATACATCAAAATGACAGCACTAACTACATACCTATCAATAATTACACTGAATGTAAATGGACTGAACACTTCAATAAAGAGACAATGAGTGACATCTTAGGTCTAAAAGACACAGTGTGTGTTGCTTACAAGAAACACAATGTGTGTTGCTTACAAGAAACACAACTTAGACTCAAAAATATGAACAAACTGAAAATTAAAATGGAATAATACATACCGAGCTAGTAACATACAAAGAAGAGTACGTGTGGCAATACTAATCTCAGACAAAACAGACTTTAATGTAAAATCCACCATCGTGGACAAAGATAGTCACTGTTTATTGCTGAAAGATTCAATACACAAGCAGGACTTAACAAAGTTAAATATTTATGCACCCAACACCAAAGCATCTAAATACATCGAACAAACACTGACTACAGTGAAAAATGAGATAGATCACTCCACAAGAATGGCTGGAGACTTTAACATTCCACTTTCAATAGTGGACATTTGGAAAAAAACTCAGTAAAGACACAGAAGATCTCATTGCAACTATAAACCAACTAGACTGCATCGACATACACAAAACTTTTTATCCATCAAAAGATAAGTACACCTTCTTCTACAATGCATATAGAACACTTTCCAGAATACAAAGTGTTTAGACATAAAGCAAGGCTCAACACAATCCAAACCACTGAATTATTGTAAAGCACCTTCTTGGACCATAAAGCCATAAAAGTCAAAATCAATAGCAGAAAAAACACAAGTACAAATTTGAACTCAACTGAACAACACCTTTCTCAAAAAGCTATGAGTTACAGAACAAATCAAGGATAAAATAAAGAAATTTATGGAATCAAATGAGAAAGAAAACATATCATACCCGAACCTACAGGATACAGCCAAAGCAGTGCTCAGAGGTCAATTTAATATAAACACACACATCTGGAAGGAAAGAAGAAAGAAGCCAAACCAAAGAATTAACCTTACAGCTTGAACAAGTAGAAAGAGAGCAACAGAAGAACCCTACAGGGACCAAAAGTAAACAGATAATAAAGACTAGAACAAAACTAAAGGAATTAGAGAATAAAAGAATAATTGAAAAAATTAACAAAACCAACAACTGTTTACTGAAAACAGCAACGAAATTGGTACACCACTGACAAAACTTATAAAAGAAAACCCGGAGAGGAAACAAATGACCTGAATATGAAACGAGATGGGAGATGTCACAACAGACCCAACCGAAATCAAAAGTACCGTAACAGATACTATGGAAGACTGTACTTTCACAGATATGAACACCTAAAGGAAATGGACAAATTTATAGATTCATATCATCTTCCAAAAGTACTACAAGAAGAAGCAGAACAACTTAAAAAACTGATCACCAAAGAAGAGATTGAAAAAGTAATTACAAAAACTACCAACCAAAAAAATTCCTGGCCCAGACAGCTTCACCAGAGAATTCTACCAAACTTTTGGAGGAGCGTTAACTCTAATACTACTGAGACTATTTCACAGCATACAAAGGGACAGAAAACTCCCAAATACACTCTATGAAGCCAGCATAATCCTGAGACCAAAGCCAGGGAAAGATCCCATAAACAAAGAAAATTACAGACTAGTATCACTGATGAACCTAGATGCAAAAATCTTCAACAACATCCTTGCCAACAGAATTTAACCAACATATCAAAAGAATAATTCATGATGACCAAGTTGGATTCATACCAGGGATGCAAGGCTGGTTCAACATCAGAAACACAATTAATATGATCAACCACATAAATAACATAAAAGGTAAGAATCATCTGGTTTTGTCAACTGATGCAGAAAAAGCATTTGACAAAGTCCAATACTTATTCATGCTAAAAACTTGCAGCAAAATAGGAATAAAAGGGAAATTCCTGAATGGAATACGGGACATCTACACAAAGCCAACAGCCTAAATCATCCTGAATGCAGACTGAAACAATTTCTGCTGAGAATGGGAACTAGATAAGGATGCCAACTCTCACTTCTATTAAACATTGCCCTAGAAGTCCTAGCCAGAGCAATTAAAAAGGACAAGGAAATAAAGGGTATCCGCATCAGCAATGAAAAACTAAAAAGCTCCCTATATGCAGATAATATGATTGTATACACAGAGAATCCTAAAGAATCCAACAGAAGAGTTTGGCACAGTATCAGGATACAAGATAAACATAAATAAATCAGTAGGATTCCTTTATACCAACAAAAACATCATCAAAGAAATCACCAAATCAATACCATTTAGTACAGCTTGCAAGAAGTTAAAATGTTCAACAGTAAATCTAACTAGAGAAATAACAGACCTACACAAAGAGAACGACAAGACCTTATTGCACAAAACCAAGAAAGACTTACATAAATGGAGAAACCTACCCTTCTCATGGATAGGAAGACTTAACATTGTGAAAATGTCTATTTAAACCAAAGCAATTTACATACAGAATCCAGTCTCAATACAGATTCCAGTGACATTTTTTAATTAGATGGAGAAACAAACCACCAGATGAGCAAGCCCCAGATAAGCAAAGCACTACTGAAGAAGAAGAACATGGGAGGCCTCATACTACCTGACTGTTTTAGTAAGCCAGTGCTGCTCTAACAGAAATACCACAGAGTGGATGGCTTTAACAAAGGAAGGTTTATTCTTGCACAGTCCTGTAGGCTACAAATCCAAATTCAGGATGTCCGCTCCAGTGGAAGGCTTTCCCCTTGTCGGCTCTGGAGGAAAGTCCAGCATTGCATCGGTCTTTGTCCAGAGAGAGTCTTGGCACAGGAACCTCAGGTCTGAAGAAACCACTCTTCTCCTGGTGCTGCTTTCTTAATGGCACAAGGTTCCCAATTCTCTGCTTGTTTCTGTTTCCTTTTATCTCTTGCAGGATAAAAGGATTAAGGATGGTGCCAGTCATATTCCAGGGAAACTCCCTTTACAGTGGAGCAGGGAGGTGATCCCATGAAGGGATTTACATTACCACCCTAATCCTTTAACCTACAGTATAGCAAAACCACAAAATGGAGGACAATCATAGAATACAGGGAATCATGGCCAAGCCACACAGCTACTCATCTTTTTAGGGGGACACAATTCAGTCCATGACACCGACCTTAGAACCTATTACACTGCCATATAGTCAAAATAGCCTGGTACTGGTACAAAAAGAGACATATAGACCAAAGGAACAGAGTTGATATTTGACAAAGGCCCTAAAACTGTAAACTGGGTAGAAATAGTCTCTTGTGGTACCGGCAAAACTGGATATCCATCTGCAAAAAGTTGAAACAAGACCCATATCTCATACTTTACACAAAAGCCAACTCAAACTGGATAAAAGACCTAAATATGAAACCTAAAACAATAAAGATCATGCAAGAAAAAATTCAGTCAACAATGGAAGTTTTAACACACAGCTTAAACAGACTTCAAAATCTGACAAACTATGATTAACATTAGAGAAAACAGATAAACAGGAACTACTAAGAATCAAACACCTCTGTTCACCCAAAGACTTTATCAAAAAACTTAAAAGACCACTTACAGAATTGGAAAAAGATTTGGCAATGATATCTCAGATTGACATCTGATCTCCATAATAATCTACAAGGTACTGCAAAATATCAACAAGATAAAGGTAAATAACCCAGTTAAGCAATGGGCAAAGGAGATGAACAGACACTTCACCAAAGAGGACATCCAGGTAGCCAAAAGACACATGAGGAAAAGCTGATGATCATTAGATGTCAGAGAAATCCAAATCAAAACTACAGCAAGATACCCCTTCCCGCAACAAGGGTGGCAATCATCCAAAAGACACAAAACAACAGATGCTGGAGAGGCTGTGGAGAGACTGGAACACTTCTACACTGTTGGTGGGAATAGAAAGTGGTACAGCCTCTTTAGAAAGCAATTTGGCACTTCCTTAAAAAACTAGAAATGGAAATACCATAGGATCCAGCAATCCCACTGCTTGGAATAAATTTCACAGCAATAAGGGCAGTCAACACAACAGATACATGCACACGAATGGTTACTGCAGCACTGTCCGCAACAGCAATAAAATGAAATCAACCTAGGTATCCATCAATAGATGAATGGACAAACAAACTCTGGTACATATACACAACAGAACACTATGCCATGATCAAGAACAATGATGATTTCAGGAAGCATCTCATAACCTGGTTTCAACTAGAAGACATTATGGTGAGTGAAATCAGTCAGCTGCAAAAACAAAAGTATTGTATGACACCTCTGCTGCAAGGACGTCAAAAATGGACTTCAGTACAGAGACAAGACTCTGATGGCTACAATGAGGGGAGGGAAGTAGAAGGATGTTCATAGAGTAGATAGTAGATAAGAATTTAGTTAGGTGAAGGGAGTGACAGCATGCAGCAGACAACAGCTTAACAGGACTCACTATAAACTGAAATGTTCTCTAAACTCAACACACTATTTCAAAGGATAGAGTAGCAGGAATGTGGCATAGCTATTCTTCAGCTAAGAGAGTCTTCTGCACCCCACATTGGTGGGTGGCATCTGGAGTCCTAAAAAACTAGCAAGCTGCCACCTGAGGTACACCAAACGGTTCCAAGCCATCTGAAATAGATGATGACCAAGAACATCAAATTCGTGGGGAAAAATGAACCCAGGAGGCAAAAGGACCCATATGAATGAGGGACTGCATCAGCATGAGACCAGAATAACCAGACTGTGCCTGGCCAACAACATCGGCAGCCATGATGGGCGATATAATATAGAGTCCCTGAGGCAACATGAGAAAAAGAGGTGCACAGTCCAAGAACTCTTCTAAAAGACCAGAACTGATGGTCCAACAACCTGGAGGGTCCCCTGGGAACACAGCCCCTAGATTTGCTGCTGGCTTGAAATGAAACCAGTACTGAGGTCAACACTTCAGACAAGAACGGATTGGAGTTGGGGACACAGTGTGAGCACCTGGTGCGTGTACTTCAGGAGTTTATGCATTTATAGGAGGCTATCCTACCGGTTTCTTTTTAGATGGGAGAGAAGAGGGTGCTCTTTATGAGGGTGCTCTAGATGGGATACAGGTGCTCATTAAGAGGATTCCAGAAGTATAGCATGTAAAGGAGGGATGTGCTGGCATAGGGTAAGGACAGCAGACAGGGCTGCAGATAGGTGGGCATGCAGAATTGTTCTGGATTGTATAATTTTACTTAACCATAATTAAAAAAAAAAAAAAAAAAACCTTTGCCATCTAGTCAATTTCTGACTCACAATGATCCTACAAGACAGATAAGAACTGCTCTTGGAGTCTCCAAAGAGCACCTGGGTGTATCTGAACTGCTGACCTTTTAGTTCACAGCTGTAGCTCTTAACCACTAGGCTATCAGTGTTTCCAATTCACCATCATATGATTTTAAAACACTGTATCACTATAATTTGTGAATGTTTGAAAATTGTCCAACATAGCCTACTTTCAAAGCTATAAAACTATTAACATAAAGACTTTCATAATTTGCCCTGTATCCAAAACAAGTAGATAGTTACCAAGTTCTATAAGGTCTATAATGAAAGGTTTAAAATGTTGATTCAATTCTTTAAAACCAAGCTTATTTAACTAAAAAAATAACTTTAGTGATAATATGAAATCAATGTAAATTAATCAAATAATAAATCCTTAAAAATTATATTACAGTGAGGGGCTAAGAAGCAGCAGCTGAGTGGATTACATAGGATGTTCTATATCAGGTAGAAGGCTGAGAGATCAAACTGGGAAACAGGGAAGACAAACCAGGTCCAGAGGCTATTATTTCTGCCAGGTTTAAATCTGCACCTTGCAGAGGAACCTGCTTCAGCCAGCCAAGTGGAGCACTGGCACAGTAGCGAATGACTGAACAGTGCAGCAGTGCTGTGAGTGCAGCCATATTCCTCAGTGGGGAAGCTAAGCTTCAGATGGTGTCACACAAGGAACTGCAAGAGACTTTTTCATCAGAGTGCCATAAGACAAGCGCTTAACTCCTGCGGACTCAAAATCTTTCCCACATGCTGATTTTTCTCCGTTTCCCCAGCACCTTACCCACCCTTCTCTGATCTGTGCACTAAACTCTCATGCACTACCTGGTCCAGAAGTGGGATAGCTTACCTGTGTGCCCTGAGTTATTCTCCTGAACTTGGAGAGGAAAACAAACGAAGCAAAAGAAATAACGTTCTACCAGATCCCCTGAACCAATGACTCCTCTGTCTTTCTAAACATCCTCACAGATTTAACTGTCCAGTGACAGCACACTGGAATTTTTAAAGCTAGAATCCGCAGTCTAGCTCAAATAACCAGAATATGGGGACACTCAAAAAACAAATTAAAAAATTAGCAACATGAACTTAAACACAATAATCAAAGAAATTACAACACGTTTATGATGGCTCAGAGACAACTATTTCTAACCTTTAAAGAAGAAGACTACCATCACTTCAGAAAACTTGCAGAACAGAGTAAAAAAATTTCCAGGTGAAGAAGACTTTCTGCAATTATCTGAGGTAGAATACGAAAGAGCAATGTTTAGAGCTCTGCAGGAATCAGGAAGGAGATTAGACAAAGTGCAGCAGAGTAAACTGAAAAGTTAAATAGGGTGCAAGAAGGACTTCAGTAAAAAAGATCTGAAATTCAGCACATTAACAATAAAATTACAAAATTAGACAATTCAATAGTGAATCAAAGGTGCAAAACTGGCAATGGTGTGCAGACTCAGTGAGACTGAAGATACAGCAACTGAAATCAGCAAATATGAGAAAAAATCAGATGAAAAAATGTTTTCAAATGAAGAATCACTAACAGTTACGTGGGGCTCTATCAACAAGAACAATTTACCAATGATTGGAGAGTACTAGAAGAAAGAGGATAACAGAAAATGTTCCTGATATCATGAAAGATGAGAAGGTATCTATCCAAGACACTCAACAAACTCCACAAAAGGTAGATTCTAAAAGAGAGACACCAAAATATATTATCAAGAAATTTATCAAAACTAAAGAAGAGGCTTTTATAGGCAGTTTGGCTTAAATAAAAACTAACAAACAACAGTCATTAAGACTGAACTCAGATTACTCAGCAGAAACCATGCTAGCAAGAAAGCAATGAGAAAACATATAGGAAGTCTTGAAAAACAATGTGTCAACCAAGATTTATATAGCTTGTGAAACTGTCTCTCAAATATGATGGTGAAATGTGGACATTCCCAGATAAACAGAAATTTAGAGAACTTTCAAAGACCAAACCAAGATTACAACACTAAAAGTGTAATAACAGATATATCTTCAAATATACAATGCAGAATACAGCACTCAGATATCAACATGTAGAGGGAATCAACAGGAATACTTCAAAGCTAAAACACTCAAATTACGTAAATATGTAAATAACAACAGCATACCAAAAGAAGGACTAACTAACATATTCCAAGATCTTACAGATGGAAAGGATCAACATGATACAAAGAAATTAAAGAGTGGTTTAAATTTAGAACATTAGGGGTAAATATAAAGGCAACCACACAGAAATAACAATCTTAAACAAAGTCTAACAAGTCTGTAAACTTAAATGTTGTAAGTGGGTACATATTTCTTTGCTTAATATCACTACGGTTACCTTCAAAGTACTTCCCTTGGGAAGTTAAGCACTGAAGCCAACACCTATCCAACCCCTCAACGCAATTTTGGAACTTTTTCTGGAACGGCCATGAGTCGGATCCGACTCGACGGCACTTGGCTTCTGGAACGGCCACTATACACCATGGCATGGTGGCAAGTTAGCAAACTTAACTGTATACCTTCTGCGAGGGAGTTTTTAGCTTGAAACAAGTAACTGTATCAGAACACCCTCCCTACTCACCTGATCTGGCTGGCCCTCAATGACTTTTTTCTTTACCCAAAGATAGAGGAAATACTGAAAGGAAAACATTTTGATGACATTAAGGACATCAAGGGTAATATGATGAGAGCTTTGATGGCCATTCCAGGAAAAGAGTTCCAAAACTGCTTTGAAGGATGGACTAGGCGTTAGCATTGGCTGGTGCATAGCTTTCCAAGTGGAGGACGTCAAAGATGACTGTAGTGATATTCAGCAACGAGGTATACAGCACTTTTTCTAGGATGACTGCATAACCTTAATTGGCAGTCCTTGTATATCAAAACAAGAAACAAAATCAGCACATATAAAACCAACAAAAATAAAAAGGATGAAAAAAAACCCATCAAGAAAAACTCAGCACATAAAAATAAGTAAACACAGAAACTGTCAACAACACACCAAAAATGGGACCAAAATGACAGCATTAAAATCATACCTGGCAACAATCACACTGAATGTAAATGGGTCAGATGGACCAATCAAGAGATGAAGGGAAGCAGAATGGATTTTTTTAAAAAGCACGACCTTTTATATATGCTACTTACAAGAGACATGCCTTAGACTTCGAGATACAAACTGAAACTAAAAGAAAGGAAAAATATATACCAAGCTAACAACATTCACAAAACAGTCAAAGAGACAGTACCAATTTTAGATAAAACAGACTTTAAAAGTAAAATCCACCACAGTGAATAAGTAAGGTCACTATATATTGCTTAAAGGGTTAGTAAATCAGAAGAGGATAATCATTTTAAATATTTATGCACCCAACAACAGAGCTTCTAAATACATCAAACAAACTCTAAAAGCATTGAAAAGGGAGATACACAGCTCCAGAATAACAGAAAGAGACTTTACTTTCAGTGATGGACAGATCATCCAGAAAGCAGCTCAGTGAATACCCAGAAAATCTAAATGCCACAATCAACCAACTTGACCTCACAACCATGTGCAGAACAGTCCACCCAACAACAGACAAGTACATCTTTGCTTCCAATGCACACGGAGCTTTCTCCAAAATAGACCACATATTAGGACATTAAGCAAGTCTACACAAAATCTACAGCACTGAAATACTGAAAAGCATCTTTTCAGACCAAAAAGCCATAGAAGTCTACACCAATAGCAGAAAAAGCCACTGGGTCAATCCATCTCATTGAAGGCCTTCCTCTTTTTCACTGACCCTTTAATTTACCAGTCTGATGTCCTTTACCAGGGACTGACTCCACCTGACAACATGTCCCAAGTATGTGAGACACAGTCTCGCCATCATTCCTTTCAAGGAGCACTGTGATTGTACTTCTTCCAGGACTGATCTGTTTGTTCTTTCAGCAGTCCATGGTATATTCAATATTCTTCTCCAATACTACAATTCAAAGGTGTCAATTCGTTTCTGTCTTCTTTATTCACTGTCCAGCTTTCGCATGTATATAATGCAACTGAAAAAACTATGGCGGGATCACATACACCCTAGTCTTCAAGGTGCTAACTTTACTTTTCAACACTTTAAAGAGGTCCTTTGTAGCAGATTTGTCTAATACCATGCATCTTTTGATTTCGTAACTGCTGCTTCCATGGGCATTGATTGTAGAACAAAGTAAAATGAAATTCTTGACAACGTCAATCCTTTCTCCATATATATTCGTGTTGCTTACTGGTCCAGTTGTGAGGGTTTGTGTTTACTTGATGTTGAGGTGTGTTTTAGTCAGCTAGAGTTGTTCTAACAGAAATACTACAGAGTGGATGGCTTTAACAAAGCAAAGTTTATTGTTACACAGTCTGGTAGACTTTAAGTCCAAATTCAGGATGTCCGTTGTAGGGGAAGGCTTTCCCCTTTATCAGCTCTGGAGGAAAGTCCAGCATTGCATCAGTCTTTGTCCAAGGTGCATCATAGCACAGGAACCTCCAGGGAAAGGCTTTCCCCCTTGTCAGCTCTGGAAGAAAGTCCAGTATTGCATCAGTCTTTGCCCAAGGTGCATCTTAGCATAGGAACCTTGGGTCTGAAGGATGCGCTATTTTCTTGGTGCTGCTTTCTTGACGGTGTGAGGTTCCCAACTTTCTACTTGCTTCCCTTTTATGTCTTGTGGGCTCTAAGGATTAAGGGTGGGGAAAGCCACACTCCAGGGAAACTCCCTTTATAGTGGAGCAGGGAGGTCATCTTCTGAAGGGATTTGCAGTCCCACCCTAATCCTTTTAACATACAGCACAGTAAATCACAAAACAGAGAACATAGAATATGAGGAATCATGGTCACATGGCTACACCTATTTTGGGGGGGACACAATTCAATCTATGACAAGGTGCAATTTATACTTAAGGCTATGTTCTTCTGATCTTAATTAATAAGTGTTTCATATCCTCTTCACTTCCAGTAAGCAGTGTTGCGTCATCTGTGTAATACAGGTTGTTAATGAGTCTTCCTCCAATTCTAATGTCTTTTTTTTTCATAGAATGTAGCTTCTTGGATTATATCGTTGGTATACAGCCTAAAAAGGTATAGAACGGATACAGTCCCGATGCACACCTTTCCTGACTTTAATCCATGCAGTATCCCCCTATTTTGTTTGTATGACTTCCTATTGATCCATATGGAGATTCTTCATGAGTACAACTAAGTGTTCTAGAATTCTCATTCTACTCAATTTTATCCATAATTTTTTTATGAACCATATGGTAGAATGCTTTTGCATAATCAATAAAACATAAGTAAACATCTTTCCTCTGCTTTCAGTCAAGATCTATCTGACATCAGCAATGACATCTCTGGTTCTACATCCTCTTCTGAATCTGCCCTGAATTTCTGACAGTTCCCTTTTAATGTACTGCTGCAGTCACTTCTGAATGATCTTAAGCAAAATTTTACTTGCATGGGATATTAATGATAGTGTTCAAGAATTTTTACTTTGGGTTGGATCATCTTCCTTGGTAACAGGCATAAATATGGATCTTTTCCAGTCATTTGGCCAGGTAGGTCTCTTCCAAATCTCTTGGCATAGATGAAAGAGCACTTCTAGCACTGCATCTGTCTGCTGAAACATTTCGTTGATATTCCCTCAATTCCTGAAGCCTTGTTCTTTGCCAATGCCTTCAGTGCAGCTTTGACGTCTTCCTTTAGTACCACTGGTTCCTGACCATAGACTCATGGATAGGAAGACTTAACATTTATAGGTCACTTTCCTAAGTGATCTATACATACAACACAATCCTAATACAAATTCCTTTGGTGTTTTTTAATTACATGGAAAAACAAATCACTAACTTCATACGGAAAGGAACAACCTCTAGATAAGTAAAGCATCACTGAAGAAGAACTAAACGGGTGACCTCACATTACCTGACTTTGGAACTTAATATACTGCTACAGTAATCAAAACAGCTTGGTAATGGTACAAAAATGGATATAGATCAATGGAAAAGAATACAGAATCCAGATATAACACCATCCACCTATGAGCAGCTAATACTTGCACAGGTCCAAAGTCCGTGAACTGGGGGAAAAAACAATCTCTTCAACAAATGGCATGGGCAAAACTGGATATCCATCTGCAAACAAAATGAAACAAGACCCCTATTTCACACCATGCACAAAAATGAACTCAAAATTGATCAAAGACCTAAATATAAAATCTAAAACTACAAAGATCATCAAAGAAAAAATAGTTACAATGCCAAAGCCCTAATTAATGGCATAAACAGACTGTAAAATATTACTAACATTGTACAAACGTCAGAAGATACAAGAATAAATGGTTAACTCCTAAAAATCAAAACACGCTCATCCAATGACTTTACCAAAAGAGTTAAGACTAAAGACTGGGAAAGATCTTTTGGAACCACAAATCTGACTGGCATCTCATCTCCATAATCTACAATGTACTGCAAAACCTCAACAACAAAAAGCAAATCACCCAATTAAAAAATGGGCAAATGATATGAACAGGCACTTTACCAAAGAAGATATCCAAGCAGCTAACAGACACATGAGGCAACACACATGAGCACTAGCCATCAGAGAAATTCAAATCAAAGCTACAGTGAGATACCATCTCTCTCCAACAAGGCTGGCATTAATCCAGAAAACACAAAACAATAAATGTTGGAAAGGTTGTTATAAAGACTGGAACTCTTCTATACACTGCGGATGGGAGTGTAAAATGTCCAGCCACTATGGAAATCAACTTGGTGCTTTCTTAAAAAGCTAGACAGAGAACTATCATGTGATCCAGTAATCCCACTGCTTGTATATCCTAGAGAAGGGCTGTCACACAAACAGATACATGCACACCAATGTTTACAGCAGCACTGTCTATAAGAGCAAAAACATGGAACCAAAGTAGATGTCCATCAAGAGATGAATGGATAAACTATAGTATATTCACACAATGGAATACTATGCAATGATCAAGAATAATGATGATCTTGAGAAACATCTGATAACATGGAGTGATCTGGAAGACATCATGCTGAATGAAGTTAGTAGCAAAAGGACAAATACTGTATGAGATCACTATTATAAGGGCTCTGAATACTCTTTGATCACTAAATGGTAAGGGTGGGAGGGAGACAGGTTTTCACAGATTTGACAGTAGATAGGAACTGGGTTGAGAGAAGGAAGTGACAACATGCAGCAGAAGGGAGATTAAAACTGTGAGATTACACCAAAAACTATCACGTTTCCTACATACAATCCAACATTTCAAAGGTCAAAGTAGCAGGGGTAGGAGTCAGGTGACCATGGTTTTAGGGGGTGTTTAGGTCATTTAGCATAACTTTTTCTTTTTTTAATGTTTCTTCATCTAATTTTGGTGAGTGGCATCTGGGGTCTTAAAAGCTAGCAAGCAGCCATTTAACAAGCATCAATTGGTCCCAAACCACTTGGAGCAGAGGAGAATGAAGGACATCAAAGACATGAGGAAATACAAGCCCAGGAGACACACAGGGTCAAATAACTGGGAGACTATATCAGCATGAGACCAGAAGAACTAGACAGTATATAGCCACCACCTATGACTGCTCTAACAAGTAACACAATGTAGAGACTCTGATGCAGGAGGAGCAAACAGAGGGTGCACATCTAGAACTCTATTAAAAAGCCAGACTTGATGGTGTGACATCCTGGAGGATTCCAAACATGGCCCATGGACTCATTGCTAATCAAGAGCTGAAACCAGTACTGAAGCCAACTTTCCAGACAAAAATTGAACTAGATTGTAAGACATAGAGTGATGCTGATGAAGTGTGTGCTTCTTGACATAAATATATACATGAGACTGTCAGAGAAGCTTCTCTCTCCAGGTGAGATGTGAGGGTAGAGAGTAGGGAACAGGAATTGGTTAAATGAATATGGAAGGTACAGGGCGGAAATCAGCAGTGTGCTGTCACAGGGTTGGAAGAGCAGTTAGAGTGGCACAGAGATATGTCTGCTGGGTTTTATGTGGAAAATTGACTTGGACTGTAAACTCTGACTAAAGCACAGTAAGAATTTCTTTTTATTAAATGACAGCAGATGTGTAACTGTAAAGAGAATAATTAAAACTTATGGACTTCGGAACCAGACTGCCTGGCTTTACATTTTAGCTATACTACTGACTAGGTGTGTCATCTCAGGCAAGTTACTTTTCCCTTTGATGCCTCAACTTTGTCACCTTCAAAAATGGATACAATATCTACCTGTCTGGGAAACTGGGAGGACAAGAGTAGAAAATATGTGGAAATTGCTTAGAACTGTACCCAGTACATAAAAAAAAATCCAGTCAATTTTGACTCACAGTAACTCTATAGGACACAGTAGAAACCCCTCACAGGGTTTCCAAGGCTGCAATCTTTATGAAAGCTGACTACCACATCCTTCCCATGCAGCTCCACTGAATGCGTTCAAATTCCCAACCTCTCAATTAGCATCTGAAAGATTAACCACTGCACTGAAAAGGGCTAATAATTGTAAAATACTGATTAAAATTTCTTGCCTGATCTCTCAGGCCAACTAAAAACTAACCTGGAGACTGAGGGTTTTTTTTTTTAAGATCCTGCCAAGGGGACTTGCCGGAGGGGTTCCTCTGTTGTTCTTTCTCTGCTTATTCAAGCTGTAGGGTCAGTTCTTTGATTTGGTTTCTTTCTTCCTTCCAGATGTGTGCATTTATGGAGACAAACTGACCTCTGAGCACTGCTTTGGCTGTATCCCATAGGTTCTAGTAGGAAGCATCTTCATTCTCATTGGAATCCATCAATTTCTTTATTTCATCCTTGATTTCTTCTATAACCCATGGTTTTTTGAGCAAGGTGTTGTTCAGTTTCCATGAGTTCCGCTTTCTATGTTTTTTTCTGCTACTGATTTTGACTTTTATGGCTTTATGATCTGAAAAGATGCTTTGAATTAATTCAGTGGTATGGATTTTGCTGAGAATTGCTTTATGTCCTAACACATGTTCTATTCTGGAGTGGTCCACTGATTGATATTAAAGTTCTGTATATGTTGATGAGGTCTAGATGGTTAATTGTGGCAATAAGGTCTTCTGTGTCTTTATTGAGCTTTTTTCTAGATCTGTCGAATATTGAGAGTGGGGTATTGAAGTCTCCTACTATTATTGTGGAGTGATCTATATCCTTTTTGAGTGTAGTCAGTGTTTCTTTGATGTATTTAGGTGCTCTAATATTAGGTGCATAAATATTTAATATTGTTAAGTCCTGCTTGTGTATTGAACCTTTCAGTAATAAATAATGTCCATCCTTGTCCACGATGGTGAACTTTACATTAAAATCAATTTTATCTGAGATTACCATTGCCACACCTGCTCTTCTTTGTTCATTGTTAGCTTGATATATATTCATCCATACTGTGACTTTTCAGTTTGTTCGTATCTTTAGGTCTAAGGTGAGTTTCTTGTACGCAACATATAGATGGCAACATTTTGATCCAAGATGTCACTCGATGTCTGTTTACTGGAGTACTCAGTCCATTCACACTCAACGTAATTATTGATAGGTATGTGTTCAGTGCTACCATTGTGATATGCTTACTTTTGAGTTGATGTTTTCTCTGTTGTTTTTATTAATCTGTTCTGTGACCTCCTTCTTTGCAAGTTGATTTTTCACTTTTTTCAGGGTTGGTTTTGTGGTTGTTGAGACTCCTGTATTACATTTCTTGATATGATATGTTGCTTCTTTATTGTGCTTTACGGCTGCCCCTATGATCCCGCTTAATAAACTATATATAATTCTAATTTTGATTGCTACCAGTCTTGTCAACTTCCTCTCTATCTAGAAGGATTATAATGACTGTAGTACCCCCCTCTTTTTAATATGATGATATCATAGTTGACATGATATGATCACTAGATCATTTCTTTCACTATTATAGCTTTGATTGTGTTTGGAGCCTTCCCTAACTGAGCAGGATTCTAGATAATGTGTCCTTCTAAAATACAAAGTTAGCGGTTTTGTTCTCCAAAGCCAAGAGATTCTTTCAGTATCTGCCAAGGGGACTTAGCTAGATACCACCACCCACCTTGCCCAGGGACCTGAGAAAGCTAAGGTCCAGAAAATATCACAGTTCCTCTAATAGCCCCCTATGACTCTGGCTCACCTTGTGACCCAACTTACTGACCTCAGAGCCCTCGGCTTGAGATGGTGAAATCACCCACCTTGTGACTCCACACTGCCCAGGGACAGACCATCATCCAGATAACATCACATCTCCTATAACAACCTCCCATGCCTCTGGCTCACCTTGTGACTCCAGTCCTTGCTCAGGGACCTGAGATCACTGCCTCAGTAACATCACGGTTCCTGGTAGACAGATACTCTCTTTTTTCTATAACCCTTCCTCTTTCTTCTTATAGAAACCTTCAGCTTGACAGGAGATGTTTAAGATGGTTTTTAGGGTGCTAACCCACCATCTTCTCAGATCGACGGCCATCTGAATAAAGCATAATTCCTCCCTGTCTCTATGTCTGGCTTTGTACTGACAGGCAGCACGAAGCTGCGATCAGGTATTCTGGTTACAGCACTATTCGGGCTCCTACCTGGTACAAAGAAAGTATGTGCTAAGCGAGTAGTAGTTATTTACACAAAAGAAGAAATGGAAAGGATAAAAATGAAGCTGTCTCTCAATTTTAGAGACCAAACCCAAACCCAGTGCTGTCGTGTCAATTACAACTCACAGTAACTCTATAATAGGACAGAGTAGAACTGCTTCATAGAGTGTCTAAGAAGTGTCTGGTGGATTTGTACCAGTGAATTTGTACTGGTGACCTTACAGTTAGCTGATGTAGCACTTACCCGTTATGCCACCAGGGTTTCCAATTTTAGAGACAGAGGGTACCTTTTCAGAGTTACAAAAACATTTATCAAACAATAAACAAAAAACATTTGTTTCATGTAATTATCCACATTAGTACTTTACAAAATTTGATTAAAACTCTGGTACTGTGTACAATTTGTTGTTGTTAGGTGCTGTTGAGTCATTTCCGACTCATAGTGACCCTAAGAACAACACAACGAAACACTGCCCGGTTTTGCACCATGTCCACAATTGTTTTTATGCTTAAGCCCATCGTTGCAGCCACTGTAGCAGTTCATCTTGTCAAGGGTCTTCCTCTTTTTCACTGACCCTCCATTCTACCAAGCATGGTGTCCTTCTCCAGGGACTGATCCTTCCTGACAATATGTCCGAAGTAAATAAGATGCAGTCTTGCCATCTTGTCTTCCAAGCAGCACTCTGGCTGTACTTCTTCCAGAACAGATCTGTTTGTTCTTTTAGCAGTCCATGGTACATTCAACATTCTTCTCCAACACCACAATTCAAAGGCATCAATTTTTCTGTCTTCTTTGTTGACTGCCCAGCTTTTACATCCATATGATGCAACTGAAAATACGAT
The DNA here is from genome assembly GCA_028571685.1 of Heterohyrax brucei. NCBI lineage: Eukaryota > Metazoa > Chordata > Mammalia > Hyracoidea > Procaviidae > Heterohyrax > Heterohyrax brucei. The sequence continues at coordinate 37,720,807 of CM053140.1, forward strand.
GACTTGGGTCAGGGTCATTTTAGACTTCAAGGTGACATCTTTACTTTTCAGTACTTTAAAGATGTCCTTTGCAGGAGATTTTCCCAATGCAATGCATCTTTTGATTTCTTGACTGCTGCTTCCATGGGTGTTGACTGTGGACCCAAGTACAATGAAATCCTTGACAACCTCAATCTTTTTTCCATTTATGACTATGTTGCTTACTGGTCCAGTTGTGAGGATTTCTGTTTTCCAGATGTTGAGGTGTAATCCATACTGAAGGCTGTGGTCCTTGATCTTCATCAGCAAATGTCTCAAATCTTCTTCATTTCCAGCAAGTAAGGTGGTATCATCTGTGTAACGCAGGCTGTTAATGAGTCTTCCTCCAATCCTGATACCTCATTCTTCTTCACAGAATCCAGCTTCTTGGATTCTTTGCTTAGCATACAGACTAAAAAGGTATGGTGTAAGGATACAACCCTGATGCACATCTTTCCTGACTTTAAACCATGCAAGTGTCCCCTTGTTCTATTCGCACGACTGCCTCCTGATCCATATACAGATTCTTTAAGAACACAATTAGGTGTTCTGGAATTTTCACTCTCCATAATGTTAGCCATAATCTGTTATGATCCACACAGTCAAATGCTTTTGCGTAGTCAGTGAACAGTGTACAGTAAGAAATTTTACAAATTTAAATTTAAGTGGCTGGTAACAGGAGATTACTTGTAAGAGCGTAAGACCTTTGTGATGGATTGAATCCTGTTCCCAAAAATATTTGTAGCAATTTGGCTAGGGCATAATTCCTGGTATTGTGTGATGTCCTTCACGCTGGAATTCTTGCTTCTATGATGTTTATAAGGGCAGATTGCTGTTGTTGTGTTGGTGGGACAGGGCTTAAAGAGTGAAATTGTTTTGTGTCTTGAGGCACTCTCTTGAGCTATAAAAAGAAAGGGAGGGAAGCTGAGATTTGCAGACTTTATACTAAAAAGTAGTGCTGGAAGCTGAGTGCCTTTTTTGGAAAGGACTAGAGTTCCTGTACCTCAGAAGCTTCCAGAAGATTGATGACCAGGACCTTCTTCCTCCAGTGCCAGCAGAGAAAGCCTTTCCCCTGGAGCTCACACCCTGAATTAGGTCTTGTAGTCTACTGGACTGTGTAAGAATAAACTTTTCTTCAGTAAACCTCCCACTCTTGGTATGTCTGTTAGAGCAGCACTGGAGGACTAAAACTACCCACTCTAAAGGTGAACTGGTTGGTAGATGACATTAAATCACAATATCTCAATGATCCTGAACCAAGAAAAGTGTTAATGCGTAGCTGAAAAAAAAATTTCCAAATAACTTTTTTTTTTTAAATAGAGGATGGCTATTGTCTGCACAATGCCCCTCAGCTAACATTCCGATGTGGTGCCATTACAGGTAGAGGCATTTATCCCCAATACACACCAGCATTTACACTTCCTTTACCAATATTTATCACAGATCACACTTTCCCCTGAGAGAGCTGTTGCAATTTATGTAATAAACTGAGCTTCCTTCCACTTCTTTGTTCTTTAAATAATGGGTAATTTCTCTTCTTTCAATGATCCCCTGGCCTTCTAATCCCTTTATAATATTCTCACTTCTGACCTTTCCATGATATAAACCCAGTAAGTGTTTACAGTGCTTTTCCCTCCCATGCCTACACAAACAGATATCTGAAAAATATCAGGTGTAGGATTATTTACCAACAATGATGAAACAACTACTAAAGCAAGTTAGGACATTACTATGAGGTAGTCAATAATTTACACTGCCTAGTACAAAAGCTGGGACAAGTGTTGTTCTGGCATGACCTCTTTCTACAAAACAAAAAAGAATCTTTTTTTTTTTTTTTTGCATTGCACAAATCTGCTGCAAAAAGACCTCTTAATTTTTTTAAAACATATATTATGCAGACAAGGAGAGCAGAGGGAACTGCAGATAGGCAGGCATGCAAATTTGGATTGTATTATAAACTTTCACTCAATCACAATTCAAAAAAAAATTATGCTTTAAGTGAATGCCATAGTCCAAGTCAATCTGCCATACAAACACTTACACACACGTTGCTAGGTAACTCTAGCTGCTCTCCCCACCCTGCGACAGCACACTCCTCTACCCTGTGTTTCCTATGTCTATTCAACCTGCTCCCGCCCCTTCTGCTCTCTCATTTTGCCTGGACAGGAGCTGTCCAGTTAGTCTCATGTATCTGCTTAAGCCAAGAAGCACACTCTTTGCCAATACCTTTTTACGTCCAGTCCAATCTTTTTCTGAAGAGTTAGCTTTCGGAATGGTTTCATTCTGAGTTAACCAAGAGTCCAGGGGTCATGTCTTTCTAGGACCCTCCAGTTTGTCACATCACAAGAATCTTTCTAAAGGGGCACTCTCTACTTTACATTACAAACGTTCATCACCACCTTTTAGGTATCTTGTCTGAGGACCTTCAAAGTGAGCACTATACAACTTTAAAGTACTTTAATCATACTTTTAACATATTAAATGCTGTTATGGCCTACACAGCATCACAGTAGTGAAGGCTGTCTTTAGAGCACTTGGAAGACATTACTAGAGTTTAAGACATGATCCATGAAACAAATATTTACTGAGTGCTACACTGTGCCAGCCACTACTTTAGGTGCTGGGGCCAGGGAGAGCTGTAACACAGGTAACAGACACTACGGATGAATGACTGTGAATGTAATAAAAGTACTGTTCCAAACTGAAACAAGATCCATATCTTACACCTTACACAAAAACCAACTCCAACTGGATAAAAGACCTAAATATCAAACCTAAAACGATAAAGCTCATCCAAGAAAAGGTAGGAACAACAATGGAAGTTTTCATACACAATATGGACAGACTCCAAAATCTGTCAAACAAACCACCATCATCAGAAGAGAAAATAGATAATTGGGATCTATTAAGAATTAAACACTTTTGCTCATCTGAAGACTTTATTAATAGAATTAAAAGAACACCTACAGAATGGGAAAAAATATTTGGAAACTCTATGTCAGATCGACGCCTGATTTCCATAATCTATAAGATACTACAAAATATCAACAAGAAGAAGATAAACCATCCAATTAAGCGATGGCCAAAGGAGATGGACAGACATTTCACTAAAGAAGAGATCCAGGCAGCCAAAAAACACATGCGGACATGTTCACAATCCTTAGTTATTAAAGAAATTCATATCAAGACGACAATGAGATACCATCTCACCCCAACAAGGTTGGCCACGATTCAAAAAACACAAAACAACAAATACTGGAGAGGCTGTGGAGAAAGCAGAACCCTCCAACACTGTTGGTGGGGTTGCAAAATGGTCCAGCCTCTTTGGAAAGCAATCTGGTGCTTCCTTAAAAAAATGGATATTGATATACCATTTGACCCAGTAATTTTACTACTTGGAATATATCCTACAGAATCAAGGCCTTTCACACCAATGGACACACGCACCAGAATGTTTATTGCAGCACAGTCCATAATAGCAAAAAGATGGAATCAACCCAGATGCCCAACAACAGAAGAATGGATAGGTAAACTATGGTATATATACTCAATGGAGCACTACGCAACGATAATGAACAACGATGACTTCAGGAAACATCTCACGACCTGGTTTCAACTGGAAGACATTATGTTGAGTGAAAGTAGTCAGTGACAAAAGGACAAATATTGTATGAGACCTCTACGATAAGATCTCAAAAACAGACTTGTGTATAGAAGAAAAGACTCTTTGACAGCTGCAAGGAAGGGGAGGGAGGCGGGGAGGATTTAGATTAGATAGTTGCTAGGTATCTGGTTGGGTGAAATCGGTGATAGCACACATTAGAAACAAGAACAACATTAAGTGGACTTCAGCATAACTTGAGTACTCCTTCCATCTTAACTCAATACTGCAAGGATAGAGTAGCTGGGGCAGGGGGCAGGGGACCATGCTCTTAGGCAAAAGCGAAGCCAATTGGCACAACTAGCGGTTTGCTAAGAGGACTCTCTGCACCCCACGTTGGTGAGTGGCGTCTGGGGTCTTAAAAGCTGCCAAGCTGCCATCCGAGGGCACAGCAAATGGTCCCAACTCAGCACGAACGGATGCTCACTGAGGACCAAAATGGCATCGGGGAAAGACAATCCAGAAGACAAAGAGACCCACATCAGTTGGTGCCTACATCGACTTGGGACCAGAAGAACCAGATGGTGCCCGGCCCCCACCAGTGATAGCCGCAATGGAGCTCACTAAGTTAAGTTTCACTGACAACACAAGAATAAAAAGGGGTGCACCTTGAAATCCCCACTAAAAGATCTCAATTGATGGTCCAGTGGTTTCGGGGTTCCCCTGGGAGCATGGCCCCTCGCCCTGATGCTGCCCTTGACCATAAATCATAACGAAGGTCCACGCTTCGGACAGGAATGGATTGGACTTGGCGATGCAGTGATCATATATTGGATGCACTTTATGGTTCTATACATCTATAGGATGTCATCCTGCTGACCGCTGGCTGGAGGAAGGAGAGTGGGTGGAGAGGAGGGAAAAAAGAGACTGTTGGGAGGATGAGACATGTATGGAGCAGAGAGGAATAGTGCGCTGTCACCGGGCATGGAGAGCAGTGGAAGCCACATATAAGTGGGTATGTAAATTTATATGGGAATGTACATTTTCACTCAGTTATATTAAATAAAAAATTAAAAAAAAAAAAGTACTGTTCCAGTTCGACCCAAACCAAGCCAAATCCACTGCCATCAAGTTAATTCCAACTCATAGTGACCCTAGTAAGATACAGCTATCTAAATGTCCTACTTAATCTTTAGGGTTCTAAGAGCCTGGGTTTTACCATATTTCTTCATCATACGCAAATAAATATACCCCTGAGGATTTTCTTTCTTCAGATGGGGGAAAAACAATGTTCAAGGGAACAATTAAACTGGAAATTTTAACCATATTTTGTGGGTAAATCAGATTTGTTAAATTTACCAAAATACTGGCTATTTTACATCTCTAAAAACTGGCATTAAATAAATATATTTCCTTCTAATACAGCACTGAACTCTGAAGAACTGAAAAAATCACATTTTGTGAAAAATGTTATGTGAGTTTCAAGTTTTAAACATTGATCACAACCACAAAGATACATTTACATGGTCATCACATTTGACAGAGGGTTGCCAACAGTGCTAAGGTAAAAGGTTCTTTAACGTGAATAAGGTTTTCTACTATTTCCCCAGAGAAGGCTGTTCAAAGAAACTGCAATGGGGCGGGGGCAGCAGGGCGGACAGGGAAGGTTTGCTTCTCAAATATCTTATAGCTTCACTTTATAGCCACAGTAAATCAATTAATGAAAGATAATTATATCTTTCTGTTTATGCTGCAGCCAAGCCAGGCTGGTAAAATCTGGGATTAAATGCAATTTTAATGCTGAGCGTAGAGAAATGTACACTATGGAGCTACCGGGCAAGGTTACCATTGCAAAACATAGGGATCATGATAGAGCATTCCAACTCAAGCAGCTTCCACTCTTTGCAAGCTGCTGCACTTAGGTCTTAGACCCTCCAAATCACCTCGCCAGCCACGACAGAACAGCGTCATTTAGCAGAAATCACCGTTACTAAATTCAATGCCCTTTTTTTTAAATCTAATATTCAAGGTAGCATTTACTTATAAATTGGTCTCTTGTTCATATAACTTATCAGCAACACACCTGTACTTCCACACAAGTGAAACCTGTTTTCCCACAAAACACAGATCAAGATCCAGGGTTGTGAGCTGAGAGATCTGAAAACAATAGGTAGCCATCAAGTCACCAGCCTTTTGAGTTACTCTGTCATGGAACTTACCTGTTTTGCTATTTTCTATCAATATGCCCTTTGAGCCCTCTTGGCTTGCCCCACAAAATCCTCAACTCTTTGTTCTTTCCTTTGTTATTGGCTTGATCATTAGGATGGAGCAAACAGGAAGGCTCCCCCAGCATGTGCCCAGCACTCCTGTACCACAACTTCTGCATCACAAGTCACAGTGCCATGAGATTCAGGGAGCACCAGCAGGTCCCAGTGGAACAACTCAGCCTCAGACTAAGGCACTTTCTCTGTGTCTGCCATTCATTCAACAGAGAAGTACCAGGTGGCTCCTCATGTCAGTGGCTGCACTCTAAGAAAGGCAGCGATGTGCAAGGGTGGGCATGAAAGAACAATGCAGGGGGTCACGGGAGGGGACTCTGGTGCTAAAACCAGAGTAGGTTCTGAGTAACAAACTCCTAGTTTGGCTCCACTGTAATGAATAAAACCACTATAGTGACCCAACCAGAGACAGCAACAGCGTGCCATATGTAACAGGGCACGCCTAGCCAGGTGCACACAACTCCAGGTGGTCAGCAGCCTCTTGTCCATAAACCTTCCAATGTCTCTGAAGCCTAGGGGAAACAGCACAGAGCTTGGGGCAGGAGAAGGAATCTGGTCTCCGAGTTCACTGTGAATCAGCTGAGTTGTCGTTTCATCTGTCAAATGGGCACAACAACACCATTCCTCACTCATGTCACAGAATAACGGAAAGCATTAAATGAGAAACAAGGTATCAAGAGACACTGAAAAGTATAATAACTATTTACTGGCAAAGAATAAATGACTTACTGGAAAGAATAAATGATCCTTAATGACACTAGATCCTGGTATCATCGTGGAGAGTAACACTTTAGATGCATGGCTCTTACCTAGGACTACTCAGACAACTAGTGGGTCAACAGAGCCAACTATACCAGGGACTGGTATAGCACACACAGTTGTCTTGTTGTAGCCTCTGACCTCCCCATGGTAGCAGGATCATGCCGTAAGAAGAAAACACATTTCTGCATAATTGCCCAAGTTAAATCTTCTACTTTCACCCTGCCTGACAAATCATTCCCTGCTTATCACTTTCTATAATTTAATACATATAAGTGCTTTACTGGCAAGCTTCTAGAAAGAATAAATAATACTTAATGACTGCCTACAGTTTAATTAACTCATGATTGAACTTCTCGTGGATTGCTCTAAACATTAAATTATATCCTTCCTCAAGGCTGCCATGGATAGAAATCTTGTTTTAAGCTTTCGGTCTTCTACCAAAACAAAATTCTGAAATTTCAGCAAACGTGTACATTGAACAAAGACATACGTGATTTTATAAAAAGCAAGTACAAGGTTTTAATTCAAATAAGATTGAAAATGTGCATTAAGTCTGAACACCTCATGTATCTATTACAGCAGTCATTAAATATCTCTGGATCTCATTCAGTCTGATTAGCATACACTTCATGTACTGTATTACCACCAGGCTTCAAGTCTCTACTCTGGCTTCTCATCTTAGCTGCCGTTTCCCATCTGCGTGATGTTGCAAATAAATTTTCCTTTTGGCATGGCTCAGCTGTCAGGCACCTCTGTTCTATAATGAACCCATGAATTACATCTCCCTGCTCTGACATCTCTGGTCTCACACATCAAAATATTGTTCTTCAATTGTAATTTATAACTTCATTTAAACGTCCCTTTTACTGTGACCTTTTTAGATCAAACAGTGTTGCATCTGGTAGTTTCTGCTACACCAAAGCACCCGTTTGCATTTATAGCCATTATAATAACTGCAGAGAAAGCCTATCAGAATTAGACTGCGGTCAGGCTAAATACTAAATAATTGCAGTCCACTAGAATAACACTACACTCTGAAATCTTCTGCTCTATGCAAAATATACCATTTATACATGGCAAGAAAATGCCGTGATAACTTATAAAAGAAAAACAAATGGCATGAGGACTAGATCTTAAAATTACTTACGTAGTTTTAACTATTGCTACTATTAACATATATGACAAAGATCTTGCTGAAATACGTTGAAGACAAAATTTAAAGGGAAAAATCTTCACAAATCACAATTAACACATATTGGTACATTTTCATTCATACCTGTGTCACCAATGACCTAGTTCTAAAATACACACACACACACACACACACACACACACACACACATTAAAAACCTAGAATTGAAACTAAAGGCAAAATGATTATATTTGTTTGACCATCATCATCTGAAATACTATTTTAGACCTTATCAAAACATACTGCAGCTGAGTTGAATCTAACTCATACTGACCCTACAGTACACAGTAGAACTGCCCTATAGGGTTTCTAAGGAAGGACTAATTTTCAAGAACTGCTGAGCTTTGGTTAGCAGCATGAGCTCTTACCACTGCACAGCTTCATCTAAGAATTAGAGTTATGTGTCTAAATATTCTATGGGAGCATATTTTAAAGATAACAGCAAACACACAAAATTTAACTGCAGAGAATAGAGGCTGAGAGACAAGGTACAGCTAGTTTTCAGAGGGAAATACACATAGTAACTGAACCAGTCCTTTCTCACTCCTACCAACACTTTCTAAAAAACTATACTCTTCTAGGACTTATGCCAGCTCCTAGAATCACGGAAGAGACAGGATGGGACCAACATTTAGAGATACTGCACAGTGTGCTGGCAATGGTGGTAGGCCTCTTTGTCTAGAATTTCTTCACCCTCACACCACTCCTTTGTGGCAAGAGCAATGAAGGCAAGGAAGCAAAACTGAGAAGTTTGGTATCTTGCTTAAGACCACTTCCCTAACAGGCAGGAGAGCTAGGACTCTAAGATGAGCCTATACCACAGCAGGATGACTGAAACTCAGGCCCTGGCCAGAACGTGTACACTGAAGCAGCTCAGGACTGGCAATGTGGTAGGCATGATGGGGCACGAGGACTTGACTTTCAGCTGCAATGACACAACAAGGACACTGCCTTCTCTCAACCTGGGTGGAGATGAAGGTGAGTAGACGGGAGGAGGGAACTAGCAGTCCAAAGACAAGAAAAAACACATACACAAACAAAATTAATGTAATCATAAAAACAGACCAAATGTCAAGGAATACTTAGACCAGCGACATTTACTCTTCTTGGAAAACCCAAGATGACTCAGAGTAGGTTCTAAAGACCTACAACCAGTGTAATGTAATTAACTTTCTCTACACTTAATAAGGAAACCCTGGTGGCGCAGCGGTTAACTGCCAAGTCTGATAACCAAAAGGTCACCAGTTCAAAGGAAGGGCAACACCCAAAACCAAACAAATAAGAAACACTATTCTAGGAACAGTCACATCCCTAGGAAGCACGTCACTGATGAAAACAGTCATCATTAGACCTATCCCTGAAGCAGAGCATACGGTCACCAAGGAAGACCAGCTACAGAGGCAAAGAACTGGGTGATTATCAGGGAGCAGAGAGAGAAGCGCAAGGGCCTCGAACTAAGGAGATTTCCACTGCAGAGGTAAAGAGTGCTGGAATCACGTGATGATACCAGGAAGTGCATTTGTCTTTTAAATTAACAGCAGGCTGTCTACAGAAAGTGGACAAGCCTTAGAGCCCCACAGAAATGACTAGGGAAAATGCAGTTCACTGTACAATACTAGAACAGAAGGGGAAAGAGGGGATTGAGTAGGGAAACCACAGAGAAATCAGTGATCCCCTAGGAACCCAGAGAAACATGGAGTCTGGAGAAGCCAAGAAACCCAGGTGAGAAGTTAAGAAGCAGTACTGGGAAGAACAGCAGCCTGGAGAGAGGAGACTGACTCGGATTTCCTCTGCAGCATCAGCAACAGGTCCCTTCCTTTATTTTTTGGTAATATTTGGAATTTCCCTACTTTAAAAGTTCCTTCACCTTAGAAAGACTTGTTTAAAAAGACAAAAAAATGACCATATTCTATTTAAAAAGTAATAAAAATACAATTTTTTTTTTTTTTTTTTTTAGAATAAAAAAATGAACACTACTGCCATTGGAAGTAGGCCAAATTCAATAGGTCAAGCACTTAACAGTGACCCACAAGATTCACTTCCACCTCCAGGGTTAAGGTTGTCATTGCTGTGAGTTGCCACCTAATCAATCCCAACGCATGACAAACACAGGTACGCAGAGCAGAACTACTCCACGGGGTTTTCAAGGTCATGAATCTTTCAGAAGCAAACTCCAGGCCTGTCTTCTGAGATGCCACTGAGAAGGTTCAATCTGCCAACATTTTGTCTAGTCGTCAAGTGTTTAACCCTTTATGCCACCCACAGACTGATGCTAAGGTTAATGTCTCTTAATTTTCAAGTCTCTATGAAAGCTGGAAAAATGCATGCCACAAGTCTTTAAATAACATTATGGATAATCAATCACTCACACCATTAACATATATATAACTTCACTTCTTAGAAACCATCTTTGCTCCTGCTTTTTATAGTGAGTTCAGCCACAGAACATAAAGAAGACAAGGATGCTTAAAATCTAGGCTGCTGGCCAACTTTTCCTATTAGGATGACTCTTTAAAACTCAGCAAATAAATCTACTAATAATAAGACTCAGCTTAACGATTTAGAATGACTGTAACTCTGGCCACTGAGAGAAAAATCACTTGCAGATTCACTGATCTAGACTGTTAGTGCTGTTTTTCTAAAGAATAATTATTTATCAGTTTACAAAGACCTATGTCTGACCACAAGTAGAAATGGTTCAGGGCCACAAGAAGAAATGAAAGAATGTTTGCACTTAGTCCTGGCATCCTCGCAGCCTTGAAAACAGAAAATAACATTTAAGGCTCTAATGCGAAATTAGGAAGAAGGCTACAGGGTGACACAGAAAAAACATACAATTGCAGCATCTCACATCAGCACGAGTGAATCTATTCACAAATGATGAACTCGATCTTGAAAATATATGTGAAAGCTTGGCTACGTGTCATAGTTAACCAGATCTCCTGAAGACAGTTAATTAAGAGAAAAATATTTCAAGAAATTACCTTAACTCCAAGGAGCACTAGTGGGGCAGTAGTGAATGTGATCAACTGCTAACTGAAAGGCTGTCGGTTTGAACCCACTAGAGGCCCTGAGGGACAAAGACCTAGCACTCTGCTCCCATAAAGATTTCCGCCAAGGACGCCCTATGAGGAAGCTCCATTCTAACTTAGAGGGTTGCTATGAGCCAGAATCAACTTGACTGTACACAACCACCATCTCACTTTCAACCCAGGAGGAGATGGCTACAAAAACCACTGCTCCCAACTTGTGAGGCTTAACCAACTTAACAGTTCTAGTTTTTGATGACGAGTTTTAAGGTCGTTTAAATGATGCACACTTTCTACAATTCTTTGGAGGCAAACACTGAAGCACATGAGGCTCCAGAGCTGAGAAAATGTCTGCTCTTTTTTTCTGGCAGTCTTAGCAAGAATAGAGCTTGTAAGTGTCAACCAAAGTCATGCCCTCCAGCAGTGAAAGTCCCTCACTGTCAGCCTCAGAAACTTATGTCACAATTAAGGTTTCCCATTCTGAATATGTTTGAGAAGAATAAAGCAGAAAGACTGATATCAAGACAGAGTAGTGACAGATGATAGCCTGTCTGTGGAAAACACACAAAGAGTTGACAAAATACTATGCAAAACAAAAGATCTCAAGCTCTAATAGTCTCAAGTGGTTGCCGTATTAGCTACCAGTAAGTAAAGGTACTTGATTTGAGAAATATGAAAGTGTAAAGTTCATGGGGGGGGGGGGCGGAGATTATTAAAAAATGTGTGGATAACAAGTGGTCCAAAGTACTGTGTTGAGAAGAGCAAAGGGCAGTCCACAGTAGTTATCTGAGGACCCTATGAATGATCAAATATGGGAAAACACCCAGCTCCCTGGAGAGGTGGCTGATCAGGGAGACAGGTTTTAAAAGTCCAGCAGGGCTGGGCACGGGCAGTGCTGTGGGACTGGAAAATGAAGCAGATGGCAGAGGCTTCAGGAAGCTACAGCTTCACGGGCAGCCTGGGCTTACACAAGGACACCTCAAAACTGCAACTAACATGAGCTCAACTAGATCTTGCCCACAAGAGTTGCTAAAGGGCAAATGTCCTCCCTTCTCTGGTCAGGACAGGTTAGGACCTGGACAGGCTAAATTGAGAGCTGCAGGGCTCTGGGTAACGGCCAAGGAAGAAAAACATGGCAACCTGATAGGTTAGGATATAATTAACATGACAGTTATAAACAACAAGTTTCTTATCCAAATACATCTGTTTTGAGATGACAAATATACTCTTTACAGTATTTTATAAATCCAATGTCCTCAGATGTTACAGAAATACTACATCACCACGCAAGATATTTTTATACTCTCAATACCAGAAAGTCCGTGTTTACATGAAGATAAATTATACATGATGGAGAGAAACAATAAATAAACGTAATTACTACAGAAAATTTAAGTATTGGGATTTATTTTAACAATTAATATAACAACAAAATCCAAGTGTAGGTAGGCTGAAAAATGACCTTCCAAAAAATATCCACATCAAATTCCTAGAGCCTGTGGATGCGAACTTAGTCAATAAAAGGGTCTTTGCAAATGTGATTCAGGATCTTGAGACGAGGAACTCATCCTGGATTATCTGGATAGGCCCTAGGTTCAACGACAAGGTTCTCACAAGAGAGAGGGAAAGGAAAGAGACAAAGAGAAGACAGACACACAGAGAAGGCAATGGGAAGGCAGAGAGAGATACAGCTATAAGCCAAGGACTGTGGACAGCCACCAGAAACTGGAAGAGGCAGGGAACAGATCCTACTCTACAGAGCCCGAAGGAGTGTGGCCCTGCCGACACCTTGATTTCAAATTTCCAGCCTTCAGGACTGTAAAAGAATAAATTTGTTGTTTCAACCAACCAATTTAGTGGTAATTTGTTACAGCAACTCCAGGTTAACTAATACACCAACCTTCATACTCTGAGGATAAATATTACTTAGGAGAGCTCTGAAAAAGTATGTGGGAGATCAAGTCTAAGGCTTCAAGTTAGTGTAAGAAATATGAATGCTCAGACAAACATTACAGATTTGAGTATTTCGCAGTAAGTTGAGAGCTTCCTGTGCCTTCAGTGGACTGATGCCTGAAACAGACCTGACAGGGCTGGTAACAAAGGTTAGCCCAGGGAAGCTCTCAAACCCCAGGCCTGAATTGCGCAACACTCAGACAGGGCAGGGGTCCCATCACATTCACCACCAGAGAAATGAACAGATGCGTGACTTTTTCAAAGTCTCTTCTTAAAGGTAAAAAGGCTCAGGTTAATTCTGATGTGCTAAAGTACTTATTGTATTAGTAATGTTTAATGTAGGCTAAAAAATGTTAACAGTCTAATCAACATTAAGTGGTCATTTTTCACAAAACCACAGGTACATCTCAGAACATTGTACCACTCTTAAGAGCATGGAAGAAAACCTCCTGAGAAAGAAGTTCCTTAAATTAGTAAATGAACTTTCTGCCTCATAGCAAACAAAAGTTAAAGCTGAATCACTTTTGCTAAAATGCCTGCTGAGAGCTTGAAAGAAAAGCTGGAGATGCGAGACAGGCTGCAGCAGGAAGGATTTCTAACTGACTGAGCGGCAAATCCCCAAAACTGCTGATTCACAGACCTTTCAAGAGAACTGCTGTATAGCACTGGCTTCAATTCAGATCTTTCCCCCCGACTTAAAATTATTGGCTGTATAAATATAGAAGGTGTGCTTATTAATTTGTAGGCCATAACCATACTTCATTTCATAACACTATTTTGAGGATTAGATGCATTCATTCATAAAAAGCACTAAAACTTTTGCCTAGCATACAATAAGCACTCACTCAATCAACACCTAAATTTTAATCTTATTGCCCTTGTTATTATTAACAATGCCAGGCAGCTTACCAATTATTTATACCTAATAAAATGAAAATAGCAGCGATAAACATAAGGCCCTGTACTTGGCTTAAAATTCAGCTGCAAAAATTCAGGGTGAGATAGAAGTGGCTTACCAAAGGCAAATATAAAAGGAAAATGAAATCACAGGCCAAAACCACAAGACAAAAAAAGAAATGTCACGAGCACACATTCATGTGAACTAAGGCTGTATTTAGAAAGTCACCTTTTAGGACACTTGGTGTGGTATTTCCTTGATTCCTTTTCCCAACTAGACCTAGAGAATGGTTGCTTTAGTGAAGATGTCACCTTTTAAAGAGACACTGAGAAAAATCTGACGAGAGAAATGGTTACATATAAAAATGGTTAATCTTGTAACATGGATGAACTTTGAAAACACTATGCTACATGAAAGACGCCAGACAAAAAAAGACCACACACTGTAGGATTCCATTTACATAAAATAATCAGAACAGACAAACCTACAGAGACAGTAAATTAGTGGTTACCTACAGCTGGGTGTTGAGGGAATTGGCATACTGCTTCTTTGGGGAGCTATAAAAATCTTCTAAAATTCACAGTGATGATGCCTGTACAACTCTATGAATATACTTAAAAAACCTGAATTATGCATTTTAAATGAGTGAATTTTTTGGTATGTAAATCATATCTCAGTGAAGGTTCTATAACAAAAGAAAAAATGGCTAAAGAAACTTTACAGTGTTCCATGTGGAAGGAGAAGTGGGGGCTACAATTACGAAGTAGTGTATTCAAACCAAAACAAACAAAAAGAACCTATAACAAGATTTTTCCAGTAAAATTATCAGAATGAGAAAGTTACTACACTAAGTAATAAAGCTGCCATTACCAGAGATTGTTAATATAAGTGGCCTTTTATCTCCCGATCCAACCGTGAGAAATTGTGATTTCTACCATACTTACAGAAAAGAACAGAGCAAGGTGTAAACCACAATACAGACTACTTTAAAAGAAACAAAATACACCCTTATTCTCACTTATCAATATTATCAGGTTCCAAAGACCAAGTCTTTGTGTGAAACAGGTGCTACTGCAAAGTGGAGGATGACCAGATCGTATCACAAAATGGGAGATGACTACACTATTACATCCGTATATAACTACCAAATTATATCATTACACAACTATCAAACCACTGAGACTCATGGCCTAACCAAACTGACACATAACCATCAAAGCCAGTGTTAACTTCCTCTCCCACCTTGGTGTTCATCACTGTCAGACATACATCATTAACAGGCAAGGTATATGAAAAGTAGTTTTTTACTACTGTTGGAAATGAAAAATGTTAGATAATAATACAGCTGATAAGTGAGGAGAAGGTGTATTAAAGCATTAAATTTAAAAAGTCCACCCCTTCATCTAAATGAGACAAAAAAATTTTCTTTAAGCGTTACTCTCCACTAAAAGACGGCAACTGATGGTCCAAGGGCCTCGGGGTTCCCCTAGGAGCATTGTCTCTAGTCTTTACGCTGTCCCTGTCCATAAATCACTACTGAGGTCAATTCTTCGGACAGAAATGTATTCAACTTGGCGACACAGAGTAACCATATCGTGTGCGCACTTTATGGTCCTATGCACTTATAGGATGTCGTCCTACTGGCATCTTACTATAGGGTAGGGAGAGGTTGGAGAAGAGGGCACAGGAGATTGTTAAGAGGATATGACATGTATAGAACAGATAGGAGGAGTGTGCTGTCACCAGGCAAGGAGCTGCACATAGGCAGGCATTCAAATTTAAACTGGATTGTACACCTTCACTCAATCACAATCAATTCATAGAAGTGTTATTACCTGGGACTTTAGATTCAAAGTGAGTCTATGAAGTTCTCACTCCAAAGAAAGAAATATTGGTAAATTTCTAAATACTTACACAGAATTTCAAAGCAGAAGTTCAGAACATGTCTAATTGGTCCAAGTAATATAAATAAAAGGTAGCAATTACATATTATCAAGCGAATAATCTGCTGAAAAGGTGGTAGTTATACCAGAAAATCTCAACTGCCACCTATATGGCCTTTTCATGCATCTTCACTTATGCTATAATTAATGAGAAAACATGCAGTAGGCTCCAGCACCCTGTTTATTACATAAATAAAACACTAGCAAAGGTACTTGTCAAGACTGATTTATAAAAAGTCCTTTTCTGAAATTTACTGGATTTCCCTAATAAGAAATAATACAGCATAGCAACTTTCCCATGAATCTTTTCAACAACAAATCAGAATCCTGAAAGGGGAATGAAAAAAAATTCACCATCCTATTTTAACACAGGGAACCCTAGCAGCAAACTGGGTTAAGTGTTGTATCTGCAAACCAACAGGTCAGCAGTTCAAATCCACCAGGCACTCCTTGGAAACTCTATAGGGAAGTTCTACTCTGACCTCTAAGAGTCACTGTGAGTTGGACCCAACTCCACGGCAGTGAGTTTGGTTTTTGAGTTTTTTACTTTAACCCAAGTCAACAAATATTAACCACTCAGTGTTGACTAATCTAAATGCTGTATAGCTATCAACCAAAAGGTCAGCAATTTGAACCCATCAGCTAGTCCTTAGAAACCTCACGGAGCATTTGTCCTCTGTCCTACAGGGTCACTATGAGTAGGAATCAACTTGATGGCATCAGGTTTGGGTTTCTGTTGTGTTATGTCTTGTTTTTAATCTAAATGGAGTAACAGGAAAATAGGAAATTTTAATTAAAAAATGTGGGTCTGAAGAGAATGTCAGGAGAATCCTGATCACGTGCTTCAGATTAACTTTTACAAAAGGTCCTCCTTGGCAATGCCTTACTTGGGAGCTTAGAAATACGATTATGTTACATCTACTGCAAAGCAAATCCACGTCCAGATGTGGTAGTGATAGGTATTTAAGATGAACATATAGAAAATCTCTGGCAGGAATTCTATAGACTTAATTTTTTACAATAAATAAAAGATAAAAAATAATCATTTAGTGGGCTTATCTGCACAGTCTACTATGTCAATTTTACAATACCAAGTTCTCAGTGATCCAGTGTGATAAGGTCTTGAACCTGACATGTTCACTCAGTCCTCCCACAAACATGTATTGCCTTTCTACCATGCACCAAGGGAGCCCTGGTGGCACAGTGGTTAAGCACTTGGCTGTTAACCAAAGTCAGTCGTTCAAACCCACCAGCAACTCCACGGAGAAAGATACAGAAGTCTGTTTCCACAGAGATTTACAGCCTTGCTCCCCTCTGTCCTACAAGGTTGCTGTGAGTCAAGAATTTACTCGGCATCAGTGGGTTTACCATGTACCAGGAAGCAGACTATGGCTAAGAAAACAAAAATGATTGTCAATAGTTAACAAATAGTGGTATTTATAGATCAGTGATGAAAATCTATTAAGCTACTGAAGTCTTGACTTCTTTGCTGGAGATATGGATGTGCATAAATATGCAAACAAACATATATGCTCTTGAATATATAAAAATCTTAATCCAAATGTACAAAACCATTGATATTTCTGGGAATAAAACTGTTCAGGCAGAGATAAAATCTCTGTTGAATGATTATAAATTTTACCTAAATATACTCAGTATATACGTGTGCTTAGCGTTAGTGAGAGAAGATAAATGTATAAAAACGCAAATGAGTTACTGACAAACAGAAGTCAAAAAAATTTGGATTTTATTAGGAATCTGGAAAGATACTTAAGCCCCAAGAATGAAATTCAGTATCAGTTTGGGAAAACTGAAACAGCATGATATTTTCTAGAAAATATTAGTCTCAAACTGTAGAACTCTTCTGCAATTTCTATGTATTTTGTAAAAAGCCAAACAAATACAAGCACTCAAAATGGCTGAACTAAGTCCATTAGTATAACTGCCTATACGATGTAGCTACAGACTACTAAGGGGATTAGATCACCCATTTATATATTACCACCTATACATTCTCCAGAAACTCCGGTGGTGTAGATGCTAACTGCTATGACTGGTAACCAAAGTTCAGCCATTTGAATCTACCAGGTACTCCTTGGAAATGAACAGTGGGCAGTTCTCCTCTATCCAGCAAGACAGCCTACGGGTAGGAATTGACTTGATGACAACAGGTTTTTTGTTTTTTTTTTTAAATGTGTTATACAGCTTTCTTTACAAATTACATGCACTGAGAAGCATTCAGATAAGCTGCACATAAAGACCTCCATACTCACACAGAGACATTTCTACCAAAGTTCTCCCGGGGGGTGGGGGGGCACTACTGCTCTTTCTATTTTAACATAATGCTACTATTTAATATAACATATATATTTATAAATGAAATACCTTTACATGTAGGTGTTCACAACTTAAAATGAAAAAACGTAATAAAACATCTTTCCTGGCAACACAAAGGAGTACGCTTGCCCACTGTCACTAAAAGCATCTTCCTCCTTCAGTTCGACAGGCTAACACACTTATCAGTACTGCTTCTAAATCAGTACAAAACTGTTTCTTACATAAGAAGTGAAAAGATAAGAAATAGATGTTTACATGAATGAGCAACGAACAACTGTGTACTGAACTAATCTGTAAGCTCACCACTGAACCAAAAGTAATTCCAAGTTTAAGTCATGGAGCCATCATATTAACAGACTTGTGCATTTCCTATGTCTGTGATTCTCCAATGAGGTCTCTACTGTCGAGAAACTGTACGTATGGCTCAACATTTGTGCAAACTGGGAAACATCTGCATTAAATTGAAACAGTCTACATTCTCCTAAACAAAAGGCGGAGCTTAGGAGACCAGACAGAACACACAAACAAGAACCACAAGAGGTATGTGTTGAATAAAAAGGCAAAACAAGATTCAAAGTAACAAACCGAAAGATATACCATGCGGACCACAACCATAAGAAAGCTTAAGTAACTCTATTCATATCAGACAAAATAGATTTGAAGACAAAAAGTATTACTAGACACAAAGAAGATCACACCCAAAAGGTAAAAGGGTCAATACATGAAGGATGTAAACATCAGAAATGCTCATGAGCCTAATAACAAAATTTAGAAATATGTCAATCAAAAACCAACAGAACGAAAAGAATAGCCAAATCCATGATCATAGTCAAAGACTTTAACATATGTCTCTCAGTAACTGACAATACCCAAAACCAAACCAAGCCCGCTGCCATCAAGTCAACTGCAACTCATAAAGATCCTGCTGGACAGAAAAGAGCTTCTCCATAGGACTTCTAAGGAATGTCTTGTGGATTCACACTGTCAACCTTTTGCTTAGCCGCCACAGCTCTTTAGTACTACATTACCAGGGCCCTAAATGAAAATATAACTACATAAAACAAATTTAAGATACTAAAAAAAAAATCTGAAAAGTAACATTAACCACCTTAAAGAAAATGACAACTATATAACAGCATATTCAGTAACTGTAAAATATACACACGGAACATTCAGAAGATGAACCTGAGCCATGAAACGGCTAAACAGATAATGATCAAAACACAAATAAACTGGGTATCAGAAACATGTTTTAAAAATCTAGAAAAATCACAAGTATCTGGAAACTAAGTAATTTAATTCTAAACAATCCATGAGTCAAAGAATAAATCACGAAAAATATTTTTAATATTTTGAATGGAATGATAATGAAAGTACAACGAACCAAGATTTGCAGGATTTGGTTAAACCAATGCTAAGGGGGAAATTTACAGCATCCATTTATTAGAAAAGAAGAAAAGTTTTTTTAAAGTCATTTTCAATTCAGGAAGTTAGGGCAGAAAATGAGTAAATTAAACCCAAAGTAAGTGGAAATTATAAAGAACAGAAGTGAATGAAATCATAAACCAGCAACCTGGTTAGATTAATAGGAGGCAGTTCTACTGGTCTCTTTCTAGATGACAGAGAAGAAGGTGGAGAGGAGGGGACAGATGCTTATTGAGGAGACACTAGAAGGATGGAATGGAAATGATGAGCGTAGTTTCAGTGGGTGGGGAGAGCAGAAGGAGCTGCACGTAGGTGGGCACGCAGAACCAACATGGATTGTACACTTTCACTTAATGACACACACACAAAGGATTAACAATATTCACAAACCTCTAATCAGACATACCAAGAGGAAACAAATTATCACTCATAGAAGAAATGACAGAGGTAACAATACAGCAGATACTACAGACCTTTAGGAGAGAACACAGTAATACACCAAACTTTATGCCAATGAATTTCACTAATTTTGATGAATTAACAAAGTTTAAAAGACACAGATTAACACATTCTCAAAACTGAAACCTGAAGAACTATAAATTATCAACAGGCCTAAATCTATTTGGAATTTAAAACTTCCTATTAAGAAATTTTTTTTTAAAAAAGGACACAGCTGGTTTCACCACGAATTCTGTCAAATATTTAAGAAGGAGCAAAAGCAATCCTATGCAAATACCTAAGAAAACAAGAGTATGAAAAAATACATCCCACCTAATTTTTTTAGGGCAGTACTATTCCAATACCACAATCAGATTAGGATACAAGAAAGAGTGAGAAGGCGACAAGTCAACATCCACCATGAATACAAGCATAAAGGTCCTTAAAAGATATGAGCAAATTGATTACAAGTACATAACAATCAAACAGTCATGCTAAGCATGCAATCAATCCATGGAGTTCATTACAGCAACAAAAATACAGGGTAACAGTGATTTAAAAAAAAGCACCTGATAAAATTTTATTCCCCATAATAATGAAAAGCTCAACAAACTAAGTTACAGAGGGTAATTATTCTCAGTTTAGTAAAGGATGTCTACAAAACCCTGTGTTATACTTAAGAGTGAGAGACTGAATGTTTTTCTCCTAAGATCAAAAACAAACGACCATTCTCATGACTTCTATTCAGTACATTATTTGAGTTTCAAGAGAATGCAATGAAGCATGAAAAAGACCTAAAAAGCATACAGAACAGAAAGAGTTAACAACTATCACTGTTTGCAGATAATCACTGTATATTTAGAAAATCCTAAGGAACTGACAAGATATTAGAACTAATAGGGATACAAAGTGAATGCATAAAAACGTATTGTGTATCTATCCTATCAACAATTTGAAACTGAAATAAAAAATACAATTTTATTTATAATAAAATTCCAAAAAGGAATTTCTTAGGGATGAATTTCAACTATAGTTCAAATCAAAATTCCAGTGAGCTTTTTAAAAAAGAAAAATAAGCAAATGCTAAAATTTATACAGAAATGTAAGTGACCCAAAATAGCCAAAGCAATCCATAACTGGAAGGCTTACATGACATGAATTCAAGAAAGCTACAAAGCTATAGTTTTCAAGATACAGGGTGAAGAAAAATGCCACAAGTAGTTATTTTAAAAAAAGATGCTAAGGGAATTAAATGAGAAAAGTCTTTTAAACAAATAATACTGTAACAAATGTTATCTGTGGTGAAAAAAGAATCAACTTTAACTCCTGATCTCACACCACTTACAAAGTTAACTTAAAATGTATCACAGACCTAAATATAACAATTAAAACTTCTAGAAGACAGCACAGGAAAAATCTTTGTACTCTTGAGAAAGAGTACAAAGATACAAAGAACACAGCTTAAGAGGAAAATAATGATACACTGGAATTTATCACAATAAAATCCATTGCTTTTTGATAGGCATCATCACTAAAATAGAAAGAAAAGCCACCATATGGGAGAAAACAGTGATAATACACATATGAAAGGACCTATAGCCAGAATACAAAAAGAATCCTTACCAATATAAATCAGTTTTTTAAATGAGACAAAAAATTTGAACAGAAAATTCACAAAAGAAAATGTACAAATGGATAACAAAACATGACAAGATGCTCAGTATCGCTAAAAATCAACAAACTGGAATCAAGACCTCAGTGAGATACCACTACACGTCCATTTGCTGTTGTTGGCTGCCATCAAGTGGGTTCCTATGTTACCCTCACAATCCTTATGTGTGGCCCCACTGCTGCAACTCTCCTGTGAGTCATCTCAGTGAGGATCTCTACCTCTCTTGCTCTGACTCTCTACTAAACATGACATCCTACTCCGATGACTGGTCCTTCTTGATGACTGATCACGTCATAAGTATGTGAGACAAACTTTTGCCATCCTTGCTTCTTAGGAACATTATGGCTATACTGCCTCCAAGACTGATTAATTTGCTCTTCCAGCAGTTCATGGTATAGTCCATATTCTTCCCCAACACAATTTGAAAACTTCAATTCTTCTTTGACCTTTTATCACTGTCCACCTTTACCAATGCATAGGAGGCCACTAAAAGACTTACCATGCTTGTGTCAGGCATGTTGCTGTTGTTAGGTGCTGTCGAAAAGGTTTTCACTCACAATGACATCACGTGCAACAGAGCAAAACAATGCTTGGTCTTCCACTATCCTCATAATCTTTGCTATACTTGGGCTCACTGTGGCAACTGCTGTGTCAACCCGTCTTACTGAAGGACTTTTCTTTCCTGCTGACCCTCCACTTTAGTAAACCATGATGTCCTTCTAGAGACTGGACCCTCCTGATAACATGTCCAAATTACAGGAGACAAAAGTTGTGCCATCCTTGCTTCTATGGAGCAGTCTAGCTGTACTTCTCTCAAGACAGATGTGTTCGTTCTACTGGCAGTCCATGGTGTATTCAACATTCTTCACCAACACCACAATTCACAGGTGTCAGTTCTTCAGTTTTCCTTACTCATTGTCCAGCTTTCATATGGATATGTGGCAACTGAAAATACCATGGCATACCTGTCATCGATGTGACACCTTTGTCTTTTAAGATTTTAAACAGGTATTTTACAGTACACTTCTAGACTGCTGCTTCCATGGGCAGTGACTACTGATCCAAGTAGAATGAAATCTCTAACTACTTCAATTTCTTCACTACTAATTATGATGATATTTGGGGTCTGGTTGTGATGAAGGAAAATTTCAAAGGGCAGCTAGAGAAGACAAAGTATTATAATAACATGTGTGAAGAGCTGGAAATAGAAAACCAAAACAGAAAAACACATTCTGTACTTCTCAAGCTGACAGAACTGAAGAAAAAATTCAAACCTCAAGCTGTAATAGTGGAAGATTCTACAGGGAAAATATTACACAATTCAGCGAGCATCAAAAGAAGATGGAGGTATACACTGTCATTATACCAGAAAAAAGGTCACTGTTCAACCATATAGAGAAGTAGCATATGGTCAGGAACCAAAGGTGCTGAAGGAAGAAGTCGAAGCTGCACTGAAAGCGCTGGTGAAAACAAGGTTCCAGGAATTGATGGAATATCAATTGAGACGTTTCAACAAACAATGCAGTACTAAAAAGTGCTCACTTCTCTATGCCACGAAATTTGGAGGACAGCTACCTGGCCAACTGACTAGAAGAGATCCTTAATTATGCCTATTTCAAAGGAAGGTGATCCAACTGAATGCAGATGAAACATCATCAATACCACATGCAAGTAAAATTTTGCTCAAGATCATTCAAAAGCAACTACAAAAGTATATTGACATGGAACTGCCAGAAATTCAAGCTGTATTTGGCTTGGCTATTCAGAAAAAGATGCGGAACCAGGAATATCATTGCTGATGTCAGATGGATCTTGGCAGAAAGCATGGAATACCAGAGAGATGCTTACTTGTGTTTCATTGACTATACAAAGGCATTTGACCATGTGGATTATAACAAATGATAGATAACACTGTGGAGAATGGGGATTCCAGAACACTTAATTGTGTTCATGAGGAACCTGCATGTGGATCAAGAGGCAGTTGTGTGAAGAGAACAAGGGGACACTGCACGGTTTCAAGTCAGTAAAGGTGTGCATCAGGGTTGTATCCTTTCACTATATCTTCTTAATCTGTGTGTCAAGCAAATAATCTGAGAACCTGGACTACATAAAGAAGAACATGGCATCAAGGATTGGAAGACTCATTAATAACCTGCATTAGGCAGACTACACAACCCTGCTTGCTGGAAGTGAAGAGGAATTGAACCATTATTGATGAAGATCAAAGACCACATCCTTCAGTATAGATTGCACTTCAACATCAAGAAAACAAAAATTCTCACAACTGGACCAGTATGTAACATCGTGATAAGTAAAGAAAAGACTGAGGTTATCAAGGATTTCATTTTGCTAGGTTCTACAACTAACGCCCAGAGAAGCAGCAGCCAATAAATCAAAAGATGCATTGTATTAGGCAAATCTGCTGCAAAGGACTTCTTCAAAGGCTTAAAAAGTAAACATGTCACCTTGAGGACTAAAGGTGAGCCTGATCTAAGGCAATGCACTGTATGCATGCAAAAGCTGGACAATGAATACGGAAGGCAGAAGAACCTTTGAATTGTGGTGGTGAAGAATACTGAATGTACTGTGAACTGCCAAAAGAACAAACATCTATTATGGAAGAAGAACAACCCAAGTGGTCCTTGGAAGCAAAGATGGCAAGACTGCATCTCTCATACTTTGGAGATGTTGTCACGAGGGATCAACCTGTGGAGAAGGACACCATGCTTGGTAGAGTGGAGGGTCAACGAAAAAGACAACGACCTTCAACAAGATGGACTGACACAGTGGTTGCAACAATAGGCTTAAGCATAAAAATGATTGTGGCCATGGTGCAGAACTGGGCAGTGTTTCACTCTGTTGTGCATCTGGTCACTATGAGTCTGAACTGAGTTGATGGCATTTAACAACATCAGTTGTGATGATTTTCATTTTGTTTACGCTAAGGTCATGTAATGGATAATTACTTCTACGTGTGGTCTTTCTAGCCATGGGCTTGTAAGACTCATCCAGGTGGCCTGTGATAGGGCAACTGTGGCCCACAAAGGGTATTGGTCAGTTTTGCCTTAAAGAAGAGTCTATGCCAAAGCAGAGAAGAGCAGCCCACCATCACCAAGGAAAGAGAAACCAGCAAGAGTCAGTGCTTCCCCACCCGTGGAGACAGCAAGCTGCCTGCCTTTGGGCAGAGCCTGCGGGACAGGGAAATGAGTGCTTAAGAGTATAGCTGGGGAAAGCTTACCCTGATGGAAAAACTGTATCCTGAGGGTTCTTGAGCCTGAACTGTAACTGTTACTTCTCTAGTGAACCTCACTAACTGTGAGTATGCTTTTTGAGTTCCGTGTGGTCACTGCAATGAATTATCAAGGCCAACAGAATGCTGTGGGAAGGACAGTTGGTGCCACGCTGTGTAGAGATGACTGAGCAAGATGGCATGTCTGACCTCTGCTTCGTAAGAATCAAACTTGGGCTGCTGATCTTGATTCTCCTTCCCAATTGGGCAGTTGGGGAGGTCAGACACCTGCCCCTACACTGTTTTTATAGCTAGCATCAGAAGTAAGACTCTTTGTAGTGGCTCCAGATTCAGGAAAGCAGAGAACTTTGTAAGAGAAAGTAAAACAGACTGGGGAGGTAAAACTTCTGATTCTTAGATGCTGCTTTTCTTCTTACCTGTAATGGCTGAGAAGTCCCACCTGGAGTGACCTTGGCCAAACAGCAGGCCACATAAGCAAGATGACTAATAAGGAGCCACAGTCTATCCAGGGCTCTACCCAGCTAGAGGACCAAGACACCATGCCTATGAATGGGAAGATAATTAAAGGTGTGGAGAAGACAAAACCTGAGTATTTTAAAAATGACTGTGAATTCAGGATTAGAAGTTTATCTGAATGTACTAAGGACACTGAACGCTTTCTCTCACCTAGTTATTTTTTAAGAAACCCTTGCGGTGTAGTGGGTTAAGCACTATGTCTGCTAACCAAAAAGTCAGCAGTTCAAATCCACCAGGTGTTCCTTGGAAACTCCATGCGGCAGCTCTACTCTGACATCTAGGGTCACTGTGAGTAGAACCCAACTCTATGGCAGTGGGTTTAGTTTTCTGGAGTGTTTTTAAAACCAAAAAACTCATTGCCTTCCATTGGATTCTGACTCAAAGTGACCCAGCAGGGCAGAGCGGAACTGCCCCATGGAGCAATGGTAGCTTTCAACCACTACAACACCAAAGTTTCCAGTGTCGTAAAATGGGTATGAATGTATAGTAAAAATTGTGACCCCAATGCTTGCCAATATGTTTTTCCTGTTCAAAATGGGTGATTGGAGAACTTAACTCCATGACAAACCTGTAAGTTTTTCACCTTTCTCTGCATACCTTTGTTAACGATCTTGTTTTGATATGATGCTAACAACTCTGTTTTGACCTGCGAAGACATCCTGTGACTTATGATCCCCCACAGGGATATTAAATCCGAGATGTCTGACATGCATATATTTAGCCTGACAGTGTCTTGTCACTACCTTATACTGAATAACTCCTCTGGCTACGCCATCTCTGGGCTAAAGAAAACCCATTTCTAACTCTTGTAAAAATCACATATAAGCTCTGATGTAAAACCGCCTCTTGGGACTGCACAGAGACAGTCTGCATTGCTGTCAGGTCTCTGCTGGTAGATACCTCCTAAATAAACCTTCTCACTCTTTCTGACTTAGGGTAGGCTTCATTAGCTAGACTGCTCCAAGGCCTGTACACCAACCAGGCTGCAAAATGAATTATTGAGTATTAGAGATTACAGAGAGCACGTACTCTGCCTTCAGTCAGTATTTGACTGAGTGTGCTAAAAGGGGAATTAGGGTTCATCCAGGAGAAACAAAGGCTTTTGCTTTCAAGCCAATAAAAACCAAAAAGCCTACTGCTGTCAAATCACTTATGAGACATAGCAATGCCACAGTGTTGGAACTTAGCTGAAAAACCTAAACCCCACTGGACCCTGCATTTGAACAGACAGACAAAACTATCCAGAAGTACTACAAAAACAGGAGGTTTGCATTTGAAGGAAGAATTTACAAGAATAAAAAACTGGCTGTTTCACTTTAATTTCAAACAAAAGGTTTGCTGTTGGATATCTCAAGGAGAAATTGTCAGTGCCCATCAGAAGGTACTCTCCTCCAGGACTAGAAGTTAGAGGGTGCTGGTAAGTAGACAGCTTGGTCAGCTCACTTGTGGTGACCACCAGGGTACACTCAGTCAGTGGCAGTGGGAGAACTTTGGCTGTATCCCACCGGCACCTGCTGACCCAGCCTACAGGGGCTAGAGATGAGTGGGGAGAAAAGCTGGCTGGCCAGAAGGAAAGAGAGGTGGGTGTGGACTCCTAACTGACTGGTGGAGCCAGCTGACCTAACACAGAGGACAAAACAACTAGAAGTGGCTAACTGACTTTAGCAGGAGGTATGTGTGAACTCTGGAACCTAAGGCAGATTCACATTGTGACCTTGCTTGGATGGCCAAGAATAGCTGACCAGAACCCCACCAAATGAAGAGAAAAATGTCTGACACTGGTGTAGATTGATGTCATCTGATGGCTTGCTCTAGAGTGGGCTTTTGCCTGTAGATGAAGATGTTTCCAAAGTTCCACCTGGAAATAAAGGTTCTTTAAGACCCGAGAATATGCTTTTGTTCTCTGAGTACTGGGTTTATAGGCACTGGCAATTTAAAACAGGCTACAGAAAACAGTGGGCTGATAAATGCATAAAGTGGCTGGTTTACGTGCTTTCAGGAGTGCACTTACATTAAATCAGGGGGACAGGAGAGGATCTTCACTGAATACATTCCTCTTTTCCTGATGGACCTCAGGAAGAGAAGCTGGGGAAGAGGATGACACTATATACGATTTAGCTGTGAGCGTTGTTAATTGGGTTAATTGTGATTGTAAAAGCTAACTCTACAAGCTATTAAGTACACTAATGGGAAGGGGCTACTAGATTAAGAGACTAGGTTCAGCCAATGTACTCCGAAGGTTCTGCTATGCTGATACCTCATGAGGCCGAGAGCAAATGAGTTATCTTCCAGATGAATTTTGTCCAAGGCCAGAAAGGGTAAAGACAAGATTACCTTTGGAGAGTTTGACCAGATGAGACCAATACCTGCAGCTGAAATGAACAGCTAACACGTGTGGACTCTCTGCCCTACTGAAACACTGTTAATGACAGTCTGGACTGTTAACATGACACAGAGCAGAAAGTTATCCTAGAACTATGGAAGAACCATGGCTAGAAAAGCCAGGGGATGGCCTTCAGTGGCTTCATTACTTCTGTGTGTGACCTTTCAAGCCATGGTCTTCTAACTCCCACCCAGGTGATTGGGCAAGACTGTATGATACGGTAATTGTAGCTCACTTGGTGGTTACTTTTGCCTTAGAAGAGAGTAAATTTCAGGGTACAGTGGAGGAGCCCACCACTACCAAAGGAGAGACCAGACAATTGGACACAGCGTGATAGGCTTCTTGGCTCATGGAGAGAGAAGGCTGAGTGCCTTTGGGCAGAGACTGACGATCAGGAAGTGGTATGCTTGCCAGCACAGCTGTGGAGACACCATCCTGATGGAAGAACCGTCTCCTGAGTGTTCCTGATCCTAACCCTGAATTGTTAACTGTTACTTCCCTAATAAACCCTGTAACTAGACTCTCTGTGAGTTCTCTGTGTCACTGCAATCACTCCCAAATGCAGCAGAAAGTACTGTGAGAGGGAAAATTGGTGTCAGGCTTTGCAGAGATAGCTGAGATGAGTGGCACGTTTGGCCTCTGCTTCACACGCATCAGCCTTGGGCTGTTGATCTTGATTCTCCTTCACAATTGTGACGTTATGGGAGTTCTGACACTGCCGTCAGACCATTTTCAAAGGCATAATCCACAGGAAAGATCAGTCCCTAGAGAAGGACATCATACCTGATGAACTAGAAGATCATCAAAAAAGAAGACCCCCCAACAAGACAGACTGACACAGTGTCTCCAACAATGGGCTCAAGCATAAGGACTGGAAAGGTGGTGCAGGACCAGGCAGTGCTTCCCTCTGCTGTACGGATCCTTGACTTGGAACCAGCTCAAGGGCATGTAACAGGAACAGACCAAAAGCTGTAGTTTTTGGCCTTTATCACTAAGTGCTTCGAGTCATCTTCCTTTCTGTCCCAAGCAAGGTTGAGCCACCTGCATATTACAGGTTGTTAATGAGTCTTCCTCCAAACCTGACACCACATCTTTTACACACAGGCAAGCATCCTGGACTGTTTGTTCAGCGTGTGAATAAAATAAGATGAAAGGTCACAACCATACACCATACCTTTTCCAATTTTTAACCATGTAGTATCTGCTTGTTCTGCTCCAGGGACTCCTTGATCCAAGGGGTTCAGCATGAGCACAGTTAAGTGTTTTGGAATTCCCATTCTTGTAATGTCATTCAAAATTTGTAATGATCCACCAGGTTGAATGCCTTTCTATAGTCAGTAAAACATAGATAAAAATCTTTTTGGTATTCTCTGCTTTTGGCCAAGATCCACTGGACATCAGCATTAGACATACTCCTCATTCCACATCCTCTTCTAAATTGAGTTTGAACTTCTGGCAGTTTCCTGTCAATTAAACAATGGATCTTCAGCAAAACTGTGCTAGCAGGTGGTATTAATGATGCTGTTTGGTAATATTCTCATTCCATTGCATCACCTTTCTTTGCAATGGATACTAACTTGGATCTCTTTTAGTCTACTGGCTGTCTTCCAAATTTCTTGTTATAGATGGCTAAGCATCAATTGGTATTCCATCAATTCCTGGAGCCTTTTTTTTTTTTTTTAACCAATGCTTTAGTGCAGCGTTAACTTCTTCCTTCAGTACTACCGTTCTTGATCATATGCTACCTCCTGAAATGGCTGGACACTGACCAGTTCTTTTTGATATACTGTGACTCTGTATTTTTTCTATCTTTTGATGATTTTCTAGATCATTCCATTTTTGACTCATAAAATTCTTCATTAATGCAACTTGAGGGTTGAATTTTCAGTTATTTCAACCTGAGAAATTTGGAAGCTGTTCATAACTTTTGGTTTTCTAACTACAAGTATTTTGCATATTTCATTGTAATACTTTACCTCATCTTCTCCAGCCTCCCTTTCAAATCTTTTGTTCAACTCTTCTAAATCCATCATGTCTTAGCTACCCTGTGTTTAAAAGCAAGTTTCAGAGTCTCCCAACATCCATCCATCATGGTCTTGTCTTTCATTCCTGTCTCTTTTAGTGACTTTGTTTTCTTTGTGTATATCGGTGATGTCATCCCACAACTCTTCTAGTCTTCAGTTCCTAGCAGTCAGGAGACAAATCTATTCTTGAGACAGTCTCTAAATTCAAGTGTGAGGTATTCATGATCCCACTTTGGCTGTCATGGACCTGTTCTAATTTTCTTCAGCTTCAGCTTCCATGTGAGCAATCAACGGTCTGCTCCATAGTCAGCCCCTGGGGTGTGTCTCTTTTAATAATGTAGTTTTTCCAGCATTCCTTTTCACAGATGTAGTTGATTTGATTACTGTGTGATGCACCAAGGTCCACATGTATATTCATTGACTGTGTTGCTGAGAAAAATATTTCAATGAGTAAGTCTTTAGTCTTGCAGAATTACACCATGTGATCTCTGGTGTTATTTTCCAACCACTGATCCTCCTTGTTTCCAACTTTGACATTCCAATCACTAGTAATTATTTACTACACATTTGATCAAGTTAGGCTGCAGCAATTTATACAAACATTCGGTGTCTTCATCTGTGGCACTGGTGATTTGGTGCATAAATCTGAATAGTCATATTAAACTAATTTTGTCATAGGCATATAGATATTAACCTAATCACTGACAGCACTTACTTCAAGATAGATTTTGAAATGTTCTTTTTGATGATCAATGAAACTTTCTCTTCAACTGTCCCAGCGTAGAAGACCATATGACTGTCACATTCAAAATGGCCAATGACCAGTCCAGTTTTCCTTGATTCTTACTTGATACATTCAACGTTCTGATTAACAATGAATGCTGAGCCATTAGGATCATGAACATTAAAAACACCAAAAAGCCAAATCGTGATGAGGAATGTAACAGTGACCTGGGTAATGCAAGAAATTGCTGGCACTTGACTAGGTGGGATACCTGGTAGCATAGTGGTTAATAGCTGTTAGGAGCTACGGCTGCTAACCCAAAGGTCTGCAATTTGATTCACCTGGTGCTCTTTGGGAACTCTGTGGAGCAGTTCTACTCCATCCTTCATGGTCACTATGAGTCAGAACTGACTCAATGGCAACGGTTTGGTTTTTGGTTTACTGACCAAAAGGTTGGCAGTTTGAACTCACCCAGAGATGCTGTGGAAGAAAGGCCTGAAGATCATCTTAAAAATGACAGCCAGGAAAACCCTACAGAGCAATTCTACTAAAACACATGGGGTTGTCATGAGTCAATGGTAACAGGCTTGTTCTTTCAGATGAGAATATAAGATGGTATAACGACTTCTGTAAACTGTTTTGACATTTTCTTAAAAAGCTACCCATACATTTACCATACAATCCACCCACTCCATTCCTAGGCATTTATTTATGCAAGAGAACTGAAAACAGATGTTCATGCAAAACCTTGCACAACAATGTTCATAGCACCCGTATCTGTAATGACTGAAAACATGGAACCAAGTCAAAGGTCTATCAACAGGCTGAGTGGATAAACAAACTATGAAGATTCATAAATTCGAATACTACCCACCAATAAAAAGGAATAAACTATTGAGATGCGTTGCCACATAAATGAATCTCAAAAGTATTATCCTGAAAGCCAAACTCAAGATTACATACTAGCTGATTCCATTTCTATAACATTCCAGAAAATGCGAGCTAACCTATAATGACAGAAAGCACATCAGTGGTTACCTGAGGCTAGAAGCAGAAAACAACTACAAAACAGCATGAGGCAACTTTTGAGAGTGCTGGAAATGATGTGTCTCTGGCTTATCATAGCTGTTTCACATGTGTACACATCCAAAAAAACTCATCAGATTACTTTAAATCAAAGGCGTTTAGGGTATATGCATAAGTTATACTCCCCAACAAGTCATTCATAAAACTATATACCAAAAATCCTACTGTTGAATATGAAGAAAAAAGACTGAGTCAAAAGAAGTAATCCAAAACAGCTTCAATTTAAAAATAGGTGTACACAGTTAAACACTTTCAATGTAAAGACTGCAGTTTTTAAAAATACACTTCTATTTATTCTATACTGTTTATCACTAAACAGAAGTGTAGAGCTCCTGGGTGATGCAAATAGTTAAGCACGTGATTTCTAGAGGAAAGGTTAGCCATCTGAATCTACCCAGAGACCTCTGAGATGAAAAAGCTGGTGATCTATTTCATGTCACTGTCAACAGAGAGCACAGCTCTACCCTGTAACACATGGAGGTGCCATAAATCTGAATTCAACTTGACGGCAATTGGTTTTGGTTCTCTATTTAAAGAGACCTACACGTGTTCCAGAGCCCTGGTGGCCCAGCGGTAAAGTGCTAGCTGCTAACTGAAAGGATGCACGTTTTAACCAACCAGCAGCCCACAGGGGAAAAAGACCTGTTGATCTGCTGTAAAGATTACAGCCTAAGAAACGCTGTGGGGAGGTTTCACTCGGCTCTGTGGGGTTGCTATGAGTTGGAACTGACTCAATGCCAATGACGGGGTTTTCTGTTGTTACCACCTGTTTGTT
Source organism: Heterohyrax brucei (assembly GCA_028571685.1). Taxonomy (NCBI): domain Eukaryota; kingdom Metazoa; phylum Chordata; class Mammalia; order Hyracoidea; family Procaviidae; genus Heterohyrax; species Heterohyrax brucei. Next base: position 37,753,112 of record CM053140.1, read on the forward strand.
TTCCAGGGCACTCCACCTACTCTGGTGTGATTGCACAGCAGATTTCATGCATTTTAAATTTCTAATTTGCCCTTAGAAAATAGACACTAATCACTCACAGATTTGATACACTGATCAACTGATAAAACTGCCTAATTATGGTTTAACACTGTGGTTCACTCTTAAATACTCTCATAAAACAAAACAATACAACTCAAATCTTTCATTGCTCCAAAGAGGTAAAAATAAACATTTACTTTTTACAAGAATTCTTTTCATTCATTTGAAGGGAAGTTATCTGACTGAGATTCCTGAGTGATAGAACCACGAAATACAAACACTAACAGCTATAAAGTTTTTCCATTCATCCCAGAATAAACATGCAGTGCAGTGCCTCGGTAGCTAAATATACCTGTACTACAGAACCCAAGAACCATCTTGGGCCACCCTAGGCAGGCAGAATTTCAAGTGCTGAGAAATTTGTTTCACAGATATAAAAACTCATAAAACCAAAACCCTCTGACAATGCTCAAGGAAACGTCACAAGAACTTGCCACAAAGGACCATAAAAATAGCCCAAATCATTTCAGTACAGAAATGTTTGGTATAAGGACAGGGAATTTAAAACAAACAAAACCCAAACCCAAACCCAAACCCACTGCTGTTGAGTCAATGATGACTCACAGCAACCCTACAGGACAGTATAACTGCTTCACAGGGTTTCCAAGGAGCACCTGGTGGATGTGAACTGCCAACCTTTTGGTTAGCAGCCGTAGCACTTAACCAGAAATCACTAGGGTGTCCAAGAAAGGGAATAAGTCATAAATTTAGGGAAGTGACAGAAAGATTTTTAACAAAATATGATAATACCTTATTCAAAATTTAAGTCATGAAAGTAGATTTTTAAAAATATTTTTTATTATAAAAAGAGAAAACAAGCTCCTATCAAAGATTTGCTTTAAATATTCATATACTTTTCAAGGTATTATGAATTCATTAACACTCACAGCTATACCTTCCATAGCTTCTGTCTGAAGTATCACTACTCTTTTCAGTTTCTTCATCTATAAAATGACTTCTAAAGCCTTTTCTAACTTTGTATCTTCATAATAAAGATTTCTTAGACACTATAAAAATCTAAATGTCAAATAGATGAAAAGTAGACAGATACAGTTTATGACAATGTGAAAAAGAACATGGCCTATTCTCAGAAGATCACTCAGTGTCCAACCATGGCAAAAACACAACAGATTATTATGTCATATAATACATACAAAAGATAATCAGACCAGGAATAAATTTCAGCCATATCATTCAGATTTCTATATACATATTTCTTCAAAAGCAAGCTGGGTAGTGGAAAGATGCCTAAAACTGGCACTCAGGGTTATTCCCTCTGTCAGGAACTGTTTGGACTGCATTCAACAGTCATCTGGCCTTTCAGAGCCTTGGACTCTTACCTACTTAAGGAGATTGGAATAGATGATCTCCTAAATCCTTTCCAGTATTTAAATTAGTTTAGTTTAACATCAGAAAAGTTCCTCAGTCTCTGGCTCAATAGCCCATTACTATACCTAATGAGTAGAATCTTTATTAATATATCAGAAACTGAGTCCACAATAATGCTTCATTATTTTTTCAAGTTTGATGACTTCACATTAACAGTCATGTAGAATTATTTCATATAACCTTAAAATACATTAATAAAAATTACAAGGCCCTAAGGTATAAATTTTAAAGCCAAAAAAAAGTGTCCAAAACCAAAAAAAAAAATCCGTAGTCATACTGGCTGTAGCCGTAAGTGTTGTCGCCTGAGCTGCTGTGTATTCAGGGATCAACGTAACGAGTTATTAAGGCGGTGTGCTAAGCAATCAGCTCAATACAATTAACTTCACTTGTTTCATTTTGCTTCTGGTTTTTTTAGAGATTATTATCTTTTAAACTGAATTCTGTTTTATTACACAAAATATTCACCTGGTTCCAAAGCAACATCTTTAAAAAGTAAATTTGTTCAAGAGAGTCTAACTTATATCCCTGTCCCTCCATGCACTTTCAAATACACAGTCTCGGACACAATGAAGAAGGCTAACAGCATGGCCTTCAGATTTAAATATAGAGTGTGTGATTTTGGATCGTCACTTAATCTCACTGAATTTATTTCCTCATCTCTAAAATGGTGATAATACATCTTACCTCAGAAGGTCACTGTCAGAACTAAGTAAATTTGATCCTGTGGTCTCAGTAGATACTCACTACCATTATTAAGACTTCAATTTGAGACTCATGACAATCTTGCAATTCAGACAGTTTAGGAAATGAACCTGAAGGTATCACATCAATGGCTTGAGGCCAGGGAGCTCTATGGCCAAGACCATGGTCCATCTTTCAATCCTAGCACAGTCACAGCACTTACTCCTCAGATCCAGGGTACTTCACATCGCCTGCTCATCACACATTCCCTACTGCCAGCACAGGGGAAAGGGAACTTTCTTATGCCTGGCATGACAGCAAAGACTTACTGTGTTCAGTGCATTGAGAGTGGTGTCATCCCGAGATGCTGCAACACAGCCATCTTCTGTGGAGCCCCCATCACACATTCCTGCAAAGGCTGCCATGCTCCTTCGGGAAAGAAGAACACATGTAAGGACACAGGGTGCAGACCTCAATTTCCAGAGGACATTTTTAGCCCTGCCAAAATTCCATTACTATATACGTGGTAAGCAGAATTCTCAGCAAAAACAAACAACAAAATTTTCCTTCCTAGATAACCTTTCACTCATTCAGAAGAAGAAATGTTACTTTCAGTCAGGTACATTTGTGTTGTTTCTTCCCATGTTTCATTAGCACCACCATTTTAGTTTTGAGCAGGTAAATGTCTACACCTATTAGCAATAACAGTTAGCTAGAATACAGTCTTCTTAAAGAAAAGTTTCATAAACATATGAAATGAAATTCTCTGACAGTTGATTCAATTCCTCTCACATATAAACTACCTTCAGGTGAACTTAAAATGAAAACAAAGATTAAGAGCATGCTTAGGATGTATTTGCTCCACTTGAACATTCCCATCCCTACCATGTGCCACTAGGCATGTCTTATCAGCTACAGATTGGCCACAGACACAATGCAAATGCCTTGACCTCTGTTTTCAAGTTTCTTCCTGATGCACATGGTTGGGGCTGCAATGAGTTAGCCCCAGAAATCACTGTAGACAAAGGAAGGTTCTCCGCTGCTCTGTGATGTGTTAAGAGCAGGTATGAACTTCTCCTCTATAGCTTGGACATCTGTATGTGGGCAAGTAACGTTCAACAGTGCAATCACAGAAAAATGTTCTCCGATAGGTATGCCACAAAAATGTCCCAAGTTCTGGTCAGGTACTGAAGAATACACTCTCTGCTAGAAAGAGAACATGAAATCTGTAGTGGAATTTTAAGGTGAGCTGATCCAATTACACAAACGGATGGGAGGTGGTGACAATTTGTATGCATGTGTTTTTAAGATGTTTCCCTTCTGATGTGGATTAAATATTAACAAGAATTAATCCAGGAAGAAAGTGACTTAATGATGGTTAACCTCTTTCTCTGGTAAGAAGTGCCAGCATTCTAATTATAAAGAGTAAAACAAAATTTAATGCCAGAGGATGCTCAATATAAAAATAATTTTCAGGGGAAAGCAGAAAGTTTATTGTCTACCAATCTAAACTGATTACTAACTGGATGGCTAACTGAGAAACTAGGATGGGGCAGACTCCCATTACCTCGCTGCCCTCAAGTACATGAGGAGGTCACAGTCATTCACCCCAGGCATCCAAACTAGTTCCTCATGTTGGGTCACAGTGTCACCATCTGGAGAAGGAAACGGTTGCAAATCCGGGAGTTTGGCCTATAAGACAAGGATGAAGAAGTCACAATCAGTGCACACACAATCAGGCACACACTGTGCCTCCAACACAGTGGCTTCCTGACAGTCTTCCTGTGGACAGCAGGGAAAAACAATGAATCATTTTCAGTGGGGCTGGAATCATTTCACCAGACAAGACTGCAAAAATGGACTGCTTAATCTCTACTTCAAAAGCAGTTAAGAGTGTCAAAATAAAATACTGCCAGCACCATTCAAAAGAGTGAAACAGAAATGAAACTACGTCATAAAATAATTAAACAAAAGCAAAAAACATTTCAGGAGACAACAGCTCCTTGATAAAGCAAAGAAATGAATATACATCTCCAAAGAACAAATTTACAAAGAAAACTTGTAAACAGTGAGGCTTCACCTGAGGATATTTGCTGAAAAGTTAAACGAACTCCCCTGTTATATGAATGAGTCAATTAACAACATGAGTTATGGTCAGCATTAGACATTTTGGGGTAATAGCCTTTACGCAATGAAATTTAAAAATATAGCTGAATTAACACATGGTGACAGAAATCAAACCAGTGGTTGTGCCATTCAAGGAGAAAGAAGGAACACTGTGGAATGATGAAAGTATTCTGTGTCTTGATATATGTCCATCACAGCTGAATGAACACTATACATAAGAGGAACATTTCACTGTACATAACATAGACCTCAATTCAAAAGAAGAAACAACAATGGTGAGCAACCAAGATTCTAAATCATCAGCTTTGAATACCACACAGGCTATTTCTCATTCTGTGTTGGGGCAGAACAAGGATAAGTAGGTGTAGAACTACCACAAGCACTGGAGACCTAGGAAAAGCCAAACATTCACAGGACACAGATGTTCAGTTATCCTATATTTTGTCAAACGATGAACATGGGCATCGCTGCATCATATTTCAAACTAAGAGTTGGAGTTAGAAAGCTTCATTGTTTCATAGAATCCAGGCAAAAAAACGAAATAAATGAAGCAGGAACAGTATATTGTCCAACAGACATGAGAGCTGCTTATTTAATTTTAAATATTCCAATAAACCACTCATTGCCATCAAATGAATTCCAACCCACAGTGTCTTACAAGACAGAGTAAAACTCTGTCCCACAGAATTTCCCAAGAGAAACCTGATGGATTTGAACTGCCAATCTTTTGGTTAGCAGCTGTAGCCCTTAACCACTAGGCCACCAGGGTTTCCAAATGTTTCAACAGCCACAGTAAAAAGGTAAAAGAAGCCCATGAAATTAATTATAACAGTATATTTTAATATACTCAACATGTCATCATTTGAATAATTAAACCAAACTTGAAAATATTAATGAACTATTTTGTATTCTTTATTTTACATTAACTTTCTGAAATCCTGTACATCTGCTTAGATCTCATCTCAGCTTGGACTAGCCGCATTCCAAGTGCCCACCAGACACATGTAACAGCAGGAGCCGTGATGGACGTAAGTTCTAGAGAGCAAAAGGAACCACAATGAAGCGGAGAGTGAGCTGTCCCAGCCAGCTGAATGCTGCCATGTAAGAATGGGTTCCCAGTATTTATACATGCTCTGATTTTTCCTCCAAAATCCAGAAATCTTTATTTTATGTGAAAACTCATGGTTTTAAATAGTGGATATTCAAGTTTTAAAAAAATGAAACTGTGTAGCAAAACACAACATGGGGCTATATGATCTCTAAGCTGTATTCTTCAACCTCTGCTTTACAGGCCCTGAAAATGTATCAAAAGCCCTGACTTTTCTCCATACAAGGATGCTCTTCTTTGATTTAGGACTGACTTTTAGAATGTTTAATTGGATGGCACAATTAGTTCTGTGTCACATAAAATCAACTCAAAAAAAAAACAAATTCACTGTTGTCGAGTTGATTCCGACTCATAGCGACCCTCTGGGACAGAGCAGAACTACTCCAGAGAGTTTCCAAGGTGTACCTGGTAGATTTTGCTGACCTTTCAGTTAGCAGACATAGTACTTACACCACTATGCCACAAAGGTTTCCAAAATGAACTTACTGGGACAAAATTAAAACAACAGATATTAGCATCAAAGAGTGGCTGCTGACATCAGTGCTGAGCTCTGTTTCCCCAACACCAAGTACAGTAGCTGGTACAGTGTTTTCATAAAAAGAAAAAAACAAAAAACTGTTGTCATCAAGTCAATTCCAACTTATGGCAACCTGGAAGGACAGAGCCCAGTTCCCTGTCAATAGACTGTTGCAGTGGCTTTTGAATGATCTTGAGCAAAATTTTATTGGCATGTGTATTAATAATACCGTTTTGTAATTTCCACATTTGTTTGGATCATCTTTCTATGGAATGGGCATAAATATGGATCCTTTCCAATCAGTTGGCCATGTAGCTGTCCTCCAAATTTCTTGGCATAGACAAGTTAGCACTTCCAGCACTGTATCTGTTTGTTGAAATATCTCAATTGATAGTCCATCAATGCCTGGAGCCTTGTTTTTGCCAATGTCTTCAGTGAAGCTTTGACTTTTTCCTTCAGTACCATTGGTTCCTGATCTTATGCTATCTCTTCAAATGGCAGAACACTGATTAGTTCTTTCTGGTATAATAACTCTGTGTATTCCTTCCATCTTCTTCTGATGTTCCCTGAGTCGTTTAACATTTTCCCTGTAGAATCCTTCACTATTACAACTTGGGGCTTGAGTGTTTTCTTTAATTCTTTCAGTTTAAGCAATGTATTATGTGTTTTCCCCTTTTGGTTTTCTATAATTACATTAGCATTATTAAAAATGGGATTTGAGGAATGACAAAAAGATATATAGATGAAAGAAAATTAATGAAAGGGTTAAACAGAAATCTGAACGAGAAGTATCAGTAGGAATTCACCATGTAACTCATCTTTAGAGAAAGCAGAAACAAGGCGTGTTTCTCAACCCTGTCCCCAGAGAAGGTGCAGAGACAGCACCCAGCGCAGTGAGCACCCCAGAACCCAGCCTCCATGTGCTCCCTAAAGCCAACAAGGACTCTGCGTGCCCGAGCCCAGGGTAGGGGGGAGAGCACACAGGGCCAGGCACCAAGGGACCTCCCGAAGCTACGCGGGTGACTCAAAAGGAAGCAGAAGCACAAACAGGATCATTTAACCACTGGTAAGTATAGCTGCACTGGAGTAAAAAATAACTTTAAATCCATTAATTATTAATACTTAGCAAAGGAGAAAACCTCACTGGTCACTGCTGTAAAGTGCTGAGGAACCAATTCAGTATTTTGAAAACTAGAAAAACTAGAAAGAAGAAAATCTTTATCTTGCCTTTCCTATGTGATCTGTGTACCTTCAAGGTAACAAAGAGCTGATAAAGTTTCATTTACTCAGCTAATACAAAAAGAAGGAGTGATCAGTTTAGAATCAGAATATCACTGTTTCGACATCCCTCATAAAATAACAGATCTAAGTAACAATAATCAGTAGATACTGTTGCAGGTGTTAACTGCCATTGAGTCAATTCCAGCTCATGGCAACCTCACGCGTGCAGGAACTATTCCACAGTTCTCAAGGCTATGACTTTTCAGAAGCACATGGCCAGGCCGGTCTCCTGAGGTGCTTTTCCGGGTGGGTGCAAACCACCAGCCTTTTGGCTAGTAGGTGAAAGCTTATCCATTTCCACCACCCACAGTCTCCCAGTGGCTGCTAACCCAAGTGCTAGCAGAAGCAATTAACATCATCTGTAAAGTATTCTTGTCAGGCAAAGAAAGCAACTAGAACTTGATTAACCTTAACTACAAATTTTCCACAAATAAGGACAACAAGTTTAATGACACAAACAGATACAATCAGAAAAATTCAGACTGGGGTAAGTCCTACAGGAGGAAGCCTCTAACATCTTCAACATATACATTGAGGGGTGAAAGAAAAAAGACTGACAAAAACTTATGAATTAAAAGGCATTTAAGAGAGAGATCAACCAATTGCAATGTATTGCCCTTATTTAGATTACAATTTTAACTGTAAAAATAATGAATTAAAAAGACAATTAGGAAAATGTGATGTACGTGAACATGTGATTATTAAGAAATTGCTTATTTTTATTAGGTATGATGTACTACAGCTGTGTTTTTTAAAAAAACTCTCACCACTGGAATATTGACAAATGAAATGAAGTTATTTGTGCTTGTTTAAAAATAATGGCAGAATGGGAGAGGAAAAGATATGAGGAAGCATAGATAAGTTCGACCACAAATCCATAATTTTAAGAGCTGAGTAGTGAAGACATGGGAGGTTTGTTGCAGTATTTTCTTCCCTCACATTTGTACATAATGCCATTTTCCCTAATAAAACAGTTACAAAACAGCTTTGTTACCTTTTATGGATAAGCATACAGAACAAATTTTAAATATGACACACAATAAGCATCCAATTTTAAACAAAAATATGAAAATTCTAAGTATAGAGCAATCTCCTTTTCCATGAATTTTAGCATTTTTTTAACTTACGAACAACTTTTTTTCTTATTTTAGTGGGAAACATCTGTCAGAGTCTGGTACAAAGATCTCAAGACACTGGAAATACAGGGAGGGAGAAGAAACAGGAGAGAGAATACAGTGGCCTCAGACAGCACAGGGGAAAAAAGATGCATTTGAGTGCTACTTTGCAACTACTGGATTCCTGGGCCTGAGGATGCAAAAAGTACAGTCCAGAGGTGGCTGGCAGGCCACGTAACAGGCCATACAAGAAAAACATGTGTCTACAGAAAGGGGACTATCAATGAATGTGTCTTCTCACAGCTTTATTCTGCCTATATGAGTTACACTCCTAGTTCTCAGAAAAGAAGTTGTCTTCTAGAAATTACATGACCCCAGTGGTTTCAGTGTTTAGGTTTTAATAGCCACTCAATTTCTTTCTTATTACAGAGCTGAAATTAGTTCTCCAAAAAACAGAAAATTCTTCTCTTAGGGATATACCCAAAGGAAATGAAAACAGGGACTGATGCACATATTTTTATATGAATGTTCACTGCAGCATTACTCAAAATAGGCAAAAAGTTGAAACAACCCAAGTGTCTACCAACAAATGCACAGAAAAACAGAATACGGTATTATCCACACAATGAATAATATTTAGCCATAAAGAGAAATGAGGTTCTGACATATACTACAATATGCATGAACCTTGAAGATATGTGCTGAGTAATGTAATTCAGACACAAAAGGCCAAATATTATATGACCCCTTATATATCAGATGTCTACAATAGACAAATGCATACAGACAAAAGTTTACAAGAGGTTACCACCTGCTGTAAGGAGGTGAAATGGGGGACTATCGCTCAAGGGATAATGAGTTTCTATTTAGGATAATGAAAAACATTCAGAAACGGATGATGGAGATGACTGTACAAAATGGTGAATATAATTAATGACATTGATTATATACACTTAAATATGGCTAAAATGGCCAATTTTTGTTATATATATTTTACAATAAAAATTTTTGAAAGTGAACGAAAATAAGAGAAACTGACACATATGTGTATATATATATATATATATACACACACACATATATATATACATATAAGAAATGCTCAAAATCCGACAAGATACAAATAACTAGACGGACTGCTACAAAACTGGTATCATTCTATGGAACTGTCTGTATTTCATGTCTTGATATGCTCTGGTCATAGTGACTGATCCCCAACATCCATTCCAATTCACATCCAACCATGCCAAACTCATTTTATTCATGGTTCAGAAACGGATACATGAACCACTCATGGCAATGAGATGTGTGGAGACTCTTGGGGACCTTTTGGGGAAATTCTCTTTGTTCCTAATGGGAAGAAAAGGATAGTTCAAAGCAGCATAATGTCACAGATCAAAAACAGTGATGACCAACATGAGCCTCCAGTCTTAATAAACGAAATAAAACACAAGAGGGCACAGGTACTGAGACAACAAACTTTCAACTAAAACATACCCTAACCATCTGGACTCTTTCTGAAATAAAGAGATTATTTAACATTTTAAAATAAATGTATGTGGTACTCCATGAAAAACTCTCAGCACTTACGTAAAATCCCCTACAGCAATAACAATTACTCTAAGAGGCTGCTCAACATAACACAGGTCAAGCAGAATAATAAGAAATGGAAAGCTATTAAAGAATGCTTTACCTGATGGCTGGGGCCAACACGAATTTCTCCCTGGGTACTGTTCAGCCTCCTGTCATAAAAAGGCAGATGAGGTTAGCACAACACAGTTGTGACACAGCTCACACATTCTTCAAGAAAAGTCATACATTTCAAATAAACAGAAAAAACTCAGGATAAATTAATTTCCCTGCTATTTCTAATACGGTCCCACCCATGTATACCACCCCCATAACTCTAAAACCTGATTACGCAGGTTCCCATCTTGAGCATCTTCCCACACCATCATTCTCTCATGCCTTAGAGAGATGTACACGTCTCCAGAAAAATCTCAATTAGAGTTTTCTTCTTTTCAAAACATTTCAGGATGCCCTGTTCAATTTAAGTGGGCTAAACTATAGTTCCCAGGGGACATACTCTCATTCCTTCACTCATCCATGCATTCAACAAATAATTATTTATTATGTACCTATGATAAGCCAGGTGGAACCCTGGTAGCATAGTTGTTAAGTGCAACAGCTGCTAACCAAAAGGTTGGCAGTTCCAACTGACCAGGGGTTCCCTGGGAACTCTATGGAGCAGTTCTACTCCATCCCACAGAGTCACTATGAGTTGGAATCCACTTGATGACAACAGGTTTCTTTTCTTTTTTTTTTAAATAAGCCAGGAAAAAGTACTGGTGATACAATGGTTAAACACTTGGCTGTTAACCAAAAAGTTGGTGGTTAGAACCCACCAGCAGCTCCATGGAAGCCATCAAATATTACAGCCTAGGGAACCCTATAGGGCAGCTCTACTTTGTCACTGTGAGTCAGAATCTAACAGTAACAATGTAAGCCAGGAACTGTCCTAGGCACTGTGGACACAACAATGAATAAAACAATGACTTTGTCTTCTTGGAACTTACATTCTAAATGAGGGAAAAGAGAAACAAACAATAGGTCAGGTGATGATAAGTGCCAAGAAACTAAGTAGATGGTGAATAATGAAATATTTTTTAAGTCTCATAAGTCAGAATCCACTCAATGGCAGTGGGTTCGGTTTTTTGGTTTCACAAAGGACAGACACAAAACGTCTCGTCAGGAAAGTGGAACCTGAGTAAAGGTGTAAAAGAAGGGAAGAGGGCGAACCCCAGGGTAGGAGGGGAAGTGCTGTCTGAATGCGGTGGATGCCACTTCACCACACTTGTGCCACCTGCCTGCGCCAGCTCTGAATCCTAATCCTCCAGGTTCTTATGAAGAGCCACGATTTCCATGAAGCCTTTCCTGATCTCCGGCCCATTTCATCCACACCCTTTAAGCAGGGTGTTTTCGTGTGAGGGCACTGACTAGGCATACAGCGCTGGATAGACAGGTATAGTTCCTGCCTTCCCAGAGCTCATGGTTACTAGCTGTCTGTTACCTTCAACTTCCTACAACAACTATCCTTGGCTATCTTAGTGAAATCCTTTCCATGCCCTCTAACGATGATCCTTTGCTGTGTTTTAGTAACTTCTGAATTTTCAACAATGCCAAGGAGTGGGCTTTTTACACAGTGAGAACTGCTCGGTGATTATCTGCTGACTTGGTCTGAACTGGAGACATTAAAGGAGCAGAGGGCCCAAGGGGAGACATGGTCTCTTAATTTTCCCCCATGGATCTGATATCGCCATCCATCATGTGTGAGGCTGTTGGAAGTGAATTTTAGGAAACCTATTAATTTCTTTTAGGGGCCTTGGGTCCAGTATTTTCTTCTTTCAATTCAGTATTTTTTCTCTTGTTTCAGCAGAAGTGGGCAGTAATATGACAAAGGAAAACAGAAGAACAAAGGGACGAAGAACGAAAGCAAGCAAAAAGAATACACATGGTCCAGGCCTTGTAGCACTACCATGACAAATACTGAACAATCAAGAGATACAGGGCATAAGGCTAATGGTGAGTGATCAAAATCAGAAGCCTTCCAAAGGAGCTACTCCAGGAGGTGGCTAAATTCTGAAAAGACCCTTGAAGGAGATAACAAGCAAAACAGACAGGGAAAAAACAAACAGGAGGACTTGCCAAGTGGGGATAAAATCAAACAGGCTAAAAATGTTGACTTTAATACACAAGTCATCTTCATTCCTTTAAGAGGATAATGGTATGTTGAAAAAAACAAGCTAGAAAACGCAACATTCCAGTTCTATGCAGGTTTATGCAGGAATGAGAAGTGGCTTCAAAAGGGAGGAATGTAGATGACCAAACTGACCAGGAGGCTACTTTAATCATGAATGCTTCCTTAAATAAACAACCCATATTACCACTCTTTCTTTTCCAACTTGTCCTTTTCTGTTTCACAATTAGTCATGAACAAAACAAGCTGCCAAAAAAGCTCTGACCTTTATTTCTAGATACTATCCACACGCTTTCCTGCTCACAAGTACGTCTAAATGAAAAGTATCAACTCAGAACACTTTAGTCACAATTTTTCTAGTATTCTATACCTAAAACTCAACTTCCAGGTTCTTCTAAAGGTATGTGTTCTTCTACAACTCTCCAGTAGCTATTTACAAAATCACTCCCCTGTGACTGCAACATACACTAGCTCTTGAAAGTTCCAGGACTAAACTTCTTGGTTCATTTTTAATCAATCAATATTACCATCATATTTAGCTTATAAAATCTATTATAAAAATAAAACAAACCCTCAAACACCTTGTGGAATCAAAAAAAGCCAAGCAAAAACAAAAAAAAAAATTAGCCTTGAGTCAACTCCAACTCATAGTTACCCTACAGACAGAGTAGAACTGCCCCCAAAGAGTTTCCAAGGAGCACCTGGTGATTCAAACTCCTGACCTTCTGGGTTAACAGCTGTAGCACTTAACCACTATGTCACTAAGATTTCCAAAATAGCTTATTTAAAAAAAAAAACCCTGTGGAATGGAACTACTTATGCCAGGCTTACTGCTAATGATAGAAGTTAGATAAAACAATGTATTGAGATATCTCAAGAGCATACACTGTTAACTTTCGTTTTCAGTTTACAAAAATATCAAAACAAAACTCTAAAAAGGAGACTTTAAAAAAGTTTATGTAAAAATCACCTTTTAAAAACACGAGTTTTTTTTAATCATACACAACTTTTCAGTGTCAGCATGACACCAAGGGATACAACAAAGTTATGTTTGGACAGGATTAGAGTTCAATGTGCACAATGGCATTGGCCTTCCACGTCCCAGAACTACCAAACAGAATAAATGGTGGAAATACTTCCTAGATTCAAGATAAAAAGAGACAGCAACACATCCCATTTGAGATAGCATGATGTTTCTGATACAAAAACAAATTACCAGAAAAGGAACCAAAGATGAAAGAGAAGTTGGCCTTGTTGGAAATCGCCAGCAGCCAGCTTTATCTAGAGTCCAGGCAACAACTGCAGTCCTCCCTCTTTTGACAACATATACATTCTACATTAAATTAAGAGTTCTTTTGCTAGCCTCACAGTGGCCCCCTTCCCCTTCAATGCACCCTTTGTAATTCACACTTCACTATTTAGAAGATGGCACTCTACCCTCTCTGGGACTGTAAGCTTCTAGGGTGCAAAGACAGAGCTCAGTCTTTAATTCATTTTAGGTATCCTCTGATTCATTGCCACTGAGTCAATTCCAACTCTAGTGACCCTGTGAGACATAGGAGAACTGCCCTACAGAGTTTTCCAAAGAGTGGCTGATGGATTCAAACTGTTGGCCTTTTTGTTAGCAGCTTGAGCTCTTAAACACTGAGCCACCAGGGTCCCAGAATCCAGTAAAGTACCTGCTCAGCAGTATGTACATATGCACGGTAAACTAAAAGTTCCCTGGTTGCACGAATATATCTAGACTATCTCTGCCTCTACCAGTAACTGTCAAGCTGACTCTAACTCATGGTGAGCTCACATGTGTCACAGTAAAGCTGTGCTCCACAGGGTTTCCAATGGCTGATCTTTCAGAAGTGAGTCACCAGGACTTTCTTCCAATTCAAATCTCCAATCTTTTGGTTAGCACAATCTTTTGTACCACCTAGGGACTCCTACCAAGATGTAAATCTTGAAAAAAATCAGCAGAAATGATGATTTAAATGCAACATACCAAGAGTTTGTAGAAAACACCCTTAATAATCACACGATAAAAATCACTATTTTTCCTTTAACAGAGCAATTCTCAAACTTTTTGATTTCAAGATCCTTTAAAATCTTTAAATCACTGGGAACCCCAAAGAGCATGTACTTATTAAAAATTTCAAGAAATTTGATTTAAAACTAGCAACAAACCCAGGGAAATTAAATATTTAAACAAAAAAATTAGTGAAGAACAGAGGCATTGTTTTACATTTTGAAAATTTCTTTAATGTCTAGTTTAATCAAATTAAATTTTCTTATCTACTTTGGAATTCCATCTGTTGCAATATGCTGTTTTGTTAAAGTGTGTGAACAAAATCCAGCTTCACACAGATTTGTAACTGCAAAAGGGAAGAATATTTTAATAGTGTTTTGAATAATCCTGGATATTCTTTTTTATACTTCACTAAGACTTAACAAGTTTCTTAAAGGTAGTTGCAATGTGTGATCTGTAATTTTGTCAATGAACATTTCATGCTCTGTTATATTACAATTCACTGACCTGCCTTGTCCTTAAGCAGACCTTCTGTCCAGCTGAGACTCTGTGTTACTGTCCTTGAGTGGACATTCGGCCTTGGCATGACTCTATGTTACTGCCCTAGAGTGGACCATCTGCCTGGGAATGACTGTGTCACTGCCCTGGAGCAAACCTTTTGCCTGCGGGTTACTCTGTGTTTACTGCCCTCGAGTGGACCTTCTGCCCAGGCGCAGCTCTGTGTTACTGTCCTTGAGTGGACATTCGGCCTGGGCATGACTCTGTGTTACTGCCCTTGAGTGGACCTTCTGCCCATTTGCCTCGGCATGACTCTGTTACTGCCCTTGAGTGGACCTCCTACCTGGGCATGACCTTGTGTTACTGCCCTCGAACATACCTTCTACCTAGGCGTAACTGTGTTACTGCCCTTGAGTGAACTATCTTCCCCAGGATAACTTTGTGTTACTGCCCTTGCACGGACCTTCTGCCCATGCATGATTCTATGTGGACTCTGTTACCAAATTCTGGTCATCTGAAAATACTAAGTCCCTGTATTCTGTACATATGCCAAATGTCAACATCATTTATCACAGAATATGTTTGAGAAATCATATTCATTAACATTATCACCTACCACATAAGAAAAGGTTTTACGTATAGGGACACTTCTAAGCTCAGAATAGTAGGTAGATGTTTTTCAAAACTGTAGATTTTAATTGAAAGCTCAACTTTTTACACTGGCAAATAGTATCAGTTGGAATGATCATCTAACTTTGTTCATGCTGTTTGGTTATATATGAAGTCTCAAAAAACACAGGTGAGATAGAGTCAAAATGGTGGACTAAACACATCTCCCTTAGTTCCCTCTGAAAACTACTGCCTGGATTGATAATTGAATGGAGCTTCCTGGGCATCCCGTGGGCCCTCAGACACAGCATAGGGTTGTCAATTTGGACTATACATCACTAAACGGCAAAGAAGGTACTGGTGCTTTTAACTTTTTTTCTTTTCATTGACCGGTAGGTAGGGGATAGGCATGAGCTGGCATATACGCTGAAACGAAGTACTGAAGTGAACAGGGTGTGCTGCAGCAGATGGTGTGTGGGATAGCTACATTTTCAGAGTCCAACAGCAGAGTGAGGGTACCACAGCCTCTCCACACTCTCTTTTTGGAGCTCTGCCACAGATTCAGCTGTTTCACAGTGTGAGACGGCAGCTTGGCTGGGATGCTACCTCGGTTGGCTGGGAGGTGGAGTCATCCAACCAGTGGCCTCAGCAGGATTTAATTGCCAGGCTGGGAGGCAGTGCCACTCTGGGGAGCACTTTTCCAGCAGAAAGGCTGTGCTTAACACAGTGTTACCTTATGGGGAGGGCCCAGTGGGGGATAGTACCAAGGAAGCAGCCCCTCCCAACTTTGAATTCCATTATAGTTTCTGGGGATGGCCAAAGAGGTGTCTCCACTGTCAACTGAAAGGTGGGGCTGGGCACACCCAATGCCCTGACTGATTTTGGAAGCTGTTAGATAGCTTTTATCATTTTAAACTAAGACTGCCTGGAAAAATAACTGCTGTGCAGCCTGACAGCATCTCTTCGAGCCCATACGGACCTACATCATACAGTTGGTTGACAGCCCCTCAGTGACTCCATTTAAGTAGAGTAGGGTCTTTGCCAGCCAGGAGGCAGAGCCTACCACCCCAGAGACTCCACTGGGGACAGTCATTAGAGTACAAACAGGTGGCTGGTGATCAACTCCATTCTCAGAAATACATCTCAGCTCCTGCTGAGGCAACACAAGAGAAATGAAACAACCTTTAGATGGCCCCAAAGCAACAAACCATTGCCAAACATTTAAAGAAACAGCACACATGGCTCAGAAAAATCCCAAAGCAAAGAATCAAAAAACCTTCCAGATGAAGTCTTGCTAAAACTACTGGAGGCTAAACACAAAAGAATTATACAGAGAGGCCTCCTAGAGATTATACAAAATGTAGCTGAGCAAAATGAAAAGTTAAGCAAACTTTTCAAACTGATGGAATATTAATGTTCTCAAATCCAACAGATCAGTAACAAAATCACAGAATTAGACAATTCAATTCAAAGCCAAAAGAATAGAACAGAGCAACTGGAAGTGAGATTTACTGACCCTGAAGATGGAACAATTGACACCTGCATTTATGAAGAAAAATCAGAGAAAACAAATAAGAAAAACGAAGATGCACTAAGAAACATGGAAGACTCTATCAAGAGGAATAATCTACAATTAAATGGAGTTCCTGAATAGGGAGGGACAGCCAACAACACAAAATATTGTTGTTGAGCTGCTGACAGAAAACTTCCCTGAAATTATGAAAAGAAGAGAACATAGATATCCAAGATGTATATCAAATACCACATAAACCACATACTACATTCAAGCTTAATAAAACATAACATGAACAGAAGCTCTTAAAGGCAGCAAGGATTAAAGCAAAGATAGCATTCAGAGGGAAACCTTGCAGGTTAGGTTTTTATCTGACTTCTTAGCAGCAACAGTCTTGGTGAGGAGGCAGTGAGATGACACATTCAAAGCTCTGAAGGAAAAATAAACTTCGAACCAAGAATTATATCCTGCAAAACTGTCTCTCAAACATGAAGATGAAATTAAGACGTTCACAGATAAACAGAAGCCTAGAGACTTTGTAAAAACCAAACCAAAACTACCAGAAATACTGAAAAAAGCTCTCTTCTTAGAAAAACAAAAAACCATTAACTGTATATTTAGCCAAGCCAAGCCAAGTTTAAGGAGGCAATAACAGGACACAACATCCAGAAACCTACACAGTAAGGGAAGGCACAAAACTCAATCAAAGCTATAATATTAAAAGAATGGAACCAGTGATCATATCATGAAAACTAAGATATCATCACATTACAAAGAGGGATATACTATAGTAGTTACAGTCCTTTCAGATGGAGAGGAAGTTAATAAGATATGTAGAAGTTAAAATTGGGCTTAAACTTAGAATATTAAGGGGGATCCTAGGGGTAGCGGCAAAACACAATAACAATGCAACATATCAAAACAAGAAACACAATATAGGAGTCTAAACAAACACCAAACCAACAAAAAAGATGAAAAGTCAACCTATAAAGACTGACCCACAACAGAATATCAAGACCAACACAGAAAACACCAACACAAAGGTAGATACATCAAAATGACAGCACTACACACATACCTATTGATAATTACAATGAATGTAAATGGACCGAACGCTAGCTTCAATCAAAAGCCACATCCCGTCTACAGGCTGCTTACAAGAAATGCACCTTAGACTTAAAGATACTAACTAAAAGCTAAAGGACAGAAAAATATATACCAAGCTAACAATATACAAAGAGCAGGTTTGCCAATACTAATCTCAGATAAAATACATTTTAATGTAAAATCCACCATTGTGGACAAGGACGGTCACTATTTATTGCTGAAAGGTTCACTACACAAGCAGGATTTAGCAATATTAAGTATTTATGCATCCAATACTAGAGCATCTAAATACATTAAACAAACACTGGCTACATTAAAAAATGTGATAGATTACTCCACAATAATAATTGGAGACTTCAACACTCCACTTTCAATAATGGACAGAACATCAGAAAAAAGCTCAGTAAATACATAGGAGCTCTTACTGTGACAATTACCCAACTAGACCTCACTGACATACACAGAACTTTTTATCCATCAACAGATAAATACACCTTCTTCTCCAAAGCACATGGAACATTTTTCAGAATCGACCATGTGTTGGGACATATAGCAAATCTCAACAAAATCCAAACCATTTAAAAGTATTATTGCAAAGCATCTTCTCAGAGCATAACACCTGTTGTACTTACAGCTTTGTCTCACAAGCTTTGTTTGGAAAGGGAAGAAACTCCAGATAAGCAAAGCACTACTGAAGAAGGAAAACACACCAAGAGGCCTCTTACTATCCAACCGTCATACCTATTACACTGCCACTGTAGTCAAAACAGCCGGGTACTGGTACAAAAGCACACATACAGAAAAATGGAACAGCGTTCAGACCCCAGAGATGCCACCACTCTCCTATGAACAGGTGATATTCAACAAAGGCCCTAAGATTGTAAACTCAGGTAGAAACAGTCTCTTCAACAAATGGTGCTGGCAAAATTGGATATCCATTCTGCAAACAACTGAAACAAGGCCCATATCTCACACCTTACACAAAACTAACTCAAGTTAGATAAAAGACTTAAATATCAAACCTAAAACGATAAATATCATGCAAGAAAAAATACGGTCAACAGTGGAAGTTTTAATACACAGCTTGAACAGTCTTCAAAATCTGACAAAGCACGATCATCCAAAGACTTTGTCAAAAGAATTAAAAGAACCAACTACAGAACGGGAAAAAATATTTGGCAAATATATGGCGGTCTCCGTAATCTACAAGGTTCTGCAAAATATCAACAAGAAAAAGGCAAATAACCCAATTAAGTGATGGGCAAAGGAGAAAGATGCACACTTCACTGAGGGGGATATCCAGGCAGCCAAAAGAAACATGAGGAAATGCTCACGATCATTAGCTATTACAGAAATCCAAATCAAAAGTACAACGAGATACCATCTCTCCCCAGTAAGGTTGGTCGTGATCCAAAAAACACAAAAAACAAATGCTGGAGAGGCCGTGAAGAAACTGGAACTCTCCTAAACTACTGGTGGGATTGCAAACGGTACATCATCTTTGGAAAGCAGTCTGGCACTTTCTTAAAAAGCTGGAAATAGACATACCATTTGACTTAGTAATCCCATTGCTTAGAATGTATCCTACAGAATCAAAGGCAGTCACACAAACAGATACATGCACATGAATGTTTATTGCAGCACAGTCCACAAGTGCAAAACGATGGAATCAACCTAGATACCCAACAACAGATGAATGGATAAACAAACTATGGTATATATATTCAATGGAACACTATGCAATGATAAAGAACAATGATACTGTTAGGAAGCATCTCATAAACTGGTTCCAACTGGAGGACATTATGTTGTGTGAAATCAGTGGCACAAGGACAAATATTGTATGAGACCCCTACTATAAGGACTTAAGAACAGACTCATGTATAGAAGGAAAGAGTCTCTAACAGCTGCAAGGGAGGGAAGGCAGGGAGAGAGGTAGAGGGCTGGTTATAGATTAGACAGTTGATAAAATTTACTTGGGTGAAATCAGTGACAGCATACATTAGATAAAAGATCAACTTACTGGACTTCAACATGAACTGAAAACTCTTCTAATCTTAAGCCAATATTGCAAGGATAGAGTGGTAGTGGCAGGGTTCCAGGCACCATGCTCTTAGGTGACATCAAGGCCAACCAGCATAACTAGCCTATTGCTAACAGAGTCTTCAGCACCCAATATTGGTGAGTGGCGTCTAGGGTCTTCAAAGCTAGCAAGGTACCATCTGAAGTACAGCGAATGGTCCCACCTCAGCCAGAACAGATGATCACCAACAAAGACATAAGGGAAAAAGAGCCCTGAAGAGAGAAGGACCCACATGAATGGGTAAGTGTATCAACATGCAACCAGAAGAACCAGAGGGTGCCCGGCCACCACCAAGACAGTCGTGATGGGGTACATTATGTTGATTCCCAGTGGCAACATGAGAAAAAGAGGGGTGCACCTCAAGAGCTCCACTAAAAGACTGCAATTGATAGTCCAAAGGCCTGGGAGTTCCCCTGGGAGCATGGCCCCTAGACCTGCTGCTGCCCCTGACCAGAAATCATTACTGAAGTCAACTCTTTGGATAGGAATGGACTGGACTCAGGAACACAATGTGACCATATGGTGTGAGCACTTTATGGTTCTACACATCTACAGGATGCTGTCCTACGGCCTCCTACTAGAGGGAAGAGGAGAGGATGGAAAAGAGGGGACAGGAGATTAAGACAATACAACACATAAAGAATGGAAAGGAGGAGGTGCTGTTCACCAGGCAAGGACAGCAGAAGGAGCTGCAGATAAGCAGGCATGCAAATTTAACTTGGACTGTACACTTTCAATCACAATAAAAAAATAAACATTGAATTTTAAGAAAAGAAACAAAGGTGTTACCTTGAAGACTAAGGTATTTTCAATTGCCTCCGATGCATGCAAAAGCTGCACAATGAAGCAGGAAAATAGAAGAAGTGAATTATGATGTCAGTGAATATCATGGACTGCCAAAAGACTGAACTAATCTTGCTGAACCCTGCTTGGAAACCAGGGTGGCAATATTTTGCCTCACACACTTTGGACATGTCTATTGGGAGGAGGACATTATGCTTGGTAAAACAGAGCATCAGGGAAAAGGAGGAAGACCCTCAAGGAGATGAAATGACAGTGGCAGCAACAATGGGCTCATGCACAAAATGACTGAGAGGACGGCACAGGATTGGGCAGTGCTTCGTTTTATTGTACACACAGGGTACCTACGAGTCACAACTGACTTGACAGCACATAACAACAATGAGTTTCTATAACATTAACAAAGTGATAAAATTACAGAAATGGAGAACAGATTAGAGTTCCTGAGTGGTGCAGCTGGTTAAGCACAGGCAACTAATCAAAAGGCTGGCATTCAAGTCAACCCAGAGGTGCCTTAGAGGAGAAGACTGGCAATCTACTGCCAGAAGATCACAGCCAATGAAAGTCCCATGGAATACAGTTCTACTATGAAACACATGGGATCTCCATGAGTCAGAGTGGACTCGGGGGCAAATGGGTTGGAGAACAGATCAGTGGTTGCCAGGAGCTGGAGAAGGAAGCCAGAGTAAGGTGTGATGATCACCAACAGCATGAGGGGATCATAGCAATGACTGCAGTTCTGTACCCTGACTGCAGTGGTGGTTACACAAAGCTACACATGCACTAAAATGACAGAGAACCCGTACACACACAATGTACCAATGTCAATCTCCTGGTTTTGATACTGTGCCATAGTTAATGTAAGATGTAACCACAAGAAAGTACATGGGACTTCTCCGTAATATTCTGCAATTCCCTATGAATCTATAATTATTTCAAAATAAAAAAGTTTTTAGACATTCAAAGGAAGGGGTAAACTGAGTGACATATGACAGACTTGGGATAACGAAGTCAAAGATGAGGAAATCTGATTAAATGACAAATAGATTCCCCCAGAGTACACTGTTTAAACAGTATAACAGTAAACGAAGAATGAAGAATGCTACCAACAGTTAACAAGCGATGAGGCTCCAAAAACTAGCACCCGGTCACATGGTGTTTAGTGTTTAGTAAAGATCTCTGATGTCAGTCCATCATTCTGGATATATCCTATGCTGTGAAATATACCAGATACAAAAATTAAGAATTGTCATTATCTTCACCAGCAAGAGAAGGATTTTCTCTGTGTTGCTACAGTAAGCATGTTTCTGGAAACAGCACAGGTTCAGTCCCTGTTAGTCTATAAATCCTTGCTCTGGAATCACGAAAAATACTGTCAGAAGTCAAATTACAACAAAAATGGTAAAAGTCATTGTATTTACTCCTTGAATATATACACATATATATATAAAGAAATTCGTTATACATGAAATCTGATACAACTGCAACAAAGGAGTATCCACAGCAACTACAACTTAGTATTTCAGTCCTCTTCAGCAGCAGTGGACTAAATAAACTGACAAGATGTTCCCTTTGAAAAGTAACCTGTTACCATGGAAACCATTTTAGTCTAAGAAGTAAACAGAGACTGGACAGAAAGGAGCAGGAAGCCTGCAACTGAATATCAAAAAGAGAGAAGCAGCACCTATGCAAAAGAGACGAAAAGGCTTCCTGGCCACGTAGAGGGCTCCCACAGAAGCACACACCACTGGAAGCCGAAGATAGCTACACCAAAGAGGTGTTCCCAAGAATATGACAAAGTCACTTCACCCCAAAGAAAGGGGAAGGTATGAGGGAGACCACACCCAAATATCTCTAAATGATCATGGTGAAAAGGAAGAAGAGGGACAAGGACATGAGGCACAGGTGAGGAGACATGATCAGACAACTTTGCCACTATGTAACCAATGGAAAGAGGTGGTAGAAAGGGAGGCTTTTACAAGGAGCTGGTGCAACTGCCCACCATAACCCAGTGTAAACAGCCCTTGCTCGGTTCCTTCCCCAAGCCATGGTGTGGAACACCAGTATGGCTTGGGGCCCATTCTCCAAAGGTTATCTGCTAACTGTCAGGTCAGATCCCTGCTCTGTGGCTGGTACTGTGTGTGTGAAGGAGGTCACGGCACAGTCTTCCCCTTCCCTGTCCCTCAGATCCTACAGCTCAGACAGTAAGTAATTCTTTAACTTGAGTGTTAAATGGAACATAAAAATCAACATGGCATCAACAGACGATTCTAAGTCATTCTACTTACTAACGCATTTATAAAGAAATAACAGAATCAGTAGGTCCAAAACCAAATACAGTGTACTTTAAAATAATCAAAAGATAATTTGTCAGAACCCTTTCTTTTTCAGAAAGCTTGTGAGACAAAGCTGGAAGTACAATAGGTATGAAAAGACTCAGACAACATGCTGGATTTCTCAAGTCTACAGCATGAACAA
Organism: Heterohyrax brucei; assembly: GCA_028571685.1. Taxonomy (NCBI): domain Eukaryota; kingdom Metazoa; phylum Chordata; class Mammalia; order Hyracoidea; family Procaviidae; genus Heterohyrax; species Heterohyrax brucei. The sequence continues at coordinate 37,776,292 of CM053140.1, forward strand.
GAAGTCTTCAGCAACCGCTGTCCCAACTTAGGCACCCCACTACTGAGAGTGAGGCGCTGCTGTGCACACTGGAGTCTTTATGTTCAGCTGCAGGAACAGAGACTTCAGGACCAAATGAACCTAGATTAAAATGTCAGTACCAAGATTCTGTTAGTCCTAAGTGTGATCTTGAGCATGTAATTTAATCTGAGCTTCAGTTTACTCATTTATAAAGTCAAGTTTATAATGGCAACTTTTCAGGGTTGCTATAAAAATATATGATGATCTATGGAAAGAGCAAGGCACAGTGCCTGTAGCATAGCAGTCATTACTATTATTAGCTGTAAGTACTAAGCAATACAGAGAACAGAAGCTAATCCCTCTATCAAGTGCTCTCATAGCACCATCTATATCTCCTTCAGCCTTTATCACAGTCATGATTTTATATTTATTTCTGTGTTACTACTTCATTCAGCAGCTCTCTCATCCATTAGACTGAAAGCAACACGCAGGTAGAGACCAAGCCTGTTTTTTAGTTCAGCACTATATTACAGAGTTCAATGGCACTCAGTTCTGTTTACCAAAAATAGCAACTAAGGGCTTTCCTGCATGTCACATCATCTGTGATAGAAGGCTATAGCTCCATGCAAAAGTAACCTGAAAGAGGCTTGTTAAATTGTCTCACAGAAACAAAATACAGCACTACTCCAACAAAATCAAAGGAAAACAAAATCGGTCAATAACTGAAAGAGTTAACGTTCCAACCTCATACACATATACAACAGTCAACCCAGAAACTTGCCCAAAATCATAAAATTCAAAATGTTCTCTGACAGAAGATTCCTTAGAAATCATCTATCCAATCATCTAGCTTAAGAGAAGCCAAGGCCCAAGGCAATAAAGGGACTTCCAAGTGAATCATAGCTGAATACTGACAGAAAACTTTCAGTCTATAGGAGTAACTGTCCCTCCACAGAGTCCTCCTAAATATAATTTACAGAGTCCAGAACGAAAAATGTTGGTACCAGCTGAGGAATAATGAAGACTCCCATGCTGACAATAAGGTGCAATCAATATGGCCTCCATGTACAATAATAATGTCAGAAAACGGAGCTGGTTGAAATCCACCTAGAAGCACCTCAACAGAAAAGCTTAAAAATCTATTATTCCCTGCATCCCCCTCACACCAAAAAAATAAAATCACAGCCATTGAAAACCCTATGGAATACAGTTCTCTACTCTGATACACACAGTATCACCATGAGCCAGAACCGAGTAGACGGCAATTGGTTTGAGTTTTGTTTTTGAAAGAAAAACAAAAAATCAGTGATAAAAAAATTTTTTAACAACGGGTGAGGAAGTGCTAATTTCAAAGTGCTACAGGACCTTGTTCCATTGTCTCAATTTGTTTTATTTCTTCTTCATTAGGTAGTTATAGATATATCTTCAAATGACATCTGTTCCAGCTCACAATCCTCATGGGCTTTGCTGTAATCACTGCTACAAAGATAGACAAGGCTCTGAAGACCACAGTCTGACATAGTTAGAAATACACATATAAACTTTTAGAAAACAAACTTTTAAAAACCCCTGCAGTGAGAATCCTAAAGAATCTATAAGTAAACTACTCAAACTGATAGAAGAGTTCAGCAAAGTCTCACAATACAAGCTAAACGTAAGTAAACCAGTAGGATTCCTCTATACCAACAACAAGATTATTAAGGAAGAAACCACCAACTCAATACCATTTACTATAGCGCCCAAGAAGATAAAGTACCTAGGAATAAATCTAACCAGAGAAACAACAGACCTTTACAAAGAGAATTACCAAGTCCTTACTACAAGAAACCAAGAGAGACTTACATGAAAGGAGAAACCTACACTGTTTGTGGATAGGAAGATTTAACATTGTGAAAAATGTCTATTTTACCCAAAGCAACCTACTTATATAATGCAATCCCAAGACAAATTCCAGTGACCTTTTTTCATGAGGTGGAGAAACAAATTACCAGCTTTCTTTGGAAAGGAAAGAAGCCTTGCATAAGTAAAGCACTACTGAAGAAGAACACACTGGGAGGCCTATCACTACCTGATTTTAGAACCTGTTATACTGCCACAGTAGTCAAAACAGCCTGGTATTGGTACAAAAACAGAGATAGATCAATGGAACAGAATTGAGACCCCAGAGATGACACCATGTTCCTATGAACAGCTGATATTTGACAAAGGCCCTAAGACATTAAACTGGGGGAAAAAACAATCTCTTCAACAAATGGTGCAGGCAAAACTGGATATCCTTCTGCAAAAAACTGAAACGAGAACCATATTCCACACCTTATACAAAAATCAACTTAAACTGAATAAAAGACCTAAATATCAAATCTAAAACAAAAAATCTCATCCAATAAAAAGTAGGAACAACAATAGAAGTTTTAATACACAACATAGACAGACTTCAAAATCTGTCAGACAAACTACAATCAACAGAAGAGAAAATAGATTAATGGGAACTATTAAGAATCAAACACTTTTGCTCATCCAAAGACGATGAATAGAATTGAAAGGCTACCTACAGAATGGGAAAAAATATTTGGCAACTATACATCAGACCGACAGCTATCTCCATAATCTATAACGTACTACAAAGTATCAGTAAGAGAAAGATAAATCATCCAATTAAGCACTGAACAAAGAAGATGGGCAGACACTTCTCTAAAGAGGAGATCCAGGCCACCAAAAATTATATGCAAACATGTTCATGATCATTAACTGTTAAAGAAATTCAAATAAAACCTACAATGAGACACCATCTCACCCCAGCAACGTTGGTCATGATCCAAAAAACACAAAACAACAAATGCTGGAGAGGCTGTGGAGAAAGTGGAACTCTCCTATACTGTTGGTGGGATTGCAAAATGGTGCAACCTCTTTGGAAAACAATCTGGCACTTTCTTAAAAAGCTAGATATAGATACACCATTTGACCCAGTAATTCCACTGCTTGGAATATATCCTACAGAATCAAGGCCTTTCACACCAACGGACACATGCACAAGAATGTTTATTGCAACACAGTCCACAAAAGCAAAAAGATGGCATCAACCCTGATGCCCAACAACAGAGGAATGGATAGGTAAATTACGGTATATACACTCGATGGAGCACTATGCAAAGATAAAGTATAATGATGATTCCAGGAAACATCTCATAACCTGGTTTCAAATGGAAGACATTATGTTGAGTGAAAGTAGTCAGTGACAAAAGGACAAATATTGTATGAGACCCCTAATAAGGGACACTGAACAAATATTGTATGAGACAAATATTGTAAGATCTCAAAAACAGACTTATGTATAGGAGAAAAGACTCTTTGGCGGCTGCAAGGGAGGGGAGGAGGGATGGTTTAGATTAGATAGGTGGTAGAAATTTGGTTGGTTGAAATCAGTGATAGCACACATTAGAAACAAGAACAATATTAAGTAGACTTCAGCATAACTTGAATACTCCTTCCATCTTAACCCAATATTGCAAGGATAGAGTAGCTGGGGCAGGAGGCAGGAGACCATGCTCTTAGGCGAAATCGAGGCCAATTGGCACAACTAGCGTTTTGCCAAGAGGACTCTCTGCACCCCACGTTGGTGAGTGGAGTCTGGGGTCTTAAAAGCTGTCAAGCGGCCATCCAAAGGCATGGCAAATGGTCCCAACTCAGCACAAACGGATGATCACCGAGGACCAAAATGACATGGGGTAAAGACAACCCAGAAGATAGACCCACACGAGTGGGTGCCTACACAGACTTGGGACTCGAAGAACTGGATGGTGCCCTGCCACCACCAGTGATAGCCGCAATGGAACTACGTTGAGTCTCACTGGCAACACAAGAATAAATAGGGGTACACTCTGAGATCTCCACTAAAAGACCACAATTGATGGTTCAGCAGCTTCAGGGTTCCCTGAAGCAGGGCTCCGGGTCCTGATGCTGCCCTTGCCCATAAATCATAATGAAGGTCCACTCTTCGGACTCGAATGGATTGGACTTGGCAATGCAGAGTGACCATATATTGGATGCACTTTATAATTATATGCATCTATAGGCTATCATCCTGTGGACTTCTGGCTGGAAGAATGAGGGTGGGTGGAGATATGTATGGAGCAGAGAGGAACAGCGTGCTGTCACCGGGCAGGGAGAGCAGTGGAAGCGGCATATAGGTGGGCATGTAAATTTATATGGGAATGTACATTTTCACTCAGTGATGATAAAAAAAAAGGCCTGTTTGGCAAGCACTCTGTTGGGAACTGTGGTTACTAGCGAAGACATGTTCCCTGCCTCAGCAGCTTAATGGCCAAGGTAGATAAAATAAAAGATCAAACAATCACAAGAATTTTGGTAGAAATAATGTCTAATTATCCCCGCAGAATTAAACTGAACTAGAACCAAAATGCCACAGCGCATATGGCATGAGAACAGGTTAGTTTTGTTTCAGATTTGCTTTAAGCATATGTTCAAGTACCTGTATCCTCCTGTATCAGAAATTGCTAAATACAGATGGCTACCAATTACTTGTAATTACTTCGGAAGAAACCCATGAACGTACACAAAATTTCAAATCTGCATTTAGCCCAGTAATTTCTGCTTCCTGTCTTATCCTATCAGACATTTGGTTTTACAGCTTTAGAATGTCTCTCTGGTAGAAAGACAATTCAGTTCAGTAATAATCAAAAAGTACAATGGAAAAGGAAAAATTAATTCAGGTCAAGAACACTGAACAACTGTAAAGTCACTGTCATAGTCTTAGGTGTATCTGTCTTCCAGTTCGCAAGGTAACTCACCAGCACCAAGAGTCTAGGAAATCATCAAAAGTGGAGGTAGGCTATGGGCACGTTAACAGTGAGGTCAGTTAAAGGAAAAACAAGTCATCTCAGCTTTCAACCAAAGATATACTCTGCAAAATTTATGTTGATAAAGGAACATTTTAAATGTCAAACTCAACCGCACACTATGACTCAAGGTTCTAAATGAGAGAACTATTTTACATATCTTACATATCTTCTGAACTTTCACCTTTAAAACTTAAAAAAGAAAAAACTCACTGCTGTCAAGTAGATTCCAATTCACAGCAACCCTTCAGAGAGAGCCTAACTGCCTGACAGGATTTACAAAGCTGTAATCTTTATAGGAGCAGACTGCCACATCTTTCTTCAGTGGTGTGGCTGGTGGATATAAACCACAGATCTTTTCGTTGGTGGCTAAGCACTTTAACCACTCTGCCACTAGGACTCACTTTTACCTTTGGTTTTGTTTTCTACAAGGAGCACTATTAATTCTATTGTTAACAATGCATTATAGGGCAATTACAAAAAAGATTCTCATGATAACCAAAAAGTGTTGGAATATGGCTTAGCCTTTGTAATAGGACAAAGGAACCTTCCTCTTACAAAGACCTGAGAAAGGAAAGAGTAAATCACACTGAGTACAATGTACTACAAATGGGTGTGCTGTACCTTTTCCAACATACATTTTCTACATTCATCAACATTTCCCGATCCTCTCAAGCACAAGAGCAAAGGAGCTATACAGCAGAACAAAAATACCTACCATCTTTCCAATGTCAAAGCTACACACATCCTCAACTCCAGTAACCAACAGAACAACTTCCTGCTGGCTATTCCTTCACCTCTACCACCACCCCAGAAGCAGGCAAGCCCTAAAGCAGGAGATGTTTGGTCAGCAAATAACAATTCAAAAACCCTTTTACCCATACAGGAAAACACAGAAGAAATGTGTATCATACACAAAAAACAGCCAAGTAACTTACTTCACTAGCTTAGAAACACAACGAAATCTGACTCGTAACAGAGGGTTCCCACAAATCCCAGTCAGTAATCACGACTCCATCAAAACAGGTGTCTGCACTCAAGCTCCATAAACCCAGACTAGCATTAGACCAGGTCAGGACCTCCAAGCCAGAGGGAGAAAACTGACCCCGGATAGATTCGGTATGACTACATCTTCCTGTTCAGAAAACAAGTTCGTATTTTTGTTCACATTCTACTGGCTAAATGTCAAAACAGTTTAGGAAGCAAATCCACCAAGCACTCCTCAAAAACTTTACGAGGTAGTTCAACTCTGTCCTACAGTGTCATCATGAGTCAGAATCAACTTGATGGCTGTGGGGTTGGTCCTGTTAAAAGATTGACGAGAAGGGCACTTCCACAACTATTTTCCTAACAAGTATTCCCCTGACTCAAACACTGGCTATTTTCCTTGAGTCTGAAACTTTAGTCCTGGACCTACCCTACAAGTGAAGGTGCCACAGCATCTAGCTCCTCCAGTCTAGAAAAAGCATAATTTTAGACTTAAAGAAGAGAAGCAGAAAAGAAAAGCATATGGTGCTTTTAACTACACTTGTCATATATGGATATGTCATATATGGATATGTCATATATGGACATATTAATGCATATGACAAGTCTCCGAAGCAACACTATGTGGTATGGGAAATACAGAATATCTACCCCTAAGTTCCCAAACAAATACAGTCATTATGGGATGACAGACTGCAAAGTAATGGACTGTACTTATGCCCCCCATGTGGGTAGGAGGAAATAAGTGATACTAAATGCACTAATCCTAAACTGGAAATCTGGCTGCACACTGGTTAAGAGCTACAGCTGCCAACCAAAAGGATAGCAGTTCAAATACACCAGGTGTTCCTTGGAAATCCTAGGGGCTTCCAAGTTCTACTGTGTCCTATAAGGTCACTATGAGTCAGAACAGATTCAATGCCAACAGGTTTGGTTTTTCATTCTCTGGTAATCCTAAATTATTCCCATATAATTCATCTCTTTAATTGAAACCCCAAAAATGAATCTGTTAGAAGCCAGATTACAGGCAGTCTCCAGATTATGAACATTCAATTTACAAAACTCATACTTGCCACAAAGCATACTACATTAAAATTTTGAGTTAAATACAATGGCTTATAGTTATGTAACTTCGTTACACTCATGGAAACAGTGCATGATTTGGAATTGTCTCTTAAGTATTTTATATGCATATAAAGGTAAAATATATACTACAAACTAACACAAACATCTGACTAATACCAAAAAAGAACCATACATACCTGTTACAACTCACCTACAAATTCAATTTAAAGATAGACTTAGGAACAGATCTCATTAGTAACCCAGGGACTGCCTGCATACTTCAGAAAGATTTAGTGATAGAATTCATCAACATTAGCCTTCCTAAAAACTTTCCACCAAAATCAAGGGTTTCCCCTGACAAGAGTTAACCACGCACAGCTTCATATTTATATTCTATAATTAAGCACTTATGTGAAGAATTCTTGTATCAACCTAGTACATTTCTTCCCTCTCCTATGAGTTTTTCAGTTTCACATTCTCCTAAATATGCTTCCTTTCATAGTCCCAAAGGAACAAAATGTAAGTGCTACTTCATTTTTTTTTCTAACCTTTATCAGAGGAAAACAAAGGAAGGAACACAGAAAGAAGTAACCAATTCAAAAACTTCGTATCTCCTTAGGTAAGAATTCAACTTGCCCTGAACCTGTTTATTCTGACTGGTTCCTAAAGTTTAATCATAATGAAAGCCATCTGTCTAAGCCTCTCTGCAAGCATGAAGCACAAGGAACACAACCTCCCTTGGGTAGAAAAGACCAACGCCAGGGCCACAGAGCAGCGTACAGTACCTGGCGCTGTCAGTGTCTCTACTCTCGCAGGCAACAACTACCCTCTTATTCCTCCCCTACAGAATTCACAAGACACACAGATAAATCTTGGTTTTTTTTTTTTTTTTAAAGTGAGGAAGACCTGGAACTTCTTAACACAAAAGTCAGTGCATAAATTTCTTTTTTTTTAATTGTTAGGAAATTTTCCACAAACTCCAAACAGAAGGGATTGCTTCCTTCTAACAAACTGATGAGACATTAACCTTTTATTATTTTTTTAAATCCATTTTAAGAAGACATTGTTACACCCATAATCTACAATTGCTCCTTGCATATGGCAAAACATGCGTACCATTTCCTTTTCAGACTTCAGGAAAAGATCACAAGAATTATAATTTGCTCTAGCAAACAGGATCTCAGTCAAAACAAGTTCCACCCACCTGCAAAGCAACCAATAGCTGCCCACCTACCACCCTTCCTAAAACATCCAAACAGAGCTGCTCCTGGGCCCAGCCAGTCTCTGTCAGCCACAGGGCAATGGGCAGCCTGCAGGATTCTCTGCAGGTCCTGGAAGGCAAACAGCGAGCTCAGCAACACACACCCAGCACACCTCAGGTTAAAACAACATCAAGGGAGAAAGAGTGGAGGAAGAAGCGGGGAGAGGGCAGGGACGGAGGGACCCACAAAGCTTTAAATCCTATATTTGCTTAATGCATTTCTGGGTAGATCCCATTTTCTTCGCTCTCCTTCCATGCTTCAAACCACCACCTACGTGGCCAGCCGGGGCTGAATTAAAGGTTCTCAAGAACATGCACTATGAATGACGAAATGATTCATAAACATTTTCAGAAGTGAGAAAGAGCAGCAAAAACCATCACCGAGTCACTGTTTCAGTGAGGCGAGAGGAAGAGCGCCTACCTGCAGGGGCTGAATGGATCATCCATGACTAACAGAGGCTCTGGTGAACCTAGCTGTATTCCTGTACCTCTACTTACTGCTAAAACTCTGCCCTTTTCTACTCTACCAACTCAAAATGGAGGCACATGCAGTCTGAGAGACCTCAGAGAGCTTGCACTGAGCTTGTGCTATGACCTAAGCCTTCACGCAGAACGCAGAAACTTCCCCCTCACACTGACAGGACTGAGCATGTGCTGTGACCCTCCCTCATCCATACACTGTCTCTCAACGCAATCAATCTCAACCCTGCTGTTTCCGTAAATAAAGCTCAGCCAACAGACTCTGCAGCTTCTCCCCGCATACCAAGCTAGTGTGCAGGGAAGTGGGGCCTTCACAGGGGGATCCCAGACAGCCAACACCGGGAACTCTGCAAGCCAGGCCACCGACAGGCTTGTGCTACATGCTCTGCTCTGTCAAGACGACAAGCAACTCTTTAGATTTTTCTTTTAATTAATTTTTAAAAAATAGATGGTAGTTTTAAATAGCAAGATCTCAAGACAATCTAATCAAAGGGCAAAGATATGAATGGCTATACATGCAATTAATTAACAGAAATACAGCAACACATTCTAAAACGTGTTAACATATTATTTGAAAACTTTAAAAGATCACACAAACAATCCGGGCAAAGCTCTGGAGTGCCTGTTATAATACAGGTAGTAAGCCAGTATAGATGGTATAGCATGTGGGTTATTTAAAGTAACAATACTGTATTTTATACAAAGAGCTGAAGGAGAATCTTCTTTAGATAGGAAGTTCTAAGATCTCCCAAATGATAAATAAAAACATTTCCACAGTAACACTAGCCCAGGTGTGTCTAACCTGAAGAGTGTACTTCCAGTAGTCCATAAGAACAGGGAGGTTCCAATCAGGAGTTCAACAAACACCTTGCCACAAAACACCTGAGCATCTGAAAATGAAAATCTCCTTTGAGGTCTCCAGATGCTAAAGACCTAGACCTCCAAAACATCTGTAGCCACCCAGTCAATTTCAACTCATAGAGACCCTGTAGGACAGAACTGCCCCACAGGTTTTCCAAAACTGTCATCTTTACAGAAGCAGACTGACTGCCAGATCTTTGCCCCTCGTTTGGTTCTAACCACCACCCTTTGGTTAGCAGACAGGTGGTTAACCAACATACCACCAGGGGTCCTTAACGTTTACAAAACCTACAAAACAGCAACAACAAACCCACTGCCATCCAGTCAATTCCAACTCATACTGACCCTATGAGACACAGTGAACTGCCCTACAGAGTTTCCAAGGAGCGTCTGGTGGATTCAAACTGCTAATCTTTTGGTTAGCAGTCACAGCACTTAACTACTACACCACCAGGGTTTCCTAACATTTACCACGAAGCTAAATTCATTTCAAGTTTAATCCACAAAGATTTTGAAAGCCATAAGCAAGGCAATGCCATTTCGGTCACACTCACATGGTTATGTACTCCTAAGTTTGTATTATCAGCCAAGACATTTTCTGCTAAACAACCTTAAAGACACATTCTGCATCTTCTCCTCTCCTCTGCCTACCCAACAAGAAGCAAGGTGGCTTTTGGGATCGACTCTAGTTTGTAATCTGTACATTTAGTTTCCATTTGCAGTCTAAGAGGAAAGGCTATATAATGTTTTTTAGCTACCATTTTACAAGAAAAGGAAAACTATGACCCTCCCTCAAACTATGACGATAACACAATGTAGGAAGAGTGCACTGTAAAATCTGTGCCTAAGAAATGGAATGGAGTGTGAAGATATCAAAAGCTGCTGACAAAAACACTCAAGTCTTCTTGAGATTTCTAAGCAAATTCAGAACCAATTTAATTTTGTTAAGACTCCTGTTTGTTATCAAATGAACTAAATTCTGAGATTAAAAAATAAAACAAACTTTTATGCTGATGAAAATGTAATTTATAAACCACAAGAAACACAAAACACACTTAAATATGTTATACTTTTGACCCAACACATAAACCAAGTATCTACAAGTTAGAGGAAAATGTTCTCTTATTGATATGTGAGACGATATGCTTTCCAGAACTGTTATGACTAGAAAACACCAGACACAAATACATTCTAAAAGCAAAAGCAATTAAATTAGAACCTACCAGTCAAATTAAATGACTATTACCAAAGTATTTCCTTCTTTTCTATCACACAGAAACTGTTCATTTGAAAACATCAACATAAAACATTAATTTTAGCGAATTCATCGTTACTGCTGAAAAACTACAGGAACATGAACACAGTGTAAAAACAGTCATTATACTAGCAAGTTAAGAAAACGAAATTTTTATTTTGGTTCCACTAGATGTCTTGAGACACTAAGAGCAATCACCAAAATCCAATGGCCTTGTTTCTATGTCTTAGTTTCTTAATGCTGGGGTAGCAGAAATACAGATAGCAGATTTCAGGAATGGACGTTTATTTTCTCACAGTTCAGGAGGCCACCTGTTGCCACCACGTTGATTCTGACTCACAGTGACCCTGTGACACAAAGGAGAACTGCCTCCCAGGGTTCCCAGGGCTGTCGTCTTTATGAAAGCGGACTGCCACATCTTTGTACCTTGGAAAGGCTGGTGGGTTCAAACTGCCAACTTTTCGGTTATCACCTCAATATTCAACCACTGTACCACCAGGGCTCCTTTCTGGGACACCTGAACATAGGTCATGAGTGATGAGGGAAGGCGCTCTCTCTGTCAACTCTAAGGAAAGACACTGTTCTCTTTCAGCTTCTGTTACCCAATTCCTTGGAGATCTTCCTGTGAGGTCTACCTTCCCCTGTTCCTGCATCCTCCAGTGTCTAATTTGTTCTATTTATAACCCAGAAGTGATTAGATTTAGCATATAGCCTACACTGACATGGCCTCATTAACATAGCAAAGAAATTCTGTTTCCAAATGGGATTATACCTACAGGTTTAAGGGTTATGATGCTAACACATATTTTAGGGGTACACAATTTAATTTGTAACAATGTACAATACCAGATCCTAGTAAAGCCTCTCAGTCAATTTTAACCACAACTGTCTTCACGTCTTTCCTGACACTGCAGTCTCAAATTTATCACTGAAATGTCACTCTAACAGGCTCCTCTTTCTCCTTAAGAGTAGGTCTCACGACCTCTTTTCTTTCACACTCCCTCCCTTAGAGAATTCACACCTCTGCCACAATTTCACAGAGCAGCAGTGAATCAGTGGGAGAATTCTCACCTTCCATGAAGGAGAACCCGGGTGAGAGTTCCAGTCAATGCACCTCAGGTGCAGCTACCACCCATCTGCCAATGAAAATGTACATCTGCATGTTGCTAAGATGCTGAACTGGTTTCAGGAGTTTCCAGACAAAGACAGACTAGGAAGAAAGAACTGGCCACCTACTTTTGAAAATCAGCCAACGTAAACCCTATGGATCATGATCATGATCTCTGGAATGGTCCGACACAGTGGTAGCTAACCACCACCATAATTCCAACCATCACCCTTCTGGAGACACCTCTTTGTCTCCTTAACCTGGAGAACTGCTCTTCCTTCAGAAGCTGTGCAGCACTGTGTTGCTGCACCTTAACTCTTCACTATATATGTACTGAATAGGTGTGAACATACACACACACAGTGAACATATAAAATGCCAACCTTAAAGTTAAATATATGTCTGTATGTACTCTCTATATATGTATCATACACACACATATATAAACCAAACCTTCTGCTGTTGAGTTGATTCTGACTCACAGCAACCCCACTGACAGGGTTGAACTGCCCCCATAGAATTTCCAAGGAGTGCCTGGTGTATTTGAACTGTCAATCTTTTGGTTAACAGCCAAAACACTTAACATCTACACCATCAGGGTTTCCATACATATAAAACAAAAAATATTGAGGCTCACCCATCACTTCTCATGGACTCTAGAGATCAGACACAACAGAAGGAATGAATGACCTGCCCAGTGCTTCCACAGAACCCTAAAATGAGAGCCACTTAGCACCCAGCTCCAAGTTCAATACAACTTAGAATATGGAATCAGTCCTGCTTCAAGTCAGAGAAAAAGTTCCCTGAAGCTTACTGGTTTAGTAATTAAATGAGCCACTATTCCCAACTCTATAAATGGGCTCTCTTTTCACAGACCAAGTGCTTCCTCAAACTGAGTACACCCCGGCACTCTACTCAATTCTTAGGAGTCTTAAAAACCCGAGCTTTGTTTTCCCATCTTGCTCTCTTAAAAGCTAGACAGCTGGTTGTTGACACCAACTGCCCACTTGAGTCTCCATCCTCCATCATCTGCCTGTCTGCCTACCTACAGACACACACAAGTTGCACACTGGCTGCCCTACTGTGACGGGTATTCGCCGAAGTCCTGTGACCCCCAGGTACAGCTAGAAAGTCTCTGAATCCTAGCCCGCCCCCTTCTCTCCGGGTAATCCCTAAACTCAGGTTCTGACTATATTCTTCTAAATAAAGGCAATAATAGAAACTTTCCTAAAGCTTTTTTTCAAGGGAGTGAGGAGGTGAATAATTAAAATTTGAGTCTAGTAAACAAGAGGTGAAAAAACAAACACTTCTGAATACGTTACACGGGAGCTGAGCAAGTGAAATCAATACACTATACTAATGGATTGTTTCTAAAATCAAAAATGTGTATTACTATAGGGTCACTATGAGCTGGAACCGACCTGACAGCACCTAACAACAACAACATTACACAAAATAAAGAAAAACCACTTCGTGTACTTTAATGAGCAGAAAATTTAAGTCTGCTGAAAGGTAAAATGACAGCTGTGACATTGAAGTTCCCTAGGTTTTATTTTAAAGAGCTTTCTATTTACCATATTTAGAAAATAAAAGTCTAAAATGTTTTATTTACTAGTAAGAAATTTTAAAACAAAACCATTAAGTACTTGAAATTTAGGAAATTCTTGACACAAAAAAATACTGTTTGCTATTCAATTAATACTAACTTAATCTAAAAAGAAAGGAAGTTGTCAGAAGTAGTTTGTTTAAATTTCATTTGCTGGTTATGTGTTCCTAGTGTATGGAAATGGAACTGAATTTTATGTATTGATCTTGTAATCAGCAAGCTTACTAGTCTATCTCACTAATTCTAACAATCTGTCTGCAGGTTTTCTCTGATTTTCTATCCTAAAAGTCCCAACACCTGACTAACAGACTGGATTCTTCAATCTCAATTGTCACAGTTTTTCGCAGACAGAAGATACTGTCTCTGATCTTACAGGGAACACATCTAACATTCAGCCTTGGAGTGTGGTGTATACTATGGATTTTTGGCTAGTGTCACAGTGAAGAAGTTCCATTCTGTGGTTCGTTTGCTAAGTTAAGAGTCCTCCTTCCCACACTCCAAACAAATGGCATTGAATGTTATCAAGTGGTTTTTCTTTTGAGAATTACTAAGATTTATTGCTCTACAAAGCGGGAGCTAGTGGAGATTTTACAAGTTTTTTCCTGCTTTGAGTAATGGGTTGGATCAAATTATTTCTTTTTTTTAATTTTTTACTTAATATAACTGAGTGAAAATGTACATTTCTGTATAAATTTACATACCCATCTATATGCAGCTTCCACTGCTCTCCCTGTCCGGTGACAGCACACTATTCCTCTCTGCTCCATACATGTCTCGTTCTCCCAACAGTCTCTTTTTTCCCTCCTCTCCACCCACTCTCCTTCCTCCAGCCAGAGATCAGCAGGATGACATCCTGTAGATGTATAGAACCATAAAGTGCATCCAATATATGGTCCCTGCATCGCCAAGTCCAATCCATTCCTGTCCGAAGCGTGGACCTTCATTACGATTTATGGTCAAGGGCAGCATCAGGGCGAGGGGCCATGCTCCCAGGGGAACCCCGAAACCACTGGACCATCAACTGAGTTCTTTTAGTGGGGATCTCAGGGTGCACCCCTTTTTATTCCTGTGTTGTCAGTGAGACTCAACTTAGTGAGCTCCATCGCGGCTATCACTGGTGGTGGCCAGGCACCATCCGGTTCTTCCGGTCCCAAGTCGATGTAGGCACCCACTGATGTGGGTCTCTTTGTCTTCTGGGTCATGTCATTTTGGTCCTCAGTGAGCATCCATCCGTTCGTGCTGAGTTGGGACCATTTGCTGTGCCCTCGGATGGCAGCTTGGCAGCTTTTAAGACCCCAGACGCCACTCACCAACGTGGGGTGCAGAGAGCCCTGTTAGCAAAACGTTAGTTGTGCCAATTGGCCTCGCTTTTGTCTAAGAGTATGGTCCCCTGCCCCCTGCCCCAGCTACTCTATCCTTGCAATATTGGGTTAAGATGGAAGGAGTACTCATGTTATGTTTAAGTCCACTTAATATTGTTCTTGTTTCTAATGTGTGCTATCACTGATTTCACCCAACCAGATACCTAGCAACTATCTAATCTAAACCCTCCCCCTACCCCCTCCCTCCCTCCCCTCCCTTGCAGCTGTCAAAGAGTCTTTTCTTCGATAGACAAGTCTGTTTTTGAGATCTTATTGTAGAGGTCTCATACAATATTTATCCTTTTGTCACTGACTACTTTCACTCAACATAATGTCTTCCAGTTGAAACCAGGTCATGAGATGTTTCCTGAAGTCATCATTGTTCTTTATCATTGCATAGTGCTCTATTGAGTATATATACCATAGTTTACCTATCCATTCTTGGGCATCTGGGTTGATTCCATCCTTTTGTTATCGTGGACTGTGCTGCGATAAAACATTTTGGTGCATGTGTCCGTTGGTGTGAAAGGCCTTCATTCTGTAGGATGTATTCCAAGCAGTGGAATTACTGGGTCAAATGGCATATCAATATCCATTTTTTTAAGGAAGCGCCAGATTGCTTTCCAAAGAGGCTGGACCATTTTGCAACCCCACCAACAGTGCGGGGGGGTTCCACTTTCTCCACAGCTCAAGTGTGGTTTTTCTACATGAAGATAATGGCATGTTTTTTTCCTTCTCTAACATGTTAAAAATCCAACCCATGCCACTGAGTCAATTCCGACTCATAGCAACCCTATAGGACAGAGCAGAACTGCCCCACAGAGTTCCCAAGATGCACCTGGTAGATCTGAACTGCTGAGATTTTGGTTAGCAGCTGTAGCTCTTTCCATTCTTTAACTTGTTATGGTGGATACGTTAACAGATAAATTATTATTAAACCACACTTGCAGTGTATACATCCAGCTTGGAGGTATTTAAATTTTCAACATCCATATTCATAAGTAAGCGTGATACATAAATGTCTGCTTTTTCTTACTATCTTTATCCGGTTTGGGTATAAAGGTCGTGCTAGTTTCATACAATGACTTGATTAACCCATATTATTTTTCTGTTTTCTAGAATACTGATGGAATTCTTCTGCACCTGTTTTTTTCTGTTTGTTTCCCTTTTTGGTCTATGGAGATGAAGTAGCCTGTGAAAACTGCCTTTAAAAGAACCAGCTCTTCCCTCATCTCTCAGGCTGGAAATCACACATGATGGCTACTGTTCAAGTGTAATCTTAAACCACAACTCAACAGCTGCAATGGACGGCAGCAAAGCTAGGCCTCTGATGACTGTGGGACCACCATACTAGTCTAGAACTACATTCCTTCAAGTTTTGCTAAAATCAGACAAAAACAAAAAGCTGTATCTTGTTTAAGACTTTCATATACTCCACTTCTGACAACTGTAATATTTAAAATTCTTGAGTGCATATCCTATTTGTTTTATGTGACTCCAGTTGATGGCATATGGTTTCTGCCACAATTTTGTCATATTTGACTATGAACTCAGCATTCTAACTGATTTTATTGGGGGCATTCTATGGAGTCTTGAATGAGGAGTTTATCATTTCCAATAAATTTTACATACGTTATTGCCAAGTGCCTGGCAATGTCATTGGCATGAAGATACTTTTTATGTTCTCATCCGAAAGTTCTCAAATTATTCAAGATTGTAAGTTCATACCCCAAATGTCATGGGAACAAAGCCCAAATTTAAGAGTTATAAGACGAATCCTCTCTCTTTTCCTCTTTTCTTCTTTGTGGGCTCAGAATTCCATGGTCAAATAGGTACATGTCCCTGTCACTTCCAGAGGAATGTTATCTAGCTCATCTTTCACCATGAGACTTTTAGTCCTTTGATGGTACAGGCTTTTTTCAGGGCTCAATTCCAAGTCCCTACGCCCCTGAGGTGAAGGCTCATCTCCTATACCGGGTGGATGGGAGTTAAAACCAAGAGACACTTCATTAAGTAGATTAGTATAACCAACCCAGTCCCCTCTCTCACGATGGGCTGCTTTGGTTTTCAGTTTTTCTCAACTTTTGCAAGCTTAGCTCTGCATTTTAAAAGCTTTGTTACATTTTATTCAACATTTGTAAATGTCTTCCTGCAAAACACTTCCGAAATGATCAAATCTTGCTTTCTGACTTCTTTCATTAAAGATCTTACAACTTTAGTAGGCTGTGTTTCCAAAGTTGCATCTCTTCTCTCAACTGCCTCCAATATTTGCCATCTCAGGTAAATGTCATGAGAGTTCAAATGTGGATGGCAGAGGAAGAACAAACAGAAAAATATTTATATCCAGTTCTAGCTGCTTCTCCTCAAAAGCAATACACAGGTCATGAGCTGTGGTGAGCAAAAAAAGTGACTCCATTTAAATGGAAGCACCTTTTCAAACGCCTAAAATTCAGTTGAACTGAAATATTTAAGAGTTCAGCATAGAAAATTTCTGTTGAAAAGGCAGTGACAGTTTTATTTAAAACAATCAAAAATCAAGAAATGGTAACTGTCCAATAAGAGAATAGGAAAATTATGAAACATCCATATGATGTATATTAAGTTTTCATTACAAGTATTTCTGCAAAACTTTTAATGGCACGGTATTATGTTTCCCCAAACTAGAAAATTAATGAAGGAATATATATTTCTTATTTCATGTATGTAATATTATAGTTACACTGGTGACACATACACACACACCTATATACATACACAGAGATAAATTTTCAAGGAAAAAATACTAATATGGATGGGTTACAGAATTTATCCAATTAAGCTGTGTTCCCTAAATGCCATGGTTCATACTACTGTAGGCTCACAATCCTTTATTTGAGATTTTCTGGGTCGCTGATTTTTCTGAATTCAGAAACTTCTGGATTTTAGAAATGTGCTTTCGTGAGCATATTGTGTAGCATGCTATGACCCCAGCAGTGTCTAAGTAAAAAACCCATATTCTGTCATACCTGAATCTTTTCTGTACAGTGAAAATTCACATGAAGTGAACTAATTTAGGAACATAACTAGCTTTACACCACTTCAAGACAGGTTTGGCCAACAAAAGAATTTTAGCACAAAATAGGGTTTTTTTTTTTTTTACGCTTTAGGATTTCAAAATTGAAGATAGGAGATTACGGATCTGTATTACCATGGAGTGGAAATTCTAGCACGTAGTGGTTAAGTATTACAGCTGCTAACCAAAAGGTAAGCAGTTCTAATCCACCAGGAGCTCCCTGGAAACTCTGTGGGGCACTGCTCCCCTGTCTATATGGTTGCTATGAGTCAGAATCAACAGCAACGGGTTTGGTTTGTTACCATGGATACTTACTAGTACTAATGACTAAAACTCGAAGCAGAAAAACAAATAAAATACAAATATATACCTAATAATGTCAAGAGGCAGTCTTTCAAACAGAACAAGAGGATACCTCATGGTTTAAAGTCAGGAACGTTGTGCGTCAGGCTTGTATCATTTCACCATACCAACTCAATACCTATGCTGAGCAACTTATCTGAAAAGCTGAACTATATGAAGAACAGGACATCAGGATTGGAGGAAGGCTCATTAACAACCAGCCTTATGCAGATGACACAACTTTGATTGCTGAAAGTGAAAAGGACTTGAGGCACTTACTGATGTGGATCAAAAACCACAGCCTTCAGCATGGACTACATCTCAACATAAATAAAACAAAAATCCTCACTAATGGATCACTAAGCAGCATCATGACAAACGGAGAAAAGATAGAAGTTGTCCAAGATTTCATTTTATTTGGATCCACAATCAACACTAATGAAAGCAGCAGTTGAGAAATCAGAAGACACGCTGCACTGGGCAACTTCACCACAAAAAAAAAAAAAAAAAAAAACCTTTTTAAAATGCTGAAATGTAACAGTGTCACCTTGAAGGTTAAGGTGTGCCTGACTCATGCTGTGTTTTCAACCACCTTGGCTGCATGCATAAGTTGCAAAATCAATTAAGGAACAAAGAAGAAAACCTGAAACCTTTGAATTTTGGTGTTGGTGAAGGGCGCTAAATACACCAGGAGCTACCAAAAGAACAAATAAATCTGTCTTTGAAGAAGTACACCCAGGAGCCTCCTTGAAAGCAAGGATGGTAAGACTTTGTCTTAATTACTATGAATATGCTAATCAGGAGAGAAAAACATCACGGTTGGTAAAGTAGATGACCAGTGAAAAAGAGGAAGATCTTCAGCAAGGTGGACTGACACAGTGGCTGCAACAATGGGCTCAAGTAAAACAACGGACGAGGATGGTGCAGGGCTGGGCAATTTTTTGTGAGTCAGAACCGATTCAGTGGCATGTCAGAACAAGAAAAATGCCCAAACAATTCCATTGTTAATCACCACAAAATCCACCTTCCCAGAAACTGAACCAAACAATACAGAAAAGCCTATTTCCCACTCAAAAACACACATTCAATACAGTAGCAATATTGCCAGAACCAAACTAGACAACCAGATCCCTGGAAAAATGTAACAGAAAATCATGGCCACGTTGTAGAAAAAAATTAAAAAGTAGCAACAGACTGAGATTTACAAAGGATCTATGCAAATATATCTGTAAAAAAAATCAACTTAAAACTACTATCAGAAAATTGGCTATGAGAAGTGAAAACCAATTTCACCATTTTACTTTCAAGAGGTCACTTGGAGTAAAGATCCTGCATTTTTTTTAAGAAGGAATAGTCATCAAAATGTGTAGTGACAGAATCACCACTCCTTATCTTCCAGTGATCTCACTGATAGACCCCATACCTAACGAGTTTATGACCCAATTAGAAGGACAGTTTGGCATTTTCTTTCACCTTAATGACTCAGGGTCCTAAAAGTCATACATGACTACTTAACCATGACTACACACTAGTTCAACTAACATGGAGAGAACTATACCAGAAACAAATTACACAGCCCCATCACTTACAAAGTGGAAACTGAAACAGAGATGAATTCTGCAAGAGTATGCTCCTTGAGCACTCTTAGGGGTTACGCTATACATGAATCAGACTGAAGAAATCCAGCTTTTCTCTACTTTATAAAATCACATATACATTCTCTGGATCATCTGAGCACCTGTGAGAAATACAGACCCAACCCCAAACTTCATTTAGATACATAACGGGGCTCCTCAATGAGAGAAGCGAGGCCAGGAGGTAGAATACACACACATCACACACATCTCTGCTCAAACTGAGTCGTCACCACCTCAACTTCTCACAGTTAGAGAGTAGTGATAGTTGCTGACAGCCGCCAAGAACAACTCTTTAACACTGAGAAGGTTCAGATTTCCCTCAAACTTTACTTATATAAGTAGATGTCCAAAGATTTCTTCCATTCATGTCATCCAGCACCCCTCAAGCATTCAACATATGCAGGCACACAGGGAGCACAGGTGTAGAAGAGAACAAACGTCACTAGGAAGGTCAAGACACTAACAGAAGAGGCTCAAGATGCAGACTTTCTCAATGGGCTGCTGTAAGTATGTCTTTGTATTACTTTCCATCAAGCAGAAGACAAACAATATCTTTCTAATGTGTACCAAACTCACACTTTAAACTGAAGAAAAGTATCACCCCAGGTGATTTCAGCCACACACAATGAAAAGTAAGACAGAACCTTCTGTGAGGCTCTAGCTTACATAGGTAAGTTATATACCACCTTTTAATAAGAGTTCAGCAAAAAGAGATGTATAATCAGATGTATAAAATAAATTTGGCTGATTATGAATCCAAGATCCAAACATTTAAAATTCAAAAGCTCTTTAGCCAATGCACTATTACAATCTAACTGTACAATATGACGATCACTTGTCAGGTAGTTAAATTAATCTGGTATCACTGAAATAACATACAAGTCCAAGTTCCAGGGTTCCACATGTCACCAGTTAATAAGAAACTAAGGAAAGGCAGTCAACAAAGGTATATGTAAAATAAATGTTTCAAAATACAAGACGTTTTTGAAATGCTACCACTGACCAGCTTGTCATGAGAACCTGCCATACTTTTGAAAAAGAAAACCTCAAATTTCATTACCCCATAGATGTCTGGTATCTGTTGAAACAGAGACACAGACTGACTGAATCACATACATGATCCACGAAAATTCTGATGCAGGCTCATACACAGCAGTGATGAACAAGTTTTCTTTTACCGACCCTAAGGCAGCTGACCAACCAACATTCTAAATTTTACGGTTTCTCAGGATCCTCTAGAAAACAGTTTTCACTAAAAGAATACCCATCTTACATTTAATATACTTCTTCCCTTAGCTTCCTTGAGCTATGCATCTCTTTTTGTTCCCAGTCTTCGTGTCTGTAGATATGACCTGAGTATTCAGAGTACAGATTGCTTCCTCATCTGCCAACCTTCCATTTTTCAAATCATTAGTAAAGGTAAGAAAGAACAGTCTATAAAGTTCTTTTGTGTGCTAAGTTAAATGAGGGTATATTTTATATATAAAGAATTCTTTCCATTAAATTATTTGGACCCCAATATTTCTGTTACCTAAGACTTACCAAGCTGACAGAAAACTGGACACATTCATCTCATACCAGTAATCTTACTAGGTATTTCAGTGAATGTTATTAGGTTTCTATTACTAAAAGGGAATGAAAGAAATAATTATTAAACTTTTCATAATGTCCTAGCCTTTTCAACGTACCAAAAAGCCAAAAATACCAAACTCAGGGTTGCCAAGTCAATTCGAGCTCATAGTGACCCTACAGCAGCACAGAGTAAAACTGGCCCAGAGGGTTTCCAAGGAGCGGCTGGTGCATTCAAACTGCTGACTGTCATTTGAAGCTGAGCTTTTAACTAGGGCACCACCAGGGCTGCACAGAATGCATATCAGGGTGATAATCTACCAATTCTTAATAAGCGCAAAACGTAGATCAACTAAAATTGTGTCTTTCTTCTTCCCTTACTAAACTCAAATTTTTCTCTCCCTTAACAAAAGCAAACAATAAGCTGCTTTAGATGTGAAGACATTAACTACAATTCCCCCCAGACAAGTTTACTATTGTGAAATTGTTTTTATGTGTCCTATGACTAGATGTGTGAACACTCCCCTCCCCTCCCCAACACAGAGAAAAGC
Organism: Heterohyrax brucei; assembly: GCA_028571685.1. Lineage (NCBI taxonomy): Eukaryota > Metazoa > Chordata > Mammalia > Hyracoidea > Procaviidae > Heterohyrax > Heterohyrax brucei. Next base: position 37,798,283 of record CM053140.1, read on the forward strand.
CAAAGTTCTCAGAATGGACACATGTGACTCACTTACCTCGTCTCAGGGTTGTAGCCTAATATGTAGAAAAATGAATCCACTCGGGCTTTAAACTCTCTGGCAGCAAATATGTCAGAAAAATGGGAGATGTTACACTTCCCTCTGAAAATGAAAACAGAACGTTAGTAAAGCGTTAACAGCTTCACAAGCCAACAAACTATTGGAAGGGTAAGGGTAATGGAAGCATACGACTGAATTCATTATACTCTAACAACACATAGAATAAAGCTACAAATGCCACACTTGATTACCTATTCAGAAAACTGGGATTTCCTTAAACTAGTGAAACATAACTCAATAGTTATGTTTTGTCATTCCATTACTGCTTCAGTCTACAACTTTACCACTTAACGCCATTTAGCCTGTCATTTTAGCCATACAGTAAAATTAATTAAATCACAAAGCTAAACTGGGTTCAGTAGGCTGTGATAAAAGGGTATTAAACAAACTAGAGATAAAGGGGAAAAAGTTAAAATTATAGCTCAGTTGGTTTAAGAAACTTCAATCTAAAGCCTTTAAAATCATCAGTGCAAAATGGGCTTTTTGTTCCTGCTACATAATAACAGGCAGAAAGCATAACTGTTATAGCTAAAACCAGTACCATCTGCTATTTCTCTGGAACACAGCTTCTATATATATATGTCTCCCTAACAAGTAAGAAATAAACTGACTCATAAATTAAAATCTTCAAAAATTTTATTTTTCAATAGCGAGAGAGGGAAAACAATGAGCTGTAATTATAGAGTTTCCAATTCTTCGGACATTACATTACTAAAAACTGGAAAACATTTCCCTATAGAACTATTGCAATAAAAGCATGAGGTTTTCAAGCCCATCTACAAACAAGTTAAACCATAATATAGCTTTAAAACTCTACCATATTACAGGACTCCTAAGCAGTGTTTCCATGCATTGCAAGTACCAAAAGTAAAGACCAGAAACACTACACCACGCAGCAATGCCTCCCTTTGTCTCTCTCTGTATCTCCCTCTCCCTCTCCCTCTCTCTCTCTCTCTCACACACACACACAGACACAAGAAAATTTCGAAGGCTCTTGAGGAGGCAGGGTGGTTTATGAATTCTAGTGCCCTCAGTGGTCACAGCAGGTAACTTTGAAGTCTAGTGGAAACCAAAGGTTGAGATTAGATTAGATGAAGTTTAAGGATCAAAAGTCACCATTTACAGTACATGCATGCAGGCATGCTTACAGGCAGGTGGCCTCCCATTGGTTGAGCAGGATTTCCAATCATACAGGGATTTCATGAGTGTGTATGCTAACAATACACGTCAGTTAACAGCCAACATGTTAATGAACGAACTGACAAAAGGATATCAAAATGAGGCCATTCACCCACTTCTTACTAAGAAATTAAAAGCAACGTCCTCCTTTTCCCTGTGGGCTTAAATAACTATGAGCAAAGCCTCAGTAACACTCAGAAGCTAAGACAGACTCAGAACATTTCCATTTTTAAAACCAAACAGCAATGCTACTGATTTATGGGAGTTGCTTTGGGATTTACAGATTAAAAAATAATCCAAGGCTTCTAGTGAACACTTAAAATATGGCTGATGCACTGACAAGAAATTAATTTTACATTTTATTATATCTTAATTTAAATTTAAATAGCCACATGTGGCTAAAAAATCCACTGCTGTCCAGTTGTTTCTGACTTGCAATGATTCTACAGGTCAGAGTAGAACCGCCTCATAGGGTTTCCAAGGAACAGCCGGTAAATTCAAACTGCCAGCCTTTCGGTTAGCAGCCATAAGTCGTAACTATTGCACCACCAGGGCTCAACATGTGGCCAGTGGCGGCCATACTGAACAGCACAGATTTGTAGATTACAGTAAGAGTCTCTAATACTGAATCAACTTTGTATTCCTAGAATAAATTCCACTTGCTCATTTTATGTGTTGTGTGTGCTGTCCAATTTAAAAAAAAAAAAAATTCATTAATAAAATCTAATGCTTTTCTCCTACTATTTTCCAGTTTTACCTGCATTTTTTTTTCCTTCATCTGCTCTCTTTTGATTTACTTTGTGGTTCCTTTTCAAGTTTAAGCTCGGAATTTAAGTCATTTAATTTTACTTCTTATTTTTATTGGTGTGTTTAGTGCAGTTAATTGTCCTCTGATCACTGCTTTAAATATTCAGCATAAATTCTGATAGGATTTTTCCTGCTGGTCTTCAAAAATTATTTAATTTCACTAGGCTAATTGGCATAACTCAGTTTTGTTTTGTTTTTTAAGAAAATGTTCAGCATACCACTTTGGTGAGTGGTGTCTGCAGTCATAAGAGCTAGCAAGCTGCCACCTAAGTAGCATCAACTGGTCCCAATCCACCTGGAGCAGAGAAGAACAAAGGACATCAAAGACAAGAGGAAAATATAAGCCCAGCAGACAGCAGTGCCATATGATCCTGAGACTACTGCAGCATGAGACCAGAAAAACTAGATGGTGCCCAGCCACTACCAAGGACTACCCTGACAGGGAACACAGTATAAAATCCCTGATATGGTGAGAAAAAAATGAGTGTGCAGAACTAGAACTCTACTACAGACCACACTTGATGGTCCGTCAGACTAGAGGGTCCCTGAAGACATGACCTCTGCACTCTCTGATACCCCAAGAACTGAATCCAGTACTGAAGCCGATTCTTCAAAGACTGGACTGGACTATTAAGAAAGAGACTGAGGCAAGCAAAGAATATGCTTCTTGGCTTAAATATACACATCAGGTTGACTCAGCAGCACTTGTCCAAAGGAAAGATAAGAAAGTGGAGGGGGACAAGAGTTAGTTGAATAAATACAAGAAAAGAAGGGTAGAAAGGAGGAGTGTGCTAACATGGGAGGCACTAGTGGTGTGTGTTCGGGTTTTTATATAGAAATTGATTTGGATTGTAAGCTTTTACTTAAAGCACAGTAAAATACATATTTTTAATTGTTTAATTTCAGTTAGCAGCTCCCCTTACAACATCAGTTAAGACAAAGTTTTAATATTTCCAGGTAACAGGGCCTTTTTGTTCTTTTTGCTTGTGAACTTGAGTTTCACTGTGTTATGAATTGATGCTTTCTTTATAACCTATATGACCAGTTTTTGACTATGTGCCAAGGCACTTAAAAGGAATGTATATTCTCTGTTATCAGGGTAGTGAGTTTAATATAGGAGCCCTGTTGCCACAGTGGTTAAGAACTACCACTTCTAACCTAATGACAAGTACTTCATATCCACCAGAAATCCTATGGAGTAGTTCTACTTTGCCACACAGAGTTGCTATGAGTCTGAATCAGTTCAGCAGCAGTGGGTTCAGAGTTCACTATGTCTGTAAGATTAAATGCTTAGGAATAAACATAACAAAACATGTATACAACCAATTTAAAAAATCTTAAAACACTCCTAGAAGACATAAAAATAAATCTGAACAAACAGAAAAGCATTTCCTGTTCATAGATAAGAAAATCCAGCATATCTTTCTCCAAAGGTCAGTAATCTATAAATCCAGTGCAATCCTAATAAAAAATACCAGCAAGCTATTTTATGTAATAAGGCAAGGTTTAATGCTAAGGTTTAAAAGGAAAAAGAAGTCACTCAAAAGGAGGTGAGAAGAAACAGCCCTATCAGACATTAAAACATACTATAAAGCTTTTATAATTAAAACAGCATGGTTCTGACTCATAAATATACCAACAAAACAGAAGAGAAAGACAAGATGTATATTCACAATATGTAGAGAAAATAATATACAACAAAGTTGGCACCTGAAATCCCCGGAGTAGAGATGAACTTTTTAATAAATACTTCTGGAACAACAACAACTGGAAATTCCTCCTTAAATTTGGTGTAAGAAAAGGTTTTCTAACTATGACTCAACTCCAGAGTACATTTTTTTAAATTGTTAAACATAACTGCTAACCACAAAGTCAGCAGTTCAAATCCACCAGGCGCTCCTTGAATACTCTGGGGGTCAGTTCCACCCTGGTCCCTAGGGTCGCCATGAGTCGGCTCCAACTCGACGGCACTTGGCTTGGCTTTCACAAACATAATACAAAAAAAATCAAGTTTTCATTAAAAAAAAAATCAAAACACAACTTATTGAAGTCGGAGAAACCATTTGTAACACACACCCTTGTGAAAGGATTTTTAAAAGGACATGAGCATGCAATTAACAAAAAAAGAGACAAAAGTTCCTTCAAGCTTACAAAAAACAAGTACAAACTCATATGCTGTTGCTGCTGTTGTTAGATGCCATCAAAAAGATTCTCACTCACAGCAACCCTATGCACAACACAACAAAGCACTGCCCAGTCTTGCACCATGCCCACAATCATTTTTATGTTTAAGCCCATCATCGCAGCCACTGTGTGTCAATCCATTTTGTTGAAGAATTTCCTCTTTTTCACTGACCTCCACTCTACCAAGCACGATGTCCTTCTCCAGGGAGTGATTCCTCTTGACAGCATGTCCAAGATATGCGAGATGCAGTCTCGCCATCTTTGCTTACAAGGAGCACTCTGGTTGTACTTCTTCCAGAACAGATAAGTCCATGTTACATTGAATATTCTTCTCCAACACCACAATTCAAAGGCATCCATTCCTCTTCTGTCTTCCTTATTCACTGTCCAGATTGCACATGTATATGATGTGAATGAAAACACTATGGCTTGGGTCAGGTGCACGTTAGTCTTCAAGGTGAAGTCAAAGTGACATCCTTACTTTTGAATACTATGACGAGGTCCTTTGCAGCAGATCTTTCCTATGCAATGCATCTTTTGATTTCCTGACAGCTACTTCCACGGGCACCAACTGTAGAACCAAGTAAAATGAAATTCTTGACAACCTCAATCCTTTCTCCATTTATCACAATGCTACTTTATGGTCCAGTTGTGAGGACTTCTGTTTTCTTGATGTTCGGCTGCGGTTCACACTGAATGCCGTGTTCTTTGATTTTCATCAGTAAGTGTTTCAAATCCTCTTCACTTCCACCAAGTAAAGTGGTGTCTTCTGCATAACGCAAACTGTTAATGAGTATTCCTTCACTCCTGATGCCTTGTCCGTCTTAAACAGTCCAGGTTCTCAGATTTTCTCAGTATACTGATTGAAAAGGTATGGAGAAAGGCCACAACCCTGATGTGCACCTTTCCCAACTTCAAACCATGCAATGTCCCCTTGTTCTGTTTGCCCAACTGCCTCCTGATCCATTTACAGATTCCTTAAGAGCACAATTAAGTGTTTTGGCATTTCCATTCTCCATAGTGTTATCCATAACTTGTTACGCACCACACACTCAAATGCCTTTGCATATTCCATGAAACACAGGTAAACATCTTTCTGGTATTCTCTGCTTTCAGCCAAGATCCATCTGACATCAACAGTGATATCCTTAATTCCACATCCTCTTCTGAATCCAGCTTGAATTTCTGGCAGTTCCCTGCCAATATACTGTTGCAGTTGCTTTTAAATGATCTTGAGCAAAATTTTATATGTGTGTGATATTAATCATACTGTTCGGTAACTTCTTTGGTCAGATCATCTTTCTTGGGAATAGGCATAAATATCAATCTCTTCCAGCTGACTGGCCAAGCAGCTGTCCTCTAAATTTCTTGGCATAGATGAGTAAGCATGTCCAGCACTATATCCGTTTGCTGAAACATCTCAATTGGTATTCCATCAGTTCCTGGAGCCTTGTTTTTTGCTAATGCCTACAATGCAGCTTCGACTTCTTCCTTAAGTACCACTGGTTTGTGATCATATAGTACCTCTCCAAGTGGCTGAACATCGACCAGTTCTTTCTGGTATAATGCCTCTATGTACTCCTTTCTGATGCTTCCTGAGTCATTCAATATTTTCTCTGTAGAATCTTCACTATTGCAACCTGACACTGCAATCTTTGCTTCAGTTCTTTCAGCTTGAGAATGCAGAATGTGTTTGTCCCCTTTGGTTTTATAGCTCCAGTTCTTTGCACATCTCCTTATAATACTTTATTTTGTCTTCTCGAGCTGCGCTTTGAAATCTTCCATTCGGTTCTCATACTTCGCCATTCCTTCCTTTTGCTTTAGCTGCTCAGTGTTTGAAAGCAAGCATCAAGAGTCTCCTCTGATATCCAATTTGGTCTTTTTCATTCTTTCCTATCTTTTTAATGACCTTTTGTTTTTCTCATGGATGATGTCTTTAATGTCATTTCACAATTTGTCTGGTCTTCAGTCATTAGTGTTCAATGCTTCAAATTTGTTCTTGAGACAGTCTCTAAACTCAGGTGGGATATACTCCAGGTTGTACTTTGGCTCTTGTGGACTTGTTCTAATTTTCTTCAGTTTCAGTTTGAACTTCCTTATGAATAGCTGATAAGTCTGTGCCACAGTCAGCACCTGGTCTTGTTCTGAATGCTGACATGGAGATTTTCCACTGTCTTTTTCCACAAATATAGTCCATTTGATTTCTATGTATTGCATCTATTGAAGTCCGTGTGTATTGTCGGCAAAATAAAATAAAACACCAAGAGCGTTTTTCACCTATTAGGCTAGCAAAACGTATACAGGAAAACAAAAGACAACAATTTTGTTAGGATAACAAGCTGTCTCATACACTGCTGGAAGGAATGCAAACTGATATCTGCCATCTTAAGAGAAACTTAGGATTCTCTAGCAAATTGCATATACACATACCTTTCACGGGAACCCTGATGGTAGTTAAGAGCTACAGCTGCTGACCAAAATGTCAGCAGTTCAGGTCCAACCTCTATGGGGAAGTTCTACTCTCCGCTCCTTGTATACTCTATGGGGAGGTTCTACTTTGTCCCATAGGGTCGTTATGAGTTAGAATTGACTCAACAGCAATGGGTTCAACCCTTTCAACCCAATAATCTCACTTCTAGGAACCTCCCCTAAATATAAACATTCATCAATAAGGGAATACATATGCACAAGGAAATTTGTTGCAACACTATTTGTAAGTACAGAATCCTGGAAACAACCTAAAAGCCTGTACATAGACAGCAAAATGAACTATGGTACATCCATGTGACAGAGTTATACAGTTGAAAAAAGAATGAAGAAAATCTCCATGAACTAATATACAGCAATTTTCAGAACATACAGTAAAGGGAGAAGGTAGGAGTATCTATAGGCATACTACTCTTATATCAAACATTATAATACACATGAATCTGTAACATCTGTGAAAAGAAAACACAGAAAGGATAAACTAGAAAGTAATAAAGTAAGTTACCTATAGAAGTGAACTGCAGAGTGAAGAAAAGAAGCAGGGAATGAAAACATGGTCATAGGATTGATAGCTATATCTCAGGGAAACAGTCTGACACTTAGAAATATAGCAAAGGTACATATACCTCACATACCCCATCCCCACAAAATGAAGAATAAATCAACCAGTGTGAAATAAAATTGAAATGCAAACACTAAACAAATGAACCTAACTGTGTTACAAATGAGTAACACAACCAAATTAAGGGGTACGAAAAAACAGAACTGACCTAACTAACTTTAGAGAACAGTCCCCTCTCTGTACACTACAAGTCTAAAGGCAAAAATCTAATTAGTAAATATGTTTCTTACAATGATACAGATTACAAATTCTGAAACTAATTTCTAAGTAGTCCAGAAACGAACAAACAAAAGCAATATATCTGAAACACAACTGTCACAGCGTAGGGAGAGCAACTATGGCCACATAACAATGTGGGCATAAAGTTATATATTAGAAACTGACTTGAATTGTAAACCTTCACTTAAAACACAATTGAAAAAAACTGGGCTTCTTCACTGGAGGAGAAAGAAATTAGGACTAAGAGGAGGAAGAATAAAATGAACCTTGTGGTACAACCTCATGAGGAACGAATGAATGCATACATGGGTTAGCACTGTTTGCGTAAAAATGGTGTATTTGTGCATTTTGTAACTCTAAGAGTTTGACTGCTACCCAAAGGTCAGCAGTTGGAATCCACCAGATGTTCCTGTAAAACCCTATGGGACAGTTCCACTCAGCCTATAGGGTCACACTATGAGTTGGAGTTGACTCCACGGCAACAGTTATTTTGTTTTTCTCAGTTTATTGAGAGGCTTACAGCTAGTTTCTAAATGACATTATCTAATGAAAGGAGCTAAGGCTCTTTGTAAAACAGTTTATTTTAATGAAAGAACAGGTAAAATACAGGATTAGCCTGGAATATCTCATATAGCCATAAAATAAGTTCTCAAAAAATGATGGAGACTTGAAAAAAACTGCAGGGGCCAACCTAACTAGCTTCCAATGGCCAACAGTGGATTAATTTGAACAATAAAGCAAGTAACAATAGAATCATAATCCACAAGATAAAATAAACATCTATAAGTTCATATTGATGTAGACAATTGATTAAAAGGACTGATGGAGGACAGTGGAACTCCTTCCTAAGTGGAGTTCCAATTAATAAACATAAAGCCAGGAAATAAATTTTAAGCTATAAAACTAGAATTCTGAGGCGTTATGAAACTCCTTGGGGAACTTGCAGAAGCTAATGGCTGGGGAAATTGTACACAGATGGAACCAACCCATTTCAGTTTCTAAACTTAGACATGATTCTAAGTACCCATAACAAACTGCGGAGATAAATTAACCCAGGATGAAAAGAGGGTAATTAGAAACCTTAAAGGGGTCACTTAGAGTTTCTTGGCCCCAGGCTTCGAAAACTCACCTCAAAACACCTCCCTGTAATGTAGTTCCTAGGTAAGATGCCTGTTTATAACCTGCCCTACTCTATGGTATTTTGCCCTCCAAGTAATTACGTGAAGTAGGAAACACATAATCATAAAATTAGAAAATATCCCTCAACCTGATAATGCTCTTATGATTTCCTGTGCTGCCCCCATAGATCCAAGTCTACCATCAATACCTGACAATTCACTGTGACACGTACATAGTCAACCTGGTAAGGTCTACCTAGCTCACGTTCCCAGTCCAGTCACAAAGCAATCACTCCAGATTCTTTTATTATTTGTAAAATATCATCCTTAGGGAGAAAACAGTAACAAAGCAAACAGACAGCAAGCTATGGGTTTATCAGCTTATTTGCAGAACATCTAAGAGATGGTTCTCTGACCTAAATTCTTTCTTCACTACATAAAGTTATCTGGGTTTCCAATCAACCCATGCAAAACGCCAAAGCAATCAACAGATGCTAAGTAACTGTACTATCAATAGGTCAGTACAATATTACATTACACTTCTTGTCTTCTTACACTTTGAAGAACACAATTCAGATTCAATGAACAGAATATACCCACTCCTCACTATCTGGTTAGCCAACATTTTGCATATAGCCAAGTGCCGTCGAGTCGGATCCTTGCATGTACAACCATCATAAAACAATCTACTATCCAACTATCTTGCACATCAACTATGTATGTCTGGCAGTAGCAAACACCAAGATGTGAGGTGAGAGCAACACTGATAGTGATGGTTAAGCTTACGTGTAAGCTTGGCTGGGCCATGATTATCAGTGGCCCGGCAATTACGTAACAATGTAATTATCGTCCATTTTCACATACCACTGATTTTCATACAATGACCTAGTCTTTGGAAAATAACCACAGTGATAAGCGAGGAATAGGTGTACTACTCTGAAAGTTAAGTGTCATCCACACTTTTGAGTGTGAGACACTCTGCAAGGCACTTATGCACACTTTTTCTCATTAGATGCAGTGTTTTTATCTGTCACTTAGCCATGCGACTTGGCACAAGTTTGTCAACTGGAAAGTTCAAAGGTTAACAAACTCAAGCCACAAAGCTTTGTAACCAAACCAGAATTCAAAGTGAAGTCTTCTCATTTCAATCCAGTCAGTGCTCTTGCTATTACGCCAGAGTGTCAGTCAAAAATATTTACCTGTATTAGAAGTTGAAACTCAACATATTCTGTTCACGATGCTATCATTATCATGTGCCTATTGATAAATGTATAAAATAAAGAAAATATAGCACTGTCGAAACTTGTAACTTGAAATTAGTGGAAGCTGAGGCAAGTATTCAAATAGCACGTAAAGCAGTAATGCTGGACATCAATAGATTCAACAACTGTGAAGGTGCTCGATCTCTTTGAGAAGTTCAGTTTGCTAAGGAAATGCTATAATCTCATGATTTACACAGAAAATGCAAGAGCTAAATTCAGTTTTCTATTTGATTCATGGTAGCTAAAAGACAAAACTCTCTCTCCTTTACAAGAACCATTTTAAAACAGAAATTTACCTATCAGTTTCCTCCTAAGTGAAAGGAATGGACAAGCCTCCCTCTGAGTTCTTGGAGCCACAATGAATTCATATAACACTTTGATCTTTGAGAAGAAGTCTACTAAGCACTAATATTATTAGCCTTTTTCTAGCTTTCACTTTGTTAGCCTCCATGTTTTTGTATTATATGCATCTGATTCCCTTTCATGTGCCTGTGTATTATTTTATTAGTCCTCTTTCAAAATTAAGTTTTGGAGGTACTGGTTTATATTATAGAGAAAGAACAAAACTCTTTCTGTGAATAAATGGTGGCAAGAAAATCTCAAAGCTTAAACCATCCCCTTCCCCCACCACCATCAAATATTTTTAAATCTAGTTTTGGTGAAGCAAAAGGAATAAACAGAAATCAGCTGGGGGCGGAGGAGACAATGACATTACCACTCATTCCCATTATTACTGGAGGTGATTCTGCAGGCAATGCAAAGCACCATGTGTAACACATTGATGCTGAGAAGGCGAGTGGATTACTGAGCAACACTAAGAACCATACTGATAAGCACCTGATACAGACAAAGGTCAAGTACTTACTAAACTCCCACCAGGCCAGATCATCCCATAACAAAGTGACCACTTATCATCTGATACTTTGAAAAGAATCTATTTGTCACACCATAAACGGATACAGTATTCAAAGCTGACAAGCAAATGTAAAATCAAAGTTTCATAAAACAGCTACCATCCTTTATAACCACTTTAAAGAAAATACCACAGGACAAAACAACTGATCAATAAATTTTATAGTCAGAAACAGTGAACATAAGATACTGTGCTATCATTTTAGCATTCCAACCCTTTGTGGCCGGTGAAGGCATAGCCAAAGCCAAGTGCCAATAGAGACCTATGCAATTACACATCTCCAGAAAATAATGGCTTATAAACCTAGTCACAGTAAATTCATCCAGATTCATCTAGGATAACTGGTCCTGCTAAAAAATGCTTAAATTAGATAAAATTGATTCTACAAACCTGAACTTACAGAAGGACATGATGCTTGGTAGTCAGTGAAAAAAAAGGCTGACTCTCAGAGACGGACTGAAATAACGGCTGTGTCAACAATGGGCTCAAGCATCACAACAATTGTGGGCATGGTGTAGAACCAGGCAATGCTAACATTCTCTTGTACACAAGAGGTAGTAGCTGTGAGTCTCAACTGACTCAACAGCACCTACTACCACCACCACAGATCTTAGTACCTACACCTGTTGTTGAGTCAACTCCAACTCACAGTGACCCTGCAGGACAGTGGAGAACTGCCCTGTTGGGTTTCCAAGGCTGTGATCTTGATGGAAGCAAATGGCCACATCCGCCTCCCACAGACAGGCTGGCTGATCTGAATCATCAACCTTTGGGTTAGCAGTCTAACACTTAATAATCACTGTGCCTCCAGGGCTCCTGACAAATCTGAACACCAAAGAGCCAAACTCACTGCCATCAACTCAGTTCCAACTCAGCTCTTAGTAAATACTCAGATATATTAATTTTAATCAAATATGTAAAAACACATTGAATAGTCAGCTACATAGCTCATATTTTTTTAAACTGAAACTCTAAATTATTTAAAATTAATTTACTTTAACCAATGAAACAAGATGAAAAGAAGAGGGAAAAAGAATGCAAGGCAGAATAAGAAATTTTACCAGGATCAATCCATGTGTTTTATTTCTCAGCCTCACAGTTTAACATTTTAATTGTTCCATCAATTTGTTCAACTTTGCTTTAACTTACTTTGTTCAGAATGCCAGTTCAAGCCTGGAAAGCCACTTTCACAAAGACTAAAAAGCTATGGGAGTTTTGGAAGATGCTTATAAAAAAAGAAGTCTCTAAATGTATTTAAAGTCCTACATGAAGCCAAATTCAAACATACACACTTCTTCCCCTATAGCAGGGATCAGCAAACTATAGCCCACAAGATAAATCTGGCCCACCATTTGTTTTTGCATGGCCATGAGCTAAGGCATGGCTTTTACCTTTTCAAATGATTGAAAACAAAAATCAAAAGAAGACTATCTCTCATGGGTCCATAAGAATGAATGCAAATTTCATTGTCCATAAATACAGTTTCATTGGAAGATAGCCATACTTGTTTGCTCACAGGCTGTCTGTGGTTGTTTTCGCACTACAATAGCTTCGTTGAGTTAGTTGATACAGAGAGCAGTATGGTCTGTGATGCTGAAAATATTTACTATCTGGCTTAAAGCTTTGCCAAAACCTGCACTATAGTAAAAGTTTCCACTGATTTTCCTTTAAGTAACTGACTTTAGCTATGTAGCTTTGCCCAGGAGATTCGAGATGGTTTTACTGAATACCATCTGAACATTACAATAGAAAATTTATTTTATCTCATTACAGTTAAACTAAAAAGCAGCAAATTCCAATGACTTTTTAAAGCTATATTCATTAACAAAGAAAGCACTTCTTTTACTCCTTAATTATTTCCAGTAGGAAAAGGATTACAGGATTCTAAGGTGCTTTACTTCTCTAACAGGCCTAAGAATTTTGCCATTTCTACACAAAAGACACAAGAATGTATGGATATTTTTTTCTTCAGAAGGATAGAAAATATCAGAGATTACAAAGCAGGGCATTCATGGTAATGCCACCTTTATGCATAATTATCTAAGTCCTTATAATTAGCTGCAATGTTACCTTCTGTCCCCAAATAAAATCTCCAATATATTCTCTTCTTATTAATGGCAAACTTTTCGTACATTAAATAAACTGAAAGACCAGTTCAATGAAAAATGTTTAAAAACTCTGCCTCCCTTCTCAATTATTTACATATCGCTGCATCTGCTTTTCTCATTACTTTATCTTTTCTGGTCACAGTTGTTACATCTTTAGAAAGCGAATTACAGACCAAACAGGCAACATTTGCCTACATGAAAAACAAAAAGGAAGGGCATGAAAAGTGAAGGGACAGAAATGGGGAAGGCCTGGTGGAAATGGGAGGAGTGCTGACATCCTGTAGGGATAAAGACCAATCAACATAACGGAACAATTTGCGTACAAATTGCTGAACGGAAAATTATTTTACTGTGTAAATTTTCACCTAAAATACAATAAAGTGTTCACAAAAGAAGAAAAGAAAGTGAATTAGAGACTACTGTAACACTTTTGGAAATCCTGGTAGCCTAGTGGTTAAGTACCACGGCTGCTAATCAAAAGGTCAGCAATTAAAATCCACCAGGCAGTCCTCGGAAAGTCTTTGGGGCAGTCCCACCCAGGGTCACTATGAGTCAGAATCTACTGAACGGCAATGGGCTTAGTAACACTTCTGGAAAGCCTGGAGCCCAGTGGTTAAGTGTTACAGCTGCTAACCCAGAGGTACCAGCTGTTCCCTGGAAATGCTCTGGGGCTGTTCTGCTCTCTCGCACAGGATCTCTTTGGGTCAGAACCAACGGGACAGCAATGACTTTGTTTTTTTGTTCTTTTCTTTTTGCTAACTTTTTTGGCTTCTACTTAACCCTTACGGTTTTCTGGTAACACTTTACCCTAAATACTTCAGCAAACAACACCAGAATAATAATTTTCAAGGAAATAAAGATACAATAATATAGAGATAGCATCATGGGCAGACAGATGAGAGGAAATACAGGTAACCGCTGAAATCCCAAAGACCCACAGTTGCCACTACGGCGTAATTTTACTGAGACGAATAGTCTGATTAATATGATTATCAAAGCAGATCAGGGTCTTTTTACCTCCCATTCTCAAGGACTTCTACACATGAAAGATCATTCCTCTGGCACTTACCTAAGGGCAGCAGCATGGTAGGTGTCAACATAGTCAGAAATGAAGAGCTCTCGGTTCTTGATAACTGGGTCTGTAATGACAAGTTCTCTTCCAGAGTCTGTCAAAAAATTAATTAAGAGGATATTAAAAGTGAGCTGCTCAAAGCAACTAGGAAAATTTAGCAAAACTTCTTTTTCAGCTTCACCTCTCACTAAAGAAAGCACAATCAAAAGTAGAAATAGAATATGTCTTTTTTGTCAACCGATGAAGTACTTTCTTGGATATGTCTTATGCCCCTGACTAAGGCTGTCTGGGGACAGAAGCTGGGAAGGAAGTAGGTAGAAAGGGAAAAGGAGATATACCAATTTTAAAACATATCATTATTCATTTTTTTAATGATAATCACATTCTTTGGTTTCAATGCTAATGCCAGCCAAGCCAAGTGCCATCGAGTCGGATAAAAGTAAAATCGGATACTTTTAAGTAACTTATCACCCCATGGTGCCCTATGGTCACCTTTAAAGATCAGTAAAACAGAATTTTAACAAGCCCAAAGCCAATGTCTGCTGGACTACATTACGCACAAAATGCAAAAGGAAAAGGAAAACAAAATTTGTCACTCTAGCAACATCAAAAACTAAAATATTCAGTGATTTTGTCTATCTTACTTTTTATTGCTAAATATTCCAGAGTATAGTGAAATCACACACTGGTTCAATTAAAAAAAAATAACCAAATTATTTACTCTAACATGGAACCAAAATTTAACTACTTTAACCTAATTTTTATATTTCAAGGAAAAAAAGCTGTAAAATACAGAAGGACATCATTCTTCAAATCTGTTCTGATTATTAGTGTGCTGACTCAAAACATCACCAAAAGCTACACAGGAGAGTAGAAACAGACATCAGAGTACTAGAGAGCTGGATTCCAACACCAGGTGATGCTACCACCTAGGAAAGAGGAGCCCTGGCAAGTCCCTTAGCCTTTCTAAGCTTCTATCTTATCACCTAGAACTGGGAACTAACAAACCGCATAGCATTAACAAGTGACAAGTGAGAATCATCTAGCACCTCTGAAGAATCAATAAAATGGAACCATTATACATACAAATAAATGTAATACACATTTACCTCCATGCCTCATTTGTCAATAAGATTACCGTGGAGAAACTACAATGCCAAAGGAAGAAAAAAATTAGTTGCCCTGAAATACCTATTTTCCTATTGTTCCAAAACTCAAGACATCAAATTAAATTCCTAAATAGGACTTAGAACGCTGTGCCATAAAACCTAAAGTTCCCATTCCTGACTACAGATTACGGAAAAGGAAAAAACAATTAAAATATAGTACTACACGGTTGCTATGAGTCAGAATTGATGGCAGTGGGGTTTCGGTTTTATAAACTCCAAGAACCTTGCAGTTCTCGCTACCATAGCAAACTAGCATACCTACAAACCATGGGTGGTGATGATGGCACCAGGAGTTCACAGAGGAGGGACTCTGCCTCCTCCCCTCACTAGATGAGAAAAAGCAGTGAAAAATGAAATTACAATTATTTCTACTCCAAGTTTAAGGGGAAAATACTATCAGCACATGTTCAGGGATTAAAAACAACAGAACAAAAATAACGAAAGAAGTAAAGGGGAAAACAAACAAGCCAATTATGTGCTTATTTATAAAACGGGTTTTTTTCCCAGAGAAAATTTATCATAGCAGTTTAAAACCTTACAATGAATGTCTATTTTTAGAAAGATCTTTGCCCAAACCTTTTATTTTGAGAGAGAGAGAGAGAGACCAGAAGGAAATACTTACCATTTTCATTATGTCGATCCTGAACCAAATGCTGGTACACAGAATCTGGAACTTCAGACTGACGGTAGTACCATTTGACGTTCATGAGTAGATGGTCCCTCTTACTCTGAAAAGGAAACTCTAACAGCATTAGGAACAGGATTTCAGGTGCCCAGTGATGCATACCATACCCATGATCAAAAGCCCCTGAAAACAGGATAGGCAGAGAGGAAGATAAACAATTACTACCAGGATCACAAAAACATGTAAGGTAATTATGAGATCAAACTTGACTAAAATAAAAACCCCAGCTATACCAACCCCAAACCTCCCCTCAAAGTAGCTTATCTTTCAGGAAAGTAAGTTTACCACACTTGAATCTGCATATCTCCCCAGTCTGATAAACTAATTCATTATTATATTTTTAAATTTAACATCAGCTACATAATACTACTTGAATATACCCTCCTCCTATATCTCAATCATTTGGTTAAGTATTTATAAAATGTTTTGGCATACCATCAAGGGTCATTAAAAATAATAAGCTAGAAAAACTTGCCCAGTAAGGCTTGGCACACAGTCATCTTCTCTCCAAGGTTTGTCTACAATGTAGAATGAATTAGATTCGCCCTCTGCTTTAATGCCACAGCACCATGTAGTTGTTGCAACTACGGCAAACTAGTGTAACTGCCAACTAACTATCAGTGGTGATGATGGTACTAAGAGTTCACAGAGGAGGGACTCTGACTTCTATGTACAGGAATCTCTAGAGAACACAACAACTTCTACATAAATGTGAGTGAGTGAATGACTGGGAGCCTGAGAAAGTTTACAGGGCACTTAACTGTTTGATTGCCCTAAAAGTGAACTGTCACAGGTACATTCAAAGATATAAGTGATCACGCACTGCCCTTCCAATGAAAGGCTTTGGTGCTACAGCTTGAGGCAGATCATGTCTGTGCACCTGGTTGTGAAACATTTTAGCACGGCAGTGCATTAGACTTTTCAGGCCTTCATAAAGGACTTTTCCAATCCTGGTGAGGGGTTCTCAACAGATGTCCCCCACGCTGAGTGCAATAGGATCCTCTCAGTAGCCTCTCCCTTCTCGTCACAAGTCAACTGGTAGGAAAGCTAAGATTTAAAGAAAAAATTCCCCACTTTTACAAAGGAGATAGCTAAATCCTAAAATATTTCAAGAGTCTGCATTAATGAAGGCACTTTCTGCTTAATGAAAGGTAATAAATACAGTCTTCAGTAAAAGACCAGGAAGGCTCCAAAAAAGGTTTATTTCTAAAATATTTAAGCCACTTAATGAGCCAGAAAGAAAACAACTGTCAATTCTTGACTGAACTCAAATGTGAAGAATGCTAACCCACATTAAGTACTGTATACACACCAAGATTTTCATTTTGCAATTAACTATGTCAAATAGGTGTACAGAAATAGGGCACTGTGAGTGGTTTTAATACAGTAAAGTATATACAAAGAATAAACCCACTGCCACTGAGGCGCTCCTAGTGACCCTACAGGACCGAAAAGAACCGCCCCGCAGGGTCTCCAAGGTTGTAAATCTTGACAAAAGCAGACTGTCATGGCTTTCTCCTGAGAACCTGCAGGTGGGTCTGAACCACTGACTCACCAATCAGCAACCATAACCACTGCACAACCTGGGCACCCTGTACAAAGAATAACCCCACACAATGGATACTCCTTCATTTTTTATTCATTATGCATTTTTACATCAAAGACTTTAATGAAAAAAAATTATTCTACACTGTTTATACTGCAGACGGAAAAAAGAAGCCAAACCAGTATGTTAAATAAATAGCATGTCATTATGTAGGAGTTTAGAGTGAAAAGCAAATGCTCCCAGCTGGGGATTATGGCGGAGGTAACGCATGACCTAGGCTTTGAAAACAAGGAGAAAGATTCCACTGAGTAGCAATAACCAAAGTTTAAGACATATCCAGAGAGCCACATGGTCCAGCTGCAAACAGCCCAGGAAAATGCACTTGGGAACAGTGGGAAAAAGCTGGATCTCAGCTGTTGTTTGGCTAATAAACCCAAACCAAACCCACTGCTGTGGAGTCAATTTTGACTCACAGTGACCCTGTAGAACAGATTATAACTAACCCATGGAGCTTCCAAGAAGCACGCAGTCGATTTGAACTGCCGACTTTCTAGTCAGCAGCTGCAGGACTTAACCACCCAGCCACCAGGGTTTCTGGATAGACGGCTTCAAAAGAATAACTGAGATCTTCTAACTGCACTGCCAAACAAACACAGACAACGAGGAACAAAAACACCAAGACAAAAGGCAGCAGCCAGGAGGCCACCAATTCTTTCCTAGATAGCATGATAAAGACAAAGACCACTAGGAAGACACTCATTACAGAAAGATACTAACTTGGGAAGGAGGCAGAACCTGTCTGGGATGTTCAGGAATAAATGGACTTGAATAAAATACACTGTCTAATACAGGGATTCTCAAACTCAGCACTACCGGTATTTTGGGGCAGATAATTACTTTTCTATTGTAAGGATCTGTCCTGTGCGGGATGTTACCAGCAACCCCAGCCTCTACCACTAAAAATCGGTGGCACACACCCAACCATCAGTTGTGACAACCAAAGACTGGTTCAAGTACTATAGGGTAGGAACTTGGAACATGGGCTACTGGTACAGGAAAGAATGAAGAAAGCATGCCAGGGTTCAAATCCCAGCACCACCACTTCCTACTTCTATGACTGAGCAAGTTACTATGATTGAGTAAGCGTCAAGTTCATTTTCTGTAAAATGAGGATACTGAAACCTGCAGAAGAGGGTTACTGAAACAATGTAAAGACTGAAAATGAAAAGCAGCTGAAACTGAGTCAACACTCAAGAGAGTATTATTTTCTCTGGTAGTAGGTGATCATAACCAGCGGCTCAGAAGAAAAATGTCAAGATCTTTGCTGAAAACTGCAGGAATCACTTTTTACCAGAACACAGTATCCTTTAGGAGATGATGATCATCTCTACTCCTTGAGCTACCATGAATCCTTCAGCTCTCACAGTGAATTACTTACGTGGACACATAGGAATTCAGATTTATTTGCAGTCCTATCAGTAACATTCTAGAATCTATATTTTATTTCTGCGACACAATTGAGATGTCTGAAACCCTAAAGGGCAGCAGAAACGTCTTTTAGGCACAGCCAACTGGTAACTACAATGCCTATTTTTCAGAAGTAAGTCAGTGATTCTGCAACCTTCTGAAGTAAAGCACATCTGCTACCTTATAACCCAGGCACTTATGGTTACACAGAGACTACTGCTGTGATTTATTTGTACCTAGATTTACAACTCTCAATATTAGACTGTACAAAGCCAATTGGACTACAGCATTTCCTAATGCAATACTACTGATAACCAGGGAGTGGCAGCATCGTGTTAAAAACAAGCCTCCAGACTCCACCAACACACCAAGCGAACACAAGTTCTGAACAAATCTAAATAGCACTGAAAGGTACAATCTTCCTTAAAAATGCCAGTAAATGAAAGCTTAAACATCTATAAAGGAGGAAGCATGCTGCATCTGTGAGCGCTAGACTAAAACCATGTAATCTACAGGATGTTAATCCTCTGTACAATATCACTTGCTGAGAGTGACCCTGGTCAAGTCACTTAACTACCTGAAAAGTCAAGGGACAGAAGATGATTATTACTGTAAGTTTATATAGATAAAAAATGGAAAAGGCCCCTCCCATTTTCTCTATATCAACACAGCAACACTAGCTAACACTACCACCCTCAAGTCTAAAAACAAGTCTAAAATATTAAAGATCTCATCTTCTAGAAGAGAAAACAAAAAGGCTACTTCCATGGAAGTTGACTGATGCTGTACTACGAAGCCTCTCCCAGTAAACACACAAATCCATCTGGGATGCTGAAGGTTCCTCAAACATTAACTGCAAGAGATCTTCACCTTCTTTCCTAACACATAGACTTTTACTCAAAAATCACAGCAAAGTATCTGAGAGGTATTGAGGGATCATCCTATTAAACCCAAACCACCTGGGTTTGAATCCTGCTTGGCAACTAAGTAAACTCTGTAACTTGACTCAAATAATTTACTTTACTCAAGCCTCAATTCTCTCACATAAAAGAATAGTCTCTACAATTCCTTTGGGTTGTGATGATTAAATAATGTAAGTAGAATGGACTGGCTAGCAACAAATGTTTGATATTACTATCATTCTTTCACAGATGGAGAGATGAGTCACAACATGTAAGTAGCCTCCTACAGGTTTTGCTTTTCTCAGATCCAAAATTAAGCTAGTAACAGCAACACAACCGAGTAAATCCTACAGTAAAGTGGGGAAAGCACCTTTTACAATAATTCTAGAAGCATGTTCAGTATTTCTAACAAACACATCTCATTATTTATTAGTGATATAAGTATATGGCTGCATAAAGATCAAAGTGTGTACACATGACATATTTCAGACTGTGGCGTGAAGAGGTTAAGTCAGTGGCGAGAAACTGCCTGTGTACAGGTGCCCTGGGTGTATTTTGAATACAGAGCAGGGCGAGAAGTAAATAATTTCCCATCTTTTTGTCTTACAAAAGAAAGATTACAGTGAGCAAACTTGTGTGAACATCTGCATTTCATCTGTTTCCCAGGAGTGGTTCTACACTAAAAGAAGACACCCTTTCTGCTACAGTGATCTATTCTTCCACATTTGGGGCCTGGGGTTCTTTTTGAAATGACATGTGTGTGGAAACTGACAGAAATGGAGAGTTTAACAGAGAACAACGCTTGCCGTGACCTAAGCTTAGAAAAAAGACAAACAGCTTAACCCAGGGTGTTTGGAAGTAGAATAGAGAAGATTCCAGGAGAGCCCTGAATGTCAGGCAGTAGCACTGAGAATTAAAAATTTAGAATGGGGATTAAACACTGAGAATTAGATACTGATAGAGGTACACTAAGGGAAAGGCAAGGCAATGGAAACAGAAAGGCAAACAGGCAGCTACCGAGAAGGGAAACCATACGCAACGCCACAGAACAGGGCCACCCCAAACGAAAGAAACAATACATGGTTCCTTTTCTAGAGATCATTTATAAGTGTTAATATACTGCTTTCACTATTGAAAGAGTTAATGGGAGTCTTTCCTTGGCCCAGTGCTAATTTTATCCTCTGGAAAAAACATTTTACTGCATATTAAGGATACTAATAAAGGAAACAGTGGGATGACAAATGATTGGTAGAATAAAAAGCCTGCAAGTCAGAATGGAAACAACAAAAACTTTCTCTACGACACAGAGAAAAGACTTTTTATCCCATCTGTCACCTAGGTCTTGGCAGATACGGTCAGGATCCACAGCGCTCCAGAACAGGCCATTCTAGTTCCTTCACTCTGATCAAATGTGACAGACGTACCAGGGCCAATGTAAGAGCTGGAATCAACTCACTGGCAATGGGTATTATCAAATGAACAGCTTTGCAATACCAAAATAATATGCTAGATGGAGAACAGAAGAACTAGGTGGTGGCCGGCCACCACCAAAGTTAGCTCTGACAGGGAATACAATGTAGAGTCCCTGACGCAGCACAAGAAAAAGGGGTTTGCAGATCAAGAACTCTATTAAAGGATTAGACTTGATGGACTGACAACCTGGAGGGTCCCCTGAGAACATGGCCCCTAGACTTGCTGCTAGCCCAGAGCTGAAACCAGTACTGAAGCCAATACTTCAGATAAATAATGGACTGTACTTGGGGACACACAATGATATAGGCGGTGTGTGTACTTTATGGTTTAATATACATATGAGGCTGTCCTACTGGTTTCTCTTTAGAGGGGAGAGGAAAGGGCGGAAAGGAGGGGACGAGTGTTGGTTAAGTGAATACTGGAAGTAGAGTGGCAGAGTGTGCTGTCAGAGAGTGACAAAAGAGCTGCAGAGAGGTGGGTGCTCAGGGTTTTATATAACAAACTGACTTGGACTGTAAACTTTCATTTAATCACAGTAAAAAGATTTTTTTTTTTTTAATAATCTGCTAGAGAAAGCAGAGAACATCCTAGGTGTTTTTAAAAACTTAGTTACTAAGAATTTACATTTCAAAAAATGGAAGATCTGAATAAAATCAGGTGAAAACCAGATTCTAATTCTTGTTTGTAAGTCAAAATACCTAATCAAACATAGTTTTTCCAGAAATTTAGGAAGTAGCTGACATCTGTATACCATATGGCTTAAGAAGGTACCTTTGGAAGAATCTTTTCATGCATTTCCACAACATGGTGATAGTATAGTACAGTTAAGAGTTATATGAATATGAGAAAGTTAAGTATATAAGTATAAGTACATATATAAAACGAATATTAGAAAGTTAAGTATATAATTCAGAAATGAATAAACAATTTTTTAATTGTTAGTTAGTACACTAAACATTAAAGAAAGGGAAAAAACTTTGTGTTCCTTCACATGTACTTCAATGGCTGGCTAACATGGCACTTCAACTCCACTATGTTAACTTCCACATAAAGACCAAGGCTCTACAGAAGGAGTATTACCCTCAGGGGAAACTCTGGTGGTACAGCGGTTAAGCACCACAGCTGCTAACCAAAAGGACAGCAGTTCAAATCCACCATGAGCTCCCTGGAAACTCTTACCAGGCAGTTCTATGAGTGGGCATTGACTTGATGGTAACAGGTCTGGGTTTTCTGTTGTTGCAAAGTACCTGAGGACACCGTATTAATGGCTTCAGTTACTCCTGACTCTGGCAAATAAGGCAGGAACAGACGATGTGGTCAGATTGCTTCAGGTATCATCTGAACAAGCCAATCTAAAAATAAGCTTTCTTATCAATCAGAGTCTTCCACCAATTTTTTTGTGATGAGTAACACAAAGGGTTTGCACTTAACTACTAATCTAAAGGTTGGCATTCAAACTCACCCACCAGGGCCACAGAAGGAAAGCCTGGAAGTTGCTTCAGTAAAGATTAGAGACAAGAAAATTCTACAGAGCAAGCAGTTCTACTACTAACACCTGGGGTTGCCTTGAGTTAGAATCAACTAGACAGCAACAGGTTGATCTTGATCTACCGGTATAGTTGTCAGGTCTCAAACCAAATTAGTGCTACCAAGACTCAGCTCATCAAGGTTTGCCTATCCCAGAATTCTGTTCTGACATGGTATACCAAGAAGAAATCAGAGACAAAGACAAAATACCAACTTCACAGTCTCATTCTCAAAAAAAGAAGGGCTTTGAAATATTCCCTATTTGTACTACTACGTACTTATCTCAACATACTTAGACACTGTCATGGACTGCATTGTGTCCCACAAAAAATGTACGTAATTGATTCAACTAGGCTATGACTCCCAATATGGTGCAATTCCTCCCACTCACTGTGAATCTTGCCTCTGTGATGTTGATGAGAGAAAATGGACAACAGTTGTGTGGGTGAGGCAGGACTCAAGCTACCAGGTTGTGTAATATAACGGAGAGAACTGGGCATAGTTGGGTATCTCATACCACCAAGAAATGAGCACCAGGAGAAGAGTGCATCCTTCAGACCTGAGGTTCCTGGGCCAAGATGCTCCCTGACCAAAGACTGATACAACACAAGGACTTTCCTCCAGAGCTGACAGAAAGCAAGCCTTCCCCTGGAGCGCACATCCTGAATTTGGACTCGTAGCCTACCAAACTATGTAAGAATAAACTTTCTTTTGTTAAAGCCATCTACTTTGTGGTATTTCTGTTGGAGTGACACTAGATGACTAAAACACACATAACTAAACATTTCATTTTCCCCTCTGAATTGAGTCTTCTCATTTTGAGGAGAGGGATTGAGGGGCATGAAGTTTCCTAGTGACGCTGAATAAACAGAGCATCTTGTATTGCCCTAAAATGCTCCTTCAAGCTTTCCCAGGTATGTCTATGTGTACAAGTGGACTTGCAAGGATGGAAACACCCCAGAGTTACCCTTTACAGGCACTGTCCAATGCTGAATGAATGAAACTTTGAGAGACCTGATTTTGGTAAGACCCAACACACTTTTTTCCCAGTGGTAGTCCCAATGGAGTTTTAAATTCCTTAAACAGAAAAAAAGGGACATAGATATTGTACAGTGGCTACTTAAAATTTATTGGCATTTCCAAATGGACATAACCTGGAATTTTCCAGGGTGCATTCAAGACTAGTATAATGAATCCTCTTTTAAAGACAAATAGACAAGAGAAACAGGCCACATACATTTGATAAGCTGCTTAATGCCTCTAAGCACTAGAATCAAGGCGACAGGTTTATCTTCAAAACTGCTAAGTGGCACTCCATCATGAGATTGCATCTGGGCCTATGCAAGGAAATTTTAATCACTTTACATTAAATGGTGAGGCACAAACGTGGAATTCTGGGAGGGTAAATGATCTTTCACACTGTTTACAACCAAGATGTGCAAATAACTGGTTACGTACAAATCCTCAGAAAGGTGATGCAACTAACAATATGCTCTAACAACAAGCTCTAATGATCTGAATTGATTTTCAAAAACACTGTTAGTATACTAAATATACTTTTGCTTTTATTTATGTTCACAGTTTAACATGGATCACAATCAGTCTATTTTGGTAGACCCAAAAAGGTAAATGTCAATGAAATTCTAACTCCTAACTATGGAGTAAAAATTTACTAAGGTGTTTTCTAACTAATATTACATTCTTTACAAACACCATAATGCTCAGACAAGTGATTCCTGTATTTGTTTGCAGTGCAGAAACTGAAAATAAGTACATGTATAGCCTTGGGAAAATTCCTACCTCTTGGCATCTCCTGTAAAACAGGAGGCTGAGTAACTCAGTAACCTTTGTTGTCCTGGTCCTCAGATAGAAACAAGTTTTTGTCACACACAAAGATAAACTACATTTCATGTGGGCCTTAGGACATGGACAAATGTTCCAAAATAAAGAGCATCCTTTTAATTTACCACACATACTTCCTATCGAGTACAGCACCCTAATGAAAACAATAAATGTCAGAAACAGGAGTTCAAAAGGTTTCCAATGTTTGGAGAGAAGGGTCAAGTCAGCAAGATAAAATTTAAAGGATTTAAAAATTAGTACCTTATATCCAGATCCCAAGATCTGCTCTCAAAACCTATACTGAATCCCTTTCTAAATGCCAATATTCCTTCCAGCAGCTACGGTTAGATCAGATGAATCCACTAATTGCAAATTTCTATTTGGTTTAAAGGATTTTCCAGATAAGGGAAAATGGCTATTTCTAGTACAGTAATAATCTGACAAATTCTTCTTAATCCCAATATTCAATGGCTTACTAAGTTTATTTTAAAAAAAAAATTAATACCAAATAATCCAACTAAACGATGGGCAAAGGAGATGGACAGACACTTCTCTAAAGAGGGGATCCAGGAGGCCAAAAAACGCATGCGGAAATACAATCATCAGCTATTAAATTCAAATCAAAGATACAAAGAGATACTGTCTCACCCCAACAAGGATGGCCATGATCCAAAAAACCCAAAACAACAAATGCTGGAGAGGTTGTGGGGAAAGTGGAACTCTCCTACACCACTGGTGGGATTGCAAAACGGTGCAACCTCTCTGGAAAGCAATCTGGAGCTTCCTTAAAAAGCTGGATCTAGATGTATCACTTGACTCAGTAATTCCACTGCTCGGGATATATCCTACAGAATCAAGGCCACTCACACCAATGGATACACACACAAATTTTTATCACAGCACAGTCCACAATAGCAACAACAACAGAGGAATGGATAGGCAAACTATGGTATATACACTCAGTGGAACACTGTGCAATGATAAAGAACAATGATGGACATTATGCTGAGTGAAAGTAGTCAGCAACAAAGGCCAAATATTGTATGAGACCCCTATGACAAGAACTTAAAAACATACTCATGCACAGAAGGAAAGACGCTCTGATGGCTGCAAGGGTGGGAAGGGAAGGAGGACAAGTGGGGGAGGGTTTAGACAGCTGATAGAAATTTGGTTGGGTGGAATCAGTGAGAGCACACATTAAAAAGGAGATCAATTTTAACTGGACTTCAACATAACACGATTACTCCTCCCATCTTAACCCAATATTGCAAGGACAGAGTAGCTGGAATGGGGGGCCGGGGGCCAGGGACGATGCTCTCAGGGGAAATCGAGGCCAATTGGCACAACTGGTGTTTTGCTAAGAGAGCCCTCTGCACCCCACATTGGTGAGTGGCATCTGGGGTCTTAAAAGCTGCCAAGTTGCCATCTCAGGATACAGCAAATGGTCCCAACTTACCAGAAACAGACGATCACCAAGGACCAAATCGACACGGGGGAAACAGAACTCAGAAGACAGACCCACGTTAGCAGGTGACTACATCAACTTGTGACCGGAAGAATTGCATGGTACCTGGCCACCACCAGTGATAGCTGTGATGGGGCTCCCAAAGTTGAGTCTCACTGGCAACACAAGAACAAAAAGGGATGCACTCTGAGATCTCCACTAAAAGACCGCAACTGATGGTCCACAAGCCTTGGAGTTGCCCTGGGAGCATGACCCCTGGCCCTGATGCTGCCCCTGTCCATAAATCATAATGGAGGTCAACTCTCGGGACAGAAATAGACTGGACTTGGCACCACAGAGTGACCGTATTATGTGTGTACTTTATGGTTTCATACAGCTACAGGATGTCATGCTGCTGACCTTTTACTGGAGGCAGGGGAGAGGGTAGAGGAGGGGACAGGTGATTGTTAGAAGGATATGACATGTATAGAATGGAGAGGAGGAGTGTGCTGTCACTGCGCAGGAAGAGCAGGGGCAGCTGCACACAGGTGGGCATGCAAATTTGTATGGGATTATACATTTTCACTCAATCATAATAAAAAAATAAAAATTACTAGTGATTAAAGATATATCAGAGATGCTATTAAAATTTGACAATGATGTATCTTGAAAACAATTTCACTGATCCCGAATAGGCTTTCCAGAAATGGTTCCCAAACTTCCTAATCTCCAGATTTCTCATACTATAAAAAATTACTGAAAAGTCCAAACAGCTTTTGTTTATATGAACTATATCTATCAATATTTTGCTGCACTGGAAAATAAAAAATAAGACTTGGTACTTCGACAAGGTAAGCATGCTCTCTAAATACAACTATGACTGGAGATTTTAAAGTGCAAAGCCATTTAAAATTTACATATTATTTTATTTCATCCTTGATTTCCACTATGATATTTTTTTGAGCAAGATGTTATTCAGTTTCCAAGAGTTCCACTTTCTATCTACGTTTTTCCTACTATTGATTTCAACTTTTATGGCTTTATGATCTGAGAAGATGCTTTGCAGTAATTCAATGCTATGGATTTTGTTGAGCATTGCATTATGGCCTATCACATGGTCAATTCTGGAGAATGTTCCATGTGCACTGGAGAAGAAGGTATACTTGTCTGCTTATGGGTGGAAAGTTCTGTATACATCAACGAGGTTTAGTTGGTTAATTGAGGCAAAGAGGTCTTCTGTATCTTTACTCAGCTTTTTTCTAGATGATCTGTCCAGTATTGAGAGTGGAGTGTTGAAGTCTCCCACTATTACTGTGGAGTCATCTAACTCTCTTTTGAGTGTAGTCAGTGTTTCTTCAATGTATTTAGGTGCTCTGATACTAGGTGCATAAATATTTAATATAGTTAAGTCCTGCTTGTGTACTGAACCTTTCAGCAATAAATACTGTCCATCTTTGTCCACAATGGTGGATTTGACATTAAAATTGATTTTGTCTGAGATTAGAATTGCCACCCCCTTCTTTGTTCATTGTTAGCTTGATATATATTCTTCCATCCTTTAATTTTCAGTTTGTTCCTGTCTTTAGGTCTCAAGTGAGTTTCTTGTAGACAACATATGGATGGGCCATGTCTTTTGATCCCAGATGTCATTCGATGTCTCTTTACTGGAGCATTCAGTCCATTCACATTCAATGTAATTATTGATAGGTATGTGTTCACTGCTGTCATTGTGATGTTTATTTTTGTGTTGATGTTTTCTCTGTTGTTCTTATTAGTCTGTTCTGGGACGTTCTTTTTTGTGAGTTGATTTTTCACCTTTTTCAGAGCTGGTTTTATAGTTGTTGAGACCCCTGTGTTACATTTCTTGAAATGGTATGATACATCTTTGTTGTACTTTACAGCTGCCTCTATGATCCCCCTTAATAAACTATATATAAACTCAATTTTAATTACTACCAGTCTTGCCATCTTCCTCTCCATCTGGAAGGACTATAACAACTGTAGTACATCCCTGTTTTTAATATGATGACACCATAGTTTTCATGAAGATCACTGGATTGCTTCTTTCCTTATGAAAGCTGTGATTGGCTTTGGAGCCTTCCCTAACTGAGTAGAGCTTTGAGTAGTGTGTCATTTTAAAATATAAAGTTAGTCGTTTCGTTCTTCTAAGCCAGAGCCAAGAACTTCTTTCAATATTTCTTGTAGTTTTGGTTTGGTTTTTACAAAGTCTCTGAGTTTCTGTTTATCTGGGAATGTCTTAATTTCATTTTCGTATTTGAAAGATAGTTTTGCAGGATATATAATTCTTGGTTGGAAGTTCTTCTCCTTCAAGGCTTTGAATGTGTCATGCCACTGTCTCCGTGCCAGCATGGTTTCTGTTGAGAAATCTGAAGACAGCCTTCAGGGTTTCCCTCTGAATGTTAGCTTTGCTTTGACTCTTGCTGCCTTTAAGAGTTGCTGCTTATGTTTCATTTTGTTAAGCCTGATTATAGTATGTCTTGGAGTCTTTCTTTTGAGATCAATATTGGGTGGCATACGGTATGCATCTGAGATGTCTGTATTCTCTTCCTTCATGATTTCTGGGAAGTTTTCTGTCAGCAGCTCAGCAACGATACTCTCTGTGTTCTCAGATGTCTCACCCTGTTCAGGGACTCCAATTAATCAAAAGTTGTTCCTCTTTAATAGAGTCCCACATGCTTCTTAATGTTTCTTCATTTTTCTTGTTTCTTTTTTCTGATTTCTGCTCATAGACGCTGGCATCAGTAGCTCTGTTTTCCAAGTCAGAAATTCTTTTTTCTATTTGTTCCATTCTGTTTTCTTGACTTTGAATGGAGGTTTCTGTGTCTTTGATTTTGTTCTTGATCTGTTGGATTTCAGAGTACTGGTGTTCCATCAGATCAAACAGCTTGCTTATTTTTTCATTTTGTTCTGCTGCATTTTGTATAAGGTCTAGAAGGGCTCTGTATATAATCATTTTGTATTCACTTCCTGATGCTTTCATAAAAGTTTCTTCATCTGGAAAACTCCTTGGTTGCTTTGTTTGGGAGCCTTCTGAAGCCACGGGTGATTTCTTGTGTGCCACAAGTGTCTGTTGCTTTTTGGGACCCATGTGAGTATGCAGAGGCTGGAAGAGGTACTGTGAGGATGGACTGCAGGCAGATGTTTCTCTAGGCTGTCTTCAAATGTAAAGCAAAAGGTATCTGACCACTTCACAAGTCAGTCAGGTTTTCAGGTGTAGAGCTCCCTCTTCTCAACTGGCAAAGTAAACGCTACTATATCCAACCCCAGATGATACAAACTAGTTCAGAATACAGCAATGCTGCTGCCCTGTTGGCCTCTGCTGACAGGGCCTAGCCTTAGGCGACACTGTGTAGAGTACTGCTTTTGTGATAGAAAAGCGCTCTCCTGTAGGCAGGCTCTGGCTCCCAAGCTAAGAATTAGGCCCAGCTGCAGCAGCCGTATCCAAGCTGGCGTCCTCCAGACGGGCAGCAGGCAGAGGGGCTAAAGGTGCCGAGAGGTAGTGATTCCTCTGCTTCTGTTGCAGAGCCCCCAACATAGGTGGCACTGGGTAAATTACTCCTTTTCTGTCAGAGAAGCGCTGTCCTGTTTGCAGGTGCTGGCTCCCGGGCTAAGAATGAGGTCCCGCGAGAATCTCCGTATCCAACATGGAGTCCCGCACACTGACTGTGAAACTCCGTACAAATGCTGCTGAGGCAGATATAAAATGCCAGGCTCCAAGTGGCTAGATTAACAGAGTCCTAAGCCTGGCTCTCAAAACATGGCAATTTCGCCTGCCTCTCCCCACAGCAGCGCGTCTGAGTCTAGCTGCTAAGCAAGACCCAGCTCCGTCCACTGGCCAAAACAGAGGAAAAAAAAAGTCAAAATGGTGTGTTTACCTTCTGTCCGTGAGAGCCAGGGCTAGCCAGGAGTGGGAGTCAGCGAAAGAGACGAGGTTTTTCACTCAGTGGTATGAAGTCCCAATTAACAGCCTTGTGCTGTGTCCTGGGACCGATTAGGTGCTCAGAAGGCTCCATCTGATTATCAGTTCAGGTCTTGGTTTCCAGAGGGATATAGGGAGATGTGTGCATAGTCTGCCATCTTGACTCCGCCACTCCCATATTATTTTAAAATCAATTATTTTGTTTGCATGTAAATAATCATAATGTAGTGTGCAGCAAGGTAAACAAGGGAAGAAAATCTAGGTAAGAAAATTCTCATTTCAAATTTAAGGTATTATTCTAACACGAGCTCATGATATAAAGGAATATTTAGAATTTGATGAAACAAGCATACATCAGACTGCACTATTAATTTAAAACCACAGTGAATCTATTAAGACCACCTGTCTGTGAGTTTGTCATGCTGTGGGAGTTTGTGTGCCGCTGAGATGCTGGAAGCTATTCCCCTGGTATTCTGAGACCAGCAGGGTCACCCATGGCAGAGAGCTGAGTTTCTAGACTAAGGCTAGGAAGAAGGAACAGGTAGTCTACTTCTGAAAAGAATTAGTGAGTGAACACCTTACGAACAGCAGAACACTGTCAGTACGGTGCCAGAAAATGAGCCCCCTAGGTCGTATGGCACTCAAAAGACAACTGGGAAAGAGCTTCCTACTCAAAGTAGAGTTGATCTTAATGATGTGGATGGAATCAAGCTTCTAGGAGCTTCATTTGTTAAAGTGGCATGGCATGACTTAAAATGAGAAAAAACAACTGTAAACACCCATTCATAATCAGAATGTGGAAGGTACAAAGTATGAATATAGGAAATTGGAAATAGTCAAAAAACAAAAGGAAACACATAAACATTGATATCCCAGACATTAGTGAACTGAAATGGACTGGTACTGGTCATTTTGAAGCAGACAATCATATGGCCTGCTATGCCAGGAATGACAACTTGAAGAGGAATGGTGCTACATTCATCATCAAGGAAAACATTTCAAGATCTGTCCTCAAGTACAATGCTGTCAGTGATAGGATAAAATCCATATACCTACAAGGAAAACCAGTTAATATGACTATTAATTTAAATTTATGCACTAACTGCTACCAAAAATAAAGAACTTAAAGACTTCTACCAGCTTTTGCAGTCCAAAATCGATCTAACATGCAATTAGGATGCACTAATAATTACTGGTGATTGGAATGCAAAAGTTGGAAATAAAGAAGGATCAGTAGTTTGAAAATATGGCATTGGTGACAGAAATGATGTCGGAGACAGCATGACAGAATTTTGCGAGACTAATGACTTCTTCATTGCAAATAGGTTTTGTCACCAACAAACAGTGACTATGCACATGAACCTCATCAGATGGAACACACAGACATCCAACTGACTGTATCTGTAGAAAGAGATGATGGAAAAGCTCAATATCAGCAGTCAGAACAAGACCAGGTACTGATTGTAGCACAGACCATTAGCTGCTCATATGCAAGTTGAAATTAAAACTGAAGAAAATTCGAACAAGTCCATGACAGCCGAAGTACCACCTTGAGTATATCCCATCAGAACTTACAGACCATCTGAGGAATAGATTTGGTGTGTTCAACACTAATGACTAAAGATCAGACGAGCTGTGGAACGACATCAAGGACATTATATATGAAGAAAGGAAGAGGTTATTACAAAGATAAAAAAGAAAAGACCACAGTGGATGTCAGAAGAAACTCTGAAACTTCCTCTTGAATAGCTAAAGCAAAAGGAAGGAATGAACAGAAGATTTCAAAGGTTGGCTTGAGAAGACAAATTATCATAATGACACGTGCCAACAGCCGGACACAGAAAACCAGAAAGTAAAAACATGTTCTGCATTTCTCAAGTTGAAAGAACTGAAGAAAAAAATCAAGCCTTGAGTTGCAATAGTGAAAGATTCTACAGCGAAAACATCAAAAGAAGGAGGAAGGACCAAAAAGAACTGGCTGATGTTCAACCATTTCAAGAGGTAGTATATGATAAGGAATGATAAGGAATGGATGGTACTGAAGGAAGAAGTCGAAGCTCTTTGATGGCATTGGCAAAAAACAAGGCTCCAGGAATTGATGGAATATCAATTGAGATGTTTCAACAAAAAGATGCAGTGCTAGAAGTGCTCATGCATCTACGCCAAGAAATCTGGAAGATAGCTACCTGGTGAATTGACTAGAAGAGATCCGTATTTATGCCTATTTCCAAGATGTGAGATCCAACAGAATACAGAAATTATCAAAGAATATCATTAATATGACATGCAAGTAAAATTCTGCTAAAGACCATTCCAAAGTGACTGCAGCAATATATTGACAGAAAACTGTCAGAAATTCAAGCTGGATTCAGAAGAAGACATGGAACCAGAGATATCACTGGTCAGATGGATCTTGACTGAAAGCAGAGAATACCAAAAATGTATTTACCTATATTTTACTGATTATGCAAAGGCATTCAATGGTGTGGATCATGATAAATATGGGTAACATTGCAGAGAATGGAGAATTCCAGAACATTTAATTGTGCTCTTAAGGAATCTGTACATAGATCAAGAGGCAGCTGTGCGAACAGAACAAGGGCATGGTTTACAATCAGGAAAGGTGTGCATCAGGGTTGTAGCCTTTCATCATACCTTCTCAATCTGTATGCCACGCAAATAATCCGATAAACTGGATTACATGAAGAAGAACAAGGCATCAGGATTGGAAGCTGACTCATTAACAACCTGAGTTATGTAGATGAGACCACCTTACCTGACAGAAGTGAAGATTTGAAACACTAATGGATGAAGATCAAAGACCACAGCCTTTAGTATGGATTGCACCTCAACATCAAGAAAACAGAAATCCTCACAACTGGACCACTTAGCAACACCATCATAAATGGAGGAAGGATTGAGGTTGTCAAGGATTTCATTTTACTTGGTTCCACACTCATGGAAGCAGCCATCAAGAAATCAAAAGCCACATTTCATTGAGAAAATCTGCTGCAAAGGGCCTCTTTAAAGTACTCAAAAGTAAAGATGTCACCTTGAAGATTAAGGTGCACCTGACCCAAACCATGATATTTTCAATCACATCACATGCATGCAAAATCTGCACAATGAAGAACTGATGCCTCTAAATTGTTCTGTTGGAGACTACTGAATGTACAATGGACTGCCAAAAGAACAAACAGATCTGTTCTGGAAGAAGTACAACCAGAGTGCTCCTTGGAAGCCAAGATGGCAAGACTGTGTCTTACATACTTTGGACATGTTTTCAGGAAAGATCAGTCCCTGGTTAAGGACATCATGCTTGGTAGAGTGGAAGGTTAGCGAAAAAGAGGAAGACCCTCAACAAAATGGACTGACACAGTGGCCACAACAATGGGCTTAAGCATAAAAACAATTGTGGACATGGCTCAAGACCAGACAGTGTTTCGTTCTGTTGTTCATAGGGTTGCTATGAGTCGGAACCAACTTGACGGCACCTAGCAACAACAACAACAAAAGCATGCAGGAGAAAAAATAATGTGCATAACTTTTTATAGTAATCTAAATTATAGACAACTATCTCAATAACAATACTGCTTGCAGCCTGCAAAAATGGGTAACATTAAACAAACTCAAGTCTTAAAAAACAAAAAGTTATTTGCTCACAATACTATACCAGCTCATCAGCTTTTATAAAGAGGCTCCAAGCCAAAAAAAAAAAATCTAGTCATCGAGTCAATTCCGATTCATAATAACCCTACAGACAGATCAGAACCACCCCATCGAGTTCACCTGGAGAATTTGAACTGGTGACATTCTGGTTTGCGGCTGTAGCACATAACCGCAATACCACCAAGGTTTTCTTACAAAGAAGCACATAACCTCTTCTCACTGGATCTTGCTTTCTAGGTGATAACCACTGGTACTACTGCTTTCTGAATTAAACTGTAAAGCTGTACAGTTGGTAACACAGTTAAATAAAATACCTCTTAGAAGCACAAAGATTTTTAGAACTGAGTATGTATTTGCACATTTAAGGAACACTAGAAAAGTAGAGACACAGACTCAGAAGTTATTATTGACTTAAGTAAAGTCAGCCCATATAGTAACAGGAATTCAATTACAGCTAGCAAACATTCTCAATTTGTCAATAAAGGGGGAAAATCAGTAAGAACATTAAAAAAATTCTTTTCCACTTCAATTTACATAAGATCACCTGTCTGATTTTAAATGTTTTATTTTTTCTTTTCTCCTCTTAACCTAAACCAAAATGAAGAATGTAACCTTTAATATCTGTTAGTATATTTCTAACTGTTCCATCTACAACTATTTTTCTAATAAGACATGCCCTGATAGCTTATCTCAGTTCACAAGCCAGACAACAAAGGCCCACTGGCTGCTGCGGGAGCAAAAAATGGAAAGCAGGAAATGAGAAGGCTCAGTTAATCCCCAGATCATCGATCAGTGTACTCAGTCAAGTGTGAGCTGAGCTAGGAAAATAATGCTTAAAAAAAGGTTAGAAAGAAAAAATCAAAGAGCATATGACCAGAGAAACAATTCATTTCAAACGGTCTCATTTTTGTTAAAAAGATCCCCCACCCGATTTCAGCACCAACATCAACATATATAATAAATGTTAACATCTTTTTCTTTAAAACCTGTTGTCTTCTTACCCTTTTTCAGAAGCAAGTTTTAACTTTTGAGTTTCTGTAATATTTAAACCAGCTTTATTGAGATACAATTTAGACACAATAAAAATTACCTATTCATGCTTTCCATTAGTTTTGACAAAACACCACCATAATCAAGATAGAGGACATTTCCTTTACCACAGAAAGACAAACTTCTTTTATAGGACTCTGTTGTGCTGTAAAAGTTTGTGTGCCACTGACTGCTAGGAAAACAACATTCTAATGTAAACTCCTTCCTCCATATTAATACAGAGAGAGGTGAAGGCAGAGAAAACAGCTCTTGTATTAGCTGTGATACCTGCTATTTACTGCTGGACACCAGTACAAAGCCAACTTCCATGCCCTAAAAACCAAACAGTTCATTAGATAAAACTTTGGGGCTCAGTCTTCGGGCAGAGCAGAACTGCCCCAGGGTGTTTCCACGGAGGGCCGGCAGATGTGAACTACTATCTTTCAGTTAGAGACCAGGGCACTTAACTACCATGCCACCAGGGCTTCCTCAGACTTCCTACAGTTTCTCAATATCCAAGCAAGTTCTCAGAATATACATGTTACTATAATAAAAGACATGAAAATAAATGAGCAAATACAATTTCAAATTTGTTGTAAGGTACGCTTTCCTCAAATCTTGTAGGAAGTATTTACTGAGCACTCACTAGTTATGAGACATTGTTCTAGAGATAACATGCTGAGTTGCAGCAGAGGGAAAAAACAGATAACGTCCAGGTCTTGTGGAGTTTCTAATCCAACGGTGAGACAGACCCTTTGGCAACCCTTCACCCAAAACAGTATCAGATGTCCAGTGCTTTTCAGAAAAAAGAGGCGGGGAAGAGACTGGACTCAGTGACAAAGAGTGACCATATCATATGTCCACTTGATGGTTCTATGAGTCTATAGGATGTCGTCTTACTGACCTCTTACTAGAGGGGAGTGGAGAGGGTGGAGAAAGAGGGGACAGGAGACTGTTAAGAGGATATGACACCTACAGAACAGAAAGGAGTGCACTGTCACCAGGCAAGGAGAGCAGCAGGAGCTGCTCATAGGTGGGGATGCGAATTTAAAATGGATTGTACACTTTCACTCAATCACAATAAATAAAATATATATGTATTCAAAAATAAGAGGGGGGTGGTAGAGATGAAGAACCAAATCTGCTACTTAGTAACCATTCAACCTTAGGCAAATCACCTTTATTTACAATGTTACATACCCTCTTCAAGTATTATTTTCCTTAAAACTCACAGTCTTCCAGTAAAGTATTATTATGACTCAACTACTTCATGAAGACAAAGAAAGGTCTGGACAACCCAGATTATATCACAAACCAATTTCTCCATCTGCAGGCACAACACAGAAACCCACATGTGCACATCCTGCTTGGTTATGGCTGTGCTTGCTTGTGAAAAAGTCCTTAAGGTTTGTCTACCTTCTTTTGTCTTACTTAGTTTTTTAATTTTGTTAATTTTTATTGCTTTTTTTAAAAAAAAATTCCTAAGAAATATTTGACAAGCAGAAAGCTATAAAATAACTATGGAGTAAACATACTTTATGAAATAAAAAACATTAGCAAAACTGGAGAAGCTGCCCAGATAGGCTCACTCTCACTCACTTCTCTAGAGGTAATTACTACTTTGAACTGACAGTTGTCATTCCCACGCAGTCATGTATACTTTTACTTCTTGTGCACACATTGCTAAACGTATTTAAGACACTGTCTTGCATGTTTTACACTTTACATAAACGGCATCAGCTATTCAGGTTCTTCTGCAGCGTGCCTACATCCAGGCTCTAGTTCATTCATTTTAAATAATACGCCTTTCAATGGACAACAGACTACAACCTACTCATAAATTTTCCTGCTGATAGTCATAAATCCTTTTTAGTTTGTCACTATTACAATCACAAGAATGTTATGAACATTCCAACATGTTTCTTTGTGTGAATCTGTGTAAGGCATATAAAACATTTCCTATTTGAATTATCCAAATTACTCTGAATGTTTGGCTGTTGTTTGTTGCCAGTCTATTCTGACTTGCGGTGAATCTTTGCATGTCAGAACAGAAATGTACTCAACAGGGCTTTCAATTGCTGATTCTTTGGATGTAGAATCTGGGCACCTCTGGGTAAACTTGAACTTCTAACATCTTCATTAGCAGCCAAGTGTGTTGACCACCTACATTGCCCAAGGACTCCGTATGTGTGTGTGTGTGTGTGTGTGTGTGTGTGTGTGTATACACTTCATGAATACACACACACACACACACACATATATTCAAGGGCTAAAAATCTACCTCCAATTATGTTTGTAGGTATATGCCGTAAGTGTGTTATATTATATGTCCATTAGTCATTCACTGACAAAATCCTGAGATTCTGGTTTCTAAAAACCATTTGACATGAAAAGGAAATAGGGCTCCTTGGAGTTAACAGCTGATTCCAAGTCTAGGACAAGGAATGTACCAGACAAGCACAGAACAACTTGTACATCACCAAGCATATGCTCAAAGAGTAATAAAGATATGTCAAAGACATAGAGAAACCAGCATGAAACAATTTCCACTGACCAAATCTGGGACAACAGTTTAATAATAAAAATACATAATGACACAAACAGTTTATAACAAACCGAATAAAACAGAAAACTGTGTGTCCATAGCGACATAAGCAAATGAAAAAGCTCAACATTTGCTGAGGCACAGGATATTTTAAGAGTCACAAATCACCTTCCCACAAAACACTCATTAATTTTACAAAGGATAAAAAATTAACTTTACAGTGGAGATGCCTAGCCGGCCCAGCTGTAATCAAGTGATCAAAGCGAGCTTCACCAACGATGCACATAAACTCTGCACTGTCTGGCAGGATGCAATGAGACACAGATTGCCAAGATCCCTAAACTGATCTCAAAATGAAAGTAACACCATACAAATTTAAGCTGACTAGCATTCTACAAATATCTGGTCTATAATCTCCAAAAGTAATCTTAGTTAAGAGCTTGGCTGCTAAACAATAGGTCAGCAATTCAAATCCACCAGTTGCTCCTCGGAAACACTGTGGGCAGTTCTACTCTGTCCTATAGGGCGGCTATGAGTCAGAATAAATTTGATGTCAAGTGTTTAATCTACAAAAATGTCAAGGTTATGAAAGTCAAGGAAAGAATAAAGACCTACTCCAGATTGAAGGGAAATAAAGAAATAGGTCAATTAAATACAACACATAATTCTGAACTCGATCTTTTTCCTCTAAGAGGCATTACTGTGACAAATTTTGAGGCTTGGTTGTTGAATCATGGGCTACATCAGAAAATATCCTAGTATGTAAGAAAAGATGGATGGGGTATTTGGTGACTTACTTGCAAATGGTTCAGAATAAAAAGCTTAACAGGACTATACTTGGAACTTTTTCTATAGTTTTTGTTATCTTTAATTGGGAAAATAAATTATTGTTCTAATTATAAAGGTACATATGCACAGGTATTGGTCACTAAAAACCATTATGACAAATAATTGGACTTTAAGCTGGGTTCAATAATTAAGAAGTGACATGTAATTATAAGGATAAATGCATGCAACTGTTGGTCAGTTAGACATTACTTTCAGGAATTTAGTCTACAAGAAAGACTATTTCAGACTAGTGGGGGAGGACCAACTGTATCAAGATTAATGGGAAGCCATCTCAGAAAAAAATAAAGTATGCTTCATACTTTATACTAAAATTAAATTCCAAATGCATAAGTCAAATATTGAAATTTAAAAAAAATAAAACCATAATGAGAAAAATTAAAATTACTCTAAGAATATACGGCTCAGATTGGCAAAAATCTAACTGGATAACACTCTGCTGGCAGGAACTGGGGGAACAGATTCTCATACACTTTTTACAGAAATGTAAATTGGTACAACCCTAAGTAAGGGCAATTAGGCAATATCTACCAAAAGGAGAAACATATTCACCTTCTAGCACAGGAGTACTAGCTATGGCAACTT
This sequence comes from Heterohyrax brucei, assembly GCA_028571685.1. Lineage (NCBI taxonomy): Eukaryota > Metazoa > Chordata > Mammalia > Hyracoidea > Procaviidae > Heterohyrax > Heterohyrax brucei. The sequence continues at coordinate 37,837,022 of CM053140.1, forward strand.
ATCCTACCTACATTTGCATATATTCAAAATAACATAAACAAGTTTCATTCAATGCAGCAACCCAATGTCCATTAACAAGGAACTAATTAATTATAAGATATCCATACAATGAAATACCTTGCAGACAGATACAGACACACACACACACATTCAAAACAAGAGAAGAAACTTTCCATGTACTAACACAGAAAGATACCCAATACATATTCATAAAAGCATGGGGTGGAATAAAGTACATAATTTGATAGTATCTGTTTGGTTATATTGTCCATGTAGGGAGGTATCTTTGGAGAATAGGCGACAGTGATTACCCGCATGGGGTGGAGTGTGAGGAGGAAAACAATTGGCAAGTAAGAGCCCCGGGATGGGAAACAGACTTGCCAGCACACCTTTTCATACTTCTGGGCTTTTGAACCACGTCAATAAATGTATTACGTACTCAAAACCAGTCACAGATTGCTTTGCATCACAAGCCCATGTTTTTATGCTTTCCCTCTCTGATCTATTTCTGTCCCCCTCCCACATTAGGTTTGTTACTGTCAGTCTTCAGTGAAAGGTAAGGTGGTCCCTGACTGACAGAGTGGAACAAGCACCAACCAGGCTGTTAAAAATGTAAAACTAAACAGGAAAAAACCTATGCAATTACAGTGGTTCACGGCCAACAATCAAGGCTCCAATCATTCATACTTAAACCTTCTAAGAATATGAAGACCGATAAAATAAAAATAAAGCAGCGATCCCTGTTTTCAAGTGCTTGTGGAAGAAAGACATATTCCTTTGCCTTCCATACTTGCCATCCTTATATAGACAACCTTATCTCAAAAATGATCACAACTTTACTGCATTTAATGAACCTTCAAGTACGGAACCTAAGGAGTCTCTTACTGAATGTAAGATACATCACTCAATGCTACCTTATAAAACCAGCCGTGAAATGAAAATACAGTATCACCAAATGCTATTCACATACTTAAGACAGAGGGGAGGTGTCATTAATAAGATGTAATTGAAATCTCCCCTGAAAGAAAGTAATGAGCACCATTTTTTATCATAACATTTTTTTGTCTCTCTTTGCTATTTCCACAAACTCCTCTTTGATTACAGATTATGTCTTTCCAAGAAGGCTATTTGGCAGCAAGCTGCTGACAGAGTATTGATGGCAGTCCTCCTTGCTTACAGCCTTATTAGCATTCCTATTGCTGCACTGCATACACTGGCATTATAAATCACATACACTCAGTGTCGAACACAATAACCAAACAGTTACCTAACAGCTTTGGGGATTACAGATGCATTGAACTAATCTTTGAATATATGCTCTGATAATTAAATTCCACTGTAGTTTCTACCTTTAAACCTAAAGGCAGGCTATGCTAAAATCAAATGCCATCCACAGTGCCCTCACATTTGCCATGAAATGTCACTTACATTATACAGTTCACATCCAATTACTGAACACAACCAGCCAGAGCATCTATCACTTACATTAAAACAAGCAGAACCCAACAGTGGGGCTGTCGGAAGCCATCACATGGTTTAAATGGATTTCTCACCTTTCAAATATCAAGGGGTCTTCTTTCCCAGAACATCTCACTAAGGGGTTTGGCCTTTTGACAAAGAAAGCTACCCAAGTTGAAAGAAACATTCAAAAGAGAGGATATGCTGCAAAGCCCAGCTCAGAGATGGATATCTATCCACCTCTCGGGCTAAAACACAAAAATAGTTAAAGATCCTTTATGTGAAAAATAAATACACATAAAAAAGGGAGCTTCTGTCAAGTCTGTTAGCAAAGAAGCAAAGATATACTAATATCTAAGGAGTCTTTGTTTGGGGTAAAGTATGTCACAGAAATGAAGGACCCCCACCCCCACCCCAAAGATTTATTAACTTCCCATTTACCAAGAACAAAGAAACCTCCTTGCTTGGAGCCCAAGGCTGACTTCCCATTAGGAACAGATCAACCCTCTGGGCTCTCCACCATCCACCTGGGCTGGTGTCTGCATGACTGCTACTCTCACACAGCTGCCAAGACTCATGCAAACTAAATTCCCCAAATTAGCAGAAATACACATTCAGGTTCTCTGCCTACCCCCACCAAATAAAGATCTTCATAAAACAGGAATCAAGATAATTTTTCTAATCCTCTATGTTCAGAAAAGCTTTTACTGTCAAAAGAAAACTTCAATAGCCTGCCCCTCGGCAAGGAACAGATAATACAGTCACTGTTTACCTATTAACAATATTACCATATTCTAGAATTTGAGGGTGAAAATAACTAGAAAGGGAATTGTAGGAAATCATTTTCTAGCAGTATCATCAATGTTATGTCAGACAGGCTAACAAGAGAAACTGTCAGAGTTCTAACTGGTAGTAAATAATTATCAGAACATAAAGCAAAAACACTCACAAAGAATTTAATCTGAACACATAGAAGAGGAGATAGTAAAATCAATTACCTGAAGAATTTATACAGGCTGCTGCCTCTTTGCATTTATATAGAAATCAATACGGGGTAACTACACTTCAAATCAGGCTCGATGAAAATGGATCTTAGTTTTTGTTAAGACTTTCTCAAGAAAATATACATGTCATGTGGATGATTTCATACAACAGCTGAACTTTTAGACACTCAGTTTAAGAACTACTACACTTAGCACCACCTGCCATACTCTATTTATTTACTGTCCAAATCCCCCATCTAATATTCCAAGAGAACCTGAGGGCAGTGGTAACACCAGCTTTGGCCCCAGATATTCCCAGGAGCCAAAACCATGTGCTTTGCTCATGGGAGACACTGTACTAATAGGAATGCATGAGTGATTGATTCAGTGGCAATGAAACACACACATGAAAGATATAACTATCCCAAGTAACAAAGCCATCTAAAATTTTAAAATCTTTAGCTAATGCCAACTCAGTAAATAATCCTAACATACTAACCACTACCTACATACTAACATAATACTAACATACCAACCAATACCTTCATACTAACCAAAGCCAGCTCACCTACCCATCCATTTGTTACAGCTCATGAGAGGGAAGAAAAATTCTTTTAACATTATCCTATTACCATGAGGGGAGCTGTGGTGGCATAGTGGTTAACTAGTTGGCTGCTAATCAAAAGCTTGGCTGGCAGTTGGAATCCACCTGTCACTTCTTGGAAACCAGCAGGGCAATTGTACTCTGTCCGATCAGCTCACTGTGGTTGGAATCAACTGAAGACAACGAGTTTGAGGGTCTCTTTGTATCACATGAGGCACTACAAAAAAAAAGAAGAAACTAAATCCAACTAGCAGCTTCTAACTAGCAGCAACCCTGTAATAGTGAGCAGAACTGCCTCATGGTTTCCAAGGCTATATTCTTGACAGAAACACACTGCCTCACCTTCCACCCAGGGTACAGCTGCTCTGCCTGACCTTCCTCCCATGGTGCAGATGCTAAGTTCAAACCACCAACCTTTCAGTTAGCAACAGAGTGCTTTAACTAGTGTGCCACCACGGTTAAATAATGCTCAAAGTAGATTACTCCTAGACAATGCATTGAACCCATGCTGGCATTTATAAAGCCTATTTTAAAGAAACCACTAACTTATGGTAAATTATAGTTTTCTAAACAAAAATAAGTCATATCTTCTAAAGACAACTATTCCATTTTAAGTTTCCCATTTGCGTGCATTAAGAATGTATCTATAACATCAGACTCAAATTCAGCTACCGTGCAAAAATTCCTTATTGTACCTATATTGCATAACAAAGGCAAAGAAATTATAATCACATAACATCATGATTATCAGCTTTCAAAAAGTCACAAATGTAATCAATCTAGCATATTTTGTTACTCTAGTTATGAGATCACAGTGTATAGTCTGTATCCTGAGATATCTTTGCATCATACAGAAAACAGCCAACAATTAAGTAACAAAGGTGAAACATTAAATTTAAAAAATTACAGGAAGCATCACATTCTAACGAGTGTTCACAAAAGTATCGTGTTACATTCAATCTCATAAAAATGGAATCTTCTTACATGGCAGAAATTGACTCATGTCTTTTACAAATCTGGCCACACTTATCCTGCAATTTCCCTGAGGGATGCAGATATTGAACAATGAAAGAGAAATGCACCAGGGTGATGATTTTGAAGTTCCCAGTCCATGGCACCCAGCAAATAGAGACTGCCCTGTCATTTTCTAGTAAATTTATCTAAACAGACACTTAAGAGGTTCTTTCTGAGATTATCCACACACACAATAAAAAAACCCACAAAAAAGGTATGGTACATAAAGCATGAACTTAGAAGCTCTCCATAAAGTTCTCCCAATCAACATTAGGAAAAGCAAGACAATATTATTTAGATGTAATATTCAATTTCCCTCTCTATATGACATGTTAATAAAACAGACTGATAACAAGATAAAGGAGTTTAAAAACTAGTAAGACATAAACAGTAAAAGGGAGAGACATTTCCAAAATTAACTAGCAATGTAAATGATAACAAGTAATTTGCCATGATCTTCACTTCATCAGACAAGCTACATGAAAACAGAATGTCATTACTGCAGGAAACAATTACCAGCTCAGCAGCTGTGAGACTCAAAGGGCCCAGACTGTGTTCTTGAAACATATTTCCCATTTGTGTGCATTATGTATTTATTATACCACAGACTCAGATTCAGCTATTGTGCAAAAATATCAGCTTTCCAAAAAAATGTTAGAAATGTAATCAATCTAGCATATTTTGTTAGCGTAGTCATGATTTTAGAAGAAGTGCAGATTACAACTGTGTTGCAGGAAATGTACAAGGTGAAAATGGAATATGTAAATAAGAAAACTATGAGAGATTACTAAGGTCATGTCAATAGGACTCAGGAGCCAATATGAAGTAGCTCCCACTAGCCAATGATACAACAATCTAAGCTCCAATAAGCATTAAGAATTGCAATTAATCGAAACTCATGAAACATGTTTAACTCTATGAGTTTATAATGATTTTTTTTTAATGTAATTGGTCACCTTCTGAGGATAACAGGGTACCAACGCATTATTTAAAAACTGAGTAAATAAGGGAAAAGAAATCAATCCTTTATCCTGCCGACATGAAGCACCACTATGTGAAATTGTTCTAGCTGACTCAATGTCACACACCAACACAAATGAAAATGAAATGATACAGTATCACAATTTCATAACTTCTAGAAAATTAATGGATACAGGCTAGTTAACAAATGCCACATGCTGTACTTCCTGGTGAAAGCACACTATACCACCTGCAGTCCTGCACAAAGGGCTCACACTTGAATATTTGTCCAGCATCTTGAACCACAGCTGTCAAACACTAACACATGATAGAGGACCACCTTTACCTGCATGAGCAATCAGTCAAGTCCAGTTCGTGGAAAGCTCCCAACAGCAAACAGCCTGAGTTCTTCACCAATTAAAATGTCAGGAAAATAAACAAAGGGTAGGCCAGATTATAATACATTTAAAACACACATCATGGAAAGATTAAACCATAGCGATCTGGTCACCTTGAAGACTAAGGTGTGCCTCACCCAGCCATGGTATTTTCAACTGTACCACATGCATGCAAAAGCTGGACAATGAATACGGAAGACAGAAGATGAAGCGATGCCTTTGAATTGTGGTATTGGAGAATAAATACTGAATGTACCACGGATGGACAAAACGAACAAACAGACTTGCTCCAGAAGAAGTATCATACCAGTACTCCTTGGAAGAATGGATGGCGAGACTGCATCTCACATACTTTGGATATGTTGTCAGGAGAGTTCAATCCCTGGAGAAGGACATCATGCTTGGTACAGTGGCAGATCAGCAAAAAAGAGGAAGATCCTCAACAAGATGGACTGACACAGTGATAGGCTTAAGCATAAAAATGATTGTAGACATAGCGGAAGACCAGGTAGTGCTCAGTTTTGCTGTGCATAGGGTTGCTATGAGTCAGAACCAACTCAACAGCCCCCAACAACAACAACAATCCCAGAATTCACATTTGGGTAAGAAAACTATACAAGAACATAAAGAAATGGTAACTACAAAAATCAGGGCAGTGTTTAATTTTGTAGAGAAAGCGGATCAATCATTACAGGACGTCTGAGATAGCCCGATGTGGTGAGTAGTTAATAGAAACAAAGAAAAAGAAAAGAAAACCCTGAGAGCACAGTGGGTAAGCGCTACTGCTGCTAACCAAAAGGAGAGCCATTCTAAGCCACGAGGTGGGCCTTGGAAACTCTATGGGGCAGTTCTACTGTAAGACAAGGTCACCATGAGTCAAAGTTACACATTATAATAATTCATTAAGCTATACGTATGCTTAGTGTGGTTGCTCTTATCTGTCCTTTATGATTAGAAGATTTAAAAACATACTAATATCATTCCTCATCTGTATTCTCCATAAGAAAAAGGCATCAACTAAAGCTCTTTAAATTGTGGTGTTGGAGAAGAATATAGAATGTACCATGGACCACCAAACGAACAAACAGATCTATTCTGAAAGAAGTGCAACCAGAGAGTTCCTTGGCAGCAAAGATGGCAAGACTGTATCTTACATACTCCGGACATGTTGTCAGGAGGAATCAGTCCCTGGAGGAGGATGTCAACATGTGGTAGAGTGGAGGGTAAACAAAAAAGAAGAAGAAAGACCCTCAACAAGATGGACTGACACAACAGCTGCAACAATGGGTTTAAAAAGAAAAATGACTGTGGACATGGTGCAAGACTGGACAGAGTTTTGTTCTGCTGTGCATAGGGTTGCTATGAGTCAGAACCAATGTAATGGCACCTAACAACAACAAAGCTCTGCATAACCAAAGCAGGAAACTCAGGAGAAGCAGGCACACCTAAAGGACACATCACATAAGGATAAAGGTGAACTTCATGTTGCAGCCAGATTTCAGCTGGAAACTGGATGCAGCAGATGCGCTTGATGCAGTTCAGCAGATAAACGACGCCTTTTACCAGTGTTCACAAATTCATACATCTCATAATTATGTGGTTTCTAGTTAAAAGACAAAATAGCACCCAAACCAAAAGAACTAAATTAGAAAATGTATGTAAGAAAATAGAGACACACATAAGAATATAGCTGGAATTGTCACAGGGGTTCTACAAAAGGAAGGGACGGACAGCTGCTGTAACACATAGTAATAGACAATCCCTACCCAGTCTGGGTTGATCACAGTAACATCCCTGGATTAAGAATAAAGCCTAGGAAACTATAATTTAAAAGCAATTTTTAAATATAAACAATCTCAAGTAAAGCTCACAAGAGCATTAGTTAATATACAATAATAATATTTTTTTTCTCATACCCACTCTCATAGAAAATGCTACGGACATGAAGTTTCTGATGCAACAGGCCAGTCTCCAAGCCTGAAAAATGTTAAAGGATTCCTCATCTCCTCCCTGTCACATACCTACCTATTAGGCAGGGTCAGAAAGTCCTGGGCATCCTATCTCTGGGCCTTTCTCATCTCTTTTCTAAAGATTATTATAGAGAGAAAAGTGCAGCCTTTAAAAGTACAGAGACCAAGGTTCCAATCTGCCTCTCAACGTACTATATGGCCACAGGCAAACTGGTTAATTTTTCTGAGCTGCCATTCGTATCATGCCATTGTGAGGTGTTCTTCTGGCATCAGTGCATCTAATTCCTCCCCCTAATTACTCCACTGAACTGTTTAACTGTCCTCTAATTAAAATATGAATTCATTGTAACAAGGTCCTATTTTTATTTTTATTTTTTTACACAATAAATGTTGCCCAGTAACTTTAAATTTCCCATTTCCAGCCACTTTCAGTTATTTAGACCCAGATATCTGGCCCTTCATTCTGGTTCATCTAAGTTATTTTAGAAGTTTCAAAACAAGTTCTTCCCAGCACTCATTAACCTTCTTAAAGTGCAGTTCTGTCGAGTTCTTCTATCATCTGCTCATTTACCAACACAATCCATGGTTCCCCACTGGCCAGAGAATCAAGTGTAGCTGAAGATGGAAGCATGGGAAATGTTTGAACAACGTGATGAAGGTTAGTCACCGTGTGGCTGACCTGTACATGTGAAGAATGTTGAAATGGTAAATGTTTTGTTGCATATATATTCACCATAAAAAAAACAAAATCCAGGTTCTCAGAATGGCTTTCACGAGTTCAACATATCTTTCCAGTTCCATGTCTGATTACTCACTTCACAAAGCTATACTAAACTTCAATATTCAACAAAAATACTCTACCTTGACCCTTTGTTTAAGCTTTTCTGTTCACCAAACTCCCATCACTTTTAGGCACCCTTGCCCAAGTCCCACACTCCAACACCAGCCTCATTCTTCTCAGCTCTCTCTCTCCCCCCATCGTGTGCTGGTTCATGACATGTACTCTTTATTGAAATAATTATTAGTCTTCTTCCACATGGCAGGCATAGTTCTAGGCATTGGAGCTTTAGCAGTAAACAAAAAAGGCCAAAATTTCTGTCCTCATGGAGCTGACTATTCTTGAGGGGAAGAGGCTAATTCAAATCTCTTTTCTTCTGTCCAGTGGTCTTAGTATTTTGAACACAGTATTGCTTAAACAAATGTTGGATGAATTTAAGAGGAAACATTTTAAGACACCAATTAATACAATAGTTTAAAACACCACTGCAAAACTGTATGAAGGGTAGAGTTGTACAGTGGATTACTATAATTGATGTCAAGAAGTTGTATACCTGTAAAAAGTTAAATTGGCAAAAGTTGTGTGATAGATTTACAATAACAACAAAAACAAAAGAGTAGCTGCTGAAGCTGTTTATGTATACTCAAACACCTGTGGGACTTGGTTCCTTGTTACGGTGATTCAGGGTCATGGTTTCATATGAGGTCACAGTTAACTTGCCTAATAATGTGTTTAGTGCTTCTGTTGTATCTCTTAGGTCACTGCATAGTGTCTGGGCTTTTAAAAGCTTGCAAGCGGACAGCCAAGGCACAACAATTTGTCTTTTTTGGAAAAAGGAAAGCCAGGAATAGGAGGAGGATATGCAATGACTGGTTAACTGCCTCCATGAACAGCTGCCTCCTTTGCCATGAGACAAGAACTGAATGGTACCCAGCTACCATTACTGAATATCAAAGGACTACATAGCAGAACCCTGATAAAAAGAGGGAAAATGTAGAACACAATATCAAATTTTCATGGGTTCCGAACTTTCACAATTGGACCAATAAGTAACATTATCATAGATAAAGCAAATAATGAAGTTCTTAAGGATTTCATTTTACTTGTATCCACAATCAATGACCAGGAAATCAACATACTGCACAAGTAAATCTGCTATAAAAGACCTCTTTAGGACAGTGTGAGCCCAAGAGACAGAAAAGGGGACACATATACCAGAAACCACAACCACATGAGACCAGAAGAACCAGATGGCGACCAACCATCACCAAAGACTGCCCTCACAGTGACCTCAAGAAAGAGACCCTGATCAGAGCAGGAAAAACATGAGAAGCAGAACTCGAACTCTAGTAAGAGGACTAAACTTGATGGATAGTCCCAGGAAGACACAGCCCCTGGACTCTCTACTAACCCAAAACTGACACCATTCTGCAAGGCAACTCTTTAGACGAAGGCTGAACTGGTATTTAAGACATAAAACGATACCAGTGAAGACTGTACTTCTTGGCTTGGTCACATACAGAATGGCTGGGCAGCTCCAGGTCAGAGGCAAGAGGGAGTAACAGAAGGGTACAAGAGCTGCTTAAATGGACATGAGAAATGCAAACTGGAGGAAAGGAGCATGCTGTCACAATGAGGGGAGAGTAGCTGGGGTCACATGACAAAGTGTGCGTAAGTTTCTGTATGAGAAACTGTAATGGTAAACTTTCACTGAAAACAATAAAAAATATTACTTACAAAGAGCTTTAAAAAAAGAGGGAGACCTCTTTAGAGTGTTAAAAAGCAAAGATGCCACTTTGAAGACTGATGTCTCCTGAGCCAAGCCACGGTAATTTCAATCACCTTGTATGCATGTAAAAGCTGGACAACCAACAAGGAAGAATGAAAAAGATCTGATTTATTTGAATTATGGTGTTGGCAAGAATCTGAACATACCATGGTCTACCTACCAAAAGAATACACAGATGTGTCTTCGAAGAAGTACAGCCAGAATTCTCCTTAGAAGCAAGGATGGCAAGACTTCACCTCACATATCTTGGATATGTTACTGAGGGACTAGTCCCTGGAGGAGAACTTCATGCTTGGAAAAGCAGAGGCTCAGCAACAGAAATGAAGAGCCTTAACCAGATGAATGAACACAGTGGCTGCCAGAATGGGGTGAACTATACCACTAATTGTGAGGACAGCACAGAGCTGGGCAGTGTTTCATTCTGTTGTACACAGGGTTGCTTTGAGTCAAAACCAACATAACAGCATCTAATAACATTCAGACTTTCTGGAGCCATGGAGGGTGGATGAACCCTGGAACTACTGCCCTGAGATAATCTTTAAACCTTAACCAAAAATATTCCCTGCAGTCTTTTTTAAACCAAACAACAGTTAATGAGCAAAAAAGGTCTGCCTTAAGCATTACGGTCCTTTAAGAACTATCTAAATCCACTGCTGCTGAGTTGATCCCAACTCACAGCAACTCAACAGGGCAGAGAAGAATTGCCCCCACAGGGTTTGCAAGGAGCAGCTCGTGGATTTGCACCTCTAATCTTCTGGTTAGCACAGAAACTCTTAACTAATATACCACTAGGGATTCAAAATGTATTTATATAGGATCAAACTGACAAGAGCAATTTGAAAGACGGGACAGGAACTAAAGAGGTGCTGAGTTTATGTTAATGAATGAAGACTAATTTAGAAAAGGAGAGTGAGAATAGTTACACAATTCTAAGAATATAATCAATGTCACTGTATTACACATGCAGAAGTTGTTGAACTGGTCACTGTTTTCCTGTGCATATACTCAACAACAAAATAAAATTTAGGGGAAAAAAATCATTAAAATTCCTTATCTAGGCTCTAGTCTACAAATCTAGCATACTCCAGGTGCTCCTCCCCTTTTTCAAAAACACATCTGAAAATTTACAAACTCTAAAAAAGTTCACTGAAAGCCCCCAAAAGGTATGAGAGCTTGCTATATATTCCTTGGCCCAACTTCTCTATACCTCCTCCTAGGTGGATCAGACTCTCTAGATGGCCATGCTCTGTTTATTTAATGCAACTCTAGGCTAGAGCCCACAGCTGACTGTATGAAGTGTGACTGTCTGACCAAATCAGCTCAGCACTTAACCTAGCAACTTAGTAATCAGTTAAAATGGGAATGAAGATGCATCATGCTAGATGGTAGAAATAAAGAGGCTTTTTCACTTACCTTTTCCAAACAAAATACTTACAAAAATACATATAAACCACCTCTCAAGTAGAAACAGGAACTCAGAGCTTCTCTCACTGAATCTCCCTCTGGACCATCTTCCATGGTGTCTCTAAAACGTACCACCTCCGAATGTGGCTTAAGAAACTACAGCCCATTGCCCCATTTGGTTTCCAAGGCTATAAATGTCTACAGAAGCATTCTGCCACATCTTTTTCCCACACAGCCACTAGCAGTTTCAAGCCACCAACCTTCCAGTTAGCTGTCAATAGACAGAGTTTTCTAAATCACAAAAGTTTTCCTTTAGATGCTCATCAACTATTTATTATTGTCTGAGTGCTAGGTCCTGAGATAAGCATCCCACCCAAGGCTGTCGATTCAATTCCAGCTCATAGTGATCCTACAGGACAGAACAGAACTGCCCCATAGAGTTTCCAAGGAGTGCCTGGAGGATTACAACTGTCAACATTTTTGGTTAGCAGTTGTAATACTTAACCACTATGATACCAGGGTTTCTGAGATACGTAAGATCTTTGCTCTTAAGAGCTTTATTTTATTGGTGAAAGGCAAACAGTCAACAAACCATCAAGATACTGTAAGAGGATGATCACAGTCAGGAAAACAATAAAGACATTAAAACTGGCCAACACTTAAAGAAGGACGGTGGGTGAGGTCATGGATAGGGTAGTCAAATAAACGTCCCAAAGTAGCCGACATCCGAGCTCAGACCGGAAGAATGAGGAGCCCAGAATAAGTTCAAGAAATTAAGAAACAGAGCACCCATTATCCACATTGGCTAATATTAGAGGCTAAGACTGTATCACAAATGTTTAAAACATACCTTTCTCCCTCAGGTAGTTTAAAATCCAATTAGGCTAGTGAATTTACACACAAAACCAATTTTATGGAACTGTACGGAGCTACACAGGTTAGAGAAGTTCTGTGACAGAGAGGAAAACACGGCCTGCTTTGTAACCTTCAGGTCACATTCACACACAGGGAAAACCGGTCTATTCGGCATTTTGATACATGTGCTGCTGGAAAGGTGTACATATCACGCTTTTAAGCTTTCCAAAGTGAATGTGACTTTCTTTAAAATCTTAATTAGTTCACACTTAACAAGAAAACATACAGGTAATTCTTCCAGGCACCAGGGTAAACACACAGCTAATTTGCTAATTTGGAAGAGTCGAGTCCTCTCACTGCATTTCCCCCTCCTAGCTACACAGTGATTTGACTTCCCATTCTCACAGTCTCCCTGGCCAGGAGGAGTCACAGTTGCCACTTCCCTCGGAGAGGCCCCACGCCTGGGCTCACCTGGACTCACCAGCACTTTCTTTTCCTGGAAACAGCTGAAGAACTGTGCAGGAGAAAGAATTTCCAACCAATTAGACTCCAAACTATCTTGACTCAACTGTATCGTTCTGTCACTGTTTAGAGCAACTGAGTGTTATTCAGCGATTTTAGATGTTAAGAAATGAGCATGAGCTTCCCCAACGTTTATTCTCTATGAGGAAGAAAGCCAAGGGGCCTCTCCAACTGAGACTCTAAAGACAGGGCTACATCGGGGGTCCGCGGCACTGCTGTCAGATCTGCGATACTTTGTCCCAACATCCACAGGGTGGCAAGAAGTAAAAATCAAATCACCTGTGCTGGCAGATAAGACAAGTTTTTCAGTATGAATAACTTGGTGGTGTGCAGAGGCTTTTCTGGGATGAGAGAAAAAGATATAAATTCTTCAAACAGAATGGTCATAAGAAAGATGCTCTGAAAGCAAGACGAGTCCTGACCCTCCCAGTGGTCACTGATCATTTGTGACCAATGTTGACATTCCCACTAACAGTGAAGGGAAAGTTACCACCAGCAAGACCTTTGCCGGTTAAAAGACAAAATGAAACACCATTGTATATTATGCCTTTAGATGGAAGTCAAAGCACAATCATCTATTTTCAATGCAAAACTGACTTTACAAACCAGCTGATGGATCCTGCCCCCACCATCTTCCCATATTCCAAGTTCAGTCACAAAGAATTACCGGCACCATAAGAATGATAGAGGGCAAACGCCACTCTAAAACAACAAGCAGTGTGTGGAACCTACTTCCCCACCTAGAACTTCCTTTCCTTTCCCTTCCATTTTCCCAGATTGACCAGTTCATTACACACTGTGCCCTCTTAGCCTTACCAAGTGACAGACTCCACATTTTGTGTCTCTTCTCCAACATACATCCACCCACCAACAGCATTATTTACACTCTGGCACCTCCTGCAATACGTATGCACATACCAAGGGGAAGAACTCAGATCTTCTCCTAAAGATGTAGCTATCATTCTTGTTTTAATCCCTTCCTCTAGTACTAAACACTATATAAAGTGAGAGTTTACACACACTCAACACACTGGAAAGAAGCAGGATTTTTATAACAAGAAAATACAGTGCAATGCCAACAAAGTATTACATTCCCAGTACAGACATTTACAGTACTTTCCCATCTTACTGAAAATAGAGCCAAGATTTGAAAACACAAAATGCAATAATTAAGTCATAAGACACTTAATCCATGAAAGCTTGTCTTAAAACTACCCTCCATATTCACATTGCAGTGACAGATAGAAGAACTCAAGCGTATTCCAAACCATTAAAAGATACTCTTATCTTCACTTAAAAAAAATAAAAACTATTTTTTGGAGCAGCTTAGGTCTATTAAAAAATTGTGTTGAAAGTACAGTGTTCCTATTTGCCCACTGTCCCCACACAAGATCTCTCCTATTACTAACATCTTGTATTGCTGTGACACATTCCTTACAGCTGATGAACAAACAGTGACACACTATCACTAACTGCAGTCCACAGTTTACATTAGGATTCAATCTCTGTTATACACTCCTCTAGGTTTTGGTCAATGCTTAATACCCTGCATTAACTATTACACTAAAAAGATACCTTTTAAAAGTCATCCTTGCAAAGACTTCCACTTCTACAGTGTGTCCTAGACAAACTAACTTATTATCTGCATGAAGACAACCCATGCTGGTTTAGAATTTCTGGGTGATACAAAGGATTAAGAGCTGGACTACAAACTGAAAGACTGGTGGTTTGAACCCACCTAGAAGCACCTTGGAAACTCTGGTGGCATAGCAGTTAACAGCTATAGCTGCTAACCAGATCAGCAGTTTAAATTCACCAGGAGCTCCATGGAATACCTATGCGGCAATTCTACCCTGTCCTACAGTGATGGTATAACTAGGAATCAACTCGACAGCAGTAGAGTTCTTTTTCTGGCTAGTTGGTGGGTGGGTTGGTTTAGGGGTACCTCCAAAAAAAGGCCCGGCAATCTGCTTCCAAAAGGTCACAGCCACTTAAGTTTTATAGAGCACAGTTCCACTCTGACACACTCTGAGTAATCATAAGTCAGAACTGACTAGATGGCAACTGGTTTGGTTAAACCATGTTGGTTAAAGATAACAAACTGTAAATCAGTTCATGCATTTAGTTCTAAATCAAGAAAATATAAGTTTAAAAATCTGGTAAAAATATTTTTCTACTAGCAATCCTACTCTGCTTCCAGTGTTGCCAGTTCGTTCTTTAGCTGAAACATCCTGTAGTTCTCCTAATCCTCAGAAAAGGCTACAGCCCCTCAGGTCACTGTTACTCAGACACCAAGCTGCATTTGTGGATATGATTCCATGCTGAGTGCACTGACTGGTTTCAGACCTATCTGTGAGAGAGACTGCTCACTGCCCAAACTTCTCCCAACTTCCCCTCTCCACCCTCTTTCCTTAATCACTGAGCTCCTAGATTACTGGATCAGCCTAAAATCTCAACTTTGCAGCCTCCCTAGAAGATGGCAAAGCTTACATAAACAGAAGTAGAGCTACTGGAAAAGACCTAGAAGTCTAACCACGGTGGTGAACCACTTTACCCTTCAGTCCACCAAGACAAATATTTTTTATAAAAGATGATTAAAATACTGCAGCAGTGTCAAGGAACCATAAAAGCTACTAAACAGTAACTTTCAGTGTCTGTATTTACAGTTCAGTCCATAGGCTTCATTTTGAGTAACACAGACCTAGAACATCAACTTGATGCCCGGCGCTACACTGGCTCATCTGTGACCATGATGCAAACCTTGAGACCAGAAACCATGCACTAAGGAAAGCAGAGCAGACAGCAGGAAAACGGATAACTGAGAACTGTGGCTACCCTGCCACCCCAAATGGCACAATTTGAAACTTGTTTTACATGAGTAAATAGACCTTTACCTTAAGTCACCATTATTTGTGTTATTAACTAGTCAATCTTAATCATAACTGATACTCCTATATTTGCATACAACTGTAAAATTTTCCAAGAATTATATTACCTCTTTTTCTTCTCATAGGAGAATAACCCTGTGAAGTAGGACAAATATTAACCCATTGTGACAGATAGAGAAACTGAGGTCCTAAAAGACTGTCTTAAATAAAACAACTAGGCAGTATTAACAGAATTGAAAACAGAAGGCAGCTGAGTACTCCTTCCACAAGAACAATCTGCTGCTCAGGAAAGTGAATTACTTCATCATGATGACACTTTAATGATTAGGGGTATGTGTTCGCAACAAATTACATCAAGTATGTACACCACTAGGTAGAGAGACACAAAAAAAAATGCTCCGTACAACTAGTGAAGACAAAGTCAGATTTAATGGCTACAGTAAGAGTGCACTGCACTTTGTGGTAGTGACAGACCATGTGTGAAAAGCAGATGGAAGGTCAGAAATCACAGATGATTTCCTAATAATTTAACAGCAACATAACAAATGAACTATAAGCAAATAACATATATCACATTAGGGTAAGAAGTTGCACAAATCCTCAAATACTAGTCTCTTAAAATTTGAAACAGTAACAATGGACCAAGGAGTCCCAGCAGCACCAGAGTGAAAGTGTTTGGTTACAACGTAATGATTTGAACCCACCCTGCAGTTCCACAGCAGAAAGTTCTGGTGAGCTGTTCCTAAAAAGACTATACAACTACTCCCCAGGCAGTTTTACTCTGTAACACACAGGATTCCAATGGGTCAAAAACCAACCTGACAGCATCTAAAGGCAATAATAGACTTCAGTACACACAGCATCTATCAAAAATAGTTTGGATGACACTATCATGGTAAGTCAGTCTGAGTGGTGCAATGGCTAAGAACTTGGCTGCTAACTAAAAGGTCAGCAGTTTCCATCTATCAACCACTCCTTGGAAATCCAATGGGACAGTTCTACTCTGTCCTATACATTTCTAAATACCAGAAGTGACTCAATGGCAATGGGTATTATGTAATGATAATAACATACTATCCTTTGATAATAACCAAGACTGGAATCACTGTCAATCAGATTACTTCTAAACTCTTCTTTCAATAGTGAACAAAGCCCGGCACGGAGCCATCCCCACTCACTTCCAAAGATGCCCTGTGAGCAAAAGGCATAACATTAAAAAGCTGCCAGTTAGGATCAACCACGCCATTTGCATCTGTGGACTTACTTTTCCCGAGCCAATTTTCTTTGCTGATATGGGTATCAAATGTTTTATTTCAGCAACATAAAACTCTTAAAATACTTGCCTATGTTAGTCTATCTATGAAATACAGAATTTACCAGGCAAGTCATACTGTTAAACAGATCCAAAAGCCTCTTTTGCTATTCTGATTATTTTGCCACAGTATCCAACACACACAAACAACTAAGAAACAAACTTTAATGTATTTTACTATGTCCATTTAATCCTTCAAATTCTGTGTTCAGGAATAAGCTAAATGACAATGAAAAACAAGGTAAAAATACATACTTAATTGCTTCCAGAGTCTAAGGATGGCATCATATTTCTATTATAAAAAAATTAGTGAGACATGCACATGAATGTTTATTGCAGACTGTCCACAACAGCAAAAAGACAGAATCAACCTAGATGCCAATCAACAGATGAATGGATAAACAAACTACGGTATATACACAAAATGAAATACTATGCAATGATAAAGTACAGTGATGACTTTAGGAAACATCCATAACCTGGTATCAACTAGAAGACATTATGCTGAGTCAGCTGCAAAATGACAAGCATTGTATGAGACCACTATTGTTAGGCACAGAAGACAAGACTCTTTGATGGCTACGGGGGGAGGGGACAGGAGAAAGGGTTGTTCACAGATTAGACAGTCAACAGGAATTCAGTTAGGGGAAGGGTGTGACAGCACTCAGTAGAAGGCAGGTGAGCATAAGTGGACTACACCATAAACTACAAGGTTTTCTAAATTCAACCCAACATTTCAAAGGATGGAATAGCAGGGACAGGGGCCTAGGGACAATGTTTTTAGCAGACACTGAGGTCAACTGGGATAACTAGTCTTTTGCTAAGAGAGTTATTCGGCATACCACATTGGTGAGTTTAACAGCCAGCAGGCTGCCATCTGAGGCACATCAACTGGTCCCAATCCACCTGGAACAGATGACAACCCAGAACATCAACAACACAAGAAAAAATGAGCCCAAGAGACAGTAGGACCCATATGAATGACAGACTGCATCAGCATGAGACCTGAAGAACCAGATGGTATCCAGCCACCACCAAAGACAGCCCTGATGGGGACACAATATACAGCCCCTGATGGAGCATCAGAAAAAGAGGTGTGCAGATCAAGAAGTCTACTAGAAGACCAGAACTGATGGTCCAACAACCTGGAGGGTCCTCACTGCCCCAGAGCAGGGGACACAGAGTGAACATGTGGTGTGTGTACTTTATGGTATTATACATTTATACAACATTGTCCTACTGGTTTCCTTCTAGAGGGGACAGGAGGGAGTGGAGAGGTAGGGACAGGTGTTCATTAGACGATACTAGAAGTGTGAAAAGGAAGAAAGTGGTGTCACAGGGTGAGGAGAGTAGCTAAGAATTGTAGAGGAGGGCATACAAAATTGACTTAGATTGTATACATTCAGATAATCATAATTTTAAAAACTTAGTAAGAATGAGTTCTTGCAAGGAGTACAAAAACAAATGGGGCCAAGTGCAGGAACTGGAGACAGAGACATAAGCATGGACTACAGACACAAGTAAGCAGCCTTGGGGGCACAATGGTTAAGAGCTTGAGTGTCCGCTGATCCAGCCCACCCTCCACAGGAGAAAAGACCTGGTAATCTGCTCCCGTGAAGATTACAGCATTGCAAATCCTATAGGACAGTCCTCCTCTCATACAGTGCTACTTTGAGTTGGGATCCACTTGATGGCACAAAGCAACAACATGGATATAGGTAGGTAGGTGGGTAGGTGGGTAGGTAAGTAGAAACAGATGAAATATGAATTCACCAGCTCAAAGTAATATTGCATTTAAAACAACAACAACAGTTCTCCACTATGTCTGAAAACCACACTCAGTACTTAATTACAGATTTACAAGGCCATCATGAAAAAGGAAAGCTTTGGTGGGACTCTTTCAACAAATCAGCTTAGCAAATTATAATTCAGTGGGCCAAATCAGGCCCACAGTCACATTCATTCATTTACATATTGTCTGTGGTTGCTTTTGTGCCAACAGAGGTGAGTAGCTGCAACAGAGACCACAAGTAGAAAATACTATCTGGCCTTCACAGAGAAAACATGTTGCCCTCCATGCACAGAGAACAGCTCTCAATTAAGTAACAATGTTACTCATCAGCTAGCTGAGCAGCACCACAAAATAAGAAGGAACTTCTCAGGAAACTATGAAGAATGAGCCACTGGTTTCATAAATACTTTGTTTTATGGAAACCTTGGTGGCATAGTGTTTAACTGCTACATCTGCCAAAACGTCAGCAGTACAAATCCACAAGCTGCTCCTTGGAAACTCTACGGTGGAGTCCCACCCTATTGTATAGGGTCACTATAAATCAGAATCAACTCAACAGCAATGGGTAGGTGTATGTACACAGTTTTAGTTCACAGAATAGGAGAACTTCTCTAGAAGATTTTGAGCCTAGCACAAAAACGTTTCCATCCAATAAGCAAGACATGAATTGGATTACAACACAGAAACTAAGGAATTGCACTAATATTTTTCTGCCTTGTAGACAAACCTCAGTCTGAGTAAGAAAATAAATTTTCATAATAAATTAACTTTAGAGATTTATGATATGGTGTGACATATCTTTGGTATTCAAGTATCTCCCTACAACCTGAGAAAAATTTCAACTTCAGTAATCCTAAAGGTCAAAAGCATTATTAAACATGACAGGTGCCTATGGCATGAGCCAGGAAAGGGAAAGTTAAGAACTTGAGTTTCACCTCCCACTGCTCCCATTGGTAGTTAAAATAGCAAGTGCTTAACCATGTAATGTGTACTGATGCTGATTTTTAAACAGACAGTTGAATTCTCAAAAAAAAAAAATTCACTGCTTCACATTAAACCTTGTCTCTAAAATGATAACTAGAATAAGCCAATAAGAAAAAAAACATTTAAGATTGAAAAACTGAGTGAAAACAAAAATCCATGTCTTAAAATCCCACGACTAGAAGACTTAAATACAAAGGCATGTACCCTGCAGCACAGCTTGAGAAAACCCTGTCACACGGTCACTGTCACAAAAAAGAACGTCTACAGCACAGGCTTTTGATCAGATTCAGAAACAAATTATACATTAAAGTGTACGTGCCAACCAAACTGAACCCACTGCCATCGAGTTGATTCGACTCATAGCAACCCTATAGGACTGAGTAGAACTACCCCACAGAGTTTTCAAAGAGTGCCTAGTGGATTCCAACTGCCAACCTTTTGGTTAGCAGCCGTAGTACTCAACTACTACACCAAATACATACCGGACACATAACTGGATCTGGGCAATAATCAGATCTGTAAAGCAAGGGAATTTCATTGTAATTTTTTAAAATAAACATTTCACTCTTGTTTTTTTAATGATCAGTCCTACTGACAGTTTTCCAGTTTAACTTTCAGAACCACCCATTCCTCTACTCAACTAAGGCAATCACTGTGAGGATAATTATATATCCTCATGAATAGCAGGAAGGTGTCATCTCATCCAAGCACAAAATAAGACCACAGTTTGTCTAGGTCTCAGTTCTTCTGTCTTTTTCCCCAAAATATAAAAAGGGTAATATTTCTGTTTCTTTGAAATAAAGTAACATCTTCAGAAGAATTCCAACTGCACTCAAGACAACTTAATAAAATACTGTGACAAGATACAAGTATGTACTCAAAGACCCTCCCCTTGGATTACAGTGGATTACAGTGACCTCTCTGTTTTGCTCCTGGAGAGACTACCACCTATGTGCTTCCTGTCCTCATTCAGCCAAAACAGACCAGACAGGAATGGGGGAGCCATGAGTTTGGGAGGGAAAACAGGAAACAAGTGACTCTCAATATATTGCTCCAGAGCAGCCGAACAAAAGATCAGATGAGGTGGGAATCTGGCACAGAGAAGAATATAATTAACTACCTGTGGGGGCACACTGCTTAAAGTGATCAACTGCTAACTGAAAGGTCATTGGTTCAAACCCACTAGTGGCCATATAAGAGAAAGCTATGGCAGTCTGCCTCTGTAGGGACTGACTGTCTTGGAAACCCTATGAGTTCACGATGAGTCAGAATCAATTCAAAGGCAGTGGTTTGTGGGAGGGCAAGGCTACCTACAAATGAACAGGTGGAATCCAACAGTCACTCAAGTCTTCCAGCACATGCAAACTCATGGAGATGGATGTAGTATGGGCTTTGCAATGTCTAAAGTAGCACCTGGAAACAGTCTAAGGCTTTTAGTCTATCAAGTGAGCTATCATACTTGAAAATCTCTCTGTGGTAGCTGAGTGCCCACTGTGGCTGGATCCTGTGCCCAGAAACCATTTCTAATGCTTGGGTACTAGAAGTCAACCATACAGTTTTTAAAGACCTCTCTTCCCACTCTTTCTTCATTTTCTCCCTTCCTTCTCAACTCTCTCCTCCCCGCACACACAAGAGGACTTTTTTAATCTGATCATTTTTCAAGGGAAGCATAAATTTGATTTTACACTGTTCTTCAGTCTTGTCTCATTATTCCACTACACAGATCAACATCTCTTAACATGGCTTTATCTGGCTGACCATGCTCTTGCTACCACTGAATGAAAAACTCCTTTCATAAACAGTCTGGCTCTACAAAGTATATAAATATATCATACCATCCACTCTAAACATTGAAATAGGGAGTCTTATCTCCCTTCAGACAGACTGTAGAAGGTCAGAAGGCTTCAAACTTCACCCAGAAGATTTCAATTGTACTGGTCCAATTGACATGTCCAATTACGTTTCCCTTGACAATATCTCCTACACAACTTCTCTCCAACAGGAGGGTGATGATAAAAGATTACCCGCAAAGCCTCTTCCCTCTCTCCACTCCCTAGTTTTCTTATCATACCAGGATGAACTTGACTAACACTAAAACAGTACAGTGGTATAGGCAGCCCCCATATTACAAAGGAGTTCCATTCTTAAATGTCTTTAAATTGAATTTGTACATTAAGTCCCAACAGTTACGTATAGTTCATACCTAAATGTCAATCAAATGTTTGTCAATAGTATACAGTATACGGTTTATCTTTCTATAAAAAAAAATTAAATCAGCATTTCTAGATACACCAGAACATTTTTAACACAGCAACATAATAATATAATAGCAATAATACTGATACCTTGTAAAGTAAGGCCTTTTGTATGAACCTTGAATTTTTAACACAATAGGCTTTAAGGGAGTTGGTTCCAAACTACAGGTTGTACTTAAATCAGACCTTTGTAACCTGGGGTATTGCCTGGAGTTTCTTTTTTAAACTCCCTGAGGCTCATAAAATTGGAGCTTAAAAGCTCTATAACAGAGGCAAGTCCAAATTGTTGTATAATTTCTTTCATAAGAGAAGACTATAACGCTGCACTTATTAACAATCAGGTTAATACATAAAATGGTAGTTGATGTTTGCTGAAGATACCACTAATCCGAGAACTACCACCCACAACCTTCTCTGAAACAGAGACAACAAAGAAAGGCAAGGCATAAAAAACCTCTGCATATGTATCCAGCCCTCTAAATTCAAAGCCACTTAGGCAAAAGTAAATTTCAAATCTATTCAAGATTGTAAAATGGAAGGGAATTATCCAAAGGGAGTCAAAGGCAGACTGAATAATTTTAATACAAAATTCCTAGCAAATCTTCTATGCTGCAGACAAATCACCAGCTGAGGCAAATCCTAGATAATGAAATACTGTAAGAAGGGCTCTTTTTAAATAATTTAGACCATCAAGGAGTACTGATTCTTGTTTTCAGCAGAAGGAGAGAGTGTTAGCTCCAGCCTTACAGCTCAGTGACAACATCAGGGAATTTAATTACAGTGTCTTTCCTGCCACATAATCCTTCAACTGTCACCTTGGATTCTTTGTCATTCCTCATCCACTTCCAAGGAAGCCCTGGTCTCTTGATATGTCTTCCTTACTTACAGTAACCACAGAATTTCAAACTCTGTAGTTTATACAAAGCTCTGCCAATGATTATTTGCTAGCTAAATTCTTTTTAATAAGGCAGTAATGTATCAGATACATTCGTGCATTCCACCTTGTTTGTTAACAAATCTGTTCAGTGTCTTATGAGCAGATTTTATACTCAATCATAATGGTAGTATGCCAAATTCCTAAACATCCAGGGATATTTTTACTGCATCTAAGAAGAGGTTACTAAAAAAAGAAAATTCAGGGGGAAGCATTAGACACCGAGTCACTGTTTCCTCTTTCCAACACAGGAAGGTCAAAAAGTCCCCCACTTGCAGTGAAAATTAACTAAATACTAAAATTAATGGCAATTCTAAGTCAAGCATATACCTGTGTCTCTAAACATCAGCCAAGTATTTTTTTTTATGTTCTAGATGGAAAACAAGCCAAAGAATTTAATTCAGCAGTTTGTCTAAGTCAAACTACTCTCATCCCTGACTGAATGTTTTCTATTCGATTAAAACAAACAAAGGGGAAAAAAACCTAAACCTGTTGCCACCAGGTTGATTCTGACTCACAGTGACCTCAAATGTCACAGAGGTCACCTGCTTCAGAGTTTTCTTGCCTGTAACCTTTACAGAAGCAGTTTACCAGATCTTTCTTCTTCAGAGCCACTGGGCAGGTTCTAGCTGCCAACCCCTGGGTTAGCAAACTGCTTGCATCACCTGATAAAACTAGTTATATCATCTGACTTTCACTACATTGTTACCAACAATTTGCCACACTCACCACAGAGAAAAATGCTGAATACACCTTGGACCATCAAAAGAACCAACACATCTGTTCTGGTCAAAGTACAACCAGAATGCTCCTTGGAAGCCGAGATGGCAAAACTCCATCTTTGGATATGTTGTCAAGACGGATCAGTCTCTAGAGAATGATGTCATGCTTGGTAGAGTATACAGTCAGAGAAAAAGTGGAAGACCCTTGACAAGATGGATTCACACAGTGGCGGTAACAATGGGCCTCAGCATAAAAACTACTGTGGGCATGGTTTCATTCTCCAGTTCACATGGTATCTATAAGCCAGAACCAACTCAACGGCACCTAACAACCATGGAGTATGTGGAAGTGGGAGCTGGGCCAGTCATCTTGGCGTCTAATTTGCCTTTCGATGCAATCCTTCCATGATCCTTTGGATTGAGGTGTCACAACCCTAAAACCCTTCACGGTCAAGGTTGCCGTTCACATGCTTTCTACCACAACTCATTGCTGTCTAGCCAATTGCAACTCATAGTAACCCTCTAGGACAGACCAGAACTGCCCCATAGGCTTTCCAAAAAATTGTTGGCAGATTCGTACCGCCAACTTTTTTGGGGAGGGGGAGCATTAACAACCAGCCTCTTAACCACTGAGCCACCAGGGGACGAAAACCTACTTTTACAGGGTACTGAAAGTATTTTCGAGCCCTGGTGGCACAGTGGGAAAAAGCTGAAATGCTAACCAAAAGGTCAGCAACTTTGAATCCACCACCCGATCCCTGGAAACCCTGTGGGACGGTTCTACTCTGTCCAGCAGGATTTGTGATGCATCAGAACCAACTCCATGGCACATAACAACAAAGGCATTTTACAGCGGCCTTTTTAGATCCTTCTGCCTTTCCACCTCAAGTAGAAACTGTTACAAGGCCCTGAGTCAGTGTAGCAGCATACTCCACTGGAGAGGCTTCAAGGAGAACCATCCCTGTCCAAACACTGTAATCAGGACAATAGCCTCCCTGCTAGCAATACCTCCCTCTGGTGTGGCAACCAATCAACCATTTTGCTTTTAAAAGCAAAACAAGCTTTCTTAGATAAAGATTCAAAAGGTCAACAATTAGCATTATAGCCAAGGCATAAAATAAATGAAAACAAAAATATAATAAATGAATCTCATGCTGTATAAGCTGAAATTTTTATTTGTACCTGTGGATGATACAGAAGAAAACCAGGTGGCATAGTGGTTAAGTGCCACAGCTGCTAACCAAAAGTTCCGCAGTTCGAATCCACAAGGTTCTCCTTGGAAACTCCATGGGGCAGTTCTACTCTGACCTACAGGGTCGCTGTGAGTCAGAATCAACTCGATGGCACCAAGTTCACGATATGGAAACCCTGGTGGTGCAGCAGTTAGGTGCTAAGGCTGCTAACAAAAGGAAAGCACTTTGAATCCACCAGGTGCTCATTTGAAACACTATGGGACAGTTCTCCTTTGTCCTACAACATCACTATCGACAGCCATGAGGTTTTTTGTTTTGTTCTGGGTGTATAATGTGTAAAGTTTAAAGGTTACACAAAACTGAAAGAATTCCAGTAATTACGAAAAATTAAACTGGACCCACATGTTACTGTTTAATCACTAAAATTGTGAAACCAAACCCTCTGCCATTGTGTCAATTTCATTTCACAGCCACTCTTCAGGACAGAGCAGAACTGTCCTACAGAGTTTCCAACGCAACAATCTTCAGGGAAGCAGCCTGTCACATATTTCTCCCATGGAGCACCCAGCAAATCTGAGCCAACCTTCTGGTGAGTGGAGTGCTTAACCACTGTACCACCAGTGCTTGGTTCTACCTACATCTCCTGTGAGCAGCAGTCATTTCCTTTCAAAAACTGATCTATTCTCGCTAATTATGGTCAATCTGTTTAATGCTATCCTTTGCTTTTGGTCCCATTTAGTCACATTTAATATATTTCTTTAAGATTAAAATCCTCCATCTGATTTAAAAAAAAAAAAAAATCAATGCTTTTTCTCTACCTTGTAAATGAAGGAAATTACAAAGTCAATGGTTTAAGTAACAACTTCTCTGAGTCAGGAACTATTCTAAATACTGGAGAGAAAAAGATAAATAAAACAGTCACTTTTCTCAATCTAACAAAGAAAACAGACATATAAAGTAGCCAAGGGGTGAGGGATGATGGCTGATTCTCTCTCAGACAGGGTAGGAGGTGTTGGGGGTCAGGGGAATGATACACAATACAGCTTATATTTTCATTTCAATGTGTATCTGAATACTTTTAACAAATTCATTTCCTGAAGTATCTATTTTATAAACTTTATTATGAGTTCAGAGCCACATGATGTTTGAATGAAATTCACAATCAAATAAGTAATGCTACTGTAAGTATCGCACACTAGTAAGAAAATAAGATGAACTGAATATGTCGCTGGTGCATGTGTCCAGGTATAAGCAAGAGTCAGATCCGAGCAAGCCATACGTACAGTGAATTTGCAGTGATGAAGTATAATTAAAAAAGCCAAAAGTGATAGAGAAACTGATAAAAGAGAAGGGATAGCAGTCTACATATGCTTATACACTAATCTCTCCAACCACAAATTTAACTGGGCCTTATTAACAAATTTATGTCAGAAGCAGCTATTTTATCTCAGAAAAGCATTCTGCATCTTATTCAAATGAATGGTAGTACTTAGAATTTTACTAGTGTTACACAGTTTAGACTGAAATTTATTTTTTAATTTTCTTCATAGCTGTGTTTGTATATAAATTACACCTGATTTGTATGTTGGGGAAGTAGGAAATTAATAGGAGAAACCACAAAAACAGATTTTTTAAGTCCATAAAATACTCAGGTCATGATCGGATCTGTTCTTGAAACATTCAGTGATGTGAAGGACAGGCGTACACATGCTAAGGCTGGTGCTGCCAGTCAGAACTTTCTGGAGATGTTTTGGAAAACTATGGACTCCTGGGGCTTGACTTCAGAAGTACTGAATCAGTATTCTGTCTTTCCAACTAAAAACAACTCAAGCTCAGAGAAACTAATCTGAACATACAACTAATAAATATTGTCAACATGATTCAAACCAGTGTCATCATTACAGCAATATGTGCTTTTTACCAACTCCACGATGTATTAATTTTCATCAGTGTTTCCCTCTTCTTAAGTATAAAAAATAAAACACCTTCACAGGTTTCTCCTCTTCTCAACAAAACCAAAAATCAAACCCACTGCTGTCGAGGACAGGGCAGAACTGTTCCACAGTTTCCAAGGAGTGTCTGACAAATTCAAAATGCCAACTTTTTAGTAAGCAGACGTAACACTTAACCACTATGCCACTGAGTAAGATAATACAAAAAAAAAAAAAAACCCACACATTTAAATCAGTCGTCTATTTTCAGAGTAGTCTAATTTGGGTAAAAGGTAGATGACATTTTGTAATCACCACAGAGAATCAGACAAAAATAATCAACTGATGTTAGTATTAGCTGGATGAGTTTTAGAATAGGATATTTACATAATCACAAAGTTTCTCCCTAAAAATTATGGTAACTTTATACTGCAGAGATCTAGCAGACACTCCCACACCCAAAGTTAGTTAATGTTACAAATAATGTGACAAGCTGAAATCATGCACCCCCCAATGTAAGCTACTTAGGATGCAATATTATTAATATGCTTTTGCTGCCAAAATGCAGTCTAAAATTCTTATTGCATGAGCCAGGAGACAAAATTACAAAAAACTTCTCTGTATTCTTAAAAAAATGTCAGTGACAAAGAAAGTGTGAGAAACTTTTCCACATTCAAGAAGAATACAGACACATAGAAACTAGATTGAAGTGTGATACTGGACTGGATTCTAGGCCAAACAACAAATTGCAACCAAGAATATTATTACTGGGACGTATGGCAAAATCTGCATGGATACAGATTAGTACTATGTCACTATTAAAATTCCTGATTTTGATAACTACACGGTGATTATATTAATGAATGTCCTCATTCTAAGAAATACACAATAACATGTTCAGAAATAAAAGTGCAATACTGTCTGCATTTTATTCTGGATTCAAAGTACATACATACATATATACACACATGTATGATATTCAAAACAAGCAGATGTTGCAAATGGCAATAACTGGTAAATCTAGAGAAAGGATACACAGACAGTTTTGCATACTGTTTTTTCAACTTCTACTAAGTCTGAAATTACTTTTTTAAAAAAGAAAAACTTAAAAACACTCAACAGCAGGTTGAAACATTAAGAGGTGCAAGGAGGGATAAGGGATGGAATATGAAGAGCTGCTCACAAAAACCGAAGCTAAGCCTCTGAAAGAACGGGCAGAAGCAATATTTACCACCTTTTCCCAGAAGAGGATAGTCACTTTTTAAATTTTGGGGCAGGGGAGGGATAGGGTAGACAAGAGAGCAAAGAGTGGGCTCCAGGCAGAGCCTGGAATAGATAAGGAGTAGATACGAAACTTCAATTAACTACATAAAGGAAGAAGTCTGAGTATTTGTAAGATGTGAACAAATTGGAGTCTTGTATTTCACTACATTGTAAGTACAAATTAACACATTTGGACTCACGAGGAGATCTATCTAATATACTACTTTTATAATAAGTTTATGGAGAAATACAGTGAGGGCCAAACAACTGACTTCACAACTTCTAAACTATCTTTGGTTACTACATGCAACACTCATTTCTAGACTAACTGTAAGAGTTCTAAGAGTGCTTCCTGAAAATCTGTGAAGTTCTGAACTGAAGTTTGTCTTATTTAACAAAAAAAAACCTCAAGAAAAGTAGCTGCTGCCCATACAACTGATATATATTTTTTCACATGTAGTAAAAAATGAATGTAAAATTGTCCGTAGAAGTCTTCTAAAATGTTTTCACACACCATCAGTCAACTATGTCTCTAAATCTTTCAGGCAACATTTACTTCTACTGCCTTTGAAAATAGGGTAAATTATTTTCTCTATTTCAAAAAGGCAACTAAAGAAAGTGATGAAGTAGATGATCCAAATTACTAGGGTCAATTAATAACTTTATTTTAAGCATTAAATACCATACTTCTACATTACACAGGTGATGCTAGTATCAACTATTCCTCCGTCACGCTAAATTGCAGTATGGCAGAAATTACAGATCTAAAGTAATTCTGCAATATCTTCTGGCAAAAGTGACTGTGGGCTATGCCCATACTCTGCTCAGTGTTCAAGATAAAGGAGTAGCTTATACTCTTTACCCCATAAAACCTGATGTAATTATGGCCCTGCACAGGTAAAGTGGATTTTATAAAATTTCTCTGTAATTAGTGCTTTACTAGTCTTAATCAAGCTACGGTTTTATTATAAATTTCTGTTTTCAAGGTTTAGGAATTTTATCTGCTTTTTAAAGTTCACCTACATTTTATGTTGAAAAATGCATGATTGTAATTTTTTTGCTTTTTGTTTAAATTTCCCAGACCAACTTTCAGGAAATGAAATGAAAGAGTTAAAAGCTGTAACCAAAATTTACTACTGGGTAGGATTAAGTTCTAGTACTTTTTAAAAAAAAAAAAAACTAATTACCAAGGAGTAAAAATCTGAGGTTTTCCAGAGAATTAAGTGTTTATTTATCTGAAATTTTCACAAAAGACACTAACAAAACATATTGGAAACATTTAAAATCTCCTCTCTTCACAAATGTTTTGATTAGCCATGAATTAACAAAGCTGACAAATAAACCTGTTTCCTTCAATTCCATATCAATTGCAGTGAGATATGAAGGAAAAGTCAAGGCTACAGGGAGACAGAGTAACTCTTAATCTACTGAAATGATTAAAAAAAAAAAAAAGGACAAACTTCTCTCTCTTTCAGAGAGTGTATTTCTTGAAAATTGGTTGCCAGTTCCTAAAAATGGACATAAATTGTGACTGAAAAATCTAGCATTCTTTTTAGTCTCAGATTATCAATTAGGGAATACACTTTGGGTTAAATACAGTCATTAAAAAAGGGGGAAATGAGAAAAACTAACCTTCAGTTTTTACTGAAATGGCAAGAGGGCCCAAATAACTAAAAATAAATGATAAAAGAGCAGAGCAAAGCAGGAGGACTCACACTTTAGATTTTAAAACAACTACAGTAATTAAAACAGCCTGGTATTGCTATAACAATAGACACAAAGATGAACAGAAGTGAAGTGTTCAGAAATAAACCCATCCATCCATGGCCAACCATTTTTTGAGAAGCGTACTAAGTTTAGTGGATTAGAAAAGAAGAGTCTCTTCAGTAAATGGTGCTGGGGAACGGGATTTCAACATGTAGAACAATGAAACACAATCCATGCCTTATACAACACACATACACACACACACACACAAAAAAAAAATTAAAAATGCAAACTAAAACCATAAAATTCTTTGAAGAACAAGCATGGCAACACTGTCAAGACTGGCTTTCAAGAATGGATTATCTAATACAAAAGCACAAACAGCAAAAGGCAAGATAAATAAATGGGACATAATTTTTTTAATTGTTTATCAAGACTTTATTAAAAAGTGAAGTCAATATACCAAATGAGTGAATATCTTCAGAAACGATGTATCTGTTAAGAATCTAGTAACCAAAATATATATAAAACTTTGACAACTTAACAAATAGAGAAATAACCTTACCATAAAATGGACAAAGAACCTGAATAGACATTTCACCAAAGAGAACATTCAAATGGCCACCAAACCCATGAAAAGATGCTTGGCATCATTAGCCATCAAAGAGATGCAAATATAAATTACAATCAGAATACAACAACATACCAAAAAGATAATCCATCATGACCAAGTTGGATTCATACCAGAGATGCAAGGCTGGTTTGACATCAGAAAAACAATTAATGTGATCAACCACATAAATACCACAAAAGACAGAAATCACCTGATTTTGTCTATTGATGCAGAGAACGCATTTGATGAAGTCCAACACCCATTCATGCTAAAAACTCTCAGCAAAATAATAACAGACAGCAAATTCCCCAATGCAGTAAAGGCCATTTATACAAAGCCAACCACGTATGTCATCCTGAATGGAGAGAGACTGAAACAGTTTCCCTTGAGAACAGGAACTAGACAAGGATGCCCACTCACACTTCTCCTATTCAACATTGTACTAGAAGTCCTAGCCAGAGCAATTAGACAAGACCAAGAAATAAAGGGCATCTGCATCAGCAAAGAAGAAGTAAAAATCTCCCTATTTGCAAATAATATGATAGTATATGCAGACAATCCTAAAGAATCCATAGTAAACTACTCAAACTAATAGAAGAGTTCAGCAAAGTCTCAAGATACAAGACAAACATAAGTAAATCAGTAGGATTCCTTTATATCAACAACAAGATTATTAAGGAAGAAATCACCAAATCAATACCATGTACTATAGTCCTTAAGAAGATAAAGTACCTAGGAATAAATCTAACCAGAGAAATACCAAACCTTTACGAAGAAAGTCCTTACTACAAGAAACTAAGAAAGATTTATATAAATGGAGAAACTTACCTTGCTCATGGATAGGAAGACTTAACATTGTGAAACTGTCTATTTTGCCCAAAACAATTTACTTACACAATGCAATCCAAACACAAATTCCAGCAACATTTTTTAATGAGATGAAGAAACAAATTACCAACTTTGTCTGGAAAGAGAAGAAGCCCCAGATAAGTAAAGCACTACTGCAGATGAAGAACACAACAGGAAGTCTCTCACTACCTGACTTTAGAACCTATTACACCGCCACAGTAGTCAAAACAGCCTGGTACTGGTACAAAAAGAAACAGACAGATCAATGGAAAAGAATTGAGACCCCAGAGACGAAACCATCTTCCTATGAAAAATGAACAGCTGATATCCGAACAAAGGCCCTAAGACATTAAACTGAGGAAAAAACAATCTCTTCAACAAATGGTGCTGGCAAAACTGGATATCCATCTGCAAAACATTGAAACAAGACCTGTATCTTGTACCTTATACAAAAACCAACTCAAATTGGATAAAAGACCTAAATATCAAACCTAAAAAAATAAAGCTCATCCAATAAAAAGTAGGAACAACAACGGAAGTTTTAATACACAATGTAGACAAACTTCAAAATCTGTCAAATAAGCCACAAACAACAGAAGAGAAAATAAATGGGAACTATTAAGAATCAAACACTTTTGCTCATCCAAAGACTTTATTAATAGAATTAAAAAGCCACCTACAGAATGGGAAAAAATATTCGGCAACTATATGTCGGACCAACACCTGATCTCCATAATCTATAAAGTACTACGAAATATCAATATGAAAAAGATAAATCATCCAATTAAGTGCTGGACAAAGGAGATGGACAGACACTTCTCTAAAGAGCAGATCAAGGCAGCCAAAAAACACATGTAGACATGCTCACAATCATTAGCTATTAAAAGAAATTCAAATCAAAACAACAAAAAGATACCATCTCACCCCACCAAGATTGACCATGATCCAAAAAACACAAAACAACAAATGCTGGAGAGGCTGTAAAGAAACTGGAACTCTCCTACACCTCTTTGGAAAGCAATCTGGCACTTCCTTAAAAAGCTGGATCTAGATATACCATTTGACCCAGTAATTCCACTGCTCAGAATATATCCTACAGAATCAAGGCCATTCACACCAACAGATACATGTACATGAATGTTTATCACAGCACAATCCACAACAGCAAAAAATGGAAACAATCCAGATGCCCAACAACAGAGGAATGGATAAACTGTGGTATATATACTCAATGGAACACTATGCAATGATAAAGAACAACGATGATTTCAGGAAACATCTCATAACCTGGTTTCAATTGGAGGACATTACGTTAAGTTAAAGTAGTCAGTGACAAAAGGACAAATATTGTATGCGACCCCCTACTATAAGAACTTAAAAACAGAGTCACGCATAGAAGAAAAGACTCTCTGATGGCTGCAAGACTGGCAAGGGAAGGAGGAGGCAGGGGGAGCGTTTAGATTAGGTAGTTGATAGAAACTTCGTTGGGTGAAATCCGGGACAGCACACGTAAGAAAGAAGATCAATATTAATTGGACTTCAACATAACATGAGTACTCCTCCTATCTTAATCCAATATTACAAGGACGGTGGGGCACGGACCATGCTCTCAGGGAAAATCGAGGCCAAGTGGCACAACTAGCGTTTTGCTAATGAGGGCTCTCTGCAACCCACAGTGGTGAGTGGTAGGGTCCTAAAAGCTGCCAAACTGCCATCTGAGGGTACAGCAAATGGTCTCAACTTAGCAGGAATGGATGATCACCAGGGACCAAAACAACAGAGAACCCAGAAAACAGAGAGACCACATAAGTGAGTGACTACATCCACCTGTGACTAGAAGAACTAGATGTTTCCTGGCCACCACCAGTGATAGTCATGATGGGGCTCACAAAGTTGAGTCTCACTGGCAACACAAGAATAAGAAGGAGTGCACCCTGAGATCACCATTAACAGACTGCAAATGATAGTCCACGGGCCTCGGAGTTTCCGTGGGAGCATGACCCCTGGCGCTGATGCTGTCCCTGTCCGTAAATCATACTGGAGGTCAACGTTCGGACAGGAATTGATTGGACTTGGCGCAGACCTCTTATTGGAGGAAGGGGAATGAGTGGAGAGGAGGGGATAGGAGATTGTTGGGAGGATAAGGCATATATGGAGCAGACAAGAACAGTGTGTTGTCACTGGGCAGGGAGAGCAATGGGAGAGGCAGGAGGGCATTCAAATTTATATGGGAATGTACAGTTTCATTCAATCACTAAAAAAAAAAAAATTATGATCAGAAACCATCTTGTTGCCACTAGGAGGGCTGGGAAACCCTGGTAGCATAGTGGCTAAATGCTAGAGCTGCTAACAAAAAGGCTGGCAGTTTGAAACCACCAGGTGTCCCTGGGGCAGTTTCACTCTGTCCTATAGGGTTGCTATGAGTCAGAATCAACTCAACAGCAGTGGGTTTGGTTCTGGTTACAAGGTTTGAGGAAACCCTAGTGGCACACTGATTAAGAGTTTGGTTGCTACCCAAAAGGTTGCTACCCTCAAGCACTCTTTGGAAAATCCTATGGCACAGTTCTATTCTGTCCTACAGGGTTGCTATGAATTGGAAATAACTTGAAGGCAATAGGTTATTTGGAACAGAATGGCTGAGATGGGAAAAAAAAAGAAAAAAAAAACGGAAAATAACATGTTTGCAAGGATGTAGAGAAACTGAAAATTTATCCATTGTCGTGGGAATGTAAAATAGTACAGCAGAAAACAGCACTTCAGTACCCCAAAAAACTAAAAATACAACTACCATATAACCCAGCAAGGCTTTGGAAACAGAGATTCAAACTTGTACACCAATGTTCAATACAGCACTATTCACAACAGCCCAAAGGTAGAAACAACCTAAATCACCATCAACAGGTGAATGGATAAACAAAACATGGTACATAAATACAATGGGGGATATTCTTCATCCAATGGGAAAAATGAAGTCTTGATACATTTTACTGTACTGAATGCAGCCTGAAGACATTATGCTGAACAAAATAAGCCACTCAAAGAAGGCCAAATATTTATGACCTTACTTACACAAAAAGAGAAGAAAAGGCAAATACATGGAGACCAAAGACTATCAGGGGTCACCAGGATTGTGAGGGAGAAAAGGAGGGTTAACACTGAAGAAAAAATTACACTGATTAAGGATAGAGTTGCGTAACTGACTACCACAACTGCTGTAAACTGCTTATCTATAAAAAATGAATTGGCAAGAGTTGTGTGGTAGTTGTATTTACAATAACAAAAAATAAACACAAAAACCTAGCTGCTGAGGCTGCTCGTGCATAGTCAAATACCTCATGGGATTTGGTTCCCCAGTATGGAGGTTTAGGGACATGGTTTCATGGAACGTTCCAGCTACTTGGCCTGATAACTTCTTTAGTGCTTCTGCTCTACCTTCTAGTTTGGCACAGTGCCTGGGGACTTAAAACATTGCAAGCAGTCATCCAAGGCAAAACAATTGGTCTCTATTCACTTGAAGCAACTGAGGAAGAAGGAAGAGTCAGAAACAGAAGGCGGAGATATGGAATGCATGAATAACTGCCCCCATAAACAACAGCCTCCTCTGCCATGAATCCACACGAACTAGATGGCACCCAGCTGCCATTACTGAATGTATCCATCAGAGATAGAAAGAAGAAAAATGTAGAGTTACAGATTTTCATGGACTCCAGACTTTCGGGAGACACTAAGGCTAGATAAACCCCTGAAACTAGTGCTCTGAGACAGCCTTTAAACAGTAATCAAACCGCCCCCTTTAAGTTATCTGAAATCCAAATAACAGTTTAATTAGTACAATATGTGTTGGAGTATTAAGATCTTTTAAGAACTACCTATATGTGATCACACTGACAATAACAACTTGAAAGATTAGATAGTAACCTTGGGGGACAGTGAATTTATGTCAACGAGAGAGGGTAAGAATCATACAACTTTAAGAAATGTAATCACTGACACTAAATTGTCAAAGAAGAAACTGTTGACTTGGTGTATAGTTTTGCTGTGTATTTCTCAACACCAACAACAAAATAAAATTTAGAAAAAAGCAAGGGGGGAGTGACACATATCTGACACGCAATGTATTGTACAATGTGAAATCAAAGGTTATCATAATTTCTATAGGCTGAAAAGGCTTTAATTTTAGTTATAGTAAGCTTCCTTCTAGTTTCTACAAAGAGGACTGTCTCCTCTTCTCTTCAAGGCCCTAGTACTTATCATACATATTGTCAATGAAAGCACTAAAATATCCTCGAGCCAGAGAGGGTAACATTCAAGATACTGAGGACCCCCAAATAAAGTTAGGCTAAAATGAAACGGCAAGTGCTGTGTCTATGGGCTGAAATGCTTCTGGCAATTTGTATTTCTAAAACTAATACTGGGGAACTTGTAAAACCGGAACCTCCACATCTTTTCTAATATATCTCTTAATTAGACAGCATGAAACACCCCAAAAGTGCAGGGCTGTGACTGAGAAAGGGCAAAAGGGCCAAATACCGTCCCCAAAAGGAAAAGCAGCTCGATAAAACTAAAAGGATCTACACATTTCACACAGAACTGCGGTAACAAAGAGACTACTTAAACAATGGGCAGTTACAAAATCATAGGGTTATTCAAATCTGTTTTCTGAAAATATGGTTTAAGGTTCTCTTTTGGAGAAAAAGAGGCAGTTGAACACAACAGTAAACGAGCCTTAAGAACAGTAAACGCTGACAATCAGTTTTTGTGGGAGACCTGCAGGTGTAGGGAATCAATCTGGAAGCAGGTATGTGCTCTCTAACATTAACATCAGCCTTTTCACTGTGCGTCAGCTGGATATTTTACTTTTTAAATTTGCTATATTAAAATTCAAGGGCTATTAATATTCTTTCATTTAAGTGTGCAAGATTAATCTCTGCATTTGTATTATCAATTTTTCCTGAAAATTCACTTATTTTAACATCTTTCATTACAATCAGACATAAAGGGCAGTATCTCTTATGGTGTCTCATGAACTCTCTCAATAATTATTTTTGATCCATTTTAATGCCAATGAGAGAAAGCCACAGTAAATGCTGAAAAAGCAGTGCACGTTCAGAAATGCCTGCACAACTAAACAAGCAACCAGATTCGAGTTCTTTTCATGCAACAAGTAGGTATGAAATAAAATTAGCTTTGACATTAAAAATAGCATTTAAATTTTTCTTGTTTTTAATTATTTTGAATGGTACAAAAACCCTTAAAAAATTCTCACACCAGAGCTCTCTGCACCCAACACTGATAAGTGGAGTCTGGGGTCTTAAAAGCTGCCAAGCTGCCATCTGAGGGCACAGCAAAGGGTCCCAACTCAGCAGGAACCGATGCTCACTGAGGACCAAAATGACATACAGTAGACAACCGAGAAGACAGAGAAACCCACATCAGTGGGTGCCTACATCAACTTGGGACCAGAAGAACCGGGTGGTGCCCGGCCACCACCAGTGATAGCCATGATGGAGCTCACTAGGTTGAGTCTCACTGGCAACACAAGAATAAAAATGGGTGCATCCTGAGATCTCCACTAAAAGACCTCAATTGATGGTCCAGCGGTTTTGGGGTTCGCCTGACAGCATGGCCCCGGGCCCTGATGCTGCCCTTACCCGTAAATTATAACGAAGGTCCACTCTTTGGACAGGAATGGATTGGACTTGGCAATGCAGAGTGACCATATGTTGGATGCACTTTATGGTTCTATACATCTATAGGATATCATCCTGCTGACCTCTGGCTGGAGGAAGGAGAGCGGGTGGAGAGGAGGGGAAAGGAGGCTGTTCGGAGGATGAGACATGTAAGGAGCAGAGAGGAATAGTGTGCTGTCACCAGACAGGGAGAGCAGTGGAAGCTGCATATAGGTGGGCATGTAAATTTATACAAGAATGTACATTTTCACTCAGCCATGTTAAATAAACATAAAAAATAAAAAAAAGTTGCAAAAAAAAAATTCTCACACCATACTACTAATGCTCCTATCCATTTACTCCAGACAAGGGCCAGCCTGTACACCTCTCACTGCAGAAGCATCTACTCTGCAATATGGATGAACACCTCTTTGGTTAGGAAGCTCTTGAGTACAGTGCAGGCAAAGGTGGTGTCACTGCAGGGACCATTCCAGATGGAGCCAAGTCAATTGTGAGAACAACAAAGATTACACAAGGCCAAAGTCAGTTCCCTGAATGCAAACCTCCGTGTTGTTACTTACAGAAGGTGAAATTTTGTAAAGAAAAAAGAAAGAAAAGAAAACCAAGCCCACTGCCGGCAAGTTGACTCTGACTCACAGCAACCTACAGGACAGAGTAGAACTGCCCCATAGAGTTTCCAAAGAGCACCTGATGGATGTGAACCACCAACCTTTTGGTTAGTAGCCACAGCACTTAACCACTATACCACCAGGATTTCCTTGTCTGCAAAATGAAAGAAACATCACATACTGTTGTACAGATTAAATGACTTAAGTTACGTGAAAATAGTAGCAGAGTCGCCTGGCACAAAGCAAACCCTTCAATGTTGGTTCACTTCCTTAACACACCACTAGCATGAAGTTTTAAACGACCCACCTCTCAAGATAATATCAAAAACAAAGTAGTCGAAGTTCTCAGATCAGCAGTTCTCAGTCGTCAATTTTTTAAATGCTTTCAACACCTCTAGGAACTTACCGATTAGCAAACATGCTTTGCTGAAAATCACAGATCCTCTCTCTAGAAATACACACACAAATATAATTCTGCAAGCAATTTCAGGAATTTTCAGACTCTCCTAAACTCAAAGAGACCACCTAGAGGCCCACAGACCTCAAATTAACAATCCCTAGAAAACTAATAAATTTAAAACCAATGCTTATATAATTCGAAAGATAATGCTCAGAGTTTTGTTACATGCTAATGAGTACTGTGCTGTAGGGTCACTATGAGTCAGACCCGACTCGATGGCAGTGGGTTTGGTTTTGTTTGGTTTTGAAGTACTGTGCTACACCACTTAATTAATTGTTTCACTTAATCTTTGCAACAACCCTTTGTGGTAGATGGTAGTATTATACTCATTTTATATGTAAGAAAATTAAAGAGTTAGACAGGGTTAAATTTAATGGTCCTGAAAAGTAGCAAAATAAGAAAATGTTCTCTAAGGGGCAGTCAAAAATAAAGCTAGTACTTAAAAAACAAAACACTGAAAGAAAAAAGCTCAACCCACTAATACATAATGTGTCATTTAAGTGTGTTAGCCACTCAGTGGCTGTCTTAGAGACACACACACACACGCATAGACAAAATAACAATAATCCTAAATAAATAACTAAACACCATTGACTAGCCCTTGATCTTGTAGCAAGGAAGAGGATGGTGCAGCCAACATGAAATGGGCCCACAGACTCACATTTGTTACTATGGAAACACACATACACTTTCAGTCCTTTTAAAACAGTTGTACCTCTTCGGCTTTGGACACCACATCTGCTAGGCTGCTATGCCGTTTGTACTTAAACCTGGTGATACCGCCAGCAGCTGAGGCCAAGTCATCTCTGCCCATTCTAGAGAGGATGTGGGCAATGTTTCCTTTGCCCCTTCCCTCCCTCAACACCTTTTTACTACGAGTGAGCATATAGGACGTTCTGCTAGAAAACATCCCAGCTGGCAGATTCCCAGAAACTAAAATGTTGTCTTTCCAGCACAGACATTTAAAAAAAATAAGAGGTCTAAGTTTAACATTTATAAAATGTAGTCTTATGCGTTTATGCCATCATTAGTGTCAAAATACACCACAAACACATACCTGAATACACAAAGAAAGCAAAATTATGGTGCAATCAGTGCCATTCTATAAAAACTAAATTAACAAAACTAGTATATCAGGAAACACATCTGGTGTTTCATGGCAAGAAACATTAATGATATTGTCTGCAACCCTGTAATCAATTTTTTCTCCCAGCAGCTCCCTCATTACACTGTATTAGATCTGTGTGCCTGAAGAATTTACAACAGTGCCACACATGGGGAAGCTTTGCCAACTGGATCTGATTCAGATCCAGCTACAATGGCTCTGGCAGCTTGAAGCATCTTTATTAAAAAACGATCAATATAGCTTTCTGTGGCACCATCTTGACTGAAAACAGATTTATCATCTCCCTGTGAGGATCTTTTCCCAGTCACACATGATGGTATCTAAGTGCTCCACCAATCACAAACTGAATTTAAATCTCCAATAGAAACAAGTCTTTTAACTGCCAGAAGATAAATACTAGTCATCACTAATGCTAATATAAAAAGTTTATTAAAAATCAGCACATTTATGGAGAAAATTTGAAATCCACCCAGTAAATCCTGTTTTATAGGTATTGTAGTAAAAGAATAGTCTAAAGTTTAATAATAACATCTCTACTGACCAGAAAATAAAGCAAGAAAACATCAGCCTGGAAGACAAATAAAAACCGTTGTTTTAGACACATAGGGGAACAAGATGGTAACTGGTCAAGACTGAAGCTTTAGAACGAAGCAGCACAGTTAGAGTCGGGACTCCCCTAATTTGTTCCTTAAAGAGTCAGTATCTCTCCAGAGATTAAGATCATGGTCTTTCCCCCACTCCACACTGCACATTGCTGCATCTTCTTAAGCAACCGCCTGGGAGTCAGTGTGCCTGGGGAGC
Source organism: Heterohyrax brucei (assembly GCA_028571685.1). Classification (NCBI taxonomy): domain Eukaryota; kingdom Metazoa; phylum Chordata; class Mammalia; order Hyracoidea; family Procaviidae; genus Heterohyrax; species Heterohyrax brucei. The sequence continues at coordinate 37,876,885 of CM053140.1, forward strand.
AGAAGCCTACAAGACTCTCCACTGCCTTAAAATCAGCACCATGTCCAACACCTTGGAGCTCCTCTAAGATCTAGTCTGATTTTACATGGATGTCCCATGGGTCTTCTCACAACTCTCAAGACTCCACAGGCTCACTGTTCAGGCTGCTCATAGGGACAGGCAGACATGTCCACCTGGAGGTTTTCTCCATTCTGCCTAGCCACATCTTATGATAAGTCAAAACACACCAGCTCCTCAAAACCGACCATGTTCACAAAACTTTTCAAACCAGCATAATCCATTTAGAGTACCCTCTTTTCTTAGTCCCAAGATATTCTATACTGCAGTTTAACAGTTTGTTATATATTGACAATATCTTGTAGTGTGTATGTTTATATGTGTATGGTGTGTGTGTGTGTCTGGTATAGCAGTTATCTTGTATTATTTTATAATTGTTTCTTGAGGATAAATCTGAGCCCCACAGTCAGATTACATACGAGACAGAGACAGGTCTTAAACTTCTTCAGTAATTACAAGCAGTACAGGGCACCCAGTAGTTACACAGATTAATGTATACCTGTTCTTCATCAAATTTTACCATTAAATCTTCCTAAAGGAAGACAAATGTATACATGGCTTTCATAAAAAGTGAGATAAATTACACCAAAATAATCCACATGGCTCACCAGCACAGGGCTCCTGCGTTCCGAAGGGTAAAGCACTACAGCCATTTCATCCTGCTGTGTCTCACACACCCCTCCCCCCATATCATTACCAGGTATCAGAGGAATGAACAGGGTACAGCTGTGAGAAGGTACAGCTACACCCCAACTATAGGTGCTTATCCTATAGCTAGCATTACATAAAAGCCTGCTACTTCTGAGTCATACTCTACCAAGTGTCACTTGAGATGACAGCACCCAAAATAATCAGATTCGTGGGCCACAAGTCCCAGTGAGCCTGAGAAAATGCACGTTCCACACTTAGACTCAAACTTACCCCCTTTTTCCCCCATTTCAGTTGCCAACATCCATACTCGCTGCTGATTGCCAGCTCCTGCTCCTTGCAGCAGCCCAGCATGCTCTCTGCTGGTGCCAAAATACCCTATACCACCAAACCCCACTAACTTCTGGAACTGTCCTAGAGGGGTAAGGTAAGTCCCGTATTTTGCTTCCTCTGTGCATGTACTTGTTACTCCTTTAAAAACACATACAATACAGCACATTTTTAAGGGGCTCTGGGGAGGGAGGTAATAGTCCTATTTTATACCCTATGGGATATAAAATACTGATAGCTTTTAAAAACGGGATTCTCCTTACCCCTACAGGCCCTCTCCCGGCTTCAGAAAGATGTTGTGGTGGCTGTGATGCCACTGGCAGAGAGCATGCTGGGGGGTCACACAAAGCAGGAGTTGGAGATCTGCAACAGGCCTGGGAGTTGTGGACCTAAAAAAGAAAAAAGTTTTAAGTTAACGTGCCCAATGCCCCCTCACACCCTGGTTATTAGGGGCACTCAGCACACAAGCAGGTACCTGCAAAAACCCATTACACATGGCCTCTGAAACCTCAAGTAACTGATTTTTTCTATCACTAAAGTCAATGCTTTGGCATTAATCAAAGCTGTTTCTTTATTTCAAAGTGAACAAACACATGACCCTTCTGGTCCCAGACTTTAGCCCAGGTTCTGGCATAAAGCAGTATGGTGTGTGCCCCTCGAAATAACCAAGTTATGACAATGCCAAAGCACAGGAATAGTGGCATGCTTCACTTGTAAGAAAACAAAAATTCAGTGGTGGCATACAATGAACTGAAATGAACTGAAAGTGGACAAACTGAGCTTTCAGAAGAGTTTCTAATGAGAGATGTTGGAGGTAAGATAGATAAACAATAAGGAAATATCCACGGCACTCGGGCAGCCAAAGAAAGCCTCTGCCACTTCATCAAGTCCTAGTTCAATTCTGTCAAGTTGAAGGCAAGGTAAAAAGACAACGGCTTAACTCCAGAGAACCAAAGACACCATCTTATGATGCCTACAAGGGAAATATAATGAACAGGGCACACAGCACAAAGTTCAAGAAAGATATTATTTGCTTTAGGAGCAAGAAACAGTAGGTTATGTATCACATTTTCTTTTAAAGAAACTTCGTAAACATTTAGCACCAACAAAAAAAGATTAGAGAGCAACTTCTGAAAGCCAGTACAGTCCTTATTAAGCACCACAAAAGATACCTCAGGTAAAAGGGTTTATGGTCCCTTTCAAATATTCTAAATAGCATATGACATTTTAAACAACTAATCAGTTCAATTTCATGTGGTTTTAAATAAACTAAAAAGACAGAATCCAAATACTTATATAACTTCCATTCTTAAAGTTGTTTAAAAATTACAGATACATAAAATTTTAAATATTAAATCATTTAAAAGAATCCTGTTACATATAATTCCTTTGAGATACAAAGAATCACTCTAACAACCTTCTCTGTAAACCAAAACTTTAGAACACTCCATTAACTCACAATTTATTTTTGTATGTCACTTTTAGATATCCCTCAAAAGACAAAGTCCAAGAAAATAAGCTAATGCTGTGAATATCTTTATCACAACTCTTTTCTTCTCTAAAGATCACCCTTGAGAGTGAACTTTCCGGAAGTTGTCTTTGACTGCACTGCCTTGGCCACAGTAGATGTTTGATGTTTTAAAGCATTAAAAACAAACCAAAAACAGGCATCAGTTCAAAGCATGTCATTGTTCTCAGTTGGGAATCAGAAAACACTCAGACAACACATCACTTTCCCTAATTCCCTTTGAGTTGTTCTAGTGGATTTTCCTTGGGCCATTTTAAGTTGTTGCTCGGTTCTTAACACAAATATATACATACTATAAATTTCCAGTTCTGAGGGATCAAGTTTGAACAAAAGACCTTACCAACACTCTTGCACAGCAGATCCCTGCAAATATCAGATTGTCTCAAATTTTCTTTTCTTAACGCTCCTTTAAAAAATTAGAATACCAAGAGTTTTCTTCTGTATTGAAAGGAGTTCACATATAGAAAACAAGTTTAGTAAATAACTCTTTTGTAAAACAGTTTATGGAAACAGAACTGAGCAAACTTTTTTTGAATCATTTCTCAAATACAGGGTTCCTAAAATCCATTTAAATTAGGAGAAAATGAATTATCCAACTTCACAGTATAGTGAACTGTTAAAGCTTTAAATGCTGTATAACCAATTGCGACTGTCAGCTATGCGGGAAAACAGATTGCTAAAAAGCTGCGTAAACCTACTCCCTGGCCTCGTTTTGAATTCTACTGACAGCAGTAATACCCTCTATGTCTATAAATCGATGTCTTCTATAAAACGGATGTAGTGGTTCAAACAAAAGGCAAAATCACTGCTCCGTATTTGGGGGTTTGGGGGTTCAGATATACCTGACAACAGCCCATCTGACTGTGTCCAGCCAACTCTGGGCTAAGGGATTCTATCTACGCTTGTCTCTGGAAGGACTAAAGAAAATCATAAACTTCAAATTTATATGTAAAAAGGACACTTAATCCTTGCCCCTGGGACCATGGAATAAATTTAATATCCTACTGCAGCATATTACAATGCTTCCAGATAGCTACCTTTGTTAAAACAAACAAACAAAAGGCATGGCCTCCAGAAAAATACTCTTGCACCACATCAGTAACTCACTCAGCCTCTTGATTTAGAAATCGACTGTATGAGAAGAGTACTCTCAAGTTAACTCACTCCTGACACGTAACAGCAGGGAAACTAACACAAATAACAACTACTTGAAAGAACTGTCTTAGTGGCACACACTTACTAGTTATTTGCACAGTAACAAAGTCAATCTATAAGAAAGCATTTGATAAGGGATCTTAAGGTTTTCATTTTATTATCCAACTAGTCACAAAACTGTAGCGGGTGGTACTAACCTATTTGCAGGATAAAGAGAAGGAACTACAGAAATACTCAATTCTGCAGGCATGACTTGAGGCACTGTCAAAAAGCAGGGACAAAAAAAATGACTGCTGCACACAGAAGTGAGTCATCACCATACCAGTAAGCACTTCCCAAATGCTGGCTGTTCCCTGGATGCTCACATAAGCCTTCATTTATCTTTGCAAGCAGCAACTCAGAAGAAAAATTCAAAAGACAAAACAATAAGCCCTAAAATGTTTTTAAAGTAATAGCATTTTATTATTTACATATATAAAATACTACACACTGCTGGCTAATGAAAGGTTAACCAAAAGCAGATCTTTGGTTTATGTGCTTGGTTATTTTGTAGTTAATCCACTCAATGTGGTGAACAACTGCTATTAAAGTTTTTAAAACTTGATACAGTGCATTTTTTCCCACTAAAATGTTATTTTACTCAATATTCAAATATTTATCAAGGACCTTACATGGACCAGGCAGTGTGCTAATAACTTCACCATATACATCATTAAATAAATGAGACATGGTCTCTACTCTTAGAAAGTTTAAATCTAGTGCACCAGCTAAACAACATCATCTATCATCATCACAGTACACACACTGGGCTACACACTTTGTAGGCTTGGTCTTTTAATCTAAAAGCAACCTACCTAACAAACCAGGTGTCTTATTTCCCAACTTCATAGATACAGTAATGTTAAAATGGTTAAGATGAACATGGATGTGAACCTGGACAATGTGATGTACACGTTCTCAACTTGTGTACTCTTACTGTTCTTCATACCTGCCGGGGCATAACAAATTCCAAATCATGAATTGACTTGTTCAAATTAATGTTAATTTCCTGCCCCCCTCAAAGTTCTTACTTAATATGAGATTTATCAAGTCATGTTTCGATCAGTCTAGTATTAAAATGAATGTCTATTCACTGAGTGTGCACATACCACGCATTCCACACTAAGAGTTAAGCTGGAAGCAAATACAGTCGGTCATATATAAATCTGACAATTAATTCACCGTGCATACATATGTACGTGACACAAAGACTGCATGTTAATGAAAACTCTAAACTGTAATATGTCCCAAGATTACTTATATAAAGGTCCCTAACAAAAAAGACAATACAATTATCTATCTTCCCTCAATAAGTTTTCATTTTAAAGACGGAAAAACAGCTTCTTGTACTTTTAACCCATTTTTGAGAAACTAAATTAGGTGGAGAGCACGTAGTTTCAACAGCAGGTAGAAACTAAGCTGAAGCTAATTTCTCTGCAGCTCCCTTCCTGCTCTGCTGTCAGGGAAGATACGAATGAAAGCCAATGGGTGGCAACTGGCTTTTGGAGTATGGTTATGGGTACAGAACAGGGATCAGAGAGGAATTCTCAAAGTTCTTCCCTCAGCCGCTCGCTTTTGACAATGAAACAAAGAGAGTGGTACAGTATTAAATCATGAATAGCTTGGTTCCACATTCACTGTAATAATGGAAATGTGCCTTCTCCAAGGCTACTAGTGGTATGTGTCCTAAGCTATTACCACATTCTCAATCAACACTTAGAATGTGTGCTAGCAGGGACATAAATTACACATTAGCACCCTCCACTATCCAAGGCCGTAACAATACATTTAGCCCAGCTCATAGTCAACTGAAAATACCAAAATATCCCTATGGCACATCCTCAACTTTAAGGAAACTCTAGGCAAATTTTAAAGACAACATTTCCAGTTTTAAGTCCTAAACCACAGAACAACCCAAATAAATCACTGGGATTTACCCAAAACAGTATCTGTAGTAATCTCAAATTCTATCTGGAAATGCAAGCAGTCTAAGTAACAACTAAAGAATCTATAATTAATTAATTCTAGGGAATCAAATCACACTTCATTATATGAATATTATATTATTAGGAGTCCACAAACACTCATGTAGAATATTATAGGAGTGGTATGATTATTTCTCTAAGAATAAAGAAAAAGGTACTAGTTATGACTATTAGAGCCAAATAAGAACTTCTGTATCGCACTGAACAAAAATTACTAATCTCAGTGACCTTGTTACATTCTCAGATTCCATGATTATTTCTGAACAGCAGACTATCTCAATAATACTTCTTCTAAGGCCTAGATTTTTATAAAAATTTAATTGTATCATTTTAGTAAAAGCAAAGCTCTCCATTTAGGACAGAGAGTGAATGGCTTACTCTTCAGAGCGGTCTCCAAAGGAAACCACGTCATCAGTTGCCTGATCAATTAGAATCTAAAATTACTGCGGGAAAGAATTGTACTTTACAGTTTCCTCAGTCCCCCGACAGTGTTTGAGCTCAACAGACGACACAAAGTAGGCTTTCAAAAAGTGCCTTTGGAGGGCAGTGTTTACAGCCCAAAACATTCATAATTATTCTCTGGGATACACCGCTCTTTGATGCTTATGACTCATTCAGGAGCAAAACTCTCAAAGCCAACAAGTCATATGTGGACATGGAAAAGCTACGAGAAGAAAGAGTTAAAGATGTTTTATCAGACTAACCCAGTTTACATTAATTGAGGCCCACTGAAGATAACCACATGAGGGACCTCTACTGACAGAGAACAAGGTGAACATAAGAATCCAACAGTAAGAAGGGTGCCGGACAGCTGGCCTCTGGAGAGAGGCAGCCGTGCTGCACCGCCTTTGGCCCTACCGCTCTCGTACAGGTGCTCCATTCCTGTCTCCTACTCTCTCAAGTCAGCTCACTTGGGGCTGTCCCAATCCCCTCTACAGTGGGGCACTTTTGATCAATCCTTTCAGGTTTGCTCCCACTGCTAACTGCCTCAGTTTCTTACTTTCCAAATTCAAAGCCTAAGAAAGAAATTTGGCCACAAAGATCACAGATTGTTATCCCATCTTACTATTCTTTCACCAAGCTAAAGATTTTGCCATCTACTTTATTATTTAGTCCCAAAACTAAAGCTGCAAGGCCACCTTACGTATCTGACAAACCCTCTTTCTTCCTGCTTCCACACATACATTCACCTTACTTCTCCTGCTTTTTGACTCACAAATATATATTTGTCTCACATATAATTTTGTCACTGTAGTCAAACAGACCCAAACCTTCCAGTCTGTGAGGAAGTCCAGCCAAATGAAAACTTCCAACAACGGAAGCTAAGAGAACATATAATTCACTTAGCTTGAAAATCTACTTTAAAAAAACCCAGCTCCATTAGGAACTTAATTACTTTGTGCTAACACAGCTTCACCAACCTCAGTGAAAGTGTGTTTCAAATGTATCTACCTACATGAAATGGTATTAGCTTTGGGTATTTTGACGGTTAAATGTTAATAAAGCAGACACCACAGATCCATCCTCATAGCAAGATGACTGTATAATCTATCTTCCAAACCAGGACATTTTAGAGAGCTTTTAAAAAAAAAAAAAAAAACAAAACACCAAGCCCACTGCTGTTGATTCTGACTCATAGCAACTCTGTGAGACAGAGAAGAACTGCCCCCATAGGGTTTCCAAGGCTGTAAATCTTTACAGAGGCAGACTGCCACATCTTTCTCCCACATTGCCACTGGTCAGTTCAAACTGCTGACCTTTTTGGTTAACAGTCAAATGTTTTAAGCGCTGTGCCACCAGAGTTCCTCTTGAGAGTAAACACTACTGAACAGTGTGGCAGGAGGACACCAGACATACGCCAGGACATAGAGGCAGCTGCGTTCTATGACTCCAGACTGAGATTCCAGGGACATGCAGTAGCAGAGCCTACAGGACAATTCAGAGCCCACATAAAATCCAAAGACCCTTCTCCTCCTCTCCACAGAATTAGTACACGAAATACGAACCAGGGTCCTCAGTTCAATAAACAGGCACTACTCTTGTCTCAGTAACTATGTGACTCTTCATTCCCGCTTCTCAGTTCTTTAGTTTTCGCTGTGTTTAACACGGCAAACCTGCTTAATCTGTTATTAAAAACTTTAAATATCTTACGCAAAACACCTATTGTGATAAAATGATTCATTCTAATTTGCAATATGAAGAAAGAAACACTTTGCTCAGTTACAGCCCCAAACCAATTTTTTCTTTTATGGCTACAAAGATAAAATACATAATTAATCAACAACACTTCAGAGCTACTGGGTTTTTACACTGCTCCACTTGCCATATTATCTGCTGTGGGCATAACCAACTCCCGTGTGTGTTTTTTTTTTTTTTTTTTTTTAAGCTTACACAGAAACAAAGCGTATCTTCTTCTGTCCATCTTTTTCGCTAATAGCTTGAGTAACCGGAGGGGAAACAAAAACTATTACTAGTCCCATCTATTTGGTTATCTTTTTTATATGTAGTACAGACAAACAAAGAATAATGTGGGTATTGGAAGAACATCTGTACTCATATCAGGAGTAAGTATTACATCATCTCTGTTCTTATACAACAACTACAAGTATGCACTGAATATGGAACTTGAAACAAGAACACAAGAAAATAGCATTATGAGACTTAGAAAAAGGTATCCAAACATAGTGTACCCTACTTCCCACAATGTTTTAGCAGACAGCTTTAATGTGTTGTACTAGACCAATAATGACAACAGAAGCTTCAGCTTTTATTGCTGTTAATACCCTGAGCAATTACTGTAACTCAGCAGGAACCTCTGCCCAGAACAGCAACTATCACACTGTAATCAACATTTCATAAGAGATGCTGTTCAAACATGAAGGCACCTGCTAATGTGCAAAAATAGTACAAAAGGCGTGCAGAATCAAATGGGTGAAAGAAAAATTCTGGCAATTCTCCTTCATAGCTATATATATTCCATAGTACCTTGGTATTAGGTTTAGTAAAAATCATACACAAAGACAATGAACAGCAAAAGAGCAGCAGCAGCAGCCACTACTAAAATAAAACTCTTCTGGAAATAAGACCATCGCCCAAATTTTCAGATGTCAGCACAGCATCTGTAAAACATCCTAAGAATGAAAGATACAGTAAATAGCAAAGACCTTTAAAAACATTCATACTGACATAAAAACTAAGTGGAAAGCATCTGATATGACAAGACTGAACTGCAAGGCCAGTGTAGAAAACAACCAGGGAAGTTAGAAGCAGCCTGCCAAGAATAAATAAATAAATCTTAAAACTTAAAGGCACATTTGACTTTATTTTAAAAACAACAAGCATGTATTACTTATGCAGTAACTGCTTAATAAAGAAAAAGTCATGCAATTTTTTAACTACTTAAATCAGAATATATTTAGTGAATGTTTGCATGGTCACTAGAAACGAGAAAAAGAAACAACACAGATGCACAGTTAAAGACCTTTTCAGACTATTTTCTTTAGACTGAAGTATCACACACAATGTATATCAGATCATAAATACTGTCAAAAGTTACAAAGGATGTTAGAAATAAAGGCATAGACACATATAAACATCTATACAAAACTAAAAAATTCCAACTTCTCTTAACTACAAGCATTGCTTTAACATCAAAATGTTTTCAAAAACCCTCAAATGACAGCACTATATTATTTCAAGTAGCAACTACATATATATGTATATATATACATATAAAGAACATACAATAATAAATAGTGATTGTTAAGCAAGCATAACTTTTAAAAATAAGTGAATTTTAAAAATCACAACAGCGTAGTCATACATTTGAAACTAGTTGTACAGACAGGTACCAAGTATACTATTTAAGACTAAAACCCAAGATCAAACCCGTTGCTGTCAAGTTGAGTCCAACTTGTAGTGACCCTAGAGGTCAGAGTAGAACTGGCCCACAGAGTTTCCAAGGGGCGACTAGCGGATTTAACTGTCGACCTTGTGGTTAGCAGACGTAGCACTTAACGCACTCCGTCACCAGGGTTTGCTATTTAAGACTGAGAATGCTTACTTCCAAAATCTCTATAGCCATCCAGGAATCCCGACTCTAAAGTGTGGAAACTCCTAATCTAAAACTAAGAAATTTCATAATGGATGATACTAACATTTATGCACACAAGAAAAATTTTCAATGACAAAGTATAGTAACTGTATTCCCCCACACCAGATTTCCTTGCCCCAAGTTTCACCCCAGGGAGGCCACAAAAAAGGTTGATACACTCAATTCCTGTCAAAATATCCAAGTTTTCACCTGAGCACTCATCTTTGACTTATTTATGCTTTTTCTCCCCACTCATCATCACCTCCTAAGTTTACCTTATTTTAGGCTCAACAAAGGTGAGAGGAAACAAACTACAAGCTATTTAAGAAACTCAAGGGAATCTCTAAAATAATAAAATCTTCAGAAACATTACTCACAATGTAACAATTACAATAGTAAGTGTTACAAAACTAAAAGACAAAAACTAGTGACAACCTTCTTTGAGTGCTAAAGCCACAAAGCAGTCAGCACTCAGAACCTGAAGTGGCTGTCACAGCAACAGTAATATAGAAGCAATCAACACAGACAGCCAGGGAACTGGAAAAGGGCAAGGTGCAGAGCAGAATCAACACCACATTAAAAAATGCTTACCAGTTTGAAGTCTTGAATGCTACAGATGAAATACGGTGTGTTTGGCCTCCGACTCTCGATATACACACAGTCTTTAAAAGAAAAAGAAATTTTACAACAATGGCATTTACCTTTAGGAGAACAAAGACAGGGCCCATAAAGCCACTGCATATGTAAACAAATCACAAAGCACATACCTTGTAAATTCTTTTCCAAACCCAATACTAAATTACAAATAACTTTACCCTCAAGGGAAACAGCTTTTTAGTTCTTTTTGACCATTTTACTGGTAACTTAAAGAATTTAAAGTTTCAATTATTTATTTCAGAGACCCTGACAAAGAAGGTGGGGAGCGGATCACATAGAATCAGCCATATTCAGATGAAGAAACTTAGACAAAGATAATCTGTTCAAGGTCACACATCAAGGCAAAACTCTGAATATATTATTCAGGTATATGTTTCTGTGTCTTCACACAGAGAAATGGCTTTACCAAATGCTACTTCATTGTCAATATTTTGTGAAGAAATAAATGAAATATTCAGAGAAGACTAGCTTGAAAATGCTGTTACAATGACTTTCCCACCTAGATCAAGAACTAATCTAATCCCTTGTGGATAGCTTGTTATTAAAATTTAACCTAAACACATTTTATTTTCTAATTGTAAAGAAAACTAAGGCATTCAATCAGAGCTGGAATGAAGTAAACCAAATTACATTTTCCTCAGGGAAGAAGAGTACTTTCTTAAATTACATCTGACACTGCAGTGGCTGAGTAATTATTTTTGTTGTTTTCAACAACTGGGTCTAAACAATTGGTTTTAAAAATTGTCTGTTAACAGATGTTTTTTTCCGTTGTTTTTTAAAGCAATGATTTTAACAAATGTAGTGGCTATAATGGGAGGTGAAACTCTCTGTGTTACAACCAAGATCATCATATAGCTTCAGATGCAAACCTATATGAATTACTTACTGAGAGAAGCAAAGGCCTCCATAGAGTCAATCAACTCTTCTAGGGAGAAAACCATGATGCCCACATTTAAAACGCCATTCATTTTATCTTCCCTTATGACCCTTCAGAATGAGTGTATCTTAGAATAAATAGCTCAAGTTTCAGAGGACTCAGGTAGATTCCTACATTGCCTCATTTGTCAAATATGTTAAAGAGGCAAAAGCAAAGGAACCAGTGAGTTCAGTCATCCACCCAGCAGACAATCCAATCCAGTTCCACTCTCACCAAGTAGGTAATGAAGAAAGCCCTGACTGAAGGATACTTCCTCCCAAGAAATCTCCTTCAAGACATCGGGAATTTTGAGGCCCAAAGTCATGAGGGGCAGGGGGATGGGAGGATGAAAGAGAGAGAGAAAAGAAGAAAAAATTAGAATGTCACTTACTTAGAAACTCAAAATTCCCCAACTGATTTACTTACTCAGGTACACACTTAACACAGATTCATCCTCTGAATCCATTAAAACAGTAGCTCAGGAATAAACTATTTATTGAGTTTTCTGTATCTTGTTCCAGGGTCCCAGATGCTAAACAACCCTGCTTCAACACTCAGGCAACATTCATTTAATATGTTAAATTATCTTAACAAGCCAAGCCAGAGAACTATTTCACCTTGATAAGTATTTCTCTTCATACCTCTATTCCAGTATTCAAGCAAAAACAGTAAGAAACCCATTCCCTAAATTAAAACTGTAGCTCCAACCTACACAAATTCGGAAGGACTCAAGGTTCTTAAATTCTGTTTTCCCATCTCTGTTGTACTCCTTACACTACCAGTATTTCCAGTCTAGGTATTTACTCAGTTCCATTCAACCTGAACACAAATCACAGTCTACAGCTTTCTTCCTATCAACTCCGACAGAAAGCCATATGTATTCTTACCATATATTATTACAATGACACCATCATAGCCCAGCTGCTACTCACTGACTTCCGAACTAATAGGTCACTTCCTAATCAACTTTTTTAACTGTCACCTGTCAAAAAGCTTGCTGCTCTGAAGGATCTGGTCCCATTATATCCCAACCTCCCTTGGGCTGCATGCTCCAACAGTAGCGCCAACACACCCTAAAAACCCCTCCATTTCAAACCCTCTTTACTCTCTCATTTCACCAGCTCCTGATCATACGAATCTTATAATAATCTAGTTCCTGAGGCAGTAAGTCCTCAAGGCTCTTCTGCAAAAAAATGGCAACATCTTCCTTATTTTACATAAAATTACCAATTTACACATTCCCTGTTTGTTCCATTATTATCTGTTGGGAACAAAGACAGGTGAGCAGAGAGCTAGAGTCCACATGGCAGGTACCACCACCAAAGCTCCCACAGGCTCCTACAGACCTTTGTGGTGGAAGACCAGCGCGGCATGTAACAACTACCCAGGCGGGTCATACCTGAGACACACCACGAAGCCCAGGCTGGAAGGTGCCAGGTAGGCCCAGGTGCCCAGTGTGTCTGAAACCAAAGCAGCACATAAGCTGCCAGTGTGGATGCAGCATGAGGGTTACGGAGTAGAGAGCCCTCAGAGAGGTCAGAGGCTGAAGAGGAAAGGCCATGGGCCCGTATCATGGACACCAAGCTAAGGAGCTGGGATCTGTCCCAAGCTAAATGCTGCCCACCCGGGTTTGACATGTGACCTTCAGCCTTGCAGTGTTCTGGAGCCCTTCTGACAGCTTGCCTAGGAATCCCACTGCCCTGAGCCTGGACCTTGCTGGGTGTTCCATCTAACCCCGGCCCAGGAACTTCTGCCCAGGGCCCAGGCAACTGTAGAGCCATTACCGCCCTATTTTAGGTAGCTGCGTTTTGCCCCCCAGATTGGCCCTTCTCCTTAAAGCCAGTGTAACAGGCAGGACCAGTTCCAACTTGGAGACACATGCCTGTCCTCACCTAAGGGGCACCACCTCTGTGTATAGTCTGGTGGTCTGTGTTGTCCATATTACTATCAATCTTCAGTGGCAAAATGAGGCTTCTTGAGTGAAGAGAATTACAGACTAATGAACTACCTGCACCCACCAAGGACCATGCTTGGTATTAGTGCTGGTAAAACAAGATACAAGTGAAGTAAATGACATACTTACATAGCGAGAACCATGCACAACTTTGTTCTTTTTACACAAAGCAAAGTTTTCTATATATTTTTAGTAGTCAAGACAATCATTATTATCACTAACCCTCTTACTCTGAGACATAAAGTGACCATTGTGATTTTAAAAAAAAAGCTTGCCAGAAACAGGAGAAAGAATCTGTATTATTTCATTTTCCACTGCAAAGTTACATTTAGGAAAACAATTACCTATAAACATACCAGAATGTATGTTAACTCTGTCATGAAAAAGGGAAGAGAGGTACATGTTGCTATGACAAGCACGGGCATGACATTCATTTGCCTAAACACTGCTCACAGGTCTTGGGGAAAGCTGCCTCTGACATCTGGCCTGAGGAATGCTGAGAGAGCAGACGCTCACACCTTAGATAGGGAATTGCAACATTTATTAGTGCCTTACTAGTAGATCCGAAAACATTTCTTCCTGTTTAAAAAGTTACCACTGAAACCCAAACTGAATCAAAGCTAAGAATTAATATACAAGATTCCAATAGTCACGCTAGTAATCTGTGAAACAGGTCACTCACTATACATCAATGATTTCTACTAGTATTTCAAAATACTTGAAAAAGTCAGATAAGCTCCCTGCAAAATCAAGTGACAAAATGCTGAGCTCATTTAACATGAAGAGTCATAAAACACAAAATGACTAAGATCATAGGTAAGCAGAATTTAAATTTTTCAACTTGCCATATGAACAGATAAAAATACTGTTTTGATTGACTTTTCTAATTCATCTCTTTGAAGCACAATAAAGAACTTTAGTCAAACCTTTCTTTATAATCCTCCCACCCAAATTAGGGTGATCCAACTAGAAAAGAACACATTTTAAGAAACAATGTGGAAGTCAAGCCTCACAGGAAAAAAAATTATTACTCTTCATGATTTCAGAACAAGATTAAATTAGGGCCAAACACTCTATTAGATGTATTCCCCCTTGTCTTATTAATTAAACAGCTATTGACAAAAATCCGACTCGACAGCACTTGGCTGGCTTGACAAAAATATCTTTATATAAATGTTTACAGTTAGTGTAAAAAACAAAGTGGTTTATTTGGAAAGAGAAAGACGAACACATGAATCAAGAGCAATGCTAAAACCTCAACAGCAGTACGTGCCCAGCCTTTCAAGCCAAAATGATCTGCCAAGATGTTTATGCAATTTATGAGAGCATCGATTGTCTAAAGCTGACTACTAAAGCCTGGTTTTAGAGAGTGGGATCAATGATCCTCAATATAAAGTCAACCCCACCATGGCCACCATGAGCAGTGCTGACACTTTTTTTTTAAACGAAAGCTAGCAATTCTTCCAGTCCATGCTGAAGCGATCCATTAAGTGCATAATGCACACTTTCAAAATCACCCACAAGAAAAACACGTATTTACCACATTGAGCAAATGGTTCCTTCAGGGAAAATATATATATTTTTTAATCTTAAAACCAGCATGCCTGAAATGGTCCAGACAGATGAGTGCAGCTATTACCACTGATATCAATTACTTTAAACAACACTTGATGACATATTTTTTTTCTTTACTAGGGATATCTGGAAATGAGATCATGAGTCTAGGTTGAGATTTCTTCTCTAACACACAGCCTCTGCTTGGGAACTCGTCACACAATTAACTGACCCCAAATCATTGTGGATGGGGGTGATAAAATCCATGATTTGGGCAATGATACTCAACAGGGATATTGTGGGCTTATCCTCACAACCTCAACACAGCTCTGGGCCTGCTGCAAACAGTAGAGCATTTGTTAGTATGCTGGAGAATGAAGCCAGTCAAAAACTGAAGGCAGATTCTGAAGGCAGAGAAAAGGCTCCGTGCTTTTTCAACCCTCAGCAAATCAGCAGGTTTGTGTAAATACAGCAAGTGGAAATTCCTCTCAAGGGTAAAACAGAGCCTAAAGCATGAGCAGTGTGTCATCACGAAACACAAAGAACCTGTCAGCATCCTTCCTGCCCGACTCCTGACAGCGCCCAGTGGACACTCACTCGCCCACTCACTTACGGGAAGCCCTGGGAACTAGCCTGAGAGCTGTGAGCACAACACGCAGGCAATGCTCAGCCCCTTAAATTCCTCTCCATTAGTGAGTCTCCGCCTACTGGCCTTTGAAATACTTACTTGTCCTTTCACAGAGCAGGGCTGTGCCACTCTAATATAATCTCTAATAGAAAACTCTCTGCTTGGGAAAAGCACAGATGAACAAAGCCTTGCTCACAAGCAACTCTTACACAGACACAGCTGGGAAGGCAAGAGCAGTGAACACAAGAACTGTCCCTCAGGAACACTGTGCTTGTCAGCTGTCCATTCTCCCACAGAGGATCCCTCCACCCTCAACACCCCAAGCCATTCAACGAGATAAAAGTAGGTTGCTCTGATACTGCAAAATAAAACGTCCACAAGAATCTGCCTAGTTCATAAAGATGTTTCCAAATTTCTGACACAGAGGGTGTGTATGTATGTGTGAAAGCACGCTGTGAACAGCAGTGAACGCCTGATTCTCAAATTCCAACGCAGCAGCACTGTCATTGCCCATGGACTCTAACCCTGTCCTCCCATTGCTAGTCAACCCACCTGTAAAACAGTCACGCTATCACCGCCCCTCATTTCTAGAAATAGCACACTACACTCTGCATGGCAAGCACTCAAACATTATAGGAGGTGCTTGAACAGAGAGGCTGTAAAAACAGAAGTTACATAAGGTCTTACTCATATGAATGGAAGACTGTATCAACATGAGACCAGAAAAACCAGACGGTGCTCAGCCACCACCAAAGCAGCCGTGATGGGGGACACAAGAATCCCTGTGGCAACATAAGAAAAAGAGGGGTGCAGCTCAGGAACTCTGTGAAAAGAGCACAACTGATGGTCCGTCAGCCTG
The DNA here is from genome assembly GCA_028571685.1 of Heterohyrax brucei. Taxonomy (NCBI): domain Eukaryota; kingdom Metazoa; phylum Chordata; class Mammalia; order Hyracoidea; family Procaviidae; genus Heterohyrax; species Heterohyrax brucei. The sequence continues at coordinate 37,893,288 of CM053140.1, forward strand.
GAGGGTCCCCTAGGAACATGGCCCCTAGGCCTGCTGCTGGCCCTGACCAGAAGCCAGTACCAGAGGCCAACTCTTCAGACAAGAATAGACCGGACTCAGGAACACAGTGCAACCATGTGGTGTGTGTACTTTATGATTCTATACAGTCACAGGAAGCTGTTCTGCTGGTTTCTTTCTAGATGGGAGAGAAGAGGGTGGAGGGGAGGGGACAGCTGGTCCTTAAGAGGATGCTAGAAATATGGAGTGAAATGTAGGAATGTACTGTCACTGGGAGAGCGGATGGAGCTGAAGATAGGCAGGCATGCAAAACTGATTTGGATTGTATACTTCCTCTTAATCACAATAAAAAATTAAATTAAAAGAAAGAAGTCATATAACGTAAGATAACTGTTATGCTCTCTCAAAATGACCAAAAAATGCTGTTTTCTAATGAACACTTCTGTAAGAAGTAACTCAGTTGAAGGACGGCCTACTTTTAGTTTTGTGCTAGATTCTTTTGTGATGAGGGAATATTCACATTGTTTGGGAACAGTGGGCAAGATAAAAAGAAACAGAAATTGGGAAAATGGGACCTTAGTAAGTGAAACCTTCCCAGTGTCCTCAGTCCTACTTTGTGTGTAGAAGATCATGCTAAACCCTGAAAACTGTCACCAAAACTGGCCAAGACTACCTGTCACGGATTGAATTGTGTCCCCCCAAAAATATGTGTAGCCATGTGGCTGGGTCATGATTCCCAATATCTTGTGACTGTCCTCCCATTTTATGGTTTTCCTATGCTTTACGTTTAAGGATTAGGGTGGGGCTGTAAATCCCTTCATAGGATCACCTCCCTGCTCCACTGTAAAGGAAGTTTCCCTGTAGTATGGCTTGCCCCACCCTTAATCCTTTCATCCTGCAAGAGATAACAGGAAAGGGAAGCAGGCTGAGAACTGGGAACCTCACACCATCAAGCAAGCAGCACCGGGAGAACAACCCATCCTTCAGACTTGAAGTTGCTGTGCCAAGATGCTCCCTGGACAAATACTGATACAATACTTGATTTTCCTCCAGAGGTGACAAGGGGGAAAAGCCTCCCCTGGAGGGGACATCCGGAATTTGGACTTGTAGCCTACCAGACTGTGTAAGAATTAACTTTCCTTTGTTAAAACCACCCACTTTGTGGTATTTCTGTTAGAGCAGCCCTAGCTGATTAAAACAATACCATTTTAAAGATTGTTAGTTAACTCTGAGAAAAACATCTCAGGTAGCATCTATACACAGTTTCTTCCTTTTAACTTCATGACAGATGTATTCAAATGCTTCCAGATTCTTACATAGAGCTACTAATCTTACGTGGGCCTATCATTTGCCTATAAGTAGAACACTATATACCATCTTAAGAGCTCAGCAGTTAACCAAAACACCGGCACTTCAAATCCACCAGTCACTCCTTTGAAATCCTATAGGGGAGTTCTATACTGTCCTAGAGGGCCACAATGAGTCAGAATCAACTCAGCAGCTATACTTAGGCTTCGGTTGTCATATACCTTCTAGCAAACATTTATGCATCTTTATCCTCTTTGCTACTCGGTACTAGTACCAGTACTTGTTGCTATCAAGTCAACTCAGACTTGTGCCAGGGTAGAACTGTACTACATAGGATTTTCAGTAGATAAGTAGACCAACAGGCCTGTCTTCTGAAGCACCTTTGTGTGGATTCAAATTTCCAATCTTTCAGTTAACAGCCAAGAACATTAATTATTTGAACCACCCAGGCACTCCTCACTGCTTACAGGAAAATAAAAATTTAAAAAAAAACAAGATGGGGAGGGTGCAAGGACAGCAGTTCACAGCAAATTAAAAAAGATTTGTTTGAATTTCCCACATTCTTATTTTTCCTTTAGAAGTTAGGAAATCTTCCAACGCATCAAAAACTCAACAATGATCTACGATAATTATCTAACTTTGAGAAGTGATGCTGCAGGTTTGGGACAATAATTACACCATGACACTCCTTCCCAAATCAGTCATGTACTCCACGGACTTCAGAACTCTGTAAAATAGTAAAAAGCAAGAGCATTCTGCCATGTTATTAATCATACTGAAAATTCTAAGTATAAGCTATGCTTTGACACTGCATTACTCAAGCACAGACATTTTAATCACTCTCGTCACCACATTTTATTCTGACAATGCTCCAAAAACCCTCCTGTAACCCACAATGAATCCCTATCATGAAAATGATTCTAGCCCACGTAACACCCAAACTCTAGTTAAGAGCTATGTGCCGCTCTTACAGACTATGACTGGGTTTGTGTTGCACTTACGTGCCATTAAAACAATGCAGTCAAAACTTGGGCAGCGGGTGGAGGTGGGAGGTGAGGTGTCTATTTTAAAAACCAGTGACAGCCATCCTCCCTATAGAAGAAAAGTGTCTTACAGCACGAGGGAAGAGAGATTTGGACACTACTCTCACTAACCTTTCTGCCCTATCGTACCTACCTTTGTAACACTTAAATAGGTGGATAACAACTTGACTCCCAGTTCAGTAAATTCAATCTACAGAAAAAAGTTCTGCTACAAAATCCCAATTAAATAGAGGATGATGTCTAATGGAAATGCTGACAGACCCTTAATTCAAAGATTGTAACTGGAAGATGGTTGAAACAATGTACATTTCAGAAATCAAGGTGGAGAGAGTCCAAACACATCTAAGAACCCTAAGTGCAGTATTCACGGGAAAAAATAATCAGTGACAGACAGGCTGGTGTGAAGATTCTTTTCTCCCCACTTGGCTGACAACAAACCAATTGTTAGTCTGATCTTCTGGTGTCACACCCCTCAGAGCAAATTTCAAGCAACACTACTTGCTACTTTTCAGAAAACAATGTGCTGGGAGCTGGAGTTTTGCAATAAATGCTTCAATAAATTTGCAATGCTCACTTGAAATATGCAAAAGTATTCACAATGTCTGGGCTATAATTCTTATTTGGCAAATGATTTTATTATAAACTGGTATCACAGTGAATCCATTTCCTTTACGAGTTTTCTGCTACTGCTCAATGGACAGATAATTTAGATTTCATCTACTATTTAAACTCAAGTAAGTGAAAGATATTTCTGTTTAACAGAATTAATGACAGTTAATTGTAGTCTGCAGTTTTGAAAATCAACTGTTCCACAGTTCAAGCATCAAGCTAAAAAACTGCCCATACCAATTATTTCTTTCTGTATTTTCACTGGCATCCACATCTTGTATAAGTTTTCTCTGTATGTCTAATATATATATTTATTTAACATTGCTTTTCAAATATTTACTACCAACCTGCCAGATACAGTCAAGGCTTAAAATATAACCACAGGCTGGCAAAATAAGTTTCCTTATTAGTCTGAACAGAGAGATCCTCTATTATTATGGGCCTTTTTTAAATTAGTAAAACAGGTTAGAATTTTTCACCTACACTCTCTCTCTATATATAAAACCTAGATAGATTAGATAGAGAGACAGAGAGACATACACACACATACACACAACTGGAAACCCTGGTGGCATAATAGTTAGGTGCTATGGCTGCTTACCAAAAGGTCAGTAGTTCCACTCCTTGGAAATTTCTAGGCTACACTTACTACACAGATTTAGATTTAGATACACATAACACTGCACCCAAACCCACTGCTGTGGATTCAATTCTGACTCAGTGATCCTGTAAGATAGAGTAGAACTGCCCCACAGGGTTTCCATAAATCTTTATGGAAGCTGTCTGCCACATCTTTCCCCCGCACAGTGACGGGTAGCTATGAACCACTGATCTTTCAGTTAGTAGCCAAGTGTTTTAACCACCATGCCAACAGGAATCCTTAAACATGTCACACATTAATATACACTGGATTGAACTGCTTCCGAGATTGACTGTCTAACAAAAATTTACTCTGAATTTTATTTATCAGACAACAGAACACTCACACAGTGATTTTTATTCTTAAATGATTAGTCTTTCACTTAAGCACCCACACAATTGTGTAAGAGATCTTTAAAGGAGAAAAAGCCATACAAAAAAGTACACTAAATCAAGACCCAAGTAACTTCTTTAATAAAACAAGTATCCAGAATTTCCTGCCTCAAAACTATAACCACCAGAGTCACAGTCTGAGAGATAGAAATTCACATAAATCCTGCTGGAATACAAGTAAAGGAAAAGCACCAGATACTCCTTTCACTCCTTCTTCTCATTTGAATACTTCATACCTGCTAAGTTCCTTTCCGGTTTTCCTACCCCACATTCCAATCACACCCCAAGCTGTGCCTTTGCAAGTGCTGTTTCCCTCTCCAACTAGAGATGCTTTCCCTCAACCTGGACGTCTCAAAATCCCAACCAAACAGCAGAATGGAAATCAAGCTGTCTGTGTCCCTTCATGGTTTCCCTGATGCCACTGACTTCCTCTTTGTCTTATTCACTGCCTGTCAATGACACGTAACTTCACTTGCATGAGTTTAATTTCTCCCCACAAAATGAGGGATCGAAGGTTAGCACTCCTATCTAGTTACATCTTGCCCGTTCCCACCTCCACAATACACCTTCCACAAAGTTACAGACACTGAAGATTGAGATCTTAGTTACTGCTGATTGATAAACTACTACTAACACTGTAACCGACATCTAACAGGCCCCATTAAATTCGCTACTAGCTTGTTCCAAGTCTATTACAGCTTCGGTGGGCTTCAAATTTAATCATTTGTATTAATTTATATAAACTTCTAAGATAAATGAAATCTGTTCCCTAACTCTTTTACTCTACTCGTATCTCCTTCCCTTTTCCCTTAAAACATCGCTGTTTTTCATTTGGGCTGTTTCTGTTGTTCGTTCAGATGTTTCTTTTTTTAATTGAAGTCAAAGGCTAAATACATTTTAAGAATAAGTTAGAGATCTAGTCATTTCCACATGACTGAATAAATACTGAGACATCAGATTTTCCTTTAAAGATTTTCAGCCCACCGTGAACTATAAATGTCATTTTATAAGTATTCAAAAATAATAATTTCGGCTACAAAATGATCTTCCGTTATCTATTCCCTTAGGATTCTACATGAAGTAATTTTGCTTTATAACATGTACATTATTCTCAGGCTAAAAAGTCTCCCATGGGCAGGAGGAGGGAGAGAAGAGAGATTCTTGTCTGGTAATCTGTCCTCCACCTGTCACTTTTATAATCAAAATTAGTACAGATCTCAGCAAGGTAGTAGTATTTAAATGCCTCTTGTTTCCTAAAATGATACGAGAGATTCTGTTCAGTGTTTGGGCCATAAGTGCCTCCGGATGCTTTCCAGCTAAAACTGTACTCAGCACACTTTGACAAATGAGTGCAGCTGCTCTGGGCCAATATACTGCTTAATGAGAGTTTTGCTTTAGCATGCTCCTTTTGTAATCCATACCTTGGAAAAACCATGCTCTGAACATCTGCTCAGACAAAATGAGTCAGAACTCTAGAAAAAAATTAAATTTCTCTGTTTTACACCACGTGGCTAACATGCAAGTCTTGGCAAGATTACATTAACCATAGAAAGTGAAGGTAAACATATTTTACAAGGAACAAACTCAAATACAGAAAATATTTGCAGCCACAGACCTAATAAGCACCAATTACTTACGTGCTAGCTAAGAGCTGGAGATGCTACTGTAAATAAAGATACTGTTCTCCCCTTGACCAGTTTACAGTCTAAGAACTACGCAGGGAAACAAAGAAATAACTGTAGGTCTTCAATCATGTTAACTGTAACACACACTCCTAGCCGAGCTCAAAATTCATTCTTCCCTTCTTCCTTAATATCAGAATATCTAAGGCTTAGCTGGGCATCCCTTGGGGTAAAGACTACATTTCCCAGTTTCCCAAGAAGCTGGTTTTGTCACAAGACACAGGCAGGATCAGTATGACAGTATGACTCACAGGTGACTCAACAGAACACAACAATAAATAGTACAGGCAGCACTCAAATTATGAAGAAGCTCTGTTCCCAAGTCTGTTGTTGTGTCAAATTTAAATGTAAGTCAGAACAGTTAGGTATGTCTGCATCCAATTTCAGTTAGTCAAATGTTTGTCTTAGCATACAGCATACAATGTTCCCTTCTATGCCTAAGAATATATTAGAGATACTTCTAAACACACCAAAACATCTTTAATAAAGTAATGCAGTAACAATGTTTTAATGTACCTGTTTACTATTACAAACCATCAGCAGCATTACGAATTTTTAAATATAATAGACTTTACAGGCACTGGTTTGCAACCATGGGTTGATCACACAGGATAAACTATCACTTTCTAAGATGAAAACATAATCTCTAGAAGTAGACAGAAATATGAGACAGCAAAGCCCACAACTTGGTCTCTGAATAGACTTTCCATAGGTAAACCAAGTTCCTAGGATGACCTCACCCCAAGCTCTCAAAGAGGAAGAAAGAGAGGGTATAAGGAGGGCAACTTCGCTTCCTACAAACTGGCTGGCATTTTGCCTGGGGTACAGGTTGTCAGTGTCTACTAACTGCACCTGGACTCTCCTTTCTTTCTCTTCTGTTTCATTTCAGGACTCGAGAAGGAATACATGGCAGCTCCTCTGACAAAAATACATTATCACTGATAAAAATTAAGGCTGACCAGAACTCATAACACACATATTAAGTTCTCAGAATATACTCTATATTCTAGTTTATACTGGAAAAAAAAAATTCTCTACTGTCACAGTGTTACTGCATTCTTTCCAGCCATTCATCTATGGATCAACATTAGAGTACATGGATCTGTCTCATCCATTCAAGGAGATGAAGTTACCATTCAGTGATAACTTAAGGTCTCACGCTCTACCTACGCAATGCTTTTCCAATTTGAAAACCACAAATTGAGTCGTGTATAGATGCCAAAGTTCTCTGGTACACAAAGAGCGGGCTACAAAGAATTGTAATAGCAATATATCAAAAATCTTTAAAAGTCCAGATATATCCTTTAACTCTGTAATTCTAAGGATAAAGAAGTGATCAGAAATGAATACAGGTTCATCACTATTGTTTATAATGGAAAACATATGGAAAGAACCTAAATTCCAACAATACGGAGAACAGTTGAACTATGATTTACATCCATGAATGTGGGAACACCTAACTGGTAAAGTGTATATGTATTTACTTTCAAAAACAAAGAATGTTTTAGACACATAAAATGAAATACACAGGATTACAAAGAACAACATTTGTTATCACAACATGAAAAGAAATAAACTTGCAACACAATACATGTACTTTTATTGATTTATTACTGTCATGTAAATATATTTCACAATACACCTATAGCTGGAGCCCTGATGGCTCAGCAGTTAAAATGATCCACTTATCATCTATTCTGTTCTATAGGGCTGTCATGAAATGACTCAATGTCAATGGCTTGGGGTTGGTTTTATGTTAAAATTATATTTCAAAACTGTTAACACCATGTCCCCATAAAACAAAATGTTAATAGCAACTCAGTGATTTTAGTTAACTTTCACCTATCTGATTTAATTGTTTTCCTTAAAAATGTAGTATTTTTTTTAAAAAAAAAAAAAAAAAAGAGGTAATTCACAGGTAAGAACTGAAAAGAAGGACATCAGCAAAAATCATATTATAAATGTACCCACAGGGCAGAGGTAAAAACCAGCAGGTAAATTCAGCGGAAATAAAATAAAAATAGAATACCTCTAATCATAGAAGTCGGGTTACAGAAACAAAACTGAAAAGGAGCTTAAAAATCAATGGTGATGTATCAGATGCCACAGCACTCAGAATACTAACAGTTGGAAAATAACGAAAGTCAAGCACAGGACAAAACTGATAGTCTTTACAAACAACTAGCCTCTAACAATCATGATGTGAATGCCAAAAGCAATTTTAAAACAACTGCATTCTACGGTGCCAAATATCTATTTTTCAGACAGTTGCTGCAGACTTCAAGATCATTCTACTTTGTGACCCTGAAAGATTTTTCCCCTTCAAAATATCTTCCAGCCAGTATAGAGAGCAAACTGCAAATCAGACCACCATTATCTAGCTTGTAAAAAAGGAAAAAAAAAAATCAACTCGCTAGGGTCGCCATGAGTCGGATCTGACTCGACGGCACTCGGCTTGGTGTCATCGAGTAAATTCTAACCCATAATAACCTTACAAGGCAGCGAAGAACCACCTCACTGAGTTTCCAAGAAGCAGCTGGCAGATTCGAACTGCCAGAATTTTGGTTAGCAGTCTTAGCTCTTAGCAACTATGCCACCAGGATTTCTAACACACAACATTTCTAGTCAGGAAGAGGTATCACCTCCCTAGATCTGAATGTTACAAGAGTCGTACTCAAATGCAACCTCAAAACATTAAGTATAGTTTTTCAGGATAAAACAGTGGTAATTAAGCCACTATTTTTTTCAGTTAAACTGTTCATGATAATGTGAAAACACAGCATACCGGTTGCTAAGAACTTTCATGACATTTCTTGACATTTCTTTACCCTCTGATAATGACGAAAAATTGTAATTACAGTAAACATTAGTAACATTTTCTCGATTTGGTAATTGTACACTACATATGTTTTACAGTATCAGTACAATGCAAAAACTTCAAGATAAGTGAAGTCTGAAAACTAAACACCACCTAATAATGATGGCCTGTTTGGGGCCAACAGTTAATACATAACTTTAATAACAGAGCACACACTATAAAAATAGAGAATAATGAAAAGAAATACACTGAAATAGCATTCAAAAAATCTACATTATAAACTTAAGATGGACTCAGAAAAAGATGTGGAACCAGGGATATTACTGATGTCAGATGCATCTTGGCTGAAAGCACAGAATACCAGAAAGATGTTTATCTGTGCTTCACCATCTATGCACAGGCATTTGTCTGTGTTGATCATAACAAATTATGGCCAACATTGCATGAAATGGGAATTCCAGAACCCTTAATTGTGCTCTTAAGGAATCTGTACATGGATCAAGAGGCAGTCATGCAAACAGAACAAGGGTCAGCGAAAAGAGGAAGACCCCTCGATGAGATGGATTGACACAGTGGATGCAACAATGGGCTTAAGTATAAAAATGACTGTGGACATGGCACAAGACCGGGCAGTGTTTCATTCTGTTGTTCATAGCATCACTGTGAGTCAGAACTGACTTGACAGCACCTAACATTCACTCTGTACACAGAGCAGATAATCTGAAAAGCTGGATTATATGAAGAACAGAGCTCCAGGCTGGGTGGAAGACTCATTAATAATCTGCATTATGCAAATGGTACAACCTTGCTTATTCAAAGTAAAAAGAATCTGAAATACTGATGAAGATCAAAGATCACAACCTTCAGTATAGATTATACCTCAACACTGAGAAAACAAAAATCCTCACAACCAGACCAATAACCAACATCATGAAAAATGGAGAAAAGACTGAGGTTGTCATGGATTTCATTTTACTTGAATCCACAATCAACATCCAAGGAAGCAGCAGTCAGGAAATCACAAGATGCATTCCATAGGGCAAATCAGCTGCAAAAGACCTCTGTAAAGTACTGAAAAGCAAAATGTCACCTTGAAGACTAAAGTGTGCCTGACCCAAGCCATGCCATTTTCAGTTGCATTATATGCATGCAAAAGCTGGACAATGAATAAGGAAGACAGAAGAAGAACTGATGCCTTTGAATTACAGTGTTGGAGAAGAATACTGAATGTACCACAGACTGCCAAAAGAATGAAGAGATGTGTATTGGAAGTAGTACAACAAGAGTGCTCCTTAGAAGCACAGATGGCGAAACTATGTCTTATATACTCTGGACATGTTGTTCGGAGGGATCAATCCCTGGAGAGGGACATCCAGCTTGGTAAAGTAGAATGTAAGTGAAAAAAGAGGAAGACTCTCAACAAGGCAGATTCACACAGTGCCTGCAACAATGGGCTGAAGCATAACAACAATTGTGCACATTTCACAGGACTAGGTAGTGTCTCATTCTGTTATACAGAAGTCACCATGAGTCATAACTGACTCAACAGCACCTATCAACAACACGTTGTGTCCTGATGACGCTCTCTCTCTCTCTGTATCTGAATTCCATATTTCACTAGTGATCAACTGACCTCCCCAGAGACCTGCTGTTTGACATGATGATTCTGGGATTCACAGGCCTCCAGAGCCCCTTGATCCAGCAGCCTATCATGTGAACTGATTCTCCTGTGGTCTGAAATGCTGGTTTGGGTTTGTCACTCCTGCAGTGCTGTGGGTCAGAAAAAGCCTATGACTGACATATGAATCTGGAACTTGCCAGCCTCCACAACCACATGAGCCATTTCCCTTATACGGTCTGTGGATCCATGAGTTATGTGAGACATTGCAGCAAATTAGGGAACATGATGACAGGAGAGAACGTACTGAGGGGAGAGGGAATAGCTGATGTCAGAGATGATGGAGTGGGGCAGAAGCTTGGAAAAGTTGGAAATTTGGGACATCTTTAACCTCTGCCTCATACGAACTAGCTTTGCACCGATCCTTACAAAAGGAAATATTCAATTTAGCTTCCATAAACATTTACAACCTTGGAAACCCCACAGGGTCATGCTATGCTGTCTGACAGCATCATTATGAATCGGAATCAACTTGATGGCAATGGGCATAGCCATAATCAACCCCCCCCAATTTTGCCGTACAATACCTATTTCTACTGATCAGCCTATGTGAGATACATTAATACTCTATCGTTAAGTATCAACATCTACACAGCATACAAAAACAAGCCAGAATAATGGCTGTAGGCTTCAAGGGAATATAAAACAATCATATTGTTGCCTTTTACAGTCCAGGTTACACATTTTACAAATTATACTAACTAAACACCCTAGACATCACTGAAAGGGCATTCCTTAGACAGGAATGTGAATGTAATGCCTGATGGAAGTTAGAGACAAAACTGAGAAAACAAATTTAAGAATAAAATGAGTGAAAAAATGTAGACTTTTACTTGTAGTATATACACTTTGTTGCTTAATTAATCTGGGAACATTTTTAACGGTGAAATAGTGAAAAAAGGACTTAAAAGTACTGGATAGTTAATGAAATCAAGTGCTATGGCTGCTAACCAAAAGGTTGGCAGTTCAAATCAGCCAGGTGCTCCTTGGAAACTCTCTAGGGTACTACTATTCTGTCCTTGGGTTGCTATGACTTGTGCTATTGTGACTGCAGCGAGTTTGGTTTGGGTTTGGGATAGTTAATGCACATATAATGATAAAAGCCAAGTGCCAAGTGCCGTCGAGTCGGATCCGACTCATGGCGAATGATAAGCACTCATTAAATATAAATTTAATAAACTTGGTAAAAAGATTTTACTCATTTGCAGACATTTTAAACATTTTACTTAAAATATCATGTAACCTACTTATCTCTCTCCATTTATTTTTATGGTACTTGAAGCATTCATTACAAAATTTATACTAACATTTGAAGGAGTAAAAACAGAAAAGTAATTACATTTCTTACATTTCTCTTATTTAAGGTATTCAGATATCTCCAAAGCAAACTGTTGTACACAATCATCTATGCTGAAGTGCTTAAATGTTTTAAAAAGGTTTTAAAAAGGCAGTGAAAAAAGGAAAAGAAACCACTCTTATCCATGTTTATTTTAAAGTAATTCAACAAATACAACAAACTGCTCCATCTTTAAATTTCAGACAATATTTTTAATTTTGGCAAGTCTGGTTTTCTCAGCTGGTGAAACTTTCAGAATAAATAGAAGGCAATATCTGGAAAAATGACAAACACATGGGTCAATGTCAAATACAAGCCAATCTCAGTCAAGAATGGAGCCAAATTCCTGCATTTCAATTTAAATGATACTCTCCAACTCAAATACCACGCCACTTTAAATCAAAATTGCTTCCTTTTAAAAAGAGCTTTTTACAAAACTGACAGAGTATAACAGATTAAACAACTCTTTCAGCAATTTCCACAGCTACTACAAAGCTAGGAATCAATGTATAATAAAGGAACATTTAATAATTAATTGAGCCAGCAAAAGATAAACCTCCAGAGCTTAAGAGTTCAAGAGCTTGCTCACTAAGCAAAAGGGCAGAGGATTTTAACTTAACTGCAGGAAATCTCAGTCCAATTAGACTCTAGGTAAATATAAATCTTTTTCCACTGTGATTGGGACTCTGTCACAGTTCACCAAACTGATTTTCATATCCAGCTTGTACATTCTCACAAAAAAAAAATCCCAGCCCTTTTATCCTTTTCTCCCCACGCTACTATATTCATGGTGCACCTCCAGGCTCCATGCTACACAGAGAAGGCCTCTCTAAAGGCTGTCAGCTTGCTTTTACAGCCAAGCAACAAATATGGCACAAAATATACTGCACAATTGTTAGGTAACAGCATCTTCTGAAGATACTCATCATTTCTACCTGTTTATACTGATGACATTTTAGCTAACTCCTTTCTTTTCCCATTCAGTCCCTAATTTTATGCAGAAAATAATGTACTCTCTTTAAAACACAAAACAGAAATAAATACACATGGCTTCAAGGGGCATCATTTCGGATGGTAAGTGCTTCACAACAGTATTTTCCACACTGTCAAATTTCCTCAGAAGAATTTACACTGGGGTGGGGACCCTACTCTAGTTATAAAGCCATCATTTTTGGCCTGGTGGTACTTGAGGGGCAGTAATGGAGAGAGGTTAAAAAAAAAAAAAATTACAGCTTAATACCTAAATATAACAATACAAACATAAATTTAAAAAAAAAATTTTTACTGGATAGCTCAAGCAAATCATATTTTAAAATGCAACATAAACTGCTAGGTGATGAAAGAATTCTAGGAAATATACGAGCAGGCTGAATTAGAGGAAAACAAAGACTCCATAAAGGAAAAATGTAAGTGGAATCTTGAAGAGCTCCAATGATTCAATCCCTCAAAAAGGCAAGGATAGAGCATTTCAGACAAATCCACAAGCTTCGAGACAGGAAACCCACAGAGCAGGAGCTGGCAAACTATCTGACCAGATGCCTGTTTCTGTAAGGCCCACAAGCAAAGAATGTGTTCTACATTTTTTAATGGTTGAAAAAAAAGAAGAATATTTCTTAACAGATGAAAACTGTATGAAATTCGAATAAAGTAATCTAGTTTTACTGGAACACTCCTATTTGTCTACATTTTGCATGCTGCTGCTTTCATGCTACAGCAGCAGAGGCGAGAAGCTGCAACAGACAACATGGTATGCAAAGCCAAAAGTAGCTACTAGCTGGCCCTTGGGAACCCTGGCTGCACAGCAGTTAAGTCCTACAGCTGCTAACCGAAAAAGGTCAGCAGTTCAGATCCACCAGACACTCCTTGGAAACCCTATGGGGCAGTTCTCCTGTCCTGCAGGGTCATTACAAGTCTGAACTGACTTAACCACAGTGGGTTTGGTTTGGGGTTTATGGCACAGAGTTTGCTGAGTACCACTCCCAAAACAAGTAAAGCACAGCTCAAGTGATAATGTAAAGTTCACGTTTAATGACTCATGCTAGGGAATCATTCCCCACATTTCAAGTTACCTCTGCATTCTAGGTCAAGGCTCATGAACCAACTGCTCATAAACTGCTCAAGTATTTTTCTAGAGGCTAAAACCTAGCACACTGGCCTGAAGTATACAACACACATATTTTAGCCCAGGCTTCACAAGGATACGAGTGTCTCTAATATCACATCTTCATCTTCTTTCCCATGTACTTCACTTCAGATGAAAACTCATGGTCTTGTATGATTCTGGATCAGCGACAGCTGGTAATTCCATACCCTAGCCCAAGAGAAACACGCTCAGTCGATCAAAGCACTCCAAGAAGACCTAGAGCAGGCTCAGAATCACAAGCCTGTAAGTATTCCCTTCAAAAGAACACTTGCATTAGGAGCTGAAATCCATCTGCTGTGCTAACCCAGATGAGCTCTTACATTCTCACCTATTCTGAATTTCTTTATCATTCATTCTTCCTTCATTATTTTTCTTCTACATTTTCTTGACTGAAAACCATGCTCCTTGATAAAGAGGATGAAAGTGGAACAAGCATGCTTTCCCTCTGCTACTTGTCCACAGGACATGTAGTAGAGCTAGTAATTATCAATAGGAACAAGAGCTTCCGAACCTCTTTCAAAATACTAAGATGCTTGCAATAAACCCTGCATCCTGCCTCTTATTTTTTTTAACCGTCTTACAACATTTTAAATGAACCAGATGAAGGTTCCTCCTGGACATGTTTATCACGATACTCCAGATGAAGATCTTAAGAAGCAGTAATTAAACCTGCAAACCAATGTCACCAAAGAACAGCTCATTATCAACTATGACAAACCAAACACAGTGAGCAGCAAGTCCAATTCAAATTCAGAGGAGCTAAATACATGCATTGCGGCTGACCCACCAGAATGAAATTCTGAATACCTCAAGTCTATAGTCACTAAGATAATGTCTGCTTTCAAAATAACCCTGGCCAAGGTTTCATCACTGAGTAACTTTTTTGAGCATCTAAGCAAACAAAGGGGCTTGCTGAGAAATTCTGCCTGGAGCGTGCTCCTGTGTCACAGACTAATTTGATGAGGTGTGACCACAAGTCAGACAACTGGCTGGATAGAACAATGAGCTTTCAACTGAACATCACTGTAAATACGCATAAGAATTACACAGTCTTATACACAACAATGAAAAATCCCAAGATGCAAGACTCTGTATCTCTGAAAATGAAAGATACTTATCTTGGGATCCCATCATGTTCAAGACTTCATAGCCAAATATGAATAATGTGTTTTTAAAAAAAAAATCAAGCAATCAATATTAGAAGAACTGCAGACTTTAGTGAATACTAGAAGAATTTGATAATGTGAGGTCAGATGTCACCTCCTTTTGGAGTTTTGAAGGTGGCAACTTAGTAACTACAAGTATCTTCCTTCAGAAGTTACCTATTTCTTTTTTTTAAACTAGGAGGATTAATAATTAAGTAACACCACGTAACTGGGGTAGTAATCACCTTCTTTAAATAAATATGCATCTTGTATCCCTGGCAAGATTAAGAACTATGCATAAAACAATTGAAGAAAATCTGAACGGTCTATTAGAATTTGGCCTTTTTAAACTGATAGCCTTTAGCTAGCACTTTACAGCACACCTGGCAGTTTCTAAGGGTCTCCGGGTGGTGGAAATAGTTACTGTGCTTAGTTGCTAGCCAAAACGATGGAGATTTTTGGTTCCCCAAAGGCACCTAAGAAAAAGTACGTCTGGTGATGTACTGAAAAGTTGGCAAACCAAAACCCTATATGGAGCACCATTACACTCGGACACACTGAGGTCCACCATGATTTGCAGTCAACTAATCATACAAGGGAACTAGGTTGGGCCCTTTCTAATCTCTGAGCATGTTTATGTGCATACTCATCTAACCCCATCCCTGTGAAGTGAGCAGCATTCTTATCCTCACTGTACTGACAAGAACCTAAAGCACAGAGGTTGTCCCCTGCCTCAGGTTAACTCAGAGAGCAGCGCTAGAAATGTAGGCTGCCTCTGTGTAACTAATTCCCATATGTGGTTAAAATTAAAACTTAAATAAATTTATGCACACCACTAAGAAATGTCCTCTAGGTTCACTTCACTTATAGGTTTAATTTATTCAATTAAGATCTAAGCACTCGGGAAAATTTCATTTTAGTAGAGGCCTTAAAAATAGAAGTGAAGTATTAAATTTACACAGGCAAGGTTAAATGCTGAAGATAGCTGAGTTTATAAACAAGACCAGCCATAATTCCAAAATCTGTTCAACTTACAAACAGAGTAAGAATGTGTAAACTGAATTTCAATAGTTTTTTTATCTTATAACTTTAATAAACTCAATACCAATTTTTTAAACCAAAGTAAATTTCTGAATAGTCTTTTCTGCATAGAAACAGCAGTTTTGAGGACTCCTGCAAAAAAAATCCTTTCATCTGCTACTGTGTATATGTTACTCTCAACTACTCCTAAAAGCAGTACACCTGAGATGACAGAGACCACCTAAGATACACACTGCTAAACACTACTGTCTGTAGGTACCAACTCTGTCTAAGGTTCATAAATATTTACAGAATAAATGACTAAACGCCTACTACATGCTAGACAGTTTTCGGCACTTGGGGTGCATGTCAATGAACTGAAAGAACTCCGTGCCCTGAAGTGGATGAGCAGAAAGACACCTACAGTAGACAGGAGAATACAGGAGATATGAAAAGGAGTCATCAAATGATGGACCAGCATATTTAAATCAAGCATGAGGACAGTGAGGTGATAAAACCTAACCCATTGCGTGCTGAGCCGATTCCAACTCATAGCAACCCTACAGGACAGAGCAGAACTGCCCCTATGGAGTTTCCAAGGAGCAGCTGGAGGATTCAAACTGCCAACCTTTTGGTTAGCAGCTGCAGCAGTTAACCACGAGGGTCTGTCTGTGAACAGGTGGTAGGGCCAGTGGACTGGAGGTCCTTATAGGGTCAGACAATTGTTAGAGTTAAAGCAGTGAGCAAAACGATCTAAAAGGCTAGCAGGTAGAAAGTAAAAACCAAAACCAAACCTGCTGCTCTAAGTTGATTTGGACTTACAGTAGGATCCATGACACTGAGATTATTTGATTATCAGAAAGCTACATTCTTAACTTTGATTACATTATTAGTTGCTTATAAGAATGCCTTCAAAGAATTACCATTTAACACCTTCTTTGCTATTATCATTGATGCTTTTTAAGTGGCCACATAAAAAACACTTCTGTTTCTTCCAGAATATACAGTGGCTCCATGTTTCATACACAGGGGTTTCTGCAATAACACAGTATGTGCGTTGCTGTGAAAATCTCATGTTTTGCAAAAAAAGGTTCACCAAAAATAAAAGGGTTTATATAAAATAAAGGGTTAAGGCAGACTACTCAAAACATGCAGGACTCTGTAATCGGATCACTGTAAGAGATCAACAATTATCCCTCAAGAAATTTCTTACAGTTGAAGCACCCACCTCCGAGTGGCTGCATGCTGCCTGAAAGGATTAGTTGCAAGGCATGAAAACAGCAGATCCTAGCCTGGAGGTACCAAACAATGCAGATTTAAAGTGAGGCTGTTGTGACAGTGGACAGAGCAGACAACGCCACCAACCTGCTACAGGTGGAAAAGGGTAAGGCTCTTGGGAGGGAGCCTGAGATCCCAGTGTTTGTTTTCATTTTGTTTTAGAGCTGAAAGGTGCTCGCCTATGCAGCAACCAAATTGACAGCTTGAAGTCTCACCTACGAGTAGCAGCCAGGTCTTAAAAGCTAGTTAGTGGCCATCTAAGTAGTATCTACTGGCCCCAACCCACCTGCAGCAGAGGATAATGAAGGACATCAAAGACATATGAGGAAAATATACGGTTACGAGACAGAAAGGGCCATATGATCTGGACACTATACCATCATGAGACCAGAAGAAATAGGTAGTGCCTATCCACCAACAATGACTGCCCTGACAGGGAACACAACATAGAGACCTGACGTAGTGAGGAGAAAACTGGGTGTGCAGAACCAGAAATCTCATTTAAAAAGACCAGACTTGATGGCATAAAGACTCAAGGGCCCCCTGTGGATATGGCCTCCAGATTCTCTGTTAGCCCAGGGCTGAAACTAGTCCTGATGACAACTCTTCAGACAAAAACTGAACTAGACTACTAGACACCAGTGGTGCTAGCAAAGACTGTGCTTCTTGGCTCAAGTACATACAAGACGCTGACTGAGCAGCAACTGTCCAGAGGCAAGATGAGACGGTAGAGAAGCGCAGGAGCTGGCTGAATGGACTCAGGAAGTACAGGAGTGTGCAGCCCTGGGGCAGGAAGAGCAGCTGCAGCTGCACAGCAGCCTATGTGTGAGATTTTGTATGGCAAATTGACTTAGATTAAAGCACAATAAAATACTACCCCCAAAAGATTCTTCCTACTTTTTCCTCTCCTGTTAAAATACAATCCAACATTGTATCACACAATCACATAATTCTACTCCCTCTATTCACAGTTCTCTTGCCTAGGAAAACTTGCACAGTACAAATTGTACATTCTATTGACTTCATTCCTCTATTCACCTATTACATACATAGCAAAACAACTATTTATGCATATCCATATGCAAACATTCTCAGAGAATGCAGTGCTACAATGTGAGTCTCCCGATGAAGTGGAATGTACAGTGAACAAGTGTTTTTACAGCCATCTAGCATCTCTCTCTCTCCTATTTACCAGCTCCCAATTTTCACTGTGGTAAATTACCTTACTGTGCAGTTGGAGTGGCAAGCAGTAAGTTAAGGCTTCTTCTAGCTTGTAAGAGTGGCATGAACCCATGAGAAGTGGTCAAAGCAAACCATGAATAGACATTTGCATAAGCTATTGAATAAAAATAATAATAATAATGCATTCAAGCTTGGCCAGCTAAATTTACTTTACTGGAACAGTGACTCAAGCAGGAAAACAGGAAGGACAAGAGAATGCTGAGAGCACCTACTCCACTGGTAGTACTTAGCCACAATGGTCAATGGTTCCACTGACCCGAAATCAGTACTGTACCGATTCCAGGTAGGCTTCCAGGCTCCTGTCCGGCTTCCCACCCATTCTGTGAGTTTCTCCATCAACAAATTGTCTGTGTGATTTGGCCAACATTCTCCAGACTGCCTTTAAGATTTTTAACACATACATTATTATGCGTGTGTTGTGAACTTCTCCTTCAGTTTCTGAATTAAGCATTCAAATTCATCTATCAGCATTAACTTAAATACTCTGGGGTCCACTTTAACTCCTCCCTGAGCATTAGCCTAAATATTCTGGAACAATCTACCTCTCAACTGTCAGCTTACATCTCTGCTAATTATGTATTGTTCATTTATCTTTAAAAATCATCCTGTGTGTGTATATATATAGATACATATACAGCAAGTGAGAGAGAAACAATTATTGAAAGAAGGTGAGATATAACTAATTTTAGGAATGACAGAAAAAGAACAAAATAGTGTTATCATTTTCTCTAAGAATGAGTTTGTGTCTTCTTTTCCTATCAATACAGGTGTAATTGTTTTGTACAGTGAAAACCTGTGAGAGCCAGAACTTGATAAAGAGTGCCTTGTTTTTCTGGGTCTCATCAGTTTTCTGCCTTTGACAAGACACAGACTTTCCACTTTCCCATCACTCTCTATTAGTGGTATATATCTGAGTTTGCCTTCTCCAGCAAATTTACACCTTACCCAGGTTCCTGCTTTCTCTGGTTTTAGTATATTATCTTAGTATATAACACAAACATGTATTCAGTCTTGGCTTTAGCCACTTCTCATCAGCCTATACTACTCTTCAAGCAACTCTGGCCACTGAACCTTTGTCTCCTCTGTAACAGTAGAACAAAGCCTGAGTTATACAGGGATTTTTTTTAAGGATTAGGAACATATGAGTAAAGCAAGCCTAGTACTAAAAACCAGAAGGTATTTAAGAAACAGAGGTTACTTATTAGCTATGGTTACAGCTCCCTCGCTCCCTCATGTCTATCTGTACCCTGTATAATCAGGCATTTATTTCCTTAGAAGATTCAAACTGTTCCCAAACAATGGGTTGAAATTTAATTCTGAAGCCTTAGTTTCTCTTCAACTGTATATACTGCCTTTCATTTCAAAACCTAAAGCCAAAAAGTTACATCTTCTTTTCTCTAAAAAAAAAAAAAAAAAAAAGATTTTTCTGATCTGTCTAACTTCTAGCCAGAGTTTTCCAACTACTCCACCACAAATGGGTGACAATTGTGCTGAGATACCTATCTTTTCAGTCTTCAAGGTGGCAATATCTGTGATCAAGCCTGAAAAAGCCCGGGAAGCTGTAATTGAGATCAGTAGCTCTCATACTAGTGACTCAGGAGGCGTGGAATGGAACCTGAGATTCTTCTGTGTTTCCAACAAGCCCCCATGGACTGCCCATCTGCAGCCAACTTTTGGAGCTGCAAGCATCTAGAGAATATGTTTAACTAGGATTGGTAATGCTTTCCTGAGGAACCTGAAAAAGGCATAGTTAATTATTCTCAAAATTTCCATTAGTTTTTATTTTTTGGCTAAAACAACTTTAGAGTAGCAGTTTCTCTTGTTTATTCTACCCTAATAGAAATGCAATAACGCAATAATTTTTTATGTTCTAAAGAATTTTCTTTCAGATACATAAAATTTGAGTAAATTCTGATACACAGAGACAATCATTTCTGGAAACTTGGAAAAAAGATTTCACATGAAACAAAAATTCAATAAAACTGTAATAAATAAAGCTAACATTAACTCACACCTGAAAGTACACTTAAATGAGATTTTTAAAAAAATTTTTAATGTTCTCTCATTTTATTGAAGATAAACTGAAGCTCAAAAATCATCCATTATTGAGAGGACACACAACTAAGAGTACCCAGGTGTTCACTCAAACCCAAGACTACCTGGCAACACAGCTTTTCTGCCTCGTTGTGCCACCTTCTAAGTAAGTGTCAGGTCTAAACATGATGGGGCAAATAAGAGTCAGAGGGTCTGGTACAGCTATTGGCAACAAGAATCCACTGAAAGCCTTCACACAGTATTAGGTTACTATGAGTCAGAACTGACTCAACGGCAATGGGTTGGGGTGGGGACTTAAATGCAAAGGAATCTGTAATAGGTGTCAAATCACTTTCAAATTGGGCATAAAAGTTCATTTATGACAAAATTCATGTTTCCTGTTGCACAAAAATATTCTTCCAAGTGTCAAGAAAAATGTCTTCCCTGACCTAAATTAAGATTAATGCCTAAGAAGATACCTTCACTTGTGCCTCACATCTACTAACAATTCTTTTAAATATAAAAGATACAGATAAAAACTACAGCTGAACTGAGCTTTTATTTGCCCAATAAACCTGTTCTGGAGCACTAAATACTAGAGTTCTGCATTGCTTTATTTTGGGGGTAGAAATGTTTGTTTGGGTGAGCAATTGCCTTACATGAGCTTTCAATGATTTGGAGAATCAAGAGTTTAAAACCATATTCTACTTCTTTATAGTCATAGCCCACATTCTCAACGAAGAATAAGTTGACACATGCTAGGGCATACTATGTGTTAAGAGGCTTTCAATAGGAAACAAATCAAAAGAAAATACCTTAATGTTTCTACTTTTTAAGCAAACTCTTCAAATGAAGTGCAATGTATATACAGAAAAGCCAAAGTGATAAACTTTCACACAGTCAACAGCTCCACATAACCAGTACCATTATCATGAAACAGAACAAGACCATAACCACTCCATGGGCTGGTGGGGGTAGAGGGGGGCGGAAATAAGGTGAGCCTTTCATGCTCTCTTCCAGACACCACTGTGCATATAAGGCTCACCATCATCCTGACTTCAAACACCGAAGATCAGTTCTACTTGTTTCTGGCTTTACATAAATGTAACTGTACAGGACTGTACTTTTTGGTGTCTGGTTTCACTCAAGATTCTTCTGGGTCTACTTTTGTGCTCAATAGTTTGAGAAAATACATATATTCCATTTTGATTCAAGCAGGTTTTGTTAATTTTTTTTTTAGTTTAGATTTTTTCCAGTTGAAATTCCATCTGTATCAACAAAAATTAACACTTTAATGTTCATAACAGAATCAGTTCTAGTTTCTGGTACTTTTCAGTTCAAGTTTCTATAAATATTGAGAATAAATCTGCAAATACAGGAAAAGTTTTATTTTACCTAAGACTTCATGAATCACAAACTTAAAAATTTGTCTTTAAAATTTTTTACATAATTTATCTACAGGTGAATTTTATTTTTCACTAAGTTCATAAACGTAGAAAGAACACAGATATAACAGTCTTCAAAATTCTGAATCTTGAGTATTTCCCCACTCTAATATATGAGAAGCCCTGGTGACGCAGTGGTTAAGAATTCAGACTCCTAACCAAAAGGTTGGTGGTTCTAAACCACCAGTCACTGCTTAGGGACTCCGTGAGGCAGTTCTACTGTCATTTAGGGTGCACGTAAGTAGGAGTAGACTTTATGGCACACAATGTATGTGGAGATATCTGTAGTTCTGGAACTCTATGCTAATTAGGAGACTCAAAATTATCAGCTGATACAACAGAATATAAGAAATGAAGAACTAACAGGCATTTTTTAATGAACATGTTTCCTTCTCTAAATAGGAAACAACACTGATATGCTAAAATGAAAAAAAAAAATTCTTGATGATTTGAATGTAATTTTTTACCTGTTCTATCTGAATCAGGAATAAAGGAATCCAACTTCCTAGTAGCTAGCTGAAAACAGTAGAAAGAAATTATCATGCTACCCACAGCAAACTTCAGAAATCAGTATTCTATACTAAAGAAGCTCATAAAGGAAATCTGGCTGCACACAGCTGTGTAATAAATCAATTTGTTACCATGACAGTCATCTCAAAAGCAGAGTAATGGCTGATAAACAACAAAGAAGTTAGATTAAGCATGGGGCAATCAATACACAATAGAAAACAACAAGGTTGTTTTTTTTTTTTAATGAGTGTGTTAAATTATTCATTGGGAAATAAAATGACTCGATAAATTTCCACAAGTATTGTTCTGATTTTAGTATCATTAATCAATCAGTAAGTTTTTTACTGGTTTTCAGAAATTTATTCAACAAATATTATGGAGCCCACACTCTACTTATATAATAGTATACACTACTGTTGTAGGTGCCAGCAATATAATAATACACAGAAACAGAATTGCTGCTTTCTTGGAGAGGGAAACAAAATATTAACAGAAAGAAAAAAATAACAGTTCATATATTAGTATCAACTGATATTCTATTAGTAACATAATTACAGATTATTACTGTTACAAGTGCTAGAGGGAAGGATACATGATATCATGGGGTAGTACCCACTGAAGAAATCTAACTAATATGGGAGAAGAAGGCAGTGACACTGGAGTGGTGGAGGTGATGAAAGGTAAGAAGTGTGTTGCCTGAGGCAACAGCAAGCGCAAGGGCCCCAAGGCAGGAAGAAACAAGAGTAGCTTAAGTATGGTGAATGCCTAAGGACAAAATGAAGATAACGCCAGAGATGAGGAACCACAACAAAATAACTGGTTGTAAGGGCCCACGACTAAACCTTAACTAGTGACCAATTCTAAGTAGCACATGATTTCTCAAAAATCTCTGAGACAGCACACCAAATAATCTCAGTATATATTGTCCCCCAAGGACAAACAAGTAGTTAGATAATAGCCTATTTTTTATCTTCAAGATATCACTGCTGGTCTCTTTTTTTTTTTTTAGTTGTACTTCAGATGAAAGTTTACAGAACAAACCAGCTTCTGATTAAACAATACACATACTGTTTAATGACACTGGTTAACAGCCACAAACCACGTCAGCACTCTTTCACATCAACCATAGGTTCCCTAATTACCAGCTTCCCTCTACCCTCTTGCCTTGTAATCCTTGTTCCTGAGTTGGTGTGCTCCTTTAATCTCATTTTGTTCTATAGAGCTGTCTAATCTTTGGCTGACGAGTGAACCTCAGGAGTGACTTCATTACTAAGCCAAAAGGGTGTCTGAGATGATATTCTTGGGGTTTCTCCAGTCTGTCCAGGCCAGTAACTCTAGTCTTTTTTTATAGTGTTAGAATTTTGTCCTACATTTTTTTCCAGCTCTGCCCAGGACTCTCTATCGTGATCCCATGTCAGAGCAGTCAGCGGTGACAGCCATGCACTATCTACTTGTACTAGACTTGGACTGGTGGAGGTCACTGTAGTTGTACAGTCCATTAGTCCTCTGAAGTAATCTTTCCCTTGTGTCTTCAGTTTTCCTCATTTTCACTTGCTCCCAAAGGAGTAAGATCAGTAGAGTATCTTATCTTAGATGGCCACTCACAGGCTTAAGAGACTCCAGATGCTACTCATCAAAGCAGAATGTGGAACACTGTCTTGATAAACTGTTAATGACAATAGAGCTAGACATTCTCCCAGACCATGGTCCCCATACTGCTGGTCTCATTTTTTAATGACACTCTGGGAGGTACCTATAATTTATACTTAACCTGAGTATTAAAAGCAATTCAGAAAAGTGGAAAGCAAAAAATAAACAATTTTGAACTATGATTTATATCATAAAAGAAACAAATAATCATTCAAAAACTATCAATCCACTGATACAACTAAGTCTACAGAATCTCTGTAAATGGGCAAAAATAACAGTTTCGATCACTATGAAGGATGCTGTTGTAATGATTAACACCAAGAAAAGAAGCCTTGGTGATGTAACAGTTAAGTATCCAGCTGTTAACCAAAAGATTGGCTGTTCAAATCCACTCAGATGTTTCACAGGAGAAAGATGTGGCAATCTGTTCCCATAAAGATTAGAGCCTAGAAAACCCTATGGGACAGTTCTACTCTGTCACATGGGATCAGTATGAGTCAAAAATCGACTTGGCGGCACCGAACAATGCACCAAGAAAGAAAACACAGGGATGAAAGAGAAAATAAATAAAATCAAGCCCCATCCAGGAATCTAAACACAGTGTCCAACTTCAGATTCTTGAGTTTAAATAAATCCGAAGAACAGGCAATATTTAACAAACTTCCATCTTGAAAGAAGTATGATTAGAAGATGGCAACCAAAATGTGTAATTCGGAGAAGGCCACAAATGTAGCCCCGAAAAAGAAAAGAAACCATCATAAACGTCAAAATATAGCATCTCTACCAAAGTCAAATATCCATGGAATCCTAACAGCTACAAACCACAAGTGGCAGCACTGTCACCCCCTCAGCAACAGGGATCATAGTACGTGGTTATAATCTGCATGTCACAAAAGAACTCTCAAACCACTTTTCTGGCCTTCAAAGACATTTTATATTTAACTTGCAGAAATAGTACACACTTTTTTACAGTTCACAGAGTTCCTCAGATTTACTGAAATGATACCTGCCTCCATAAGTGCACAGTTCTTCAAAAATACTTCATTAAAAACTTACTATTTTGTAGTGTTAGATTATTAACTGGAAAGTTGGATGTCTGAGCCCACCTAAAGGCCCTCGGAAACCCTGGCAGCATTGTGGTTAAGTGCTATGGCTGCTAACCAAAAGGTCAGCAATTTGAATCCACCAGGTGATCCATGGACACTCTGTGAAGCAGTTCTACTCTGTCCTATAGTGTCACTGTGAGTGAGAATTGACGGGATGGTGGCTGGATTTTTTTTTTCCCCCTGTCTCTCTGTGTCAATACAACTATGTCTGTCTGTCTGTTTGTCTGATTAGAGGCAACTCAGAAAAACACAGGCCTGGTGCTCTGCTTCTGAAAGGTCACAGCCTTGAAAACCCTATGGAATAGTTCTACTCTGCACACAGAGAGTTGGCCATAAGTCAAAATTAACTCAACAGCAACTGGTCTGCATCTTTTTGCTTTTTTCCTCCCCATTTTTTTTTAAACCATTTTATAAATAAGCCCTTAGCTACCTCCCTTCACATGGTCTTCTAAACATCAAAAAGAATGTCCTACCATCCTGTATGGTTATACAAAAGGCAGAACATTTCCCAAACAAATTTTCTCAAAACTGGTTTTTTCACAAAAAGCAATCAGCAAAAACAAGGTGTGATAAACAGCAAGATTTTTAATGTTAAAAAGATTTCCTTAACAGCAGGACTTCTCATAGTCATTAATCATGAATCTCTCATGATGTGGACAGTACACATAGCATTTCCCACACATACTTCACTATAAGTTTTGGGAGTAGTATCCCTGCTAACATTTATAAGGCAGAATGTACCATATTGGACCCCTAGAAAAAAGATGAAGGTCAAGACTGCACAAGACAGCTAGTCATGATTCAACCAATCACATTACCATTGATATGATATCCTAAAAAAATGTAAAACATGAAAAAAATGTAACAAATAGACCTATACCTAAAAGAGCTCACACATCATGTTCCTTTCTCATGATCCACAACTAAATACGCTCATTACAAGCAATCTGTGGTAACTCTATAATGAAAGATTCTTTACTGACTATGAAATTTATTCTAGTATTCAATATCTAAATCTCAATCAAAGATAAATACTGATATTGTAGCCTACACATCACTATATCTCTACCATAGTGCCCTAACCTCTCCAGAACCTCAGAAGTGATGATTTTACATCACATAAGTACCATCAAAGGAGAAACTACAGTTTGTGAATACATGTTTATTTACAAGTTCTAACACTGATTATCTTTTGCGATTCAAAAACCCATCCCTAGGTGAGTGAAAAAAAATCTGGAACTTTCTGTGACGTCTGGAACAGCTACTGTATACTCCTCAATGTGCAAGGTTAATAATATAGTGAAGTCTCTTTAATCTCCCTTTCTGGAAAAACATCAAACTGGGTGACTTTTAATCTGCTGAATATATCTCATATTTAATTCATGTCAATCCTCAGCAGTATGGGTAATTCAAACAAAATGATCTTAGCTAGCTTTACTGGCTTTTGTATGAAAAGTATCTTAACACACATAATACATTAAATTAAAAAGGAGGCTTTGCTGGTGTCTGGCCAGTTTTCAATCACTTATTTCCTTTCATCTCATCTGAAAACTAGGTCTCTTCTCTCTCTTTGAGCAATGCTATAAACCTGAACACAGTGAATGGCCATGGTACATTTTCTGTAAAACTAAGCAGGTTAGTTGCTTTCATCTATTACCATTGATTAGAGAGCCCAAAGCTCAATTCTTTGGAAAAGAAGGTTAGCAGGAACAATAAACCTTGGTCTGAAAGCTATTCAAAATATCACTCTAGCTTCTGGTCAGTGTTACAGCCAGTGTCAAATTTCCTGTTTTCAGGAAGTGGCAGGTTTATTCGTCCCCATGCGTACTCCATTCTGCAGGGTCATCACACTAATTTGAGGCTGAATATAAAAGGCAACAAAGAAGTCAAAAGGGAAGAAACAGTGAGTTGATGGTTAAGACAAAAGTGGCACAGGAAAAGGAGGAAAGAAGGGTAAATGCACAAACCGGGACAGAAGACAAAGTTAAAGCAAACAAAAGCCGAGAAGTGGGTAAACCCAACTGATGAAACATCTGTCAAGTGTTTACTATCCCTTGTTTTCCTACCCTAAATTACCATGTACTCTTCTGCCTTCCAACACTCCTTCCTTATTTCATCTACAGCTGGTAACCTTTTCTCTCCCCCAAACCACAAATGCAACACTCCTTACCTCCTGGTTTGTAGACAACATCATCCTCTGTGATGTAGGAAGTTATCTCGCCAGTATCTGTCCTTTCGTAACGAGATTTTTTTTTCGCTGGTTTCTTTTTGTTCTTCTTTGTGGACTCCTCCGTGGTGGCGCTATTGTCATTGTCCTCATCTTCGCTGTGATCACTCTCAGCATAATTTTTGGCTCCTCCTTCCAAGGTACAGCTCCGGCGTGGTCTTGAATTCTCACTCTCTCTAACTTTCTCTCTTTTCTCTCTCTCTCGGTCCCGATCTCGGTCCCGGTCCTTCTCTTTGTCTTTATCTTTGTCTTTGTCTTTGTCAGCTGTCATGATTCGCCACGTGCCTTCTTCTGTCCTCTCACGGCTAGGCCTCCGTGAAAGGTAGACAGTAAGCCTGGGCTTCAGTCTTCTGAATTTCTCACTCAATTCCAGGAAAAATCCAACCACTCCAATAACCCCAACGTTTCAAAAATGCTATTTAAGAGAGAATAAAAGACAGAAAATTTGATATTTACCTTAATATTTCTTCATAATCCATCCTTAAAATAATACTTTTTAAAAATGAACCTCTTGATTCCTCATATTTTACTTATAAAAATGTTCTCACATACCACAGGGAAAAAGTTAGATCAAGTGTCACAAACCTGAAATACACAGTTTTGCGTCAGTCAGCAAATGAAGTTTTCTACCATCATCAAGAATAAAAAATGCCTGACTGCCTAAGAGCAAACCATACTCTCTAAATGCCAGCTGTTTTCCCCTTTTTAAAGAAAACATATACCCTAATGGATAAAATATAATGTGTACATTTACACAAAAGAACTTCCTAATCCACAATACTGACGTAAATGGAAAAGAACATGTAGTAAAAATTATTTCCAACTGAAAAAAAAAATCAACAATTACATGGATAAACCAAAACTCACTGTCATCGCCTGACTCACAGCGACCCTACAGGATAGAACAGAACTGCCCCATATGTTTCCAAGGAGCACCTGATGGATTTGAACTGTTAGCCTTTTGGTTACCAGCTGTAGCACTTAACCACTATGCCACCAGGGTTCCCCAGTAACACGGGTAGCAGTGGAGAATGCCTCAGGAAGTATCAGCGCGTACTATCTTCTGAAGACACTTTCTAGCCACATGTCCCAACTCCCAAAGCTTCTCAGAAGAATAAATGTAAGATGTGACTCAATCGAAAGGAACAGCCTCACGGCAAGAATGTCACCTTCAACTACATTTTACGTATTTTCTCAGTCTACCATTCTAGTTATTCTCCAGGAAAAAAAAAATGGTTTCTCCAAAGATATATTATCTCTGCCTTAGCAAAATATAACAGCTTCCAGAAACAACCTTCTTTCTGTCTTTCGGGTAGTTTTTATATTAGTCTAAATTTCCACTACTAACAGCTTCTCTAATAAATTCCTCCCCAGAAATAAACCCAATATGAAAAGTCTGATTTTTTTTTTTGACTTTACAATGAGAAAACCCAAATCCACCACCGTCAAGCTGATTCTGACTCATAGCGACAATGAGAAAAGTGAGTCTCAAATTACAATCCAATGTAGTTCTTACAACAATTTTATTGGGCTGGAGGGTGGGGAGCCTATCTTGTTTACAACTCAGCTCTCCCATAGTTATAACAGCAGTCACTTCTCTTGTGTGGTCTTCTATGATGTTCCCCAATTATCCATGCCATCCATCCAAGTTCCTCTGTTTTGTGTCGAGAACTGAAGATGCAATGAGGATAAGTTGATGGTCCTTCCCCTCAGTGCTCTGATGCAAAAATAAGAGACAAGTGATCAACTTGAGAACCATCTGTTTCTCCTGTTACTCAGGCCAGCTAAGACACAACATAAGGAAACACAAAACCAACTGATCCTCTTGACTCTGACAACAAAAACAACAAGCCAGTCTATAATTTTGCACTTCAGAAACAAAAACAGTTCTTGCTGGTCATGCCAAAACCATAAAAATAATCATATATGCCACTCAAAAGCTGTTTGGTCAAACTTGATACCAGGTAAAAAATCTCCCCATAAGCACTCCAACATCCTTGAACATTCAGGAAAATAAGAAATGGCAACAACCTCTAGAGGACAGGTCAAATAGTAATGCTGGCAATCTATAAGCAAAGCCAGAAGGTTACAGAGCATGTAGCACAAACCTAGACTACTCTCTGCTTCAAAAGAAATATGCTTTCACAGAGGATTTCAATTTTCTAAGCACATTCCAAGAAAAGGAAAAATTATCCTAGTGCCCATACAAGTCCCGCCCAGATGAATCATCTGCTAAACAGACAGTAAGTAATAAACTCTGAAGTCCCTGGAGGCTACTAATGTCAGCAATTGAAAATGACGACACATACTACTTTTTCCACTGGGTTTAAGTTTAGAGCCTAAGCAAACCAGTCACACCAAGATGAATGAATGAATGACAGATATAGTGGTTAAAACATCAACTCTCTGACACTGGAAATGGTGGTGAAGGTCTAGTGGTCATATGCAAAGAACAAGGCGCTTACAGTGAAAAACTTCTCTCAGGCAAAGTTCAGGACAAAAACACTTTTAATTAGTTTAAGTAAAAAAAAAAAAAAGACATTCCTCCTAGGGCTAACCAGATAACTGCCCTAGAAAATCAGGTAAAAATCCTATTTTAGCTTCCAAAGAAGAAAAACTAACAAATCCAAACTGTATATTCAAACTGTTGCCTATAAAATTATACACTGTGTTTCTATGTACCAAAAAAGAATTTAGAAAGAGTTGTTTCTGACAAAACTGAGCAAGAAAGAAAACTCCAAGAAACAAAAGACATCCATAAAGAAATCCAGTGGTTAGGTGTGACCAACTTTCAGATTATTAAGAACACTGGTACCCCAACACAAAAGTCCATTTACCTACATATCTAAAACAGAGCTCAGTGAGGATACATATCTTTTCCTCTATGTATTAATAATAATTTCCCTGAGCCTCATCAGACTATGACCAATGTACACCAATAATTTGGCATTTGAGGAAAGGGACCCAGAGACAAAGCAGATGGCATAGAGAAAGGGAACTGTCACTTTAATTTCCCAGAGATGACCCAATAAGTGGACAATGCCACTACAGCATCTTGACGGCAGTACCAGGTTTACAAAGCAGGCTCCTGCCATTCTCTCATTTGATTCCTTCTCTAGACAGCTCTGAGAAGTGAGCCAGATAGCCTATGTCATTCCCGCTTTATAGACTACAAGCTGAAGCCGAGACCACCTGCACAACGGTACACAGCAAATGACTGTGAGGCTGAGATTCTAAAAACCAGTCTTTAAAAAGCTAAATTTCTATCTGACCTGATTGTGTTCCTTTTGCTACCTGGGCCATAGGATCTGCCAGCTCTTCATAACAGCAATTTTCCCTACACAGTGTATATCTGTGCTGATAATTCACAAAGACAGGTTAGAAAACATACTTATTCTGTCCTCCTACCACCATCTTCCTGCCCAAAAAAGACACTTTCTCCAATTAGAAAGCCAAAAATACCGAAAATGCGCCAGTTGATGCTCAACTCAGTGGTAGTAAAAGATAGTTTAACAACAGAAGAGGGAAAAATACAACTTAATTTGAACATAGTAGCCAGAATATATTTCAGATTCACAACAATCTTCATCTAGCCAGGAAACAAAAGTCTCTTAAATGCCTACTATAGGCTAGTCACTGTTTTAGGTGCTGGGAAAACAGCTGAGAGCCACAGTCAAATCTCTGCCTTTGTGGAGTTTGTGTTCTAGGGAGAAAACACATAAATAAAAAGATATTATTTATAATACGTGAAAAGATTTCTAAACAACGTATCCAATGGGGACAGTTGCAGGAGGACTGTGATTTTACATAAAACGGTCAGAAAAGGTCTCGCTGAGCTGGCATTCATTCTGAGTAAGAGCGCTAGGGAAGCCATCCAAGGACAGATGACGAGAGACTGGTCTAGCAGAGGGAACAGCAAGTGCAATGTTCAGAGACACGAGCAGCCAAGCTCACTCAAGACACAGGAGACCAGGAGGTCAGAGCAGCACAGGAAGAGGCAGAACGGTAAGAGATGAGTTCAGATGGGTGAGAGGATGGTGGGAAGAGAGTCTGGGTTCTGTCAGGACTTGTAGGCCACGATAAGGACTTTGGCTTTTACTCAAATGACATGAGGAAATTCAAGTGACTCTTCAGCCACTGCAGGGTTCTGAGCAGCAGAGAAAGGTGAGAGCTGAAGGGGTGCAGAGGCTGCAGCAGAAAGACCAATAACCAAAGCAAGAGATGAAAGCAGCTGGGACAGACCAAGATGCTAGCTGTAGAGAGGGTAAGAATGTTCGTTCTATTTTCCATGTATTTTTAAGGTAACAGTCAAACAGAATACATAAATAAACTGGGAGACAAGGTATGAGAGAAAGAAGTCAAGAATGACTCCATAGTTTCTGGCCTGAGCAACTGTGTGGGTAAAGTTATTATCTGAATTTTGGAGGAAAGATCAGGAGCTCAGGTATGAACACTCTCAGGGGAGAGGTCCAAGCTGCAGACACACATTTAGTTTTCAATTTGACTTTTTATGCCATGTGACTGAAATAGATCGCCAAGGAACTGAGTGAGAATCAATTTAATAAAAATTTAAAAAACATTTATTATTTGCACTTGGTAGGGAGAACAGGACTCATAACAAAATCTACACATTCCTCGTACTAGTTTCCTGATTGGTTGCACTTCAACATTTTACCTTGACTGATAAAATTAATTGGAGTCATCAGCAGAAAAAAAAACAGGAAGAAATTCAGTCATTTAGGTTTGTTTGAATCTAATCAAGGCCAGATACCTTCAACCAAGTCAATGATACAGAACTACTCTTCATTACTTAAGTTTACTTCAATCTCTACAAACATCATTTTACCTTTTCAAATGAAGCCAGCAACCATACACTAAAATCTCACACTACTTTTCAGAACCATCTCAGATAAAGGACAAGAATTCCAGTCCAGCTTCGGGTCCCAACCTCATTTAAGAAAACCACTTCCTGTCCCAAAACAGAATCCCAAGGTTACCACACTGACACAAGCCAAGATACAGTTCTTGATAGTGCCATGTTACTTTTACTGCCTTGCGCAAATCAGTTTACCTCTTTCAATCAGAGTTTTATCTCTGTAAAATGGGACAATACTTCATAGACCTGCTCTAAGAATTAAGTATAAAACCCAAAACCAAACCCACTGCCATCAAGTCAATTCTGACTTACAGCAACCCTACAGGGCAGAGCAAAACTGCCCCACAGGAGCTCCACGATTGTATCTTTTAAGGAAGCAGACTGCATATGTTTCACCTACAAAGCAGCTAGTGGGTTCAAACCACCAACCTTTCGGTTAGCTGCCAAGTCCCTAACCACTGCATCACCAGGGCACCTGCATGAGATATAAAGGTGGCAGAAACATGGTTCCTATCCCTCAAGACCACCACTCATCTGGCAGTTTATACCACTGTGGCAGCCTGTGTATTACTATGACGCTATGTTACTGATGTTACTGGTATGTCAAATAGCAGGAGGGTCTCCTGTAAGACAGGTTTCAACAGAGCCCCAGACTAAGACAGGACAACAATCTTGGCGATTTATTTCTGAAAATCAGCCACTGAAAACCCTATGGATCACAATAGAATACTGTCCTATACCATGCTAGAAGATGAGTCCCCTAGATTGAAAGGCACTCAAGATATGCAATGGCCAAAACAATGGAACTGCGCATACCCATGATCATGAAGATGGCAGAGGACTGGACAATACTTACTTCTGTTGAACGTGGGGTGTCACGAGTCAGAGCCAACCGGACAGCAATTAACAACTCCTCAAGAAAAGTGTTACCTATTTCAGGTGTGGGGGAAAAAAACTATCCTATAAACAACTAGATGACAAAGAAATGACTGCAGATCAAAAAAATGTTTTAAATATCTCAGACCATGTTAACAAAATCCACCCATGAAAACTTGCCCCTCCCTCCTGAGTTCTACTCATCTCAGTTGCTCAGGCCAGGCTCTCTGTGGGACACTTGACTCTCACACCAAATACAGTCCATGAAATTCAATCAATAGTTTATTTAACCACAGCAAAAAACATTTATATCTGTCAACTACTTACCAAGCACCTTAGCTCTTACAGTCCACTGCTCCAACAGAAATGTCACTTGACTATTTCAAGCCATCGTCATCTCTCACACAGATTAATACAACTGTCTCCTAACTAGTCTCTATGACTACAAATTTCTATTTGCTTTTTGCCTTTCTTTTAATCCTTCCTCACATGCAATCAGAGAATATACCTGACACACCACCACTTCTGTTTTTCTGTAACAGCTTTACTAAGATAAAACTCACATAGCACAGAAACTGCCCATTTAAAGTATACAATTCAATGCTCACTTCTCGTCAAAGGATGCGGAGATCTTCACTTTCTGGCTGTCCTTTCATCTCTCCAGCTTCATCAACCCCCCTACTCCTCTCGCCTCTGCTTGTGCTCCAGCCACCTCAAGTTATTCCTTCAGTCCCTGAAGCCCACGTGCTTTGCAAACTCTTCCATCATCATTACCTTCCCATGTGCAATGGAATGAAACACCACATACTAGCCACTGCCATCGAGTTGATTCCAACTCAGCAACCCCCTAGGGTCAGAAAACTGGTCCACAGAGTTTCCTAGGAGCACCCAGTAGATTTGAACTTTTGACCTTTTGGCTAGCAGGCACAGCACTTAGTCACTACACCACCAGGGTTTCCAATGACCAGTCCTGTGCTACCCCACAATCAGTTGCAGATCATAAGACTGTGCCCCATAGGCTTCACAGGCTCACTGATATTTCAAAGTAGATCACCAGGACTTTTTCTCCAGTCTACCTAAGTTTGGAAGTCCCACTGAACTCTTTGGCATCATAGAAACATCCAAGTTTCCACTGACAGGTGGCTGCACATAAGGAGCACTGGCTGGGAATTAAACCAGGATTTCCCTTTTGGAAGGCAAAAATTCTACTTCTGAACCAGCATGACCCCATTCATTCAAGGTTACTAGTTCTTGAATGGCTTCTTCCAATTTAATAGCTTGAACCTCCATAATTTTTCTACACTGTAGCCCAGCAAGATCTTTTTGAAAGGCAAATATGATTTTGTCAATTCCCACTAAGAATACCTCCCACTTTTTTTAGATAAAAACTCAAGTCCTTCAAAAGATCTATAACGTCCTCACACAGGCTTATCCTACACCACTCTCTTGCATCCTAAACCCGACGCTAGCCCTCCCTTAATTCTTTGAACACACTGCAAATCTTCTTACCCAGAGTCCTTTGCTCATGGTGTTCCGCATGTCTAAGATACTCTTTTCTGGCCTATCATCTCACACTCTTTCTTAGGCTTTCTTATCTACTATGACTAGGTGAAATTCTCTTCACTGCATTTGGGGGGGGAGGTACTTTTACATATATTCGTGTAGCTTGATCGTCATCTGCCTCCATCTCCAAGCCAGATGCTCTGTAAAGGCACTCATCCTTGATTTGTTTTACCCTCTGCTATATTCTCAGATCCAAATTCACTGCCTGATCAAGAAGACTTTAGTGAAACTTTCATTTAGGAAAGAAAATATTTCATGTATAAATAACTGAAGTGGTACTTTAGCTGGCTCATAAACCACGAAAAGGATAAGGAAAAGCAAAGAGAAGGAAAAAGGCATTCTAGGTGGGAGGAACTTCATTTCAAAAAAATAAAAAGCATTCAATTAAATAGCCTGCCTTGAAGACAGCTACAGGAAAAAAAGCAGTAGAAAATAAGTTTAAGTAGTTAGGGTACAACGGACACGGAAGCTCTTAAAA
Source organism: Heterohyrax brucei (assembly GCA_028571685.1). NCBI lineage: Eukaryota > Metazoa > Chordata > Mammalia > Hyracoidea > Procaviidae > Heterohyrax > Heterohyrax brucei. Next base: position 37,928,384 of record CM053140.1, read on the forward strand.
CAGTAAAGCAGCTACTGAACAATTAGTATGCAACTAAGTGTTTTGTTCTACACACACGAGGTAGCTATTCCTTTGAAGCCACTGACAGCACCTAACAACAACAAGCATTTTACACAGGTCAACATTCAATCTTCATTACCACAAGGAAGACGTTACAACTTATTGTCCAAACTGTGACACACTTGAGAAGGAAGGGAGCCATGAAAAATTATGAAGGAAAAACTTAGGTAAACCAGATCATGTGGTCATCCTAGCTATAACCCTCCTGTTCCATAGGTAGTGTAGTTATGAACATTTTACTTTATGTAAAAGTAAGCACAGCTGACCAAGGACATACACCTATGAGTTAGACCTATGAATGAATAGGACTGAACCCAAGCAGCTGACTCCACAGCCAACACACTTAACCACTGTCACAGACTGAACTGTGTTCCCAAAAGACCACGTGTCAACGTGGTCAGGACATGATTCCCAGTACTGTGTGGCTGTCCTCCATGTTGTTACTGATACAGTTTTTCTCTATGTTATAAATCCTAATCCCTGCCCGTGGTAAATGAGGCAAGACTGGATTGTGCTAAAAAGGGCTAGCATGGGATGTAACATCCTTGTTCAGGTTGTATTCCTGATCCAATGTAAGGGGAGTTTCTTTGGAGTATGGACTGCACCATCCTTTATCTTAAAAGAGAATAAAAGCAGAAGAAAGCAAACAGTAAGTAGTGCCAGGAGCACAGTACACCCTTTGAACCCAGGGTTACTGCACAAAGAAGCCTGTAGTCCAGCAGAAGATTGGTGAGAAGGGCTCTTCTCCAAAGGTGACGGAGACAGAAAGCCTTCCTCTACAGCTGGCACCATGAATCTGAAATTCCATCCAAGTAGACTGTGAGAAAATACAGCTCTTCTTATTAAAGCCATTCACTTGTGGTATTTCTGTTACAGCAGCCCTAGGTAACTAAAACAACCATAAAAACATTCTGCATTAAACCAAAATCAAACAAACTCATTCCCAATTCTCACTCACAACAGAAGCCAACTGCTACATCTTCCTCCCACAGTGTCTGGTGAGTTCAAACTGCCAATCTTTTGGTTAGCAAATGAGTGCTTAACCACCTAGTACCTTAAATTACACAGCCTTAAAAACAAACTTCAACAGAAGGCTAAGCAACTTGGAGCTGTCAAAAGCTCTTTCAAAAAAATTCTGTAAGATGAAAACATCATTTTGGAAATATTCATCTTCTCTGGCCACAAAGAAAAAAATGTCCTTGAGTTGATTCTAACTCACAGCTACCCTACAGGACACAGCAGAAGTGCGGAACTATCCCAAACGGCTTCCAGGCAGTGGCTGGTAGACTCAAACTGCTAACCTTCTGGTTAACAACCACTTAAGCACTGCCCCACCAGGACTCCATCCTATCTTACAGTAGCACATTTTTTCTATGAAGACTTCTTAGTACCGTTCAAAAAAGCTTATTTTCAAATCCCTACCTCTGAAAGCCTAAATAAAGAACCACATACCTTAAGTATTTCTGTTTTTGTCATTTCTACATTTACTATGTCTATAGCATTCTCCTTTAGAAATAAAACACGATGGGCCAAGTGTTGAAGTCCTAAGTGAGATCTAGCTTTGTTAGGCCCTGCGTCCAAGAGCAGCAGCTGCAGCCCTCATTCAACAGAAAACCTGTGAGGCACATTACACACAGATGGACAACTTGCTTTCAAGGGGAAATCAATTTTCCTGTTTCCTTTCATATTAACATGACAGAAAAGAAAATGTAATGACATGCTCTAGAAAGGTAAATGTTACTCTAACACTCAGACTCATTGGAAAAGAAATAGGACATTCTCATTAACAGCAACACACTGTAGAGAATACATCAAAATATGCCAGAGAACTGTTGAAGAGCCTGTAGTCATCGAGTCAATTCTGACTCACAGCAACCCTATAAGAACAGAGAAGAACTGCCCCATGGAATTCTTAAGGGGACACTGGTGGATTTCAACTGCCAACCTGTTGGTTAGCAGCCCAGTTTTAATCAATGCACCAGCAATGCTCAGAAGAAGCTGTGAGGAAACAATGAACCAGGGTTAGTAGACATGCCAGCTCACACAGAGCTACACTCGCTTTTTCCTGAAACTGATATGGAACTGAAGAGTAGTCCTTCCAGGTAAAATTAAGTGAGTCAAGTTCTTCCACCCGAACAAATCCAAGTGTTAAGCACATGACTTGCTTCTGAATGTAAGTTTGGTTGACAAGTGCCCCTGTGCTTCTCTCTCTGTTTGGGCATAATGATGTTTAAACCCAATCAATTCTAATAAGAATTTATAGGTTCATTTCGCTAACACGTGGTTTATCCAAAGAACCTAAATAACTGCAATGGGAAACACTCGTCAACATCAGAGTGTGGCTTCTGTGTGTCAAAACAGGAGACACAGAATCAACTCCCCTCATCGGAAGTGAGCTTCAGACAAAAAAAAAGAGGTGCACTTATTGCTTAGAGTAGCACTTGATCATCTCCTTGAAAAGCTTGGAAAAAAAATGAAGACTGGTGGACTCTGACATGTAAACATCGTTAATTCCCTCCCCCAAAATCATAATAACAGAACACAAGACCGCTACAAAGGCTGGAACAAGTATTCAAAACAGTGAAACTTTAGCTTTCAACAACTCAGTTAAAATTAAATTAAAAATGTTTGTGGTGGTGGTGGTGTGATGCTGAGTCAATTCCAACTCACAGTTGACCCTGAAAAGCAGAACAGAACTGCCCTAATGGGTTTCCAAGAAGAAGCTGTTGGATTTGAACTGCTGACTTTTAGGTTACCAACCAGCAGCAATGAACCACTTTACCACCAGGGCTCCAAACAATATATAAGCTTTATTATTTTAAGCAGGACTAGGAAAATACAAAAGATGAGGTGCTCCAGAAGGTTTCCAATAAAAATTAAAAGTTCTCCCTTTCTTTAAAAAAAAAAGACAAATCTATGCACACAATCAACTGCCTTCCTGCACTACTAACTGTGAAGTCTTTGCCAATCACCTATAGTATTACTACCGTACCCATTGTCTGCAGCTGTTTCTTCTACTAAGTGGGTTAAGGGAAAGTCACTCTCCAGTCTAAACCAGGGCTTCTCCACTGTGGCATGCCTGACATTTTTGAGCCAGATAATTCCTGTACATTGTAGAATGTTTACAGCATCCCTAGCCACTACTCACATAGATTCCAGCAGCACAACTCGCTGTACCAATTGAAGCAATCAAAAATATCTATAGACGCTGACAATGTTTCTCAGTTGAGAAATACTGCTTTAAACAAAGTTATCTGTCTGTTACAGGTATTTCAGAAAGTTATGCATTTATATGGCTCTATTCAAAATTATGCTTGACTAAACCCTGGTGGTACAGTGGTTAAGCATTACAGCTGCTAATCAAAAGGTCAGCGGTTCGGATCTGTGAGGTGCTCCTTGGAAATGCTGTCCTGTAGGGTCGCTATGAGTCAGAATCGACTCAACAGCACTGGGTTGGAATATGGGACCCATGAAGCTACTATCATTACAAAAACTATAATGGCCCAGGTTCTTCTTTTTCCAAAATAAAATTGACTAATTCAAAGCATTGCCCCAAACAGTAATAATACAGATGGATGAAGGCAGATTAGAAAAGCCCTGACAACTGGTTGAAAGTTATATTACTCAATGGTGACCTGCTTTTATCATGGGCCAAGTGGTTCTGCTGTCAATGAATTACAGAGGAAAGCCAATGCCTACACTGTAAGGGAAACTAAAGATCTATGAAACCAAATCCCCAATCCAAAAAGTGGGGGAAATTCCTAAACTCACTTTTTCGAAGCATGAGTGTAAAGAGAAAACCATGTATAGAAAAGATAAATATACAAAACAAGCAACTGAATAAGTAAAATGTGGCACATCCACACAACGGAATATTATTTAGCAACAAAAAGAAAGGAACTAATGATACAACATGTATGAACTTGGACAACATGGTTGGTCAGTCATCAAAAAACACATAACATATGATTCCATTTATTAAATGTTCAGAACAGGCAAATTGAGAGTGACAGAAAGTAGATTATTAGTTGCTTCCAGCTAGGACATTTAGGGGATTTTAGGAAACAACAGCTAAAAAGCCTGCAATTCCCTTCCAAGGTAATGAAAATGTTCTAAAAGGTGATGGTTACACAAATCTGTGAATATAAGAAAAGCCATTAAATTACAGATTTTAAACAAGTGAATTATGAATTCACTTGACTTATACCTCAATAAAGCTCCTTAAAAAAAAGCAACAGCATTATAACCTAATAAACAAAAGCTCAAACTTCACTACAGTCAAACAAAAAGATGAATCTGGCTGTAAAATTCACAAGGATGAGTTCTACCTCTGAATTTGAGAAAAATTACCTTTTAAAACTGCAAAAGCACAGTGTGGAGAAGTTTTATTTTATGTAATGCTAAGAATGAAAAAAAATCTTCTTTGGGCCATAGTAATACTGAATATAGTTCCTGGGTAGCACAAACCGTTAAACACTAGGCTGTCATCCAAAAGTTTTGTGATTCAAGTCCAACCAGAGGCACCACCAGTGAAAGGAATGGGTGTCTACTTAGGAAAAATTGGCCACTGAAAACTACTGATCCAATCATTGTTCTGCACTGACACATTTGGGGTTACGACGAGTCAGAACTGACTTCAAGGCAATGACTGGTTGTCCTAGTCATCTAGTGCCGCTATAACAGAAATACCACGAGGAGAAATACCACGAGTAGATGGCTTTAACAAACAAATTTATTCTCTCACATTTCTGGGACACTAGAAGTCTGAATTCAGGGCATCAGCTCCAGGGAAGGCTTTCACTCTGTCAGTTCTGGGGGAAGATCCTTGTCAACAATCTTCCCCTGGCCTAGTAGCTTCTCTGCACAGGGACTCAGGTCCAGTCAAGGCACTCCATTCTAGATGCTTCTTTTTCAGTGGTATGAGGTCCTCCTTCCCTCTGCTTGATTCTCTCATTTGTATCTCAAAAGAGATTGACTCCAAAATACAACCTAATCTTATAGATTGAGTTCTGCCTCATTAACGTAACTTCCTCTAATCCTGGCCCATTAAGATCACAAAGGTTAGGATTTGCAATATACATGATAATTACATCACATCACAATCTGGCAGACAACCACACAATACTGGGAAACATGGCCTAGCCAAGTTGATACACATTTTGTGGGGGGACACAATTCAATCCATAACTCTGGTTATGTTTAATTAATAGGCAGGAATTCCTAATCAGGCTTACAACCTCTGTGTACATACATGTTCAAAAGTCAGTAAATTATATAGGGTTTTGTTCAGTTTGCAGAGTTCCAAACTTGTAACCACGGCATATAAGCACTTAGAATTTGATGAAAGGAGATGACAGAACTAATTTTATACCTAACAATACAGTTACAGTTCACATATACTAAAAATATAAAAAGCATTCATAATGTTCATTTCTTACCCATTGAAACGAATTACACCAAGGGAAAAATGGAACCATAAAGCTCACCAGAGAAATCCTTCTAAACACTTAGACTAAGTCTCAGATAAAAAGACAAAATAGCTCAGACTAAAAGTGAGAAGTCTTGGTCCAAAATGCAATCGGTTGTTTTCTGTATGTGAGCCTTTCCAGTTGACTGTGATTCTCTCTAGGTTACCCAAATGTATTACTCCATCACGTCTGTTAACATGATGTCAGAAGACCCACCACAAGTACTCAATTTCTGATCTCAGCAGCTTATAAATTACTAGGGATGCTGAGCCACAACACTTAAATGCTGTACCTGTAACAACGGGCATCAAATAAGCACCCATTTCCAGAGAAAAGTCTCTGTCAATTCCTCCATTAATTCAGCAAATATTTACTGAGTGCCTATCAGGTGTTAAGCATTGTTCTAGGAACTATAAATACACTCATGACTAGAACACACAATTTGGAATCTCAGAGAGTTTACAGTCTAGTAAGGGAGAAAGCACACATCAAGTAAAGACACAACAGACCAGTGTGTACTAGCACCAGCTAAAGCTGGGTAAATGGGATACATGGGTAGTTAATTTATTTAAGGATATCACTGATAATGAGTCATCTGAGCAGAGACCTAAAACAAGGGAGCAAGTCATAGGCTTATCTGGAGGGAAAAGCATTCCTGGCAGACAGAAAAGCAAGCACAAAGGCCTGAGACAGAAGCATGCCTGACATATCTAAGGAACAACAAAAGGCTGGCCGGGCAGTAGCAGCAAGAGCAAAGAAAGTTGATAACAAAGTCCAAAAACGGTTGGAAGGCTGTCTACTCAAATAAGAGAAAAGCCATTTCATGGTCTTGCACAGAGAAGTAAGGATCTAGTTACACTTTCACAGAATCCCTCTGGCTCCTGTAGAGTTACACCCCACATCAGTTACCATCTAGTCTATTAAGAATCATTACTTCAGCAAAATGATGGTAGTCAAGGTGTTAAAAAGTGATCAGATTCTGAATACACACTGAAAACAGAGTAGTCAGAACTTGCCAACAGATTGGATGTGGTGTGTGACACAACATGGAGACATGGAAGATGCCAAGGTTTGGGTCTGAGCAACTAGAATAGAGTTGACATTTACTAACATGAAGAAGGAAAGGAAAAGCAAGAATTCTGTTTTGGACAAAAACATTAGAGATGTTGAGATACATGCTGGAACCAGCAGTAAGAGAACTCCTGACTAGACGTAGACATCTATAAGTCTTCAAGATACAAGCAGTAGTAAGAACATGAGACTGCTGTTGTGTGCCACTAAGTCAATCTCAACTTACAGCAACCTCATATGGCAGGACAGAACCGCCCACAGGGTTTCCCAGGCTGTGATCTTTAGAGGAGCAGATCTTCAGGTCTTTTATCCCGTGAAGCGTTGGTGGGTTAGAACTGCCAACTGTTCAGTTAGCAGCTGAGCACTCAACCATTGCACTATCAGGGCTCCACTAACATGACACTAGACGGTATCAAAACAAACTCCTGCAGATAAAACATCCAAAGTGGCAAAAGAGTATGATGAATCTTAAGTAAGATACTATGGAGAGGTCAAGTAAGTTTGTGAACTGCCAGTGAAGTTGCAATGACAGGATGGTGGGAGGAAGACTATATCAAGGCCATATTCTGAAAATCCTAAGATAAAACACTGTTTTAGTCATAGAGAAGACTCAACATCTGTAAAAGTTGCCTGTGGATAAATTCCATAATAATGATGCTGTCAAATGGTGCATGTGAGAAAATCCTGGCTGCTCGAGTGAGCATTAACTCGAGGGCACTGGGTTTGGATTTCTAGTTTTAGGGTCAGGAATGGAAATCCTGGTGGCGTAGTGGGTAAGTGCTATGGCTACTAACCAGAGGGTCAGCAGTTGAAATCCACCAGAGACTCCCTGGAAACTCTATGGGGCAGTTCTACTCTGTCTACAGGGTTCCTATGAGTTGGAATCGACTCAATGGCACTGAGTTTGATTTGTTTGTGGATGGGAGTATCTTCCCCTGAAGTCTCCCAAGAGAGTTACCAGGCTGTCCAGATACAGGCATCATCAGAGGGTTCTGGACAACACAAATGAACTGAAAAAGAAAAAACATTTGAAATATTTTCACCTTATCAATTAATAAAAGAGGGTTATTGCATTAAAAAAATAATTTAAAAAATCCTTCTCTAACATTCTTGAGGGCCTAAATTAACTACATTAAATTTGTAAGGGCCACATGAAAAGAGAGGACAGGGCAAATGCAGTGACTTAATGAATTCAAAACAAAACTTCAGCTCCAGAAAGATGAGATTTAAAAGGCTTGCTAAATGGTATTAGTCTGCGTGATAATGTGAATTCTAAAGAATTATGAAGTCAAATGGAGCAACACCTATACACACTTAAGAAAAGCTTATGATTTTTAAATACCTGATAGGAAAATATTTAAATGAATTCAAAAATCTATGTGTACTATCATATTAAGATTACATTCATCACTAAGGGGGGAAAGCTGCTGCTAGAGTTAAAGAATAATAACCCTAAAATATCTTTTAAAGAGATCAGATTAGCATATTGCTGTTAATGAAAGTTTCCAGCAAGTGAAGAAAAAAACCAGTATTTTTCTGTCATTTGCCAACCCCCTTCTGCATAAGTTTTTTCCTTCATGCTGATCTTCAAAAATTTGAGTATATCCTTGTCAAAAATTCATCATCAGAAATTGCATGCAGTCATTGTTAAAACCTGGTATTAAAATGTTCCCTTCACACAAGCTTAAATTTTCCATTAGAAATTCTGAAGACATTTCACTTGCACTTTATACAAAACTTACTGTATTTCCTATCTTACAATATTAAAAAATTATGTACTAAATTTTTCATGAAGTCCCATATAAAGACTCCAAAATATCCTCAGTTCACCCGATACCATACAATCATTACGTTCCATGTATACCACAAAGTAATGGCAAGCAATGACTCTAGGTAATCTCAACAGGGCAGGGATGCACTATTTAAACAGAGGCTGTCTGACATTCCGTGCCCTTGTTGACACAACAAGAGACACACTATTACAAAAATATCCAGAGTAGGAAAACCTATAAAACAGAGGAAGGGTGTTCACTGCTAATGAAGTCCTGATTTCTAAACAAAGACTTTTACATATAATTACGTTGTGGCCATCATCAAAGTTCTGCCTGTGACTAGGACTGGCAACTAAGAAAGCCAACAGTTAGCAAGTGATTTATGAGTCATACAACAAGAGGCTGAATAGCACAGTAGCAAATTTGTGGGCAACACTAACTGAAACAAGCACTTTCCATTTCGGAACCTGAAAATGAGAAAATGTGCTACAAGTGGAAAGAAGAAAATCATAAAAGCAACCACAGGACTGCACAGGCCTATACAATGTCACCTTAAGTTCCCACTGTGGGTGTCAGCAGGAATGCGAAAATGTTCACACGCCCCTCTCTGGTTCTTCAGCCTCAGACAGATGGACTGCTGACCCCAATATGTGAACACCATTGACTTTCACAGTTTTCAAAGAGTTCCTTGTCAAGACTATCCCAGCAAGTTCTATCAGGTATTTACAAAAAAAAAATAAAACAAACCTCTGTATCATTTGCTCAGGGTAAAACACAATTCAATCTAGGAAGCAAGAAAAGAAGGGAAGGAAAGAAAAGAGAAGCGAAGGGAGAATGACACACTTAAAAACATTTAATCACTAGTAACCAGACTAAGGAAGCCTTGGTGGTGTAGTGGTTAACACGTTGGCTGCTTAACCAAAAGGTTGGCAGTTCAAATCCACTAGCTGCTTGGAAACTCTATGTGGTGGTCCTACATGATTACAGGTGAGAGTCAACTCAACAGCAATGGATTTGGTTTAGTTTCCCGTTGTAGTTATGCTGACATGCGCTGCCAAGTCTATTCTGACTCATAGCAACCATATGCACAACAGAACAAAAGGTCTTGAGCCATCCTCACAATCTTTGCTGTGTAGGATGCAGCCACTGTGTCAGTGCATCCCACTACGTGAAGTCGTCCTCATCGTTTTCACTGACCCTCTACTGTGTCAATCATGATGTCCTTCTCCAGGTTCCTCCTCATAACACATCCAAAGTATGTGAGACAAATACAAATCCTCCTCCCTTTCTAATGCGCATTCTGACTTTACTGCACCCAAGACAGATTTGTTCCTTCTTCATAGTCCATAAGTACTCAATATTCTTTTCCAACACTGTAATTTAAAGATACCAATTTTTCTTCAGTCTGTATTCACTGTCCAGCTTTTGCATGCATATGAGACAAGTGAAAATCCCTATGTCTTCCTTCCATCTTCTTTTAATGCTTCCTGCAACATCTAATATTTTGCCCAGAGAATCCTTGAAAAATGTAACTCAAGACCTAAACTTTTTCTTCAGTTTTTTCAGCTTGAGAAATGCTGAATATATTCTTCCCTTTTGGTTTTCTAACTCAAGGTCTTTGTGCTTTTCCTTACGATACACCTTATCTTCTACAGCTACCCTTTGAAATCTTCCATTCAGCTCTTTTATTATTTATGTCATTTGCTTTAGCTAGTCAACCTTCTACAGCAAGTTTCAAGGTGACCTCTAACACTCATTTTGGTCTTTTCTTTCTTTCCAGGCTTTTTAATGACCTCTTGCTTTCTTCACATATGACGTCCTCGATGTCAACCCACGACCCATCTGGTCTCCATTCACTAATGTTCATTGCTTCAAATCTATTCTTGACATGGTCTCTAAATTCATGTAGGATATACTCAATTTTGGCTCTCACAGACATGTTTTAATTTTCTTCAGCTTCAACTTGAACTTGCATTAAGAGCAATCAGTGATGTGTTCTGTAGTTGGCCCCTGGCCTTGTTCTGACTGGTAATACTGAGCTTCTCCACTGCCATTTTCCACAGATGCAGTCAATTTGAATCCTGTGTATTCCACATTTATATTATTGACAAAATGTATTTGCAATGAATAAGTAGTTAGTGTTGCAAAATTCTATCGTGCAATCTCTGTTGTACCTATATCCAAGGCCATTATTTTCTAACTGCTAATCTTTGTTTCTAACTTTCACATTAAACTTAGAACTATCAATGTATGTTGACTGAATGGTAATTTCAGACTGCAGAAGTTGGTAAAAAAAATTTTCAATTTCTTCATCTTTATCAATCATTATACCCAAACCAAAACCAAAACTGTTAACCACTGTATCAATTTTGACTCACAACTACCCTACAGGGCAGAGTAGAACTGTCACACAGGGTTTCTAACGAGTGGCTGGTAGACTCAAACAGCTGACTTTTTGGTTAGCAACCAATCTCTTAACCACTGTATCACCGGGCTCTATAACAAGCATTAGAGGAGGATATAATGGCCCATTGTCACAGATAACCTACCCCAGTTCTGTTCAGCAAATACTTGTTTTCTAACACTATCATCTACTGAAAAACTCCTTTACTTCTCTGACTAGCTCCACCTGGAAATAAAAATAATGTCCCCATGTCTGTATCTAAATAGGGATTCTCTCTAAAGAAGGAGCCTTGGTGGTGCAGTGGTTAAATGCTCAGCCGCCAAACAAAAAGTCAGGGATTTGAACACACTAGTCATGGCAGGGAGAAAGATGTACAACCTTGGAAACTTTATGGGGTGTTTCTACTCTGTCTATAGGGTCCCTATAAGTCACAATTGACTCAAGAGCAAGGGGTATGTCTAAAGCATATGTCCTTGAAGAGTTTGGAAAGGAGGTCTTTACTACATTAATTTGTGAAATAAAGGGTCCCAAAAGATGAGTGCCAAAGTAAAGCAAACTAAATATATGTTTCTTTAAAAAATGAGGAGAGAAAGCTTAATGCTGTAAATATTTTTATGAATATACCCAGGTTAAATTTATAGCATTACAGTTTAAAACACAAATTTCTATTAATATGTACAAAGTTGCAAACTTTTTTCCATGGATCAATGGCCTAAAAGAGAATTTGTCTTGTCATTTATAGATTATAAATACAACTCTATAGGCTGAAATACAACTTTTTGGCTTACAGACCTGAACACCATCATCAGAAGTAATACAGACTTCTTTTTCAGGTTAATAAAGCTAAGTTTTCAGAAATTTACCAACCACATTTTGGAAATACGAAAGCAACTGAATAGCATCACACCTGCGACAATACCTGTTAACACTGAGCAGGGTAAAAAGAGACAGGGCTGTGCATTTCTTCTGCAAGCAAGTAGATCCAACAAGCCTTGTACCAGTCATGCATTAGCAGGACTGACTGCACAGGTATTCTTTTCTAAGCTCTATTCTTTTCTTTCATCTGATATAGTCAAGAGCAGTTGCTCCTTGACAGAATTTCCTCAGTTCTGTTTTCAAGGAAAAATTCAACCTACAAGCAAAATATTCATTCCATAATCCACACCCACAAAACTATCAGAAGCTCAGTTTATTGCCCAATGTGAAACTAAACCGAACTGTTCTAATCTCCAGTGACCTTTAAGATTATCCTGGAAAATGCAAGCAAGGTAATATTCAACATGAGAGAACATAAATCCCAACAGCAACTGATAAATGCAACCTAGAAGCCTGAAATGTAAACAGAGCATAGGGATAAAACAGCTTTCTCAAAAGAAATTCTGATTCTCACTTCAGCAAATAAGGAAATTTCTTCTCAAAAGCTTTCAATGGAAAACTGTCACTTCTGATTAAAGTTAATTTGATGAAATCCATGGGCCTATGGGAAATACATCGATCTTTTTCCTCACTCTCCTCTCTGCTTTACTTTACAACTTGCAAATTGACTAATAATATGACTATCTAGAGATATGTATGCCATTTTCAGCAACTGGTAATTCACAATATTTTTTAACCAGAAGGATATGATATGTGTTATTTCTTCCCTATAGGTCTGTAACCTTTTATATCTTTTAAGCAAATGACATGATATGAAACAAGCAGGAACCATTACATATACATATACAGAATTTTTGAATATTGCAAAAAAGACCAATCTTTTGTTACCAGTTTTAAAAACACACACACAGAAGCTCCAAAGAGTCGATAAGAGATTTTAAAAATTCCAGAAGACCCCACAATCACATCAACTAAGCCAAGCCTACTCTCTACCTCGTTCAAAAACAGGATATATCTTTGTTGACTATAATATTAACCCTTCCTATAAAATTGAGGCTTGGTAGTCAACTAGATAAGATCCCTCAGGTGGCACAACTGTGCTCCACTACTAATTAACCTAACAGCTGAGGATTCAAGTCTACCTATCAATGATGCAGAGGAAAGGGCTGGCAATCTCCTTCCATAAAAAAGACAGAGCTCAGTTCTACTGTGTAACATACGGGGTTGCCATGAGTCAGAACCACCTTCACAGCAACACATTTGGGGCTTTGTTGTTTTGTTATTGTTGTTGCTTTTTAATAAACTAAATGGGGATCAAAGACACAAGAACTAAAGAGGACATCAGGAATTCTATTTCCAGTTTAGACAACTGCATGATTAATCTCACATAACTAAAGAGAGAAAGAGAAGGAAAGCAAAAGCTTTGGGTGGTGACTGGCGAATGGAGAAGTTCTTGATTTTGAAAAGTGTCAGGTTTGAGCTGCCTATCAGCAGAGCCATCCAGACTGATGTACCTATAAGGCAGCTGAGTCCTCAGGAGAACGACCAAAGAAAGCATGTGGACTTGGGAATCATCAGCATGTAAGATACAGAAATCCACATGAATCAATAAGATGAGTGAGAAAAAAAGCATCAGATGAAGAAAGAGTACAGTGCTAAAGACAGAAACTATGAGGACAGCCCATGGTAGCAAAGTAATCAAAAAGAACATCTGGAGGCCCTATGGCCGGCACCCAAATCCAACAACCACAGCAACAAAACCTTCTCTGTAATATTAAGGGCAAGACACATTGCTTATAAAGACTCTTAGCATCTACCTAGTTTACTGTCATATTAAAGGTTTTAAGGCACAAGTTAAAATTTTGCCAAAAATCATTCAAAAGCAGATGCAGCAATATACTGACAGGGAACTGCCAGAAATTCAAGCTGGATTCAGAAGAGGACGTGGAACCAAGGATATCATTGCTGATGTCAGATGGACCCTGGTTAAAAGAGAAACCAGAAAGATACTTACCTGTGTTTCACTGACTATGCAAAGGCATTCAACTGTGTAGATCATAATAAATTATGGATAACACTGCAGAGAACAGGAATTCCAGAACACTTAATTGTGCTCATGAGGAATTCATACATGGATCAAGAAGCAGTTGTTTAAACAGAACAAGGGGACACTGCATGGTTTAAAGTCAAGAAAGACATGCATCACAACCGTAGCCTTTCATTGTACCTGTTCAATCTGTATGCCAAGCAAATAATCAGAAAAGCTGGATTATATGAAGAAGAACAAGGCATCAGGACTGAAGGAAGACTTGTTAACAATCTGCATTATAAAGATAACACAACTTCGCCTAAACAAAGAGGACTTGAAATACTGATGAAGATCAAAGACCACAGCCTCTAGTATGGATGACAACTCAAAATCAGAAAAACAAAAATCCTCACAACTGCACCCATAAGCAACATCATGATAAATGGAGAAAAGACTGAAGTTGTCAAGCATTTCATTTTATTTGGTTACACAATCAACATCTATGGAAGCAACAGTCAAGAAATTAAAAGACACAATGCACTGGGCAACTCTGCTGCAAAACTTTAAGTGTTAAAAACTAAAGATGCCACCCTGAAGACTATGATGTGTCTGACCTAAACCATGGTATTTTCACATGTGAGAGCTAGATTATGAATAAGGAGGACAGAAGATGAATCGATGCCTCTGAATTGTGGTGCTGGAGAAGAATGTTCAATGTACCATGAACTGCCAAAAGAACAAACAGAGCTGTCTTGGAAACAGTACAACCAGAGTCCTCTTTAGAAGCAAGGATGGTGAGACACGAACATACTTTGGACATGTTGTCAAGAGTGATAAATCCTTGGACAGGGACATCATGCTTGCTAAAGTAAAAGATCAGTGAAAAAGAGGAAGACCCTCAGCAAGGTCAAGTGATACAATGGGTGAAACAATCGGCTCAAACATAAGAATGACTGAGGCATGGTGCAGGACCGGTCTGTGTTTCCTTCTTTCGTGCATGGGATCACTATGAATCAGAACTGACTCAACAGCACCTAACAACAACAAGAAGTCTGTAGATAAGAAAACTGTTCAGTTCAGTATCAAAATCCAGCATCCACAGTATTTATTTGCCAGCATTAATTCATTTCCATATGTAAAAACTTATAAATAATCAATGCTGCCTCTTACTTTCCTTAGCATAAGCCAAGGAAGCTGACAGAACTTTACTGTGCACACCAACAACTAATATCTAATGAAAGCGGATGAGCACCACATAAGGTGCAGATAGTAACAAACAGGTGGTGTTACCAATCACTACACTGAACTATATGAATTTAGAGGAAAGCACTGTGGATCTGTTTCTCCCTTCTTGACCCTCACTTCTCTGGAATTCCTTTCTTACCCTCTCAATAAACAAAGTCCACCTACCTACTGTCACTTAGGAAACCCTGGTGGTGCACCAGTTAAGTGCTACATCTGCTAATCAAAAGGTGGGCAGTTCAAATCCAGAGGCAGTTCTGCTCTGTCTACAGGGTGACTACGAGTCAGATTTGACTTAATAGCACTCGGCTTTCTTTTTTTTTTGTACTCTCATTTAGGAAACCTGGTGGCGTAGCGGTTAAGTGCTAACCAGAAAGTAGGCAGTTCACTCTTACTAGAAGGGAGGGAAAAGGGTGGAGAGGAGGGGACAGGAAATTGTTAAGTATGACATACAGAGAACAAAAAGGAGGAGTGTGCTGTCACCGGGCAAGGACAGCCAAAGCAACTGCAGATAAGCAGACATGCAAATTTAATTTGGATCGTATATTTTCAGTTAATTGCAATTTAAAAGAAAAAAAAAGAACACCTTTGCTCATCCAAAGACTTCATTAATAGAATGAAAAGGCCACCTACAGAATGTGAAAAAATATTTGGCAACTATATGTCAGACTGATGCCTGATCTCCAAAATCTACAAAGTACTACAAAACATCAATAAAAAAAAAAAGATAAATCATCCAATTAAGCGATGGGCAAAGGAGATGGGCAGACACTTCTCTACAGAGGACCTCCAGGAAGCCAAAAAAACACATGCGTACATGTTCATGATCATTAGCTATTAAAGAAATTCAAACAAAACTACAATGAGATACCGTCTCACCCCAATAA
Organism: Heterohyrax brucei; assembly: GCA_028571685.1. NCBI lineage: Eukaryota > Metazoa > Chordata > Mammalia > Hyracoidea > Procaviidae > Heterohyrax > Heterohyrax brucei. The sequence continues at coordinate 37,944,193 of CM053140.1, forward strand.
GGTTGGCCATGATCCAAAAAACAGAGAACAACAGATGCTGGAGAAGCTGTGGAGAAATTGGAACTCTTCTACACTGTTGGTAGGACTGCAAAATGGTCCAACCCCTTTGGAAAGCAATCTGGTGCACCCTTTAAAAAAATGGATACAGAGAAACCATTTGATCCAGTAATTCCACTGCTTGGAATATATCCTAGAGAATCAAAGCCATTCACACCAACTGACATATGCACATGAATGTTTATCACAGCACAGCCCATGACAGCAAAAAGATGGAATCAACCCAGATGCCCAGCAACAGAGGAAAAGATAGGTAAACTATGGTATATATACTCAGTGGAACACTATGAAACGATAAAGAACAACGATGATTTCAGGAAACATAACCTGGTTTCAACTGGAGGATATTACATTGAGCGAAAGCAGTCAGCGACAGAAGGGCAAATATTGTATGAGACCCCTACAATAAGAATTAGAAGAAAAGACTCTTTGATGGCTGCAAGGGTGGGGAGGGTGGGAGGGTTTAGATTAGAAAGTTGTTGGACATTTGGTTGGGTGAAATCAGTGACAGTACATATTAGTAAGACGATCAATATTAACTGGACTTCAACACAACTTGAGTACTCCTCCCATCTTAACCCAATATTGCAAGGACAGAGTAGCTGGGGTGGGAGACTAGGGACAGTGCTCTCAGGAGAAATTGAGGCCAATTGGCACAACTAGCATTTTGCTAACAAGGGCTATCCACATCCCACATTGGTGAGTGGCATCTGGGGTCTTAAAAGCTGCCAAGCTGCCATCTGAGGGTGCAGCAAATGGTCCCAACTCAGCAGGAACGGATGATCACCAAGGTCCGTAACAATACAGGGGAAAGAGAACCCAGAAGACAGTGAGACCCATGTGAGTGGCTGTGTACATCAACTTGTGACCGAAAGTACCACCACCAGTGATAGCCCTGAGCTCACAAAGCTGAGTCTCACTGGCAACACAAGAATAAATAGGGGTGCACTCTGAGATCTGCACTAAAAGACCACAATTGATGGTCCAGGGGCTTCAGGGTTCCCCTTGGGGCATGACCCCTGGCCCTGATGCTGCCCCTGTTCATGAATCATAATGAAAGTCAACTCTTCAGACAGCAATGGATTGGACTTAGCAATGCAGAGTGACCATATTTTGTGGGCATTTTATGGTTCTATGCATCTACAGGATGCCATCCTGCTGACCTCATACTGGAGAAAGTGGAGTGGGTGGAGAGGAGGAGATAGGACACTGTTGGGAGGATAGGACATGTATGAAGCTGAGAGGAAGAGTGTGCTGTCACCACACAGGCAGAGCGGTGGAAGCTGCATATAGGCAAGCATGTAAATTTATATGAGAATGTACATTTTCATTCAATCATAATAAAAAAAAAGAAAGAAAGTCGGCAGTTCAAATCTGCCACATGCTCCTTGTAAACTCTATGGAGAAGTTCTACCCTGACCTATATAGGGTCACTTTGAGTCAGAATCTATTCAGTGACAGTGGGTTTTGCTTTTTATTCTCATTTAAGAAAGATCACATCAGGTCTAATCTCCTCATTCAAGAAACCACCCCCCCCCCAAGTTCTCCTTATTCAACCTTATTTCCCCACAGTTCTTCCATACAAACTTTCTAATGTGTCTCCTACAATTGAGCTTCCTTTCTTGGACCTTTGCTCACACCATCTTCTACCGCTAGCTCAGTAAACAGCTATTGAGTAACTGTACATCATTCAGCAACACATCAAACCCTCCATTTTCTAGGAAGTTACCCCTGATACTTCAATCCATGCAATGTCATTCTTGACTTTTTTTAATTCCTAATGCTATTATAGTATTTTACAGCTCTGCATTGTAACATATATTACTAATATAAAATATCACTAACTCACATGTTTTACATATTGTTTACCTCATCCTTCTCTGTTGAGGATGAGAGAAACATCTTTCTCATTGCTGGCTTTATAATTTTGATGAAGTCAATTTCTGTCTAAACTCAGTTGCACCCGGTGAATATGAACCACCAACTTTTGCTTTGCAGCTTTTAACACAATGCCTCCAGGGTTTCCCACACAATAATAAAGACTTTATAATCTCTTTTTCATTCCAACACTCTTTAGAAAAGCAACATGCCCACAGAACTTTAATATATTTGCATGAGGGAATCCATCAGATTCTATTCATTTTACAAGTATAGGAATCACTGAAGAGATTTAATCTAGAATTGTAGTTTTCAGTATGGTAGCCATTAGTCATATGTGGCTATTCAAATAAATTAAAATTAAATAAAATTTAAAAATACAATCACTCAGTCACACTACCTACATTTCAAGTGTTCAACAGACCACACGGGTGGTATCAGATGTTGCAGATAAAGAACAGTTCCATTGTCACAAATAGTTCAATCAGGCACTGCTGATCTAAACACAATTGCACAATAAGTAAAAATATTACGAGTCAGTTTTTCCTGCTTCACCATTAAGCCACTCCCTTTTACTCAATTCCAATAGCTTCGGGTACAAGAATATGCATAAACATAAACCCAAGGACTTTATCCTTGATTCTCACAAAGACAATAGATTTTTCTTAGAAAAGATAGGGTGACAGAGTCCCATAGCAATCTACAGCTTTATTCTTTCCATTCTTTCAGCCATTTATACAGTATCACCTGAGGGGAAAAGAGCAAGAAAGCATTTTTCTCCACTGTAGCTTTTATCCAACACAGTCATATCTGCCAAGATCTAAAATCACAGGCTCCTATCTTATACCATCAGCACTCTTCTTCTGTCAATTCCCCTTCCCACACAGATCTCCTCTGACTCACTCAAGATATTACGTCATCACTCTAAAGTCAGGGTCTAGAGTCTCTAGTAGACAGGATATATGTAATGACAGTCAGGATGAAAACATAAGCTTATCCCCTCTCATAGGACTTTTCCAATCTCACGCAATTGCAGTGAGGGTATTTAGGAGGCTGCATACTTTTTTCTTAATAATAAAACAAAATCCTGGTTTCTGGTTATAACACAAAATTACAGGTAGAATTCTGTTTTTCTGCAGAACTAGAGCTTTTAGGGGCATGGCACATGTTTTCAATCACTTATTCCTCAGGAATTACTGAAATATCTACAACATTCCCAGAATACTTCACTAGTTTGCACTTGTGCTAGATTGTCACAGGCTGCTCATACACAGGAAAAAAGATTAAAAGGGGGTGACAACTCACAGGTTTGAACAGAGTTATTATCTAAAATACCCCCAAACACTTGAACCATAAATATTTTTCTACAACAAGGCAGTACTGGCTTTAAAACTGTATTCAGGGAAGACCTTTTACTGAGGGATGTTATAGGGTGCATGTTACCACACGGACATGTAACCAGGCATTTAACGCACTGGAAGAAGGGCAGTCATGTCACCCCAACACTCTTTTCATAGAGATTTGGGGGGAAGTAGAGAAGGCTAGATAAACTTGTTTACTAATTATCACTCTGACATTTTGGTTATTATTCCATTACAAGAACAGAGATGGGGTGAGGGAGGGAACAAAACACAAAAAAGACCTTGAGTGTACGCGTTAGTTTTACTTCTCTACAACACTTCTTGTCACCTTGTGAGTCCCAGGTACCAGTGCTCTCTGAAGGGAAAGGTAAGCCACCTGACAGGGGAAGGGGCCAAAAGAAAGTAGCTATTCCTCTATATCTGAAGAGCTTCCAAATCTGATGGAGTGAGTATAATCAAACTGGTGTTCTATAAAGCAAAGTCTCCCTGATGAACTCTGGCTTAAATACAAGCATTCCATAGAAAACATTTCCAGAAGTACTCTGAAATGAATCCAAACCAAAAAAAAAACCCTGCTGCCATTGAGTCAATTCCAATTCACACCCCTATATGACCAAGCAGAAGCGCCCCATAGGGTTTCCAAGGGCTGCTGACCTTTTGGTTAGCAGTCAAACTGAACCACGGCACCACCAGGGATCAAAAGGTACAGAAAGGGGCAATTCAAGAACCAGAACATAAAGTCATATGCATAGGGGAAAAGAGAGGGAAGTAAGGAGAAGGACTAACGAAGAGTTTGAAATGGAAAAAGGTTAGATCTTGGGGTCTGAAAATCGTTAACTATGGGCTTCCAGTTAAAAAGAAAAGACTATGAAATACATGAATGCTTAACTGGATTCTTGTGAGAAAAGAAAGCACTAAGAGGATAAAAGAATGATGCCACCTTAGTTCCCCATCGGTATGTGAAAAATCTCACCAATTTAGAAGTGAGAGGGCATCCTTTCCGTTGTTCCCATCCAACTCAAGATTGGGAATTTGAAAACTGAGAACACAGTAACCCAGGAAAAAGAGACAGGTAAACAAAGAGCTGGAGAAAACTACTTCCCACTAATACGGGTTCAGTGGCGTAGTAATTAACAGCACGGCTGCTAACCAAAATGCTGGTAGTTGAAATACACCGAGCACTCCTCAGAAGCTTTGCAGGGCAGTTCCACTCTGTCCTACTGGGCTGCTATGAGTCATGATAGACTGACTAGCAACTGGTTTTAGTATTTTGATAATATGGGTCAGGAGCCATGCTGGCAGGATGGTTAAGCACTCGGCTGTCAACCTAAAGGTCTGCAGTTTCAATCTACCAGCCACTCCCTGGGGACAGTTCTACTCTGTTTCATGGAGTTGCTATCAGTTGAAATTGACTGGGCAGCAACAAGTTTTGTTTTGCTGATGTAATATGTGTCAATCCTGCAGGGAAGATGTGTCAGGAAAACATTACTGTGTATTTTCTACAAATGATTAATACAGGTAAAAAAAATTTTCCAATAGTTCAAGTACCTGAGTGGAGAGACAAAAAGGGAAGCAGGAAGGCACGTACAACACGAGAGAAATTTGAAAATTCTTCATAAAACAATTATATGAGAAACACAAATAAGAAATCAAAATGCTAAAAACGGAAAAACAAAATCACTACAAGCCAATTTCCTGAGGTTTTAAAATCATGTCTTTTTTAACTTACAAAAAAACTAACAAAAGTCATCCAAGTAGAAAAAAAAAATACTGGGGGTGAGAGAGAAAACAAAAACAGAGAGTAACAAACAACTTGTAACAAGTTATGCTTCTATCCAAGAACAGAGTGAGAAAGGCACTTCCAAACCCAGCCAAATATGGATTTCATAAAAAAGGAATAAGTTATAAGGATCTTATGGTCACTATTGATAGACTAAATTACTTATAGTAATCAGGAAGTCTTTTTCTTAGGGTTTTTGTCTGGTGCTTTGAAAATAATGTTTTAGAATCCACATCTTCTACCAAACTCATGTTAAAATGTAAGACAGCTAGTTCTGCAGTTTATCCAAGCTTTAATTTCTATAATAAATATTTTACTTTAGAACATCAAACTAACACTGTGGCAAAAATGAAAATATTTGCTTAGCTTAATCATTTTCTATGTATTATGTTACCTTCTCTGAAAACAAATGTGAAATTCAAACTAAAACCACTGATGCCTAAATTTCAGCCCAGATGCAAATGCACAACTAAACATTTCAAGAAAAGTACATCACAAGCCTTCTATTAAACCAAGAAAATAGAATTCATCTTTAATATTATAGATCACCACTAACAGAAATTACTTGAACTAGGTATTCATGAAGTCACTACAAATACTCATGGATCTAAGTAAAAATAAAAAAATACAGCCCTTACTTGGAGTTTTCAATGGCAGCCTTAATAAAGCACAATAGGAATGGGAGGAGAAACTGATTCTTTCATATCCTAGTATTTAGAGATTTAGGCACATAAGGAAATTCATTTCAGAAGTAGGCACTTCAGTACAATAAGTGGCATGCCCCAAAAGAATTCTGTATACTTCCATCTTAGCATTACCAAAACCGAAACTAAACCCAGTACAGTGGAGTGGATTCCGACTCATAGTGATAGCATTACCAAAAACTGCCTTTAAAGAGGAAAACCTTGGTGGCACAGTGGTTAAGAGATACAGCTGCTAACCAAAAAGTTGGCAGTTCCAATTCACAAGGCGATCCTTGGAAACTTTATGGAGCAGTTCTTCTATCTATCCTACAGGGTTACTATGAGTCAGAACCAACTCAACAGCAATAGGTTTGTTTCAGTCGCTAAAGAGACTTCCACCACTCATCAGTAGTCTGAATGTTGCTATGGTGCTGGAAGCTATGTCACTGGTATTTCCAAAGACAGAAGGGTCACTCACGGTAGACAGATTTCAGGAGAGCTTCCCAACTGATAGACTAGGAAGGAAGGCCTTGCAATCTGTTTTGAACATCAGCTGAAGAAACCTTACGGACTGAAATGCACTCAAAATACATAGCAACTACACTAATGGGCTTGAACACACCAATGATCCTGAAGAGAGCACGAAGCTGGACGCCACTTTGTGCTACTGAACACAAGGTCACTATGCAGGGAAGCCAAATCAAGGCAACTAACAGCAACAAATGAGACTTGGGGCTGATCTTGATCACAAGTCTCTTTTATTCTGCATCTTAGTCTTGTTTTGGCTCAGTGACAAAGATATCTGCCTTCCTCACCCCCAGGCTCTTACCCCAACTGTAGCTCTGTCATTATGAGATTAAGACTGTTTATTCATGGATCAAATGGGGACTGGTTCTTTTCCTTAAATGACAAGCTGCCTATAATAAAATTGGGCTCCGTATTCTTCATCATTTCATGATTTATAACTGCAAGTAACTAGATTTCATCTCACTTTCTTTACAGTCTTTATGAAGTGATACAATAAACTCTTAACATTTCAACTCAAATCCTACTATCAACAGTACAGTCTTTGAATCTTCCCTGTAAGTCATACAACCAGTTTCTGTTCTTAAGTACTATAAAAACAATATGCAAAGTAGGTAGTTTCTCTGCTGTTTAAGTGAAACTGTCCTTTGTACATTTTTTTTCTTTTTTTTTGGTACTGACTTAATAACCTGTCTGGTTGAGTCTCTCCAGTATAAACTTTTTCAAGATTATGACTATGTGTTGTTTTATATCTTCTGTTTCTTCCAAGTCCAAATGTCCAGGAGGCAATGGCACTAAGAACAAAGTCTTAAAATGTAGGGATAAAGACAATTAATGCTATCTACAAAATAAAGGTAACTGTACTGACTCACTAATGTCTTTATATCCAGGAATGTGGAACATAGAATGTTCTGATAATATAACCCAGAATAAAAGTAACGACCGAGCTGGCTGGAATGGACATAGGAAACATGGTGGAAGGGGAGAGTATGTTGTCACATTACAGAGACTGCAACTAGTGTCCCATAACAATATGTGCATAGATTTTGTATGAAAATTTACTTGAACCATAAACTTTTTACCTAAAGTACAAAACAGAATAAATATTGTATTTAAAAAAAAAAAAGTAATGACTTATATTTCACCAGCCACAATCTGGTTTTTCAACCAAGTCTTTATTAGAAATGACAACTGATTCTTTTGCATGCGCAAATTCAATCCAAAGAGCAATCAAGACTCTGAGTCTCAGGAAGCTGACAGATTCAAAAATTGGAAAAAAAAAATTACTCAATGCTATGAATTGGTAGAATGAGTACTGAATTACCTTTCAACTCTGTACCTCAGTTTCTTCACTTTCCCAAAAAAACAAAACAAAGCAAAAACAAAGATGGATGAAGCTCAACTCAAACCCTGTATTACTATGAATCACCAGTCTTCAACTAACTTCATAAACCAAATATAACCAATGTTACAAACTGTCAATATTTTGCATGCCAAATAATGAGAACACTCGATGGCATTGGGTGGGTTTATATCCTGAATATTACAGTAGAAGCAGAAGCCAAGCAGCATCTCTGACCTTCCCCTCATCATTTTTCCCAAGTACTCTACAATTCAATACCACAAAGTTACCTTTAACACCCCAGTTTTTCCTTTTTCAAAAAAATTCCTCTCTTCAGACTCTCTCTTTGCTTTTTCCCTAACTCTGCTTGAGTGTGCCACAAACAAAGAGCACTATTTAGATCTACCAATTCCACTTAAAGACTACAGAAATTAAATTGCTGGAGCCTACTTAAGAGGAATGTCTTACTTTCTCAGTGAGTGGTTTTAACGAGCAAAAATTTTTTTACTCACAGTTTGGGTGACCAGAAGTCTAAATTCAGTGTACCAGCTCTAGAAGAAGGCTCCCTCTATGTTGCTTTGTAGGGAAAAGTCTTGTCTCAGCTTCTCTAGCTGGCTATTCTTGGAGTTCTTGGGCTTCTAACTTCCTCTCTGTGTCTGTTTTCTGCTGTGACTAATCTGCTCTTTTCTGTGTCAAGTGATTGGCTTAAAGCACACCCTACCTGACATAACAAAGAAAATTGTTCTCAAATGTGATTATATCCACAAGTATAAGGATCAGAATTTACAACACATATTTTAGAGGGACCCACTGTAATGCCTCGGGGTGGGGGGTGAGGGGACACATTATCCTCAAACCACTTCAGTGACACGAAACTGCACAAGCTATCCATTACAGACTGAGTCAGAGAAAACTATCCCAGTGACCGGAGTTAACTGTGATGCTTTTGAACAGAATACCAATCAAGGTGTAAACCTAAGAGATTCATTCTTGACAGAAATTACAAACTGTATCTCCCTATTTTCTTTCTTTTTTTTTAAAAAAAAAAAAAACCCAACTACCAATTCCCTGGTGCTATACAACCTAATCTTAATGTAACAAACTCACTCCAGAGGCCCTCCTTCAAATCCAGATTAGTAACAATAGTATGCAACAAGTGACCAGCTACAGTTTTTTCACTTTTTTATCTCTGACATTAAAACAGCACTTCACATTAGCATTCCAAGAAGATCCTAGCAATAAAAGATAGGTACTAAATAAATTCCCATCACAGTTGTGCTAAAGGGCACAAATTAGTTTTTTCATGGTGCAAAGAATGACAAAAGTCCACATACATTTTTTAAGGAATCAATCCACCAAATAACACACTTAGAATATTAAAATTTCATTTTAACCGCAGACTACTTTTGCTGAAAAAGTCAGTGTCAAGCCAGTGCCATAAAACAAGAAATAACTTCTCATCAGAAAAGCTCCTGGACATACAAAAAAAGATCTACCTTCCACTCACATGATGGATTTAATGATGAAATGTAGAAGCTTATGAAACTGTTATGTTAGCACTGTCAGATTTATAGAAAAAAAAAGGAACTTAAAATCAACATTTTTCACCTAAGGATTTAAAAAAAAAAGAACTGAGACAAATTCAAAACAGAAGACACTTTTGACCAAAACAAGCAATCCAAAAAAGCCTGATACTATCCAGCCTTCTTCCTGTTATACGACAAGGTTTTTATTTCAGTTATTTTTCCTGCAATAGCAGTGAACTAGGAACACAAGTTGATCACCTTCAGAAGTAAATCCCAGAGTTGGATCAGAAACCCCTTCACTAGTCCAGATATTAAGAGTTAACCTCCTGAGTGCCAATCAAAACTCACAGATGCTTTCAATTTATGCAATCAGTTTCCAATTAAAGACTGTATTGGTCAATTTTTTTACTAATCCTCTTCAGATGGCAACCAATAAATATAAAGAAGTACAACAAATCTAGCTTACTGGTTTCTGACCAAATTTTTATCTATAGTTCTATCACTCTGAAAACCAGAATAAATTTTCCATCAATTAATTTTTCAAACGAGTCTTACAGAAGTTATCATAAATTAAAGCTAATTAACTACAGACAACCTGGGTACTAGAGTCAGTACATAATATTTCACTTTAATTTAGAAAAAGAAGAATCAGAAAATGAAATGGGGTGAAGAGAAAACTCTACATGAACAAACCAGGTCATCAACCAACAGTTAAAAAATGCAGGCTAATTTCTTTCTCTATAGTTTCACATTCAGCACAGTCGAGATGAATTAATGTAAAAACTCACAAATTACTTTTAGATAAATCAAATTCATCTACTGATAACCTAGAAATGACTTATTTATCAACAGAACATTAATTTCAACAAGTAATTTTTTGTTGTCAAGCGCGCTGAGTGGGTTCCAACTCTTAACTCTTAAGTAAAACAGGAGGAAACACAGCCTGGTCCTCTGCCATCCTCACAATCACTGCTATCCTTGAGCTCACTGTTGCTGCCACTTGGTGAATTCATCTCACTGCAAGTCTCTCTCTATTTCACTGACCATGTACCAAGCACTATGTCCTACTCCAGGGACTGGCTCCTCCTGGTAACATATCCAAAGTAAGTGACACGAAGTCTCCCCATCCTCACTTCTAAGGAGCATCCTAGATGTACTCCTTCCAAAACAGATTGGTTCATTCTTTTGGCAGTTCATGGTATATTCAATATTCTCCACCAACACCATAATTCAAAGATATCGATTCTTCTTCAGTCTTCTTTCTTCACTGCCCAACTTTCACAGGCATATACGTGATGACTGAAAACACCATGGCATGGGTAAGGCACACTTCAGTCCTCAAAGTGACATCTTCACTTTTTAACACTTTAAAGAAGTCTTTTGTAGTAGATCTGCCCAATGCAATAAGTTGTTTTATTTCTGGACTGCTACTCCCATGGGCACTGATTGTAGATACAATTAAAATGAAATCTCTGACCAACCAAACCAGACCCACTGCCATCAAGTCAATTCCAACTCATAGTGACTCCACAGGACAGAGCAGAAGTGCCCCAATGCATTTCCAAGGAGTGCCTGGTAGTAGATTTGAACTGCTGACCTTCTGGTTAGCAGTCACAGCATTAACCACTAAGCCATCAGGATTTCCAAAATCCTTGACAGCGTCCATCTTTTCTTCCTTTTCTTACAATGCAGGTTACTGGTCCAGTTATAAGGATTCCTGTTTTCTCAGTGTTGAGGCACAAGCCATACTAAAGGCTGTGGTCTTTCAGATTCCCAGTAAGTACATCTCAAGGTCTCTTCACTTTTAGTAGGCAAGGTTGTGTTATTTACACGTGGCAGGCTTTAAATAAGTCTTCTTTCAATTCTGATGCCATTGTTACTAGACAAAGCTTCCATTTTCTTATATATTAGTACTAAATGCTGCAATCAGTTTAAAAGGGGGAAAGGGGCAAACACACTCTCAGGATCCCCTATTTTAAAATGCAACTCCTGTAGACCAAATAAATGATCTTTGGAGAAACTGAACAGTTGAAATCAAATTAAATATTTTAATTCTGAAGGATACATTATTGGAAAAAGTCTAACCAAATTTTCCTGCCTTTCAAAACAGCTCTGTAATATACCTCAGACACATAAGAAGCAGATACATGTGAGTATGACCACAGCCAAGCTTCTCAGGATCACTATCTCACTTTAAGTCAAGCTAGCTACCCAAATCAACCAAATTTTAAGTATAAGTGACTGGTTCCCCTTCTTCCATGTCCAATCACAATAATTTTTTGGAAATGTCTCTACCATAAGTCCAGTTTTGCCGAAATCTCTCTCATCCATTCCCAACTCTGAAGGCTATGGTATACAGCACCGAGCACGGAATCAAACTAGGGAGTAAGAAACAACGAGCATGGCAACTTGACCTCTTGGAGCTCTATTTATTTACTCCTGTTACATGGCAATTTTGATCTACCTCAGAGATTATGTTGAGGATTAAGTATAAAGTGTTTTCACGGTTACGGAAAGCAAGGATAATGTTATCAAACTTACAAACCAAGGAGTGTATCTTTACCTGTGTAGCTCATCACAGACCTACCGTCTTAGTCACCTGGTGTTGCTCTAACAGAAATACAGTAGTGGATGGTTTTAATAAAGAGAAGTTTATTTCTTCACAACCCAGTAGGCTACAAACCCAAATTCAGGGTGAAAGCTTTCTCTCTCTGTCAGCTCTGGAGGAAGATTCTCGTCATCATTCTTCCCTTGGTCTGGAATTAACTCTGCACAGGAACCTTGGGTCTGAAGAACTTGCTCTGCTCCCACCACTGCTTTCCTGGTGGTATGAGGTCCCCGAGTCTTTGTTTGCTTCCCTTTCATATCTAGTAGGATAAATGGTGGAGCAAGCCACAGTCCTGGGAAACTCCCTCTACATCGGATTAGGGAAGGTCACTTTAGCGGTACAGTCCCACCCTAATCCTCTTTCACATAATCCAATCTTGTCCTATTAACCACAGGCAGAGATTAGGATCTACAACACAGCAGAATCACAAAACAGAGGACAAACCCACAATACAGGGAAGCGTGGCCCAGCCAAAACTGCTATACACATTTTTGAGGGGGGACACTATTCAATTTGTGACACCCACCACATACTAAATTTTTGCAAATGACCATTAAAGGCAAATTCTCTATTAAAGGGCTGGATGTTAACAAAATCCCAATTAGTTAAAAAAGCATTTTTCCCCATCTGCCAAATACCAACCAACTTTTTCACTCATAACTGGGTTGTCTTGACATGGTCTGGACACTGTCTGGTTCTCTTTAAAATACCACAGCACTAAATTAGGCTAAAAAGGACTTTTCTGCTAGTTTTCAGTTTCCAAAATACACAAAAGATTGACAAGTTCCTCTGATTTCTACCATCCTTGGAAATCTAACACAAAATTAAGTATGTATATAAATTAAATAAATCAGTACTAGTTTTTCCACCTAACAAGTCTGCCTGTAGTAGCTGGGTGTTCTCTTGAAAACTATTAATGTCCATTTATCTACAAGGACAAGATTCTCTGAGTTTTATAGACAAATGAAGCAAAAGAAGTCTAATCATCTACTGGAACATAATAAATGTAATCACCAACTTAAATTCCAATTAGAGATAAGCTACCTCAATACTTAAGGAAACTGCAGCCAGATGAGAGGAGATGCTATTATTGCACATCTTGCTAAAAAGCTACACATCAAGCTTAGATTTTAAGATGGCTTGACTGGGTCCTCCCATTGAGAAGAAACTTTAGCTACCCAACCAAATAAAAAGCCAACTGCCACTGACTCACAGCAATCCTACAGAACAGAGAACTGCCCCATAGGATTTCTAAGGCTATAAATCTTGACAGAAGCAGACTGCCACATCCTGTTCCCAGGCAGCAGTTGGTAGGCTCAAACCACGAGCCTTCTAGTTAGCAACTAAGCGGCCAAGTGCTTAACCACTTTGAAATCAGTGTTCCTTAACAGCGAGAAGGGCTTTCTGAGGAATATTTTAAATCTGCAAATGACCCTGGAAGTGTAGTGGTTAAGTGCTATGGCTGCTAACCAAACGGTTCGGAGTTCAAAACTGCCAAGTGCTCACTGTAAACACTACAGGGCTGTTTTCTGTACTGTAGGGTCACTATGAGTTGGAATCAACAGCAATAAGTTTGGTTTTTTGGTTAAATACATGGCATGGAAGCTTTTTTCAAGTTTTAATAACAAATATCCCTATCTTGCAAAATTTGAAAGCTAAAATCACAAACCCAATAATCAAACAACTAAATGGTAATTAATATTCCTAATCAAAAAAAAAAGTTATTAAACTACAGTGGCCTAAACAATGAACAATAACTTTTGTCACTGATACAGTGCTGTGCAGAATTTTTGCAATGTTCAAAAATGTATCTGATTTAGAGGTGCCAGATGAAACTAATTTAAATAACCTAAGTTTGCTACCATGACATTCCAGGTGGTATAATTTATATACAACAGTAAAAAGCTGCCAAGTAAAATCTTACCAGCTTAGGAAGTTAAAAACAAAACTCTACAACCTTCTGTAGTTAGGAGAAAACATCAAAAGTTCTGTTTTGGACACACTGATTTTTATATGCTTATTAGACATCCAAGGAGCTGTGGTAGAAGTATGGGTCAAGTGGTCAGCTACCACAGGTCGGTGATTCAAACCCACCAGCCGCTCCATAGGGGAAAGGCAGATCAGTCTGCTTCCTTAAAATAACTACAGCCTTGGAAACCTTATAGAAATCATAGGGGCCACTAACCAAAAAGTCAGCAGTTCCAGTCTACCAGATGGTCCCTGGACACCCTATGAGACAGTTCCACTCCCCAGGAGTTCTCCTTTGACTACCCTTTCTCAGCGAAGCAGGGCGTGAAGCAGGACGAGGAATTATAAAGGAGAAAGTATGAAATAGCCACCTAGGAGACAGCAAGTAACCGGACTAAGAAATAAAGCGTGACGGCCCCGTAGCCTCTGGGGCCTACCTGAATTTATGAACCAACTGGGAACCAACACTAACAAATTCACCTAATACAAGAAATAAAGTTTGGCTACATTTTTTATTAACAAATGAATTCTTTAACAACAACTGCTTAAAATGTCAAGTGTCTAACATTTCAACACACAAAATGTACAAGGTACTACGCAAGTTTCAATTTGTCCGGATAATATGCTGAAAGAGACTACTGTGGACTGAATTATGTTCCTCCCAAAAATGCCTGTATCCGTTTGGCTAGGCCATGATTTTGATCCAGTAGTATGTGGCTATTCTCAATTCTGTGGTTGTAATTTTCTGTTAAAAAGGATTAGGGTGGAATTGTAATACTCTTACCAAGTTCACATCCCTGATTCAAGGTAAATGGAGTTTCCCTGGAGTGTGGCCTGTACTACCTTTTACCTCTCAAGAGATTTAAAAAAAAAATCTCTTTGTCAAAACCATTCCACTTGTGACATTTCTGTCACAGCTGCACTACCTAAGACAAAGACTATACACTGAAGGGGGTCATCAGTCTCAAAAGAATTTAATAAGCATGAGTTGGAGTTAACCCCCCTGTAGATCTCTTGTAAACAAAAGTTACATTTGAATGCACTCACAGAAGTCCAAACTTAACACACAAAAGATTACCTAACAGTATTCAACTAATCAGGAGGAAGTGCCATATAAAAATCTAGGCTAATTATGTTTTGTTAATAGTTGTACAACTCTGTAACTATACTAGAACTACCATCTGTATAATTTAAAGGGATGAATTATACAGAGTAGGAATTACACTGCAGTAAAGTTTTTTTAAACTCTAAATTTACAAGTAGTATTTACTATTAAGCAAAAAATAATTTTTTTGTTTCCTTGTTAAAATTCAACAGGCAATGGAGCAAACAGTGTGCTTTGACAACTTATAAACTGTCTAAGGACTTGGAGGCCCTATGGAGTGCAGGGCTGACTTTTGGTTGGGTTTGGAGGGGAGAAAGTTGGGGGTTTTGTCCCTTTAACTGGCTAAAATACACAGCTTCTAACATTGCCATTTCATCCCTTTGATGAAGACATACTCAAGTCAACTTGACATAACATGAAAACAATCCCTGACTATAGAGAACTACATATAACTCTGACATTCTGTCACACTCATCAGCACAACTGAATGGCAAACTCATACCTGGACCAAAATAAAAGGATAAAATGTCCTAAATACTAACTCAGGTAATAATATATTTCTTAAGAGTTATGATACTTCACAGAAATTTTACACTTCAAACCTAGGCAGGCAGGTCAAAGAATTCTTCAGCTCTGGATTTTTTCTCTGAGACAGGGAAGATAAATACAAGTTTCAGCTTCTATATCAAAAGGTAGCAAGTGAGAAATTTCTTCACCTTTAAAATAATACTCCAAGAAACACTAAAAATAAAAGCTATATACTTCTAAACAAAGGGATTGGAAGAGTGAACTGACAAAATTCATGGACGACACAATGTATGTCACACAGAAAACGTGGCTACTAAAGGCTTAACCGAATTAAAAAAAAAAAAACTACTGTCCTCTAGTTGATTCCAACTCACAGAGTTGGACTGCGACAGATTAGAACTGCTTCACAGAGTTTCCAAGGCTGTGCCTCTACCGAAACTGACTGCCATATCTTTCTTCCACTGAGCAGCTGGCAGGTTAGAAACACTAACCTTTTGGTTAGCAGCAGAGTGCTTAACCACTGTACCAACACAGCACTTCCAAAATGGAAACTATGCAAGTAGGCAAGTCAATTAACTTCATTAGTATTGGCTTTCTTGGTTTGTAATCTGGAGGCTAGAATCTGCTCTGCCTCCAAGGTAAAGGCCCTGTGAGGCCAAAATGTGAGAATGTTGTCTGGCAGACATAAAGGATTCTACAAACAGAAGCATAATCACCATTTCACTCTCAAAAAGTTCAGTCTCTCTGATAAGCCATGTATCACCTTCTACTCTACATGTACAAATTTACTCCCCTACACTATTTCTATAACAGCTGTGTAGAGGAACAAATCAAACTTTTGTAAACACAAAAACCTAGTGAACACATACAGTCATAGAATGAATTATGCCTACCCCCCCAAGAAAGGTTTATCAATTTATCCAGGCTATGATTCCCAGTATTTTGTGGCTGGCCTCCATTTTGTGGTTTTCCTATACTGCAAACACTAATCTCTGCCAGTGGTTATTATGTTCATTATGTTACAGAAGACTAGCATGGGACTGTAACAGCCTTCCTAAGGTCACCTCCCTGCTCCAGTGTAAACAGAGTTTCCCTGGAGTGTGGCTTGCATCACCTTTTATCCTACATGAGATGAAAGGAAAGAGCAGCAAGCAGAGAATATGGGACCTCATACCATCAAGAAGTTCCTGCACCAAGATGCTCTCAGATGAAAGAAGGACTAACACAATACAAGGACTTTCCCTTACAGTCTACAGAGAAAGAACACCCCTGAAGCCGGCACCTTCAATTTGGACTTGCAGCCTGCTGGTCTGAATTCTACATTTTTCTTTGCTAAAGCCATCCACGTGTAGATTACAGCAGTATTAGATGGCTAAGATACACACAGTATGAAAATTAATTTTTAAAAAGATGAAGGAACTGAGATAATAGCAATAATATGTCCTGGTATAGATTAAGTGCTAAAGACATTTCAGCTACTGCTATTATCTCTAAGAGCTTTTCATTTAACCCCCAGCAGCCCAAGAAGGTGGAATGAGTCACAGAAGACAACCCTTGAGGACACCTGGCAAAAGGAATTTCCTTGAGTCACAAAGCTAGTTTGCAGCAGGGCCTGTAATTTTACTGCATGTATCACTTTTCCTTGGGACAAAGAAGTTACAGAAATGAAGGAGGGGCTTTGAAGAAGATGAAATCATGAATGATAATATATAAAATGCATGTGTGTGTATACATGTATATACATGTTCACATACATATATACATGTATATGTATATATACATGTGTGTATATAGTATATTGTATACTGTATATGTGTTGTATGCATATATATACATATATATACACACACATACTCAAGTTCATTTTTTTGCATAGATATGGGCAACATTTTATAAACAAATAGCTCAAAGGCAATTTGCTGAATTCTAAATCCTTAAAAACAAACCACATGCTCAGGAGGAGGTCAGCTCTTTCTGGCACTAAGACCCGGGGGGAGTTTCTTCCCTGGGTCAAGACTGCAGTCTGACCCTACAAATGGCATCCTCAGGAAGCCCTTTACAAAACATTCAGTAAACACAACGGTGCATTCCACAATGCTCCATATAGGCCAGTGGCCTTAGACCAGTATCATTCAAGTAAAGCAAATCTGCCAAAAGTAAAACAACACCAAAGTCTTCCTGGTAATTCAAACACAAATGTAGGGTTTACTTTAACAAGAGCTCTTAATGAGAGGTCCATGTATGGGCTTCAAGGAGTCTAGAACCTGCTGGTAATTGCACGTAAATGTCCAACTGGCACAAACTCTGCTGCGGGGAGGAAGACCATAGTTTCCATCAATATTCACAGAGATCAGTCTCTAATAAAGTTAAGGACTCAGACAAGGGAAATAAGGAGCTACATAACCACCAGGAGAGCCTACTCAAAAGCCTTTATACCTAGGGCTTTGGGTAGGTATCGAGCAGTAGTCAGGTTGATGTTAAACTCTAAATGTTAAGTGACTAGTACTGAATAGGAAACCCATGTGTTGCAATGGTTAAGAGTGTGGCCACTAACCAAAAGGTCAGCAGTTTGAAACCACCACATGATCCCTGGAAACCCTGTGGAGCAGTTCTACTCTGTTTTGTAGGGTCACTGTGACTCAAAATCAACTTGATAACAATGAATTTGGTTTTGGTTTAGTAACAGATAAATGCAGAGTCAAAATGTTGTAAATAAGCATTAGCTGAAGAGTAGTTCTAACGTGGACTTACTAGCATTTGGATGTTTACTGCTGCAATTGTTACCAGATAAGACAGCCTCCAAATCTTCCTTTCTGAGTTGCCCTGACTATTCAACAAATGGTTCTCCAGTAAACAAAGAAACTACCGCAAATCTATTATTATCCAGCAAATAAAGATCTTGGCAGAAATGAGCACCTGCACTTTTAAAAATTTAAGTATTTCTTTGTTTCACAGAATAAAGTCTTTCTGGAAATGAAGAACATGAGGAAAATAATATTTGCATCTAACTTCAAAAAAAAATTAGTATTACTACACTTCACATAAACCATAACCTAACATCAGTCGTACCACAATTATGTCCACCTTTAAAAAAGAGTAATCAGATTGTATCATTTAAGTTTTATGCCTTTATGCCTACCTCCTATAGAACCAAGAACAAAGCACTTATAATATATAAAATTCATGTTCCTCATTCTTTCTGTCTATAACAAATAGAAGGGAACATCAAACTTTCAACACCGCTGGCAAGCAATGAGTACTAAAAGAATAAAAACACTGACATATAGTATTATTTATCCAACAATCAATGTTTATGCAATAAACTTAAACCTGTTGGCAAAACTGAAGAAAATTTTGCCCCAAACCTCCAGCCTGCTTTAGCAATACATTTTTTAGCACTTTTTATTCTTCCCTTCCACTCAAAGATAACTCAAATTGTTCCTGCCCCAACTTAACAGTAAATATCAATTGCTACACTTCCTTCCATGAACATGTAGCATTTATTATCATTCAGCATCTTGGGAAAAGTGAACACTCTATTACTGAACACTTCCCTTCACCTATTTAATGTGAGATTACACTCTGGGAAGACCACAGACTACAAAAGAAGAGAGACTTCTGGGGTTGATGATCAAAAATTATACACATGAAGTGACAACTCTCTTTTCCCAGGTTAATAAAAATTTTCAAAAAATACATCAATAAGAACTAAAACCAAAAGAAAAGTATTCAAAATGTTCAATCTAGATACAGCTTTTTAGTTAATTTAAGTGAGTATGTGCACCCCCTACATTCTCTCCTCAAATTTTGTGGACAATGTTTTAAATAACTGTCCTATATTTTACATTTCATTTATGCAACCTACTCATTTTACTAAGTAAATTCAAAGTAGTACAAGTGGCAAAATAAACAAATGAGGTTTAGTAATTTGAATCTTTCCCAAAGAACTTTTACTGACTTTCTGTAATAGAGCATTTATACTGGGGAGTAGATTTAGGTATTGAAGGATTTATGTTTGTATTGCTTTGGTTTACCATATTAGATATACAGAAGGCACCAACTACATATATTTTAAATGATAACTATATGTCATTTAGAATGACAAATGGTTAGTCAGTAAAACAGCAAAATTACTTTTTAAACATAAATCAATAGCCTTTTTCCAAGTTTACCATTCAGAGAATACCACATTTAAAAAAAAAAAAAAAAAAAAAACCAGCTATCTGCTTCTGTATATAAGTGCTCTGGTTGGCTGTACAAACAATAAATCAGCCCAACTAAGAAATCCTGAAGGCAGTGCAAAGAGAAGTAAGCAATTTCCACTGGCATTTTACAAAAAGGCATACCAGTAAACCCGCCATTGCTGTTGGGAGTTTAAAACCAGCAGAGACCTGAATACACCACTGTTTCTAAGCAGCTATTTTTAAGTTATTAATAGATAATCTGGTGAGCTAGTAGTAAATACAGCTGTGAACACAGCAGTACACACCATCTGGAGGCTTCTGACTTGAGCGATTTTTCAAATGCACAGTATATTCACTCTTTTTGCCCCTTTGAAGCTCAACAGCCACATGTAAAATGAACTTTTTTAAAACCACAGCTACAAAAATAAATACACTCTATGGAAAATAAGACATGAGAAACAGATCTAACTGTTCATTTTTAGAACCAACTGGTCATTTCAAACCCTTACTGGCAGAACTATTTTAATTTCATAAAGAATTCCTCATATTTACTACTATAATCTTAAAAACTCTTCACAAATAATTCTGATTAATACTCTAAAGTTTAAATGTTTTCTACTTTCAAAAGTGACTGACATCTACTACCTCATTTTATCCAGAAACCAGAACACAGATGTCACTTTAATAACATATAAGTCCTATTTCTGAATGCCATTGGTATGAACCCTGTCACCTCTTCTAGCTACCCCACTACTATTCTTTTTCTCACTAACTCCTCAACATTTTCTTATCATCTACAAACAAGTTTCTGTTACACATCACTGGGCACTCTCTACTTTCTAGACTACGGGGTCCAACAATTAAGTTCGTTGGAAGTGCTACATACTTCATTGCTGACTATCACTACGGTCACCTTTGAAATACTCCCCTTGGGAAGCTATGTACTGATGCCAGTGCCTAGTCTATCCTTCAAAGAAATTTTGGAACTTTCTGGAATGGCTATTGTGCACAGTGGCACAGTGGCAAGTTCACAAACTTAACTGTACAGTTGTCTGTGAGGAATTTTTTAGCCAGTAAACAAATAATTGTATTGGAACACACTTCCTACTCACCTGATCTGGTCCCCAAAGACTTTTTTTTCTTTACCCAAAGATAAAGGAAATATTGAAAGGGAGACATTTTGACAGCACCTGGCCAATATGACAACAGTTCTGATGGGCATTCCAGAAGAACAGTTTCGAAATTGCTTTGAAGGGTGTGCATAGCTTCCCAAAGGGAGTACTTTCAAGCCGACTGTAGTGATATTCAGCAGTGAGGTATGCAGCACTTTTCCTAGGACGAGCTCACAAACTTCACTGGTAGTCCCTGTATTCTGCTCTGACTAAATGCTCAGTGGCTTCAGTGACTCCTATTTGAATAAATGGTGTTATGCATATCTTCAGTGCTCAATCTCCTTTTATCCCTTTTATACTTGCATTATTTTTCAGACTTCTGTTTCTCAAGCTAAGCTTCCCATCTTCAATTTTTTTCCTCTCCCATACACATCTCCTTTTTATGAGGATGCCCACAGTGTCTGCCTTGTTTGTTATATCCCGAAGCCCCATTCAAAGGAGAATGACAATAAATATTTGCTGAATGCCTGAACTTTAAAAGGAAATATTTTGGAGAATACCATATTCTGTGATGCCCTTAAAGAAGACAAATACAACACCTAAGTGCTCCCATCAGCCAATATTTCTTTTTCGACTGGTACCAAAAAGAGTGGGTCTGGCATGACTTAGGAAAGCCATTCTGCTTACTGTCCTGATTCTATTATCCTCAAATGTTAGCAGACTTCCTCCCAATTTCTCGTCCTATAAATTATCAACATTTTCTCTTACAAAAGAACAGGAACAGAACCATCTATCTTCATTTTATTCAAGGGTGTTTTAAATTTTTAAACAAATACATTTGACTTTTTCCCAAAACATCAAATATCTTCAAGAAATCCTATTTACCTAATTACCTTGTCTTATTAATGGAACTTTAAGTAAAGCAACAACATAGCACCCAAGAGTTCTACATTTAGGAGTGTATACCACATTTAAAGCTGCTGACCTTTTGTGCTAGCAATCATAGCACTTAACCACTATACCACTTGGGTTTCTCATTTAAAGGAGTCAAGATTTAACATACTCAGATGTTGTCTTCAGTACTGCTTATGTTGTTTAAAATAATATACCAAATAAAAATGTCCATCAGCACTAGAACTCTATTAAAAGGCCACACTTGATAGTCCCATATGACCCCTGGACTTGCTGCTAGCCTAGAGCTGAAACCAGTACTGACGACCATTCTTCAGACAAAGATGGGATTGGAATATGGGACACAGAGTAACACAGATGGTGTGTGTACTTTACGGTTTAGTATATACAGAAGAGGCTGTCCAACTGGTTCCTCTATAGAGGGGAGAGGAGAAGGTAGGGAGGAGGGGCAAGTGGTTGAATGGAGGATGGAAATTACAGAGCAGGAGGGAAGTGTGCGCTGTCACAGGGTGAGAGAGCAGACAGAATGGCACAGATGCAGGTGCTCTGCGATTTATATACCAAATTGGCTTGGATTATAAACTTTCATTCAATCACAATAAAAATTAAATTAAAAAAAAAAAGTCCATCACCAGAAACTTGATTAAGTAACTGACACATTTACTCTTTATATGTACAAATATGGAGAATTTAAAAGGTCAAAAGCAGAACAGTAAATATAGCATAAGGCTACTTGTATGAATTTTTAAGACATATTTCTATATGCATGAAAATCTGCAGAGGGATACCACAATAAATTAGTAATATTGGTTACCCAAACCATAGGGAGTTGGAAGGAGCTATTTTTCACTATATACTTGTTTGTAATGTTTGAATTTTCTTAATAAAAAATATTCCATAAAGTAAATAAACTGTTAAAGTTTTGTTTTAGAAACTAGGATTTTGAAACAACAACAGTTTACTGAGAAATGTCCATAATGAACATTTTTATCATAGTTCTGTAATTTATCACTATAAAACCTGAAGATTACTGAGCAAATCCATCACCCTTTGATTGCATGGGAGTTTTTGTCCAGAGTATTGGTTTTCCTTTTCAAACTACTACATGTACTTGCATTACCTCAGCGTTAGCTCCTTCCATTCAAACACTGAGCAACCCTTTTAAGAATAAGCAAATCACAAAACTGTGTCGTTCACAGAGCTGCAAGCAATCCCTTTTACAAAGGTTGATTCTTCAGGAGTAAAGAGCAGTCAAGATTCATAGTTAAGAGGGAATCATTTTATACAAGAATCCTGATTAAATGAGCGAAGTCACAGAAGAAAATTTCAACTTCTCATGGAATCTAGACTTTATGGAACCCCCAAACTACTGCCCTAAGATATCTTTATACCCTAAACCAAAAGTATCCCTTAAAATCTCCTTAAAACCAAACAGATCAGCTTAATCAGTAAAGAATTGTCTGCCTTGAACACTATGCTCGTTTTAAGGTCCACTTATACAGAATCAAACGGACAACAGCAACTTGAAAGATTAAACAAGAACCTTACAGTGATAGGAGGGTGACTTTATGCTGATGAGGAAGAACAACTCAGAAAAGGAAGATGAGAATGACTGCACAATTAGAAGAATACAGTTAATGTCACTGAGCTGTACACGCAGAAACTTAACTCAGTGTATGTTTTGCTGCATGTATTCTTAACCACAACTAAAACGTTTCTTTGAAAGAAACAACAGGGGATCGGGATTTGACTTGGAATTCTGGCATCACTACTCACTAGTAAATGGCCCTACCTCTCCTGGCCTCAGTTTCCTCACTTGTATCTTACAGAGATTCAAACCTGCACGGATCAAACTGTTTATGCAAAGACAGAACAATATTGAGAAAACGAGTTCATCCACAATGCCATCATGTAGAGATCAGCACTGTTTAACATTTGTCATGTTTCTCTCTAATCCCTTCCTGAGCCTCGGTGGGTAAACATGGGTGTACGTGTAACTGGACTCACACTGCATGAACAGTTTGCCGTCTACAGTTTTTTTCACTTAGCTTTACATGGTAATTTTTACATTGTGATGATTTCTAAAGGCTACGTAATATTTTCTTTTACAGATGGCCCACAAGTCAAACATTCCCCTTCTAGCACTGGACATGCAAAATGACAAGTCACACTCTCTTTTCTGTTCCATATTTTCTTTCCCAGGAAATGTCTCTTCCTCCTGCTCCATCGGTGAGCAAAAAACTGTTAACAATGGCTAACAAACTCTGCCAGCAGTGTCGGGGACATACGCTTATCGGGACGGGAAAGAGGGTGGCCTGGTGAGTAACGCTGACTTCCCAGAGCACACTTCTAAATCCAAGGCTAACAAACCCTGCCGGCAGTGTCAGGAACACACGCTTATCGGAAGGAGAGAAAGGGGGTGGCCTGGAGAGTACTGCCGATTTCCCACAGCACACTGCTAAACCCACGGGCAGGCCCAAAAGTCACCTTTGAGAGGTTCATAGAGCATGTTGTCTTTTATTTGTTTTGCCTTCCTCCACTGGAATATAAGTGCCATGAGGAAAAGGACTTAGTCTTGTTTTCATATTCAAAAACTGTCTTTCTACCTACAACACAATTAACACTCACTCTACTCAGTAAGCAAATACTTACTGTTACTAAGTGCCACACATGTCCCGAAGCATTTGGCATACCCTCTGAAGCAAGTTATTACCATTTTACCCACTTCATGTATAAAGAAACAATCACAAAAAGGTTACGTAACTTATCCCAGATCTCACAGACAGTAAGAGATGGAACAAAGATTAGAACTCAGGCAGATAAATTATTACACATCAGGCTACTAAGAATAAATGATTAATTACACCAGCATCACTCCATGCCATAACATCAAAAAATCAGTTTGATTATGTAGACTGTATCTGCTAAATCAATGTCAACATTACTGTTTTACTGCTTTTCATTACAAATAGATATGTAGATGAACTATACCATGGATCGAAGAGACTTTGGAGCACAGGTCTAAAACCCTGATCTCTATTAATATTTGGAATCTATAAAAAATATGGTCTCAAAAAACAAAAACCTCACAAAAAAAAAAAACACAAAATAACTGTCTGAATCTAGGCTACATCTCTGCTTTACTCTATTTTTCCTTGGATTCAGCAATCTCTGCTGTAAGTTTAGATGTTTTAATTTCTTTTAATTAGAAAAAATATTTTCTACATGAGTCAGTTTAAAATGATCACATTCCTAGAAAACGTTGCACTCTCTTCCTCAAGCTGTTTTTAGCAGGATCCATTTTTTCAGTGAGTTTAAAAAAAGAGTATCTTCCTAACAGGCGGGGACAAGAGATGAAAAGGTGAAGCACTGGACACTGTTAGGGCAGTGAAATCATTCTAAGAGGTACCGTAATGGGGGATAGATGACATCCAACATTTGTCAAAACCCACAGAACTGGATAACACAAAGAGTAAAACCTAATGCAAAGTGTGTAATACAAAGGGTAAAACCTAATGGAACTCAGCTCATAATAATGTATCAATATTGGTTTATCAATTAAAACAAACACATCACACCAGTGCAAGATATTAATAACGGGGGTGGGAAAAGGAATATGGGAACTCCAGTCTTCCAGCTCAACTTTTCTACAAACCTAAAACTGCTCTTACAAAAGGCCATTAATTTATACATACATATACACACATCTAGGTATAAATAAATATGTGTGTATCCTATAAGAAAAACCCAGTGTCGTCGAGTCAGGTCCAACTCATAGCGACCCCATAGGTCAGAGTAGAACTACCCCACAGGGTTTCCAAAGAACAGCTTGTAGATTTGAACTGCCACCTTTTTGGTTAGCAGGCACAGCACTTAACCCACTACACCACCAGGGTTTCATATGTTATCTTATAGTGTTATAAAGAAGATTCAATTAGATCCCTGAAGGAATGGATTACTGGACTGAGGGCTGTGGAGACCATGGGTGCTCTCTGGGAACATCCTGCTCAACTGGTGTAAAATCACTTATAAAGAAACATTCTACATTCTACTTTGGTAAGTAGCATATGGGGTACTAAAAGTTTGGGAGCAGCCATCTAAGACAAGATACTCCATTGATCTCACCCTGCTTGAAACAAGGGAGAATGAGGAAAACCTAAACAAAGGGAAGAGATGATTAGCAAAAAGGACTAATGGACCACAACTGTCACTGCTTCCACCAGACTGAGTCCAATATAACTAGATGGTGCCCGGCTACTACCACTAACTGCTCTGACGTGGATTACAACAGATGGTCCCAGACAGAGCTGGAGAAAAAAATTCTAACTCAAAAAGAAGAGTCAGACTTGTTGTACTGACAGAGACTGGAGAAACCCTCAGAACACGGCTCAGCAAGGACGTCGCTCCTGAGGTTCACCCTCCAGACAAAGACTGGACACAGGTCCACAAAACAAAATGAGACTAAAGGGGGTACATCAGCCAAGGGCAAGCATTAGAAGACAAGAGCGGACATGAGAGCTGGTAATAGGAAACCCCAGGTTGGGAAAGGAGAGTGCTGACATTTCATGGGATTAGTAACCAATGTCACAAAACACTACCTATATTAACTGTTTAATGAAAACCTAGCATGCTTCATAAACCTTCACAGAAAGTACAATAATAAAAAGAAAAAACAAAGATTAATCTGCTAGCATGTATCTTGTACACACACAAAAATTAAAACCCTAGCATGTATCTTGTACACACACACAAAAATTAAAACCATATCCATTGGTACTGAGTTAATTCCGATTCACAGCAACCCTATGGGACAGAGTAGAACTAACTGTTCCATAATGTTTCCAAAGAGTGCCTCATGGATTTGAACTGCTGATCTTTTGATTAACAACTGTAGCTCTTAACTACTACACCACTAGGGTTTCCATCTAGCACACAATTTTCAATAAATATTATGAATGTAAAAAAACAAAAAAAAAAGTTTGTGCATACATATAAATATAAATAACCTATAAAACCAAGGGAGTTGCCATCAAGTGAATTCCAACTCATGGCAGCCCTATGTGTGTCACAGTAGACCTGTGCTCCACAGACATCACAGACTGAATTATGTCCCTTAATAATAGTGTTTATCAGTTTGGCTGAGCCTTGATCCTCTTTATTGTGTGGTTGTCCTCCATTTCCTGACTATAACTGTATGTTAAAGAGTACTGGGGTGTGACTGTGTCATGGGCTGAATTGTGTTTCCCCCAAAAATCTGTGTAGCCAGAATGACCATATCATGTGCGCACTTGCTGGTTCTATGCATCTATAGGATGTCGTCCTACTGGGCTCTTACTAGAGGGGAGTGGAGAGAGTGGGGAAGAGTGGACAGGAGATTGATAAGAGGATATGACATGTATGGAATGGTAAGGAGAAGTGTGCTATCATCAGGCAAGGACAGCAGAGAGAGTTGCAGATAGGTGGGCACACAAATTTGAATTGTAATATAAACTTTCACTCAATCACAATTAAAAAAAAATTGCGCAGCAATTCAACTAGGCCACGATTTCTGATATTGTTTTCTGTTCTGTCATTTTGTAAATCCTGCCTCTATAACATTAATGGAAACCCCAGTGCCCTAGAGGTTAAAACTGGCATCTGCTAAGCAAAAGATCGGCAGTTCGAATCCACCAGGCGCTCACTGGAAACTCTATGGAGCAGTTCTACTCTGCCCCTACTGTAAAGTTGCTACAAGTTAGAATCAACAGGACAGCACTGGCTTTGCTTTGATTTCTGGCATGATGTTAACAAGGATGGGTAAGTGCAGCTGTGTTGGTGGAGAAGGACTCCAAGTTTAAGACTGTTTTGTGCCTTGAAGCAGTCTCTTGAGATTCAAAGGAAAGAAGCTAGCAGAGAGATTTGCAGACCTCATACCACTGAGAAGCAGTGCCAGGGAGCTAAGAGCATCCTTCGGAAAGGACCAGGGTGCTTACCCCTCAGAGGATTACAGTCTTAGGAAGACTGATGACAAGGACCTTCCTCCAGAGCCAGCAGAGAAAGGCTTCCCCTGGAGCTGACACCCTGAATTTGGACTTTTAGCCTACTGGACTGGGGCAAAGTAAAAGTTGTCTTTTTAAAGCCATCTCCTTGTGGTATTTGTTAAAGCAGCACTAAATAACTAAGATAGGCTATAACACCCCGACTACAGTCATATTCCTGATCCAGAGTAAAGGAAGCTTCCCTAGGGTGTGGCCTGTACCACTTTTTCTTACAAGAGATACAAGGGAAGCAAGCAGACAATTGGGCACCTCACAATACCAAGAAAGCAGTACCGGGAGCAGAGTAAGTCCTTTGGACCCAGTGTCCCTGTGCCTGAGAAGCTCCTTGACCCAGTGAAGACTGAGGACAAGGACCTTCCTCAAAAGACAACAGAGAGAGAAAGGATTCCCCTGAAGGTGACACCCTGAATTTGGACTTTTAGCCTCTCAGGCTGTAAAAGAATAAAATTTTGTTTCTTAAAGTCATGCTGGGAACTCTATGGAGCAGTTCTACTCTGACCTACAGGGTCACTATGAGTCAGAATCAACTTGACTGTACTGGGTTTGGTTTTAGTTTGAGAAAATCATCTACTTGTGGTATTTCTGTTATAGTAGCACTAGATAATTAAAACACTATGCCACCAGTATTTCATATTACCAACAGGGCCACCCATGTCAGATAGATTTCAGTTGAGCTTCTAGACCAGGACAAACTAAGGAAGCAACACCTCACAATGTACTTTCATCCAGTGAAAACTACAGGAGTCACAAAAGAATACTGTCCAATATAGTGTCAGAAGAGAAGCCCTGTAGTTTGGAAGATACTTGTGAAGATGGCAAAGGACTGGGAAACATTTTGCACATATATAAGAATTGCCATGAGTCAGGGCCAACTCAACAGCAACCAACATTTTAAATGTATCTCCCACACCATACCCACCAAAGAAGACCAGACCCACCCACCCCCATATTCTTCTATCAGTAAACTGGGCCTCTGAAAAAGGCACCACACTAGCTTTATGTATAAACAGATTCAAGCAATTCTGCTTTTTTGACTCATCCTCTTTTTTAAAAATGCCGCAGACAACCTTAGGCGGTAATAACAACTCCGGACAATATCTCCTCCACACAAAGGGAGGCTGAAAAGAGATCAAACCATTGAGAAAACAGGCCATTCACATCAAAATCAATTTCACAGTCCTGATAATCTAACCCTGTTACATGTTAATACTCAAAGACTGAAATCTACTCAGTTTTAATATTTCCCAATAATTTAAAGCCAAAAACACATTGTAAAATTTAAAGTTAGTCTCTTGGGCAGCTAAGCAGAGACATTTCTAAATCATTTCATTAATCAGCCAGCTTATGGTCAAACTGCTGTTAGTCAACAGCTCTCTAGGTCCCTTTGGCACAGTTTAACATTGCAACAGAGGCAAGAAACAAAGTGGAAACAATAATATTCAAGCCATGTTATATCCACCCATAGTAACATTTATTGTCTTTTGAGTTTAACCAACCAATCCCTAAAACAGTGCAAAAGAGCCCATGTTTTGTTTTGTTCTAATAAAATATTGGCTTCCTACACCATTATAAAACAGATGGTTCTTTTGCCTACTCAGACTACATGACAGCAAGCAAAACCCCAAGACCTCAGGAAAGCATGGTAAATGTAATACCTACTAATAAATTACACGGTTTACCCATTTCCTCAAAATCGAAAATAAATTTTTCACAAGTAAACTACTGCACGAGTAAACAAAAGCTTGACTTGTTCTATCATTTGCTTAAAAGCAAGCACAGTGGTGGTAACAGAAGGATTAAGAAGCACAGCCAGCCAAGTCCATAAAACCTCCAGTGTAAGATAAAACACCCCTGCAGGAGCAGCCAATGCATTCTGACCTAACAGCTGTACATAGTTGCACTAATTAAAACGAAAAGCTAGTCTGCATAACACACAGGCAATTCACTGAACCTTACTGACAAGTTGACTGAGTTCACCATCACTCCTCCCTCCCCAAACCTACTACAATGCAAAAAATAAACCGGCATGCAGCTGAAGATATCTGGGTTTAAAACATATTACACTCAAGGATTTTAGAAATAAGCACAACTACATAGACTGGAACACATCCTATAAGCTATCAACACACACAAAGGAAGTCGTAAGGCTATATTACGTCAGCTCTCATCTCGATTCATAAATACAAAACCATAAAACAAGACAAAAATCTAAATGGCCTTTTTCTGGAAATCTCCACCAAGTGAATGAATGTAGGCTAGGTCTTCAAATGTGTTATAGAACAGTACTCGTTGATGTATCACTCTCAATAGCCACCGGGAAAGAAAAAGTGTAATCTTAGTCTATTCTATCATCTACCCAGATCAAATAACATTTCCAGCTCTGCCTGCCAAGCACCAGAGCCTGCCAGAGTACAATGAGCACTCAAGTGCTCTGGACTCAAAACCACCTTTCACTGGCCCCAGAAATCTTTATAAAATAGTTTAAACACTACTAAATTACAGGGCTGGAAAAAAAACAAATACAAGTTCCTAACTGCTGCTCCCACACTATCCTGAAGTTTCTGCTAAGCACCTAAAATGTCTGCCTCGTATTATTTCACTAAGCAACGTAAATATTCAAAGGAACTGCCTCTTAAAGCTCAATCTAACACAGGCATAAAAATGCAGTGCTGGTTGTGTCTCTGGAAGTAACTGCCCACAGATCAACGGGCTTACATAGGATATTGTTCCCGTCTGTGAAGTTTTAAATCATGTCTACATTGAATTGGGAGTTCCAGTATTAAAAATAATAAATAAAAAACTGCCAGAACTGGATTTTGACACGAGATTAAGGACTCTGTCAACTCTGTCTTCAACTTTTATTCAGTGTCTCCATCTTAAATCACACACACATAATTTCAAAGGGACAATGTAATCTCCCTGTTGACCACTGTGTTCACTCACCTCCTTTTTTAAAAAAAAAATTTCCATATGGCTAAAAGGAGGCCTCCAGCCAAACAATGCCCCATGGAGCACAGTGGCACATGTGCGCCAAAGAAGCTTAAAGGCTGAGAGTAAAACAAAGTAACTCATTACATGAAGTTTCTTTCTCAGTTAGCAGAAAGTGGTCAAGCAGGTCTCCTGTCATGGCTTCAACAGAGAACAGGATTTGCATAAGCAAGAAAGGAGGGAGGCGGGGAAGCCACCACCTCACCCCCCAAAAAGAAAACATGTAACAGTTTAAACTTAAAGAAAGCAATCTTCTTCAAGACTACTTCTGTACTTCCCCTACTCTGACCAAAACATAAAAATATTTTGGTCCAACAAGCAAATTACATTTGCCACTTAATGTAGCCCAAAATAACTTTATAATCAAGTCTATCAAATTCATTATCTTTTTAAACTTCAATTTACTCCATAGTAAGCAATGAAGTTCCTACTGACTGTTGGAATGTACACTGCTCATCTTCAGTAACTTTCCTTTCAGAAAGAAAAACATATATACTTTTTTTTTAAGGTGTTTTCTCTGTCCCAAAGATGTTTCCTATTTGGTTTATTTCTGATTTCCAGAGCTTTAGCAATTAAAAAAGTAGTGGACCCAGCAGAAATGCAATGGGACACAGCACATAAGGATGTCTTAGTCCTTATTCCTGGAAAGCGGTCATCATTGTTAACACTACCTGAGTTCATCTTTTCAGGGTCCACCCACCTCCAACAGCCCCTGCCGACACACTTGCCCAACTTCTTGGCCCACAACCCACTCGGAGCACGAGGCCGTCAGTCGCGGTCTCCGCGCCACTTGCCTGCGGCCGGTGGGCGGCAGGAGCTGCGCCCGCGGGCCTCGATCTCCTTCTCCGACGCCGGGCCGCCTGGCGTGCAGGGTCCCGGCAAACTCTGGACGGGCAGGGGCGGGGACACGCAGCGGGCGGGGCTCAGGGCTTGAAATGCACTTGCTAAACAAAAGGAGGCCCGGACGGCCAGAAGGCAGCGTGGCTGGGGCTCATCTCCCCGCGGTCTGCAGCTCCGGGAAGCGGTGGCCACGTGGTGCTCGGCCCGCGGCTGGGAATGCGGCCACTGCTGCCCGTGCCTGTGGCACTCAGCTCCCGCTCCTTCAGCCTGGGCAGCCGGGCCGACACTGCCACATGCCTGTGACCCAGACGCCAAGAGAGAAAGAGCAGCCTCCCTGTGACGGCGGCCAGCAAAACCCGGGCTGGAACTTGGCCCGCTGCGCGCGCGCCCCTGCCCACCGCGTGCACGCGAACACACAATGCCGGCTGCAATTTTATCTCCTTCCTTGCTTGGCCAGCCTCCCTTTATCCCTCCCGACAGCGTGAACTGGGAGGCTGCCTGATTGATGGCAGCTCTTAATAGCATGGTCAGCTAGAAAATGCATCTGCAAGCAAGATATTAAAGAGGCAGTGCATCCCCGTGAATGATCAGCAGTTCACACATCCTAGAGCTGCCTCTGCTGCTGCCAGGAATATTAATGCCAACTACCCCTGATGTCTAACAAATGCAGATGAAATAACCTACAATAACAGACATGCTGAACATTTGTTTCAAAGATGCACAGGAGAAAGAAGCTTTGTTTGGCGTCTAACATTGCTGACCCCAATTTTCCTTAGTTGAAGAACTCTCGGTAAGTGATTTATTTTAAAAATCTTCCTTTCCAGCCTTCTTTCCACAAGAAAATTAAGATCCATCTGCTAGACCTAGAAAAGCTTAAACTGGAATTGACTGAAATTCATCTAATAAGGAAGCAAAAGAAATGCACATTACTTACCATGTGGCTTTAAGTAAACACATAACACACTGGCTACCAGATTCCAGACTCCCTCATTAATTCAGTTTTAATGTGCATCTAAACAGAATTACCAACTGTTAATTTCAAATTACTTTCTCCCCCACCCCCAGTGAAGTCTGGTAAAAAATATCAACTTGCTAAAATTTATTAAAAGTAATGTCATCAACTCCCTAGTGGTTAATAGCCCAGATCATTTTGTCCTGTAAGATACTCCATAGGAATTAAAAAAAAAAAAAAATGCTCCAAAGAATATAAAATCAAAATATTAACCTCAGTCAGTGTCACCTCAAATTAGGAAGTTACAGTCTCAATTTTAAAAAGATCATTTATGGTATCTTTAATATTACACTTCTCACTTTCCAAACAAGTTTTGTGGAACTCTCAAACATCTTTATAAATGTTAATCAAACCTTCCAAGTTCCCATAAAGTTGCTTAATTATCAGGTACCCTCTTATCAACAGGGAGCTGAGATTCAGACAGATTAAGTGATTTCTCCAAAGTCCTTCAACAAGGTATCCAGGCATAGAACGCAACACAAGAGTCCTGTCTCTCTGACACTGATAACATTCATATTTTCCCTTCAAAGATCAAGTTGCTGCTGTCTTTTAAAGAAAAATCAGGGTATCCTACAGGAGACTAATATCTACTTAAAACTAGTAACACACCACATGTGCTTAGAGCTCGAGCTGATGAAGCATGATGCTCCTGCCACCCTGCAAGGCTGCTGTGATCGATACAAATCCCAGGTGCCCTACAGTACAAGCCTTGCTCGCTCATGAGCTCCACTGAACACCGTTTCCCAATGAGACCACCCTAAAGTGAACTGTGGCTTGGAGATCTGTTTTATAAGCACATGTAACTGCAATCACTCTAGATATGCCTGAGATGAAAGCAATTCTAAAGTCTATCTACTCCTATACTTAGACACACTTCCAATTATCTAACCAGCTATTTCCAGATACATGGTAGAACCTAAAGATTTTTTTCCCTCAAGGCCATTTAAAAAGCGCCCATTTACACTTTGAGTTAGAAAGGGCAGTGAGAATAGCCAAATAGCTCTGTTCTGAATTTATGCTGTCCATAGTCTCTAAGAGGTTCTAAATGCTTTAACAGCACTTTGTATTTCTGACACATATTCTCCTACCTGTCCTACACCCTCTACTAACCCTGCCCCCCCACACCTCCCAATCTTCCAGTTACACCAGTCTTTCAATTCCCCCAAGCAGCCGGGACTTCTACCATAGGCCTTTACACTGTTTATTCCCACTTGAGCAGGAATAATCTACACACACACACACACACACACATGCACGCATGTGTGCACACACACTCACTTTTAAAGCCAACTCCTTCAGATCTCAGGTCAAATATCACTTTTTCAGAGAAGTCTCCCAGGAGACCCTATTCTAGGTCAAGTTCCTTTGTTAAAAGGTCTCACAAAACCATGATCCTTTCCTTGGGAGCATTTATTTCAGTTTGTAATTCACTGATGTGATTTTCTGATTAACATCCATAGTCCCCTGTAGTCAGTGAGTTCCATTAGAAAGTCTGCTCATCATCAAACACCAGGTGTCAAAGTACAGAAATCTGTGGCGTGAATAAATGAACTGAGGGCAACAATCTCATTTTAACTCATCTTTGTATATCTGCCACACAATTCTTGGCACAAAGACACTTATCTCAAAATAATACTATATGTGCAAATAAACAGCATTTTTTTTTACAATTAACTTTTAAAAGTCTGGTACAATGAAGAGTTTTAATCCCATTTTAAAAGAGATGTAAACAACTGTGTCTTCGGTAACTCATACAAACACTGAAATCATAAAAAGGCTCCTACTTGCAAGCTGCATCTTTTTTTTTTTTTAAGCGCTAATGAGGTATAGCAGCCCTTGTTAATTTATTAATTTACTCACACTGAGTTCTTCCTACTTACCTGGCATTTAAGCAATATTCAAATAGCAGTAGATGAACTGGATTGATTGCTAAATACTGTGTACACATACACAAGGCAATATAAACATTTGAAAGCACATGGCACACTAGTTTACTTCTCTGACTGCAAAAGTACTACCAAAATCTCTCCCATTCCCCTTTTATATTTTGTGTATACACTAAAGTTTTCATTTTTTTTTTTCTCTAAGTAAAAGATTTCTGTTTCCCTGACATGGAAGCGTGCACAAGACATAAAAGCCCTTCTGACCCTTTGTCACTGGGGACAGATCATTTCACAATGTTGCCTATTCAACTCCTCGAAGTGAGGAATCCTTTTAAAACCTCATTTATGTGAGTGTGTAAATTAAGAGATCTGCAAATGAGAAATTGGAGTCATTACAACATCAACAAGTTCCCAGATGTTTTGCACACCAGCACATAAAAAAGCAAAAGAAAAAACTGTGTGAGACGAATAAAAAATACTAGCTCTATGCTCCTTCTCCCCTACAAAAAAAAAAAAAAAAACTCATTCTTTTTTGTCAGCATTCCACATGCCACTGCTTGGTCCTCCAACATGATCTCTCTCTGATCTTGTCTATGGCATTGCTTTCTTTTGTCCTAAGCTCCATTCCACATAAATTCCAGCTCCTGGCTTCACAGCACCCTTAATTTATCAAAACAGCCCTGTCAAGTTGAGTACCATTAACAGATAATGAGAGGAGACAACAGATGCGGTTAGAAGCAAAGCACTCCTCCATATTCTACAGGCCTAAGCATGCAGCCAAGTGAGCTGACATCTGACTTTACCCTAACAGTTACAATTAAATAGAAAGTCTAGTTAAACTAACATTAAAGCTATGACAGGGAAAAGTACCCGGGGGAAATGTGAAGTATAACCTTAACAACAGCTAGCAGGGTCCAGGTTATTCCAGACGTTGAACTTCAAATACCTGCTAGGTACTTCAGTCTCTTCACAGCTCTGCTCTTTCACAGAAAGGAAGACTAGGCCACTTCTTCTAAAGATAGCAGCTTTGGACCACTCCCAAAGACTACCAAAGAGGGCATGGAGACCACATTTTTACTTTAAAGTTTAAATGGTAATATTCATCCAATAATAATTTGTGAGATCTGCCAATACTATAACTACCAACTTTAGACAATCAATATTTCTTCCAATAGCATTATCTAATTCAATCATTCAGGTAAATAATTTAGCTCAATCCAGTGTCAAAATGCCAAAAGAACAATAAAGTCAATTAAGTAAACAGTGAGTGAATCAAGGGTTGATTATAAGTATTAGTTAGCTGTGTTTGCATAGTATGTTAGGGTGGGAAATTTGGTTTGTATTACAACATGTGATGGTGTAATTTTAATTAGAATGTGGTGGTATAATTTTAAACAAACCATCTTACATTCCCTTTTCCTACTCACAAAATGGTACCATACAATCAAAACTCTAGAATTTTCAAAGTGGAAAAGAAAAACATGTCTTTCTTTTTGAACCTCTTTTGAATTTTTTTATTAGAGTAACATACGTTCCTGCAAAAACGTCAAACAATTCTACTCAACAGGTAAGACTTATTCGAGCTTTACATGCAAACTTAGGTCAAACCTTTACAAACATGAAGTTTTAGAATAATTTCTTTAATCACCTATCCATTCATGTATCCATCATTTTCCATCCAGCTGACATTTAATGATCTACTCACAAATGTTATTTTGTAGGTAAAGGTGCTGAAGAGCAGAGATATAAAATCTTAACTCTTCAGACTTCCTTCTAGAATGTATGCATATAAATATATATACATTAAGAACATATATATTAATCTGTCTGAGGCTCATTCTTTTAATTTGTATTTTACAAACAACGAAATTCTACTATTCATGCTATAAAGGGAACTTGCTTCTCTTCACTTTACAGACCATTAACATCCAATTCCTTTTTACAGCTGCACAGAATTCTACAGGGTTGGAGTACCATAATTAACAGGTCCCTACCTGAAGTTTCTCCACATTTTTTGCTCTTATAAACACTACTGCAACGAACTTCTCATGCACATTTTTGTGCATATATTTATTTCCATAAATAGTATAGGAAAGTCTAGTTCAGTGAATCTACACTTCCTAGTCAGAGAGATACAATCAAATTGCCCTCCAAAAAACGGAACCAAACATTCTTAGCAACAGTTGGCCCTGTTTCCACACCATCCCTCTCATCTTTTTGGCTGTCTGTCTTATGGATTATGCATTGTCCTGGATCTACCTTTGTGGCCAGTCTCTATTTCTTTTAATAACATAGACTCATTCAATAACCTCTTCTTCTCACACAGTGATATCTCTCACAAGTGAGAAAGATTCACTCCCAAGCTTCTTCACTGCTAGTAATGCTAAAATTTTCTTTTTCCACTTCTGAGCTTGCTTTTTAGCAACAGATCCAAATTTTCAAATGTGGTATTCCACAGACACTCAAATCATCCTAAACCAAATCAAAAGCAAATATAACTTATATCTCAAAATGTACATGAAGTCAGAACTCACACATTAAACATAAACTAACCCCAAACATTTCTAAGCCCTTATCACTGTGAGATGAGTCATTTTATTTTAATAATAGGTAGCTATCATTTTATCCATAGTTCACAAGTCTTAAATGCACCTAGGTCAGGCATTTACTACTAAGACTTGAAAAATATTTTTCCTAACTACCTATCCATCCATTTACTACATTTAGTCAACATTTAATGATCTATTCACATGTGTTTCTTTGTAGGTAAAGGTGGTGAAGAACAGAAATACAAAATCACAAATCAAGTGATGATAATTATATCCATAGGAAAAGACTACACAGAACTATGAGAACAGAAGTTGCAATAATTAGACAAATACTGTATGACTATTAAAAAAGTAGTCTTTTATTTCCTCTAGTGCCAGAATTTTAATAAATACCTACTCTTTTATATTCAGCAATAAAACTGTTAAGAGTTGAT
Organism: Heterohyrax brucei; assembly: GCA_028571685.1. Taxonomy (NCBI): domain Eukaryota; kingdom Metazoa; phylum Chordata; class Mammalia; order Hyracoidea; family Procaviidae; genus Heterohyrax; species Heterohyrax brucei. Next base: position 37,981,506 of record CM053140.1, read on the forward strand.
TTCAACCCAAAGTAAATACTGTTAAGATCTACATAACACACTGTTGAAAAATAACTAGAAACAGCAACTTTTAAAAATCAAGACAAGCTGATCTTTAGCAAAATTGTACCTAACACACTCCAAAATGAAAAAGTACTACATTAAGTTGGACATTAATTGCAACTTTTGTTTTATACTTCTCAACAGTCTTAAAAATATACTTAAGAGTAATAAACTTCTAGTAAGTATTCAGTGTTATTTCATGAAGTACAAAATTATCAACATCATTACAATGCACCCTAGGAAGAAACACAGCTTGCAACATCAAATGTCACTTTTACTGAAAGACACAATAGAAGCTCTAAGCTCCCAAGTGACTCATTTTGAGACAGCAAACTCTTCCTACATAGTAAGCCAATCAGAAGTCATGTTGTAGTGCTTCAAAGGGCACAAGGATGTAAGAATGTGAAGTAAGTCTTGGAGCAACTTGAGAGAGAGAGAGAGAGAGAGAGAGAGAGAGAGAGAGAGAGAAGCTTCTAAACACCTTTTTAAGGGCATCTTCTCTATTTCAAAACTCACTTGAGATCTGAGATTGTACTGATGAAATTATAATATTTCCAAGTAACATTCTACTTGGACAAAGCGAAAAAGAGGGATTTCTTATGTAGAAAAGAGTTACTGGTAAATAATAATGATAATACTAACTTTTTTAAACAAGAATTATATGAAGCAAACAGCTCAGGGACTCAGCACCTTGGTGGGATGTTTACAATGAGGCCCTATATGTACTTTGGGCTGACAGTTTGTGATAAAATCAGCAGCGAGAACCAGCCAAGTTTATTGGAGGAAGCTGTATGATAACTTAAAACCCCAACTGGTATCATCATACCCAGAATTCAAAATATTAGCCACACAGTCATTTGCATAAGGAAATTAAAGCATACAAATCCAAAACATTGCTTTGCCTTTTATTTTTTATTCTGATACATGTTCCCTCTGATAATATGCCTCCAGTAAACAAAACTCTTCAAATAAAATCACACACATTTCAAGAAAAATACACATTTATGTTTTGAAAAATTTAATGAGTAACAATTGCCAGGTTCAACTCTACAGTTAGCATCACTGATCTCATCATTTCCTACCTAAAAACCTATCACTTCTCTCAAGAACAATGTACCTTTATTTCAAGACGACTAGTCCAAAATATACACTCAAACACAAAATAATACATTGGGTAAAACAAAAATCAAATGCTACAGTTCAGGAATGTTCAACCTAAACAATACAGGGTGCTTTCTTTTTCTTTTCTTTTGGTGAGAGGGGATCAGAAGTAACATTGTCATGAAGACAAATGCTAAACATCTATTCTGGAGTTTAATTTTAACCAACTAGCAAAAGTAAATATTTGGGCTGCAGGCAACACAATGTAATACAAAGGAAGACACAGGCTAATTTCTAGCGTTTACATTATTTGATTAATTCTAACAATAAAATCTAAACACTGATCATCCCATCCAATCTTCAGAGCAAGCTAACTCTACAGTCAAAAATCTGAGTCCTATCAGCACGCTCTGGTATGTTGAAATGATTATAATGTAAAGCATGTTCATTCTCACAAGTGAAAGGAAATGACTGCCAAATGCTTCCTTTACAATCTCTCTAGAATAGGGCAGGTCCTTTAATGTGAGATTTTCCTGGCATTCCAATTGTAGCAGACATTGAACAAACAGAGACACATTAAAAGCTGACCTGGTCCTGTATCTTTTATTGAAGGCCTAACAAAGATCAGACATGAATCCCGTGCTATATACATTTTTTAGTGTATTAATCACTTCATACTCAAGGCTATTAGAGAAATTTAATAGATTTTTCTTTTTCATGACAATAACCACAGGATGTAACCATAGCTAAATTGGGCTTTTTCGCAGGAAGGTCAGAAAAGCTTTAAAAACAGGAAGTCTGAGCTATAAGGTTGAGAAATGTTTGTTTTAACAAGTCTAAGGCTTTATGGTTGCAGTTTGCAGTTAGGTGTGACAGGAGACTTGAGTTTATTCTTTCCAGCCAAAGATTAATGTCCCTGAGGGAAGGGCCAAAAAGATGCCCAAACATTTAGAAATGCACATTAACCTAATAAAAGACCTCTTATAAAATCTGAATTATAAATTTTCCAAAATTCCTTCACCATTAAACAGGAGCATGTGTGTTTAAGTGAAGGAGGGGTAACAGCTTCTCTTTTATGGTAATTTACAAAAGGAGGGGGGAAGAAAAGCCACAGGAACCCTCCTAGCAACAATTACTTAAGAATTGATACTTGCCTTTTTATGTGTCTTCTATTGATTATCTCATTTTAAATCATACTAAATCAATCATTGTAATCAGCTGTTAGAATGACAATCTGGAATGCAAATTTTTGCTAAAAATTAAATCAATGCATGTTAAAAACTTCCTTATCCAATAAAATGGTTGATTTAAAACTACTACAAGGCAAAACAAATTCAAGCTATATCAACATCAAAGAATATTTTACTGCAAAAAATCCAATTTAATGATTCTAATTATTTATCCTAGTTTACACACGCAATCAAAAACAATGGTTTTATCATTTGTGAAGTCCATTTTATATAGGCAAGTTTAAGTGTTATACTATGAAAACCTTAAGCCAAGAATCCAATTACTATACTCCACATATCATATCAACTTAAAATCCATTTGGATCCTATTACCCCTTGGGAAATCAAAGTATCAAACAAAAGTGCTTCAAAATGCAAACACACACACAAACACAAAAGGCTACTAACACAAAAGTTTATCATTCATCCAGAGTGTGTTAGGAAAGAAATAAGTCAAAGTATTTTTCCACTGATGTTGGAAGACAATAGAGCAATGCCTTCAAATTTCTGAGGAAACCATTTACAACCTAAAATTCAGTCAAACTGCTCATCAAGCATCAGTGCAAAATAAAAATATTTAAAGCCATGCACAGACTTAAAACATTTGCTTCCCATGGACCTTTCGCAAGACATTTTTCATGAACAAGAAAGGGAACCAGGCAAAAAAAAAAGAAAACTGAGCTTTAACACAACAGTGGCTGAGGAGATGGCTGGATAACATATATAGATTACTTGATATTTTCCACTACATTGAGAGGAGTTTTATATAGTTGTTTTAGAAAATTCAAAACTAAGCAAACAAGACAATTATTAACACCAGGAAAAAAAAGTGAAAAAGTTGTCAAGAAAAGAAATTAAGGCATGGTACAGTATGTAGTTCAGCTATGATGATATACACTGCCGTAAGAGCATAAATATCCAACACTGATTGACTACAAATTGTGACGTAACTACATTGACAAATGGAAGAGGAGAAAGTGGATGACATCAAAAGCGTAAATCCTAATCTCTCACTGTATAAAATCAACAAGCCAAGCCAAGTGCCTTCGAATGGCAAACAATGGGTAAAATATAAAGTAAAAAATTAAGCATATTATTCAGCAATATTGAGGCAAATAACAGAAGAAATGGTAGCCTATGCAGAGCGAGACTCAATTATCAGAGGAAACTATCATTTGTATTTGCAACTCCATTTGACTCTAAATTCATACACATCATTATCATCTAGATTAAGATTAACAGAAAGACCTTAGTACCTTCATTTAAAACTCTCACTGGCACATACTCATTAGCGTTTTACAGTGTGCTGAGGAGCCCTGGTGGTGCAGTGTTTGGGAGCTATGGCGGCAAACCAAAGGATCACTAGTTTAAATCCATCCTGCACTCCTTGAAAACCTCAAGGGGCAGCTCTATTCTGTCCTACAGCAGGGTCACAGTGAGTCAGAACCAGATAGATGGCAATGGGTAGGTAGGTAGGTGAGTACATGGGCTGGCAGGTTGGTGTCACTTGGTAACAAAGTTCTTAAAATTTCAGAACTTCAAAAAAGAAAATAAAAATCTGGTTTTCAGCCAGAAAAGCAGTCACAGGTACCAGACACAAAATTTCTTTTTTTTTCACAGGGCAGGGAACACTATATTTTGCCACTTGCTGGCAAGATTTTAGAAATTCTGTAATAACAATAATAAAATCAAAAGAAAAGCAGGAGAAAAAAAACAGAGGCAACTATAAGAAATAAAAAATAAATTAATTACCAACCAAACTGAATCACTGTAATTTTAGTATGGAAAACTGACAAATATATTACTAAATGAAGTAACAGCCATTAAAACATAATTGCTGTAAAGCAAAAATACAAACAAATAACTAGCTTCATAGAATTTAACATGGATTTTTAAAATAATTTTTAGCATATTTATTCTTGGTACCATAATCAGCGCAAGGTATTTTGTAAAACAGAAAATGGATAAAAACAAGGAAAATGCAAGAATGTTTTCAAATACAAGTCAGAGGCAAAACTGCAAAACAATTATTAGATGTCTCAGTACAGTATCTCCTGAGCACAATGCCTTGTCTTTGATTGACAGTAATGCTGAATTTTAACATCTTGGTTTTGTCAATAAAAAGCATCCTTGTATACTTCACAAGTTCATTAATAATCCTCTAGGAAGACCTAAATTAAAGCTTGGCAAGCAGTCTCTCATGAAACAAAATTTGCTTGTGGTTTGTTAGAACTAAATGTGCCCAATGGCAAATTAAGATGTGGAAACACACTTTAAAGGTTATGCTTTGAAAGTATTCAATGACTCAGAGAGAGGCATCATCAGGCAGCAGCAAAGCAAATACTGGGACACCTATTTCATTTGCAGTCTGTTAAGTTTCAGATGGATAATTTTACGATGACCACCAAGAGCTGTTAGGATAAACTTTGAAAGAAGATACACATGCACTCCCCAGAATTCCATTAGAGGGCTGGAAGGTAACCAGAATGAATCTCACTTTCAGCAGTAAAAGCAATAAAGAGAGTCCAATAATTCACATAGAAACTGCCATTGTGCCGACCACATTGTGTGTGTTTTGAGTCCATGGGAATGCTGACATGTACACTGCAAGTGATGATTGAAGAGTCAATTAAATAGTGGGAAAGGCTTGCAGCAAAAATTTAAACTAAAAATAATCCATTTACAGGAGACCAGAACAAGAAAAGCTGGCTAAACTATAATCAAAGTCTGTATTTCCAGTTTCAATAGTAAACACAGTTGTTAAGAGTAGTTAACATACAAGACCATACGTGCATGCAATTCATCTGTTTTACCAATAGTATCCTTGTTACATTCTCCATTGTTTTGCTTTGAGAGAATGCGAAAGTAAGACCAAGAGTGAGAATGACATCCCCAAAAAAGACAAGAGCCAATTTATCTTACAGGATTTCTAAAACTGTAAATTCTAAACCTGTTAAGATTTCTAGAACTTTACAAGTTTTCTTTAAAAGTAAGTTCAGAGGAGAATCCAGACTCTCCCTCTGGTGTTTGAGTCCACCATCTGAGGCAGTAAACCTGCTTCCACAGTGAAGAGTGGCAAAATTAAGACAACAAAGCAAACTAGAGGGGCAAAGGCAGGCACATCTCACATTTCATGGGAAGAAACAAATGATGCAAGTTATAAACAATGACCTCTGACCCAAACCACGGCATTTAAAAAAACCCCAAAAACCGACTGCCATCAAGTGGATTCTGACTCTAGTCAGTTGAAATATTTTCAAGTTCTGGGGGCAAAACTGTTGGTTAATTTGACCAACAGTGAAGTTTTGTCCTATGTATTTTTGCAGCTCATTTAAGTGGTGAATGATACTCTCTTCATCTGGCAACTGCTGACACCATTTCATCCTTAGCTCTCATGGAGGTTTCCAACACAGAAGGGTTCCATTCCACCTTATGTGTCAGATGCCCAGGACTAACTTTAAGCACTACAGTTTACTAATTCTCTAAACCTTGGGCAAGTCTTCATTATATTCATCTGTAAACTGTCTAATAAATAGTACCTGCTAAAGAAAATAATGATAGTAAAAAAAAAAGCCAAAAACTTGATTTCTACTCACAGAAACTCTGCAGGACAGAGTAAAACTGCTCCCCCGGAGTTTTCAAGGAGCCCCAGGTAGATCTGCAGACTTTTTGGTTAGCAGTCATACCACATAACCACTACTCAGTCAAGGTTTCCAATAATAATAGTGCTTACTATATAAGGTTTTCATGAGAATGAAATGAAATAATTCAAGTCATGCCCTAAAAGGAGTGCCTACTAGGTATTATTAGCATTGTGATCATGGGCTGTCATAGATTCATCAAAATGACCTGATTAAAACAACCAGCCAGGGCCTCCATCACCCATCAGTGAGGTTAGTAGTGATTCATTATGTGTTTACAAAGCACATCACTCTGTTTGGGGGACAGGGAGCACCGCAAAATGAGTATTTTCTTTTGTGTTGTCACCACCACTGTTGCGTTATTTGTAAGAAAGAAGGAGAAAAGTGACAGATGCATGACTAGGTCCCACAGGCAAAGCATCTATCGTGACAGTCGATGCCTGTCTCAACAACAACCTCCTTCCCTGACACTGTGCTGCCCTTCACCATCATCCTCACTAGGGAACATACTGTGGAGCCACACGGTGTCCACATACGTCAAAATGCTACTGTCTAAGGGTTCTGGTCATAAACCATGATGAAACAGTCCATCACTAAATAACCATTTTTCTTCCAAATTTACCCTAAAAAATATTATTAAATATCTGAAGACGCTCAAGGCGTACTAGAGGCAAAAAAAAGGGGGGGAGGGGCAGGGAATAGATGAATTTCTCATAGGCACCCTTTTATATATTTAATAAAGCAATGAAATTATTAACATCAACTTACAGACTATAACCATAAAGATGTAAATGACAAGAGATTCTCCATCTGCTTAACTCAAACTGGAAACCCTGGCAGCGTAGTGGTTAAGTGCTACAGAGCTAACCAAAAGATCAGCAGTTTGAATCTACCAGGCACTCCCTGGAAACTCTATGCAGCAATTCTACTCTGTCCTATAGGGTTGCCATGAGTTGGTATCAGTTTGACGGCAGTGAGTCTGGGTTTTTTGTTTGTTTCTTTTAATTCAAATTGAAGGAAGACATGTCTATCACAAGCACTATATTCAAAATAATTCTCTTCATTCTATTTTCTCTGGACAAGTCAAAGTAAATGGATTAAAAGTTGCCACATTTTTCAGAACTCTTATTAGAATAACTTACTTAAATCCTATTTCTACCACCATCCCCAAAGACTTGTTGTTGTTGTGAGGTGGCACCAAGTTGGTTCCCAACACACAGTGACCCTATGACCAACAGAATGAAACACTGCCCAGTCTTATGCCATGTCCACAACCATTTCTATGCTTAAGCCCATTGTTGAGACCACTGTGCCAATCCATCTCATTGAGAGTCTTTCCTCTTTCTCGATGACCCTCCATTCTACCAAGTATGATGTCCTTCTCCAGGGACTGATCCTTCCTGACAACATGTGCTAAGTATGTAAGACACAGCCTTGCAATCTTTGCTTCCAAGGAGCACTCCGGTTGTACTTCTTCCATAACAGATCTGTTTGTTCTCTTGGTGGTCCACAGTACATTCCACATTCTTCTTCAGCATCACAATTCAAAGGCATCAATTATTCTTCTGTCTTCTTTGTTCACTGTCTAGCTTTCGCATGCATATGATGAGACTGAAAATACCACAGCTTGGGTCAGGTGCACTTTCATCTCCAAGGCCACTACTTCTGAATAGAGAGGTCCTTTGCAGCTGATTTTCCCAATGTAATGCATCCTTTGATTACTTGACTGCTGCTTCCATGGGTGTTGATTGTGGACCCAAGTAAAATGAAGTCCCTGACAACCTCAATTCTTTCTCCATTTATGACAATGATGCTTACTGGTCCAGTTGTGAGGATCTGTGTTTTCCTGACGTTGAGGTGCAATTCATACTGAAGGTGGTGGTCCTTGATATTTATGAGTAAGTGTCTCAAATCTTCATTTCCAGCAAGTAAGGTGGTGTCGTCTGCATAACACAGGTTATTAATAAGTTGCCCTCCAATCCTGATGCCTTGTTCTTCAATAGAATCCAGCTTCTTGGATTGTTTGCTCAGCATACAGATTAAAGAGGTATGATGAAAGGATACAACCCTGATGCACATCTTTCCTGACTTAAAAACATGCAGTGTCCCTTGTTCTGTTCACACGACTTCCTCTTGATCCATATACAGATTCCTTAAGAGCAGGTGTTGTGGAATTCCCGCTCTCGACAACGTTAGCTATAATTCAGTATGATCTCTACAGTCGACTTAAAGACTTAAACATCTCCTTTTCACTGCTACCTCTCTACCCTGCTTATAATTCTACTGCCGCCTATCTCATCAGTTTAATATTTTTTTCTTAAAAATTGGTTTCCACTGCTACATGGAACTCCATTAGGGCACGGAGCATGTTTCATGCACTTTTATATTCCCAAATTTTCCTAAATAATTTATTTATTCATTTTAAAAAGTGTACTAAGCTTACTACACACCAGACATTCATTCAATGTAATGTACTGAACAGGCACTGCCGTTAAAAATTTAGAATACATCTGTGAACAAAGCAGAACAAGATTCTTGGCTTCCCAGAGCTTATGTTCAGCAGAGGGAAGCAAATTATAACCAACAAATATAATGAGTACATATGCAATACGTACAAAGGTAGTATTTGCTAAGGAAAACGGAAAAGTGGAGCAAGATAAGGAGAATTACGAGTGTACATGAGCTGCAAATGTAAAATGGATAGTCAACGTAGGACTCACTGAAAAATGACACTGAAGCAACACTTTGAGGAGGTGAGGAAGCCGGCCAAGAACATAAGGTGGATCAACCAGGAAGAGCACTCCAGGTACAGGGAACGACCAGGACAAAAGGCTTCCACTTTTTAAGGAAGAAAGAGAGACTTTTAATCCCATAAAATCAAGTAGTAGTAGTGGTGTTGTTGTGGTGGTGATGGTGGTGGTGGTGGTTGTGATGGTGGTGGTGGTGGTTGTTGTTTGGTGGTACTGAGTTAGCTCTGACTCACAGCAGCACCACGAACAAGGGAACAAAACACTGCCCAGGATTCTGGTCCTATGCCATCTTCGTAATTGTTGTTCTGCTTGAACCCATTTTTTGAAGTTGCTGCGTCAATCTATCTTGTTTAGAGTCTAGTCTTCCACTTTTTTACTGACCCTCTTTTTTTCCCAAACATGATGTCCTTCTGAGACTGGTCCATCCTTCCAATATGTCCCAAGGATGTGAGAGGAAGTAACAGGAGATACAGTCAGAGAGAGATTCCTCTTCACTGTATAACCTGAAGAGTTGAAATTTCCAGAGACAATCACCCAAAAATACATCTATTTGAGCATGAAATACATCCAGAACCTTCTAATATTAAAAAGAAGTTTTAATGTTTCTCCTTCATCCCAATGGGTAATCTTTTATTTCTTGTTCCTGGAGAAGCAGCACCCAACTTTGAAGGCCACTGCCCCAGTGCTGTGCAGGTTGGATGGACAAGACCTGGAAGCAGAGCACAGAGGGTTTGCCTGCCTATAGGGTTTTGAATCCAGGTCCTTCCAGTTTGAACCTCTGCTCATAATTTGCATTTCTAACAAGTTCCCAGGCAATGTTAATACTTGGACCAATTGTAATTAGGGACCAACTCTGAAAGCCACTAGCAGAGTAGCTGTTCTCAATTATTTATTATACATAAGCATCACCTGGAGATCTTGTTAAACTATAGAATCTGAATCGGTATATCTGGGGTGGAACGCAAATACTCACCAGGGGTTCTAACCAGAAGGAACTAGTTAGAAGCCCTGCTTTCTTAAGTTCCTACCTGCAGCCCCTGGCCCTCCTTGTGCCTTCACAAAGGATCCCCAAATGTGGCAGGGGTTTAACTGGAAGGATTTTGCATCCACCCAAGAGTTTCTTGAAGCCTCTTCCAGAGGTGGGAGTGAGGATGTCGATGAAGACACACCTGACCTCAGCCAACAGGATTTGGCCACTTGGCCTCCTCCCTCACACCTGCTTCACTCTGCTGGAAGGACTGCTAGTGTCTATTAGAAATTATAATTACAATCTGGCAAATACAGTGCCCTTTTTGATTGCTTAAACATGTAAAATGGGATTCTCAATGGTAGTTAATATGAAAACTAAAAGCTACATTATTTTATGAATGTAAAACCATGTATTAGTGACAGGGAGCTAAATAGTCAACCATATATTACTAAATGATCAACAATTTTTTACATCGCATGTTAGTTTAATAAACACATTCTTGTAAAGGTGTTTTTTAAGCTTGTTTCATTTCTGTCACATTTATTTTCATAGTTACCCTCTATAGTTACAGCAAATGACAAGGCTTTTTAAATTTAAAAGGCTTTTTAAATTTTGTAGTGATATAAAGTTTCACTTGAAAACAAATGTTTCTAAGTCAAAAAAGTGAGAATTTTTTTAAATATTAAATAACAATGCTGGTGTATCAAATGAACAGAAATCATGACAGCGTGTATTGTAACTGACTGAAGTTGAGGAAACAGTTGTGGAAATCACGTAATGAGGGTGCCATGAGGCACAGACCACCTGTCTTCTTCCACTAGCACCTGACACAGTGCCTGGAACATAGTGCTTCTGCAAATAGTTGTGGAACAAATAAGGTGATAAAGCCAGAATCTGAACCTAGCTGTCTCTGGCTCCAGAGCTCCCATTCTAACCTTCCTACCAAACCAAAAAACCAAACCCCTTGTTGTCAAGTTGACTGTGACTCACAGCGGCCTTCTTACTGGTAGGGCTCAATTGTGGATACCCAGCGGATCTCTGGTGAGCTCTTGAAAAATACTGCTGCCCGGAAATTGAGGACAAGGCCCACTGGTACTTAGAAAGCTCCCCAGATGATTCTAATGTGTGGCCATGATTGCACCCCACTGTGTCATACCACACTGCCTTCTGAAATGAAAAAGTAATCCAAGTTATATGCAATCAGTGTTACGCTGGAGCCACCACCACACCTAAAGCCTGCTGATTTAACCTAGTCTAAAAGGCCTAGGAATGGTTAACTAAGAGTTGAAAGACTGAGGAATTAGCAAAACTGTATTCTAGGCAGAGAAGCAGCATGTGCAAAGGCCTGCAGAAGACAGGCTGCATGATGAATTCAAAGAATTTGCTTTCCTGCTAGCTCTCCTACCTAGAATAACCAACTTAAAGGTTTCCCTGGACTGAGACAGTTCCCATGACATAGGACCTGCAAGAACAAGTTGATCCTTCCTTCCATCATACTACTCTGAGTAGGAAAAGAGATTTACTAACATGATCAGATTCTTGTTTTTGTTAGGTGCTGTTTTAGTCATCCAGTGCTGCTGTAACACAAATACCACAGGGTAGATAGCTTTATAGCAAAGAAAAGTTTACTTTTACACAGTTCAGTAGGTTACAAGTCCAAACTCAGGATGTCTGTTGCAGGGGAACCCTCTGTCAGCTGTGGAGGAAACTCCCTGTGTTGCATCAGTCCTTGGTCGGACAGCATCTTGGTGCAGGAAGCTCAGGTCTGAAGGACGTGCTCTTGTCCTGGTGCTGCTTTCTTGAGGGTATGAGGTTCCCAATTTTCTTCTTGCTGCCCTTTCCTTTTACCTCTTGCAGGATGAAAGGATAAAGGGTGATGCAAGGCTTACTCCAGGGAAACTACCTTTACAGTGGCACAGGGAGGTGATCTTATGAAGGGATTTACAGTCCCACTCTAACCCTCTCTAACATAATCCACTCTGCTAACCACAGACAGAGACTAGGATTTATAGCCTCAGAAAACCACAAATGGAGGGCAATCACAGAACACAGAGAATCCTGGCCCAGCCAAATTACTGCACATACTTTTGGGGGTACACAATTGAATCCATGACAGGTACCATTAAATACTGTGGACTCATACCAACCCTAAGGTCAACAAAATGCAACACTGACGAATCTTGTGCCATCATCACAATTGTTGCTGTGCTTGAGCTCACTGTTGCAGCCAATCTGTCAAACCATCTCGCTGAGAGTCTTACTGTTCTTCACTGACCATCTACCAACACGATGTCCTTCTCCAGGGACTCAGTCCTCCTGATAACATGTTCAGAGTATGTGAGATGTAGTCTTGCCATCACTGCTTCTAAGGAGTACTCTGGTTCTACTTCTTCCAAGACTGATTTGTTCATTTGTTAGGCAATTCACAGTATATTTAATATTCTTCTCCAATACCACAATTCAAAGGCCTCAATTCTTTGGTCTCCCTATTCATTGTCCAGCTTTACCATACATATGAAGCAAATAAAAACACCATGTTGAGTCAGATGCACCTTAGATCTCAAGTTGAAATCTTTAATTTTTAATACTGTAAAGAGGCTCCTTGCAGCTGATTTGCCAAAAAATGCATTTTTTCATTTGACTGCTGCTTATTGGTCCAGTTTTGAAGATTTCTGTTTTCTTTATGTTGAGGTGTAATCCATACTGAACACTGTGGTTTTTGATCTTCATCAGTAAGTGCTTCAAATCCTCTTCACTTTCAGCAAGCAAAGTTGTCACCTGCATAACGCAGATTGTTAATGAGTCTTCCTCCAATCTAGAAGCCTCATTCTTCTTCACATAGTCCAGCTTCTTGGATTGTTTTCTCAGCATAAAGACTGAATAAATGTGGTGAAAGGGTACAACCCTGACACACACTTCTCTGTATTGTAGTTAAACCACACAGTATTCCCTTGATCTATCTGAATAACTGCCTCTTGGTCTAAGTGTAGCTATCCTCATGAGCACAATTAAATGTTCTGAAATTCCCGTTCTAGAAATGTTACCCTGTAATTTGTTGTGATTCATACAGTTGAACGCCTCTGCATAGTCAATAAAACACAAGTGAATATCTTTCTAGTATTCTCTGCTTTTAGCCAGAATCCATCTGACATCACCAATCATATCTGTGGTTCCATGCCCTCTTTCAAATCAGGCTTGAATTTCTGAATTTCTGGCAGTTTCCTGTCAATATATTCATGCAGCCACTTTTCAATGATATTTAGCAAAATTTGTGGGGGTGGAGTCAAGATGGCAGACTAAGCACATGTCTCCTTATGTCCCTCTGGAAACCAAGAATTCATAATCAAATCAAGCCTTCTGATCACCTAATCAGCCCCAGGACACAGCACAGGGCTGCTAATGTGGACTTCACACCACTGAGCTAAAAACCTCCGCTCTTTCACTGACTCCAGCTCCTGGCTAGCCCTGGCTCTCACAGACTGAAGGTAAATGCACCAGTGTGACTTTTTTTCTCTGTCTTGGCTGGCGGGCAGAGCTGGGTCTTGCCTAGCAGCTAGACTCAGACAAACTGCTTGTGGGATAGGCAGGCGAAACTGCATATTTTGAGAGCCAGGCTTATGACTCTGTTAACCCAGCCACTTTAGGCCTGTCTTTTTTATCACTGCCACAGCGGGGTTTGTTTGGAACCCCACTGCCAGTGTGCGGGACACCATGTTGGACACGGAAATTTTAGCAAGAACTAACTCTTAGCCTGGGAACCAGTGCCTGCAAACAGGATAGCACTTCTCTGACAAAAAAGCAGTAGTTCACACAGTGCCACCTACGGTGGGGACCCAGCAACAGAAAGAGAGGAATCACTAACTCTCAGCACCTTTAGCCCCTCTATCTGCTGCCTGTGTGGTGGGTACCCTCGTGGATACGGTGGCCACAGCTGGACCTAATTCTTAGCTTGGGAGCCAAAGCCTGCCCACAGGAGAATGATTTTCTACCAGAAAGGTAGTAGTTTCCACAGTGTCACCTAAAGCTAGGCCCTGCCAGCACAGGCTAACAGGGCACTAGCATTGCTGTATTCTGAACTAGTATGTATCATCTGGGGTTGGATATAGTGGTGCTTACTTTGCCAGTTGGAAAGAGGGACCTCTACACCTGAAAACCTAACTGACTTGGGAAGTGGTCAGATACCTTTTGCTTTACATTTTAACACAGCCTAGAGAAGCATCTGCAGTCCATCCCCTCAGTAACTCTTCCAGCCTCTACTTACTCAGATGGGACCCAAAAAGGAACAGACACTTGTGGCATACAAGAAATCACCCATGGCTTCAGAAGGCTCCCAAACAAAACAAACAAGGAATTTTCCAGATGAAGAAACTTTTATGAAATCATCAGAAAGAGAAAACAAAATGATTACATACAGAGCCCTTCTAGACCTGATACAAAATGCAGCAGAAGAAAATGAAAAATTAAACAAGCTGTTCGATCATATGGAACACCAGTACTCTGAAATCCAACAGAGCAAGAACAAAATCAAAGACATAGCAACCTCCATTCAAAGCTAAGAAAACAGAATGAACAAAAGGAAAAAAAGAATTTCTGATTTGGAAGACAGAGCTACCGACACCAGCGTCTATGAGCAGAAATCAGAAAAAGGACACATGAAAAATGAAGGACCACGTGGGACTCTACTAACAGTAATAACCTTAGATTAACTGGAGTCCCTGAACAGAGTGAGACACCTGAGAACACAGAGAGTATCGTTGCTGAGCTGCTGACAGAAAACTTCCAAGAAATCATGAAGGAAGAGAATATAGACATCTTAGATGCATATCATATGCCACCCAATATAGATCTCAAAAGAAAGACTCCAAGACATATTATAATCAAGCTTAACAAAATCAAACACAAGCAGCAACAGTTAAAGGCAGCAAGACTCAAAGCAAAGCTAACATTCAGAGAGAAACCCTGTAGGCTCTGATGACATTTCTCAGCAGAAACCATGCTAGCACAGAGACAGTGGCATGACACATTAAAAGCCTTGAAGGAGAAGACCTTCCAACCAAGAATTATATATTCTGCAAAACTATCTTTCAAATACAAAACTGAAATTAAGACATTCCCAGATAAACAGAAACTCAGGGACTTTGTAAAAACCAAACCAAAAGTGTAAGAAATACTGAAGGAAGTTCTTGGCTTTGGCGTAGAAAAACAAAACCACTAACTTTATATTTTAGAAAGACACACTATTCAAAACTCTACTCAGTTAGGGAAGGCTCCAAATGCAATGACAGCTTTAATACTGAAAGAAGCAATCTAGTGATCATCATGAAAACTATGGTGCCATCATATTAAAAAGAGGGATGTACTACAGTTGTTATAGGCCTTCCAGATGCAGAGGAAGATGACAAGACTGGCAGTAATTAAAATTGGGTTTATATATAGTTTATTAAGGGGAGTCATAGAGGCAGCTGTAAAGTACAACAAAGATGTATCATACCATTTCAAGAAATGTAACACAGGAGTCTCAACAACTACAAAAACAGCTCTGGAAAAGGTGAAAAATCAACTCACAAAAGAGAGTGTCCCAGAACAGACTAATAAGAACAACAGAGAAAACATCAACATAAAAATAAAGATATCACCATGGCAGCACTGAACACACACCTATCAATAATTACATTGAATGTGAATGGACTGAATGCTCCAGTAAAGAGACATCAAGTGGCATCTTGGATCAAAAGACATGACCCATCCATATGTTGTCTACAAGAAACTCACTTGAGACCTAAAGATAGGAACAAACTGAAAATTAAAGGATGGAAGAATATATATCAAGCTAACAATGAACAAAGAAGAGCAGGGGTGGCAATTCTAATCTCAGACGAAATCAATTTTGTAAAATCCACCATTGTGGACAAAGGTAGACACTATTTATTGCTGAAAGGTTCAGTACACAGGCCAAGACTTAACTATATTAAATATTTATGCACCTAATATCAGAGTACCTAAGTACATCGAAGAAACACTGACTACACTCAAAAAGGAGTTAGATCACTCCACAGTAATACTGGGAGACTTCAACACTCCACTCTCAATACTGGACAGATCTTCTAGAAAAAAGCTCAGTAAAGATACAGAAGACCTCATGGCCACAATTAACCAACTAAAACTCATTGATATATACAGAACTTTCCACCCATGAACAGACAACTATACCTTCTTCTCCAGTGCACATGGAACATTCTCCAGAATTGACCATGTGTTAGGATATAATGCAATTCTCAACAAAATCCATACCACTGAATTACTGTAATACATCTTCTGAGATCATAAAGCCATAAAAGTCAAAATCAATAGCAGAAAAAACATAGATAGAAAGTGGAACTCTTGGAAAGTAAACAACATCTTGCTCAAAAAACCAAGGGCTATAGAAGAAATCAAGGAGGAAATAAAGAAACTCATGGATTCCAATGAGAATGAAAACACTTCCTAGCAGAAGCTATGGGACACAGCCAAAGCAGTGCTCAGAGGTCTGTTTATCTCCAAAAATGCACACATCTGGAAGGAAGGAAGAAACCAAATCAAGGAACTAATCCTACAGCTTGAACAAGTAGAGAGAGAACAACAGAGGAATCCCTCAGGCACTAGAAGAAACCAGATCATAAAGATTAGAGCAGAGCTAAATGAATTAGAGAACAGAAAAACAACTGAAAACATTGAAAAGACCAAAAGCTGTTTTTTTGAAAAGATCAACCAAATTGACAAACCACTGGCTAAACTTACTAAAGAAAAGCAGGAAAGGAAACAACCCAAATTAGAAATGAGAGGGGAGTGGTCACAACAGATCCAAAAGAAATCAAAAATATCGTTAACAGAATACTATGAAAGACTATACTCTAACAAATTTGAAAACCTAGAGGAAATGGACAAATTCTTTGACTCATACCACTTACCCAAATTATCATAACGTGAAGCAGAACAACTTAATAAACCCATCACAAAGGAAGAGGTTGACATGGTCATCAAAACACTGCCAACCAAAAAAAGCCCGGGCCAGATGGCTTCATTGCAGAATTCTACCAAGCTTTTATTAGACAAGTTATCTCCAATACTACTGAGACGATTTCACAGTACAGAAAGGGATGGAGTACTCCCAAACTCATTCTATGAAGCCAGCATAGCCCTGATACCAAAGCCAGGGAAAGACCCAACAAAGAAGGAGAACTACAGACCAATATCACTCATGAATCTAGATGCAAAAATCTTCAACAAAATTCTTGCCAATAGAATACAACAACATATCAAAAAAATAATCCATCCTGACCAAGTTGAATTCATACCACAGATGCAAGGCTGGTTCAATTAATGTGATTAACCACATAAATATCACAAAAGACAAGAATCACCTGATTTTGTCCATTGATGCAGAAAAGGCATTTGATAAAGTCCAACACTCATTCATGCTAAAAACTCTTAGCAAAATGGGCATAGATTGAAAATTCCTCAATGCAACAAGGGCCATTTATACAACGCCAACTGCCTACGTCATCCTGAATGGAGAGAGACTGAAAGACTTTCCCTTGAGAACAGGAACTAGACAAGGATGCCCACTCTCACCTCTCCTATTCAACACTGTACTAGAAGTTCTAGCCAGAGCAGTTTAGGCAAGATCAAGAAATAAAGGGCATCTGCATCGGCAAAGAAGTCAAAATCTCCCTGTTTGCAGAGAATCCCAAAGAATCTATAAGTAAACTACTCAAACTGACATAAGAGTTCAGCAAAGTTTCACAATACCAGATAAACATAAGTAAATCAGTAGGATTCCTTTATACCAACAACGAGACTGTTAATGAAGAAATCATCAAATCAATACCACTTACTATAGCCCCTAAGAAGATAAAGTACCTAGGAATTCATCTAACCAGAGAAATAACAGACCTTTACAAGGGGAACTACAAGCCCTTACTACAAGAAACTAAGAGAGACTTAAATGAAAACCCTACCCCGCTCATGGATAGGAAGACTTAACATTGTGAAAATATCTATTTTATCCAAAGCAATCTACTTATAGAATGCAATCCCAATACAAGTTCCAGCGTCATTTTTTAATGAGACGGAGAAACAAATCAGCAAATTTGTCTGGAAAGGGAAGAAGCCCCGGATAAGTAAGGTACTACTAAAGAAGAATACACTGGGAGGCCTCTCATTACCCAACCTTAGAACATACTACACTGCCACAGTGGTCAAAACAGCCTGGTACTGGTACAAGAACAGACAGATAGATCAAAGGAACAGAATTGAGATCCCAGAGATGCCACCATCAGCCTATGAACAGTTGATATTCGACAAAGGCTCTAAGACATTAAACCAGGGTAAAACCAGTGTCTTCAATAAATGGTGCTGGCAAAATTGGATATCCATCTGCAATAAATTGAAACAAGATCCATTATCTTACACCTTATACAAAAACCAATTCCAACTGGGTAAAAGACCTAAATATCAAACCTAAAACGATAAAGCTCATCCAAGAAAAAGTAAGAACAACAATGGAAGTTTTAATACACAATGTGGACAGACTCCAAAATCTGTAAAACAAACCACAATCAACAGAAGAGAAAATAGACAAATAGGAACTACTAAGAATCAAACAATTTTGCTCATCCAAAGACTTTATTAATAGTATTAGAGGACACCTATAGAATGGGAAAAAATATTTGGCAACTCTATGTCAGACTGACGCCTGATCTCCATAATCTATAAGATACTACAAAATATCAATAAGAAGAAGATAAATCATCCAACTAAGCGATGGGCAAAGGAGATAGACAGACATTTCTCTGAAGAGGAGATCCAAGTAGCCAAAAAACACATGCGGACATGTTCATTATCTTAAGTTATTATAGAAATTCAAATCAAGACGACAATGAGATACCATCTCACCCCAACAAGGTTGGCCATGATCCAAAAAACACAAAACAACAAATGCTGGAGAGGCTGTAGAGAAAGTGGAACTCTTCTACACTGTTGGTGGGGCTGCAAAATGGTCCAGCCTCTTTGGAAAGCAATCTAGTGTTTCCTTAAAAAAAATCAATATAGATATGCCATTTGACCCAGTAATTCCACTACTTGGAATATATCCTACAGAATCAAGGCCTTTAACACCAACGGACACATGCACAAGAATGTTTATCACAGCACAGTCCACAATAGCAAAAAACAGAATCAACCCAAGTGCCCAACAACAGAAGAATGGATAGGTAAACTATGGTATATATACTCAATGGAGCACTACGCAATGATAAAGAATAATGATGATTCCGGGAAACATCTCACACCCTGGTTTCAACTGGAAGACATTATGTTGAGTGAAAGTAGTCAGCGACAAAAGGACAAATGTTGTATGAGACCTCTACAATGAGATCTCAAAAACAGATTTATGTATAGAAGAAAAGACTCTTTGACAGCTGCAAGGAAGGGGAGGGAGGAAGGCCAAAGAGGGGAGGTTTTAGATTAGAAAGTTGCTAGAAATCTGGTTGGGTGAAATCAGTGATAGCACACATTAGAAACAAGAACAATATTAAGTGGACTTCAGCATAACTTGAATACTTCTTCCATCTTAACCCAATATTGCAAGGATAGAGTAGCTGGGGCTGGTGGTGGGGGACCATGCTCTTACGTGAAATCAGGGCCAATTGACACAACTAGCATTTTGCTAAGAGGGCTCTCTGCAGCCCACGTTGGTGAGTGGCGCCTGGGGTCTTAAAAGCTGCCATGCGGCCATCCAAAGGCACAGCAAAGGGTCCCAACTCAGCAGGAACAGATGCTCACCGAAGACCAACATGACATGAGGTAAAGACAACCCAGAAGACAGAGAGACCCACATGAGTGGGTGCCTACATTGACTTGGGACCAGAAGAACTCGATGGTGCCCGGCCACCACCAGTGATAGCTGCGATGGAGCTCACTGAGTTGAGTCTCACTGGCAGCACAAGAATAAAAAGGGGTGCACCCTGAGATCTCCACTAAAAACTGCAACTGATGGTCCAGCGGTTTCGGGGTTCCCCTGGGAGCATGGCCCCTGGTCCTGATGCTGCCCTTGCCCATAAACCATAACGAAGTCCCACTCTTCGGACACGAATGGATTATTGGACTTGGTGACACAGAGTGACCATATATTGGATGCACTTTATGGTTCTATGCCTCTATAGGATATCATCCTGCTGACCTCTGGCTGGAGGAAAGAGAATGGGTGGACAGGAGGGGAAAGGAGACTGCTGGGAGGATGAGACATGCATGGAGCAGAGAGGAATAGTGTGCTGTCACCGGGCAGGGAGAGCAGTGGAAGCTGCATATAGGTGGGCATGTAAATTTATACTGGAATGTAGATCTTCACTCAGTCATATTAAATAGAAAAATAATAATAATAATTTTTAAAAATTTTGCTGGCATGTTATATACATAGTGCTGGTAGATAATTTCAGCATTTGATTGGATCACCCATCTGGAGAATAGGCATATTTGTGCCTAATTGGTTGGCCGGGTAGCTATCTGCAAATTTCTTGGCACTGATGAGTGGGTGCTGGAAATGCTTTTGAAACATCTCAATTGGCATTCCACTGATTCCTGAAAGCCTGTTTTACAACCAACGCCTTCAGTGCAGCTTGGGCTGCTTCTTCTGGTGCCATCAGTTACCAGTTACACTTTACCTTCTGAAATGTCTCAACACTGATCAAGTCTTTTTGGTATACTGACTTTGAATATTACTTCTATATTCTTTTGATGCTTTTTGTGTCATTTATTATTTTTCCTGTAGAACCCATCACTATTGCAAGCTTGTGCTTCAAATTTTTTCTTCAGTTCTTTCAGTTTGAGAAATGTAGAACATGTTCTTCCCTTTTGGTTTTCTATCTTCAGGTCTTTCTGCACATGTCATTACAATACTTTGCCTTTTTTAACTGCCCTTTGAAACCTTCTGGTTAGCTCTTTTATCATTTCTTCCTTTTGTTTTAGCTACTCAACATTCAAGAGAAAGTTTTACAGTCTCTTCTGACATCCATACTGGACTTTTCTTTCATTCCTGTCTTTTCAATGACCTCTTGCTTTTTCTTGTATGATGTCCTCGTTGTCATTCCAAAACTTATCTGGTCAATTTTATAAATTATAATTTGCCTTTCTAAGCTAAGTCACAAATCTACTGAATCCATTAAGAGGCTGGCATACATTTCCACGGAAAAATTACAGACAACAATATTGCTAACTTTTTTTTAATGAATAAGAACTTTTATATTTATTTTGAATGTTGGTATTTTAGGCTAAAATAGATTTAGACAATGATGGAGGTACTTGCAGAGAGATTTTTTTAAATTGTGCTTTAAGTGAAAATGTACAACTCAAGTCAGTTCCTCATACAGAAACTGATACACCCATTACTATGTGACCCTAGTTGCTTGTCGCTCTCCTATAGTAATATGACAACACACTCCTCCTTTCCACCCTGGATGTCCCGTGTCCATTCAACCAGCTTCTGTCCCTTTCCACTCTCTACTGACCTCTATACAGGAGCTGCCCACTTAGTCTCACGCTATCTACTTGAGCCAAGAAGCACACACTTCACCAGTATCATTTTACTGCAGAGGGTTTAAACAGGTCATCTTCTGGGTATTTTCAAGGGCTGGGAAGAGGTTTCTTTATGAAACTTGCTTTTACTTTAAAAGTATGCAGATCTCTATTGCTTAGTGCAGATTATTACTGGCTCAACTTTTTACACATAACCAGTTACTATCAGGGTCAGGTTTTGGAAAGAAACAGATTCCTGAGGTAAACAAGGAAGATGTGAAAGAGAATGCAGAAAAGCTGGACATTAAATATTGCCTGAAGGAGAATGAAAGACCAAAACCTCCTGCTGTCAGGTTGATTCTGACTCACAGCGATGCTCTAAGACGGAGCAGAACTGTCTCACTGGATTTCCAAGGTGCACCTGGTGGATATGAACTGTCAACCTTTTGGTTAGCAGCTCAACTCTTCAACACTATGCCACCAGTGTTTCCAAAGTAGGATGAAGTGATTACGTGTGATCAGGTGTGCCCAACCCAGTACAGTAGAAAAGTGAGTGGTAGGGAAGACATTTATCCCTGATAGCTTTCTCTGGAGCATTACCTCAGGATGGAGGTGAGAGAAGGAGGACAGTGCATCATCAGTCAACTGTCAGCAGCCAACAGGGAAAGGACAAGAAGTCAGCAAATTCTAGGCCACTTATTTAAGTCTCAACAACCTACATTTTTGAGGTTCATCCCATCCTCAAGGCACTTTCCCACTTACTCCTACTGACAGACAACTCATTATCCTTTCTTCAACTCCTTTTCCAGGCTCACCTGCAATTAAGCCCCTTAGTGGTCTCAAAACCAAAAAACTCAAACCTGTTGCCATCAAGTCCTACTCACAGCAGCTGAGTGCTTAACGACTGTGCCACCAAGGCTCCTCTAATGGGTTGGAGTCTAATGGTTTTACATGACTCCATATCCAAGAGTCAGTCATTTCTATAATACTCTCAATAGCACATTCAATTGTCTCTCCTGCCTGTCTTTCTGTAACACCTTCCTAGAGGCAGTTCTACTCTGTCACATAGGGTCAGTATAATTCAAAATCAACTCAAGAGCACCTAATAACAGCAACAACAACAAATGTCAAATCCAGAGTCTCTGGATGGCAAAAACAATTAATGCTCCAGTATGAGCCAAAAGGTTGGCAATTAGAGCTCATCTAGAGATACCTCAAAAGACAGGCCTGGTAACCTGCCTCCATAAGGTCACAGCCTTAAAAACCCTATGGAACTGTTCTACTTTGCACACATGAAGTCACTGTGAGTCAAAACCAACAGGAAGGCAACCAACAACAATCCCAACCCTAGACAAATCCAAAAACCAATTTTCTCCACTCATACCTCCAAGCTACAGCGTTTTTTGAATAAAAGTCAAGAAAGTAGGTTAACCAATTTTATTCCAGAATCATTCAGTTCAATCATCTGTAGTTGACTCTCGCCTCCCCACTGTTTACTCCAAGTCTTTCTGATCTGCTTCAGTGTCTAATACCAACCTTACTTTTCTCACTTTCCTGCAGATTATCTCACCTTCAGTTTTACTAAAAGACAAAAACATCTCACAGCTTTCATCGTTAACTCACATTACCATGAGTATTCTTTCCCATCCCTGAGGAAGAAAGGACCAAACTCTTCCTCAAAGGTAAGTCCCTTTCCTTCTTTCTTTGAAAAATTATTCTCCATCTCCAAATCTCGTTTTTATACACTATCTATGGATTCTTCCCAGCTAATAAAAATGCTAGAGTAAAACAATTTTCTCTCAGTCCCTCCACTTCTTCTCAACTATGAAAGAGTGGATCACATAATTTTATCAATCTGTTCTTTCCACCCTTAAGTCTGGGCTTCAATTCCTCCTTCTTTCCTCTCAATTTTCCATTCTCCAACTCTATACATTATTTAGATCCAGAACAAATGGTTCCCTTTTCAAGAATCTTCCCCTGATCCCTTTAGTTTTGCCTTCTGTCATGGATTGAATTGTGTCCTCCCCAAAAACTGTGCATAGCAATTTGACTGGCCAGGATTCCCAGTACTATGTGACTGCCCTCTGTTTTGTGATTTTCCTATGCTGCAAATTCTAATTTCTACCTGTAGTTAATACAGAGGATTATGTTAAAAGAAGATCAGGGTGGGACCACAACACCCTTACTAACGGAGTTTCCCTGGAGTGTGGCTTGCACGACCTTTTAACCTTTTATCCTATGAGAGATAAAAGGAAAGAAAAGCAAAAAGAAAATGGGAACCTCATACCATAGAGAAAACAGTACTGGGAGTAGAGGATGTCCTTGAGACCTAAGGTTCTCATGCCAAGATGCTCCCTGACCAAAGACTGATGCAACACGAGGACTTTCCTTGACAGCCAACAAAGAGGGAAAGCCTTTAGCTGGAGCAGACCCTGAATTCAGACTTCCAGCGTACTGGACTGTTTAAGCCTAAATTTTTCTTTGTTAAAGCCATCCACTCATGGTATTTCTGTTAGAGCTGTATTAAATGACTGAAACACCTTCCTTAAAGAAACTTATCCATTTATCATTTACCTTATTATATTTGTATAACTTGTACTACCTTCTCTACCATACACATATCCATATATATGTGCACATGCATAAGTACAGTCACATACAATACAACATCCATTCAGGCAATGTTCAACCATCTACACCTACACCTACACCTGCACCTGCACCTGCACCTACACCCATCTGTGGTCCCATAAAATGATAATATTATGAGTTCAGAATCTCAGTCAGAGAATATGACTCAGCAGACATAACTAGATATAGCAAACAAAACATTTTCCCCCACAGAACAGGTGTATCTCATGCCTCTTGTATATAAAAGGACTGCAGTGCCAGGCATATAATGCTACAGTACACATACAACCTATGATCCATATGTCTTGATAGTCATAACAAACGCCTATGTTACTGGCTTATATGTGTACTGTTCTGGATGTTCTATCATTATTTTAATGTGAACTTTCCCTGCTCACAAATAAAAAAAATTATCATATAACACTGTATGTTCCAACTTGTAAGCAGCAGCATCCAACCTTGTG
Source organism: Heterohyrax brucei (assembly GCA_028571685.1). Classification (NCBI taxonomy): domain Eukaryota; kingdom Metazoa; phylum Chordata; class Mammalia; order Hyracoidea; family Procaviidae; genus Heterohyrax; species Heterohyrax brucei. The sequence goes on from CM053140.1 coordinate 38,005,884, forward strand.
TTCACGCAACATCCAAATCACATAACATCCTATTTCACAGAATGTATCACAGACATTAAGACACTAATGATTGTATGTGTACTGCATATAAAGGATACCCAAAAATATTGGCTATATGGAAAAACAAGAGACTTGACTGAACATGCCTAGACTGTATAAACATGTATACTATCTACCATACATACAGCACATATTATGACTAGATAACTACCCATGGCCCCCAGTGATCACTTCCTAGTATTCACAACCTTGTGAAATCTCTTTCCACAATGGATTAGGGGCAGTCTGTATGCCCAATAGAATACAGCAGACCTGATGGTATATAATTTTCAAAGCTAGGTCATAAAAGGCATTACAGCTTCCATTCTGGTCTCTTGGACTACTTAGCATCCACTTCACAAGGACACTAAGTCAACCCTGTAGAGAGTACCTCATCAAGAAGGACTGAAGCTTCCCACCAACATGGCAGTCATGTGAAAAAGTCACTTTGAAGGCCAACCTTCGAGCCTCAGTTAACCATTCAGAAAATGGCAGCCCGAGCCCACATCTGATACCAACCTTAGGAAAAACCCTAAGCCAGGACCAAACCCACAGAAGCCACTCCTGAATTCCTGAACCACAAAAGCTGTGATGGATAATAAATGATGATTGTGATCACAAGTCACTAAGTTTTGGGTACAATGACTAACAAGATAAACATAAAAACTCACTAATTAAGAACTTTTTTTTTACTATCAACTCTAAATTATGGATGAAAATGAAGTTTTGTCTTAGTAAATGAAAATATATAGAGACACCACCTCCTAGTAGGTTTAAAAATCAGTGTACAATCTTCATGTACTGAAACTTATAATAAAAGAACAGAGTTATCTTCTATAACAGAAAATTTTTTTAAGTTACTTTAACTTTAATAATTCACAAACACGTGCAACACCATCCTCAGTTCTTAACTACAAACCAAAAAAATACGTAATTAAGGTCCATTTTCCCTAAGGATGTGAACATGTCAAAACTATATTCTACAGTATGATTCCAGGTATACTGATAACCATTCTTTTATGTTTACAGTGGATTTTTGTTATTGTTTAAGGTAATAATGGAAAACTCCCATCTTCCTCTTCTTTCTGCTTCTTTCCAAATCTATCTCATTCTTTCAAATATTATTTGCAGAGTATACTAATTAACGCTAACTACCTCCATATTTACCTAAAAGGATGGTATCTTTAATTTCTCAAAGTATTTTGATCTGCATTTTCCAGAAAACTGCTGTTTTTATAATACAGTGAAACCTGTGAAAATAAGAACTTGCCAAAACTGCCTCCATTTTTCCAGGTCTTCCAAGTTTTCTGCCTGTGACAGGGTGACATGGCCACTTTTCCTTTGCTCTCTGCACTCCAGAAAATATCTGCGTTTCCTTTCTCTGACACGTTTCCACCTTACAAAGGTTCCAGTTTGCCCAAGTTTTAGTGTAACAAGTAATTGGGCATAGACAATAACGGTTAAAAATAAAACTAAGTGCCATTCCTTTCTAGAGGAGTTTAATTCAAAACAAAAATGTTGTAATGCTGGATGCACTAAACAGATCATTCTCATTGATGTTTTTTCTTTTGGGGGAACACAACAGAGATAAAGTGAAAAATCAGATAAGCAGGGAAAGAGACAAAAACTGAAATTATCTAAGCAGTTTTTTATAAATCACCTGAGTATGAGAAAGAATATGTATACTCTATTTTACATTGCATGTTATTCCACATAGGATAACTGTAAGTAAGGCTAGCATAAAATAATAATTTGATACAAGTGACTCAAGAAAACAAGAATTCTAGACAAAGGAACTCAGATCATGCAGAGTACACCCAATCTCCTCATTTGAGAGATAAAGAAACAGAAGTCCAGAGAGACAAAACGAATGGTAAAGAATTCAACTTGACTGAATGTTCTCTTCACATTCCAAGCTGTATCATTCACCAATAACCATAAACTAGAATCTTTGTTACATACAACACATTTATATTGCATTGGCAGCAATAAAGGATTTGTACATATGTTAACCTAACTGACTTAATAAAATGTACATTAAACAATTTCCCAATTTAAAGACAAATCACATTTTCTTTTTGGAGGCAGAATTTTCTCATTTTTCCACAACTCCACCAGCACTTGTTATTTGTCATTTTTCTGATAACAGCTCTTCTAATGGATGTGCAGTCATAGCTCATTGTGGTTTTCCCTAATGACTAATGGTGCTGGGCATTTCTTCATGTGATTACTGGGCACATGTACAGCCTCTTTACAGAAATGTCTATTTAGGTTCTTTCCACGGTTTTTTAACTGGTTATTTGTCTTTCTGTTGTTGAGTTCTTCATATATTTTGGCTATTAACACCTTATAAAACATACAATTTGCAAATATTTTCTCCCATTACGTAGGCATTTTTTTTAATTTTCTTCATAATGTCTTTTGATACACAAAAAAAATTAATTTTGATTGCTATTTTATTTAATGTTATTTTGGAAGTTCTAATTGGTCATAGTAAGACACGAAAAAAGAGAAAACGTGAAAAAAAGACTATTATCTGTAAGCAGTATGACTGACTTACAGGAAAAACTGAGAATTGAGAAAATACTACAACTAATTAACAGTTTAGTAATGTTGTCATCATATAATAATAATTTTAAAAATTCATTGCTGTTTCAAATACTAGCAGTACCTGTTAAAAACAGTACTGAAATGATTCACAATGCAAATAATATTCCTAAGAAGAAACATACATGACTTAAATAAACTCAAACTCAAACCTTACTGAAGCTTTGAATAGAGAAACATACAATGTTCTACAACGAAAGACACCATCTCTTACTCTTCAAATTAATTAATACTATTTCCATCTACCACCACCTGTCTTGTCAGTTTGTTGCAATGTGGTGGTTTGCACGTAGCTGTGATGCTAAAAGCTATGCCACTAGTACTTCAAATACCACTAGTATCATCCATGGTGGACAGATTTCAGCAGAACTTACAGCTGCAAATGTAGACTCAGACATGCTAGCATTTATGAGAATGACACAAGACCCACAGTGTTCAGTTGTGTTGTACCTAAGTTCAATACAAGTTGGAAACAACTAACAACATTTCCATCAAAATCCCAAAATGGTTTTCGTTCATTTGTTTGTTTCTGCAGAATAGGAGGCAGTGACATGAGAAGCTGACAAAATGATTTTACATTCTCAGGAGTCCAGTCCCAGTAAGAGAAGTCCTTGGTCCACTGATCCCTTTTCACTGCACTCTCCCTACCTTTCCAACTTCCCAGTCATCCTCTTTCCTTTTATTGAGAATTCCAGTCTATTAACCTGTCCAGCTTCTTTTATTTAATGTTATTTTGGAAGTTCTAATTAGTCATAGCAAAACATGAAAAAGAAATAAAACATAAAAAGAAGGACTATTATCTGTAGGCAGTATGACTGACTTACAGGAAAAACTGAAAATTGAGAAAATACTCTGGTGGTGTAGTTCTTCAGTGCTATGGTTGCTGTCAAAAGTTAGCGTTCAGATATGCCAGGAGCTCCTTGGAAACTCTATGGGGCAGTTCTACTCTGTCCTGTAGGGTCGCTATGAGTTGGAATCGACTTGATGGCAATGAGTTTGGTTTGGGGCCTACGGAACCTCTCCCATTTGTTCCAAAATATCACATCAGATATTCCATTTTTATTGACTTGCTCTCTCTATCATCCTTGTCCCTCTATTTCTTTTGTTTCTGCCTCACACCAACTCAGACTACCTTGTTTTGAGATACGAGGCTTCATGGTGCAGCAAGCAAGAACTCAGGCTCAGAAGTCAGCCCATGTGTACTCAAATTCTGACTTTACTGTTTATTCACAGTGTAATCGGAGTTAAATTGCGTAATTTTTCTAAGCTTCAATTTTCACATGTAATAATAGTACCTAACTTGGAGTTGTAAAGAGGGTTAAATGAGCTATCAAGTATAAACCTGTCACAAGGCTTGACATGTAGCACTAAAAATATTAGTGTCTACACAGGAGCTGCTTGGCACTGTGACAACATCACCCAAATATGTCTCTGATTTGTATCTTCCAATCTTAGCAATCCTTGACACCATCCCTTTAAATGTCTTGGTGAGCAATTCTTCTGTTACACATCTGCTGCCTCCTTCCTCCTGTGACCACTTCTAAACATGAGTGTGAGTCTTCCCCTAGAGTGCCTGTCCACGGCCAAGCCATCTGCTCACTCTCAACAACTTTCCCCTCCAGTGTTCTCAACTCCTGCTTATAGAAATTATGACAGTTCCCTTATCTCTACACCCATCCTCCCTCCTGAGCTTCAGATATATGATTATCCAATGGCCTATACCCACCCTGAATGCCTGACACAGACCCCAGAGTAACATGTTCCACGTACCTTTTCCTTCTCATGTGTGTTTAGTACTGATTAGTGGCATTGCCATCCACTTAAAAATATCTCTACTGCTTCTCTCCCTCCTCCCTATACATCCAATCCGTTATTGATCTTGCATCTGAAATAGCTCTCTTATCTCCTTCAGGACCACTGCCACTGCCTCGACTCAGAATCTCATTATCTCCTTAGCTGGTTGTCCAGCCTCGAGCTTTGTTGGCCCAGCACCCCACCCACCTTTCCCTCGGGTATTAAAGCAATGTTTCCAAAAATTAATTCCACTAACATCCTTCCCTGACTGAAATCCCTAGCTCCTCATTAACTCTCTTTCACCCAAACTAGCTGATGGTGCTAGTATTTATCTAGTGCTAGTCTGGCTAGTACTATGTAATGGGCATTATACCAAATCTTTCCATATTTCACAATATCCTCATAGGGTAGATACTACTCTTTTTACCAACGAGCAAACTGCAGGACAAAAATGTTAAATAGCATCTGTTAAACAAAGTCATAGCTAGTAAGTTTCAGAACCAGGATTTAAACTGAGCCTCTGCATTTCATAATAAAAAAACTATTTGACATGGAAATTCAATTGGTAGTCAACACAGATTTCCCCTCTTGATTCTTTACCTACATGTGACAAACCACACATAGCACAATGCTGTCAGAACTTTCATTAGAGAAAAGAGAGAGTGCTTAGAAGGGAATCTTGATCAGCATTTACACAGCAATCAAATCCCTAAAGCCTTGGGAACATCAAATTAATGAACCATTATCAAAGGATGGTGAGACTAGGCCTCACATCCTCAGGACGGATGTCAGGAAGGATCTGTCCCTGGAGAAAGACATCATGCTTGGCACACTGCACGGTCAGCAGAAAAAGAGGAGGACAAAGTGGCTACAACAATGATCCTGGGCATGGCACAAGACCAGGTAATGTTGCGTCCTCTTGTACACACGATTACTGAGTCAGAAGCAACTGGACAGCACCTAACAACAACAAGGGCGGGGCGAACAGGGATATAAAAGCAAAAAGAAGGAAAATCTAACCACTCAGCCTGATAAATAAAAATGAATTAAAAAAGTGCCTTCGTGCTTCTGAAACGCCTTTTACCAATAAAAGATTAATAATTAAACTGAATGGCTATGCTAAATTGATAGTTTTCCCTCTAAATAGAATATAGAAGTCACCCCCTAAGTTAGTTATGGCAGGTTTTTAAAGGAGCAATGTAAACCTTGAAGGAGAAAAAAAAATTTAAGTGTTAATCATTTTTTTCCCCTGAATCCATTCTAGAATGCTATCCAACAAAGTCTTTAAAAGGTTCACCACCGATTAAACCATTTTCATGACAAAATGAGTTTGAGCTCTGTTAGCTCAGACTCTGCTATGTACATGGATTTTTGTCATAGCAAAGATCAAAAGAAGTAACAGCTCTTCAAATTAAGCAACTGCTCACAATGTTAAGTAGAAAAAATGTTTGCAATGAAACACATTGTATCTAAGCACTATTCAGAGCCAATAAAAGCTGTTATTTCTAACTTTAAGCAGAAGGAAAGTCTCCCTACCTGTACAGAAGACACTTTAGCTCTTTCAATAGTCCAGATAAAAAGCTGTAATGCTAACTAAGAAAGTTTCAAAATTAGAGACAACCTACTTTCCAGTTCTGAATTATCATTGTTACATCACACAAATCATCAGGTGAGGACAGAATATACCAAAATAGAAATCACGAGCTATAACAACCCAGAAGGCAGTTCTTTCTTTTAAATGATTAAATGAAGGCTTTATATCAAACAAATCTATACAGTTCTGTGTATTCCAGCCTTTTACCAACTTGTAAATCAAACTTTTCTTCCGTAGCCCTTTGCAATTTTCTACATTTAACAGCTGACAACGAAAACCAGTTTTTATCTTGCATATGACAAAACTATTCTATCACTAGACCCTCAGATTACAATCATCATATTGTCTATCATATTCAGAAATAAATTTATTCAATATTTGATAGCAACAAAACTAACCCTGGATAGATATTTATATAAACCAAAGTTGTCAATAAGCAGCCACTTCTCTATCTCCTTTTAGCTCAGGGGTTGGCAAAATACATTCCATGGGTCAAATCTAGGCCACTCCTGTACAGCCCACAGGCAAAGAATGCTTTTCTGATTTGTCATGATTGGCTTTAAAAAAAAAATCAAAGGAATATTTCATGACACTAGGGGATACGAAATTCCAACTTCGATGTCCACAAATAAAGTTCAATTCTTGGAAACAGCCATCGTCCTTTACTTACGTACTGTCTACAGCTACTTACTGCATGGGTTCGTTATGAGTCCCCATGGGTTTGAACCCAGCAGCATCTAACAATAACAGACTGAACAGTTAAGTAGTTGGTGACAGAGGCAGTGTGGCACAAAAAGCCGAAAATATTTACCAGCTGCCTTTAGAGACAAAGCTTTCTGACCTCTGTTTTAGCTATTCTCAGAGTTCCAAATATGTTATTAAGGAACAGAGACCAGAAGGGGTGTAATTACTGAAAGGGAATGTACTCTAGCAGCCAAATCTAGAACTGAAAAGGAAATTCCCTCAAGTGTTGATCAGCTGCCATCTCTGTTTCAAGAATTATTCTACCTCTGAAAACTGCTTCACACACATAACAATCCTCTGAGTACACATACAAAACAAGCCTTATTCAGACAGACAATTCAAGATACTTTAAAATAAAAAAAACTTGAGAAAATTTGTTCTCCAAAACAGAAGGAGCAACTGCCATCAACTAACAGAACAACAAAATAAACAAATGAAGACACAAAAGGGTAAACTGGGTGTCTCAGTTACCTAGCACTGCTGTAACAAAAATGCCACAAGTAAGTGGCTTTAACAAACAAATTCATTTTCTCACAGTTCAGTAGGCTAGACGTCCTAACTGAGGGTATTAGCTCTGGAAGAAAGCTCTCCCTGTTGGCTCTCAAGGAAGGTCCCTGTCTCTTCTGAGCGTCTGTTCCTAGGCAACATTCATGTGGTGTATGCAGCATGTCTCTTTCCCCATCTCTGCTCTGCTAGTTTATGTAATCTGTTTTATATCTCAAAAGAAACCGATTCAAGATACATCCTGTACTAATCCTGATTTATCAGCATAACAAAGAAAATCCACTCCCAAACGGAATTACAACCACAGGAATGCAGGTTATGATTTACAACACTTACTTTGGGGGGACCTAATTCAATCTGTAACAAGGAGGAAAAATTAGGACTCTAAAATTTGCTCCAAAAGCCAGGGATGACATCTTAGACATAGGTTATTTTCAAAAGTGCAAAAAAGAAACTGAATGGTGTATAGTGAATGGAATAAATCAAATAAATTTAAACAACATTTAAATCTTCTGTTAAAAAAAGTTTCTCCTATGTATTTTAAATAACCAGGAGACTCTGGCAACTTACATTCCAGTGTGGTGAAGCATTAATATCCTCTATGTTAAGGTAATGTTCTATCACTATCTAAAATTAAAAAAGAAAATACTTAGTAAACCTGTTCATTTCAAGTTTCACAATTTGACAGACACAAATTTCGTCCTTTGTAAAACCATCAGGTTTAGCTATTCTTTCTACATATTATAGCTGCTTACAAATCTTTACCCTCTATATCTAGATACTGTATAAATGAATATTCAACCCGAAAGCTTCACCAAAAGAGGCACTTACATTTTTTCTTTTTAAAATATAAACTCTGTGGTTTACCCTCATCAGTATAGCAATTCTGAATAAAATTTTAAAACACACAATCTCATGTGAAAGTTCTGATGTGATGTGTATAGTCTATTTTGTACACACATAAATATTTTATATTACTCTTTATGATTAAGATGGAGAAAAAAAGAGATACACAGAGGTGCTGCCAGAGGTGAAGCTAACAATAATCAAAGTTAATACTCAACACTCACTCCTATTTCCCATCTGCCCTTCAGTTGCAACACTTTTGAAAAACATGGACACTTACCACCTGAAACTGGGCGCGGGGGGGGATGGGTGGTATTTCCTCATTTGTTTCTTTTCAAAGAACAAATACCGTGCCTAAATAAAAATAACTGTTTTATCCAAATTGAGGTAGAAAGTGGTGGGAAGACAGGGTAACTCAAACTACACAAAACAAAAAGAGCTGTTCCTCATTCACTTCAGCTGGTACCTATAAATTAATGTGAACACACACTAGGAACAGAATCCCTATAATACTGTGTTTCTTAAATCTGCATGTACTGTCTGCACTTACATAGGAGAACTTTCATCCAAGAATTTCAGAGTGCTTTACAAACACATGCAATTCAACCATGAATGCTAAGTCCAAATCATCCTAAGCCAGCCAGCCAAGTGCCATCGAGTCAGATCCGACTCAAAATCATCCTAAATCAGATCTAAAAACAAGTAGCTTGAAAAACTGCAGTTTGTGTAAGAGGTTATGCTAATAGCTCAAAATTAAAGGTAAAGCTCACAATCTCAAATGGCCATCAGTCACACTTAACCACTGGCTATGTAACTGGGCAGAGCAGTTCTACCCTATCCTGTAAGCGTCACTAGAAGTCAGAATTGACTCAACAGAAATGGGTTTTTATAGTCACTTCTACATTTTTTATGTACTTTTATATATTTACATCCACTTAACAATTTTTATATAAGTTGTTTCCTGATACTTTTTATAACCTTCCCGATGTGTCGGCATTCTCCTTATTTCTACCATGTTTGTTCTATTTCCATTGACCCAGCTTCCCTTCCCCTCCTTGCCTTCTCCTCTTTCCTTTGGGGTGGATGTTGAACATTTGGTCTAGTATAGGTGACTGTTGAAGGAAGCACATTAAACACAGGTGATACAGTTTATTTATAAAGCCAATCTATTATTTGTCTGAAAGGTGACCTCCAGAAATAACTTCAGTTTAAAGTTCAAAGGATATCTTCGGGCAGTCGTCTCAGGGTTCCTCTAGTCTCTATTGGTCCAGGAGGTCTCGCCTTCTCTATGAATTAGGATTTGGGTCAACATTTTTCTCCCATTCTATCTGAGGCACTGGGCGGCCCACTTTCTGCTTTTAAGAAAGAAAAAATTTAAAGGCTCCTAAAGTCTCTTAAACTTCAAAGCAGTTCTTTACAAACCACATTTGATGACTTACGTAAAATGAGTAAAAAATACACAGACTGGATTTCCCTAGAACTACATGAAGTCTTAAAATTAGATGAAAAGGTAACTGGTATAGTATGCTTTGGGGTTTTGCTGAGGATAAACATTTAAACAAGTTCGGAAAAGTTCAACTCTGACACAAATCATGCCTCTGATTTCAACCTTTCCACATAAAAGAGATGTTTAAAACTGTGTCAGGATAAGTCAAACTCTTTGCATTTATTGGAATTCTCTAATAGAGGATACATTCAGTGCCTACTCAAAAAGCTTTGAAAACACAAGCTATACCAATCCACTTTCTTAATGTTCCATAAATGCCTGAAAGCAAATTCAAGTCAATTTAGCTGAATCAATAAGTGAATTCCAGTTTTCCTAAGCCAGTATGTTTTAAATCTAACAAGGACATTTCTAAGGACCAAATGATTATGAACTATTATCTAAATAATCTTTGTAAGCCAAACTAGAGCACCTTTTTCCAACGTCAAGTTTCTATCAATTTGAAACCTCATGTGGTAGGAAAAAAAAAAAAGAGTTCAGAACACCTGGATTTTTTTTTCCAAAGCAAAACCGAAGTACCAGGAGAAGCATGAACATGCTGAGTTACACTGCCCTCTAGAGTCGCCTTCTGGTATTTTTGTTTGTTTGTTTAGCCTCAAACGTAACTGTGCCACATAACGCCCATTCCGGCAACGTTCATATATACATCTATAGTTCCACAAATTCAGAAATCCAAATTGGAAAATAGGACACAGGAGATGGATTGGTACAGCAAATGCAACAGGTGTATCTCACGTCTCTTGTAACAGAGTGATTGTGCTGCCAGGTATATAATAGTACAGTACAAAACATACAAAGTACCTTTATTAAAGAAACATTTTCACCTTTAAAATAATGATGTTTTGATGCATGTCACAAAATAACAGCCGTTTGTTATTTAGAACCACTGTATGTACCTCAAATTTTTAATATAATAGCCTTTTATCAGGGGTTGGTTCATCAGCTGCGCCTTTATAACCCAGGAAGTGCCTTGTATATAACATTACATAACATCCAAATCACATAACATCCTGCGACCATATATGGTGGACACTCAGCTACATATGACTGTGATTAAATTCTAATCATAAAGTTCTTCTAATTAAGCATCTTTTGGTATTCCAAACTGCAGACTGACCTCTTTTATTGCCCATAATGGATTAGTAGTAGTCATTACAAAAACCTACTTCAATTACACACTATTATTAAAGGTCTGTAGTAAAGCACCTAAAACAAATCTTCTGATTTGCATTTTTAAAAAGAAGTTTTAAAACAGCTCAAATTTCAGAGATCTCTAAAACAAAAATTATTTACAGCATCTATTAATATAACTCATGTGACCAGGAGTTCTGTGTTGCTAAACACCAAATTCCTACATTGGACCACATATACAAACCTCAGGCCCCAGTACAGCCAGTGTTTCCCAGGGAGTACTGCAGCTTGCTGTGTCCTCTCAGCTACTAGCAGTTCTCTGATTCACCTATTCTCTCGCCAGGCAACCAGGGCCCTAAAGGGATTTTAAGGGGCTAATAAGAAGCCATAGCAATCAAGACCTGTGTTAGCTGCAAAGCAAAAACACCAAACACTATTCACTTTTACTAAATATGCAGTAAGTAACCTGCCAAGGAAACAAAATTATCCCTCCAATCTAAAAACTCTATAGACACTCATAACACATAATTTTGTATTTTTATTGTTAAAATCTGAGAATTTATTAAGGACATGCTTTATCATGCACCACCCAATAGTATAGCTTGCTTCAGCTCTTACAGTAAACAGTTACAGAGCTTTTCTTCTAGTTTGTTTTAAACTAGATTTCACATGAGACCATAAGTAATCATCCCTGCTCCAATCTTACTTAGGAGAAGAAAAATCTCTATCTCTTCAACATGAAAAATCTATACCTCTTCAACATGCATCATCTAAAAAAAAAAAAAAAGTTGCTAGGATTCACATCCACACATTTATCATTACTTTTGCCAGCAACCTAACAAAAATAATCTTGGCAGTCCAATCCAGTAAATGACAGCAGCAGCATCCCTTGGGGCACAGAAATAAATAGGACTTCCACAGACTCTTTAGGCACAGGGGCTGGCCAAAACAGGATCCACAGGTCAAGTGATGGTAGCCTATTTTTGTAAATAAAGTTTTATTAGAACATAACCATAGCCACTAGTTTACACACTGTCTATGGTTGACTAATTTCAATTGCAAAGTTGAGTAGCTGCACCATAGACCATATAGTCTACAAATTCTAAAATATTTACTATTTGGTCCTTTACCAAAAGTCTGCCAGTCTGTGCTGTATAACAAAGATCTGCAGCTTTTTCTGGAGAGAAACATAGAGCTATGTCACATATGCCACATGGGAGAGGGGTTGACCTAGAACAAGTAAAGGTGATGAAAGCTGCTATTCATTCTATAACAAAAATTAAGGAAACGGAATGACAGGAACTCACTGGAAAGAAGAACTGAAAGATACAGCTGATTCTTCCCACATGATGGTCCATGTTAGGTGTTCCAAAAGACCCAAGGAAAAATTTTTAAACATTCTAAGCTTTATTTTAGGTATTTTTTTCAAATCTCCATAAGAAACAAATGGGGAAAATAATGTTTTCTACATCAACATAGTCTTTAATTCACAATGATGCTACATTAAGAGCTCACATGAGCTAGGCCCGAGACAAGCTGTAACAATGAGCATGAATATATCCAGGACAAAATAAATATGCAGTAAATATCAAGATTTAAACCTGTAAACCATCAAAATTAAGATAACTTCTATAATTTATGAAATATAAGTAATCCCTCCAAAAGCATGGAAGTACAAAAATATTAATGTGAACATAATATACTCAAACCCTGATTCTAATCTAGGTTTTGACTATGAATGTGTTATCTAAGTGAAATCGCCTTTCTTTAGACTACAGTGTTCTCACCTCTAAAATGAGGGAGTCAAGTTAGATCTGTAGTTCTCAATCTTTAGTGTACATCAGTGTCACCGGCACAGTTTGTTAAAACAAAGATTGCTGGGTGCTGAATTTCCAGTGACATCCAGTGACATGTGAAGACCTTGAAAGCTGTCACTTCCACCCTCACAGCAAGAAAAAACTGAGATACCTCACAGAATTAAAGTCACAAGGTAAGCCACCACCACAAAATCTAGAGCAACAACACAGGGATTCACAGCCAAAATCAGCTCACCTAAAGCAGCAGCTGCTACACCAGTAAATGGTAATTTTGACAAAGTGTTACAGACTGTAGACTAATACAAAAATTAAAAACTTCTGGACATCTAGTTGTAGAAGGGAACCCCACACTTCATGGGTTTTACCTCCAAAAGCTCCACTGGATTGTCAGGTGAAGATAACAGGAAAATCCCCTCTAGTTTCAAGCAGCAGGAAGGGAAACGGAATCATTTTCAATTAGCTCTGAGTATTCCACATAATGGTGCCCTGCTGGCACAGCAAGTGAGAGCTATGGCTCTGAACCAAAAAGTCTGCAGTGTGAATCTACCAGCCACAGCTTGAAAATCCCATGCGGCAGTTCTACTTCATCCTATATGGTCAGTATGAGTCAGAACTACCTCAATGGCTAACAGGTTGTTTTGCTGTTATTCTCCTGTGTTCTGATGGAAACTGCCAGAACTTTATCTGATCTGGGGAAAGGAATATTGATCAATTCCAGCTCTAGCCTTCTCATCTCATATGACCTACGCTATCAACTCAATTCTGATCCATAGCAACCCTGTTAAAAAAAGAAAAACCAAACCTGCTGCCATCAAGCTGATTCTGACTCATAAAGACCTTATAGGGCAGAGTAAAACTGCACTGAAAGGTTTCAGTGCTAATGGATCTGAACTGCAGACCTTTTGGTTTGCAGCCAAGTTCCTCACCACAGTGCCACCAAGGCTCCTCCCATCTCACAAGCCAAGCCAGCCAAGTGCCGTCGAGTGGGATCCAACTCATGGCAATCATCTCACAAAGGGAAGACCAAAAATGGCGGTGTAAGGCTTCTCAGCAAACCCTAGCAGTGGGTATAGGGGTTAAGTGCTACACCTGCTAACCAAAAAAAAAGTCAGCAGTTCAAATCTGTCAGAAGCTTCTCAAAAACTCTATGGAGCAGTTCTACTCTGTCCCATAGGGTCACTATGAGTCAGAATTGACTCGATGTCTCTGGTTTGCTTTGGTATTTGGGAAGGCTTCTGAAGGTCACAGCATAGTACTTAGGCCCACTAAAAAAAACTGACATTTAGTATAAGATTACTGAATGCTTCTCCCCAGCACCTTACCACCACATCAGTAAGGCTCCAGTATAGCAACAGTGAATTACAAACAAAAAAGCTGCAAGACAGACTACATATAAGGAGATCCTAAGAAAGCTAAAAAAAAAAAAAAAAAACAGTGATTAAAAATAATAATAAATGAATAGGAAATCTACACAAAACTGAAGCCTCTAGCACCTAGAAGCAGGAGCCTTAGAACTCTAAAGGTTAAGTATTCAGTGCTAACAGAAATGCTGGTGAAGACTTACTGACAGAAGAAACACCAGTGTTCAGCTCTCATCAGGATTTTTGCCTAGAAACCCCCACAGGGTTTCACGGGGTCATCGTGATTCAAAGTCTGACTGATGGCGCCTAACAACAACGACAACACCTAGAGCTACAGCAAACATTAAGCACAGCTGGTCACTAGGCAGATCAACATAACACCTGACACTAAAAGCCTAATTATCTTATTTTTATTACCTGATACTGTACACCTTTCAACAAAAAAATTACAAGGCATTAAAGAACAGTCTGAAGAGACAAAGCAAACATCAGACTCAGACTCAGAAATGACACAGACTTCTGAATTATCATATAAGGTATTTTAGTTGACTATCATTAAGGGTCGCCATGAGTCGGAATCAACTCAATGACTGCGGTTTTTATCATTAATATGTCAAGGGCTCTAATGGAAACAGTAGATGACATGCAAAAGTCCATGGCTATGTAAGCACATGAAAACATTACCATTCGAAACAAAATTCTAGAAATCAAACATGCTGTAACAGAAATGAAGAACGACTTCAATGGGTTCATCAGTAGAGTGGATACCACCAAAAAAAGAAATGAAGTTTGGAAGTGTGTCGTCAGAAACTTCCCAAACTGAAATGTAAAAAGGAAAAACAGATGAAAAAGAAAATCAAAAAAGAATATCCCAGAAAAAGAAAAAGCAGCAGAAAAAATATGTGAAATAATAACAGCCATAAAAGCTATTACAATGGACTCAAACATACCACTGATAATGAAGATGGCATGTGACCACACAGTGTTTCATTGTCTTATACATAAGGTCACCATAAGTACAGACAACCATACAGTAACTAACAGTAATAATAACAGCTGAGAAATTTCCTAAGATTAATGACAACATCAAATCACAGATAATCTCAGAGAACACCTAGCATGATAAAACACCAAACATCTATAAAAACATCATATTCAAGCTGCAGAAAACCAGTGACAAACAAAATCCTGAAAGAAGCCAAAACCCAAAAACCTACTGCTGTCGAGTCAGTTCTGACTCACAGTAACATTACAGGACAGCCTAGAACTGCCCATGGTCTCCAAGGCTATAGGTCTTTATAGAAGCAAGTGACCACATCTTTTACCCACAGAGCAGCTGGGAAGTTTGAACTACCAACACTTTGGCTAGCAGCTCCTGGGCTCCTGAAAGAATAAGTGTGGGGGTTGAGGGGGACAAGGATGAGAGCTATATCAGACTTCTCATCAAAAATCATGCAAATAAGAGAAGGAAGTAAAATATTATATGTAAGTGTTCAAAGAGATTTAAAAAAAAAAAAACTAGACATTTGTACCGAGTGAAATTATTCTTCAAAAGTTAGACAAATAAAGATTTTCTCAGCCAAACAAAGCTGAAATAATTGTCACTAGTATATCTGCCTTGCAAGAAACATTTCATTTTTTTGACAAAAGAAGAGAGACATAGCTCAGAAACTCAAATCTACATAAAGCACGAGCATAAGGTAAAATAAAATTTTAATTTTTCCTATTCCAATCTTATATAATAGATAACTGTGCAAAGTAATAATTGCAACAATATATGTGATAACTATAATGTGGATAAATGAAATAAAAGACAGCAATGTTACAAGGCAGGGAAGAGATGAATAGAAAAAACTATTACAAAGTATCTACAAAGTATCTGCACTATCCATAAAGTAGTACAGTGTTACCGAAAGAGGTCTTAGCGTGGCTGTAAATGTGTACTGAATACTCTAAAATCAACCACTTAAATTTATTAAAAAATAATGAGTATCGGAGAGAAAATGGTAATATATGAATTCTCAATTAAAAACAGAGGTAGAAAAAGAGGGGAAGATTAAAACAAGAAGTAGAAACAAAGAACAAGTGCCACAAACAGAAAACTACCAGCATAGTAAATACAAATCCAACCATATCAATAATTACTTTAAATGTTAATGGGCTATATACACCAAATAAAAGACACAGACTATGAGAGTGAATTAAAAAAGTAAAACCAACCAAAAGTTATCTAAAAGAAGCGCACTTTAAACAGACACAGGTACAATGAAAGGAGAGACAGAGAAAATAAACCCTGTTAACACCAATCTAAAGAAGGCTGGTGCAACTATATTAATTTCACATAAAATGTACATCAAAACAAAGAAAAGTATCAGGATAGAGGCAATGCAAAATGTTAAAGGGATCATTTCTCCAAGAAAACACAACCCTTACAGTGTGAGTTTCTAATAAAAGTGTCAAAAGAATGAAGCAAAATTATAGAACTACAAGAGAAATAGACAAATTCACTGTTACAGCTGGAGACTTCAAGACCCCTCTATCAGTAACTGACAGATTCAGCAGGCAGAAAATCAGCAGAGTTGAGCTGAACAGCACATTAACTGGATCTAACTGATGTTTACAAAATACTTCATCCCAAAACAGCAGAATACACACGGAACATTCACCAAGACAGATTACATTCCAAATTATGTCTCCCAAAAATTTGTGTTGTGAATGTTAACTTCCATGTCTGTGTTTTCAATCACTTTTGGAAATGGGTTTTCTTTGTTGTGTCAATGAGACAAGATTAGTGCAAGGTATGCCTTCAGTCAATCTCTTCTGAGATACAAAAAAACACAGAAGCAAACAAGAAAAACAGAGATGGTAGAAGACTGAAGCCAAGTCACATGGAGATCTCCAAAGAACCAAGAAACAAGAAAAGAGACAAGGACTTTCCCCAAGAGCGCAGTGACATAAAGCCTTCCCTTAGAGCACATACCCTAGATTCTGATTTCTAGCCTCCTACATTGTGAGAAAATTAATTTGATTCTTAAAGCCATCCATTTATGACTATCTATATTACAGAAGCACTAGATCACTAAGACAGTGAACCACACTTAAAAAATTTAAGAGAAAGAAACTATACACAATATGCTCTCACACCACAATGAAATTAAAACACAAATCATTAACAGAAAGATGGAAAATTTCAAACTACTTGGAGATCAAAAACACATTCCTAAATAACACATGAATGCAAAAATTCTAAACATAAATTTGAAAATACTTTGAACTAAATGAAAACATAACTGAAAATTGTGGAATGCAGAAAAAGCAGTGCTTAAAAGGAAATGTCTATCATTAGATGTATGTACTTGAAAAGACCCAAACTCAGTAGTAGAAACTCCATTTTAGAAAGCAAGAATAAAAAATAGCAGCATAAACATAAAGCAAGCCAAATCAAAGAAACAATACAATTAGAAAATAAATCACTAAAATTGAAAACAGAAAATCAATAGGGAAAATTAATGACACCCAAAACTGGTTCTTTGAAAAAAGCAGTAAAACTGATACCTTTCTAGTCAGACTAACCAAGAAAAAAAACAGAGAAGACACAAATTACCAACATCAGAAATGAATGAATGGAGAGACTAGAACACTGCTGGTGGAAATGTAAAATGGTACAACCACTTTAGAAATCGATTTAGCATTTTCTTAAAAAGCTAGTAATAGAAATACTATACAATCCAGCAAGCCAACTTCTTGGAATACATCCTAAAGAAGTAAGAGCTGCCTAGAGAAAAGAGATACATGCAAACCAATGTTCATCAAAACACTGTCCACAATAGCAATAAGATGGAATTAAACTAGGTGCCATTAGCACGTAAATGGATAAACAAATTATGGTATATTCCCATGGTGGAATACTACACAATGATGAAGAACAATGAGTTTGGGAAACGTAACATGAAGGAATCTGGAAAGCATCATGCTGAGTGAAATTGGCTACAAAAGGACAAATAGCATACAAAACGCCTATTGTTTAAGGACTCAAAAAAAGGTTTAAACACAGAAAAAAACAGTCTTTGATGGCTACCAGGGTGGGGAAAGAAGGAGAGGGGTATTCACTCATCAGATAGTAGACAAGGGTGGGACAACACACAAGAGAGAAGAGGTCAACACAACTGGACTAAACCAAAAGCTACGAAGTTTCCTAAATATAACACTACAAAGGATAGAGTGGAAGGCACATAGGTCGGGGGACTATGGTTTCAGGGGGCATCCAGGTCACCTGGCACAACAAAGTGTCAGAAAACATTCTGTATCCCACTTTAATGGGTGGTATCTGAGGTCTCAGAGCCTAGCAAGTGGCCATCTAAGTAGTATCAATTGCTCTCAACCAACCTGGAACATAAGAGAAAAAAGGCTATCAAAGACATAAGGAAAATATGAGCCCAAGACACAGAATGGGCCACATAAGCCATAGATTATTTCAACAAGAGACCAGAAGAACTAGATGGTACCCAGCCACCACCACTGACTGCCCTGACAGAACACAACCAAGAGCCTCTGACATAGCAGAAGAAAAACAGGTGTACAGAACTCAAAATCTATTAATAAGACTAGACTTGACGGTCTGACAGGCTGAAGGGTTCCCTAAAGACATGGCTCCCAGACTCCGTTAGCCCAGAACTGAAACAGTTTCCAAAGCCAGCTCCTCAGATCAAGATTGAACTGTTCTATAAGACATAAAACGATAGTAGTGAAGACTGTGCTTCTCGGCTGAAATAAATACAGGAGACTAATTGGGCAGCTCCTGTCCCCAAGTGAGATGTGAAGGCAGAGGGGGGCAGGAGCTGGTTCAATGAACACAGGAAATATGGGGTAGAGATAAGGAGAGTGCTGTTACATTGTAGGAAGAGTAACCTGGGTCACATAACAAACTGTGTGTACATTTTTATATGAGAAACTGACTCAAATTGCAAACCTGCACTTAAAATACAAGGAAAAAAAATCACTACTAAACCCGTGGATATTAAAATTCTAACAATGAATATTATGAAAAATTCCATGCCCACAAACCTGACAACTTAGATGACATATATCACTTACTTGAAAGAAACAAACTACCAAAACCTGCACACAAGTAGAAACAATCTGAATAGATCTATCTCTATTAAAGAAATTTAATCAATAACTAAAGCCTTGCAAAATAATGATGCAATAGTCCAAATGTTTCATGAAGAGATGGTATCAATCCTCTACAATCTCTTCCAGAAAGAAGATAGAGAATATTTCCAAACTCATTCCATGAGGCCAGCATTACCCTAATATCAACACCAAACAAGAAAAGAAAAACTATAGACCAATCTCATATGAATATTGCTACAAAAATTCTCAACAACAAATTAGTACCCTATCAAAATTCAAACAGCCTTCTTCACAGAAATAGAAAAACAAGCCCTTAACTTCATATGGAATGTCAAAAGGCCTCAACGAACTAAAATAACATTGAAAGAGAAAAACAAAACAAGAAGACTCACACTTCTTGCTTTTAGAACAAGCAGGGACAACACTGTCAGGCTTAGCTTTCAACAACAGATACCTAATAACAACAATACAAATAGTGAAAGGCTAAATAAATGAGACTACATAAAAATTAAAAGTTTTGTTCATTGAAAGACTCTACCACAAAGTGAAAAGACAACCTACCAACTGGGAGAGTATCTTCAGAAACCACGTATCTGAAAATAATCTAATAACCAAAATATACACATATATAACTTCTACAATTTAACAACAAAAAAAACAAATATCTCAACTATAAAATGGGGAAATGACTTAGACAGACAATTTACCAAGAGGACATCCAAATGGCCACCAAACACACGAAATGATGCTGACCATCATTAGCCATTAGAGAGATGCAAATCGAAACCACTATGAGGTACCATTTCACTTCCACCAGGAGGGCTACTGAGACCTGGTAGTATAGTGGTTAAAGGTCACCATAAGTAAGAACCATTTCAGTGGCACCTAACAACAACAGCAATAGAAGGGATACAAAGAAGGGGGGAAAAAAGAAAACCAAACCCAATGTCCTCAAGTCAATTCCAACCTATAGCAACCCTACAGGACAGAGAAGAACTGCTCCGTAACATTTCTAAGGAGTACCTAGTGGATTTGAACTGCTGAACTTTTTTGCTTAGCAGCCACAGACAGAGCTTAACCACTCTGCTACCACGGCTTCAATAGGACCCAGCAATTTCACTTCTAAGTATATACTCAAAAGACCTAAAGCAGGAACTCAAACAGAAACTTGTATATGAATGTTCACTGTAGTATTATTCGCAATGGCCAAAAGGTAGAAACACCCCAAGGGCGCATCAATAGATAAATGGGCAAACAACACAAAACAGAATATAATTCAGCCATAAAGAGAAATAAAGGTTTTTATACATGCCACAACATAAATGAACCTTAAAAATACACTGCTAAGCAAAAGAGGTCAGATACAAAAAGATAAGTATGTTGGGGTCCGACTTGACGGCACTTGGCTTTGGCCCACTTACATGAATTATCTAGAATACACAAAAGCCCAGCAACAAAAATTTATCAGTGGTTACCAGGAGCTGGTGAAGGGAAAGAAGGAGTTAATGTTGAAGAGGTACTGAGTTTCTACGACGAGCTGTGATAAACTGAATCATACCTTTCCAGAGTTACATGTTGGAATCCTAACCCCTGTACTTGTGAGTATAATTCAATTTTGGGAACAGCTTCTTCCTTGTTACGTTAATAAGGCCATATCAGCATTTGGTGTATTCTACACCTAATCACTTCTGCTGTCATCATCGTCGTTGTTGTTGTCAGGGCTGCTAACTCGGTTCCGACTCACAGTGACTCGATGCACAACAGAATGAAACACTGCCCAGTTGTGGTGGTCAGGATTATGTCAACTTGGCTACTCCATATTTGGCTGCTGTATTAAGTGGCAGGGCGGGGTTTGTGGTGGCTCCCCGCCCCTCGGCTCTCATCTCGCAACCTTCCACTTCTACTGCTGGTCTGCTCACGTAGCCAGGAGCTCCTGCTCTCTTCTTCCGGCGTCTGGTTCCAGGACTTGAACTAGCAGCTGTTGGACTCATCAGTCCTTACAGTTGGCGCTTGACAGTCCTGCTCCCTGACCTACCGATCCTGGGTTTGCCAGCCTCTGCCGCTCTTGCTCCCTGACCTGCCAATCCTGGGTTCACCAGCCTCTGTCGCTTCGTCTCGCCACCAGCTTGGGATCCACTGACCTACACAACCAGTTATCTAGAACTCTGGTCTCTGACCTGCTGACTTTGGGTTCCTCAGCTTCCGTGGCCACGTGAGGCTTGTGCCAGGACTTGGGACATTCAGCTTCTGTGATTACGTGAGCTGTTTCCTATATCTGTATCTATCTATCTATATACATATATATATTATAAATCTTTCCTTGTATCTACACGTGTTACTGGTTTTGCTTCCCTAGAAAACCCAGCCTAAGACACCAGTCTTGTGCCAAGTCCACAATCATTTTTATGTTTAAGCCCACCGTTGTAGCCACTGTGTCAATCCATCTCATTCAAGGTCTTCTCATTCACCGACCCTCCACTTTACCAAGCATGATGTCCTTCTCCAGGGACTGACCATTCCTGACAACATATCAAAGTCTGTATCACTTCTGGGTTATAAAAAAAAAGCCAATTAGACACAGAGGCAGGTACCCACAGGAGGGAGAGAGTCACTAAATGTTGTAGGCGGATAAATCTATACACCCAGAAATTCCACGGACTGATGGCTACTAGAAGCCTAAATAGATAAGGAAGGGCATCTCCTTAGAGCCACATTCTAAATTTGGACTTCTAGCCTCCTGAACAATGAGAAAATGTATTTCTGTTCTTAAAGCCACCCATGTGTGGTATTTTTGTTATATCAGCACTAGTAAACTAAGATAACATTAAGAATATTTGGGAATGGATAGTAATAATAATTGTGCAACCTGGTGAATGTAATTATGTCAGCAACTTGTATACAATGGTTAAAATGGCAAATGTTTTATTATATATCTTTATCACAACACATTTTTAAATACATATGTATAGAATCTAGCTAGTAGATATAGGAATGTTCACCATATAATTCCTTCAATTTTTCTATATATAAACTACCAAATTTATACTTGTCCTTAAAGCAACAATCATGTTTTTCTTTTACCTTTTCAATAAATCACTAATATGAAATATTTTATCAACTTTCAAAACAATCCAATAATTCCAAATACACAATAACAACAATCTGGAAATGGTTCTTGCCCTTGGCTTATAACCCAAACAAACAGAAGTTACAATTATCAGAAGAATCATGCTTCAACTTCTGTCTTTTACCCAAGTACAATCAAGTAAGGTAAAACTGCACCATCTTATTTCTGTTGGTCTCCCTATACTCTTTTATATAAGGGTTCCTTATAGATATCTATTATATGTAAGATAAAAAACCAAATCCACTGCCTCTGAGTTGATTCCAACTCATAGCAACCCTGTAAGACAGAGTAGAACTGCCCCCACAGTTTCCAAGGAACAGCTGGTGGATTCAAACTGCCAACATTTTGGTTAGCAGCTGGGCTCTTCACCACTACATCAAGTGTAAGGGACCAAAACAAACCAAACTGACTATCGTCAAGTCAATTCCAACTCACAGCAACCCTTTAGAAGCAGGAGAAAAACAAAAACAAAGATTTTTCAGAGGGTCATAGTTTAGCATCTTTCTTCTTAGCTTCCTTCCTGTGTAATACCCATAAGTCCTAGCCAATAAAAAATGTTTTAAATTTTCTTTCGGGGGGGCAGGATGAAATCAATGATTATTTTTCTGATTTTTCTTTAAAGAACATATTCATCCCTCATCCTACAGTTCAGAAGCAGCACCTTGAGGAGATTTCTGGACCAGACAGTGCCATTCTAGCAGAGACATCTGTCAACTGGCTAACCTGTCTTAAGACAACAAAAATAATGAATGTTGGTTCCTTTTGTTTTCTGGCACCTCATGGTCTTTGGTGAAATCATAGGAGCATTACAATAGACTTACTGTAAAGACAGTACTTTGTACGACCAAATACTCAGAACCTTCCAGCAGAAGACAGTGACAAGGAGCTATGTATTCAAGTACAACCAGATGTTCCTTAGAAGAGAGGCCAGTGAGATTCTAACAAACTCCAGACATGTTATCAGGAATATAGGAATAATATACTCTGCATAGGATTGGAGTGATACATTCCTCGTAACATGCTCCTCATGTTATTCATTACTCATGTTGTGTAATGAGTTAATATGTGCAAGCACTGAACACAGTGTCTGGTACATAAGCTCATAGTAAATCTGCTTATAAGGAACCTTGGTGGCACAGTGGTTCAGTGTTTGGATGCTAACCAGAAGGTCTATGATTCAAACCCACCAGTTACTCCTGAAAGGAAAGACCTGGAGGTCTGCTCCTGTAACAAGTACAGCCTAGGAAACCCTATGGGGCAGTTCCACTTTGTTGCTATGAGTCAGAATCGATTTGATGGCACACAAACCATGGGTTTGATGGCACAGCAACCATAGGGTTGCTCTGAGTTGGAATACACTTGATGGAAGTGGGTTTGGTTTTTTTGAAACCCTGGTGGCATAGCGGTTAAGTGCTATGGCTGCTAACCAAAGCAGCAGTTCATATCTACCAAACACTCCCTTGAAATTTTATGGGGCAGTTCTACCCTGTCCTATAGGGTCACTATGAGTTGGAATCAACTCAACGGCAATGCGCTTTATATCAAGGGAAGACAATAAAATGAAACTTGAAATCAGCCTCTGAGGCATTCTCTCCACCCAAACTCTCATGACATCTCCATGGATCACTCAACTCACTTCTCTGCTCAAATGTCACCTCCCCCAATTATTCTTTAAAACTGCAAGCCCACCATTCCCACTCCCTCAGGCACATCTGTTTCCCCCTTTCTTCCATCCTGCTTCAGTGTTTTCCATCGCATTTGACCATTAACATGTCTTTTTGCTTACTTGTTCATTGTTTGTTTTCTCCCACTACAGTGTAAAATTCATGAATAAAGGGATTTTTTTTTGAGTTGTTTTATTCACTGCTGCTTCCTAAGCACTTAGAAATGTGTGTGGAATACAGTGGGTACTCCAATATAGACTGTATGGATGAGTAGATGAAAATAAAGTCCCAGAAATTGACTTAATGTTGCTGTTGTGAAAAGAAAAGCTTCCCAAGTGAGAGCAAACACAGATCAGAAAGTGGATATCTCTTTAATGTAAAGCCCAAAGGACAATACATAATTAAGCTGCTCCTCAAACTGTACACAAAGATCACCAAGTCTTCCCCCGAGTAACTGCTCAAGTATGTTTTAGTAAAAAGCAAAGAATCCAACGTCCTGCTAAAACCACTAAGAAAGCCTTGCTACGGAAAATGTAAATTACTTAAATTCCTTAAGTGAGCAGTTAGGGATTTAACATCATTTTCTCATAACATTATCAAGTCCAAACTAATCACACACAAAATTCAGTTTCACATTTGTTTATAATCATTTTCTCCAGATATAATTCCTCTGATATTATAACTCATAACAAACACTATGAAAAAACACAGTAGTTGTATTCATAAACACTGTCCACCTGGGTGTTTGTACTTACTGCTGGTATCAGAGAAAGCATTTTAAATGAAAAACTGGCTGTGATGGGTTAGGATCATTTTTTTTTCCTCCTTTTATTTTCAGTCTCTACCCCTCATTTGGAGCTCTAGTGGTTCAGTGGTTAAGGGCTTGGCTGCTAACCATAAAGCTGGCAGTTGAAATCCACTAACCACTCAGTGGAAGCTCTATGGGGCAGTTCTACCCTACCCTATAGAGTTGCTAGGAATCAGAATGGACTTGATGGCAACACACTGCCCCTCATTTACTGGTACCTCAGGTCCAATTTGGGGGAAAGGAGGGAAGCTGGGTATCAAACTAACTTTCTCTGGCTCATCAATTCACATATAACTCTTTCAGGTCACTTTGTCTTTCTCAAGGATCTTTAGCTCCACTTCCCTCCCCCTTACCATACAACTAAATTCCCCTGGCTTTTACAGACATTTGATTTAATGAATACCTTTGTTCCACATACCATTCTAGGAGGCTTGTGATACATCACTGAACAAAACAACCCTCCTCCACCATGTGAGGCTTACACTCTATACTTTCTACTCAAAGGAGGCAGACATAACAATCAATTGTCATAAGCAAACTGTATATATCCTGTTAAGGAGATCTCTCAAACCATTACTATCTTAGTTTAGAGTGTCCTCACCTCTAACTTCAGTTAGCAAAACAGTATCTCAGCTTGTGCGGCTATTTCCGGTACTGTGTTCCACACCAAGCATTAAGTTGGGAACCTATAGATTAAGGAATAGAGCTAAACTTGTCAGATGCAGAAGGCTACAGCTTTCTGTATCAGTGTGCAACAACTTACAGTTTTCAGCAGCATCCCAGCTTCAAGATTCTCATTAATATCGCCAACTAGGAAAACCCTGATGCTCGCTCAACCTCCCCTTTCAGCTTTCTTCTTCCTAATCCCGAAGGCTTAAATTTAAAGCAGTCCAAGAACCTCACTTTACCTAATCTCATCTTCCTAAATTATTCCTTTCTCCTCGAATCCAATCAAAACTGCCATTTCTAGAAGACTCAACTAAATACTGACGTGATTCAAGTATTTCCTAACGCAGTATCAGTGCACACATGTTCTAAAACAGAAATTCTAATCTGGCACATCACAGACATGAAAGGCAGTGATGGTAATAGTAATGTCTAACATTATCAAGATCCAGTAAGCTGCATGCTAGATACTGTTCTACTTGCTTACAAATATTTAATCATCCATCCCTTTACTCACCACAACCACCCCATGAAGTATCATCATCATCATCATCATCCCAATTTTTGGATAAGGAATCTGAGAGCTAGAGAAGTAAGTAGCATATCCAAAGTCCCAGAGGTAGTAAAATGGCGTCAGGATTAAAAATCCGGGCAGTCTGAATTCAGACCCAATACTCTTAACTACCTTATTATATGACTCAAACAGGGGTGGGTGGAGGAGATCACTGTAAGCATATCCACTGATTCGTAAAACGTTTCTTGAGAGCTGTGTTTTGAAAACTATTCCTGGCATTAGGAATTCAACAGTAAACAATGCTTTTACAGAACTTACAGTGGGTAAGGGGTAGACAGTGAATAAGTCAACAATATAAATTCAGATGGCAAATGCTTTGGAATTACAGAATGAAACAGGATAAAGTGATACAGAACAATGAACTACTTTAGCACTGGTGTCACAGTAGTAAAGAGCACAGGTGCTAAGCAAAAGGTGAGCAGTTCAAATCCACCTGCCACTCCCCGGAAATCCTAGGGGGCAGGTCTACTCTGTCGGATAGGGTTGCTGTGTGTCGGAATCAACTTGATGACAATGGGTTTTAGATTGGTGGACAAGGGAAAGCCTCCCCAAAGAGTATCAGTGAAGTGAAACCTAAATTACAAGATGAAGCCAAGTGAAGAAAAACCTGACAGAGAAAGATTCCAGGAAGCAGCTTATGACAAATGTAACGTACCTAGGTGAAACAACAGAACAGACAGGAAGTCAAAATGATTGAAGCTAACACAACCACACAAAGAATGGTCAGGGGTTGCATCAAAGACTCCAAAGAGCCAGACAATGGGATGAGAAACTCCTGAAAGGTTCTAAGCAGGGAAATGATGTGATCTGTTTCTGAAAGATTACTCCCATTGCCATTATTGTAAGAATGGATTATCGAGGGACAAAAAGCAGAGGCCTGGGGAGGAAACAGGACACTACGGCTGCTAGAGCCAGGTCTGACACAGTCAGTAATCACTACTAAAGAGTCACTGAACGAATGAACGGATAAATAAATGCTACAATACCCCATGCAGAAGATGAAGACTAGCATGGCAGACTGGCAGAAACCTAGTAGTCACGTAGAAGTCAGGAGACATTCTTTTACCAAGCAGGGCCCAGCCTCTCTCAGCAGCCTCTTGCCTACTCAGCTTGTGGTTAAAAGCCTAGACTCTACAGACTCAGATCGCCTAAATTCAGATCTCGGTTCCATCCCTTAGCAGCCACTTATTTCCTCTCACAGTGCCTCAGAGGATTAACTATTAACACAGTAACAGTAATGTGTTGTGGAAAGACTCAATCAGACACTTCAAGTAAAGCACATAAAATGGTGCCTAGCATACACCCAGGGTTCCCTAAGTATTGGCTCTCATCATCCTTTATCTTCATCATCACGAGCAGCACTGTTAATAACGGGAGTAATTGTGGTGCTACTATGATTAGCCACTAATGTCCTCTCTCTGCCTTCTCCTCTGTCCCTGCAGCCTCTTTTCTCTAAGTAATGAATTCTACCAATGTTTCCCTGAAAAAAATCTAATTATTGTGAACCAATTATCAAAAGTTAGTATGCCACATCCTTTTACACAACTGTTAACTTCTTGAAAGCACTTAACTAAAGCAGTTCATGCTTAGACACACTATCAGTTTGCTTTACTAGTATTTGATCTTCAGTAACTTTTCTGTATCATGTGACTGATAAACATCAGTCTACTAATGGTTAAGGTTTTCTGTCAGGAACACAAAAGTGCTAAATTTTTTCCAGGATAATGCTGACTAAATGACAAATTTAGTTTCCAAAGCAAATCAACTTCAGTTCCTTTTACAATTACTAGTTAAATATTACTATTAAATTCCAAATGTCATACCAAGGTTGTACCTTCAAATATCCACTCCCAAAATAACATACCCCTGTCTCAAAGGCCAAAGATTAAAACAAAAACAAAAGAAAAAACTTTATCAGGCTTCATAACTTAAAAAAAACACTCATTAGTTAAAATTGCATTAGAGACCAAACCCACTGCCATCAAGTAAATTCAGACTCAAAGACACCGGATAGGACATAGTAGAACTGCTGCCCCATACAATTTCCAAGGCTGTAACTCTTTATGGAAGCAAATTGCCACATCTGTCTCCCGAAGAGCGGCTGCCAACCTTTTGGTTAGCAACCAAGGAACTGAACCACTGCACAATCTAGTCACCTACTAACATTTATCTAGATATGCCTCTAATTTTCTAATTCTGTGTTCATTACCTTGTTTTTAAATTTTGACTAGCCACCAAATACAATATACTATTGTCACTCATTAGCCTATATTAAATTGCACAAATTTTTTAAAAATAGCAATAGTACCTTTAAAAAGTAGAATCAGAAAGAAGATGTATGATACCCACCACTTCCTTATCTGAAACGCCTTAAGTTGCTACAAATAAAAACTGTTGATAAGTACAAAAATCTTAGGATATTGTTTTCATCTACGATGACAGCTAAAGCTACGTAGGCTCCAAACAGAGTGCAAGCATAGCAAGTCTCCCTTTCAGTAAACTGCCAGGAAAAAAGAGGAAAGAAATGCTTCAAGCTGAAGACACAGTGGTGGGTACAGAATTCTCCCAGCTTCAAGCAGCAGCTCACTCCAGCAAACAGACTGTTTTAACAGCAACAACCAAGATCCATCAAAGTCAATCACCCGAGGGAATGACCGGTGAGGACTGGATTCTGTAGCTATCTTCTGTAACTGTCAAAAGCTATGCATTGTAGACAGAAAGAAGAAACACCTATAACCAACAAGCTGCTTTCCCAATTTTAAGAATTCTTTTCCAGGGGGATGGGGGAAGGAAGCAGTAAAAATTTAATCAGCATCTTTCAAAATGAATTAATATTTGCATATATATATATATTTCCATTCCTTGCCACATACATAATGTAATGAAGCAAATGCTATATTAAAATCCTGTGGCTGTTGATGAAAATTTTATGAAAAGATTCACTTTACACTGTAAGACAGTAGTAGTTACATAGCAGGAGAAAACAGAAAGATCACGGAATGGAAAAACTAAACATTTAAAATGGAAACGGAAAACGGACTTCATTCTTAGTGCTGTTGTTATTACACGCTGCCTGGTCCACTCTGACATATAACAACCCTAAGTACAACCACATAAAACACTGCCCGGTCCTGCACCATCCTCACAATTTTTTATTTTGTTCTCCAAGCGACTTCCAACCTGAGGAGCTCATCTTCCAGCAGTGTATAAGACACTGTTCCACTGCTATTCACAGGGTTTTCACTGGCCAATCTTTTTTAGTAGACCACAAGATTCTTCTTTCTAGTCTGCCTTAGTTTGGAAGCTCCACTGAAATATGTCTGCTGGTATTTGAAATACCAGTGGCATAGCTTCTACCATAACAGCAACATGTAAGCCATTACAGTATGATAAACTGACAGACAGTAGTGCTAGGATTTCATTTAACTTGGACCTACAATCAATGCCCATGAAAACAACAGGAAGGAAACCTAACAAGGTATTGCACTGGCAAATCTGCTGCAAAAAAAAACCTCTTTAAAGTACTAAAATGTAAAGATGTCACTTTGAGGACTAAGGTGCATCTGACCCAAACCAAGGTGTTCTCAATCACCTCATGTACATGGGACAGCTGGACAATGGATAAGGAAGACCAAAGAAATGATGCATTTGAATTACAGTACTGGCAAAGAATATCATATATACCATGGACTACCAGAAGAACAACAAATCTGTCTTGGAGGAAGTACGGCCACAAGGCTTCTCTGAAGTGACAATAACCAGATTTCTTGTTACATATTTTGGAAATGACTAACAGGAGGGGTGAGTCCCGGGAGAAGGACATCATGTTTGGTAAAGAACAGGATCAACCACAACAGGCTCAAACAATGCAAGGATTATGAGGATGGTGCAAAATCAGGCAGCATTTTGTTCTGCTGCACACAGAATAACTATGAACTAGAACCAGCTAGGCAGCACACAACAACAATAAGGTAACGAATGCAATACTTTAACAGCAAGCATGTTTTTACACTTGGCACCTTCCTAAAAACCTGGAGAATTTAGCAGGGAGGGTAGAAGTGAGCAAACTCCACATTTCTGCCAGGGTCCTGGCCTATACCAAAGTCAAACACCTGCAAGCCTGATTAGTTTTGCTCTGTTGAACAAAAAGGGCATGTAGAATATACACGGTTTGTTATTCTGAAAAGCCGTATTAATGTACTTATTCCTACAGCAATTAGTAAACTAAACAGAGACCCAGTGTTAACGCCACTGGCTACCTCCCAGAGGCATCTCCTTTACAATTAATTTTATTTCTTGTACCAATCTTATATTCTTGTACTAACTCTCCACTAGACAGTACTGCAC
Organism: Heterohyrax brucei; assembly: GCA_028571685.1. Lineage (NCBI taxonomy): Eukaryota > Metazoa > Chordata > Mammalia > Hyracoidea > Procaviidae > Heterohyrax > Heterohyrax brucei. Next base: position 38,036,144 of record CM053140.1, read on the forward strand.
AGATCCTCTATAACTAAAACACAACCGTTTCTGTTAAAGATTGCAAATTAATTTTTTTGAAGAATAAATAATATGAAAATGGCTGAAATCTAAATAGTTCTTTAATCCTCATAACAGCCCCTTGAAAGCACACTACTCTTACCCACAGATGACAGCAAGATACAGCCCACGTCACACAGCTACCAAATGGTAAAGTCAAGATCTAAACTCAAGCTGATGGCCTCCTGAGTCTGTGCTGTTATCCACTACACTGCATGGCCTTTACAAATGAAAAGGGGAAAAATTATCCAAGAGTATGACATGTGATACTGAATTTTGACTTTGCTCTGTATTTCTAATCCTTCCACAGAGAAGCACCTCCTTTGTAGTCTCATATTCTTAAACAAAATCTTTAGCTTTGAAACTTTTTCATTGAAAAAAAAAGTATCATCATCTAGTTACATGATATATGGAAGGCATTAAACTAAACTGATAGCTATGATTCTTACAAGAGACACTCAAGTACACAGAAAAGCCTGTCCAAATGGTATAGAACTGTAAAGCTGCAATTCGGAAAATTCCAAACAGCACATATTGTATCTCATTCAGGGACATAAATAACATGACTTGCCCTTAGTTAAAATGCTATAAAGATTTTCCGATAGTTAACCAGTTCCCTTTCTTATTTAATGTCTGAAGTAATAAACCTGTTTCCTTTGTAGGAAACTGTTATGATCAAAAGAAATAAAATCAACCAGAGAGTTCATACTGAAAAAAATTTGAAGTGCCAAATCATCTCATAATACACAGTTTGCTTTCACAGAATACAAATTCAAAAAATATTTTTGAAAAATATTTACTCAAAGTCCTACTTAATTTTTAATTAGAATTTATTACACTGAATATGTATTGTTAACAGTAATAATAATAATCTGTACTGCACTATTAGAAAAAGACATATAGCATGTTATTCTAATAGGCCTAAATGAGGAAGAATCAATATTATTTTAATTTTTAAAGGTCTGTTTATGAAATGCAATCATCCTTCATTAAAAATGCAAGCTGTGCTTCAGCAAGAGGTTAGCGTAAATGATTCATAGAGAGATCTTTCTCCGGTATAATCTTCCTCTCCCGGGAATTTCCTCAGATGTTTCATCAAACCACTCAAGCTATTATTAAAACTGCTTCCCTGTGATAAAAAATAAAATAACAATACACTTTCCCATTCCCATTCACCATTGCCTCTTCTGTTTGAGTGATTTATATCTTTTTCAGTCAAGAGTAAAATTCTTCATAATCTAAACATCTTTGTGATTACCTCTTTTCATAAGCATTTTAAGTTATAATCATTTTATAATTTTTAAAAAGAAGGAATTCAGTATTTTATAAAAAGTCAGAGGTTTTCATTACCTTATCTATACTTACATTTCCATGTGGATTCTGTTGTAAAGAAATCTATCTTGTATTTGATTGATTTTAAAAGGTTTTAAAATGTTAACTCATCAAAGTCAAGGCGTTCCGAATTTAAATTTAATTCTCTTTGATTTAAAAATGCTAATGAAAATGGTTGTTTCAATGCAGTACATCTGGCTCATTATAACATTTAGTTTTAACTAACAAATCCTTAATTATTAAACTCTAGTGCTCAATTTCTTTCACATGGATAAGCCAAACACACATTGCTACCATTATAAATATCAGTGATAAATTAGTTACAACTTATCAAGAAAAAAGCTTTCCTCTTGACTTTCCAGCTGTTAAAATAAGATGCCAAGTATCTGACAGACGCATATGTGAAAGGCCACCATTAAACATTTGGGCTCTGTTGTATGTAGGTGCTGCATTTATTGGCTAGCAAATATTTAACTCTGCTGGGTACTCAAGCATAATGCACACAGTAATTTGCTTGTGCAAATGGGCTAGTTTTTTTCCATGAGTCTTTTCAGAATAAATGTGTCAAAACCGAATGTAATCATATGCCCTAATTCCAGCTTTATAAAGCAGATGCTGCCTCCACCCAACTTGATGCTTTTATTAACGTGTTACTGAATATATTTAATCAAAGTATTATTGCACATCATGATGCTGATAAAGGTTGAAATCCCCAAGAGAGTATGTTTGCTTTTAAGCCTTAATATATGTTAGTGAGCTTTTCCTTTTTCTTCTTACCTCAATTCCTTGCTCCCCTACCCTCCCATTTTTAATCAGTAACATCGACTGTACTGACTGAACATTTTACAACGGAGTCCCAGAGTATGTGTGTTCAATCGTTTGGCTTCCCAGAAGATTCATTACAGTTACATTAGAAAGTCAAATCAGGCAATTCTGCAGTCTGGTGAAAGCTAACATATGAAAGAAGGTTAATACAAAAGAATTTCATTTTAAATAGACGACATTTAGGACTTTAAAAAGCAACATTATGATAAAATTTTCAGGATATTTGTTCTGGCATCAACACATGCTTTACAGGTCTAATTTCAGAGACACCAAAATGATTTTCTAGGGAAGACTGAGAGCACGTATGTGAGGCAATGGTTTCATCTGCAAGGTCTGCCATCTTAATGATTCTCATGCTAAGTACACTGCAGATGTATGTTTTACCCTCACTCATGGGTAAAGAACCAATGTGTTCCCTGATTACGTTGAAAGAATAGGAATCAAGTCAAATTCAAGGTGTATACACACAAATCCTTACAAAAATGAGAGATTTTAACACTTGTCTTTTGGAACATAAAACTAAATACTGGAATTTTCCAATCTCCATACATAATTGCTATGACAAAACCACTAAGTTAATAGCTCCTTTCTACCATTAGTAGTGGGTATAGAAAAATCTCAGGTATCCGTACATTTGTATATAACAGCTTCCTTCTCCCTAGGCTTCATGCCTCAATAACCCCCTAACAAATCTTACTTATTTGTTTCCAAAGGTTTAGAGGTAAGCAAAAATAAAAACTGACCATCTACTGAAATGAAGAGGAAAATGCAGGTCGCATCATTTCAGTACAGCAGGTTTACAGAATACAAATTTCAATTCAGTAAGACTCACTTTTGCAAGCACAATTTCAAAGCCTAAGTATTGTGGCAAGAAGGAAAGGCAGCTAGCAGTGGTGACAGGCATGACGGGCAGCCGCCTTCTGTGCTACCTTTGGCAGCAGTACAGATGGACTTTGTAGGCCACTGGCTATGCTTAATTTAATATGAAGCTAGATACAGTCAAAACATCTGGTGCACTACTGATGGTTATCATGATAAATTAAATCTGACATCACCCACAAACCCACTCAATGCTCTATTTGTATCCATTTTACCTAAAACAAACAAAAAAATCATTTTTTTACTTTTAAATTTTGTTTAAAATTTACTTTTGTGTTTTATCTAAAAGCAGCAGATAACATGTATTTTTCAAGATCAGGTTTTGTGGAGTCTGATATATACACAATTTTGGGGACCTTATTAAAAAAATAACTACAAAATTCTTATATGTAGAAAGTCAGAAAGTCATCCCATGAGTGTTAGAATGGGCCCACACAAGTGAGAGTCCTTGTAGCTTAAGCTTTACAAGCTCTGACAAGAGAGGAAAGATAGTATAAAAGACAAGACTGCATGGTACACCAAGTGGTACATGACACTGGTACAAAGAATACTAGATGACTTAACTGACAACCTGCCGAGGAAGAGAAGACTTTCCAGGCAGGCACATCAGCAAAAATAAGCTAATTACATTTTTAAAATGGACTCATATGTTTCTTAAATTCAGAACTCCATATCTGTGGAACAAAAGTACTATGATAAAGGCCAAAAACAACTCAATGAAAGAACCAAAATAACAATTTTATAACAGCCACAGGACAAAGAACAACACAATTTTTATAAGTAACTATCTCTTAAAACAGAATAGATAACCTCTAACAGTTTAATAAAACCCAAACCTACTGCCATCGAGTTGGGTATGACTCACAGTGATCTTGAGGTTGCAGCAGAACTGCCCCGTAGTTTCCAAGCAGTACCTGGCAGATTGGACCTGCCAACCTTTTGGTTAACAGACATAGCACCTAACCCACTATGCCACTAGGGTTTCCTCTAACAACTTTTAAAAAAATGACCAAAGACCACTTGTAACTGAAATAACTACTGTCTAGACTGCTATGTGCAAATTACTGCTTTTTTATTACATTGCTTTGAATGATGTTTAATGAATAGAATTTTTAATTCTCCTGTTATAGAAAATTAGCTTCACCTACATTCTTTTAAACTAAAAGGACCTAAATCCTGATTCTACAACCATAGGGAGGAAAGTACACCCTATAACAAATTCAGTACAATAAAAAAGAGAACCACATTTCTGTTAACTTTTCTCATCCTGACTATACAGCTATAAAAAAAAAGTTATTAAAATTAATGCATCAAAGTATCATAATTCTGTCCTTTCATTATTGGTAATGTTCTTCCTAAAATATTAGTCTTTTGCTGTACTAGTATATCTTCTTGAAAGTTTTCTTTGAAAATCAAGACCACTTCAACATTAGGAGAAAAACACAATTATATTAATCTGGCACTGCAAATAATCTCTAAGTTTTAGCAGATTTGAAATTTTTAAAGTTATCTCTTCATCAGAAAGTCATTTATTTTTCTTACTCTTCTCAATAGTAATAATAACAGCAAAAGATAATGACGTTATCTTGGTCTATTCAACATATACCAAAAAAACAAAGTATCAAAAACTAGGAAAAATTTCCAAAGAAAATTCTCCCTAAGGAAAGGAAAAAAGATACCAGAGACTGCACATTTCCTTATCCTCTCTTTTGGAGAATACGATTTAGTGTAGTTTTTATTCAAAAATTGAAATCAGGAGATTTTAGTTCCAACCTTATATCAATAACTAAGTCACTCTTCTGTTTTGATTGCTACAAGTAAAAATTTCTCTATTCCTGTTAAATGAATTTAACTTCTAATAACTACAAGTGCTGTATGAGCTTTCCTCCTAGTTAGCAAGTTAAGAGTTCCATTTCTTCCTCACTAACTGAATCAACAGAAATACCACTGGCAACTGTTTCTCTACCCACATCTAAGTGAATGAATTGCATGGTCTGCCAAAATCAAACTCCCTACTGCATCATTAATCAGCTGAACACTAAATGTGATGCTCCACAAAAAAAGATCATGAGTTTATAGATGTTCCCCCAACTGTATCACAGGACTAAATTTAAAAGGAAAACATGATAACCTCATTGTTTTTAGTTTATGTGTTTGTCTTTTTCTTAACTCCCGATAGCTGATCAAACGAGACAGCTGGCAGAACACAATTCATTTATATTTTTTATTTAACTGGACTTTGGTTTTCATCGTTGTTGTTCTACATTAGTTCAACCAAGACACTAGACATTCTAAGTCTATTCACCAAAGACACTCATCTTCTCTACTATAAAAATATTCAAAACTTGCATAATGACACAAAGTGGGGTTATTCTCTCACTTCAACATGCATGGTCTGACTAAGAAGAAACTTAGGATGGACTGTCAAAGAAAGCAAAACAAAAAGAGATTTTTCCTTCAGAAAAATGAAAAAATTAGTATTTTAACTGTCAATTATTACCATTTATGTGATAAAATTATTAAAGCAGACTTCATACCTCAGAGTTCATTAGATGTAACATGAAAAGGAACACCATCTTTTAAATGGCAAAGATGAAGAACATATTCACCGATTAGAATGAAGAAGACCAGAGGCACCTTAGGTCTTTGCTTGGACAGTCTCCAAAGACAGATACTACTTTCACAACAGGGAATGAAAGATATCTGCAGCTACTTTACAAGACAGTTAAAAATTTCCAAAGAAAATTCTCCCTAAGGAAAGGAAAAAAGATACCAGAGACTGCACATTTCCTTATCCTCTCTTTTGGAGAATACGATTTAGTGTAGTTTTTATTCAAAAATTGAAATCAGGAGATTTTAGTTCCAACCTTATATCAATAACTAAGTCACTCTTCTGTTTTGATTGCTACTTGTGTGCAATTATATACCTACAAGGCTGAACTGGAAAACAGCCATAAAGAAATTAAGATACTACAAAATCCAATAGAAAGAAAAACACTACAAAAGATTAATAACAACTGGATTTCAACACAATTTGAGTACTCCTCCCATATAAACCCAATATTGCAAGGACAGAGTAGCTGGGGCGGGGACCAGGGACCACACTCTCAGGCAAAATCGAGGCCAACTGGCACAGCTAGCATTTTGCTAATGAGGACTCTCTGCACCCCTCATCAATGAGTGGCGTCTGGGGTCTTAAAAGATGCCAAGCTGCCATCTGAGGGTACAGCAAATGGTCCCAACTCAACGGGAACGGATGATCACCGAGGACAAGAACGACACGGGGAAAAGAGAATCCAGAAGACAGAGAGACTGACATGAGTGGGTCTCTACATCAATCAACTCGTGACCAGATAGTGCCCGGCCACCACCAGTGATAGCCATGATGGAGCTCACAAAGTTGAGTTTCACTGGCAACAAGAGATTAAACAGGGGTAAACCCTGAGACCTCCAATAAAAGACTGCAAATGATGGTCTGGGGGCTTTGGGGTTCCCCTGGGAGCATGGCCCCTGGCCCTGATGCTACCCCTGTCCATAAATCATAATGAAGGTCAACTTTTCCGACAGCAATGGATTGGACTTGGTGACACAGAGTGACCATACCTTGTGAGAATTTTATGGTTCTATGCATCTATTGGATGTCATCCTGCTGACCTCTTGCTGGAGGAAGGGGAGTGGGTGGAGAGGAGGGGATAGGAGACTGTTGGAAGCATAGGACACATATGAAGAAGAGAAGAGGGGTGTGCTGTCACCAGGAAGGGAGAGCAGTGGGAGCTGCATACAGGCGAGTATGTGAATTTCTATGGGAATGTACATTTTCATTCAATCATAATAAAAGATAAACACTACAAACTATGAGGGTCGATATAAGAGGCAATCTTCCTGCTAAGAAACACATGCTAATTTTTATTATATGTCATTGTTATTGTTGTTGTTAGGTGCCGTAGAGTTGGTCCCAACTCACAGCAACCCTACGCACAACAGAATGAAACACTTTCCAGTCTTGCACCATGTCCACAATCATTTTTATATTTAAGCTCATTGTTGTAGTCACTGTGTCAATCCATCTTGTTAAAGGTCTTCCTTTTTCTCACTGACCCTCCAAGTCTACCAAGCATGATGTCCTTCTCCAAGGACTGATCTTTCCTGACAACATGTCCAAAGTATGTAAGATGCAGTAAGATGCTTTCCAAGAAGCACTCTAGTTGCACATCTTCCAGAACAGATCTGTTTGTTCTTTTGGCGGTCCATAGTACATTCAACATTCTTCTCCAACACCACAATTTAAAGGCATCAATTCTTCTGTCTTCCTTGTTTACTGTCTACCTTTCACATGCATGTGACGTGAATACCATGGCTAGGGTCAGGCACACTTTGGTCTTCAAGGTGGGACATCTTTACTTTTCAATACTCTAAAGAGGTCCTTTGCAGCAGATTTTCCCAGTGCAATGAGTCTTTTGATTTCTTGACTACTGCTTCCATGGGTGTTGATGGTGCACTCAAGTAAAATGAAATCCTTGACAACGTCAATCCTTTCTCCATTTATCAAGATGTCGCTTAGTGGTCCAGTTGTAAGGATTTTTTTTTTCTTGATGTTGAGGTGTAATCCATGCTGAAGGATGTGGTCTCTGATCTTCGTCAGTGTTTCCAATCCTCTTCACTACCAGCAATCAAGGTTGTGTTATCTGCATAACACAGGTTGTAAATTAGTCTTCCTCCAGTCCTGATGCATTGTTCTTCTTCGTATCATATGGTCCAGCTTCTAGGACTATTTGCTCAACATACAGACAGAAAAGGTATGGTTAAAGGATACAACCTTGACATATACAAGATACTCATCACAGCACTATTAAGAAGCCTTGGTGGCAGAGTAGTCAAGTGCTTCATTGCTAACCAAAAGATAGTCAGTTTGGACTCAAAAGCCACCCCACAGGGAGAAGAATGCAGCACTCTGCTTCCATAAGACCTACAGACTTGGAAATCCTATAGGGCAGTTCTATTCTGTCCTTTACAGTCACTGTGAGTAAAAATCAACTCTTTTGCAACGTATAGAGCATTATTATATCATGTACTCCAACTGATCAAGGGCAATTTCTCATTGACCTTGGGAAAAGGAAAATTACCTGAGAAATGACTCAAAATAAATTCTCTACAAGTAGATCAAGGTCTATAAAATTTGAACAACCATTTATATAACGTTTACAATCATGGTGTAAGACCAATCAGCACAGCCAAGAAAATTTAGTTTTGGGTAAAATGCTGAACAAAGTCCAAGCTGACTAAAGAGAAAAGGTCCTGGTTCAGAACACCAGCTTTGTTATTGTATATGAGTATTTGGGAGAGGTGTGAAACACACAATTTCCCTAACATGGGAAGTAAATAGAGGACCACTGTATGGAATGCCAGAGGTCACAGGGGACAGGAACAGGTAACCTGAAGCTATACTAATCTTTGACACAAGGGCACTATTTAGGATCAGAAACCCAGTTGTTCTAAGTCTCTTATTTCTGTTGTTTTATATCTACAATAACTATTTCTTTTAATTCTCCATTAATAGTAAGTTAAACTCTTTGTGAAAATCCAGCTAGTCTCAGTTATGCTGCGTGAAAACAGAATAGCATTTTGAACAAATTTAGCCTAAGATTTAAAAAGAAGAAGAAGGGCAGCCTTTTGGATCCAAGACAGCAGAACCCATAAGAACCCCACACTAACATTAGCTACCATTTACAGAACATTTACTATGTCTCAAACACCAGGCTGCAGTATTTCTATATATCATTCCATTAACTGACAAACTAATACCAGGTTTTCAGTACCGCCATCTCTATTTGTACACAAGGAAATTGAGGCCCAGTGAGGTCACACAGCTCCAACAAGGTTACATTGCTTACAGGTGGCAGAATAAGGAGTCCAGCTAGTCTTCTCTCATGCTCATGTTATCAACCATTATGCTTTACTATCTCCCCAAAATAAAATCACACTGAAAGAACCCCAAAGCAAAAGAAATTTCAAAGGATGAGTTAGAGTTCTTCAAACAACATGCTCTGTCTGGAGCACTCCTGTCCTAAAACTGGAGGATTTAGGTATTTCAAAACGTACAATCTTCATCAGGATTACAACATTCACTAGCACTTTGGCAATTCACTGATCTTAAATCTTAAAATTATCCTAACTCTCAGCATCTCCATCTTCAACCTCAACATCTAAAACAACAACAAAAAAAAACACAAAACCTACTGTTACCAAGTCAACTGACTCATGGCAACCTCATGTGTTACAGAACTGCTCCACATGATTTTTTTGGCTGTGATCTTTACAGAAGCGTATCACCAGGCCTTTTTTCAGTACATCTGGATGAGTCCAAAGCATCAACCTTTAGTAATCAAGCACAAACCAACTATGACACATTTCCATCCACCAAATTACAAAATCACCCAGGTATCTCATACTTCTTATCATCCTCCTTCTCAAAACTACTTCTCCACCTGTTTCCCAATTTCTTTAGTGGTGTGCCATACAGCGAATCACCTATACTTAAAATTCCCCAGTTAAGACTATGCCTCACTCCAACAATATCAAATCTAATTGATTTTACCTCTACGACATTTCTCATATCTTTCCCACCTCTTCATTTACACTGCCATTTACAAAGGTTAGATATGCATTATCTTTCTCCCAGTTTCCAGTCTCTATTTTTTTTACATCCTATATCTGGCTGTTGGTGTTAGGTGCTATGAAGTTGGCTCAGATAAATAGAGACCCCATGTACAACAGAACAAAATGTTACCTGGTCCTGCTTCACCCTCACAGCAGTATGTATTTTAAGCCCATTGTTGCAGCCATTGTGTCAGTCCCGCCTATTAAGAGTCCTTCTCTTTTTTGCAACCCCTCTCTACTTTACCAACCATAATGTCCTTCTCCAGGGAGTAGTCCCTGATGACACACAGTATGTCCAAAGTAAACAAGAAGAAATCTTGCCAAACTTACTTCTAGGGAGCATTTTAGCTGCTTACTTCCTCCAAGACAGATCTGTTCATTTTTCTGGCAATTCATGGTACATTTCAATCCTCTTCACCAACACTGTGATTCAAATGTGTCAATTCTTCAGTCTTCCTTTCACTGCCCAGTCTTCACATGTACATGAGATGACTGAAAATACCACACCTCCATCATCAAAGTGATCTCTTTATGCTCTAAGATTCTACAGTGGTCTTTTATAGCAGGTTTTCCCAATGCAATACACGGATTTCTTGACTGTTGCTTCCATGGGTGCTGACTGCTGATTCAAGTAAAATGAATTCCTTGACACTTCAATATTTTCTGCATTTATCATGATGTTGCTTATTGTGAGAATTTTTAGTTTTTGAACTTCATCAGTAAGTGCTTCAAGTCATCTTCCCTTTCAGCAAGCAAGGTTGTCTCATCCTGAAACACAACTATAATCCTGTCTCTCTCTTGCTAGAAAACATACCTTCAAAAGCTCATTTCCTACCACACAAACTTTCCCAGTCCTGCAAGAGTCAGATCAAATCCCTCTTCCACACAACTTGTCTAACACCTTTCCTACCCCACCAGCCCCAGATGGGCCACCTGCTTCCTACTCTGAACTTGATCGCACTTTAGTAGCATCTTGCTTGACCCTTACCAATTTCAGCCTCATGTTGCAGACATACATGAACCACTTCGCTCCCAGAGAACAAGCTCCTCAGTAATCTCCCAGAGTCTGGCAAGGTATGCATGCTAGATACGCAAATATTTGACAAATGAACAAAAAACTCTAAATCAGCTTTACGCATATAACCTTTCTATCAAAAAGATTTGTGTCTCCAGCAAATGGTCCCAACTCAGCAGGAACGGATGCTCACCGAGGACCAAAATGACATGCGGTAAAGACAACCCAGAAGACAGAGAGACCCACAAGAGTGGGTGCCTACATTGACGGGACCGGAAGAACCGGATGGTGCCCAGCCACCACCAGTGATAGCCACGATGGAGCTCACAGAGAGGAGTCTCACTGGCAACACAAGAATAAAAAGGGGTGCATCATGAGATCTCCACTAAAAGACCTCAATTGATGGCCCAGCAGTTTTGGGGTTCCTCTGAAAGCAAGGCCCCCGGCCCTGATGCTGCCCTTTCCCATAAATTATAACAAAGGTCCACTCTTTGGACAGGAATGGATTGGACTTGGCAATGCAGAATGACCATATATTGGAAGCACTTTATGGTTCTATACATCTATAGGATATCATCTTGCTGACCTCTGGCTGGAGGAAGGGGAGTGGACAGAGAGGAGGGGAAAGGAGGCTGTTGGGAGGATGAGACAGGTATGGAGCAGAGAGGAATAGTGTGCAGTCACCAGACAAGGAGAGCAGTGGAAGCTGCATATAGGTGGGCGTGTAAATTTATACATGAATGTACATTTTCACTCAGTCATGTTAAATAAAAAAAGAAGAAAAAAAAATTTGTGTCTCAACGGCACTTGGCTTGGCATCCACTAACAAAATGCCAAAACAAATCTGTGAAGAAAAAACAGTATTTCTATGGAGCCAGCACTTTTAATATGTTTATTTGGTTCCTATCATAGTCAGGAAAAGATACTTCTTTTATGTGAAGACAGTGAAAAAAGCAGCACCAGTTGAGGTCAAGCAGCGTCAATCCATCAATTTACTGAGGCCAGGAATCATCAGTTCATGTGGTCTCAGCTTCTGAAAGAAGTCTTAAAATGGCTTCCTTCTGACAATGCACTACCCTGTTTAAAACATTCTCATTTCTTAAAAACTTCTTTTCCAAACATTCAACCATCTCTGCTATAGGTCAGCTCCTCTCTTTTCCCCCTTATCATAAGGCCCAAGTCCCTGAGTGATGCTCACAGTTAATGTGCTTGGCTGCTAACCAGTAGGTTCAAGCCCACTCAGAGATGCCCTGGAAGAAAAGCTTGGCAATCTATATGAAAAAAAAAATAACCACTGAAAACAATATGCAACCTAGTTCTACTACAACACCCACGGGGTTACCACAAGCTAGAATCCATGCAATAACTGACAATTTTATGGCAAGGGCCTACAAGCATGAAGAAATTACACCATAATAATGAAGAACAAGGAGAAGAAAATGCCTAATTAACATGGAGTCATGGAAAACTAATATTTTGCCCTGTACAGTAAAGATATAATCATAGGTGAGGAAGAAAAATAAAAATATTATCATAGCCTGCAATCAGCAAAAATCCAGGCATGGAAGAATCAAGGAAGTTAAGTCCTAGTGAGTTAAAGGAAATATTCTAGTTTGGGAAATTTTCTATCAGCAAACTACAGCACGTTTGGAGAACAAAAATGGAAACAATATTATTTCCAGATATCCTGATAGAGAACAGTAACATTTACTCAGTAAAGTCACAATCATAAATAAGCCCAGATTCTGTTCTGTTTTGTATAATCTCATACATAGGGTTCCGATCTACTTTTCAACTCAGAAACTCAAGGTCTTGAAAACTGGAAACCCTGATGCATAGTGATTAAGTGCAACAGCTGCTAATCAAAAGGCTGCCAGTTCAAATCCTCCAGGTGCTCCTTGGAAACTTTATGGGACAGTTCTACTCTGTCCTAGAGGGTCACTATGAGTTGGAATTGACTCAGTGGCAATGGGTTTGGTCTTTGGTTTTCATGAAAACGAGAAGGGAAAAAAAACTATCCCCATGATCAGATTTTCTATGCAGTATTCAAAATGAACATTTGGCTATAATACAGGAACTAAAGATAAAACTAGGGTACTGGTTGGCTGTATATATTTACTCCCATGCAAAAATATCACCCAAGGTCAAATAGACCTCTGCCACCATCTGTGATGCATCAGTCCTAGGAGGCTGATTTCCATTATGTCTACCTCTCTTCCAGGTGAAAGAGCGACCCCAAGACAAGCTTTGTCTGCACTTTGTGCATTCAGCCCTTGACAAAGTGGCAGAAGCACCAGCACACAGTGGAAAAGACTGTACACAGGTTTCATATAACTTCTGCTGCCAATGGCTCTAGGGGAGCACTTTGTGCAAAGAAACAGCAATGCAATTGCTCTCTGTAGGATCTTACCATACTGCCATCTGTAAAAACATGTGGGAAACAAACGATGCACAGAGATCATAGAATACTGCCTCAAGTCCAATTAAAATTGCAAGATAGAATCATTTTTTTAAAAAAATTAAGGAAAAAAAAGAATGCTACATTCAGCCAACTGTGTGACAGGCACAATCCCTACTGACTGGTTAGAGAATGAGGTCTAGATAAACAGTAACAACAACACAGTGGGTTCAGCTGCTAACAAAGGGGGAGAGGAAGGGTTCCCATGAAGGATTCCAGAAGGAAATTACATCTATGCTGATGCCCCAAAATTAAATGTGTAAGAGTTAACTAAGCAAAGAGAAGAATGTTCCAAGATGAGGGGGTGAGTGGAGGGCTCTATTTAGGGAGCTAAAACAATCAGACTTCTAATTTTTTTTAAGATCAAAAGGTTACAAAGAAGATAGCAAAGAGCCAACAGACACAAGAAAAAAAGCTCATCATTTGGCATCCAACCAAAAAAAAACAAACCCATTGTCATCAAGTCAATTCTACCTCACAGTGACCCTACAGAACAGAGCAGAACTGTCCCTACAGGGTTTGAAAGGAGTCATTGGTGGATTCAAACTGCCAATATTTTGGTTAGCAACCAAGCTCTTCACCACTGCACCAGAGTATCTATTAGGAATCAGGGAAATGCAAATCAGAACCACAGTGAGAGACCACTTCACACTCACCAGGATACCTATAATCATAAGAAAATAACAAGCATTGGGGAGGATATGGAGAAACTGGAACCTTCATACACTGCTAGTAGGACTGTAAAGTTATGGAGCCATTATAAAAACAGTTTGGCAATTCCTCAACAGAGCTACCATATGTCTTAGCAATTCCATCTGTAAGTACATACCCAACAGAACTAAAACATACATATCCACACAAAAATTTGCTCATGAACACTCACAGCAGCATTATTTATAATAGCAAAGAAGTTTAAACAGCTTAAATGTCCATCAACCAATGAAATGATACGCAAAATATAGTATATCAATACAATGAATATTATTCAGCAATAAAAAGGAATGAATTAAAGACAACACAAAAAAGGAGAGAAGAAATCAATAAACAGACAAAACAAAGAATGAAGCACTGATGTGTGCTGCAACACAGACCTTGACATACTTTGCTAAATTAAAAAGAAAAGTCAATCACAAAAGACTACAAAATACTGTATGATGACACTGTTATAAAATGTCCACAATGGGCAATCTATTAAGGCATCAGAGTAGGGTGTGGAAAAAAACACACAATAGGGAGTGATCGTTAATGGGTACAGTTTTTTGGGGGTGGGTGAGGTGGTAATGAGAATGTTCTAAAATTATTTTAGTGATGGTTGACCAACTCAGTGAATACAGTAAAGACAAATGAACTGTATACTTTAAATGGGTGAACTATATAGTATACAAATTGTATCTCAATAAGGCTGTTTGTTATAAAACAAATAAAAATAAAAGACCAAAACATTTGCAATGGTGAAGAACAGTGTACACACACACCATCTGAACAGGCAGATTTGCATGGAAGTCATAAAGTAATTCGGGTAAGCGACAGTGGCCTGAACTAGGGTGGTAGGACTATGAAGAAATGGAGGGAAAGATTCGCAATACTTGATTGTAGATATGCAGAGAAGACAGCCAATACTTTTCAGAGTTTCTGACTTGAGTAGCTGAGCAGCATTTACCAAAACCAGAAAACACTGAAAGGCATGTTTGGGTCAAGGGAAATTGACTGCATTTTTAAGTTTAATTACATTTACAAAGGTCAAGTAAGTACTTGGAAACAGCTGTTTTAAGAGGCAGTAAGCTTTGCCAGACAGGGATTTGTTTATTCACTTTTTAAATGTAATATAATGTTAATTACATTTATAGATGCAACTTGATCTATATTTATTTAGATTTTTTTTCTTTTATTGTGACTGAATGAAAATTCCCATAGAAATTTGCATGCCTACCTATATGCAGCATCCACTGCTCTCCCTTCCCGGTGACAGCAGACTCTTCCTCTCTGCTCCATACATGTCCCATCCTCCCAACAGTCTCCTTTCCCCTCCTCTCCACCTACTCCCCTTCCTCCATTAAGAGGTCAGCAGGACAACCTCCTATAGATGCACAGAACCATAAAGTGCACCCAACATATGGTCACTCTGCGTCACCAAATCCAATCCATTCCTGTTCAAAGAGTGGACTTTCATTATGATTTATGAGCAGGGGCAGCATCAGGGCCAGGGGCCATGCTCCCAGGGGAACCCGAAAGTCCCTGGACCATCAGTTGCGGTCTTTTAGTGGAGATCTCAGGGTGCACCCCTGTTTAGTTTTGTGTTGCCAGTGAGACTCAACTTTGTGAACTCTATTGTGGCTATCACTGATGGTGGCTGGGCACCATCCAGTTCTTCTGGCCACAAGTCAATGTAGACACCCACTCCGTGTTCTCTGGCTTCTCTTTCCCCCATGTTGTTTTGGTCCTAGTGATCATCTGTTCCTGCTAGGTTGAGACCATTTGCTGTACCCTCAGGTGGCAGTTTGGCAGCTTTTAAGACCCCAGATGCCACTCACCAATGTGGGGTGCAGAGAATCCTCTTAGTAAAATGATAATTGTGCCAATTAGCCCTGATTTCCCCTGAGAGCATGATCCCCGGCCCCCCACCCCAGCTACTCTGTCCTTGCAATAAACGGAAGGACTACTCAAGTTACGTTGAAGTCCACTTAATATTGTTCTTCTTTCTAACGTGTGCTACCACTGACATCACCCAACCAAATTTCTATCAACTATCTAATCTAAACCCTCCATCCCACCCTCCCAGCCTCCCCTCCCTTGCAGCCGTCCAAGAGTCTTTTCTTCTATGCACAAGTCTGTTTTTGAGTTGTCATTTTAGGGATCTCATCCAATATATGTCCTTTTGTCGCTGCTTTCACTCAACATAATGCTCTCCAGTTGAAAACAGGTAATGAGATGTTTCCTGGAATCATCGTTGTTCTTTATAATTGCATAGTGCTCCACTGAGTATATATATACCATAGTTTACCAATCCATTCCTCTGTTGTTGGGCATCTGTGTTGATTCCATCTCTTTGCTATTGTGGACTGTGCTGCGATAAACACTTGTGCGCATGTATCAGTTGGTGTGAATGGCCTTGATCCTGTAGGATATATTCCTAGCAACGGAATTACTGGGTCAAATGGTATATCTATATCCATTTTTTTAAGGGAGCACCAGATCACTTTCCAAAGAGGTTGGACCATTTTGCAATCCACTTTCTCCACAGCCTCTCCAGCATTTGTTGTCCTGTGTTTTTTGGATCATGGCCAACCTTGTTGGGGTGAGATGGTATCTCTTTGTAGCTTTGACTGGAATTTCTTTAATAGCTAAAGATTGTGAACATGTCCACATGTGTTTTTTGGCTGCCTAGATCTCCTCTGTAGATCTCCCATCTCCTTTGCCCATCACTTAATTGGATGATTTATCTTCTTCTTTTTCTTGATATTTTGTAGTACCTTATAAATTATGGAGATCAGGCATCAGTCTGACATATAGTTGCCAAATATTTCTTCCTGTTCTGTAGGTGGCCTTTTCAATATATTAATAAAGTCTTTGGATGAGCAAAAGTGTTTGATTCCTAATAGTTCCCATTTATCTATTTTCTCTTCTGTTAATTGTGGTTCGTTTGACAGATTTTGAAGTCTGTCTACATTGTATATTAAAACTTCCATTGTTGTTCCTACTTTTTCTTGGATGAGCTTTATCATTTTAGATTCAATATTTAGGTCTTTTATCCAGTTTGAGTCGGTTTTTGTATAAGGTGTAAGATATGGATCTTGTTTCAATTTATTGCAGATGGATATCCAATTTTGCCAGCATCATTTGTTGAAGATTGGGTTTTAACATTTTTAACTTTAATTAACTACTTTAAACACCAGTAACTATAAGGAGATGTGTATCACTGATAGGTAGCACTAGTGTCTAGAAGTTGAGAAGCTCCAACCTGATGGCTTCTCTCTGTGAAACAGAAAATGAGGGCATCTGTTTAACAGATGGAAAGAAAGAATGAGTGGTGTGAGAAGTGGGAACAGGAATCCTAGGTTTAGGAACAGTAAAAACAACAGGACTGCAGAAAGAATCAGGTGGGAGAAAGGATACAAAAGGTCTATCTGGCACTGTCATAGTCCTCCTCTGGAATGTGACAGTGTGACTTGACTTCACACAGCCCAGATCCCACATTTTTCTTTACAACTACTCAGTTGCATAAGGACTATCTTCTAATCAATGTATTTGTATTATGTATTTGGTTACTCTATAGTATGTACCTAGAATTCTTATTTTTAGCCATAACTTAAAGACAGAAATGTGAAAACAGACAGAGGAAAACCAGTTTACACAATGAAAGGCATAGCAAAGGAGGGCATGTGCCCCCCCAGGTAGAAGTCCAAAGGGGTGCAGATGAGGCATGGGATGAGATTCAAAGGCACCACAAACACAAAACCCACTTGACTGAGACAGAAGGACAAGGAGGGAATGTGCCCTGTCATGGTTGGAATTGTGTCCCCCCAAAAATGTGTGCAGCCATGTGGCTGGGATATGGTTCCCAGTGTCTTGGGACTGTCCTCCATTGTGTGGTTTTGCTAACCTGTATGTTAAAGGATTAGGGTGGGGCTGTGAATTCCTGCTGTGGGGGGAGTTTCCCTGGAGTATGGCTTGCCCCACCCTTAATGCTTTTAGCTTGCAAGGAATAAAAGGAAAAAGAAACAAAGGACAATTTGAGAACCTTGCTACCATCAAGCAAGCAGCACCGGGAGCAGAGCGCGTCCTTCAGACCAGAGGGTCTTGCGTGAGGATGCTCCCTGGACAAAGACTGAGGCAATACCGGACTTTCCTCCAGAGCCGACAAGGGGAAAGTCTTTCCGTGGAGCGGACACCCTGAATATGGACTTGCAATCTACCGGACTGTGTAAGAATAAATCTTTCTTTGTTAAAGCCATCCACTCTGTGGTATTTGTGTTACAGCAGCCCTAGCTGACTAAAACATGCCCCTATCAATGTCTATTCATCTTGAAATTGGAGGAACATAGTACAACTTAGATTGTCCCTGAGCACTCATTACTCCCCCTACACCTCTGCCCTTAAAGTGGAGTACCTCTCCATTTTAGTCCTCACCATGGAAAAAGGTCCTTTCCATAAAAGAAATGCATTATCTCTTTCAGAAGAAAAAGTATCATTTACTCATTATACTGTGATATTATTGTCATATCCCTTATCCTCTAATCCTGAAGTTGGGATTCTAGACCAGTACTGGTATGACAAAAACATTCTGCATCTGCCCAGTCCAATAAGGCAGCCACATGTGGCTATGAAGTACTTGAATCAAGGCTAGCACAAGTGAGGCTATGAATTTTAATTAACTTAAATAGTCCCAGGAAGCTACAGGATTCCTATGAATTGGAACTGATTCAATGGAAACAGATTTGGTGTTTCTTGTTTTTAATAAGGCTAGAAGATACTGATCCAACCAGAAATCACCAAACAATATCAATATCACAAGCAAGTAAAATTTTGCTCAAGATCATTCAAAAGCAACTACAACTGTATACTGACAAGAAACTCCCACAAACTGTAGCCGGGTTCATAAGACAATATAGAACCTGAGATATCACTGCTGGTGTCAGATGGGTCTCGGCTGAAAGTACAGTGTCATGGGTTGAACTGTGTCCCCCCAAAAATGTGTGGTTTCGCTAAACTGTATGTTTAAGGATTAGGGTGGGGCTATAAATTCCTGCATAGGATTACTTCCCTGCTCTGCTGTAGGGGGAGTTTCCCTGGACCCTTAAGTTTTTCAGCCTGCAAGAGATAAAAGGAAATAGAAACAAGAAGAACTGGGAACCTCGCACCATCAAGCAAGCAGCACCAGGAGAAGAGCGCGTCCTTCAGACCTGAGGTTCCTGCACCAAGACACTTCCTGGACAAAAACTGATGCAATACTGGACTTTCCTCCAGAGCGGACAAGGGGAAGGCCTTTCCCTGGAGCGGACACCCTGAATATGGACTTGCAACCTACCGGACTGTGTAAGAATAAACCTTCCTTTGTTAAAGCCATCCACTCTGTGGTATTTCTGTTAGAGCAACCCTAGCTGACTTAAACACACAGACTACCAGAAAGATGTTTACCTTTGTTTTGTTGACCATGCAAAGGCATTTGCCTGTGTGGATCATAATAAATTATGGTTAACATTGAGTAAAATGAGAATTTCAGAACAATGAAATTGTTTTTAAAGAATCTGTGCATGGATCAAGGTGCAGTCATGCAAACAGAACAAGGGGGCACTGTATGGTCTAAAATCAGGAAAGGTGTGCATCAGAGTTGTATCCTTTCAATCTGTAGGCCAAGCTAATAATCTGAGAAACTGGATTATGTGAAGAGGCATCAGGATTGGAGAAAGACTCATTAACAACCTGTGTTACACAGACAACACCACCTTTCTGGAAATGAAGATTTGAAACACTGATGAAGACAAAAAACCACAACCTTCAGTATGGACTGCATCTCAACATCAGGAAAAAAAAATCTTTACAACTGGAGCAGTAAGCAACATCGCAATACATGCACAAAGGATTAAGGCTGCCAAGGATTTCATTTTACTTGGGTCCACAATCAACACCCACCAAAGCAATGGTCAAGAAATCAAAATATGCATTACACTGGGAAAATCTGCTGCAAAGGAACTTTTTAAAGTACTGAAAAGTAAAAATGTCACCTCGAAGACCAAAGCATGCACAAGTAAAATTTCGCTGAAGATTCCTCAAAAGTGACTGCAACAGTACTTCCACAGGAAACTGCTAGAAATTCAAGCCGGAATCATAAGAGGATATGGCATGAGGGATATTATAGCTGATGTCAGATGGATCTTGGCTAAAAGCACAGAATACTAAAAAGGTATTTATTGGTGCTTCATTGACTATACAAAAGCATTTGACTGCTTGGGCCCATAAAAAAATGGATAGCATTGGAAGAATGCGAGTACCAGAAGACTTAACTGTGCTTGTGGGACACCTATACACAGATCAAAAGGTAGTGGTTCAAACAGAACAAGAGAATACTGCATGACTTAAGGCTAGGAAAAGTGTGTGTGTGACCTGTATCCTTTCACAATACTTACTCAACCTCTATGCTAAGCAAACAACCTGAGAAAATAAGACTATATAAAGAACAACACAGTACCAGGATTGGAGACTCATTAATAACCTGTGATACACACATGTCACAACTATGCTTGCCACAAGCTTAGAGAACTTGACACACTTACTGATAAAAAACTAGTTTTCAGTATGCATTACACCAGAACATAAAGAGAAAAAATAGGGGCGGAGTCAATATGGTGGACTAAGCACACGTCTCCTTATATCCCTCTGGAAACCAAGACCTGAACTGACAATCAAACAGAGCCTTCTGATCACCTAATCAGCCTCAGGACACGGCACAGAGCTGTAATTGGCACTTCATACCACTCAGCGAAAAACCTCCTCTCTTTCGCTGACTCCCACTCTTGGCTAGCCCCGGCTCTCACGGACAGAAGGTAAACACACCATTTTGACTTTTTTTTTCCTCTGTCTCGGCTGGCGGGCGGAGCTGCGCCTTGCCTGGCGGCTGGACTCAGACATGCTGCTGGGGGGAAAGGCAGGCGAAATTCCCATATTCTGAGAGCCAGGCTCGGGACTCTGTTAATCTAGACACTTAGAGCCTTTCGTTTGTAGCTGCCTCAGTGGGGTTTGTGCGGAGCTCCACGGTCAGGGTGCGGGACGCCATGTTGGTACCAAGATTTTAGCGGGCCCTCGTTCTTAGCCTGGGAGCTAGCGCCTGGAAACGGGACAGCACTTCTCCGTCAGAAAAGTAGTGATTTTGCACAGTGCTGCCTACGTTGGGGGCCCTGCAACAGAAGCAGAGGAATCACTGCCTCTCGGCACCTTTGGCACCTCTGTCTGCTGCCTATGTGGAGGACAGCATCTTGGGCACGGTGGCTGCAGCTGGACCTAATTCTTAGCTTGGGAGCCAGAGCCTGCCCACAGGAGAGCGCTTTCCTATCACAAAACCAGTACTCGACGCAGTGTTGGATAAGGCTAGGTCCTGTCAGCAGAGGCCACCAGGGCAGTAGCATTGCTGTATTCTGAACTAGTTTGTTATCCTCTGGGTTGGATATAGTGGCGCTTACTTTGTCAGATGAGAAGAGGGACCTCTACACCTGAAAACCTAACTGACTTGTGAACTGGTCAGATACCTTTTGCTTTACATTTGAAGACAGCCTAGACAAACATTTGCAATCCACCCTCACAGTATCTCTTCCAGCCTCTGTATACTCACATGGGACCCAAAAAGCAACAGACAATTGTGGCATACAAGCAATCACTCATGGCTTGAGAAGGCTCCCAAACAAAGCAACCAAGGAGTTTTCCAGATGAAGAAACTTTTATGAAAGCAGCAGGAAGTGAATACAAATTGATTATACACAGAGCCCTTCTAGACCTTATACAAAATGCAGCAGAACAAAATGAAAAATTAAGCAAGTTGTTCGATCTGATGGAACACCAGTACTCTGAAATCCAACAGATCAAGAAGAAAATCAAAGACATAGAAACTTCCATGCAAACCGAAGAAAACAGAATGGAACAAATGGAAAAAAGAATTTCTGACTTGGAAGACAGAGCTACTGATGCCAGCATCTATGAGCAGAAATCAGAAAAAAGAAACAAGAAAAATGAAGAAACATTAAGAAGCACGTGGGACTCTATTAAGAGGAACAACCTTCGATTAATTGGAGTCCCTGAACAGGGTGAGACATCTGAGAACACAGAGAGTATTGCTGCTGAGCTGCTGAAAGAAAATTTCCGAGAAATCATGAAGGGAATACAGACATCTCAGATGCATACCGTACGCCACCCAATATAGATCTCAAAAAGAAAGACTCCAAGACATATTATAATCAAGCTTAACAAAATGAAACATGAGCACCAACTCTTAAAGGCAGCAAGACTCAAAGCAAAGCTAACATTCAGAGGGAAACCCTGTAGGCTTTCATCAGATTTCACAGCAGAAACCATGCTGGCACAGAGACAGTGGCACGACACATTCAAAGTCTTGAAGGAGAAGAACTTCCAACCAAGAATTATATATCCTGCAAAACGATCTTTCAAATACAAAAATGAAATTAAGACATTCCAAAATAAACAGAAACTCAGAGACTTGGTAAAAACCAAACCCAAACTACAAGAAATACTGAAAGAAGTTCTTGGCTTTGGCTTAGAAGAACGAAACCACTAACTTTATATTTCAGAATGACACACTACTCAATACTCTACTCATTTAGGGAAGGCTCCAAAGTAAATCACAGCTTTGATTTGGAAAGAAGCAAGCCAGTGATCATCATGAAAACTATGGTGTCGTCATAATAAAAAGAGGGATGTACTACAGTCATTATAGTCCTTCCAGATGGAGAGGAAGATGACAAGACTGCTAGTAATTAAAATTGGGTTTATAACCAGTTTACTAAGGGGGTTCATAGGGGCAGCTATAAAGCACAACAAAGATGTATCATACCATTTCAAGAAATCTAACACACGAGTATCAACAACTATAAAACCAGCTCTGAAAAAGGTGAAAAATCAACTCACAAAAAAGTGTCCCAGAACAGACTAATAAGAACAACAGAGAATACATCAACATAAAAATAAACATATCACAATGGTAGCAGTGAACACATACCTATCAATAATTACATTGAATGTGAATGGACTGAATGTTCCAGTAAACAGACACCGAGTATCATCTTGGATCAAAAGACACAACCCATCCATATGCTGTCTACAAGAAACTCACTTGAGACCTAAACACAGGAACAAACTGAAAATTAAAGGAGGGAAGAATATATATCAAGCTAACAATGCACAAAGGAGAGCAGGGGCAGCAATTCTGATCTCAGATAAAATCAATTTTAATGTCAAATCCACTATCGTAGACAAAGATGGGCACTATTGCTGAAAGGTTCAGTACACAAGCAAGACTTAACTATATTAAATATTTATGCACCTAATGTTAGAGCACCGAAATATGTCAAAGAAACACTGACTACACTCAAAAGAGAGTTAGATCACTCCACAATGATAGTGGGAGACTTTAATACTCCACCCTCATTACTAGACAGATCATCTAGAAAAAAGCTCAGTAAAGATACAGAAGACCTCATTGACACAATTAACCAACTAAACCTCATTGATATATACAGAACTTTCCACCCATCAGCAGACAACTACACCTTCTTCTCCAGTGCACATGGAACATTCCCCAGACTTGACCACGTGATAGGCCATAATGCAATGCTCAACAAAATCCATACAACTGAATTACTGCAAAGCATCTTCTCAGATCATAAAGCCATCAAAGTTGAAATCAATAGCAGAAAAAACAGAGATAGAAAGTGGAACTCTTGGAAACTGAACAACATCTTGCTCAAAAAAACATGGATTACAGAGGAAATCAAGGATGAATTAAAGAAATTCATGGATTCCAATGAGAACGAAAACACTTCCTACCAGAACCTATGGGATACAGCCAAAGCAGTGCTCAGAGGTCTCTTTATCTCCATAAATGCACACATCTGGAAGGAAGAAAGAAACCAAATCAAGGAACTGACTCTACAGCTTGAACAAGTAGAAAGAGAAAAACAGAGGAACCCCTCGGGCACTGGAAGAAATGAGATCATAAAGATTAGAGCAGAGCTAAGTGAATTAGAGAACAGAAAAACAATTGAAAAAGTTCAAAAGACCAAAAGCTGATTTTTTTAAAAGATCAACAAAATTGATAAACCACTGACTAAACTTACTAAAGAAAAGCAGGAAAGGAAACAAATAACCCAAATTAGAAATGAGAGGGGAGTTGTCACCACAGATGCAACAGAAATCAAAAATATCATAACAGAATACTATGAAAGACTGTACTCTAACAAATTTGAAAACCTAGGGGAAATGGACAAATTCCTTGACTCATACCACCTACTCAAATTATCACAACGTGAAGGAGAACAACTTAATAAACCCACCACAAAGGAAGAGATTGAAAAGGTCATCAAAACACTGCCAACCAAAAAAAGTCCGGGCCCAGATGGCTTCACGGCAGAATTCTACCAAGCATTTAGAGAAGAGTTATCCCCAATACTACTGAGACTATTTCACAGTAAACAAAGGGATGGAGTACTCCCAAACTCATTCTATGAAGCCAGCATAACCCTGATACCTAAACCAGGGAAAGATCCAACAAAGACAGAGAACTACAGACCGATATCACTCATGAACCTAGATGCAAAAATCTTGACCAAAATTCTTGCCAACAGAATACAACAACATATCAAGAAAAGGATCCATCATTACCAAGTGGGATTCACACCAGGGATGCAAGGCTGGTTCAACATCAGGAAAACAATTAATGTGATTAACCACATAAATAACACAAAAGACAAAGATCACCTGATCTTGTCCACTGATGCAGAAAAGGCATTTGATAAAGTTCAACACCCATTCATGCTAAAAACTCTTAGCAAAATGGGCATAGATGGCAAATTCCTCAACACAATAAGGGCCATTTATACAAAGCCAATTGCCCACATCATCCTGAATGGAGAGAGACTGAAAGACTTTCCCTTGAGATCAGGAACTAGACAAGGATGCCCACTGTCACCTCTCATATTCAACATTGTGCTAGAAGTTCTAGCCAGAGCAATTAGACAAGACGAACAAATAAAGGGCATCTGCATCGGCAAAGAGGAAGTTAAAATCTCCCTGTTTGCAGATATGATTGTATATAGAGAGAACCCCAAGGAATCTATAAGTAAGCTAATCAAACTGATACAAGAGTTCAGCAAAGTCTCAGGATACTAGATAAACATAAGTGAATCCGTAGGATTCCCTTATACCAACAACAAGACTGTTAAGGAGGAAATTATTAAATCAATACCATTTACGATAGCCCGTAAGAAGATAAAGTACCTAGGAATTAATCTAACCAGAGAAACAACAGACCTTTACAAAGAGAACTACAAGCCCTTACTACAAGAAACTAAGAGAGACTTAGATAAATGGAAAAACCTACCCTGCTCATGGATAGGAAGACTTAACATGGTGAAAATGTCTATTGTACCCAAAGCAATTTATTTATATAATGCAATCCCAATACAAGTTCCAGCATCATTTTTCAATGAGGTGGAGAAACAAATCACCAATTTTGTTTGGAAAAGGAAGAAGCCCCGGATAAGTAAGGTACTACTAAAGAAAAAGAACACACTGGGAGGCGTCTCATTACCCGACCATAGAACATACTACACTGCCATAGTGGTCAAAACAGCCTGGTACTGGTACAAGAACAGACAGATCGATCAATGGAACAGAATTGAGACCCCAGAGATGATACCATCTGCCTATGAACAGTTGATATTCGACAAAGGCCCTAAGACATTAAACTGGGGTAAAAACAGTCTCTTCAACAAATGGTGCTGGCAAAATTGGTTATCCATCTGCAATAAACCGAATCAACATCCATATCTAACACCTTATACAAAAACCAACTTCAACTATAGAAAAGACCTAAATATCAAACCTAAAACGATAAAGCTCATCAAAGAAAAGGTAGGAACAACAATGGAAGTTTTAATACACAATGAGGACAGACTCCAAAATCTGTCAAAGAAACCTCAATCAACAGAAGAGAAAATAGACAAATGGGAACTATTAAGAATCAAACACTTTTGCTCATCCAAAGACTTTATTAATAGAATTAAAAGAACATCCACAAAATGGGAAAAAATATTTGGCAACTCTATGTCAGACTGACGCCTAATCTCCATAATCTATAAGATACTACAAAATATCAATAAGAAGAAGATAAACCATCCAATTAAGCGATGGGCAAAGGAGATGGACAGACGCTTCACTAAAGAGGAGATCCAGGCAGCCAAAAAACACACACGGACATGTTCACAATCTTTACTTATTAAAGAAATTCAAATCAAGACAACAATAAGATACCATCTCATCCCAACAAGATTGGCCATGATTCAGAAAACACAAAACAACAAATGCTGGAGAGGTGTGGAGAAGGTGGAACCCTGCTACATTGTTGGTGGGGTTGCAAAATGGTCCAGCCTCTTTGGAAGGCAATCTGGTGCTTCTTTAAAAAAATGGATATCAATATACCATTAGACCCAGTAATTCCACTACTTGGAATATATCCTACAGAATCAAGGCCTTTCACACCAACGGACACATGCACCAGAATGTTTATCGCAGCACAGTCCATGATAGCAAAAAGATGGAATCAACCCAGATGCCCAACAATGGAAGAATGGATAGGTAAACTATGGTACATATACTCAATGGAGCACTACGCAATGATAAAGAATAACAATGATTCCAGGAAACATCTTCTAACCTGGTTTCAACTGGAAGACATTATGTTGAGTGAGAGTAGTCAGCGACAAAAGGGCAAATACTGTATGAGATCACTACGATAAGATCTCAAAAACAGACTTGTGTATAGAAGAAAAGACTCTTTGACAGCTGCAAGGGAGGGGAAGGAGGGAGGGGGGCAGGTGAGGGCTTAGTTTAGATAGTTACTAGAAATCTAGTTGGGAGAAAGCGGTGATAGCACACATTAGAAACAAGAACAACATTAAGTGGACTTCAGCATAACTTGAGTACTCCTTCCATCTTAACTCAATACTGCAAGGATAGAGTAGCTGGGGTGGGGGGCGGGGGGACCATGCTCTTACGCGAATTCCAGGCCAATTGGCACAACTAGCGTTTTGCTAAGAGGGCTCTCTGCACCCCACATTGGTGAGTGGTGTCTGGGGTCTTAAAAGCTGCCAAGCTGCCATCCAAGGACACAGCAAATGGTCCCAACTCAGCAGGAATGGATGCTCACCGAGGACCAAAATGACATGCGGTAAAGATAACCGAGAAGACAGAGAGACCCACACAAGTGGGTGCCTACATCGACTTGGGACCGGAAGAACTGGATGGTGCCCAGCCACCACCAGTGATATCCACGATGGAGCTCACAGAGAGGAGTCTCTCTGGCAACACAAGAATAAAAAGGGGTGCATTATGAAATCTCCACTAAGAGACCTCAACTGATGGTCCAGCAGTTTTGGGGTTCCTCTGAGAGCATGGCCCCCAGCCCTGATGCTGCCCTTTCCCATAAATTATAACAAAGGTACACTCTTTGGACAGGAATGGATTGGATTTGGCAATGCAGGTGACCATATATTGGAAGCACTTTATGGTTCTATACATCTATAGGATATCATCTTGCTGACCTCTGACCTCTGGCTGGAGGAAGGGGAGTGGCCGGAGAGGAGGGGAAAGGAGGCTGTTGGTAGGATGAAACATGTATGGAGCAGACAGGAATAGTGTGCAGTCACCGGACAGGGAGAGCAGTGGAAGCTGCATATAGGTGAGCATGTAAATTTATATGTCAATGTACATTTTCACTCAGTCATGTTAAATAAAAATAAAAATTAAAAAAAAGAGAGAGAAAAAATATCCTCACAACTGGACTAAAAAGCAACACCAGGAAAATGAAGAAAATACTCAAGTTGTCAAGAACTTCGTTTTACTTGGACCCACAATCAACACCCATGTAAGCAGCAGTCAAGAAATCAAATGATGAACTGCACTGGGAAAATCTGTTGCAAAAGACCTCTTTAAAGTGTTAAAAAGCAAAAATGTCCGTTTGAGAACTACAATCAGCCTGATCCAAGCCACAGTATTTTCAATCGCCTCAAATGCATGCAGAACTTAGACAATGAATAAGAAAGACTGAAGAACTGATGTCTTTGAATTATACTACTGGTAAAGAATACTGGACATACCATGGACTGCCAAAAGTACAAACATATCTGTATTTGGTAAGTACAGCCTGAATACTCCTTAGAAGCGAAAATGATGTTCTTTGGACATGTTATCAGGAGGGACCTGTCCCCGGAGAAAAACATTATGCTTAGTAAAGCACATCGGTAAAAAAGAATACCCTCAGTGAGATGGACTGACACAGCGGCTGCAAGAATGGCCTAAAAAATAGCAACGACTGTGAAGATGGCACACAACCAAGCAGTCAGTGTTTTGTTCTGTGGTACACAGGGTCACTGTGTGTCGGAACTCACCTGAAGTGACCTACTAGCAAGAACAACACTGATGTGCTCATCACTGTGATGAGTGCGCTTTATAGATTATTCTTCTGTTCAGGAGGAGGCTTGGAGAGGCAAAGCTTTATAAAGTCAAGTGTGTAAGTGGACAGCCCAGGACTTAACCACTTCACCTTCTTCCCATGCTAGGTCAGAGCTTGCAGAACTGCCTTCAGGGCTCCACTCCCAACCTTACAAGCTCTTGGTTCATGACTGAAAGCCTCCAAGTCACACAGACTGGGAGGCTTCCTGGGACGTGGAGGCTTCAAGTCTATTTCCCTGACTGTGGGATGTCATTCAACTTGCACACATTTCTTTGAAACACCCTTCCTAATACATCTTTCTTTCCTTCCTTCCCACCCCACAGCAGTTTTGAGCTGCAGGGTCTCAAGCTATATAGAACAGGTGTCCACTGGCTGCATGCTGCCTGCTCAGTTGCGGTCATGGAGGAGGCTGACCTTACACAGCAGCTGGATTCAGCACCCCTGCTGGCAGGCAGGAGTAGCAGGTGCAAGGCAGTGCAGTCTTACCATGCCCATCACCTCATAATGCAAAAAACAGAAAGGAGCTTTTTTTAATCACTTTCTAAGTGTAAACTGTCAGATATGAAGATAGTGAGGAGCAGGAATATTATTTTTGTCATACATGCACATTATGAAGTTTTCTATAAGTCTCAAATCACCACTGCAAGTTCAGTTTTCTATTGTACAAAGAGTTGGTATCGGTGAACACAGTATCTTCATTTACAGTGAAGAATATTCTCACCTCACAAGACTACTGTGAAGAATAAGTTAGGTGCAAGGTGCAGTAGGAGGTGCTTAGTTAAAAAAAGGGGAAAAGACAAGATAGATACCACTACCGTCAAGTTGATTTGGACTCATAACAACTCTACAGAACAGAGAAGGACTGATCCACAGTTTCCAAGGAGTGCCTAGCAGATTCAAGCTGCTGACCTTTTGGTTAGCAGCCATTGCACTCAACCACTATGCCACCAGGATGTCTGTATATATGTTGTTGTTAGGTGCCGTCAAGTCAGTTGCAATTCACAGCAACCCTATGAACAACACAACAAAACACTGCCTGATGTTGCGTCATGTCCACAATCATCTTTATGCTTAAGCCCACTGTTGCGGCCACTCTGTCAATCCATCTCGTCGAGGTTCTTCCTCTTTTGCACTGACCCTCCACTCTATCAAGCATGGTATCCTTCTCCGGGGACTGATCTTACCTGACATGTCAAACGTATGTAAGACACAGTCCCCCCATCTTGGCTTCCAAAGAGCACTCTGGTGGTACTTCTTCCACACAGACCTGTTGGTTCTTTTGGCAGTCCATGGTACATTCAACATTCTTCCCCAACACCAAAATTCAAAGGCATCACTACTTCTTCTTGTCTTCTTTGTTCAGATATTTCCGTGCATATGATGTGACTGAAAATACCATGGCTTCGGTCAGGCCCACTTTTGTCTTCAAGGTAACATCCTTACTTTTGAATACTTTAAAGAGATCCTTTGCAGCAGATTTTCCCAATGCAATGAATGCATCTTTTGATTTCTTGACTGCTACTTCCATGGGCGTTGATTGTGGAGTAAAAGGAAATCCTTGACAACCTCAATCCTTTCTCCATTTATGACAATGTTGCTTACTGGTCCAGTTGTGAGGCTTTGTGTTTTCTTGATGTTGAAGTGCAATCCGTACTGAAGGCCGTGGTCCTTGATCTTCATCACTAAGTGTCCCAAATTTTCATTTCCAGCACATAAGGTGGTGTCATCTGTGTAATACAGGTTGTTAATGAGTCAGCCTCCAATCCAGACGCCTTGTTCTTCTTCATATAATCCAGCTTCTCAGATTTGCTTGGCATACAGATTTAAAAAGTATCGTGAAAGATACAACCCTGACACACACCTTTCCTGACTTTAAACCATGCAGTGTCCCCTTGTTCTGTTCGCACAACTGCCTCTTGATCCATATACAGATTCCTTAAGAGCACAATCAGGTGTTCTGGAATTCCTATTCTCCACAACGTTAGCCATAATTTAGTATGATCCACACAATCAAATGCTTTTGCATAGTCAATGAAACACAAGTAAACATCTTGCTGGTATTCTTTGCTTTCAGCCAAGATCCATCTGACATCAGCAATGATATTTCTGGTTCCACGTCCTCTTCAGAATCCCGCTTGAATTTCTGGCAGTTCCTGGTCACTACACTGTTGCAGCTGCTTTTGAATGATCTTGAGCAGAATTTTACTTGCACGTGGTATCAACAATACTGTTCGGTAATTTCCACATTCGATTGGATCATCTTTTTTTGGAATGGGCATATATGTGTAGATATACACACATATATTTGTTATTAGGTGCCATCAATTGTTCAGTCCAGTGCCATCCCCATGATCATCACTATGTTTGAACCTGCTGTTGTAGTCACTGTGTCAGTCTACCTAATTAAGTGTCTTCTTCTTTGCTGGTGACCCTCTAATTTACCAAGCATGACGTCCTTCTCCTGGGATCAGTTCCTCTTGATAACAAGTCCAAGGCACATGAGATGAAGTCTTGTCATCCTCATTTTAGGAGCAATTTGGCTGTACTTATTCAAGACAAACGGGTACATTTGGATAATTAGGGCTTTACCACCAGTTGCCATCAAGCCGATTCGAACTCATGATGAGCATCCCCCATGGGTGTTGGTGTATACAGGAGAACTGTGCTGCTCCACTGGGTTTATAATGGCTGATTTTTCAGATGTAGATCACCAGAACTTTTTGCTAAGGAGCCTCTGGGTGGACTGAAACCTCCAACCTTACAGTTAGCAGCCAACACATTACCTGTTTTATACCACTCAGGGACTCCCACACTGGGGCTTTACTTTATCAATTATGCAAAACTACATTTTCAACATGGTAGTGGCATCAAATGTTTTGCTCAAATCTAGACCTAAGAGGAAACATTTTCTAGTAATTAAGAGTTTTATTCAATTCACATGCAGCCCTAATACTTACTTGCTGAATTCCTCAGTTTCCTCTCAAAAGAAATAATAGTACCTACTGTATGAAGAATGTGGAGGGTATTACAGTGATGTAGAACCGTACTGACATACTACAAGTACTCAATAAACGTGACATTAAAAAAAAAAACAGACCAAAAAAAAATCTACGGAATTGATGTAGGAATGTAAATTAGTGCAACCTTTCTGGAGGCTAATTAGGCAATTACTATTAAAATTTACAATATGCCTACTTTTGACCCAGTAATTCTACTTGAGGAGTTTTTCCAACAAAAATACTCACAGGCTTATGTAACAACATTGACAAGGGTGTTAACTAGACCACCGCGCATAGTCACAAACAACTGTACACAATCCAATCATTTGTTACTATGGAACAGGCTAAATTATATCACTAATGTACCTTACTATAGAATACCATGCAATCATTAACAAATAGATCCACTATGTGTGTACTGATATGGAAAAAAGTCAGGAATAAGTAGTTAAGTGACATGAAGCAAATGGAAGTAAATAATATCACTTTTTGTTAATAAAAACTATCAAAAGTTATATAATCTCATTTTTCTGAATAAAAGATCAAAAGGTATATGGTATAGATGCTTTTCACAGAAAAAGAATGTGTATGAAACTATTAACCGTTATTACCTTGGACATAAGAACTATTAGGTACTTTTACTTGTTAAATTATAGGCTTCTATATTATATAAATTTTATAATTAGCACACATTACTTTTGTAATTCAAAGAAAACAGATAATGGTAGAGAGCTCTTTAAAATGAAGTTTTGAAAGACTGTAATGTTGTGAGAAATTGTAATGTTACAAATGTTGTTTTAGGAAAAATAGTATTTTATATATACAATATTATCCTAATTTTATAATATACATGACTAGAAAAAGACTGGAAGAAAACACCAAAAAATAAATAGCTGTCATCTACAAATTCCATGACGATAGGTGCTTTTTACATTTGTTGAAATATATACTTGTTAAATATTTTTTAAGCAAAAAATATTTCTAGAAATAATCTCTCTGTATTTGACTGAAACTTACAATTCAAATATTTTGTACCTGATACATAATATTATGTTTTAACAGATTCTCTTGAAGTATCATTCCAAATAAAATTTTACAAGTAAACTGGTGGCTCCATCAAGGAATGAAATAAGACACACACTCACGATTATAAGACTTTTATTTTGGCATGACACCACTGACCAAAAACCACACTATATTTCTAAAGAAAAGAAATGTACTTCCTTAAATTATTTTTTAAAAAAAAACCTATCTTCATTTAATACGTGAATATTCCGTCACCTTTACAACAGTATCAGATAAACAAAAATTTTGCTGACTGAATTACAAAAATTCAATCTTAAAGAAACACCCAAAATGTCATTATTATTTGACATTTCAATTTAAAGATCTACAAGTCAAACATCTGCCTAAACAGGAATGTCTAAGAAATACTCATTCTTTGAAATGCTACAGAAATAACATGAAGTTACATTAAATCATGTCCAGATGGTATATCTTTCACAACTAGTCTCATTCAAAGAAAGCAGTTGCTGAAAATAATTTACCATTTTTCTATAACTCATATTAACTGAAAGCAAGAAAAAAGAATATTGTCAATATGGAAATGTACAAGCATGGTATCATTTCCAGAATTTACAATATATCAAATAACGCTTATATTCACATTTCACTTTTATTCCTCAAAATCTCTCATATCTTTAAATCTTTTCAAGAAAAAACACAAAACATACAGACAAGTTTTAGAGAATAAAAGAATCATGTTCCCATCACCTACAGTTAACATTCTGCAATACATACTTCAGAATTTTTTTCTCCTTAAGCAACGTTAAATTTTTTTTAGTTTTATAATAACCCATTTTTATTGGCCTGATTAAACTATTTGGCAATTCAGTGGATAAAAACAGCATTGAGAACAAAAATTTAAAGTAGTCCTACAAACCTATCTATGCCAAATAATCTTTAAAAAAGACTATTACAGCTATCCTCAGAAAGATTACGAAATGGTTATCTTCATCCTCACTTAGTAGCATTTTGGCTCAATTTTGTTTTTCAGTGATTTCCTAGTTCTGCACTATAAAAGAAGGTACACACCAGACTCATGTGGCTTTATAGCACTTGAAATATGCTAATCCAAAATTCAGGTGTAAATACAAAATACACACCAGATTTCAAACAGTATGAAAAAAAGTGTAAAAAACAAATCATTAATACTTTTGTATTATTTACATATTGAAACAGTATTCTGGACTAAAAAAATCCAAGAGCACCAGAGCTTGTTACATCTACTCCCTCCTTTTTAAATATGAAAAGAAAAAAAAATGTATGTGAGAGAGAGATTGAGAGAGAGAGAGAGAGAGAAAGAAATAGGTGGAGAGGATCTAACTGGGTTAAAACACACATTCATAAAATTAATTCTGCCTGTTTCTTTTTACTTTTTTTAGCATAGCTACTAGAAATCTTTTTAATTATCTACATAACTCATATTTAAGGCCATTATATTTATATTGTGCAGTGCTGTCCTAGCTTCATCAAAATAGGAACAGAATAAAAACTAGAGATTTTACATCACAACTTATAAAAACGTATGATCAACTGATTTTTTACACAGGTACTCAGTCCATTCAACAGGGAGGGAAGAGTCTCTTCAATAAACGATCTATGACAACTGGATTTCCACATGCTGGAAAAGGAATCAGGATCTATGCCTCATGCCACTCACAAAAGTAACTCAAAGTGGATCAAAAATACAAATATGAAAAATAAAACAATGAAAGTTTTAGAAAAAATATAGGGTTGTCGATGCAGGAACTAGTTTTTAAAAACATATTATCAGATATGATAAACACAAATAGCAAAAGACAAAACAAATGAAATCTTATAAAAATTAAATCCTTTTGTTCACCAAAGGCCTTTACCAACAAATAAAATACATAACCTACAGAATAGGAGACAAGTTTCAAGAATTATACATCTGATAAAGGTCTAATATCCAAAATACATAAAACACTTCTACAACCTAACAACAAAAAGACAATGGAATCAAAAAATGACCTAAAGCAGAGATTTCACCACAGGGGACTACTCAAAAGGTCAATATGCACATGAAAAGACGCTCACTGTCATTAGCTATTCACCTATTGTCTTTGAGTCAATTCCGCTCATAGTTATCCTACTGGACAGTGTAGAACTGCCCCATAGGGTTTCCAAGGCTATAATCTTTATGGAAACAGACTGCAACATCTTTCTCCCATGGAGCGGCTGGTGAGTTCAAACCCATGACCTTTCAGCTAGCAGCCCAGTGCTCAACCACTGTGCCACCAAAGCTCTTTCCAATAGCCACTGCTGTTTTTAGCTGCCACTGAGTTCAGTCCTGACTCCTAGAGATCCAACACTAAAGAAAACAAAACGCTGCTCAGTCTTGCACCATCCTCACAGTCGTCATTATGCTTGCACGCACTGTTGCGCCACTTTGTCAATTCACCTCCTTGAGGGTCTTCCTCTTCTTCACTAAACCTCTACTTCACCTTGTCAGGGACTGAGCCCTAACGATTTACATGTTCACATTTTTGAAACATAGTCTCGTGTTCTTCGCTTCTGAGGAGTATTCTGGTTACACGTCTTCCGAGACATATTTGTTCCTTCTCTTTGGCAGTCCAGTGTATATTCAATATTCTTCAATAACAGCACAATCCCAAGTCATCAATTCTTCTAAGGCCTTGCTTATTCATTACCCAGTTTTTCTGCATATAAGACTACTGAAAACACCATGATCTGGGTCAGACACACCTTACCCCTCAAGGTAACACTTTGCTTTCTAATATTTTAAAGATGTGTCTTAACACCAAATCTTTCCAATGCACCGTGTCTTTTGATTTCCTGACTGCTGCTTCCACATGTATTGATTATGGATCCAAGTAAAATGAAATCCTGAACAACTTCAATTATTTTATCTCTGTATCCTGATGTTGCTTACTGGTCCAACTATCAAGACTGTTTTCTTGATGCTGAGATGTAATCCTTACTGAATGTTGTGGTCTCTCATCATTAGTAAGTACTTCAAGTCTTCTTCACTTTCAGCAAGGAAGCTGTATCTTCTGCACAACACAAGTTGTTAAGGAGTCTTCCTCCAATCCTGATGCCCTGTTCTTCTTCATATATCCCAGCTTCTCAGATTACCTGCTCAGCATAGAGACTGAATAAGTATGGTAAAAGAATACAATCTTGATGCTTACCTTTGTGGACTTTAAGTCACATGGTAGCCACTCATTCTATTGAAATGACTGTCTCTCAATCTATGTGCAAGTTCCTCAAGAGCACACTGAAATGTTCTGGAATTTCCATTAGCCAACGGAAATGTAAATCAATACCTCAATCAGATACTCATCTTACCCCATGAAAATAATAATGATTCAAAAAAAAAAACCAAAACAAAGGTTGCCGAAGTTCTGGAAAAACTATAATCCTCATTCATTGCTGAGAGGAATGTAAATGGAAGAGCCGCTGTGGAAAATAGTCTGGCAATTCTTCAAAAACTTGAACACAGAACAATCATGGAATCCAGCAATCCTTTCACTTCTTCTAGGTATATACCCTGAAGAAGTGAAAGCAGGAACACAAAAACCTGTAAACCAATGCTCACAACAGTAGTTTTCATAGCAGCCAAAAGGCAGAAACAGGATAAAGGTCCATCAACAGAGGAATAAACAAAATATGGTATACATATATATATACACACACACACATATATGTACACATACACACACACACACACGAGACTATTATTTAACCATAAAAGAAATGAAGTCTTGATACATGCCACAACATGGATGAGCTTTGAAAAGAAGTTGCTCAGCAAAATAAGTTAGTCACAAAAGGACAAATACCATATGATATTACTTATATGAAATAAGCAAATATACAGAACCAAAGATTATGGGTATCAAGCCTGACAGAAAGGAAGAAAAGTTTTTGTTTAGGAGGCACTGAGTTTATCTTAATGGTGGCAGAAATAATTTAGAAAAAAAATAGCGATAATGGCTCCACAACATGAATAATGTAATCATTGTCACTGTTGAACTGGCAAATGTCTTGTACATAGTTTCACAATTAAAAAATGTAAAAAAAAACTACAAAGGTTAAGATGGTCAAAATGGTGGAGTTGTAGGTGTCACCTAGGCAATTCTGTGGAAAGAACACTATTTAGAAAAAGCTCTCAGAACATGATTCTGCATCAACAGAACACCCCAGATAAACCCCATTGGCTTCATTTTACTCTTGTGTATCTAAGCAAGTTACTTTCTTTAAAACAGGTCAATTCTCTTAGCCATTTAAATGGACTGAATACAGATCTAATACCATTCATTCACGCAACAATTTTTACGAAATGGGCACTGGAGGATACATTACTAAACAAAATTGTGGCTTGCTTTCTGTAGGAGGAAGGAGTTCACTGCAAACGATGAACACTAAATGAAAAAATAGTTTCAGAAAAGTGCTTTGAAGAAGCGCTTTTCAAAAAAAAAAAAGACGTAAGTAAACGGTCTTCCAAGCCAATCCTATCTTTAGAATCAGCTCAAGTTTGGGTGCTGTATGCACAGAAATTATTTTAGGGGTGATAAATTAGTTATTTCAGTGTGTTCATGCTACAAGCTCATTTTCTGTGTAAATACTTTCAATCAAAACATTCTGCAAAAAATGCATGCACTGTTTCTAAGGACAGCACACAAGAAAATGCTAAGCAATTTAGGTGTTCCTGTCATGATTCTCATAACATTCTAAACGTCCAATTGGGCTTTTAATGCTTAATTAAGAAAAAAAGTCAGTGATTATTTACCTGTTTTCACTTTAAGAAAGTCAAATGAGAGGACAAAATAAAATCCAGATTCTTAAGCCTCTAGTACCTTCGACATAAATTTTCTGATCCAGGAAATGGCACAAAGACACCATCTGACATGGTTACCTTCTACCACTACCACCCTCAAAAATAAATATAACCTCCAAAACCCCTGAGAATTTATATGTGAAATGCTAATGTGTGTGGTTATAACCTAGACGGGTGGACTCGACCTCTATAAATAATGTCGATGAAGGAAGTGGTTAAAAAGAAACCCTTCACTTACCATTGTGGGCTCTCAGCACATCCATGTGACCATTATAAACCACACTAATTTAAAGACACAGGACACAATTATGTAACAAGCGCAGAAGATGTTACAAAGGTTTGATGATAAATGCATAGTAAATTATAGTAAACTTGGATAACAGAACACTACACAGTAATTAAAAAACAATTCAGAAAGTGTATTTACTGACTTTGAAAGACATGTGAAATTCATATTTTACTGACTATTCAATAACTTCGAATCTCCTATATTTATCTAGTGTTAGCTATATATCCTATATATCTAGTGTTGATGCACTTACAGTGCCTATGCAGAACAGGGAGTCCTGGTGGCACAGCAACTGACTACTTGGCTGCTGTCCAAAGGATGATGGTTAGAACCACCAACTCCTCGGAAAAAAGATGTAGCAGTCTGCTTCCGTCAAGAATATACAGCCTTGGAAAACCTATGGGGCTGTTCTACTGTGTCCTATAGGGTCACTATTGGTCAGAATAGACTCTATAGCAACAAGTCACACAGAACAAAACCTGGAGCAGTATATCAAAAATAGCCAGATTATCAGATACGGCAATAAAAGCATGCATTAGCTATCTATGGATGCTTTTCAGTTTCTTCTTTTCTTAATCCTCCAGGATGAATACCTACTACCACTTTATATTAGGGAAAATTAAAGACCTATGTCTACAGCAAGTTACAAAATAGTATATACAGTATGATATCAACAATATTCAAAGATATTGAAATAGAAAAAAACTGGACCAAAAAATGCCTACGTTGATACCTCACTCACTGTAGTCTGACACTTTTTCATAATCTTCCTTCTCATCTAGGTCCAGTCACAATCCAAGGTGACAGTAACAAGACAGCCATCTAACAGAAATTGGGTTCTTAGGTATCCTCTTTTCCAATCACCTCTACCATCAATCCAAAAACACCACCTACTTACACAACCACATCTCTGAAACCATCAATTCAAATTATTTCATTCTGTGACCACAAACTCCAGCAAATCCTGAATATTCAAGACACTGTAGTTCTCCAGCCTCAATAGAATCTTTCTTCCTGTCTAGGGTCTTTCAGATTTCAAGTCCTCTGGCTTAACACTTGCTAACTCTAAAAACATTATATTTTCCCCTTCATTCTGGTAAACTATTTAAAATCTATACCCAACCTAATTTACCTTAACAATCTTAAAAAAAAAAAAAATGAATTATTCTATTACACAGGCAAGAATCACACTTCATCTCATCCTCGCAAGAAGGTAATAATTTAATTTCTCATTTGGTGGCAGATATTTTAATTCTTCAATGGTCCAGCCCTCATCTCCTGCTTTCCTCAAAATTATTCCATTATTCTGGCAGAGAATTCAACCATGTGGCCCATCAATTCCTCATACCTTCTCCCATGATGCTGATCTCTTCTCTGAATTCTCAAGTCTTACTAATTCAGTTAAATTGAGTTTTGCTTAATTCAGTTGAAAACATGGTTAATAACTGATTTCAACATGATTCAAATAAACATCACACTGTCACATAATCCTTACCAATAATAATAATCCTGAAGTTTTCTAGTATCAGCGTATCATTCACAATAATACATTCTTTGTCTTTTTACAAACCATTCCTTACACTAAGTTTCCTAAGTTGGTTTCCCTTTAAATGGCTCACAGACTTTCTAAATTTATTTACCTGAAGCTATGAGGCACTTCCCCCACCAAAAAAGAATGTCATTCTAAGCTTATAATATACAAGTTATCAAATTGTAAAAATAGGTTTTCCTACCTTCCCTTTAAAAACTGGCAATATTTGAACTTCCCCTTAAATATTTTCAATCTTACTGATCTTTAAAATACCAGCAAAGTGAAAAATTAGAACTACTTATTTAAAGTGAAACCAATAAGCACTTCATCCTTTGAAAGCACTGTAAAGACAGCAAGAAAGTGATCAATATTTTATCTGCTAACATTTATACTGTAATCTAAGACAGTAAGTTATATGGCTCTTTCAATTTCTGAAAGATATTGGCTTACCTAAGAATCCAGATCTTTGTCCTTCTGGAAAAACATACTATTCAAGTGTCCCCAAATACTATTCCTATATGTTGTATTAAAATTTAATAATGGAATTTCCTACAAAAGGAAAGAAGGGAAGGAAAGGAAAGGGAAAGGGCCTACCTTACGTTCAGTTTTTAAAACTTCATTAAGAAAAAAAATCATTAAAATGGGAAAATAAAACACAAGAGACTGAGTACTTTACTTTCTAAATTAAATCAGAGAAAAACAGTAATGAGAAATGTTTCATAAATATTTTCCATGTTTCTATTGCTCGTAACAGTGTATGGATTTTTTTTTCCATTCAGCATATATTTATTGAGTGTCTACCATGTAACAACAGTAGTTTCAGACAGGTCACCCTGAGGAAGAAATATATATAATATATATCCTTTTAAAAAGGAAAGATGTATGTTATGGTACATAAAGATCTTCAATTACACCACACAAGAGTTTAAATTCCTAATCTGATATTACCAGCAGTGAAATCTTTCTGAACTCTATATCCTCCCCTGGAGATTAGTAGAAGGGGTCGAAGAAAGGAAACTGAAGACAGGGTTATTAAAAGCAATGAGAAACTACAAGGCCTAGCATATTCCTTTATCCCAGTCTTCTCATTTTCACCACACTGAGCAAATAGCAAGAAATGACTCACCTGAAGCATGAGCCAATATGTAAAATCCATCTAAAGTACATATTAATAGAAAACTATCAAAATAATTCTCACTGTCTTCATCCTGCACAAATCATTATCTCAAAGTCTTGCCGCTGTATTTAACCATAGGCAAGTATTTCCTGATGTGTAATTTGAACAGCTCAACTAGCTCTACAGTTCTTTCAATCTCAGATTTGGTTATAATTTTTTAAAAGAAATGTTTGTTACTAAGTAAGAGCACACTTCACTTTGAGGAAAGCTCAAACTGGGCATCTCAGAGCAGAAGGTATCACATCTAATGCCACCACCCAATCATCTAGTTTTATTAAAGATGCTGCCAAGTTCCTACAGAATTTCTGGAAATGAAAGCAGGAGGGAGGCAGAATCACAACACAAAGGAGGGCAATAAATTTAACTTTACAATCTGGAATTTGCATTTACTATAGATCAGTTAAACTTACCGCCAAAATTCACGAGACCTATTTATACATTCTAGCTGTTTAGCGGAAAACACCAATTAACCAAGTTCTGTAATCATCAAGAATTGATGAGACCTAAAATTTCCTTTCAGAGGCACCTATTCACCTTAATTGTTGAAAGCACTTGTGTGTAAGAAGGCAAACACTAGGCATTTTAGCCAAATCAAATAAATTCTGTATGTCAAAGACTTCAATTTTGATACACAGTTTAAAATTGGTTCTCATATTTACAAATGTATGAAGAATACTGGAACTCATACTCTATTCCAATGAAACTGTTCTAAATATAAGACTGTAAGCTCAATGAGAACAGACACTTTTTACTTTCTTTCTGTCCATTACTGAGAATAGAAAAAACTGAGACTATAAAATATTATGTACTGATTATACTAATAGTTATATAATTATAGGGAAATGCCTAAACTTAAAACTAACACATATTTACATATATGTATACATATACACATTATACTATATATGTATATGTGTGTATATACACACACAAGAAAAGTATTATTTATTAAATAAAATTTAATCAGTATTAAATAAAATTGATCTATAATAAAAGTATAAACCTAAGCATTAAGAAAACCGGGTTCCAAAGCTTAGAAGTATTCTAAATAAAACCAAATACTCTGAGCGACCAAGGGGCAAGGTCAGGAGTCTGGGGACTATGGTTTCAGAAGACATCTAGGTCAATCGGCATAACAAAGTTTTTTAAGTAAATGTTCTGCATCCCACTTGGGTGAGTAGTGCCTGGGGTCTTAAAAGCTAGCAAGAGGCCATCTAAGAAGCATTAATTGGTCTCAACTCACCTGCAGCACATGAGAAAGAACAGCATCAAAGACACAAGGAACGTGTAAGCCCAAGGGACAGAAAGAGCCACATATAACAGAGACT
Organism: Heterohyrax brucei; assembly: GCA_028571685.1. Taxonomy (NCBI): domain Eukaryota; kingdom Metazoa; phylum Chordata; class Mammalia; order Hyracoidea; family Procaviidae; genus Heterohyrax; species Heterohyrax brucei. Next base: position 38,077,789 of record CM053140.1, read on the forward strand.
ACATCGCACACAAGGCCAGAAGATCTAGACAGTGCCTGACCACCACCAAAGACTGCCATTACAGGGAAGTCAACAAAAAGTCCCTGATAGAGCAGGAGAAAAGTGGGATGTAGAACTCAAACTTGAATAAAAAGACTAGACTTGATGGTCTGACATACTGGAGGGTCCCTGGAACACATGGCCCTCAGACTCTCTTAGCCTAGAACTGAAACCATTCTGGAAGCCAACTTCCCAAAGATTGAACCAGTATATAAGACGTAAAGTGATAGTGGAGAAGAGTATGCTTCCTTGGCTGGGAAGACACTGGAGACTAATCGAGCAGCTGCTGTTTGGAAACAAGAGGAGACGACAGAGGGGAACAGGAGTTAGTTCAATGGACACGGGAAATGCGAGGTAGAGGGGAAGAATATGCTGAAACAGTGTGAGCAGAGCAGTCAGGGTCATATGGCAGACTGTGTGAAAGTTTTTGTATGGGAAACTGGAATTGTAAATGTTTGTGAAAAAAATTAAAAAAGAAAGAAAACTGGATTCTAATCCTAGTTCTGGTTCTAATTTGATTTGTGCCTTGGAGTACATTACGACCTACCTGAGTGCCAGTAATGTCATATGTACTACTTCTTTCCCTCCATCTTTCCCTGCTTATTTCACAGGGTTGTTGTGAAATCAAACTGGAGAATGACTGTGAAAGCATTTGACAAAACAGAGCACATAAAGAGAGACGCTGAGTGGCAGTGTTATCCAACTTATCCAGGCAATTGCTTCTCAACCGACCACCACTCTTCTACTATCGTTATTTCCCAAATAGAAGTATGAGTAACACTAAATATTCCTCAAAGGTCATGCTTGCCACTTTTGTGTTACCAAGATGTCACAGAAAACTGGAGACAAGAGGAATCAGGCCATGAAATATCCAAGAGATACAGGGACTTGGCCAGAGACTGTGTGACACCCTCCACCCATCCTGCTCTTAAGCTATCCGTAAAAACATACAGTCAATGCCAACAAACAGGTCTAGGGGCTTCAGGGCAGACAGAATTTACACAAGATAAAAAAAATTAACGAAAATTAGGGAACAGTTTATTGCTTATGTTTGGGAAAGTCAAATCTTGAAATCGCAATTAAGTTCCAAACAAACTACGTCAAACTAACAGGACTGTCCAATCAGGTGACAGAAACCAGCTAATTAAAGGCAGCAAGTAAACTTGGATAAGAATTCAGTGGCAAAAGAACCCAACTAGGTGCACAAAATAGAAAGGGAAATAAGGTACCCATCAAAGGTTCAAAGAAGACCCAAAAGCCAAGCAAATTCAGCAATTTCAACCCAAAAGAACTGACAGCAGGAATACCAACACAAACTTGTAAACCAACATTCACGGGCAATGTTCACAATACTACAAAAGTAGGAAAAAATCTAAATGTGTAAATGTGATATGCACATATAATAGAATATTATTTTCAGTCACTGAGACACACGAAGTCCTGATACATGCTACAACATAAAAGGATCTTGAAAATATAGAGTGAAATAAGTCAGCCACAAATAAATACTATACAATCTTATTTATACAAAACAGGTAAATTTATAGGGACTAACTTTTTTAACAGTTACCAAAGTGGTCAGGAGAGAGAAGGGGAAGTCCTTGCTTTGGGAGCACTGAGTTTCTCTAAAAAGTAGAATAATTTGGAAACAAACACTGGTGAATACATGTAAAACATGAGGAATGCAATCAATGTCTCTGAATTGTACATGTAAAAAATGTTGACTTGTCAAGTGTTTTTGTCATACATACATATTTACCACAATAAAACAATTTTTTAAAAAGGGAAAGGTGGACTAAGAAAAAAGCAGCCATCATAGGTTCCCTACTAGAAGAGTAACATTCAAATGGAGAAGAGATTCAACTGGTAGGATGATTTTGTAGAGAGAAAATGTATAGAGAAAGCCCAGAATTTCTCTACAAGATCAATATATTCAGTCTCCTCAACATGAGTTTTTTTAAATGAGTTATTTTAGCATCTTCTAACAAAGTCCACTCATTCTATTCTTGACTTCAACTGGTACACATGTGGAAAACTTTAAAGCGATACATATATATATAAAATTATTCACTGCAACACTGCTTTTAATTTTAAAAGACTAAAACAAAAGTTCATCAATAAGGGGCTGTTTTAAATACATGAATAAAATAAAATTCTATGTCACTATTTTAACTATATATACAGAGACAGAGACAGAGAAAATAAGTACACTCACAAAGCACTGATATGAAAAGATTCCAACACAGATGTCTGATATGGGGGAGGTGACACCAAACAACATTATGTAACAGAACAAAGGAAAAGATGAGACCATATTTAGGTAAAAAGTACAAGGAAAAGAACAAGCCTGAGTTATCTAGGAAAGCAAAAAAGTGACTGCACTGTGAAAAAAAGGATTGTGCACACTAGGCCAAGTCAAATGGAATCTGTGGGATCCAGTCAGACTAGGAGATCCTTAGTGATATGCTCTTCAAGTCACACTGACTCAGAAGCATCCATTTTAATTCTAGAGCCCCAAAGGCGTACTTGAGCCACTCTACAATAAACAGAGCAGGTAATTTAGGTCATCCAACCCAAGAGAACAATGCCATCCATGACACATAAATATATCAAACCTTTATGTCAAAGCAACCAGAAAATAAAACAGGTGGAACGGGAGCGATTTCACCTACTGGAAACAAAAACTGTGGATCTGTGTGCCAGCCAACAACTCATACACAATGGAAAAGCATGCTAACCCCTGCTGGAAGAAAAGCAGCTATTCTTAAATCCTTAGAATAAAAAATATTATATTCTTACTACACTCATGGTCTATCACCTGGGACAAATTCATGACAATGCTTTTTTCTCTTTTACAGAATCTGCCAGATGAAAATTTCAAAGACTTCTCAATACCATCATTTGCCTTTTACTATCTATTTCTACCTCACTTTCCTCATCCCACACTCACAAGCTTTATTAGCACCCAAAACCAAAAACCCGTGACAGGAAGCACAGTGCTGTGGTTAGGAGCACCAACACTGGATCCAGAGAGTCAAGGTTCAAAAGTCTGCCACTTAGTAGCTGGGTGACAGTGGACAAGCTACTTAACTTCTTTGTTTCTCCATTTCCTCGTCATTGTAAAATGGTGATAATATGTATTACGCAGGATGGCTATAAAGATCAAATTCATGTACAACAGTGTCTGAGTAATTACTGAGTATAAAAAAAAAAAAACTTTTTAGTGTAACGCAAATTATTTGTACCAAGGCTTATTCCTTAAAAAGGAAAATAGACACTTGGGAATTTCTCATTCCTTGTAGTCTAATTACCAGACCATGCAGCCTCTTAATATAAAAGAGAAATCTTAATAAAGGAAGTAAGGTTACTGCTCCATGGTTTTAATGATAAACTACAGGCCAGGAGTTTTCTGTCTTATTTATTTTGTTTTTGTGAGAATATATACAGCAACACACAAAAATTCAACAGTTTCTACATGCACAATTCAGTGCCACTGATAACATTCTGCAAGTTGTGCAACCATCCTCACCCTCTGAGTTGTTCCTCCCCCATTAACAGAAACTCACTGCCCTCCCCCAAGTTTCCTATCTAATCTTCAGAGTTGGTGTTGCCAATCTGATCCCACACAGACTGACCTTGAAAGAGTAAATTGCTGGAGGCAGACACTCTTCACTACTTAAACTAATATACCATTTGGTTTTCAAGAGGACTTCAGGGGATATTTTTGGCTTAAAGTTTATCTCAGGGCAATAATTCAGGGGTTCATCCAGCCACCATGGCTGCAAAAACTCTGCAGTTCATGAAAATGCAAATAAAATAATATAATGTAAATAAATACATAATATATAAATAATATAGTATAAAACATATATACAAAATTATATATTACATAAATATATATTATACATAATATATTTTATATATGTAAATATATATATTTATATATAAATAATACAATGTAAATAAAATAAAAATGTAGAATTTTGTTCTGTATTTTCTCCCTTTTGATCAGGATTAGTCCAGGAGTTTTTAAATTACAGTTCATAGAGGGACCAAAGAGGCCCATTAATCCCCTGAAATTATACAAAATGTGATAATGTTATACTATACTGTTACTTCTCATATATTTAAGAAAAAAAAATTGTTTTGGTCTTCACTAGACTTCCACTAACCATTGCCCTATTTTTTTATTCTCTTTTATGGCAAATAGCCTCAAAAAAGATACTGTACTTACTCTCTCAAATTCTTTTCATTTTCTCTTAAATCCACTTCAATAAGGATCTTAACCCAATGACTCCACTGAAACTAATCTTGTCCAGATCACCTCTGACCTTCACATTACTAAATCCAATGATCAATTTTCAGTGCTAATCTGACCTGATATAGCAGATTTTTGACACAGTACATCTCCCTCTCCTCCTTAATACATTTTTCTCACTGGACTTCCAAGAAACCATGCAGTTGACAGTGTCTTAGTTTTACCCTCCTTTTTTGCTGATCTCTTTTCAGTTTCTGTTTCTGATTGTTCTTCTCTCTGACTTTCTAATCTCTCACGGCTTAGCAGTTTGGGGACCTTTTCTCTTCTCTATATACCCTTCATGATGTCTTCCAATTTCCCAGCTTCAATTAACCAATAGTTGCTAAGGATCACAAACGTGTATCTCTAACACAGGTTTCTCACCTGAATTCTGGAATCCAGCATCCAATTATTTTCTTGACATCTCCATTAAGGTGTCTAATACTTATCACAAACTCAGTATGTTTAAAAGTGAATTATTGGCCTTCCCTAAAAAATCTCTTCTAACAGCCTTCTCATGTCACTTGATGGCAACTCCATCCTTCTAGCTGCTCAGCCTCAAATCCTTGGAATCATCCTTGACTCCTCTTTGTCTATACACCGAATTCGTAAGAAAATACTGTTAGCTCTACCTTCAAAATACGTCCATAAGTCAAACACTTCTCATTGCCCTCACTACCAACATCCTGGGCTGAGCTGCCATCTCACAAGGATTAGTAATGCAAAAGCCTTCTACCTGTTGTCCATATGTCCACCCTATAATTCCAGTCTATCATGAACACAGCAGTCATTGCAACGGCTTTAAAATGTAAATCATACCACATCACTTCTGTGCTCAAAACCCTTCAACATCTCCTTTCAGTTTAAGCCAAATTCTTCAAATGGGCCCACAAAGGTATCAGACATACCTCCCTGTCCATACCTTCCCCGACACATACTCCATTTTGCTTCCATCTTAGAAGTCAGCATAGTCATAATGAGCTGTTCTAACCCCCAGTATCCATAAATGGGACCTTAATTAGAAAAAGTCTTTAGAGATGTAATTAAATTATCTCAAGATGAGATCATCCTTAAAGGACTAGTGTCCTTTTAAGAGTGAGGTAGAGAAATGAAACACAGACACACAGAGAAAGGCATGTGAAAGCAGAAGCAGAGACTAGAATGATAGATCTACAAACCAAGGAATGCCAAAGACTGCCGGCAGCCAGGAGCAAGGTAAGAGGCAGGTAAAAATTCTACTACCTCAGAAGCTCTATATGGACCCAATCCTGCTATCAACCTGATTTGGACTTTTGGCCTTTAGAACTGTGAGAAAATAAATTTCTGTGTCTGAAGCCACCAACTTTGTGGAAACCTGTTAAGGCAGTCCTAGGAAAGTAAGACACTGCTCTTCCCTCACACTCATTTTGTTCATTTGCAGAATATCTTCCCCATGATTGGAAGGCTAAAATCCTAGAACTCTTCATGGCTAATTCCCTTACCATCTTTAAGCTTCTATTGAAATATCACCCTCTCTTTGTAGCCTATCCAAACTCACCATTCTTCCCCTAATCTCAAACTCTTTTGCTTAATCTATTTCTCCTGGAGCACTTATAACATTCTAATGTACTGTATAATGTTCTTATTTGTTGGGTTTATTGCTTGCTGACCCCACTGGAATATAAATTTCACTGGGGTACTGTTTATGGTTTGTTTGTTTTTTTCTATTTTATTCACTAATCTATCTATCAGATGTATCTATTAGAATCTATTAACTATGCATGGTATATACCAGCTGCTTAATAAATATATGCTGAATAAATTTGCTGAATGAATGTGTGTACATCTTTTTCTGAGACGACAGCCTACGTTTTCAGCAAGTTAACAAAGCAATCTGTTACCCAAAAAATGTTTTCTGAATTTTTGTTGCCCCAAAAAGGTTCTAAATCTTTAAGTGGTTAAGGACAATAGGATTCTAAAATTCTTTCTTACAAGACTTCATCCCCAAGACTTCATCCCCTCAACACCATGACGAACAGCAGATTCTGTAAGTTTAAATTTCATATTCCCAGAAACAAATTCCGCAGAACACACTCAGCTCCAGTTGAGTGGCTTGATAAGCACTTTCACCCACTTCTCACAGGGGTATACTAAGCCGACAAAATAAAGGGTAGTGGCCATCATATAACCAACACTAGCTAACATCCTATCCAAAATAACAGGGGCTGAACCCAAGGCAAAGCATAACTTTTCTAACATCTTTCATCACTATGCAATAAACAAATGTTTACTCAAAATACAACATCACTGCCTGTAAGGCCTTGAGAAACTTGTAGAATGGATGTCACTTACATCTACGGCTTTAGTGAGAACCATAAAGCATAACAATGAAAGGCAGTCAAGCACAGCAAAACTTGTTAATGGATTGTGGTAACAGCAGAAAGGCACACAGGACATTATTATTGCTGCAACGTATTTCACAGTTAATACTAAACAGCTGAATACAATCTAGCTGTATACAATCATACTAAACACTAGGATTCAGCATATTATTTACTCAAGCATACATTCTTCAGACAAACTGTTTCATACCATTACAGATAAGATTCTGTACATATACTGTTACGGAATCAGCAAATGGATAAGCAACACGAACGAGTCCCAATCCTTACCTTTCCTGGTATCTCTCTCTACTTCACCAATTCTGTAACTTCAAGGATATGGAACCCACCCAAACACTTTGAGGAGAAAGGCATTTTGAACACTACTAATTCATATTCAACAAGGTGTCTGACTTAAGTTAGTTTTTAACTAGTGGCAAAGATGTTCATCTCTCAGGACACGCCATGGCACCAAGACCTAAACTTGACTGTTTTTCGTCTCCACCACTACCACCCTAACCCAAGCCTCCATCATCTCTCACTCAAATTGCTACAAGAGCCTCCTAGTCAGTCTTCCACTTCCACTGCTAACAGTTTAACTTTTACACAACAGCCAGAGGAATTTTTTTTTTTTTAAGTAAATCAGATTCTGTCACATACCAGATCAAAGCCATCCAATGACAAGCGTTATACTTAGAATAAAAACCAGAGACCTGACCACAGTCTACAGAACATATGTGACCCAGCTCCTGGCTCTCTTACAGACCTCACCTCCTAACCACTCTCCCAGAGCTGTTCCAGTGTTCCTTGACCACAGAAGCAAGCTGGCATGGGACTTTTACACTTGGTGTATCCTCTATCTGCAACGCTGTATCCCAGATTTCTACATGATGAGTTCCTTAACTTGCTCAAGGCCTTGTTCAAATGTCATCTCTTCAGAGAATATCCTAAATTTGCTTTTTAAAATAGTTCCCTGAACTATTCCTTGAATATCCTATTTAAAATACTTCCACCACCTCCTGCACCACAAACCTTGTCTCTCTCCCCTTATCTAAGCATCGTGGTCGCCTCATTTTATAATCTATTTTATCTGGATAAGAACAAAACACACTGCCACCAAGTTGGTTCTGACCCATAACAACCCTACAGGACAGAAAACTAGAAGGTTTCCAAGGAGTGGCTGGCAGATGAGAACTGCAGTACTTGAACTCTTAACCACTGTACCACCATAATGCTGAATGAAAATAAAGATTTATATTTGCTCATTCAAAATGAAACCCAGACAAAAGCAAATGCTATGTTATAGGCCACTCACTATGAAGTTAGACACAATAAATACAAAAATACATGCTCTGGTATACAGTTTCCTTTGTCATTTTTAATTTAAAAGTACTATGTGTACAAGAAAATTTACAGTACCAGTATCAGATATAGCAGAGGGGAGAAATAATAGAAATAACCTAAATGCCCAATAACAGACAAATGGTTAAGGAATATACATATTAAAGGATACAATGCAACCATAATAAATTCTAATGCGTACATAGAAGCTAAGAAGTGTTTAGGAGCTTATTAAGTTTAAAATCTTGTAATTACAATGACAAAAAAACTCAACATTTATATTGTGCAAGTATTTACTGACCACACAAGGTGTTTCTGATACACCCTGGCAGATCAGGAGTGAGCTTAAGGAGTAGCAGAAGCCACAGACCAGTGAACATGCCTGGTAGCCGCTGATTCCTTGTATTCTAAGTTACCAAAGGGGTATAAATACTCTAATAAAACTTTGCTCTAGGCTCTCAGCTGTGGGATGCCGTAGGCCACCTGATCCCAAACTGTTTTATGTCTATCTTTTCTTAGTCTTGGCGCTACGTGTCTCTCCTCCGCCCGCATGGTTTAGTCGATAGAAACCCAACACATGCAATCGCAGTATAGCAATAAGAAATGTCAAGGGGAAGTACAGAGGCCACAGGGAAGCACAGCTGGGCATCCGACCTGATGGAGAGAAGGCTTTGCAGATGAAATGATGCCTAAAGGGAAGCCTGAAGAACAAACAGAAAACACAAAAGGGGTATGGCGAGTAGGACGCACAGGTGAGTGACAGAGAAGAGCCATACAAATGTAAAGAGAGAGGGTGTTTGGGGTGAGGCTGAATCACACATAAACTATAACATATAATTTAAAGAAAGTAAAATAACCTCTTTATCTGAATGGTCCATTTTTGGTAAAATTTTCTTTTTTATAAAATAGGATACTAAATAGAAGAAATAGTGACACTTTATTACCAATCACTTACTTAGACTTCTAAAAGCCCATTTCATCCTGTGGCCTTTTCTTCCTTCAGCCTACCTTGCTGTTTGACCAAACACAAGTAGGGACAGGAAGTATACTTAACATACACCACACACACCACACAAGTATACACACACATACTTCTTTACCAAGAGCGCACTTCCTATCCCCACATTACAAATTTAGTACCCAGACAGACTTAACTTACACAGACCTTGGCTGCTTGCTACTTTTTCACCTGTCCCCTAGTCCCTTTCAAGTGCCAGCCTCAGTTACTTGGTCCACCTAACTCATCTCCTCCTAATCCTTCCCACAAATTCTTTAATGTCCATTGGGCTCTCCTTACCTAACTCTGTAAATACCATCATACATGTTCTGCCTCAGGCTGGGCCCCCATGTAGACCTTCCCAACCCGCTCTCCCATTCTCCTATTCAAATAGTACCAATTCTTAAGGCCCCACTGTTCTCTACAAATCCTGAGTTAATTTCTTTAACTCAAAATAATCTCTAATAACTTGAATTCCAATTACATGTACTTCTTATGCTAAACAATTAAGTACTTGGTTATATTCAACTTTTGTTCTAGGTATCTCTGAATGTATTTTTGCAAGCCTTGCCTCCTAAGTTGTGAGATCAAGGTATTAACTTTTATTTCCTTTATATCCCACTTACCATGAGCATTAAACTTAGAATAACACACTTTCAGTAGCAACTGGCCACTGACAGGTTTTGAGTGAAAGGTTAAGCCAGGCAGCACTCAATGCCATCTGTTCCCCTTTGGAACAACACAGTTAAGCACAAGATAAGGACTGGTTTTATGTGCTCCTTTATGTCAGGAAATAGAATACATATACCAGTAAAGTAAGACAGTAAAAGGATCAATAAATAAATAGAAAAAGAAGATAAACTTTATTCCTAATGTGGGCAAAGACCACCATAATGTAAGTCTCCCCAATACCTTCTATAATATTTTCTAAATAACATACAGCAATAATACATATGAATAAATTTAAACAGATTTCAATTAGTTCAACCATGGCCAAGGAAGCAAAACCAGAAGAGATCTAGATTTTTAAAATCTGAGAAAACAGGAACAGAAACTGGAAAAGAAAAAATTAACAGGTTCTAGAAATGGAGACTTGGAAGAGGCCCAGAGAGCTCTTTTAGGAGCCTGATGTAGGCAAATGGATTGTTAGCAAAACTGCAGAGAACACATCTTCAAAGTAGGGGCAGTCAGCCAGCATCTCTAACCTAGACACAACTGTTTCCCACTCAAACCCACTGCTGTCAAGTACCTTCTGACTCACAGCAACCCTGCAGGACACAGCAGAACTGCCCCATCAGGTTTCCAAGGGGCACAGAGCATTTACCACTACACCAGGTAAGAACTGGTGGTCATGTAACACACACTGCCCTAAGAGGAAGATAATGTTTCTAGCAGGACTGCCACCCATAATCTCTCCTCTTCTGGCTATCGCTCTGGTTCACACAAATTTTAAAAATTGACATGTTATGGTGGCAGTTCCTCAACCATGCTGAATCAGTCTGAAACCATGCCCAGAACAGAAATATGGAGACAACACAGGCAAGGCTAACAGTTTAGAGTTTAATTAATAAAGACTTTAATTAATAATGTAATTAATAAAGTTCCAAGATGATCCCTGTGTTGTCAAAATAAAACACTAGTGAATTTATATTAAAATGAGTTTTCAAATCACAGGCATACGTACAGTTCTCTTTGAAAACTAGGAAATTCATTTTCTGAGGAAAGAAAAGGCCGGGCTTTACTTCTTATTTAGGAGGAAAGTTGACACAGGAGAACAAATTTAAAAACCCAATACTGTCCCACATATTTACAGAAAATATGTAAATCAGATCATCCATTAGATTTATGTGTAGCGTATGTCTTAGTCATCTAGTGCTGCTGTAACAGACAACACCACAAGTGTATGGCCTTAACAAACAGAAATTTATTTCTTTACAGTAAAGTAAGGTTCAAGTCCAAATTCAGGGCATCAGCACCAGGGGAACGCTTTCCTGGTCAGCTTCTTCCCTGGGACTTGGAGCTTCTTGGTGCAGGGGACACCCCTTTACCCCTACCACACCCCTATCCCCCCCATCGCCTCACCCCAGTCCAAAGGACACGCTCCGCTCCCAACACTGCTTTCTTGGCGATGTGAGATTCCCTTCTCTCTGCTCACTTCTCTGTTCTATATCCTAAGGGATTGTTGCAACACAATCCAGCCTTGCAAACTGAGTCCTGCCTCACTAACACAGCTGCCACTCATCTTCCCTTATTAACATCATAGAGGCAGGATTCGCAACACTTGGCGGGGAGGGGGAACACACACTACTGGTCCAGCCAAACTGATACCTTTTGGTGTGGAGAGGGAACACTGCAATCCATGAAAGCATGTATCGATAAAACAATGCCCACAAATTCCCAAAGAAGCTGAAAAGCTAAGGGCAAAGCTAAGTCCTTCTGGTGCAGGACTTCTTTATTCAAAAAGGATCTTTTTCCAAAGAAGGGGTTCAGGCAAAGGAACACAATTATTTCTACATAAGCTCCAACAGAATGTTCTTACAAGTCAACAAAATATATAGAAAGCTATTTCAGGCTCGGTTTTAGGATACAGAGCCAGGGTATCCAACCTGTACCAAGAGATTTCCTGTCTACTTCATAGAAGCCATCAGTAACACTAAAGACCCTGCTCATTTTTCCTATCCACACTGCATCAGGCCACACATCCACAACAAATGTGCCTCCTGAAGGTAGGCTGTGAAGAAGCAATTTGTTGATAAAGAAGCAAGTACTTCTGTTGGTGGTGGCATTTTAACTCTGTAATGATATGCAAACATCCAGGGAGTAGGCTCACCCCTCATTATCTGGAGGGTCAGAGCATGATGTTCCTACTTTTATTACTATTTCTTTTTCATTTTTATTCATATCTGTTCCCCCCTTTAGGTAATGAACTATGTGAGGACAGGGACACTTTTATATCCCCAGTGCTTACTATAGTGCCCTAGAAGTCGCACTAAAATAAACTATTGCTGAATGAATGGACAAAGCCAACGTATCTCTCACATGCTCCCTTATTAACAGTCAATTGCCCAGAGTAAAGGAAACTTGGGGGTGAGCAGTCTTCTCCAAGGTATAGCCTGAGATTACAGATCATTTCTCTAACAATAGGTACAAGTTTCACTTGTTAATCACTATGTCTACACTTTCATAAAAACAGAATTACGCTTTGGCTTTTCACAATTAATACTGGTACCCAAAAAGTATGATTCTTCTGAAATCACTTTTTTTTTTTCCTTCAAATTAAGCACACAGGTGGTAAGCAAGAAGAAAAGGAAGGAAACACACTGTATGTGAGAATAAAGGTACTACTTTCAAACCTATAACTATGTAAAAATCAAGCAAAACAGATGAAGAAAAAATTTATCAGAAACTATTTAAGGACATTAATAATTTTGAGTAATCCTCTTCCAAAATTTCTCATCAACCAAAATGACAAAACTTCACAAAGAAAGAAGCCAAATTAGAAGCTGCCCTCTTAATGCAGCTAAAGTTGTATCTTTTCATAAGCCAGCCATTAAGTTTATAACTAAAAGAATATCTAGTATATAACTTTTCCTATGAATATAAAAGCAAACTTCAGTAATTCACAACAGAAACTGGGAAGACACAAGCACAACCAGTTTGCCACATTTCTGAAATATAATTTTAACTATTTGGTTAATTTCATAACCCTCTATCATTCTTACAAGACCCTCAGCTGAAACCAAAAATTTCAAGTACTGACCTCTAATTCCATGTAATACAAACAACCAGTCTTCTGTCCTGAATCACATCAAACGGTTGCATTTCCTTTTTCAGTACTACCATGAATACAGGACTAATGCCCTCCAAAATCATCTTCGTAAGTAGATCCCACGGTGATTATGGCACAGTGCTAAAGGGATGCAAACAGTTTACTTCAAAACCTTCACCTCCTTAAAAAAAGACAGATGACTGTTACTGTGTCTAAAATGAAACTGAACCTTAAAAACACAGCTAAGCCAACTGTCATTAATTTTCCAAACTAAAAAACTGTCACAGATGAGCTCAAAATAAATCCAAGTCCTCTCTCCTCTGTGCTTTAGCAACATTCACTTCTCTGACACTTGCCCCAGATGTTAGACTCTTTTCTTTTTTTTTAATGACACCCTACTAAGTATTTTTTCTCAAAATTAGGAAGACTTAAGGAGGCTATGAAGAGCAGGGTATGGAGGAATGGTAGCATCAAAGAAGCAGGGGTCTATTTTTATATTGGAGCTTACAGTGAATCATTTCAGAGAGACGTACAGCCAGAGCTGAGGCTCACCTTGATGACAGCTGTATCAAAGGCCTGTATTTCCAAGGATGATAAATCACTACAATAAGCATATCAACAGCATGTGGTACTCAGCAAGCATTTTGCAATCTTAACATTTCCATCCTCTACAGTCCTTTCATACTCTCAAAAGATGTGTTGGATTTCAAAGGCAGACCCACATTAACAAGGCTGGCAGTCAGAATTGCAGAAAACTGCAAGAATGGCAAGACCCAAACAAAATGGACTTTGAATATGCAAGGAACTTGCCAGCACCTGTTTTCTTCCAAGGGAGGGATGGTCACATCCTGTAAATTTTGGAGAGAAGAAACTATTCTAATACCCAAATTGAGACAAAAATCCTATGAACACCTCATAGGAAATGGCACTTAAAAAAAAAAAGGACACAGCACTAACTGCTTTTATGACAAAATGATCTTTGATTCCCAGAAAGAAACAGCTTCAGCACTTCCTTCCTAAACAATAAGACTGGAATAAACAACTTGAGGAAGGGGGAAAAATGGCCTCTTAAATCATTTCAGAGGCTACAAGCTAACTTTAGCTCTTTCAATATTTTGAAATTAAACGGCCTTGGACCTGTGATTGAGGTGGCAGGAAAAACTGCTACCTGTTCTCATTCCTAACTCTAACAACTACCTACTGATACCATTCCCCTTGTATTTTTCAACAAACAGTATTCTTATAGATTTCTAGGATGGAAAAATTGCTGAATTTATTAACAAGAGAAGAAACTAGGAATGCATTCCAAAAAAAAATTTTTGGTGTTTCTCGTCATAAAATAAAAACGAAAACCTTACGGACAAAACATCTAAGAACAAAACAACAGTTCTTTACTATATCTAAAAACTAACAAGTACCATCTTAGTAATACGTACATGAAAACATTCAGAACAAATATAGTGTTAGAATAGGAAACAACAAGAAAATGATGGATTTTTTTTCTCTACAACATTACCCAGGATAAATATTGCTAGATCAAGTACGGGGCTACAGAAGCCCTAAGTTCCAGAATAGAACAATAAGACAACCAAGAAATTTCAAAGTTGTAGAGCATCTTTCTATTTTCAAAACATCGCCATATCTATTTTTATGCATTCATCTAGAGTTTATGCATTATTGTTCCCATATGACAGATAAGAAAGCTATTTGCCTCATCATATTTCAAATCCTTGGTATTAGCAGAACAGGAATCTAGGTCTTCTCATGTTGACTAGGAGGGATCAAGCTTATTTATAATGTATATAGGCTACCGTAACTCAGAATATTTTAGTGAAAAACAAAAATGAGTTACACAGCACATATATACCTACTGCCATCAAGTCTGACTCATAGCAAGCCTATATGATAGAAAAGAACTGCCCAAACAGAACTGCCCCATAGGGTTTCCAAGGAGTGCCTGGTGGATTCAAACTGCTGACCTTTTAGTTAGCAGCTGCAGCACGTGACCACCACACCACCTCGGTCTCTAGCACACACACATACTGTATTTAAAAGAGCTTGTTGGTCTCTCCTATCAAATCAATATTCCATCTCTTAGCAAAATATGATTTCTAGAGTTCTGAACACTGTTCTCCCACTGGACACTGAGTTCTCGTATCTCACCATGACTGGAATGCACATATTATGCAAGAATGTTATTTCATTTTATTTTAGTACACTGCTTCTAAGCCAGAAACCCTGGTGGCATAGTGGGTTAAATGCTACGTCTGCTAGCCAAAAGGTCAGCAGTTCAAATTCCATCGATATGCGTTCCTTGTAAACTCTATGGGACAGCTCTACTCTGACCTCTGGGGTCTCTATGAGTAGGACCTGACTTAGTGGCAGTGGGTTTTGGGCCTCCAAGCCAATAAACAGTCTTCACATGGAAATGGAAACAAGTACAAGCTAAGCTAATACCACATTCAAGCCATTTGACATTCACATTAATCTCATCCTAGGTAATCATGCCAGTGACCCAAGTGTGTGCAACAATCATCATCAATCTCCCTATGAAGAGCTAAAGGAAAAGAAAACCTAATTAAAAGGGCAAGAGAAAACCTACTTTAGTCAAAATTACAAATCAAACACCAAAAGGACATTAAACTCATTGCCAAGTAATGATTCTGTCTCATAGTGACCCTATAGGACAGAGGAGAATGCTCTCATAATGTTTACAGAAGCAGACTGTCACATTTTTCTCCTACAGAGAGGCTGGTGAGTTCAAAACCCAATTTTTTATTAAGCAGCTGAGCATTTAATCAATGCACCACCAGGGGTCCCTAAGGGATATTAAGGTAGGAAAATATGCTAGGACAGGGGAAAAAAAACTGGCAAAGAAAAAAAGCAAGGAGGTATCAAAAGAAAAAGCCAAGAGATCTTTTAATTTAGAAGATTAAAACCAAAGCCATGAAAAATAATTTTCCAAACGAACCAAACAGTAGGCATAAAAATCAAGAAATAATGGAAGATGAGGGTGATAAAACACAGAACAACAATTTTAAGGACAGTTTACTAAGAAAATGGGAAAATATGTTATTACATCACCAAATCAAAAGGAAAAGGAACAATATATTTGCTTCTACCAAAATCAAGACAAAATAATTTACTATGGGGTCTCTGTCAGCATCTTTTCCCAAGTAGAACAGTAACATAGACATCCCTTCCCCCCCCCCAAAAAAATCTACTGCTGTGGAGCTGATTCCAATTCCAATTCATGGCAACCCTATAGGACACAGTAAATTCCAAGGAGCACTTGGCAGACTTGAACTGCCAACCCTTTGGTTAGCAGCAGTAGCATTTAACTACTAATAACACCTGGGTTTCCATAACACAGACCAGGGTCCCAAATTCAGCCAATACTAAGAACTCCTATTCTATAAATCAGAGCCCTAGTGGTACAGCAGTTAACAGCTATGGCTACTAACCAAAAGGTCAGCAGTTTGAACTCACTAGCTGCTGCTCCTTTAAACCCTAAGGGGCAGTTCTACACTGTCCTAAAGGGTCACTATGATTCAGAATCATCACGAAGACCACAGGTTTGGTTTCTTCTTCTGGTTTTGGTTATTCTGTAAATTATCTTTGGGCAACTAACAAGAGCTGTTGGTGGACCCCATTAGATAGGAACCAATGAGAGACGACAGAACTAGTTAAAAGAGATCAAACAAATCATCAGTATGTTTTCTCCACACTAAAATATCTGTGTGAATCAATAGAAACATTCATAAGCCAGATCATTACTGTCCTTAAAGTGAAGGAATTTAATCACCTTATTTTAAACACACATACATACTCCTTTGAACACACTTAGTAGCTGTTATGAAATCTCTGAAATAAAAAATAATCCAGAGTAGCCACAAAGGAGTTCAATCACCCACCCAAAAAACTGACTGATTTTAAACATCCACCATATTTTAAAAATCTTTTTACCTCAGAAGTCCTTTTTACTTCAGATTTCGTGTTCAAAACATTTCTGAAAAAAGCTGAGAAGTTTGCATGACCTCTAACAGTTGGAAATCAGTTTCATCTACACGTTGTTTTTTTAAAAAATCACTCCCCATCCAGTACCAAAGCACAGAGATTCCACAGCAGTTGTCCTTCTTCATTCCATTCAGAACCCAGCTAGCCTAACTGACCTCTCAGGGACAGGAGCACTGCAGACTGGAAAAAAAAACAGAAAAGGTGCACTTTCCATTTTATATTTTCAGCCTAGTATGCAGATGAGTTTGGACAGAAAGGTAGCCCCTCAAGTTCAGTTTCACTGTTATCTGCTACAAACAGTACAGTAATGTATGGTATGCTGTTTTAAATTAAATGACTAAAATTCACTAAATTGTGTACTTGTGAATTTTATGGTACATGAATTATATCTCAATTTAGCAGATATTAAAAACATGCTTTTAAACAAAAAATAAAGATTCCAGGAAGCAATATGAAGGAAGTACTCCATATAAGATAAAGCATCTGGCTCTACTACTGAGAGCCCACAAAACACGTATCATAAAATTCTGATATACTGATCATCAACCTCACTCATGGTCAAAGACATGCAAACTAAGATACGTACACTTACTCCTAGCTGATTAGCAAAGATCAAGATGTTTCTTAACATTAAGGGTTACTGAGAAGGTAAGAAAATCAAAATCTTAGAAATTATTTTGGTGTATACCGGCACATCTTAGGGGTAAATTTGCTGATAACCGTCAGAAGTAAAAATGTACTTATCCACTAATCCAGCAATTTAACTTCTAAAAATTTATACTACAGACACATCAGTACAATTACAGGGTCACTATGAGTCAGAATTGACTCCACAGCACTGGGTTTGTTTTTTTGTTTTATAGGTGTAAGGATGCGGAAAAAAAAAAATCAGAACTAATGTAAGTGCCCATCAATAGGAAACTAAAGTACATGTCCACATAATACCCCACTAAGCAGTTACCTAAAAAACAAAACACAAAAGCACTGAAGTGTAAATATAGGTACAGATTTATCTTAAGTGAAAAAGCAAATCTCAGGATAGTATGTAGGTACAGTGTGCACAGACATACTTACATATGCATAGAAAAGGTCTGGGAAAATACTGGGGGGGTAGGGCACTGCTCTTTTTTTTTAACTAACTGATTACAATGAGCACATACTAATTTTACAATTACAATGTATTTAATTGAAAGCATGAGGTTTACAAGTCTTTCTTAAATCACAGAGCCATCATCCCTTGAGGCACTTACCATTTTTTTCTCCCTAGTACTCAGACGTGCACATAGCTTAGCATTCCCATTAGCAAAAAAATTCATCAAGGGCCCAAACATGTCTCGGTCATTTTTCTAGGTGGCATTTAAAACACAAATGAAAGGTAAGGATTCCTCTCTCTGTCAAATAGTCTTGCTGTCAATCTCCCTATGCTATGGCCCCAATCTGTCTTCCTAGCACTTCATGGTTCCAGCAGAACCATCCTGTTCTTCCTTTGAGAAGGACCCCCTCCAAACCGCTCTTACCATTTGGTTCAAACAGCTACTAGCACAGGTTTCAAATAGAAATTACATGAGTTGGAAGAACTGTATCTCCCTCTATCTGCTACAGGATGTTTTAAAAATAATTAAACAAACAAAAACCACAATAATCCTCATCACAGAAACAACAAAACTGTTCACAATTTCCCATGCTTTCCAATACCCTATGCCTTTTCTCCATGCAATCTCCTGCCTGAAATCCTCTTAGCTACTTATCACATGTCCAATACTGCCAATTCTTCAAACCACTGGCTAAACATCACCCCCTGTATGAAATCTTCCCTAATGCTCCCCATCAGTGCTAAATTGCTTTCTTAAACCATAGTACTGTCATCTCTTATGGCACTTTCCACACTCTCCTCTACCTACTACTCAGATGTAGACATACCTTAACATTCCCATTAGTGAAAAATTTCATCAAGGACACAACCGTTATCTTGGTAATTTTATATGCCATTATTTGTTTGTGGACTCAAGTAAAATGAAATCCTTGACATCCTGAATCCTTTCTCCATTTATGACAATGTTGCTTACTGGTCCAATTGTGAGGATTTGTGTTTTCTTGACGTTGAGGTGCAATCCATACTGAAGACTGTGGTCCTTGATCTTCATCAGTTTAAGTGTCTCAAATCTTTTTCACTTCCAGCAAGTAAAGTGGTGTCATCTGGGTAACGCAGGTTGTCAATAAGTCGTCCTCCAATCCTGATGCCTCACTGTTCTTCACAGAATTCAGCTTCTCGGGTTATTTACTCAGCATACAGATTAAAAAGGTATAGTGAAAGGATACAACCTTGACGCACACCTTTCCTGACTTTAAACATGCAGTGTCCCCTTGTTCTGTTTGCATGACTGCTTCTTGATACACACACAGATTCTTTAAGAGCACAACTAAGTGTTCTGAAATTCCCATTTTATGCAATGTGAGCCATAATTTGTTATGATCCACAGAGCTGAATGTCTTTGCATAGTCAATGAACACACAGGTAAACATCTTTCTGCTATTCTCTGCTTTTCAGCCAAGATCTATCTGACATCAATGATAACCCTGCTCAACAGAATTTCCAAGGAGCAAGCCCCTAGAGGATTCAAACCGCTGATCTTTTCAGTCAGCAAACATAGCACTTAACCACTACACCATCAGTGCTTTCCTATCTAGCTTCAGCCATTCTTATTCTGGGTTTCCACCACTCACTGCTGAACCTAATCCTACCTAATAATACACGGCAAAATTATAATGAAGGAATAGCATATGTATTTATTACTACTTCATTAAACAATTTCTAATATACATTATAAACTTACTAGGATTAAAATAGAAACTCATTTTTGGTCATTCAAATAACTAAGACAACACTAAAATTTTTTTCCCATACTATATTTGACATATGTTATCATCAAGAATTCATCAAAAACTCTGCTTCTGAGTAGGTCTTCGGGTCAAATCTCCATTAACATCTGTCTACCTTAGTAACACTATAAAACAATATTATTCATTTATTCACTTGACAAATGAGTGCCTAATGCATTCCTCTCATGCTAGGTGTAAAGAGCACTGAAGTGACCACGCCCTCCTGGAGTTTGCAAACCAGTAACGGACAGAAGCTGCACAGTCTGAACACAACACTCTGGATACCTTTTTTACAGCTGTCAAGTTAATCATCCCCTCTGTTGTCATATTCTTGCTTCAGACTGAGTCTAATACGATTTGGCTCCAGCTTGGCTCTGCTAATATAATCATATATTCTCCAAAGAATACACTCCAGTTACCAAAATTAGAATCAGTGTATTACCAAAATGCCACAGCAGCCATCACTAATGGTGAGCTGCTTTTCCAACTGGCAAATCATGTTTATCACATGTCATTTTTCTTTAATTTCATCTTCAGATAGTAACTTTATCCTTATATTTGAATTTGGAAAGTACTTCCCACATCCTCCAAGGTCCAAGAGACTGCTCTGGAAAAAAATAAGTCAGAATACAGGGCTACTAGACAGTCAACTGTTTTTAGTTATTTGTCACAGTCCAGTAAACCAAGCTCACTACAGAGCTAAAGCTACACCAACAAGATGTGTAGCTTTCCTCATACCTTGCCCTTCTGAACTCTCTGGAGACCAAGTCTAGAGATCTTAACCAGGAAGAAATATTAATCTGATTAGGTTAGAGTCTAAAACACTGAGTGGACTCCGATTATAAGTACGCAGATTAAAAAGTTGCACATCTATGTGAGGTTTAATATCTTGCTTTTCTTGCTAGTTTCTCTCACCCAGGCTCTAAGAGATTAATATTTGGACTTCTGTCAAGTGGCGAGCCCAAACAACAGTGACATCTTCCATAAGCAATACACTCTAATACAGTTTAGTAGACAACTCTGTATTGGTATTTGGGCCAGAACTCCAATTAATAATAAAGCAGCATTTTGTTCTACAAATGTAAGTCTCTCTCACGAACATCACAAGGAAGAGGATCGGCTAACCCATGATAGTGTGATCATTTATTAATAACCCAAACCTCACCATTATTCTATGGTCTATCCCATTGACTTGGTATCATGTGCTGTTTCATAGCATTTCCCATATCCCATAGACAGCAAGATTTTAGAGTTGTTATCGCTGTTAGTTGCCATCAAGTCCATTCTAACTCATGATGACCTCAGGGAACAATGTGGAAGGCTAGATATCTAAATAATGACGATCTTTAAAGTACAGGTATACTTAAGCACTTTATATGTATTAATTACCTTTGTCCTCACAACAAGCCTGTAAGGTGAGTACTATTATTATCCTCCTTCTACAGATGCAGAAACTGACACACACAAAGGTAAGTAACCTACCTAAAGTCATGGAGTTAATAATCAGCAGGCTGGAGACCAAGTCTGGAGCTCTTAACCACTTTGCCATAATACACAATAAAAGCTGTTGTTAGCTGCTGTCAAATCAGCCCTCAATTCACAGTCATCCCAAGCACAACAGAATGAAACACTGCCTGGTCCTACACTATGTCCATAATCAGCTGTGAATCAGAGTATTGTGGTCCATTGGATTTTAGCTGGCTGATTTTCAGAAGCAAATAATTGAAGAGTAGAAAATTTAGTTTGATATGGTCCATGTTCACCCATTTGAAGAGCTAGCATATGATCGGGAACCAATGGTACTGAAGGAAGAAGTCAAAGCTGCACTGAAGGCAATGGCAAAAAAACAGGCTCTAGCAATCGATGGAATGTCAATTGCAATATTTCAATAAACAGATGCAGTGCTGGAAACGCTGACTTGTCTATGCCCATCCCAAAAAAAGGTGATCAAACCAAATGTGGAAATTAGCAAACAGTATCATTAATATCACATGCATGTAAAATTTTGCTCAAGATCACTCAAAAGTGACTAAAACAGTATATTCACAAGCAACTACCAGAAATTGAAGCTGGATTCAGAAGACGACATGGAACCAAGGATATCACTGTTGCTGTCAGATGGATCTTGGCTGGAAAACAGAGAATACCAGAAAGATGTTTACTTGTGTTTCAGTAACTATACAAAGACATTTGACTGTGTGGCTCATAAGAAATTATGGCTGGGGGGTGGAGTCAAGATGGCGGACTAAGCACACATCTCCTTATATCCCTCTGGAAACCAAGATCTGAAATGATAGTCAAATGAAGCCTTCTGGTCACCTAGTGAGTCTCCAGGACATGGCACAAGGCTGTTAATTTGGACTTCATGTCACTGAGCGAGAAACCTCCTCTCTTTCGCTGACTCCTGCTCCTGGCGAGCCCTGGCTCTCAAGGACTGAAGGTAAACGCACCAGTGTGACTTTTTTCTTCTCTGTCTTGGCCAGTGGGCGGAGCTGGGTCTTGCCTAGCGGCTAGACTCAGACGGACTGCTGGGGGGATAGACAGGTGAAATTTCCATATTTTGAAAGCCAGGCTTACAACTCTGTTAATCTAGCCACTTTGGGCCTGTCTTTTTATCACTGCCACAGCATGGTTTGTACAGAACCACACTGCCAGAGTGCGGGATGTCTTGTTGGATACGGAGATTTTAGCGGCACCGAATTCTTAGCCTGGGAGCCAGCGCCTGCAAACAGGATAGCACTTCTCTGACAGAAAAGCAGTAACTTACACAGTGTCTCCGACAGTGGGAGCCTGGCAACAGAGGCAGAGGAATCACTACCTCTCGGCACCTGTAGCCCCTCTATCTGCTGCCTCTGTAGAGGGCACCATCTTGGATAAGGGGGCTGCAACTGAACTTATTTCTTAGTTTGGGAGCCAGAACCTACCCACAGGAGAGCGCTTTTCTGCCAGAAAAGCAGTAGTTTCCACAGTGTCGCCTAAGGCTGGGCCTTGTCAGCAGAGGCCAACAGAACAGTAGCACTGCTGTATTCTGAACTAGTTCATATCATCTGGGGTTGGATATAGTGGTGCTTACTTTGCCAGCTGGGAAGAAGGACTTCAACACCTCAAAACCTGACTGACTTGGGACGTGGTCAGATACCTTTTGCTTTACATTTTAAGACAGCCTAGAGAAGCATCTGCAGTCCATCCTCACAGTATCTCTTCCAGCCTCTACTTACTCACATAGGACCCAAAAAGCAACAGACACTTGTGGCATACAAGAAATCACATATGGCTTCAGAAGGCTCTCAAACAAAACAACCAAGGAATTTTCCAGATGAAGAAAATTTTATAAAATCATCAAAAAGTGAATACAAAATGATTACATACAGAGCCCTTCTACACCTTATACAAAATGCAGCAGAACAAAAGGAAAAATTAAACAACCCATTCAATCTGATGGAACAACAGTACTCTGAAATTCAACAGATCAAGAAGAAAATCAAAGACATAGAAACCTCCATTCAAAGCCAAGAAAGCAGATTGGAACAAATGGAAAAAAGAATTTCTGACTTGGAAGACAGAGCTACTGATGCCAGCGTCTACGAGCAGAAATCAGAAAAAAGACACAAGAAAAATAAAGAAGCATGTGGGACTCTGTTAAAGGAACAACCTTCGATTAACTGGATCCCTGAACAGGATGAAACACCTGAGAACACAGAGAGTATCATTGCTGAGCTACTGACAGAAAACTTCCCAGAAATCATGAAGGAAGAGAACATAGACATCTCAGATGCATATCATACACCACTCAAAATAGATCTCAAAAGAAAGACTGCAAGACATATTATAATCAAGCTTAACAAAACGAAACATAAGCAGCAACTCTTAAAGGCAGCAAGACTCAAAACAACACTAACATTGAGAGGGAAACCCTGTAGGCTTTCATCAGATTTCTCAGCAGAAACCACGCTGGCATGGAGACAGTGGCATGACACATTGAAAGCCTTGAAGGAGAAGAACTTCCAACCAAGAATTATATATCCTGCAATACTATCTTTCAAATACAAAAATCAAATTAAGACATTCCGTGATAAATAGAAACTCAGGGACTTTGTAAAAACAAAACCAAAACTACAAGAAATACTGAAAGAAGTTCTTGGCTTTGGCTTAGAAGAACAAAACCACTAATTCTGTATTTTAGAATGACACATTACTCAGAACTCTACTCAGGGAAGGCTCCAAATTCAATGATAGCTTTAATACTGAAAGAAGCAATCCAGTGATCATCGTGAAAACTATGGTACCATCGTATTAAAAAGAGGGACATAATACAGTCACTATAGTCCTTCCCGATGGAGACAAAGATCACAAGATTGGTAGTAATTAAAATTGGGTTTATATATACTTTATTAAGTGGGATCATACGGGCAGCTGTAAAGCACAACAAAGTCGTATCATACCACTTCAAGAAATGTAACACAGGGGTCTCAAGAACTACAAAAACAGCTCTGGAAAAGGTGAAAAATCAACTAACAAAACAAAGAATGTCCCAGAACAGACTAGTAAGAAAAACAGAGAAAACATCAACACAAACATAAATATATCACAATGGCAGCAGTGAACACATACCTATCAATAATTACATTAAATGTAAATGGACTGAATGCTCCAGTAAAGAGACATCAAGTGGCATCTTGGATCAAAAGACATGACCCATCCATACGGTGTCTACAAGAAACTCACTTGAGACCTAAAGATAGGAACTGAAAATTAAAGGATGGAAGAATATATCTCTAGCTAACAATGAACAAAGAAGAGCAGGGGTGGAAATTCTAATCTCAGACAAAATCAATTTTGTAAAATCCACCATGGTGGACAAAGATGGACACTATTGCTGAAAGCTTCAGTACACAAGCAAAACTTAACTATATTAAATATTTATGCACCTAATATTAGAGCACCTAAATACATCAAAGAAACACTGACTACACTCAAAAAAGAGTTAGATGACGCCACAATAATAGTGGGAGACCTCAACACTCCACTCTCAATACTGGACAGATCATCTAGAAAAAAGCTCAGTAAAGATACAGAAGACCTCATGGCCACAATTAACCAACTAAAACTCAACGATATATACAGAACTTTCCACCCATGAGCAGACAACTACACCTTCTTCTCCAGTGCACATGTAACATTCTCCAGAATTGATCACGTGTTAGGACATAATGCAATTCTCAACAAAATCCATACCACTGAATTACTGCAAAACATCTTCTGAGATCATAAAACCATCAAAGTTGAAATCAATAGCAGAAAAAAAAATAGGAAGTGGAACTCTTGGAAACTGAACATCTTGTTCAAAAAACCAAGGACTATAGAAGAAAGCAAGGAGGAAATAAAGAAATTCATGGATTCCAACGAGAATGAAAACACTTCCTAGTAGAAGCTATGGGACACAGCCAAAGCAGTGCTCAGGGTCTGTTTATTTCAAAATGAACACATCTGGAAGGAAGAAGGAAACCAAATCAAGGAGCTAACCTTACAGCTTGAACAAGTAGAGAGAGAACAACAGAGGAAACCCTCAGGCACCAGAAGAACACAGATCATAAAGATTAGAGCAGAGCTAAATGAATTAGAGAATAGAAAAACAACTGAAAAAATTGAAAAGACCAAAAGCTGGTTTTTTGAAAAGATCAACCAAATTGACAAACCACTGGCTAAACTTACTAAAGAAAAGTAGGAAAGGAAACAAATAACCCAAATTAGCAATGAGAGGGGAGTGGTCACAACAGATCCAAAAGAAATCAAAAATATCATAACAGAACACTATGAAACACTGTACTCTAACAAATTTGAAAACCTAGGGGAAATGGACAAATTCCTTGATTCATATCACCTACCCAAATTATCACACCATGAAGCACAACAACTTAATAAACCCACCACAAAGGAAGAGATTGAAATATCATCAAAACAATGCCAACCAAAAAAAGCCTGGGCCCAGATGGCTTCATTGCAGAATTCTACCAAGCTTTTATAGACGAGTTATCTCCAATACTACTGAGACTATTTCAAAGTACAGAAAGGGATGGTGTACCCCCAGACTCATTCTATGAAGCCAGCATAACCCTGATACCAAAGCCAGGGAAAGACGCAACCAAAAAGGAGAACTACAGACCACTATCACTCATGAATCTAGATGCAAAAATCTTCAACAAAATTTTTGCCAACAGAATACAACAACATATCAAAAAAATAATCCATCCTGACCAAGTTGGATTCATACCACAGATGCAAGGCTGGTTCAACATCAGAAAAACAATTAATGTGATTAACCACATAAATAATACAAAAGACAAGAATCACCTGATTTTGTCCATTGATGCAGAAAAGGCATTTGATAAAGTCCAATACCCATTCATGCTAAAAACTCTTAGCAAAACAAGCACAGACGGAAAATTCCTCAACGCAATAAGGGCCATTTATACAACGCCAACTGCCTATGTCATCCTGAATGGAGAGAGACTGAAAGACTTTCCCTTAAGAACAGGAACTAGACACAGATGCCCACTCTCACCTCTTCTATTCAACACTGTACTAAAAGTTCTAGCCAGAGCAATTAGACAAGACCAAGAAATAATGGGCATCTGCATCAGCAAAGAAGAACTCAAAATCTCCCTGTTTGCAGATGATATGATTGTATATGCAGAGAATCCCAAGGAATCTATAAGTAAACTATCCAAACTGATAGAAGAGTTCAGCAAAGTCTCAGGATACAAAATAAACATAAGTGAATCAGTACGATTCTTTTATACCAATAACAAGACTGTTAATGAAGAAATCATCAAATCAATACCATTGACGATAGCCCCTAAGAAGATAAAGTACCTAGGAATTAATCTAACCAGAGAAATAACAGACCTTTACAAAGAGAACTACAAGCCCTTACTGCAAGAAACTAAGAGAGACTTAGATAAATGGAAAAACCTACCCTGCTCATAGACAGGAAGACTTAACATGGTGAAAATGTCTATTTTACCCAAAGCAATCAACTTATAGAATGCAATCCCAATACAAGTTCCAGTGTCATTTTTTAAAGAGATGAAGAAACAAATCACCAAATTTGTTTGGAAAGGGAAGAAACCCCAGATAAGTAAGGTACTACTAAAGAAGAACACACTGGGAGGCATCTCATTACCTGACGTTAGAACATACTACACTGCCATAGTGGTCAAAACAGCCTGGTACTGGTACAAGGACTGATCGATCAATGGAACAGAGTTGAGAACCCAGAGATGCCACCATCTGCCTATGAACAGTGGATATTTGACAAAGGCCTTATGACATTAAACTGGGGTAAAAACAGTATCTTCAACAAATGGTGCTGGCAAAATTGGATATCCATCTGCAAGAAACTGAAACAAGATCCATATCTTATGCCTTATACAAAACCCAACTCCAACTGGATAAAAGACCTAAATATCAAAACTAAGACAATAAAGCTCATCCAAGAAAAGGCAGGTACAACAATTCAAGTTTTAATACACAATGAGGACAGACTCCAAAATCTGTCAAAGAAACCACAGAAGAGAAAATAGATAAATGCGAACTATTAAGAATCCAACACTTTTGCTCATCCAAAGACTTTATTAATAGAATTAAAAGAACACCCATAGAATGGGAAAAAATATTTGGCAACTCCGTGTCAGACCGACACCTGATCTTCATAATCTAGAAGATACTACAAAATATCAATAAGAAGATAAACCATCCAATTAAGCGATGGGCAAAGGAGATGGACAGACATTTCACTAAAGAGGAGATCCATGCAGCCAAAAAACACATGCAGACATGTTCACAATCTTTAGTTACTAAAGAAATTCAAATCAAGATGAGATACCATCTCACCCCAAGATTGGCCATGATCCAGAAAACACAAAACAACAAATGCCAGAGAGGCTGTGGAGAAAGTGGAACCCTCCTACACTGTTGGTGGGGTTGCAAAATGGCCAGCCACTTTGGAAAGCCATCTGGCGCTTCCTCAAAAAAATGGATCTAGATATATCATTTGATTCAGTAATTTCACTACTTGGAATATATCCTACAGAATCAAGGCCTTTCACACCAACAGACACATGTACAAGGATGTTTATCGCAGCACAGTCCATGATAGCAAAAAATGGAATCAATCCAGATGCCCAACAACAGAGGAATCGATAGGTAAACTATGGTATATATACTCAATGGAGCACTATGCAATGGAGGACAAATACTGTATAAGACCCCTACGATAAGATCTCAAAAACAGACTTATGTATAGAAGAAAAGACTCTTTGACAGCTGCAAGGGAGGGGAAGCAGAGGAGGCGAGGAGGGAAGGGTTTAGATTAGATAGTTGCTAGAAATCTGATTGGGTGAAGCTGGTGATAGCACACATTAGAAACAAGAACAATATTAAGTGGACTTCAGCATAACTTGAATACTCCTTCCATCTTAACCCAACACTGCAAGGATATAGTAGCTGGGGTAGGGGGTGGGTGACCATGCTCTTAATGTGAAATCAAGGCCAAGTGGCATAACTAGCGTTTTGCTAAGAGAGCTCTCTGCAGCCCACACCAGAGAGTGGTGTCTGGAAGTCTTAAAAGCTGTCAAGCTGCCATCCGAGGGTACAGCAAAAGGTCCCAATTCAGCAAGAACGGATGCTCACCAAGGACCAAAATGACATGGGGTAAAGACAACCCAGAAGATAGAGTGGGTACCTACATCAACTTGAGACCAGAAGAACCGGATGATGCCCGGCCACCACCAGTGATAGCTGCGGTGGAGCTCACTAAGTTGAGTCTCACTGGCAGCACAAGAATAAAAATGGGTGTACTCTGAGATCTCCACTAAAAGACCACAATTGATGGTCCAGTGGTTTCGGGGCTCCCCTGGGAGCATGGCCCCTGGCCCTGATGCTGCCCTTGTCCATAAATCATAATGAAGGTTCACTCTTGGACACAAATGGATTGGGCTTGGCGATGCTGAGTGACCATATATTGGATGCACTTTATGGTTCTATGCATCTACAGGATATCATCCTGTTGACCTCTGGCTGGAGGAAGGAGAGTGGGTGGAAAGGAGGGGAAAGGAGACTGTTGAGAGGATCAGACATGTATGGAGCAGAGAGGTACAGTGTGCTGTCACCGGGCAAGGAGAGCAGTGGAAGTTCCATATAGGTGGGCATGTAAATTTATATGGGAATGCACATTTTCACTCAGTCATAATAAAAAACAAATCACTAAAAAAAAAGAAATTATTGCTAACACTGAGTAAAATGGGAATTCCAGAACACCTAATTATGCTCTTAAGGAATCTGTATACGGATCAAGAGGCAGTCATGCGAACAGAACAACGGGACACTGCATGGTTTAGTCAGGAAAGACATGCATCAGGGTTGTATCCTTTCACCATACCTTATAAATCTGTATGCCAAGCAAATAATCTGAGAAGCTTGATTATACAAAGAAGAACGAGGCATCAGGATTTGAGGATGACTCATTAACAACCTGCATTACACAGATGGCACCACCTTACTTGCTGGAAATGAAGATCTGAGACACTTACTGAAAAGGTCAAGGACCACAGCCTTCAGTATGGACTGCACCTGAACATCAGGAAAACACAAATCCTCACAACTGGACCAGTAAGCAACATTGTCATAAATGGAGAAAGGATTGAGGTTGTCAATGATTTCCTTTTACTTGGGTCCACAATCAATGCCCATGGAAGCAGTAGTTACGAAATTAAGACACACATTGGGAAAACCTGCTGCAAAGGATCTCTTTGAAGTACTGAAAAGTGAAGACGTCACCCTGAGGATTGAAGTATGCCTTACCCAAGCCATGGTACTTTCAGTTGCATCATATTCATGCAAAAGCTGAACAACAAACAAAGAAGACAGAAGAAGAATTCAGCCTTTGAATCGCCGTGTTGGAGAAGAATGCTGAATGTACCATGGACTACCAAAAGAACCAATAGATCTGTTCTAGCAGAAACAACCTGAGTGCTTCTTGGAAGCCAAAATGGCAAGACTGTGTCTTACATATTTTGGACATGTTGTCATGAAGGATGAGTCCCTGGAGAAGGACATCATGCTTAGTAGAGTGGAGAGTCAGCGAAAAAGAAGACCTTTGACAAGATGGATTGACACGGTGGCTGCAACAATGGGCTTAAGCATAAAATTGACTGTGGACATGGCGCAAGACCAGGGAGTGTTTTGTTCTCTTGTACACACAGTAGCCATGAGTCAGAACCAACTCAACAGCACCTAACAACAACAACATGTTCTGATGCTAAAAGACATCCAAGAAGCAGTGGCTAGAAAGCAAAGGTCAACACAGATCTACACTTAGGAGAGAAATAAAGGTTGTATTTATAAATTTGGTGGCTGACAGCAAACAGATTTTAATGGAAGCTATAGAACGAGGTTACCCTAGAAGATGGTGCTGAGGGAAACGTTAATGACTAGAATCAATAAAGCTAGCATATTTTAGGACAAAATGATAATACAGTAGAGTGGTAAACATTTTCATGTGGTTACATATAACTTACAATATTTTACAAGTCAAAAATTTAATGGTTATACTTACTCTATGGGAACTACAATATAATTTAACTGTAACAATTACAGGTTTATTTCTATGGTTGTTGTGATACATCAAGTCAATTCCAACTCACAGCAACCCTGTAGAGCAGAGCAAAACTGATTCACAGGATTTCCTAGGCTATAATCTTTTAGGAACAGACCACCAAGTCTCTCTTCCCATGGAGTGTCTGCTGGGTTTGAACAGCCCATCTTTCAGTTAGCAGCTGAGAGTTTAACCATTATGCCACCAGAACTTCTTATAGGTTTATAGTAGCATCTTTTTTATAATGCTACTGGCCTCAGCAGAACTGACATATTTGAAATGTGGAGCTGGCAAAGAACACCATGGACTGTCAGAAGAACAAGCAGAGCAATCTCAGAGAAAGGACAGACAGAATATACCTTAGGTGAGACGATCTCACTCCATCAGGAGAAACCAATCACTAGAGAAGGACCTCGTGCTCAGTAAATCAGAGTCAGTGAGAAAAAGGGAAACCTTCAATGACATGGACCTAACACAGTAGCAGTAGCAATGCACTCAAATATATCAGCAACCATGAGGATGACACAAAACTAGACAATGTTGATTCTGTTCTACATACAGTCACTACAAGCCACAGCAAGCCTGGCAACAACTACAAGAACAATTATCCATAGCGAACATTTTTTTATACTAAATTCTTAGCCAAGAATACAACCTATAACACTCATCTTACGAGAAAAAAATCTGTTTTAAGATGTATCTTCAGACATATTCCCAGAGAACCTGTAGTTATAAAAAGACTGTCTAAGCAGATACACCCTACTACAATGATTCTAAGATACACAATGTTTTACATTTGTACATCACTGGAATTAGGATGGGTCTTACATAGTCTGGAACCTTGGTGGCACAGTGGTTACAAGCTCAACTTCTAACCAAAAGGTCAGCAGTTCAAACCTACCAGCCACTGCTTGGAAAACCTATGGGGCAGTTCTACTCTGTCCTATAGGGTTGTTATGAGTTGGATAACATTGATGACAATGGGTTTTTGGGTTTTACAGTTTAATTGGCAGCATTTCTTTCCTATTTTTATGGTGCATAAAATAATGGTACATCTTAAAACCAAAAGCATATTAAATTCCACAAAATATTGTTTCAATACACAGCTAATTCCAAAAGTGAGCATGCATACTAGCATACTGAAAGAGGAACTTCATGTCCAAGGAGTTTATAATCTAATGGAAAAACATGATTAATACTAAGGTATAAATGCAAGTAATAAATAAAAGACATAAAATGTTAAAATAAGTGAGGAAGTTGAAGGACTAAAGAAAAGGTAAAAAGGTACTTACATGACTAGAAACAGGAATGGCCAAACCCAAAAATAAAGAGCTCTGGTGGCATAGAGGTTAAGAGCTATTGCTGCTAACCAAAAGGTCAACAGTTCGAATCCACCAGGTGCTTCTTGAAAACCCCATGGGGCAGTTCTGCTCTGTCCTTTAGAGTGTCTGAATCAGAATTGACTCAACAGCAACACGTTTTGGAACTTCGGTGGCACAAATGAGTATTAGGCTACTAGCCAAAAGGTTGGCAGGTCAAACCCACCCAGCAGCTCTATCAAAGAAAGATCTGGCAATCTGCTCCCAATAAAAATTATAGCCTAGAAAACCCAATGGGGCAGATCTACTCTGTCTGATAAGGCACTATGAACTGAAATCAATCTGATGGCACCTAACAATAACAAACCCCCCAAAATTAAGACAATGTATTCTAGGACACTTTTAATTGAAATGATGATCTAATATGAGGTCAACAGGATGAAAGTAGGAAATAAGTAATACTTCAACAGGAGAAGAAGGAGATGATGAATAATGTGAGGTTTTGATCATTTCACTCTCCTCAAACCACCAACTACCTGCCAGCTGAAATCAACTTTCATTGCTTTCAGATAATAAATCATGGGTTTTCTGTTTGGTTTTTTTCCTAATCTGCTATTATCTCCCTCCTCTGAATCTCTGTGCTAATTTTAAAATAAGCCCCACATTTTTTTATACCCCTCCCTTAAAGGAGATAATTCTTCTCCTCTTGAGTGTGAGCTGGACTCAATTGCTTCATTTTAATGTGTGTAACTTAATTCTAACAAATAGGATATGGGGATGGTGTGTGACTTCTGAGGCTAGGACATAAAAGGTACTGAAACTTCCTCCCTGCTTTATCTCCCTCTGTCTCTGATCACTCATAACAGGGGAAGCTAACGTCACGTCGTGAGATTACTCAAGTAACCCTACAAAGCGGTCCATGTGGCAAGGAACTGAGACTTTCTGCCAACAGCTAGCAAGGAACTAAGGCTTTCTGCACAAAGCCAAGTCAATGAGCCATTTTGGAGGCAGATTCTCCAGCCTCAGTTATGCCTTTAGGTGACCACAGCCCTGGCTGCTGTCTTGACAACTTCAAGAGAAACCCTGAGCCAAATCCACCCAGCTAAGTCACTCCTGAACACCTGACAAAATGGAGGACAGCCACACAATACTAGGAGTCCTAGACAAGCCCAGCTGATATACAACCCCAACCATCACAGGTTCCATATAGCCCATCTGCATAGATAGGCCCACTCAGTCACTGCACGTGAGTCGCAGAGATTACGATTGCAAGGGTCATATTAATTTACTGCACTGCAACCTCACCCACAGAAAGTGAGATAGTGTTTGCTGGTTTAAGTTGCTAAGTTTTGGTAATTATAAATAACTAATATAACCTCTTGATATTTTCTGTCTAAAACACTTAATTTTATCTTCTAACAGTTCTAACAGACTATACATTGGCAGTATACAGCGTAACCTTTCAGAAAGCAGTCCTCTGCATCTTTACATCCCTGGAAGACTTAGCCCAATGCACTGCACAGAATACTTGTTTTTATTATTTGCTGAAAAATCTCTGACAGTGCTTACACAACTGACAGCAGCTGTTCAAAAATAAAACGATTAAATCTTGAATGACAGAGTTACCAGAGTATCATAAAAAGAAAGCCTGATTTGACTGAGATGGAATGAGATCTAATAAGAGGCAACAATCAAGGTAACTCCAGAATGATGTGTATAAAGTGGAAAAATCAATCATTCTGAAAACGCTGGGGTTCGTCCTGGTGGTCTGATGGGTAAAGCATTCACTTGCCAACCAAAAGGTCACCAGTTTGAAACCACCAGCAGCTCTACAGGAAAAAGATGCAGCTGCCTGCTTCTATAAGATTTACAGCCTTGGAAGCCCTATGCAGAACTGACTCAGTGGCAGTGGGCTTGTGGGGCTGGAATACAGCAAAGCATTGTGGTAACAACTCTCAACTTCACCAAAGTAAAAAAGAAAATTAAGTGAGGATAAATTTTACGTGTCCTTCAAACTGTGTTTTAAGAATATGAGTATCTGTTGAGAAGGTCATAGGTATTCTTTGAGGGAGGATAAAAAAAACTACTGAATTTCTACACTATAAAGACATATCTGAGCCTTGAAAGTTCTAATGTACACTATGAATTCATTTGACATCAGAACACTTAAAATACTTGCAGTGTATTAGTATGCTATGAAAGGAGTTTGGAAAACACTGACTTGGCTAGGCAGGTAGGTAAACAGAGAGGTAGGTGGGTAGATTCAAAGAAAATAAAAGGAGAAAGAGTAGATGCAATGTAATGTCATTACTTAAACAAGGAATTATGAGTGACTCTCAGTTATGTCTATGTAGTTTCTTTATGCAAAATAAACAGAATAAGCTATGAAAAGCAACAACAGCCACACCAGGAGATGTGACAGGAAAAACACAGTTGACTAAAACAGAAGAAAAGAATCTCCCTTTCCAAAGGCCATGGCTCAGAAAGCCTTGCATGCCCTCAGCTCCTCTTGTGTACCTCCATCAGGGCTGGCGTAAAAGGGTGAGCCACCAGGCCAAGGGAAGCCCACATGGAAGGCCGGTGGGTGGCTTATGAGACGGCATGACCCCAAAGCCTTACCCAACAGTAGTGATTACTAACAACTATCAGATACTTTCTTGGGAAATTTTAACTAGAGATACAAAGTGCCCTTACTAGTGGAAATGGAAGCAGAAGCATTGGACACAAAGAAACCAGACATAAAACAGCTGAGAATTACATGGGCCAGCACTGGCTGTTTAGCACTTTTGTGAGAGAAAAGCACATCTTCCTTCAGGAAAAAATACTTGTAAGCGTATTACTGTCCAGCCTGGACAACTTTATGTGGTAGCCCTGCCAGGGAGTGCATGATAGTAGACTAGTGACCCACAAGTACAGAACACTGCCTCTGGGTTTAATGAAGAAAAGGAACCAGTTAAAGGTACCTTGGTGGCAAAGTGGTTAAGAGCTGGGCTGCTAAACAAAAGACTGGCAGTTCAAATCTACCAGCTGCTCCTTGGAAACCGTATGGGGCAGTTTTACCATTTGATAAGGTTGCTATGAGTTAGAATTGACTCATCAGCAACAGGTTTGGTTTGTTGTTTGTTTTTTCCGTGTATCCAGTTTAAATGCACCTGAACGATATTTTCATATATCAAATTAATTTTTACAATCCATGGCCAGAGTCTATGCATCCCACTAGGAATCAAAAACTGCTACTGCAAAGATATACTTCCTGGTGTGACCAAGTTCTGCCAGGGAGAGGAGAGGTTTCCAGGACCTCCTCAGACAGCATCTCTGGGTTCCTGCAAGCAGACTCATGCCACAGTCTCACGTGCTCACACTCTCCCTGGACACTGAGTTGTGCTCACTCCATACACATTGAGTGTCACACCACCTCATCTAACCAAAGTTAAACCAAACCATACCCAGTGCCAGTGAGTCGACTCTGACTCACAGCAACCCTACAGGACACAGCAGAACCATCCCCGAGGGTTTACAAGCAGCACCTGGTAGATTGCTTAGCAGCCACATAGCTCTTAAACACACCACCAACTAGAGGTCAGGATGAGAACTCCAGGAGCCTGAGAGGGCATATACAATCGACAACAAATGTGCACATGCATGCTGTGCTGTGTTTGTGTTGCACAGCTACGTGTGCTGGAAAGGGGTTTTATAAGAGGGGCTCTCCCTTGCTGCTCCAAGTTTCTGCCCAGAGACGCTGCATAGCTATGTTTGCTTACCAGTTCTCTTTCGAGTTAGTCTAGACCTATAATGTCAGCACCGTCCCTTGTAGGTATGGTACCCAAATGCTATACATAGCATGGACAGCTGGATGCAGCCCTGGCTCTAGGGTATGGCTCCACAAATTCATGCCGCTAAGAAGGCAACAAGGTAATCCAGTCCTAATGGTATTCCAGTTTCTCTGAGGCCTGGATGAACCCCTGTCCTTTTGTGAAGCCTCACACTACAGTTTAAATTTCTATTCCACTCTGATGTAACTTAGAGGACTTTCTGTCCCTTGCAACCAAATAAGCTTATCTAAAGCCTTCACAAATCACATGTATAGTAACTAGTATAAAATTAGGGCATGGCTTCAATGTGTGACACAAAGCCCAAGGCAAAAAGGCTGTGAAGATTCCTCAAATACTAAGTGGTCTATGAATTAGATCAATCATATCATCGTAACATAACCAGAGGAGGAAAAAATTCACACTTAACTATATTGCTTATGGTTACTGATATATTGGCAAATTTTAAAAATTAAAAACAATTTTATACTGGCAGAAACAGGTCATTTTCAAAACAAAAAAATTCATATACAGTCATGCACTGCTTAACATCCACCATACATTCCATGAAAAAGGATATCATGTGATGTGGACATTTTGAGAACACCATATTATTTTCTTACAAAAACTCTGAGACAGCATAAGTGTTCCACACAAGAGGACCGGGACAGCTTGGAGTTCTGCATGCTGTTGTCTGGCACAGCCAATAGCTGCATGGCTGTATCCCAGAGAAGACAGGACAAGGCAAGGGTCTGGGACAAGACAAGGCCCAGGGACTGGGCCTTGAGGAGACACCCTGGGGCACTCAGACAGGCTAGGCCCTCTGGAGACCCAGACTGCCCTGCATGCCCAAGTTGTTGAGGATGAAGTCTACGGGCACTGGCAAGCCCAGGATATATTTCCCCAAGAAGAAGCTAGTTCCAGGCACAAAGGTAGTGACTCTCTTCTGGTTCCATCTGGTTACACCCAGTAAGCCTCATTCTCCAATTAGGATTTCTGAACTTACAAGATCACAAGCCTATACGAGGTCAGATGTTGACTGAACAGAAGTTATGTGGTTCATGACTATACTAACAGTATTATCCAGCCTAGTGACCTAGAGCAAGGAAGCACTGTTATACTCCACATTACTTGGCACACCAACAAATTAGCTAGAAAAGAAACCAACTACAAGTCAACAAGCTCACCAAACTCACTTAAATAGGACAAACAAAGGTATAACTCTGGAATAATCATCAGGACACAAATAACTAACAATCACTTAAACATGATTCAAGATGACTTCCTGGTTGTTGAGCAACTCTGTGATCAACTGCAGCACAACACTAGCAGAAACTGATTATGCAAGACAACAGAGTATTGTTTCAGGGTGTGTATGTGTGTATGTGTATGTTATGAAGTACACAACTAGATTACATTAATGACTCAAACATGAATTTTCTGATATCTTAATCTTTAAATTAACTGCAAAAGAAAGCTGCCAAAAGCAGTAGGAAAGCATACTATTCACTAAAGAAATGGGTATACACGACTTACTTTACTGAATGTTTTATTACTGAGATGTGAACAAAATGTTAAAGATTCCACTAATTGAAACAGCAATAGCTGTCAGATTCCTGTGTGCTATGTGTGTTTTATAGCACTCCACATATTTCCGATCAGTATTTGTTCAATAATACATATAATTATTGCAGTACCTGACAGTGATTACTGCTCCACTTTTTAAAAAAACTTTGACCAATAAACCAAAGTCAAACAAGTAACAGGCACATTTTATATCTTTTGTCATGAATTAGTTCTTAGTTTCCTACACCAGTTTCCTTGCAACAAAATATTGGCAGATAATACATTGGATGGAAACTGCCTGATTCTATTCCCTTTGGAGCTGTTTGCATTTCACTGTAAAAAGTACACAACTTTGGAGATTACGCTTCAAGGTATGCGAGCACAGTGAATCAGATATTACACTCCTAGGAATAGCCAGTTCAGAACAGAAGTTTACCTACATACTGAGTCCCTCCTACCACTGTAAACCTCTCTAATAGTTCACCACTTCGAAACAACTGAGATGGGTTAGGAGGTGTGGTAACAAAAGCCCTCAGAGGCATTTATTCAGTGATATCTCTGAAACTGCACCTTGTTTTAGAAGCCTTTGGGCAGAAATTTGGCCCTCCTCTATGTTAATCTACATACACACTCATTTTACATTTTCTCTCACCTCCTATTTTCATAAGAAAAAAAATCCATAGAATGAGTCAATTCTATAAAATTTGTTTACATGACTAATGAGAACAACACTATCACATTTACAAAATTGCTACCCCCAACTCTCCTGGGCCAGGGGTTCAACTCCTGAGCAAAACCTCTCTGTCAAGTGCCAGGATTTTCTTTTGTATAGTGCAGGTCTCGGGGGCTTTTTACTAACAATACTAAAAACTTTTTTAAAAGAATTTCCAATTCCAGAATCCAAATGAATCACTGTTTACCTTTTTCAAGACAAACTATATTTCTCATAAAAGATGGAAAGAGTATCAATTCAAAGGAGTCCCTGGAAGTGACAACGTATAAATACTTCTGATAATAAAACAAATTAATGTCAAGACACAGCCAATGTAATGTAATAAAGCTCTGATGCAACTGTGCCTGTCAAAGGGCATCTATATTAGCAGCTCGGGAAAGTGGCATTCGCAGAAAGGCACTACAACTGCATTCAAAAGAAAATCATTAAGCCTCAGCCGTTAATCCCTTCCCCCATCCTTCAAAGCAATTAACCAGAGGAAGGTGCTATTCCACAACCAACATGTATCCCCACCAGCCTCCACACTTGGCCCATGGCAGGGGGTTGCCCCAAACAGACCTTCTCAGCTCATTCCCTGCCCAGTTTTCAAAGGCACCTCTACATTAACCCCAAAAGCAGAAAACCAAATCTCTTCTTCTCATTCCTACTTACAAGACAAAAAACTGACAGTTCATAGCCAAAATACGTGACCATCAAGCCACTAATAATTCAAAACACACACACCATTATGCCAAATATTAACCTGAAATATGATCTTGATATTTAACTCCAAGACAACTAACACAATCTATTTCTACCTAGACAAGAAAACCCTAGTCACATTCACAACAATAAGAGTCAAGTGAACAAATCACTGTCCCTAACGAAGTCAGGGGCAATGAGCAATAGGAAAGCTGAATATCAGACACCAGCATACGTTGTGGGGTTTTATCTTTACAGACACAAAAAGAAACAGCAATAGAAACCAGCACTCCAAAAGCAAAAAAGGGAGGTGGAGAAGAGAAGATTCTGACCATGTTTTTGAGTGTCCTTTAGTTTCAGATGTACTCTTCTCCCTCCTGCCAGGTTGCAAAAAAGGCCAGACACGAGATGGATGAAAGAAAGCTGAAAAAGAAAAACACCTTCCCTTCCCCCACCTTCTCTCCTCTCTCCCCAAAAGAGCTGTTTGTGCAAACCTAGTCCCAAACATGGGAGAGAGAATGAACGCTCTATAGAAGAACAATGAGTCCTCAGCCTGGTATTGCGTTTGTGTTTGTGTTTGTGTCTGTGTGTCTGTGCCTCTGCCTCCTTTCCCTTCAACCTCAACAACAACAGGCAGAGCTGGAAGCCAGCTTTCCACCCAACCTAGGTCATCAAAATCAAGTGGCTTGTAATTTACAGTGGAATTAACTCAGCAAGTAAATTCATGGAAAGAGACAGCTACCCAAAGATGATTTTATTATTGTACAGATCCATCCTCCCTCCCCTCCCCCAACAGCCTGAGACTAAAGAAATCAGTGTACACCAGACAAAAAGGCCTTTTTAAATAGAAAGTAGTTAGTAAAACTTTCAAATCTAAAGATTCACTCATTTATGTTACATTAAAATGTCTGTTTTGTGATTCACAAACTTTCCCTTTTACTAGTTACCTTTTTCTGTCTTAAAAATTGCTTTGCTGAAAGCTATTTCAGGAATCATACAAAACTACTTTCTAAATGTACCTTAAAATAGCAACACATATTGAAACATTTAAAGCACCCAGTCTCTCAAGGACACATTTTGCTTAAATCAACGTTTGAAGTCTGGTATCTAAAAAAATTGTAAGCACAATCTTGGAAAAGAGGCAGGAGGGAAGTGACAATTCAACAATGAATCATTTTGTTTTCCTTTCAGCAACTTCTCAAGCAACCACTTTCAAAGAAAACCTGCAATACTCTGTCCCCCCGCCCAGACACACACAACCGTCTATATAAAACTACTTTATCGGCTTTCCATCACCTTAAAGGAAAAAATATATATGTTTAAAGTCACCTTCCTTCAGAGAGCCGAATTAAAACATGATAGTAAGAATCTACTCTGCAGCAACTAATTTTGGGTTTCACTATTTTGTAATTAGAGATTTCAAACACAAAGAGGAAATCTTGCCTGAGTGTGAAAATGCGACTTTCAGTCGTCCCGCAAGACCCCCCGCCCAAATTCACAAACATTCAAGACATTTTAAGTTGTAATCCTTGACTTCCTTTCCTCCTCCAGTTCAGCCAGTAATTCAGCCCCATAAAACAGCTGAACCTCAGACAAGTACACACAGAGCATAAGAAGCAAAGAAAAGGGGTCAGAAGGCAAACAGGACAGCGACCTGCCCAGGACGGAACCGAAGACGTACCTGGACCTTTCTTTCCCCAAACACACCTTCCTTCCTTGCCCTCGCCTCACTCTCCTCCACTTCTGCTGCTGCTTCTCCAGCCTTTTCTTTCTGGCTTTACCTGGAAGCGGGGGTTTCACCAGCGACCCTCTTTCCCCACCCAACATCCCGTAGCCAGGACAGGAGGCCAAAATATAAACCCCAAACACGGCGCAGGCAAGTTGGAGACTTACCTTCCCCTAATGCTCTACACCATCAATACAGGGGTGTTTGTGGCCCAGCTCCTCAGAAGTGGAGGGTACGGGGCGGGAGGGCCGCGAGCAGGGCGGCGGGCGGCCGGGCTCAGGGCCGAGGAGGGCGGCCCGCTGGAATGGGAGGCGCAGGGGCTGCGGGGGGCTTCCCTGCCTTGACCTTTAACGCGATTTTACACAAGGATCTCTCCCCTCGGTAGGGCAAAGCCTTCAGAAACCAGCACCCAGGCTCATGTCTGGTTTTGTTTTTCTGAGGGCGAGTGGGCTCCCTGACGATGATGGTGATTTTTTTTTTTCCTCTCAACTAGGGGAGAAAATGAGGCAGAGACAATGTGGGAGGCAAAAGGAGGGAAGCGAAGGGGGGGTCCCGAAGACGGGCACCGAGACCCGGACGAGGGGAGTGTCTCGGGGCGTGCAGCAGGTATAGAAGATGAAAGAGCGCGGGGAGCGGCTTGCGAGCGTCTGTGAGAGCAGCGGCGCCTCCGCGATGGTGGCGGAGCAGCGACGGGGCTGCTACACGGACCCACCGCCCACTCCCCGCTCGGGCCCGGCCCACCTCGCAGTATCACGCCTCCCCATTGGCTCCGCTCTCCATGACCCGCGCGGGGGCCGGGCCAATGGGGGGAGGAGAGGGCCTGAGGAGGGAGGATTCCCCCTCCCCCTTGTCCCTCTTCTTAATAAAATGGGCAGAGGGGAAGGTGGGGAGAGGTCGCGTGTCCTCGTCCCTGCTGCTCTGATCTTTAGGGTGGCAGCCTGCGCTTCCCCTTGGGAGACGCATCTTTGTGCTAGCCCAGACCGACCGTCCGCCTCCTTTGGCTGGGCTGGGGGCGAGGAGCCGGCAGCTCTTCAGGGCCGGCGTCGTCGAAAGCCGAGTTGCTGTAGTGTTTGACTGGGTCATAATTTGCCTGTTTAGTCACTTCAGACGCGATTCATAACGTGGGGGGTGGGGGGAGAACGACACATAGTGGATCTGAAGGATTCTTTGGACATTCTGAAAAACACGTTTATAGCATTTACAACATGAAGTATATGAATTGTACGTGTAGAAACTGTTCAGGCAGTGTATATTTTATTATGTATATTTTCACCACCATGACGTTTTTTAATTAAAAATATAAATACATGTGAGACAAGATTAATAAGAAATAGAAACACAAAATTAATGAATTGCATTGCTTATTTGAGAAGATGAAGTCGGAAAGCCTGAAAAGTCTCTTTAATGAATAAAGGGCGTATAACTTCAGATACAGAAAAGAAACCAGTATACAACTGTATGCAGTGTATATGAAAAATCTAAAAATAATTTTAAAAAAGCAAACATCACCTTTTTTCTTGAACATAGTATGGTGTACCACTTCCCAAAAAAGCAGATAGTCACAGGTCTGTCATACTACTAAGTATTTAAGGAGAGGATTGTGAAAGAGCAAATCTTTATTTTTTTTTATGTAATATACTTCAAGAAATGGAAGAGTTTAGAAATTTTAATTATGATCAGCAATTTTTGAAATGCGTGTCATGTTAGCAGAGTTCTTACACAGCCTCTGGCCTGAATCCAAGGTGAATCAACTTACTGTGGGTTCATTAATGTACTAGTAAGTGATTATTGGTATCTTGGTTCTTACATCATTCACTCTTCCAGAAGGAGTTAAGAGCTGTGTATAACAGAATAATTAAGTGATAGAATACAGTTGAAAATAATTCACTGCTCTATCAAAAATAAAAGTGATAATTTTATCTTTGGATTATCTAGTCAGATTGTATGTTTCACATTAGATAGCTTCCTTTAAGAATAATTTGGTCTATCAGATATTACTGGACTATTGTCCAAGATACCTGAAAACAAATGAGTTCTGCTGTCACCCATATGAGTAACCTTCTTGGCTGCAGTGTCTTCAGTGAGGAAATGAAGAAACTAGCTAAGGGTTCCACAT
The DNA here is from genome assembly GCA_028571685.1 of Heterohyrax brucei. NCBI lineage: Eukaryota > Metazoa > Chordata > Mammalia > Hyracoidea > Procaviidae > Heterohyrax > Heterohyrax brucei. Next base: position 38,120,093 of record CM053140.1, read on the forward strand.
GTATCTGATAATGTGAAAACTGAATTTTACAACATAGTAAATTAATAAACTGCTGTAAACATCGTAGTTTTGAATGGAGCTATTTGACATCAGTTTGGAAATAACTAGTGTTAAAAATGCGTTAGTTAGGTAGTTTCAGTATCCATAAAAATCTACATTTGTAAATGCACTATTCCTAATAAAGGTCCAACTCTGTGGTTGGTGAGTGGACACTATTCCAAGAGGATGTCTGTAGATCCTGCACTGCCTTTCCGAGGAGAGAAGCTCTCCAGATTAAGAAACAACATTTTTCTGCAGGATTAGGGACTGGTGCCATTTTTATTTATTTGTAAAACCATAGGTTTAGAAGTCTAGAAATTCCATATAATTACAAAGCATAATATTGTGTCTGGGCCACAAATCTAGCACACTAGATTTATTTAACTGTAATAACCCCATGAGCAAATGTAGTCTAGATGCAAAGCCCGGAATCTAAGAAGCTGATAATAACAATAACAGTCATAACAAGAATAATTATTAAACCATTGAGTGAAAGCTTATTACATTCCAACACCATGCTAAACCCATTACATTGCTTTGCCCAGGTGGGCCTCATAACACTCCTTGAAGTACATTATTACCTCCATTTTAAAGGCTAGGAAACTGAGGCTCAAGGTCAAAGAGGTTAGATATCTAGTGGAACTGTTTTTTCCCCTGTGAAGTTAGAAAAGTTTTCTTTACTCCCTTTTCGGCAAGTTTTAGAAAATAGAAATTGCTATTGAATCAGAAAATAGCATCAAAAAGAGATATTTGAGACATTTTTATTTATTTATTTTTAGTTATTTTATACATCTTACTATATATATTTTATATATTTTTATATACATATTTTATATATCTTACACATATATATCTTTCTTACATATTTTATGTATCTTAACATAGGTAGGAAGCCCTGGCAGCATATGAGTGCTACCGCTGCTAACCAAAAGGTCACCAGGTCAAATCTACCAGGCACTTTTGGAAAACCCTTTGTGGCAGTTCTACTCTGTCCTATAGGGTTGCTATGAGCCAGTATTAATTCGATGGCAGTTAAGTTTGGATTTTTTGGGTTTTGCTATAGGTAAGTGATTTTGTTCATAGAGGTCATATCATTATTTAAAAGAAATCAGGTGAAAAAGGTATTATTTAATAAATTATGCTATATGAGGGGAGGAAAAATAGTCCTGGATTCCTACAACTCCTAAACAAGCAAATAAAAAATTGCAGATGGATTTTTATTCTTATATTGGGTGTTGAGTTGACTGGTATTTATTGTGTTATCTTCTATATAATCTACCTACACAATGTGTGTGTGTATTCCCTTGTGTATGTCAGATATTTAAGGTTTTTTAAATAAAATCATAAAATTATTGGAAGAATTCTAAAACTTTGTAAAATCATGGGCTGTGTTCAGAGCAAAGGGGAATGAAGAAAACCAGACATGAGGAAAATATTAGCCCGACAGACTAAAGGGCCACATGAACCAGACTTCACCAGCCTGAACTCAGAAGAACTGATAGTACCTCACCTGCCCTGACAGAGATTACAGCAGACAGTCCCAAACAGCAGGAGAAAAATGTAAATCAAAACTCAAATTAACCAAAAAGGCCAGACTTTACTGGTGTGACAGAGACTAGAGGAAGCCCTGGGACTGTGGCCCCCAGACACACTGCTAATTCCAAGCCAAAACCACTCCCAAAGCCTGTTTTTCAAAGACTAAAGGAATGTGCTGCTTAGTTCAAATACAAAGGACCAAATGCAGAACTCCTACCCAAAAGCAAGACTGGAAGGCAAAAAGGGGACAGGAACTGGGTGAATAGCCACAGAGAACCGAGGGTGGAAAGGGGGAGTGTGCCGTCATATTTTGAGGATTGCAACCGATGTCATATAACAATATGCATATAAACTCTTGAATGAGAAATTAACTTGAGAGGTAGTCTTTCACCTAAAACACAACAAAATTAAAAAAGAAAAAAATCATGAGATAAATAAGCTCTTTCCAGGCATGACAGGAAGTGCAGAAGCCATAAAAGAAAACCACCAATAAATTTTACTGCATAAATATTTAATGTCTGTATATACCCGAGTGGAAACCCTGATGGCACAGTGGTTAAGTGCTCTGGCTGCTAACCAAAAGGTCAGCAGTTCAAATCCACCAGGCGCTTCTTGAAAACTTTGTAGGGCAGTTCTACCCTGTCCTGTAGTGTTGCTATGAGTCAGCATTGACTTGACGACACTGGGTTTGGTTTGTTTTGGTTTGTATATCCTAATGGAAACCTTGGTGCCATAGTGGTTAAGCACTATGTTTGCTAACCCAGAGGTCAGTGGTTGAAATTCACTAGGTGTTCCCTGGAAACTCTACAGAGCAGCTCTGCTCTGTCTTATAGGGTCACTGTGAGTCAAAATTGACTTGACAGCACTGTTTCCTCTACTATAATGGACCCCTGGTGGCACTGGGGTTAAGTGTTACCGCCACAAACCAAGAAGTCAGCAGTTGGAATCTACCAGTTGCTCCTTGTAACCCCTGAAGGGCAGTTCTACTCTGTTCAACAGGATAGCTATGAGTTGGAATCAACTTGATGCCAGTGGTTTATGGGTTTACATACCATAAAAATACCACAGCAATAGAGGAAACAAGGCAGGATGGATATTTTTAACACCTGTGATAAAGATCTAACTTCATTAATACAATGAGCTCTTACAAATTTGTAAGAAAAATAATTAGTAGAGAAATGGACAAAATATACAAAAAAAGAAGTTCACAGGAAAATATGTTCCCAATAAACATGTAATAGTAGAATCATAAGGAAATAAATATAAATCAGAATCATCTCTCAGACTAGGTTTTTTTTTCTTAACTTCATAATATCCAGTATAGTTAAAGATATGGGAAAACAGAAACTCTGAGACACTGTTGGTAAGCATGTAATCAGATCATTTTTTATAAGGTATTTAGTAATATTGCTCAAGATGTTAAATATCTATAACTTTTAACCCAACAACTCTGGTTCTAGAAAGCCATTCTACAAATAAACTACAAATAAAAGGGTTTGCAACATTCTTTACAATAGAGAAAACTAGAGAAATCTAAACCTGCACCAATAAAGAAAGCTGAAATAAATTATAGGTACAAACACACCATGAAAGGGCTCATACCCTTAAAAAAAAAAAAAAGAGTGAAATAATTCTGGATCATTATAAAACAACAACCAGGAAACAGAACTAAATGTTTAAAAAAATCACAAAAAATGATGTAAAGTAGCATTCTGTTTATATTAAAATTCTTGCAAATTTGTGTATACTCAAACAGTTTCTAGAAACATACACACCAAACTGTTCGCAGTGAGCCCACTGTCTGAGGAGCAGAGAGTAGCCAGGAAACTGAAGACTGGCTTTTGATTTCATAAACATGTTCCATTTACTTTCTTTTTCCTTCTCTTTTCATATCAAGCATGTATAACTTTACAATAAAAAAAAATCCAAATTCTTTGAACATATGGGTGGTAATTAGCCTTCATAATCCACCAGAAGCACTCAAACTTCAGAACAAGTATACTCCCTTAAAATGCCTTAAGTAGAACTAGGATGCTTTAGCAAGTGTTGTATCAGATTGAAGCTTGTTTCTGTGCCTTTTCTTTGAAATTGGCTTCCGACTTACAGAGTGCAAACAGAAGCCAGTAATGAGCTTCATCTACCTTCTGTTACAGTTTTTCAGACTGAGCAACCTTCCCACGGAGCCCTCGCCTTGCATTCATCCAGTACTTGCTTCAGAATTTGTTGTAAATCAGAATTGTTTCCTCTCCAGCTCTGTCCCTTGGCCAGTAAGTAATCCCAGATTATCTCAGGAAGTCCCTGAAATTGGAATGGAGAAACAGGTCATCTGGGGGCTTTTTACAGGGGACACTTATCATGCATTTGCGAGCTCATGTAGCAGGGAAACAGTTTTCCCAAAAAAGATCAAATCAAAAACCCTTTTCCTCTGTTTGGACAGCTAATTGTGGACAGTGGTTAAGGTTCACAATTCAACTCCAGAGTTTAATGTGTTTTATTTCCCAGCTCTGCTTACCAACATGCTTACAGATATATCTCAAGGAAATCCTGCCCAAACCCACACCCGTGATTCGGTGGAGTGGACAATCTTCCCTTTGTGTGACCCCCAGCCAATGCCACAGCACGCTGTCTGAGGGAACTGGCTGCCTTTTAAAGAAGATGTAACCCTAACGTCTGACTCCTGACCACTTGTGGTTATTCACAGTCTCGGAGGGCTTTGTGAAAACGGGGAGGAGATGCTGATTGTCTTAGCCCTGGCCCAATTCCAAGATTGATAATTAGCGATACTCCTCCCTCCGTCTTCCTGCCTTTTCCCGAGACAGACATGCCATTCCACAGTTTGTCTTATAAACAGCTGTCCACTGCTCACTGCTTGAAGACGCCAAAGCGCGGGCGAATTCCACCCTGGAGGAAGCTGTATTTCAAGATAAACATTTCCTCTACGTCTATTGGTAATCTACTTAGGTTTACCTTGGAGGGACGATGTTGTTTCGTAGGGATACTAAGGGCATAATAATGGGAGTTAAAAAGTTACCCCTAAATGCTATTTTGTCTAAATAGTGAAAACTCAAGACTTGCATTGATTGCAGCGGCCCCTAGAAAGAAGTCTATTCATCAGAGAAAACAGATTTTTTTGCAACTAGTATCATATAGGAAACCCTGGTAGTGTAGTGGGTTAAATGCTACGTCTGCTAACCGAAAGGCTGGCAGTTCAAATCCGCCCGGCGCTCCTTGGGAACACTATGGGGCAGTTCTACCGACTCTAGAGTTGCGATGAGTCGGACCAGACTCGACAGCAGTGTTTAGTTTTTGTTGTTGTTGTTTTTAATATCGTATAACAGTATGTGTATAAATTTTTGTTTACAACAAAGAGTCCTGATGAAGCGGGAGAAAAATGGGGTGCAGAACTCAAACCCTATTAAAAATACCAGACTTGGTGGTACCACAGACAGGAGGGTCCCCAGAAGATATGGCCCCCAGGCTCTCCGTTAGCCCAGAACTGAAACTGTTTTGAAAGCCAACTCTTCAAAGATTGGACTGGACTTTAAGAGATAAAATGATATTGCCAAAGAGTGTGCTTATTGGCTTAAGTGGATACGTGAGACTAACTGGGCAACTACTGTTCAGAAGCTAGATGAGATCACAGAGGGGAACAGGAGCTGGTTGAAAGGACAGGGTGGAGGGGAGGAGTGTGCTGTCAGTGTGAGCCGAGCAGCTATGGTTATATACCAATGTGTGCACAAGTTTTTGTACAACAAATTGACTTGGATTGTAAACTTTCACTTAAAGCACAATATAACAATATTTTTTTAAAAAGAAAAGAATAGGTGCTAGATTCTATAGTTTTATCTGGGGATCTGAAATTTAACTTCATAATATTGATGTGACAGGTGCTATTTGCCACCAAAGTTTGTTTTTTTAATCCAAGGTATCTTTACAAACAGAACAGTTAATATTAAACCAGAAGAAACAGTGAGATTCACACTCTGCTGTCCAAACTAATGTCTCTGTGGTGAAGGTGTCTGGGACATTCACTTTAATGAATCCCTCCTTTTCACTCAATGTGCATGCATGCGCACCTGCACACACACATACACACTCCATTGCCAAGGAGTCAGTTCCAATTCATGGCAACCCTAAGCATGTCAAAGTAGAACTGTCCTCCTTAGGATTGTCAGTGGCTGATTTTTTTGAAGTAGATCACCAGGCCTTTCTTCTGAGGCACCTGTGGGTGGATTAGAACCACCAGGGTTGGCAGCTGAGCATATTAACCATTTGTACCACTCAAGGGCTTCCTTCAACACTTTTAAAGCACCTTCATTTCAAATTTTCCACTTTCTAGTTCATCTTAACCCCAAATATCTCCCACTTATACTCAAACTTCCAGAATAAACTCTGCTATGTTACTTTTTTTTCATCTTAAAAGAGAATTTGAGTCGGATCTAACTCAATGGCACTTGGCTGGCTGGCAAAAGAGAATTTTAGTTCCATTCCTCGTATTACAAGGAATGGAGACTTACAGCATCTTAAGTAACAGGAGATTTATGAGGAGGCTGCTCTTCTACAGAAGCCCAGGCAAAGCTAAGCAATCTGACCTCAGGAAGAAAAGGATCTAGAAGTGGGGCTCTAAGGAGATCTGGACCTCCGGTTAACCTCATCTTTCCATCAACCGGCCTGCTCTCCTTGACATGGCTTTTCTGCACTTGAGAGCTTCTGCTTTCTTGCAATTTCAGCTCCAACGTTAAGTCCAGCCTGTGTGTGGTCTCATGGCTTCTCTGGGTTTTCTGCAGCTCGTGACTTAAAGCTTCAGCAACTTGTGCCTGCTGCCTCCTGACTTTTGTACCTCCTAGTTAAAATTCCTAAGAAGGTGAAACCTAGCTGGCCCAGTTCATCATCTGGTTGCTGTTGTTAGTTGCCATAGAGTCAACTCCCGCTTATTGTAACCTTATTTATAACAGAATGAAACACTGCCCCATGCTGGCTGTGTCCTGGTCTCCAGTCGCCAGCCTGCTGCAGGGTGCAGGGGCAGAAATGTCACGGGACACAAAAACAGAGTGCCTCAGGACTGCTGTTTCATCAGGAACCCTGGCAGGGCAATATTTTCTAGAAGGGTCTATGGGTACGTCAGTGTGCTTTTTCTTTCTTTCTTTTTTTTTAATGTTTCACTTTGATAAGATTATACATAACAAAACAGTTGCCAGTTCAACATTTCTTACATGTACAATTCAGTGACATTAGTTATGTTCATCATACTGCACAACCACTACCACTAACAAATTCCCAATAATTCTACCACAGAAACAGAAACTCAGTGGTTGCTAAGCAATGACTCCCCTTTTCTCACTCCCTTTCACCCTTAGTAACAACTATAACTTTTATCTGCATGTGCTTGCCCATGTCATGTAGTGAGATCACACAGTGTTGGTCCTTTCATGTCCAAGTTATTTGACACAGTATGGTAAAGGGTCTTCCAGTAAGGATGTTCTACTTCTGACAGCTCACAGCAGCCATAGTTGTGAAGCTATAATGGCCATATTTATTACTTTTTTTTATTAGCCTTGACAGCCATGAAGAAGTTACATGATTCCACAACACATAGAAATTAATAAAGTTTATTATCAAAATGGGTGTTCTGTTTGCCAAACATTCCCTGCACACGTGAAATTTATGATGTCCATAATCATCCCAAGGAGAGAACAATTCAATGTTTAATCAAAAAGTTGAGACAACTGTGTCCGTTGACAATCAGACAACACCTGTGTGTCAGCGAATTGCACATTCCAATGAAAACATCGCCACCATTCATCCAAGTGTATGCAAGAATCTGTCCCAATCGATTTCTCACTGAGCACAAGAACTGGGGCTTCTGTCAGCCACAATTTGGCAGATTTTGCATCTGGACTTGAAGCTTTACCCTTACAAAATTATTTTAACTCAAGAACTGAAGTCCAATGACCATAGACTGTGCTGTACATTTGCTGATTGGGCTCAGGAGCAAGTGGAAGTTGACCTTGCTTTTGGCTGAAAAATCATCTTCAGCAATGAGGCCCATTTGGGGATGGATAGTTGCATTAACAAACAAAACTGTTGCATTTAGAGTAATGAAAATCGAATGGAGATTCAAGAATGTTCACTTCCCATATATTGCTTGCACTTTATGGTTCTATACATCTATAGGCTATCATCCTGCTGACCTCTGGCTGGAAGAAGGAGAGTGGGTGGAGAGAAGGGGAAAGGAGGCTGTTGGGAGGATGAGACATGTATGGAGCAGAGAGGAATAGTGTGCTGTCACTGGGCAGGGAGAGCAGTGGAAGCTGCATACAGGTGGGCGTGTAAATTTATACGGGAATGTACATTTTCACTCAGTCATGTTAAATAAAAAAGGAAAAAAAAAAAGAATGTTCGCTTCATCCCCCAAAAGTTACTGTTTGGTGTGGATTTTGGTCCAGCTCAATCACTAGCCCTTATCTTTTCCAAGATGAGCGAGGTGTATTTTATAAAATATTATAGAGTTATTTTTTAACTTCTTTTAAGAATCCATGACAATACATTAAAAATACACTCTCAAACCCATTATACGAAACATAGTATGGATTCACTACGTGAAATGTGTACACCCTGGTGGCGTAGTGGTTAAGCTCTATATCTGCTAACCAAACCGTTGGTTGTTCAAATCTACTAGGCATTCCTTGAAAACTTCTTGGGGCAGTTCTAACCTGTCTGTAGCTGTAGGGTCATTATGAGTCAGAATCAACCAGATGACAATAGGTTTTTTAATGTGAAATAAAAAAACTTGAGAAACTTAGAATAAAACACATGTACAGTTGTTGAGCAAGAGACCACCAAAGCACAAGTTGTTCAAAGGTACATTTGTCTAAAATTCAGTTAAAGGATTCTTAAAATAATTTATTTCATAATAAGTGGGAGTCACAGATTGAGAAAAGATCACCACAGTTTCCATAACCATGGAAGGGTTACTGAACTGAATGTACAAAGAAAGCTTACAAATCTATGACGAAAAAGATAAATAGCCCAATAGAAAAGTGGAGAGAAGACAAGGACATGCAAACCATAAAACAAGACTTGTTGTTAAGTGCCATCGAGTCAGTTCTGACTTGTAGTGACTTTATGTACAACAGAATAAAACACTGCCCGGCACCATGCCTGCCTCATACACCCTGTGATGTTGGAGCCCACAGCAAAGGGTAAGGACAAGAAATTTATTGAACAAGACTGAGTATGTTCAATAAGCAAAAAAAGATACTCAGCTTACTTTTGTCTTAATTTTTGGCCATTCAATTATTACACAGAGAGGATCCTTCTAACAGCCTAGTCTTGTAGGTTCTTAAAAGACTCTCCTCCAAGGATTTTAGCTTCCTTCTGGACTCCAAACCTTATTTCCCAAAACTACAACCCCAACCTCATTTCAATGTTATACATCCTGTCTCCCAACAACCTCCATCTAGCCCTTTTTAAAATCATTCTTTTGTACCCCAAGTGCAACATTACTTTGACCCCAATGAGATATTGAATCCACAGATCCCACCACCTTTTCTAAGAACTACCTAGGTCCTAAATTTCAGGCAGCCTTGTCACTTTGTGATCTATATAGTTTATCACATCAATTTCTATTACCTTATGTAAAATAAATGCTTTGGCCTACACTGTTTGCATTAACTAGTTTTTAATAATTTATTTTATTATTTTTGTTAAAAATAGACACAGCAAACCATACAGTAGTTCAATATTTTGTACATTTACAATTCAGTGTCACTGATTACATTCTTCAGTTTGTACAACTGTTCTCACTCTCGTTTTCTGAATTGTTTCTCCCTCCTTGTCCTAAACTTACTGCCCCTTAAGCTTCCCATATTATCTTTCTAGTTACTGATCGGTTTGATCCCATGTAGGTAAGTTTCAGAAACCCTGGTGCATAGTAGTTAGGAGGTACGGCTGCTAATCAAAGGTCAGCAGTTCACAACCACCAGGTGTCCCTTTGAAACTCTACGGGGCAGTTCTACTCTGTCCTATAGGGTCTCTGAGTCAGAATCGACTGGATGTCAGTGTGTGCATGTGTTTTCGTGTGTGTAGAGTTCTTTACAAGAGCACAGTACTCAAGGCAGACGTTCTTTGCTAATTAATCTTAACTTCATTTAAGGAAGGGTTCATGCATTAATGAATTTTAATACAGACTTAAAATAGACAAATAAATATTAAGCATATAAAACTACAGGCATAGTTTTAATTTTAAATGTCTTTCTAGAACATGTGCTTAGACTGCATATGAATCACTGCAAATCTATGTGTTTGTCAAGAGTTCTCTATTTAGAGTCAGATTCTTGTCTTTCTTAGACAAATCTAAATCAGTGCTAATACCATGTCAGCTAAGGACTTGATGTTCTTTCTCACCTGCTTACTTTCAGCTGTCAGTATCTGCATTCTCTCCTTTTGCATGCACCCCCCTCACTTCCTAACACTCCCTGGGCAAAACCACAAGCCTGGTGATAATTCCACCTCAATGCCTGCTACGTACCTGTCCTGTCCAATGAGGTTGGAGTCGCACTGACTGGTTTCACTTTAAATTCATGACCACAAACCCCAAGCAGCCTCTTAAAGCCGCTTGGCAATCATACAACATTTACCCAGATTAATTTACTTTCCAGTTTTCCAGCCAATTGTTTCACGTTCTCTCCTCCCTTCTCAGATCTCTTACACCTCCTCCACACTTCACATTCAGCTGGTGGCTTTCTGTTGGAGTTCACTGAGAACTATGATGAAATCAGCAGAGAAATCCCACAGAGACACCCCACGCCCCACCAACTCATACACATCTACCCAACCATCTCACTCCCCCACCACACATGCACCTTTACTCTGGCTTCCTTCCTGCTGGTCTAAGGGAACAATCTCTGCTCCCATCTAAGGTCTAGCCCTCTGCTTGCGCAGTTGATGCCATCCCCACTTGTCACACATGATATCCTTGGCAATTCTCTCCTCTGTCTGCTACATCATATTTTGTCCTCTGCTAAACCTTTCTAATAGAATACTGACAAATTGCTTTTTAAAATTTCATTTTCAGTTTTCCCTTGACTACATTTTACATCTGATCTACTGCCCCCATTTCTTTGCTCCTTTGTAGCAAAACACCTTGAAAGGTTTTTTTTAAAAAAAAATACTTGTTCTTTGCCAGATGGTGCCCGGCCACCACCAGCGATAGCCACGATGGAGCTCACAGAGAGGAGTCTCACTGGCAACACAAGAATGAAAAGAGGTGCACCATGAGATCTCCACTAAAAGACCTCAATTGATGGTCCAGCGGTTTTGGGGTTCCTCTGAGAACATGGCCCCCGGCCCTGATGCTGCCTTTTCCCATAAATTATAACAAAGGTCCACTCTTTGGACAGGAATGGATTGGACTTGGCAATGAAGAGTGACCATAAATTGGAAGCACTTTATGGTTCTATACATCTGTAGGATATCATCTTGCTGACCTCTGGCTGGAGGAAGGGGAGTGGACGGAGGGGAGGTCAAAGGAGGCTGTTGGGGGGATGAGACATGTATGGAGCAGAGAGGAATCGTGTGCAGTCACCGGACAGGGAGAGCAGTGGAAGCTGCATATAGGTGGGCATGTAAATTTATACGTGAATGTACATTTTCACTCAGTTATGTTAAATAAAAATAAAAATTAAAAAAAATACTTGTTCTTTGCAATTCTGTTTTGTCACTCTCTTTTAAATTCACCCCAATCTCCCTTTTGACTCCACATCTTTACCAAAATTGTTACATGTTGTTAAACAAAAGAGCCAACTTTCAGTCCTCAACTTTCTTGATCTGCTGGCAGCCTTTAATACAACTGATCAGTGTTTTGGATGCTACTGAAGCTGATACAACTGACACACTCTTTCAGGAGCCTAATCCTTTTGTTTTCCTCTCACTTCACTGGGTACTCCTTCTCAAGATTCCATCTCTTCCATCCAGCCTCTTAAAGTTAGAGCTCCCAGGCTCAGTTCTTGATTAATATAAACCAGCTGTCAGTCTCTTGTTAATTTCATCCAATCTTGTGGCTTTAAAGACCATCCAATTGCCTATGATTCTCAAATTGACATCATCTTTCTGAACCTTGAATTCATATAGCCAAAAACCGACTTAGTATTTCCACAGCTACATGTCAAATACCCCAAACCAAATCAAACCCATTGCCAGCAAGTCAATTCTGACTCACAAAAACAAAACAAACCTAGTGCCTTTGAGTTGATGCCAACTCATAGCAACCCTGTATGACAAAGTAGAACTGCCCCACAGGGTTTCTAAGGTGCAACTGGTGGATTTGAACTGCCAATCATTTAGTTATCAGCCAAGCTTTTAACCACTGGATGTGTAATAATAGGTAAGTCAAATTTAACAGGTCCAAAACCACACCTCTGAATTTTTCCCTAATACCTGCTCTGCCTGAAATCTTCCCGTCAGCTAATGGCAAACCCATCCTTCCAGTTGCTCAGACTAAAACTTTCAAGTCTTTCATACCTACACCCAACCCATCAGAAAAAACTTGTTGGCCTCCCCTTCAAACTATGTCCACAAGCTGACTGCCTTTTGTCACTTTCTTCAAAAGCCCCCTCCCCCGCTTCTACCCCACCCCTTCCCACCCTGGTCCCAATTACCACCATCTCTTGCCTAGAGTATCACAGTTGCCACTGCCTCTTCCTTTGTTCCCTGGGTAGTCTCTTTCGAACACGACAAGCATCAGTCCTTTTAAAGCACAGGTTGACTTTCGTCACTCTTCAGCTCAGAACCTGACTGTGGCTCTGCATCAGTCAAGGTACAAACCCTGGTGGTGTAGTGGTTAATTGCTACAGCTGCTAACCAAAATGTTGGTAGTTCAAATCCACCAGGCACTCCTTGGAAACTCTATCAGGCAGTTCTGCTCTGTTTTATACGCTCTCTATGAGTCAGAAACAACTTGGGGCACTGTTTAGTTTTCTTTCTTCTTTAATCATTACTCATGGTGAGCCAGGCTGTGCTGTGATGATGAACAAACTCAACATTTCATTGCCTTCAGATAGTGGTCAATTCTTGCTCACATGCCATGTCTGTCTCAAGAGACAGTGGGCCCCTGCTCATCATCATCAAACTCTTGGACTTTCAGCTCAGGACACTATCTTGAATGTTTCTAGCCACCTCGGCAGAGAGGTATAAAGGTCTAGAGCATTTATCACTGGCTATGGAGAGCTATAAGGAAACTCTAGTGGTGTAGCAGTTAAGTGCTGCATCTGCTAACCAAAAAGGTCAGCAGTTTGAATCCACCAGGTGCTCTTTGGAAACTCTGTGAAGCATTTCTGCTCTGTCCTGTGGAGTCTCTGTAAGTGAGAATCAACTAGACAACAGTGGGTTTGGCTTTTTTTTTTTTATCCTTAAAAGCTCCAAAGGTGAGTTCTCAAAACAGTGGCCAGAACTAGTCACATGGCCTCATCCATCCATAGGAAAGCCAGCAGGTGTCATCCCACTTTGTGCCCCAGAGGACAGAGAACCACAAAGACCTGATGAACCATACCATAACTCCCACAGGGCTCCAGTGGTGCTCAGAATAAAAGCAAAGTCCTTCCAATGGCTTATGAAGCCCTGTGCACCAAGGCTTCTATCACCTCTCTGGCTGCTCCCCTCCTACTGTCTCCCAGATACAACTGCACCTGACAACCTGTTTCCTTTGTGTGGACAGCACTTCCTTTTACACGTCTGCATGACTCATTCTCTCCCTTTCTAACCTCTTTTTTTTTCTTAAATTACAATTCACCCTTTCTCCATTTCCAGTTTTCCCACTCCCAGCCCCACCACAAACCTGAGGGAAAACTTCATGGGGGTATGGAGGGTAGGTGACGTGTCTGTTCGGGTCACTGATGTACCCCAAGAGTTCAGATCAGGAGGATCCTATACACCGTAGGGACTCAAGAAGCATTGACTGAATGGCTGAATCTCACTAGTACTTGGTGTTATTGCATGCCATTGAGTGGTTGAGTAGAACTGCTCTGTCAGGTTTCCTAGGTTGGAAACCCTGGTTGCATAGTGGTTAAGTGCCATGTTTGCAGTTCAAACCTGCCAGGTACTCATTAGAAACTCTATGGGGCAGTGCTACTCTGTCTATAGGGTCACTGTGATTTGCAATTGACTCAATGGCAGTGGGCTTGGTTTTGGGTTTAGTCTTTATGGGGAGCAGATCACCAGGTCTTTTCTCCCACAAATAGTTTTTAACTGTTAACTTTCCATTAGTAGCCAAATGTTTAATTAACCATTGCAACACCAGACTCCTTCTAACTGTTGTCAGGTGCCATCAAGCTAGTTCTCACTCATAGCAACCCTATGTACAAAAGAAGGAAACACTGCACAGCCCTGCACCATGATCATAATCATTGTTGTGCTTGAGCCCATTGTTGCAGCGTCAGGTCAATCCATCTCATCCAGGATCTTCCTCTTTTTCTCTGACCCTCTACTTCACCCAGCATGAGGTCCCTCTTCAGGGCCAGTCTCCTCCTTATAACATGTACAAAGTCTCAGCATCCTCATTTCCAAAGAGCATACAAATTAGACCCACGAAATACCATTTCATACCTGTCAGATGGCAACTTCTAAGAAGTCTGACAACAGCAAGTCCTGCTAAGGGTTTAAACTGGTACATCATTTTGGAGAGCAACTGCGAGTTTAGCAGTCAAGTCAAAAGGTCAGCATACACAGAATTCAGTGATTCTACTTCTCAGTGTTTATCATGGAGAAACTCTTTCACATATACCCAAAGAGATATGTACAAAGGTGCTCATAATAGCATTGTTTATAATAGGTAAAATTAAAAAAAAAAAAGCCCATCAACAGGGATTGCTGTAACATACAAGGAAATACCTTACAGCATTTAAAATGAATTAAATTAATCTACATGTATCAATATCTAAAAAATCTGAGCAATGTAAAGTTGAAGGAAAAGACAATATGAAGAGGATGACACCATTTATATATAATCTATAAAAACATACTAAAGAATGCCATACATATTTTATAGATACATACGCAGACAGGAAAAATACAAAAATATTCACTAAACAGCAGTCATACCAGCTTCAGGATCGGTTATCTCTGAGGAGAGTATCTTAACTGTAGCTGCAATTTTTTTTTTAAATATCTGAAGCAAATATAAAAAAAGAACATTTTAAAAATCTGTTTGTATATTATATGCTATACTTGTTAATGATAAGTGTTTTAAAAATATTCAAGAAAGCAAAAAAATAGAAACAAGAGCCTTAAAATATTACAAAGAGATACTTTTTCTTTCTCCCGAATTTTTAGACCAACCCCTGGCATTCAATTTACAAAAAATTTTTCACTGGGAGAGATAAACTCAGCAACATTTGAGAAGTGACAAGGGATCTGGTAAACAAAGGTTCCATTGCTCTGCATAGGCTCTCATATTCTCAAAGCTGAATCCAATAGGATTTAAGATGAAGTCTAGGAAAGAGTTCTTTGAAATGTATCCCAGCTCAGGGCAAAGAAAATTTTTATCTGCCTTCAATCTCCGTGGAAAGGCCTTTGGCATCAGTGCTTCTGACGGGTACTGGGCGGACTGCTGACAGATGATATAAACCAAAAATCCAGAGCCCTTGCTGTTGAGCTGATTCAGACTGACAGCAACCCTATAGGACAGAGTACAACTGCCCCATCAGGGTTTCCAGGGAGCTGCTGCTAGATTCTAACCACTGACCTTTTGGTTGGCAGCCATGGGACTTAATTACTGCTCCACTAAGGAGCAGACAAATGCTATAGCATGACTTTTTTTTTTTTAATATTTTGATCTTTGTTAATGGTTAGCTGCCATTCAGTCAGCTCTAACTCATGGCAACTTTACGTGTAACATAGCCTGTTCCTGTATCATCTTCATAATCACTAGTATGTTGTGAGTCCATTGTTGGGGCTGGTTATTGTGTTAACCTATCGCACTGAAGGTGTCTCCCACTTTCGCTGACCTTCTACCAAATATGGCGTCTTTTTCTAGAGCTTGGTCCTTCCTGGTGATGCTTCCAAAGTAAGTGGGACTAAGTCTCCCCATCCTCACTTCTAAGGAGCATTCTGGCTGCATTTCATCTGAGAAATGGATTTGTTTCCTCCTTTGGCAGTCTGTGGTATATTCAGTGTTCTTGTTCCTTAGAGACATAAATATAAACATTTGCAAATACTGTATAAATATCTACAAATCAATAAAACCATAACTTGGTTAACTAAACAAGAAATAAGACAGCAGTTGTTTAGATTGTTTAGTTGGCACTCAAAAGCAGATCTCTGGAAATTGGAAGATTGATTCTGGGAAGACCTGTACTATCCCCGTAAACAGCTACTTTTCCCCACTTAGTCAAGGATATTAGTTCTGTTCAAGATCTGTAGGATGGTGTCAACATACAAAGAAATGTGAAGGTAAGGAAAATACAAAGTTAACAGAAGTTAAGAATTTCAAATCCATTAAAACTTAGTGTTTCATTTTGGAAAAACCCTGAAATCATCTGGTCAGACTTTCTGGGCTCAGACTATTATTAAACTCTTAAACAGCCTTGATGACCCAGAAAACTTCTGTTTAGACGGATTATGTCTTCTGATGTTTATTGTAGTAGACGTCTTTGAAACATAAGAATATGCAAGCACACATTCCATAAACTGTCAAAGCAATGCATCATCCTAAATTACGTAGCTTCTGGAAAATTCCATTGTGTACTCTTGAGAGAATGAGGGTGGAAAAAAGCAAAGAAAAGCCTTAGTGTTATGGGTTGAATTGTGTTCCTCACCCCACCAAAATATCTGTTGAATTCTAACCCGTAGTCACATATATGAGAGTAATCCCCTTTGGGAACAGGGCTTCTCTGTTATGTTAAGGAGAGGTCATACCTCTGTAGGGCATCCATATCTTAAACCCAATTGCTTTGGAAATATGAAAAGAGCAGATGAGGCACAGAAGCAAGCAGGCACAAATTAGGAAAGTGCCACAGGGAGGGTTCTAAGGAACCAAAGGACAGAACCTGGAAGAGAAAGCTATTTTTCCCAGAGCAGACAGAGAGCCTTCCCCTAGAACCAACACCCTGAATTCAGACTTCAGCCTCCTAAACTATGAGAAAATAAATTCCTGTTCTTTAAAACCACCTGTTTGTGGTTGTTCTGTCTCATCACCACCTGACACTTAGCATTATTAAGAAGAAAGTTCTGACCTCACAGATCCTCTGAGGGGTCTCCAGACTTTGCTTTGTGAACAGCTGACTATCCAACTCTCTTCTGTTTTACAGATGAAGAAACTGAAGCTCAACAAGGGAAAGTGGCCCCACTGGAGTCCCAATTTACCAGCTCCACTGTGGGGTTTCCTACAGCTACGGAGCCACTGGGTGAATGTCTGGGGGAGAGGGGCAGAGATACATACACAGAGCACGGGTCTGCTCTGACACCCATGGGTCACAGTCACTCCACAGCAGTTGGTTTTCAAGTCAACTAACTAGTGTGAAACTAGCTAGTCACTCTAGACTAGCCACTGGCTCGAGATTTTGTTATGCCATGAAATGCTTGTCTTTTAAATTCACTTATATTTATTTTCAAAAGTGTTGTGAAGAGTATAGTCTACAGTTTAAGAGAAAGGAAAACCTCTGTTCTCTTTTCCTCATCTTCTAAGGCAAGGATTCGTGCTCTGATTCCAAGGACTCTTAGGGTACATATGAGCCTCTCTGAATTATATGAAGAAAACTTCAGAGCACAGTTTTGGGAAGAAGGATGTATAACTCTCATCAAGTTTTCAAAGAGAGTCCATAACTCAAACAAACGTCCTAAACCACTGCTCTGAGGAAGAGTCACTGGCAGACAGCCATCTTTGCAGCTTCCTCTCTCCACTGTGTGAGCATTTTAGAATCAGGTTGCTTTCCCCTTTTCTGTTCCCCAGATGAGTCTTTCTAAGGACTCGGGCTCCTACAGACACGTGGACAGGACCTCTCTCGGCTTTGAACCTTGAATTTCACTGTCTCGTGACATGAAAGCAGATGAGCACAAAACAGCCAATTCATTACAGCCACTTGAAGAAATGATCTTTGACTAGGGCAGACATCACATAACAGAATAATTCAGGGCTGGAAGGTCAGGGAGGGAATACTACACTGCATAGAGTTAGTTTGTTCTTTCTTTCTCTTCAGTTTGGCCAAAAGGACCAAATGTCCCTATAGACATGAACCCTGTAATAGTGACATTAAAGAGTTCTGGTGGCATTTGGCTGCTAATCAACAGGTTGGCAGTTAGATCCTCCCAGCCACTCGGTTGGAAACAGACTTGGGAATCTGCTCCCATAAAGATTACAGCCCAGAAGGCCCAGTGGGGCAGTTCTACTTTGTCACATGTGATCCCTATGAAGCGAAATCAACTGGATGACACCTAACAGCAACGAGGACAGTGACACTCAAAATTCTAAGTTTTAATACTTGAATTCGTATTAAATTGGTCTTGGTGGCCATGCTCTTAGGTGAAATAGAGGCCAATTGGCACAACTAGCATTTTGCTAAGAGAGCTCTCTGCACTCCACATTGGTGAGTGGCGTCTGGGGTCTTAAAAGCTGCCAAGCTGCCATCTGAGGGCACAGCAAGTGGTCCCAACTCAGCAGGAATGGATGCTCACCGAGGACCAAAATGACATGGGGTAAAGACAACCTAGTAGACAGAGAGATCCACAAGAGTGGGTGCTTACATTGACTTCGGACCAGAAGAACCAGATGCCAGATGGTGCCCGGCCCCCACCAATGATAGCTATGATGGAGCTCACAGAGAGGAGTCTCACTGGCAACACAAGAATAAAAGGGGTGCATCCTGAGATCTCCACTAAAAGACCTCAATTGATGGTCCAGTGGTTTCGGGGTTCCCCTGAGAGCATGGCCCCCGGTCCTGATGCTGCCTTTACCCATAAATTATAACGAAGGTCCACTCTTTGGACAGGAATGGATTGGACTTGGCAATGCAGAGTGACCATATATTGGATGCACTTTATGGTTCTATACATCTATAGGATATCATCCTGCTGACCTCTGGCTGGAGGAAGGAGAGTGAGTGGAGAGGAGGGGAAAGGAGGCTATTGGGAGGATGAGACATGTATGGAGCAGAGAGGAATAGTGTGCTGTCACTGAACAGGGAGAGCAGTGGAAGCTGCATATAGGTGGGCATGTAAATTTATATGGGAATGTACATTTTCACCCAGTCATGTTAAATAAAAAATAAAAATAAAAACGTCAAAAAAAAAAATGGTCTTGGTGGACTAGATTCAGTTCCAATAAATTAAAGTAAGGTTTTTCTAATTGGAAATAAATAGTAAATAAAAATATTCAGTCTGAGAAAAATAAAATCTGGTCTTTTATTCCTCCAACTATCTAGAGTTCAGTTTAACAAACACCAAGTGCTTTAGTTATTTGTCTTTGCATGTTCATGTTCATTAATCAGTGACACTTTCCAAAATCACATTATTTTTGGAGGACTCTGAGAAAATTAGCAGACTGATTTCTCATCTAAATGCCAAACTTGGCAGTACAAAAACAATAAAACAATAACTCCAATTGAACAGATGTTTGCAATAACTCATCACTTGTTTTCATGTATTTTATGGCACAAGGAAAAGATGTAATGGTTGTTAAAGACAAAGAAATTTATCTTCCAAAAGTTATATTTGCTCACCTTCAAGTGTGCAAGTGCTGTAACTTGCTTACAGTCAGGCCAAGGAGGGTCTTTCCATCCCCTCCCTCCACCTCACCCCACTCACTGCCCCCACACCCCCAACCTCCTGTCTGCCACCAGTGGAATTTAATTGCAAATCCCTTAGCACCCTTCTTAAGTATTCTCTTCATGCCCTGGAGGAATAAAAAGTAGTTAATTCTTGTGTGTTATCTGTTAAAATATCACAGTTTAATTAAATAAGTTTGGTCTGAGTCCAAAACAGACTCTTTACACTGTCAAAGGAGTTATAGGTTTCCTGATGGATGCCAAGGCTATTAAGACTGTATATTATGATCTTTATGCATCTATGTGTTATGTTCTTCACCATTTTACAGTTCATTATTTAATTGTGCTTGTCTAAAAGGTTAGAGTCTTTATGGGATAATTTGGCTGGTTCCTAACCTGGCTAATTTACAAATAATTCACAACTATCTTTGTGTCACCGTTATTTGTCTGTGATGACCTGATTCAAGGCTTGGAGCCTTAAATCATAAATACTTCACTGCTTTAACCAGATACCCTTCCACATTTCCTTCCACCAAATAATTATGAAAATCTGTTGTTGTAGAGTTGTTTCTAACTCTCAGAGACCCTGTAGGACCAAGCAGAACTGCTCTAGATGGTTTCTAAGGAGCCTCTAGTTGGTTCAAATTGCCGACTTTTCGGTTAACAGCCTGAGCTCTTAACCACTGTACCATCAGGGCTCTCAGGTCAACAACTACTACCTCCTCGAGATAAATGTGATAGACACTTGTAGTATGGTAGACTGATTTCTCTGTTAATTTTTTATTTTTGCTGTTAATTTACGACTCACAAGACACCAAGGGTTACTGAGTAGAACTGAGCTCTGTAGGGTTTTCGGAGCAGTCGCATTTACAAAAACAGATCATCAGGCCCTTTTTCTGCAGTTTCACTGGGTGTTTTAGAGACATCCCCTTTTGGGCTATGTACAGGCAGAGCAAATATTTTGCATCACTCTTGAACCTTGGTAAACTGACTTTTGGCTCATTTTTCCTTCATTGTAAATCTCAGAAATCAGTCACCTAATTTGTAGCTCCTTGTCATTAATGCACATTACTAAGGGTCTTCATATGACAAAAAAAAATGAAGAAGTGGAAAAAACATTCAAAGATATTTTTTGTAGTAAAATAGTTTTTCTAAATATTCTGAAGGGATCCTAAAACTACAATAAATTATTCAAAACATCAAAATGTGTTTAATGTTGACAGAGCTGTTCCCATACGAGGGCCAGACACTGGGCTATGTCAGCCAGATCACTGTAGTTCCTGCCAGTCGACTCTGTCAGTCATCCTTTAAGGACACAGGCGATCTTTGATGCACATTGAAAGGAGAAAAATGATTATTTCATTCACAGTTTAACTAAAAATTCAAATCTTTTCATTTACTAAAAATGGTAAGAATGTCAAAGCTATAATGATTAGACTACCACACAGACATCTGTTCCCTTCCCAGGAAAGATTTCTTCCTTGGGAGCATAGCATCACTTTGGCTTTAGCAAACACTTTGGAAGTACCCATGATGCTTTACATTAAATTATTCATATAACATTCCTTTGAGGCTGGTAAGCTCATGCCCCACTGAACTTCTGAGAGAAAAGATTTGAATCTTGAATTACTTCAATCCAGTACTGCAATTATGCCAGTAAGGATGTGGGTACGTGGCAGAATGGGTAATCAACAATTACGAAGACTGCGTTTGGGACAGCAAGGGTCTTTCCAGATAAAAGAGCTGTCTTCTGTGACTGTCTGGGGTGGAGGGTGAGAGGAATCAATACACAGCCTCATTGTCAAGACAGTAAATAAACCTCACATTACTTATGGAGATAAATGTTGGCATTGTTCGTTCCCGTTGACTCCATTCCCACTCACGGTGAACCCGTGTGTGCTGCCTATAGCTGTGGTTTCAAGGCTGTGACTATTCGGATACAGA
Source organism: Heterohyrax brucei (assembly GCA_028571685.1). NCBI lineage: Eukaryota > Metazoa > Chordata > Mammalia > Hyracoidea > Procaviidae > Heterohyrax > Heterohyrax brucei. The sequence continues at coordinate 38,141,365 of CM053140.1, forward strand.
TCTCCAGGCATATCTTCCAAGGTGCCCCTGAGCAAGTTGGAACTATCAACCTTTCAGCTAGTTCTCTAGTGCTTAACCCCCTGTGCCACCCAGGGACTCTACAGTGAAATATAATAAATAAAAAATATTTAAAGCTAGGGGAAATTTTAGGTGACTGGCATGTTTTCAGGGTTGCAGGCTCCACGTGTGAGAATGCCCAGTCTCGTTCCTCAGCTCTCTTCTGTTGCTGTACCTGTGGTGTCCTGTTCTCTCCTCCCCTGCTCCCTTATTTCCCTTATTTTTCCAGCCAGTCCTCTGTGACAAAGCAGCAGAAATGATAGAAACCAGTGGTATAAATAGGACAAGCATCGTTGTCAGCTGCCATTGAGTCAGCTCCTCACAGCAAAACAGTGTGTTCCCCAGTCTTACGTCACCTTCGTGACGGCTGGTACGTTTTGAGTCCCTTATCTCAGCTATCACATCAGTCCTTCTCACTGAGCATTTCCTTCATGCTCACTCGCCCTTTGTTTGACCAATCATAAAAGCCTTTCCTGATGACATGTCCAAAGTAAGAGAAACAAAGCCTCATTATCTTTGCTTGTAATTTCATCTAAGATTATTTGTTTGTTTTTTTGACAGTCCATTGTATGTATACTCAATATTATTTTCCAACACCACAATTCAAATACATCAAATCTTCTCTCTTCCTTTTTTTTTTTCATTGTCCAACTTTCTCATGCATACAAGGCAATTGGAAAGACAACGACTTGGGTCAGGCACACACTTTGGTAAGTGGTTTCTTTGCTTTATAAAACTTTAAAGAGGTTCTTTGCGGCAATTTTGCCCAACGTAGTATGTTATTTGATTTCCTGATGGCTGTTATCCATGGAAGGTAACGGGACAAGTAGGAAAACGTCGTGAATGGGCTGATGGCCCTGCAAAGTCTGCACAAACGTATGTCATCCTTGCTGCTGTAGTCGGCTCAGAACATTCTTGTCCCAGCTGAGACATTCACACTCTGGTGTTCCACTGTCTTGCATGCCACCCCACATACATACACTATGGGCTGATGACTCAGCTGATGGAAGACTGGTGAGAGACAACAGGTGAAAGACAGTGAAGGTGGCCCCAAAGTCCAACAATCAGAGGGACTAAAGACCGAGTCCTCTGGTGGGCAGTGCTCCCAGAGCAGATGCAGAGAGAGGACCAGAGAGAGGACCCTTAAGTTACTGGAAGCAGAAAGGTGGCCACTTCTTTCTCTTGATGAAGAATGGTTATTATCACTATTTATTTTCTGTTTTGTTTTTATAGCATAACGTGGTGACTTATGTCTATACAACAAAGATTTCATTTTAAGTTTCAGTATAAAGTTCTGTGTTGTTGTTGGGTGCCATCTAGATCATTCTGACTCATGGTGTCCCGTGTCTTAGGGTAGAATTGTCACATGGGATTTCCTAGCCTATAATCTTTATGGGAGCAGATTGCCAGGTCTTTCTCCCACTGAGCTGCTGGGGGGTTTGAGCCTTCAACCTTCTGATGAGTAGCTGAGCACTTAACCACTGTACCACTGGGACTCTTTAAAAATCTCTGTTAGAAAAAAAAAAAAACATTGCTATTAACATTAATTCATAAGGATCCTATAGGACAGGGTATAACTGCTCCATTGGGTTTCCAAGGAGCAGCTGGATTTGAACTGCCGAGCTTATTGATTAGCAACTAAACTCTTAACCACTGTGCCATAAAGCTTAGTAGGAAACTGTAGGAAGTCTAATAGCCTAGAAATCGCCTGTAAATGTTGCCAGCAAGAGACGGGAAATACTTCAAGAGTGGCTGGAAGAACTTATGGCTTATCTGTTATCTAGTGCTGCAGCAACAGCAATATCACAAGTGGACGGCTTTAACAAACAGAAGTTTATTCTGTCACAGTCTAGTAGGCTAGAAGTCCGAATTCAGGCCGTCAGCTCCAGAGGAAGGCTTTCTCTCTGTGGATTCCAGAGGAAGATCCTTGTCGTTAGTCTTCCCCTTGTTGGGGAGCTTCTCAGTGCAGGGATCCTGGGTCCAAACAACGCACTGTGTTCCCAGTGCTTCTTTCTTTCTCGGTGGTGTGAGGTCCCCCTGCCTCCCTGTTCCTTTCTCTCTTTTATATCTCAAAAAAATTGGCTTTAAGACATAAGCTAATCTTGTAGATCTTGTTAACACAACTGCTGCTAATCCATCTCTTTAACCTCACAGTGATTACTACATACAACACACAGGAAAATCACATCAGGTGACAAAATGATGGACAATCACACAATACTGGGAATCATGGACAGCCAAGTTGACGTGTATTTTTGGGGACACAATTTTGGGTCATCCCCACTCTGCTGAGTCACTGGTTCTGAAACAGAAGCAGGTCATCCACAAACAGGTCAGATGACAGTGACACGCAGGCAGAGCTCTAAGAGTTCACTCAGAGCCCCAAGCAACACGGCTGCCTCGCAGAACCGTGCTTAGGGCTCCCACTGTGGGTGGCTCCCTGAAATTAACAGCTAACTAGTTCTGATGCTGAAAAAAAAAAGAAGAAAAATAGAAAATGTACACATATGCACACGCCTGCTTTGTTCAGGCCTTCATAGCAAGTGAAGGGGGGGGAAGGAGATGCCAGGCTGCTATCTGCAATCAGCCCCAACCATCCTGAGGCTCCAGAGAGAGAATTTATGGTTCCAACACAAATTAAGATAAGCCAGGACCTCAACACAGTCACCTGCTCCTGCCTGTGTCCTTCAGCCAGTACTGCTCTTCTCAGGGGCTCCACGCCTTTCTTTTCTTTTCCAAAAGCTATTAAGGAAGGTGAGGAGAGCAAACCTCAAGGAGCTGACTTTGCCAGAATTATTGTTTGCCTTTCTCGGCTCTCTGCTGAGAAAGGCAAAGCAACTGAATTCTTAATAAATCACTGTATAATCTATTCTAACCAAAGATTCAAACACTGTGGGAGCCCCAAAACACCTCTGTGATCTTCCCTGTTTCTATAAAAGGGACCATTAAGACTGAAACGAGTTATGTTTCCAGCTGAGGCTCAAGAGAAGTTAAGAGGCCAACATTCGGCGGCAGGAATCTCAGAGTACCTCTCAGGTGTTATGGCCTATTGATCATCTCTGGGGGAACCTTGGTGGCATAGTGATTAAGTGCTACAGCTGCTAAGCAAAAGGTTGGCAGTTCAAATCCACGAGGCACTCCTTGGTAACTCTACAGGGCAGCTCTGCTCTGTGTTATCGGATCACTATGAGTCAGAATTACCTTGACAGCAATGGGTTTTGTTTTGTTTTATTTATGACCCGGGGCAACAACTCAGCTGCTAATTGACAGGTTGGTAGTTCAAACCTACCCAGTGGTTTTCAGAAGAAAGATCTGGCCATCTGCTTCCATAGAAAACCATATGGGGCTCTTCTACTCCATTGCATAGGTTGCTGTGAGTCAAAAAATGACTCTATACTGCCCAAGAACAGCAACATCCCTTTACACTTTTTCTAATTGCCACATACAGGTTAGATTTTCCTTTAGGGAATGCCCCTTTGCCAATTTCAGTCCAGACCATTGGACAAGGCTGGTTTACCTTCAGAAATCAGTGGGTGAGCATGTGACCCAGACTTAGTCAATCAGTAACTTCATCCCTTTGGCCACAGTGATTGGTTGAAGAATAGGCATGTAACCCAATTCTAGCCAATGAAAGTCAGGCTCAGAATTTTTGCTGCAATTGTTGGGGGAAAAAACCCAGAGCTGATGAGCTAAGTGTAGAGAGGCATTGGGGGTTGCGAAGTGTGGAGAGTCTTCCCGGGAACAAAGCCCAAGCGGAGGACAGCTGAGCTGAGAGATGAGGAAACTGAGACCTGATGACATTGTTTTGGCTTCTGGACCCATCTGTGCCTAAAGCCACAGGCCAAGGTATCCCATTTTTGGTTGAAGTCACACTGAATCGGTCATCGCTCTTGCAAATAAGAGATTCTGAACCATGGTAGTCCCCAAACCGTGCCACATCCTCATGCCACGCTGCCAGCGGTCCAAGAGCAAATACCCCAGGCTCCTACTCCAGCAGTTACCAGTCTCAGCTCATTTCTGCTGCCTAAAGCCGTGTTCACTCTTGAAACCCAGCACCTGAACTAGGTCCTGGCACAGGGCAAGTACTCAACAACGAAAGAATGAATGAAATGGGGAACAGAAGAATACGTGATGCTACTCTTGCCTTTTTTTTCTCCTTCAAGTCAAGTTCACTCCAGGGAGCCCTGAAGCCACCACAGAGCCTAATGCTTTCTGTGTCTTCTCTGCTGTATCCTCTCAGTCCCTCTGTGGGCACTTCATTCTTCTAGGAAGGGAATCATTAAGTAGACCTCAGTGAAACGGAGGCTTCCATCTACCACTGTGGAGAAACCATGTGTAAAGCTTCATTCGCATTTCTATTTCTCTCATTGTTTTATTAGGATAAAAATACACATAACATTTGCCAGTTTGGCATTGCATGCTATTCAGTGACACTGATTACTGTTACTTATATTGTATAGCTATCACCACTATCGAGTTCCAAATTGTTCCAACATGGTTGACAGAAACTCAATACTCCTTAGGTAGTAACCCCTCACCTTATTTCTCTCTTCCTCCCATCCCTGGTAATAAGCTTTTATCTCCACATATTTGCATATTTCATGTAAATGAGGTCATATAATATTTGTTCTTTTGTGCCTGACTTATTTCACTCAACATAATGGTTTCAAGATTTATCCATGTTTGCAGGCTTGGCGACATACTTTCTCAAGGTCACGGCCATTGAAAATGCTATGGAGTGCATTTCTACTCTGAAACATGTGGGATCACCATGAGTTGGAATCAACTCTACAGCAACAGGTTTCTTTTTGTGGTTTGGTAGCGTGTATCACAACTTCCTTTCCCCTTTATGGCTTAAACCTGTGAACACTTTTGTCATCCCATGGCTATTTCCTCACGTTATTAGGTGCTATTGGGTCAGCTCCAACTTGCAGTGGCTCTAACAGAACGAAACCTTCCCCGGTCCTGCACCATCTTTGTGATCAAGGATAGGTTACCCAGTAAGCAAAGTACACACAGGCTGATTTGTGCTTACTTAACTAATCTGCAGTGCACTATTGCCCTTGTTCTACTACAGCTGAAACTGTGCCCTACAGATCAGTAAGGAAACACAATGAAGCCCCTGCATGCTTTGTATACTGTAAGCCCGTGCATACCCAGTGTACACATTGATGCCCTCCTGCTTCCCAGAATGGGCACCTTGAGCCGTTGTTGCAGCAGCCACTGTGTCAATCCACCTCCTTGAGGGTCTTTCTCTTTTCCAGCGACCTTCTACCTTACCAGGCAAAATGTCTTTCTGCACAGATCAATCTTTTCTGATGACGTGTCCAAAGTAAACGAGATAAAGTTTTGCCATCCTTGTTTCCCAAAACTCGGTGGCATAGTGGTTAAGTGCTATGACTGCTAACCAAAAGGTCAGCAGTTGAAGTCTACCAGGTGCTCCCTGGGAACTCTACAGGGCAGTTCGACTCTGTCTATAGCGTCGCTATGAGTCGGAATCAACTTGACGGCAGTGGGTTTGGTCTTGGAATCCTTGCTTCTAAGGAATATCCTGGCTAGACTTTCTCTGAGATGGATTTGTTCATTCTTCTGCCATCTGTGGTATATTCAATATTCTTCACCAACCCCGTAGTTCAAATGTGTCAGTTCTTCTTCGGTATTCTTTCATTGTCCAGCTTTCATGTACATGGAGTGGTTTCAGACACCATGGCTTGGGTCAGGAGCACCTTAGTCATCTAAGCGGTTTAGAAAAGGAAAATGATCCCTTGCCAACAGAGGCAAGTCGAGTGAGGGGCTGGTCTGTAACCATCTCTGTGAGTTCCGGCAGCCCTGTCGGTGTGAAAAGTGCAGCTGCTCTGCTGTAGGCTTACGTGTGTCATACATGGCTCTCAGCAAGAGCCGAATCCAGGGGTCTCCTGTGCTGTCTGAGGACGCTTACTCCCTAATCCCCTGGCCTGTGTGTGGTTCCTGAAGAATTCTGCTCTCCCAAAACCCAAACATCAACAGCATTATGGAGTTCCTACCCCACCCCCACGATGTTCAGGGATTCAGGCTGTGGGAAGGGAATGCAGTAAATGCACTGTTATTTTGCAAAGATTGGCTAGGGAAAAATCAGACCCAGTTGACAAGGGCATAACTTGGTGATTCAAACACTTGAGGTCAGTGGTTAATTTCTGTACAAAGGCTCCATACTTCTAGATCACCTGAATCAGGGTGACTTGGATGTGGAGACGTTGGTTCTGTGTTCAACAGTGTGATCTGCTACGACGGAGGGGCCGTCTTTCAGGAGGAGGGGTCCGTCTTCATGCCGAAAGCCCCCAGTACACAGCCTCCTCTGCAGTTAGAGAAGGAGAGGCCAAGCCGTTGCTTTCTCAGCCTTTTCACTGTTTCTGCTCCAGAATTCCTGTTACTCTGCTGCTGGTATATCTACATCTAGAGTTTATAGGGGTCCTAAGGAGTCCTGGTCACACAATGATTAATCACTCAGCTACTAACTGAAAGGTCAGCACCTCTGCAGGAGAAGAGACCTGGTGATCTATCTGCTCCTATAAAGACTGCATACACAAACACATCTGTTGCCATCAAAATCAGACTCATAGTGAACCTGTAGGACAAAGTAGAACCGCCCCATAGAGTTTCCAAAGAGTGCCTGGTGGATTTGAACAGCTGACCTTTTGGTTAGCGGATGTATCTCTTAACCATACCACCAGGGTTTCCCCATAAAGATTATGGTCTAGGAAACCCTATGAGGAAGTTGTACTGTATCCTACAGAGTTCTTGGGAGTTCGAATCCACTCAGTGGCACACAACAACAGAGGCCCTGGCCAGAAATCTAGAAGAGACTTTCAGCACCACAGGTTCTTTCTTCTGAGTACTATAGCCTCTTTCCTTTGGGGGCTAACAGGATTGATTTGATGCTGGCAGATAAGATGAGGCCAACCATTTCACAAAAGCAGAGAAAAGACATAAACAGGGTGACCAAGAAAAAAGAACAAGGATCCAGTTTCATCCCTTACCTCCATCTCTGCTGCTCTTCCCAGCAGAGTGGCACAAAGACCAGGATGCTGCCCTGCGTCAGGTTGCTTACACCCCGTGAATGGAATAAGAACCCAGAATAGCCCTGGGTCACATCTAGTCTTCAAGCCCAGAAATCTGACCCAGAGCACCTCTGGAAACAGGTGCTATCACTCAGGCTGGGTAAGGAGCCAGCATAATGCACCTGGGGGAAGCTGTCAACTTAGGTCTCGGTCTGACGACCAGCAAATCCAGCTGCCATGAGATCAGTTCCAACTTACCGCAGTCCTGTGTGTGTGTCTGGGTAAAACTGTGTGCCAGAGGATTTTTAACGGCTGCCTTTTGAGCAGTAAACTGTCAGGCCTTTTGGTCAAGGCACATCGGGGCAGACTTGAATTGCCAATCATTTGGTTAGCAGCTGAGGGCCTTAATCTTTTGCACAACCCAGGGACTCCGTGTCAGACCATCCAAAACAACAACAACCCATTGTCTTTGAATGGATTCCACCTCCTGGCAGCCTCGTATGTTACAGACTAGAACTGATCCATAGGATTCTCTTGGCTGTAGTCTTTATGGAAATAAACTGCTAGGATCTTCTTCTGGGGAGACCCTGGGTGGGCTCAAACAACCAGCCTTCGGTGAACAGTTGAGAACAAGCCATTTTCACTACCCAGGAACTGTGGTCTGAGCACAGCGTCTTCCACATCAGTTATTTTGCAGTGAATTTGCTGGTGTCCGTCAAAGCAGGTGCTTACAAACTTGTAGCTTACTGGGTGGCTACCTTGGCCCTGCTCATTTTCACAGTGCTAGGTTTTTCCCAGGAAGTCTTGTTCCAAGCCCTTGTTTGCTTGTTTTCCCAGCACGTGGCTGGCAACACCCAACACAGCTGTGCTGGAGGCCAGGCCCAGCTTAGTGCCTGCAGCACCTCGTTGTGTCCAGGTAGGCAGGGGAGGCAAGTGATGACCCACTTCTTTAAGATCCCAGAGTTTGGTTTTAACACTGGCACAGAAAGGGTGGCCGAGTTGGGAGGGCAGAGATGTGTGCCATTTCCTATTTCTATGACTTAGTTTCTTTCTGTTTCCTTTTTTTCCTTGCAAAGGCCTCAACAGCTAAAAGATTTGATGAAGAGAGTGCTTCTTAAGAGGTCTAAGATGAAAGGAAGCCTGGGAGGCAGTCTCACTTCACTGTCCCCTGTACCATGTGCCTGTTGCAGCTGCCGGGGCCAGGGATGGGACGGGGTGTTGAGCACCCCACTGTAGCATCTGCAGTGATACAGAAAAGTTTTGACAAGGACTCGCTGTCCAGGAATTTCCATTTATCCAACCGTAGCTCCGTACATCTCACCAAAATTTGTCTGGATACTGGGCTGCCTTCGCCCTTAGCTTAGAGCCTCCAGCGGCCACAGAGTACAGGCAGATTGCAAAATAAACCAGGCCAGTCAGCTGTCTCTGGGGCTGGAGAGAGAGGCTAGAGGGCAAAGCCAGCCAGGGAGGGCCAGGGAGCAGGACAGGCCACCCAGGACTCAGGGCAGGTCCCAGAGCACCCCCTGCTGCTGAAGGCACGCTCCTGTGTAAACTCCTACACCGAGGTCCCTAGACTGTTAGCTTGACCTACTGTACCTACCCTGAGTCACTCCAACTGATGGTGACTTGACATAAAGCAGAGCAAAATGTTGTCCATTCCTGTGTCGTCCTCACAATCTCTAGGTTTTCTTATTAATTTTTTATTGTGATTGTGTGAAAGTTTACAATCCAAGTCAGTTTTCCATATCTACCACTCTGTAACTCTATCTGCTCTCCTCACCCTGTGACAGCACACATGTTTTGCACTCTTATTTATTTATTTTATTATGATTGAGTGAAAATCTACATCCCCATATAAATTTGCATGCCCACCAATATGCAGCTTCCACTGCTCTCCCTGCCCAGTGACAGTACACTCTTCCTCTCCACTCCATACATGTCTTATCCTCCCAATAATCTCCTATCCCCTCCTCTCCCACACTCCCCCGCCTACAGTAGAGAGGTCAGCAAGACAACGTCCTATGGATGCACAGAACCATGAAGTGTACACATGATATGCTCACTCTTGGCGACTCATCTCACTGTCTCACCAAGGTCTACTTCACCATCCTTGACATCATCCTCCAGTGATGGATCCTTCCTGTTGATGAGTCCAAAGCAAGCAAGCTAGACATCTTTCCATTGTGATCCATAGCATTTTCATTGGTTGATCTCCGAAATAGGTCACCAGGCCTTTTATTCTGGAAGCTCTGCTGAAACCTTCCCACCAAGGGCAATCTTGCTGGAGTTTGAGGTACCGGTGGCATAGCTTTCAGCATCACAGCAACACACAAGGCACCACAGTACAACAAACTGACAGACCGATGGTACACTGCCTGACTGAGGAGTAGCAAAGATGTATGCCCTGACCAAGGCCAGAGCTAATGAGAATGGATGTCTCCTTACATTTGCCCACTTAGTGCCTCTCTTGCCTCACCTGGTCCTGGCCCTGACTTTGGCCCTACGATGGTGGATGGAGGGACCCCTAACTGTCATACCAGTGGAGGCAGAAGTTGCACTAGCATAAGATTAGGGAAAGGACTAGGGTCACCTTTCTAGCCCCATAGCCTTCAGGCCTAGTACTTTCTGGCCATGAGTCGTAGGCCCACATTAGCAGACAGAAGGGAGGTTCAATACCAGCTTAGGGACTTAGGTCTTCCCAGACCCAGCTGGAGTTTAAGCTCAGATAAGGCAACAATTTTGACAGCTCTGAGTGTACCATAAAAGCTCTTTGATTAATGATAACAAAAAACACAGTTGAGAGTATGTGGGATGCTGGGATGGCCACAGACTTTGAGTACATTCTCCAAAGCGGCCACAGTTTGTTTTTTTTTTTTTAGGATGGAACAATCTTTTATTTTTAGACACCTTCAAAGAGTTTTTGGTAAGTAATCCTCCCGGTGAAGACAGAACCTGAAACTCAGCCTCCAGTTGGCAGCGGCTAAGGGGCTCAGGGCCTGGGCTCCTCCTCCTTGCCCAGGTGGTAAGGTGGAGGGGTGTATTTCCCTTCCTTTATCAGCTTATCACGCTGCTGCTTGATGGCAGCCAGGCGTTTCATCGTTTTGTGATGAAGCATACGTTGTCTAAAATCATCAAACTCTATCTTGCACTCTTTCTTTGCCCAGATAGCACCGATTCCATGAGCACATTCTATCCATTCTTTTTCAAAAGCGTGGCATCGAGCTGAAAGCCTGTAAGGCTGCTCAGGACTCTGGATTGTCATCCAGCAGTCTATGTCAAGACCCAGTCTTTTCTGCACATCGAAGAAAGGCATGGCGTTCCACTCAAGAATCCTTGTCTTCTCGTTGACTGCCGCTACAGCACTGATCAAAAACTGCCACAGTTTTTAAGGTGATCTGGTGATAGTTGCTAAAACTTTGATGAACAAGAGATCAGATCTTTTCAACAAATGGTGCTGAGATAACTGAGTAAAGTTGGACCCCTACCTCACACCTTATACAAAAACTAACTAAAATTGGGTCAAGACCTATTTTCCTTTCCATTCTATACATGTCATATCCTGCTAACAATCTCCTGTCCACTTCTCTTTACCCTCTCCTCTTCTTTCTAGTAAGAGGCTAGCAGGACAGCATCCTGTAGATACATAGACATAAAGTGGACACACCATACGGACACTTTGTGTCCCCAAGCCAATCCATTCCTATCTGAAGAGTGAACCTCAGTAATGATTAATGATCAGGGGTGGCAGCAGGTCTCGGGGCCACGCTCCCAGGGGAAGTCCTTGGCCATTGGACCACCTGTTAGTAGAATTCTTGAGATGCATCCCTCTTTAGCGTTTAGTGTTTAGTGTTGCCACTGGGACATAACATTGTGTGCCCCATCATGGCTGTCATTGGTGGTGGCTTGGTACCATCTGGTTCTTCTGATCTCATGTTGATACAGTCATCCATACATTTGGGTCCTTCTGTCCTCTGGGCTCTTTTTCCCTTGTGTCTTTGTTGTCCTCGTTGATCATCTGATCCAGCTGAGATGGGATCCTTTGGTGTACCTAAGATAACAGCTTGTTAGCTTTTAAGACCCCAGATGCCACTAACCGATATGAAGTGCAGAGGACTCTCTTAGCAATAGGCTAATTATGCCAATTGGCCTCAATGTCCCCTGAGAGCACGGTCCCCGGACCCCAACCCCTGCTACTCTGTCTTTGTGATATTAGGCTAGGAATAGAAGAGTTTTCAGTTTATGTTGACATCCAGTTAAGGTGATTTTCTTTCTAGTGCATGCTGTCACTGCTTTCACTCAACCAAATTTCTTTCAGCTATTTAATCTGTACCCATCCCTCTCCTTCCCTCTCTCCCCTCCCTTGTAGCTGTCAAAGAGTCTTTTCTTCTGTACATGAGTCTGTTTTTACATTCTTATAGTAGGGGTCTCATACAATACTTGTCCTTGTGCTGCTGACTGATTTCAGTCAGCATAACGTTTTCCAGTTGAAACCAGGTTACGAGATACTTCCTGAAATCATCATTATTCTTTATCAGGCAATGATTCAATGGTACAATGTTTGTACCAAAAGTACAAGCAATGAAAGATAAAAATCGGTAAAAGACAATCCATGGAACAGGAGAAAATGTTTGTGTATCATATATCTGATAATATCCAGGTTATATAAAGAATTCTTACAACTCAACAACAGGAAGACCAACAACCCAATTTAAAAATAGGCAAAGGACTCAAGTAAACATTTCTCCAAAGAAGATAATACAAACGGCCAATGAGAAAGTACTCAATATCATTAACCATCAGGGAACTATAATTTAGAATCACAATGAGACGGCACTTCACAATCACAAACCAAACCAAATTCATTGCCACTGAGCCAATTTCCAACTCATGGTGACCCTATAGGACACCGTAGAGCTGCCCCATAGGGTTTCCAAGGAGCAGCTAGTGGATTTGAACTGCCAACCATTTGATTAACAGCTGTATTTCTTAACCACTGTGCCACCAGGACCTCTATACTTACAAGTATGGCTATAATAAAAATGAAAGACAAGAGTGTTGACAAGGATGCAGAAAAGTTCTAGCCCTCGTGTATTTCTGATGAAACTGTAAATTGGTGCAGATATGGTGGAAAATAGTCTAGGAGGTCTTCCAAATGTTAGATAAAGAGTTACCACATGGTTCAGCAAATTCCATTCCTATTTGTATACCCAAAAGAATGGAAAGAATTTGCCTCACCCCAAAACTGGTACACAAATGCTGTTATCACCACTACTTATAACAGCCCAGAAAGTAGAAGGAACCCAAATATCCATCAACAGATGAATGGATAAAAAGTAGTACATACATATAATGGGTTATTATTCAGTCATAAAAAAGGAACAAATTACTGATACATGTTACAACACAGATGAACACTGATAACATTATGCTAAGGAAAGATGCCAGCTGCAAAAGGCCACTTATCATCTGATTCCACTCACAGGAAATGTTCATCGTTGTTGCTGTTGTTAGGGGCCATCAAGTCAGTTCTGACTCCCAGCGACCCTATGAACAGCAGAATGAAACACTGTCCGGTCCTGGGCCATGTCCACAACTGTTCTTATGCTTAAGCCCATTGTTGTGGTCACTGTGTCAGAGTAGTCAAAGTCATAAAGACAGAAATAAGATTTTGGGGTGTCAGGGGTTGGGGAAACAAAGGATAAGGAGTGACTGCTAATGTGTGTGGAGTTTCTTTTGGGGGTGATAAAAAATGTTCTGGAATTAGATAGTGGTGATGGTTGTACTGAGCCCCAGTGACATAGTGGTTAAGAGGTAGGTTGCTAACCAACAGGTCAGCAGTTGGAAGCCACCAGTCTCTCCTTGGAAACCCTATGGGATAGTTCTACCCTGTTCTACAAGGTTACTCTGGGTCAGAATGGATTCGATGGCAACGGGTTTGGGGCTGTTTTTCTTTTTGATGATTGCACAACTTGGCAAGTATACTAAAAATCACTACAGTGTCCATGTTAAAATAATTAAAATGGTGAGTTTTATCTCGGAAAAAAATGAAAAGACATCAGAGAGAGCAGTGAGGTACCTCAGTTAGGTAATCAAAGGGTAGTCCCATTTTATGTCCTCTGCAGCTCTAGGCTAATGCCCTTTGATGTGAAGTCCTGGCTAGCCTCTTGCTGAAGAAATTCAAAATCCATTGCCATCAAGTCAATTCCAGTTCTTAACAATCTCATAGGATTTTCAAGAAACAGCTGATAGATTCAAACTGTCAACCTCTTGGTTAGCAGTTATAGCTCTAATCTCTGTGTAACCAGGACTTTCTTGTTATAACAAAACCCCAACCCCCACAACCCAAACTCATTGCTGTCAAGTCATTTCTGACTCACAGTAACCCTAAAAGAACTGCCTATAAAGTTTCCAAGGAGCACCTGGTCAGTTCAAATTATAGCTCTTAACCACTACACCACCGGGGATTCCCTCTTGTTATAAGGGATCTCCAAAAGCAAGTAGGCTCCTGAGATGGTTGCAGTCACTTTCCTGGCCTTGCCCTTGGTCTCAAAGGGTCTGATCTCCCCAGAGTTATTACTGCCACACGAGGATCCCAGAGGGCCCAGGCCATTTCCGGCAGCGAGATCTAGGAACAAACTCAGCAAGTTGCAGGACCAAGGCAGTCACCTTCCTCGTGACCTTGTGACACCTTCTTGTGTAAACAAACACCTTGAGGCCTGGTTGATCCCATTTTCCAGACTTTTTCCTTTTCTTTGTTGATTGCTTCTGAGATCACATCCTTAGGATTCAACCAACCACCACCTTAAAAAAATTTTTTCTCTTAACTTTTATTGTGCTGTAGATGGTTTACAAATCAAAATAGTTTCTAATGAAAGAATTAACACATACACTATTTCATGACATTGGTTCTAACTACAGACATGTCAACACTCTCCCCTTCTCAGCCTTGTGTCCCAATTTCCATTCATCCAGCTATCCTGTCCCCTCCTGACTTCTTGTTCTTGCCCCTGGGCTGGTGTCCTCATTTAGTTTCATATACGTGGCTGAGCTATGTGTATTATTGTTGGTTTTATGGGCCTGTCTACTTTCAGCTAAAGGTTGAACCTCTGGAACGACCTCTTTCACACTGGTAAGTCTGGTTGTGTATTGTAAGTTTGAATTTTGTTCTACATTTTTTTCTGGCTCTGTCCAGGACCCTCTGTTGTGATCCCTGTCAGAGCAGTCAGTCAACCACCACCTTTTTGAAAAACTGTCTTTGCAAACTTAAGAAAAATGAAATACAAAGTCTCCTTCCCTTTGTCATGTTAAGCCCCTGAACTTCAGAATCAACCAAGGTCCCACCAGCAGAGGTTGCTGTGTGCCTTATGCATGGCACATAAAGGCCTCTGTGTAGATTGTGGGGTTCCTCCATGGACTTGTTTGTTCCTGGGCACCTGGGGTAGGATTCCCCACAGTGACCAGACAAAGTCCCTGCTCTCATGGAGATTGTGAAGGAAGAATGAAAAGCAGGTATATAATGTTTCAGGCAATGTTATGCTTTGAAGAAAAATAAAAAAGTAGGAGGCTAGAGCGTCAGCTTGAGTGTGTGTGCATATGACATTTCACAGAGACCACAGCACCCTGTTTTTTTGAAGTGTTTCTCCAAATACCAGAGCCCCAGCATCCGAATGTCCAGAAACTCGTTCATAATGCCCACTTGCCCAGACTCTGCAGCACAGGTGTAATGGACACTTTCTAAGAACTCCCTGCATGGGTTAGAGCCAGTCAGACACAGACAGACCATGGACTCCTTCTTGCAAGGTCAAGTTTATCCACAACAGGAAGAGGGCAGCTTCAGACTTTAGGAAAAGGGAGTGTGTAAGCCCTGTCCCTGGGGTGAGGTGCCTATGGCCTTCTGGGGAAAGGACCTTCCTGTCCTTAATTGGGTGGAGGGTGCTTGAGGATCCCCTTCTTCTCCTGGACACCCCAGGCTTTGTGATTCTGAGGACTGGAGGCCTGGCACATCATCACCTAACATGGCTACAACCCCTTTCTGGGTTGGGAAGTTACCGAAATTCCTACCTTCTGTGTCTGTCAGCCTGAAAACCTGTAGCACGACCTTGCAGGTTGACAACACAGCAGGTTGCTAATCACCTGACCTGTTAAAGCCCCAGAATGTTGTTGTTGAGTCTGTTTTTTGACTCATGGTGACACCATGTGATAGAGTAGAACTGCCTCATGGGGTTTTCTAGACTGTAATGGTTAGAGGAGCAGATCGCTAGGTCTTTCATCCACGGACCACTGGATAGCTTCGAACTGCCAGCTTTCTGATTGCTTAACCTTTGTACCATTGGTGCTCCTTTCTTTACATTTTGGGCCAATATAATGCCTACTTCACCAATGATAATGCCTACTACGCCAATGGTAATGCCTACTTTGCCGTATTTGAGGAGTAACTGAAAGGGTTAGTTTGGAACACTGGGACCCCGCTTTGCCCAGCAGCCTCTCTGGGATAGACTGGGGAACCCTAGGGAGGAAGTGAGACCCTGGGGAAACTGCTACCTAGCAGTCTGAGGGTGCCCTCCTTAAAATCATGCAGCCACAGTGATGACCAAAAGAGGAAGCTCTGAAAGTGACTGTCATCAGTTACAGCCAGTCTCAAAAGTGGTGGTGGCATGACAGGTGATGCTGGAAGGTTTTTTAATTGCTTCTGAATTAATGTGCTTATTTCTCACCCTTGGGGCGCCTGGGCTTAATTACTGTCTTAGGTCGCATATGCAAATAAGTCTGCCATCATTCCTGGTCCCAGTGGACAGCAGCCCTGATTACTAAGCCCTTATACACTTTGCAGGAAGACTGGCAGGGAGAAGCCAGATGCTGGTGGTCAGGCTGGGCTCCTGTCAGAGAGAAAGGAAGGGCCAGTGGTGTGTCCAAACACTGGGTCTAGGTGAGCTGTGGAGTTCAGGGGTCAGCTTGCTACCTTAAGACTCTTGGGAGACCAGCTGTGGATGGCAGAAACGCCCTGGAGGACCTGGACTATGTGGAATCCTTGGGGGTGGAGGGTTTTACAGAGGAGACCCTGGGTCAGGGGTTGCAGGCTTAAAAACCTTGGAGGGCTAGGAAAGCAGGTACGAAAATGCATGAAGCAGGCAGGTGGGATTGTGGCAAATGGGAGTGTAGCTGCTATCAGAGTTCGTGGCTAACTGCTACCTTCTGGGAAGGTGGACCACGGTTGTCACTTTCCACTCCGACTCATGGTGACCCCATGTGTCAGAGTAGAACTGTGAACCGCAGGTTTTTCAATGGCTGGTTTTCCAGAAGCAGCCTGCCAGGCCTGTCTTCTCCAGACCTCTGGGTGGATTTCAACCCCCAACCTTCGGGGAGCAGCCCAACATGGTAACTGCCTCATCCAGGGACTCCACTGCGACCCATTAGAACCCAGACGCCGGGAGTTTTTGCATGAAATTTGTCTTTTAGATGTTGGCAACTAATGAGAACTTTTCAAAAGCAGCACTGCTCATTGTCTGGGCCAAGGGTGGGGTGGGGCTTGACTGGAAATGGGCACAAGGGAAATTTGGGGGATGCCAGAATGTTTTCTATTGTGATTATGGGGCTGATTTTGAGATGTGTTATTTGTTAAAACATCAGATTTATACTCAAAATGAGTGCCTGTTACTGCATGCAAACTGCACCTCCAAAAGGTTAAGGAGACAGAAAGGGGACACAGTGGGGAGTGGGGAGCTCCCCCAGTGTCCTAGGAAAGTGTGGGAACTTCCTGAATCAATCTGCATGGTAACAGGTGCTCCATGTCTGTTCAAGATCCACCCTCCTCCTCACTCACCCACCCGCCCTGCCCTGTTCCCTAGGTCTGCACTGTGTCAGCGCCTGAATTGTTCAGCATAACTCATATTACTCAGAGTGGAAGTTGCTGATGCCATCATTTGTACCTCGTATACATGAGGTAGTACTACCGTATTAGCCCCATGTTACAGATGGGGATACCATAGCATAGACGGTAAGCGGAAGGGGCAGAATTCAAACCCATGTAGCCCAGCTCCTTCTGTATCTGCCACCATGCCTGCAACTGTGGCTACAATACAGGCCGGGAAGTGGAGAACAGGTGCGGGCAGTCCACTGCTTTGAGGAGAGCTGGCCACGGCCACCCCCGACAGGCCCCAGTCAGAATTTCCAGCCAAGATGCCAGTTCTACACACACCCCTCCCCTGCTACGTGGTACAGCCCTGTGGACTGTGTTGACGGCTTTCAGCAGCCTTCAGAAAACACAAAATTACCAGGGATTGGGGCTTCTCCTGGACAGCTCGGCTGCTTCCCATTGTCTCCATGATACACTGGCATTTCAGTCTTGCCTGGTCACTACCAAGCCTCCAAACTGTTCCCTTTACACCAACAGTTCCTACGCTTGGCCGCACATGGAGTCGGCTGGGAGCTGTGAAGATACTGATGCCTTGGGTTCTGCCCCTGGAGATTCTGATTTAATTGATTTGGATTGATGTCCATGAAAGAGGAGTTTTAAATTGTTCCCAGGTGATGCTTACTGTATGGCCACATTCAAAAATGACATTTCAAACTGTCAAATGATTCTAATGCCAGAGGCCCAGGAATCTGGAGGTTGAAAAACCATCACAAAGGAGGAAAACATGCTCCATGAAAAAGTATTTACCCGTTAAGTTAAAAAAACAAGGGAAGATTAAAAAAGCACACAAAGTCAGCCCACAGACTACTAACATCTGCTGAGAAAGCTGTTTATTTTAAAAACACTGGAAATCTCTGTGGTCTGATGGCACACTGACTATCTCAGGACCATCTTAAAGGTTTTGCTGAGAATGCCTTTTTGGAAACTTAATGCTGCTTGTGTTGTCTCAGAGAGGGTCTCGGGAAAAGGTCTGATGGTCTGCAGCTGTCTCTGCCTTACCTCTGCCAATCAGTCAGGAAGGTCAGCTGCCAGCAGTCTTCCTTACCTGTCCAAGGCCAGTGTGGCAAACCACCCAGGCACACCTGCTACAGAAATGCCACCAATCTCAGCTGGGCAGCCTTTCGTCAGATTCTAGCACATCTGGAAAGGCTCCTACCCACACTTGTCCTCTAACTCCAAGAGTGTTCAACTCTTTTATCTGTTTTAAATGCTAAGTGTCAGTTAATACATTAAACCAATTTTTAAAATATATAACCTACTCGCTACTTGAAAGCTGGAATAAACATGTAAGACACATACTGTCCTATTACTGTTTGTGATGTGTTGTCATCAAGGACAGGACTGTCACCCCAGTTCAATGAGCTGTCTCCACCCACCCCCCAGAATCTATTTTTAGAGAAACCAGTCATTAAGACCTGGAAAGGGTTAGCATGCTGCAGGCAACTATCCTGTAGGCAGGATAGTTGATCAGGTTAGGCAAAGGTGTAACTTTGTCAGTAAAATAACTAAGGCTGTTGCTAAGTTGATTTTGACCCATAGCAACCCGAGGACATAGAACACTGTGGAGCACCTGCTGAATTCAAACTGCTGCTGTTTTCATGCAGCTGTAGCTCTTAATGACACCAGCAGGATTTTTATTTGGAGGTTAAGCATGGTTTAGGGAGATGCGGTATGGGTGTCAAGTAAAGAGATGGCTTTGTGATGTGTCAACTTGACTCGTCTCCAGTTACTGAATTATTAATCTAGGTATCACTGTAAAGCTATTCAGCAGATGTAACTAAAGCCACTGATCAGCGGGCTGTAAGTAAGAAATTATCCCGGATAGTCTGTGGGCCTGACTGGATCAGGTCAAGCTAAGGTTCCCTCTCGACCAAAAAAAAAAAAATTCTTTGCTGTTGAGTTTATTCCGATTCAGCGACCCTATAGAACTGCCCTAGTTTCCAAGAGTTGCCTAGTGGATTTGAATCACTGACCTTTTGGTTAGCAGCCATACCCCTTAACCACTACTCCATGAGGGTTCCCCACAGAGGAGAAATGTCACCTGTGAATTGACAGCTTCACCGATACCTGTGGAGTTCTCACCAGTCTCTCATCTTTCCTGACTGGCTGCTCTACAGATTTCAGATTTGCTCAGCCAGCCCCCGTAATCACCCAGGCCAATTCTTTGTTAATAAAGCTCTTCACATCAATGTCACCTACTGGTTTGGCTTCTCTCCGAACCCTGACACAGAAAGAGCAATAAACAAGGATGTCCACAAGAGGGCTCCATAGTTCTGACTACACACAGATACCAACTATTCAAGACTTACAAATTACTTTAAGGAACAGAAAAACAAGTGGCAGAGAGCAGCGATGGTATTTTAGCTCACTTTTAAATAAATGTACCGCCTCACACAGAGCTTAGCACGTCCCCACAACTACGCTGCCTGCCACATGTGCTCTATTGCTAAGACAGAGCAATTGAGGAGCTGAAGGCTGGTGACAGTGAGCCATTTTGTCACCTTTTAACCCTCCTTTGACCCGCTTCCCCTAGAACACAGAACTCACACCCGTTTGCCCACAGATCCTCTAGCTCCTTAGGTTTGAACAATTATCGTCACCCAACCTGAAGCCACGGCTCATGAGATTATCTGTAATAGTGCTGTATTCGTATTTTATTCCAAGTAAGATGTCAGAATTTGAAGCCATGCTCTGCCACCCAGCTCAGACTTGTTCTCAGACAGCTTCTGCTGAGAGCACCCCCATCTCACTCCTCTCCCACTTTGTGCACTCCCAGTGACTCACCTAAATGTTCTCAACAAACATCTCTTCCGGCGTGTTGTGAAACGAGGCCTCTAGCACGCACATATGCTTCTGCAATGCCAACGCCCCCAAGCACTACATGGATGGACATCTAGTCCATGCAGACAGACGCACAGCAGTGACTTAAGTCAGACTCACACACAGTACCATCAGGGGTTATCAGGCTTTATTTTGCACACAGAACCACTGGAGACACTGCCTGTTGACACCTTAGGGATCACTGTAGCACACAAGGCCCAGCACATGGTGGGAAGCAGGATGTGTTCAACAACGGCCGCTCATGTGATCACACGGCAAGGCCTTCAAACAGGCTTCCAGGTGCTCAAGCTTGGCTTCTACGGCAGCTCTAATGAAGCAGTGAGAACATCACCAGGATCGGGAGGGGAGTCACTACCAAACGCCCCACAGCCCTGGCCTGACGCCTGGAGCTGCCACTTGCATCAGGAGCAGAGGTCTAACTAGGTGACTGGGGGCGAGCCTGCCCAGAGCTTAGTTGGCAAAGGGGTTTCTGAACTTCTGGCCGGCGAACTTAGCCTTGCTGCCCAGCTCCTCTTCAATTCTTGAGACACAGCAGGATGATGGGAAAGAGAAAAAAAAAAAGTCAAATCTCAGTGCAGGGAGGCTTCCCCTCATCAATCTGGTCAAAGGTTCAGCCCTACTCCTTCTGAGAGCTGAGAACCCAGAACTAATGAGTCCAAGAGTCTCTCACCCACTCACCGTGCATTTCTAAGAAGACAACACCAAGCTCTCTGCAGCTCCCAAGTCACCCCACAAGCTGCTGGCCATCTGTCCCTGTCCTCTCCACCCCAACATCCCTCACTATTTTGAAGGGTAAACTGGAGAAATGTCAGGACTGCTAGTTCTTAAAATAAAAATGGAAAGCCAAGCCAGTTTCTTCAACCAACAGCATGGTGGACACGGGAAGGAGAAATGTATTGAAAGAATCCTGTTTGGATCCTGACATCAAACAAATAAACAAAGCCTTCTGAGACAACCGGAGGAGCCTGAACAGACTTGGTATTAATACCATGTGATTACTATTACTCTCAGGCAAGATGATAACAGAGTGATCATTCAAAAAAACAAAAACTGTCTCCAAGAGACACACACTCAAGTCTTTACAAGTGAAATCACAACAGCATGGAGTGTGTGTTAAAATTCCCCAGCAAAAAAGGAAAGAAATCGGGCTGTCAAGAGACAACAGTGGGGGACAAGAGATCACCACTGAGAGCTCTCTAGCTCCAAGCATTGTAAGGTTCAATTGTCCAGAGGGATCCTTTGCTCGCTCCTACCACAGACTGGCAGCACCGTAGGAGACAGGCCCTGATTTTTGGAAGGGGGTCTCGGAAGGTGGAAGCTCAGGGGACTGGGAGTGCCAGGCACCTGTTAAGTAGTCAAGGTTCTGTACCCAACTCTACCTCAACTTAGCACTGCTCAGGTTCCCTGCCAGCTGCCCTGCAGAAGGTTCAGGGCCCCTACACTGTGCACCCCACAGCTGCACGCCCCACCAGAGCCAGCAGCCTTCATGAGGGTGGTGCCCACACTCAGCACAGGGCCCTGAGCTGAGCTACAGGCTTGAAGTTATCATGTGCACTTCTTTACCTGAGGATCTGGTTGTACTTGGCCAAGCGCTCAGATCGGCAAGGTGCACCAGTCTTGATCTGGAAGGAGGAAAAGTTATACTTGTTTGTACAGGACATGGCATCTTTGTGTCGTTTCAGGCAGGGGAAGGGGGCAGGAGAGGCAGGGCATTTGTGATCCCAGTCTATTCAGGATCATAAACCATGGCAGTTTCATGGGACACAAGAATAAACCAATACAATGCCCACTTCTGAAGAGCTTCCTTAAACTTTAGTACCACCTCCCACCACACCAAGAAGGTTTTGGGTCTTCCCAGACAGTGGAGATCAGACAGGAGGACAGACACCACTTCTTCCATGTAGTTCCTTACCTGCCCAGTGCAGAGTCCCACCACCAGGTCAGCAATGAAGGTGTCTTCGGTCTCTCCAGAACGATGGGACACCATGACGCCCCATCCATTGGACTGGGCCAGTTTGCACCTAAATGCCAGAGGGAAATCCAGACAGCATGACTCCATTTCCCAGGTACAACAGCTTCTTCTACCAGGTACCATAACCCAGCTGGTAACCTGGCTGCTTGAGGAAGGCCTCCGGACATCTAGGGGAGGGTGGGCCCTGAGCCAAAAGGGATACAAGGGAGAGTCCAAGCGCCCCACTCCTGGGCTCTGTCAGGACACAGAAACTTGTGAAAATACTCAGGAAGGGCTGGTATACAAGGAATGCTTGAGAAGGTAAACAACCCCGAGGACCTTCTCAGCCTTATAATCATGTCTCACAATCTGGGCTGGGCCTCCTTTCAAGGCAGACCAGTGTCTTCTCAGAGAGCCTTTCACAGTATCATTCACTGAGTAATAGTCTCCATTTTAAAGGAAGAATGGACACTTACTTTCTTCCAATTACATCATCCATGGCTAGGGCATGAAGCCATCATGAGTAGGCCACAGGGGCTCAATACTTGAGGTCCCTAGTGCGACAGGTTACTTTAAAAGCCACCTGAAGTTCAAGTCAGAGCCGTGTCACACTACCAGGGTACCCTAAGCTCCGGTCACCAGGCCTCCCTAACCTCGGAAAAGGCTAGTTTTTCAAGAAGCCACCGTGCTTAGAGGGCACTTACGCCTGCAGAGACTCGGTCACAGAGCCAATCTGGTTCACTTTCAGCAGGAGGCAGTTGCAGGACTTCTCAGCCACAGCCTTGGCAATTCGCTTGGGGTTGGTCACTGTGAGATCGTCTCCCACCACCTGGATCCCTGAACTGGCGGTGAACTTAGCCCAAGCTCCCCAGTCATCCTGGTCAAAAGGGTCTTCAATGGACACCACTGAGGAAAAGAGACACACATTATGTCCCTCCAGGTATGCTGAACTCCAGTATCAACATGGCCTCATTTCCTTCCTTTCTGCCATGTGGCCTCACACCCACAGCCAACAGCAGCCCCATAATGCACCCCCTGGAAACCCTTCCCCTGCCAACCTGCTCCTATAGCTGGACAAAAGTCACTCACAATCCTGGAACTCTAGCTTTTTTTTTAAAAGGGGATACTTTTCTGTCCAGGACAGCTCGGGTTCCACTGACGTAGAGCATGAAAATACAGTCATATACCAAGAAATTGGAAAACCTGAGTTTGGTCTTGACTTAATCTTAAGCAAGTTATTTACCACAGGGGTTAAACACAGGGACTCTGGGATCAGACTTCCTGACCTGATTTCTTGCTTCACCATCTGCTGTGTGGCCCTGGCAAGTTAATAAACCACTCTGTGCCTTAGTTTCCTTTCCTATGCAATGGTAGTAAGTCCCTATCCCGTGTGCGTTAAAGAACACGGAGGCTACAATGGCACTCAGCTCAGAGCAAGCCCACCAAGTGGCAGCTGCTTGCTTCTGACGGTCAGTTCCCTCACCTGTATAATGGAGCTAAGAGGACATCTGCTCTGTAAGGCTGTTGTGTCAGCAACAGAAAGATGACCATACTCTGTAAATAACTTACCAAATGATGGCACTGCTGGCACCTGAAGAGCTGGCTCTCTCCTGACTCCCCTGCTACAATGGAAGCCTCAGCGAGGCCCTCCATGTCCGGTGGGCAGCACTACCGGAGACGTCCCTGCCAGCCCCCAACCCCCACCCCATCCTGGGAACTAAACCAACTGGCCCAATGCCTCAGGGGCTGGGCCAGTAGGCCTGTGGAGCACTCACCTGGGTAGTCCTTGATGAAGGACTTGTACAGATCAGCCAGCTGGTCAGGTGAGATGTACCTGCTGGGGTCATCGGGAGACTTGAAGTCCAGGTCATACTTCCCAGACCGGAAAAACTCGGAGGCAGCCACATCCATGCCGATCACCACCTTGTCAGTGTAACCAGCTTTCCCAATTGCATTCTTAAGCAGCTCCAGCGCTTTAAAGGGATGGTGGCCACGTGTTTAGAAAGGAGGCAGAACAAAACAAAAATCTCCCCTTGACACCTGCCCCACACACGTTAACAGCAACAGTGAGAGATGCCTGGTCCCTACCATCAGTTTGAGTCATATTTTTTCTGTTTAGGGGCAAAAAACTATTGGTCACAACCTCTGTGTATCACCAAGTAGATAACTTATCAATTCAAATGGAAGTCTTTCTCACTGACAAACACACCCAAATTTAGCACCCAGGATGAGCTGTGTTGGCCAAGACACAGTCACAGTGACAAGCTGAGTTCAGCTGCCCCAAGCATTAAGTCTTAAATAGCCAAGGCTGGATGCCAAGACCATGCCTGTGGAAGGGCAGCCTTGGACAGAGAGGGCTTGTGCAAAGCTCTCCTGCCCAAATGGGCAACAAAGTCACTTGGCTCCTGGCTCAGACCAGATTCCTGAGCCACTGGGTCAGGTTAGGTCAAAGCGCTATTATTCCAGGTCAAAAATGGCTGAGTATCAGCAAGTTCACAAGACGGAACCAAAGAACAGAAGTGAGACCTTCGTTCTTTGTTGGTTCCCCTTTAAGACAACAGGAGTACATGCCTGAGGACTATTTTTCCTCCTAAATCACAAACCTCAGCACTGAATTCCCTTGCTGTGACTTTCTACTCCATTTTCACACTGAACTCTTCCCCAAAGGTGTCAAAGCAAAAGGCAAAACAGAACAAATCTGTTTACACCTGCCTGCAGCTAGTTACTGACCACAGCCCCGGACAGCCAACATCTGTTACTGGGTTGATTTCAACCCCTTTCAGTTGCAAGATGGAGGAGGAATGGTGGGAGGTGTAAGTCACCCTTCTTGCCACTTACAGTCAAAAATCAACAGAGACAATCCTTATTATTCGTTGTAAACAAAAAAGTGACAGATCCCATTTCCTTCCCCTACTGTCTGTACTTCTATACTCTGTGATCAAAAGAAGCTGCAAAGACCACTGTCCCCAGAGCCACCTGGGAAGAGTAGGGACAATGCTGGGGGCCAGCAGAGCTCAGGGATGCCACATGGGGCCTTTACCTTCTTTGTTCTCCAGGATGTTAGGGGCAAAGCCACCTTCATCCCCCACGTTGGTGGCATCCTTCCCGTACTTTTCCTTGATGACGTTCTTCAGGTTGTGGTACACCTCAGCTCCAATGCGCATGGCTTCCTTGAAGTTTGCTGCCCCAACGGGGAGGATCATGAACTCCTGCATGGCCAGCTTGTTACCAGCATGAGAGCCACCGTTGATCACATTGAAAGCCTGCAGAGAGAAGGTTCAGCATCCAGCTGGAGGACCCCATGGAGTAGCGAGCTCATGTCCAGCTGCATGGCTCATAGATGAGCCTGGTGACTTGTGGCCACAAAGGGCTCCTCACCTCTCTGGCTAACAGCAACCCTGTCATCACAATGAGCATGTACTGTGTGAGGCACCTGCTGTCATGTCAGCTACTGCTGCGTTCACGTAACAAACTAAGTATAGTTATCACTTCCCATCACAAAAGAAGGACCCAGAGCCCAGGCAAGTCGAGTCACCTGAGTGAAGTCACTCTAAGTATTAAGTGGCAGATGAGCTGTTTGAGAATGGACCCTCCAGAGCCCACTCTTATCCACCGTGCTGGGAGAGGCACATGTGGAAGAGAATCAGGACGTGGGACATCTTAGGGCCCCTGCTAACACCCCAACTCCCCACCTGGTAAGTTCAGATAAGCAACTCACAGGAACTGGCAGGATGACTTCGGAATTGCCAGCCAAGTCAGCGATGTGACGGTACAGGGGGACCCCCTTCTCAACAGCTCCAGCCTTGCAGACAGCCAGGGATACACCCAGGATGGCATTGGCACCAAATTTTGCTGGAACAGAAGAACAGTCAACTCACTGGCTCCCGTGCTCCTGAAGGCCTCCTCTCCCACCACTCTGCAGGGGCCTCTGACTGCACTCTGAGTGTGTCCTGCTCCTCCTGTCTTACTTTCAGTGTCCAAACTAAGATACAAACAGCATTCCATGTGGACCCACCCTGGTTCCCTTCTTCAGAGAAAGCCCTTTCTTCAGTTAATGGAACTATAGCAAACTCCAGAAACTGCCTAATTGTAAAGGGCCACCTTAGAAACCCTAGAGACGCTGCCATCACCTGGTGACGCTCCCACAATTTTGCTCCCTTGGGCGACTCACATTTATTCTCAGTTCCATCCATCTCTATCATCAGCTTGTCGATCTTCTCCTGTTCCACAACGTTCAGTTTCTGCAGGGCAGGAGAGAAGGTCAGCTTCTCGGGAGGGCCTCAGGGCCGTGCTGTCTGCATTAGTCGTGCACTCCCGCCGCCGCAGCTAACGGCCTTGGGAGTGTGCAGAATCACCACTGGCTCTGGGTCACACATTTGTTTCACAGGCGCAAAAGGGGGTAAAAAATAAGGGGAAACAACAGGGAGGCAAGACACTGCTTTTGCCCACCTTGAGGGTGTCAGGCATGGCTCTAGGCACTAGGGAGCCAATGACGACATCCACAAGGAGGGTACACTGGGTCCTTGTGTCATGAAGGAGATTACAGTCCCCAGATAGTTCAAAGCTACACGACACATGAACCAACACTGTCTGGTGTATAAGGCATCACTGCCAAGTAACGGGACCTGGGAGCCCTGGTGGCACACTGGTTACAGCACTCAACTGCTATGAAACAGCTGTTGGTTTAAATGCACCAACCACTCCCTGGAAACCCCATGGGGCAGTTCCATTGGCCTACAACATTGCTATGAGTTGGGATTGACTCAATGGCAACAGGTTAACATGACACCAAATGAATCTATAAAAACTCTCTATAGTACTTGGTCTTCCTTTGCTCAAGTGTGGTGTGCCCTTCAACCATTTGCTGCCACCCGAGGCTGTTTCTGAGGACAGCACAGCACCATCCTCTCACGGCAGATTTTGTAAAGAGCCAAAACAATCATTTAACAAAAATATTTCATGACTGATCAAAGTGAGTATTTTTAGTGAGATAAAATACTAAAACTGGTGCTAGATCTTAAAATTGGCTCAAAATAGTATTTTCTGTAAGTCACAAAATTGTTCTTTTATGCATAATGTCTTTTAGATACAAACACAAATATAAGAAAAGCACTGATAAACTGTCCCATCTCACCCACGGCATGTTAACAATTTGGAGTCCTTTGCTTTTTTTTACAACGTATTGTTAGAAAACAGGAGAGTCACACAAGCAGATGGCTTCAGAAGCCAATGCTCATGGACAGTTCAGTCAAATGTTTGCCTCAAAGGGAAAAAGTCACCAAAAGCCCTATTCGTGACACCAGTCACACCAGGTGATGGTGTGGGGAAGAGCAAGGTGTGTCTGCAGGTGCCCAGAGGCCAGGGCAGATGCTGTACACCACAGAAGTAATGACTCACTCTGGTACTAAGTGGGCAGGGGTCAATTACAGAGCGCCACAAGGGCCAGGAGAAAACCAGTGAGGACCAATTTGCCTCTGGTCACAGGATGAACCCTAGGAGGCAAAGAGCTCGGTTGTGGCTGCGCTTGAACTTCAGAGAGCTTCTCTACACAGGAGTTTTCAGCTCCATTCGGGTCTGTTTACTCTACTGAGGTTCCAAATTAAGATTTTACTAAAAAAGAGTCTGTTAGAACACTCCAGTTCTGACAGAGATGCTCTCAAAACTTCTGCATCTTCATTTCCCAACTGCTGAGCAGTTGGAAGGAAGCCTCAGGGTTCTAAGACAGTGTCCTGTCCCTCTGATCCAATCCCATGCATTGTTAGATGTGGACAAACAGGTGGAGAGTGGGTTAGAAAAGGACAGACTATTCTCATGCATCTGGACAGGGAGTCCAACTGGCTCCTTTAGCTCTCAGAGTAAGCTCTTCAACCAACAGGAAGCCCACTGACCTGGGTAGCGCTCTGATGACATTAATATACATTAGCTATCAGGAGGCAGGCTCCTACCTTGCTAACCAGGGCAGGCGCAATAGTTTTATTGATGTGCTCAACAGCCTTTGAGACACCTAGAAGGAATAATCACATCAAATTACTGACATTAATTAAAACACAGGCTTGAGCAACATTGCTGGAAAGAGCTACTGAAGATGTTAACCCAGATATTCAGAAGCCAGCAGAAGACCTTCAAGGGTACCTCCTTCAAGGCCCCATCTCCCTCTCCCGACCAGAATCAGAGGACTTTCTGGCCCAATCTGAGTGCTCTGACCTAGGACCCCAAAGGGTTAGAGGCACACACAGAGCAACCACCTCACAATGTCTGAAGGAAGTTAGTTTGCAAGGCCATGCACTGGAGAAAACCAGCTGCAGAAAGACGGAAAGGACATCCATGTATTACCTGGGTGCACAAGGCTGGTGCCAGGAACTCATTAATATACTTAATGGGTCTGGAGACGCCTGACCAGTAGAGATTGACAGAGAAGGAAAAAAGAAAGACTCAGAAGAGAACAGGCTATGAAGGACTCTGAGTGAGAGAGAGAGAAAAAACAGGAAGGCAGGGGAGAATATCTCAGGAGCCATGAGTTTTATTTCTTGCTAAGTTCTTATTACAGTCAAGGCACAGCACTCTCCTATTTTAGATGAAAACCCAGGTAAGCTACAAGCAATGGTAAGACAAGGGAAAACGTCTTGTAGTCCTTACAGTAGGAAGAAGTACCATTTCACAGCTTTTCCATGGCACAAACACTCCAACTCCAGCCCAGTGCTTCTCAGCCTTATTACTAACCCCAACCCCAGTGAGAGCTTTGAAGACTTTTCTTCCTAATCATCGCCCATCATGAAATTTTAATAGCACAGACATTGGTATCGCTGGAGAGCTACACAGTATCACATCACCTAAGGTTTCCGCCATTGCTGAGCACGTGTGCTCCAGCCCTACCCGCTTTTCCGTCATTCAGCTACACAGGTTCTAGCTATACGAAGGGGAAAAGCTATGAATACGCTAACAAGTCAACCTGAATTAGCTCACCAGTAGCTGGTTTTGCCGCAAAGTAGTGCTTCTATTAGTCAACAGATCAAACCACAGCTGACCTGTCGGTAACCATTAGTGGACCTTCCTCAGACAGTTCCTTTCCATGAGACTGGAGCCCTGAAGAGGGCTGAAGAGCCCTCTGGAGAGGAGAGGCTTTTCTCTAGTTATCAGGTAATGGGATCTCTCCTCATTCTCAGGTTCCCTGGCCTAATTATGAAGGAAACTGCAGACAAACCGCACTGGAACAAGCATCAAAGCCCTCAGCTCTGAAGCCACAGGCCATAAAGGCCAGAACAGGCAATGGAGGCACAGAAGCCACCCTGCAGCTATCCTCACTGTGGGTCTACCTCTTACCTTTGCCCATATACCGGGTCTTATCATTGTCCCGGAGCTCCAGGGCCTCATAGATACCAGTTGAGGCACCACTGGGCACGGCAGCTCGGAAAAGACCTGGAAGTTGAAAGAGAGAAGAAACAGTACCGATTAAGAAATACAGTCAGAGCATCCACCCAAGTTCCTCTCCCACTCACAGATGGCACCCATCCTTAGGAAACACTGTTACTTCCTTCTGCCAACTGAGTCAAGTGGTCTGTTCTTCCTGCATTTCACATTTCTACCATTCTGTGATGCAAATCTACTGCAAAGCCAATGAATTTCTTGGTTTTAATAACGGAAATGCTCCAGTGTAGGGCTACTCAAACTCTCAAGTGTGTACATGTCACCTACCAATTCTGATACAAAAGGCTTTCAAGTCTGCACCTCTGTGAGCTAACAGCAGGTGGCCTGCAACTGCTCTGCAGACACACACAACAGGAGCCTCTTATGTGATTTGGACTTAAGATGTTCTAGTAGCTACGTTAAAAGTAAATCAAGCAAGGGATATGAATTTATTTAAACCAATATATCCATCATTTCAAAATGCAGGAGACAAATAGTATGTGACAGCTTTTGTTCTATTTTTCATATCAAGTCTTCAAAATCCAGTGTGACTGTCATACTTTATACATGTCAAGTACTCAATGACCACGTGTGGCCAGCAGCTGCCACACGAACAGCACCAGCACCTAAGCACTGTTGCTGTGTCACCTTTAGGCAGCTCTGAAATCAGGTTGCCAAGTTTTGAGTCCTGAAAGTGCTGGCTCAAGTGCACACAGAGCAATCTCTGCAGCTCATCTGTAGCAGTGTGGATGGTGGTAAATGCTATTCTGGGGGGTTATCCACACAATAGGAAGCTCAAAAATAGGATGGTTTGGGGGTGGTGGAGGAAAATAATGTCAATAAAAGGTATAAATTTAGTAATAGTAGGACACAATTATGCACTGAATCATGTAGTGTTGCAGAAATAGAAACTAGCCACTGGGTAAAGGCTACATTATGGACCATGGAGAAGATCAAAGGGCACAATGCCAAGGAAGGTATTGCACGTACGGGGTTACTGATAGCAGACAAGTTTAGGGGAGCAGGAAGTGTAGACAATGACCCGAATTGACTCTGAAAGTAAGAAATGATCCCATCTGAAGGCTGTGGCAACTGGTGAGTAGGACGGATGTGAAGGCAAATGAACAGAAGAAAACCAGGTATCCTAATCAAATGATCTGTCAGTTGCCTGTGCCACTTGGGTGACTGTCACAGTAAAGGCACACGTTATTCCTGGAACACACACCAGCTGCCTACATACCCAGAGGGCAGCAGGCCAGTGAGGAAGCGATGAAAGTCTCTTAACAAATCCATCCTTCGTGAGTATTCCCCCCCCCCAAAAAACAGGACTGAGATAAATGAACAATACAGTTCTTTAACTTAAAAAAATAAAAAATTTATTTGTACCCTCTGTAAAAGTGTTTCAAAGAAAATAAAAAATATCATTGTTTCTTTTCTATTTTGAAACATGCACTCCTTTCTCAAATCTCTTAATGTCCTGGGTCCTTTCTGTTTGTTTGAGTCCATTCATTTCCCAGAGGAAAGTTCCACCCTGACTAAGCAGGGCAGTCTCACCAGACGAAGGGGGATTCTGAGTGCCTCTGAAGACCCATCTCATTAAGTCACAGAGCACATGTTCACAAGAAACCTGGCTACATGTGCTCACCACAGCCAGTGGCTCAAAGCAGAACACAGGGAGACTTCTGGTGCCAATGAATTTAGACTGAGAATCCTTTTCCTGTGCAAATGGGTATGGGTGGGGATGGTGGGCAGACATGTGACTCACAGTGAGTGACTCAGCCCTGACTGGCAGGTCTCAGAGCCCAGCACTGCTGGTGATTCCACCCCAAGCTTCTTCCCAACCTCCCCCAGACACTTCTGGAGAGAAAATAGGGCTACAGAAGGGCTGAATTTTCTTCTCAAAGCCAAAAAAAGGGGAGAATGCTCGTAAGTCCTCATTTTATTCTTTTTTTCACACAGGAAAACTCCACCTAGGGGCACTAACCCCCACAAAACCCACTGCAGTCGAGTCAATTCTGACTCATATCCCACAGGGCCGAGATCTTCACGGAAGCTGACTGCCACACCTTTCCTCTGTGGGACCGTTGGCAGGTTTAAATCATCAACCTTTCAGTTAGCAAGCAGCCAAGCATTTCAATCACTGAATGGTGCACATCTGACAGCCACTCTTCAGAGACAGATGTGGCACTCTGCTTCTGTTACAGCGTTGGAACTCCTAACAGGGCAGTTCTACCTTGTCCTATAGGTAGGCCTCAGAGGAGTTGGAATCGACTCCGTGGCAGTGTTTTGTTTTGTTTTTCTTTAAATAATTTGGTCAAAATAAGAACCTCTGGACTCTTTGCCATCCTTGGTTCAAGAGTGATTTCTGGAAAGAAAGGTTGAATGCTCAATCTGCACTTACTGCTCCCTCCATCTTCTTCCTTATATAGTGAAGAAGACCACCATCCTGTCACACCACTGCTGCTTATATGGTCACAGAAAACCAAGGAGTAAACTAGTGATGGGACCTTTTAGGAACAAGGCCTTACCTTACTTCCCCACCTCACTGACCTAGCAGCACACTTGTGTTCAGACACTCAGGAGTCAAGGAGTCACGGACTCCATGCCTTATAACCTGCTCCCCATCAAGTCAGGAATGACAACTGACTAGTCTGCAGAGATGAGAAACAGGTTTCACAAGCCTTTTTTGGTTTGTTTTGCCTAAGGTTCTATCGTTTTTGAAAAATTTAAAACATGGAGTACAACACGAAGAACCGCAGAAACTGAGTGGCACGTACCTTTGGAGGTGTAAAGATCAACCTCCACAGTGGGATTTCCACGGGAGTCAAAGATCTCTCTGGCATGAACCTTGAGAATAGACATGGTGACTTTCTGTAAGAGAAACACAGCTCAGAGTCTCCATAAACCAGAGTGCACCCATTACTCATTGACTCTACAGGCTGCTTCTGAGGCTTTCTGGACTAGAAGGTGGACCCTCAGGGCTAAATACTGCAAGTCAGAGGGCTGGCTCGGGTGGAAAACACATCTGTTGGAAAGCAGAGGTAACGGCACCTAAAAAGACAGGTTAGTCTCAGCTTTGTAAGGCCCCAAATCCAGCACTTTAGGTTCATTCTATAAGCAGAACAAAGCAGTTTAAAACACGTGCAGACCAGGGAGAAACCATATCCACCTGGAAAGATGAATGTGGTGGTGGGTGCAGGATGAGAGAAGGAGTCTGAAACTGGTCACTGTGGATCGCTAACAATGAGGCTTGGGGCAGGCACAGATAAAAAGGCCATGCCGAGACCAGTGAGTAAAGAAGCTCAAAGAAAAAAATGTAGTCAAAGGTCAAAAAAAAGAGTAGGGA
Organism: Heterohyrax brucei; assembly: GCA_028571685.1. Taxonomy (NCBI): domain Eukaryota; kingdom Metazoa; phylum Chordata; class Mammalia; order Hyracoidea; family Procaviidae; genus Heterohyrax; species Heterohyrax brucei. The sequence goes on from CM053140.1 coordinate 38,173,914, forward strand.
TAGCCAGGAAGGCTGTGTCCAGGAAGAAAACTAGGCTTACAGTGGAATACACAGTGAATTAAAAGCCCAGGGCATAATTCATTAGATTCAGTGTTTCATGCAGCAATAGAATGTTTAACTGATATCCCATTCGAAATGTTGAACCTGGAGCTCAGGAACCATGAGCTCCTTGGTCTGTGCTATTTTTACTGCCATTTTCTGAGCCTTTTGAATTTCATAGTATCTGAGTCTTTAGATAGGACACATTAATAATGACAACTAGTTACTATCTCTAAAAAGCATTTTGCACCATTTAAAGAATTTAAAGAACTCAATTCTGAAATGTTGTAATTTGTAAAGAGAAGGAAGATTCTGTCTTTCAACACCAGGATACTCCAAGGGCAGGGGCTTCCTTTGAAAACACACCTTAAAAACCAAAAACCAGCCAGAACAGCAGTTACAAAGAGCAAATCACAAGCCCTCCCGCCAAATGTGCCTTTCTTACATTCCCCACCAGGGGCTCTCAAAGAAATGAACAACTTAAGGAAGTTGAGAGAAGACAAGAATTAGTATTCAGGAACCGTTATCAGGCTGGGCTTCCCTCCAGCATCTTCTCTGGAATGTTCTGAAGCAGCAACTGGCATCCTATCTTTTTCATCTACTTTAAATTTCAAAATGAGAACAGAAGTTACTTCTGTGTAACAATGTATTTTGTTAGCTAATAAAAAAGTATCCAGTTTTTACACACTATCACCCCAAAAGGCAAATTTGTTTAAAAACAAAAGTAACACATTTATATTTAATTTCTTTCTCTCTCTTTTTTTTTTTAAAAGGCCATTCTCCCAAAGCAAAGTTCAGGGAGCATGTACAGACAGCAAACCTGCTCGTGATCACTTTTGTCTGGAGTGAATCCCGCATCCGGTGCACAAGAAGTGGACCGGGCAGTGACCTGGAGCAAGTCAACCAACGGACCACAGCTTCCAAGAGGCACAGCACAGTGCAGAGAAAGGAGAAAGCTTTAAAAAAGAAATAAAATCGTTTCGTGCCCCATGAGGGCCCCTCCAGGGAATAAGCCAGGGGAGCTGCGCACAGCTTTTGCCAGACTTGAGGGCTTCCCAATTATCCACCGGCACCGCAGCCGTTTCCTCAATAAACACCTTTTATAAATTGTAAAAGCTGTTTCTTATTCCGGAGCGACGATGGGCTGGACACCCGGACGCGAAGTTGCAGGCCCCTAGGCACCAGCGGGACGCCGAGGCTACACTGGTGGGGAGAGGGGGAACTGCAGCTTCCCGGACACTAACCGCCACCCACCGCCCACCCCCCTTTCCTCCATTTTAGGAAGAGCCTGGCTTGAGTCATTTCTACGGTAAGTCTGCATCCCTCCCCAAAAACCTTTTACTGGGCTGCTGACAGAGAAGCTCCTTCCACCAGGACGCCAGGTATTGTAAATGGTTTGTGTGTTCTATGACTCTGAGCACAGTTATCAGGCCCTCTGACTCCGTTATCACATGTTGCTCAGCACCTTTCTTCTCGTAAGAAATCAGACGCTCTACACGTGCGCCTGGCGCTACGCCCACGCTTCTGGGCCGTGGGAAGAACACTGGGTGCTGCCTGTGCACACGCGGGCCTCCGTGCACATCCTCGAGCGGACTGAGCTCGATCTGCCGAGTGTGCCGACACACCGGCCGGAGAGGACGGCGGGAAGTCAGGGCACAAGGCCCATATTCCCACTACCGCCCGAGCCCATCGCCACGCCAAGTATCAGCGGGGAGAAGCGCCCGCACAGGCTTGGTGGAGGAAAACCTACGCGCCACCTGCCCGAGCGCTCTCTCGGCAGGAATTCTTACCTAGTAGTTAGTTCTCGTCGCCCAGAAACGAAGGGAGAGGACTGCAGGGAGCAAGGCGAGGGTGTTAGGCAAGCGACACGCCAGGGAAGTGAGGACGCACCAACTCCCCGAGACCCTCTCCTCGCCTTCTCCCCAGATTTCCGGCCCAGCCCAGAAGGCACCGCCCACTTCCCCTCCTCCCGCACCGCCCCCTCCGCGCAATTGGCTAAGCGTGCCGTCACGCGCGCCCTCGCCTCCTGGGAAGAGGTGTGGCTGCAGTTGCCACAGTGATCTCGAACTGGGGGCGAAGATTTGGGGATGTGGGTCTCGGTTGGGGACTTTGGGGGCCCTGATTCCACAGTGGCTGTAGCGGGATCTTGGCGAGCCTTGCTCCCAGTTGGGTACCCCTGAGGAGAGCTCGGGGCCTGTGCAGCCGGGGCCTGGGAGGCAGGGGCGGAGAGGCGGGGCGGCGCGGCGGGCATGAGGGTTCTGGTCTCCTGCACGTACTTCGAGTCTCGCACGCACTCGGCGTAGCCCCTGCTCCGGACCTCACGCCTGGGCCCGACCTTGCTGACGACCTTCGCGGCACACCTTTTCCCGGCCTGCCCCGCTCTCCCAGCCCCGTGCCCTGGCCTTCCCAGGCCTGAACTCGGGGATGTCGAGGCGTTGATCCACCACGCGGCGCTCACGACCCCCGCTACCCGAGGCGTGGCGCGCCGGACTGCGCCTGCGCATGCGCGGAGCGTTCCCCGTGCTTTCCCAACAGGGCTAGGCAGCCTCCTGCCAAGCCCAAGGTGACCCTGGCCCTTTCACCTTGGTGCACCGGCCTGACAATGAGGAAAGGGCAGGTGGCTGAAAGGCAGGTTCATCTACCTTCAGTCTCAGCCAGGACTTAAGTGTTTTTCCTCCGTACCAGCCACATCTCCATACGCTTTCTCAGTGTTAATTCGTTCTCTAGCACTTGTTACTATTTCGCCTTGAACTGGAAACCTTTGTATCCCTCTCTTTACAGCTACAGGACTCGACGGATTCGTGCGAACTAACAGTGGAAAGATTTGTGAGGAATTTCTCAAAGTACAAAACGGGGAAGTATCCCTCGGTGGTCCAACAAAGAAAAAAAAATCGGTGGGTGGAGCGACTTTGCCATTGAAAGATCTGATAGGCCACTAAAATGCCCTGCAAGCATCCCCTACCCCAAGGAAGCGCTGAAATGATGTTCTAATATAGTTACTTTTGTATTTTCTTCACGGTCCTCCTGCTTTATGAAGGCTTAAACAATGCAATACATTCTCATATTTCACATATTGCTTTGTATACAGATACTCAAATGTGTACTGAATTTAGTATTTCTGGTCAGCTGTGAAAACAGCTTTTCTTTAAAAAAAAAAAAAAAACTGAGAATATCTTTTTTTCCAAAGTCCCGAAGCCCTGGAAAGATGAAGGCCTGTGGTGTCCACAGTATCTGTTTTCCCTTGGCTAAGAAACAAAAATTTGGAATTAAACTCAGCAAAAACACAAGGAGATCGTAAAATGGTTCAGAAAGAATTATCTGAGTTTTGCAAGTAAAGTATGTGATTTCACCATTGTCGTTTCTGGCTGCTTAGAACCAGTGTCTGAGCCCTATTCGTGACTCAGCAGTTATATCACAGCCTTGCAGGGAGGGGCTTCAAGGAAATCAGACATGCAAAGCTCTTATTTTCAGAGCAATTTTAAGGCGTAGCCCTGAAAGAACTCCAAAAAAATCCTTTTTATTTTACACCAGCATCATTAGAGGTAAAGATAGATGAGGCTCTCCTAACTGCTCGCTGGCCAGAACCAGGGAATCGAGCAGGAAACCAAATGCAGAATATGATCTGAGTCAGCTGCTGTTGCGAGATTCTTGGAGGCACAATGTTCTGAGCCAGCACTTGGACCTCACACTGCAGCTAAACATTGACCATGAGTAGAAATGCCCTTAGAGTGAGGTAGCTGAGCAATTGTGTCATTTGGCATATCGAAAGCACTCACTGGTGCGACCCGGCTTACTATCTGCCTACCATTCCTGGAGCATTGCAGGTATTCTTCCAGGAAATAGGACACTGGATTGGAGGGAAGGTGAATTTGCAGCAGCCTACAACCCACCTAGGATTACCTGGTGGCTTAGTGGTTTAAGTGCTGTCTGCTAACCAAAAACGGTTGGCACTTTGAATCTGTCAGGTGCTCCTTGGAAACTATGGAGCAGTTCTGTATGGTCGCTATGAGTTGGCATCCACTCGATGGCACTGGGTTTTGTTTTTTACCACCCACCCGAGTCCCGGGGTGGCACACATGTTTCAGCATGATTAGCCAAATGGTTGCATGTTTGAACCCACCCAGAGGTACCTCAGAAACAGACTGGCAATCTGCCTTTAAGAAGGTTACGGCTGTGCAGACCCTGTGGCGCAGCTGTGTTCTGCAATGGAGAGTTGCCAGGAGTTGAAAGTCACTGTAGTTGGTGTCACCCAGTAACTCATGGTGTCACCCTTCCTCCCCTCCATGGACCTCAATTTTAATCTTAGAATAATATGTGATAAATATAAACTGCTTAATGTAAAATTTCTTAGCTTATATAAGTACTAACAAAATCATTTTGTAAAATCTTTCTACATCAAATTACATTATTAATAAGAAGCAGAAGGCTTTTTTTATTTTTCACATTTTAATTACGACTTCATTCTCAAAAAAGTTATTGATGTAGGTTCACAAATAATACCATAATATTGTAGCCCAAACACCAGCAAATTTGACAAAATCAGCAACTGTAGAAACACTGGCAGGAATGAAAACAACAACCTGCGTGCTTGAAACTGACAAAACCCTGTGATTCAAAGCCTCACTGTAAGTGGGTGGTAAGGACAGTTCTGACCAGTGTGCAGTACCCTCTACCCTCTGCCATCAAGTTGCGTTAGAAGGTTCAGAAAGTAAAACCATAGAGTTTAGCCTTGTAGGCATATTGATATATGTAAGCTGGTCTTAGGAAAAATGTGCTTGTTTTCATAACTACAGGGTTTTTTTTTCTAATACAAAATAAAGTTCTTCTTGAAACACAGCACAAAAATTTTAGAAGCAAGTCTGATGGTGTTACCTGGTGTCATCTGCACCCCTCCCCCTTACAGAGTTGGAGTCAACTTCAGCCCCATGGCAACCAACAACAAGGCCCACCTGGATTGTTGAGTCCCTCTGCATATGTGAGCCACTGGTTGGAAAATGCTGGTCTATTGAGAAAGGGGCCTATTGTTTCTAAAAGCAGGTTTCCAGGCAGCTAGAAAACTTCCGGGTTAGGTGAGGGGGCCCAAGGAGGTAGGAGATCTGATAAGAGCAGAAGCCCCTTGGAGGCGGCTGTGTTCCCCCTCACAATAGACCATGAGGCTTTCATGTCTGTTTCTTTATCATTAAATATTTCATACACATCCAAATCTATGTAAGCATCATATATATGTTTTGTTGTTAGCTGCTGCTGAGTGGATTCCAACTCATGGATAATAAATGAATGTCCGTGTACACACCACCAGCTCAAGAAATGGAACATTAAACAGAGCTGTTAAGGCCCCTGTGTAGCCTTCTTGGTAATCACTAACCTAAATTTTGTGCTTACCATTTCCTTGCTTTTCTTTCTTTCTTTTTTTTTGTGTGTGTGTGTATGTTGAGCTTTATATAAATGGTATCACACTGTATGCCATCTTTTGCTGCAGTTACTTTGCTCAACTTGATGTTTGTGGGATCTGTCCATGTTGGTCTCTATAGGTGTAGTGGTGTAGATGGTTCCCTGTCAGCACTGCACAGTAGTCCATTGTGTGACTATCACACATGCTCCTGTCAATGTATATTTGGGTTGTTTCCAGTTTTTCCCTCCCTTCTAATGTGAATAAAGCTACTGTGAACTGGGTTGCAAATATCTCCTGAGCACAGATGTGAGCATTCTTCTAGGCCCTATGCCTAGCCATGGAACTGCTGTGTCATAAAGTATATGTACCTTCACCTTTATTTTCGAAAGCGTTTGTATGTCTATGTACCTCACCAGCAGCATGTGAGTTCTGACCCGTTTTGAAAACAAAAAAATCAAATTCCCTATTTTTGCCTATTAAACCCTCTCTGCTTCTCAGTTTACCACACTTTCGAAGTTCTTAAAAAAAAAAAAAAAACGACCTTTTCTCTCTGTAAATCACAGTCTATGCTCTACAATGGCTTTGGAGCACCTTTTAGGATTTCCTACTGTCGACAGCCCCCTTTTGTGCCTTCTACAAAGCTGACAAAGTCAGCTATAGGAAGTAGGCATTGGGCAAGTCTACCCTAGAAACCCAGTGTGGAGACAGATGGGAGAACACAGTATAGTTTTTAAACAAAATCATGTGAAGTAGGCATTTGTCCAAACCTGATGCCATCAAGTCGATTCCGACTCATAGTGACTATGGGACAGAGTAGGACTGCCCCATCGAGTTTCCAACAAGTGTCTGGCAGATACCAACTGCTGACCTTTTGGTTAGCAGCCATAGCACTTAACCACTAGGCCACCAGGGTTTCCAGGCAATTTGTCAGGTGTTCCTAAATAAGGAGATTAAGAAGAGTAGAGACAAGGGACCCAGAAACTCAGGGAAGAAAGGAGCAGGCCCCCCGAAGCTGAGTTCCCGTTGAGGAGCTAATGACAGGGAACTAAACGAGGACCGAGTGCGGCTCTCGGTGGGAAGGAGATCACATTCAGGAAAATCAGTCCAAACAGGTGCCAGAGGAAAGCCTCTACTGAGGTATCAAAGAGCTCCCTGGGGGCCCTCTGGGGGCCTGTCTGCTGCTGCTGTAACAGAAATACCACCAGTAGATGGCTTCAACAAACAGCAATTTATTCTCTCAGTGTAGGAGGCGCTAGAAGTTCAAATGCAGGGTGTCAGCTCTGGGGGAGGCTTTCTGTGTCAGCCCTGGAGGAAGGTCCTTGTCATCACTCTTTCCTGAGACTAGCAGCTTCTCTGTGTAGGAAACTCGGGTCCAAAGGAGGCACTCTTCTCCTGGTGCTGCTTTCTTGGTGGTCGTGAGGTCCTCCCTGCCTTCTCTCTCCTTTTGTCTCTTGTAAAGGGTGATGCAGGCCACACCCCAGGGAAACTCCCTTTACATCACATCAAAGGTATGATCTGAGAAAGTGTCACATCCCACTGCTGTCCTCTTCAACACAACCCACACCTGCCTCAATCACTACAGGCAAAGATTAGGATTTACAGCGCATAGGAAAACTGCATCAGTCACAGAATGGAGGACAACCACAGAGTACTGAGAATCATGGCCTAGCCAAAGTGATACACATATTTTGGGAAACACAATTCAATCTATGACAGTGCCTCAGCTCCTTAATCTTTGAAACAGGTGCAAAAATACCAACTTTAGGAGGAAGTCTACAGCAGTAAGAGCTCTGCACGGCTCTTACCATCAGCTTGGGCATCACTGCTTAAAGCTAGGACACATCCCCAAGGTGCTGAGGTCTCTGAGCAGCAGATGCAGTAGATAAGCCCAGCAGGATTTTTCTTTTCATGTTGAACTGTTCCTGCCTTTCTTTCCTAGGCTCCTTAAGGTTCTGCCATGAGGCAAGGCCCAGGGCTCACTAAAGACAGAGGTGCAGGGACATCGGATTGTTCATACCAAGAGGAGAGTCCCTGAGAAAAGAAGAGAGGTGGGACAGTGCAGAGCAGAGCCCTGGAAGGAAAATCAACTTTTGAGTTCTTCCTTCAGAGGGAATTAACTCCTTGTGAGTCACTGGCAGAAAGGTTTCCAAGGAGGCTTCAGGTGGGCTACGTGATAGGGAGAAAGCTCTTCCTCCACCTGTGCTAAGTAGATCACATTATCAAGGCCCTCCTTATCTCAGAATCGGCAGTGGGTTTGGTTTGGGTTTTCCTTATCTCTTACCAGTTACTACTTTGCTTGTGCATGGAACTCATTTGTTGAAGAAGGCCATGAATGGGTTCCATTATGATCGTCTTCAGTTTCGCACACAGAACCCAAAGCCCAGAGTTTTACTGACTTGACGAAGTCCTCAGCTAGTGCATGGAGGCAGTGGGGACAAAGCAAGGCAGCCTGGCTTCTCGCTCCGGCTCCCCAACCACTGTTCCCAGCATCCTGCTCCTCTAAGATGAGGTCCACCTCCTTCCTGGCTTTGGGTAAGATGCCACAACACTAAACTTAGTCCAAGGAGCCTTCCCTCAATTTGCATAGCTATATTGTTATCACCTTGATTACAATTCATTTGGAGCAACAGTTAAACACTTGACTGCTAACAAAAAAGGTTGGCAGTTCAGGCCCACTCAGTGGTTCCACAGGAGGAAAACCTGCTGATCTGCTCCAACACAGACTCTTGTTAGGTGCTGTGAAGTGGATTCCAACTCATTGTAACAGTCTAGAAAACCTTGTGTGGCCATTCTGTTCTGTCACATGAGATCACTGTGAGTCCATGGCACCTAGCAATAACAAGCATTACATTTGATAAACATTACTCATGAACCGGTCATGTCCACTGGATGCAGTGTCCTTTAGAGAATAAGTTGGCTCTGGAAGGATCAAGTTCCTTGCACAGAGTCTCAGAGGCCAGATACATTGTATCACCATTTGAGTTCTAGTTACAAAATACTCCCTATCTCACATTGGCTGTGGCGTTTTTTGGAAATTCCTACACAAAGCGATAAAGTCCCCCAGATTTTTCACAACCCCCCTCCAGTGTCCTTGAAGTGAGGGCTTTAGGTCTCCTTCAGTGAAATTTCTAACTGATTTTGTCTTTTGTTTATTTCCTGGAGATCAGGAGGATGCCGAGGAGAGGATGGATTTTAGCACAGCACTGGTCAGCGCCGGAAGAGAAACGCAGACTGAAGGGAAAAGTGACTGGGGAGATTTATGATTGGTTGACTGGGACTCAGGGTGGGGCTTGACGGGCCAACCAATTGAGGCCTGTCCCTTGGGAAGTCTGTTTGAAGATAACTGCTTTTTCTCCTGCAGCCACTGTTGTTTGGTGCCGTGGAGTTGGTTCCAAGTCTCAGTGACCCCTATACAGAACAAAACACTGCCCAGTCATGTGCCATGTCCACAACCATTGTTTTGTTTGAGTTCATTATTGTAGACACGGTCAGTCTACCTGGTTAAGGATCTTCTCTTTTTCACTTTCTACTTTACCAAGCATGATGTCCTTCTCCAGGGACTGATCCCTCCTGACATGTCCAAAGCATGTGAGATGTACCCTCGCCACGCTTGCTTCTAAGGAGCATTCTGTTCATTCTTGTGGCAGTCCACAGTATAGTCAATGTTCTTCTCCAACACCAAAATTCAAATGCGTCAATTCTTCGTCTGTCTTCCTTATTTGTTGTCCAGCTTTTGCATGTATGTCATGCAACTGAAAATATCATGGCTTTGGGTCAAGTGTGCCTTAGTCTTCAAGGTGAAATTTTTACCTTTCAGCACTTTGAAGAGTCTTTTGCAGCAGATTTTCCCTCTGTGATAGGAATGCAGCTTCCTCAGGTAGCACACACTCTGAGCACATGAACTTGATACCCTGCTTGGGGACTTACCTCATTGCCAGCATCACAGCAGCAATTAGCCAGCATAATATTTCAAACATACCACTGATGAGTTTAATTCCACTCAAGTCAGGAAAGTAAAATTATAATACTCTTTTTTTTTTTATTGTGGTAAATGTGTATGTAGAAGAGAACATCAGCCATTTCAACAGTTTTTTACATGTATAATTTAGTGGAATTAATTATGGTCATCATATTGTGCAACCATCACTATTTTCTGCTTCAAACTTTTTCCATCACGCTTCACAGAATTTTATTGTCTCCTAAGCACTGAATTTCCTTTTCTTCTTACTTCCCTCTTTTCCCTGGTAACCACTAAAAACTTTCCTTAGATCTGTGTACATAGGTCTGTTTGAGAGCTTTCATGTAAGCAGGGTCACACAACATGTGTCCTTTTTTGGGTGACTTATCTCACTTAGCATCATGTTGCAAAAGTTCATCCGTGTCGTGGCATGTATCAAGACTTTATTTCTTTAGGGCTGAATAATTATTTTTTAGTGTAAAGAATGTAGCTTGACTTAAAATAGCATTGTGAATTTTAATACGTCAAAACTCTCAGACAGCTGTTTAGGCACACATTTTTCCTTATGTGTCAGCCTCCAGTATTCTGGGTCCTCTTATTTGAAATTTTGATATTTTGCTTCTTGTGACTTGTGGCGTTAATTTTGACTTTTAAAAAAAAACATTGCATTGAAGAATGCTTCCTGTCAGTGATGGAGTTTTGTGGTGCCCCCTTCAATTCTGCAGAGTTCTGGTGCACCGTATTTAAGAGCTTGGCTGCTAGCCCCAAAGCTGGCAGTTCAAATCCACCAGCCACTCCTTGGAAACTCTGTGGGATAGTTCTACTCTGTCTTATAGGGCTGATGGCAACCTGTTTGATTTTTTGTTGTTGTTGTGCTGTTTTGGGGGTTCAATTTTTCACCCCAGGTGAGTTCCTCACTTAGCTAAAGCTAACCCAGGCCCAGGGTGATACAACAACTAATATTTAAAAACCACAAACTAAATCTGTTGTGATTTAATCAATCCCAACTCACAGTGAACTAATACTTAAACCCATTGCTGTTGAGTTGATTCAAGCTCATAGTGACCCTATAAGACAGCACAGAATTGCCCCACAGAGTTTCCAAGGAGCACTTGGTGGATTCAAACTGCCAACCTTTTGGTTAGCAGATATAACACTTAGCCGCTATGCCTCCACGGTTTCCAAACTTACCAAAAAAAAAAAAAAAAAATTGCTGTCATGTAGATTCTCATTCATAGCAACCCTATAGGTCAGAGTAGAACTGCTCCATAGAGTTTCCAGGGAGAACCTGGCAGATTTGAACTGCTGGCCTTTCGGTTAGCAGATGTAGCACTTAACCTCTAAGCCATCAGGGTTTCTGAACTAATACTTTGGCATCATAAATAGAAAAATAACACCCAGAGCGAAGGGATGTTCTTGGGAGAAGGCTGTTGATTTCTGAGTCACAAGCCCACCCTGGCCTCCAAGGGATATGAGGCTGGGGAGGACCCAGGACTGTCATGGGGGCAGGAGAGGGGCAGGACAGGAACCAGAGGGAGGCTCAGTTTAGGATAAAAACAGAGCGAATCTTTTCCAAGTGACATGCAGCGCCTGCTGTTGGGAGCTGTTCAGGAGAGGCCTGTCATTGGAGGCTCAGGGAAGTCTGGTTCTGGGGGCTGCAGATTCTCTTCTATCAAAGGGCTCTGTGGGGCATTTAACCAGCTGCTATCTGGTCAACGGGAACTCAGAGCACCCCCCGCCCCCGGTGTGTGGGCAAAGATCCCGGCTCCGTGGGGTTCTCAGTGGCTGATTCCTCAGCAATAGACGCTGGGGCATTTCTTCCCAGCACCTCCGCGTGGACTCGAATAGCCTGGGTCAGCAGCCCAGTGTGTAACTCATTACACCACCTGGGAGTCCATGTATGCTTAAGGCTAATAAGAATAATTTACTTTCCCATCATGTGAGATGTTTAGAATGTTTCAGAATATGTTCTGAAACCCTGAGAATAAAACAAACAAACAAACAAAAAGTAAACCTATTGCCTTTGAGTTGATTCCCACTCCCAGCAACCCTATAGGACAGAGTGGAACTGCTCCGCAGGGTTTCCAAAGAACTGTTGGTGGATTCAGATTCTTGGTTAGCAGCTGAGCTCTTGACCGCTGTGCCACCTGGGCTCCAACTCTGTCCCTGCCCTCGCCAATAAAAGAAAAAAAAAAACCAAAAACTCACAAACACAAACCAAACAGATAGAAAATCAGCAGCCCAGGCTCCCGCCTCTTATTCCATTCAGCACAGACAGAATTCTGGAACTAGGAGTTCAGCAAAGAAGGATGCTTCTGTTACCTTCCAGTTAACATCAGTCCCATTTGGACATCGGCCTGGTCTCATTAGTGCAGTGCTTCTGCACAGACTCCTGGCAGGACAGGGGCTTCCTGGGCCAGCACCCAGAGCCCTCTTTGGGCCCCATCCCAGTGGTGTCCCTGAGTTCACTCAAGACAACGCTCGGACACCAGCTCCCCAGGCAGGGCCTTCCATCCGGTCAGTGCTTCTTATACTCGGAGTTTAATTGTTCTCTTTCACCAGAAGAGTTGAGATGCTATGTCCCACTTACTGTAAAGCAGTTTCTGCATCTGGCCAGGAGCCAGAGAAAGGAGCTTCGAGGGGTCCAAGGAGAGCCCGATATGGGACATGTTGTATGCATTTTCTGGGATGAGCCCTTCTTTAAATACTCTGGCCCCAAAAAAGAATTAGGACCTGTTGTGGATTACTGAACTGTATGCCCCCAAAATATGTGTAGCAGTTTGGCTAGACGATGATTCTCAGTCTTATGTGATTGTCCACTATTTTGTCATCGGATGTGATTTTCCCATGTGTTGTAAATTCTATTTCTGTGATGTTAATGAGATGGGAGTAGGGGCAGTTATGTTCATGAGGCAGGGCTCAATTTGCAAGATGAGATTGTGTCTTAAATCAAACTCTTTGGAGATATAAAAGAAAAATGAGCAGAGAGACATGGGGAACCTCATACCACTAAGAATACAGCACCAGGAGGAGAGGATCTCCTTTGATCTGGGGTTCCTGAGATGGCAGGCTCCTAGATTAGAAGATTTATGATGAGGAACTTCCCTGAGAGCCCAGAGAGACAGAGAGAGAGCCTCCTCCTAGAGCTGGCACCCTGAATACGGACTTCTAGCCTCCTTTACCATAAGAGTATAAATTTCTCTTTGTTAAAGGCATCCACTTGTGGTATTTCTGTTACAGCAGCAGTAGATGACTAAGACAGGACCATTGCTACAGAGATCGCCCTGAACAATTTTGTCTTTGTTTATCTGTGTCCTTGGGGGGAGGACAATTATTTCACTTTTCTCTAAATTCTGTAAAATGCTGCTATATTTGTATCCTCTGACCTAAAATCTTAGCTTTCCAGTTTATGCTTAGGAACTCTGTCACATGGGTTACAGGAGGAACTTGATCATCTTTTCTCCTCTCCTCCCAGCTTCTCTGATGGCCCACAGGAACAGGAAGCGAGAGGCCCTCTCACATGGGTGGGCTGTGGCCCTAAGCCCCTTCTTGTCAAGCTCTGTCCTAGGTGGTGCCTCTCACATGTGTTAGGTTGTTGCTACAGCATACACCGAAGTCAAAGGAACGTGGACCTTCTGGTTAGTTCTCCTCTTGCATCCCAGAAGCTGCCCCCCTTCGTTTGATATCACTTGCTGCTGAGTCAGTTCCGACTCATGGTGACCCCATATGTGTCAGAGCAGAACTGTGTTCTATAGGATTTTCAGTGGCTGTTTTTTTTCAGAAGCAGATTGCCAGGTCTTTCTTCCGAAGTGCCTCTGGGTAGACTTGAACCCCAAGTCTTTCAGTTAGCAGCTGTTTGTACCACCCAGCCCCCTCCCCTGCCCCCATTCATCAAAAGCCTCCTGAGTCTAGGATTTTACTCTTTAGGAGAAGACAGTCAGGAGCTGAGCTTAACATTTTACGTGAAGGAGGGAGGAGAAGGTCAGTGTTCTTAGCAGGCACAGCCCACCGCCTGTCAGTGTAATTTGGGCCAATGCCTTTAGGCAGAATTCGTGATAAATTTAACAGCAGAAGATAAATGAAAGGGAAAGAAACCATCAATTTCCACTGGCCCCCAGAGTGACTTTGATCTTTTTAAGAAGGTTACATACCCTTTCTGAATTTGGGAGCTTGCTCTCAAGAAAAAAGTATATCTACTTGTGCTCATTGACAGAATTTCGGAGTGTATTTTCACATAGGTAGGTGAGTGTCCCTTTTTGTTTGTTTTGTGGATGAGCTATTTAGAAAAGCTACATAGGAAGGCAACACTTATCAGGCTTTTCAGTGATGCAACTGTGATGCAAAATTAAATGCCATAACTGAAGCAGCAACATCTCCGAGTTCTGGGTTTGTGCTGAAAAATGATTCAAGCTACACAGTCTAAATAAAGTTACTCTACCATTCCTCTGATGGTCACAGTTTATTCATTCACTCAATAAACATTTATCGAGTACCTATGATATGTCAGGTACTGTTTTAGGAGTTGGGGATAGAACAGAAAACAAGAAAATGTTCTTGCTCCTGGGATGCTTACTTGCTGGTATAGGAGACAGACAGATAAACACGTAAATAGCCAGTTAGCATTAAATGCTACAGAGATTCATACAGCAGGGCCTATTAAGGGGGAGAAAAGGGGGAGAGACTCCCTGAGTAGCACAAACAGTTAATGCACAAGCCTGCTCACTGTAAGGCTGGAGGTTTGAGTTCAAAGCTACCTCAGAAGGCCTGGCCACCTACCATGGAAAAATCAGTCCTTGAAATACCCTAGACACAGTTCTACTCTGACACACATGAGGAAGGAAGTGCTGGTGGCTGTTACATAACCCATATTCAACAATTTCTCAATATAAGATTCCATCAGTTTATATTTTTAGAGAAACTTTTTGAAAAAAATAGGGCATAAAATAAGCAAATGAATTTTTTATTACTTGCTTTTAAAATTTCAGAGGTACTTTACGCTTCTCATTAAAAATTCAAGCAGGACAGAAATGAACTTGTTCCACGTTCCTCCCTATTTTCACTCCAAGAAGTTAACTGTCCAGTGCGTGGCCTCTATATAAAGGTGGATGCTACTTAAAAAAAGTCAAATGGCACAACCGTTCTGCAGTGTGCCGCTCCTACCTCCACTGCTGCTGTTGTTAGTTGCCTTCAGGTTGACCTCTAACTCTTAGCAACTCCATCCATAGTGGAAAGACACACTGCCTGTCCTGAGCCACCCCCACAACCTATCAGTGGACACTTGTGTCTTGCTATGATGCTGAACAGATTTCAGCAGAACTTCCAGACTAAAAGAGATGAGAAAGAAAGACCTGGTGACCAATAGCTGCTGGAGCCCAACAGTGGCTCCAAGGGGGAAAAGACCTGATGATCTGTTCCCATACTCCCATATAGATTGTAACATAAGAAATCCTATGGGGCAGTTTTGCTCTGTCCTATAGGGCTACTGTGAGTTGGAATAGAATGCGTGGCACACGACTGCAAGAGAAATTCAGTGCCCTTAGCAGTGAGTTGTGGGATCATAAAACACTGGTCCTTTTTGTCTGACTGATTTCACTGAGCATAATGTTTGTTGTATTATTTTAACAACAAAATTAAACAGCAGACTACTCCTTTATGTGCTGTGGCAGGTTGGCAATGATTCCCAGTTACTGGGTGGGACTTTAGCCATTCACCTCCTTGGCATTTTCCTGCCTGAGAATGAGTCCCTTCTCAACAAGAACACTGTGGGAGGGAGCAGTGGCATCACTAGGTGGGTATGGGGGTGCAAAGCACACCCACTGTCAATGGGGGTGACACCAAAATTATCCAGGGTCCGTGGGTGGGCTGCTGCTGCTGCTGGCTGAGGGCTCAACCACAGTAAGGGTAACTCATCTCCACCAACCATCTCCCCAATCGCCCCATCACCCTCCAGTCACTAGGGTTCCTGTCGGCTGGAGTAGAACTCACTACCCAGAACTCTACTCCCACCACCCCTATCACCCACCAGTCAGGCTGCAAGCAGCTGAGGGAGGGGCGAGACATGGGCATGCAGCAGGGCCTTCCATCCAATGGGAGGGTTGCCTGGCTGGCCGTGGTCACCTCAGGTGGGGTGACACCATGAGTTACCACTGGGTGACACCAACTATAGTGATGCCACTGGAAGGGAGAAAGGCCCCTTTTCCCTGGGGAGTGCCTGAGAGCCATTAAGGTAGTGGTGAGGGTTGGGCCAGCAGTCCTCAGGGAGTTATCACACGGGGCTCACTTCTGTCCTTTCTCCTCTGCCATTGCGGTCCTTTGACCTTCTGCTTTGGAGGAGTAGAGGGCCCTGAACTGTCCCCAGGACAGCCTTCCTCAACTAGATTTTAGGGACTTCTCTGTTCTGCTTTTTAAAGAAACATTTTATTTGGGGCACAAAAAGTTCTGACACAAAGCTTGTAAAAGATGCATAAAATGACATTCTGGACTGGAGGAACCCCAGAACACATGGCCCCCAGACTTTCTGTTAGCCCCAGACTAA
Organism: Heterohyrax brucei; assembly: GCA_028571685.1. Lineage (NCBI taxonomy): Eukaryota > Metazoa > Chordata > Mammalia > Hyracoidea > Procaviidae > Heterohyrax > Heterohyrax brucei. The sequence goes on from CM053140.1 coordinate 38,189,838, forward strand.
AACCATTCCTGAAGCTAACTCTTTAAACAAAGATTAGATTGGACTGTAAGTCATAAAATGATACCAGTGAAGATTGTACTTCTTAGCTCAAGTAGAGGACTACCAATTAAGTTTGTGAACTCATCCTAGAAAAAGTGTGACATACCTCGTTGCTGAATATCACTATGGTCACCTTTGAAGCACTCCCCTTGGGAAGCTATGCACCAACATCAGTGCCTGGTCCACCCTTGAAAGCCCTTTTGGAACTCTTCTTCTGGAATGGCCATCGGAGCTGTTGTTGCACTATCCTTGATGTCCTGAATGTCATCAAAATTTCTTCTTTCAATATTTCCTTTATCTTTAGGCAAAGAAAAAAGTCATTGGGGGTCAGATCAGGTGAGTAAGGCGGGGGTTCCAATACTGTTATTTCTTTATTGGCGAAAAACTCTCACGGGCAACTATACAATTAAGTTTGCAAACTTGCCCCCATGCCACGGTGTGCAATGGCCAGTAAGTTTGCAGACTTCATTGTCAGACCTTATATGAGCCTAAGTGGGCAGCTTCTGTTCTGAGGTGAGATAAGCAGGCAGAAAGGGACAGGAGCTCACTGAACAGAAACAGGAAATTTGAGGTAAAAGGAGTATACTGTCACATTATAGGGAGAGCAACTAGGGTCATGTAACAATGTGTGTATACATTTTTGTGTGAGAAACTAACTTGAACTGTAAACTTTCATTTAATGCACAACACAAAAAAATGAAGTTTTGGAATTAAAAACTATTACAGATAAAAACTGACCTATACAGCAACACCAGACGTTTGTGGCACATACTTGAAAACCACCCCTTCTGATCATGTCCCAGAAGATGGAACATGAGGGCGCAAAGAAAAAGCAGGAACAAAAAAGTCATTGGTCGAGAGATGCAAAGACACAGGCTCACGTCTCTTCTTTTTAATTGTTTGGAGTAATTTTTTTTCTTTTAAATTATAATTGAATGAAAATGTACATTACTATATAAATTTGCATGCCCACCTACATGCAGCTCCTACTGCTCTCCCTGCCTGGTGACAGCACACTCTTCCTCTCTGCTCCATACATGTCTTATCCTCCCAACAATCTCCTGTTCCTTCCTCTCCACCCTCCCCTTTCTCCAATAAGAAGTCAGCAGAACAACACCCTATAGACGCATACAACCATAAAGTGCACACACGATATGCTTACTCTGTGTCACCAAGTCCAATCCATTCCTGTCCGAAGAGTTGACCTCCATTATGATTATGGACAGGGGCAGCATCAGGGCCAGGGGCCATGCTCCCAGGGGAACTCCAAGACCCCTGGACCATCAGTTGTGGTCTTTTAGCGGAGATCTTGGGGTGTACCCCTTTTTATTCATGTGTTCCAGTGAGACTCAACTTTGTGAGCTCCATCATGGCTATCACCAGTGGTGGCCAGGCACCACCTGATTCTTCCAGTCACAAGTCCATGTAGTCACCCACTCACGTGGGTTTCTCTGTCTTTTGGGTTCTCTTTCTTTCCTGTCATTTTGGTCCTTGGTGATCATCCATTCCTGCTGAGTTGGGACAATTTGCTGTACCCTCAGATGGCAGCTTGGCAGCTTTTAAGATCCCAGATGCCATTTACCAATGTGGGGTTCAGAGAGCTCTCTTAGCAAAATGCTAGCTATGCCAATTGGCCTCAATTTTCCCTGAGAGCATGGCTCCTGGCCCCCTACCCCAGCCACTCTGTCCTTGCAATACTGAGTTAAGATGGGAGGAGTAATCATGTTATATTAAAGTCCAGTTAATATTGATCTTCTTTCTAATGTGTGTTCTCACTGATTTCACTCAATCAAATTTCTATTAACTATCTAATCTAACCACCCCCACTCTTGCAACCATCAAAGTCTTTTCTTCTATGCATGAGTCTGTTTTTAAGTTCTTATCATAGGAGTCTCATCAGTATTTGTCCTTTTGTCACTGACTACTTACACTCAACATAATGTCCTCCAATTGAAACCAGGTTATGAGATGTTTCCTAAAATCAGTATTGTTCTTTATCACTGCATAGTGTTCCATTGAGTATATATACCATTTTACCTATCCATTCCTCTGTTGCTGGACATCTGGGTTGATTCCACCCTTTTGCTATTGTGGACTGTGTTGCAACAAACATTCATGTGCATGTATCAGTTGGTGTGAATGGCCTTGATGCTGTAGGATATGTTCCAAGTAGCAGAATTACTGGGTCAAATGTTATATCTAGATCCAGCTTTTTAAGGAAGTGCCAGATTGCTTTTCAAAGAGGTTGCACCATTTTGCAATCCCACCAGCAGTGGAGGAGAGTTCCAATTTATCTACAGCCTCTCCAGCATTTGTTGTTTTGTGTTTTTTGGATCATGGCCAAACTTGTTGGGGTGAGACGGTATCTCATTGTAGTTTTGATTTGAATTTCTTTAATAGCTAATGATTGTGAGCACGTCCACATGTTTTTTTTGTCTGCCTGGATCTCCTCTTTAGAGAAGTGTCTGTCCATCTCCTTTGCCCATCACTTAATTGGATGATTTATCTTATTCTTATTGATATTTTGCAGTATCTTGTAGATTATCAGGCGTTGGTCTGACATATAGTTGCCAGATATTTTTTCCCATTCTGTAGGTGGCCTTTTAATTCTATTAATAAAGTCTTTGGATGAGCAAAAGTATTTGATTCATAGTAGTTCCCATTTATCTATTTTCTCTTCTGTTGCTAGAGTAAATTTTCATTACAAACAAAATGATATTTAAAAAGTGAACTATGAACAACGATGATGCGTTGAACACCTGGTGCTCACTCCCTGGCTGAAGAAGATTCCTGAGCTTGGCCAGATTCCATCTGGTGTCCACTCCCTCCACCATGCCCGCTAGCCTGAATCATCTTTATTGTTCTATGGCTTTTCTTTAAAGTTTTATTAATGTGCTTATTCTCCTAAATATTGTATTATTTAGGGCCTCATGCTCTTGAACTTTATATAAGTGGAATTAAACCTTATGTTTTCTTTTTCAAAGTATCACCTCACTCCCAGTCCCCACTCTGTCAAGATTATGATGATGACTATTAAGTATTTTATTGTGCTTTAAGTGAAAGTTTATAACCCAAGTCAACTTGACTCATAAAACCCTTCACCCACACTGCTATGCAACTATAACTGCTCTCCCTCTGGTGACAGCACGCTCTTCTTTTCCACCCTGTACTTCCCAGGTCTGTTCAACCATCTCCTGTCCCCTTCCACCTTCTCATCTCATCTCTGGACAGAAGCGGCTCAGACAGCCTCATGAATACACTTAAGCCAAGAAGCACACTCTTTGCCGGCATCCCTCTATGTCTCGTAGTCCAGTCTAGTCTTTGCTTGAAGAGTTTCTGCTGGGATTATTGAGATTCAACTAGGTTATGGTATGCAAGTCTAATCCACTCATTTTCATGACACAGGGAGCCCTGTTGTTAGGAAGAATCCAACTTTTTGTTTTTGGTCTACTGATGAAGGATTATTTGGCTTGTTTCCCACTTTCTGGTATTATGGACAGAGCTGCGATGAACATTCTGAACATTCTTGTATGAGTGTTTGGCCCCCGAGCTGACCCCTTGCTGTCCCACGTTGAACTCCTCCCATTCTCCTCTTCCTTTCCCTCTCCCCTTCCCTGACAGTTACTCTGGCTGCCCTGCCTGTGCTGTGCCCAGGTGTCCCGGCAGAGACCCATACTGATCAAATATTGTTGTCAGGTTGTTAGGTGCTATTGAGTCTGCTCCATCTCATAGTGACCCCATGTACAACAGAACGAAACACGGCCTGGTCCTGGTCCATCTTCACTGTAGTTGTTCTACTTCAGCTCATCGTCACGGCCACTGTGTCAATCCATCTCACTGAGGGTGTTCTTCTTTTTGGTTGCCTCTGGTTGAATGAGACACCTAAAATTGTACAACACAGATCCAGGTGTGGATTCTGTGAAGCAACAACCCCCAAAGTCACTAGCTCTCTCAAATCCACTTTCTGAGTCTCCTATTCCTTGCTTTGTCCTGTGTTTCAGTGCTGAGATTTGGTAGTGGTATGGGTGGAATTGTGTCCCCTCCTAAAGATATATTGGAGTCCTAACCCCTGTCCTTGTGAATGTAACCTTGTTTGGAAATAGGGTCTTTGGAGATGTGATCAGGATTTGGCACAAGGCAGGGGCAGGTTAACTAGCAAGCAAGGTATGTATGGGTTTATTTGTGTTGATTTACTGATCTGTAGCACACAAAGTGAAACTGGGCACAATGGATTAGTAATTCAGCACAAGTAAACTACTGCAGACCTTGCCGATTAGGTAATCTGCCTCTCGCATGAAGTCGTACTAGAGTAGCATGACTTCTAATGCAATATAAGTGGTGCCCTTATAAAAGAGAAGAGACACAGAGGAAAAACAGCCTTGTAAAGATGAAGACAGAGATGGGATAATGCTGCCACATGCCAAGGAATGCCTAGGGCTACCAGAAGAGATGTGGTCCTAGAGTACTTGGAGAGAGAATGGCCCTGCTGACAGCCCGAATCTCGACTTCTAGCATCCACACTTGTGAGAAAATAAAGAGTGTGCCAGTAAGGATGTTCCATTTTGACAGCTCACAGTGGCCATGTTTGTGAAGCTATAGAGGCCATATTTATCACATTTTTTTAATTAGTCTTGACAAATAGCCATGAAAAGTTACATAATTCCACAAAGCATAGAAATTGTTAAAGTTTATTATCAAAATGGGTGTTCTGTTTACCAAACATTCTGTGTGTTGATGAAATTTACAATACACGTAATTGTCCCGCTTAGAGAACAATTCAACATTTAATAAAAAATTTGAAATATCCAGGGTCTGTTGCCAATCAGACAGTGCCCGTGTGTCAACAAAGTGCACATTCCAATGAAACCATCGCCACCATTCATCAGAGTATCCGCGAGAACCTACCCCAATCAATTTCTTGCTGAGCACAAGAACTGAGTCTTTCATTGATAACAATTTGGCAGATTCTGCATCTGGACTTGAAGCTTTACCCTTACAGAATTGTTTTAACTCAAGAACTGAAGTCCAGTGACCATAGATTGCACCATACATTTGCTGACTGGACTCTGGGGCAGTTGGAAGTTGACCCTACTTTTAGCCGAAAAATCATCTTCAGCAATGACATCCATTTTCGGATGAATGTTTTGTTAACAAAACTGTCACATCTGGGGTAATGCGAATCCAGTGGAAGTTCAAGAACATCCACTTCATTCCCCAAAAGTTACTGTTTGGTGTGGATTTTGGTCCTGCGGAATCAGTGGCCCTTATTTTTTCCAAGATGAACAAGAAGAGGTCATGACCGTCGATCATGAAAGATATTGGGCTACAATAGCTTATTATTTTTGGCCCCATTTGGAAGGCACTGCAGTGACCATTTACCTGAAGTTCTTTTCCACACATAATGCCATCAAATGTACTTCAAAATAAAAAAAAACAACACTGTATCATTGACACAACTTCTTTTATTCAAGTTCAAAGACAGGACACCCTTATTAAAAGAGGCTTTTATCTGTCGTGTTAAGCCACATAGCTTATGGCACTGTGTTACGGCAACCCTAGAAAACCAATACAGGTGTTGACTTTCTTCAGCAATCCACCTGTACCTGTGAGATTCTGAAAGAAATAGACTTGGAAGCATCGCAGGCACCAAAGCCAAGGGAGAAATGCTTGTAGGCATCACAGAAGACACCTGCATGTACTCATGGCCCAAGCCGGGTCTCTCTAGCCTCCAGCAGCCACCAGGATTACGGAGCAAGCCTCAGCTTCCTGGGACCGGAAGAATGAAAATTGTCAGACACTCTGCAAGCTGCCCTAGGCATCATTGGCCAAGCATCCGTGATATGCATGTTTTGACACTGGCCTACTTTTGGGATAATATTTTTCTGCTTCATCAGCAGTTTACAAGGTACTCACTGACACAGCTCCAAACATGGGGTCAGAGAGTGTGGAGTGAGCTGCAAAAACTTTAGCATTCCATCAGTTTCTCTTTGACTTAACTTGGAAGTGAAAGAAGGGAAAGGATGTATATGGCTGGACTGTCTGTTGGGGGACATTTCCTCGGAGGCATTTAGCTCTGTACTTCGCTTTGCAGGATGGGAAGTTGAACGGGGAGAGGGAAGATACTGATTTGGGGGCAGCTAATGAACATACCTTCAGTGCGGCACTAAGAGAGGCACTTGAGCTTCACTTACACTCCCCACTGAAGTCCCTGGGTAGTACAAGCGTGCTTAACTGCTAACAGAAAGACTGGAGGTTCAAGTCCACCCAGAGGCACTTCAGAAGAAAGGCCAGGTGATCTGCCTTTGAAAAGTCAGCTGCTGAAAATCCCAGTGCAGCACAGCTCTACCCGGATACATACAGAGTTTCCAAGAGGCAAACACAACCCAACAGCAACTGTCATATGGTATGGTAATCTCCAATAGCACCTCTCCCAAGATGTACTCCCAAAAGCAACCTAAGTAAACATAATGTACAAATACAGTTTGAAGGCAAACTTGCTAGGTCTCTTTTCTAATTTATTGCTTCCCCGAGGTCCTCCTACAAAGAAATTCTGGAGCTATCACTCACTTTGTATGTGTGTTCTCTGCATCGATATCTAAATTGTGTCCAGCCAAGGTAGCAGGGGTTCCACAGTGATTGTATCTGGTAAGATCCCTGCAACCAAACTCAAACTGCTTCTCTTCTCTGTGTTGATTCAGGCCTCTGTGATCACATCCTGTCTCCCAAATTTGTATCTCTAGCCAGACTTGTCCCCTAAGCTTCAGACATGTGTACACCCAACGGCCAACTTGACCTCTCCTGTAGATGTCTGATGCGGCATTAGATCTAACATGCCCACAGACTGGTGACCAGGATATATTGTAGAGTGAGCAAAGCCAGGTGTAGAACGGTGCTGACGGTAATCTACCATTTTAGTAACACACGTGGGAAAACATGCCTAAGTATGTGCCTGTTTGCGTGAGTCTATTTGTTTATATCTTCAAGGAGAAACAAGGCATGGTCGCAGAAATATTGTTCCTGACCTGCCTCAGTTTCCTCTGCTTACATGTAATCACCCCCACGTAAGCCATTTGCCTTTCTGCTCTGTCTTCACAGTGCCCACACTGATTCATTTATCATGTCTGGAACCAAACTCCTGACCTCCCCCAAACCTGCTCCTCCTACCGTCTTCCCCATCTCAGTAAATAGCAGCTCCAAGCTTCCAGTTATTGTTAGGTGTCATTGAGTCAATTTTCAACTCATAGAGATCCAATGTGACAGAGGAGACCTACCCCATAGGATTTTCTAGAATGTAATCTTTTGGGCTCCTTGGAAACCCTATGGGGTAGTTCTGCTTTGTTTGTAGGGGCTGTGATGACTTGAAATTGATTTGATGGCAGTGGGTTTTGTTTTGTTTTGTTGTAATCTTTACAGGAGAAGATCACATGTCTTTTCTGCCACTGAGCTGCTGAATGGGTCTGAATCCCCACCCTTTCAGTTAGCAGTCAAGTGTTTAACCACTGGGCCGCTGGGGCTCATTCCAGTTGCTGAGGTCAAATACTTCAGGGTTATTCTTTGGTCTTGGCTGGGCAGCAGCTAGAGGACTAAGGGAATGTCATCACTAGAAAGTGGTGTGTCTTCTTGCATACCTTGTGTGTCTTACTGTCCACTGGGACTCTGAGGCCCACCACCTTCAGAAGTTGACCTGTGGCAAATGTGGCTAGTCTGCTCAGTTCAGGAGACAGTAGAACTGGAACGCCAAGGCTAAAAGCTTAAATACCACCAGTGCTAGTGGGACCTCACATCAGGTTGTTAGGGGCTGTTCAGTCACTTCCACATTCTAGCAGCCCTGTACGTGACAGACCGAAATGCTGCCCAGTTCTGCACCACCCTTACAGTTGTTGCAGTCACTGTGTCAACATCCATCTCACTGGGAGTCTTTCTCTTTTTCACTGACCCTGGTTGAATAAGATGCCTAAATTCGTACACCACAGATTGGGCTGAGGCACGGATTCCGTGAAGAAACAACCTCTAAACCTAAGGGAGAAGCTGTCGCAGCCTTCAGTTCTTCTTGATTTCAGCATTATTTATGCAATAAATGTTCTGATATTAAAAAAAAAAACATAAAAACAAACAAAAGCTCAGGGTAAACTGACCGCTTTTCTTCTGATAGTCCAGGTCCACTTCATCAACAGCTCCTGTTGGCTCTACCTTCAAAGTAGATCCAGGTTGCAAACATTCTTCTGAACAATTCTCCCCACTTCTGTTGCTGCCCTGAAAGGCAGGCTTCCTCTCGCCTGTGCTACTGTAATTGCTTGCTAACTGGCAACACTGCTCTGTCCTTGTGCCCTACAACCTGGTCTCTGCAAAGTGGCCAGAGTGAGTTAGTCAGATCTTTAGATCATGGTGATTCTGTGTTCATACGACTAGTCCAATCTGTCAGTAACCCAGCAGTGGTCTCCTGAACGACTCAGATGAAAAGCCAGAAGTTTTACTATGGTTTACAAGGTCACTATAGCATGTACAGCCCCCCTGGTTCCCCCAGCTCCTCTGTGAACAGATTTCCTGCTATCTTCTTGTTTTTTCTAATTTTGACATCATCAAGGGGTGAAACGAAGCCAGTGTCATGGACTGCATTGTATTCCCCACCCCCAAAATATGTGTATCAGTTTGGCTGAGCCAAGATTCCCAGTGTTGAGTCATTTTCTCCGTGTGTTGTGAGTCTTGCCTCTGTGATGTTGATGAGGTAGAATTGGCAGCAGTTGTGTTGGTGAGGCAGGACTCAAGCTACAAGCTTATGGGATATACAAGAGAGAAGTGAGCAGAGAGAGTTGGGAATCTCATACCATCAAGAGCAGGACCAAGAGCAGAGTGTGTCCTTTGGACCTGAGGTTCTTGTGTCAGGATGCTGTCATACTGAATTTGGACTCTTAGCCTACCAGATTGTGATAATTTCTTATACTGAATGGACTCGTAGCTTACAAATGGTTATATGACTTACCAGACTGTGACAATAAAATTTCTCTTCATGAAGTCTTCCACTTGTGATATTTTCTGTTAGAGCAACACGAGGTGACTGAGACAGCCAGTGTGACTGGATGAATGTGAGGAGGTAGAGAAGCACAAAAAAGCACGAGTCATGAAGGCCGGCCCCGTGGATTGCCCTTCAAGAAAGAACTTGGGGTTCAGTTGCAAAAATCAGCTGACAGCCTTCAGCTTTTGAGCTAAGGCTGTGCTCTTTCAGGCAGCCCCAAGCCAGTGACAGAACCTGGCCATCGGACCACATTTGCCCCAGAGTGGCCCCCTGTGTCAGCTGAGGCTGTTGGCTGTACACCACGACTGGAGATGATCTCTGCCCGATCCTGCCCCTTCCCCTTTGTCTTTCACTAGTGCTACTCCCACTGCAGAAATCTGGGTGGTGCAGTGGTTGAGAGCTATGATTACTAATGGGAAGTTTTGCAGTTTGAACCCACCAGGCACTCTTTGGAAACCCTATGGGGTATTTCTCCTCTATTATACAGGATCACTGTGAGTAACAACTCATCAGCAATGGTTTGATTTTTCTTCTTCTTTTTACTGGTTTTCACTCCTAATACATCTCTTTCTTGGCATGCCTTTTCAGTGCTTGCTTCCTAGAGGACCCAACTGACTCAAGGAGTCTAGGAAAGAGAAGTAGACAAGGATCAGGTCATATAGGGCCTTACAGGCCATGGTAAGGAGTCTGATGTTATGTTGTTTCTAATGGGAAACAATTGTATGATTTTAGGGAGGGATGTGTAATAGCATTTACCTTTAAAATGATTTCCCTGGGTTGAATGAAGTCCATGGGTTGTGGAAGGGCTTAGTGAGTTTGGCTGCTAACTGAAAGGTTAGCGGTTTGAGTCTACCCAGAGGCACCTCAGAAGAAAGGCCTGGAGATCTACTTCCAAAAAACCCACCATTACAGACTCTATGGAGCACAGTTCTACTATGACTTATAGGAGGTTGACATGAGTCAGAGCTGAGTTGATGGCAGCTGGTTGGTTAAAGGGATGAGGAATGGAGACAAGCCATCTGGCTGTGTTAGTTTGGGAGAAAGACATTAACACCTTGGACTAGGATTGTAGCCAAGAATACGATAAGCAATAGTTGGACTGAGGATGTAGGTTTGAAGGTAGAGCCAACAGAACTGTCAGTGTACAGACCGGAGGATCAGCACCAGTCACTGAATGTGGTGACAGCATTTGCCAAGACGGAAGAGACTTAGAGGGGAATTGAATTGCAGAATGGAGGAGGTAGCAGGTTGGAGGTGTCTATTAGACATCCAGATGGAGATGGTGAGAAGGTTAGGATTACAAGGCTTAGAGTTTTGAGGAGAGGTCAGGCTAGAGACAGAAATCTGAGAGCTGCCTGAGACCCAGAAGAGAGCATATCCGGGTGGAGAGCAGAGGTAGAGGGGAGAGAGGGTGCTGTTTCTTTATCTTGCCCTGATGTCTCAAGCTGATCCACCAGGACACAGAAATATAATTTAGAGCAATAACAGATACCAGCAGAAGCTGTTAGTACCTCGGGGGCTGGGGGTTGGGGCTGAGGGAGGTAAATTAGCTTTCCTCTTTACCTGCCTCTGTTTGAAAAGTGTTCTATCACTTGTATGTATTGCCTCTATAATTAACAACAACTAATAGAAAAGGAATATAATATAGTACATATATAAAATGGAACATATTTCAACAATTAAAAGAATGAGTAATCTGTGATGTGTATTCAATGTGGAAATGTGGCTATACTATATTAAGTGGAGAACATCAATGTTTAAATCATGTGTGTAACATGAACCCAGTTATGTGTGTGCATACATGTGTGTCAAGAGAACAGGACACATACCACATGGTTAGCAGTGGCTACCTCTGGGGAGTGAGCTCAGTAAGGGTAGAAGGTGTTACGCAAGGCAGGTCCCGCCCAGTGCAGGGTCTCGATAGAGACAAACTGTGGTGAGGAAGGAGGAAGAGATTTATTGCAAGCATGCAGGCAAGGAACAAGGAGATGTATTCCTCAGATAAGCTCCCTGAATAAAAGGAGGGAGAACTTTTTACACCATCTGTCACAAGGAAGCACATACAAACATTACAAGACACAGCTTGTCACAGTGTGCAGGTGCAGTAAGAACAACTGCATGGTTTCTTTCACCTAGGGCCGAGAGAATGGGGTTTGACCAGCTTGAGCCACGCTCAGCGCCTTAAGGACAACGGACACGAGAGGGCAGACTCCGTTCTGGTCTGAGCAGCCCCTGACTGAGCTCTACCCACTGCCCTAACCCGAGCATTTGTTTGTGAACAGACAGGAGGAGCAGGTCAGCAGTTCCTGCTGCCTTGACTATCAGAGGGATTTACTATACCTGGTCAGTGTTGTGGATTGAATCATGTCCCCCAAGACTATGTGTCCACTTGGTTAGGCCATGATCCTCAGCATCGTGTAATTGTCTACCACTTTGTTGTCTGACTACGAGAGAATAAACTTCTCTGTTAGGACCAACCATTTGTGCTATTTCTGTTTTAGCCAGGATATTTTATTTATTCATTTACTTATTTGATTTATTTCGTATCATTGAATGTCATAGCGATCACCTGTCCATCTGTTTGTTGTACGGTGGTGGCTTTGTGTGTTGCCACAATGCCGGAAGCTATGCCCGTGATATTCAAATACCAGCAGTTACACAGGGTGGACGGGTATAAACAGAGCCAACAAACTGGAAGGAAAGGCCTGGTGATCTCCTTTCAAGACTTAACCAGTGAAAGCCCTACAGGTCACAACATCCAGTATCGTGCTGGAAGGTGAGCACCTTAGTTTGGAAAGCACTGAAAACAGACAGCAGCCACAAAAAGGCACTTGAACCTATCAACAACTGTGAAGATGACGAAGGACCCAGCACACTGTTCTGTCGTGTACCAGGACACCGTGAGTCAGCGCTTACTAACAGCAACTGACAACAGTTAATTCATGTCATTTAAGGTTTCTTTCCAACAAAAATGTGTAATTCATAGAATATAGCTTTAGAGGCCACATATGTTTGCCTGGGCCCAACAAAGGGTAACCTGAGCCACAGGGGCTATATCCTGGGTATCCCTGGGACCGATGTCAGAAGAGTGGGGCAGGGGATGGAGCCCAAGCTGCTGGGGATGAGATTCAACTGAGTTTTCATCCTTTTTTACTTCACCCTCCACTGGGTTGTGAGCCTCTGCCTAGATGGGCCTCCAGCGGGGGTACACTCTGTCTGACCTCAGCTATTTCCTTTTTTGTGGGAAAGATTTTTATTTTTTTTAATTGTGGTTTTATACACATATATATAAATAAAACCAAACCCACTGCCATCGAGTCAATTCTGACTCATAGTGACCCTGTAGGACAGAGTAGAACTGCTCCATAGAGTTTCCTGGCAGATTTGAACTGGTTAGCAGAGGTAGCATCGAACCACTACACCACCAGGGTTTCCATATATGTGTATTTAGATATGGATCCATAGATATGTATTTAGATATGTATTCCATATTTATGTATATACAAATTTAAAAAATCATATGTCTATGTAAGTATATATAAAACCAAACCAAAACAAAACCTGCCATTAAGTCCATTCTGACTCATAGTAACCCTAAAGGACAGAGTGGAACTGCCCCACAGTTTCCAAGGAGCAGCTGGTGGATACGAACTACTGACCTTTTGGTGAGCAGCAGCAGCACTTAAGCAGTGTGCCACCGGGGCTCCCATTTCTATGTCTATATCTGTAGCTATATCTAACCTATACCTATATTTACATAAAACAGAACATTTGCCATTTCAAGATTTTTCACTGTTGTTAAAATATACACAGCAAACCATACACCTATTCAACAGTTTCTACACATACAATTCAGTGACACAGGTGACATTCTTCAAGTTCTCCCACATGAATGTAAACTCGCTGGCCCTCAAGCTTTCTATCTAACCTTTCAAGTGGATGCTGTCAGTTTGATCCTACATATATAGTTCTTTAAAACAGCACAGTGTTCAACATACAGTCTTTACTAATTAAGTTAAATTATTGTTTGGTTTAAGGAAGACTTTAGGGTGTGCTTTTAATTTATGATTTAAAGATTAGCTGAGGGAATAGTTTCAGGATTCATCTAGCCTCTGGGGCTCCAGAAAGTCTGGGTTTTGTGAGAATTCATTCAACACTTTTTACATGCAGGATTCAGTGACATTAATTATGTTTGTCGTGGTGAGCAGCCATCCTACTATCTGTTGGGAAGGGCTTGTTTCGGGATTAGTTGTCTTGCTGGACAACTCCGCCCAGGGCTCCCGAGAAGATAAAGGTGATGCATTTTCTTAAGGCTCTTCTGCTTTGTCTTCTTCATTGGGGTGTTAAGGACAGACCAGGACATATTTCCAAAAGTCCCTGCAAGTGCTCAGAAAAAAACTTATGTAACTGAACCAGCAGGACCCTGGGAATTAAGCATGCAGTGGCTGTGGACCATCCTGAGTAGAAAGTTCGTATTTGGTGAACAGTTTTGACTTGTTAGACGCCTCCTTCTTCCCTTCAGTGTGATTTAGCGGCAGAATTCTCACCTTCTATGCAGAGACTTGGACTCAATTCTGGGCCAGTGCATCTCATATGCAGCCAACCACTGACTCTCGGTGGAGACTTGTGCGTTGTTACCACCCTGAACAGGTTTCAGCAGAGCTTCCAGAATAAGATGCATTGCAAAGAACTGCTTGAGAAGACAATCAGAACTCTATGGATTGCAATTGTTTCATTCACAACTGATCATGCGGATGGCACAAGACAGGGCACCATGACATTGCATTGTGTGTGGGGTTGCCACAAGTGGAAGGCTGACTTGATGGCAACTAACAACAGCAAGAACAGTAAGAAGAGATTCTGTAACCTCTTTGCTGGCCCAGAAGAACCCCTCAAGCTAGCTTCAGCGTAAAGACGGAGTCTTGGGTGAGTCTCCTCTGGGAGGCTGGCTGTGTTGCCCCAGAGGGCCAGCATGGTCCATTGACTAGGTCGGGTTGGCTTCCCAGGTGAGCCTGGGCAGCAGCTGCAGCCTCTGAAGCGTGGCTGATGGAAAGTGGCACAAATTCAGCGTGATTCGGGTCTCAAGGATTTTCGTGGTTATTTTCTGAGATATTCTCCCCCCTCCTTCTCACTTAACATAAACTTACTGCCCCCTAGGTTTCCTATCGGATCTTTTCAGTTGCAATTTTCAAGTTGATTCCATATAGATAGTTCTTTAAAAGAGCACAATGCTCAAGGCAGATAAACCAAATCCACTGCCATGGAGTCGATTTTGACTCATAGCAATCCTCTAGACAGAGCGGAACTGACCCATAGAGTTTCCAAGGAGTGGCTGGAGGACAGGAAAACTGCCAGCCTTCTGGTTAACAGCTGCAGCACTTAACCACTATACCACCAGAGACTGTCTTTACTAGTTAAGCTAACTGTAACCCTGGTGGGATGGTGGTTAAGTGCTACAGCTGCTAGACAAGAAGTCGGCAGTTCAGATCCACCAGGCGCTCCTTTGGAAACTCTGTGGGGCAGTTCTGTCCTATAGGGTTGCTTTGAGTTAAGAATCAACAGCACTGGGTTTGGGTTTTATTTATTTATTTTTTTGGTTGATTAGTTTAAAGAAGACTGTAGTGGATGTTTTTGGTTTATGGTTTACAGATTATAGAGAGCTCATCTAGCCTCAGTGGTTCCAGAAAGTCAGGCTTCCATGAGAGATTCTTGTCATTTTTCATGAGTAGTCAGAAAATACATTATTTGAACAACTCTTTAGAAATCACCCCAATATTACTCTTGTTTATTCTTTATGTATGTGTCCTAAAAATGCAGATCATGTACCCCCTATATTTGTTCTTCTAATGAACTCATGTTATCTAGATTCTAAAGACCAAAGGGTCAGAGACACAGGGCATCATCCCGTCTTCAGCACACACAGGGTGTGAAGTTTCCAGATAAGAAACACTGGCTCGGCTTCTCACAGAGCATGTTCCTCCCCTGTTTGTGACCTAACCAGGCAGAGACACAGCATAGCAAATTCTCAGAGTCTAGCTCTACAAGAAGGGAGAAGTTTCCAGAGCATGAGCTTTAGAGGCTGAGCTGAGTTATGGTGTGTTAGACCGGGTTCTCTTCTTTTTTTTTCTCTCTCTCCTTTTTTTTATTGCTGAAAATACAACAAAGCACACCCATTCAGCAATTTCTACTTCTACAGCTCAGTGTCATGGATTATGTTTTTCAAGTCATGCAACCATTCTCACTCCCCTTTCCCTTACATTGCCTCCCCCATTAGTGTAAACTCACCACAAGCTTCCTGGCTAATACAGACCGTTCTCTAAAAAAACACAGTCCTCCAGGCCAGACTGGGGGCCTTGGAAACACTACAGGTGGTTGCCTGTGGAGTGTCTTTGGAGAGATGCCCTAAGAAGAGGGTGGTCAGGTCTTCGTAGATGGAGAAGCCAACCTCAGCAGGGCTACAATTGAGGCCACTCCTGCAGGAAACTCTTCCCAAACTGAGACAAGAAACCTGAGCCTATGAATCCATGCATCAGCCAGTAGTGTTTCTAACAAAGAATGCCTGCCTGATGAGGAACAGAGCTGTGAGTGTTCAGCAGCCAAAGAAGTGCTTGCTTAGAAAAGGGCATCTAAGTATGACCACATTAACCATTATACTTCATGCTGCCACTGTTGCTTGAGAAAATTACTTAATGTCTCTGAGCCTTAGCTTGCTCATCTGTCAAATGGGCCCAATAATGTCCTGCTTTCAGGTATACTTTAAGGATTAGAGATGAAATGTACATAATTCCCCCAGCTCCAGCACAGAGCCTGGCTATTAGTAGCCGATGCTGAATAAAAATAACTGCTATTACTATTATTGTTGTTGTTGTACACTGTTCAGTTGATTCAGACTCATAGTGACCTCATGTGACAAAGTAGAACTGCCCTATAGAATTTTCTTGGCTATAATCTTTTTTTTATTATTATAATTGAATGAAAATGTACATTCCCATATAAATTTGCATGCTGACCTACATGCAGCTTCCACTGCTCTCCCTGCACGGTGACAGCACACTCTTCCTCTCTCCTCCACACATGTCTTATCTCCCCAGCAGTCTCCTATCTTCTCCTCTCTACCCAATCCCCTTCTTCTAGCGTGAGGTCAACAGGACGACCTCCTATAGGTACCTAGAACCATAAAGGGCCCACACAATATGGTCACTCTGCATCACCAAGTCCAATCCACTGCTGTCTGAAAAGTTGACCTTCAATATGATTTATGGACAGGGGCAGCATCAGGGCCAGGGGCCCCACTCCCAGGAGAACTTTGAGGCCCCTGGACCATCAATTACTATCTTTCAGTGGAGATCTCAGGGTGCACCCCTATTTATACTTGTGTTGCCAGTGAGACTCAACTTTGTGAGCTCCATCGTGGCTATCACCGGTGGTAGCTGGGCACGATCTGGTTCTTTCCATCACAAGTCAATGTAGACATCCACTCACGTGGGTCTCTCTGTCTTCTGGATTCTCTCTACCCCATGTCGTTATGGACTTTGGTGATCATCCATTCCTGCCAAGTTGGGACCAATTGCTATACCCTCAGATGGCAGCTTGGCAGCTTTTAAGACCCCAGAAGCCACTCATCAATGTGGGGTGCAGAGAGACCTCATTAGCAAAATGCTAGTTGTGCCAATTGTCCTTGATTTCCTCTGAGAGCACAGTCCCCAGCCCCCTGCCCCAGCTACTCTGTCCTTGCAATACTGGGTTAAGATGGGAGGAGTATATAAGTTGTGCTGAAGTCCCGTCAATATTGATTTTCTTACTAATGTGTGCTGTCACCAATTTCACCCAACCAAATTTCTAACAACTATCTAATCTAAACCCTTCCCCCTCGCCCTCCCACCTTCTCCACAGTTGCAGCCATCAAAGAGTCTTTTCTGTTATCCACGAGTCTGCTTTTAAGTTCTTATCGTGGGGTCTCATACAATAGTTGTCCTTCTATGGCTGACTACTTTCACTCAACATAATGTCCTCCAGTTGAAACCAGGTTAAGAGATGTCTCCTGCTATCATCGTTGTTCTTTATCATTGCAGAGTGTTCCATTGAGTATATATACCATAGTTTACCTATCCATTCTTCTGTTGTTGGGCATCTGGGTTGATTCCATCTTTTTGCTATTGTGGACTGTGCTGTGATGAACATTCGTGTGCATGTATCAGTTGGTGTGAATGGCCTTGATTCTGTAGGATATATTACAAGCAATGGAATTACTGGGTCAAATGGTATATCTATATCCATTATTTTAAGGTAGTGCCACATTGCTTTTCAAAGAGGTTGCACCATTTTGCACCATTTGCACCATTTTGCACCACCAACAGTGGAGGAGAGTTCCAATCTCTCCACAGCCTCTCTGGCACTTAGTGTTTTGCATTTTTTGGATCATGGCCAACCTTGTTGGGGTGAGATGGTATCTTATTGTTGTTTTGATTTGAATTTATTGAATAGCTAATGATTGTGAGCATGTCTGCATGTGTTTTTTGGCTGCCTGGATCTCCTCTTTGGAAAAGTGTCTGTCCATCTCCTTTGCCCATCACTTAATTGGATGATTTATCTTTTTCTCATTGATATTTTGTAGTACCTTATAGATTATGGAGATCAGGCAATGGTCTGACATAGAGTTGCCAAATATTTTTTCCCATTCTGTAGGTGGCCTTTTAATTCTATTAATAAAGTCTTTGGATAAACAAAAGTGATAGCTTCTTAGTAGTTCCCATTTATCTGTTTTCTCTTCTGTTGTTTGCAGTTTGTTTGAGAGATTTTGAAGTCTGTCTATGCTGTGTATTAAACCTTCCATTGTTGTTCCTACTTTTTCTTGGATGAATTATCATTTTAGATTTGATATTTAGGTCTTTTATCCAGTTGGAGTTGGTTTTTGTATAAGGTGTAAGATATGGGTCTTGTTTTAATTTAGTGTAGATGGACATCCAATTTTGCCAGAACCATTCATTGAAGAGATAGTTTTTACCCTAGTTTAATGTCTTAGGGCCTTTGTCAAATATCAGCTGTTCATAGGCAGATGATGTCATCTCTGGGGTCTTGATTCTGTTCCACTGATCTATCTGCCTGTTTTTGTACCAGTATCAGGCTGTTTTGATTACTGTGGCAGTGTAATAGGTTCTAAGGTCAGGTAATGAGAGGCCTCCCAGTGTGTTCTTCTTCTTAAGTAGTGCTTTACTTATCTGGGTCTTCTTCTGTTTCCAAAGTTGGTAATCTGTTCCTCCATCTCATTAAAAAATGTCACCAGAGAGTGGACAGAGAGGAGGGGAAAGGAGACTGTTGGGAGGATGAGACATGTATGGACCAGAGAGGAATAGTGTGCAGTTACCGGACAGGGAGAGCAGTGGAAGCTGCATATAGGGGGGCATGTAAATGTACATGTGAATGTACATTTTCACTCAGTTATGTTAAATAAAAAAAAAAATGTCACCAGAATTTGTATTGGGATCGCATTATATAAGTAGATTGCTTTGGGTAAAATAGACATTTTCACAATGTTAAGTCTTCTTATCCATAATCAAGATAGGTTTCTCCATTTTTGTAACTCTCTCTCAGTGTTTTGTGGTAAGGGTTTGTAGTTCTTTTTGTAAAGGTCTGCTATTTCTCTGGTTAGATTTATTCCTAGGTACTTTATCTTCTTAAGGGCTATAATAAATGGTATTGACTTGGTGATTTCTTCCTTAATAATCTCATTGTTGGTATAAAGGAATCCTACTGATTTAGTTATGTTTATCTTGTATCCTGAGACTTTGCCGAACTCCTCTATCAGCTTGAGTCATTTCCTTATGGATTCTTTGGGATTCTCTGCATATACAATCATATCATCTGCATAGGGAGATTTTTAGTTCTTCTTTGCCGATGCAGATGCCTTTTATTCCTTGGTCTTGTCTAACTGCTGTGGCTAGAACTTCTAGTACAATGCTGAATAGGAGAGGTGAGAGTGGGCATCCTTGTCTAGTTCCTTCTTGGCTATAATCTTTACAGAAGCAGACTGTCAGGTCTTTCTTCCAAGCAGCCTTCAGGTAGGCTTGAATCACCAACCTTCTGGTTAGCAGTTGAGCCAAAAAAACCAAAACCAAACTTGTTGCCCTTGAGTCAATTCCTACTCTTAGCAGCCCTATAGGACAGTGTAGAATGGCTCCCACTGGGTTTACAAGGAGCAGGTGGTGGATTCAAACAGCCAACCTTTAGATTAGCAGCCAAACTCTTAACTATTAGTTAACTCTTAACTACCATCAGGTCCTTTTATTAGTAGTAGTATTATAGAAAAGGCAATCATTCTTGAATGCCCATTTATTAGGCAGTCACAGCTTTCAGTTGCCTTCGTTGCTTCTTTGACCTTTTAAATTCCATTCTCTTGGTCAAGAACTAGATGGCAACAAAAAGGTTAATCAAACACAAAAAGAGGCCAAAATACTTGTGTGTTGGAGTTCACAGAAAAGGCAAGCCCCCTTCCCAGAGCCCACTTATTCTTAATTTAGACATTACTCCAGCAAGTTTGGCTATCTGCCTTTCTAGCCTGTGGGAGGTAAGAAGCAACACTAGAAGGTTTCCAAGAAAAGAGGCCGCTGGGAACAAGCATGCTATCAGAAGGTGTGACTGTCAACTTCGCAGGAAATGCAGAAAATCCCTAGAAACAGAACATGAGTCAAGATTTAGCATAATGATGCTCACAGTTACTCGAGTCCATAACTAGGATGTTTTGGGGGACTAATTATCAATCACTTCCAGTGGTTAGAAATAGGTAAGGGCTAAGAAGAAGGCCTGGAAATCTACTTCCCAAAACAGTCAGTGAAAACCCTGTGGATCACAATGGTGTGATCCACACTGATCATGGGGATGGTGCAGAATTAGGCAGTGTTTTGTTCCATAAAGCACGCGGTTGCCATGAGCTGAGGCTGGCTTGATGGCAGCTAATAGCAGTGGTTGCAGGGGTTTGGGGGAGGGTAAGGAATAACTAGTTAATGGGTAAACCAGCTGAACCAAACCCACTGCTGTTGAGTTGAGTCTGACTCATAGAGACCCTAGAGGTCAGAGTAAAACTGCCCTGTAGAGTTTCCCAGGAGCACCTGGCAGACCTGACCTGCTAACCTTTTGGTCAGCAGAGGTAACATTTAATCCACTATGCCACCAGGGTTTCCAGTTAATGGGTACTGGGCTTCTATTTGGAGTGATGAAAAAGTTCTTGGGTCCTCAAAAAGTTAAAAACATAATTTATTCCACTATTAGACGGTGTCCCCAAAACTTTGAAAGCAGAGACTCAAAGAGGTACTTATACACCAGTGTTCACAGCAGCATTACTCATCATAGACACAACCCAATTCTCCATCAACACAGGAGTAGATAAATATGTAATGGAATATTATGCAGCAATAAAAAAGAATGAAATTATAATACATATTACAGTATGGATGAACCTTGAAGATACTTATAAGTGCAAAACACTAGATGCCAAAGGGTAAATACCACACAATTCCACTTATATGCAGTATCTGCTGTCTTAGTTATCTACTACTGCCATACCAAATACCATGATTGCGTGGCTTTCACAAAGAGAAATTTATTCCCTCACAATCTAGGAGGCTAGAAGTCTGAATTTAGGGTGCCAGTTCCAGGGAAAGTCTTTCTCTGCCTGTTGGGTCTGGGGGAAGGTCCCTGTTATCCATCTTCCCTCACTGAGGACTGTCTCAGCAGAGGGACCCCCAGTCTCTCCTGGTTCTTTTTCCTTGGTGGTATGATGTCCCCAGTCTTTCTGCTTGCTTCTGTCTTTTCTGTCTCTCTCAACAGAGATTGGTTTAAGACACAACCCAGTTCTGTAGATGGAGTCCTGCCTCATTAACATAACTGCCCCTAATCCCACCTCATTAACACCACAGAGATAGAATTGCAACACCTAGGGAAACCATATCAGGTGACAAAATAGCAGCCAACCAAACAATACTGGGGGTCCTAGCCTAGCCAAGTTGTATTTATATGCATGTTGTTTTGTGATGTTAGTTGCAATTCCTACAATATGATGGTAAAACTCTCCCCGCTTCCACTTCAGTTTCCCTGTTTCCATTTAACAAGTTCCTGTCCCTTCTTGCCTTCTCATCCTGTTTCCGGACAGGAGCCACCTATTTGATCTCACGTATTAACACACATTTTTGGAGAACATAATTCAATCCGAAACAGTACCTAAACCAATAAATCAAACCTGTTGCTGTTGAGTCAGTTCTAACAGTAATGCAATGTGTTACAGAGTAGAACTGCTCCCCAGGGTTTTCTCAGCTGTACTCTCTATGAAGCAGATCTCTTCTCCTCAGTGCAGCTGGGTGGGCTTGAACTGCCAATCTTTAAGTTAGCAGTCCAGCACAAAAAATCTGTACCACCCAGGAACCTTTATGAAGTATACAGAATAGCAAATTCTTAGAGTCAGAAAATAGCATCTACAGAGGCTGGGGGCAGGGTAGGACAGGGAGTTATGCTTTAATTGGTATAGAGTTTCTACTTGAGATCATAAAAAGGCCTGGAAATAGATAGCAGAGACGGCTGTGCAACACTGCGAGTGCACTTAATGTTACAGAATTGCATACTTCAAAATGGTTACAGCGGTAAAGCTTGTTATGTATGTTTTAATACACACACAAACACAGAGACACACACAGGTACAAATGTTAAAAAGAAATAAATAGGGCAGGGAAAAGGTGTCTGCCTCAACAAAGAAAGCAAATTGCAGGCAGAGTTCAGCCGTCTGCCAGATCAAACAAACAAGCAGGTGCAAGGCTGTCAAACAGGACAGCCTTGTAGCCTGCGAGCCCAGGTGAGCTTTCTGCCCATTCAGACATGGAGTCAGAAAATAGCATCTACAGAGGCTGGGGGCAGGGTAGGACAGGGAGTTATGCTTTAATTGGTATAGAGTTCCTACTTGGCTCCTTGCATGAAAGGTTTGGCTGGGGAAGGTGACACTATTCCATCAGATTTCCAAGGGCAGCTTTAGAAGACAAAGTAAAGTATTAGAATGACATGTACAAAGAGCTGCAGATAGAAAACTGAAAGGGAAGAATACGGTCTCCATTTCTCAAGCTTAAGGAACTGAAGAAAAAAATTCAAGCTTCGAGTTGCAATAGTGAAGTATTCTACAGGGGAAATATTAAATGATTCAGGAAACATCAAAAGAAGATGAAGGAATACACTGAATCATTATACCAAAAAAACTGGTCAAAGTTCAAGCATATCAATAGGTAACATACAGAATGCCAATTAAGATCATGAACTTACCCTAGAAACAGTGCTATATACCCACTGCTAAGTATCACTACAATCACCTTTGAAGTACTCCCCGTGAGAAGCTATGCACTGATGCCAGTGCCTAGTCCACTCTTCAAAGCAATTTTGGAACTCTTTTTCTGAAACAGTCATCAGAGCTGTTATCGTTATTACCCTTGATGGCCTGAATGTCATAAAAATATCTTCTTTTCAATATTTTCTTTATCTTCAGGTAAAGAAGAAAGTCATTGGGGGCCAGGTCAGGTAAGTAGGAAGGGTGTTTCAATACAGTTATTTGTTTACTGGCTAAAAACTCTGTTACAGACAATCATACAGTTAAGTTCACAAACTTGTAGCCATTCCACCATGTGCAATGGCCATTCCAGAAAGACTTCCAAAGTTGCTTTGAAGGGTAGATTAGGCACTGGCATTGCTGCACAGCTTTCCAGGGGTTGTACTTGAAAGGTGATCATAGTGATATTCAGCAATGAGGTATGTAGCACTTTGAAAAATTAAGTTCACAGACTTAATTGTCAGACCTTGTATGACAGGAACTGATAGTACTGCAGGAAGAAGTTGAAGCTGTACTGAAAGCACTGGGAAAAAAACAAGGCTCCAGGAATTGATGGAATATCAACTGAGATGATTTAACAAACTGATATTGTGCTGGAACACTCATCTATGCCAAGACGTTTGGAAGATAGCTACCCAGCCAACCAACTGTAAGAGATCCATATTTATGCCTATTTCCAAGAAAAGTGATTCAACAAAATGTGGAAATTATTGGACACTGTCATATACATGTAAAATTCTGTTAAAGATCACTCAAAAGTGACTGCAACAGTACATTGACAGGGAATTGCCAGAAATTCAAGCCGGATTCAGAACAGGATATGGAACCAGGGACATCATTGCTGATGTCAGATAGAGGTTGGCTGAAAGCAGAGAATACCAGATGCTTACTTACATTTTATTGACTATGCAAAGCATTCAACTATGTGATCATAGCAAATTATGGATAAATTTGAAGAGAACGGGAACTGTAGAACACTTAATTGTGCTCACGGGCAATCTGTAAATGGATCAAAAGGCAATTGTTTGGGCAGAACAAGGGGACCCTGCCTGGTTTAAAGTCAGAAAAGGTGTGTGTCAGGGTTGTATCCTTTTAACATACCTTTTTAATCTGTACGCTGAGCACATAATTCAAGAAGCTAGACTACATGAAGAAGAACGTGGCACCAGGTTTGGAGTGTGACTCATTAACAAGCTGCGATATGCAGATGGCACAACCTTGCTTGCTCTAAATAAAGAGAATTTGAAACACGTGCTGATGAAGATCAAAGACCACGGCCTTCAGTATGGATTGCACCTCAACACGGAAAAAACAAAAATTCTCACAAAGGGATCAGTAAGCAATATCATCATAAATGGAGAAAGGATTGAAGTTGTCAAGGATTTCATTTTACTTGGGTCCATATTCAACATCCATGAAAGTAGAAGTTAGAAAACCAAAAGATGCTTTGGACTGGGAAAATCTACTGCAAAAGATCTCTTTAAAATACTGAAAAGTAAAGATGTCACCTTGAAGATTAAGGTGAGCCCACCCAAGCCATGATATTTTCAGTCACGTTGTATGCATGTGAAAGCTGGACAGTAAATAAGGAAGACAGAAGATAAACTGACGCCTTTGAATTGTGGTGGTAGAGAATACTGAATGTACCACAGACCACCAAAAGAACAAACAGATCTGTTCTCTCAAAACAACGGTTTCTCTGATGCATTTTTATTCAGATCTTCCAGGTCACTAATTTTAAAAAACCTTTCCTCCTCAAAACAAAACAAAACCCTAACTCACTCATGTAGAGCATGTGCAAGAATTTTAAAGTAAATTACAGAGCCTGCCCACAGTCTTAGTTCTTGAGGAGACACTGCACTGTGGCTCCAACTCTGTCCAGCAGATAGTGTTGGTAATCATGTTTGACATCTCTTTAAGACGGCAGGAAATTGAGAACTTCATTTTAGAAAGCTTTTCATCCAAAATGGTTAATATATTACAATGGGAGTTTAAGGGCATCAGCTGAAGTTTTCTAGAACATTCTGTTGTGCCAAACAGCTTATCCATTGATGTCAAATCAAGGATGTTTTGTTGCAGAGGGGCACCACAACAAATACACCCCTCAGTATTTTCTGCTTTTGAAAAAAGCACTGCAAATTAGTGACCTGGAAGATCTGAATAAAAATGCATCAGAGAAACCGTTGTTTCGAGAGTTCTTTTCAGCTTAATTAATTCACACTGGCTGTCTGAATTCATCTTGGTCAGGAGAAATTTTCAAGTATGTTATGACAGAGCTTGCAGCAAAGATTTGGGGCAGGAATTTCTGTCTGCTGAGCCATGATCACAACTTCAGTAACTGTCGGTAGAGAAGCCTTCAGCAAATTAACTTTCCCCTGGATGGGTTCTTTGATCTCATCCTTCTCTGCATTCATTCCCATAGGTACTGGGCTAACAAGCCAGACATGCATGAATGAGGAAAACTGCTGAGGACGGGGATGGAGGGAACCAACTGTTTACCGGAGAAAATCTGGTCCTCGCCTAAATGAAATTATCTTTTAATTTAGAGGAGGCTAAATATCTGTCAGAGCCCCTGGATGGTGCAAACAGTTAATATGCTTGGCTACTAACAGAAAGGATGGCAGTGTGAGTCTATCTAGAGGTGCCTTGGAAGAAAGTCCTGGCAATCTACATCCACATTCAAAAGTGCTGTGAACCACCCTTCTACTCTTACGCATGGGGGGCCTCCAGGAGTCAGAGCCGACGCGGTAGCAAATGGTCAAAATCTTTTACTTCCTTGAGTATTCGATGACCTGGGAAATGGGGCTTTCTGAATACCCAGACAATCTTTTACAGGCGTGTTCTCAGCCCTCAGAGTTTCCTTGGGTCAGCATGCACCTTCTTGACATTGTAGTGGGGAGCATCAAGGTCATTCCTCTCTCTCCTGTAGCTCCCTTACCTTTCTGCCCCTCAGCCCTCTACCAACGAGCTGTCTGTGACTGTTCCCTGGGAGAGACTGTGTAAAACCAGAAAAAGCAAAAATTAGATATCTGCACAGTTCTTTTTCTGACCACTGGATGTCATGAGTGCACAAGGTATGCTTCAGCTGGAACAGCGGAGCACTCAGAGGAAAGCTGCTTCCTTTCTGTGCAGTGCAGAGGGCAGGCAGCAAGTAACTACTAGCAGTTCACAAATTGTTTTTTTTATTTTGTGCAAGCAGGACATGGAGGAGCAAAGGGAGTGCGGACAACTGAGGATAAGCAACACCATAGCACTAATTTCTTTGTGCTTTCTGAAATATTTCAGTGGAGCAGCACTTACCGCCGGAAAATCAAACTCTAAAATAAGATGCTCTTGGATACTTCTCAAGAGTTCTGGCTGAGGAAGGTGAGTGACCTGGAACTCTGACTTCAGACAGCATGCACACAGAGACACAGAGACACAGACATAGACACAGACACACACACACACACACACACACACACTCCAAACAATCCCCTGAAACCAAGCCCATTGGTGTTGAGTTGATTTCAACTCACAGCAACCCTATAGGGTAGAGTAGAACTGTCCCATAAGGCTTCGAAGGAACACCGGTGAATTCAAACTGCTGATCTTTTAGTTAGCAGCCAAGCTCAGGACCCGCTGACCTGGCAAATTAAAATCAAGATGAGTAGCACAAAAAGACAAAAACTGTACAATCTCACTTTCAGGTACTATGCAAATATATAGAAATCAAAGACTATTAGCGGTTTCCAGGGGAGGGAGATAGGAGAAAAAGGGGAAGTCTTTGCTTAAGGGGCACTGAGTTGCCATTAATGGTGGCATCACTTGGAAAAGGACAGTGGTGACGGCTGTACAGCGTGACGAAGGTAACCAAGGCCACTGAATTGTGCGTGTAGAAACTGCTGAATTGGTGGATGCTTTGTAATGAATGTCTTCACCGCAATAAACACAAAGTCAGGACTGGTAGATACTCACTATCTTAGTTGCCTAGTGGTAAATAACTAGCTGTCATTGAGAACATTTCAACTCACGATGATTTCATGTAGAACAGCATGAAACACTGCCCGACCTTGTGTCATCTTGATGACAGCTGGCATGCTGGACGCCTTTGTTGTGGCCACAGTGCTAATCCACCTCACCCAGGACCTCCTTGCCCCTCTACTTCACCAAGGATGAGGTCCTTCCCTCCTGATGACATGCCCACAGCAAGCGGATCAGACAGTGTTCTGTCTTAGCCTGGAAGCTCCACCGAAAACTGTCCGCTCTGGGTGACACTGCTGGTAATTTTTTGAAAAAAATTTTTTTATTGTGGTTAAATGAAAGTTTACAATCCAAGTCAATTTTTCATATAATACCCCAAGCACCCATGTCTCTGCAGCTCTACTTGTTCTCCTCACCCTGTGACAGCACATTCTTCTACTCTTCCAGTATCCAACTCAACCAACATTTGTTCCCTCCTCTCCACCCTTTCTTCTCCCCTCTGAAAAGAAAGCAGTAGGACAGCCTCATATGTATAGTAAACCATAAGGCACACACACCACCTGCATCACTCTGTCCCCAGATACGTCTATTTAGTACACATATATTTTATGACATTGGTTGGCAACCCTACAAAAGGTCAACAACTTTGGGTTCCCTATTACTGACTTTTCTTGTTTTATGGGCTAAAGAGTGAATCTCAGGAGTGACTTCATTACTGAGCTAAAAAAGTGTCTGGGGGCCATGCTGTCAGCGCTCCTCAAGTTTCTATCAGACCAGCAAGTCTCATCTTTCGTTTTGAGTGAGAATTTGGTTCTACAATTTTCTCCTGCTCTGTCTGAGATCCTCTGTTGTGATCTCTGTCACAGCAGTCAGTGGTGGTGGCCGGGCACCACCTACTTGTACTAGGTTTAGTCTGCTTCAGGCCATTGTAGGTGTAGTCCATTAGTCTTGGGGACTTTCTTTTAGTCCAGTAGGCTTTTTAGATTAATCTTTCCCTTGTTTCTTTAGTTTTCTTCATTATCCTTGTTCCCCAAGAGGTGAGACCAGTGGGGTATCCTAGATGGCTACTTACAGGCTTTTAAGACCCCAGATGCCACTCAGCAAAGTAGAATGTCGAATGTTCTTTTTATAAACCATGTTATGCCAGTTGAGCTAGATCTTCCCTGAGGCCCCCACAGACATCAGCCCAGCAATTTCATCCCTGAGGGAGTTTGGATGTGTCCATGGAGCATCCATGACCTTGCCTTGTACAGTTTGTGCTGGCTTCCCCAGTAGTGTGTACTGTCTTATCCTTCATCAAAGCTGCCATTCATCTATCACCATTTAGTGTTTTTCCACCCCCATCCCTCCCTTCCCTGGTAACCATCAAAGATTGTTTCTTTTTGTGTGTAAATGTTTTCACAGTAGTAGTCTCCTAAGTGTTCCTTTGAGACTGATTTTTTTAACTCAGCATAATGCCCTCCAATTTCCTCCATGTTATGAGATGGCATTCAGTTTTGCCAGCACCATTTGTTAAAAAGACTATCTTTTCCCCGTTTGATGGATGTCGGGCCCATTGATTAACGTATCTGCTATTGTACCAGTACCAGGCATCTTTGTTCCTAGTGTGTCTCTTGTAAAGAGTATGATGATGGATTGTGTTTTTTCTTTCTTCTTCTTTTTTTAATCCATTCTGTCACTGTGGATTTGGGCCATTTACCTTCAGTGTAATTATTGGTAAGTGTGAATTTATTGCTATCATTTTATAGTGCTGTTTTTCTGTGATGCTGTCATTTTCTTTCACTTGTGCTGAATGCCTCTGGTTTCTGGATTTCTTTTGTTTTTATTGAGACCATGTTTTCCTTCTTTGTTTGTTGAGTAGGTTTATTAACTTTGTGATTACCTTGGTATTTATCCTTATCTTCCTAGATTTCAATCATTGTCTTATTACTTGGTATCACCTTGATTTCCACTAGAAAGTTCTATACCTACAGTGTTTATTCCCTCTTTTATTGTTCTGACATTGTTTTGGTTTTGCATAGCCCTTGAGAATTCATATTCTGGGCTGATATCTGGTTACTACAGTCTTGTGTCCTAGATTCTAAGCTGTGGCTGCTGTTGTTTGTTCTCAGATGAAGGACGCCTTTCGGTAATTCTTGTAACTTTGGTTTGGTTTTTACATAATCCATTATTTTCTATTTATCTGGAAATATCCTAATTTCACTATAATATTGGAACAAAAGCTTTGCAAGATATTTTATTCTTGTGTGGCAATTTTTTCCTTTCAAGGTTTTGTCTATGAAATCCCATTGCCTTCTTGCCTGCATGATTTCTACCAAATATTAGAGTTTAATGTTACTGTTTCTCCTTTGTGACTTTTTTTTTTGAACTGCTCTTAGAATTTTTTCTTTGTCTTTGATTTTAGTGAGTGTGACTATTTACACCATGGTGATTTTCTTTTAGACTCTATAGTTTATGGGGTATGTTGAGCTTCTTGGATGGTCAGCTTTTCATCTTTCATGATATTAGGACAATTTTCTCTCAACACTTCTTCAATGAGTCTCTCTGTGTTTTCTATTTTCTCCCCCATTCTGGAGCTCTGATCATTCACAAATTTTTACTTTTGATTGTACCCCACATAATTTTCAGGATTTCTTCACTTTTCTTCATTCTTTTTATATGGTTTCTCCTCAGAAGTGTATCCAGGTGTTTATCTTCAAATTGGCTGATCCTGTCCTGCATCATTTCAAACCTCCTCCTTGGTCCTTCTATGACATTGTTCATTTCTGAAATCTTGTTTTTCATCTTTTGAAATTCTAATTGTTATCGTGTATGATTTTTAGTGGTAAATTATTTGGTATTTGTTCCTGTATTATTTTCCAAAGTTCTTCTATAAATTTGTCTATTTTTCCTCATTTTTGTCTGCTTTTTGCTTCAACTCTTGGATAGTTCTGAATATTAGAGATCTGTAAGGTAGTTCTGCTGCCTTTTCTTCTACTGGAAAGTCATCTGGTGTTTATTTTGGGCCCCTAATGGAACCATCCTGTCCTGTTATTTTAATATGTTTTGATATTGTCAGCTGTCTTTGGTCCATTCAGTAGTTATTTTCTTTATTTATTGTACATCTGTTTGTTTTGTCCTGCTTTTTTGTTTTATTGGGTTATGTCAGAGGAGGCAGGCTATGTGTTCATTGTTGTTTGTTTCTCTGTGGTCATGATGTTTTCACTGCCTTGTCCTATGGGCAGGGTCAGTTGCTGAGCTATGATGCAACAGGGCAAGCCCAACTGAGAGAGAGGGGCTGGGATGTGTTTATTGGCTGCACTAGGGCTAATGGACAGGTTACAAATCAGTGCTGAGTAGGATCCAGTAGGCCATGAGTGTGCTGTTTGGGGGTGTGATGTTCAGCACACTGTAGGTAGATGGGATGGAGTGGGAAGGTTTTGATGTGTAGAGTTAGGATGGGTATGGAAAGGGGAGGGGGGAGCGACAAACAAGAGCCAAAAGTAAACAAAACAAAAAAAAGAAAGAAAAGGAAAAATATAACAGTGCTAAGGGAACTTGCCATTGGAGTGGAGAGATGAGAAACCAAGAAACAGAGAAAAATAAAAATATTTTTTAAAAGAAGAGAAAATAATAATAATTTACAAAGCTAGATTAAAATTTGGAAAAGGAAAGACAGGCTCCCTGGGGTCCCATTAGTGCTGCTGTGAAGACCAAGAAGTGTCTTTCAGGCTGCACAGTACAGCCTGGCTAGAAGGGATGCGGATGGTACAACAGCGTCAGGTATTCAGGAGGCAGGAAAAGAAGGTAAGTGTAGAGAGATAATAACTTGGAAATGCAGAAATCCAGGAAACAAAAAAGAGAAAAAAGAAATAAGAAAGAAGGAAACAAAGAAACGCCCCCAGGGATCCCATTGATGCAGATGGCTGGAATGGGGACATGGGTCGTATGTCGTGCATTGCAGGCTTGCTAGAAGGTACTCCCAAGCCTCACAAATAAAAAGAAAACAGAACAAAGCAAAACAAACAAACAAAAAGCCCCAAGGATCCCACTGGCATGGCCTCATAGGCCAGGGGAGTGGTTTCCCAGTTGAACAACACTTCACAGCCTTTTAAGAAAAGCAAAGATGGCATACAGGGCCAGGTGTTTAAGAGACAGGACAGGAAGGTGGTAGGAGGCACAGAAGAAACCAGAAGGAACAGAAAACAAAGCAACACCAGCTACAAACAAACAGCACCGAGGGAGCTGGCTAGTTTGTCAGGGGCAAATCCAAGTGGCTGGGGCTGAAGGAGTTTCCTCCTGGCCAACAGACTGCAGATGGGAGGAAGCAGAGGCAGCTGGGGAGTGGAGGTGGGGCCAAGGATGAGGTTAGGAAAGCGTACATTGCTGTTACTGGGTGGTCTGTGTCTTATTGGCAGCTCCTGGAGGTACTTCTAGTACTGTCTGCCTGTCTGCCAATTTCTGATGTGATGGAGCAAATTCAAGTGGCATGTATATATACTTCCTGATTGGCTGAGCCACCCCAGTTAGCCAAGAACAGCAAGGAGAAGATGGGAGATGTATCTCTGGTTACCAGGTGCTTTGTCTTCTGCTGAGATTTCCAGAAATCTGCTTTCCCGTGCTCCCATATGCTGATCTCTGACAGGAGTCCAAGATGGTGAATCCATGCTGGGTTAGCTGACTGGGGACTTCTTCTTATATCTCTTTGCACTCTCTGTTCTTTGTCAGCTTCTTATTCCACTTGGTATTTGGCTGAGATCTTTATCTCTTCATTTGACACTTGGGGTTCCAGGATTGGTGTTTGTCTCTATTTTACAGGACTTTGCTGTGGATGGATGGCATGGTTCTGTCTAGTACACTATGTTGGTGGCAAATTTCTTAAATGTTTCTTATTTCAGAATAGTTTTAAGTTTATGGAAAATCACAAAGATAGTACAGAGTTATTGCAATGATATCACCTTTAAAATAAAACAATTAGAATTTCATTTTTAATTATTGTTGCTCTTATATAGCTAATAATCCAAGACGCTGGACTATATGAAGAGAAGTGTGGCATCAGGATTGGAGGAAGACTTATTACAGCCTGTGGTACACAGATGACACAACTTTGCTCTCTGGAAATGAAGAGGACTTGAAGCACTCACTGATGAACATCAGAAACTACAGCCTTCAGTATGGATTGCACTTTAACATAGAGAAAACAAAAATCTTCGCGACTGGACCAATAAGCAACATCATGATAAATGAAGAAAAGATTGAAGTTGTTAAGGATTTCATTTTACTTAGATCTACAATCAACTGCCATGGCAGCAAACAAGAAATCAAAGTATGCGTTGCATTGGGTAAATGCTGCTGAAAACCTTTTTAAAGTGTTAAAAAGCAAAGATGCCACTTTCAGGACTGAGGTCAACTTCACCAAACCCGTATTTTCACCTTCATACACATGTGAAAGCTAGACAAGGAATAAGGAGAGTCAAAGAAGAATTGATGCCCTTTAGTTATGGTGTTGGCAAAGAATACTGAATATACCATGGACTGCTGGAGAAGAACAGGCCAATCTATATTGGAAGAAGTACAACCAGAATGCTCCTTAGAAGTAAGTAAGGTAAGACTACATCTTATATACTTTGGACACATTATCAGTTCCTGGAGAAGGCCATTGTGCTCAGTAGTGTAAAGGGTGAGTGAAAAAGAAAAAGACTTTCAAGAAGATGGGCTGACACAG
The DNA here is from genome assembly GCA_028571685.1 of Heterohyrax brucei. Lineage (NCBI taxonomy): Eukaryota > Metazoa > Chordata > Mammalia > Hyracoidea > Procaviidae > Heterohyrax > Heterohyrax brucei. Next base: position 38,221,914 of record CM053140.1, read on the forward strand.
TGGCTGCAACAATGGGCTCAAGCAGAACAGTTACAAGGATGGCACAGGACTGGAGTGTATTTCATTCTGTTTTACATAGGGTTGCTGTGAGTCAGAACTGACTTGGTGGTACGTAACTACAATAACAACTGTATAGACATCCAGTTATGTTTTGTATATTACCTTGCAGATATCAACTTCACATACTTAAATTGTAATAACATATGTTGTAGTCAGCTAGGGCTTCTCTAACAGAAACACCACAGAGTGGATGGCTTTAACAAAGGAAAGTTTGTTCTTACACAGTCCAGTAGGCTACAAGTCCAAATGCAGGATGCCCGCTCCAGGGGAAGGCTTTCTCCCCTCTAGAGGAAAGTCCAGTATTACATTAGTCTTTGTCCAGGGAGCATCCTGGCACAGGAACTTCAGGACTGAAGGATGGGCTCTTCTCCCGGTGCTGCTTGCTTGATGGTGTGAGGTTCCCAGTCTCTGCTTGTTTCTCCTTCCTTTTATCTCTTGCAGGATGAAAAGATTAAGGGTGGGGCAAGGCACACTCCAGGGAAACTCCCTTTACAGTGGAGCAGGGAGGTGATCTTATAAAGGGATTTACAGTCCCACCCTAATCCTTTAACATACCACATGGGAAAACCACAATATGGAGGACAGTCACAAGATACTGGGAATCATGGCCAGCCACATGGCTACACATATTTTTAGGGGGACACAATTCAATCCATGACAACATATATTGATCTTCTTGGACTTTCTACATACCCAACCATGTCATTGGCGAATAAGACAGTTTTATTTCTTCTTTTCTAATCCCTAAACCCTTTCTCACTTTATTGCGCCGGGCAAGATCTCCAGGACCTCCATTCTGATCTCTTTTCTAACCTCAAGAGGAAATATTTTAATATTTCACCATCTCATATGATAATTTGCTATAGATTTTTGTAGCTATCTTTATTGAATTACAGAAATCCCCCTCTTAGTTTTCTAATTTTTTAATTTTTTTATTACAGGTGGATTTCTATTTTCTTTTTTTGCATGGTAAATTCCATCAACTGAACTTTTTGCATATGTTGGAATTATTTTACTATTTTTGTCTTACATTGATTTTCAAATGTTAAACCAATTTCACATTCCTAGGACAAACCCAACCTCTGTGATACTTTATCCTTTTTATATGTCACTGCTCTGGTGGTCTCTGAGGCCTTCAAAGAAGTTAAAAAGTATTTTGTGTGACCAGAATTTCTAGTTTTTCTTGGTGAGGGGGTTGGTATAAAAGAGCTAGTCTGCTTTTGATGAAGTGGAAAAATTTAAAGATTTTTAATTTCTGTGTGTCATTTAGGTGCCCTTTTTCTTTTTTGTTGAATCAAGTAGATTTATTAGCTCACTGGACAATCAGTCAATACAGCAGTAGTGGGCTCAATAACTCTGCCCCACCACTATCTTGGGATGATGCTTCCGATCTGGATGGATTGCAGCAGACAAGATGAGGAATGCAAAATCTGCAAACACCTAACCTCAGCTTTTGACAAAGACATTCAAGAAGCTTTCGGCCAAACCTCTGCAGCCTTTGAGAATCCCCTCTCAGTGGTTTCTATTTACCTAGATCTCTTCAGTCTGTAAGAATTCTTTCTAGATCTGTATCCTCATCCACTTTGTTTATTTTCCCTGTGAGAGAAATTTCTGCAAGCTCGCCCTATTCAGCACTATAACGTAGTTCAGTATTTAATTTTACACTTTTGTATTTATTTTCAAGGCCAAGTTTGACCTTTGTTAATTTCCAATTTTTGTGAACTGTCTTCCTGTACAGCATTAAAAGCATAAATTAAGAACATTTTACACAATTGTTTTAAGCAGAATTAGATGTGTCTGAAGCAAAGATGCAAGTTGACTTTATCATCAATGACATCTGTTATTACAAAGTTCTTTTTCTCATGGTTTCACTTTACATCTTGTTCCCAGATTAAAAATTGAAATTCCAAAGTGAAAATGGAGCATATGTCATCCATAAAAGCTACTATTCTTTTACTACAAGCAAACTAGAACTAATTCCATATTGCTTTGCTAAATCTCTCTCTATATGAAGTTAATTTAAAGATTATTTCTAGAATATAGCTAGATTTAGAAAATAAACTATAGAATTTTATCTATGAGGTTTCTGAAAATAAAGCACTCTTGTCACTGAGAACTTTGGCTTCCCCTCACTTGGTGACTAGTGTGCATGCGGTCAGCTGCTGTGGAGTGGGCCCTGACTAATGACAACATTCAGGGGATGACTAATCAATAAGCAAGGTACACACAGGCTTAGTTGTGCTTACTTACTAATCTGTACTGCACAATTTCACCAACTGTTTACTGGGTGATCTGTCCCTGTGTGACGCCACACAAAACTAAACCAAGCAGTGGCCAGTCCTGTGCCATCCCCATGATCAGCTGGAGACAGGTTCCTTGCAATCCATAGGGTTTATCTTGGCTTATTTCTTTAAGTTTTTGTTTTCAAGCAAGCAGGTTACTTATTTTTAATTGTGCTTTAGGTAAAACTTTACAGAGCACATTAATTTCTCATTGAACAATTAATAAACATATTGCTTTGTTACATTGGTTGCTAACTTCATGGCATATCAACACTCTCCTATTCTGGACTTTAGGCTCCCATTTCTATCTTGCCAGGTTTCCTGTCCCCTCCTGTGTCCTTGTCCTTGCCCCTGGGATGGTATGCTCATTCAGTCTCATACACGTGGTTGAACTACATGTGTTATTGTTCCGTTCATAAGCCTATCTGATCTTTGGCAGAAAGGTGAACTTCAGGAGTGACTTTAGTACTGAGTTAAAAGGGTGTCTGTGGGCCATACCCTTGGAGTTTCTCTGGCCTCTGTCAGACCAGTGAGTCTGGTCTTTTTTTGTAAGTTTGGATTTTCTCCAAGTCTGTCTAGGACCCTGCATTATGATCCCTGTCAGAGCAGTGAGTGGTTGTCTCAGTTAACTAGCACTATTAAGCAGAAACACCACAAGCAGGATGGCTCTCACAGTCTAGTAGCTACCAGTTCAAAGTCAGGGCATCAACTCTAGGGGAAGGTTTTCTGTCTGTCAGCTCCAGAGGAAGGTCCTTGTCATCAATCTTCCTCTGGTCTAGCAGCTTTTCAGTGCAGGAACTCCAGGTCCAAAGAATGTGCTCTTCTCCTGGTACTGCTAGTCACCATCTAGTTGTGCAGGGCTCCCTCTGGTGGAGACTGGGGCAGTTGTGGTCCATTCATTCGTTGGACTAATCTTTTCCTTGTGTTGTTGGTTTTCTTCACTCTTCCTTCCTCCAGATGTGGTGGGACCATTAGATGCATCCTATGTGGTGCCTCACAAGCTTTTAATACCCCAGACACTACTCATCAAAGCAGGATATAGAACATTTCCCTTATAAACTATGTCATGTGAATTGACCGAGATGGTCCCTAAGACCATGGTAACCTACCCTCAGCTCACGTCTCTGTGAAGCTTCTGACTTTGCCTGGGTCACAGTGTGCTGACTTCCTAGTAATGTGTCATGTCTTACTCTTTACACAAGTTATCACTTGTCATGGTTGGAATTGTGTCCCCCCAAAAATGTGTGCAGCCACGTGGCTGCGATATGGTTCCCAGTATCTTGGGACTGTCCTCCATTGTGTGGTTTTGCTAACCTGTATGTTAAAGGATTAGGGTGGGGCTGTGAATTCCTGCTGTGGGGGGAGTTTCCCTGGAGTATGGCTTACCCCACCTTTAATGCTTTTAGCTTGCAAGGAATAAAAAGAAAAAGAGACAAAGGACAATTTGAAAACCTCACTACCATCAAGCAAGCAGCACCGGGAGCAGAATGCGTCCTTCAGACCAGAGGTTCTTGCATGAGGACGCTCTCTGGACAAAGACTGATGCAATACCGGACTTTCCTCCAGAGCCGACAAGGGGAAAGCCTTCCCCTGGAGCGGATACCCTGAATATGGACTTGCAACCTACTGGACTGTATAAGAATAAATCTTTCTGTGTTAAAGCCATCCATTCCGTGGTATTTCTGTTAGAGCAGCCTAGCTGACTAAAACAGAATTGGTACCGTAGGAGTGGGGTGCTGCTCTAGCAAATACCTAAAATGTGGAAGCCACTTTGAAACTGCGAATGGATAGAAGATTCAGAAGGAACGAAGAAGGCACAGATGGTGAGAAACAACAGAGGACCGGCAGCAGCGGCAGCGGCAGCAGCAGAACCAGAGGCAGCGCTGGAGCCGACCCGTGGAGCGAGAGAGGTCAGTGCCTGCGCAGGGTTTCCTCACGGAACGGGGTGCCTCTGGGCACTTGAATCGGTGGAGCTGGACTTGCTGACCCATGGAGTGAGAGAGTTGAGTGCCTTTGGGCAGGACACTTTCTAGCAAGAGTGGGGTGCCTCCAGGCACTTAAACCAGTGGAGCTACAGAGCTTTGGAACACTTGCACGGCAGGGCAGATGTGGGCCTGAGGCCTGGGCCATGCGGCCATAGGAAGCTGAAGCTGAAGAGACAAATAGCGTGAGAAGCTGAGCTGCCTCAGTCTCAAGAGGTATGGCCATGACCTCAGGGGTTTGAAAGGGTGGAACCATGGCGTGCTGTGTTCATAAGGGTGGAATTGCCACTCAGTTGGGCTTAGGGTGCTCCTAAAGCCAATGGGACAGAGTTTCTGTCCAAGTGGGCCTTGAAGGCAGAGTTGTAGCACAGGGCTGGAGGTCTCCACTCAGAAACCAGAGAGTGTGGCCGATACCTAGAGTCTGGAGAACATTGCGGTTGTGTAGAATGTCTCAGAAAATGTAAGAGTATTTCCAAAGCTTTGAGGGCTAATGTAATGTGTTCTGTTGACTTACCTGTTGCCTGTTAATGCCTTCTAAGTTTCACAGATGTAGAAGAGTTTTTGTATTTTGGACTTGGAACTGATTTAAGACTTCTGTTATATGGATGGACATAATTTTGCTATGGTGAGATGAATGTGTTAAATGTTTTGTGATGTGATTTTTGGGTTGTCAAAGGGTGGGATGTCATGGTTGGAATTGTGTCCCCCCAAAAATGTGTGCAGCCACGTGGCTGGGATATGGTTCCCAGTATCTTGGGACTGTCCTCCATTGTGTGGTTTTGCTAACCTGTATGTTAAAGGATTAGGGTGGGGCTGTGAATTCCTGCTGTGGGGGGAGTTTCCCTGGAGTATGGCTTGCCCAACCCTTAATGATTTTAGCTTGCAAGGAATAAAAGGAAAAAGGAACAAAGGACAATTTGAGAACCTCACTACCATCAAGCAAGCAGCACCGGGAGCAGAGCGCATCCTTCAGACCAGAGGTTCTTGCGTGAGGACGCTCTCTGGACAAAGACTGATGCCATACCAGACTTTCCTCCAGAGCCGACAAGGGGAAAGTCTTTCCATGGAGCAGATACCCTGAATATGGACTTGCAACCTACTGGACTGTGTGAGAATAAATCTTTCTTTGTTAAAGCCATCCACTCTGTGGTATTTCTGTTAGAGCAGCCTAGCTGACTAAAACATCACTTATCTGTTGCCTAGTTAGTGTCTCCTTTCCTACCTTTCCCCTCCCTTGTAATCACGAAAAATTGCTTCTGTATGGATTAATTTTCTTGAATTTTTATAATAGTGCATCTCTTTTTTGATGTACTATTTTATTTAGCATAATGTCCTCCAAATTTACCCATGTTGTGAGATGTTTCACAGATTCATCATTGTTGCATAGTATTTCACTGTGTGTATAAGTACTGTAGTTTGTTCATTCATTCACCGATGGGCACTTAGGTTGTTTCCATTTTTTTGCTAGTCTGAATCATGCTGCAATGAACATGAGTGTGCATATGTCTATTCTTGGTTTCTCTAGGATATATTCCTAGAAGCAGGATTGCTGGATCATATGATATTTCTATTTCTAGCTTTTTAAGAAGGTACTACATTATTTTCCAAAATGGTCTTACCATTTTGCATTCCCACTAGGAGTGTATAAAGTTCCAATCTAGGGGGGTGAAGTCAAGATGGCGGACTAAGCCCACATCTCCCTATATCCCTCTGGAAACCAAGACCCGAATTGATAATCAAACAGAACCTTCTGATCACCTAATCAGCCCCAGGACATGGCACAGGGCTGTTAATTAGGACTTCATACCACTGAGCGAAAAACCTCCCCTCTTTCGCTGACTCCCGCTCTTGGCTAGCCCCGGCTCTCATGGACTGAAGGTGAATGCACCATTTTGACTTTTTTTTTCTCTGTCTTGGCCACCGGGTGAAGCTGGGTCTTGCCTAGTGGCTAGACTCAGACACGCTGCTGGGGGATAGACAGGTGAAATTCCCATGTTTTGAGAGCCAGGCTTAGGACTCTGTTTATCTAGCCACTTTGGGCCTGTCTTTTTATCTCTGCCACAGCGGGGTCTGTATAGATTCGCACTGCCAGTGTGCAGGATGCCATGTTGGGTACAGAGACTTTAGCGGGACCTAATTCTTAGCCTGGGAGCCAGCACCTGCAAACAGGACAGTGCTTCTCCAGCAGAAAAGCAGTAATTTACACAGTGCTGGCCTACGGTGGGGGCCCAGCAACAGAGGCAGAGGAATCACTACCTCTCAGCACCTTTAGCCCCTCTATCTGCTGCCTGTGTGGAGGGTGCCATCTTGGATGCAGTGGCCACAGCTGGACCTAATTCATAGCTTGGGAGCCACAGCCTGCCCACAGGAGAGCGCTTTTCTACCAGAAAAGCAGTACTCTACACAGTGTCGCCTAAGGCTGGGCTCTGTCAGCAGAAGCCAACAGGGCAGTAGCATTGCTGTATTCTGAACTAGTTTGTATCATCTGGGGTTGGATATAAAGTTGCTTACTTTGCCAGTTGGAAAGAGGGACCTCTACAGACTTGGGAAGTGGTCAGATATCTTTTGCTTTACATTTTAAGACAGCCTAGAGAAACATCTGGAGTCCACCCTCACAGTATCTATTCCAGCCTCTATTTACTCACATGGGACTCAAAAAGCAACAGACACTTGTGGCATACAAGTAATCATCCATGGTTTGAGAAGACTGCCAAACAAAGCAAACAAGGAGTTTTCCAGATGAAGCATCAGAAAGTGAAAACAAAATGATTATATACAGAGCCCTTCTAGATCTTGTACAAAATGCAGCAGAACAAAAGGAGAAATTAAACAAGCTGTTCGATCTGATGGAACACCAGTACTCTGAAATCCAACAGATCAAGAACAAAATCAATGACCTAGAAATTTCAATGCAAAGCCAGGAAGACAGAATGGAACAAATGGAAAAAAGAATTTCTAACTTTGAAGACAGAGTTACTGATGCCAGCGTCTATGAGCAGATATCAGAAAAAAGGAACAAGAAAAATGAAGAAGTATTAAGAAGCATGTGGGACTCTATTAAGAGGAACAACCTTAGATTAATTGGAGGCGCTGAACAGGGTGAGACATCTGAGAACACACAGAGTATCATTGCTGAGCTGCTGACAGAAATCATCCCAGAAATAATGAAGGAAGAGAATATAGACATCTCAGATGCATACCATACACCACCCAATATAGATGTCAAAAGAAAGACTGCAAGACATATTATAATCAAGCTTAACAATATGAACCATAAGCAGCAACTCTTAAATTAAGACAGCAAGACTCAAAGCAAAGCTAACATTCAGAGGGAAACCCTGTAGGCTCTCGTCAGATTTCTCAGCAGAAATCATGCTAGCACGGAGACAGTGGCATGACACATTCAAAGCCTTGAAGAAGAAGAACTTCCAACCAAGAATTATATATCCTGCATAACTATCTTTCAAATATGAAAATGAAATTAAGACATTCCCAGATAAACAGAAACTCAGAGACTTTGTGAAAACCAAACCCAAACTACAAGAAATACTGAAAGAAGTTCTTGGCTCTGGCTTAGAAGAATGAAACCACTAACTTTATATTTTAGAACGACCACTCAACTTTATATTTTAGAATGACTACTCAAAACTCTGCTTAGTTAGGCAAGGCTCCAAAGTCAATCACAGCTTTAATACAGAAAGAAGCAATCCAGTGATCATCATGAAAACTATGATGCCATCATATTAAAAAGAGGAATGTACTACAGTAGTTATAGGCCTTCCAGATGGAGAGGAAGATGACAAGACTGGTAGTAATTAAAATTGGGTTTATATATAGTTTATTAAGGAGGATCACAGGGGCAGCTGTAAAGCACAACAAAATGTATCATACCATTTCAAGAAATGTAACACAGGAGTCTCAACAACTACAAAACCAGCTCTGAAAAAGGTGAAAAATCAACTCACAAAAAAGAATGTCCCAGAACAGACTAATAAGAACAACAGAGAAAACATCAACACAAAAATAGACATATCACAATGGCAGCACTGAACACATACCTACCAATAATTACATTGAATGTGAATGGACTGAATGCTCCAGTAAAGAGACATCAAGTGACATCTTGGATCAAAAGACATGACCCATCCACATGTTGTCTACAAGAAACTCACTTGAGGCCTAAAGATAGGAACAAACTGAAAATTAAAGGATGGAAGAATATATATCAAGCTAACAATGAACAAAGAAGAGCAGGTGTGGCAATTCTAATCTCAGACAAAATCAGTTTTAATGTAAAACCCACCATCGTGGACAAAGATGGACAGTATTTATTGCTGAAAGGTTCAGTACATAGGCAAGACTTAACTATATTAAATATTTATGCACCTACTATCAAAGCACCTAAGTACATCGAAGAAACACTGACTACACTCAAAAACGAAGTTAGATGACTCCACAATAACAGTGGGAGATTTCAACACTCCACTCTCAATACTGGGCAGATCATTTACAAAAAAGCTCAGTAAAGATACAGAAAACCTCATTGCCACAATTAACCAACTAAACCTCACTGATATATACAGAACTTTCCACCCATCAGCAGACAACTACACCTTTTTCTCCAGTGCACATGGAACATGCTCCAGGATTGACCATATGTTAGGACATAATACAATTCTCCACAAAATCCATACCACTCAATTACTGCAAAGCATCTTCTCAGATCATAAAGCCATAAAAGTTGAAATCCATAGCAGAAGAAACGTAGATAGAATGTGGAACTCTTGGAAACTGAACTACATCTTGCTCAAAAAAACATGGGATATAGAAGAAATCAAGGATGAAATAAAGAAATTCATGGATTCCAATGAGAACGAAAACACTTCCTACCAGAACCTATGGGATACAGCCAAAGCAGTGCTCAGAGGTCTGTTTATCTCCATAAATGCACACATCTGGCAGGAAGAAAGAAACTAAATCAAGGAATTAACCCTACAGCTTCAACAAGCAGAGAGAGACCAACAGAGGAACCCCTCAGGCTCCAGAAGAAACCAGATCATAAAGATTAGAGCAGAGCTAAACGAATTAGAGAACAGAAAAACAATTGAAAAAATTGAAAAGACCAAAAGCTGGTTTTTTGAAAAGATCAACAAAATTGACAAACCGTGGGCTAACTTACTAAAGAAAAGCAGGAAAGGAAACAAATAACCCAAATTAGAAATGAGAGGGAGTGGTCACAATAGATCCAACAGAAATCAAAAATATCATAACAGAATACTATGAAAGACTGTAGTCTAACAAATTTGAAAACCTAGAGGAAATAGACAAATTTCTTGACTCATGCAACCTACCCAAATTATCACAACATGAAGCGGAACAACTTAATAAACCCATCACAAAGGAAGAGATTGAAAAGGTCATCAAAACACTGCCAACCAAAAAAAGCCCAGGCCCAGATGACTTCACCACAGAATTCTACCAAGCTTTTAGAGAAGTCCAGTACTACTGAGACTATTTCACAGTATAGAAAGGGATGGAATACTCCGAAACTCATTCTATGAAGCCCACATAACCCTGATACCAAAGCCAGGGAAAGACCCAACAAAGAAGGAGAACTACAGACCGATATCAGCTGTGAATCTAGATGCAAAAATCTTCAACAAAATTCTTGCCAATAGAATACAACAACATATCAAGAAAATAATCCATCATGATCAAGTGGGATTCATACCAGGGATGCAAGGCTGGTTCAACATCAGAAAAACAATTAATGTGATTAACCACATAAATAACACAAAAGACAAGAATCATCTGATTTTGTCCACTGATGCAGAAAAGGCATCTGATAAAGTCCAACACTCATTCATGCTAAAAACTCTTAGCAAAATAGGCATAGACGGCAAATTCCTCAACGCAATAAGGGCCATTTATACAAAGCCAATTGCCCACGTCATCCTGAATGGAGAGAGACTGAAAGACTTTCCCCTGAGAACAGGAATTAGACAAGGATACCCACTCTCACCTCTCCTATTCAACATTGTACTAGAAGTTCTAGCCAGAGGAATCAGACAAGACCAAGAAATAAAGGGTATCTGCATGAGCAAAGAAGAAGTTAAAAATCTCCCTGTTTGCAGATGATATGATTGTACATGCAGAGAATCCCTAAGAATCTATAAGTAAACTACTCAAACTAATAGAAGAGTTCAGCAAAGCCTCAGGATACAAGATAAACATAAGTAAATCAGCAAGAGTTCCAATCTCCCTTCAGTCTCTCCAATATTTGTTATTTTCTTTCTTCTTCTTCGTTTTTTTTTTTTGTTTGTTTGTTTTGTTTTTTTACTAGTGCCATTAACGTTGTGGTAACATCATATCTAATTGTAGTTTTGATTTGCATTTCTCTAATGGCTGGTGATCACAAACATTCCTTAGGTATCCGTTAGCTGCCTGAATGTCTTCTTTGGTTAAGCACCTGTTGCATGCTTTGCCTGTTTTTTAACTCAATTTTTTTCTTGTTGTAGAGTCGTTGAATTTTCCTATAAAGATTAGACCTTTGTTTGATATAGCCATTTTTTTCTCAGTCTATAAGTTCTCTTTTTATTCCTTTGAAGTCTTTTGATGAGCATAAGTGTTTAATTTTGAGAAGAATTCACTTATCTACCTTATCTTCTCTTGTTTGTGTATTGTTAATTATGGTTTGTATCCTATTTATGCTGTATCGTAGGGACCCTAGCATTGACTTTATTTTTTCTTTTATGATATTTATAGTTCTGGGGTTTATACTTAGGTCTTTGATCCATTTTGAATTAGTTTTTGTGTATGGTGTGAGATATGGGTCATATTTCATTTTTTTACAGATAGACATCCAGTTTTGCCAGCATCATTGTTAAAGAGCTTTCTTCTTTCATTTGATGGACTTTGGTCTTCATCAAAGATCTGGTGACCATAGGTGGTATAGGTGAATGAGTTTATATCTGCATTCTCAATTTTGTACCAATGATCAATGTGTCTGTCATTACATCAACAGTAGGTTGTTTTGACTTCCTTAGCTATGTAGTAGGTTCTGAGGTCAAGTAGTGGAAGTCCTCCTACTTTTTTCTTCTTCTTTAACTGTGCTTTACTTATCCAAGACTTCTCCTTTTCAATATAAAAGTAATGATTAGTTTTTCCATTCTTGATATTTGAAGCAGGATTGCATTGTATTTGTAGATCACTTTGGGGAGAACTGACATTTTCACAATTTTGAGTTTATCCATGGTCATGGTATGTTTTTCCATTTAGGTAGGTCTCTGTTGGTTTCTTGCAGTAGTGTTTTGTAGTTTTCTTTGTAAAGGTCTTTAATGTTCCTGGTTAAATTTATTCCTAAGTATTTTATTTTTGAAGGGGCTATTATTAGTATTGCTCCCCTGATTTTCTTTTCATAGTTCTCTGTCTTGGTATATAGGAATCCAATTGATTTTTGTATGTTTATCTTGTATCTTGTTACACCACTGAATCTACTAGTTCCAGTAGTTTTTCTCGTGGAACCTTTTGGGTTATTCCATGTATACTGCCATATCATCCACAAATAGGGATAATTTTACTTCTTTATCAATTTGGATGCCCTCTATTTCTTTTTCTTGCCTTCTTGCTCTATCTAGGACTTTCAGAACAATGTTAAATAAGAGGGGTGATAAAAGGCACCCTTGTTTTGTTCTTGTCCCTAGGGAAAATGTTTTTAGCCTCTCTCCGTTGAGAATTATGTTGGCTGTTTGTTTTGTATGGATGCCTTTATGATGGTGAGGAACTTCTCTTCTATTCCTATTTCACCGAGATGCTCTTTTTTCTTTTTTCTAGATCCATATTGCAGAGGTGTGCTATGCATAAAGTAAAGGACTGTATATTTCTGATGCAGAGGTTTCCCCTACATTCTAGCTTTGTGATGCCTGCTGAAAGCTGACTTATCTTCCTAGTGGTGAAGGAGGCCAGATTGCAAGGGGTTTTGGTTATGTCTGTTTCTGGTAGATTGATGACACTGGACCTTTGAACTCCCCTCCTCAACACTGGTGACTCTTTTTTAGGTTACAGAGTTGCTGTTTCACTTCTATCAGCCAACTCTGGCTAAATAATTGTGACCCCTAAGAGCTCCGAAAACTGTCCAGTAATCATGTGTGAACCAGCATGTTAACTGTTGCTCATCTTGTTTCTCCATAGCCATCTCCATTCCTGGTGTGTTTGTCAACATTGTTGACTTTTTACTGTGCTCTTTGAAGCTTCAATCCAACTTTCATCAGGTAATGGTTTCATTTAGTGTGGTAGTTTCTTATGTCCTTGAGGTAAACTGAAGAATGGCCCCAAAAGATGCTCACACCTATCTCCAGAATTGATAATGTTACCCTAAATGGGAAAGGGGACATGCAGATGTGATTAGGTAAGGCTCTTGACATGGGTAATGTCATGGATTGAATTGTGTCCCCCCAGAAATGTGTGTAGCTATTTTGCTGGGCCATGCTTCCCAGGATTGTGTGATTGCCCTCCATTTGGTGAGTTTCCTATGCTGTAAATCCTGATCCCTGTCTGTAGTTAAGAGATTGGATTCTGCTAAAGAGGATTAAGGTGGGATGGTAACACTCTTTCCTAAGGTCATTCCCTGCTCCAACGTAAAGGGAGTTTCCTTGGCGCGTGGTATGCACCACCTTTTATTCTTTTATGTTACATGAGATAAAATGAAAGGGAAGCAAATATAGAGGTGGAACCTCATACCACCAAGAAAGGAGCCCCAAGAGCACAGCAGGTCCTTTGGACTTGAGGTTCCTGGGCTAAGATGTTCCGTGATCAAAGAAAGACTGAGGCAACACCAGGACCATTCTCCAGAGTCGATAAGGTGGATGACAAGCTGACAAGCCTTCCTCTGGAAGAGATGCCCTGAATTTGGACTTGTAACTTACTGGAATGTGTAAGAATAAACTTTTCTTTGTTCAAGTCATCCACTGATGCTATTTCTGTCAGAGCAGTACTAGGTGACTAAGACAGGTAGATTGTCTTGGATCATCTGGGTAGAACCTAAATATAATCAAGGCCATAAACAGAGTTAATCAAATATAAACATAGGTCCTTGTAAGAGAGAAGCAAGAAGGTCAAATGAGAAAGTAGGAGACATGACAATGAAAGCAAGAGACAGAGGTGACGCCAGGAAAAAGTCACGGCCTGAGGGACGCGGGGGGCCACTCTCAACAGCCAAACCCACTGCTGCTGAGTCAATTCCGACTCATAGCAACCCTATAGGACAGAGCAGAACTGCTCCATAGTTTCCAAGGAGTGGCTGGAGGATTCAAACTGCTGACCTTTCGGCTAGCCAGTGTAGCATTTCACGACTAGGCCACCAGGGTTTCCAGGAGGCCACCTGAAGATGAAAAAGATGAGGTAAGAGATTCTCCCCTCAGAGCCTCTGGACAGACTTGAGCCTGGTAAAACCAATTTCAGATTTCTGACCTCAAGAAACATAAGAGAACACATTAGTTATTTTTTAAAGATCTATCTATATAGTGATTTGTTATGGCAGCAACAGGACATGAATACAAGGATGTTAAGAAATGAATTGTGTCCCCCTAAAAAAAAAAGTGTTAGAAATCTTAACTCCTATACCTGTGGAATAGGGTTTTCTTTGTTATGTTAATGAGGCCACATCAGTGTAGAGTATGCCTTAAACATAACCATTTTTGAGCTCTAAAAAGAGCAGATTAGGCACAGACACAAGCACAAAAGGAGAGGAAGATACATGCCGCATGTGATTGTCAAGCAACAAGGAATGTCAGCTTAACAGAAATTGAAAAAGATATTCCAAGAGAAATGAGACAGAGCGTTCCCGTAGAGCCCCCCTAAACCCAAACCATCTGCCATTGAGTCAATTCCAATTTATAGCATCCCTGTAAGACAGAGTAGAACTGCCTTATAGTTTCCAAGGAGCACCTCCTGGATTTGAACTGCCCAAGTTCAAATTAGCAGATGTAGCTACTATGTAACTACGATGTAACTATGTAACTATAGCTACTACGTAACTACTATGCCACCACAGTTTCCTTTAGAGCAGATACCCTAGATTTACACTTCAAACCCCCTAAACTGTGAGACAATAGATTTCTGTTGTTTAAATCATCCACTTGTGGTATTATGACAGTAGCACTAAGAAGCTAAGAAGGAGCCCTGGTGGTGCAATGGTTAAGCACTTGACTTCCAACTAAAAGGCTGGTGCTTTGAACCCAGCAGCTGCTCCACAGGAGAAAAGAACTGGTGATCTGTTCCTGTAAAGATTACAGACTTGGAAACCCTGTTGGGCAGTTCTCTGTCTTACAGGGTTGCTATCAGTCAGAATTGACTCAGTCGCCCCTAACAACAACAACAAGAAGAAACTAACTCAAGGAGCCTACTTGCATAACCAGTCCTGTAGGAATGATAGGTGAAGGTCAGGACTCTATTACAGATTTGGGATTGCTTACTGACCAGTTAAGGGTGGGGCTGAAGGGCAACAAGCCTGCTTTACAGAAATAAACCTGGGGTGGAGTACTTTAAAGTGTTATGGGTAAGACTCTGGTGTACTCTGCGAAAGAGCAGGGACAGCCTACAAAAGATGCAAAACGGGACATCCAAGCCCAACTGCAGGCCCTAGGGTGAGTTTTCATAGAGAAAGGTGCTCTGAATGCTGACGACAGACTAAAAATACTTTTGCGAATTTTGTTCCTGTTTTGCTTATACCTAAATTAACAACAGAACCCTGGCGGCATATTGGTTATGAACTTAGCTGCTACCCAGAAGTCTAGCAGTTCAAATCTACCAGCTGCTCCTTGGAAGCCCAATGGGGCATTTCTACTCTGTCTTATAGGGTCGTTATGAGTGGGAATTGACTTGATGGCAACAGGTTTTGGTTTTGGGGGTTAGTTGCCATCAACCTGATTCTGACTCATGGCAACCCTGTAAGCCGTGCTCCATATGGTATGCAATGGCTGATTTTTATGAAAGTAGCTAACTTTCTCCTGAGGAATCCCTGGGGGGGATTTGAACCGCCAACGTTTTGGTCAGCAGTGGAGTGTGTTAACGATTTGTACCCCCTAGGACTATAAATTAATAATACAGTATTTCCACCAGAGCTTGGGTCTGAATTTTCGCTTGGGCGAAAATTCGAAATGTTTGTTTTTAAAACAATTTTATTGTGGCAGAATGTATATAACCAAACATGTTGCCATTTTAATCACTTTACACATACAATTTAAAAATAGTGATTACATTCACCACCTTGTAACCAAAACCACTTGCTATTTCCAAAACTTTTTCATTACCTTAAACAGAAACTTGGGACCACATAAGAGTAAGTCCGTATTTCTCTATCCCCTCTGCACCTGCTAACTACTAATAAATTTTGTCTCTGCATATCTGCCTATTCCAGAGATTTTATACAACCGGAAGCATACAATATTTGTCTTTTTGTGTCTGACTTATTCACTCAGTGTGTTTTCGAGGCTCATCCATGTAGTGGCAGGTATCAGGACTTCACTTCTCACTTTGGCTGGCTAATAGTCCATCTTTGAACATGCGACATTTCATTCATCTGGGGACAGACACTTGAGTTGTTTTCACCTGTTGGCTATCGTGAATGGCACTGCCACAAACAGTGGTGTCTGAGTCTCTGTTTGCTGTTCCCTTGGTATACACCTAGGAGTGGGATTGCTGGGTCATACAGTAATAGTATGTTTGAGCTTTTGAGGAGCTGCCTAACAGTTTTCTACAGTAGTTGCACCAACAGTGGGTAAGTGTCCCAATTTCTCCACATCCTCCATATTTTTTAAAAATCATAACCATCTTACAGGGTGGGTAGTGGCATCACATTGTGGTATTGATTGCATTTCCCCTGTAACCAATGACAATGAACATCTTTTCATGTGCTTATTGGAGATTTGTGTATCTTGTCTGGAGAACTGACCGTTTAAGTTCTCTGCCCATTTTTTAATTGGTTTGTTTGTCCTTTTGTTGCTGAGTAGGAAGGTGTGGGTGTTTTCTGGTGTGGGTTACTAGTCTCTAGTGAGGAAGAGATGGGTAGATATGAAGGAGAAAAATTCCTGCTGGTAGACATTCCAGAAGGATGCATGAGGCTGGAGAGATGCTATATAAGGTGGGAGGACTCATCAACAGGGAGCCTTGTGAGAGAACTCATGAATGTCCCCATTGAACAGGACTGGATTCAGCTGATTCATCTATAAGTAAGTTATGAATGTGGTCATTTTGTTATGTTAACCCTGCACTTAAATAGACATAGTGAAAATTCAAATGGAAATGAAAATTTTTAGAGAGGTTAAAAAAGATATTTCAGAGTATGGGGTATTTAAGGTACAGGGCAGCCTCTGGGCCTGTGGTTCAGTGGTATTCATTCTTCTTGTATGTGTAATGCTAATCAGTGTAATTCTCTAGTGTCTGGCCCCAGCAAATCAAAAACAGTAAGTAGGAAGCCAGGAGATGAAAGCAGCAGCTAGCTGTCTGTGCCAGAAATACTGAACTACAAATAAAATAAAATATTAATAGAATAAAACTTAAAAAAATCAATGTATCAGGGCAGTGAAACTATTCTGTATGATACTATAATTATGGACACAAGACATCAACCATTTGCCAAGGCCCACAAAGAGTCATCTCTAATATAAAATATGGAATTTAGCTAGTAATAATGTCAATATTGGTTCACAGCAATATCAAGTGCATTACATGAATGTAAGATGCTAATGACCGGGAAACAGGGCAGGCGAGAGAGAATATTTGGGAATTTGGTATGTTCTACTCAATTTTTCTACAAAGCGAAAAGTGCTCTGCAGCATAAAACATGTTGTTATTAGTTGTCATTGAGTTGACTGCAACTCATGGCCACCCATGTGCAGAGTAGAACTGCCCCATAGGGTTTTCAAGGCTGTGACCTGTCAGAAGCAGAATGCCAGGCTTTTCCTCCAAGGTGCCTCTGGGTAGTTTCCAATCACCAATCTTCCAGCTGGCTAGCAGCTGGCAGTCCAGAGCTTAACTCAAAAGAAAAACCAAAACACCCGCTCTGCTGGGAGTTAACCCTTTAGTTGGGGACTGGACATATATAACGGCCCTAGAGAAGGGCTGGATCCCCAGTGGTATAGGGGCAAAGCATTCAGCTGCTAGCCAAAAGTCAGCAGTTCAAATCTACCACCACTTCCTTGGAAGCCCTATGGGGCAGTTCTACTCAGTCCTATAGGGTTGCTATGAGTCAGAATCAACTTGACAGAAGTGTGATTGGTTTTTTGTTTTGAGAGGAAAGGCTGGGCACCAGAAGTAGCTAGAGATATCCCTGGATACTGTCATGGAGTCAGCTGTGTGTCCCCCCAAAATGTGTGTAAGTTTGGCTGAGCCATGATTCCCAGTACTGTGTGGTTATTCTCTGTTTTGTGATTTTTCTATATTGCAAACCCTAAACCCTAATCTATGTCTATAGTTAATAGGGCAAGATTGGATTGTGTTAAAGAGGATTAGGGTGAGACTGTAATACCCTTACTAAGGGACTTTCCCTAGAGTATGGTTTCCACCACCTTTTATCCTACAAGAGACAAAAGAAAAGGGAAGCAAGCAGAGAGCTGTGGACCTTGTACCACCAAGAAATCTGCGGTAGGAGCAGGGTGCATCCATTGGACCTGAGGTTCCTGAGCTGAGACACTCCCAGATCAAGGAAAGGCTGAGCCACACAAAGACCTTCTTCCAGAACCAACAGAGAGTATATTTCCCTGGAGCCAGCCCATTGAATTTGGAATTATAGCCTACTGGACTGTGAAAGAATAAATTTCTTTTTGTTAAAATCATCCACTTGTGGTATTTCTGTTATAGCAGAACTAAACTGAAAAACCAAACTCACTGCCACTGAGATGACTAAAACAGATATGTATTGATTTTAATTGATATATTAATATATAACTGATACATTAATAAACTTAGTTAAAACAAATATATGTCCATGGGTACCTCAAGTGGCTCTGATGCCTAGCCCTTCCCCAGGACCTCCCAATCTACTACCCACCAACTACAGTTTAACCCCCACCATAGAAGGGCACTTTGGGGTCCTTGCTGCAGCTCAAAGACTGGCTTCTTTTCTGAATCATTCATGAATAGTGACACGCATCACTTTAGTAGTTGAGTGAGCTCATGAACTTTTTTCTCTCTCAGTATCTGATGTGGGAACTTCAAAAACCTAAGCTTGGGGTCATTTCATGTAGGGAGAATTGTCTCATATAGTTATAGTCCAGTGAGCATCAGTGTATTACAGTGAAGAATAATAATTGATATCATTGGGCCTCAGTCACTAACAAAGTTTAATTATATTCAGCTTGACCTATTTAAGAAAGCAGGCAGAAGCATAGCACACTCTAGAAGTGTTCATCTAAAATAGAATCCTGGTGGCACGGTGGTTAAGCATTTAGGTGCCAACCAAAAGGCTGACTGTTGAACCCACTGGTGGCTCTGCAGGAGAAAGACCTGGTGATCTGCTCCCGTGTGGATACCATCCTACAACAGCCCCTGTGGGGCTGGTTCTACTCTGTCACACGGGGTTGGAATTGACTTGAAGGTACCCAACAGCAACTACGGCAATGACAATTCAAAATGGATTAAATATCTCGGTTTTATGCAGGCTGAGTCTTCAGCCACCTAGAAAGCTCACTTGTCCAAAATGACTCATTCTCCAGGATTCCAGAAAGCCAGCATGTTCCCATACTGAAACAGAACAAGGGCCTGTCTGTATTATTTACAACCAAAATGTACATGTGTGTGTGCAGCCAGACTTATTCTTCCATGCCAGTCCTGTTCAAACCTGAGCGCTGAGTCACCTGAGCAGACCAGGCCTCCCCCTGCCCACCTGGGTGGGCCGTGCCTGCCTGCCCACCTGGGTTAACTATGCCTCTCTGCCCACCTGGGCTGACCACGCCTCCCTGCCCATCTAGGTTAATGGTTCTCTCCTCCTCCTCTGGACTTACCATGCCCCCGTGTTCTCTCTCTCTCTGTTTTTTTTTTTTGTTCTCACTGGGTCTCTGCCATGGAGCTGGGGTGGCATCAAGGAAGAACAAAATCTCCCTTCTCACTTTTGACATTATGCTGTGATTAAAATAGCACACTTGTCAATTCATCTCCTATAGTTACTCAAGCTGTGGGCTCTAGAAGAACAAGAATTTAGAATAAAAACAACTTTGATGAGCTGGAGATGTGGTCTGATGGAGGCAGAAGGAAGTTCAGGACATAAAGTGACAACACAAAGGAAAAAAAAAACATGTTTCCCCAATACAAGAAAGAGAAAACTCATGTCAAGTTTGATGGAAAATTTCAGGGTCAGAGAAGACAGTGAGTCAGAAGTTAGGCAACAAAAGTGACCTGGTTATTCTGCCAGCTTGTCTGTTAGGTCATTGTGATTATGACACACAGAAGCATCATCTGTCTCCAACAATATCCCCTCCTTGGCAGATGACCCTAACACTAAAAGAGCCTATCTAATCCGACCCATTTATTGACATATTTACTTACGATGGAATCACTGGGTAATGCAAACAGTTAAATCCTTGGCTGCAAACTGCAAGGTTGAAGTTCAAGTCCACCCAGTGGTGCCTCCAAAAAAAGGCCTGGTCATCTACTTCCTAAAAGTCAGCCACTGAAAACGCTATGCAACACAGTTGTACTCTCACACATGGGGTTGCTAGGAATCAGAGGCAACTGGCTTTTTTTGGCTTTTGCTGACTTTAACCACCTCTTCTCAGCACCTGATGGCTGTATAGATGACTGAGGAGGTGGATGGGCCTGTTGCAGTGGGGTTGTTAAAATTAGTCTCACAACAATAACAGTGCATTTACTGTCAAGATATTGGGGGGCGGTTGGCAAGACAAGCAGCAGGGCTCTAAATCCCCAACACTAATCAAAGGACAATGGAACTCCACGGGAAGTGCATTCAGGGAGCTCTGGGTAGAGGCAGACACTCTTTATTTCCCCATCCTGGGCTGTGAAGCTCATCTTCGCAGAGCCTGCTTTTCCTGAGAATCTGTCAGGTCTCATGTCATGCACCACATTCCCTTTTTTCCTCCCTCTCTGTGCAGTTTCTCTACTCCAAAGCTCAGGCTTACTCAGACCAGACCCTCTCCTCACTCAACCTCTCCTTGCAGCTGCAGATCGAAATCTCCTTGGAGGCTTCTGTTGCAACTGACTTTTCAGCATCAGCTCCATCTGCAGCTGCCTAATTCTTCTTGTGTTTCCCAATTCAGATTTCTAAGGAAACAATTTGGATGGGCTCAGTTTGTGTTTTCTTGCTGGATCGATGCCAGAGGTCTTTGGCAGATATGCTATTTGTGGAGATGGGGGAGTGGAGGCACCTGTCATCTTCAAGGTGGTCCTCTGACAGGGCCCTGGGCACAGGCAGGGAGGGCTGGAGAAGAGATTCTAAATTTCTGAAAGTGTGGAAATGCGGTCTATATAGAACTTCAAAGTCTGATGGAATCCAGATTTTCTGGAGTCTTTGAGGCTGGATGAACTCCCAAAACTATTGCCCTCAGACAACTTTTAAACCACAAACTAAAAGTATCCCCTGAAATTTTCTTTACACCAGGTAATCACTGTTGTCATAGAGTTGATTCCAACTCATAGTGATCATACTGGACAGTGTAGGACTGCCCCATGGGGTTTCTAAGGCTGTAAATCTTTATGGAAGCAGACTGTCACAACTTTCTGTCATGGAGGGGCTGGTGGGTAAAACGGCTGATCTTTCAGTTAGCAACTGAGCACTTAACCACCATACCACCTGGGCTCCTTAAACCAAATAATAAACCATCAAGTTGATTCCAATTCATAGTGACCCTGTAGGACAGAACTGCCTCACAGAGTTTCCAAGGAGCGTCTGGTGGATTTTGAACTGTTAACTTCTAGTTTGCAGCTGTAGCACTTAACCACTATACCACCAGTGTTTCCAGACCAAATAATAAAAAATCCAAAACCAAACCCCTTGCTGTCAAGTAGATTCACAGTGACCCTAGAGGACAGAGTAGTTTCTAAGGAGTGTCTCGTGGATGTGAACTGCCAACCTTCTGGGTAGCAGCCATAGCATTTAACCACTATGCCACTAGAATAACAGGTGAACCTAATCAGTAAAGATTGGCTACCTTGAACTTTATGCTCTTTTAAACAACTATCTACATATATAGGATCCACAGACAACAGCAACAGAAAGGTGAGATAGGAAGCTTAGGAGGCAGTGAGTTTATGTTAAGGAGAGGAATAACTTGGAAAAGGAGGGTGAGAATGGTTACATAATTCAAAGGCTGTAATCAATGTCATGAACTGTATATGTAGAGAATTTTAAATTGGTGTATTTTCCTGTATATCTTTTCAACAACAAAAAGTTAAAACAAATTATTAAAACATAAATTCATATATATACACACAAAATGATAAAGTAAATATACCAAAATGTTAACAATTACAGAATTTACATGGAAGTATCAATGGAAATTCTCTGCATTAAATAGGACATTTTCTGTAAGTTTAAACTTGCATCGAAATATTGAGGTTTCAGAGACATTTAAATGTTTACCAAAAAAGAAAAAAAGAAAAAGTGCTGTGTAATTTGGAGATTAAGATTCCTTGATTTTTAGCTCATGTTTCTTTACTAACTATCTGGGTGACAATGGCAAGTCACTTATTTTTCCCCAAAAATGAGGGACTGAATAGATAATTATGGCTGACACATGTCATTTGCCAGGCAGTGCTCCCAGTACTCCACATAGATTTACTGTGAATCCTAAAAGGCTGGTAAAGGCTCTTCCAATAGGGTGTCCTATTCTTGAACTTGAATAAATGTGTGACACAATTTTGTTTCCTTATTTTGAAGTACATTTGATGGCATTATGTGTGGAGAAGAACTTTCAGTAAATGTCCACTGTGGCATCTACCAAATGAGGCCAAAATAACCAGTTATCATAGCCCAACAGCTTTCACCGTTAACAGTCACAGCCTCCTCTCATTCGTCCTGGAAAACATAAGGGCCAGTGATTCCGCTGGACCCAAATCCACATCAAACGGTAACTTTTGGGAAATGAAGTGGTCGTTCTTGATGCTCCACCAGATTCTCATCGCTCCCAAATGCGACAGTTTTGTTCATTAGCAAAAATGTTCGTCCAAAAATGGGCCTCGTTGCTGAAGGCGATTTTTCAACCAAAAGCAGGATCAACTTCCAATTGCTTCAGGGCCCAGTCAGCAAATGTATGCGCAATCTATAGTTGTTGAACTTCAGTTCTTGAGTTAAAACAATTCTGTAAGGGTGAAGCTTCAAGTCCAGATGCAAAATCTGTCAAATTGTGTTGACGAAAGGCCCAGTTCTTGGGCTTGGAAAGAAACTGATTGGGAATGGTGGCGATGTTGTCTTTGGAATGTGCAGCTTGCTGAAGAACAGGTGTTGTCTGACAGGCAGCAGACCTGGTTGTCTCAAATTTTTTGATTAAACACTGAATTGTTCTCTTGGTGGTAAGTTTCATGTAACACAGGGAATGTTCAGTGAATGGAACTCCCATCTGGATAACAAACTTTAACAATTTCTACACATTGTGGAATTGTGTAACTTTTCATCAGTTTGTCAAAACTAATTTAAAAAAAGATAAATACAGCCACTATAGCTTCACGAATATTGCTGCCATGAGCTGTGAAAAATAGGATATCCCTCTCAGAAGACCCTTTACTATTATCAATCCCTCTTAATGATGAAGAAACCCAGCAGAGAGAGGTTGAGTATCCACCCAAGGTCACACAGCTGGTAAATGGCAGAGCTGGGCCTGAGCTCTGGCAGTCTGGCTTTAGAGCACTTGTCTAAATCATGCTTTGGTTCCTTTGAGATTTCCTTTAGCCACTGGGCATTGTTGTTTCAGCTGGATCTTCGCAATAAGTGATGTTTCCTTATTAAATGACAACAGGGAGCCCTTTGGAAACACTCAGGAGCCTCTGTATTCACCTTCAATGTCCTTGGTGGAACACCCGCAGCCAGGGCCCTCTCAGCATTCCAATACCCCTCTGACTCCTGGGAAAGTGAGCAGTGAGCCCTGTGATGCTGGAACAGGTTAGTTCTGCTGGAACAGGACACATCTTTGTTTCTGGCTGGGGTGGCAGTCTCCCTGCAGGAACTCTGCCTGCCCTTGGCCTTCTTCACCCTGTCTGAAGGTCATGGGGAATGCTGGCCTGTCAGTAGGCATAAACGTCTAAGTTTACCCCTCAGTAAGTTTCAAGAGCTATTACCCCAAGTGTACACACACAGATTAGGCAACCCATGGATCAGACATGTTTGACTGTTCGGGCGTGACCAAGGGGACTGCAGCTATCAGAATCTGTAGCTTCCCTGGAGAAACATGGAAGTCCCACGCTTAGTGGGACGGCTCAGAGGAGTGTGCTTGGGATCGCAGTCAGCCACAGACTCAGGGTAAGGATAAATTCATGACTACCTCCCAATGGGATCCCCATCTCATGCCAGAACATGGAGTCCTAGCCACTTCCCTGGGCCTCTGGCTGTGGTTACGGGTCCTTGGGTACTGCAAATAGTTAAGCACTTACCCACTAGCAGAAAGGTTGGTGGTCTGAACCTATCTAGAAGCTTCTTGGAAGAAAAGACTGCCGATCTGCTTCTAAAAGGTCACAACCTTGAAAGCCCTATGGAGCACAGTTTTCCCCTACAGACATGGGGTCATCGTGGGTTGAAGGTGACTTGATGGCCACCAGCAACAGCTACTGGCTATGAGCAGTATAAGTCTCAAGGGGTGGCTGGTGTTCCTATTGACACAGGCAGGAAATTCCGAGTGAGATCTGGCCAGGATTACCAGGGCACTGGCAGTGTCCTACCATCTTTCAGTGCTCTGTTTGCCAGGAGTGAGGGGACAGGAAGCGCCATTGTTGGAGAAGGCCTTGCCACCTGCTCCTCTCTGCCTTGGCCATTTTCCCTCTACCATGGAGCTGATCCACAAAGACGGTACTGTGTGGCCTCGCAAGTGAGTTTCTATAACCAAACCCAGGGACTAAATGGCCACAGTAATGACGCGGGAGGAGATCAGGTGAGAGTGCAGGCCACCTGACCGGTGGAGCCAACTCAGAAGGGCCCTTGTGGGAAGGTTGTTATTGTTTCAGTGAGTGCAACAAAGGCTGGATTAACCTACCGGACTCGGTAAATTGTTATTTACAGTTTCTGAGCCTTTAAAAGAAGAGCGTCCTTGGGATCCATCCTGATTCCGGACCTGGATACCATGAGCGTGCTGGCAATTCTGCTGTCTCTGTTCCTCGGTGCCCTGGCCCAGCATGGGTCTGAGTGGACCTACTCAGGTGAGTCTCCAACTCCTTTCTCTGCAGAAATGGTGCCTACTGCTTCTCGGGGAAAGAGAGAAACCTGGTATTTTCCAACATGGCCACATAGACTACTCTGGATTTTGTATTCCTCTGTTGTTCATTTTGGATTTAGATACCGTACTTTCAATATCTTGGAAAGCATGGAGAACAAGCCAAACTTAAGCTTTAATTAAGGAAAAGAGAAAATAATTCTCCCTCCTCACCGGTCCCTGCCTCACTTGTAGCTGTTTTTGCTCCAAGCCCTTTCCCACCTACAGCATTGGGTGGTTAAGAGCCCATTCATCACGTCTGATTGAA
Organism: Heterohyrax brucei; assembly: GCA_028571685.1. Classification (NCBI taxonomy): domain Eukaryota; kingdom Metazoa; phylum Chordata; class Mammalia; order Hyracoidea; family Procaviidae; genus Heterohyrax; species Heterohyrax brucei. The sequence continues at coordinate 38,246,911 of CM053140.1, forward strand.
ATACACGTCTTGCTTTATTGGTCTGTGCAAGGGGGAAAGTGCTAAAAACAATAGTCTGTAGTTTCCCAGAGGGTCCTGCAGCCTGCTGACAACCTTCCTTCTTGGAAATGCCGTGATACACAATGTTTACCTAGAACAACTTGGCTTGCTGAAAACGCCAGCTACCTTTAGGTTGCCACTAGGCTGCCCTCTTTCAGTGGCAGTGGCCTTGCTGAAAACTGAGCCTGCACACTATTTGAAAGGTGAAATTTCAAAGGTGAAATTGAAAATGTTGGCATTTAGCACGAGCTCTGGATCACGTGTGACCTAAAGATAGGAAGTGAGGTTTGTGGACACTAAACCATGTGGCACCTGACAAAACTCCAGTCCTCCTTTTCTGTACTGGGAACATATGTGGAATGAGGTCCCAGGAGAAGATGAGGCTTGTGACCTCTGGCAGAGGCAAGAGCAGATACAAGGTTGATCTTGCTCTTGGTACAATCTGCCCTGGATGCAGGAAGGACATATAGGTGAATGCTATACTTGCTAAGTCAACCATTCAATCTACAAGTGGAGGCCCTCCACCTACCGGCCTGTTACACAAAAGCTCTGGGGCATCCTACCTCCTCTGGCCCCACCTGTACTGGCGGTGGTTCAGAGATTAAGGAAGAGAGAGGATAAAACAATGACAGGCTTGTCTTTCCCAGGCCTGGTCTTGCCTCTGACACTGTGTGCCTCCTGGGGAGCCACTAGAGGCCCCAGAGAACTTCATGGAAACTACTGCAAGTGCCTTCAGGAATTCTTTGACAGACACCCCAATATTGCTAGGGCATGGACCAAAACACTGTGATTCAAGAGGGAGCTGCTCTTGCAGCCTCTTGCTTTGGTTCTGGTATCCTGCCTCTGGGAAAAGAATTGTTTAAACACTGGTTTGTATTATCAAACAGAGTCCCAGGGTGGTGTAAACGGTTAATGCTCTCATTTGTTAACAGGAAGACTGGAGGTACAAGTCTACTCAAAGGAGCTTCAGAAGACAGGCCTGCAGATCTACTTCTGAAATACTGAAAACTCTATGGAGCAGAGTTCAACTCTGATACCATAGGGTGGGGGGTGGGGTGGAGGTTCTGCAATGAATCAGAATTGCCTGGACTGCAATTGGCTTGGTTTTTTGTTTTTTATTAAATAGTGAAGGAAAGAGCAGAGAAATAAATTACCAAATTTTCTACTGATTGCAAAGCCAGAAGAGGTGCAAGGCCTAACTACAAACTCCTTTCTTAAAACAAGCTGTGCACTTACCACATGCCAAAAACCAGACCCACTGCTGTCAAATCAATTCTGACTCATAGTGACCTTAAAGGACAGAGTAGAACTGTGCCCTAGGGTTTCCAAGGAGCACCTGGTGAATCTGAACTTCTGACCTTTTGGCTGGCAGCTGTAGCACTTAACCACTGTGCCACTGGAGTTCCCACTTACCCTAAAGTGAGGAAGGAGAGTTTGGGTTTCCAATGGCAAGCAGGGGAAACCAGGACCCACAGCTGTTTGGAGGCTAAGTCATCCTCCTTAACTATTTCCCCTATCACCCCATGACTATTCATCCTTTTTAAAAAGACAAACATCCTTTTTAAAATTTGAGAAGACTTTTTAGTTTGTCATTCAATGTCATCTTTGAACCTAATAATTTCTTAATAAAAACTCATTGCTACTGCCCTGTAGGGTTTCCAAGGCTGTAATTGTTACAGAGCAGACTGCCACATCTTTCTCCCACAGAATGGCTGAGGGGTTCAAACTGCTGACCTTCTGGCTGACAGCTGAGTGCTTAACCACTACTCCACCAGGACTCCTGAACACTTCCTTCGTTACTCTCAGTTCAGAGATGTAGCTGTCACTCTGGAGGTCTTTATTGTCCCAGGAACTGGCAAAAGGGGTTGGGGGCAAGAAAACATGTGAGAGAGGGCCTGTTGTCTGAGGTAGAGGGGGCTGTGTTACTGTTGGGGGCTTAGAAGGGAAAGTTGTGCTATTCAGAGAAACCAAGGAAAAACCCCGGAAAGTAACATGTCCAAGAATTTCAAATGTTCAAAGGGAGGAAGAAACCTACGTATTCAAGACTTCCATTGCTTTCAAAGCACTAAGCCACGTTCCTAGGGCCAATGGTTGCACGCTACAACGTGAAAGCTGGAAATTCAGCACCAAAGCCTCCAAACACTTGGGGCCCTTGGGGTTCATTAGAAGCTCCTTTAGCCTCTTTCCACAGGTCCCATCTCTGCTTTCCACAAGGCAACCTCTTGGGTACCCCATGCACGGGTACGGGCCTTTGCCCTGCATGAGGTGGCTGGTCCCCTCAGGGAGGGCTTGACTTGGGCAACGCTTTCACCTGTGCCCTGCTTGCTTCTCCCCTATCTCAGAGGGGCCACTGGACCAAGAACATTGGTCCAGCTACTATCCAGCCTGTGGCAGTCAGAGGCAGTCACCCATCAACCTGCAGAAGAAGACGGTGCAGTACAATCCCTCCCTGAAGGGGCTGAAACTGAAGGGCTACGGGGTCCAACAGGGCAACCTGTCCATGACCAACAACGGCCACACAGGTAAGCGGTGGGCAAGAGGCTCCCAGTCCCAGCAGCCCAAGAGAGAGGCAGAGGGGAAAGCAGATGAAGGCCACCAGAGTGGCGGGCACAGAGAGGCAGAACCCAGCCTCGGAGCTCAAGGCCTCAGACAGGAAGGCTGACAACAGCCATGGAACCAACATACATGTTTTTAAAAATCCAAGAATATATTTTCATAGGCTCCAGAAAAGCTTAAAGGCCCAAGGCACTGGACCTCTAGTGTTTAGTGGGAAAAGCAACACATACACTCTCTCTTTTAAAATTTATTTTGTTTTTGTTGTTGCTGAGGCTATACATAGTGGAATATACACCAGTTCAATAATTCCTATATGTATAATCCAGTGATATCAATTACATTCTGCCCCTTTGCAAGCATTCTCACCCTTCTTTCCTGAGTTGTTCCTCCCCTACTAACATAAACTCACTGCCCCATAAGTTTTCTATCTAATCTTTCAAGTTGCTATTGTCAGTTTGATCCCATATAGATAGTTCTTAAAACAACACAATGCTCAAGGCAGGTATTCTTTACTAAGGGAGCTCAACTATTATTTGGTTTAAAGAAACTTCAGGGGATATTTTTGGTTTTGGCAATAGTTTCAGGAGTTCATTCAGTCTCCATGACTCTGGAAAGTGGATTCTATGAGGATGTGAAATTCTGTTCTTCATTTTTCCCCCCTTTGATCAGAATTCTTCAGTAGAATCTTGGATCCAAACATTCAGTAATGGCAGCCAGGCAACACTGCACTTGTAATACACACTGCCTGCTACTCCATCTACTGATTTCCTTAACAGTGGAGATGGTATCTTATTATTCTTTCTCTCATAGTATCTGGCACAGAGCCTGGTATAGGGTAGATGCTTAAAAATGTCCATTTGCATTTGAAGGGAAAAGATCTGTGCATAAAAGAATAAATACCCAAATAGGCCACCATGGAAGACTCAGTTTTCTGAGGTTTTGACCTTTGAAGGCTTTAGGGGAGCCTAGTGTGTTTTTCTCTTTTTTTTAAACTTTCATTTTGAAATAGTTTTTAAATTGCACGAAAGAGAAGTTGCAAGAATAGCATGTGGTTCCCATATTCAGGGAATAATCCCTCATAGTAATATCTTATTATCAAACCCCAGAGTCGACACTGATAGAACACTATTGACTAATCCACATACCTTATTTGAATTTCATTACTTTTCCCAGCTGTGTCCTTTTTCTGCCCCAAGATTGAACCCAGGGCCCCACATTGTATTTAATTCTCATATTTCCCAAGTCTCTGATCTGTGGCAGCACTTCAGTCTTTGTTTGATCTTTATGACCTTGCCATTTTGCTGGCTGTATCTCAAGCACAAAAAACACTTAAATCATGTTGTTTCTGTGGTCTGAGAAGAAATCAGCTTAATTGGTTGTCATGAGGGGGAAGCTCCTGGAAGGTAAATTAATTTTCAGAATCTGGGAGGTTGCTCAGCAGGTTGGCGACAGACACCTCAATATCAGCTTTTCAAAGATACAGTGACAAGTTCAGAATTGCTGTCCTTTTCCAGACAGCCTGTAACATCCTGTGGATGCCACTCAAGACAGCATGTCTCCAGAGAATTGTGTGTTGGGGAAACGTGACTGTGAGCATCCTTATTCTTGTTTACATGGTGCTGCTCACTGGGGAAGCTGTGGCCTGGGTCCTTAGCTTGCAATCCCCAATCAGCTCTCTGCACAGCTGATTTTCCATTTTTTTCATATGACTACTGATTTTGAGGCTGACCGTATCCTATGCAGTATTGGTGGTACAATGGTTAGGTGCTTGGCTGCTAATCTAAAGGTCAACGATTTGAACCCACCAGCAGCCCTATGAGAAAGAAGACAGTTAATCTGCTCCCATAAAGACCACAGCCTAAGAGACTCCATGCTGCAGTTCTACTCTGTCACATGGGGTCACTATGAGTTGGAAATGACTTGTTGGCATCCAACAACACCAACATTCTAAGCACTAAACACAAAGCACCCGCACTGCCAGAGGACATGTTCAGACCTTTAAGGCAAGATCCTTGCATTACGGTGTGTTACATTATGAATTTCATCATAAATTCCCACTCCTTTGGAAAATCTGGAAGAGAAAAAGGGGCTTCTGACAGTTATCAAATATCTAATATGTACTTTTAAAGAAAACATATTTATTTAAACTGTCTTAGTTATCTAGTGCTGCTGAAACAGAAATACCACAAAGGTGTTGCTTTAAAGAATAGAATTTATTTTCTCATAGTTCTGAAAGACAGAAGTTTAGATTCAGGGCATGGCTCTAGAGAGAGGCTTCCTTGTCAATTTCAACTTCCAGTAGCTGCCAGAACCTCTGGTGTTTCTGAGCTGATAGATGCATCTGTCTCCATTATCTGTCTTCCTCTTCCCCCTGTCTGTGTCTATTTTGCTCTTCTTATAACCCAAAGTGATCAGGTTTAGGACTCCTTCTACTCTAATGTGGTCGGGAATGACCATGGTAGCAAAAGGAAACTCCAATTTCCAAATAGGGTCTTATTTACAGGTAAAGGGGCTAGTATTTCAATGCAGATTTTGGGTGACACAGCTCAATCCGTAACATGAACCATCTTTGATGGCTTTAAACAGAATGACCTTGCCAGTAGGATAGATGTTGCCTGTCCCTTTCCACAACCTCATGGATATTTGTCTTTGCCATTCTCTTGAGTGTCACTCTCCACCTGTCCTTTTTGCCTAAGATTTCCCTAAGGCCAGAGTCACTGAAACAAACAATGTCTGTGGTTCTTCCCTGGTGTTACTGGTTGGGTTGTAGGGCATGAGGCAGGAGGAAGAGAAGCACATGATCCATTTTACCCATCAGCAAGAGCCTAGCAATTTCATGTACCCACTGACGAATACAGTCATTATGCATAAATCGAAAACCAAGAGGTTAATAACAATAGTGTATTCCCTTGCTTGCTGTAGAGTGTGGTCTCTTCTTCAGAGTGCAAATTGAGCCATGTCATGGAGAAGTGGGAGAAGTTCTGGATGCTGTGCAGATGCATGTTTCACAGTTCAGCTTTACCCTTGGCTGATGATGCTGAACAGTCTTCCCACCCCCTTGAGTCTCCTTCCTTGTCTATAGAATAAACTTGTTGAATCCCAGCAGGGATTGCTTCCAAGTGGTGCTGGCTTTCAGTTGAGCTAGTTCTAGAAGGCTACATGGAATAAGAATTTTAACCATATCATCAAGAGGACAGCCAACTCAGTGCAGCCTTATAAACAGGACAATTTGGGGTAGTTCAGATTTATTAAAATAGCTCCAAGAGGCCCAGCTTATTATTCCCACACTTTGCATAAATTCCAAGTCTAGCCAGGCATGCAGAGTAGAGTTTCAAGGGTTTCCACATCCACTGGCCACATTTTCTCAGGGCTGACAAGCTGGGACCTGTCACTCCATTGTTCTGCCTGTGACCCTCTGATCTTGGGCAGAAAGGTGTGTGCCCAGGAGAAGTGCCTGTCCCACCCAGCTCAATGTAATCATCACCCAGTACCTGACCTGCCCTCACCCTGTGCCCTGAGTGTCAGCCACCTCCTCCCTGCTCATGGCATTCTAAGGCCATTTATAGGACTGGCTTTTCCTGGGAACAGACAGGTAGGAGGTAGCCAGGGAGGTGACCCAGTCATGTCCCACTCTGCACCATTCCCACCCTGCCCTCTTTCCAGTGCAGATCACACTGCCTCCCACCATGCGCTTGACAACCCCTGATGGCACCGAGTACATTGCTGAGCAGATGCACTTCCACTGGGGTGGTGGGTCCTCAGAGATGAGCGGCTCCGAGCACACCATCGACGGGCGCAGGTTTATGATCGAGGTATCGTGAAGACTTACTTTCCTTATCAAAATAGCAGAAAAGACTTTGTAATGATGGCAGTGAAGTTTATTTTTCATTTATTTAACAACTATTAGATTGATCAATGCTCTGCGCAGGGAGTGCGGGCAGGGTCCTCGTCCTCATGGAATTCACATCATGGCAGGAACTTACAGACGTAAGGCGGGACCTGCCTCTGATTTCAGTGCATTAGATTTTCCTCCTTAGGATGACCACAGGCATCCAGTGGCTTCCTAGGAGAGGTAAGGTGTCACATGGTGGAGTTCCCCTAACAGGACCAGGACCTCAGGATAATACAAGGGTTGTAGTAATTTACTAGACACTTACTTCAACAGAGGAAACACTGGTGGCATAGTGGCTAACTGATACAGCTGCTAACCAATAGGTTGGCAGTTCAAATCTACCAGGTGCTTCTTGGGCAGTTATACTCGGTCCTATGGGTTGCTGTGAGTCAGAATTGACGCAGTGGCAATGGATTTGGTTTGGTTTTTACATCAAGGGACGGATGCTCTATGCCAGGTTGAACTGGCTGCCAGAGACGTGGTTCCTGCTTTCACAGAGCTCAAAGTCAACTGATAAACCCATGGTCAAGTTGCTTACCTGTGAGAAGGGATGCTGCTCTTGTTAGATTTTTCTCAGAGCTGGACTCCTCCCTCATCTAAAGGAGGCCTCCCCGCCCGTTTGTTTCCCACTGGAGTTACCCGCCTTTTTACTCAGAGTCTGGTTCTGCCTCTTGCCGGCTATAGAGTCCTTGAAATAAGATGTTCATTTTCTTCAACTGTCCCTGGCCCCAGGCAATCAGGCTGTGAGTTTCCACAGGGCAGTAGCTGCCTCGTGAGCATGGATGGACTGGTAGTTTCTGTTATTGTACCAAGAGGTATAAAGTTCTCCTCTGGGTCCTTCACATTCAGAAGGGTGGTATAGCGCCCCCATCCCAGGACCCCTGCACCAGGCAGACAGGTGGGCACCCTCAGATGAATTCCCACATGTCTCTACAGTAGACTGCAGCCTCAGATGAGGCTATATTTTCTGCTGCTGCTTCCTAGTTTTCTTCCCCCAAAAGGCTCATGCCTACTCTCAGACCTCGGACAACTGGTGGCTTCAAAAACCTCTGACACTTTGTCTGCTGTAGGAGTCAGGGAAATGCCTCCAGGCCACCATTTTCCCAGAATCCCACTCAAATGCCTTCCATTCTCTGAGAGCTTTGTGGTCTTGGTAGGAGGAGGTTTGTAGCAGATGGAGGGAGATAATGGTAAGAAGTTGTTTGTGTGGGGCAGTCTGAAGCCTTGGAAAAAGCACTTTTCTTTCTTTTCCTCCTTCTGAGCAGTCTGTATTAAGTGCCATTGACATACAATTTCTCACCCCTACAGATTCATGTTGTTCACTACAACTCTAAATACAACAGCTACGATATAGCCCAAGACGCCCCTGATGGCTTGGTGGTAGTAGCAGCCCTCGCTGAGGTAGGTGAGATTACACGTGTGTGCCTGCATCTGAAGGCATCAGCTTATAAACAAACACAGCATCAAGGCTAGAGAAAGGGTTTTCCTAACCCTCTTCATTCTTCCCTGAACTCACAATTTTGGTAGACCCTGACTCGACTGAAGATTGACCCCCTTTCCAGCCCAGTTCACAATCACTGTGCGCTTTATGTACTGTTACCTTCAGAGACCTTGGAAGACTGGGAGAAGCAGCCTTAAAGAGCTGGAATCACAAAAGGGTTGACTGGACACCTCTGTGTCTGAAGGGCAAGGGGAAGCCCCGTGACTTAACTAGACAAAGGAAGCACTTGTACGGAGAACACCGGCTGGGGGACTTCTGGCTATGGTGGGGAGAAGTGGTTCACAAATCCAACCCCACCACAGTAAGTATTAAACTGGTAAAATTGTTGAAAACAATTTCAGCACTGGAAACCGAGTAAGAACAATGGGAGTACTGGCCTTCTTGCTTGAGGCTGCTGCCATCCCTACCCCTAGCTTAGTCAGTGAGGCACTTTTATCATCGCAGGGCCGATTACAAAAATGCAGTGTTATGACCCGAAGAGGCTGACTCGATTTAGGGTGAAAGCTGGAACCTCACACACCAGGGCACTGTCAGGAAAGAGCAAACTCAGGAAAGACAGAACACAAATAGGGAAAACTTGCAGTTCTGCTAATTTGAGGTTGTGAATCCAGTTGTGGTCAGTGGCAGGCCAGCCAGAAACTGAATGAGGAGATTGTGAAAATGACAGAACTGTGTAAATTTTATAAGAGGGTCTGGTGGAAAGTAACAGCTGAAAATGACTTGAGAACTGCCTGAATTTTGAATTGCTTCTTAATCTACATATAGATTCAGCAGCAGAAGGTAGAAATCTTGTGGGCTGAGGGGTTTCAGCACAACCTCTGCTCAAATCACCAGCTCACCATGAAGCTATGCAGACTCCAGGTGACTCTAGGTGGCCTTGACTCTAGAAGTCAGGTTAAAATATAAAATAAGTAAAAATGGAGAAGCAGCAGCAACAGCTGCATACCACTGGGGAGACATGCCTTCCAGATTAAGTCCAAATGTGTTACTAAATAAATACATAAGCAAAAAACCCCAGGACAATTAAAAAAAAATCAAGATCCAGAGTTGCCACCACATGTTATCCCAAATCTCTAGTTTTCAACAGCAACAAAAAATTGGGGTTTACAAAGAAATAGGAAAATACAAGCCATACTTAGGAAAAAATGCAGTTAATAGAAACTGACTCTGAGTGCATCCAGAGTGATTTCATAGGCAAGGTCTTCAAAACAACTATTACAAATATGTTCAAAAAATTCAAGGAAGCTATGTTCAAAGAATTAAAGGAAAACAAGACAATGCCTTTTAAAAAGGTGGGGAGTGGTGAATCTCACTACAAAAATGTACCGGATGCAAATTCTAAGGTTGAAAAGTACAATTTAAAAAAGAAAGAAACAAAGAGTCACTAGATGGGTTCAAAGCAGATTTGAAATGGCAGAAGAATCACTACATTTGAAGACAGATTGAAGAAATCATCCTACGTGAAGTACAGAGAAAAAAGACTGAAGAAAAATGAACACAGCCTTAGAGATTCATGGGGTCCCAGGAATGGCAGTCCTAGGAGAGGAAAGCAATAAAGTAGTAGAAAAAGACATTTGAAGAAATAATGGCTGAAAAAAACCCCAAATTTAACAAAAAACAATCTATTGATTTAAGAAACTCAACAAACTTCGAGTCAGATACACACTTACATACAACACAGTCAAAGTGCTGAAAGTCCAAAGACAAAGGGAAATCTTAAAAGTAGCAAGAGAAAAAGAGTCATTACATACAGCGGAGCAACGACACAACTAATAGCTGACTGCTCATTAGAAACAAATCATCTGAAGGCAGTGGAATAACACACTTAAAGTCCCGGGTCAAGGGGAACAGTCAACCAAGAAGTCTATACCCAGCTAAGTTATCTGTCAAAAAAAAATGAAGCCAAAGTAGAGACATTTCCAAATTTTTTAGAACTGAGATAATTGTTGATAGCAGACTTGTTTTACAATGAATACTAAAGTAAGTCTATCTTGCTGAAAGGATGTTACACAAAAAGAAATGAAGAGTGCTGAAAACAAAAAACATAAAAAACTACAGTTCCCCCTCCCCTTAATTTTTTAAAAACAAAAACATAAGCTTGCTTCAAGCAATAATTAAAACACTGTATAGCGGGGCTTATAACATAAGTAGATGTAATGCACAGGACAGAAACAGAAGGCGAGTGCAGAAACCAAGCTGTGCGGGAGCAAGGTTACTAAATTTCACTGGAATTAAGTTAGTATTAACATTATATACAGTATGATAAATTGTATATTGCAATCACTTTAGTGACCACTAAAAATATATTGAAAATGATCAAATGGTAGACTGAAAGCATTTGTTTAACAAAAAAGGCCACAAAGCTGAAATAGAGGAGCAAAAAAGTCACAAGACATACAGAAAACAGCAAAATGACAGTCGTAAATCCCACGAAGCTTGAATTTATGCACAGTGGAAGTGGAAGTGGGGGCTGAATCAACACCACCGACTGAAAAAAGCCACTGAAAACAGAGCTTGTTCACCAAAAGCTGTTTTTCTGTCTTTCTAAATATAAACATTCATACAAAAATTTAGGAATGACAGGGCAGTGAGCGGAATTGGGGCACTGTTGCCTTGGGCATCTGGCTCACCTGCCCCCAGGGAAAAGGCCTGAGGATGAAGAACAGAGCTCAGGAGCTCGGCCTCAACCTTCTTTCATCACAATGAACACATCTCACAGACACTGCCCCAAACAAGCCTGTTGGGGCTTTTTTTAGCAGTGACTCTGGCCATTCTCTGAGGCCATCACCCGTCACTGAAGATCTCCCTTCTCTGGACGCTCAGGGACTGTTTCTCTTAAGGAGACTTATGAGCCCTGAGAACAATCAGGTAGCCTCCCCACAATACGAGGAGGCCTATGCTACCTCCTCCTTGCTTTCAAGGCTCTGCCCAGTCAGCTAGAAAACAAAGCAGCTGGATTAGCAGGGCCAGGACCGGAGCTTCTTCACTTACAATAACTGCTCTGTGTTTTGCCTACAGGTTCAGGAAAATGCCGAGAACACTTATTACAGTGAACTCATTTCCCAACTGCAGAACATCAGGTATCCAGGTAAGGGAAGCCAACACGGCTGCAGGAGGGAACAGGAGTGAGCAGGGATGGATGAAGAAAAAGGCAGACGAGGGCGCAGGGGAGGGCTAAAGCGGGAGGGGAGGACAGTGCATAAACCCTGCTAGGTGACAACACCTGTCCCGCACAAAGTTTATTAGACATAAATTCTATGTGTAGAGTCCCACGACTACAACTTCTGAATGGCTTCAGTTCCGCTACCAACCCAGTTGTCACTGAGTGGACTCTGACTCCTGGCAAATCCTGCATGTGTTAGAGGAGAGCTGTTCTCCATGGCATTTCCAGGGGCTGGTTTTTCAGAAATAGATCACTAAGCCTCTACCTCCAAGGCACCTGGGGGTGGATTCACACTTCCTACCTTTTGGTTAGCAGCTGAGCGTGCTAATGATTTGCACCACCCAGAAACTCTACTCACTAGAGATTTCTTTGGTTAAGTGACTCTCACATCTGGCCTCAGCTGGCAGTGGTTACCTTATTGTAGAGTCAATCTTGGGTACTAAAGAGAGACGTGCTCCTTAGATTCAAGCTGAGAAGAATCTCAAAAGGGAAGACCTTCATGCTCCCGCCAAGACCCCCACACACTCGGGGGTGGTCTCCCCTTCTCTCTGTCCTCAAGAGCCAGATATCTTATCACAGCCCCCACCCACTCTTATGCACAACGCTGACTTTGTAATCACTAATAAGTACATCAGCTCTGAAGTCTTCCTTTTGTAGCCTCCCAGCTCATGGACTTCAATACCCCTTTCTTGCCCCCCATCATCAATAATTCCTCTGACATAAGTCTTTCCACTCAGGGGCCTCCATGCTCTCACTACTCGTCACCCCTTATGTCCCCTCCTCTCTCCTTCCCTAGCTTAGACTCCAGGGGCAACCAGTACATCACCTCCCATGCAAACACCCTCAAGGCCCTCCTCACCCTTCTACTCGCAGACTCACCTGGCAGCACCCCAAACTAACTCTCAAAGCTACTCAGAACCCGAAGCCCAGTAGCTGAATGTTGCCGGACAAACAGAACATACAAACATGTAACTGGTATTATTTTTATGGCGTCACCATGACTCCATGGCAACTGAAACACATGAACAATAATAAATACGAATAGATACTAATACTGCCTGGACATCCTATCATATTAACTCTGGATATCTACTTTACCCTCTGCAAAGTTATTCTCTCTCATTTTCTCCTCTCCCCTGAAACTCCCTGTCCCCTGGTTCTAACTTCTCCCTCAGTGCTAATGACCTTGCCTCCCACTTCACTGCAGGTCCAGCTTTTCCTTCCACTTACTAAGGACACCACCCCTCTCGCTTTCCAGGCTGTTGCTCCTGTTTTTATTCCCACTCCCTCCGGTACTGTTAGTTTCTTGTTCTTCCTTGACTGGGCCATCACCCCAAGCACGTCAATCTCATACCCCACCTCAAATCAGAGCCACAACTATCTCATGACCCTCACCAGATCCCCAGCTTCCACTCTATTCTTCAGAACGGTTTGAAAGAGTTTGTGCTTCCTGCCCCCATGCCGCACTAATAGGCCCCACCACTCTACGGAGCACGGGAGGCTGCCCCTTGGCCACTTTTCTACCCTTCTCTTAATCAACCCGGCAGCTACCTCTACTGTGTCACGCACTAGGACTTTCTCCCTGGCCATGCCCCACCCAACTTCTCTGGCTGTGCTCTTGGCCTCTTTTTCTGGTCGCTGCTCTAAATGTTGAATGTTGCCACAATTACTGTCTTTGCCAGCACAACCTTATTCAATCCCATGGTTTAAAATCCTTCCAATCATAATAATACAACTTAGGAATCTTTTGCTTACCTATGTATTATGCAGACTTCATAGCCTTAGTTAAAGGAGGCTGTGCATGCATATATAAAAAGCTATAGCCCCTTTGTCATTAAAAAGTACAAAAGTGCCCATGGAAGATGAAGCAAAATCCACCTCAGTTCCATGTTGCTTTGATATTTTCTTGCTGAGCTCAGAGGTACCATACCAAAAACCCAAACCCACTGCCGTTGAGTTGATTTGACTCCAGTGACCCCATAGGATTGAGCACAACCGCTCTATAGTTTCTAGGAGCAATCAGTGGATTCTCACTGCTGACCTTTTGGTTAGCAGACAGCATTTGACAATTATGCCACCAGAGCTCAGGTGCAAGCATCGTTAATGAGAACAAAATAGTAACTCTCCCTAGATGTAGCAATGGCTGTGGCTGCTGCAGAAGCTTCCGACAGCCTGCAGAAGGCCCTCTCCCTGCACACTGTAAGTTTCTCCCTACACCCTACGCTGTGGTCAAGCTTGGACTAGCAGGGAAACCAGAACCAGGCTTCTGGACCGTGGCTTGGATCTGACTTGGTTTTTCCAGTCCTGTTCACTCACTTCTAAATGACCCCCACTAAGAATTTCTGGTACCTAGCCAGAAGCCTCAAGAGGTCACACATCATTTCTTTCATTCATGATAAAACATATTCTTTGTCGAACAATAGTGATGATGACAGCAATTACATTTACAAGTGTTTCCCTACGTTCTATACCAGTCACCTTAGGACTATTATTTCCCTTGGCCCTTACAGTGATCTTGGTTATTGCCCCAATTTTACAGATCAGGAGACAGCCTTAAACAAGGCAAGCTGAGCCAAGGCCATGCAGCCAAGGGAGGCACATGGGCAAGTCTATCCTCAGTCTCTGCTCTTAATCCCTTCTGGGAAGATGGAAACTAGGGAAATTCTTCCCAGTGATCAGGTTCTGGGTTGTTCTGCTTAAGTCAATAGATTCAAATGTGGTGAGATCTGAGTCTGAGCTCCTTAGAGGTGGTAGTGACCTCTAATACTCCTTTTTCCTCCTGTCCCCTCTTTTAGGACAAGTCACAACTCTGACTGGCCTTAACATTCAGGACATGCTGCCCCAGAATGTCCATGACTACTACACCTACTCGGGCTCCCTCACCACTCCCCCCTGTACTGAGAATGTCCTCTGGTTTGTGCTGGCAGAGCCCATCAGGCTCTCCAGTGCACAGGTAATATGTGGCACTGCTCTGCTGAAGTCTCCCTTTTGGGCCCCCTGGTTATGAAGAGTGCTCCCTGAAACGTCACCTCACAGCAATGCCCGAGGGGCCTCTGGCCTTTGTCATCCACAGGGGTACTGTGTCTCGCCTTTATTGCTATGCAGGTGGTCTGCTACTCCTAGGCTGAGATGGAGAAACTGAGACATTGGGAACCCAAGGAAATTAAGAGTTGAGGCAAGCTCTCCAACTGGAGTCTGTTCTAAGTCATAGGAAAAGAGTTACATAGTGAAGTCAACTATCTACTGAATGCTGCTATTGCCAGGCAGCTTTCTAGACCCTTCATATACAGAATCCCTGCTGACAAGGAGCTTCCATTCCAGCTTCCTAACTGACTTGACCCCAAAAGGATAACATCTCATTTAGCTCTTTACCTTGTACAATGCCTGTGACCTTTTGGGAAGAGCAGTGCCAGTCATCCTTTGTCCCCTGCTGCAGCACTGGCACATGGTGATTGAATTGAATAAAGGGACCAATGTTTTGAGGTTCCGAGGCAAAGGTGATATTTCCTTCTGGGAGATGTTCTTCAGAAACAAGCATTTGTTTCTTGCCCTTAAAGATTCATTTTTTCTACTCCAGGAAAGAGGTAGACAGGATCTCTACGCAAGCACACCCGCACATAAACACATTGCCAACTAGAAGAATCCAAATTGTGCCTGTACACAACCTTTTCCTGTAGCTGCCACTTTTAATTACAAGAAACCTCATGTGCTATCTACTCTCATTTGGCATTTACCTTGAAAGCAGGAAACAGTTTTAATACAAAAAGGCAAAAAATGTCAAATGGGACAAAGGAATATTTTACTTTCTACCAAGAAGTTAAAGCAATGTGTATTTACTGTGTACATTTACACACTAAGCAATCGGTCAGATACAGACCTGAGACATAATTAAGAACAGAAATGATCTGAATAACACAATTATCCTGATTTAATAAACACATTTAGAATTTCACAGTCAAAGGAGCATACCCATTCTTTACATTTTTTTTTTTTTTTTTTAGAAAAGGCAAAAATCCTATTAGCCACATTGTCATTATAAAATAACTGGAAATTATTGCCAGTAATATAATAATATTAGGAATTCATAACCATTTTCATAAACAACTCTTGGATGAAAACCCCAAAGCCCACTGCTGTCGAGTCCCTTCCAACTTATAGCGATCCTAGAGGACAGAGTAGAACTGCCTCATAGAGTTTCCAAGGAGCACATGGTGTGGACTCAGACTGCTGGTCTTTGGGTTAGCAGCTGTAACACTTAACCACTATGCCACCAGCATTTCCCTTGGATGAAAAGGGTGCTCAAATTTGAAATTAAAAACAATATAGAGTTCTGATAATATTGCAGACCAGGTTTCCTGACAGATGTTATTCTGGTTTTAAAAAACAAAAAACTAAACATGCCACGTATCGAATTTTTTTTTTAGGATATCTTTTAAAAATGTATCAGTAAATACATAATATTCAGAGGCCAAAAGCTAAAGGAAAATGGAACCCATCAAAATAAGCTGAGCACTGAAGCTGGCTCTTACTTGAGGACATTTACCATGCCTGGTGAAATTATAGTTTGGTTTTCATGGACTTGCAAGTCATTGAACAATGGAGCCAAACCCCAAAGAGCTGGCAGAATGAAGTATATATTCAAATGCAGAATATATTCAGAATACAGAACATACTAAAAAATATATTGTCTGACAACTTCTCAAAAGAACTGAAAGACGTCAAGCCATATACTCAGTAGTCCCTGAGTCAGGATAAATAAAAAGAAATCCACAACTAAATATATCACAGTGAAATCACAGAACATAAAAATTTACAAATCAACCAGACAGAAAAGACAGATTATCATGAAGACGTACAACGAGACCAAGAGATGATTCAGCCCAGCAACGATGAAAAAGCCCAAAGGCAGCAGAATCACACTTTCAAAGTGCCGAGAGACGTGACTAGCTAGTCTAGACTTGTATATGCAGGCAATATATTTGTCAAGAATGTAGACAAATCCATACATTTTCAGAACAACAAAACTTAAGCTTACTGCTTTATATGTTTCTGTTGTTTACTTTTTTCTCTGCCTTCTACTGTTAACCAAACACTTGTAGAGAAAAAAATTAAAAGGGATTACTTATGAATACTTGCATGAAGGAATGCATTTTGAAATAATACCTCTGGGCTTGAGATATCTCACAACTGCTTTATCAGGGTTTGCTAACTTTCAAATTACCCAGAGCCTGTTCTTTTTGATCTACCTCCTGTTGCCTTTAGGTCTGGAAGCTGGAGAACTCTCTGTTGGATCATCAGAATGAGACCCTCCACAACGATTACCGCCGGACTCAGCCCCTGAACAACAGAGTGGTGGAAGCTAACTTCAAGTACCTTCCTAATCATAGTGAGTGAAATCAAGTATTATTTATTTTTGCAATTTGTTGGCTCCTTGCTCTCTTCCCCTCTTGGGCAAATCCATTTCTTCTAACAATAGCAAGGGAAGTAGAGCCAACTAGAGCAACAGGGGGCTTAGACAGGCCAGCTTGCTCAGGGCGTGGGGCCAAACAGGCTGACTGCTTTTCCCAGTTCAGGCAGTGAGGTCAATGAATAGACCAGAGAAGACAGTGCAGATAGGCAACTCCAGGATTTATTCTCTACCCAGTCTTGGCCAGAGACATTTGGAAGAGCAGGATGCTAACAGCACCTTGAAAACTGTCACAAGAGTGTAGACTCCAGTTCACCTTGAAAAACCCAATGCAAACTAGGTTCCTCACAACTTTACCCTGGTCTGTATTACAAATACATACGCAACACCTTCTCCACATTACCTCAAGGTGGGGTTAAGTAGACCATGTATCTCGTATATTTGTTTGAACATCAAGCCCCAGACATTAGGCAAGAGAATTTCAGCCTCTTTTGGACCCTATATTCTACTGGGTCAGTTCTCAACTGTGTTCTTGGATTACTTTATTTCTGTGGTTTCAAGAAAGTAAATACTCCACAATTTTCCCATGCTAATTTTGTCTGCTTCTCTATAAAACTGTGCTGAACTGCACACATTCCCTAAATTCATTTTCTTTACAATATATTTCTATTAGCTATTCTGATACTTCTGTATCCTCTAATAAAACAAAATCCAGCTCCAATCAGTACTGTCCACTTACTATTATCCAGGAAGCCGTGGTTGCATAGTGGTTAAGTGCTACTGCTAACCAAAAGGTAAGCAGTTCAAATCTACCAGGTGCCCCGTGGAAACCCTATGGGGCAGTCGCTATGAGTGAGATCTGACTAGACGGCAGTGAGGTTTTTTTTTTTTTTTTTCTTTTTGGACCATTATCCCACTTTTATATGTGTCTTTTGAGACTTTAAAATTTCCCTTTTTAAAGGCTCATTTATGGTTTTTTCCAGTCTTTCCTTTCTGGTTCATACACTGTTTTTCCCTTATGTCAGTTTTCTCCTCCAATACAAATAGAGGAAAAAAATTGTATCGGTTTTAATTTTCCCTTCCTTGTTGCTATTGTTAGGTGCTGTCAACTCAGTTCTGACTCACAGCGACCCTACACACAACAGAACAAGCACCCACGTCCCTGCGCCATCCTTACAATCTTTGTTATGCTTGAGGCCACTGTTGTAGCTACTACGTCAGTTCATCTCACTGAGGGTCTTCCTCTCCTTTGCTGATCTTCTACTTTACCAAGCATGATGTCCTCCCAGGACTGATCCCTCCTGATAGCACGGCCAAAGCGTGTGAGATGTAGTCTTGCCATCCTTGCTTCTGAGGAGCATTCTGGTTTTACTCTTCCAAGACAGATTTGTTTGTTCTTTTGGCAGGTCAATTTATATATCCTATACTATACGAATATTGGAAACACTGGTGGTGTAGTGGTTAAAGGCTTTGCTAACCAAAAGGTCAGCAGTTTGAATCTGCCAGGTGCTCCTTGGAAACTCTATGGAGCAGTTCTATTCTGTTCTATAGGGTTGCTGTGAGTCAGAATTGACTCAACAGCAGTGGGTTTTTTTGTTATATAAAATATTAATAGCAACAATCTTCTTACTGTTAAAGGTTGATACTATCTTAAGCATGTCCAATTGCTAGAAGCCAAAAAGTGCTTATACATACTGGTCTGTCCCCTTGTTCTGCTTTCTCTAACTATAATTTTACACTATTCTTACAACAGATACAAAAACTGTATACTGTACTATTCAATAGGGAGCCTCTTTAGTTTACCTTTAGGTGGGAGCTCAGATGTTCCAGATACCTACCTCCTAGAAAAAATGCTCCAAGTTACAATTTGCATGTATGTCCAACATGATCCTATGTCCTGAGACTCATCTGGTATTATTACTTCAACTCCCAGTAGACAATAAGAGACTTCTCCCTCCTCTACCACCAAAGCGATCTGAATTATGGCTTCTCTTAGCTGACAATAGCATAGGGAACTGGTGTCACTGCCACTCAGCCCTATATGTCCACGTAGCACTAATCAACGCCAGCCAACCCAGTCATGTGACCCACATGATATCTCACAGCTCTGTAAACTTCCAGCTCAGATAAGTTAACATGATCAATCTGTTACTGAGGAATGACCTGAGAGATCAAGGTCAGTTAAAGGACCTAGACAGGAGTCAATATATATCTCTTCTTTTATTTATGAGAAAGCCCTTATGTACCCTGAACTAAGGGCCTCAGAGCATCACAGGGGAAACTAAAGTCTAAGAGTAGAACTGTCTTCAAAATGGCATCCCTTGGATTCTGACAGCTTACAAGCCCAAATTCAGACACAGTGGAGATGCCCAGGGTCAACAGGATGGGAGCATGGAGGACATCCTAAGGAACAAAAAGTGCTGCCTTTAAATAAAGGCATTGAGAGTGAGGTCTGGCTGCCCTGCATGCTGTTTTCATGAGGACTTTTCAAGTTTCAGCCTATGTCTACTAAAAATTTTTTTTTAATGGGTATATTCTAGATTATGAGTTCAAGTATTACCTGAGCAAGATCCTTGGTGCTGTCACTGACTTGAGAGTATCTATTCAAAAGAAGTTTAAGAAAAAAAACGATGACTAACAGCCTGAAATATGAACTAGTGCAAGAAGAGGAGGGCCTTGACCTTGGTCCTCACCTACTCTGTCTAAGAAATCCTGTGGGTCCACATAACTGCTCTTCCAGCTACCTGCTAAACTTCTGATTACAACATTGGAAGCTATCATCAACAAAAGATGGTGAAAACGTGTGAGAAGGGACTTGAATTAGACAATATCAACGGAAGTTCACTGGAATGTGAACTTAACTATCTTCCTGTTAAATCACTCACTTTAATCTGCATAAAATGCAAACCAGCCTGACCTTCCCTTTAGCATTTAGATATAATAAAATAATTTTGAAAATTTGTCATTTTAAGATTTCTCTTTTCTATTTTTTTGTACTACTTGAAATAATCCATCTTTGCCCTTTTCAAATAATCCGTCTTTGCCATTTTCCTGAGGAATGCAAAAATGAAGGGGCAGAGATCAAGATGGGAGGGAAAGGAATTTCCAGGAATAAGATGAGGACTAAGAAAATACACTCTCATATTTGAAACTTGTTGGTAGGGACATTTGGAGCAATCATCACACCCCGTGAGTAAAACAAAGACAGGAGAAGAGAAAGAAGGTAGGCCACTGAACAGATGGAGGAAGGAGAGAGGACACCATTGCAAACTGTCCTTAAAAGACTTGAATGGAGTCTGGTCCTTGTCACTAGACCCGAGTTCCAAAGCCCTTCCTGCCATTTACTAGTAGTGTGGAATAATAAAATAATTAGGGTTGTGGCTTGATTAAATAATGTTTGAGAAGTATGCAGCAGAGTGACTATTACTGTTATTTTTTTATTGTGATTAAGTGAAAGTTTACAATCCAAGTCAATTTGCCATACAAAACCCTAAACGCACACCTCTATGTAACGCTACCTCATCTCTGCACCCTGTGACAGCACACTCCTCCTTTCCACTCTACACTTCTGGTCGTCATTCACCAACACGTGTATCCTCCTCTCACCCTCCCTTCTCACCTTCACAGAGAGGCTGGTGGGACAGCCTCATACATATATTTAGTTGAAGAAGTATACACACCACCTGCATCACTCTGTGTCTTATGGTCCAATCCAACTTTTGTCTGAAGAGTTGGCTTTGGTACTGGTTTCATCTCTGGGCTAGCAGCAAGTCCTGGGACCATGTTTACAGGGGACCCTCCAGGATGTTGGACCATCAAGTTTGTTCTTTTAACAGAGTTCTAGATTGTCACCCCCCTTTTTCTCCTGCTACCTCAGGGACTCTCCATTGCGTTCCCTGTCAGGACAGTCATTAGTGGTGGCCAGGCACTATCTAGTTCTGGTCTCATGCTGATGTAGTTTCCCAATCATATAGGTCCTTCTGTCTCCTAGGCTCATATTTTCTTCATGTCTTTGACATCTTTGGTTTTCATCTGTTCTGTGTGGGTTGAGACCAGTTGATGTTTCTTAGACTTCAACTTGCTGGCTTTTAAGACAAAGCAGCTATTATTTCTATGAGTTGGTTGTGCGTACTCTTCCTTGCTGCCCCTTTGATTCTCATTCTTTAAGTTTCCTTTATGTCTAAGTGAGCTCTCATTTTTATGAATCCCTTTGTCTTTTCTCATACTACCTTTGCTCTTCCATGTTACTATTCATCATATCCAAAGTTGTATGTTTTCATTTAGCACTCAAGGCAATCCTCAATGAAGTTCTATTATTCTCAGTTTTCAGGAAAAGAAACTGAGATGCTGTGGTGAAATGAGTTCTTTCATGTGGCTTTTTGCCTTGGTTCTTTGGAAAAACAGCTTGAGAAGTTTCTCCCTGAAACTCTAAGGAGTTACCTTTGCCCTAGTTTTCTACCTCAAACTTGTCCAGATTGATTCATATTTATTGGGTAAGCTGTAAATAACTTGGTTTGTTATTTTTTGTCTTGTCTTAGGCTACAGACTATCCAGTGATTGGTATGCACCTCACAGGAATTGGTCAATAGACTATGCAAATTGTCTACAGCCTACTATGCAAATGAAGTATCTGTGGCCTACTAAGAGGGGTTGGTCAGTTCATGGCTCTGGGGGTAGGGTCATGCCTTAAAATTGATGAGAAAATTGTCCATATAAGTTGCCAACCCCACAAAGATTTTTCAGACAGAATGAAGAAGGAAAAAAGCAGTAGGAAAAAGCAGAAGGAAGAAAGAGAAAAAAAGCAGAAAGAAAGAGAGGAGGCAAGGAATCTCCTAAAAGATCTGTAACACAGATCAAGGGCTGTAACATGAAAGACAGTATAAGGCCTAGAAGGGGCTCGGCTGTAGAGTCAATGGCGACAGACTGTGGGACCTAGAAGAGCCTGTCCTGAGGGCTGAGAGGTCTTCACTGCTGAGAGGAGCTTAGAGAGCTGTCTTGCACTGTAAAAGGGAGGCTTTGCCTGCATGCTTCCTGATCCTAATTCTGATTTGTACCCTGTTATTTCCTTCAAAAACCACTTAATTCTAAGTATGGTCCATAAGTTCTGTGTGGCCATTGCAATGGACTATCAAACTCAGAAGAGAAACAGAGAGTGCCGTGGAGTGATGGCTGGTGTTAGAAGTGGCAGAAAGGTTTGAGGGTGCAGGTATGTCTGACCTCTGCCTCGTGGGAATTAGCTTTGGGCTGATCCCGGCCATTACCCCCCTTGAAGTTAGACAGCTCTGTAAACCAGACTACTACTGCTATCTCACAGCCTGAAGATGATGTTGGTTCTCTCTCATTCTCGTGAAGTGTGAAGCTAGAGGACTTCAGTACTATCATTTTACAGATGCAGAGAGGTCAGGTGGTTTGCCCAAGATGTCTCAGGTAGTAAGTGGTAAAGGCAGGATTCCAATCCAAGCCTTTTGTATCCAAATTTCCAGTTCTCTCAACTAAAAAGTTTTCCCTTTCACTTACTCAGCAAGCATTTGTCAAGCTCCTGTTAGTGCATGTGCTAAATACTGAGGGTAGAGATGAGTGAGCGGTGGCTCCTACCAAGTAGAGTTCATGTTCATAAGTAGACCAGATATTTACACAAGTAATCACCACATGGTAGGGAAAGCTTCTGTGTTCAAAATCACCATGAAGTTGCTGGTGGTTGGCCTGAGTTTTGAAGGCTGGGAAGGAGTGTGCCTGGTATCCACAGTGGGGGTAAGGTAGGGATATCATCCTCAGAGAGACTAACATTACTTACATGAAAACACATGGGGAGTGAAAGCCATTTGGTACAATCAGAGCATCAGGTTTAAGGAAACTGGCAGAGAAAGTGGGCTGTAGCTAGGAGGAGGTAAGGCCATGCTAGCGGCTTCTGTCCAATTTTATCCTGTGGGTGATATGGAGCTATTGCAGGGTTTTAAGCAGGGGGATGATAAGATTTATTCTTTCAACAACAAATGTGCCCGCAATGAATTGGAAATGAAATTATGAGCAATACAACCAAGCACTTTACATCCCCGTGAGGAAAAGAGGTAATATTTCGAATGAGTGAACAAGGAAGTAAACAAGATGACATAGGCTTGTACTTGGTGACTTACCCAAGACTGTTACAAAGACAGACTTGTGAAAAACCATTCATTACAGACCTATTTGCAGCAACATAGTGCAGACACCACCAACGTCCATTCCTGGGGGTGGAGTTGGTGGGGAGAGGTTGGTTGAGTACACCAGGGTAATTCACACAATGGAGAGCTGTATAGAAACAATTTCTTATCTATCCTTCTAAGCAAGAGGAAGCAAGGTGCAGAACAATGTACATGTGCATATATTCTTATATACGGCATAAGAAAGTTTGGAAACATGAATATACTTAGGTATTTGCTTACATTTTCAAATATAAACAAAAAAATCACAGTTATAGTAGTTTTCTAAAAGGAAGAGGCAGGGGAAAGAGGTAGAGTTGGAAGACAGACTTTTCTGGATATTCTTTGTTTCATAGTTCTGACTTTGGAACCTTACGTCTGATATAATTATAAAACAAAACCAAATAAAAAAAGAAAAGAAAAGCAATTCCTAAACCTGAAAAAAAATACTAAATCAACTGAGCAATTATACATTGAGTGGGGGCATAAATACACAGAGAAAAATTATTTCAAGTTTTTTCAAAGCATGCTGTTTTTACTGTTCAGAGCTAGTGGAGTAAGGAGACCTGGTCGTGCAACTGTTAGGTGCTCTCCTGCTAACTAAAAGGTTGGTGGTTCAAACCCATTCAGCAGCTGCATGGGAGGAAGAGCAGACTATTTGCTTCCATAAAGATTACAGTCAAGGAAACGCTATGGGGCAGTTCTACTCTGTAATGCACGGCATCTCTCTGATTTGGAACTGATTCAACAGCACTCAACAACCACCACCACCACCTAGTACAGTATATCCTGAGGACAAGACAAACTGCAAAGAAATCTTACACAGCACTAAGAAATCTTGTTACTAATCATATTGATATTGTTATTTTTAAACTGTGTGTGTGTGTGTGAGTGTGCGCGCTGAGTGAATTAGTATCCAGACTATATAAAGAAATCGTAAAAATCAATGAAAAAAAGATGAACTACCCAATAGAAAAATCATGAAAAGGAATGAAGTGGCATTTGTAGAAGAAATAGGAATGATCAAAATACATGAAAAGTCTCAATCTCATGAGTAATTCAGGCAATGCAAATTAAAACTTCAGGGCAATAACATTTCATAACACACACATCGTAAAACTTAAAGTCTGACAATGCTAAGTACTGCCGAGGATGTGGACCAGTCTGCCCCTAAGTAAGGGGGAATGTAACTGGTTCATCCTCTGTGAAAACACTTTCAGAAATATTTTGTCAGGTTGAGCACAACTCAAACATTCCATCCCTAGGTATTTACTTTAAGGGGCCCTGATGGTGCAATGGTTAAGCATACAGTTGCCAACCAAAATGCTGGCAATTCAAACCCACTGAGCATCTCCACAGGAGAAAGACCTAGCCATCTGTTTCATAAAGATTATAGCCTAGAAAACTCTATTGGGCAGCTCTACTCTGCCACATGAATTGGAATTGACTCAATAGCACCAAACAGCAGCAGAGATTTATTTACCTCATAGAAATCTTTTATGTATAAGTAACAGATATCAGAACATTCACAGCAGCATGACTTGTAACTCAAAAATATGGGAAACAACCTAAATGTTCATCAACTTCTCACAGTTCACACTATGTGGTAGTAATGAACTAGAACCATCTATCAACATGGTAGAAAGTTACAAGCATGACACTGAGCAACAAAAGCAGGTAGCATAAAAAGCATCTAGTATAACATTATTTGTAAAACTCTGAGAAATAATAAAATACTTAAATATATAATGTATGAGGTGGTAAGAAATTCAGACCAGCTGAGAAAGCTTGTTCTCTAGAAAGGAGGCTTGTCGCTACTGGCACCCCAGTAACCAGTACTGGGGAGGGTCCGTAGGCCGAAAATCGACAGGAAAAAGGATGAGACACTCACACATGAAACAAGTCACTCAGACACGAGATAAAGTTGAGGCCAGGTGGGACCAAGGTCTCTGATGTAGAACAATGGCCACTGTTTCTCAATAGGAAACTCTATTTATAGGGTCACAATCAGGAGGAGGTTAGCAGGGCAGTCTGTTTTGCCAAAATTGGTTACAATGGTATTGGAGCATCTAACGATTGGCTGATCCATATGCAGAAGTATCATCAAGGTACGAGGTAAGGGAAAGAGGCAAAGGTCAGGCTTTTTCAGAGGCTCTATCTTACTTGAGAAAGGCCTAAACATTTGTGTGGAAGTGTCAGCGAGGTGGGAGATGAGAAGAAGAAGAGAGACAAAGGTCAGGCTTTCCCAAAGGTTCTTCTATACCTGAGAAGAGCCTAGTAAGACAGGAGATAAGAGGATGGAGAAAGAGACAAAGGTCAGGTTTTCCTGGAAGTTCTGCCATGCCCAAGAAAAGCCTAAATCTACATCAGTAAGAAAATAGGTGGGACAGTACATTCCAAGCAACCTGCAGCACAGCCTGTGAGCCTGATGCTGTTGGGGGTCCCAGAAACTCATTCACTCATTGTTTCCTGTGGCCCTGCTGAGTGCTTCCATGTTTTCCTTGTTTATTATTTTGATGCATACTACTCATAATTTCCTTTGCAGTTATCTTAGTATTTACCTCTTTTTCTAAATTTAAGCCAGTCTTTAATTTTTTTTATCATCACGAATTCTTCTTCATATGAAAGACCTATAAATACATTTTTAAGTTACTCTTTTCTGTTACAGTGTTTACATAAGGACATTTGTTTCCCTATTTTCAGTGTTTTGCCTTTGATTGACTTCTGTGATTTTCTCCGAGTGGATATCCAGTTGCTCTGTTCTGCATTCTAGTCTTGGGCTGTTATATTACTGATTTCCTAACCAAAGGGCACTCTTTGGTATTTCTTCTAATTTTGGTTTGGTTTTTGCAAATTCTCTAAATTTCTGTTTATTGGAAATATCCTAATTTCATGATCACATTTGAGAGACAATTTTGATGGAAATATAATTCTTGGCTGGTAATTATTTTTCTTTGAGGCTCTGTATATGTCATCACATTGCCTTCTTGCCTGCATGGTTCCTGCTGAGTTGTCTGAACTTAGTCTTATTTGTCTTTCCTTTGTAAATTATTTTTCATTTATCCTGAACCAGTTTTAAAATTGTCTCCTTATCACTGTTTTTGGCCACTTTCGTTAGAATAAGCTCTGGTGTCTTTGTTTTGGAATCTACCTTGTGTGGAGTTCAAAAAGCATCTTGGATAGATATCTTCTCATCTTTGTTATCAGGGAAGTTTTGTCAATAAATCTTCAAAAATTCTCTCCATATTCTGTTATCCCTCCCTATTATTGTACTCCAATTACTCATAGATTACTCCTCCTGATAGAGTTCCACATGACTCTTACCGTTTCTTGATTTTTTTAATTTCGTTACTTGATTTTTCTTCAAATATGTTGGTATCACGTGCCTTATCTTCAGTCTCACTAATGTGGCTTTTGACTGCCTCAATTCTGCTCCTTACATTCTATGTTGAATGTCTAATTCCTTAATTTCACTTATAATTTTCTTAATTTCTACTTCTTGTCTCTGTATGCTTTCTCGCAGCCTATTCAATTTGTCATTATGCTCTGCTGCATTTTTCCTCACCTTCTACCTGGTCTCTTGAAGAGTTCTAAATATTAATCTTTTGTATTCTGCCTCTGATAATTAGAGGAAGTTCTCTTAATCTGGAAAATTTCTTGATTCTTTGTTTTGGACACTTTCCAAAGCTATCGTGGTTGGCCTCTTTAAGTGATTTGATATTGACTGTTGTCTCCAAGCTATCAGTAAGTTGTTGTATTTATTTTGTTTGTCTCCGACTCGACGGCACTTGGCTTGGCACCATGTTCTAGCTTCTTGTTTTATTTTGTTTTGAAATGTCCAAATTGGCTGGCCATCTGAGCGAGTTCAGCTGTTGGTGCCTTTGATGCTCTAATGTCCTATCACCAGGTGGATAGCACTGTTACTAGACATGTGAACCTGAGAGTCTGTTTACTTCTCATGTGCAGATTTAGCTCAGGTGT
Organism: Heterohyrax brucei; assembly: GCA_028571685.1. NCBI lineage: Eukaryota > Metazoa > Chordata > Mammalia > Hyracoidea > Procaviidae > Heterohyrax > Heterohyrax brucei. Next base: position 38,273,629 of record CM053140.1, read on the forward strand.
CCAGGTAGCCAGTCATAAGGTGTGTGGTACAGACCTTTCCTTACTGTACTAGCTAGGCAGGGGTGATGGGTGCCAGCATAGGTGTATGGCTGCAGGCACTTAAAATTGCAGGGGACTAACTTGGCTACTTGGCAAGAGTCATCCTAAGTGTCTGTGAGCATGGCATGTTCCTTGTGCTGAATTCTAGGTGTAGGGACTATTTCTGTCCTGAATTTCTGGCTCAGAGGAGTCGTCGACACATTTGTTTTTCTCCCCTTTCCCTCAGTTTGTTAGATTGTTTCCTCTCTGATGCTCAGAGAATGGCTCAGGATGGTCTTAAGGAATCCTACTTCAGGATCAGTTAATGGCATCAGACTCAAAAGGCCCACGCAGTGTAGAGAAGGGAGGGGGAAGCCCTGGGAGGAAGAAAGTTTATCCTGAAGGAAAGGTTTAGATACACATGTGTCAAACACAAAGCACTTAGCTTCTGATGATCTAGTGCTGCTTTACATTGTTCTGGAGGTGCAAGTGGACTATCCAGTTTCTCCTGCTGAGAACAACATTCTCCAACCACCACCACTCTGCTCTTCATGCTGGTCACAGTCGATTCCTGGCAGGTCAGGTCTGGCCAGTCTTAGGTTCTTCTGGACCTACTCACTTTTCCTATTTTTCAGTCCAATTTCTCAACTTTCCCTTTGATGTTCAGGGCTCCAAGGATGTCATATGTAATTTATTGATTTATTCTTTTGGGTCTTTTTTTATGAAAGAGATCATGGGAAGTGGCTGACTACTTCACTATCTTGACTTTACCTTTGACATCTTCACTTTTAAGGAGCACTCTGGTTGTGTTTCTTCCGAGACAAATTTGTTCCTTCTTCTGGAAGTCCATGTTATAGCTAATATTCTTTGGTCTTCCTTAGTCACTGTTCACTTTTCACACACATATGAAGCACTTGAAAGTACCATTATTGCTTGGGTCAGGTGCATCTTAGTCCTTAAAGTGATATCTTCACACTTGAACACTTTAAAGAGGTCTTTTTCAGCAAGCTTGCCCAGTGCAATACATCATTTGATTTTTTGATTGCTGCTTCCATTCATATTTTGTACAATCCATGATCTGATTACCAATGGATGTTTACAGCTGTCCCTTGTCATTCTGAGTAGTGCCACATCAGCAGATGAAGGTCTTGAAAGCTTTACTCTAGCCATGTCATTAAGGTCGACTCTGTTTGGAGGAGACATCTCTTCCCCAGTTGTCTTTACATTGCCTTTGAATTTGAGGGGCTGATCTTCCAGCACTACATCAGACAATGTGCCAAAGATATTCTTTAGGTTTTCATTGGTCAAGTTTTTCAGTAATATATCACCAGGTCCCTCTTCCTAATTAGCTTAGTCTAGAAGCTTCTCTGAAACCAGTCCACCATGGATGATCCTGCTGATATGTGGAATACTGGTAACATAGTTTCCAGCATCACAGCAACACACACCACCACAGCATGACAATAAGACACAAGTGGTCGCTTTAGAGACTATGTTATGCCAGTTTGATAGAAATGTTCCCTGAGCTCATGGTCCTCAGTCCTCAGGCCCAGTAATTCAGTCCCTCAAGATATTTAAATGTCTAACAAGCTTCTATGATTTCACCTCGGTTAAGTTGTGCTGACTTCCCATGTACTCTGTGTTCTTGCCTTTCATCAAAGTTAGCATGTATTTTATCCTAGTAGGTGATTTGCCTCACCTACCATTCACCTATCGACTAACTATCAAAGGTTTGTTTGTGTGTAAACCTTGAGTTTTTAAAAGTGGTTTCATACAATATTTGTCCTTTTGTGATTGACTGACTTCACTCAGCATAACGCTTTCCAGATTCATCCATGCTGTGAGATATTTAATGCCTATATCACAGTTTATAGTTACAGAGCATTCCATGTTGTGTAGGTACAATAATTCAGCCATTCATCTACTGATGGGCAATTGCTATCTTTTTGCTAATGTGAATACTGCTGCATGACCTTGAACAAGCATAAGTCTAGCTGTATGACAGCTCTTATTTCTCTAAGATATATTCCTAGGAGTAGGAATGCTGTATCATACAGTGTTGCTATTTGTAGCTTTTTAAGAAGGCACCATATCATTTTCCTATCCACACATTTTGCTGCGTGAATCATAACACCTTATGGATAATGTTGCAAAGAACGGACATTCCAGAACACTTCATCGTGCCCATGAGGAACCTGTACATAGGCCAAGAGGCAATCGTTAGAACCAAACAAGGGCATACTGGGTGGGGCAAAATCAGAAAAACTGTGCATTAGAGTTGGCTCTTTTTACCACTCTTATTCATTCTGTATGTTGAACAAATAATCTGAAAAACTGAATTACATAAAGAATGAGGCATCATGTTTGAGGAAGCTTCATTAATAACCTGTGATATGCAGCTGACACAAGCAAGAAACCCCAGGTTCTCGCTCACCATGACCGTACTGGCCAATAAATGAGAGACTGAGGTGGGAGGAAAGGAAAGCTATTGTACAAGAAAAAGGAGTCAGTCGGAGCTGCTGCTGTCAAGACTGCTTGCCAAGGGTGGGCAGACAAGGTACTTGTTTCAGTCAGCTAGTGCTGCTCTAACAGAAACACCACAAGTGGACAGGTTTGAAAAGAGAAATTTTATTTGTCACAGTCCAGTTAGCTAAAAGTTCAAATTCAAAGTGTCAGCTCCAGGGGAAGTCTTTCTCTGCTGGCACTGGAGAAAGGTCCTTGTTGTAACTCTTCCCTTGGACTGGGATCATCTGAGGTGATGGGACCCTGGTCCTTTTAAATGACACGTTCAGCTCCTCGCACTGCTTCTTGGTGGTATGAAGCTCCTGGTTCTCTGCTTGCTACCCTTTCCTTTTATCTCTTGTAGGATAAAAGGTGCTATAAGTCATATTCCAGGGATGCTCCTTAATAAGGGTGCTGTAGTCCTACCCTAATCCTCTTTTAACATAATCCTATACCTGTCAGCCACAGCTGGAGATTAGGATTTACAACATGGGAAAATCACAAAGTAGAGGTCAATCACACAATACTGGCAATCACAGCACAGCCCAATTTCTACACACACTTTTGGGATGACACAATTTAATCCATGACAGTACTTTTAAAGGAGTTTATAAGTAGGGAGTTCATACAAGTTACATCAGCAATAGTTATAATCACACTGTGCAGAAGCAACAGGGTTTACACGTAATCTCCAGGCAAAAGTAAGATTAAAATGCAAACCTGTGGTGGGGGGAGAACCTAGAGAAGGAAATAACATTTTCCAACACAACATTGTGGGGGAGGAAGCCAGGCAAAGAAAATATGATTTTTAATACATCACTGTGGGGACTCTGTCTCAAGCTTGCTTGCTAAAAGTAAAGAAGACATGAAGAAGCAAAATTATCCCTATTCACAGGTAATAGGATGCTATACACAGAGAAACTCAAAGGTTTCACAAGAGAACTCTGGAACTAATAGAAACCTTCAGCAGGGCAGCAGAATACAAGATCAGCATACAAAAATCAGTTATATTTCTACATACTAACAGAAAAACATTTAAAAGGAAATCAGAAAACACTATCACTTATAATAGCCCCAAAGAAAAAAAAATCTCCCACTTGTCTACCAGTTTGTTGTACTGTGGGGGTTTGTGCATTGCTGTGATGCTGGAAACTATGCCACAGTTACTCAGATATCAGCAAGCTCACCCATGGTGGACAGGTTTCAACTGAGCTTCCAGACTAAGACAGACTAGGAGGAAGGACCTATCAATCTACTTTTGAAAAGACGTAGCCAGTGAAAACCTTATGAACAGCAGCGGAACACTATCAGGTATAGGGCAGGAAAATGAGTGCCCCAGGTTGGAAGCCACTAAAACGACAAATTGGGAAGTACCGCTTCCTCAAAGCACAGTTGATCTTAATAACATGGATGGAGTCAAGCTTTTGGGGCGTTCATTTGCTGACATGGCATGACTCAAAATGAGAAGTAATAGCTGCAAACATCCATCAATAATCAGAACATGGAATGTACAAAGTATGAATCTAGGGAAATAGGAAATTGTCAAAAGCGAAAAGGAACACGTCAACATTGATATCCTAAGCATTAGTGAGCTGATAACAACTGATACTCGCCGTTGTGAATCTGACAATCGTATGGTCTACTATGCTGGGAACAAAAACTTGAAGAGGAATGGTGTTGCATTCATCATCAAAAAGAACATTTCAAGATCTGTCTTGAAGTAAAATGCTGTCAGTGATAGGATAATACCCATATACCTACAAGGAAGACTAGTTAATATGATGGTTATTCAAATTTATGCTCCAACCATTAAGGCCAAAGATGAAGAAATCAAAGATTTTTACCAGCTTCTCCAGTCTGAAGTTGGCTGACCATGAAATCAGGATGCATTGATAATGACTGGTGACTGGAGTGCAAAAGTTGGAAACAAAGAAGGATCAGTAGTTGGAAAATACAACCTTGGTGATAGAAATGATGCAGAACATCGTGTGACAGAATTTTGCAAGCAAAAAAAACTTCTCCATTGGAAGCATCTTTTTTCACCAACATAAATGGTAGCTATACACATGGACCGCACCAGACAAAATACACAGGAATCAAATTAACTACATCTGTGGAAAGAGATAATGGAAAAGTTGAATGTTATCAGTCAGAATACACCCAGGTGCTGACTGTAGTACATACCATCAGTTGCTCATATGCAAGTTCAAACTGAAACAGAAGAAAATCAGGTCAAGTTCACAATAGCTGACCTTGAATATATCCCACCTGAGTTTAGAGACCATCTTAAGAAGATTTGATGCACTGAACACTAATGACTGGAAGACTAGATAGATAAGTTGTGCAATGATATCAAAGACACCATCCATGAAGAAACCTAGAAATCATGAAAAAGACAGGAAAGAAGGAAAAGACCAAACTGGATGTCAGAAGAGACACTGAAACTTGTTACTGAATAGCTAAAGCAAAAGGAAGAAATGATGAAGTAAAAGAACTGAACAACAGATTTCAAAGGGCAGCTCTAAAAGTCAAAGTATTACAATGACATGTGCAAAGAGCTCAAGATAGAAAATGAAAAGGGAAGAATAAGCTCTGCATTTCTCAAACTGAAAGAATTAAGGAAAAAATTCAAGCCTCAAGTTGCAGCAGGGAAAGACTGTACAGAGAAAATATTAAATGACTCAGGAAGCATCAAAAGAAGATGGAAGGAATACAGAGTCACCACACCAGAAAGACCTGGTTGGTGTTCAACACTTTCAAGAGGTAGCAAATGATCAGCAACTGATGGCAGTGATGGAAGAAGTTGAAGATGCATTAAAGACTTAGGTGAAAAACAAGGCTCCAGGAACTGATGGAATATCAGTTAAGACATTTCGGCAGACAGATGCAGTGTTGGAAGTGCTCACTCATCTATACCAAGAAATGTGGAAGACAGCTACCTGGCCAACTGACTGTAAAAGATCTATGTTTATGACTATTCCCAAGAAAGGTGATCCAACAGAATATGGAAATCATTGAAAAATATCACTAATATTACATACAAGTAAAATTTTGCTGAAGATCATTCAAAAGTGACTGCAGTAGCATACGGACAGAGAACTACCAGACACTCAGAAACTCAAGACTGCTTTAGAAGAGGTCATGGAATCAGAGGTATTATTGCTGATGTCAGACGGACGTTGGCTGAAAGCAGAGAATATCAGGAAGATGTTTATCTGTGTTTTATTGACTATGTAAAGATTCGACTGTGTAGATAATAAGTTATAGATAACATTGTGGAGAATGGGAAGTCCAGAACAACTGATAGTGCTCATGAGGAATCTGTATATGGATCAGGAGGCATTCAGGCACACAGAACAAGGGGATAATGCATGGTTTAAAGTCAGGAAAGGTATGCCTCAGAGTTGTATCCATTCACCATGCCTTTTCAAACTGTATGCTGAGCAAATAATTCCAGAAGCTGGACAATGTGAAGAACAAGGCATCAGAGTTGGAAGAAGTCTAATAACAACCTGTGTTAATGCAAATGACACAACCTTGAAGAGGATTTGAAACACTCACTGATGAAGATCAAGGACTGCAGCCTTCAGTATGGATTGTACCTCAGTAACAAGAAAACAAAAATTCTTACAACTGGACCAGAAAGTAACATCATGAAAAACAGAAAAAGGATTGAGGTTTTCAAGGATTTCATTTTATATTTCCACAATCAACACTCATGGTGGAAGGAGTGGTCAAGAACTCAAAGGATGTATTTTATTGGGCAAATCTGCTTCAAAAAAACCCCTTTAAAGTGTTGAAAAGTTATGGTACCATCTTGAAAACTAGCGTACACATGATCCAAGCCATGGTATTTTCAATCACATCACATGCATGTGAAAGCTGGGCAATTAATATGGAAGACGGAGAAAGAACTGACACCGGTGAATTGTGGTGCTGGAGAAGAATATTGAATATATGACAGAATGCCAAAAGAACAAACAGATCAGTTCTGGAAGAAGTACAACCAGAGTGCTCCTTGGGAGTAAGGATGTTGAGACTTCATCCGAAATACTTTGGAAATCTCGTCAGGAGGGATCAATCCATGGAGAAAAATATCATATTTGGTAAATTAGAGGGTCAGTGAAAAAAGGAAGACCTTCAACAAGATGGACTGACAGAGTGGCTGCAACAATGGACTTAAGCATAAAAACGATTGTGAGCATGGTGCAGGACAAGGCGGTGTTTCATTCTGTTGTGTACAGGGTCATTACGAGTCAGAACCAACTCGATGGCTCCTAACAAACCAAGAAGTAGATAGAATACTTAGGAATAAATAACCAGAGAGGTAAAAGACCCATACAGAGAAAACTGCATGACGCTACTGTAAGAAACCAAGAGATGAGTTGTTTTCACTGTTGTTAGGGTCCGTTGAGTGGGTTCTGACTCACAGTGACCCTACGTGTAACAGAAGGAAATACTGTCCAGTTCTGCAATCTCCAGAGTCATTGCTATGCTTTAGCCTATTACTGCAGTGATTGCTTCAATCCATCTCGTTTAAAGTCTTCCTCTTTTCTGCTGACCCTCTACCTTACCAAGTCTGATGTCCTTTCCCAGGGATTGGCCCTCCTGATAACATGTCCAAATGTATGTGAGATGAAGTCTCATCATCCTTCCTTCCAAGCAGCACTCTGGCTCTACTTCTTTCACAACAGATTTCTTCATTCTTCTGGCAGTCCACAGGATGTTCAATATTCAACAACACCATAATTCAAAGGCTTCAATTCTTCATCAGCCTTCCCTTAATCATTCCCTTAGTCTTTCGTTAATATATGCATATGAGGCAACAGAAAACATACCATGGTTTGCATCAGGCACACTTTTGTCCTCAAAGTGGCATCTTTCATTTTTAACACTTTGTTGTTGGTAAGTGCCACTGAGCCATTTTCAACTCATGACAACCTTACAACAGAACAAAACACTGCCCTGTCCTGCACCATCCTCACAACCTTTATTAGGCTCGAGTCTATTTTTGCAGCCACTGTGTCAATCTGTCTCATTATGGGCCATCCTCTTTCTCACTGACCCTGTACTTAAAAGCATGATGCCCTTCTTCAGGGACTGAAGCTTCCTGAAAACATGTCCACAGTATGTGAGACATAGTCTCACTATCCTTGCTTCTAATAAGGTTTCTAGCTGTACTTCTTCCAAGACAGATTTATTCCTTCTTTTGGCAGTACATGGTATACTCAATATTCTTAGTCAACACATATTTAAAGGCATGAATTCTTTTTCGGCCTTCCTTATTCATTGTCCAGCTTTCACATGCATATGAAGTCTTTGCTTTTAACACTTTAAAGAGATTTTCTGCAGCAGATTTGCCCAATGCAGTGCATTTTTTGATTTCTTGACTGCTGCCTCCATGGGTGTTGGTTTTGTATCCAAGTAAATGAAATTTTTGACAACTTCGATCTTCTCTGTTTATCGTGATACTTATTGATCCAACTGTGGGAATTTTTGCTTGCCACCTTTCAGCAGTTCACTGAGTGGTGGTGCAGGCCCAGTGTGGTGGGAGGCTCGAGTCCTGGAGGCACTGTAGTTACGGCAGCATGATGGGTGGGCAGGAAGGGGTGGGAGGTCATGCATGGGGCTAGGTGAGAGGGAGAAAGAGAATAAAAACAGTTCGGTGTTGCTGGAGTTGGTGGGTGGGGGTGCAGCAGACCTTAGGGCTGGTGGCAAGGGGACAGGTAGTGTACATGGCAAGGTAGGAGGAAGAAAGAAAAACTGACAGGTAGGTTGTAGTGGACACAGGGCAGTGGTAGTGTGCTGGTGGCACTCTATCCATGATGGCATGGCAGGTTTGACAAGAATGGGAAGGCAATGTACAGAGCTGGGCGGGAAGAAAGAGAAAAAAAAACAGCACAGTGGGAGTTGGAACAGGATAAACCTGGTGTGACAATCTGGTGGGCCAGAGGTTCTCTAGCCACAGAGACATGGCAAGGGCTGGTGAGACGACAGAAATGTCATGTCATGGATTGAATCATGTTGCCCCCAAAACTGTGTCTCAATTTGGCTGAGAGATGATTGCCAGTATTGTCTGGTTGTCTTCCATTTTGTGATTGATTTTCCTACATAATTATAAATCCTAATCTCTGCCTATTAGTTAATGAAGTAAGATTAGATTATGCTGAAGAATCTCAGGGTAGAATTGTCAAACCCTAAGATCATATTCTTCATTCAACGTAAAGCGCATTTCCCTGGGGTGTGACCGGCACCACATTTTATCTTTAAAGAGGTAAGGGGGAGCAAACAAAGAGTAGGGAACTCATTCCATCAAGAAAGCAGCTCCAGGAGCAGAGCACATCCTTTGGACCTGAGGTTCCTATGCTGAGATGTTCTCAGACCAAGCGAAGACTGATGACAAGAATCTTCCTCCAGAGCTGACGAGAGGTTTTCCCCTGGACCAAGAGTGCTGAAGTTGGACTTTTACCTCATTGGACTATGAAAGAATAAACTTCTCTTTGTTCAAGTCACCCACTTAAGATATTTCTGTTACTGGAGCACTCGATTACCAAGACACAGCATATAGGGCTAGTGGGTTAATTAGCTCGGCTGCTAACTAAAAGGCTGATGTTTGAATTTACACAGAGGCACTTCACAAGAAAGTCATGCCAATCAACTTTCCAAAACATCAGCCACTGAAAACTTTACAGGGCACAGTTCTAGTCTGATGACACACATGTGGCTTCCACGAATATTTCTGCAAAGTAACTGGTTGGAGCACAGAAGGTGCTGCCCTCTTGTGGTCACTATGCTGATGGAGGTGCCTGCATTCAGGGGACCCCAACTTACCTTTTGGAAACCCTGATGGTGCAGTGGTTAAAGGCTACTTAGGCTAACCAAAAGGTTGGCTGTTCAAATCCAGTAGAGGCTCCTTGGAAACTATGGGACAGTTCTTCCCAGTCCTATAGGGTAACTATGAGTCAAAAATGACTCAGTGGCAATGATTCAGTTTTGGTTTTAGTGACCTTCTAGTTTATCTCTTCCCATTTTTTCAGATTAGTAAACAGAACTGAGTAACAGTAAAGCTTTCATGGTAAGTTACAAGAATATCCAGGACAAACAATAAAGTCCCTAGACTACTATTGTTTCTCACACGAAGGTGAGGTGGTTTGGGGTCATGTTGCCTCTTGCCTCAGTGTCCTGCTTTTCAGTCCTTCCTTCTCAATCCTACCTCCATCTTCCTTTGATGTGACCTGACTACAGTTAAATGCCAAAAATCATTAAAATCACCCTTCTCAGACTTAGACTAATGTTGTGGGACCCACTAGCATCTCAGGTGTCGGGAAGGCCAAAACTGAATCTGGCCAACCTGCATGTGGATGCTGGAGTGAGGTGGGGGCAGATGCTAAGTTCTTCCAAGGACAGCAACTCTCCAGAAAGATGCAGGTGCTGGAAAGGTCAAAGGATTACTAAGTCTCAGAGAAAGCCTGAGAGGAGGGCCATGGTGCTGAGGGGTGTGGGTTGATGACCTGCTAGTTGCCACTGGACTGCCTATTTTTCCTGACTGTCACTGTTAAAAAAATTCCCTACAGACCTCAATCAAGTAGGCTTGTCTCAGTTTCTTTGTAGACACACAAAATACACAACTTACCCTTTTTCTGTTTGAACCTGAGGACCAATCAGAAAGGCTGGAGAGCCAGGTGTTATGGGGACCAGATAGTGTCCCTTGATCACACATCCACTTAGTGGGTGTCCTAGTCTTCTAGGGCTGCCTTTAGAGAATAGAAATTATTCTCCCACTTCTGGAGGCTAGAAGTCTGAATTTAGGGTGGCAGCACCACCATGCTCTCTCTATGCTCTAGAAGATCCTTCCTTGTCTTTTTCCACTTCTGCCCCCATTTCTTTGGGTTTCAGTTTATACCTTGGCTTGTAGACACATCACCACATGATGTCTTCTCCCCTGTGTGTGACTGTTTCCATGTTTGATCACTTTATAAGGACACTGTTCCAAACAGATTAGGTTTAGGAACCACCCTACCTCAATTGTTACATGTACTGAGTCAACGCTGACTCCTATTAACCCGATGTGACACAGTAGAACGGCCTCAGGGTTTTCTAGGCTGCAATCTTTGTAGAAGTAAACTGCTAGGTCTTTCCACCTTGGAGGTGCTGAGCACAGGAAGCACAGCATGTCCTTTGGAACCAGCGTGCCTGTGCAGATAGGCTCCTAATTCAGGGGAAGATTGATAACAAGGACTTCCTCCAGAGCCAACAGAAAAAACCTTCACCTGGAGCTCACACCTTGCATTTCGATTTCTAGCCTATTAGACTCTGAAAGAATAAACCTGTTAGTTTAACCCATCTGCCTGTACGGTGTTTCTATTACAGCAGCAGGAAATGACTAATACACTGCCTAACCCAGCTGTTCTTAAGTCAGTTCAGACTCATGGTGACCCTTTCTGTATTCAGAGTAAAGTCATGTTTCATGAGGTCCTCTGTAGCTGTTATCTTTGGAGGCAGATTGCCCAATCCATGCTGTCTTCAATCACCTCACATGCATGGGAAACTGGACAATGAATAAGGAACCTTTAAATTATGGTGTTGGTGCAGAATAGTGAATATACCATGGACTTCCGAAGAACAAACAAATCCGTCTTGGAAAATACATAGCCAGAGGGCTCACTGGAAGCAAGAATGGTGAGACTTCGTGTCATATACTTTGGACACTTTGTCAGGAATAACCAGTCCCTGGAGAAAGATATCATACTCGCTAGAGTGGAGGGTCAGCAAAAAAAGAGGAAGATCCTCAAATAGATGGACTGACACAGTGGCTGCAATAATGGGCTCAAGTGTAACAACTGAGGATGGCATGGGACCACGCTGTGTTTTGTTCTGCGGGTCACAGGGTCTCTATGAGTAGGAACCAACTTTACAGCACCTAACAACATGTTAAACTTTTCTTTTTCTCATCTTTTGCATTATCTAGGACTTCCAGTACAATATTCAACAGAAGTGGTGAGGTGGGACATTCTTGCCTTGTTCCCACGGTAGCAGGAAAACATCTAGCTTCTTAGCAGCAATTACATTACCTACAGATTTTTAATATCTATTCTTTACTGAGTCAAGGACATTCTTTTCCTTGTTCACTAGGATTTTTAATTAAGAATTTTTGGCATGTCTTTTCTGTTCATCTTGGTATGCCCACATGATTTTCCTTTATAGGATTTCTTTCTTTTGCCTACTGATGTGATAGATTTTCTGTATATGTTTCTTGCTTTGATATGTCACACTATTATTTTGCTTTGCAGCTACCCCTACAATCCCTGTTAGTACTCTAAGCTTAAAGCAGACTTTAGATTGTAATAGATCACTGGTTTCCTTCTTTCATTATTGTAGTTTTGACTGAGCTTTCTGAATTCTCTAAGGAGGATTCTGGAAGCTGTGTCCAGCATTGCCTCCTTCAGTATACACTTTGTTTTTCTAAGCAAAGAGATCCTTTCAGTATTGTCGTTTTGGCTTGGTTTTTACAAAGTCTCTAAGCTTTTGTTTACCCATTGTTTTAGTCAGCTAGGCTGCTCTAACAGAAATATCACAGAGTGGATGGCTTTAACAAAGAAAGATTTATTCTTACACAGTCCGGTAGGTTGCAAGTCCATATTCAGGGTGTCCGCTCCAGGGGAAGACTTTCCCCTTGTCGGCTCTGGAGGAAAGTCCGGTACTGCATCAGTCTTTGTCCAGGGAGTGTCCTGATGCAAGAACCTCTGGTCTGAAGGACGTGCTCTGCTCCCAGTGCTGCTTGCTTGATGGTAGCGAGGTTCTCAAATTGTCCTTTGTTTCTTTTTCCTTTTATTCCTTGCAAGCTAAAAGCATTAAGGGTGGGGCAAGCCATACTCCAGGGAAACTCCCCCATACAGCAGGAATTCACAGCCCCACCCTAATCCTTTAACATACAGGTTAGCAAACCACACAATGGAGGACAGTCCCAAGATACTGGGAACCATATCCCAGCCACGTGGCTGCACACATTTTTGGGGGGACACAATTCCAACCATGACATCCCACCCTTTGACAACCCAAAAATCACATCACAAAAACATTTAACACATTCATCTCACCATAGTAAAATTATGTCCCATCCATATAACAGAAGTCTTAAATCAGCTCCAAGTCCAAAATACAAAAACTCTTCTACATCTGTGAAACTTAGAAGGCATTAACAGGCAACAGGCAAGTCAACAGAACACATTACATTAGCTCTCAAAGCTTTGGAAATAGTCTTACATTTTCTGAGACATTCTACACAACAGCAATGCTCTCCAGACTCTAGGTATCGGCCACACTCTCAGGTTTCTGAGTGGAGACCTCCAGCCCCGTGCTATAACTTTGCCTTCAAGGCCCACTTGGACAGAAACTCTGTCCCATCGGCTTTAGGAGCACCTTAAGCCCAACTGAGTGGTAATTCCACCCTTACGAACACAGCACGCCATGGTTCCACCCTTTCAAACCCCTGAGGTCATGGCCATACCTCTTGAGACTGAGGCAGCTCAGCTTCTCACGCTATTTGTCTCTTCAGCTTCAGGTTCCTATGGCCGCATGGCCCGGGCCGCAGGCCCACATCTGCCCTGCTGGGCAAGTGTTCCAAAGCTCTGTAGCTCCACTGGTTTAAGTGCCCAGAGGCACCTCACTCTTGCTGGAAAGCGTCCTGCCCAAAGGCACTCAACTCTCTCACTCCGTGGGTCAGCAAGGCCAGCTCAACCTATTCAAGTGCCCAGAGGCACCCCGTACCACGAGGAAAACTCTGCGCAGGCACTGACCTCTCTTGCTCCACGGGTCGGCTCCAGCGCTGCCTCTGGTTCTGCTGCTGCCGCTGCCGCTGCTGCTAGTCCTCTGTTGTTTTTCACCATCTGCGCCTTCTTCGTTCCTTCTGAATCTTCTCTCCATTCACAGTTTCAAAGTGGCTTCCACATTTTAGGTATTTGCTAGAGCAGCACCCCACTCCTGGTACCAATTCTGTTTTAGTCAGCTAGGGTGCTCTAACAGAAATACCACAGAGTGGATGGCTTTAACAAAGAAAGATTTATTCTTACTCAGTCCGGTAGGTTGCAAGTCCATATTCAGAGTGTCCGCTCCAGGGAAAGACTTTCCCCTTGTTGGCTCTGGAGGAAAGTCCGGTATTGCATCAGTCTTTGTCCAGGGAGTGTCCTGACACAATAACCTCTGGTCTGAAGGACGTGCTCTGCTCCCGGTGCTGCTTGCTTGATGGTAGCGAGGTTCTTGAATTGTCCTTTGTTTCTTTTTCCTCTTATTCCTTGCAAGCTAAAAGCATTAAGGGTGGGGCAAGCCATACTCCAGGGAAACTCCCTCTACAGCAGGAATTTACAGCCCCATCCTAATCCTTTAACACACAGGTTAACAAAACCACACAATGGAGGACAGTCCCAAGATACTGGGAACCATATCCCAGCCACGTGGCTGCACACATTTTTGGGGGGACACAATTCCAACCATGACACCCATGAATGTCTTAATTTCATCTTCCTATTTGTGAGACAATTTTGCAGGGTATACAGTTTTTGGTTGGAAGTTTTTCTACTTCAAGGATTTGGATTTGTCTTCCCACTGCCTTCTTGCCAACATCATTTCCACCGAGAAGTCAGACAAAAGCCTAGAGGGCTTACCTCTGAATGTTAGCTTTGTTTTAAGCCTGTATGCCTTTAAGAGCCTTTACATTTAATTTTATTAAGCTTGTATAGTATTTCTTGGTGTCTTTCATTTAGGGTCTCATTTTTGTGGTGTTTGATATACATCTTCGAAATCTATGTTCTCTTCTTTCATAATTTAAGGAAAGTTTTCTGTCAGGACCTACAACACTCTCTATATTTTCAGCTACCCCTCCTGCTCAGGAACTGCAGTTATTCACAGATTACTCCTCTTAATAGAGTCCCATGTTTCTTAATGCTTCTTCATTTTTCTTATTTCTTTTCTTTGATTTCTTCTCACAAATGCTAGTGTGAGTTGCTCTATCCTCAAGCTCATTAACTCAGGCTTCCAACTCCTGAATTCTGCTCTTTTGGCTTTGGATTGAATTGTCTGTCATTGTGTTATTGATTTGCTGGATGTTCCATCAGTTGAAATAGCTTGCTTAATTGTTCATTTTGTTCTGCTGCATTTTGTTTAATTTCTAGGAGGGCTCTAATATTCTTTTGTACTTGACCTCTGACAGTTTCAGAAAGTCTTCTTTCATCTGGGAAGTTTTTTCATTATTTTGGGAGTTCTCTGGAGCCATGGTGGTTGTTTCTTTAAATGATCAGCTATTGACTGTTGCCTTCATACCATCTAGAATTTGTTCAGTTTCGTGTTTCCTCAGCAGAACCTGAGGGGAGTTGGTCGCCAGCTGCATCTGTGTAGTCTAGTGACTGGCCACAAGTGGACTCTCTCGGGTGGCAGGTTCTGCCTCCTGACTGGCAAAGCTGGTGGCTTACTGATGGAGTCACTGGGGGGCCATCAGCTGACACTGTACTGTGGATCAGCATAAGGTAAGGAAGGTATTGCCTGGCCGCTCAGCCGTCAGTTCTCCAGATGCTCTTATTTAAGAAGGTACTTTACTACTAAGGGAGGAGCTGCCCAAAAGCTGTCAAAATCACTCAGGCCTTCAGGTGTGGCAGGCTGCCACCTTCCAGCTGACATCAAAAGCTCGTCACAGGCTGTCCCCAGATGCTATGATATGGTTCAAAGTACAGAGAGGTTACTGCCTTGCTGCCATGCTCTGCCAGGCTCCACCTGTATCTCTAGGCTCCACTGACCTAAACACAGCTTTCCAGCTGGAGAAGCACTTCTGGGAAGGCCCTCCTGGATCTCAGGTGGGAATTAGCTCCCCACTAAGACCTCTGGTTGGGTTACTGTCATGGATTGAATTGTTTCCCCCCAAAATCATGTGTAGCCATGTGGCTAGGCCATAATTCCCAATATTTTGTGATTGTCCTCCATTTTGTGATTTCCCTGTGCTGTTCTTTAAAGGATTAGGGTGTGAATGTAAATCCCTTCATAGTACTACCTCCGTTCTCCACTTTAAAGGGAGCTTCCCTGGAGTATGGTTTGCCCTACCCTTAATCCTTTCATCCTAGAAGAGATAAAAGGGAAGCAGGCAAAGAATTGGGAATCTCACAGCATCAAGACAGCAGCACCAGGAGAAGAGCCAGTCATTCAGACCTGAGGTTCCTGTGCCAAGATGCTCCCTGGACAAAGAATGATGTAATACTGGACTTCCCTCCAGAGCCGACAAGGGGCAAAGCCTTCCTCTGGAGTGGACATCCTGAATTTGGACTTGCAGCCTACTGGACTGTGTAAGAATAAACCTTCCCTTGTTAAAGCCATCCTCTGCCAGGAGCCAGCCCCAGCAGGGTTTCAGGACCACAAAGGGGTGGGTGGCATCGGCAGAGGAGGAAATGATGAGACTGAGACAACCAGGAATCTGGAGATCGACAGCCTGTCAGGGTCTGTCTGTCTTTATTTTTATAATCAATGAGGTAACTGCTCTTTGACCATGCAAGCTATTGGCTAGTAATAAGTTGGTACCTTGTGGTCTCTTTTCATGTTAATTATTAGGGTCCTCTCTGTTAGCTAGTAAAGAACCAATACATTGTGGTCTTTTTTATGTTAATCATTATGGCCCTCTAAATAATGGTCTGAGACAAGTATATTTGTGATTATAATCAACAGTTGGAACAAGGCTAATCTTTGAGCTCAATTAACTATCTATATCTTGAGGTCCAAGGTACAGGAAGAGGGAACAGACTCATCTTAAAAAGTTAATCTGCCTCTATTTGTTCCTTCTTTGCTCTTTTTATCTCTTCCTGTAGGGACAATAAGTGCCCACCATCCCCCACTCTAAGCCTCTCTTAAACTGTTCTAAGAAGGGTATTTCTTTAGTATTTGTCTATTTGCCATACCAAATACAATAAACTTGGAAGCCTATCTGTCTTCCTGATGTAGGGAGTAAGAAGGCTGTGTGTGGTGTCGTTCTTGGGGAGCTCCCCAGGGTTTTTCTGCAATCTTGCATTTCACATGTGGAGGGGGAAGTACGGATGGGGGAAGCCAGTGGAGCTGGGCCAGCCTCGGTGCTCTCAGGCTGGGCATGCTGTGTCAGAATTCATTAAGCCAAGGGGGTTGTAAAACCCTTCTTCTAGGATCCTTGTGCCGGTAGATAAGGAGGTATATTTGAGGAAGGTTTGATTAGGTTGCAAAATATTATCAAGGACAGCATGGCCAGAAATGTCACGGGTGAGATGCCTCCACCCGCCATCATATAAGCTTGTAACTTTGTTCACAGGGGCTTTTGTGGGTGACAGGCCTCGGCAATCCACTCTGTGGTATTTTCTGTTACAATATGTTTTAGTCAGCTAGGGCTGCTCTAACAGAAATACCACAGAGTGGATGGCTTTAACAAAGGAAGGTTTATTCTTACACTGTCCGGTAGGTTGCAAGTCCATATTCAGGGTGACGCTCCAGGGGAAGGCTTTCCCTTTGTCAGCTCTGGAGGAAAGTGCGGTATTGCATCAGTCCTTGTCCAGGGAGAGTCCCGGCACAGGAACCTCAGGTCTCAAAGATGCGCTCTTCTCCCGGTTGACATTTCTTGATGGTGCAAGGCTCCTAATTCTCTTTGTTTTTGTGTCATGGTTGGAATTGTGTCCCCCCAAAAATGTGTGCAGCCACGTGGCTGGGATATGGTTCCCAGTATCTTGGGACTGTCCTCCATTGTGTGGTTTTGCTAACCTGTATGTTAAAGGATTAGGGTGAGGCTGTGAATTCCTGCTGTGGGGGGAGTTTCTCTGGAGTATGGCTTGCCCCACCCTTAATGCTTTTAGCTTGCAAGGAATAAGAGGAAAAAGAAACAAAGGACAATTCGAGAACCTCACTACCATCAAGCAAGCAGCACCGGGAGCAGAGCACGTCCTTCAGACCAGAGGTTCTTGCGTGAGGACGCTCCCTGGACAAAGACTGATGCAATACTGGACTTTCCTCCAGAGCCGACAAGGGGAAAGTCTTTCCCTGGAGCGGACACCCTGAATATGGACTTGCAACCTACCGGACTGTGTAAGAATAAATCTTTCTTTGTTAAAGCCATCCACTCTGTGGTATTTCTGTTAGAACAGCCTAGCTGACTAAAACATTCTGTTTCCTTTTATCCCTTGCAAACTGAAACGATTAAGGGTGGGGCAAGCCACACTCCAGGGAAACTCCCCCTACTGCAAAGCAAGTAAGTAATCCTATGCAGGAATTTGCAACTCCTTTAGTGTGGCGAGCCGGCCCCATACCCCCCGAGCGGCCGCACCCAAAGATGGCGCCTTGGCTTGTAGCCACACCCAGACCCAGAGACCTTAGAGCAGTAAATATCTTGCCTGCGCATGCCTGGGACACGCCCTAGCCCGTACGTGGGCCAGTAGTGATTGGCTGATTCATTCCGTATATAAATGGAATTACTGAAAATAAATGCTCTCTCTGCTTGAAGACCAGAGGACGTGGTGTGTTGCTGTCACTCCGCCGCGGGTCAGTATCGGGGGGATAGCGACACTTTAGCATACAGTTTAGCGAAACTACACAGTCCCAAGATACTGGGAATCATGTCCCAGCCACACAGCTGCACATATTTTTGGGGGGACACAATTGAACCCATGACACAATAGCACTAGCTGACTGAAACACTGGCCGCATAAGTTGTGTCTTAGGCTGGGTTTTCTAGGGAAGCAAAACCAGTAACATGTGTAGGTACAAGGAAAGATTTATAATATATATATAAACAGATAGATAGATACAAATATAGGAAACAGCTCACGTAATCACAGAAGCTGAACGTCCCAAGCTCTGGCACAAGTCTCACGTGTCCACGGAAGCTGAGGAACCCAAGGTCAGCAAGTCAGAGACCAGAGCTGCAGATCACCGGTTGTGTAGGTCAGTGGATCCCAAGCTGGTGGCGAGATGAAGCGACAGAGGCTGGAGGTCGGTGGATCCCAAGCTGGTGGCGAGATGAAGCGACAGAGGCTGGAGGTCGGTGGATCCCAAGCTGGTGGCGAGACGAAGCGACAGAGGCTGGCGAACCCTGGATCGGCAGGTCAGGGAGCAAGACTCTCAAGTGCCAACTGTAAGGACTGATGAGCCCAACAGCTGCTAGCTCAAGTCCCAGAACCAGACGCTGGAAAAAGAGAGCAGGAGCTCCTGGCCACGTGAGCGATCAGCAGCCGTAGTCCAAGGTCGCGAGATGAGAGCCGAGGGGCAGGGAGCCACCACAAACCCTGCCCTGCCACTTAATACAGCAGCCAAATAGGTAGTAGCCAAGTTGACATAATCCTGACCACCACAGTTTGGAAATACCTCCTCTACTTTTTCTGGGAAAAAATAGAAAACAAATGCTGTAGTTTCTTTTTTTGTTGTATGTCACTGACTTTTTAAACATTTCATTGTGTTTCATAATGGAATACTACACAATTATAAAAAACAATGATGATTTTAGGAAACATTTCATAATCTGCAATCTGGAAGATATGCTGAGTGAAATCAGGGAGCTGCAAAAGGCCAGAATTGTATGAGACCACTATTACAAGGACTTAAGAAAAGGCTTACATACAGAAGAATATCTCTGACAGCTACAAGGGTCAGGAGGGAGACAGGGTTATTCATAGATTAGTCAACAGGAATTCAGTTAATGGAATGGAGAGACAGCACTCACTAAAAGGGAGGTCAGTACAACTGGACAACACTATAATCTAGAAGGTTTTCTAAATACAACCCAACATTTTACAGGAGACAGGGGGCCTGGGGCCTGGGGACCATGGTTTCAGGGGATACTGAATTGGCATAACTGTTTTATTCGAAGATACTGTTATGCATCCCATATTGGCACCTGGGGTCTTAAAAGCCAGCAAGCTGCCATCTAAGGAAGACCAAATGGTCCCAATCCACCAGGGCAAGATGAAAGCCAAGAACATCAAAGACATGACAAAAATATGAGCCCAAGGGTGGTGGTCAGGATTATGTCAACTTGGCTACTCCACGTTTGGCTGTTCTATCAAATGGCATGGTGGGGACTTTGGTGGTGTGCTGCCTCTCAGCTCACATCTCTCCGTGTTCCACCATCTACTGACGGTCTGCTCATGTAGCCATCACTTCTTGTTATTTTTTGGTGTCTGGTTCTTGGACTTGAACTGACAGTTGTTGGATTCATCAACCCTTACAGGTGGTCCTTGAGAGTCGTGTTCCCTGACCTTCCAATCTTGGGTTTGCCAGCCTCTGCAACTGTCTCACTGCCAGCTTGGGATCCCCTGACCTACACAACCAGTGATCTACAACTCTGGTCTCTGAACTGCTCACCTTGGGTTCACCAGCTCCTGTCGCCACGTGAGGCTTGTGTCAGGACTTGGGATGTTCAGCTTCTGAAACTGCGTGAGCTGTTTCCTTTATACATAAATCTTTCCTTGTATATGTGTTACCGGTTTTGTTTCTCTAGAAAACCCCACTGTCGGTACCAAAGAAACAGGAATGGCACCACTCACTGTTACCCCTAGTGACCCACTTGCAAGATTTTTGCTTCCTGTCCCCATGACCCTAAGCTCTGCAGGTTTAAATGTCTTAGTTCCAAAGGCAGGAATGCTGCTACTGGAGAGGCATCAATTCCATGGAACTGGAAGCTAAAATTACCACCAGGCCATTTTGGGCTCCTTGTGCCTCTTGATCGACAAGATAAAGGGAGTTACAATACTGGCTGATGTGACCAATCCTGACTATGAAGATGAAATTGGATTGACAGTACATAATGGAGGGAAAGAAGACTATGTTTAGTATGCAGGAGATTCCCTAGGATGCTTCCTAGTACTACTATGTCCTGTCACTAATTAAGGAAATGGAAAACTACAGCAACCCAATTCCAAAATGACTGCTAATAGCCTAGACTCTTCAGGAATGACGGTTTGGGTCATCTCATCACACAAGGAACTACAACCAGCTAAGGTGCTTGCTGAGGGCAAAGGAAATACAGAATGAGTTGGAGAACAAGGTAGTTTTAAGTATGTCATGGCCATGTGACCAAGTGCAGAAATGAGGACTGTAACTGTCATGAGCATTTCTGCTTTGTATGTATCAGATACTTTTGTTTACTTACGAAACATAAGATGTAAATGGACTAATGGATTCAGTTGTACATGTGTTAGCTATGTTGTGTTAGACATAAGCATGACTAATTGTATTCTTTCAGAGACTACGGATAGTAAGGTCAGATATGTGCAGATGCCAAGCTGACTAGGGGTGGACTGTCGTGGTCAGGATTGTGAACTTGGCTACTCCATGTTTGGCTGCCATATCAAATGGCAGAGCGGGCCTGTTAGTAGCTTCCCACACCTCAGGCTGCATCTCTCTGCCTTCCACCACCTACTGCCAGTCTGCTGATGTAGCCCCCAGATCCTGCTCTCTTCTGGTGTCTGGTTCCTGGACTTGAACTAGCAGCTGTTGGATTCATCAACCCTTACAGCTGGTGCTTGAGAGTCCTGTTCCCTGATGTGCCGATCTTGGGTTTGCCAGCCTCTGCAGCTCCATCTTGCTGCGAGCTTTGGATCCGCTGACTTACAAAACCGGTGATCTACAACTCCTCTGGCCTGCTGACCTTGGGTTCACCAGCTCCCATGGCCACGTGAGGCTTGTGCCAGGACTTGGGATGTTCATCTTCTACAATTGCATGAGCTGTTTCCTTTATACTTAACTTTTTCCTTGTAGATAGATGTTACTCGTTTCGGTTCCCTAGAAAACCAAGCTGAAGACACCAAGAGACAGAAGGGTTCATATGATTGCAAGACTACAATAGCATAAGATTAGAAGAACTAGGTGGTGCCTAGCCAACACCAAAGACTACCCTGACAGGAAACACAGAGTATAATCCCTGGAGTAGCACAAGGAAAAAGGGAGTGCAGATCTAGAACTCTATAAACAGTCAAGATTTGATGGTCTGGCAATCTGGAGAGTGCCCGGGGAACATGCTCCCAGACCAGAGCTGAAACCAGTGCTGAAGCCAACACTTCAAACAATGGACTGGACTTGGTGTCACAATGTGATGCAGATGGTATGTGTACTTTACGTTTAATATAGACTGTCCTACTGGTTTGTCTTTAGAGGGAGAAGGGGACAACTGTTGATTAACTGGACACTGGAAATAAAGAGCAGAAAACAAAGAGTGCTGTCACGTGGTGAGGAGAGCAGATAAGAGTTGGAAAGAGGCAGGTACTTGGGGTTTTTTATGTAGAATTGTTTTGGATTGTAAACTTTCACTGAATTACAATAAAAAAATTCCAAAACCGTAGGGGATGGGAGTGCGGATCTATAACTATTAAAGACCCCACTTGATGGTCTGACACCCTGAAGGGGCCCCTAAGCACATGGGCCTTGGACTTGCTGCTAGCCCAGGGCTGAAACCAGTACTGAAGCCAGCTCTTTAGACAAAAATTGGACTGGACTATGGGACACAGCATTGCAGGTGGTGGGTATACTTCTTGGCTTAATATATATATATATGAGGCTATCCAACTGGCTCCTCTCTAGATGGGAGAGTGGAGTGGAGGAGACAAGTGTTAGCTGAGTGGATACTAGAAGTACAGGGTGGAAAAGGGTGTGCTATCACATGGTGAGGACACCAGATACAGTTGTTTAGAGGTGTATGTTAAGGGTTTTACATGTCAAATTGACTTGGATCATAAACATTCACTTCATCACAATAAAAGTAAAATATAAAAAAAGTTCTAAAAATTGTTGATTAGTAAACTAGACAGTAAATTAGGTTTCCTTGTAACAATTTTTTGTACAAATTATCCTGTGACATTAGTTACAATTTTTGCAGTGTGTCAGCATGTTATTTCCATTCTGCTTGTTCTGTTTCCATTTATCTAGCTGTGTTGCTCCTCCTTGCCTTCTCATCTTTGCTTTTGGGTAGATGTTGACTGGTCTTGTACAGTTTATTTAAGACAGCAGATTCCTCGTAGATGACATTATTTATTTTATAAGCCAATCTATATTTGGCTGAAAGGAGACATCTAGGCATGGCTTCTAAGTTTAAGAGTATCGTACACTGATAGACCTGAGTGTTCCTCCAGTATCTGTCAATTCAGTAATTATGGTGCTTTTTAGGAACCTGAGTTGTGTTCTACAATTCTCCCCCATTCTATTTGTGATCTTCAATTGTGATCCTGGACAAGATAATCTGTAATGGTAGCCAGGAACCATCTAGTTCTTCTTGTCTCAATCTAGAAAATGCCATGGTTCATGTGGGCTATTAGTCTTACAGACTAGCTTCTTCTTTGAGTCTTTGGTTTCCTTTACTCTCTTTTGCTCCAGAGAGACTAACTGTATCTTCAATGACTATGTACAAGCTAGCATATAGAACATTGTTAACTGTTACGCCAAATGAGTTGTCACATGAGACCACAGTCCTAAACTCTAATGCAGTTAACCAGTTTCATAACATATTCCAGGGCTCAGTAACTATGCTTCTGTATGCTTTATTATATATATGTAGCACATCCAGACATGTACATACTTATGCCTAGAAATATACCTATATATGCACAGACACGTACAGATACACTTTCCTATACATACAGCATGTATCTCTACATCTGCAATCACACGATGTTTTACTACTGTTGCTGGAAAGTTGCATGTTATATATGAAATTTATCATTATCCTTTATTCTTGCATGCATCTGTCTTCAATTACCTTTGTCATGTGCTAACATCCCCCAGTGTACTGTCGTTCCATAACAAGAACTATCTAGCAAATGATTCCTCCCTCCTTCCCACTTCCACCCATGATGTCCATAAAAGAATTGTTTTGTAACTATTCTTGACTTAAGCACAGCATTTGTCCTTTTGTGATTTATTTGATGCAGCATAATATATTTGATTCCCCAATGTTGTTTTGCAGACTCAGCATTATTCTTTATGGTTGCATAGTGTTCCACCCTACGTACCACAATTTATCCCTTCATCCACAGATAGGCATTTAGGTTATTTTCATATTTTTTTGCTAGTGTGAATAGTGCAGTAACGAACATGGGTGTGCATGTGTTTGTTTTTCTCACTGCATTACCATTTCTAGGATATATACCTAGGAATGGTATTTCTGGATCCTATTTCTACTTCCAGTTCTTGGAGGAAGCATTTTCTACACTACTATTCTACAATTCTTCCAATACTGTTGTTTTAGGCTGGGTTCTCTATAGACAGCAAATGCAGTAAACTGCATAAATATATACGTAGATGGACTTGTATCAAGGAAATGACTCATGTGATTATAGAAGCTGGAATATTCCAAGTCTGTGGATCAGGATGGAGGCTTCTTTCAAGTCACGTAGCCACAAGGGCTGGTAAACTCAAGATTGGCAGGTGAGAGAGCATGGCTCCCACTCTCAGGCTGTGAAGACAGACAAACTTGAAGATCTTCAGAAAAGCTGACAGCTCAAGTCTCAAGAGCCAGAGCTCAGACAAACTGGAGACAACTGCAGGATCTGGGGCAAGCAAAAAACCAGAAAGTCTGCCTACATGTGGATAAAGGTCACACCTCCACAGCAACTTCCTTTCAAATGATTGGCTACTCACAGCAAATGCAACCAAACAAGCGGTAAGTCACATATAAAAACCGAGAACATTAGCCTCGCCAAGTTGACACACATTTCTACCATCACAAGTGTGTATATACGAGTTCCACTCTCCCCACAACCTCACCAGCATTTATTGCTTTTTTTGACGAGTTTTTTTTTCAAGAATGAGATGTTGTCTCATAGAAATTTTGATTTGCATCTCTCTAACGTTTAATGATCATAAGCATCTCTTCATGTTTGTTAGCCACTTGAATGTCCTCTTTTCATTAAGTGTCTGTGTTCTTGGCTCATTTTTTGGTTGGATTTTGTCTTTTTATTGTTGCATCATTGAAGTTTTCTATATATTTTATACATTACCAAACCAAAGCCCACTGCTGTTGACTCAATTCTGACTTGCAGTGACCCTACAAGATAGCACAGAATTACCCCATGGAGTTTCCAAGTACCTGGTAGATTTGAATTCCAAACCTTTTGGTTAGCAGATGTACCTCTTAACCAGTGCACCATCAGCATTTCCTTGGATAGATTAAACTTTTGTAATTTGGTTGTTTCATTAACACAGGTGTTAATGAGTCTTCATTCAATCATGATGCTCCCTTCTTCATATAGTCCAGCTTCTTGGATTACTTGCTCAGCATGCAGATTGAATAGATATGCTCAAATAATACAACCATGATGCACAGCTTTCCTGACTTTAAACCATGCAGTGTCCCCTTGTTCTTTTCAAATGACTGACTTTTGATCTATCTTCAGTTTCCTTATAAGCACAATTCAGGGTTCTGGAATTCTCATTCCCCAGTATGTTGTCCATCATTTGTTATGTACAACAGAGCAAAACACTGCCTGGTTCTGCACAATGCCCACAATTATTATTCCTGAGCCCACAGTGCATTCACTGTCAATCCATCTTGCTGAGCATCTTCCTTTTTGCAGACCATCTACCAAGCATGATGTCCTCCTCCAGGGAATGACTTTTCTGAGATGTCCAAAGCATATCAACAACACAAGCATCCAAAGAAGATGGAAACGATTCTACTCTAATCTATTTATCAAGTGATTGAAAGAGCTACTGGCTTTGAGAGGGTGCCCAGAATAAGAGAAAGCTCTGCAACAGGTTCAGGTTGCCATACAATAGATTTCAGTTGCTCCAGTGATACTTTAAGTATCAGTGGCATATGTGCTGTTTGGAATCTTTGGCAGGTTCCTATTGGTGAATCACAGTGCAGACCCTCAGGATTTTACAACAAAGCCCCGCATACTCCTCAACTGTTCTTTTGAAAAACAGCTTTTGGATTGTTATTGGGCCTTAGCAGAGTCTGCCTAGCCACCATGTGGTCTGAGCTGCCTATCATGAACTGAGTGTTGTCCGACTCACAGTCATGAAGTTAGATGTGCACAGCAGCACTCCATTACTAAATGCAAGTGTAATATATGATATCAGGCTTGGGTAGGACCTCAAGGAACAAGTAAGTTGAATGACTAAGTGGACCAAATGCCTCTTGTCTCTGCTCCTGTTACATTACCTTCCATCTCCCAGTTTGCACTTATATCTTCATGGGGAGTTATGATCAGTAGACCAAGAAAGAGAACACTTATGCCTGGTTTACAAATGGTTCTGCACAATATATAGGCACCACTGAAAAGTGGACAGCAACAGCACTACAGCCCCTTTATAGGACCTCCCTGAAGGACACTGGCTAAGGGAAATCCTCTTAATGGGAGGAACTCTGAGCAGAGAACCTAGTTGTTCACTTTGTTTGGACAGAGAAATGGCCAGATGTTATTACATGCCAATTACGGAGTTGTAACCAAATGTTTTGCTGCCTAGGAACCTGGGAAGGCCATGACTTTGTAAATAGGTGACAGGGAGGTATGAGAATGAGGTATGTAGATACACCTCTCTCAGTGGGCCAAAGAAGTGAAGATACTTGTCTCACGAGTGCTCACTGTCATGATTTGAACTGTGTCCCCCCAAAACTGTGTGTAGCCACTTGGCTGGGCCATGACCCCCAATATTTTCATTGTCCTGTTTTGTGACTTTTCCTAGGCAGTATGTTAGTAAGAATTAAGATGAGACTGTAAATCTCTTACTAAGGTTATCACCCTCCTCAATGTAAACGGAGTTTCTTTGGAGTGTGCCATGTACCACCCTTTATCTTTTTATCTTACAAGAGATGAAAGCCAAATGACAAAGGAAACAAAAACCTGCCGAATCTACCATCTCAGAACTATGGACACCAAGTGAAGGTATGGATAACACAGTAAAAGTAACACTGCAGGCAAGGGTAGAGGTGGGAAAGTGCCAGGAACAGGATGCAAAATAACAGCCAGAGGACAGCAACTGTCTGGGAAAGACTTAGCCCCCTGCTCCACTGCCACATAAGAAATGGTCCAATGCCCCAAGATGCATACTGCCAAAGATCTTTATTAGATTTTACTCTTCCTTAGTATTTTATCTATTTCTTTTTGTATTAATCTTCGAATAAGTCTTAGAAACAAAGTGACACTAATGTTTTAAAAGAAAAAATCTGGGTTTAAAAGATTTAGAGACATTTAATTTATTTCAATTTTGACTCTTCCCTTTAAAAATACATGTTTTGTCTCCTCAATTACATAAAGTTTGATAAGAGGTGAAAAAAGCACAAACTAGAAACAGAAACAAATGATGATGTAGATTTGAAAGCACTCAACCAGAAATTCTATAGTGAAACATACAATTACAAAATTAGAGGGGGTAGAGGTTTAATATCATTTGATATACACAGCAGGCAGTAGATTTCACAAGCTTACAATAAAACTGTTTGTACTGAGTTGATTCCATCTCACAATAACCTTACAGGACAGAGCAGAACTGACACATAGGGTTTTCAAGGAATGTCTGGTGGATTCAAACTGCCAAAGTTTTGGTTAGCAGTTAAACTCTTAGCCATTATGAGAGAAAGGTCACAAACTTAAAGATAAATACAAAACAAAACAAAAACAACCAGAGCTATAAAAATTGGAAAACACTAAAGAAGTGGTAAACAAACGGGGATAAAGGATTCATGGTAGAGAAAGTGAGCAGTTAAACTCTTAGCCATTATGAGAGAAAGGTCACAAACTTAAAGATAAATACAAAACAAAACAAAAACAACCAGAGCTATAAAAATTGGAAAACACTAAAGAAGTAGTAAACAAACGGGGATAAAGGATTCATGGTAGAGAAAATGAGGTGGGTTGAAGTGGGCAAAACTTTCTTCTAGTAATTTCCAGCTCTCATTTGTGGACAATCCACTTTGACTGAAAAAGCCATTCTTCAGGTTGTTTCTGGATTTTTTAAAAAATCTATTCAACACTTTGTGCATTTTATCTCACATTCTTTGTTATCGATCATCCCAGTGGTCAGACGAGAATTGTTTTCAATCTTTACTACCATTTGAGATGACCTTCCTTCAATCTCTCATAAAATCCTCTATTCCTTTTTCTGCTTTCTAAGTATACCAGCTTCTCTCTGTCTTCATTACTGTTGTCTGCCCACCTCCAAGTCATTTACCTCACTGATTAATGACTTTCAAAGGTGGTTCATCCTTACCCTCTCTCCTAAATTCTGCATTACTTCTGGAGCTTCAGCATCTGCATACATTTTATCTACTGAGCTGTCCTCTAGTTTTAGTGACCTCATTGCTGAGGACTTCCCACTACATTGTTCTTCAGATAACCAAATTTATGGTTCTGTGATCACACAGGAGTGCTCTTTGCTTCTGAAATCAATCACTCTCTTCAAAACATCTGTTTATCTTTCTTTCTGACCCACATCTATTTCTACACTCATGTAGTTTTTCCATCTCTTCTTTCTCAGGGCATTCATGGTTCTCGTACTTTCAGACACCATGAATAGAAAGACGTTATACAGCCAATGACATATTACTTCCCTGGAAATGCCATGAAATGCTCATCAATGAACTCTGTTTAAAAGACAAGTAAGTTTATTGTAAATGTGTTTTAAGAAATCTGTTCAGTTTTTCTAATCCCTTATTTTTTTCAAAATTAAAATATTTGATTTGGTTATGAGTTCAGCATCACTGTAGATCACATGAACTTGGTCCATACTGACAGAACTACACTGTTCTGAAAACTAGTAGGACTAGTTTGAGTATACCTTTTAATGAATATAACCTAACCTTGAATATTGGCTTTAATTTGAGAAAAATATTGTCCTCAAAAAGTATAGAATAAAGCTGAGGGAACAAAAAGTCAAATCCTTACAGGTACAGAAATGGGGTTATTTATCCTAGAAAATACAAGACCTGGAGAGTATCTGTCAGAATACTTGACTATTTTAAGAGTTCTACATGGAAAAGAAACTGTATTTATTTTTTGTGTACCCAGGAGGTGGATACAGGTTTGAAGGGAGACTTCTAGAGTAAGGAACTCTGCTCTAAGAATGTAACATTTAAAGAACAAGAGGCCCTACCAAGTTTAATTACTTACTTCTAGAAAATGCCAGCCATTAATCAAGATTCAGCCATGATAAGCACCAAGATTATTACCACTGTGCTCCTAGTGTTCCCTTTATCCAAAAGGAAAGCTTTAAACTTTTACTCTGATACAGGCTGGATCCATATCCATCTCACGTTTCTGCCAATAGTCTGGTACTATGGTGGAGATGAAGTATCACACGTAAGAAACAAAGCAAAGAGACACATTCTATTTCTTAGAAAGACCTCCAGGAGGAATGCTTGTCTTTCATTCCACTTACCAGTCACCTGAAAACTCCATTTCATCATTATCTTTCTAATTTCATCCACCCTACATTCATCAAAAGACTGTCCGCTCTGTGACAGGCCCTGTTCTTGTGCTGCTGCTACAATAAGAACAAGATGTGTCATAGGTAATTAGTTTGTCCATACATTCTTTGCTTCAAGTGGTTGAGGGCTTTGGGTGTGAGGGGCAAAACGTAGAAGAGACAAACATAAACTCAATTCCAGAAGCTCTATTTACAGTGAATGAGCCCAGAGCATAAATCAATGTTATAGTAAAAGCCAAAGTAGAGCAACAGGATAGTGCAGTGAAAAGGTAGTTGGGGTAACAGTAGAAGAGTTCTTAGTAGTAGTGGCCTTAAAAAGAAGGCTTGACATAATTAAAAGTCTGATTCCTTGGCTTAGGCAGGAAAAGGACATGGTAGAAATATACACATTATAATGGAGACATATAAAATAAAGAAAGAAATAAAAGCTCCCCTAAGTAGATTTTGTCCTCAAAAAGTATAGAAAAAAGCTGAGGGAGCAGAAAGTCAAATCTTTACAGGTACAGAAATGGGGTTACTTATCTTAGAAAATATAAGAACTGGAGAGTATCTGTCAGAGTATTTCACTGTTTTAAGAGTTCTACTCAGGGGAGCTTTTAAAAACCAAATCTGAGACAGCTTGAACAAGAAAATAGAAAAAGGAGTATCAATCAGCTTATACTATTACAAAACCAAACCCACAGCCATTCAGTTGATTCCAACTCACAGTGACCCCACAGGATAGGGTAGAACTGCCCCACAGAGTTTCCAGTTGTGCCTGGTGGATTTTAACTACCAACCTTTTGGTTAGCAGCTGTAGCACTTAACTACTATGCCACTAGGGTTTCCATACTGGTATGAAGAATTGAATAAACAAAACAGAGAAAAGGGAAAGATATTTCTTGTGAAATTCCAATTACTAAGCATAGAAAAAATAACTGGAACAGAAAATATCATTTGGTAAGTACCACAGTAATAATAACCACAGGTAATAATTACCAAGGGGCACTAAAATTAGTAAGCATAAGTGTGATGAAAACAGAATATCTGCACAGTTTCAAACTGTCACCCTATGAAAAACTAATTACAAAGAGTGAAATAGTTACCAATAGGAAAGGATGGAAATACACTGAACAAGAAAATAAAACACTCTTAAATAAAATACAAGATCACTGTACTTAATTTTGTGTAAAACAATACTACAAAACATTTAAAAAATATATGAAACTGCATTTGCTCAAGGCTATTCCCTGCAGTCTTATCTGTCAGATAAAATGAAACTGTCACTTCTCCCAAAGACACAAAGTACTCTAATCATCCTTTCTTGCTCCATTCTGACAACCTTCTGACTGCTTTCTTACTCACTCAAAAACTTTTCTTTAACTGCAGACTTTCAGAAATTTGCTGTTAAAATTATAGCAGTAAGGATGAAACAAATATGCCACTTTTGATATAATCTCTCCAGTGTAAGTTCTTAAATGTAACGGAAAGTATGAGGAACAACCACAGATTTTCTCACGTTCTTTACATCTGTAACACCTCTCCATTGTGAGTTCTTCTATGCTTAACAAGGCTTGAGGAATACCTAAAGATTTTCCCACATTCCTTACATTCATAAGGCCTCTCCCCACTGTGAATTTTTTTATGTTTACTAAAGTGTGAGCTGTATTTAAAGGCTTTTCCACACTGCTTACATTCATAAGGCCTCTCTCCACTGTGACTTCTTTTATGTACAGTCAGGGCTGAGCAACAGCTAAAGCTTTTCCCACATTCCTTACATTTAAAAGGCCTCTCTGTACTGTGAGTTCTTAAATGTTTATGAAAATGTGAGGAACAAATAAAAGTTTTCCCACATTTGCTACATTCATAAGGTCTCTCTCCACTGTGAGATCTCATATGTATAGTGAGGCCCAGGGTTTGCTTAAAGACCTTCCCACACTGCTTACATTCATAAGGCCTCTCTTCACTGTGAGTTCTTAAATGTTTCCTGACAGCTGAGGAAGTACCAAAAGTTTTCCCACATTCCTTACATTCATAAGGTCTCTCTCCACTATGAGTTCTTATATGTGCAGTGAGGGCTGTGCCTTGCCTAAAGACTTTCCCACATTGCTTACATTTATAAGGTCTCTCTCCACTGTGAACTCTCATATGCACAGTGAGAGTTGAAGAACAGCTATAGGCTTTCCCACATTCCTTACATTTATAAGGCTTCTCTCCACTGTGAGTTCTTACATGTTTAGTGAGGTGTGAATTACACCTAAAGGCTCTTCCACACTCATTACACTTGTATGGTCTTACTCCACTGTGAGTTCTTAAATGTGTAGTGAGGCCTGAGCTCTGACTAAAGGCTTTCCCACATTCCCTACATTCATACGGCCTCTCTCCACTGTGAGTTCTCATATGTACACTGAGGGCTGAGGAATTCCGAAAAGTTTTCTCACATTCCTTACATTCATAAGGCCTCTCTCCACTGTGAGTTCTTATGTGTATAGTGAGGGCTGAGGAACTCCGAAAAGTTTTCTCACATTCCTTACATTCATAAGGCCTCTTTCCATTGTGAGTTCTTTCATGTGTGGTGAGGGATGATGAAACACTAAAGGCTTTCCCACACTGCTTACATTCATAAGGCCTCTCTCCACTGTTAGTTTTTATATGAGTTTTGAGAGTTGAAAAATAGCTAAAGGCTTCCCCACATTCCTTACATTCACAAGACCTCTCTCTACTGTGAGTTCTTACATGTTTAGTGAGGTGTGAGGAACACCTAAGGGCTTGCCCATGTTCTTTACATTTATAAGGCCTCACTCCACTCTGAGTTCTTACACATGTAGTGTGGTGTGACGGTTGACTAAAGATTTTTCCACCTTCCTTACATTCACAAGATTTATCTCTGTTACGAAATTTTTTATGTAAGATAAGGGATGAAGAACAATTACAAGTTTTACAACATTCTTTACATTCACATTTATGATTTCTCATATGTGACCAATGGGATGAGAAACTATAGAAATCTTTGTCACATACAACACATTCGTAGCATTTCTCATCACTGTGTGTTGGCAAAGGATTCTTAAGAGTTGAGATACAAGTGAAATTCTTCCCACATGCCTCACACTTATGGGGTTTCTCTCCAGTAAGAGTTGTGACAGGAGCAGTTACATGGCAGGAACAACTGTAGGATTTTCCACATCTCTTAAAACGATGGGTATTGTATCTAGCATGAGAGTTGGTATGATGCTTATGCAGTAAGTGATCCATGGAGGCTTTCCCACACTCACAACATTCAAAAGAATTTACTTCTGGAATATTTGTTTTCAGTACAGTGAGATTTGGAATCCGGCTGAAAGTTCTCTCACACTGATTGCCTTCATTACTTTCAGAGAGGTTGTCTATTGCACGACTTCTGTTAAAAACAGGCAACATACTATTAGAAATAAATCTGCTTCCATTTTATCATTATGAAACACACAGAATTATGTGTGGCTTTCATCCTCGCTTGTCTCAGGTTGCATAGTTTAAATCATCTAGCAGATATATTGCCATTACTGTTACTGTTTTCTGTATTATGAGGTTTTTTGGTAATTTCATTCAAGTGAAGTATATTTCAAATACTCTATCTCACATTTACAAAAATGCTACATTGTGTGAAAATTCCCTGAAAACACACACACACACACACACACACACACAGACGCAGAGACCTGGTGACAACAGTTAAGCATCCAGCTGCTAACCAGAAAGTATGCAATTCAAATCTACCAGAAGCTCCTTGGAAATCCTATGGGCTCAGTTCTACTCTGTCCTATAAGCCTGCTGTGAGTTGGAATCGACTCAATCGGCAACAAGTTTGGTTTTTTGGTTTCATATACATGGATCTACTAGCATACATACAAAAACAGACATATGTGTATTTGAATGTCATGACACCTTTGGAGTTTTTCCTGAAGCACTGTTTTCTCTTGTTTGAATTATACTCACCTCAAATGTCTCCCTTGGTTTTTATGCTGACCTTTATTACCACGCAATTCAAAGATTTCTGCTAACACAGAGGACCAAGTATTCTTCTTCATGAATTGTGCTATTAAATGTTCACTGGATAACTTTCCTCCACCATTAATATTTTGAGAGGCTGACCGAATAGTTCAAATTCAGGTTCACCATATGAAAAAAAAAGACAACAAAAGGCATAGAATAAAGGAATAGAATAAAAGGCTGTTGTGAACAAAGAGTTAGCCACATTTTGCTATTTTAGCACTTTTGCAAAGATTAAAAAGCAATTTACTAGGAAATACTTAAGATCAACAGTAATGGTGCCATAAAGAAGTGTTTTTACAAGAGCTAAGTAAAAGTATTAAACAGTACACACATAACATTAAAAGAGGAAAAGTGTCTTCATGACTACAGATGTGAGAGGATTGCTAATGTCAGAAAAATAAGCTGTGAAGCTGTTTCCTCAACCCAAAAGACATTTTTTTCCCAGCTGACTGATTTAAATATAATTTTACCCATGCAGCGTTGGCCTTTCAAAAATTTTAGCTCCTTGGTGCTTCCTGCCATAGTGGGACTGGATGAGTTCTATCTCTACTAACCTAAGATCTTTCCCTTGCTTTCCTGGGAAAACTAGTAAGTATAGCTGATATAGTGTTCATGGAAAAATGCATGTCATGAGGGAAGACAGTGAAAAGCAATGAACATTTCCTTAACTCTGAGCCAACACTTTACTCTTCAAAGAAGATGGGCAACTGCAAGTTTATCTGCAGCAAAACAATCATATCAAACTTGCAGTAAACACAGTAAAACTCTACAAGGTCCCAAACCACAAATCTCTCAGGTTCCAAAAGTGACCCTTAAAATCAGTGCTTACACTTAATAACACTTAGAGAGCCTGAAGGCAATTATTCACAAAAGAAATGAAAACTCACTTTAATACATAAAGCTTTATGTTCATGAAAAAGCAAAGATATGTGAGCTCTACAAACCAAGGGACCATGCCTGTTTTATTTAAGTTTTTTCTCATTCCTTACATTCCTTATCCCAAATACTGGAGTAAAGCTTGAGTAAAATACTTTCGCTCACTTAAGGATTAAATAATTTTTTTAAATGATGTTACGCTTACCTACTAAGGCCAGGTTTCTGAAGGTTTCCATCATCACATCTCTGTAGAGTTTCTTCTGAACAAGATCCATCAAAGACCACTCTTCCTGGCTGAACACCACAGCCACATCCTCAACAGCCACTGAGTCCTAAAACATCCCATACATTCAGGATCAGCAAGGTATTATGCATTCCAATGTGTACAAGAATGAAGGGTGAGGCTGATGGTCCTAAGGAATTGAGAATTCCTAGGAATCTGACACAGGTTCTGTGTTGTACCAAAGTCTGCTCTTGGGTATAGTCAACAGCCTCACTCCTGTGCTAACTAGGTTCACTTCCTCACTGATCACACCTTCTCTCTCAGACTTACAACATACTGAAATAATTTCTCTACAGTTCGACTGCAACCAGTCACACTCTTAATTTCTCTTTATGGTCTACAGTAGTTAGAAAACAGCAGAAATTAGAGAAATGCTTAATTCTTATCATCACTACATTGTAAACAATCACACTTTGTTTCACAAAGCCCATTAAAACGTAAAGGCAGGGTGAGGTATTAACAACTGGGAAACACTGCAGAATGCTTTTCATTTTGTCTTCACAACCACATACAAACGAAGGGCCTGCATAAACCAACTAGCAACCCAAGGCCCTGAGTTGGT
The DNA here is from genome assembly GCA_028571685.1 of Heterohyrax brucei. Lineage (NCBI taxonomy): Eukaryota > Metazoa > Chordata > Mammalia > Hyracoidea > Procaviidae > Heterohyrax > Heterohyrax brucei. The sequence continues at coordinate 38,308,281 of CM053140.1, forward strand.
CATATTTTCTTAAACTCTAAGATATCAGCAGATGGCAGGTGCATGTGCTAAAAAATGAATCTTCTTTCAGAGAACTGTGAATTTTTACACATCAACATCTATTTTTCAAAAAATCACGTGTTCTGTCATTTTTTCTTTCGTACAGATGAAGGGAATGAAAGTTACAAAACTCAGGTAATAACAGGAAACGTGAAAATTCAGATCGCCCCACAATTCAGATTTTGAGACTCCATGCAACCTGACATGCCAGTTACTAGCGACTATTCCCCTCAACAAAAGATAAACCCACGCACCCTGACACAAACACAGTCTAGTGTTAGAAAGCGACAAAGATTACTACCTGTACAGACACAAGAACAGCAAGATCTGTGTTTGCTGACTGAGAAGAGGCTATGATTCCCATTTTGTAAAGATTGCACAACATGATAAATGTAATTAAGGTCACCAAGCTATACAGGTAAACACTGTTCAATTTGCAAATGTTCTGCTATATATAATTTTTACCACAAAAAAATTATTTGCAAATAGTACGGATGAAATTGTGTCCCCCTAAAAATGTGTGTAACAATTGGGGGGGCAGGCAAGATTTCAAGTATTGTGTGATGTTCCTCTATGTTGCAAACCCTGCTTCTATGATGTTAATGAGGCAGGATGGGCAGTAGTTGTATCAGTGGGGCAGGACTCAATGTGTGAGATTCTACTGTGCCTTGGGGAGGCAATCTCTTGAGATATAAAGGAAGCTGGCAGAGAGATTTCAGGACCTCATACCACCAAGAAAGCAGTGCCCGAGCACAGCAGAACAAGCCCTTTGGATCCAGGGTCCCTGTGACTCAGATGCACCCAGTCCAAGTGAAGACTGATGACAACGTCCTTCCTCCAGAGCCAAAAGACAAAGCCTTCCCCTGGGGCTGACATCCTGAGTTTGGAATTGTAACCTACTGGACTGTGACAGAATAAAGTTTCTTTTAAAAGCCATCCACTTGTGGTCACATCTCTGCTACAGCAGCACAAGATGACTAAGACAGTTAAGTCTGTGGAAGTGTAGACAGTTGACCTGTTTGACTGCCAGTGAAGCTTAGGAAACAGATGACACCAGCCCTTTAGATGCTCCACTCCACAATTCTCTTATATTTGCAGTCCCTAGAAGGCACACATCACGACTATCTGAACCCTGACCAATGTAATTTCCCTGCTCTGTGAAATAGGATAGCATCAATCCACTCACTTTCTCACATAATGAGGACAGAAGAGGCTCCTAAACTTACTTACATTCTGGGTCCTAAAATAAGCATCTTTAGATTAAGAAGACTTCTCTTGTAAGGGAAGTGGTGAAGTGAGCCATCTGAGTCATCCCTCATCAATCCTGATATGTCACACAAAAAGCTTTGAGCTAGAGCTAAAATCCAAGTCTCCTCCATGCAGTGGGCCTGGTTACATATTTTAAAGAAATCAAAACCCCTAATGTTCATTATATATCAAAAAAACCAAACCCACGGCTGTTGAGTCATGCCGACTCACAGTAACCCTATAGGACACAGTAAAACTGTCACACAGAGTCTTCCAAGGAGTTCCTGGAAGATCTGAACCACCAACCATTTGATCAGCACCCATAGGACTTAACAAGTACATCACCAGGGTTTCCTTGTACAATACAGTAATTATAAAATGTTTTATGTATTGAGTAACAGTAATTTGTTAAAGGTTTTACAAAAACTTCTCCATACACAAGCTCATTTGTAGCTCCTAATCCACCCAAAAAACAAACAAGCCACTGTCACTGAGCTGATTCTGACTCACAGTGATACCACAGGACAGAGTAAAACTATCCTCATGGGTTTCCCCAGAGTGTCTGGTGGATTCAAACTGCTGATCTTTTGATTAACAGCTGTAGCTCTTAACCACTGCACCACTAAGCAGATACAATTTCTAACAGTTCATGGCTGAGTTAAATTAGAGACAAATCAATCATACGGTCAATGTGGTCGGTATGGAATACTGTTGAGCCAACATCACAATGCAGGTCCATGTGTCTTTGAAGCCTAACTCCTAACAACTACAATTCTATTTATATGCATATAGTTTTGTTGTTATTCTAGCAGTTATTTTTCAATAACACCATGGATGATCTAGAGTCCTGGTGGATACTAGGGAGAGGAAACAAAGGACATATCCCATTTAATTCACACAACCAGGAGGTGCTACTCCTGGCAAAGCCATGTGTTTCAGACATGAGTTCTTCATTTCAGACTCTTAACTGTGACTAACTTCCTTTAGTAAATTGATTTAGGTAATGTTGACACAGCACTTACTTCATGATGGCCAAGTAGACACATCAGCGAACAAAACAGAAATATCTGGATGAATATGGATTGCAAGTTCTTTGTGTGTGGACAGTAAATTAAAATAAATATACATGTCAACTGGCAATATGTTCTATGGAAAATACAGCAGCAAAATAATCATTTTAGAAAACATTAGCTAGTGAAAGCTGGCTTGGTAAGGGAGAAAAGGATCACACTTTCAATTTTGAAAACTTGAAAAGCAGAGTATGATTATTTTGCAAACAGTCATATACATTTAACATGCTTCTTGATTTCAAAAAGTCCCATCAGAGAGGAATGGGAGTCAAAGGGCACCACTGACCTTCACACTAGGAAAGGAAAATTACATTGCTTACACCCAGAAAAGGTCACTAACACTAGCCTAAACTTACCAATTTGTGAATAAGTAAAGTAATATAATGGAACATGAAAAATAAGTATCACAGTAACAACACAAAAGACGAACGAAGACTTCCAGCTTCTAATGTGATATATAAGAAGCTTGGAAGTCATCAATCACTTCCTTGCTCACAAGACAGATTTTGAACATAATGAACTTAGAAACTTGAGGTCGCAAGGCAAACTCCTGCCCCCAAACAAGACAGACACACAAGCAACTACTTGAGAACACAAGAATCTTGAGAACACAAATCTAGGAGCATAAACCACCTCTAAGATCAGCATCAGTGTAGGAAAACTGAAAATGCAATTGTTGGATTGCTGGGGCCTCAATGTGGACACGCTTCAGGTTAAAAATGGCACATGGGCCCAATCTTAATGCAATCCACAGAGTCTAACAAATTTTACCAGAAGGAATCCTACGAGGTCTTCAGTGTGACAATCACAAAAAAATTTCCTTGTGATTCTTTCCAGTAGAGGCAGAGGAAAAGTAGTCCTTTTGAACATCTCCCAGAGAATTCTATTGTCCTGTCAAGGCCTGCCCTCAACTGAATGTATTTAACCAGAGTCTAACTGACCTGCTGTAGTGAAATATCCAATTCCAACCCCATCTAGGCTTCCTTTCCTACCAAAATAGGTGTGGAAGGAAGCATAGAAGCATTTGTATGATCACTGGCCAGGGACGCAGGCTCACTAAAAGACTAAGACTTAACCACTGGACTACTCTAGGCTTCTCCTTTGTCTACACCTTAACACCACACCAACAAATCCTCTCCAAAAAACCAAACCCACTGCCACTGAGTCAATTACAACTCACAGCAACCCTACAGGACAAAGCAGAACTGCTCCAGAGTTTCTAAGGAGTGTCTGGAGGACTTGAACTGCCAACCTTTTGGTTAGCAGACATGGCACGTAACCATTACGCCAACAGGGTTTCCCTATACCAATAGTGTTCTTATGTGAGAAAAGGAGGAACTTTTGAATCTTCGACCTGATTTAAGAAATCTCTAGGAAACCCAAAGACAACAGGGAAGGAAACAAAACAAATAAGAACATCAGAGCAAATGACACCTACAGCAAACAGTAAACACATCTTACTTCTAGCCAGAGAAAGACCTCATACTAAAGGCCTATTTATTTACCTCACTTCTTTTTACTTATTATATAACCTCCAGCTTTCAACACAAACTACCAGGCATACTAAAGACAAAAACCACAGCTTGAGGAGTTGGAGCAAACATTAAAATCAGTCTAGGGTATGGTTTTGGAATTATCAGGCCCCAAATTCCAAGTAACTAGAATTAACATGTTGTCACTGAGTTGGTTCTGAATCATGTAGACCCTATAGGACACAGCTGAACTGGAATATAGGATTTCCAAAGGGCAGCTAGTAGTTTCCAACTGCTGACGTTTTGGTTAGCAGCCAAGCTCTTAAACACTACGCCACCAGGGCACTGTTAACATGTTAGAGGTACTAACAAAGTATATAACATGTAACAACATGTGGTAATGTAAGCTGGAATTGTAAAAAAAGCAACCAAAGGAAATGCTAGAAATCCAAACCACTGTATGAGAAATGAAAAATGTCTTTAATAAGCTCATCAAAGCCAAGAATCTGTGAGCTTGAAGATACGTAATAAAACTCTTAAAACTGAAATGAGAAGACAAGAGAATGAAAAAGATGGAACAGAATATCCCATGTATGGAAAATACATATTGAGAAAGAAAAGACGCCAGAAAAACATAGAAGACACAGCTGAGGTAACAGTGACTGACAGATTTAAAAATTAATGATGCTTATCAAACCAAACATTCAGCAAGTTCAGTGAATAAAAAGCAGGATATAGATAATTATACATCAGTATATCCATTTTATAAACACAGCCATAATATATGGCACAGTATATTATCAATACAGGAATATACAACTAGACCGATCAAAAATAACAAACTGCCTTGGAAAAGGCCCACCAATCTAACAGGGAGCAAGGCAGGGCAGTGACAGACAGCACTTATACTTTCATACACGGAGTAGTGTCAACTAAAAGGAGTCTATGAGTGGTACAAAGGGATAAGGGTTTCATTACTAACTGAAAGGTTCATGATTCGAATCCACTCAGGCATCTCTGAGGAAAGTTCTCACCATCTACTTCCAAAAACCAGGTACTGAAACCCTCAATGGTACAGTGCTACCCTGAAACACAATGTGATCATCTCAGTCACCTCTACAGCAACTAACTTTTATTTAATATCAACTCATTATCTAGTTGGAATAATTCCTTTATTCCCAAACACTACATATGTGAAAACACCAATTTTCAGACGTGAAAAAGTAAAACTGCTTTCAGAAGTTATAAGCAAATGATCTCATGACACCACAAAGGAGAAAAATTCTTAAGACTAAGAGATGAGGGAAGAGATTGACAAATCCAACTGTATTAAATTAAAATATCTACCTTTTCATCAAAGAGCAGAGAAAATGAGTCAAAAAGATAAGTTACATTCCAGGAATAGACGCTCAAAGTTTGTAACAAATATTTAATAAGCCACAGAAAATTATAAATTAACAGTGGATAAATATGCATAGCCTTGTCAATAGTGGAATGTAAAATAATTAAGGAGTAAAGCAAAAGTTAGATGTCAACTACAAGCAGATGGAACAAATGAAATACATTTGCACATTTAGTAAGAGCCAAAAGTTGTGGAATGCATCAGTGTTCCTAGTATATTTGAACACGGCTATGGTCTACAACTCAGAGTTATTGTGCAGGAGCACATGGAGCCTGGACAGAGAAGAGAAGAACAGTAATACTCACAAGAGCAATAATCACACTTGAATCACACACGTCTTCTAAGCTCTCCACAGGAAGCCAGACTGTGTTCCATTCACACAATGGGAACATACATACATAGCCACACAGGTAGACTATAGCTACAGACAACAACATGTGTGACACTCAAAAGCATCCTGAGGGAACAAGTTACTAAAGAACTCATATAGAGACAGAGTACGCGTTCTGTAAACTGTATTTACAGGGAGCTCAAAAGATGAAAAACAAAACAACCAGAACTTATAGATTAAGAATTAGGTGATTGAGCTATGATAATAGTATTAATACTGGTAACAATCACAAACTTCTAAACACAGACAGCAACAATCTCCAGGTAAGCAGAGATGTGATCAGGGTAGGAGATACCAGAAGGCCATAAAACTGACCAAAGGCTCTTTACTGTCAGTGACACTAACTACTACTTAAATTGTACAAGAGAAGTATATGTACTTCTTGTTTATGTTATACTTGACAATAAAAAGTTTAATGCATTACTTAACACACACAAAAAGGAATTTTCATACATCAGTTTTACAAAGTCATGAGGAAACTCCATTACGATTTTACTTATCTTACTTCAGACCGACTTTCATACTGGACTACTGATAACTAGATCTTCGAAATTTACATTTATATTTACTAGAACGACTGTTATAACAGCAAAATAAATGGCCAGGATCCACATGTACACTCAGTGATACAGTTAAAAAGCAGTAACAAAAAACTAAGGTCAATTGTATGTAGTATTCTGAGTTTCATACAAATTTAGATTTAAGCTCTTATGTATTTTTTATGAAAAGACCACCAGGTTAATTTGTTCATTAAAAAGTATGAATTCCTGCCAATTATTGTTACACATCAAGCAATCAATAAAGACTACTTCTATAGCAAAAAAAAAGTGTAAATTCCACACCATCTTCTGTATAAGAAACTGGAGAAAAGAAAAAGTTTCTATTTCTATTTGTTTCCTTCTTTTGTTTTATTGACTACATAAAGGCATTCAACTACATGGATCATACCAAATTACGAATAACATTGTGGAGAATGGGAATTCCAGAACACTAACTGTGCTTATCAGCAATCTGCACATCGATCAAAAAGCAGTTGTTCCAAGAGGGGACACTATACGGTTTAAAGTCAGGAAAGGGGTGTATAAAGCTTGTATCCTTTCACCACTACCTATTCAACCTGTATGTTGAGCAAACAATCCCAGAAGTTGAACTATATGAAGAAGAATGTGGCATCACGATTGGAGGAAGACTCATAAACAATTTGAGTCAAATAGATGCCACAAACTTGCTTGCTGCAAGTGAAGAAGACTGGAAACAGTTACTGATGAAGATCAAACACCAACACTCAGTATGGATGACATCTCAGCACCAAGAAAACAAAAATCCTCACACCTGGACCAGTAAGCAACATCATGGTAAAAGAAGTAAAGGTTGAGGTTGTCCAGCATTTCATTTTACTTGGATTCACAATCCACCCTCATGGAAGTAGCAGTGAAGAAATCAAAAGACACACTGAACCGGGAAAATCTGCTGCAAAAAGAAGATTTTTGAAGTGTTGAAAAGCAAAGATGTCATCTTGAAGACTACGGTGCACCTGCCCCATGCCATAGTATTTTTAATTGCCTTATATGCGTGCAAAGCTGGACAACAAGTAAGGAAGAATTGTGGTGCTGGAGAAGAGGACTGACTATACCCAGGACTGCCAAAAAAATGAACATGTCTTGTAAGAAGTACAATCAGAATGATCCTTAGAAACAACAACAGTGCGACTACGTTTTAAATACTTTGGGCATGTTGCCAGGAGGGATCAACCTCTGAAAAACGACATCATGCTTGGTAAAGTAGAGGGTCAGGAAAAGAAAGACTCTGAATCAGATGGACTCAGACAGTGGCTGCAACACTGGGCTCAAGCATGAAAACCACTACGGATATGGCACAGGACTGGGCAGTGTTTTGTTCTGTGGTACGTGGAGTCATTAAGTGTCAGAACTTACTTGACACCACCTAACTACAGCAACACACTTGTCCCAATCACACAAGTATAAATTAGAGTTCTCTAGCTAAACACAGGGATATCAGGGTCTGTACATCCATTTTATCTCAGCTAGGAGAGTGTTTCCTTATCAAGATTTAACTAAGCTGTAAAGGAACTTTTATACCACTTAAAATAGGTACTCTTCTGTGTTTGAGAAGTCTATATCCACTAAAGTGAACAATTCTCATAGAAACACACAAAATGATGTAGAAAAAAAAATTCCAGTGTAAACTGTAAGCCCAAGAACTTAAATATATACATCTCATATGCTGAGAGCCTCTAGAAAAAGAAAACAACTTTAGATTCTAATTCAAGACTATGGAGAAGACTCAAAACTTGACAGACATTAAATGCCAGCTCGAGGCACAGGTGGGAGGACAAGGACCTTGACTGGGACTTTCCTTTCCACACACCTGGAAGCCTCAAGGCAAAAGCATTTCCTATGGGGGGGGGTCTAGTAACCCATACTGTCCCCAGCTTCATGCCTTTAATGTCAGGAGAGTATCAATGCTATCTAGGATCCTATAAACAGGGCCTTCCACTTTCAATGTTCTCCCCACTTTTCAAACCCATAAGAGGTGGAGCTGTAATTTTAGAACTATACAGAAAACACTCCAGCATTTGGGGGAAGTCAAGACAAGGATGCCTCTGGAGTATTGGGTCTCAGTTCCCACAGCGAGAGTTGCTCTATCTTCAGGCCCTGGTCAGGAGTCTGTCCTTCAACACAGAGCACCAAAGCCCAGGGCAGGCAGGTAAAGGTCCCATGGTGCTAGCTCTGAGAGTAACATACAAATGTGAGCCAAAGCATTTAGATCTTCAAAAGCCATATATATCTAAAGGAAATGCCCAGTAACAGTGGAGCAGGGCCTTAGGATGCTTCCTAGGGCTTAGTTCCTTGGCTGCCTCTGCGACTTTTATTCTTCATTGATAAAGCACACCTGCACGGTACACAGCTGGTCCCCCAGTAATTCCTATCAAGCTTCACCCACTGACAGTAAAAATACCTCAGTTCTCAGTGAACTCACCATTCCTTTGCTCTAGCTTCTGGAAGTCTAAGGGAATGTTGTCTCCAAGGCCAAGAAGTCACTTCAGTGGATGGTCAGCAGTGGAAACAGAGTGCTGCATAGTCTGGAAGCAGACGAAAGTTACGGCCACACACAGTCAGAGCAACTGAAATGGAACCTGTGACTTCTGGATGTGCAAGATGGTTGTCCTGGGTCCCAGCTGCATGAACTGCACTTGTTCTCCTTGCACCACACTTGAGATCTGAAGTGGAAGAAGGGTGGGGAGCAATGTTGAGTAATTGATGGGAATGATGGGCTCAGGGCAACGAACCACTCTGAAGGCATCTGCACTGAAGGCAGAAGAGATTACAGCCTTGCAGGGCGTACACGTGCATTCTTCATGCAGCTACAAGGGCTGCTTCTTTCTGACAACAAGATCAAGGGTGGTGGAACTTGCTTATCCCAGAGCATGAGAAGAAACCAGCCAACTCAGGCTGGAAAATGGGAACCTGATTTCCAGTAGGGAGTTAGGGGTAAATGCTTAAGATGTGGGGTTACCTATGGGACCTTATCCCTTTTGGATCAACACATATACCATTATTCAATATTAACATGGGTGAATAGTCTTCAATTAAAATCTAAAATTATGTTCCAATAAGCCTGGACCATAGGTAAATGGTGGACATCAAGGACATGTGGAAAATATGAGCCTATCAGATGGATGGGGATATATGAATCAATGTCAGCTTCAGCAAGGAACCAGAAGAACTAGACAGTACCTGACCATAAATAACTTCCCAAAGGGAGTACACGATATGGAACCACGGACACAGCAAGAGAAAGATTAGACAGCAGAGCTGGAATTCTACCAAAAGATCATATTTCATGGTCTGTCAGACTGAAGGGCACCCAAAGAGTGTGGATGTCAACTCTAACCCTAAACAGTGCTCAACACCATGTCTAGCTTTCCTGACAAAGACTGGACTACGTAAAACAAGGAGTAAAGCTGGCGATGAACCAACCTTTGGACTTTAATACATATATGGGGCTGTTCTAGAGGCTCACTGCTGGAGCCAAGATGGTAAGTGGGTCAGATCTTGGTCAAAAGGTCATGAGAAGTTCCAGATGAAACAGGAAACTGTGCTCACAAGTGGGGGGGGGGCAGCTAGAATAGAGGAGTGGTGAAAGTTCTGGGTGTCATCTGGCAAATTGATATAGACTGTTAAATTGCTCTTAATCATAATAAAATTTGTTTTAAAAAATTGAAAATTAGAATTGATGGAGGAGGGGCCAAGATGTCAGACTAGACACATGTCCCCTTGATTCCCTCTGAAAACTATGACTTAGAAAAACAATTTAACAGGACAGTGAGGACATTCAGGGAGACCCAAGATATGGCATAGTTGTAAGACTGGAGTGGGTGAAAGGATGGGGGAAACTAGCTCTGTTGGAGGCAACACAGTCTTCCTTCTGTTGGCGTATCATCTGACAGGATTACAGGTACAGGCACCTCTTTTGTTAACTGGAAGGCTGGGGCTAGGACAACAGTGCCTGTGAGCCTGGTGTGAAGTGGCTACTATGCTGAACACAGTGTATCCTCCAGCAGGGTGATTGTGCTTGGGAAAAGCTGTATCTAGAGAAGTCAGTTGTAGCTGGGGACCACGGGCACCTGTACTTCTGCCTCTGCCCCGTCTCTTCTCTGAGCTCTGCCACAGATACTGCTGACTCAGTGAAGGAAAGGATGCTCAGGTGGGACACCATTTTGGTCAGCTGAGAGATGGAGTTAGCCATGTATGTGGGCTCACCTGGCACTAATTCCCACATCGAGTAACAGTGCCTGCCTGGATAGTGCTTCTCCCAGCAGAAAAGTTGTTTCTAAGAGGATCATACCTAGAGATTACTGTGGTGGCTGGCAACCAAGTGCAGCAATGCCATAACTCCTCTCCTCCTTCAGCCACATCATACAATCTGGGGGCAACCTAGGAGGTACTGTCTCCCTGGAAGGCCCAGTTGCTTTCAGCAGCTGCCAGTCAATGCCTCTCAGCAGAAAAGCAGCTTTTATGCTAGGAATATTTAGAGAATGCAGTGGCTATTGGCACCTGAGTGTGATGGTGTCATTTACTCTTCAATGAACCACATCACATAATTGGCTGACGGCCCCCAGAGACTCCACAAGTAGGGCACTGTCTTTGCCAGCCAGGAGGTGGGGCCTGCCACCTGAAGGCCCAGCTGCTTTCCATGGCTGCTGGATAGCATCCCTCTCCACAGAAAAGCAGTTTTTTAAGACAAACACATCTAGAGAATACATTGGTCCCTGGCAGCCAAATGGGTGGCATCTTTCTCTCCCCCCTTCCTAGAGCTTCACCAAAGTCTTGACTGATGTGATGATGGAGCATCAACACAAGTAGCTCGCCACCTTTAAAAGCCAGGAGGTGGCACCTGACACCCCTGAGGGCCCACCTGGGGCCAGCCACTAAGTTGAGCAGCATCACAGGGCTTAATAGTGTCTATATTACCAGAGAAGCTATACATAAGTCAGCTGCACCTAGAAAATGCAGTGGCAGCTGGTGATCAAATCTAGCAGTGCCCTTACCCATCCCCTTCTTAGAACTGTGCTACTGCTCCTGCTGGTGTTAACACTGGGGAAATGGAATAGCTTATTGATGGCCTGAAGACAACAATCAGTACCTAACCATTTAAAGAAGCAGACCACCATAGCTCCAGAAAACCCCCCAAATTAAAAAAAAACTTCCCAGATGAAGATGTCTTTCTGAAATTACTGGAAGTAGAACACAAAAGAAATATGTATACAGCCCTTCTGGAGACTAAACAAAATGCAGCAGAACAAAATGAAAAAATTAAGTAAGCTGTATGAACTGCTAGAACATCAATGATATGAAATCCAGCAGATCAATAACAAAATTACAGAATTAGACAATTAAATGTAAAGCCAAAAGAGCAGGATCAAGGAAATGGAATACAGAATTAGTGAGCTTCAAGATTAAGCAACTGACACCAGCATCTGCAAGGAGAAATCAGATAAAAGAAACAAGAAAAAATGAGTAACCATTAGGAAGCACATGGGACTTCAATAGGAATAATCTATGAATAATCAGAATTCCTGAACAGGGAGGGTTAGCAGAAAATACAGACAGAACTGAAGAGTTGCTGACAAAAAACTTCCCAAAATCATGAAAGAGGTGAATATATTCAAGATGCTTATTGAAAACCACCCCAACTACACCCCAAAGGAAGACACCATGACATTATAGTCAGGATTAATAAAATTAAACACAAAAAGAGGCTGTTAAAGGCAGTAAGGTTTTAAGCAAAACATACAAAGGGAAGCCCTGTAGGCTTTTGTCTGACTTCTCAGCAGAAACCAAGTTGGCAAGACTTATGTACAGAAGACTCTCTGAGTGGGGAGGGAGGGCATAGGTTGGTCATAGATTAGATAGTTGAAAGAAATTTGGTTAGGTGAAAGCAGTGACAGCACACAGCAGAAAGTATATCACCTTAACTGGACTTAACCATAAACTGACACCTCTCCTAATCTCCACGCAATACTGCAAGGATAAAGTAGCAGGAGCAGGGTCTCGGAACGTGCTCTAAGGGGACATCAAGGTCAACTGGCATAACTAGCCTACTGCTCAGAGAATCTCATATTAATGAGTGGCATCTGGGATCTTAAAAGCCAGCACACTGCCATCTGAGGTACAACAAATGGTCCCACCTCATCTGGAAGAGATGATGACTGAGAACAACAGAGACAAGAGGAGAAAAGCTCAGGAGACATAAAGACCCATGTGAATGGGAGACTATCAAGAACTCTACTAGAAGACCACAACTGATGGTCTGATGGCTCAGGGATCCCCCGGGAGCATGGCCCCTACACCTGCTGCTGCCCCTGTCTAGAAAATACTAACTCTCTGGACAAAAATGGACTAGACTCGAAAACATAATGTGACCATGTGGTGTGTTTACTTTATGGTTCTATGCATTTACAGGATGCTGTCCTACTGGTCTCTTTCCAGATGGGAGAGAAGAGGGTAGAGAGGAGGTGGACAGGAGCTTGTTAAGAGGATGCAACAAATATAAAATGAAAAGGAGTGTACTCTCACTCAGAAAGGAGAGCAGAAGGAGCTGCAGATTGGTGGGCATGCAAAATGGATTAAGTGTGTATACTTAATCACAATTAAAAATATAAACAAATTTTTTTTAAAAAAGAAAGAAACCATGTTGGCAAAAAGACAGTGGGATGATACATACAGAGCCTTGAAGGAGAATGATTTCCAACAAAGAGTTATATATCATGTGAAACTGTCTCTCAACTACGTAGGTGAAATCAAGACATTTGCAGATAAACAGAAGCTTAGAGACTTTGCAAAAAGAAACCCAAAACTTCAAGAAATATTGAAAGCCCTATATATAGAAAAAACAGTATGCAAAAACAAACACAAAACTTTAAGAAATATTGAAAGAAGCTCTACGTATAGAAAAAACAGTAACTTCAAATGTATACATATGGATGTAACGCAGGACACAGCATCCAGAATCCTTTCTCAGGGAAGTGACTAACCATAATCAAAGTCAAAATATTAAAAGCAGGGAACCAAGTGCACTTAACATGAAAACTACAGTATCATCACACTGTAAAGATAGATAAGTTACAGAAGATATAACTCTCTCAGGTGGAAAGGAAATTAAGAACATATACAGAAGTCAGAGGGATCAAAAGCATAGTTGCAAAGCAAACTAATGATGTGACATATCAAAACAAGAAACATAATACAGGAGTCTCAACAAACACAAAACCAACACTGAAAAAGATGAAAAATAACCCATAAAGAAAAATGACCCAGAACAAAGTATTAACAAGAACAAAAAAAAATCAACACAAAAACGAAGCACCAAAATGACAGCACTAAACACACACCTATCAATAATTACACTGAATGTAAATGGACTGAACGCTCCATTAAAGAGGCAGAGAGTAACAGCTTGGATCGAAAAACAGGATCCATCTGTATGTTGCTTATAAGAAACATACCTTATGCTCAAAGACATGAACAAATTGAAAATGAAATGATGGAAAACATTTACCAAGCTAACAACAAAGAAGTGCAGGAGTGGCAATACTAACCTCAGATAAAACAGATTTTAATGTAAAATCCACCATCATGGACAAGGATGGTCACTATTTATTGCTGAAAGCTTCAATACATAGCAGGATATCATATTAAATATTTAGGCACTCAATACTAGAACATCTAAATACATAGGACAAATGCTGACAACACTGAAAAATGAGATAGATTACACCACAATAATAGTTGGAGACTTCAACACCCCACTTCCAGTAATGGACAGATCATCCAGGAGGAAAAAAAAAAAAACTCAGCAAAGATACAGATGATCTTATTGCAACAATCAATGAACTTACAAAACTTTTTACCCAACAATGTTTAAGTACACTTTTCTTCACAATGCACATGGAACATTCCCCAGAATACACCTCATATTAGGTCATAAAACAAGTCTCAATAAAATCCAAACCAATGATTCAGTGCAAAAGCACCTTCTCAGACCATAAAGCCATAAAAGTTAACATCAATAGCAAAAAAAAAACATACACAGAAATTTGAACTCATGGAAAGTGAACAACACCTTGCTCAAAATTCCATGTGTTACAGAAGAAGTCAAAGACACAATAAAGAAATTTATGGAATCAAATGAGAATGAAAACACAACCTACCAGAACCTATGGGATACAGCAAAAGCAGTGCTTAGAGGTCAATTTATCTCTATAATTGCACATAGCCAGAATGAAGAAAAAGCCCAAATCGAAGAATTAACCATAAAACCTGAACAAGCAGAAACAGCAAAAAAAGAACACCTTGGGCACCAGAAGAAAACACTTAATAAAAATTAGAGCAGAAGTCAATAAATTAGAGAATAGCGAAACAACTGAAAGAATTAACAAAACCAAAAGCTGGTTTTTTGAAAAGATCAACAAAATTGACACATCACTGGCTAAACTTACAAAAGAACTACAGGAAACAAATACCTAAATAAGAAGATTTCACAACAGATCCAACTGAAATTAAAAGTATCCTAACAGAATACTATGAAAAACTAACAAATTTGAAAACCTACAGGAAATGGACAATTTTTTAGATTCACATCACCTACCAAAATTATTAAGGAGAAGCAAAACAAACTATAAACCCATCACAAAAGAAGAGACTGAAAAAATAATTTTAAAAAACTGCCAGTGAAAAAAAGTCCTAGCCAAAACAGCTTCACCAGAGAATTCTACCAAACTTTTCAAAGAGGAGTTAATTCCAATGCTACTGAGGCTATTTCACAACACAAAAAAGGATGGTATACTCCTAAATTAATTCTATGAAGCTAGCATAACTCTGATACCAAAGCCAGGGTAAGATCCCACACAAAAAAGAAAATTACAGACCAGTATCGCTCATGAACCTAGATGCAAAAATCTTCAACAAAATCCTAGCCAATACATAACTAGCCTATTGCTAAGAGAGCCTTCTGGACCCTATATTGGTTAGTGGCGTCTGGGATCTTAAAAGCTAGCAAGCTGCCATCTGAGGTACACCAGATGGTCCCAACTTAGCAGGAACAGATGATGACCAAGAAAACAACATTACAGAAAAAGAGCCTAAAAGACAGAAAAACTCATGTGATGGGTGACTGTATCAACATGTGACCAGAAGAACCAAATGGTGCCCGACCACCACCAATGACAGCCATCACTGGGCTCACAATGTTGAGTCCCAGTGGCAAAGCGAGAAAAAAAGGAGTGCACCCTAAGAACTCCACTGGAAGACTGCAACTGACGGTCCGAAGGCCTTGGAGTTCCCCTGGGAGCATGTCCCCTAGACCTGATGCTGCCCCTGATCATAGATCATTAGTGAGGGCAACTCTTTGGACAGGAATGGATTGGACTCAAGGACACAGGGTGACCATATGGTGTGTGTACTTTATGGTTCTATGCATCTATAGGATGTCATCCTACTGGCCTTTTACTAGAGGGGAGTGGAGAGGGTGGAGAGGAAGGGACAGGAGATTGTTAAGAGGATGTAACACATACGCAATAGAAAGAAGAAGTGTGCTGTCACCGGACAAAGAGAGCACACTGAGCTGCAATAGGCGGGCATGCAAATTTGAATTGTATTGTAAACTTTTACTCAATCACACACACACAAAAAATCTAGCCAACAGAATTCAACAACGTATCATTAATATGATCAACCACATAAATAACACAAAGGGTAAGAGTCACCTGATTTTGTCAACTGATGCAGAAAAGACATCTGACAAAGTCCAACACCCACTCATGAAAAAAACTCAGCAAAACAGGAAAAGAAGGGAAATTCCTCAACGCATTAAGGATCATCTATGCAAAGCCAACTGCCGTCATCCTGAATGGAGAGACTGAAAGAATTCCCCATGAGAATGGGAACTAGACAAGGATGCCCACTGTCATCACTTCTATTGAACACTGTACTAGAGGTTCTAGCCAGAGCACTTATTCAAGACAAAGAATTAACAGACATCCCACATCAGCAAAGAAGAAGTAAAAATACCCCATTTGCAGACAATATGATTGTACACACTGAGAACTCTAAAAAATCCATTAAGTAAACTACTGGAACTAATAGAAGAGTTCAGTAAAGTATCAGGATACAAGATAAACATATATAAATCAGCACGATTTCTTTACATCAACAAACAAATCATCAAAGAGGAAATCATTAAATCAATACCATTTACTACAGCCCCCAAGAAGATAAAACATCTAGGTATAAATCTAACCAGATAAATAAGACACCTATACAGATAAAATTACATGACCTTACTGCAAGAAACCAAGAGACTTACGTAAGTGAAGAAATCTACCCTGCTCACGGATAGGAAGACTTAACGTTGTGAAAATGCCTATTCTACCCAAAGCAATCTACATATACAACTCAATTTCAATACAAATTCCAGTGTCATTTTTTAATGAGATGGAGAAGCAAATCATCAACTTTGTTTGGA
Organism: Heterohyrax brucei; assembly: GCA_028571685.1. Lineage (NCBI taxonomy): Eukaryota > Metazoa > Chordata > Mammalia > Hyracoidea > Procaviidae > Heterohyrax > Heterohyrax brucei. The sequence continues at coordinate 38,324,949 of CM053140.1, forward strand.
AAGGGAAGAAACCCTGGATAAGTAAAGCACTACTAAAGAAGAGGGACACAGCAGAAGATCTCACAGTACCCAACCTTAGAACTTATTCCACTGCCATGACAGTCAAAATACCTTGGTACTGGTACAAAAAGAGACATATAGATCAATGGAACAAAACTGAGATCCCAGAAATATCATCATCCTCTTATAAACAGTTGATATTCGACAAAGGCCCAAAGCTTATAAGCTGGGGTAAAAACAGACTCTTTAACATATTGTTGTTAGGTGCTGTCAAGTCAGTTCCGACTCATAGCAACCCTATGAACAACAGAAGGAAACACTGCCCAGTCTTGCACCATGTCCACAATTATTTTTATGCTTAAGCCCATTGTTGCGGCTACTGTGTCGATCCATCTCACTGAGGGTCCTCCTCTTCTTCACTGACCCTCCACTCTACCAAGCATTTCTCCAGGGACTGATCTTTCCTGACATGTCCAAAGTATGTAAGATGCAGTCTTGCCATCTTTGCTTCCAACTTCAACAAATGGTGTTGGCAAAACTTGACATCTATCTGCAAAAAACTGAAACAAGATCCATTATCTCACACCTTACACAAAAACTAACTCAAAATAAATCAAGGACCTAAACAGCAAACCTAAAACAATAAAGCTATGTGTGAAAAAACAAAGCCAACAATGGAAGTTCTAACAGCCGGCTTAGACAGACTATAAAATCTGACCAATAATACACAAACAACAGAAGAGAAATAGCTAAATGGGAACTACTAAGAATCAAATACTTTTGCTCATACAAAGACTTTATCAAGGGTTAAAACATGACCTACAGAGTTGGGAAAAAAATGTGGCAACTACATGTCAGATTGACATCCGATTTCCATAATCTACAAGGTACTGCAAAATATCAAGAAAAAGGTAAATAACCCAATTAAGCAATGAGCAAAGGAGACAGACACTCTATCAAAGAAGACATCCAGGCAGCCAAAAGACACAAGGAAATGCTCACGATCATTAGCTATCAGAGAATCCAAATCCAAATCACAATGAGATATCATCTCACCCCAACAAGGTGGGCAATTATCCACAAAACATAAAACAAACGCCGGAGAGGCTGCACAGAGATTGGAACTCTCCTACACTGCTGATGGTAATGCAAAATTGTACAACCTCTTTGGAAGACAATTTGAAACTTCCTTAAAAAGCTAGATATAGAAATACCACATGATCCAGCAATCCCACTGCTCAGAATATATCCTACAGAAATAAACGTGGTCACACGAACAGATACTTGCACATAAATGTTTATCGCAGCACTGTCCACAATAGCAAAAAGATAGAATCAACCTAGGTACCCATCAACAGATGAATGGATAAACTATGGTAAATATTATCGACAGAACACTATGCAATGACAAAGAACAAGATTTTCGGAAGCATCTCATTATGCAGACATTATGCAGAATGAAATCAATCAGCTGCAAAAAGAAAACTATTATATGAGACCTCTGCTCTTAAAAATAGACTTATGTACAAAAGATGACTCTTTGGAGGCTCTAAGAGTGGGGAGGGAAGGAGAGAGTTGGTCATAGATTAGACAGTAGAGAGGAATTTGGTTAGGTGAAAGCACTGACAGCATGCAGTAGAGAGCAGATCAACATAACTGGACTTCACCATAAACTGAAAGGTTTTCTAAATACAACCCAGTATTTCAAAGGACAGAGTAGCAGGGACAGGGGTCTGGGGACCATGTTTTCAGGGGACATTAAGGTCAAATGGCACAACTAGTCTTTTACTAAGAGAGTCTTCCGCACCCTGTATTGGTTTAAGTAGCATCAAGGGTCTTAAAAGATAGCGAGCTGCCTTCTGAGGAACACCAAATGGGCCCAATTCATCTTGGAGCAGATGATGATCAAGAACAACCAAGACAGGAGGAAGAAAGGAGCCTAGAAGACAAAACCATATGAATGGAAGGCTGTATCAACAGGAGACGAGAAGCACCAAAAGGCAGCTGCGATGTGAAACCCAGTGTAGAGTCCCTGAGCAACAGAAGAAGAGGGTTGCAGCTCAAGAACTCTACTAAAAGATCACAATTAATGGTCCAACAGCTTGGAAGGTCCCCTAGGAACATGGCCCCTAGACATGCTGCTGGCCCTGACCAGAAACCACTACCCAGGTCAACTCTTCAGACAAGAATGGACTGGAATCGGGTACAGTGTGACCATGCGGTGTGTGTACTTTATGGTTTTATACCTTTATAGGAGGCTGTCCTACTGGTTTCTTTTTAGATGGGAGAGAAGAGGGTAGAGAGGTGGGGACAGGTGATTGTTAAGAGGACACCAGAAAAATAGATGAGAAGGATTATCCTGTCACTGGGTAAGGACAGCAGATGGAACTTCACATAGCTGGGCATACAAAATTGATTTGCATTGTACACTTTCACTTAATCACAATTAAAATAATCTAAAATTACAGTGATCTCTTCTGCTAAGGAAGCTCAACATATGAGATGTCTTAAGCTTTTGGCTTATAATTTCCACTGGAAGAACCTATTTTTCAAGTCTTGCCAATGAACTTGTCACAGCTAATTTTTATTTGTGTATAGTTCAAATTCTTCTACTGTTATTTTTAAAAATATTTCCATTTCACACATAGCATCATAATATGTGACTGGAAATTTTCTTGTTTTTACAATTAATATTTCTCTCCTACCTTTGAGTTGCCCCTCACCTTGCCTTCATCCTCAAACCATAACATCATCAGTTTCTAAGTTTTTGAGAAATCCAGAAGGATTCCTGAACATTTAGTAATAAACTGACCAACAAATGAATGAGAAAATTCCTAAGTCTTCTATAAGGAGCCATCTCTTGGTCTCACTGTTTCTCTGGCATGATCTTTACCCCAATATCTCTTTAAAACATCATTCTTTATTATTTTCTCTAATTAAAAAAAAAATTAAGTGTTGCTGTTAGTTGCCCTCAAATCTGTTCCAACTCACACTGACCCTATGTACAATAGAATGAAACACGGCTGGGTCCTGTGTCACCCTCACAAGCATTTTTATGCCTTTAGCCAACTGTTGCAGCCACAGCACCAATCTTCTTTTTTGCTTGCCCTCTACTAAGCATGATGTCCTTCTCCAGTGACTGTTCCCTCCTGATAACATATCCAAGGTATATACAAGGTGGGACAATTAAGTCTGTGAACTGAATTATTCTAAGCGCTCTATATCTCAGTGCTGAATGTCACTATGAAGTCACCTATGAAGTGCTCCCCCCCACCCCAAAAGCTATGCACTAACACCAACACCTAGCCCACCCTTCAAAACAACTTCGGAACTTTCCCTGAAATGGCTGTTGTGCACAGTGGTATGGTAGCAAGTTCGCAAACTTAACTGTAGAGTTGTCTGTGAGAGACCTTTTAGCCAATAAACAAGTAACTGTATTCGAACACTCTACCTGCTTACCTGGTCTGGGGCCCGGTGACTTTTCTTTACCCAAAGATACAGGAAATATTGAAAGAAAGACATTTTGATATCATTCAGGACATCGAGGGTAATATTGTTATAGAAAAATGAAGAAGCAAATGACACCCAGGAGGAGGCAAGGGGCAGTTTATTACGTCGACGGGCCAAATGGGACCTCTGCAGGTTCCAACAAAATGGCCCCGCACTGTGGTTTTGGCAGGGTATTTATAGGGCAGTTTGAGGAAGTCATGGTTGAGACAAATGGTTCTGGGGGTGCATGTCCCATTTGGCGGGAGTGGGGCTTTGAGAAGGGGAGAGGAGTATCGTATCAGGCAGGTTGAGATTTATCAAAGGGAAATATCCTGTCTGGCAAGGGAAGGGGGCCGGGCTGAGTGGGCTCTGGAGGGGAGGGGGAGCTGGGCTGGGAAAGGAAAGGGGAGTGGGGTTATCGTATCTCGCCAGCTGGGGTGTTGGGCTGGGAAAGGAAAGGGGGATGGGGTTATCGCATCTCACCAGCTGGGGTGCCGGTCTGGGAAAGGAAGGTGGAAGTGTCCTGTGCTGGCTGGGAAGGGAAGGAAGTATTGTATCAGATGCAGCGGGGGCAGCGAGGAGGCAGAGGAAAATTTTTCAGTTTCAGTCATCTATATTAATATGAGGGCAGCTCTGAAGCCACTCCAAAGTTCCAAAACTGCGTTGAAAAGTGGACTAGGCACTGGCATCATAGCTTACCAAGGGGAGTATTTTGAAGGTGACTGTAGTGTCATTCAGCAATGAGATATTTAGCACTTTTTCTAAAATGTGTTCACAAACTTAACTGTTAGTCCTCATAAAATGTAGTCTTCCCACCCATTTCTTGTTTTCTTTGTACTGCAGTAGAATCCATACTGAAGGTATGCTGTAACTCCTCACAGAAGGTTATGTCATTTGCATACTGCAGGCTGTAAATGAGCCTTCCTCCAGTCCTGATGCCACATTCTTTACACAGTCCAGCTGTTTAGTATTATTTGCTCAGCATGTAGACTGGATAAGTGTGGTGACAGGATATAAACCTTATGCACAGCTTTCCTCGTTTTAAATCAAAAATATCCCTTAGTTCTGTTCAAACGACTGTCTTTTGATATATGTATAGATTCCTCCTGAGCACAATGAAGTGTTGCGGAATTTCCATTCTTCACAATGATACCCATAATTTGTTATGATCCCCACAGCAGAATGTCTTTACATAGTCCATAAAACTTGTACATAAACGTGACTCTGGTATTCTGTTTTCAGAAGATCTATCTGAAATCAATAATAATATCCCTGGTTCCATGTCCTCGACTGAAACTGGCTTAAACTTTAGGGAGTTCCCTGTTGACATACAGGGGCACTTATAAAGATATCACCTTGAAAATTAAGCTGTGCCTGACCCTAGCAACGGTGTTTTCCGTTGCATCAAATACATGCGAAAGCTGAACAGTGAATAAGAAGACAGGAGAACTGACACCCCTGAATTGTGATGTTGGAGAGGAATACTGAATATACCTTGGACTGCCCAAAGAACGAACAGATTTGTCCTGGAAAAATTACAGCCAGAGTGCTCCTTAGACACAAAGATGGCAAGACCACATCTCACACACTTTGGACATGTTGTCAGGAAGGATCAATCTCTGGAGAAGGGCATCATGCTTGGCAAAATAAAGGGTCAGCGAAAAAGAGGAAGACCCTAGACAAGATGGATTTACACAGGGGCTGCAACAACGTGCTTAAGCATAAAAATGATTGTGGGCATGGTCTAAGACCAGACAGTGTTTCGTTCTGTTGTACATGGGGTTGCTATGAGTCAGAACTGACTTGACAGCACCTAACAATAACACAATTTTAATTGACATCCTTATTTTCTCTACTTATTACTCTACTTATTTTTCCACTGCATAAACTAGGAGCTTGTTCAGTATGCACTCTCAAGCCCTGTCCCAGAACTGCCAAATCAAAACCAGCACTTTAACAACATCCCCATTCAAGTATGAGAAGCATTCACTGATCTATAGTCTGTAACTCAAAGAATAAGCATTCTACAAATGGATGCCCCTTGAACCGTCTACCAAAAAGCCAAACAAAACAGAAAAGGTCCACCAAAAGCCCCAAACCTATTGCCATCAATTCCAAGTCAGTGGCCCTATACGTCAGAGCAGAACTGTCCCATAGGGTTTTCAAGGAGTGGTTGATGGATGTGAACTGCTAATCCTTTGATCGGCAGCCACATTTAACCACCCGCCCACCTGGGCTCCAAGAACCATCTACATCTACCTCATACCACTGCTTTATCCTCCTGATCCACAGTCAATACTCCACTGCTAAGCCTCCTCACATTCTTCCTTACCGTGTTCATAACAGGTTCCTGTGTGCTGTGTCTTGGTCAATTACTGCTGCTTTAACAGAAATGCTAGAGGTGGATGGCTTTAAAAAGAGAAATTTTATTTTGTCACAGTCCAGTAGGCCAAAAGTCCAAATTCAGGGAGTCAGCTCCAAGGCAGACTTTCTTTGCTGGATCTAGAGGAAGGTCCTTGTCATCAATTTTCCCCTAGAACGGAGGCTTCTGAGACGTATGGACCAGGGTCCTCTCCAAAGGATGTATTAGCTTCCTGCACTGCTTCTTGGTGGTATAAACCCAGAAAAACCAAACCCACTGCCAGCAAATCAATTCTGACTTGTAGTGGCACTACAGGATAGAGCTAAACTGCCCCACAGAGTTTCCTGGGAGCACCTGGCAGATCTGAACAGTTGTCTTCCTGGTGAGCAGCCACAGCACTTAAATCATAATACCACCGTAAGAGACTGCCTCGAAGCACAAAACAATCTTACACAGAGTCCCGCCCCATGAAAACAATTGCTGCTCAGCCACCCTCATTAACATCAGAGGCAGGAGGTCCCCACACCTCTCCACTAGTTTCTTTCCTTTGTGTCTCTAAGAGACTGCCCAAAGGCACAAAACAATCTTACACTTTGAATCCCGCCCCACCAAAACAACTGCTGCTCCTCCGTCCTCATTAACATCACACAAGCAGGATTTGCAACCTGGAGGAGCAGGAAGGGACACAACACTAGAAATCATGACCTAGCTGAACTGCTACATAGATTTTTGTCAATCCATAACACCGGCTTTCAATCTCGGTTGTCATTTCCAAAATCTATTTGCAGCACCAAACAGCGACCCTATAGGTCAGAGTAGAACTGCCGACCTTTGGTTAGCAGACAGCACTTAACCCACTACATCACCAGGCACAAGAACTGCTTAATGCTCATTTGCTGCTGTCCACTGGCCTTCAAAAACTCCACAGTAGGCAGCATGGCTGTACAGAACCTGCTACTATTGCCTCCTCCCATCTGGTCCACACAACCTCTTCCACCTCACCCACGCTTTGCCTTCTCTGCTTCAATCGTCTCTGACTTTCATCAATGAACAGATGATACTGGGTTCTCTGCTGCCTCAGGAATTTACCAAACAAAAAACGAAACCTACTGCTGCTGAGTCGATTCCGACTCACAGCGACCCTACAGGACAGAGTAGGACTGCCTTTTACGGTTTCCAAGGAGCACCTGAGGGATCTGAATCGCTGACCTTTTGGTTAGCAGCTGTAGTTCTTAAGCACTACACCACCAGGGTTTCCAACCTTTCCCAAATGAAATGCTCTTTAGGTCACAATGGTTCTCAAGGTATGCAACAGTTTCAACTCATATATCCTAATTCCTCATCTGTCTTCAATACCCATAACCATTAAAGGAAGAGGGGTGTATATTCCTCAACATAATCGTAATTTTTGTATGACTAGCAATACTCAACAGAAGTCCTACCTGATGAAGATCAGAAAACAAAGAGGAGCCATTTCACGCAGGGAAATGGTGATTGAGAATATGCCCCTCGAAGTAAGAACAAACTTCAACTTGACGTCAGACACTGTCACTTAATAAATATTTGTCCATGGGCAACCCATTTTATTTCTACAACACTATTATTCTCGAACAGTGCTGCAAATACTCTCTACCTCACAGTACTGGTCTGCGATGAGCACAGTGCCCAGCCCATCCAGCATAGCTCAATAAATGGTAAATATACAAACAGGCCAAGGGTAACCGCAGTGGGTGGGTGGATGTCTGTGTGTTAGGGAGCGATGGCAGATGACGCCGAACAGTGGCTGAGGCTAGACTGTAAAAAAGGGAAAAGAAAAGAAAGCGGAGCACAGAGAATAGCGAAGCGCAGGGTGGGAGCGCGGCATTTAGAGTCAGGCTAACTACCCTCGGCACCCATGAGGCCAGAGACTTGCATTTTCCACAAACTCCCAGGTGAAGCTGACGCTGTTGATCTGAGAACCACACTTCTGGCTAGCGAGGATTCACACGATTGTTACCTGTTAAATGCACCAAGATACACTGGTCCACCCCACCTCATCGGCCGTCCAGAAGGCAGCTACGGCCCGGTAAGCCGAGATCTCAGGCAGCGGCGGCGGCTTCCCCGACTACAGAAGTCCTCAAGTTCTCGGAGCGCGAAAAGACTCGCAGCGCGCAGGACAGGAGAAGCAACGCCCTTAGACTCTGGGACAGGAGCCTCCGGAGAACACCTGCTAGTAGGAAAGGCCAACTGGCGACAAGGCAAAACCCGCCTCACACAGAAGCGCTTGTTGGACGAAACCGGCCTATTAGAAGACGCCCACTTCCGCTTCCGGTTTCTAACACACAGGTGCGGAAGGGTTAGGGTCCGGGCAGGAACCTGGAGGGCTGTAAGTCTTAACCGCAGGGTTCAGTGACTCCTTGTTTTGGGAACCAGGTCACGGCTGTCCTTGTTTCCTCTGTAAAGCCAAACCAAACCAAACTAACTGCTGTCCAGTTGATTACGACTCACAGCAACTCTATACGTCAGCGGAACTATCCTATAGAGTTTCCAAGGCGCACCTGGCGGATTTGAACTCCCAACCTTTTGGTTTGCTGATGCAGTGCTTAACCACTAGCCACCAGGGTTTCATGCTTCCTCTATAGTGGAGAGACGGGGGTGAGGGGGGGGGAGGGCAGGGAAGGACTCTAGCTTTTCTTAAGTGTATATATGAACTGAGAGGCGAATTTCAGTAATCAGAGATACTCTTGGGGAGCAGAGAAGGTTGGTTGTTTGCATATTTGAAAAAACTCCCATGTTCCTTAGAGAAATAATTAATTTCCTCCTCATAAATATTTCCCCATCTTTAGAACTGTGGAAGTCTCTAGTTTGGCTTCTGTTTCACGGTTTGCCCTCTCTTGCATATAAGATATCTTTCCTAGAAGTAGGGTGCAAACCCAGCCTGATCTCTTCAAATGCTGAGGACACTGAAGAGGGGAGTTTTCCAGGGTGAGAGGCAGGAAGACACCAGTAGTTCCGAGGGCTAGAAGATAAAAGGTGAAGGATCTTTGAAAAAGCCAAGAAATGAAAGCTATAAACAGTTTTTACTTTTTTCTCACATACATACACCTATAATAAAGAGCATAGTGTGTACTAATCTTAAGTGCCAATGTGATAAATTTTTGCATATGGGTATGCGATGGTCATTGCCAAAGATAAGACTTTCTGATTCTTGGACTTCATATAACCGAAATAATAACTGTATGAAGTGTATGAGGAATGCCAATTAAGTTTGCAAACAGCCTTGAAAAAGTGCTACATGCCTCATTGCTGAATATCACTATGGTCACCTTCAAAGTACTCCCCATGGGAAGCTATGAACTGGATGCCAATGCCTAGTGAACTCTTCCAAACAATTTTGGAACTCTTTTTCCGGAATGGCTATCAGAACTGTTGTCATATCACCATTGATGTTTTGACTGTCATCTAAATGTCTTCATGTCAACATTTCCTTTATCTTTGGGTAATGAAAAAAGTCATTGGGGGCCAGATCAGGTGAGTAGAGAGAGTGTTCCGATACAGTTATTGCTTTACTGACTGAAAACTCTCTCAGAGACAACTATACAGTTAAGTTCACAAGCTTGCCACCTTGATACTACGTGCAATGACCATTCCAGAAAAAGTTCCAAAACCCCTTTGAAGGATGGACTAGGCACTGCCATCAGTGCATAACTTCCCTAAAGGAGTACTTCAAAGGTGACTGCAGTGATACTGAGCAACGAGGTATGTAGCACTTAGAATAATTAAGTTCGCATGCTTAACTGTCAGACCTCTTATTGTGTCTGACTTGGTCTAGTCAACACAATGTCTTGGAGATTTAACCTATATTATTGCACATAGCAGTAATTTATTACTATGTGTCCATGTGGATGAAGGTGCCACAATTTTTTAATTTATTTACTCATTCCTTTTATTCTGTTGTTAAAGTTTGTATTGTAACCCAGCATATGGGCGTTCTTGCAGAATATTTAGTGAGCACTGAGAAAGGGCATCATTCAAAACCAGGCTGTTGGCTTAGCCTAGACTCCATGTCAAGGGAACAAGAGTGGTTCCATCTTGACCCACATATGCTTAAACTTTAGCTTTAGTAGATGAGCGAGTGGAAAATTTTAAGAGACATACTTAGCCCTTTTTAAACAAAAACGAAACAAAAAATCCATGGCTTTTGCTTGCCTTGGCTACATAGGTGTTCTACTAAGAGAACAAATTGTAGTTAAACTAAGCTGAAGATTACGCTTATGGTTAGAATAAACTGATGTTAAATAAAGACAGGTTTATAGCTTTTCTGTATCAAAATCCTTTTTCTCCCCTGGAGTATTTCATTTGTAATCATTCTGTTGTTTCAATAAACCCTTAGTTTTTATATTTTCACAAAGCCCACCATCCGCATGCTGAAATAACCTAGTTTAACATGGGCTGAATGTGTCTAGATGACTCAGTGTTTCAGGAAATGTGACTATAGTGGCCTGCCAATTGTCAGAAAATGTTCCCTTCATCCCTCTGGAAAATGTTTTTCTTACCCCCTCATCATATTTGTAATTTTTCATCCCTTTGTTCTAACGAAACCAAAAGTGTTGTAGGTATACCTCTTTACACCCCTGCTGCCTATAGGAACACCAGCCAGTGAAGATGAGTTTACCTGTACCCCCAGTTGGCAGAGGTTTTTGTCTGTATGAACTCTTGTTACTCTGTCCAGGCAGAGCAGTCTGTCTCACCCAGTAGGGTTAATTGCCTCCCCAACTTAAGTTGAATTTTTTCCTCTAAATAAATCTCTCTTTAATTTAAATTTCTCAGACTCTGAGTTTTACTCTTGGACAGCACTTAAAAATAATGTGTCTTACCCCAACAAGGTTGGCCATCATCCAAAAAACACAAAACAACAAATGCTGGAGAGGCTGTGGAGAAAGTGGAACCCTCCTACAACCCTCCTACACTGTTGGTGGGGTTGCAAAATGGTCCAGCCTCTTTGGAAAGCAATCTGGCACTTCCTTAAAAAAATGGATATTGATATACCATTTGACCCAGGAATTCCACTACTTGGAATATATCCTACAGAATCAAGGCCTTTCACACTAACGGACACATGCACCAGAATGTTTATCGCAGCACAGTCCACGATAGCAAAAAGATGGAATCAACCCAGATGCCCAACAACAGAAGAATGGATAGGTAAACTATGGTATATATACTCAGTGGAGCACTACGCAATGATAAAGAACAATGACTTCAGGAAACATCTCATGACCTGGTTTCAACTGGAAGACATTATGTTGAGTGAAGGTAGTCAGCGACAAAGGGACAAATATTGTATGAGACCTCTATGATAAGATCTCAAAAACAGACTTGTGTGTAGAAGACAAGACTCTTTGACAGCTGCAAGGGAGGGGAGGGAGGGGGGAAGGTTTAGATTAGGTAGTTGCTAGGTATTTGCTTGGGTGAAATCGGTGATAGCACACATTAGAAACAAGAACAATATTAAGTGGACTTAAACATAACATGAGTACTCCTTCCATCTTAGCCCAGTATTGCAAGGATAGAGTAGCTGGGGCAGGGGGCGGGGAACCATGCTCTTAGGCAAAAGTGAGGCCAACTGGCACAACTAGCATTTTGCTAAGAGGGCTCTCTGCACCTCACCGTTGGTGAGTGGTGTCTGGGGTCTTCAAAGCTGCCAAGCTGCCATCCGAGGGCACAGCAAGTGGTCCTAACTCAGCAGGAATGGATGCTCACCGAGGACCGAAGTGACATGGGGGAAAGACAACCCCGAAGACAAAGAGACCCATATCAGTGGGTGCCTACATCGACTTGGGACCAGAAGAACCAGATGGTGCCCGGCCACCACCAGTGATAGCCGCGATGGAGCTCACTAAGTTGAGTCTCACTGGCAACACAAGAATAAAAAGGGGTGCACCCTGAGATCCCCACTAAAAGACCTCAATTGATGGTCCAGTGGTTTTGGGGTTCCCCTGGGAGCATGGCCCCTCGCCCTGATGCTGCCCTTAACCATAAATCATAACAAAGGTCTATGCTTTGGACAGGAATGGATTGGACTTAGCGATGCAGGGACCATATATTGGATGCACTGTATGGTTCTATACAGCTATAGGATGTCATCCCGCTGACCTCCGGCTGGAGAAAGGAGAGTGGGTGGAGAGGACGGAAAAAAAAGACTGTTGGGAGAACAAGACATGTATGGAGCAGAGAGGAATAGTGTGCTGTCACTGGACAGGGAGAGCAGTGGAAGCTGCATATAGGTGGGTATGTAAATTTATACGGGAATGTACATTTTCACTCAGTTATATTAAATAAAAAATTTTAAAAATGTGTCTTATGCATTTGTCAGTTTATTGTACCGTGTCGGCTTGTGTGTTGCTGTGATGCTGGAAGCTATGCTATTGGTATTTCAAATGCCAGCAGGGTCACCCAGGGTGGACAAGTTTCCGTGGATCTTCCAAATTAAGAAAGGCTTAGAAAAAGAAGTAGATCAGCAGCCTACTTCTGAAAAAATTGGCCAGTGAAAACCTTACGAACAACTGAAGAACACTGTCTGATACAATGCCAGAAGATGAGTCCCTCAGGTTGAAGGGTACTCAAAGTATGACTGGGAAAGAGCTGCCTTTTCAAAGTAGAGTTGACCTTAATGACATGGAGGGTGTCAAGCTTCTGGGACCTTCATCTGTTGATGCAGCACAACTGAAAATTAGGAAGAAACAGCTGCAAACATCCATTAATAATGAAAACACGGAACATACAAAGCATGCATCTAGGAAAATTGGAAGCCATCAAAAGTGAAATAGAATGCACAAAGATTGATATTGCAAACATTAATGAGCTGAAATGGACTAGTATTTACCATTTTCAATGAGATAATCATATGGTCTACTACAACAGGAATGACAATTTGAAGATGAATAACATTGCATTCATCATCCAAAATAATATTTCAAAATCTACCCTGTAGTATAATGATAATAATATCCACATACCTACAAGGAAGACCAATTAAATACAACTAATATTCAAATTTTTACACCAACCACTAATGCCAAAGAAGAGGAAATTGAGGATTTTTTCCCCCAACTTCTGCTGTTTAAAATTAATCAAACATGAGGCAAGATGCAGTGGTAGTTACTGGTGACTGGAATTCAAAACTTGAAAACAAAGAAGGAGGATCAGTAGTTGGAAAATATGGCCTTGGTAATGGAAAAATGAGGGAGATTGCATGATAGAATGACACAAGACCTAAAACTTCTTCACTGCAAATACCTTTTTTCAACAGCATAATCAGTGACCATGCAGGCCAAACTCACTTGATAGAAAACACAGTAATCAAATTGACTGTATCCATGGAAAGAGACAGTGGAAAAGTTCTATATCATCAGTTGCAATAAAGCCAGGCAGGGATTAACTGTGAAACAGACCACCAATTGTTCATATGCAAGTTCAAGTTGAAGCTGAAAAAAATTAGAACAAGTCCATGAGAATCCAAGTATGAGCTTGCATATATACCACGTGAATGCAGAGACCATCTCAGGAATAGAGCTGATGCTTTCAACACCAATGACCAAAGACCAGATGAGCTGTGAGCAGACATCAAGGGCATCATACACAAAGAAAGCAAGAGGGCATTAAAAAGAAAGAAAAGAAAAGAAAGACCCCCACGGATGTCAGGAGAGACTGTGAAACTTGCTCCTGAAGTTAAGGCAGCTAAAGTAAATGGAAGAAACAATGACGTAAAAGAGCTGGAGTGAAGATTTCAAAGAGTGGCTCATGCAGACAAAGTATTATAATAAAATGTACAAAGACCTGGCACTAGAAAAACAAAAGGTAAGAACACACCTGGCATTTCTCTAGGAAAAAAAAACCTGAAGAAAAATTCAAGTCTTAGGTTGTAATTTTGAAGATTTCTACGGTCAAAATACCGAACCATGCAGGAAGCTTCAAAAGAAGATGAGAGCAACAGAGAGTCACTGTCCATAAAATAATTGGTCATTGTTGAAACACACCAGGAGGTAGCACCTGATTAGGAACTGACACTATTGAAGGAAGCAGTCCAGGTGGCCCTGAAGGCACTGGCAAACACCAGGCTTCGAGAACTGATGGAATAGCAAGATGTTTCAACAAAGGAATGCAGCACTACAGGCACTCACTCCTTTATGCCAAGAAATTTGGAAGACAGCTACTTGGCTAGCTGACTGGAAGAGAATCGTATTTAAGAGAAGAAGGTGATCCAAAAGAATGTGGAAATTATCAAACAATATCATTAATATTATGTGCAAGTAAAATTTTGCTAATGACAGTTCAAAAACAGTTGCAGCAGTACTCTGACAGAGAACTGCTAGAAATTCAAGCCAGATTCAGAAGAGGATGTGGAATGAGGGCTACCATTACTTCACCATACTTAGTCTGTATGCTGAGCAAATAATCCAAGAAGCTGGACTACATGAGGAAGAATGTGGCATGAGGATTGGAGGAAGACTCATTAATACCTGCAACATGGAGATGACACAACCTTGTTTGCCGAAAGATGAGGCACTTACTGATGAAGATCAGAGACTACAGATTTTAGTATGGATTATACCTCAGCATAAAGAAAACAAAAATCTTCACAACTGGACCGATGAGCGGTACCATGACAAGTGGAGAAAAGATTGAAGTTGTCAAGGACTTCATTTTGCTTGAATCCACAATCAACCACTGTGGGAGCAGCAGTCAGAAAATCAAATGGCACATTGCATTGGGTAAATCTGTTGCAAGTAGCATCTTTAAAGTATTGAAAACCAAAGATACCACCTTGAAGACTAAGGTGTGCTTGACCCAAGCCATGAATTTTTTAATCACTTTATAAGAGCTCTTATAATTAAGTTAGCAAATTTAATTGCTACTACATACCTCATTGCTGAATATCACTACAGTCACCTTTGACCCCTTGGGAAGTTATGCACAAACGCCAACATCTAGACCACTCTTTTTCTGGAATGGCCATCAGAGCTGTTGTCATATTACCCTTGATGTCCTGAATGTCCTCAAAATGTCTTCCTTTCGATATTTCCTTTACTTTCAGGTAAAGAAGAAAGTCACTGGGGGCCAGATCAGGTAAGCAGGGAGGGTGCTCCAATACAGTTATTTGTTTACTGGCTAAAAAGTCCCTCACAGACAACTATACAATTAAGTTCACGAACTTGCCACTGTGCCAGCATGCACAATGGCCATTCCAGAAAGAGTTCCAAAATTGTTATGAAGGGTGGACTAGGAACTGGCATTGGTGTATAGCTTCCCAAGGGCAGTACACAGAAGGTGACTGTAGTGATACTAGCAAGAAGACTTAATTGTCGGACCTTGTGCAATTAGTGGGGTCCATATTTGACCTGGTCCGGTGCTGGAGCCCCCTCTCTGGGCTTCTCTTGATGACTAGGGCTGGTATTTTCCTCTAGAGGGAAAGAGAAAATTTTGTTGATTGGGCCTCACAGGGGCCATAGCAGGAGTAGAGAACTCTTCAGCCCAGGCCAGTTTCTATTCTACTCAGCCCAGGTCAGTGGCCTTCTCCAGAGATGCGCCTTCTCCAGAGGCGCATGTGACAACTGATAGAAATTCAGAAACGTGGCTGTGTCTAAGACATCTTTTCTTGGCTCGCTTCCCGGCCCTGACCAGTCCCTTCCAAGGTGGGGGCTTAAGCATCTTCTCGGGGATCATCTCTGGAGACAGGACCCTAAGCAGACCTTGGTCCCCAGGGCCGGCCAGGCTGGTCCTGGCCTTCACAGGGGAACTTGGAGATGTTTGCGGTGAGTACATCCAACGATTAGGCTTTATGTGGATCATTGAGTACACCCGGGGCACCTTTTCATGTCTCCCAGGTTGGTCCAGGGGACTTAGAAGATGTTCCGGAGCCACATCTTCAATCTGGTCCCACGTAGGTCTTGGATGGGCCCAAGTGGTCTTCACCAGCACTCTTCTCTGGACTGGACCAGTTCTAGTCTAGTGATGGGGACTTAGAAATCTTTTCCACAAGGACTGGCTCCCAAACAAAACTGATACCAGTTTGGTGCCCTCAAATCCAGCCTCCCTGCTAGCCTGGGCTGGCATTCCCTCCCATGGTGAAAGAACCTGATGACCAGGGCACAAGAAGGAGCCACATTCTGATGGGTGACTTTGAAGATCAGGGCACCCTCCCTGGACCTCCCGGCCAGCCCTGACCTGTCTACAAAATCAGAGAGGCATTAGGGGGGTCCTTCTGCATCTAGATCCATTGGGGGACCATGAACTCCCTAGACCTCCTGCATGGCTGTCCAGTTCTCCCTTCCAGAAGGAGATTTAGAAACATTTTCAACAGGTACACCATCAAACAGGCCTACATAGGACCAAGGCTGGGCCAGAGCAGCCTACTTGGGCCTTTGCATTCCACCCAGACTGGTTGTAGCCTCTGGAATGGGGCTTAGCAGACTTCTAACACACCTGGAATCAAGGCCCTGACTGGAGCACCCACTTCAGGACTCTCTGGCTGACTGGGCCTGGACACTACACCAGAGGGTGACTTAGTAATGTTTTGAGGAGATGCCTAGTGGGGCCAGGGACTGGCCAGGATACCCTCCCCAGATTTTGCTAGCTGGTTCTCTCCCTTAGAGAGAGAAAATTTGGAAGGGATGTCCAGTGACATGGTTTTACCACAGCCAGGCCTTTATTGACAGCCCAGCCTGTACCCCTCTCTGAAATAGTTTTGGGAGGTTCGTCCTACAAGTGGGTCCAAGTGGGCTGTGGCTTGGCCTGCAGCCCCTTTCCCCGGACTCCTTGTCTGGCCTAGGCTGGTCCCAGAGTGGAAGCAGGATCTACACTTACAGAAGAATGATGTGGGGTGGCCTTCCCAGACCTTCCTGGCTGGGCCATGCTGGTTTCTGCCAGAGGAGTGGGACCGGAAAACATTTTCACAGAGTGCTCCATGCCACACAGGTTCCACACTAGACAGTGAATAGGCTTGAGGACACTGTCCTTCAGCTTCCATGTCTGCGCCGGCTGGACTCAGCCTCTACAGAAGAGCATAAAAGCTTCTCAGAGGTGTTCCCAATGCCCAGGACCCACAAGGGACAGTATCTGGGCTTGTGGCACCCTCCACAGGCCTCCCTGTCTGGTGCCCTTCATTTGAAGGGGGATGTGACAACTAGGCCTGAAGTAGAGATCGCCACCTAGCCTGTTGGCACAATTCACACGAGACACCAGCCCTTGGTGTGATTAACATGGGACACCACCTACAGCTGTGAGACGGGACACCACGGGCTGGCATCACACATACAGGTGTGATGTGTAATGAGAGGCCGAGGTTGAAAAATCACGCTGACAACAAACTTTTAGTTTGCTGTGGGCAGAAAAGGGACAGTCTCCTGTGAGTAGAGACTCACACCAGTTTGTTTAACCCACCAGCTTTTACTGAGCAAAGTAAACAAGCTTTCTGCTGGGAAAGTGAGAAAAGGTGTCTTATCAGTGTTCCTTACTTCTGAAGGAGAAGAAACATTCCCAAGGGAGGGGGGAAGGGAAAGTCCTTGAATTAGTCTCAGTAAATGCTGTTTCCAGCATGCCCTGGTATTCCAGTCCACCGAGACAAAACTTGTCTTGAGCGCCGTTGCCATTCTCAAGACAAGTCCCTATCTAAACACAGACAAGGTTAGGGTAAGCAGGATTTCACTTTCTGTCCAAACACACACATCCCCACACCAGCCCAGTCCAATCCTGCTACTAGAGGCCTGGAAAGTGAGTACCTCCTTTACTAGAGCCAAACCAAAGCCTGTTGACCGGCTGGAGCCCCCTTTTCCCAGACTTCCTCATTTGCTCTCCCAGTTTCTCCTTCCGGACAGAGATCTTGTGAAGTGTTTGGGAGCTGCATCAAGCAAGTGGGCTGCAGACAGACCGAGACTAGGTTTGGGAACATTGTTTGGGCCTCTGGCCTTGCTGGGTGGTCCCTCTCTTAAAGGAAAGACTTTAGAAAAAATTCACAATGCACACCTGGCAACCAGGACCCCTGTGTGTCTGTAACCAAGTCCCCTCACCTGGCAGTCCTAGCTGACCCCGAGTCATACCTGTCTTCCCACCCTGGCAGGGGATTTATAGTATTTTCTGAAAGTACATGTGATAATCAGAACCATATGGGTGCCTTCTGCTGTTCTCCCCCAACTCTGCACCTCCCTGTTTGGCCCAACACAGTTCTAGCCACCTGAGTAGAACTTAGAAACCTTGTCGGGCACAGCTGCCCACTACTGGATCCATGAGGGATTGTGGGCAGGCTCCTGTTAACTTCCTTACGCCTCTAACTCTGTCCCCAGTCTGTGTCTGATCTGCCTCACTGGCCAAACCTAAACCATTGCCGTTGAATTGATCTCAACTCATTGTGACCCTGTAGAACAGAGAAGAGCTCCCCAAAGTTCTCAAGGCTGTGATCTTTATGAAAATAGAGTACCACATCTTTCTTCCACAGAGAGTTAGTGGGGTCAAAATTCAGACTTCTCACTTAGTGGCCGAGTGCTAAACCACTGCAACACCAAGGCTGTTACCCTCCCTGGAGGGTGATTTAAAAATATTTTAGGAGACTCATCCTAAAACAGAGACCCGGGTGATGTTGTGAGTGGGCCTAGGGAGCCCCCCATGGGTCCGTCTGCTATTCCAGACTGGCACGGCGACTCAGAATTTGGAAGAAATTTCAGGAGGCCATCTCTGGCTGGGGAGTTAGAAATGCTTTCAGATGACTGAACCATGCCAGATTGTGGCTGTGTCTGAGTCACCTCCTCAGACTTTCCTACCTAAATGTTACAGATTTGTGTCCCTCAAAAATATATATTGTAAATCCCAGCCCTGATGGCGCAGTGATTAAAGCCCGGCTTAATCAAACGGTCAGCAGTTCAAATCCACCAGCCACTCCTTGGAAACCGTATGGGTCATTTCTACTCTGTCCTATAGGGTCTCTGTAAGTCGTAATCAGCTCGATGGCAAGGAGATCTAAAGTGAGGTTGTCCTGGTGTGGTGGAAGTGACCAACTACTCAGCTGCTAACCAAAAGGTTGAAGGTTTGAGCCCTTGAAGCAAGGCCTGGTGATCTAGTTCTGAAAAATCAGTCATTGGAATCCCTGAGGAGCCCAGTTCTCTGACACACATGGGTCTCCACGAGTCAGAATCATCGATGACAACTGGTTTAAGAAGGCAAGCCGACACTGACCTGTGAAGTCAGCCAGAACACGCTGCTAGGGCCAGATTTGAAAGACAGGGGCTGGCAACCCGGTATCTGCCACACAGCCACTGACACGTTGGATCTTTCTTAGTACTATTGTTAGTATCTCCCTACAGTGTAGGTACCAATAATAGTATTCAGAGGTGGAAAATGAGCCGGAGAAATTTAATAACTCATCCAAAAGATGGAGGCACGATTCGAATCCAGGCAATCTGGCTCCATAGTCCATGATGGAATGGGCTCTCTTGAGAGGTAATGGAGCTTCCTGTCAATGGAAGTCTTCAAAAAGAAGCTTGTTAACAGCCATGAGGAATGCTGAAGGAGGGATTCCTACTGGGACAGAGACTGGAAGATAGCTAAGGTACATTTCCTGTACTGAAATTCCCGATCTTATGACGAGGTGGAAAGAGCATAGAGAAACTGCTCTAGTCAGCCATGCCACGAGGGAGGGACTCGGAAGCTGGAAGATGGTGGGAGAGGGCAGAGGGACCCCAAAAGAAACCATTCCTGAGTGGGCTGTAAGAGCTCTGTGATTACATCCTCTCCTGAGCTCCACTGAGGACTCACCACACAACTAACTGACATGCAGATGGTTTTCCGAATGGATCTGCCTGCAAGAGAACAGCGAGGGCCCGCCCAGGACACATCTAGCCCTAGGGACGCTCAGGCTATCAGGCCTGGTCCGGACAAGGCTGGCTCCATCCACATTGTGCCTCCTGGACCTCAGGCTCCTCCTCTGCAAAATGAGGGAGGTAATAAGACTGGTCTCTGAAGTACCTCCACTGCAGAAACTCTGTGACTGTGGATTTCAGACAGGGAAGTGGAGGCCAAGCCAGGGCTTCCAGAATATTCTCATCACTCTTGATCTCAATGAGAGAAGCACAGTCAGACTTGCTAAAACACCTGAGTTAGGGAATAATTACAATGTACCAAAAGTTTTCTTTCTCCAATATATTGTATGCATATCTTGTATGCAATTAACTGCTGATTTAGTATTTAGAATGAGAGTTTCTATGGGCCCTGTTTTGTATATAATTTCATTTCAGTTGGCAATAGTTTCTTTTGTGTATGAAAATGGAAGGAACATGCTGAGGTTCTTTAAAAGTTTGTTTTCTTTTCAAGGCTTTACACTCTTTCCTACAAATTGTGTGACTTTGCACATCTGAGTCCAAGTGTGATTGTGAATTCCATTTATGTCAGTGGGGCCTGTATGAAGGAAACCCCCTGAGCCGAGTCCTATGACTGGGCTCATACTTTCCCTTCACGGGAACCTTGACCTGTGTTTCTGTTCTTCTCTGTGGAGGCACGTCTTTGGAGCACCTGGTTTAGGCATGAAGATCAATGGATCCATGAAAACCATGCAAAGTGCAAACGATTGTTTTTCATTTCCAAATAAGATATGGAATGATGGGATGCAAAGTGACAGCCTGAACCACAAACCTCATGACAAAGCACTCTGACAAGGCCACCTGGGGAAAGTTACCAGCCACTGTTACAACCTAGAACCCTGAGCACTTGATCCCAAAATCAAGGCCAATCAACAAGCATTCACTGAACACCTGCAAGAGGTCCTTCCAGGGTAATACAGTAAACGCCATCAAGAACTTTGATCTCAAGGGCTATACCACCTCTATGGGGTAAATGATGGGAAATAATGCTATTCTAACACAATTTACCAGGGAAATCAATCTCAGAGAAATTCGGGGACTTTAAGGTCATGATGTGATGGCAAAGTGGGGACCAGGCTTCAGACCCCTTATCTTCAGGGATGCATATCTGCTCACCACAAGCCAGTCACTGGGAAAAAGTGTGGTTTACCAAAGTGAATTAATTATTTTTTAAGTAATCATTTATTTTCCTATTTAAGATGCCCAATTTGCTAAGTTTTGACATGGATATGGAGTCATAATGCTGTCATCACGAGCATAAAATATATGTTTCCATCACCTCCAAAAGTGTTCCCTGGCAATGACAGTCTGATTTCTGTCACTATACAATAGTTGGCATTTTCTAGAATTTTATATAATTGAAATCATGCAGTACGTACTTTTTGGGGGGGAGACGGGAGTTTGACTTCTTCCACTCAGTGTACTTACTTTGAGATTTATCCATATTGAGGCATGCAACATTAGATCATATTTTTTTGTTGGTGCACAGCATGATATTGTATGGATATACCACAATTTGTTTATGCATTCACATTTTGGTGGATTTTTGTGTTTCCAGTTTTGGTTATTACAAATAACACTGTTATAAGCATTTGTGTACAAGCCTGTTTGTGTACATGTGCTTTCATTCTTTAGGTAAATAATTAGGTGTGAAAGGCTCTATCATGTGGTAGATGTGTTTAACTTTCTAAGAAACTGTCAAACTATTTTTGAAAGTGATTGTACCATTTTACATCCCTGCTAGATGTGTATGAGCATTCCAGTTGCTCCATGTTCTTATCAACATGTGATATAGTCAGTCTTAATCATTTTTGTGATTCTAAAGTAGGTAGTGATATCTCATTACAGTTTCAATTTGCATTTCTTTAATAACTAATAATGTTGAGCATTTGAGTAAAACTATTTCATATTTTTAAAAAATATTTTATTGTAATTGAGTGAAAGTATACACTCCAAATTAAACTTGCATGCACTTATCTGCAGCTCCTTCTGCTGTTCTTGCCTGGTGAGAGTAGACTCCTCCTTTTGTTCCGTATATGTCATGTCCTCTTAAAAATCTCCTGTCCCCCCCTTTCCACCCTCTCCTCTCCCTTCTAGTAAGAGGCCAGTAGGACTACATCCTACAGATGCATAGAACTGTAAAGTACACACATGTTATGGTCACATTGTGTCCCTGTGTCCACTCCACTCCTGTCCAAAGAGTTGACCTCAATAATGTTTTCTGGTCAGGGGCAGCAGGAGGTCTATGGGCCACACTCCCAGGGGAATCCCCAGGCTGCCAGACCATCAATTGCAGTATTTTAGTGGAGTTTTTGAGGTGCACCCTCTTTTTCCTGTGTTACCACTAGGACTCAACATTGTGTGCCCCATCACAGCTATCTTTGGTGGCGGCCATGCACCATCTGGTTCTTCTGTTCACATGTTGATATAGTCACCCATCACATGGGTCCTTCTGTCTCCTGAGGTCTTTTTTTCCTTGTGTCTTTGTTGTTCTTGGTGATCCTCTGTTCTGGATGAGTTGGGACCATTCAGTATACCCCAGGTGTCAGCTTGCTAGCTTTTGAGACCCCAGATGCCACTCACCAATATGGGGTGCAGGGGACTCTCTTAACAATAAGTTAGTTATGTCAAATGGCCTTGATGTCCCCTGAGATCATGGTCCCCAGACGTCAGCCCCTGCTTCTCTATCCTTGCAATATCAGGTTAAGAGTTGAAGTCAGTAAAACTATTTCATATTACTGAGTTTTGAATGTCTTTTCATGTGCTTGTTTATCATGCAGACATCTTTAATAAAATATCTGCCCTTTTTTTCTATTGATAGGTTACAATATGAGGACTGCCAATTAAGTTCATGAACTCATAGAGAAAGTGCTACACACTTCATTGCTGAATATTACTACAGTCACCTCTGAAGTACTCCCCTTGGGAAGCTATGCACTGATGCCAGTGCTTAGTCTACCGTTCAAAGCAATTTTGAAACTTTTTTTCTGGAATGGCCATCAGAGCTGTTGTCATATTACCTTTGATATCCCGAATGTCATCAAAATGTCTTCATTTCAGACTGTTGGGAGGATGAGACATGTATGGAGCAGAGAAGAATAGTGTGCTGTCACCGGGCAGGGAGAGCAGTGGAAGCTACGTACAGGTGGGCATGCAAATTTATATGGGAATGTACATTTTCACTGAGTCATAATAAAAAAAGAAAGAAAGAAAGAAGAAAAGATGTCTTCCTTTCAATATTTCTTTTATCTTCAGGTAAAGAAGAAAGTCATTGGGAGTCAGATCAGGTGAGTAGGGAGAGTGTTCCAATACAGTTATTTGTTTACTGGCTAAAAACTCCCTCACAGACAACTAGACAATTAAGTTCCAAACTTGCCACTGTGAGTAACAGCCATTCCAGAAAGAGTTTCAAAATTGCTTTGAAGGGTGGACTAGGTACTGGCATATGTGCATAGCTTCCCAAGGGGAGTAGTTCAAAGATGACCATAGTGATATTCAGCAATGACGTATGCAGCACTTAGAACAATTAAGTTTCCAGAGTCGATTGTCAGAGCTTGCATAGTTTCTTTTAGTTATCTGATACTGCTCTAACAGAAATATCATGAGTGGATGGCTTTAAAAACAGGAAGGTTTATTCTTACACAGTTCAGTAGGCCGTTAGTCCAGACTCAGGGTGTAGGCTCCAGGGGAAGGCTTTCTATCTTTGTTGGCTCTGGAGGAAAGTCCCTGTGTAGCATCATTTTTTGGTCAGAGAGTGTCTTGGTGAAAGAATCTCAAGTCTAAAGGACACATTCGACTCCTGGTGCTGCTTTCCTAATGGTACACGGTTCCCAGATCTCTCTGCTGGCTTCTACCCTTCTGTCTCAAGAAACTGCCTCAAGGCACAAAACATTCTTACTCAACACAACTGCTTCCCATCTTCCCTCATTAACATCATATAGGCAGGATTTACAACAGAGAATGACATCACACAATACCAGGCATCCTGGCCTAGCTAAATTGTTACAGATTTTTGAGGGAACACAATTCTATCCATGGCATAGGTGAATCTCAAAGTAAAAACATATTGAGTGAAATTACTTATTACTGTCGAATTTTAGAAATTCTTTACACATTCTGAATGCAAATCCTTTTGAAACTGGAAAACTTCAGGCCCTGTTTGAAAGAGGGGACTGAAGTAGTCATTCTGGACTAATTTTTTACCTATTTTTCTTAAAATTTCTGGCCTCTTAACATTACCTGGCTCAGGCAGGAAACCACACATTAACTTTCAGGAGTCTCTGAGACAAAATCTTTGGAGTTTTTGTAGCTTCTTCTTTAGGAGCATCAAACAAGTGGAGGCACCAGTTTGGGGACCCTCAGGTCAGGTGACAATCGAGAGTCTTTGGACCTCAGCTCCAAATGTCTTTCTCCCAAAGACCCATGAGGTTTGCGCCTGGATGGATGCTCCTCCCCAGTTGCCCTCACTGTTTTTTCTCTTTGACACCTGCCCCTGTCCCTGCACTGGTGTGTAGCCTCTCCCTTTAAAAACCCAGACCTTGCCTGACAATTTCAGACAGGCTTTGAGGACAAAAATGCTACCTGTCCCCTGTGTTGCTAGCACACAGAAACAAAACCTTTGATCACTTCACCTAAGCTCCTGTCTCAGAGATTGGCTTTAGCGGCAGGTGGCACAAGCCCAGAGTTTTGTTCGGTATCACTTTCTTAGTGATCTATCACTTGATAGTTTGCAAATCTTTCATTCTGGTAGCACGGTGTCTCAAAGAGCAGAAGTTTTACATTTTGTTCAAGTCTCATTTATATTTTCTTTTCTGGTTCATGTTTTTGGCAATAAAGTTCACAAAGATTTATATAATCTCTAGAATTTTTATAGTTTTGTTAGGGTGGGGGATTCAAGAAGCAACACAGATTTTCTTTTAAGGTTAAATTTTATTAAAAATATGTCCAGTAGGAAAAAGACTAGTGCACCAGGGACGCACTCCAAACTACGCAGTGAGGAGGCGACGCCAAGTAACTTTTTCATTAGCATTTATAAGTCGTAAGCCGACAAAGCAGGGAGGGAGAGCTGACCCTTGCATTGATTGGTTGAGGTCACCTGGAGTTTTGTAGGTTGTAAAATGTAGTCATTAGGAATGTTTTCTTTGCAGATGGTCCAGGGGCAAGAGGTTATCTGTGAGGCTGTTTCTAAGCTTCAAGGTTGTCTTCAGTTTTGTTTTGTGTCAGGTGCTAAGTAATCTATGTTAATTTCTGTTTTCCTCTGCTAAATTTTCTGGAGCCTTTTATCTTAACAACTTGAATCTTTACTACTTTCTTCCTCAACAATGCTGCTTATGTCTCATTTTAACAGTTTAAGCTTTGAATTTAGGTCTATGATCCATTTTGATTCATGGTGTAAGGTATGGATAAAAATTCTTTTTTGTGTGTGCATATGAATATATAATTCTACTCTGTTCTGTAGGGTTGCTATGAGTCAGAATTGACAGCAGGGGGGCTTTTTTTAGTGTCATTAAGTGAAAGTATACAATCCAAATTAATTTTTCATGCCCACCTATCTGCAGCTCCTTCTGCTCCCCTTGCCCAGCGACAGCACATTTCTCCTTTTCCTTTTATGTTTGTCATATCCTCTTAACAGCCTCCTGTCCCCTTCTCTCCACCCTCTTCTCTCCAATCTAGAAAGAGATCAGTAGGACAGCATCCTATAAGTGTACAGAACCATAAAGTACACACACCATATGGTCACACTGTGTTGCAGTGGGACTTTTTTTGGTTTTACGTGTTGGAAAGACTATCCTTCCTCCACTCATTTACTTTTGTCAAAACTACATATTTGTGGGCTATTTTGTTCTTTCTCAAAGTTGTTTCAGCTGTTCTAGATTTTTGAATTTCCATAAAAAATTTAGAATCAGCTTGTCAAGAAAAAAAAAAGAATATTCCTAGTGGGAGTTTGATCGGAGTTGTGTTCAATCTGTAGATCAACTTGGGGGATTAATATCTTAGCAGTAATGATACTCCTGATCCATGAAGATGGTATATACCTCTCCACTCACTTTGGCTTTTTTCATTTCTCTCAGTAATTTTATGCAGTTTTCGGTGTGCAAGTCTTGTATGTTTTTGTCAGATATATTTTTAAGTTTTTCATATTTTTGATGCCTTCATAATTAACATCTAACATTTTCAATTTCCAATCATTTGTTGGTAGTATAAAGATGTATCCTGAAATCATGTTAAACTTGGTTATTCTAGCAGTTTTTTTAAAAAATGGATTACAACAGATTTTCTGTGTAGAAAGTCATGCCATCTGTAAGTAAGGACAGATTTACTTTTGCCTTTCCAATCTGGATGTCTCTTTCTCTTCCTTGTTTCATTCCACTGGCTAGAGGTCACAGTATAATGTCATATTAAATTCATATCCTTCTTTCCCCTGCTGTTAGGAAGAAAACATTCAGTCCCTCATAACTCTGTCTCAGAAATCCAGCTACCAAGATACCAGGAAGCCCAGACCATGAGTGTTTCAAACAAGCCAGAGCATCACCCACCAATGCATAGGTGAGCCTTTAAATGATTCTGGTGTCTAGTCTTCAGCCTTCAGCCTCTAGCCCTTGAGTCTTCCACCTGGAGCTCCAGATGCCTGTACCCTTCCCAAATTCCTGACCCACAGAAAACATGAGCATCTTATTGTTTCAAGCTACTATGTTTGGGGGATATTTTGCTACACAGCAACAGGGGAACTGGTAATTAACACACAAAGTGGTAAGTACTCTAATAGTAAAAGGTACAAAATGTTTCAGGAGCTTAGTGGAGACAGGACCTCTGTCCTAAGCCCACATAGAGAAAGGAAAGGGGTAAAAGCACATTTTAGCTGCCTTTGGAAGGCTGGGTAGGAATGTAACAGTTTGGGTGAAAGGAGCATGAAAACATCCTGAGAAGGAAGACAGGAATTCCAAAAGTACCTGGAGGTGGTAGCAGGATATGCCAAGGACTTGGGGCCTATAAAACCTTAGGTGAGAGCGAGCCAGTCAAGGGCTGTGACATAGACCAGATGCACATGTGGAAAGATAATACAGTGCTTTCCTTATCTCCACGGAAGATATAATCTGGAGAGGATATTCCTTTGGGATTGCTTTTCTGGAATTTGAGAAAGCTCTTACCTCTCTTGCTCTACTGCCCCTGTGATCAATAGCACGGAGCTGTAAGTGCCAACCCTGATCAGCTGTGTTACTTATGGCCACAGAGTAGAAAGGGGAACTCACCTCACCTGTAAAGGATAGAGCTCAAAACTGTGGTCTCAGCAACACTGAGTTCCTTTGGTTCTCTAACCTACACAGTGATTGGAATCCAGGTATGCATATCAATTGCTGGACTTGAAATGTTTTACTTTTAAAAAACATTAAGCTTTCGAATCTGGGTGCTACTGCAGAATCAGACCCAAATTGTTTGGGTGCTACTGCAGAATCAGAGGAGCCCTGGTGGAGTGCTGGTTAAGAGCTATAGCTGCTAACCAAAAGGTTGGCAGTCTGACTCCACCTCAGAAACCCAAGGGGGCAGTTCTAGTCTCTCCTGTAGAGTGACCATGAATCTGAGTGGACAGGATGGCAATAAGTTTGGTTCTGGTACAGTCGTGGAGTGGACTCTTACCAGTCAATCCTTGCCTACCTGTCCATCCCCTCCTAGGTCAACTGTCCCTGTGGTTAGCACTGGAAAGGAATTACTTCTTAATTAACTCAGGGATTGAACTTCCCAGAGCCTTCCAGTTGCTAGTACCAAACCAAACCAAACCCACTGCCCTCAGTTGATTCTGACTTACAGTGATCCTATAGGTTAGAGTAGAACTGCCTTATAGTTTCCAAGGAGCGCCTGGCAGATTCGAACTGCTGACCTTTGGTTTAGCAGATGTAGCACTTAATTACTATGCCACTAGGCTTTCCTCCAGTTGCTGGTAGGGGCTTCAAAATGGCAACACTGTCACCCTCCCTCTGGCGACAGACAAAGGAAATGAGGTTGAGGCCTGGGGAGAGAGCCCTCTCTCAAAGAAGGCAGCCTTGAAGGTGAGTATACGATGCGCAAGTAGACACTTTAAAAGGTAGTCTCTCTGGTAGGTGTAGAGGGCTCAGGAGGCCCAACCTCCGTCATCTCCTCTTTCTTCTCTGGAATCTCTACCCCATTTCTCTTGGCAAAAATCCGGTTTATCTCCACAAACGTTTTGCCCTTGGTCTCGGGAATAACCACATGGATGTAAACAGCAGTGAGAAGACAGATTGCAGCAAAGATGACGAAACTGTAGGCACCACTCACCTCCTAGGTCAAGAAACAGAGTAAGTAGTAGGAATGCAGAAGGCAAGACAGGTGCAACGCTAGCCCAGGCCTGTGAGCACTAAGATGTTTCTTGGAGGCCAGTTTTATCTTTCTCTCAGAGGAGGGGTACAGCTAGAAGATTGGATCCTATTCCCAAGCATCAAAAAAGGGACCCTAGCCTTTTGACAGGAGCCCTGGTGGTGCTGGTGGTGTATCTACAAAAAATAGCACCTACAGCAAACACTGAGCTTGCTCCCCTGTCCAGCACCTGACACTCATCATTTAGATAACTTGCCCGTCAGATCAGCTCAAAAAGGAAAACACGAGTTTGAGCTTGCTGGATGACCTCTCACAGCTGGCAATAGAAACTGCTCAGTAGCGCCCCCCTCAAGTAGCACCCAGGGCATATGCTATAGCTGCTGCACCTTAGATACGCACCTGGGTGGCAGAATGGCTAAGTGCCACAATGGTTAAGGCTCGGGTATTAACTGAAGGGTCAATGGGTCTAACCTACCAGGGGCTCTGCAGGAGAAAAGACCTCCAAATCTACTCTGGTAAAATAAGAGCCCAGGAAACTCTACAAAACACACTGCCATCGAGTCATAGTGACCCTATAGGACAGAGTAGAACTACTCCATTTACCCCATAGAGTTTCCAAAGAGCACCTCGTAGGTTAGACCTGCTGACCTTGTTAGGAGCTGTAGCACTTAACCACTGCACTACCAGGGTTTCCTGGAAACGCTATAAGACAATTTTATTTGTCATATAGGGTCACTATGAGTCAGAATTGGCTCAGCAGCACACAGCAGCAGCAGCAGCCACCTTTTCACAACAGAGACATCATGTCCTCTGAGTCCTTGAGGTGATGACAATAAGTTGATGGGCGCATTCTCAGAAGAGAGGAAGATGCCAGGCAGCATTCTTGCTCTTGCTGTAACTTGTTTTCTGTGACCTGTTGAACTCACAGACTAGAGCTGCTAAGGAATGAGCCCTGCATAACTGGAGGGCCTGAACTCCCTTCGGTGTGCAGGGAAACTGGCCTGTTTAAAGAGGTACCTGAAGTGGGCGTCACAGGTGTTTTAGTGAGTCATAGATGCATCTGAGTCCACTCTTGCTGAATTAGCAAACATTCTTGGTAGAATAGAAGGGGGACTACTGCTCCTTTCTTGGGGACCCATCTGCCTCAGGGGTGGGGCAGGGTGGGAGGAGGAACAGGGAGGTGGCTTCCCACCTACACTGCCCATAAGACGTGTCCTGTCTCACCTGGATGGAAGGGAACAGGAAGCTTACGACGAAGTTGGCGAGCCAGTGCACAGCTCCGTCCACCATGAATGCGGCCGGCCGAGACGACTGCAGGAAGATCTCAGTCCTTACCACGGATGGGACAGGACCTCGGGGCACAGAGCACAAGACAGGTGGATAGGCAAGGGCTCCCAGGAGCTTCTATGGCTAGGGGTCTGCATCCTGCTCTGGCCTCCAACCTAGACTCTCCTAGGCACCTCAAGTACTTTCAACCAGACAGAAGAAGCGGTTGCTTCCTGCAAGCAGGACAGCAGTGTCTGAGCATGAGTCCTCCTCTCCCTCACTCCTCCTGGGCACACCTGGAGCTGAGATGCACAGTGGCTAGGACAACCCCATCAGAGGTCACCAAGGTCAGCACCATAATCTGTGCAGCCAGCCAGGCTGGAACCAGAAGGAGCCCCACTCATACCACAAAAGGTAGTTGACAATCCACCTGGCAGGGTCAGCCTGGGAAACCTGGGATTTAATTTGGCTTATTAAGTTTCTCTAAGGTCCAAGCCAAATGAAGGCTACTTGACCCTATAGGGTCACTATGAGTCTGAACAGAGTCCACAGCAGTGGGTTTGTTTGGGAGCCGTGGGTAGCTGACTCTAGGAAATGAATGGGCCTTATTCTCACAGGTGTCAGAATCCCTGAGCGGCGAGTGGTGCAAGGAGTTACCATGCTTGGCTGCTAACCAAAAGATTGGAAATTCAAGTTCACCCAGGGCACTTCAAAAGAAGGGCCTGGTGATCTACTTCTGAAAAATCAGTGATGAAAACCCTGTGGAACAGAGTTCTACTCTGATACAGCGTCACCACAAGTCAGAGTTAATTTGATGGCAGCTTGATTTTTTACAGGAGCCAAGCATTTTCTCAAGGCCCTAGCTCTTCGTGAGTGTGCCTCTGGAGTTCTGGGGGCCACGAGGGACAGAGCAGTCACTAGTGTCCGTGCTGGGGAAGTGCTGCCCTCCTCTGGCAGACCTGAGCAATGGCAGACGCCTGCTGGTTACACCTTCCCTGGGGTGTAAAACCAAAGAACCAAATCCGTGACCACTGAGTCCATTCTAACACATGGTGACCTATAGGACAGCGTGGAACTGCCCCATAAAGTTTCCAAGAAGTGCCTGGTGGATTCAAACTGCCAACCTTCCGGTTAGCAGCCGTAGCAGTTAGCCACCATGCCACCAGGTTTTCTGCCTTTGGGTCAATGTTTCTTTCAGTCATTTTTGCCTTATCTAAAATGTCTGAGTACATTCTCCCCTAATTTCTGCCCCTCCAATAAAATTTTAATACCAGAGATACATATCTATTTATATACTGTATGTATCTCTATGGCTTTATTTATTTATTTTCCAAAAGGTAAGATTCTGACCTCCCCGAGAACCAAATTTCCACCCCCATAGGATTGGTGAATGAGCCCTGGTACTGTGTGGTGCTTAAAGTGCTCAGCTGGTGACTGAAAGGTTGGTGATTCAACCCCACCATTTGCTCTGAGGGAGAAAGATGTTGCAGTCTGCTTCTGTAAAGATCACCGCTTTGGTAACCCCATGTGGCACTTCTCCCTGTCCCAGCCTGGCTATGAGTTGGAACTGACTCTGTGGCAATGGGTTTGGGTTTGGTTTTGGAGGGGTACAACCCTAGGTGGTATAAATGAGTGGCACTGGACAACTAACCTAAAGTTAGGCAATTTGAACCCACCCAGCAGCAACCCCAAAGAAGAAAGGCTTGGTGATAGGCTTCCATGAAGTTCACTGCTAGGAAAAATCCTATTGGTCAATTCTACTCTGTAACACATGGAGTTGCCATGAGTTAGAATCAACTAGAAGGCAACTAGATTTTTTGTTGGTTGGTTGGTTTTGTTTTGGGAGGGGAGGGTTAGAGGCAGAACACCCTGTTACAAGTGAATGAGGTCTAATGGATGGAGAGGAGGAGTAACTCAAAGCTCCCCAAGGAGCTGTCCTTAGGACTCCTGGGTGTGTTGAGGCACAAAATGGTGTCAGTGGGGAAGAAGCCCGTTCTACAGGCTCTGCCCAGGAAGGGGTGCTGGTTAAGGAATTACCTGCATAGTCCCTCTTTTCTGAGAGACAAGGCCACTGTGCGCTTCAATAGCATCTAGCTAAAGTGTCACTGTAAGCCATCCCATCTCACACCCGGTGGCACAGGTGACCACCCACATTCTGCAGGAGGAGCCTGGGGTCTGCAGGAGGACACAGGCTTGCTATAGGCTATCCCACAGACAGAAATGGGTAGAACAAGCCAGAACCCAGGTCTGTAAACACACATCAGCCCATTCCCCAGAGGCACACCTGCTTCCCCTACCCCATTTGAGATGCACTGGGAAGGCTTCCTGCTGAAAACCTGATTTTTCCCAGATCCTTAAAAATCGCCGCATTGGCCTTGTCCAGGGCTGCGTCCAGAGCTGGGCACAGTGCCAACTGGGCAGTTCTCCACTGAGGTGTGTTAAATACCTCGGTGCCTTTATCCTGGCTTGTGAACAGCGCTTTCAAAACAAAGATTCTGCAGGAAATGTTGAGGTTACAGTGCTAGTGGTCAAAGCTAAGGGCGCTGGTGGCATGACAGATAAGAACTCGGTTGCTAACCAAAAGGTTGGTGGTTCAAACACACCCCGTGACCCTTCAGGAGAAAGACTTGGTGATCCACTCCTGTAAAGATTAAACAAAACCAAACCTGTCATCACTGAGTGGATTCCAACTCAGAGCAACCCTGTTGCTCTGAGTAGGACTGCCCCATAGTTTTCCAAGGTACAGCTGGTAGAGTCAGACTGCTGCCCTTTTGGTTATCAGCTATAGCTTGCCATAGCTCTTAACTTAAAAAATTCTATAGGGCAGTTCTACTCTGTCACATGGGGTCGCTGTGGGCCAGAATCAACTCTATGGTACCCCACAACAACAACAAATGTATGAGTCACAAATAGGGAGAATAATGTGGCCACAGTGGGGAGGGGAACATGGATCATGGGGCTCCCATGGTAGACCCTGAGCTATTTGTATGTGGCATAAAGAAACATGGGATTGTGGTAGACAACTCAGTCTGGGGCCCCAGGCTTGGAGGCTAACACAGACACATACAGGTCTTCCAGATGACCCCAGGCATCTCAGTGGGACCTAGTCCATCTTCTTCTTTACAGAGGCTGGTCTCTCTGTTAGGCTCCAGGTTTGTATCACTAGGGCATCAGTCTGGCTCTCACATCCCTTTAGCTGGCAGGTCGAGGAAGGGACACTGGTACTCACTGGGCCCTATGGAATGTCCCGAGATGAAGGCAAAGACACAGATGACGCTGAAGTAAGACAGCTCAGGAACTGTGCTCTGGAGGGACAGATAGAGGACCTGGTCTGTGACCCGAGAGTGTAGACCAAGAGCCTGGCAAAGAGGTGGGCTCACCTGTGGGCCCACCTTCCCGCCACAGGAAGAAGGAGCCACACCTGGATTTCACAGAGTAGTGTTTACTTGCTACATCTGCCAACCAAAAGAACAAATCCACCAGGCGGTCCTTGGAAACTCTTTGGGGCAGTTCTACTCTGACCAATAGGGCCACCATGAGTTAGAATTGACTTGTTGGCAGTGGGTTTGGTTCTTGGTTGCAGTACGTGATTACATACATGGGCATCACTGGTTTGTTACCTGTGGTCCGTCCCTACCTCTGCTCTCATTTGCTTCCGTTTCTTGACTGCTATGGTTTCTTATTACTTAAATCCACGCTCATTCCTCATATGCAGGTGTTTGCAGCCCACCCAACTATTTACATTTAAAACTACATATTTTATCGTAAATTGTTTTCTTTGCTCTCCTTTATCTTATGTTGTTGGGTGCCAACAGAGCTGATTCTAACACACAAGGATCCTAGGATCCCATATGACAGAGCAGATCTGCTTTGTTGATCTGCTTCGTCGAGTTTTCCTGGCTGTAATCTTTACAGGACTAGGTCACCAGGTCTTTTCTCCCACGGAGCCACCGAGTGTGTTTGAACTGCTAACCTTTTGGTTGGCAGTCAAGCTCCTGTAGTCTTCCTTTTGTTGTCAGGACATAGCCCTTGTTAGCTTATTTATATTTGTGTTAAGCTAAGTGAAGTCTGAGTTTCACCTCTGGAGGCACGGTAAAGGGGACATCGTGCAATAATTGTATATAAAGGGACAGGAAGTCAACAGGTTGAGGACCAGCCATGCCATCTAGGGCGCTGGTTCCTCCCTGCCGGGTTCTGGTGGCCAGAGGGGCAGAAAAGGTGATTCTGACCTGGAAGAGCAGCGCCAGCGTCAGCCCAAGGCAGGCGAAGCCGCAGATGCCGTAGCCGGCCAGCAGGAGGCAGCGGCGCCCCAGCAGCTCCGCGGTGAAGGCCTGCGGGAAGGCGGGGTGAGCGGCCGCTGGCCTGGGGGGTCTGAGCCAGCGACCTGGGCCTCTGCATTCCCACCCACCACCTCCTCTGGCCAAACTTCCCTTTTGTAGCCCAGCTGCCTGCAGTTTGCTCTGAAGGCTGCTTATTTTAACCGGAGGTGGATCGTCATGAGGTCAGATTGCATCGCTTCTTGCTGCTGTCCCAGTCATCTGCGAGCCGTGGATTTTACCCGCGTTCCCAGCTGCTCCATGGACGTTCAAGTTGTCCAGAATCTGGCCTCACAGCAGAAGGATCTGCCACTGTCGTTCCTCTTCAGGGGCTCTTAGCAGACGGGCACTTCCCACCTCCGGGCCCAGTGGGCCTCTTCTCTGGCCAAGCTCAAACTCAGGCCCTGCCTCATGCTTCTGGACTCCTCTCTTCCGTCTGTGCTCCAGCCTACACCGACCATGGGCACTCGGCAAGGGCCTACAAGGTGCCGTTATCTACTGTTAATTCCCAATCCTCCAGCAACCCTGAAGGAGAGGATGGTCCTCACTGCAGCAAAGTCAAGACCACTCAGACCAGTGTTTTCCCACAGGAGAGAAAAGGGCCAGAGATCAGCTTCATCTCCAGTCTCCTTCTCAGAAGCTGTTCCTCCAGGAGAGGCAGGCTCCTTTGCCTTTCTGGCTTGAGTTTCTCCAAGAAGGAGAATGAAGAAAGTTGTAGTCAAAACTGTTTATTCTAGGGAAGGAGGGCTCCGATGACAGAGAATGGCCCTGCCCCCAGAGGGGAAGAAGAAGGGAGCTATAGACCCAGTAGGAGGGAGGGGTAGATAGACTCCAGGGAAGGATCCCGAACTGGGTCAGGGCCTGCTCCTCTTTCCGTGAGATCTCCCTGCAGTTTTTAACTCTCCCACCCCTGCCTCTCCAGAATTCTAAATTCTCTGGAAGTTGACTGGTGACTTAAACTAAACAAAAACCAAACCCATTGATGTTGAGTGAATTAGGATTCATAATGACCCTACAGGACGGAGTAGAACTGCCCCATTGAGTTTCCAAAGAGTGCTTGGGGGATTCAAACTGTCCACTTTTGGGGTAGTAGATGTTGTGCTTAACCACTGCGCTGCCAAAGCTCTAGGGAAACTAGCTCTGGGAAACTATAAATAAGTAATACATTTCTAGAACCTCACAGGTGATGTAGACACTGGGAGTAAAAACAATGAGATAACTTGGGGAAAGTCCTAAAGAAAGGCCTATCAGGATCACACGCCTCTAATGAGTGCACCTTTGTCAAGTCACCTTTTTCATGTAGCATGCATGCTGAGGCCTAAGCAATTCAGATTTTCACATGTGAAACCCTGAAGTAACAGTATTATTAAACCAACAAGAAAACAGCAACAAAATCAGAATACCAGTATTGCAATCGCTGACCATTTCACAAAGGAAGAAACTCAGATGTGAAGGTACTTCATGACCTGCTTGAGTTCACACAGCTAGAAGTCTACATGCAGCCAGAAGTACATGTCCCTCAGGCCACTTCTAGGGCTGGTGCTGCCACCACATCTAGGATGATGCGGTAGGGCTCCTGCGTACCCACAGGCGCCCTGCTTGAGACCCTTACATGGGAATGGCACTCCCAGTCACTCACCGAGATGACGGTCATCACTATGTTGACCACGCCGGCACCCACAGTGACATACTGGGTGTACTCGGCCTCCACACCCACCGAGACATAAATCATGTCTGCGTAGTAGTTGATCTAAAACAAAAGTACACGGGCCATGAGGAGAGGCCCGCCAGTGTAGGAAGTAGCTTAACTCTTCTGACCCCAGCAACAAGTGGGCCTAAAATGTTGGATGGGAGCCCCTTGGACAGAAAAGAAGAGGCAGGTTGTGGGGAGAAGGATCACAAACTAGAGGCAGGAGATTTGGGGTAAATTTGGGCTCTTCTCCATGCTGGGCCTTAGTTTCCACATCTCTGGAATGGGGGAATAGCACTAGATCATCTCTGTTGTTGTAACTAGCTGCTTTTGAGTTGATCCCCAATGCCTGACAACTCCATGTATAATACAGTACAACTGGGCCATGGAGTTTTCTTCACTGTAATCTTTACCAGGGAAGACCTAGAGATCTGGTTCTGTAAACATTACAGCAAAGAAGACCCTATGGGGCAGTTCTACTCTGTAACACATGGGGTCCCTATGAGTCAAAAACAACTCAACAGCACTGACCACAACAATCTTCATGAAAGCAGTTCACCAGGCTCTTCCTCCAGACAGCCACTGGGTTAGTTTGAGCCACCAACGTCTAGGTTAGCAGTCAATAGGAAACTGCTGGAGCCACCCAGGCTATTAGAACCTCTCTCCCCTGATGCTTCGATTCTATCATCTTTGGCCCCTAGAATGGTTTCTTGCCTTTCATTTGGGGGCAAGCTAACCCCAAGCTCTGCTTCTCCTCAGGCCTAGCCCCAAGGATGTTCTCATGTACGCCCTCCCAAAAGCCACAGGTCCTGTTCTGCATTCTGAACTTCTGCCTGGGCTGCCCACCTCTCCTAAGGTCACTTGTATCCTCAAGGTCACTCATGAATCCTCAGAGGCCCAGCTCAAAGGCCACCTCCTTTTTGACATTTTCCTCTGGCAGCGATAGTGGTAACCATTCAACCTCCTACATTTCCTAGAAATGAGCCCCCATGGTTTTCAGTTCTCTGCCTTTGACTCCTTTGATAGATTCAGTTACAGCAAAAGCAACCATGTCAACGCAAAGTGGCGCCTCCATTGGTCACGGGGGTGTTAGCTGGGGTGGGTTCCTGGCACAGGCTGGGCCGATGACCCACTCTCTGGAACCCAGCTCCATCTCAGTCTAGCTGCCTTATCGTACGGAAGGAAAGGACTGTCAGCAGGACACGCGTCCTCTTGGGGACTGGAAAGTTGAGAAAAATGTTCTGGACAAGAGAAGAAGACAGCAGGTGCATGGAGAGAGGTGGAGTTGGGAGTCAGAAAGAGAGCTTCATGGGCTTCCTTATATCATTCTGTCCCTGTTTCCAGACTATTGCAAAGGCCCCTCTGCATCCTTGAACCTCTGCTGTCTGAGTGATCTGATTTTGTACGTTAAGATTTGTTTTGCTTGTGTTTTTTCCAGGGCTGCTTATTACTTAAAAACAAAATGTTCTGTGCAGTAAAATGGAACTAACTACGAGGTCTGACAGTTAAGTTTGCAAACTCATCCTTGAAAAAGTGCTACATACAATTGCTGAATATCACTATGGTCAGCTCTGAAGTATTCCCTGCGGGAAGCTATGCATCGACGCCGGCGCCTAGTCCATCCTTCAAAGCAGTTTTGAAACTCTTTTTCTAGAATGGCCATCAGAGCTGTCGTTGTATTACTCTTGATGTTCTGAAAGTCATAAAAATGTCTTCCTTTCAATATTTCTTTTATCTTCAGGTAAAGAAAAAAGTCACTGGAGGCCAGATCAGGTGAGTAGGGAGGGTGTTCCAATATTGTTATTTGTTTACTGGTTAAAAAGTCCCTCACAGACAACTATACATTAAGTTCACAAACTTGCCACCATGGCACCGTGTGCAACAGTGGTTCCAGGAACTGTTCCAAAATTGCTCTGAAGGGCGGACTAGGTGCTGGCATGGGTGCATAGCTTCCCAGGGGGAGTACTTTGACGGTGACTCTAGTGATATTCGGCAATGAGATATGTAGCATTTAGAACAATTAAATTCACAGACTTAATTGTCAGACCTCGTATCAGTCTTCCGTTTGGAACCTTGGCTCATCCATGGAATCCCCAACTCATCGCTGCTCGTGTTTTTCCTGGATGCACAGCTGGACCTTGCACACAGAAAGAATGCCAAAGGGGCAGTGGTGGCTCAGTGGTAGAATTTTTGCCTTCCATGCAAGAGACCCAGGTTCTGTTTCCAGCCAATGCACCTCATGTTCAGCCACTACCCATCTGCAAGTTGCTATGGTATTAAATAAGTTTCAGCAGAGCTCCCAGAGTAAGAGGGACCAGGAAGAAAGGCCTAGCAATCTACTTCTGAAATACCAGTCGGTGAAAATCTTATGGATCACAGCAGTCTGATCTACAGCCTATCATGAGAAGGGTGCAGAAGTGGGCAGTGTTTTGTTATATTGTGCAGGAGGTTGCCATGTCATGATTTGAACTGTGTTCCTCTAAAAATCTGTGCAACAATTTAGGCCATGATTCCTGGTATTGTGTGATGTCCTGCAGTTTGTAAATCCTGTTACTGTGATATTAATCAGGGTAGCTGGGCAGCAGTTGTGTTGATAGGGCAGGACTTTGTGTTAGCTTGTTTTGTGCCCTGAGGCAGTCTCTTGAGATAAAAAAGGAAAGACGCTAGCAGAGAGGTTTGGGGACCTCATACCACCACAAAGTTGTGCAGGATGCTGAGTGTAACAAAGACCTTCTTCCACATCCATCAAAGAATACCTTTCCCTGTAGCTAACACCCTGAATTTGGACTTTTAGCCTACTGGACTGTGACCAAATTAAATTTGTCTTTTTAAAGCCATCCCCTTGTGGTATTTCTGTGACAGCAGCACTAGGTGATTAAGACATGCTATAAACTGGGTACTGACTAAACAGCAGCTAATGATAACAACTGTATCTATACTATCCGGGATGCAGTTGTTGTCAGGTGTCGCCAAGTCGATTTCAACTCATAGCAACCCCATGTGACATAGTGGGACTGCCCCATGGGGTTTTCTAGGCTATATATGGGATCAGGATGGGAGGAAGACTCATTAACAACCTGTGTTGTTAATGATGACACAACCTTGCTTGCTGAAAGTGAAGAAGACTTGAAACATTAACTGACGAAGATCAAAGACCACAGACTTCAGTGTGAACTACACCTCAGTATAAAGAAAACAAAAATCCTCACAACTGGACTGAGGAGCAGCATCGTAATGCATGGAGAAAAGACTGAAGCTGTCAAGGATTTCATTTAACTTGGATCCACGTTCAATACCTGTCATGGATCGAATTGTGTGCCCCCAAAAATATGTGTAGCCATGTGGCTGGGCCATGATTTCCAGTATCTTGTGACTCTCCTTCATTATGTAGTTTTCCTATGCTGTATGTTAAAGGATTAGGGTGGGGCTGTAAATCCCTTCATAGGATTACCTCCCTGCTCCACTGTAAAGGGACTTTCCCCAGAGTATGGCTTGCCCCACCCTTAATCCTTTCATCCTATGCGAGGTAAAAGGATAGAGAAGCAGGCAGAGAATTGGGAACCTCATACCATCAAGAAAGCAGCACCGGGAGAAGAGCGCGTCCTTCAGACCTAAAGTTCCTGCTCCAAGGTGCTCCCTGGACAAAGACTGATGCAATACTGGACTTTCCTCCAGAGCCAACAAGAGGGAAAGCCTTCCCCTGGAGTGGACACCCTGAATATAGACTTGCAGCCTTCCGGACTGTGTAAGGATAAATCTTCTTCTGTTAAAGCC
This sequence comes from Heterohyrax brucei, assembly GCA_028571685.1. NCBI lineage: Eukaryota > Metazoa > Chordata > Mammalia > Hyracoidea > Procaviidae > Heterohyrax > Heterohyrax brucei. The sequence goes on from CM053140.1 coordinate 38,364,063, forward strand.
ATCCACCCTGTGGTATTTCTGTTAGAGTAGCCCTAGCTGACTAAAACAACACTCCTGGAAGCAGCAGTCAAAAAATCAAAAGATGAAGTATACTGGACCAACCTCCTGCAAAAGACCTCTTAAAAGTGTCCAAAAGTAACAAGGTCACTTTGAGGACTAGGGTGTGCCTGACCCAAGCTGTGGTGTTTTGAGTTGCGTCACGTGCGTGCAAAAGATGGGCAATGAGTAAGGAAAACAGAAGAAGCGATTCATTTGATCTCTGGTGTTGGCATAGAATGCTGAATATATCATGGACTGCCAGAAGGACAAACAAGTCTGCCTTGAAAGAACAGCCAGATTGTTTCTTGGAAGTGAGGATGGCAAGACTTCATCTCGTATACTTTGGACCTGTTATTAGAAAGGACCAGTCCCTGGAGAAAGATATCATGCTTAGTAAAGTAGAGGGTCAGTGAAAAAGAGGAAGACCCTCAACGAGATGGGTTGACATAGTGGATGCGACAATGGGCTCAAACACAGCTACCATTATGAGGATGATACCAGACCAGGCAGTGTTTCATTCTTTTGTACATGAGGTCACTATGAGGCAGAATCAACTCAATGACACCTAACAACACTAGCAACCCTTTACAGGAGCTCTTTCTCCTGCAGAATCACTGGGTGGATTTCAGTTACCAGCCACTGCTTACCTGTTGTATCACCAGAGCTCCTTAAGTACTGTCTATAATGGTTCACTGAATGTTTCTTGATATTAATTAATTCAAAACTGCCTGCTAGGTATGGACAGATAAATGTTTCTTGATATTAGTTAATTCAAAACTGCCTTCTGGATATGGACAGATACTTCTCCAAAGAAGACATTTAGGCAGCCAAAAGACACGAAAGGAAATACTCACAATCACTAGCCATTAGAAAAATCCAAATCAAAACTACAATGAGATACCATGTCACTTCAACAAGGTTGCCACTAATCCACAAAACACAGAACAACAAGTGTTGGAGAGGCTGTGGAGAAATTGGAACTCCTACACTGCTGTTGGGAGTGTAAAATGGTACAATGTCTTTGAAAAGAAATTTGGTGCTTTCTTAAAAAGCTAGAGATAGAAATACCATATGATCCCGCAATCCCACTGCTTGAAATTTATCTTACAGAAATAAGAGATGCACTTAAGTGATGGGCAAAGAAGGTGGGCAGATGCTTCACCAAAGAGGACATCCAGGTAGCCAAAAGACACATGAGGAAATGCTCATTATCATTAGCTATCAGAGAAATCCAATCTCACCTCAACAAGCCCAGCCCAGTGCCATCGAGTTGGAGCCGACTCATGGTGACCTCAACAAGGCTGGCCATAATCCAAAAAACACAAAACAACAAATGTTGGAGAGGCTGTGGAGAGACTGGAACTCTCCTATGTTGCCAGTGGGATTGCAAGTGGTACAACCTCTTTGGAAAGCAATCTGGTGCTTCCTTAAAAAGCCGGGAATCGATATGTCATTTGATCCAGTAATCCCACTGCTCAGAATTTATACTACAGAAACAAAAGCTGTCAGATGAATAGACACACGTACATGAATGTTTACTGCTGCATGGTCCACAATAGCAAAAAGATGGAATCAACCTAAATGTCCTTCAACAGATGAATGGATAAACAAACTATGGTACATATACTCAATGGAACACTATGCAGTAATAAAAAAAATGATGATTTTTGACTTATGAAACACCTCATAACCTGGTTCCAGGTGGAAGACAGTGTGCTCAGTGAAATCAGTCAGTGGCAAAAGGACAAATATTGTATGAGACCTCTGCTGTAAGGACTTAAAAATAGATTTATGTACAGAAGAAAAGACTGCTTGACAGCTACAAGGGTAGGGAGGGAGGGTGAGGGTTGGTCATAGATTAGATACTTCAAAGAAATTTGGTTGGGTGAAAGCAGTGACAGCACACAGTAGAAAGTAGCTCTACTTAACTGGACCATAAATTGAAACCTCTTCTAATTTCAACCTAATACTATGAGAGTAGGGTAGCAGGGGTGGGATCTGGATACCATGTTCTCAGAGGACACTGAGGTCAATTGGCATAATTAGCCTATTGCTAAGAGAGCCTTTGGCACCACACATTGATGAGTAGTGTCTGAGTCTTAGAAGCTAGCAAGCTGCCATGTGAGGTACAACTAACAGTCCCAGCTCATCCGGAACAGGTGATGACCGAGAACAACAAAGACATAAGAAAAAAAAGAGCTCAGGAGACAGAAGGACCCATGTAAATGGCATACTGTATCAACATGTGACTGGAAGAACAGATGGTTCCCAGCCACCACCAAAGACAGCCATGATGGGGCACACAATGCTAAGTCCCTTTGACAACATGAGAAAAAAAGGGGTGCATCTCCAGAACTCTAATAAGAGACCACAACTGATGGTCCAACGGCCTGGGGGATCCCCTGGGAGCATGGCCCCTAGACTTGCTGCTGCCCCTGTCTAGAAAACACTACTGAGGTCAACTCTTCCGACAAAAGTGGACCATACTTGGGGACACAATGTGACCTTATGTTGTATGTACTTCATAGTTCTATGCATTTATAGGAGGTTGTCCTATTGGTCTCTTTCTAGATCGGAGAGAAGAGAGTGGGGATGAGGGGGCAGGAGCTTGTTAAGAGGATATGACAAGTAAAAAATGAAAAGGAGGAATGTGCTTTCACGGGGCAAGAAGAACAGAAGGAGCTGCAGATAGATGGGCATGCAAAATTGATTTGGATTGTACACTTTCACTTAATCACACACACAAGATATGAAGAACGGAAGTTGGCAAATGTGAATAAAAAAACAAAAGCAAAATGAAAGAAAGGAAGAAAGGCTGTCACATGAACAAATACATACACATGAATATTTATTCCAGCACTGTCCACATAGTAAAAAGACGGAATCAACCTAGGTGCCCATAAACAGATGAATATTAAACAAACATGGTATATACACACAATGGAACATTATGCAATGATAAAGAACAATGAAGATTTTTTGAAGCATCTCATAATCTGGAAGCAACTGGAAGATGTTATGCTGAGCGAAATCAGTCCGCTGCAAAAGGACAGATACTGTATGAGGTCACTATTACAAGGACTTGAGAAAAGACTTCTGCACAGAAGAAAACACTCTGATGGCTACAAGGGTGGGGAAGGAGAGAGAGGATTATTCATAGATTAGACGGTTGATAGGAATTTGTCTGGGTGAAGGGAGCGTTAGAGCACAGTGGAAGGTAGGTCAGCATAACTGGACTACATCATAAACTAAAGCCAAGCCAAGCCAAGTGCTGTTGAGTCAGATCTGACTCATGGTGACCCTAGGGGCTCATAAGCTAAAAGGTTTTCTAAATTCAACCCAACATTTCTAAAGACAGAGTAGCAGGGACAGGGGTTTGGGGACAATGGTTTCAGGGGACATTGAGGTCAATTGGCATAATGAATCTTTTGCTAAGATAACCTTCTGTACCCCATATTGGTTAAGTGGTGTCTGGGGTCTTAAAAGCCAGCAAGCTGCCATCTGAGGAATAGTAGTGTGTCCCAATTCACCTGGAACAGATGACAACCGAGAACATCAAAGACATGAGGAAAAATGAGTCCAGACAGAACGACCTGTATGACTGGGAGACCACATTGGTATGAGACAAGAACTAGATGGTGCCCAGCCACCACCAGACAGTCCTGATAGGGAACATAATGTAGAGGCCCTGACGTAGTATGAGAAAAACAGGTGTGCAGATCAAGAACTCTATTAATAAGCACCAGATTTGATGGTCCAACAACCTAGCGGATCCCCTGAGAACATGGCCCCTAGACTTGCTGCTAGCGCAGAGCTGAAACCAGTACTGAAGCCAACGCTTCCGACAAAGAATGGACTGGATTATGGAACACAGTGTGATCGTGCTGACGTGTGTACTTTATGGTTTAAGATATGTATGAGGCTGTCCTACTGGTTTCTTTTTAGAGGGGAGAGGAGAGGGTGAAGAGGAGGGACAAGCTTTGGTTGAGTAGATACTGGAAGTAAAGAGCGAAAAAGAAGAGTGTGCCATCACAAGTTGAGAAGAGCTGAGAGTCGCAGAGAGATGGGTGCTCGGGGTTTTACGTGGAAAATTGACTTGGTTTGTAAACTTTCACTTAACCACAATAAAAAAATTTAAAACAAGAACAGCAAAACACCGCCTGCCTTCTGGTAAGTAGATCCTTGGAGAAGCAGTGTGGGCACCAGTGCAGCCTGCCCAGGACTAACGCCCTCCCTACCCGACGCCAGTATGGCTTGCTGCTTTGGCTCTGCCGCTGCTCCTGGCCCCGCTTACCGCATTGACCCCAGAGAACTGCTGGCCGGCCATCAGCACAATGATGGAGACGAGCTGCCACCGCAGAGGCCGGAACATGAAAAGGTTGAACACAGACAGGTGGCCTTCAGCCTTCTCCACCTGTCCTTCCAGACTCATTTCCTCTATCTCGTCCTCCACGTCAGCACAGCCACGAAGTCTCCTCAGAGCTGTGGGAGGGGGTTAAGCATCCCTTCACCTCAGTCTGCACCTCTGCACCTTGGCCCCAGGCTAGCCATCTGTCCAGGTCTAAGTACTCACCTGACCCTAACTAGACCCCAACTCTTCCCATGTCCCCAACTGCAATGCACTCCACCCTAATCAAACTGTTGGTTCTCAGCATGCTAGCCATCTCTGATTTGACTCTAACTCTTGGGAAAGCTCAGCCAGACCCCAGCTTGGGGCTGCCAACCCCAGCCATGGTCCCCTCTCTGCCCCAGTGCCTTTCTGTTCTCCGTGGGCGTGAATCTCCTGCATAATTCCCAGCCCGTTCTTTGCTCCAAGCAGGACTGAAGTGGGGCAGGTTGGCAGCTGTGGGGAGGAGGGAAAGGGAAGGCACGGGATCTCTGACAGAGCAACCTGCATCACAAGTACCTTGCCGTGCTGTTTCCTCATCTCTCTTCTCCATCAGCGTGTAGCGCGGGCTCTCGGGAAAAAAGGGCAGGGTCAGGAGCTGAAGCAGTGCAGGGATCCCTGTAATGGCCAAGAGCACAGGCCAGCCTGGAAGGAACCAACACCATGAACTTAAGACTCTGGCTGGCCAGGGGACCCTTGGGTCTCTAAGCACCCCTCACTAATCTTTTGCCAGACTCTCTTCTCTTAAAACGTCACTCACCAATGGTGTCTCAGCCCTGGATAAGAGCCAATGACAGTAGGGACATAGTCCTTGCCACGATGTGGCTGCCTGGGGCCCACCCACAAAGGGATTCTCATTAAAGATGGAAAAAACATAATTGAACACTATATGGGCTACTATTTCACTTTGCAAGAAGAGCATTACTTTTCTTGGGAATAGCATTTGGTTTATAAGTGGGAGCCCTGGAGAAAGTGAAGCCACATCTTGTTCCAATGTTTTGGTTGGAGTTGGAGTTGGTCCCAGCACTGTGACTATTTGAGCTCCTTCTGGGAGGTTTGGATTAAGATGAAGTTACTGTGATTTGACCAAGGGCACTAATCTACACAGACCACCTCCCACTGTGCTAGCTGGGATGTGAACTGAATAGGTGATTTAGCCTCTCTAAGCCCCACTGTTCTCACTGGCAAAATAAAGATGATATAATCAATTTGCAGAAGGAATGGAGAGGACTGAGTGAGACCATACTCACTAAAGACACATATCAGTTCGCTTTGCATTGACTATGACTCATGGCCATTCCATGTGTGTCAGAGTAGAATCATGCTCCATAGGGGTTTCAAATGATACATGTGCACATGCACACACACACACACACACGCACCAAAAAATCTGAACCTGTTGCCACTGAGTCAGTTCCGACTCAGAGCAACCCTACTGGACAGAGTAGAACTGCATGGTAGGATTACAAAGGCTGTAAATCTTTATGCAAGCAGACTGCTACATCTTTCTCTCACAGAGGGGCTGGCGGGTGTCAACAGCCAAGCGCTTAACCACTGCACCACTAGAACTCCTACACGCATGTGCATATGTTATGTATGTACATTGTTAATTGAGTTGATCCTGACTCAAGACAACCCTGCATGTGCACAGCAGAACTGCTCCATAGTGTTTTGAAGATGGTGACAAGGTCTTGTCTTCCAAAGAGTCCTTGGGTGAGTAGGAAGCACCGACCTGTCCGCTTTAGCATGTAGGCCACCCAGGACTTCATAGAGTTTTCAATGGCTGATTTTGCCAAAGTGGATGGTCAAGGCTTTCTTCCCAGGAACCTATGAATGGAGTCTCACCTCCAACCTCTGATTAGTAGCTGAAGGCTTAACCATTTGTACCGCTCAGGGACTCTGAAGCATACACTACTTGGTGGTAACTGGCAGCAGTAATAGGCCGGTCTGGCTCGCACTCATATCCCCTGGGGTTGAAACCTCTCTCACTGAATTGGAGTGTTTAAAGGTCATCTGCGCCAGGAATCACTATCTCTAATGATCTTGCATTGGGTATCTACTGGGTTCCAAGGCTCTGAGTCATCTCAAGAAACTGAGGGCACTCAAAAGACGTTGATAGGTCTATCAAGGAAATTTGTGAAATCTAAGTAATTTGAAAAGGTTTATCAAAACAAGGGATACAACCACTATGTTCTTGAGGTCTTTAAATCTGGCCTGCATTCAAGCTTCCCATTCTGGTCCCTTCTCTCACCCATGCCTCTGCTTTGTGCCAGTTCATACACTCTGCTCTCTCCTTCTGGCTCCACCACATCTTCTCCACCCTCACTGTCAGGCGATGACTTTGTTTCATCTGTAAGTGCCGCATCTACCCACGTGACACCAACGGTGGCTGTGTTACCTGCTTGCTCCTGCGTCTCTCTCCCTCACTACCGGATCACTCCTAGGGCTTAAGCACTCAGCCAGGTTGGTATTAGAACCTGCTCAGTGGCTCTGTGGGAGAAAGACATGGCGATCTGCTTCCATGAAGACTGTAGCCTAGAAAACCCTGTGAGGCTGTTCTACTCTGTCACATGAGGTCTTATGAGTCAGGATTGACTTCACATCACCCCAAAACAACAGGGTGTTCAAATGCACCCCTATTTCTTTCAACTGAAAAGAAAAATTTCTCATCCCTCAACCTTACTGGCCGTCCAGCTACTGCCCCACGTCCCTCCTTCCCCTAACAGCCAAGCTCCACAGGGCTGTCTACACTGCCTGTCTCCTGTTCTTCTCCCATGGTTTCTTGGACCCTCTCCCAGCACACTTTGCCCCATCACCCACCAAAATTGTACTTGTCATCATCACCAGTGTCCACCAAAGTCCACCTGCCTGATCCCAAGGTCAACTGTCGGCCCTCATCTGACCTTCTCTAGCCACAGCACCAGGTACAGCTGGGGAGGCACTGACACAGTATGTCTGTGGTTCTGATGTATTGCCCCCATCCTGCCCACGTACCTGCCTCCCTCCAGCCTCTGTGCGCTCCTGCTTGGTTACCTGTGGGATTCCCCAGGATGGCCTGCAGGCTGAAGATCTGAGCTAGGAGGATTCCAAAGACGATAAAGACCTCGGTCATTGTCCCCAGGATGCCCCTCAGGTTCTTGGGAGCCAACTCTCCCAGGTACATGGGAAGGGCACTGTAGGATATGCCTATTGTGGGGAAAACAAAATTAGAAGAACAATCCCCATCTCCTGTGACCTGGAGCCTGATATTTAGTTTGTTTTCATTTCATAATCCTTGAGCTTCTCTGTGGGGTCAGCTCTCACTGGCAGTGTTATGGGCTGAATTGGACTCCCCCTCCCAAAAAATATATGTTGAAATTCTGCCCTCTGTACCTAAGATGGAAACACTGTTGGCACAATGGTCGAGAGCTACTGGTGCTAACCAAAAGATCAACAGTTCGAATCCACCAGGTGCTCCTTGGAAACCCTACAAGGAAGTTCTATTTGTCTAGAGGGTCACTATTAGCCAGAATCGAGTCAGTAGTGAACAGGCTTGGTTTTGGGGGGGTACATAAGATCAGAAGCCCTGGTGGTGTAGTGGTTAAGAGACACACCTGCAAACGAAAAGATCAGTAGTTCAAACCTGCCAGCCACTCCTTGGAAACTCAGTGGAGCAGTTCTACGCTGTTCCACAGGGTCACTGTGAATCGGAATCGACCCAATGATAGTGGGTTTTTTGTTTTTTTTTTTCCTTTTTCTTTGGTTTTAAGATACAGATATGACTCTGCTTAAAAGTACCTTTTTCTTTTAGGTTAATAAAGTGATACATGTATAGGGTGGGTCCTAAACCTAATCCCTTCTGAATTATAAAAAGAGCAGGTCAGACACAGGGGAAAGACAGGTGCCAAGGAATGCCAAGTCTGGCCAGCAGATGCCAGAAACCAGGAGAGAGGCTCACAGAAAGAATTGACATGGTTAAGACCCTGAGTTGAATGTTTAGCCTCTAGAACTGTGAGAAAAATAAATGTCTGTCCTTGAAAGCCAGCCACATGCAGTATTTCTAATGCAGCAACATTAGGAGACAGGAAAGGGCAACCCACCCAGCACTCTTTCTCCCCGCAGCTCCAGGCTTACCTGCTTAGCTTGAACTCATAAGGAAATCCCTTCAGAAGGCTAGGACCACCATGTGGACACCCAGGGTACAATGAGAATATCCATACCTTCCTCATCACAGAGCTGGGGAGGATCTGAGACCAACGTGTGTCTCTGAGGGGTGGGACTTAAAGGCATCTGTTTCACTTGGGTTTATTCTAAACCATGTATTACTTGCATAACTTTTTTTTTTTTTTTTAAAATAGATGCATCAACTATAGTTAAGAAACCTTACCTACTGGCTGATGGAGGCCCTAAATTCTGTATTTCTTTTGCTTAAAGCTACTAATTCTTGGTTTAAAATATGCATCCATCTCAGCAGGTACCTTGTAAAGCCTTATTAGTTGCTTACATCTCAAAGTAAGTGTGTTTTGTGTTTTATTTAAAGGGGAGGGGCTTGACCTAGAATGACAAAGCTCCCAAAACCAAATCTGTTGCCATCAAGTTGATTCTGACTCATGGCAACCCCCTGTGTTACAGAGTAGAACTGCTCCATAGGGTTTTCCTGATGGTCATCTTTATGGAAGCAGATTGTCAGGCCTTTCTTCCTCATTACTGCTGAGTAGGTTCCAGTTGCCAGACTTTAGGTTAGTAGTCCTGGTCCCTCTTGGGGACCTTTAAAATAACAAGAACTTGCTCTTTGTTTTAGGCCCTGGGCAACACAAATGGTTTGCCCTCAGCTGATAACCAAAAGGTTGGCTATTCCAACCCACCCAACAGCACTGTGTAACCAAAGACAAGGCCTGGTAGTCTGCTTCCGTAAAGATCACAGCCAACAAGATGCTATGGAGCACAGGGCCACCATGAATTGGGATCCAGTCAACAGCACAGAATAACACCACTAACCTTCCTGATTCTGAACTTTGCAGGGCAGCTGCAACCCTGGGGTCTCCCATGGGCTCACCCATGACTGGGCCAGAAGGCCCAAGATGGGTCCCTCTCCCATCTGCAGGGCTGAATGTGGCCAATTGCCTCGGTTGTCCACATCCCCTCTCATCCTCTAATGAGCTCCCAGCTTCCTCACATGGCTGTCTTAGGGCAAGCTTCCAAGAGCTAAAAGTGTGCATATAAAGATCCCTCCCCAATAAAATGTTTTGATAACTGAAAGGAAGTGCATGCAGCTCTCAGGGCCTGAGGACCAAGACAGAAGGTTGCCCCCAAAGTGGAAAGAGCCATACACACTGAGTCGAGAGAGCCAAAAGGAGAGCACTTCCCACTGCTCCTAGTTCCGGCCTTGGACAACAGGGTTGAGGGTGTCTGCTTAGATCCCCCCACCAACATGACCCTGAGCACAGGCTGGGTGTCAGTTGTTACCCCAGGTACCTGCACAAATGCCCAGCATCACTCGAGCAAAGATGATCAGCTCAAAAGCCTTGGCCACTTTGCTGACCCCCATGAGGATGGCAGGGACGATGGCAAAGAAGTTGTTGATCAGGAGGACCCTCTTTCTGCAACAACAGGAGAGGTAGAGAGGCTGAGGTGGCAGGAGTGCCCTGACACCAACTTGTATTCCCCAAACCAGTCATTCAGAGATGCTGGGAACGTGCCTGAGGAAGGGATGATGGATGGGAAGACTGAGCTAGGATGAATGGGCAGGAAGGCCCAGGAGGGATGATTTGGGATGAGGGGAAAGCATTCTAACAATCAGGAAGGAAAAAGGACGTAGAGAGCTCACTGTCACTGGTGGTATTTAAGCAGAGGTCAGACTAGCACTCCATTCTCAAGAGTGTTGAAGAGGGGACTCTTGCATTAGGTGGAGAGTTGGACTAGATGCTCTCTCAGGTCTCTTCCAAGGTGCACACGAAGTGCGGGTGTGAGTATGTAAATATAGCGTTGTGCTGGGTGCCCTGTGCCTGCCCCTTTGACGATTCACTCTTCTCCTTGCTCTATGTTCCTCATACTGACTTGCTTCGCTGGTTCCTTCTCCTCCCCCTCCCTTGCTTTTGGCTTGGGTTTAGCCAAAAGAGACCAGCAGTGGGTCACAAGGAGGGGAGGAAGCTCCCTTTGTGGTGGCTGCTGGTGGCTGGCAGGTCTCCCCACAGTTCTTTCAGTTTCCAGCAGCTGGTAACTGTTTCTTCCCCAGCCCCTCTGGGTTAAGCTGTCAGCAGCCCCAGTTCACTGCACCATCATTTGGGATTTCTCCACACTGCCCAGACCTTCCAGGGCCACCGGGAAGCCTACTGGTACAGGTGCATTGAGTCAGCCAAGCCACCAGGAGGGCTCTAGTGCCAGGAACCTGGTCAGTGGGATCTCTTAAACAGCAACCTGGAAACTGCTCAAGCTGGGTGGGTTACACTATGGCTCCCCCAAACAATGAGCAGAGATGCAGCCTGGCTTCCTCAGGCCCCTTTTCTCTCTCTGGAGCAGCAGAGCTCATGCCAGCCCTGACACCTCAGCCTTCCTGACTCCCCAGGAACCCAGTTAGCCTCAGAGAAGCTTGGGCTTTCTGACTCACAAGGACAAGGGTGGCTTTGTTGTGCCTCCTGGGCCTTAGCCATCTGTTGTGCGAAATGAGGAGGTAATAAGACCAGTTGCTGAGGTTCCTCAGTGGCAGAAGTTCTGTAGCTGTGGAGTTCAAGCAGGGAAGTTGAGGCCAAACCTGGGCTTCTAGACCTTTCCAAATGACCTCACAGAGAGTAGCACAGTTCAAAGTACTAAAAAGCCAGAATTATAACATACTTAATTTTTTTGATTTAAGTACACATAACCAAAAAGAAAACTGTTGCCGCTGAGTCTATTCTTACCCGTAGGACTCTATAGGACACAGGAGAACTGCCCTGTAGAGTTTCCACGGAGTGCCTGGTAGATTTTCACTGCTGAGCTTTTGGTGAGCAGCTGTAGCTCTTAACCACTACCCCACCAGGGTTTCCAAGCACATGTGGTATGGAACATTAACTGTTAATCAAGTATTTAGAAGAAGAGGTCTTCTACAACCTGCTTCTATAAATCATCAAATTTTATTTGGCAATAGTTTATCTTGTGTGTAAAATCTAAAAGTTCATTTCTTTTTAAGGCTTTCCACTCCCTTGTACAGATTGTCTGACTTAACCCATCCAAGTCCAAGTGTGACTGTGAATTCCGAATGAGTGGGGCCTGGTCGAAGGAAATCCCCTGAGCCGAGTCCTGTGATAGGGATCACACACTTCCTCTGCAGGAACCTTGGCCTGGGTATCCATTCTTATCTGTGGAGGCACATCTTTGGAGCACCTGGGATTAGGCATGAAGATCAGTGGATCCACGGAAACCAAGCAAAGTATAAAGGATTGTTCTTCATTTCCAAATAAGATGTGGAATGGTGGCACATGGAGTGACTCAGCCTGAACCACAAAACTGATAACAACAGAACTCTGATAAGGCTGCCTGCTGCTGTTACAATCTGGAGCACCTGACCTCAAAATCAAGCCCAATCGACAAGCATTTATTGATCACCTGCTAGAAGTCCTGACAAGACACTATGCTAAGCACTATCAAGAACTTTGATCTTAAGGGCTATACCACCTCTGTGGGGTAAACGATAGGAGATAATGCTATTCCCATGCAACTGACTGTTATTGTTAGTGACCATCGAGCCCTCCAACTCATGGCAATCCCATGCACAGTGAGACCAGACCGTTGTGATCTACAGGATTTTCACTGGCTGATTTTCATAAGTAGATCACCAGGCCTTTCTTCCTCATCCCTTTTGGTCTGAAAGATCTGTTGCAATCTGTTCAGTTACACAGCAAAATACAAGCCTCGCCTGATGGATGACCACACTTGAGGTGAACTGAACCCAGGTCTCCTACAGGAGTGGCAAGAATTCCACCACTGAACCACCACTGTTCTCACAGGGGCTGATTAGGAAAAGAAATCCCAGAGGAATTTAGGGACTCTAAGGTCATGGTGTCATGGCAAAGTGGACACCAGACTTCAGGCTCTTGATCTTCAGGATTACACCATCTCCCATCACGTGCCAGTCACAAAGAGGTGTGGCTTACTAGTATGAATTTTAAAGGAGCAGCATACTCCTGCCTGCTTACCTGCCACACTTAACAATCAGCATGCCAGCGACCAGGGACCCCAACAAGCCACCCAGAGGAAACATGGACACAGTGCAAGACCACAGAAGCAGCATGACATTCTCGCCCATGAATGTCCCACGCCGCTCGAGGTATGTTTCGTTAAAAAATGACTTCAGGACCTGGAAAACATCACCCCATCCTTAGTAAAGAATACTGTACAGAGTGTTCTCATAGCACAGAGGGACTTTGCTGTCAATATTCCCCAGGACACAGTTGAGCCTGCTGCTTCTCAGCTGTTTCCTGAGTTGAAAAATTGACTGTATGATGGCTGAGATGAAGAGACCCAGACTGTGTGAAATCTTTTTCTACCTGTTAAAGAATTCACTTTTCAGAGGCTTACCCTGCAAGAGGCAGCCTTAAGAAACATCCTCACTAACTGTGTAACATTGGGCAGGTTACATAGTCTCTGTGCATCTTAGTTTCCTCATTGGTTATAGAGATGATATCTCTCCCTAGGGAATCTATGGGCACTAAATGTGTTAATAGTAATGAGACATTAGGTAGGGTAATGGCAGTGATAATGGTAATGGTACGTTGCTTGACTGAGAAAAGATGTTCCAGTAATGGTAATAATTACATGTATATGAATATACAGGCAATCCTGGTGGTGTAGTGGTTAAGTGCTACATCTGTTAGCCAAGGGTTGGCAGCTGAAATCTACCAGGTGCTCCTTGGAAACTCTATGGGGCAGTTTTACTCTGTCCTATAGTGTCGCTATGAATCAGAATTGATTCCACAGCAGCGGATTTGGTTTTTGGTTTTATGTGAATATACATCCTGAGCAATTAACCATGGTACCTCCTATTACAGACTGAATTGTGTTCCCCCAAAATATGTGTCAACTTGGCTAAGCCGTGATTCCCAGTATTGTCCACCAGTTTGTGACCTGATGTATTTATCATACGCTTTGTAGATCCTGACCTCTATGTGTTAATGAGTCAGGACTAGAGGCAGTTATCTTAAAGAGGCAGAACTCACTCTACAGGATTAGGTTGTATCTTGAGTCAATCTCTTCTGAGGTATAAAAGGGAGAAGTGAGCGGGGATAAGAACCTTGTATCGCCAAGAAAGAAGTACTGGAAATGGGCTGTGTCCTACAGACTTGGGGTCCCTGTGCTGAGAAGCTTCTAGACCAGGGGAAGATGGATGCAAAAATCTTACCCCAGAACTAACAGAGAAAAAGCTTCTCCTAGAGCTAGCACCCTGAATTCCAACTTCTAGCCTTCTAGGCTGTGAGACAACAAATTTGTTTGTTAAAGCCATCCATTTGTGGTATTTCTACCACAGCAGCACTACATAACCCATATAGCAGTTGGCTGAATGACTTACAGCTCTAAACTAATGATACTGATTTTTAAAAACACCAAGTAATTTGTGTATGCAAATGAATGGTAGCTGCCCCTGGTCCCCCCAACACTGGGTCTTGTTCCCTCTGGCCCTTTCAGGGACTTCCTGCCTGCAGTTGTCCCCTCCCTGTCCCATATCATTGGTTCTTCTCTTTCCACCTCATCCCACAAACTTGTCTCCTACTCCATAAATACTTGACCTGATCCTCTCATTTCTCATCTTATTCCAACTTCTTGTTGTAAGTTTCTGTGGAGTCAGTTCTGACTCATGGTGACCTCAGTGTAACATAACAAAATGGTACCAGGTTCTATACCAATTTCATGCTTATTGGGTTGTTTCAGTCCTTTTTTTTTTTTTTTTTTTTTGGCTCTTACGTAAATCCATGAGTCAGATCCAACTGGACAGCACTTGGCTTTTGGCATTATGTAAATCCATCCTGTGAAGGATTTCTCTTCTTTTTGGTGACCATCTACTTTACCAGCTATGATGTCCTTTTCTAGAAATTGGTCTTTCTGGATGATACGTCTGAAGTAAGCAAGTAGAAGTCTTGCCATCCTTTCTTCTAAGGAGCATTGGGGAGTATTTATTTTAAGAGTCATCTGTTCATTCCGATCAGTTCCCTCTAGCTAAGTTCTCTTTGTTTCTCTTTAATCACAACCCCTCCAAAAAGGAACCAGTGCTCCCCGTCTCCACCGCGTCTTACTCATTCTCTCCTGAGCCCACTGCATTCCCAACTTTTCTCCAGCTCTCACTTCAGCTGCTCTGGTCAAGGTCACCCATGCCTCTACAAGGTCAGAGCTAGTGATCAATTCTCATTCCTCTTCTTGGCTTGTCTCCCTTGAGCCACAGCTTTTACTAAGTCTTGGGGACACTCTGTCCCCTGCTTCTCCTTCCACCTGGCAGGAACCCCCTCCTCTGCTTCCTATTTTTCCCTGCACTCCAATCTCAATCCACAGGGCTCAGTACTTGACCACTTTCTGTGTCCACTGTAAGTGGTCTTCCCAGGGAGAGGGCAGCAAGACTGAGGGCCAAAATGACTGGGCAGGGAATCCAGTCCTCCCAGTATCCATTTATGCCCAGAGAGGATGACATCCATTGGAAGCACACGTCTGGTCACCCCCCGTTTCTAGAGTCAAGAACCAAGGGGAAGACTTGAGGAGTGCAGCAGGGGTAAGCACGGGAAATAGAAGCCTCCAGAGGAAGATGGTAACTGTCTGTCTTGTAGACCCAAATCCCTGCCCACCAACCCATCTTGTGCCTACCTTGTGTGGCGTGTTGACCACAGCGACATTGTAGCCATACTGGAAGGCAGAGCCAACAGCTGCACTCAGTGTTGCCAGCAGCAGCATAGGCTGGAGTCGCTGTGGGAGTTGAGGGCCACATTCAGGTACACTGCAGCTCTGGCCCTGGTCAGATCGGGCCTCAGGATCCCCAGAAATGAGACTGTGGCTGGGCCTCCATTTTCCTCTACTTCAGATCCTAAGTTGGGCGGAAGGCCAGGCCATGCCCAGGGGAGGTGGAGGCGGTGGCTGGACAGGCAAGGGGTCCTAAGGCTGGGGACACTCCAGACTCTGAGGTGTCTGGGAAGAGGGTGGATGCCATTATTTCCCGTGTGCCTGGTCATGCATTTATTCCTTCCTTGAAGATATGTTTGAGCACCTACTCTGTGCCTGGCCTTGTGCTAGGGGATGCCATAGAGAAGAGGCCCAGTAAATCACTGCCTTCACAGAGCTTGCATTCTAGTGGAAGGGGGGAGACAAATACAATAATCCCAAATAGTGACATTATTATGGAAACAGTGAAACAGGATAATGGAATAGAGACCAGTGGGGGCCATTTTCAGCAGGGTAGACAAGGAAGTCCTTTCTGAGGAGGTACTTTTTGAACTGAGACTTAAATGACCAGAAGGAGGCAGCTGTGTGGAGGGTCTGGGGAAAGAATGTTCCAGACAGAACAAAGGACAGAGGGCCTGAGGTGAGAAGACACGCAGCTTGTTTTTCCCTCAGAACAAATCAACCATAATAACTTTACTGAGCTCACTGCAGCACACTTTGCTGGCTACCACAACACCTAAAGGTGAAAGAGGGAGCTGCAGAACTGACGTGTAGTCTGCAGGTTATCTGTGAGTTGGTTCCCTGGACCACCATCTATGCTCTTCTGCTTGCCTCTTATAACTGCCTACCCCTGCTCCCACCACCTTCCCCTGCCTCTGCCCACCACACCTTTACCCTCTCCCTCCCCACCCCCATCTGCACCCATATCCTCACCTCTCCACACCTTCACTCCCACCACAGCCCCACGTTACTCCCACTCCTACCAACATTCTCACCTCACTGACCCTTCACCCCTGCCCTCAACCATACCCTCGCTGCCAGGAATTCAGCAGCTGCTTGACTACCTACAGCCATAAGTCAGACACACCTGGTTACCACAAAGAAGGGCAGGTTTTGGGCATCTTCAGAGGCAAACTCTTCTTCCACAGGGTGAGGGAAAAGGGTAGGGGTGAGTGGGGAGACATCACCTTCTCCACTGCTCTCCCATCTCCCACTCCTCCCCCATCTCCCACTCCTCCAGCAGACAAGGGCTCTGTGCTCCCACCCTGTGTCTGAGCTGTGATGTGTGCAGATGGATGATTCTCCCCTCTCCACTCCACTCTCCTTCTTCCCCTATATGGGGCAGGTACCCCCAGGAGGGGCAGGGCCAGGAGGCCACCTTCAGGTCAAGTCAGCACTGATCGTCCTCTCTGGAGCGCTTCTAGGAGCCCTCCCCTCTCCCTCCTAAGCTCCTCCAGGTGGTGGGACAGGGACAATAGTAGTGATTGCTGCCACTCACCCACTTCTTGTGAGAGGCTGGCTGAGCCCTGGTCTCTTTGTGCTCCATTGCTGTTTGGGTAGGAGGCAAGTGTTCCTTGCCTTCTGGGTCCTGCTCAGTGGGTGCGGACCACAGCGAAACCAGCTCTCTCTGTCCTGGATAGTGAGCACTTACTGTCCTGTGGCCTCTGGACCGTGCAGACTTTCTCTGGGGGCACATTTTCCTTGGGTGTGTTGTTAAGATCTGTGCTCATGTTTTACCAGAGACAATTGCACAACATGGATTTTATCTAAGACCAAAACCAAAGCTCCACAACTGCACCCAAACCTGTTGCTGCTGAGTCAATTACAGCTCATGGCCATCCATGTATTAGACTAGAATTTCTTAGGGTTTTTTTGGTGGTAATCTCTACTAAAAAAAATTTTCATTTAATTAATTTAACTTATTGTACTTTAGATTACACCAGTTCACACGCTATTTTATGACGTTGATTAAAAACCCCGCAACACATCAACACTGTCCCTTCTCAACCTTGGGTTCCCTGTTAAAAGTTTTCCTGTCCTTCCTGCTTTCTAGTCTTTGCCTCTGGACTGGTGTGTCCCTTTAGTCTCCCTTTGCATTACGGGCCTGTCCAGTCTCTGGCTGATGGGTGAACCTCAAGAGTAACTTCATTACTGAGTTGAAAGGGTGTCTGGGGGACATGCTCTCAGGGATTCTCTACTCTTTGTGAGGCCAGCAAGTCTGGTCTTCTTCTTTTTTATTTTATTATTGTGATTAACTGGAAGTGTACAATCCAAATCAATTTTGCATGCCTGCCTATGTGCAGCTCCTTCTGCTCTCCTTGCCCAGTGACAGCACACTCCTCCTTTTCATTCTAAACTTCTAGGACACTCTTAAAAAACTTCTGTCCCCTCCTCTCCACCTTCTTCTCTCCCATCTAGAAAGACACCAGTAGGACAGCCTCCTATAAGTGCATAGAACCATAAAGTACACACACCGTGTGGTCACACTGTGTCACCGAGTCCAGTCTACTATTCTCTGAAGAGATGACCTCAGAAGAGTTTTCGGGTCAGGGGCAGCAGCAGGTCTAGGGGCGATGCTCCCAGGGGACCCTCCAGATCGTCAGACCATAATTCTGGTCTTTGAGTACAGTTCATGAGCTACACCCCTCTTTTTCTCATGCTGCCACAGGGCCTCAACACTGTGTCCCACATCAGAGCTGTCTCTGGTGGTGGCTGCCACCATCTGGTTCTTGTAGTCACATGTCGATGCAGTCTCCCACTCATATGGGTCCTTCTGTCTCCTGGGCTCTTTTTTCCTCGTGTCTTTGTTGTTGGTGGTCATCATCTGTTCTGGATAAGTTGGGACCATTTGGTGTACCTCGGATGGCAGCTTGCTAGTTTTTAAGACCCCAGATGCCACTCACCAACATGCAGTGCAGAAGACAGTCTTAGCGATAGGCTAGCTCCGCCAGCTGGTCTCGATGTCCTCTTAAATCGTGGTCCACAGACCCCTGCCTCTGCTACTCTATTCTTGCAATATTGGATTGAGATTAGAAAAGCTTTCAATTTATGATGAAGTCCAATTCAGTTGATCTGCTTTTTACTGTGTGCTGTCACTGCTTTCATGTAACCTAATTTCTATCAGCTATCTAATCTATGGTCAACCCTCTCTCTCCCTCCTCATCCTTGTAGCCATCAAAGAGTCCTTTCTTCTGTACATAAGACTGTTTTTATGTCCTTATAGTGGGGGTCTCATCTAATATTTGTCCTTTTGCCACTGACTGATTTCACTCAACATAATGTCTTCCAGTTGAAACCAGGTTATGAGATTCTTCCTAAAATCATTATTGTTCTTTATCATTGTATAGTGTTCCATTGAGTATAAGTACCATAGTTTATTTATCCATTCATCTGTCAATGGGCACCTACTTAGATCCCATCTTCTTGCTATTGTGGGCTGTGCTAAAATAAACATTCATGTGCATGTATCTGCTTGTAAAACAGCCTTTGTATCTAGGATATATTCCAAGCAGTGGGATTACTGGGTCAAATGGTGTATCCATTTGTAGCTTTTTAAAGAAGTGCCAAATTGCTTTCCAAAATGGTTGCATCATTTTGCAGTCTCACCAGCAGTGTAGGAGAGTTCCTATCTCTCCACGGCCTCTCCAGCATTTGTTGTTTTGTGTTTTTTGGATTATTGCCAACCTTGTTGGGATGGGATGGTACCTCATTGTAGTTTTGATTTGGATTTCTCTAATAGCTAATGATCATGAGCATTTCCTCATGATCTTTTGGCTGCTTGGAGGCCTCCTTTGGTGAATTGTGTGTCTATCTCCTTTGCTCATTGCTTAATTGGGTTATTTACCTTTTTCTTGTTGATATTTCTCAGTACCTTGTAGATTATGGAGATCAGACGTTGGTCTGACATGTAGTTGCCAAATATGTTTTCCCACTCTGTAGGTGGTCTTTTAACTCTCTTGATAAAGTCTTTGGATGAGCAAAAGTGTTTGGTTCTTAGTAGTTCCCATTTATCTATTTTCTCCTCTGTTGTTTGTGCTTTGTTTGTCAGATTTCGAAGTTTGTCCAAGCTGTGTATTAGAATGTCCATTGTTGATCCTATTTTTTCTTGCATGATCCTTATTGTTGTAGGTTTGATATTTAGGCCTTTGATCGATTTAGAGTTAGTTTTTGGGTCAGGTGTGAGATATGGGTCTTGTGTCAGTTTTGTGCAGAATGGATATCTAATTTTGCCAATACCGTTTGTTAAAGAGACTGTTTTTACCCCAGTTTACAATCTCAGGCCTTTGACAAATATCAGCTGTTCATAAAAGGTGGTGACATCTCTGGGGTCTCAACTCTGTTCCATTGGTCTATATGTCTCTTTTTGTACCAGTTATTGTTGTTGTTAGGTGCTGTTGAGTAGGCTCTGACTTGTAGCAACCCTATGAACAACAGAACAAAACACTGCCGGGTCTTGTACCATGTCCACAATCATTTGCTTAAGCCTGTTGTTGCAGCCACTGTGTCAATCCATCTTGCCTAGGGTCTTCCTCTTTTTCACTGACCCTTCACTTTAGCAAGCATGATGTCCTTCTCCAGGAACTGATCTTTCCTGACAACATGTCCAAAGTTTTGTACCAGAACCAGGCTGTTTTGACTATCGTGGCAATTTAATAGGTTCTAAAGTTGGGTAGTGTGAGGTCTCCCACTGTGTTCCTCTTCTTCAGTAGTGCTTTACTTATCTGTAGTTACTTCCCTTTCCCTGTGGTTACTTTCTCTTTCCAAACAAAGTAGGTGATCTGTTTCTCCATCTCATTAAAATATGACACTGGAATTTGTATTGGGATTGCATTATATATGCAGTATTGCTTTCAGTAAAGTAGATATTTTCACAATGTTAAGTCTTCCTATCCATGACCAGGGTAGGTTTCTCCACTTATGTAAATCTCTCTCTCTCTTTTTTTTTTTTTTGCAGTAAGGTCTTATAATTCTCTCTGTATAGGTCTCTTATTTTTCTGGTTCAATTTATTCCTAAGTATATTATCTTCCTGGGGACTATAGTAAATGGTAGTGATTTGGTGGTTTCTCCTGTGATGAACTCTTTGATGGTGAGAAGGAATCCTACTGATTTACTTTTATTTATCTTGTATCCTGATTCTCTGATGAACTCTTCTGTTAGTTCCAGTAGTTTACTTACGGATTCTTGAGGTTTCTCTGCATATACAATCATATTGTCTGCAAGCAGGGATATTTTTACTTTTTCTTTGTCAGTGCAGATGTCCTTTATTTCTTTGTCTTCTCTAATTGCTCTGGCTAGAACATCTAATACAATGTTGAAGAAGTGGTGACAGTGGCCATCCTTGTCTAGTTCCTGTTCTTAAAGGGAATTCTTTCAGTGTCTCTCCACTCAGGATGATATAGGCGGTTGGCTTTGTGTAAATGCCCCTTACTGTGTTGAGGCATTTCCTCTCTGTTCCTATTTTGCTGAGAGCTTTTTAGCATGAATGGGTGTTGGACTTTGACAAATGCCTTTCCTGCATCAATTGACAAAATCAGGTGATTCTTGTTCTTTGTGTTGTTTATGTGGTTGATCACATTAATTGTTTTTCTGATGCTAAACTAGCCTTGCATCCCTGGTATAAATCCAGCTTGGTCATGGATGAATTAATTTTTTTACATGTTGCTGAATTCTACTGGCTAGGATTTTGTTGAAGATTTTTGCATCTAGGTTCATGAGTGATATCGGTCTGTAATTTTTTTTGTGTGTGTGTGTGTGTGTGATCTTTCACTGGCTTTGGTATCAGGGTTATGCTGACTTCATAGAAAGAATTTGGGAGTATTTCATACCATTCTGTGATGTAAAATAGCTTCAGGAGTATTGGAATAAACCGTTCTCTAAAAGTCTGGTAGAATTCTCCATTAAAGCCATCTGGGTCAGGAGTTTTTCTGGTTGGTAACTTTCTGATTACTTTTTCAATCTCTTTTTTTGTGATGGGTTTACTAACTTATTCAACTTCTTGTGATGACAAGTTTGGTAGGTGATATGAATCAGGAATTTGTCCATTTCCTCTAGGTTTTCAAATCTGTTAGAGTCTTTCATAGTATTCTGTTATGATACTTTTGATTTCATTTAGGTCTGTTGTGACATCTCTGTTCTTGTTTCTTCTTCCAGCGGTTTTGTTTCCTCTCCTGTTTTTCTTTTGTAAGTTTAGTCAAAGGTTTATCAAGTTTATTGATCTTTTCAAAGAACCACCTTTTAGTTTTGTTAATTTTTTCAATTGTTCTTCTAATCTCTAATTCATTTAGTTCTGCTGTAGTCCTTATTATCTGTTTTCTGCTGGTGCCTGAGGGGTTCCTTTGTTGCTCTCTATTTGTTCAAGCTGTAGGGTTAATTCTTTGCTTTGGTCCTTTCTTCATTCCAAATGTGTGCATTTATAGAGATAAACTGACCTCTGAGCACTGCTTTTGTTGTATCCCACAGGTTCTGGTAGGATGCATTTTCATTCTCGTTTGATGATTTCAAATTTCATGGCTTTATGGTCTGAGAAGATGCTTTGCAATAATTCAGTAGTTTGGGTTTGGTTGAGACTGGATTTATGTCCAAATATGTGGTCTGTTTTGGAAAATGTACCATGTACATTGGAGAAGAAGGTGTGCTTACCTGTTGATGGGTAAAAATGTCTGTATATATCGATGAAGTCTAGTTGGTTGATTGTTGGAATAACATGTTTTGTATCTTTACTGGCCTATTTTCTAGATGAGCTATCCATTACTGAGAGTGGAGTGTTGAAGTCTCCAACTGTTTTTGTGGAGTGATTTATGTCATCTCTCAATGTTGTCAGCATTTGTTTGATGTATTTAGATGCTCTGGTACTGGGTGCAAAAATATTTATTATTGTTATGTCCAGCTTATGTATTGAATCTTTCAGCAATAAGTGGTGAGCATTATTGTCCACAATGGTGTGTTTTACACTAAAATCTATTTTATCTGAGATCGGTATTGCCACTCTTGCTCTTCTTTGTATGTTGTTAGCTTGGCATATATTTTCCATTGTTTGAGTTTCACTTTGTTCATATCTTTGAGTCTAAGGTGTGTTTCTTGTAAGGAACATATAGACATTTGATCCAGACTGTTACTCTCTGTCTCTTTATTGGAGCATTGTACCTTTACATTCAGTGTAATTATTGACAGGTATGTGTTCAGTGTTGTCATTTTGATGTATTCATTTTTGTGTTGTTGATGTTTTCTATGTTACTGTTAATGTTGTGTTCTGGGTCATTCTTCTTTATGGGTTGACTTTTCATCTTTTTCAGTGTTGGGTTTTTTTTTTTTTTTTTTTTAAGACTCCTATATTATGTTTCTTGTTTTGAAGTGTCATATTGTTATTTTGCTTAGTGGCTACCCCTAAAATCCCCTTAGTGTTCTAAGTTTAAACCAGAATTTAACTTCTACATATCTTTTTAATTTCCTTTCTGTCTGAACGGGTTATACCTAGTGTAATATATCCCTCTTTTTAGTGTGATGATATCATAGTCTTCGTGTTAAGATCACTGTTTCCCTTCTTTTAATATTTTAGCTTTGATTGAGC
The DNA here is from genome assembly GCA_028571685.1 of Heterohyrax brucei. Classification (NCBI taxonomy): domain Eukaryota; kingdom Metazoa; phylum Chordata; class Mammalia; order Hyracoidea; family Procaviidae; genus Heterohyrax; species Heterohyrax brucei. The sequence goes on from CM053140.1 coordinate 38,386,929, forward strand.
TTTGTGACTTCCCTAACTGAGTAGGATTCGGGATGCTATGTCCTGCATTGCCTCCTTAAGTATACATTCGATGTTTTTGTTTTTCTAAACAAAGAACTTCTTTCAGTATTTCTTATAATTTTGGTTTGATTTTTACAGTCTCTAAGCTTCTGTGTATCTGCAAGTGTCTAAATTTCACCTTTGTATTTGAGAGACAATTTTGTAAGATATGTAATTCTTAGTTGGAAGTTTTTCTCCTTCAAAGCTTCGAATGTGTCATCCCCCTGACTTCTTGCCAACATGGTTTCTGCCAAGAAGTCAGATGAAAGCCTACAGGGCTTCACTTTGTACATTAGCTTTGTTTTAAGACTCTCTGTCTTTATGTTTCATTTCATCAAGCTTGATTATGTCTTGGTGTCTTTCTTTTGAGATCTGGCTTTTGTGGCTTTCGATAAGTATCTTGGCTATCTGTTCTCCTTCATAACTTCAGGGAAGTTTTCTGTCAGCAACTCTACAACAGTACTCTGTATTTTTGGCTGCCCCACCCTGTTCGGGAACTTCAGTTGACTCTATTAAGAGGAATAATCTCTAGGAGCACTCTATACATAATTCTTTTGTACATGACCTCCGATAATTTCAGAAAGTCTTCTGCATCTGGGAAGTTTTTTGATTCTTTATTTTGAAAGTTTTCCAAAGCCATGGTGGACTTCTTTTTTAAATGGTTAGATATCTGATTTTTTGTCTTTGCACCATCAGGAAGCTGTTCTGTTTCTCTGGTGTTACCCCAACAGGAGCTGAGGTGTAGTTCTAAGAGAGGAGTAAGGACACTACTAGATTTGGTCACCAGCTGCCTCTGTGTTCTCTAGTGACTGGTCCCAGGTGGACTCTGTGGGCCTGCAGGCCCTAACTCCTGGCTGTTAAAGGTGGAAGTTACTTGTGGCGGCTCTCCGTCATTATTCCAGTCAAGCCTATGGTGTAACTCAGGGAGTGGAGGAGAAAAGGATGCCACTCCACTTGGCTGCCTGGGACCACTGTGCTCTGTAGATGTGTTTAGCTTAAAAATTGATTATTTGCTCATTGAGGTGCTGTGCAACATCCACCAAAAGCAGCTGGGCCCTCAAGGGTGGCAGGCTCCACCTCTTGGCTGGCAAAGATGGTGCCTTACTTATAGAGTCACTGAGGAGCTGTCTGCTGATGCTGTGATGTGGATCAGTTAAGGGTGGTAGAGATACTACCACCCCACTCAGCAGTCAGTTCTCCAAGTAGTCTTATTTTTAAAAGGTGCTTTACTGCTGAGGGAGGAGCTGTCCATCTGCTGCCAGAATGAGTGAGGCCCTCAGGTGCGGCAGTCCTCACCTTCTGGCTGACAATGAAAGCACCCCATAGGCTGTCCCTGGATGCTGTGATGTTGTTCAAAGAAGGGAGAGGTTAGGACTTTGCTGTCTGCATCTGCCAGGCCCTATCCATTACTCTAGGCATGATTGTCTTAAACAGAACTTTTCTGCTGGAACACTATCCAGACAGGTACTGCTGCTCAGCATGAGAATTAGCTCCAGCTGAGACCTCCAGTGTGGCTGACTCTGCATCTCAGGTCGCTAAGATGGCATCCTGCCCAAGCTGGGCTTCCTGCCATGAGTCAGCAGAATCTATGCACAGCTCAGAGAAGAGAGGGTGGAGAAGCACTGGTGCCCTCAGTTGGCAGCCAGGCTCTCGATATGTGGCCATCCCAAGCACAGTCTCTCTGCTGCATTATACATTGTTTACTTAAGCACTGCAGTTCAGTGTATTAGCTAGTTCGTGTCCAGTCCATTTGTGTGGGTATCTTTTGGTTTCTTGCTGTAGTGTTTTGTAGCTTTCTTTGTATAGGACACTTAATCCTTTATTAGATTTATTCCTAAGTACTTAATTCTTTTAGAGGTTATTATAAATGGTATTGTTTTCCTGATCTCTTTTTCGTGGTTCTCTTTATTGGTGTACAAGAATCTAGCTGATTTTTGTATGTTTATCCTGTATCCGCTAAATTCTGCTGAATCTGTTAGTTCCAGCAGTTTCCTTGTGGAGTCTTTTGTGTTTTCTAGGTATGGTAATGTATCATCTGAAAATAGGGACAGTTTAACTTCACTACCAATTTGGATGTCTTTCATTTCTTTTTTCGTACCTTCTTGGTCTAGCCACAATGTTAAATAGGAGTCATCATAAAGGGCATCCTTGTCTTGTTCTTGTTCTTAAGGAGAATGTTTTCAGCCTCTCTCCATTAAGATTGGTTTTGTGTAGGTGCTCTTTATTTTGTTCAGAAATCTCCTTTTTATGTCTATTTCATTGAAAGCTTTTTTTTGTTTGTTTTAAATCAAGAATGAGTATTGGACTTTCTCAAATGCCTCTTCTGTGTTGATTGGGATAATCATATGATTCTTTCCTTTTATTTATGTGGTAGATTACAATGATTGATTTTCTAGTTTGAACCATCTTTGCATGCCTGATATGAATGGTACTTGGACATGGTAGATTATTTATTTGTTATGATGCTGAATTCTACTGGCTAGAATTTTTTTTATAGTGCTTCACTTTATTGCACTTCACAAATACTGCATTTTTTAAGTTTTATTTTTATAGCAATTAAGTGGAAGTTTACAGTCCAAGCCAATTTTCCATACAAAACCCCAAACACATGGCTCTGTGCAACTCTATGTGTTCTCCTCATCGTCTGACAGCACACTCCTCCTTTCCACTCTGTGCTTCTGATAGCCACTCAACTAATAGTTGTCCCCTCCTCTCCACTCTCCCCTCTCCCTTCTGAAAAGGAATCAGTTGGACAACCTTATGTATGTATTAAACCAAGAAGTACATGCACAATCTGCATCATTCTATGTCCCACAGTCCAGCCCAATCTTTGTCTCAAGAATTGACTTCAGTACTGGTTTCAGCTCTGGGCTAGCATCAAGTCCAAGGGACATGTTCTTAGGGGTCTTCCAGGATGTCAGGCTGTCAAATCCGGTCTTTTTATAGAGTTCTAGATCAGTACCCCTATTGTTGTCCTGCCTTGTCAGGGACTCTACATTGTGCTCCCTGACAGGGCAGTCTTTGGTGGTGGCCAAGCACCATCTAGTTTTTCTGGTCTTTTGCTGATGTAGTCTCCCAACCATAGGGACCCTTCAGTTTTGTGGGCTCATATTTTCCTCATGTCTTTGATGTTTTTGGTTTTCATCTGTTTTGGGTGGGCTGGAAACAGTTGATGTTCCTTAGATGGAAGCTTGCTGGCTTTAAGACCCGAGGCATCACTTGCCAACATGGGATGCAGAACAAATTCTTAGAAAAAAAAATCTTATGCCAACTGACTTTGATGTCTGCTGAAACCATGGTCCTCATACCCTTGTCCCTGCTACTGTTCTTTAAAATGTTGAGTTGTATTTAGAAAACTTTTTAGCTTATGGTTTAGTCCAACTGTGCTAATCTTCTTTCTACTGCATGCTGTTACTCCCTTCACCTAACCAAAATGCTATCAACTATCCCTCTCCCTGCCTCCCCATCCTAATATCCACCAAAGATTATTTTCTTCTATGCATAATTATTTTATTACTTCCTTATAATAGTGGTCTCATACAATATTTGTCCTTTTGAAGCTGACTGATTTCACTTAGCATAATGTCTTCCAGATGATTCCAGATAATGAGACATTTCATAAAATCATCATCGTTCTGTATCATTGCATGGTATTCCATTGTGTGAATATACCATACTTTGTTAATCTACTCATCTGTGGATGGGCATCTATGATGATTCCATCTTTTTGCTATTATGGACAGTTATTGGCTACAATTTTGTCAAGAAATTTTGCCATCTATATTCATGAGATTCTGGTCTGTAACTTCGTTTTGTGTTGTCTTTACCTGTTTTTTCTGTCAGGGTTATACTGGCTTCATAGAATGAATTCAGAAATCACTTCCTTTTCTATGTTCCAAAATACTTTGGGTAGTACTGGCATAAGCTGTTCTCTGAATGCTTGGTATAATTCCCCAGAGAAGCCACCTGGGCCAGGGCTTTTTTTTTGGTTGGGTTTTTTATATTTTTTTACTTTTTCAGTCTCTTCTTCACTTGGTGTTAGTTTGGGTAAGTGGTTTGTTTCTAGAAAGTTGTCCATTTCCTCTAGGTTCTCAAATTTGTTGGAGTATAGTTTTCCAGAATACTCTGTTATGATCCTTTTTATTTCAGCTAGGTCTGTTGTAGTGCTCACTACCCCTCCATCTCCCCACCAACTCATTTTTTATTTTGGTTGTGTCCCCTCCAGTTTTTATTTTGTCAGTTTGGCCAGTAGTTTGTTGATTTTATTAAACTTTTCAAAAAACCAACTTTTGGTTTTGTCTTTTTTACTAATTTTCTTTTTTTCAAATATTTTATTGTGCTTTAAGTGAAAGTTTACAATCTGGTTCAGTTAGCCATCTAAAACCCTGCACACACATCACCGTGCAACTCTAGCTGCTCTCCACTCAGTGACAGCACACTCCTCTTTTCTACTCTGTATTTCTTGTATCTATTCAACCAACAACTATCCCCCTTTACCCTCATTTTTACTGTTTTTCTATTCCCTATTTCATCTATTTCTTCTCTGATCTTTATTATTTCTTTTCTTTTGGTGGATGTGGGCTGCTTCTGCTGTTCTTTTTCTATTTGTTTGACTTGTGTAGTTAATGTTTTGACTTTTCCCCCTTTCTTCCTTTTTGATGTGTACATCTGTAGCTATAAGCTGACCTCTGAGGACTGTCTCTGTTGTATCCCAAAGGTTTTGGTGATATATTTTCATTCTCATTCAGTTCTAGGAATTTTTTAATTCCATCTCTGATTTCTTCTATTACCCAGTAGTTTTTTCTTTTTCTTTTTTTTTAAGCAAGGTGTTATTCAGTTTCCATGTAATTAATTTCATTTTCTTGCTCTTCCTGTTGTTAATTTCTACTTTAATAATGTTGTGGTCAGAGCAAATGCTTTGTATTATTTCAGTGTTTTGGATTTTGTTGAGGGATGCTCTGTGGCCTAAGACATGTTCTATTCTGGAGAATGTTTCATGCGTTTTGGAAAAGAATATTTACTTTGCAGCTGTTGGGTGGAGTGTTCTATGTATGTCTATGAGGTCAAATTGGCTGGTTGTGCCCTTTAGCTCTTCTGTAACTTTATTGAGTTTCCATCTAGGTGTTGTTTCCAAGAGTGGCATGTTGACATTTTCTGGAATTGCCAGTTTCTCTTTTCAGTGCTGTTTGAGTTTATGCATTTTTGGAGCCCTGTCATTGGATGCATAGATGTTTATTATTGTTAAGTCTTCATGATGGATTGTCTCTATAATCATTATATAGTGCTCTTTTTGTCTTTTATGGTGGATTTTATTTTAAAACCTATTTTATCTGAGATTAGGATTGCCACTTCTGCTCTTTTTTGGTAGCTATTTCCTTGATATATTTTTTCCACTCTTTGATTTTAACAAAGTTATGTTTTTGTATCTAAGATGTGTCTCTTGTAGACAGCATACTGGTAGGTCCTTTTTCTTTCTTTTTTTTTTTTTTTTGATTCATTCATTATGGGTGCATTTGAGTCATTTACATTCAGTGTAATTCTTAAGTGTGAGTTTATTGTTGTCATTTTTTAGTGCTTTTGTGTGTGTGTGTGGTGCTAACATTTTCTTTGCTCCTGTTACTCTCCTGTGCTGAATTCCTTTGGTTTGTGGATTTCTTCTGTTTTTGTAGATTTTGTTTTTACTGACACTGTGTCTTTTTTTCTTTATTTTGATGAATAGGTTTGATAACTTTCTTTGTGCTTACCTTGAAATTTGCCTTTATCTTCCCAGGTTTGATGTTGTCATTTACAGACTAACCTCTCTGTCTCCTTGTTGTAATTCTTTTTTGTTGTGGATGGTCCTTGAGAGTTTATTTACTGGGCTGGTATCTGGCTGGTACAATCTTGCGTCCTAGATTCAGGCCGTGGTCTGATATTTGTTTTCAGACTGAAGGACTTCCTTTAATAATCTTGTAAGTTTGGTTTGTTTTTTACATCTTCTCTTGATTTCTGTTTATCTTGAAATGTCCTAATTTTACTACCATGTTTGATTGAGAATTTTGCAGGATATATTATTCTTGGTAGGTTTTTTTTTTTCTTTCAAGGTTTTATATGTGTCATCCCATTGCATTCTTGCCTGCATTGTTTCTTCTGAATAATCAGAGCTTAGTCTTAGCAAGTCAGAGCTTGTCCTTTGTATGTAACTTTTTGTTTCTCTCAACTTGCTCTCAGAATTTTTTCTTTGTCTTTGGTTTTTGTAAGTGTGATCATGACATGCCTTGGTGATTTTTTACTAGGGTCTGTCCTATATGAGATTTATTGAGCTTTTCATCTTTTCACCTTTTCATACTAGGGAAGTTTTCTGTAAGAAAGTCTTCTGTAATCCTATGTACTTTTTCCATTTCTCCCTCTGTTCTGAAAATTCAAGTGCTGCTTTTTGCTTTTGATTGTATACCACATAATTCTCAGTTTCTTTTACCTTCATTGTTTTTTCTGACTTTTCCTCAGAATTGCATTCAAGTGTTTGTCTTCAGTTTCACTGATCCTGTCTTCCATCATTTCCAACGTGCTCCTCAGCCCTTCTATGGCACTGCCCATGAAATCTGTCCATGAAATCATGAAATCTTTTTGTTTATCTTTTGTATTTCTAATTGTCATTTCCATATGATTTATAGTTGTGAATTCATTTTAGTATTTTATTCCTGTAGTATTTTCCAAAATTCTTCTAAGAATTTGTCTGCTTTTTCCTCATTTTTGTCTGTTTTTTGCTTCAACCCTTGGGTGCTCTGAATATGAGAGATTTGAATTCCCTCTCAGGTAGTTCTACTGCTTTTTCTTCTACTTGAAAGTCATCTGGTATTTTATCAAGGACACCTACTGTCTCCTGCTGGGAGCTCTGTGAAGCTGTCTTTCTATGATCCTTGTCCACTGATCTCCAACAGGAGTCCATGATGGGAAATCTGTGCTGCCTTACCTGATAGGGGACTTTCACTTGTATCTCTTCTCGCTCTCTGTTCTCTGTCAGTTTCCTATTTCAGTCAGTATTTGGCTTAGTTCTTTATTTCTTCATTCGGCACTTTGGATGACTTGATTGACATCTGTCTCTGTTTTACTTAGTTTTTAGGTTCTTTACTGTGGAGGGATGGTATATACTTCTCTCTATGGCACTATATTGGGTGGAAGTCTGCTTGGTGGTAATCTTTACAGAAGCAAATTGCCAGGCCTTTCTTCTGTGGAAGTAGTGGGTGAATTTGAAATGCCTATGACTAGGTCAGTAGTTGAGCACAAACCATTTGCACCACCACTCAGGGGCCTTTAATTCCACAAGGTAGAGTAAAAACATTACCTGACATCAGTCTCTAAAATGGGGAGTTTACAAAACCAAATCAAGTAACAACTTGAATCTGCTATGTTTCTTTTGTGTTATTTCTCCATATGTGCTCCTTTTTACAAATTTGGGCTAATTGTCTATTTGAGGGAAAGAGCAAACTAGAGATATCTAAAGAAATGTAACTTTATTTCTAATTACACTCAGTAGTATTAAATACAATAATCAAACACCAATGCTTATTTCAGAATTATCTCTACTAGCAAAAAAAAAAAAAAAAAAAAAGGTCAGTTAGTTGAAATACTGAGCTTCCATTTCAGATAACTATGAAAATTATCCAGAAATGTGAATACATGATATAAATGCTATGTTGAGTGACTATTCATTTTCTAGAGCTTTTCATTGTAAACTGTCACAAAGTGAGTGACTTAAAATAACAGAAATTTATTTTTTTCACAGTTCTAGAGGGTAGAAGTATGAAACCAAGGTGTTAGCAGGGCCTTTAAAGACTTGTTATGGATTGAATTGTATCCCACAAAAATGTTCATAAATGTAGCTAGGCCATGACTCCTAGTATTGTATAGTTGCCCTCCATTGTGTGATCAGATGTAATTTTCCTGTGTATAAATTCTACCCTCTACAATGTTAATGAGGCAGGATTAAAGCATTTATACTAATGAGGCAGGACTCAATCTGCATGATTTAGTTGCATTTTTGAGATATAAGAGAGAAGTAGAGAGGAGAAGGACTTTTTGCCACCATAAAAAAGTGCCAAGACTGGAGTGTTTCCTTTGAATCTGGTTTTCCTGCTGTCAGAAGCTCCTAAACAGGGAAAGATTGATGACTAGGACCCTCCTTCAGAACCAGCTGAGAGAAAGCCTTCCCCTGAAGCTGTCACCATGAACTCAGACTTGTAGCCACCCTAGACTGCAAGAGAATAAATTTGTTAAAGCCATCTGCTTGTGGGACTTCTGTTATGGCAGCACTGGATAACTAAGACTCTAGGGAAGAATTTTTCCTTGCCTCTTTTATCTTCTGAAGGTCCCAGGTGTTCCTTGGTTTATAGATGCAACCCTGCAGTCTTTGCATCCATGTTCACATGGCCTTTGTCATGGATTGAATTGTGTCCCCCCAAAAAATGTATGTGTTGATTTGAATTGGTTTGGCATTCCAACGTGGTGCCCTTCCTCCCGTGTGTTGTGAATCCTGCCTCTGTGATATTGATGGTTTGCAGTTGTGTTAGTGAGGCAGGACCCAAGCTACAAGCTTGTGGAATATAAGGGAGAGAAGTGAGCAGAGGAAGCTGGGAGCTTCATACCATCGAGAGAGAAGCACCGAGAGCAGAGCACGTCCTTTGGACCCGAGGTTCCTGTGCCGAGATGCTGTCATTGGATTTGGACTCAGCCTACTTGACTGTGATGATTAATGGACTTACAATTTTTTACCGGATTTGTGGTTTACCAGACTGTGACAATAAATCTTCTCTACATGAAACCTTCCACTCGGGGTATTTTTCTGTTAGAGCAGTACCCAGTGACTAAGACAGCCTTCTTCCTTCTACTTCTGTCTTTGTCTGTGTCTCTTCTCTTCTTTTTGTAATGACATGTTAGATCAGTGCCCACTTTAGTCCAGTTTGATTTCATGTTAACTAAGTACATCTGCAAAGGCTGTATGTTATGGACTGAATTGTATCCCCACAGACATGTGTATTAATTTGGCTAGGCTGTGATTCCCAGTACTGAGTGATTGCCTACCATTCTGTGATTTTCCTATATACTGTAAATCCTACCTGTATGATGGTAAGGAGACTGGATTAGTGGCAGACATGTTAACAAGTCAGGACTCAATCAACAAAATCAGATTGTGTCTTAAACTAACCTCTTTTGAGATGTAAGAGAGCGAAGCAAGCAGAGAAACATGGGGAGATCATACCACCAAGAAAGCAGCAATAGGATTAGAGAGTATCCTTAAGATCCAAGGTTCTTGCATGGAGAAATTCCTAGACCAGGAGACTGATAACAGGGATACCCTATTTTCAAATAAGGTCACATTCACCAATACTGGGATTTAGAACTTCAACATATCTCCTCAGGGAATAAAATCTAACTTGTAACAGAGACCAAAAAAAAGCCACTGCCAGCATCTGGGGTCTTAAAAGCTAGCCAGCAGCCATTGGAGGTACACCAAATGGTCCCAACTCATCTGGAACAGATAATCACTGAGAGCATCAAAGACATGAGGCAAAAAGAGCCTAGGAGACAGAAGGACCCATAGGATGGGAGACTGTATGAACATGAGACCAGAAGAACCAGATGGTGCCCAGCCACCACCAAAGACAGCCATGATGGGGGACACAGTGTAGAGTCCCTGAATCAACATGAGAAAAAGAGGGATACAGCTGTAGAACTCTTCTAAAAGATCTGCATTGTTGGTTCAACAGCCTGGACGCGCCCCTGGAAACATGGCCCCTACACCTGCTGCTATTCCTGAATGGAATCCACTAAAGAGGTCAAATCTTCAGACAAGAATGGTCTGGACTCATGAACACAGTGTGACCACATGATGTGCATATTTTATGGTTCTATGCATTTACAGGAGATGGTCCTACTCTTCTCTTTCTAGATGGGAGAGATGAGGATGGAGAGGAGGGAACAGATGCTTGTTGAGGGGACACTAGAAGTATGGAATGGAAAGGAGGAGTGTGCTCTTACTGGGTGAGGAGAGCAGAAGGAGCTGCAGATAGGTGGACATGCAAAACCAACTTGGATTGTATACTTTCACTTAATCACAATAAATAAGCCATGTCCGTTGAGTCAATTCTGCCTCATAACAACTATATAGGTTACAGTAGAACTGTCCCATAAAGTTTCCAACAGGTGCCTGGTGCATTTGAATTTGCCGACATTTTGGTTAGCATATGTAGCACCTAACCACTATACCATCAGGGTTTCCAGCAGTGACCAAAACAGGATACATTATTGTACCTGTATAAAAATGTGTTTGCATGTGGGCTTTTTTCTTTCAATCAGTGAGTTTTTAATTGTGTTTTGGGCGCAAGTTTACACAGCAAATTAGGCTCCCATTTAACAACTAAAAATTCATTAAAAGAGAAAAAGAGAAGTTATTTTGTTCTGTAAACCTCCAACTACAGTTAAAAAAAAGGTAACCAATTAGGCTCCCATTTAACAATTTCTGTGTATATTGTTCAGTGACCTCCATTCCATTTTTTTTGTACTTTATATGGTATACAGAATAAATTAGCTTCTCATTAAATAATTATTAACATGCTGTTTTGTGACTTTGATTACCAACCCTCCATGTGAACACTCTCCCCTCTTGACCTTGGGTTCCCTATTACCAGCTTTCTTGTTCCTCCTGTCTTCCAGTCCTTGCCCCTGGGCTGGTGTGAGCTTTAGTCTCATGTTTTATGGGGCTGTCTAGTATCTGGCTGAAGGGTGAACTTCAGGTGTGACTTCATTACTGAGCTAAAAGGGTGTCTGGGGGCCAGTTAAGTCTTTTGTGTGTGTGCGTGTGTCTGTGTAAGTTTGAATATTTCTCTACATTTTGCTTTTGCTCCATCTGGGACCCTTTATTGTCATCCTTGTCAGAGCAGTCAGTGGTGGTAGCCAGGCAACATCTAGTTGTGCTGGGCTCAGTCTGGCAGTGGCTGTGGTGGTTGTGGTCCATTAGTCTTTTGGACTAATTTTTCCCTTGTGTCTTTGCCTTTATTCATTCTCCCTTGCTCTTGAGAGAGTGAGACCAGTGGAGTATCTTAGATAGTCACTCAGAAGCTTTTAAGATCTCAAACACTACTCACCAAAGTAGAAGCTAGAACATTCTCTCCATAAACTATGTTATACTAATTGAGTTAGATGTTCCCTGAGATCACGAGGGCAGCTTCTTGGCTGTGCCCACAGGCAGACTTCTCTCAGCACTTGGTCCCTGAGTCCCTGCCCCAGTTGGGCAAGTGTTAAGAGTGCTCTTTAGCCCTACTAGTAAGTGTCTGGAGGCACCCTACTCTGCTAGTAAGCCTTGGCCCAGAGGCTCTCAGTTTTCTTGCCCTGTAGGTCAGCATATCCACTGTAGCTGCCTGTCTCTACAGACTGGGAAAACTGCCATGCTGTCTTCTGCTGTCCACTGGCACCATTTCTCTGTTGCTAGACTCTGACATGTTTGTTGCCACTTCTTGCTACTGCCATGCCATCTCCGATTGACTTCAGTGTTACAGCTCTGTACTCCTGGGTCTAGGATGATGTCAGTGCAGGCATCCCAGATCCAAATATTTACCCCACTTCTGGTTCCTCTTCTTCTTGATAGTAGTGAGGTCCTCCCTTCCCTTCTAGGATTAACTCTCTTTAAGCCTAATGGGATGGCAAAACTGACCAATCTTCTTTTTAGGGATCTACAAATCTTATTCCATGGTCACATCCCTCAAAGAGTCTCACACATTGTATTTGCATTATTAGTAGGCTGTTCAATTCCTTTGGTGGGTCACAAGTACCTTATTTTCATGGTTTCATTGAATCACATTAGATGAATATGACTAGAAGGGCCATATTAAGTAACTCACTGTACTGTAATATGTTCATGACAGTTTAAGTATTGTCTAAGAAATGAAGACAAAAGAACTTGAACATGTGAATTGCTGTGTTGGCAAGCAATATACTGAGTACACCACGGATTGCCAGAAGAATGGACAGATCAGGTCTAGAATTCATACAACTAGAATGAAGAAACGTCAGCTTGCCTACCTTGACGCTGTCTTGGTCTGGGTTGTCTAAAGAAGCACAATGAGTGAAACGTGTATACATACAGATTTACTTCAAGGAAATGACTCAAGCAACTGTGAGGGCCAAGAAGCCCCACATTTGTGGGTCAGGTGGCAAACTGGAGACCTCTGCTGGCTCATGGAGTTGCAGCAGATGGTGAACCCAAAATCTACAGATCAGGCAGCAAGCTGGAAACTTGTGCAGGCTTACATCCCAAGAACCAAATGCCAGGTGATGAAGAATACAGGTGAAGACAGAGGAGCTTTGCTGCGACATTTCCAAGGAAATTCGATTTGCAACTTACAGGCTGATCACGTCACAGAAAGTAATTACATCATATCACATTATGGAAGAGTACCCAGTCCAGTGTCTGCCAAACCACTGAGAATCATAGCTTAGTTATATTGACATGTAACACTAACCATCACTGACACATCATCAAGAAAAGAATAATCATTAGGAAAAAGCATGGTTGGTAAAACAGAGGGCCAGTGAAAATGAAGGAAATCATCAGTAAGATGGATTGATACAATAGCCACAAGAATGGACTCAAACATAGCAACAATCATGAGGGTAGAGCAGGACCAGGCAGCATTTTGTTCAGGTTGCCATTAGTCAGAGTTTAGTCGAAGGCAACTAACATGAGTGGCAAGATGAGGTCGTCTCTACTATGCTTCTAGTGTCCTTCCGAGTCCTCACTTGCAGTCGTTAGAATGCATATTTCTACTAACAGTCTGTCCAGGGAAACCTAGGATTTTTCTGTTGCACTTTTCTAAATTCTACTAGCCTCTTCCCATTGCCCTGTGACAAGACCACTACCACATTTTTAGGTGTTACAATAGCATTCCACTTCCCAGTACCAAAATTATACTCATTTTCCTCTGCTGTCATAACGAATGACCACAAATGCAATGTCTTTATACAATGAAATTTCTGATCTTACAGTTCTGGAGTTCAGAAGTCCAAAATAGGTCTTACTGAGTTAAAATCAAGGTACCAACAGCACTGTATTCCTATTGGGGGCTCTATAGAATTCCCAGAAAAACAAAAGATATCTCTGCTGATGTCAGATAGATCATGGCTGAAAGTGGAGGATACCAGAAAGATGTTTATGTGTTTTATTGATTATGCACAGGCATTTGATTGTATCATCACACATTATGGATAATACTGCAAAGAATGGGAATTCCAGAATGCTTAATTATGTTCATGAAGAAGCTCTACTTAGATCAAGAGGCAGTCATTCAAATAGAACGAGGGGCTACTTCATGGTTTAAGGTCAAGAAAGGTGTGTGTGAAGCTTGGACCTTTTTACCATGCTTGTTCAACCTGTATGCTGAGCAAATAATCCAAGAAGCTGGACTATATAAAGGAGGAAGGCTCATTAACATGAAATATGTAGATGGCACAACTTGTTTGCTGAAAGCACTTCCTGATAAAGATCGAAGACTATAGCCTTCAGTATGGCTTACACCTTAATATACAGAAAACAAAAATCCTCATAACTTGACCAATAGGCAACATTGTGATAAACAGAGAAAAGATTGAAGTCATCAATAATTTCATTTTCGTTGGATCCACAATCAACACTCATGGAAGCAGTAGTTAGGAAATCAAATGATGTGTTGCACTGGGCAAATCTGCTGCAAATGACCTCTTTAAAGCATTGAAAAGCAAAAATGTCCCTTTAAGGACTAAGGTATACCTGTCCTAAACTATGGCATTTTCAGTTATTTCATATGCACACAAAAGCTGCACAACGAATAAGGAAGATCAAAGACGAATTGATGTCTTTACATTATAGTGTTAGCAAAGAATATTGAAAATACCATGGACTGCCAAAAGAATGAACAAATCTCTCTTGGAAGTACAGTCATAATGCTCATTTTAAAAAAAAGCAACAGCGGCGAGACTTTAGTCCACAAACTTTGATCGTCTTACCAGAAGGGATCCGTCCCTGCTTAGTAAAGCAGAGGGTCAGGAGAAGAAGAAGAAGACCCTCAACAAACTCGACTTACATGGTGGCTGCAACAACAGGCTCAAGCATAAGCAATTGTGACGATGGCACAGGACAGGGCTGTGTCTCATTCTTCTGTAGGCAGAGTCGCTATGAGTGGGAACCAACTCAACGATACCTAATGTCAGGCTCTGATTGAAGCACTGCCACTACACACTCGTTTAATTCTCACAACCATTACAAGATATTTATTACTTCCATTGAATGTATGAGGAAACTGAGGCACAGAACAGCCAAGTATCTTCCCCAAGTTGTGTAATTAATAAGATGCAGACCAAAGGTTTGAACCCAGAGAGCAGAGCTCCCAAGTCCTGACTAAATTCCACAGCTCCCCACTCCATGACAGAGGAGCTATAGTTAATGTTAGCTGAATGGATAATTACCCTTCAGTCCCTTGACCTATGACATTCCCACATTCCCACTCCCCAGTGGGTTTTTGTCTTCCGCTCCTCTCTGCCGCTTTTACATTATTGATCCTTGCTGCCAGTCTAGGATGGTTCAGCCACAACTTTACACTGCTGACTTTGTCTGGGCCCTCACCACTCTTGTGAGCTGTTTGACTCACTGGCTACTGAATCCATATTCCATCTGCACTGAGCAGTTCCCAACTCGCACTGCTCTAACGGTGGCCTCTAACGGCTGCTTCTATGAATCCCAGGGAAGAACTCACCCTTCTGCAAGCGCCATTTAGCTGGCTGCCTACGCACTTCCTTTTTCCGGCTTCAAGGTTTTGCCACATTTTTATACACACCCATCCTCTCTGTACAACTCCTCCTTTATCTGGACCTCCAGCTTGGCCACTACCTTCTCATTTCCTTTCCTCCTTCTTCCAGCCAATACCAGCTGAGAGGCTGCTCCATGCCAGGCACTATTCCAGCCACTGGGGATTCAGGGGTAAACAAAACTGACAACATCCCCTGCCCAAGGAGCTGACATCCCTGTCCAGCCCAACTGCCTGCAGGAGAAAGGAAACACCCCTCTTGCTTTCTGTCTGCTCAAAGCAAAGAAGCACATCTTGGCAACAAGTGATCTGATGTGTTTTATTAAAGTAATTTCATTTTCTTTTACCAACAGAATTTAGGATAAATGATTTCTGACTTAATCAGTGTCTCCACAGGGACCTGGTCTCCTGCTTTCTAGACATCACCTTTGTGGACGTCTCACTTTCCCAGACGGGTTTTTCTGGAGAAGCCTTTGATAAGAGGATACTGAACAAGTGACAGTGGCCCTGGAAGAGCCACAGGATTGGAGAAGAGTTACTTTCTTTGGCCAAAGTCAATTCTTTCCATCTCTTCACTATAGTAACTACTTTTGGTATCAAAGTTGGTGTTACCAGGAGTCACCTACCCCAGGCAGGTGGAGGAGCAGCTATCCTTTGTAACTAAGGGTCAGTGACTAGCCAGTCTGGAGAGAAGTGGCCTGATTCTAAGAACAGCCCAGAGGCCATTTGGACATTCCCAGCTTGGCCAGGAGGTCAATGATGAGGTCTGTACTCCACTCAGTGCTTGTCCTTTTCTGGATAACTGGAAGTCAGAACAGCAATGGGAGAAGTCTGATGGGACAGGATTCTTCTCCCCTAGCTACTGCTTCAAAGTAGAAGGTGGAAGATCCTACAGTTCCACCTTTTCTGGGTACACTTCTGACACCTTATTCATCTTGGTGAAAATCTGATTGATCTCTATAAATGTCTTGGCCTTGGTTTCAGGGACAATCAGGAAGGTGTAAATGGTGGTTAGAAGACATATCACGGCAAAAATGATGAAGCTGTAAGCCCCCAGGCCGACCTGTGAGGAAAGAGCAGGTGAGAACCACGTGGAACGGGGTTTCCTGGACTTGCAGCTGCCAGCGCCATACTTCAGTGGGGAGCTCATGTATTTTTACAAACAGGTCCTCACTGTACTGCTTGGGAGACCTGGTGGTCAAGACAGTTCACCAAAAGGCTGGAGGTTCAAAACCACTCAGAAGTGCCTT
The DNA here is from genome assembly GCA_028571685.1 of Heterohyrax brucei. Taxonomy (NCBI): domain Eukaryota; kingdom Metazoa; phylum Chordata; class Mammalia; order Hyracoidea; family Procaviidae; genus Heterohyrax; species Heterohyrax brucei. The sequence continues at coordinate 38,403,031 of CM053140.1, forward strand.
GGAAGAAATCCCTGGTGATTTATTTCTGGAAAATCAGTGACTGAAAACCACATGGAGTAGAGCTGTACTCTGATACTCCTTGGGTCACCACGATGGCAAATGGTACCAGAAGTGCTTGAGGGTTTGTGAATTCAGGGTCCCTGCATACCTGAATGAAGGGGAAGACCAAGCCCACAGTGAAGTTGGAGAGCCAGTGAACGCTGCCCCCCACCATGTAGGCAGCTGGCCGAGAGGACTGCAGAAAGATCTCGGCGATGTACAGCGCAGGGATAGGACCTTGGGGAAGACAGAGGGAAGAAGCAGGATCACTGCAGGCGTAGCAGTCCTCCAGGCAGTCCTGAGCCCCTGCCCATGAAGGCACTTTAGCTTTCTAGTCCAAAGTAGGGACCCCCCGCCCCCAGTCTGGTGGAGAAGCAGTGTGAGGATGCAAATGACAAGAATTTACAGATGATACTGTGATGTCCCTAAACCAAAACCAAAACTGTGGCTTTCAAGTCAATTCCAATTCACAGTGACCCTAGAGGAAAGACTAGAACTGTGCCACAGGGTTTCCAAGCAGCACCTGGTGGACTTAAGCTTTTGGGGTACCCAAATGACCTCCTGTAAGCTCCTCAAGCTAATCCCACACAGAGAAACATGCTTTGACCTCCCCAAGATACTGTACAGTTTCATTTGATTATGCCCCACACAACACTAAGAAAGGTTGGGCAATCTACTTCTGAAAATCAGCCAACAAAAACCCTAGGGATCACAATAGCCCAATCTGCAACGGACTACGAGAATGGCGCAGCACTGGGCGCATTTCGCTCCATTGTGCATGGCATCACCACGAGTCTGAGGCCGACTCAATGGCACTAAATGACAACAGCCCTATGACATAGGAGGGGCAGAAAGAACCTTCCAAGTCTGCCTTTCACACTCCCTGGAACTTCTCAAAAGAGGTCAAGGGGGAAGCTTCTTGGTCTGGTGGCAAGGGAAAGAGCAAATGACAGGCGTGAGACCAGCTGCAGTACATACTAGGCCCGATGGCATGTCCTATGACATAGCAGATGACACAGGTGATGCTGATGTAAGGCATCCAGGATACTGTGTCCTGCAACAAGAAACAGAAGTGAGTCACACCTGGCAAAGCAAAGACAACCTGACAGGAGGGATGCCAAAAATCTTGGACCCTTTAAATGCAGAAAACATTCTTTGCTGGCTAGGGGGTGGTGTGGGAGGGAGAGGAGTATTCACTAGTTAGCTAATTGACAAGAATTATTTTAGGTGAAGGGAGAAGCAACAGCAGAGGAATCAGCACAAATGGACTAAACACAAAGCTTAGAAGTATTCTAAAGAAAATCAAACACTTCCAGGGACACCGGACCATGGACTTGGGGACCATGGTTTTTACAGACATCTAGGTCAACTGGCATAACAAAGGTTTTTAAGTAAATATTTTGTATTACACTTTGATGAGTGGTGTCTGGCATCTTAAAAACTAACAAGCTGCCATCTATGAAGCTACTTAACTGGTCTCAACCCACCTGTAGCAAATGAGAAAGAAGAGCATCAAAGACTTAAGACAAATGTCAGGCCAAGAAAAAGAAAGGGCCGCATGTACCAGAGACTACGTTAACGTGAGACCAGAAGAACTAGACGGTGCCAAGACTGCCCTGACAGGCAACTCAACAGAGAGTCCCTGATGGAGCAGGAAAAATGTGGGGTACAGAACTGGAACTCTATTGAAAAGACTAGACTTGATGATCTGACAGAATAGAGGGTCCCTGGGAAGACAAGACCCCCAGACTCTTTGTTAGCCCCTAACTGAGACCATTCCCAAAGCCAGCTCCTCAGACAAAAACTAAACTGGTATATATGACATAAAGTGATACTGGTGAAGAGTGCACTTCTTGGCTTGGGTAGATACAGGAGACTAACTGGGCAGCTCCTGTTCGGAGGCAAGAGGAGACGCCAGAGGGGAACAGGAGTTGGTTAAATGGACATGGGCGATACAGGGTAGAGGGCAGGAGTGCGCTGTCATAGTGTAGGGAGGGAAGCTTGGATCACACGGCAAAGTGTCTAAGTTCTTGTACGAGAAACTGGAATTGCAAACTTATTTAGAGCACAATGAAAAAAACAATAAAAAGAAAAAAGGAAAGAATCTTGGGCCCCAGGGCCCAAACGGTTATGCTCTGAGCAATGGCCTCTTTGGCCAGCTGGGAAAGACCCCTAGTGCCACCTCAAGAGACCATCATCAACTGAAAACAGGTGTGGGCTACTGGGTGGTGGCGTGGTAGGCACATGGCTAAAACAAACCTTTTTTGATCTTTTGTCTTTACGACACCGGCTGGGGCACAGCCTAAGAGTGACACTGCTTCCTCCCCAGGAATGCCCGCAGCCTCTCACCAGGCACCGCCCTGAGCTTCCCTCCCTGAGCCACACCTTTTCTCACCTGGAGCACCAGTGCAACGGTCAGCACGCAGCAGCCCAGGAAGCAGATGGAGAAGCCGAGGAGAAGCAGAAGTCTCCTGCCCAGCAGCTCCACCACAAACACCTGGAGGAGAAGGCGAGGATGTACGGAGGGAGACACGGGCGGCCAGGGCCCTGGCATCCAGATGGACCCCTGCCCGGAGCAGTGGGTCTAAGTGCCTTCGCGGGCTGCCTTCCTCAAGAACCTCCCCACACATCACAGCCTCTTCCATTGGGGCAGCTGTGTGGAGAGCCAGGTGAGTTGTGTTTCTGCCGCAACGTTCTGGCCACTCATGTGTGTGTGCAGGGACATAACATGTGTCCATGCGTGCAGGCATGTATGCATATGGGTGTCTGCATAATCACATGCACAAGAGTGTCATAAGTGACCAGAAGGAAAGCCTGGTGGTGTCACTGGGTCTAAGCTGTCCAGACTTCAATGGCTGCACCCCTTAGAGCCTTCTATGAGTACACCCGAGTCAGGATCCCCTCCACCTGCTGAAGGCTGGGCAGTGGAATGAACTCAAGAGTGCTCCAGACGCGGCCAAAGAGCTTCCGCCAGGTGCCAGTCAGGATGGAGACACTGAGTAGGGGGCACTGCCAGGGCCGCCATCCTGCCCTGCCTGCGGCCCCATTCGTTGTTATTATGTTGTGGCCCTCAAACAGGTAGTCTGCACCCTGGAGAGCTTGGCAGTCCCAGAAGTTGGGGACACATTTCACATGGCGAGAGGAGGGGGCAGGGGCCTCCATCTCTGGGGAGGCCATAGGTTGCTTCCTCAGGAGACAGGGTGGGCCCTGAGGAGTGCGCAGAGACTGTCACTGTCTCAGAGTCCAGATCCACTCCTTGGTGGGCTGCCCCCATCAGGTACCCCTGAATCAGTGACAGCAGACAGGAGACAGCCCGGGACACTCACAGCAATGATGGTCATCGCCACGTTGACAGCCCCTGTGCCAGCTGTCACATACTGGACGTCATCCTCCTTCACGCCGGCGCTCAGGTAGATCTGGTCTGCATAGTAGTAGATCTGGAACAGATTGCAGCAGAGGCCCGAGGGGCCGGCCAGGGAATGGGGCTGTCAAGGCGCTTGCTGTACCATGGGCTCCCCAGTCACATGAAGGAGGGCTTGTGTGTGCCTGGACACCTGCCTCTGCCCAGGGTTTTGTGTCCCTGTCCCCTCGAGCCCGTAGGCCCCACCCGGCCTCCCCAGCCCTCTGTACCGCATTGACACCCGACAGCTGCTGGCCGGCCATGAGGATGATGACGGTGACGACCTGCCACCGCAGGGAGTGCATGCAGCACAGCTTGAGCACCGAGATGGTGCCCGCTGCCTGCTCCTCTGCGGCCTCCCGCCGGATCTCCCCTAACTCCTCCTCCACTTCATTCCAGCCTCGCAGCCTCCTCAGAGCTAAGGGTGGTGGGCAGGGGCACCAGTGAGGGCACTGAGCCGAGACGCCTCGGCCTCCCAGCCCCACTCCGCCTCTCCCAGGACAGGTCACCGGTCTTGGCAGCCTCGTCATCCTTCTTCTGAACCAGCAGGTATCTGGGACTTTCAGGGAAGAAAGGCAGGAGCACGAGCTGCAGTACTGCGGGAACCCCGGTCAGTCCCAGGAGGATGGGCCAGCCTACAAAGGACCACAACCCCCACCTCAGCTCTTGGCTCCGGCAGCACTGCCTGGTGCCCCAAGTCTCACGCCCTCGCCCACTGCAAGGGGCCAGTAGTGCTCAATCCATGACGTACGTGCCCTGTGTCACAGATTGCATTGTGGTGTCCCCCCAAATATATGTGCAGCAATTTGGCTAGGCCATGATTCCTGTCACAGGTGATGTTCCTATATGTTGGAAACTTGGCCTCTGTGATGTTAGTGAGGGAGGATGGGCTGCAGTTGTGTTGGTGGGGCAGGACCCTGTGTGAGATTTTATTGTGCCCTGCAGCAATCTCTTGAGACAAGCTAGCAGAGAGATTTGGGGACCACCAGAAAATAGTGCTGGGAGCAGTACTTTGGTATGGACTTTGGTCCCTGTGCCTTGGAAGCTTCCAGTCCAGGTGAGGATTAATGACAAGGACCTTCCTCTGAGCCAACAGAAAGGGCCTTCTCCTGGAGCTGATATCTTAAATTTGGACTCTTAGCCTTCTAAACCATGACAAAATAAATTTTCTCTTTGTAAAACCTTCCATTTGTCGGATCTCTGTTATAGCAGCACTAGATTACTAAGACACGCTGCAAAGGCAGGGACTGTCATTCCCCCCTAGGTGTCAGCACCCAGGATGGGGCCTAATGAATCGTGAACACTCAGTCAGTACTAATATAAGTGACAAGTGGTGATAACACTATGCACTTGACACACTGGCAGAAATGAAAAAAGTCTGACCATGCTAAGTGCTGACAAGGATATGGGCCAATGGGAAGTCTCCACACTATGTTCTGTGGACACTGTGGTGTCCTCTAGAGGATAGTGTGGAAGGTCTCGTGAAATTGGACACCCTCACCAGTTGTACTCCCTGACATTTGCCCAGAGAAGCCTGTGTGTCCCTGGGCCACCAGGACAGGGGAACTAGAATCATCAGAGCAGCACCGATTATGGAAACTAAAACAGAAACAAGACCCATATCTCACACGTTACATGAAAACCAACTCTAATTGGAGAAAAGACCTAAATATCAAACCTAAAGTGATAAAGGTCATACAAGAAAAAATAGGATCAACAATGGAAGTCTTAATACACAACTTAGACAGACTTCAAAATCTGACAAAGCACAATCAACAGAAAGCAGATAAATGGGAACTACTAAGAATCAAACACTTTTGCTCATCCAAAGACTTTATGACCACCAGCAAAATGGGAAGAAACATTTGGCAACTATACATCAGACTGACGTCTGATCTCCATAATCTACAAGGTACTACAAAACATCAACAAGAAAAGGATAAATAACCCAATTAAGGCACTGGGCAAAGGAGATGGACAGATGCTTCTCTAAAGAGGACATTCAGGCAGCCAAAAGACATATGTGGAAATGCTCACAATCATTAGCTATTAAAGAAATCCAGACCAAAACTATGATGAAATACCATCTCCCCCCAGCAAGGTTGGCCATGATCCAAAAAACAAAACAACAAATGCTGGAGAGGCTGTGGAGTATATATACCATAGTTTGTTTATCCATTCATCTGTTGAAGAGCATCTAGATTGATTCCATCTTTTTGCTATTGTGGACTGTGCTGCAATAAACATTATTGTGCAAGTATCTGTTCGTGTGACTGTCCTTGCTTCTGTAGGATATATTCCAAGCAGTATATATATGATATACATACTCAGTGGAACACTATGTGATGATAAAGAACAATGATGATTTTGGGAAGCATCTCATAACCTGGTTGCAATTGAAAGACATTATGTTGAGTGAAATCAGTCAGCGGCACAAGGACAAATACTGTATGAGACCCGTACTATAAGGACTTAAAACCAGATACATGTACAGAAGAAAAGACTCTTTGATGGCTGCAAGAGAGGGGAGGAAAGGAGGGAGAGCGTTGGTTATAATTAGATAGTTGATAGAAATTTGATTGGGTGAAACCAGTGACATTAGAAAGAAGATCAATTTAACTGGACTTCAGCATAACCTGAAAACTCTTCCAATCTTAACTCAATATTGCAAGGGCAGAGTAGCAGGGGTGGGGGTCTGGGGACCATGCTCTCAGGGTACATCAAGGTCAATTAGCATAACTAGCCTTTTCCTAAGAGAGTCTTCTGCACCCCATATTGGTGAGTGACATCTCAGGTCTTAAAAGCTAGGCAGCTGCCATCTGAGGTATACCAAATGGTGCCAACTCAGCCGGAACAGATAGACGATCACCAAGAACAATGACATTGGGAAAAAGAGCCTAGAAAATAGAACGACCCATGTGAATGGGTGACTGTATCAACACGTAACCAGAAGATCCAGATGGTGCCCAGCCACCATCAATGACAACCTCGATGGGGCTCACAATGTTGAGTCCCAGTAGCAATACAAGAAAAAAAAGGGGTACACTCTAAGAACTCCACTAAAAGACCACAGTTGATGGTCCAAAGGCCTGGGAGTTCCCGTGGCAGCATGGCCCCTAGACCTGAGGCTGCCCCTGATCATAGATCATTAGTGAGTTCAAGTTTTCAGACAGGAATGGAATAGACTCGGGGACACAGAGTGACCATATTATGTGTACACTTTATGGTTCTATGCATCTATAGGATGCCATTCTATTGGCCTCTTACTAGATGGGAGTGCAGAGGGTAGAGAGGAAGGGACAGGAGATTGTTAAGAGAATATGACATGTATGGAATGGAAAGGAGGAGTGTGCTGTTACCAGGCAAGGAGAGCAGAGGGGGCTGCACACAGGCAAGCATGCAAATTTGAATTGTACTGTAAACTTTCACTCAGTCACAATAAAAAAAGTAGAGAAAAGTAAAAAATAAATAAAACAGAAACAATGAAAATGTCCGTAATAGCAGACTGTATCAATAAATCATGGTGTATTCATATAGATGGAATCCTATACCTCACTGGAAAGAAAGCAAGCCACATCAAGGACCAATGTCACCAACAGGATATTAAGTACAAGAATCTACCCAACGAGACTCCACCCATATGAAGATCAGTAGCAGATGAGTCCAGCTGTACCACTGCAAGAGGTGAAGGAGGGCTCTCAGTAGTGCAGACGGCTGTCTGTCTACTAATCTGAAGGCTGGTAGCTCAAACTCACTTAGTGGTGCTGCAGAAAAAAGGCCTGGTGATCTGTTTCCATGATGATAACAGCCAAGCAAACCCTTCAGAGCAATTCTACTCTGTAACACACAGGGTTGCCCTGAGTCAGAATGAACTCAGTAACAATGAGTTTGTTTTCAAAAGGTGGTGAGTCTACGGGAAAGGAAGGACACAATGACCATAAACGTCAGCAGACACCTCTAGGGGTGACATGGACACACGGTGGCTCTGAGGAGACTAGGATGGTGCTAGATCTTTACCTGGGTATTGGTTACACAGGTGTGTGATTTCTGTTGTCTCATTACTTGTGCAATGTTGTATGTACTTTTCTTTGTGTATGTTACATCTCACAATAAAAAAGCTAAAAAACAAAACAAGGGAATGATTAGTTTAGGCTCCTTCTAATGGTTACCAGTTTTGGTGGTGCTGATTCGGACGCACGGCAGCCTTGTGTGCTCCATGGGTTCTCAGTGGCCGAGTTTTCAGAAGCGGACTACACAGGGATGGGGTAACTGGTAAGGGAGGTAAGCACAGCCTTACTTGTGCTTACTTATTAATTGCTAGTTTAGTAAGTAAGCGTAAGTAAGGCTGTGTTTACCTCACTTACTGGGTCCTTGTCCTTCTCAGGGCTTATACATTTGAAAAGAGGTTTTGATTCTGCCCAAAAGTGCCATGGGATTGGGGGGACAGCTGCCAGCCATGCCTAGAAGGAGAATCTTTGACGTGTTGAGGAAATGTGCAACTGTTCACTACAGATTATTGGGTAATCTTGCCTATTGAGTAAGCTGACACCAGGTATAGCCTGGCTACTAGTTTGCAGCCCTCACCATCCACCCCAGTATTTGCAGTTCCCTGAACACACAGAAGAAACCCTGCTGGTTAGTGGTTAATTGCTACATCTGCTAACAAAAATCTTGGCAATTTGAATCCACCAGGCACTCCTTGGAAACTCTACGGGCAGTTCTACTCTGTCCTATAGGGTCACTGTGAGTCAGAATCAACTCACCAGCAGTGGGTTTGGTTTTTGGGTCTGAACACACAGAGCTTTCATACTTCCTCCCCCTCTGCCACGTAGGAATTCAGAGCTGACACCCTCCCTCCAGTCCCAGGCCTCTCTCCTTCTCAGGCAGGACGTCTCTTCACTTCTTCCCTTTCTGATGTACCACAGAAAGCTCACACACACATACAAGGTCTGACAACTCAGTTTGTGAACTCATCCTAGAAAAAGTGCTACATGCCTCATTGCTGAGCATCACTGCAGTCACCTTCCAAGCACTTCCCCTGGGACACTAAGCACTGACGCCAGTGCCTAGTCCACCCTTCAGTTTGAGGACTCCTTTTCTGGAATCGCCATCAGAGCTGTCCTCGTGTTACCCTTGATGTCCTGAATGCCAACAAAATGTCTTCCTTTTGGTATTTTCTTTATTTTCAGGTAAGGAGAAAAGTCACTGGGAGCCAGATCAGGTGAGCAGGGAGGGTATTCCAATACAGTTATTTGTTTACTGGCTAAGAACTCCCTCATCGACAACTAGACAATTAAGTCTGCAAACTTGGCACTGTGTGACTGTGCACAATTGCCATTCTAGAAAGAGTTTCAAAATTGTATTGAAGGGTGGACTAGGCATAGGTGTTGGTGCATAGTACTTTGAAGGTGACTGTAGTCATATTCAGCATTGAGGTATGTAGCACTTAGAACAATTAAGTTTGTGGACTTACTTGTTGGACCTTGTGGGTTCTTCGTATTGCCATGAGTCCCATTTATGCATCAGGGGCTCCCCAACACTGGAAAGACAGCTCATGTGCCTCTGGGCCCAGCTCCTAATTAGGGTGGGCACCTCAACACAGATGCCCTGAATGCATGCAGGTGGTTAAACAGGGGCGAGGCCCAGGCTGCTTGGTTTGTGCCCAATGATGCCTTGGACATGTTATCTGACCTCTCTGGGCCACAGGCTCCACGTCTTTAAACGGGTGTGCTAATGGTACATGCTTCGTAGGGTTGTTTGGAGGGTTGAATGAGTTAGTATAAAAGACCCTGGCTCCAGAAAAGTACTTTATATGTTTTGACTGGTGTCCTTATTAATAATGATTTTCCTTCCAGGGTTTCCAGACCTTGGATAAAGAAAGGAGAGTTCCAGTACAAACGATGACGGCTGTGAATTAGTGTTTATCTCCTATAGCCAGGCCCCTGCATCTTGCAGAGGTGACAGAGACGCAAGAGTCTGGGTGTTGCCCAACCCTGCAGTGCACAGCTTCACCTGTAGGGGGCAGACCCCTAACTCTTGGTTTCTATGTCCAGGCCACAGTGTCAGGCAGCAGAAAATCTGGGAGACTCTGGCCATCATTACTGAGCCATAGGCCTTGGTACCAACAGCCACTCAGCAGGCCACAAGAAGCAGGTCCTCCAAAAGGCAGACTGTGGAGACACTGAACACGTAGACCAATCCATCTCCACAAAGACCCCACAGGCACTGTACTGTAGGTCAGGGCTATGTGAGGCTTCTAACTGATTAGACAGAAAAGACCAGTAGTAGAAATGCCAGGTCAGTGCCCACTGCTTCAGAACTGACCAGGCTGAGGGAGGGCCAACAGTCCAGAGCCATCCTGAGCTTACCTTCTTCACTCGTCAGGATGCTCCGGAGCCCCAAGATCTGGGCCACAAGGATGCCAATAGTGATGAAGAGCTGGGGTACTACTCCAAGGGCCCCCCTCAGGTTCTTAGGGGCCAGCTCCCCTAGGTACATAGGGACCACATTGGAAGACAGACCTGCGGGGAGGTGGTTTAAAGAGAAACATGATCAGGGAAAATTTATCAGGACAAATTGCATCTTTAAATACTGTACATTTATTCTAACTTAGAAATCACATAATTCAGGTCAGAACTTTTCCAACACTATCAAAGACAAAGCAAACATTTCTTTTACTCCTTAACTTTAAATTTTAGGAAAAAAGAAAACAGGACACAAAAGCTCATGAGCAGGCAGCCTCACTTCTTGGCTGGTGTTACCATGGGAACCCAGGAAAGCTGGGTCTCTGGTCTTCCTTCGTAAGTGGCCTAGTTCTCAGGCAGGAGAAAGCAAAATGTGGCCCAGGCACTCTTTCACACTTGTTCTGTGGGGATACTCTGTGAATAAAAGCCACGGACTCCTTCCCACCAGCTTTACCTGCTAAGAATAGCATGCTACATGCTACACCCAGGCACGGATGAAATTCTATACATTTAAGCACGTGCTAGAGACAGTTATCCAGAAACATAAAAAACTTTATGTATATCATGGAATCTCTGCATTCCTGGGATTCAGGTACTATAGTATATACTATCATGGTGTTGGTGAAGAACACTGAATATGCCATGGACAAAGATGGCGGACTAGACACACATCTCCTTAATTCCTTCTGAAAACTAAGGCCTGGATTGATAATTAAACGGAGCCTTCCAGACACCCAGTGTGCCTTAGGACACGACATAGGGCAGTCAATTTGGACTACATGCCACTGAACAGGAAACTTCTTCTCTTTCGCTGACCACCCTGCTCCTCCTTCCTTCCCACTCCCCCCCCTGCCGCTGCTCTTGTTGAATGACTAGTTCTCGCTGACTGAAGGTAACTGGTGTTTTTAACCTTTTTTTTCTTTGTCTTAGCAGGCAGGCATGGGCTTAACTGGCAGCAAAGCTCAGTTGCACTGCTGATGTGGTCAGCAGGTGGAATAGCCACATTTTGAGAGCCCAGCCCTTGACTCTGAGCACCTTGGCCCCTCCACCCTCTCTTTCCAAACCTCCACCATTGACTCAGCTATTTTGCAGCGGGTGGGAGACCTTGTGTGGGGCGCCATCTTGTTCGACTGGGAGGCGGGGTTACTCAAATGGAGGCCTCAGCAGGGGCTAATTCCAAGGCTGGGAGGCAGTGCCAGCCTGGGGAGCACTTTCCCAGCAGAAAAGCTGTGTTTACCACAGTGTAGCCCTATGGGTGGGGCCCAGCAGTGGATGACAGCAGGGCAGTAGCCTGTCTGTACTTTGAACTAGATTACAGCATCTGGGGATGGATATAGAGGTGCTTCTATTGCCAGCTGGAAAGAGGGGCTTGTACACTTGACAGCCTGACTGATTTTGGAAGCTGTCAGTTATCTTTTACCTTTCAAAATAAGACTACCTAAAGAAATAGCTCTAGTGCATCCTGATGGCATCTTTTTCAGCCTTCACTGACCCACATCATAGGGCCAGCTGATGGTTCCCCAGTGATTCCATAAGTAGGGCCATGTTTTTGCCAACCAGGAGGTGGGGCCTGTTACCCTAGAGGTTCCACTGGGCTGAGTCACTGGAGTACATAGAGGTGACTAGTGATCACCTTCCTTCTCAGAGTGTGCCTCAGATCCTGGTAAGGCAACACCAGAGAAACTAAACAACCTCTAGATGCCCCCAAAGTGACAAACCCTGGCCAGACGCTTAAAGAAAAGTCCACCCATGGCTCCAGAAAGCTCCCACAAGAAAGAACCAAAGAACTTCTCAGATGAAGAAACCTTTCTGAAACTATCAGGAGTACAAAAAAATGATTATATAGAGAGCCCTCCTAGACATTATACAAACGCAACAGAACAAAATGAAAAATTAAGCAAACTGTTAGAAATGAATATACCATGGACTGCTAGAAGAATGAATACATCAGTCTTGGAAAAAGTACAGCCAGAATGCTCCTAAGAAGGAAGGATGGTGAGACTTGGTCTCACAGACTTTGGAATGTTATCAAGAGGGTCCAGTCCCTGGAGAAGGACATCACGCTTTTCTGCACAAGGATATCTCCACTTAGCACTTCAAAAGAGAAATCACAAGTTCATTAATAGCAGTTCCTTCAGGTTTTCAGAACAAAGAGGGACAGTCTTTGGAGCAGTGCTCTGAGGTAGATGGTGCACCCCCCAGCCCACCTGGTGCCCAGAGGGCTGTGAGGAACAGAAGGGCTCCTGGAGGCTGGGTCCCACTGAGGTCCACTGTCCTCACCATTTCCCAGGTTCGGTGAGAGGCACTGTTACTTCCTAACAGCAAGGGATCCCCTCATAACTGAGGAGCAAACAAGTGGATACATGTGAAGAATCGGGATTACATCCATGCTAGTGGAACACAGTGGTTAAGTGCCATGTCTGCTAACCATGAGGTTGGTGGTTTGAATCTGCCATGAGCTCCTTGGAAACTATGGAACAGTTTTACTCTGTCCTATAGGGTTGCTATGAGTTGTAAACAACTCAATGGCAATGTGTTTCAGTTTGAGTGGAACACAATCTCTATATCTTAAAACTGTTCCACTGGGAGAAAATGCAGAACAGAACTGCAGATTCTCATGGAATCCAGACTTTATGGAGCCATGGAGGCTGGAAAACTCTGAAACTACTGCTGTGAGATGATCTTTAAACCTTAAGCCAAAAATACCTCCTGAAGTCTTCTTAAAACTGAACAGCAATTTAGCTTAACATTCTTAGGAAAGAATGTCTGCCTTGAGCGTAACACTTTTGTAAAGATCTATTTCTATAAGATTAAACGTACAACAGCAACTTGAAAGATTACGTAGAAACTTTAAGGGGCAGTGAGTTTATGTTAACAGCAGAGGAACCACTCAGAAAAGGAGGGTGAGAATGGTGGCACAATTCCAAGAATGTAATCAAGGTCCCCAAATTAACTGTACACATAGAAGCTGTTGGATTGGTGTTCTTACGTTTTGTTCTCAAGAACAATAAAATAAATTTTTTAAAGTGGCAAATTTTATAGTATGTGAATTATAATCTCAATAAAACTGTTAAGAAAAATTTAAAAACAAAACTGACTCCATTGGAATGTCCCAGCCAACCTGTTCCATCCCACACCTGGGCCAGGACAAAGTGGCTTTTAAGGCTGACATTCCTTCAGGCCAGTGAAAGCTTTCAGTGTTCTCAACCAGAAACTGACTGTGAACAGAGCAGTTGACTCCGAGCACCCTGAAGTCTGAACCTGAATGTTATCTTTCTGTAAGCAGATCACCAGGTCTTTCTGGGGCAGCACCACTGGGTAGGTTCCAACTGTCAACCTTCCCATTAGTAGCCAAGTGCAAACCATTTGTGCTACCCAGAGACCACATCTTGAAGTTCAAGCCGCATTGATCTTGGCACTTTCTTTGTTAGAGGGAAGTGTGTGATTCAGGTTAATAGGATGACTGTTAAACGAGTTTGTGATAAGCATGGAGCTCAATTACACACTCCCCTGACTTCCAGAAGGCATGTGAGAGAATGAACTATAAAAAGAGGTTATACACAGCAAGTGTTCCCAGAGCAGCAGCGTGGACCCAAGGACTGCCCAAGACCTTTTCTGACACAGCAGCTGCAAGAGTGGACTCAGGCATAACAAGGATGAAGAGGATGGCACAGGACAGGGCAGCTTTCCATCCTGTTAGGCACAGGATGTAAGTCAGAACTGATCCCATGGCACCTAACAACGTAAGTCCAAAGGGGCACTGGTGGCACAGTGGTTAAGGGTTCAGCTGCTAAGCAAAATGTTGGCAGTTCCAATCTACCAGCTGCTCCTTGGAAACCCTAGAGGGGTAGCTCTACTCTGTCCTATAGGTCATTATGAGTCAGAAGCAACCTGATGGCAATGGGCTTTTTGGTTTGTAATGCTCAAATGTCTTCATAATGGTACTAACACGGTAGTTACCCCATTCATTCTTGTTGTCTCTCAAGTGAACAGTGGAGATTTCCAGAGATTACATGACACGGAGGAGTGCCTGAGTGGTGCCAGTGAACTGGACTGCTAACTAAGAAGTTGGTGATTCACACCCACCTAGAAGAGCCTTGGAAGTAAGGCCTGGCAATCTGCTTCTGAAAGGTCACAGCCTTGAAAAGCCTACACAGTGCAGTTCTGCTCTGTACACATGAGGTGGCCATGAGTCTGAACTGTCTAGACAGCAACTAACAACAATATGACGTGACATCACAACAGGCTGAATGGAGCAGCAGGTTTGGGAGTCTAGCTCTCTTCTACACAGCCAGACTTTAAGAAGCTCTGCAAAAACATAAAACAGTACTGCCCTTCTCACTACATTTCTTTTTAGAAAATGTACTTATTTTCCATAAAAACAGATAATGAGTTTATTATTATTTTTAAATGAATTCATGTATTGCTCAGTTGTCCATTTCTGATATGATAAATACTGACAGATACAACTCACAGAAACCACTGCCGTCGATTCAGAATTACAGAGACCCCATGGGTCAGAGTAGAACTGCCCCATTTCCAAGGAGGACCTGGTGGATTTGAACTGCTGACCTTTGGGTTAGCAGATGTAACACATAACCACTATGCCACCAGGGTTTCCATAACTCACATAAGCAAATGCTATTGGGAGGCCTCTATAATTTTAAGAGTGTAAAGGGGTCCTGAGACCAGAAGTCTGAGAATCAATGGCTGGAAGTAATGTTTCTCACACCCAGTTGCTGTCAGGTCGACTCCCATTCAGGGTGATCTCGTGTGTCAGAGTAGGACTGCACCCGATATGGTTTTCAAAGGCTGACTTCTCACTAGAGCCTTTCTTTTGAGGTGTTTCTGGGTGCACTCGGATCTCTAACCTTTCTCTGTTTAAACTATGCTTCAGGTGAAACTTCACAGAGCAAATTAGTTTCTTCTTCAACAAGTGATGCATAAATTGTATCCTGCCATTGCTTGCAATCCCCACAATACGTTAGCACTCTTCCCTTGCATACCCCAACCCCTCATTTCCAGCTGTCCATTTTTCCTGGCCTTTCCCGCCGTCTCCTCATTGTTTTTAGGTAGATGTTACACTTTGGGTCTCACAGACACGACTGAACTAAGGACATTTCTCACATGTTATAGTTTGTTTTATAGACCTATTTTATCTTTGGCTGAAGGGTGAACTTCCGGAGTGGCTTCAACTCTGAGTTAAAAGGGTGTCCAGGCACCATAGTCTCTGGGGTTCTTTAAGTCTCTGTTAGACCAGTAAGTCTGGTCTGTGTCAGGGCAGGCAGTGGTGGTAGTCGGGCACTGTCTATGTCTTATGGGTTCAGGCTGGTGCAGGCTGTGGTATTTGTGATTCGTTAGGCCTTTGGACTAATATTTCCCTTGTGTCTTCCATTTTCTTCATTCTCTTTAGCCCCAGATGAGATGGGACTAGTAGATACAGCTTAGGTAGCTGTTTGCAAGCTTTTAAGACCCCTGGCCGTACAAGTTGAATGTAGAACAGTCTCTTTATGTACTTTGTTATACCAACTGAACAAGATGATCCCCACAAGCACGGTCTCCAGTCCCTAAGTGTACAATTTTGCCTTGGTCAAGCTGTGCTGACTCTCGCTACATCAAAAATAATTTTCATGTATCTACTACTTAGTTAATGACTTCCCCTCCCCAGCTCCTCCCTCCCTCCTAGTTATCAAAGATTACTTCTTTATGTGTACAAACCTTTTCATGAGTTTTTATGGTAGTGATTTCATACAGTATGTGTCCTTTTGTGATTGACTTACTTCATTCAGCTTAATGCCTTTCAGATTCATTCATGTTGTGAGATGCTTCCCAGATTCATCATTGTTCTTCATCATTGGCTAGTACTTCACCGTGTATGTGCCATAGTTTACTCATTCATCTGTTGATGGGCACTTAGGTTACTTCCATCTTTCTGTTATTGTGAATAATAGATACGATGAACATGGGTGTGCATGCCTGTTCGTGTGGCAGCTCTTGTTTCTCTAGGCAGTATTCCTAGTAGTGGGATTGATGGATCATGTGGTATTTCTATTCCTGGCTTTCCAAGGAAGCACCATAGTGCTTAGACCATTTTACATCATCACCAGCAGTGCATTAGAGTTCCAGTCGCCCCACAACCTCTCCACACTTGATATTTTCTTTTTGACTAGTGGCAGTAATGTGTGGGTGAGACAGTATCACAAAGTAGTTCTGATTTGTATTTCTCGACTAGCTAATAGTTGCCAATGTTTTCTTGTGAGTCTATTAGCCACCTGTCATGGTTAAGATTGTGTGTCAATTTGGCTAGGCTATGATCCTCAGCAATTTGACAGCCATATGATGACATGATCACTTCCATGATGAAATTTAATATTATGTGATCACATCTGTGATGGGATCTACTGTGGCTAGTGATCAGCTGAAAGGGAGTTTCCCTGGGCTGGTAGCCTGCATTGAATATAAGTGGATATTCTGGCAAAGCTTGTGGGCTTTTGCTCATCTGGGATCCTGCAGTTGGCTCTTCTCACCTAATTTCCAGTTCTTGGGATTTGAGCTGGACTTGGCGGCTTGCCTGCCAGTTTCTCAGATTCATGGATCTTCACAGCCTGTCAGAGAGAGCCCTGCTTTCCAACCTGCTGATCTTGGGTTCACCAGCCCCCCAGGGACTTGGGCCATTTTCCAGCCTCTGAAGCTGTGTGGGCCATTTCCTTGATGTAGATCTCTCTCTGTATGTGTGTTTGTAAGCTTTGCTTCTGTGGAGAACCCAGCCTAAGACACCATCTGAACGTCTTCTCTAGTGAAGTGTCATTATCTCCGACCTTTTGGTTAGCAGCCAAGGGCATCAACTGCATTAATCACTTGGACTACCCCAAGTCAACACTGCCGTCAAGTCGGTTTCAACACATGGTGACCCTAGAGGGCAGAGTAAAAAGATCCGACAGGGTTTCTAAGGCTGTAAACCTTAATGAAAGCAGAGCGACACATCCTTCTCCCACAGAGTGGCTGGTAGATTTAAACCACTGACCTTTTGGTTAGCAGCCAAGTGCTTTAACCACTGTGCCTCTATGCAGGGACTCACAAAGTGAGGTTCCTAGAGGGGAAAGGTTAGGATCTTTAACTGCAGTTTGTTACCTATTGAAGCCAGCTATAGGTAATCCCTGATTTATGATGTATTCAAGTTACGACGAATCACACTTAAGGTAGTCTGTTTCTTTTCTTTTTTTTTTTTGTACGGCTGATGTTAGTTGTATGTACTACATACAATGTCATGGCTCATAATTGCTAATGTTATCATTCTCTGTAAGTTTACACTTAATGTTTCCAACTCCCAAGCATTAAGTATACCAAAGATACTGATAATAAAAGGCAGTAATAAAAAAGTGTTCAACTGACATCAGAACCAACTTACTATGGAGATACCAGGACAGAACTCTGCTGTAGGTTGGGGATTACCTGTTTTTCACTGTTGGAACCAATTCTGAATTGCTGGTCCAGTGACTGGACCATTCACTGCTAACTTCAGGAGTCCTCCATTCATTGCAATAGCTGAGCTTGCTGCATGGTCAGTCTGAAGGTGGAAGCAGGGCCGGGACTGGGTGCTTGGACATGCACGTGCTCTCAGGGAAAGCTGTGGGTTCAGTCCAGCTTGCGATGAGGCCCATCATTTCCCCTTGAAATGATTTCTTCCCTCTACAGGACACTTGTTCTCTTACTTTTCTCCCCAACCTGGCAATTCTTCATTACCGCTCCTAACAGCAGGCTTTTGGGTTTCTGTCTTATTGTCAATGAATTCCAGCTGAGGGTGCTGACGTCTGGCCAAATTAACCCTTATTTACGTCATGTTTGTTTTTTTGTATGCTATACTATAGGCATGCTGGTTGTGCAGTGGTTAAGCCCGTAGGTCACAAACTGAAAGTTTAGTTTGAACTCACCAGCCACTTTGCAGGAGAAAGATGTCTGCTTCCCTGTGGGGCAGTTCTACTCTCTCCTATAGGGTTCTTATGAGTCAGAATTGACTCAACAACAGTGGGTTTAGTTTGGTTTTATATTATGTTGTGCTACCAATACAGCTCTGGTGGCATAGTGGTTAAGCGCTACAGTGAGCTATGACCGCTAACCTAAAGGTTGGCAGCTCAAATTCTCCAGTCATTCCTTGGAAATCCTATAGAGTAGTTCTAGTCTGTCCTGTAGGGTCACTATGAGTTGGAATTGACTTGATGGCAACAGGTCATGCTACCATATTTCAACTACCAACAGGGTCACTCATAGTTTTGGCAGAGCTTCCATACTAAAACAGAGTAGGAAGAGAAGCCTGGTGATCTACTTCTGAAAATTTCCCAGTGGTAACTCTACGGATCACAGAAAATATTGTTCAACATAGTGCTGGAAGATGAGTCACCGAGGCTCAAAGATGCTCCAAATATACAGCAGCCATACAGTGAACTTGAGTGTACCAAGGACTGTGAAGATGGCATAGGAATGGGCAATGAGTCATTCTGTTGTACAAGAGGTGGGAACCAACTTGACAGTAATCAACTTGACAGTAATCAACAACATAAGAGTTGAGAGCTTGCTATACGAGGGCTGCCAGTTAAGTTCATGAACTATCCTAGAAAGAGTGCTAACTGCCAAATATCACTACAGTCATTTTCGAAGTATTCCCCTTGGGAAGCTACACATTGAGGCCAGCGCTCTTCTGAAATGACCATCAGAGCTATTGTTGTATTACCCTTCATGTCCTGAATGTCGTTGAAATGTCTTCCTTTCAATAGTTCCTTTATCTTCAGGCAAAGAAAAAAGTCACTGGGGGCCAGATCAGGTGAGCAGGGAAGAGTATTTCAATACAGTTATTCTTTCACTGGCTAAAAATTCCCTCACAGACAACTATACAGTTAAGTTTGCAAACTTGCCACCATGCCACCATGTGCAATGGCCATTCCAGAAAGAGTTCCAAAATTGCTTTGAAGGGTGGACTAGGCACTGGTGTCTGATGTCGGTGCATAGCTTCCCTAGAGGAGTACTTCAAAGGTGACCATAGTGATATTCAGCAGTGAGGTATTGTTTTAGTTATTTGGTACTGCTCTAACAGAAATACCACAAAGTGGATGGCTTTAGGAAGAAAAACTTATTCTTATGCAGTCCAGTAGGTTACAAGTCTGAATTCAGGGTGTCTGCTCCAGGGGAAGACCTTCCCTCTGTCAGCTCTGGAGGAACACAATACATACATACTACATACATGTAACATAATACATCAGTCTTGGGTCAGGGAGTATCCTGGAGGAGGAACCTCAGGTCTGAAGTATACGCTCTACTCCCAGTGCTGCTTTCCCGATGGTGCGAGGTTCCCAACACTCTGCTTGCTCCCCTTTCTTTTTACCCTTTGTAGGATAAAAGGATAAAAGGTGTTACAAGCCACATTCCAGGAAAACTCCCTTTACAATGGAGCAGAGAAGTGGCTTTAGGAGGGGATTTACAGTCCCACCCTAATCCTCTTTAACACGAAGCATAGGAAAAATCACATAATGGAGGGCAATCACATAATACTGGTAACCACAACCCAGCCAAATTTTTATACACACTTTCGGGAGAACACAATTCAACCCACGACAAGTATGCAGCACTTAGAACAATTAAGTTTGTGGGCTTAATTGTCAGCTGTCATATTAATTCTTCTTTTGGTAGAGAAATTCATACATTAGATTGCTCCTCAGCTGTTTTAGACCACAAGTCTTAGTAAAAAAAGGTACAGAAATACATTTTACATTACATCCTGGTTCATACATATGTATATTGACAAATGACTGAAAATAAAGTTTCAAAAGATAACACTGTAACCTCAGTGCATATGATATTTTCTAAATGACTTTAGTTTGAAAAACAAAAATGCCGCTTGTTAAACCTATTTCACTGCTCACTAAGTGGTCCTAGCCTGTGGTTTAGAAAACTTTATAATAAAGGGTTTGAACTGGAAAGATCCTTCTGAAACTAAGATTTTGTATTTCAGTACTTCCAGAGAACACCAGGAAGCCTCACAGTAAGGATCACAGTAATTCTGTCTGAACATGAGAATAATGTACGGGTTCAAGCATCTATTTTACCACAGAAGTAAAGGAAGCGCTTAATTCGTATGTTCCAGAAACCTAGACTGGCTCAGATCGCCAGGATCCTGATCTTCCTCCACCTGGATCACTCCAAATCACACACTGGTAATACAGCAGAGCATTGTTTACCTGCACATATTCCCACCAAAAGTCTGGATACAATGATAATCTCATACGATTGAGCGACCTGGCTGCATCCCATTAAGATCGCAGGCACAATGGAAAATATGTTGTTAAACAGCAGGGTTCCTTTTCTGCAGAGGATAAAACATCAGTTAGTTTGGTGTAAGAATTGGTTCTCTGAGTCAAAAAGTGTTCACCAGCTGTCTCCCCTATGCAGGATCCCCTGTCATAGCGTGGATTTTATGGTTTCGTTTTAAGCTATCAGTGACCTAAGACCACCCACACAGCTTAAAGACAGGGCCCCATGTGGGAATATTCTCTGGGTTGGAGCAAATGGGAAGGACCAGAGTTCAGAGGGTATCAGTGCTGGGGATGGAAGGAAAAGGTTGCCATACTGCAAGATTGGGAAAAGGTTTTTGAAGTCATAAGCTATCCTATGATTTAAATACAATCTTGCCAAACTGAGCAAGGACATAGGACATTTGAAGAAAAGGAAAGTACAGGCCAACCTCAGTTATCAACCCAAAAAACCAAACCCACTGTCATTGAGTCGATTCCAACTCATAGTGATCCTATAGGATAGAGTAGAACCATCCCACAGGGTTTCCAAGGCTGGAATATTTACAGGAGCACAGTGCCACATCTTTCTCCCATGGGGTGGCTGGTAGAGCTGAACAATTAATCTTTCTTTGGTTAGAAGTTGAGTGCTTTAACCACGGTGCCACCAGGGTTCCTTTACGTATCAACATAGGTTCAAAAATCATAAATGAAATATGAACATGCTGAATTCAATAGTGTATTTAAAAGTCTTTTGATGTATTTCACTATATTAAAAGTGACAGAAGGGACCATGGTGGCACCGTGGTTAAACACTTGGCCACTAAATGAGAGTTGGGCACTTGGAACCTGTGAGTTGATCCACGGGAGAAAAAACTGCCAATCTGTTCTCACAAAGATTATAGCCTAGGAAATCCTATGGAACAGTTCTACTCTGTCACACTGGGATCACTGTGAGTGAGCAACAACTCAACGGCACCCAAAACAAAAAAAAAAATTTTATAAAAAGTCCATCAATAGAGCAATGCATAAACAAAATGTTGTATATACACATGATGGAACGCTACTCAGCAATCAAGACAACTGAAGTCCTGATGCATGTCACTATATGGATGGACCTTGAAAGCTACAGGCTGAGTAAAAAATGCCAGTCACTAAGGGACAACTATTGTATGATCTAACTTATACACAAATTGAGATGGTGTGTATTTTGTTATGTATATTTTTACCACACATACCCACAAAAAGATTATCAGAGGACAATACAGGATTATCAGAATAGAAGCAGCAAAAGAAGTCAATAAATTTAATATCCATTGGTTTTATGATTTTAAAGAAAGGAGCCCAAGTTGCACAGTGGTTAAGTGCTTGGCCACCAACCGTAAGGTCAGTGGTTCAAACTCATCAGTTGCTATCCCGAAGAAAAGACCTAGTGGTCTGCTCTTGTAAAGATCACAGCCCAGGAAACTCAATGGGGAAGCTCTGTTCTGTCATAGAAGATCGCTATGAATCAGAACTGGCTCAATGGCAGATAACAACAATAGTTTAAACACACAAAACAGAAATAAAACAAACAAACTACAAACAATGGAGTTTTTGTCAGCCGATAAGCTTTCTGAAGCTCGTGTTGGGCCAGGAGCAGCTCCAGAAGACCTGAAAGAGGCAAGAACAAAACTTCTCCAGGTTGACCCATTAATCCAGGCTCTCTAGGAGTCTGGAATCAGGGACATTAATGATGGTGTGCCACCATTACAAAACACACAAAACAATCCCCCACGTATAAGAGGCAGCACACACAAACACACAGTTTCAGACAAAAGATTAGACAGAGAATGTAAAATGTTTAATATGATTAGTGCCATAAAATAGAGGATCAAAATGGTACTACTGGAACCAACAAAAGCTACACAAAACAATAAAAAGAACAGACTTTTAAAACAAACATGCAGAACCCTTGAAAGAAAAAACACAGTCATCAAAATTTCATGCTTAGCAGGTGAATTACAGTTGAAAAGAGAATTAATGAATTGGAAATGCAGGCTTAAGACCAGAAGAACATGGAAGGCTCCAGCTTACTTATGGGTGGGAAACATAACATAGATGTAGCTCTCAAATTAACTTATAAATTCAAAGCAATTCCAATCAGAATCCTTTTTCAAGAATTTTAACAAACTCATTTAAAAATTCACATGGAAAAACAAAGGAGTATGAATAATCAAAGTAAGTTTGAGAGCAACTGACTTTCCACATGGAAAAAACAAGATAAAACTTAGCACTCTCTCATAAAATAGGAACAACACTAGGATCCTTAATATGTGGTACAAACAGAACATTAAACATAACTAACAATGCACAAACTCCAGAAGAGAAAACAGATAACTGAGAACTCCTAAAAATCGAACATTTATGTTTACCCAAAGCCTTCACCAAAAGGAGTAAAAAGACAACCTATAGACTGGGGAAAAAAAAATGTCTATGAAAAATCTGATCAGCATCTAATCTCTAAAACCTACGAGATTCTACAAAACCTCAACAACAAAAAGACAAATAACTCAACTGAAAAATGGGCAAAAGATATGAACAGGCACTTCACCAAAAAAGACATTCAGGTAACAGATATACAGATATGCAAGGAAATGCTATCTATCATTAGCATTAAAACTAAAAACTAAACTCGTTGTGATTGAGTTGATTCCAACTCATAGTGACTCCACAGAGTAGAAATGCCCCATAGAGTTTCCAAGGAGCACCTAGTGGATTTGAAGTGCTGACCTTTTGGTTAGCAGCTGTAGCTCTTAACCATATGCCACCGGAGAAACTCAGAGCAATGCAAATCAAAACTACAATGAGATAACATCTCACCCCAAAAGGATAGCATTAGTCTAAAAAATACAAAATAATAAATGTTGGAGAGGCTGTGGAGAGACTGGAACACTTATACATTGCCCGTGGGAATGTAAAATGGCCATTTTGGAAATCAATATGGCACTTCCTTAAAAGTCTAGAAATAGAAATACCATATGATCTGGCAATCCCACTTCTTGGAATACATCCTAGAAAAATAAGATTTGTCACATGAATATATACAGATGCACACCAATGTTCACTGCAGTACTATTCACAATAACAAAACGATGGAATCAACCTAGGTGCCCACCAATGGATGAATGGATAAACAAATTAAGAGTATATTCACACAATGCAATACTATTTAATGATAAAGAACAACAATAGATTTGGGAAACATGTAATAACAGGGAAGAATCTAAAAGGCAATATGTGAAGTGAAATTAGTTGCAAAAGGACAAATATTGTATGAAACTGCTATTGTAAGAACTCAAGAAGAAGTTTAAATACAGAAGAAAACATTGATGGTTATAAGGATAGGGAGGTAGGGAGGAAGAGAGGTATTCACTAACTAGATTAAAAAAAAACAAACACATTGCTGTTGAGCCGATTCCAACTCATAATGACTCTATAGGAAAAGTAGAACTGTTCCGTAGAGTTTCCAAAGAGTACCTGGCAGATCTGAACTGCCATACTTTTAGTTAACAGCCATAGCACTTAACTACTACACCACCATGGTTTCCAGATAGCGGAGAAGAATTAATTTAAGTTGAGGAAAGGACAACACACAACACAGAAGTCAGCACAATTGGACTAAACCAAAAGCTAAGAAGTTTCCAAAATGTAATCAAACACTTCAAGGGACAGAGCAGCAGGGGCAGTGATCTGGGGACTGAGGTTTCAGGGGACATCTAGCTCAACTGGCATAACAAAGTTGCTTAAGAAAATGTTTTGCACCACACTCTGGTGAGTGGTGTCTGGGGTCTTAAAAGCTAGCAAATAGCCATCTAAGAAGCATCAATTTGTCCCAACCCACTTGGAGCAGAGGAGAATGAAGGGCATTAAAGACATAAGGAAAACATAAGCCGAAGAGACAGCAAAAAATAAATAAATAAAAATAAATAAATAACTGAACCTAGTACCGTTGAGTCGATTCTGACTCATAGTGACCCTGGAGGGCAGAATAGAACTGACCCATAGAGTTTACAAGGAGCGCCTGATGGATTTGAACTGCCAACCTTTTGGTTAGCAGATGTAGCACTTAACCACTATGCCACTAGGGTTTCCAAGAGACAGAAATGGCCATATAATCCAGAAACTACATCAGCATGAGACCAGAAGAACTAGATGGTTCCTGGCCACAACCAAGGACTGCACTGACAGGAAACACAACATACAGTCCCTGATGAAGTGGGAGAAAGATGGGGTACAGAACTCAAACCCCATTAAAAAGACAAGACTTGATGGTCTGACAGTCTGAAAGTTCCCCAGAAGACAAGGCCCTCATACTCTGTTAGCCCAGAACTGAAACCATTCCCAAAGCCAATTCTTCAGGCCAAGATTGGACTGGTCTATAAGACATAAAATGATACTGGCAAAGAGTGTGCTTCTTGGCTTAAGTAGATACATTAGACTAACATGGAAGCTCTGTTCAGAGGCAAGATGAAATGGCAGAGGGGGACAGGAGTTGCTTGAATGGACACAGGAAATACAGAGTGGAGAGGAGTATGCTGTTACAGAGTGGGGAGAATAGGTAGAGTTACATAGTCATGTGCATTAAGTTTGTATGACAAGTTGACTTAGATTGTAAACTTTCACTTAAAGCACAATAAAGAAATAAAAAAAAAAAAACCCAAACCAAATCCACTGCTGTCAAGTTGATTCCTACCCATAGCAACTGTATAGGAGTAGCGAGTGGATTCAAACTGCCAACCTTTTAGTCAGCAGTCATAGCTCTTAACCACTATGCCACGATTGTTTCCTGGTGTTGAAATGAGGAAGGGCCCGGTAAAAATTGGAGGTATTGAAGAAAGCCCCAGGAAACAACTTAATAGCAGAAAATACCATAGAATAATCTTACCTTTGTCTTACAAAACACTGTCACAAGACAAGCCTGGGGGCAACCTTGCAAGTGACAGCCTGCAAGTGACCCCTAGACCTTGACCACATTTTACAACTAATAGGAGTTAACCAATCAATGTAAAGGTCAGTTCACCCTCCCTGCTTTGCAATCTCACGACTTAAATACTGGGCGCTGAGGAAACTCCTCGTCACCCCCTGCTCTGTGTAGCTTGGGGTGCGTCCCTGGTGCACCAGTATTTTTCCTATTGGGCATATTTTTTAATAAAATTTAACCTTCAAAGTAACAGTGTCGCATCTTGAAAATCGCGGACCCTAACACTGGCCTAGCAAAGTTGACACATATTTGGGGGGGAACATTTCTCAATCCCCTGGTCCTCTTATCTTATCATCACATTAGTCCAATGCTGCTTAGTTGATCCTAAC
Source organism: Heterohyrax brucei (assembly GCA_028571685.1). Classification (NCBI taxonomy): domain Eukaryota; kingdom Metazoa; phylum Chordata; class Mammalia; order Hyracoidea; family Procaviidae; genus Heterohyrax; species Heterohyrax brucei. Next base: position 38,428,566 of record CM053140.1, read on the forward strand.
TCAGAGCAACCATATGGGAGAGAGTAGAACTGCCCCATGTGGTTTCCATGGAACGGCTGGTGGATTTCAACTGCCGACCTTCTGCTATATTACAACAGCCAAGTGTTGGGGCAAAAGCAGCCTGAAACAGAGACAGACACACAACAGTCTGATGGTCCAGTGACATTTATTCTAAGACAAGATAGTAGGGTCTGAGCTGAGAGAGACTCAGCTTGCCCTTTCCCAAGAGCAAGTTTTTTATAGTTTTAAAGTTTCAGTGAGGTAGTGTGGGGTGAGGGGTTTATGGTTTGATAAAGAAAGAAAGAAACAGGAGTAGCAAGAAATTATGGTTAGGGGATTTATGGTCTGAATAAGCAAGAAGTGTTGATTAGAAGGGGAAGGGGTGAGGTTTGTTTATGGTCAAGATTTTGATAGAGGAAGAGCCTTCAATTAGGAGGGCGGGTTATAGTTTTATGGTCATACAGGGGGGGCATACAGGCTGATTTTGTTCATCCCTGTGGAGCATGCATACCAGGGTGTTTTCAGCTAATGGAAAGGTCTGATGTTGGATAAGACAACCTCCCTGAATTTCAGGGACAGAGTTCCCCCACCAACATCTGTGCCAACAGGGCTCCACAATCACAGTAGAAAATAACAATTACCACGGTGGTTAGTGGCTACTCTTCCAATAAGGATTTCTGTTTTAGGCCTACATTTTAAACCCTGATGTTGAAACCAGAGGCTGAAAAACCCCAGGGTGAGGGGTGCTTCAGATTGAGGGCCTGGGAGGCATTCTTTCAGATCAGCTGTAACATGCAGGAAAAGACATGACCTCTACAGTCCACAAGCCCCAGGCGGGGACACTAGAGTGGGTCCCTCATAGGCTCCACTATAGATTCAGTGAACTATACACAATGAATGACCCCTTTTGTCTTGATGAAACCAGTGATAAAAGAATCAAACAGTAGGATAGAGAAGTGACTTGTGTCTGAGCCTTCTTCCAGATTACTGGCCAGATGACATCTAGCACCACTTTGTTTTCCTTGATGGCTGGTGATGGCCTGGGGACCTCCACCCAGTCGGCTTCCACCAGTGGACTTCCACTCAGTCAACCCCTACGTGGCGCCAAACACCCACATTGTTCCCTGCGTCTGCGAGTGGTCTTTCCCTTTAAATATCCTACCTTATCTGACCAATTCTGACGGGCTTTGAGAATGAGAATACCTCCCTGTCCCTTTGCAATGCCATCTTGCAAATAAACCTTTGATCACTCGTACCAAGCTCCTGTCTCAGTGATTGGTTTCACTGCAGTTAGAGAAACACTAGGGCTTTTTGGGGTAACAAAGTGGTTTCTGGGAGTCAAAAATTCATATTCCCTTACCTGCCAAGTGTAGTCACCAAGGGGCCAACCAGGAGGGATCCAAGGAAGCCTCCAAAGGGGTACATGGATACAGAGATAGACCACAGTAAGGTCAGGGAGTAATCAGACATATATTCACCGTATCTTTCGTAGTAGGTGGCATTGTAAAACTGCTTCATGATCTGGAGAGCAAAACAGAACACTCAGATGATCTGTACTGGCTTGAAGAGAAACAACAGAAGTTGTTAGGCTGCCCCTGGAGACAGTCTGGGCACACAGATATTTACAGATTCAGAAAAAGAGAGACTTAGGACACAGTTGTGCAAGGGGTCTGACATGCAAACCACCCAGCACATTTGTCACACTAGAAGCCACTGAGTGACCTTGCCCTGTCTGGGCCCTTCTATAAATTTTCAGGCAGTAGAAGACCCAGTTTCCTCCTGAGACCTGCCCATGTGTGCCCAGCCAGACCTGGCCCACAAATGTTCTCCGTGAGAAGTTGAGGGTCTGGGGACCTGGTTTGTATCAATGAACCAAATGTCCTGGGGCCTCCACCATACCTCCTCTCTCTTCACTTGAGGACCCATCATGCGCCTTCACCACGAGCACAGGCCCTCTCTGGCCAGTCCCTCCCTGCTTTTTCAGGGACTGCGTCTGGTCCACAGCATAGACTTACCTCTGCAGGGGAGTTGACAACAGACACGTTGTATCCATACTGGAAGGATGACCCAAACGCAGCGATCAGTGTGGCCAGAGCCAGTATGATCGTAAGCCTCTGTGAAGAGATTATGGCTGAGTCAGGAGCAACCCAGGGTCCAAGCAGTCTCCCACTTTACTTCAAAAGGCACGAGTCTTGTAGATAAGAAACCACTGCGGAAGTTTCCCTCACTCGCCCTCGATGTGCCCACTCCACTCGCAAGCAGGCCCAACTGTGCTACAGCCCCAAGTACGGTTTGCGTGGTTTGAATTTAGCCCTGACACTCCAAGGACGCGCAGATCGGGATCTTGGAGCATGCCCAGAACCCAGAGAACTGTGTCCTGCCCTGACCTGGGACCAGAACTTCACAAAGAAGAAGGTGTTCTTGACACACAGTTGCACCTGGATCCATTTAAGGAGTAAGAAGTCCCTTCCTTCCTAGCCTGGCTCAGCCCCAGATCTCTGAACATGAGCAGGGGAGGGTTCAACATTCTGGATTTCTGCAGCCAATCCTTACCCTCTGGGGAATAAACTAAAAATACATTTAGAGTCACCAATTAGTTTCCTTTAGCCCCTGGACTTTTGCAGTAACAGGCAGAAGGTGCGGTGAAGAATTATGAATGAATCTTAAATATAAGATTGCTGGGGACTCTGAAATGCAAATATTCTGTGATAATATACCCCTTGGACACACAGAAACTTCACATTCACTTAAGGCAATGACAACAAGGATTTCATTAACAAAGCTGTGAAAAATGAGATAAAAGAGGAGAAAGAGCTTTGGTCTTGGAACCTACAGCTCTCAGTTTGCACATGACTGGTGGCATAGTCGTTAAGTGCTATGTCAGCTAACCAAAAGATTGGCAGTTTGAGCCTGCCAGGAGCTCTGTGGCAACTCCATGGGGCAGTTCTACCCTGCCCTATAGGGTTGCTATGAGTCAGAATCAACTCGATGGCAGTGGGCTTGGTGTTTTTGGCTTATTGCCATTGCTGGCTTAGTTTCTCCTATCTTCAGTTTCCTCATCTTTAAAATGAGGATTATATCACTCAGGCACGGAGTTATCACAAGGATTAATTATGAAAGTATTGTGCTATGGGGCTGAATCTACTGGGGCGAATGTGGGACAACGCTCTCTGCATTCCCCACTGAAGACCTCTGTCCCCTTTCATATGTGACACACCCATGTCCAATCTAACAAGGACATTTGAGAGAGCTCATCAAGGAGGGAGGACAAAAGGGGGAGAAACAGGCACCTGGACAGGACAGACTTAACCTCCCAGAGCCGGATGGTCTAAGAGTCTTCTTCAGAAGTGAGCCTGAACCCTTCTCATCTGTCTGCAGTGTTCTTTTCCCATCCTCTACCTCGAGTAACAAATCGTCATTCAGAAGGTAGATTCTGATAAGGGAGCGAGCTTCTGTCAAGGCAATCTAGCCATAGCAGCACGCTCTGGCTGGAGTCTTTCCACAGCCCGCATCTGTTCCTGGTGCCAGCGTCACAGGGAGAAGCATGAAGAGGGGAGGGGAAGGCAGGTTCCCCGGCATTTCCTAAAGGCAGGACGTGTACACGAAAACACTCATATACACACACGCATACACACATACCGCCCTGAAATGTCGGACCTGGCTGACTTAGCTCACCTCCCATCTGACGAACCTTAGACAGGTATTCATCACTCAACATACTAAGTGAATGAATGGGCAGGCAGGAACGCTGGTGGCATACTGGTTAAGTGCTACAGCTGCTAACCAAAATATCGGCAGTACAAATTCACCAGCTGCTCCTTGGAAACTCTATAGGGCAGTTCTATTCTATCTATAGGGACACTATGAGTCAGAAATGACTTGATGGCAATGGGGCTTGGGATTTTTGGTGACCAGGTAGGCACTGTTCTAGATGCTGGGGATATACACACGACCATCAAGTAGATTCTGACTCATAGCGATCCGGTACAGTGGTGAACAAAAGAAAGATTCTTCCTCTGTAGCTGGTCTATTGCTTGATTTAAAAAAAACAAACAAAAAGTTGGTAAATATTTCTGCTCTTCATATCCTCTTCCCAGTAAGACATTAACTAATACAACTGACTTCACGCTGGCTAGTACATCCCCTACCATCCGCTCAGTTCTGATGAGGCCTGCACATATCAGTACTCTGGGTCAGAGGTGGCGTGGTACAGTCGGCAAACACAGGGCAGCACAGGGGCAGGAGCTGGTAACGAGGCAGGGGTTCCCAGAGGATGGGGATACCAGCCTGCTTTTACGGCCTTTCCAAGTGAGTCCCAGTGAAAAATGATCACAGAGAACTCAGGCTGTGGAGCCAGGAAGCACAGAGCACACAGTTCCGTGTCCATTCTTGGATGTCCTCTATAAATTTGAGCCACAGGCACATTCTACGGACAGCATAAGAGTCAGGGCTTAACATCTATGGAAACAGCAAAGGCATTCTAAAAAAAATAAAAGCCCACCCTATCCCAACTCATAGCAACCCTACAGGACAGAGCAGAACTGCTTCCAAGTTTCCAAGGAGTACTTGGTGGATTTGAACCGCCAATCTTTTGATAAGCTGTTGAACTCTTAACCACTATGCCATCAGGATTTTCAAAGGCATTCTAGGTTGGTTCTTATTGACCTCTGGGCCCAGCTGTCTTAGCTCATTAAGCAAGTATTTATTGACAGCTGTAAACCCCTGTGGCATAGTGGTTAAGTGCTATGGCTTCTAACCAAATGGTCAGCAGTTCAAACCAATCAGATGCTCCTGGGAAACTCCTACGGGGCAGTTGTACTCTGTCCTACAGGGTCGCTATGAGTCGGAATCCACTTGACGGCAGTGGCTTGGTAGTCCCTGGGTGGTGCAAAGGGTTAACTGTCTTGGCTGCTAACTAAAGGTTGGAGATTTGAGTCCACTCAGAGGTGCCTCAGAAGAAAGACCTGGTGATCTGCTATGAAAAACCAGCCACTGAAAACTCTATGCATCAGTTCTACCTTGACATACAGAGAGTCACCATGAATTAAAATGGACTGAACAGCAATTGATCTGGTGTAGTTTACTGACTATATTTCAGGCACCACGCTATACTCTGGAGAACTAAGTGGACACAGTCCCTGCACTTGAAGAGGTTGTGGTCTGATGGAGAAGACTGGCATTAAGGAAAATTACACAATGATTTAATTGAACTGTAACCCTGGTAAGGCTTACGAAGAAAAATACAGAAGTGGTTAAAAAGGGGAGTCAAAGAAGTGACATGTAAGCTGAGACCTCAAGAAGGAAGGAAAGAGGAAGAGAGGATGGTGTCCAGACAGGGGGAACAGCACGGTCTGGGGCAGAAAGCAGTGTGAAACAGCGACAGTCTGAAGCAAGGCCAGCAAGGCTGGAGCACTGGGAGAGGAAGCCGAGGAGGAGGGACAGAGTCACAGGATGCCTGGCTATGTTTTGCCCACATGCTCTGGGAGCTGAGCAGTGGGCTGGAAAGACCGGAACTTTTAAAAGATCATGCCAGCTGCTGAGTGGAGAACAGAAGCGAGAAGATCTAAGAAGAGATTATTGCAGAGGGACAGTGAGAGAGGACAGGGGCTTGAGCAAGGAGCAAGAAGTACCAACTTTGAGGGCTATTTAGGAGTAAAACCAGTGGGACTTGTTACCCCATCAGGAAACTGTAAGTCCCATCCACAATGATCTACCATTTCTCATCGACTCACCAAACAAAACCAAATCAGTTGTCACTGTGTCTATTCTGACTCATAGCGACCCTATAGGACAGGGTAGAACTGCCCCATGGGGCTTCCAAAGTGGTAGGTCTTGATGGAAGTGACTGCCACATCTTTCTCCTGTGAAGCAGCTGCTGGGTTTGAACTGCCTACATTTTGGTTAGCAGCCAAGCATTTTAACCACTATGCTACAGGGCTCTTATCTGCTAAAACCCAAATCCAAACCCATTGCCATCAAGTCAATTCTGATGCGTAGCGACCACGGAGGGCTGAGGAGAACTGCCCCATATGGTTTCCAAGGAGCAGCTGGTGGATTTCAAATGCTGACCTTTTGACTAGCAGTCAAACTCTTAACTACTGTGACACCAGGGTGGTGAAAAGATGGATATTAAATGTTAGGAGGGTTGTAGAGAAACTGAGGCCTCATATGTTGATCCTGGGAATACAATATAAATATAAAATGATGCAGCCACATTGGAATGTAGTCTGGTAGTTCCTAACAAAGCCAAGGTAAGCATAAAATAACCATATTGCTGTTGTAGGCCATTGAGCCAATTCTGACTCACAGTGACCCTCAGTGACAGAGTAGAACCACCCCCACCGAGTAACTTAGGCTGTAATCTTTACAGGAGCAGATCTCCGGGTCTTTTCTCCTGTGGAGTTCCTGGGTGGGTTTGAACTGCCAACGTTCTGACAAACAGCTGAGCATGTAACCCCTGTGCCACTAGGGCTCCTTAGAGTAATCATACAACCCAGCAGTTTCACTCTTAGGTATGTACTTCAGAGACATGAAAACATATGTCCACACAAAAACTTGAACAGAATTGCTCATGGCAGCATTATTCTTAATAGTCCAAAAGTGGAAATAACCCAAGTCTATCTACTGATGAATGTATAAATAAGTACAATGTGGCATATTCATATAATACTCTGTTATTCAGCCATAAAAATCAATAATGTACTGATGCACATTACAGCGTGGATAAACCTGGGAAACACTGTAAGTGAAAGAAGCCAATTATGAAAGGCCACATATTTTATGACTTCATTTATATGAAATGTCCAGAATATGCAAATCCATAGAAACAGAAAGTTGATTAGCAGTTGCCTAGGGCTGAGCGGAACTTATAGACAGTAGTCATGATTATGGGGTTTATTAGGGCAATAAGAGGTTACAATGCAGGTGAAGGAATGCTCAAGACACTGTTCTTCCATCGGGCCAGCCTCTCCCAGCTGTCCTGCAGGCCCTCCTCTCCTGGACCCTCCACCTCTGCCCTGCTCTAGCAAGTGTTACCAAGTTCTTTTAGCTCAACTGATAGAGCCTGGAGGTACTCTACTCCATCAGCAAGCCTCCTGCCCAAAGGCACTCAGCTTGCTCACAGTGCAGGCCATGAAGCCCACTGAACCATCTCCGGCCAGCCTCTCTCCCCACTGTCTCTCTGCCACCATTTCCCTGTCTTCAGCATTACAACTCTGTCTGTTTCTTGGCTCCAGGAGTTTTTCAGTGCAGAGATCCCATGTCCAAAAGATGTGCTCCGCTCTTAGCTCTTGTTCTTTGGTGGTGTTGGGATCCTCTCTTTCTCCCCTCCAGGATGGCAAAACTGACCAGTCCCCTAGATCCCCTTGGTAGGCCCCAGCTACCTAATTTGCCCAGCTCCACCCAAGAGATAGAGTTACAAGACCACGATGGGAAAGACCGCACAAAAGAGATCCATCATACCAAAAGTGCATTAACTGGGAATTGAACCCAGGTCTCCTGCAGGGTATGTCACACGTCTACCACTGAACCACCACTGTCCTCATTCTTATAAATCACTAATACTTCAAACTAAGTCACTTGATCACATTACTGAACTCAAAGTTTCACAAACTGTCACGAGGCTTACATGACAAAGGGAAGAGTGGAGAGATACATAGTCTAGAGCTAGTGATGCCCTCGAGAAATAATCTCTGCACCCTCATCTTGGTGAGGTAGAGAAGGGCAGTCTCTGGAACCAGAGGCTCTGGGATCAAATCTCAGCGCCAGTATTGCTGGCTGTGTGGCTTCAAGCAAATTCCTGCAGCTTGATCCTTTCACATATGAAATGGGGATAATGGTTCTACCTTCCTCTTGGGTTGTCAGTGAGGAATGAGTGAGCTCCCGTACATAAAACGCTTGAAACCACATTGGGCATTTTGTAGATGTTACATATGGGTTTGCTATTGTCATTAATTAACATCTGCGAGGACCCCGGAGGCACAGAGAGGTACCTGTCTGACGTCACAGAACTAGCCTGTGGTGAAAACATGTATTTTCACTTTCCAGAGTACTTTGACATCTTTTTTCTTAAAATGATCTTTTTTTTCTCTTTTTCACAGTGAGCCCGTTTTCCTGGCAGAAAGTTCTTGATGTGTATCAATGAGACCCTGATCTTTTCTCTTTGCATGTGAGAAAACCAAAGGCCAAGGAGCACAAGGGACCTGCCCAAGACCAGGGGCCACTGAGGGCCCAAGAGCTGGACTGGTCCTCTGCCTGGCACCCTCGCTGTCTGTCCAGCAGCTTTGTTGACTGCAGCCCTCGTCGCCTCCCCCATCTCCTGGCTCCCTGGTCCTCTGCTGTGCTACACTGAACCATTTCTCAGAGTTACGTAACACCTGACTGTTGCATGGCTCTTTTGTTGTGATGTCTCAGATAGCTTGGCCCGTGCCTTGGCTGCCTTCCAGAGGACCAGCGCTGCCTGCAGATGGCGCCATCTCCTGTGGGTGCTGAGTATCTTTCTCCATTGTTTGGTGTAGTGGGACTGGAGGAACCGATAGCTGGGACGGGCCCACACTTTTTGTATGTAAACATTTCAGTCGCTGCCTTTCAAAATGTGTTGTTGGTTGTCACGGGTTGAATTGTGTCCCCCGACAAATGTCTGTTGATTTGGCTGTGAGCCCCAGTATGGTGCCCTTCCTCCCATGTGTTGTGAATCCTGCCTCTGTGAGACGGATGATGGAGAACAGGCAACAGTTGTGTTAGTGAGGCAGGTCTCAAGCTACAAGCTTGTGGAATATAAGGGAGAGAAGCGAGTAGAAGAAGTTGGGAACCTCATACCACCAAGAGGGGAGCACCGAGAACAGAGCACGCCCTTGGACCCGAGGTTCCTGTGCTGAGATGCTGTTGCTGGATTTGGACTCAGCCTACCAGACTGTGATAAATTCTCTTGCTGAATGGGCTTATAATTTGTAAATGGATTTGCAGCTTACCGCACTGTCTCAATAAAAGCTCCTCACGAAACGTTCCACTTGTGCTATTTTCTGTTAGAGCAGCACCAGGTGACTAGGACATTGGTTTTCAGGGAACACCAGGTGGGGACATTTCTGTCCTGCAGCTACAGGTGTGCAGGGTAAAAGAGGGTTCCCTTTAAACAGGAGGCAGAGAGGAGAGCAGACCCTTCCCAGGCCCCTCCAACACCACGGTCCTCAGAGTCTCATTTCCTTTTCTATCCAATAGAGGGGCCAACACCTGGTTTGTCTAACATTCTTTTAGTTGTGAGCTTCAAACAAGATAACGCAGCTGATGGCCCTTAGTAAACTCTAAAGCAGTGATTCTGGATGGAGACGGGATGGGAGTCTTTCTTTTAAGGGACATTTGGTTCTAACAAGTTGGGAGGTGATGAGTGTGTGCTATTTGTGTCTAGTGAGTGGACGCCAGGGATGCTGCTAAACATCTTGTAATAGACAGGAGGAGTCCTACAACAAAGCATCATCCCGTCCCAAATGTTACTAGTGCCAAGGTTGAGAAATCCTGGTCTAAAGGGTGCTAGAAAAGCAAGAGCATTTACAGAGGATTCCCTTTGTGCCAGGTTCTTTACATGATTTATCTCATTTAATCGTTTCTGGGTGCTGGCTAGTGGATTCCAACTCCTGAAGACCCTGTGTGTTATAGAGCAGAACCAAGCTCCAGAAGGTTCTACATTTGATCTTAGCTGAGAGGCCAAGAAGTGATTCTGTAGAGTTTTCTTGACTGTGGTCTCCATGTAAACAAATCCACAGGCCTTTCTTCTGTGGTGCTGCCCATCTTTCTTATAGCAGCTGAGAGCAAACCGTTTCCACCATCCAGGGACCTCAAAGAGTTAATAATTTCAAAATAGTTTTCTTAAGCATTTTTCCTGATCTAGGGATTCTAAAAGCACAGCCACAATTATATGGATGGACAGGAATGAGGGTGCCACACACACATAAAAATTTTTCATCTTTAGAAAGTGAGCCTCATAGTCTAAAAGACAAGGAACTTCTATGATGGTTTTACAGAATTTAAACCAAATTCAAATCCTGAGACTCATGCAACTAGCAACATCTTTTCTGGGTCTTCTTTTCACGTAGTCTGAGTAATACGGAAAGTGCTGAAAAGACTGAAGTCGTGAGAGAACGCATTTTACTTGAATCCACAATCAATGCCTGTGGAAGCAGTAGTCCACAAATCAAAAGACAAATTGCATAGGGCAAGTCTGCTTGCAAAAGACCTTTCAAGGTATTAAAAAGCAAAGATGTTACTCTAAGGGCTAAGGTGCGCCTGACCCAAGCCATGGTATTTTCAATTGCATCATATGTGTGTGAATGCTGGAAAATGAATAAGGAAGACCAGAGAGGGACTGATGCTTTCAAATTAGGGTGCCAATGAAGAATACTGAATATGCCATAGACTGCCAGGAGAATGAACACATCTGCCTTGGAAGGAGAAGACTTTGTCTCAGACTTTGGACATGTTATCAGGAAGGATCAGTCCTTAGAGAAGGACATCACACTTGGTAAAGTAGAGGGTCACTGAAAAGAGGAAGACCTTCAGTGCAATAGATTGGTACAGTCGCTGCAACAATGGACTCAAGCCTAATAATGCCTTTGAGGGTGGCACAAGACTGGGCAGTGTGTCATTCTGTCACAGAGTTGCTACGAGGCAGAACTGACTGTGGCAGCTAACAACAAAGCTGAGTAACTTGTGGAAGAGGTTAATTAAAAAAAAAATCTCACAATATGTAAGATTGGTTATCGACATGTTTTTGTTTCAGAATTCTGTTGCCTCAGGTTCTTACCTTTAGGAAGTGGAGAGAATTAACCCTTTGAGTCCCTCCAGTTCAGTTACAGGTACTCTTAAGGTGCATTCCAGTACAATGACTCCCAAAGAGCACCTAACCCAAACCGTTTCTCTGTTGCTGGTAGCTGCTGTTAAGCCACTTTTGACTCCTAGAGACCCTATGTGACAGAGTGGAACTGCCCATAGGGTTTTCTAGGCTGCAGTCTTCACGGGAACAGGTCACCAGGTCTTTCTCCTGCAGAGCAGCTAGGTATGTTTGGAACACCAACTTTTCAGTTAGCAGCTGAGCGCTTAACCATTGTGTCACCAGGGCTCAGTAAACCTCTCTTGTCCTTCTAAAAGCCTGGTTGCCGGATGGACTCCAAGGTGCAGGACCTCACAAACGGTCCTCCTGCGCACAGAGCTCCTACGGCAGACGTGTAACGGGCCGAGTCAGCTGGAGCTGCTCTTGGTTTCTGCCCCGGGCAATGAACTTACCCCTTTCTTCTTGGTCTCCCCCTGTGGCTCCATCTTTCTTCAGGAAGGGCTGAGTGCTGTTTGCCTCCTGTAAGCCAAAAAACAAATGCACTAGATGGAGAGAGAAGACATTTCTGACTGCACTTTGGCCCTGCCAGGTGACAGCCAATAGCATTTTTACAGCTAGTCTCAGCTAGAATAACCCTTGCAGGAGCCCAAAGTTTTCTCTTCCTCTCACTTCTTCTTTTAAATTAACTGTTTTGGGGTTTAGCCAAGCAAGCGGATGCCCCTTACACCACAGGGACAGCATCTTACTGCTTGGGACAGTCTGTGATAGTTGCCCACGGCCAAAGCCTCCCCCAGTCATGCTCACGGGGAGTGACTGGGTTATTTCTGTCACCAACACATGAAAAGCAACAGCTGTCACGGACCCTGCACCATACCAGGTAATACGGGGTGGAGGACAACAGATTGGGTCATGAGAGGCATCTTAGAAGGGCTCCCTGCCAAAAAACCCTGCAGCCAACTCCTTCTACTGGGGAGCTGGCTGTTTACCCAAACATTTTATACTTGCCCATATGCAAAAACAACAACAACACTTTTTGGAGAGTTTCTTATTTTCCTTTGTGGCTTGCAGATATTCTTCTCTATATATCCACCACTATTGAGAAGGCGGTACATAGCTCAAAACCCTCTATTGATAGGGTAAGGAAAGTGAGTCACAGCTACTGGTCTGGGTCTGCCCGTCCACAACAGGCCGTTGCCAACCCCCATGCTCAGCACGTGTTCAGCTGCCATGGAGCACGCCAAGCCAAGTGGCCAAAATCCAGAGCAAAGTCCCCCAAGATCTGCAGGGTTTCATCTTTACAGAACATACTCCCTGTTTTATTTGCTATGGCACAGATCCAATTAATTAAGTCACCCTTTTCCTTCAGTCCTCTTTAAACAGTTAATGGACTACCACTGATTGCTGGAGATGGTTCTTGACATCAACAGCAAACTGAGCAATTATGAGCAGGGAGGCTGTGAGGAGCGTGATGGGGTGTGCGTGTGTTTGTGTGTGTGCGTGTGTTTGTGTGTGTGCGTGTGTGTGTGTGTGTGTGTGTGTAGAGAGGTCCCTACGCACAAGGAAGAACTATTTCCTGTCACCAACTTCATTTAGTGTCCTTTTTCTTCTGTGTTGCAGCCCTAACACATACAATGATTTCTAACTATGGTTGGGCAAGACCAGAGGGTTCCAATTATTTCAAAGAGTTTTAGAAAACTCTCCAGGGAAAAGGCATTTGAATTGGGGGGAGGGGAGGAGTGTAGGAAATCAGCCGAAGGGGAGAGAAATTAGCCCTGAAGGGAAACGGCGGGGTGGCGCAATCACACAAAACAAAGCAAAACAAAAATGCCTACAGTTTGAAGACTGAGTGGAATCAAGAGACCCTCTTCTTGGGCCAAATCTTCCACTTCACTCTCTGCGTGTCTTTGGAGCACGGCCCACCCGCCACTGCCTCGACTTCCCCACTTGGAGGGCAGGACGGCAGCCCAGCATACTGGGCCCAGAGGTCGCATACCAATTTCCTGCTGGTCGCTGGGTGTCGCCAGCTTGTGGCCCTGGCGCCCCCAACGCTCGCTAGGCGGTTGCCGGTGCCTCGGCCCTGCGGGGAGGCGAGCGCGGGGCGGGGCGAGAGCGAGCCCGGAGGCCACCTTAGTGGCTGAGGTGTCGCTGCCCTGGGGGCCTGTGCTCTCCACTGCTGCTGCGTCCTGAAGTTGGACGGGGTTTTCTTGGACCATGTGGACTCACTGGCCGGGGCAGGCGCTAGCGGTGTCCGGAGTTTGTCCTTGTGGCCAAAGCCCCCGACGGAGCCTCAGACCGTTAGGGCGGGCCACGTCCCTGGACTCCAGGGGACCTGGGCTCTCTGGGTTGGCCTGGGACAGTCGGCAATGAGCCTGTTGGGAGCACCCGGGGAAGTATCAGGGGTCGCAAGAGAAAAATGCCTGACCACGAGACTTAGGGTTAGTAATAAGCTTTATTTAATATCTTGGTTAAATACACACACTTATGAATACATCTTGGTTAAAAACACACTTATGCATATATAGGTTAAAAACACACACTTAGAATTTAGGACAGACAGGGAAAGGGGCTAGCAGCCAAAAGCACCCCAAAAGGTGACATTAGTTAATTTAAAGCCACACACAGGTTCACACTGGGTCCCACAGGGACTGCAGGGTTAGTCGTGTTGTATGTCGTCACTTACACTTCCCTGAAAGTGGATTTCCTTGTAATGATTGTGAGGATTGGCTGTGCTGTCACTGTTCAGACATCAGGAGAGTCCAGAACGGGATTCTGCGATGATGAGTTGTCTCGGAGGTCCAATCGGGACAGCACGGGATGGGGGGCTGGCCCAGCAGAAGACTGCCACAGTGACTTAGAGGTTGAAGTAGGGGACCTCCAGGATCAGGTCACAGCACATCAGCGAACTTCTTCTCATGAGGAGACTGTGCACTCAAGTCCAAAGTGCTGGATTTTTATAATAATGTGTAAACAAGTTATTCACTTAGTTCTGGTCACTATCATCCAGTCCGTAAGTGCTATCTTCTGGTACCTCAAATTGTTGGCTTCATTCTGATTGGTTGCCACCTCTGCCATCTCTCTACCCATCTGCTGCCAGGTCCATCTGGTAGTTGTTTTGCTGACTCTACTTCACCATGACTTTGCATTTTCTCACTGCCTTACTTAGCTTAGGCACGGTCATTTTATATTTCAATACTTTGGCCAATTTTTAACTTAGCTTATGACAACACTCTATTTTTGTATGTATCCTCATTAAAGGGCCCAGCAGCTGGGGGACAGTCCCAGCCTGTCCCCGTCTCTGTCCCCAGTCCGCTCTCTGCCCTGGGGCCCTTCTGAGCCCCAGGATCCCAGGAACAGCAGCCTTCTGACTTTAGACTTCTGTAAGGTCATCCAGGGTTTTTTAGGAGCCAGTCTCAGACTCTGGGGAGCGGGTCCACTGGCTAGGCATAGGTGCTGTGTCTGTTCAGACTCCCTTTGTGGGCCCGTACCCTTGGGCTGACATGAGGTGGGGGTGTCAGCCCACATACTACAGGTGGGTCTATTTGGTGTTCTGAACTGCTGTGTTGATTTATTAGCCCTCAAAGCTGGAACCTGAAGCTGGATGCCCCAAGCAGAGTCTCCTTCGCTCAGCCTCCCCTTCTGGTCCCCCTTACCTCGGCCCCACCCCGCCCCTCTCTAACTCTCCTTGTGGCCCTGTTTTTACTAGGAAGGGAATCTGCTAAGGTAAGCCTTTTTATTTTTTTCCTTGGGATTTAAAATGGCAATAAATCCACACTACCTCAAGGACTTATTAGCTAATTGTAGATAGCAGCAGGTTGAGGTGTGTCCCAGGAACATTGACTAACCTGTTCACAAGAAACTGATTGCGTTTTGAAACTACCTGTTATGAGCCCAAAAAGCTTTTTAAACGGGAAAAAGTTAGATTCATCATCATGGAGGAGAAAAGGACCTAATGTCTGCTGTCTTGGTCACCTGGTTCTGCTCTAGCTGAAATACCATGAATGGCTAGTTTTAGCAAAGAAAAGTTTATTCTCGCATAGTTGAGTAGGCTAGAAATCCAAATTCAGGATGTCAGTCCCAGGAGAACACGCTCCCTATCTGTCTGCTCTGGAGGAAAGTCTTTGTGTTGCATCAGTCTTTCTTTGGCCTGAGAGCATCTTGGCACAGGAACCTCAGTTCCAAAGGACATACTGTGTCCTGGGTGCTGCTTTCTTGATGGTATGTGGTCCCCAGTTCTGTTTGCTTCCCTTTCCTTTTATCTCTGGTGGGATAAAAGGACAAAAGGTGGCGCAAGCCACACTACTGGGAAAATCCCTTTACATGGGAGCAGTGGGTGACCTTAAGAAGAGTGTTACGGTCCCACCCTAATCTAATTAAACATAATCCAGTCTACTAACCAGAGGCAGAGATTAGGATTTACAGCATAGGAAAATCACAGAATGGAGGGCAATCTCGCAATACTGGGAATCACAGCTCAGCCAAATTACTACACATATTTTTGGGGGAACACAATTCAATCCAGGGTACCCACTTTCCTCTTCTGGAGAGGGCCTTGATTTCTGTCTTCTTTAACTTCTCGCATTTGGCCATTTTCCAAGGGAAACTGGAAAACAAGCATTTGCTAAGGATTGTGGTATGAGGATTTGGTTTCTAAATCTGAGTTCCAAAATTATATTGCTACCATGAAATGTAAATATTAATGTTAGCTACAATTCTTTGATCCCAATAGCATTGTAGGGGATCAGTCTCAGCTAGGCCGTAGAAAACTTGTTACTGGGTGCTGTAAATGCTGCCTGCCTGCATCATCCTCACAATTGTTGCTATGCTTCAGCCCATTGTTGCAGCCCGTGTGTCACTCCATCTCAGTGAAGGTCTTACTCTTTCTCATTGACCTTCTACTTAAGCAAGCATGATGTTCTCTAGCCACTGGTTTCCCCATAACATGTCTAAAGTATGTGAGACAAAGTCTTCTAAGGAGCATCCTGGCTGTACTTCTTCCAACACAGATTTGTTCATTCCTTTGGCCAAAGCAAAAAAGATCAAACCCACTGCCGTCAACATGATTCTGTCTCATAGAGATTCCACAGCACAGAGTAGAACTGCTCCATAGAGTTTCCAAGGAGTGCCTGGTAGATTTGAACTGCGACCTTTTGGTTAGCAGACATAGCATTAACCACTACTCCACCATGGTACAGTGAACATTCTTTGCCAACCCCACAGTTGAAGATGTCAATTCTTTGGTCTTTCTCATTAGAATCTGAAAACAGTAGTGGTTTTTTGGGTGTAGGTATTCTGGGTGATTTTAATCATAGCATATATTTACATTTATATTTACTACACTAACACAGTGCTAGAGTGGAGATACATAGAGTGTAAAAACAGTGTTACCTTCATACAGCTTAGACTGTAGCTGGGGAAACAGAATTTAATCACATAATTACATTGATGTATGTACAGCTATAAAAGTGTTCTGAAGTTGGTGGTGGGGAATGAGGGTGGGTGGTCAGGGAAAGCTTCCCTGAAAAAGTGATTTTGAGCTGAAATGGGAAGGACAGATGAATAGAGCTTAACTATGCAAGATCTTAACTATGCTGTAGTTAAGCAAGAGCTTAACTATGAGGATTGGATAGTGGAGGGAGCCTTCTAGACACAGGGAACAGTATATGTGAAAGTCCTGTGCCAGAGGGGAGCATGGTACCATCAAAGAATTGCAAGGCTGGTATGGGTGAAGAGCACAAAGAAAAGCAGAAGGATAGTGAAGAAGGAGGCTGGTGAGGTGGGCAGGGACCAGACCAGGCAGGGCCTTGCAGACTGTGTTAGGGACCTCTATGCTTGTTCTGGGAGCAGAGGGAAGGCGTTAAGGGTCTGCAAAAATGGTCAGGTTTGTGTTTTTGAAAGTTCACTCCAGCTGTGGGGAGGAGAACTGATGAGGAGACAGAACAGTGTTAGGGAGAAGAGAAGGTGTCTGTTGCTGTTGATGGGTGAAAGATGGTGGTGACTTGGACCAGTGTAGAGGCAGAAGTGAGAGAAGTGTATGCATTTGAGAGCAACTCCAAATGCAAAATTGACAAAACTTGGTAACTGACAGGATGGGGATTGAGAGTTTTTATATTACTGTTGTAAAAAGAAAAAAAAAATGTAAAACTTGTCTTTCTGAAAATGAATCCCATTCAGACTTAAATTTTATATGTAACATATAATGTATAATATCATAGATATTAGCCAAAGCCAAGTGCCGTCGAGTCGGATAATAGATAACATAATATATATATATATATATATATAAAATTTTAACCTGGATGTAAAATGTTAGATTAGCACCCCAAAGCAAGCTGGCAAATCCCTGAGCTGTTCAGTGACCAGACAATGATACGAGGACTTCAGGACACTGGTGATCTCACCTCCACCTGGACTGTCCTAGAATTTGAAGTTTTGCCACAGAGTTTATTGCAGAGCCTGCTGGTCGCTGCTCCTTCCGCTTTCATATCCCTTAGGTCAGTCCCTCTTCTAGAGTAACAGAATTTGGGGCAGGACCTCTGACTACCTGAAATAAAGACTACATTTCCCCATTGCCCTTGCAGTTGGTGTGGATATATGACAAAATTCTACCTAATGCAATGAATGCAAAAGTGCCCTGTTGGCAGTTCCCTGGCACCTTGCTCTCTCCCTTATCTCTTTCTCAAGCTTGCTGCCTGGAATGTGTATGCCACCAGCTTGAACCATGAGATGAGACCATGCAAAACAGAGCAACAAGATAGAAGGAGCTTGGGTGCCTTAGCCTGTGGTGTGCCATGCCAGCCCTGGAATGCCTGATTTGGATTTAATATGAAAATAATAATACTCTTCTATTTTGTTTTTTGTCACTTGTAGCTGAACATAATTTTCTCTGCTATACCCATTAAAAGCATGCCCGAAAGCCTCTTAGGTCAGAAAACAGGAAAATCTCTAACTGGAAGTCTCTGGTCGTGCAAAACAGACAGTCTGTTCAGCCTCATTACGTGCTTCGGTAATGCGAATGAGCTCATAAACAGGTGATGAATAGGAGAACACTATCAGTATAAGGTCAGCAGCTCTTATCCACCAGCTGCTCCTTGGAAACTCTATAGGAGTAGGGTCATTATGAGTCAGAATCAACTTAATGGTAATGGATCTTTTTTAAAAAATGAACGTAACATAGAAGTTGAATTTATTCATGCACCATGCCACGCTCACCAGCATGTTAATATGATAATTTGTCATGATCAGGGGCCAGCAGTCTCTCAAAGAGCAAGTCTTGGCAACATATGAAGATCTTAGATTTAAAAAAAGAAAGGTAAAAGTCTTGCAAATGTGCTGTGGGGCTGGTTGAGGGGATTCAAGAAGCACTTTGCCTTCCACAATCTTAAGCTAACTAGGTGCAATTTTAAGGACAGCTGAAGCAGCTACAGAGACATTTACATGTGTGATGGTGGTGGTGGTAGTTACTTTTGAGTCTGCAGCAGCTCACAATGACCTTACAGATAACGGCGTAAGGCACTGCCCAGTTCCACCCCACCTTTATGAGCAGCGGCTTGTTGAGTCCATTGTTGTGGCTGTTGTGATAATCCATCTCATTGAGCGTTTCTCTCATCTTCTACTCTACCAAACACAGTGGTCTTTTCTAGCACCTGGTCTTCCGTGGCGACTGAGAGAGCCGAAGTCTCACATGCTAACTTCTAAGAAGCATTCTGGTTCTGTGTCTTCTAAGGCTGATTTGTTTGTTCCATTGGCAGTCCACAGTATATTCAGTATTCAGATTTTTATACACACTGAAACTGTGAGAGCCAGAACTCCACAGGACAGCCTTGTTTCTCCAGGTTTCCAAATTTACCGCCTTTGACAAGGTGTAGTCAGATCACTTTTCTGTCACTATCTGTTAGTAGAAAATATTTTGAGTTTTCCTTCTCTGATAGGTTCCGATTTTTGCAAGTTTTACTATATATGTCAACTTGATGGTGCATCAGACCTGTTGCTGTGGAGACGGTTCCATCTCAGAGCGACTCTACAGGTCTGAGGAGAACTGCCCCCAAGGCTATCGTATTTGCAGAAGTAGACTGTCACGTCTTTGACCCACAGAGCGGCTGCTGCTTTGAACCAGTGCTCTTTCAGTTAGCATCCAAGAGCTTTAGTCACTGTGCTACCAGGGCACCTTTGTGTGTGTGTGTGTGTGTGTGTGTGTGTGTACCTGTGTGTGTGTGTTTTGCATATGTTTATGTAAACCAAAAAACCAAAACCCATTGCTGTTGAGTCAGTTCTGACTCATAGTGTCCCTAGAGGCCAGGTAGAACTACCCCATAGGGTTTTCAAGGAACAGTTGGTGGATTTGAACCATTGACCTTCTAGTTAGCAGCTGTAACTCACCATAGCCCTTTAACCATATATATATATATATATATATATATATATAAAACTGATTGATTGTGTGAGGTCTGACAAGTCTGTGAACTTAATGCTTCTAAGTGCCGTATACCTCATTGCTAAATATCACTACAGTCATCTTTGAAGCACTGCCCTTGGGACGCTATGCAGTGATGCCAGTGCCTAGTCCACTCTTCCAAGCAATTTTGGAACTCTTTCTGGGATGGCCATTGCACACAGTGGCATGGTGGCAAATTCCCAAACTTAATTGTCTAGTTGTCTCTGAGGGAGTGTTTAGCAAGGAAACAACTGTACCGTAACACTCGTCCTACCTGATCTGGCCCCCATGACTTTTTTCTTTACTTGAAGAGAAATGAAACATTGAAAGGGAGACATTTTGATGATATTAAGGGTAATATGGGGACAGCTCTGATGGCCATTCCAGAAAAAAAGAGTTCCAAAATTGTTTTGAAGGGTGGACTAGGTGCTGGCATCGGCACATGGCTTCTCAAAGGGAGTACTTTGAAGGTGACCATAGTGATATTCAGCAATGAGCTATGTAGCACTTTTTCTAGGATGAGTTCGGGAACTTAACTGTATATAACCAACCAACCAATCAGTTACTGTGGAATTGATTCCAACTTGTGGCAACCACATGTATGCAGAGTAGAACTGTGCCCCATGGGATTGTCATGACTGTGGTCTTTGAGAAGCAGATTGCCTGGCCTTTCCTCCAAGATGCCTCTGAGTAGGTTTAAATCACCAGCCTCTGGGTTACCAGCCGAGCACTTTTTGCACCACCCCGGGTCCAAATATCTATATACACGTGTCTGTGTATATGTGTGTGTGTGTGTGTGTGTGTGTGTATGTATAAATTTATGGAAACCTTGGTGGTGTAATGTTTATGATTACAGCCTAAATCAGATTGTAAGTTCTGATGAAACTGTTCTCTGCTGGGAGGGCAGGCATAAGAACCTCATCCAGGAGAGAACACGATGTCCTGTGCTGCTGAGATGCTGGATGCAGATGCCCATGTCGACTTACTGGGGAGCTGTTCTTATTAGGACTGCATCTTTTTGTTAGTGTTCAGGTTATAAAGCTACCCAGGATCCAAGTGGTGTAGTCTAGCCCTGTTTTGCTCTGAAGTCCTGTTGTTTTTATGAGTGACCTAGCAGACTGAGAGTCTTTGGAATCACGTGTATTGTGTTGTAACAGCTGTGACTGCACACGCCTCAGAGGGCATGCATTAAGGTGAGTTTTCCAAGGTGATTGTATGTATGGGGCTGCTTGATTGGCGGGAGCGGCAGGAAGGCAAGGGTCCAGGTCACCCCCATTCTAGGTAAAGGTACGGAAGGAGTAGTTAATAGGTCAGAGTGGATTCAAGGTCCCTGGGTGGCACAGGTGGTTTGTGTTTGACTACTAACCTAAGAGAGTCCTGGGTGGCACTCAACTACTATCTGAAAGGTTGGTGGATCAAACCTACCCAGCATCTCTGTGGCAGGAAGACCTGGACATCTGTTTTCGTAAAGATTACAGCCAAGAAAACCCAATGGTGCCTTTCTACTCTGTCACATAGGGTCACCATTAGTCAGAAGTGACTTCATGGCACATAACAACTTACCTGAAGGTTGGTGATTGAAACCTACCCAGTGGCTCCATGGCAGAACGACCTGGAAATCTGCTTCTATGAAGATTGCAGCCTAGAAAATTCCATGGAGGGGTTCTAGTCTGTAGCATGTTGGACTACTGTGAGTCTGAGTTGACTAGGTGATAAAAGTTTTAGTTTTGTTTTTTGTAGTGAATCTCAATATGCTTGTGTTTTGCACAGGCAATGGAAATCCTGGTGGTGTAGTGGTTAAGAGCTACGTCTTCTAACCAAAAGGTCAACAGGTCAAATACACCAAGTGCTCCTTGTAAATGGTATGGGACAATTCTACCCTGACCTACAGGGTCACTATGACCAAGAACTGACTCAACAGCAATGTTTTTTGTTTTGTTTTTCAACACAGGGAATACTCTTGGTCCTATGAAGCAGCATATGTAGGGGGAAGGGAAGTTCGGGGGGTGGGCAGTCCACTTGGTTGATACAGGACCTCAGATGTCCTTTGCTCACATAGGGTGTCTCTCTGACCATACTATGCCCTCTGAAGTCCACACACACCACCCAGGCATGCCATCTGGCTCCCAGAACTCAACTTCACAGGCTTAACAGAGAAGAGGGAGAAAATGTGCTGGATCCAAATTAACTTTCTCGCTCTGTGAGCCAGCTCCCTGCCCTGTGATCATTAGAGATCTGTCCATGATTCCATCAGATGCCCCCAAGGCAGGGAGGCTGCTGATCACACTCTGACACACCTGGTCTGTGACCTTCAGCTACATTACAAGGTGCTTATGTCTTTTCTTACCAAGAACAGAGTTTGACCTCACCGATTTGAGAGTGCATGAGCATGGGAGGGGTGTGGCCCTGGGGAAATCATGGATAGGAAGAATGAAGGAGAGTGGCCTGGAGGCTCCTCACGGACCCAAGTGGCTTCTGTTTTTACACATTATCCTGGGTAACAAGGAAACAAAAAGAAGAGTTGTCATTACGTGAATTCTGACTCACAGCAATACCACACTGGGGTCATAGGGCTCAGCTTCATGCGGTTTCCCTGGCTGACTTCTCAGAAGGCAATGGTCAGTGCTGTTCTTCCAAGGAGCCCTGGTGGACTCGAACTTTCAGCTTTTCACTGAACAGCCTCCATCTTGCAGGGCCACCTCCTCTGGACAGACAACTATCTGATTACAGAAAGAGACCCAGAAGATCAGAAACAATATCCATTGGTGTTGTAAGAGGTAGCTTGTACAGGCCTAGCAGAACTAATGGTTAGATTTTCAGGAATTTTGTGAGCAGGTTGTTAAATACAGCCACTATGAAAAATTGAATTACATGAGCTTCAATTAAATTGTGTTAAAAAACAAAGGTAACCTAAATGTAAGCATTAAAACCATACACATCTAGAGAGAAAAACAGGAAAAGTCTTAATGACCTTGAATTTGACTAAGAATTCTTAGATGTAACACCAGAAGCATGACCAACAAAAGAAAAAATAGATCCTATAAATTTGGATTTCATCAAAATGGAAAATTTTTGTGCATTGAAAGACTTTATCGATAAACTAAAAAGACAACAGAGTGGGGAAAAAAATGTTTGCAAATCATGTGTCTGATAAGGACCTAATATCCAGAATGTATAAAGAACTTACAATACAACAAAAATACAAAAAGCCAAAGAGCCAAGTGCCATCAAGTCAAAATGACAACCCAAGTTAAAAACAGGCAAAGGGCTTAAATAGAGCTTTTTCCAAAGAACTTGTACAAAACGGGCAACAAGCACATGAGAAGGTAATCAGCGTCATCTGTCACTGGGTAAATGCAAATCAAATCTGTAAGGAGATTCACACCCACTAGGGTGGCTGGTATAAAAAATAAATTAATAATAATAAAAAACAACAACCCAGAAACTAACAAGTGTCGTCCAGGTTGTGGAGAACCAGGAAGGAACCCTGGTGCATTGCTGGTGGGAATGTAAAATCATGCGGACAGTGAAAAACAGTTTGGCCACAGGCCCGGAAAGCAGAATGAGACTAAATGGGCACATCATCCCAGGGGGGAACCCAGGGTCAAGAAGGGGAGAGCCTTGACATGTCCTGCGGTTGGCAAACAATGCTATCACAAAACAATATGCATATTAATTGTTTAATGAGGAATTCTTTTGCTCTGTAAACCTTCATCTGAAGTGCAATTAAAAAGGAAAAAAAAATTGACTGTTCCTCAAAAAGTTAGACACAGAATTACCATATAATCCAGTGCTGAGTTCCACGGGTCTGTATCGCCCATGGCCGATCGGTGCCTATGAAGAATGCCACACAGAAGACACAATGAGGAGGAGAGCTGGTGTCTCTGATGCCCCAGACTCTGATTTGGGCATCATCCGGCTGGTATTTATTTAGTGAACAGAATAGGTATATGTGCAGTAAAGCAGGCGTTGATTTGAATAGGATTTTTGGGAAGTTCTTCCTAGATCTAACTTGTACCTTCTTATCTAATCAGCCACTTATCTAATCAGGCCACTTTCCCGGGTGAATCCACTTCTTGTGGAGGAAAGCACTTATGCCTGGGTGCAGGTACAAAGATCACATTCAGCAGGCCAGACCCATCGTTTTCAAGGGACTGATATCATACATTCTAGCTGTTCTCGGCTGTTACTCATTCACTCATTCACAGGCTCACAAGCCCCGCACCCAGGCCACAAATGCTTGTCCTAACCATGGCCATGTTCCTCACAGCCCCAGCTGTGGTCATGCTGCCCATAATCCAGCAATTCTACTCCTAGGTATATACTTAAGAGTCTTGGAAGCAGAGACTGAAACAAATGTTTACTGCAGCGTTATTTGCAGTGGCCAAAAGGGGACAAGAACCCAGTGTCCATTAACAGATGAGTGAATATACAAAACATGATATATCCCCACAATGGAATACTGTTTTTGGATGCCACTGAGTCAATTTTATTTTTATTTTTATTTAACATAACTGAGTGAAAATGTACATTCACATACAAATTTACATGCCCACCTATATGCAGCTTCCACTGCTCTCCCTGTCCGGTGACTGCACACTATTCCTCTCTGCTCCATACATGTCTCATCCTCCCAACAGCCTCCTTTCCCCTCCTCTCCGTCCACTCCCCTTCCTCTAGCCAGAGGTCAGCAAGATGATATCCTATAGATGTATAGAACCATAAAGTGCTTCCAATATATGGTCACTCTGCATTGCCAAGTCCAATCCATTCCTGTCCAAAGAGTGGACCTTTGTTATAATTTATGGGAAACGGCAGCATCAGGGCAGGGGGCCATGCTCTCAGGGGAACCCCAAAACCACTGGACCATCAATTGAGGTCTTTTAGTGGAGATCTCATGATGCACCTCTTTTTATTCTTGTGTTGCCAGTGAGACTCCTCTCTGTGAGCTCCATCGTGGCTATTGCTGCTGGTGGCTGGGCACCATCCGGTTCTTCCGGTCCCAAGTTGATGTAGGCACCCACTCTTGTGGGTCTCTCTGTCTTCTCGGTTGTCTTTACCGCATGTCATTTTGGTCCTCGGTGAGCATCCGTTCCTGCTGAGTTGGGACCCTTTGCTGTGTCCTCGGATGGCAGCTTGGCAGCTTTTAAGACCCCAGATGCCACTCACCAATGTGGGGTGCAGAAAACTCTCTTAGCAAAAAGCTAGTTGTGCCAATTGGCCTGGAATTCGCCTAAGAGCATGGTCCCCCGCCCCCCGCCCCCCGCCCCAGCTACTCTATCCTTGCACTATTGAGTTAAGATGGAAGGAGTACTCAAGTTATGCTGAAGTCCACTTAATGTTATTCTTGTTTCTAATGTGTGCTATCACCGCTTTCTCCCAACTAGATTTCTAGTAACTATCTAAACAAAACCCTCCCACCCTCACCCTCCCTCCCTCCCCTCCCTTGCAGCTGTCAAAGAGTCTTTTCTTCTATACACAAGTCTGTTTTTGAGATCTTATCGTACAGGTCTCATACAGTATTTGTCCTTTTGTCACTGACTACTTTCACTCAACATAATGTCTTCCAGTTGAAACCAGGTTAGGAGATGTTTCCTGGAATCATCGTTATTCTTTATCATTGTGTAGTGTTCCATTGAGTATATGTACCACAGTTTACCTATCCATTCTTCTATTGTTGGGCATCTGGGTTGATTCCATCTTTTTGCTATCGTGGACTGTGCTGCGATAAACATTCTGGTGCATGTGTCCGTTGGTGTGAAAGGCCTTGATTCTGTAGGATATATTCCAAGTAGTGGAATTACTGGGTCAAATGGTATATCAATATCCATTTTTTTAAGGAAGCGCCAGGTTGCCTTCCAAAGAGGCTGGACCATTTTGCAACCCCACCAACAGTGTAGGAGGGTTCCACTTTCTCCACAGCCTCTCCAGCATTTGTTGTTTTGTGTTTTCTGGATCATGGCCAATCTTGTTGGGGTGAGATGGTATCTCATTGTTGTCTTGATTTGAATTTCTTTAATAACTAAAGATCGTGAACATGTCCGCATGTGTTTTTTGGCTGCCTGGATCTCCTCTTTAGTGAAGTGTCTGTCCATCTCCTTTGCCCATCGCTTAATTGGATGGTTTATCTTCTTCTTCTTGATATTCTGTAGTATCTTATAGATTATGGAGAGGGCGTCGGTCTGACATAGAGTTGCCAAATATTTTTTCCCATTCTGTGGGTGTTCTTTTAATTCTATTAATAAAGTCTTTGGATGAGCAAAAGTGTTGGATTCTTAATAGTTCCCATTTATCTATTTTCTCTTCTGTTGATTGAGGTTTCTTTGACAGATTTTGGAGTCTGTCCTCATTGTGTATTAAAACTTCCATTGTTGTTCCTACCTTTTCTTGGATGAGCTTTATCGTTTTAGGTTTGATATTTAGGTCTTTTATCCATTTGAAGTTGGTTTTTGTATAACGTGTAAGATATGGATCTTGATTCAGTTTAAAGCAGATGGATATCCAATTTTGCCAGCACCATTTGTTGAAGAGACTGTTTTTACCCCAGTTTAATGTCTTAGGGCCTTTGTCGAATATCAGCTGTTCATAGGCAGATGGTATCATCTCTGGGGTCTCAATTCTGTTCCATTGATCCATCTGTCTGTTCTTGTACCAGTACCAGGCTGTTTTGACCACTGTGGCAGTGTAGTATGTTCTAAGGTCGGGTAATGAGAGGCCTCCCAGTGTGTTCGTCTTCTTTAGCAGTATCTTGCTTATCTGGGGCTTCTTCCCTTTCCAAACAAAATTGGCGATTTGTTTCTGGATCTCATTAAAAAAGGATGCTGGAACTTGTATTGGGATTGCATTATACAAATAAATTGCTTTGGGTAAAATAGACATTTTCACAATGTTAAGTTTTCCTATCCATGAGCAGGGTAGGTTTTTCCATTTATCTAAGTCTCTCTTAGTTTCTTGTAGTAAGGGCTTATAGTTCTCTTTGTAAAGGTCTGTTGTTTCTCTGGTTAGATTAATTCCTAGGTACTTTATCTTCTTAGGGGCTATTGTAAATGGTATTGATTTGATAATTTCATTAACAGTCTTGTTGTTGGTATAAAGGAATCCTACTGATTTACTTACTTATGTTTATTTTCTATCCTGAGACTTTGCTGAACTCTTCTATCAGTTTGAGTAGCTTACTTACAGATTCCTTGGGGTTCTCTGCATATGCAATCATATCATCTGCGAACAGGGAGATTTTAACTTCCTCTTTGCCGATGCAGATGCCCTTTATTTCTTCATCTTGTCTAATTGCTCTGGCTAGAACTTCTAGCACAATGTTGAATAGGAGAGGTGAGAGTGGGCATCCTTGTCTAGTTTCTGATCTCAAGGGAAAGTCTTTCAGTCTCTCTCCATTCAGGATGATGTGGGCAATTGGCTTTGTATAAATGGCCCTTATTGTGTTGAGGAATTTGCGGTCTATGCCCATTTTGCTAAGAGTTTTTAGCATGAATGGGTGTTGGATTTTATCAAATGCCTTTTCGGCATCAATGGACAAAATCAGGTGATCTTTGTCTTTTGTGTTATTTATGTGTTTAATCACATTAATTGTTTTCCTGATGTTGAACCAGCCTTGCATCCCTGGTATGAATCCCACTTGGTCATGATGGATTATTTTCTTGATATGTTGTTGTATTCTGTTGGCAAGAATTTTGTTGAAGATTTTTGCATCTAAGTTCATGAGTGATATCGGTCTGTAGTTCTCTGTCTTTGTTGGATCTTTCCCTGGCTTAGGTATCAGGGTTATGCTGGCTTCATAGAATGAGTTTGGTAGTACTCCATCCCTTTCTATACTGTGAAATAGTCTCAATAGTATTGGGGATAACTCTTCTCTAAATGCTTGGTAGAATTCTGCCGTGAAGCCATCTGGGCCCGGACTTTTTTTGGTTGGCAGTGTTTTGATGACCTTTTCAATCTCTTCCTTTGTGATGGGTTTATTAAGTTGTTCTGCTTCATGTTGTGATAATTTGGGTAGGTGGTATGAGTCAAGGAATTTGTCCATTTCCCATAGGTTTTCAAATTTGTTAGAGTACAGTCTTTCATAGTATTCTGTTATGATATTTTTGATTTCTGTTGCATCTGTGGTGACAACTCCCCTCTCATTTCCAATTTGGGTTATTTGTTTCCCTTCCTGCTTTTCTTTAGTAAGTTTAGCCAGTGGTTTATCAATTTTGTTGATCTTTTCAAAAAACCAGCTTTTGGTCTTTTCAATTGTTTTTCTATTCCACTGAGTCAATTTTTGACTCACAGCAACCTCATGGAAATTCTGGTGGTGTAGTGGTTAAGGGCTACAGCTCCCAACCAAAAGGTCAGCAGTTTGAATCCACCAGATGCCCTTTTGAAACCGTACGGGGCAGTTCTACTCTGTCCTATGAGGTCACTATGACTGGAATTGACTCAACAGCAATGGGTTAGCAACCCCATATGGCAGCATAGATCTGCCCCACAGAATTTTCTAGACTGTAATCTTTATGAGAACAGATTGCCAGGTCTTTCTCCCACACAGTTGCTAGGTGGATTCGAACTATCAACTTTTCGGTTAGCAGCCAAGCTGTTGGACCACCAGGTCTCATTCATTCAATGGGACATTATGCAGCCATAAAAAGGAATGAAGGACTGATACCTGTTACATAAACCTCAGTAATATTATGCAAAGCAAAAGAAGTCATACATGGAAGGTCATATACTCTGTGATTCTATTTATATGTCATACACAGAATAGGTAAATTCAGGCAGACAGACGCAGATTGGTGTTTGCCAGGGGCTAGGCGGGGAGGGAATCGGGGGACAACTTCTCAGGGTGTAGAAATTTTTGTAACTGGATAGAAATGGTGGTTGCACTGCACTGTCAATGTACTGAATGTCACTAAATTGTTTACTTTAAAATGGTTAATTTTGTTATCCAAATTCACCTCGGTAAAGAGAAATACAAAGGTACTAAGTATGGAGATACTCTATGATAATGTGCTACTGCAGTTAATCTCTAACTCTGTTCAGTCACTTCCCATTAGTAATGTTAAAGGGCAATTAAAAAATATATATTAAAAAAATCATGGCTCTGGTACAAATAAAAAACACATATTAAATATTTTCTTTAATTCCCAATGAATGAGGGAGACAGGCAGATTTCTGGATTGATTTCTGGATTAGGGATGTTGAAATCATTTAAAAAAGAATGCAAAAGTGGGAGAAGGAGGTCAATGGACACTTCCCAACAGCATTTACTTGCATGTCTATAGACAAAAACTGTTTTGTACTGCCACCAAAAACCTGTTGCCATCAAGCAACTCCCAGCTGTCTAGCAGCCCTATGGAAACCCCAGCGGTCTAGTGGTTAAATGCTACAGTTGCTAATCAGAAGGTTGGCACTGCAAATCTGCCAGGTGCTCCTTGGAAATCCTATGGGGCAGTTCTATGCTGTTGGTAAAGTCACTGTGAGTCAGAATTAACTTGACAGCAGCCCTATAGGGCAGAGTTTCTAAGGAGTGGCTTGTGAATTACAACTGGAGACCTTATGGTTAGCAGCCAAATGCTTAACTACTGTGCCACCAGGGCTCCATACCAGCATCAATTATCTACGGTATAAACAAACAACCGAGTACCATCGAGTCTGACTATAGAGATTGCCCCATAGAGTTTCCAAGGAGCACCTGGTGGATTTGAACTGCCAGCCCTCTGGTTAGCAGACACAGCACTTAACCACTATACCACCAGGGTTTCCAGTTTAAAGAATTGTAAAAAAAAGCCTAAAGGTGATGAAACAGAATCAGATAACCAGCAAGGATGTGATCTAAGCCAGGCTTTGTCTTGCACTCAAGCAGGACTTTTCCCTATGGTAGTTTTAAGGAAACCCTGGTGGTGTAGTGGTGAGGTCCTACAGCTGCTAACCAAGGGGTCAGCAGTTTGAATTGGCCAGGCTTTCCTTGGTAAATCTATGAGGTGGTTCTACTCTGTCTAACGGGGTCTCTATGAGTCAGAATTGACCCACCAGCAGTGGGTGGTGGTGTGGTAGTTTTACATCAGCTGCAGCAGGAGTAAGGAGCCCTGGGGGCACAAGCTGTCTGTTACCAGTTGCTAACCTACAGAGGGGCAGTCTGAACACACCCTGTAGTGCTGTGGAAGAAAGGCCTGGCAGTCTGCTCTGTGACACTGACAGCAAAGAAAACCCCTACGGAACAACTCTCCTGTGCAACACACAGGGTGGCTGTGAGTCAGAGGTTATTCCATAGAGGCCACAACAGTGGGGTGTCACTGAAATCAGCACATGCTGTACACGGTTGCCATTCCCCTCCCTTGCCCGTTACTGAACACACATCAGCATACCACCAAGTCTGGCACTGCAGGGAGAGGAGGGCTGCACAGCACATCTGAGCATTGCCCTCGAGTTCTTGAGGGATGACATGGGAGCCAGCAGCCCCACCAGGGTTTTGCAAAACCAAAGGAAGTTGGAAAAGCAGCATTTTATCTCCAGGTGGGTTGCAGAGAAATGTGCTCTGGCCAACTGAGCATCAGCTCACGGTGTGGAAGCCCTCTCCATCCTGGCTGGTCTGTGGACTGGGAACATCCACGTCACCCGGGAGATGTCCAGACTTTCTGAATTGGAATCCACATTTTAACTAGACCCTCAGGCGATGGAGTCCTAGTCAAGTCCGAGAAGCTAGCTGTTTTTCACCAAGGCAGTCTTTCCTTCCTCCTTGGACCCTTTTCCCTGAGGCTGCCATGTCTGTACCCAGCCAGGGCAGACTTACCCCTGGCCATATGCAGAGTGTGCTCACCTGGGCATGAGCTGGCTAACCTCTGAGGACAGTCAGCTCTGGCCTCTAATTCTCACCATCTGCTCTTCCTCCAGAAACCCTGGTGGTGTAGTGTTTAACCATTTAAGTGCTACAGCTGCTAATGAAAAAGTCGGCAGTTCAAATCTACTTGGCACTCCTTGTAAACTCTATGGGGCAGTTCTACTCTGCCTTACAGGGTCGTTATGAGTCAGCATTGACTCAGTGGCAGTGGGTTTGGTTTTTTGATTTCTCTTCCTCCAGGAACAGTGAGTGGTGGGTGACAAAGGAGCAGAGAGAGGCAAGCTCACTGCCCTAAAGCTGAGGCAAACACTGGCAGTTTCCCTACAGGCATTTGTGAAGCTTACCTATTGGCATAGCGGTCAAGTGCTACAACTGCTGATGAAACTGTCAGGCGTTTGAATCCACCAGGTGCTCCTTGGAAACTCTATGGGACAGTTTTACACAGCTGGAATCGACTCGATGGCAGTGAGCTTGGTTTTGGTACAACAGGCCTGATTCACTAGGCACAGGTAAGTCCCTAGCTCTGCTGTCTGCCAGGGAGAAGAGCTACAGACAAGTCAACTCCCAGCTCTGGCACAAGGTTCATGAGAATTCCAAAACTGCTGTGCAAACAGGGGCTACCCCAACAAGAAAAGGTCAAAGGTCCTTGCCTTCTGGACAAGAGGATTGGTCAGGGTGGCCCTAGGATGCTGGAAGCAAAGGGGTGGTACGAAATGTTTGGCGCAGCTTAGAAGGGCAATCTTCAGTGCTCTTAGATCTAACATCAGAAAGGCTAAAAGCTATAATGATAGAGAAGCTTGTTCTTGTGGTTAGTTGCCATGGAACCGGCCCCTGATTCACAGCAGCCCCATGCACTGCAGAACAAAAACACTGCTCAGTCCTGTGCCAGTCTCATGAGTTGTTGTGATTTTCACTGGCTGATTTTGAAACCAGAATTGCCAGGCCTTTCTTCCTAGTCTCTCATTCTGGAAGCTGCACCGAAGCCTGGTCAACATCACAGCAACATGTAAGCCTCTCCAACAGATGAGCGGTAGGTGTGCATGAAGTCCATTGGCTGGGAGCTGAACACGGGTTCCCACATGGAAGGTGAGAACCCTACCACTGAACCACCCACACCCAGGATAAAGTTGTTGAGAGCTCTTTCTTTGGGTCAGTCATCATAAGCAGTCTCTCTCTTTTCAGTCTCATTATTATCTCTATTTTAGAAGAAACCGAGGCTAAGAAAGTAATTTTCCCAGAGTCATATGATGCTAAGA
Source organism: Heterohyrax brucei (assembly GCA_028571685.1). NCBI lineage: Eukaryota > Metazoa > Chordata > Mammalia > Hyracoidea > Procaviidae > Heterohyrax > Heterohyrax brucei. Next base: position 38,459,906 of record CM053140.1, read on the forward strand.
TGGGAGACAGTGACCAGAGCCCAGTTTGCCTCCCTCCAGCAGCATAAAATACACGAGTCAGATGCTTGGTACCCACCTGCTTCTCCTGATACAATCCCAGAGGCCGGAACCTTCCACCTATTTTGTCTACCTGAATAGGACTTGATAAAGACATGACTGTTTCCCTCAACACCACTTAGCTAGTCCCAGGAGACTCTAGCCAGGGAGGTAAAAACAGGAAGTAACTTTCATCTCAGGACCTTCCAGCGAAGACTTCGGGGTGGTATGGAGGACCTGGGAAGTCTGGCCGTTAGTGATTAAGAGCTCACCGGCTAACTGAAAGGTCAGCAGTTGGAATCCACCAGCCTCTCCTTGGAAACCCTACCAGGCAGTTCTACTCTGTCCTATATGGCTGCTATGAGTCAGAATCAATGTGATAGCAATCAGCTGTGTTTTGTTTCTTGGAGGATCTGGGAGGCAAGCGGGCAGGTCAAGGAAGAGGCAATAAGAGGTCACTGAAAACAAAAAAGCCAGCTTCCACCAAGTCGGTTCTGACTCACAGCAACCCTAGAGGTCAGAGTGGAACTGCCCGATGGAGTTTCCAAGGAGTGCCTGGTGGATGTGAACTGTAGACCTTTTGGTTAGCAGACGTAGCACTTAACGCACTATGCCACTAGGGTTGAGGGAATGGAAAGAGGCTCAGGGCAGCTAATGGAATGCAGGGTCTTGTGGCAATTTCTTACCTTGGGTAGGAGAAGCTGCTTCCATTTTTCTGACAGTAAAGTATGTCACATCTCACTGTAGATATCGAGGCAAATACAGAAAAAAAAAAAAAAAAAAAAAAAGCTGAAGAACTCCAAAAGACCCCCTGCGGTACCAGAGCTTTTTGTTAATGAAAAGACTGGCTATTTGAACTCACTCAGCATGCCTGCAGGAGAAAGATCTAGCAATCTGCTCCCATAAATATTATAGCCAAGAAAGTCCTAGGGGTGCAGCTCTGCTTTGTCATGTGGGATCACAGTGAATCAGAATATACTCAACAGCACAGCACAGCCAAGAACTCCAAACTGGTTACCATAATAAAAACAAGACAAGGTGTTGCTGCTGTGTATGTGCACGGATCGCTGGGTAGTGCAAATGATCAATGCACTTGGATGTTAACTGAAGGGCTGGAGGGTTGAAGCTAACCACAAGCACCCTGGAAGAAAGGTCTGGTGATCTACTTCTGAAAAATCAGCTACTGAAAACCCTGTGGAGCCTAGCTCTGTCTGAGACACGTGGAATCTCCATGAGTGGGACCCAACTACCAGGTTTCCAGGACCCACAGTGCTGTGTTGTGCCCAGGGCTGCCCGATGGCAGCTAACAAGAATGGCATTTGTGACTAATGACACTGAGGATCTTTTCATGTACTTTTTTTTTTAATTTAATATGACTGAGTGAAAATGTACATTCCCGTATAAATTTACATGCCCCCCTATATGCAGCTTCCACTGCTCTCCTTGTCCGGTGACACCACACTATTCCTCTCTGCTCCATATATGTCTCATCCTCCCAACAGTCTCCTTTCCCCTCCTCTCCACCCACTCTCCTTCCTCCAGCCAGAGGTCAGCAGGATGATATCCTATAGATGTATAGAACCGTAAAGTGCATCCAATATATGGTAACTCTGCATTGCCAAGTCCAATTCATTCGTGTCCGAAGAGTGGACCTTCATTATGATTTATGGGCAAGGGCAGTATCATGGCCAGGGGCCATGCTCCCAGGGGAACCCTGAAACTGCTGGACCATCAATTGAGGTCTTTTAGTGGAGATCTCAGGGTGCACCCTTTTATTCTTGTGTTGCCAGTGAGACTCAACTTAGTGAGCTCTATCGCGGCTATCACTGGTGGTGACCGGGCACCGTTGGTTTTTCCAGTCCCAAGTCGATGTAGGCACCCACTTATGTGGGTCTCTATCTTCTGGGTTGTCTTTAACCCATGTCATTTTGGTCCTCGGTGAGCATCCATTCCTGCTGAGTTGGGACCATTTGCTGTGCCCTCAGATGGCAGCTTGGCAGCTTTTAAGACCCCAGACGCCACTCACTAATGTGGGGTGCAGACAGCCCTCTTAGCAAAATGCTAGTTGTGCCAATTGGCCTCAATTTCACCTAACAGCATGGTCTCCTGCCCCCTGCCCCAGCTACTCTGTCCTTGCAATATTAGATTAAGATGGAAAAAGTATTCAAGTTATGCTGAAGTCCACTTAATATTGTTCTTGTTTCTAATGTGTCCTATCACTGATGTCACCCAACCATATTTCTAGCAACTATCTAATCTAAGCTGTCCCCTCCTCACCTTCCCTCCCTCCCTTCCCTTGCAGCTGTCAAAGAGTCTTTTCTTCTATATACAAGTCTGTTTTTGAGATTTTAACATAGAGGTCTCATACAGTATTTGTTCTTTTGTCGCTGACTACTTTCACTCAGCATAATGTCTTCCAGTTGAAACCAGGTTAGGAGATGTTTCCTGGAATCATCATTATTCTTTATCACTGAATAGTGCTCATTGAGTATATATACCATAGTTTACCTATCCATTCTTCTGTTGCTGGGCATCTGGGCTGCTTCCATCTTTTTGCTATCATGGACTGTGCTGCGATAAACATTCTTGTGCATGCGTCCGTTGGTGTGAAAGGCCTTGATTTTGTACGATATATTCCAAGTGGAATTACTGGGTCAAATGGTATATCTATATTCATTTTTTTAAGGAAGCACCAGATTGCTTTCCAAAGAGGGTGGACCATTTTGCAACCCCACCAACAATGTAGGAGGGTTCCACTTTCTCCACAGCCTCTCCAGCATTTGTTGTTTTGTGTTTTTTGGATCATGGCCAACCTTGTTGGGGTGAGATGGTATCTCACTTCATCTTGATTTGAATTTCTTTAATAACTAAAGATTGTCAACATGTCTGCATGTGGTTTTTGGCTGCCTGGATCTCGTCTTTAGTGAAATGTCTGTCTCTCTCCTTTGCCCATTGCTTAATTGGATGATTTATCTTCTTCTTATTGATATTTTGTAGTATCTTATAGATTATGGAGATCAGGCGTCAGTCTGACAAAGAGTTGCCAAATATTTTTTTCCATTCTGTAGGTGTTCTTTTAATTCTATTAATAAAGTCTTTGGATGAGCAAAAGTGTTTGATTCTTAATAGTTCCCATTTATCTATTTTCTGATGATTGTGGTTTGTTTGACACATTTTGCAGTCTGTCCACATTGTGTCTTAAAACTTCCATTGTTGTTCCTACCTTTTCTTGGATGAGCTTTATCGTTTTAGGTTTGATACTTAGGTCTTTTATACAGCTGGAGTTGGTTTTTGTATAAGGTGTAAGATATGGATCTTGTTTCAGTTTATTGCAGATGGATATCTAATTTTGCCAGCACCATTTGTTGAAGAGACTGTTTTTACCCTAGCTTAATGTCTTAGGGCCTTTGTTGAATATCAACTGTTCACACGCAGATGGTGTCATCTCTAGTGTCTCAATTCTGTTCCATTGATCGATCTGTCTGTTCTTGTACCAGTACCAGGCTGTTTTGACCACTGTGGCAGTGTAGTATGTTCTAAGGTTGGGTAATGAGAGGCCTCCCAGTGTGTTCTTCTTCTTTAGTAGTACCTTACTTATCCGGGGCTCTCTTTCCAAACAAACTTGGTGATTTATTTCTCCATCTCATTAAAAAATGATGCTGGAACTTGTATTGGGATTGCATTATATAAGTAGATTGCTTTGGGCAAAATAGACATTTTCACAATGTTAAGTCTTCCTATCCATGAGCAGGGTAGTTTTTCCATTTATCTAAGTCTCTCTTAGTTTCTTGTAGTAAGGGCTTGTAGTTCTCTTTGTAAAGGTCTGTTATTTCTCTGGTTAGATTAATTCCTAGGTACTTTTATCTTCTTAGGGGCTATCGTAAATGATATTGATTTGATAATTTCAATAACAGTCTTGTTGTTGGTATAAAGGAATCCTACTGATTTACTTACTTATGTTTATTTTCTATCCTGAGACTTTGCTAAACTCTTCTATCAGTTTGAGTAGTTTACTTAGATTCGTTGGGATTCTCTGCATATACAATCATATGATCTGCAAACAGGGAGATTTTGACTTCTTTGCCGATGCAGATGCCCTTTATTTCTTGGTCTTGTCTAATTACTCTGGCTAGAACGTCTAGTACAATGTTGAATAGGAGAGGTGAGAGTGGGCATCCTTGTCTAGTTCCTGTTCTCAAGGGAAAGTCTTCAGTCTCTCTCCATTCAAGATGACGTGGGCAATTGTTTCGGAGTCTGAGAGTTCTCTGATGAACACAGGTGGAGGAGAAGCAACACCGACGATGAAAGAGAAAGAAGACAGACAGTTTGGGATCAGGGGGCTAAGGGCTTTCTCCCCAGCCAAGAGCCCAGAACCAAGGTTTATTGAAGTATTTATACCCTTCTCCACATCAGTTGGTATCCCAGAAAACAAGGAACTGAAACATTCAGTAACTAAGTCAGTTGTTTACAGTTTCGGTCATCCATTGTTCTACATGTTCGGTCAAGCCCTTGGAGATGTTCCCAGAATGTCTCTAGGTTACCGTACACAAGGTAGAGTCAAAGTGACTGATTATAGTACAAGAGGTTATACAGAGTTGAAGTAACAGTACAGCAGCCAAGATGGCTGCAGTTATGTCAAGAGAGTTAACATAATTTCCCACACAATTGGCTTTGTATAAATGGCCCTTATTGCGTTGAGGAATTTGCCGTCTACGTCTATTTTGCTAAGAGTTTTTAGCATGAATGGGTGTTGGACTTTATCAAATGCCTTTTCTGCATCAATGGACAAAATCAGGTGATTCTTGTCTTTTGTGTTATTTATGTGGTTAATCACATTAATTGTTTTTCTGATGTTGAACCAGCCTTGCATTCCTGGTATGAATCCCACTTGGTCATGATGGATTATTTTCTTGATATGTTGTTGTATTCTGTTGGCAAGAATTTTGTTGAAGATTTTTGCATCTAGATTCATGAGTGATATCAGTCTGTAGTTCTCCTTCTTTGTTGGGTCTTTCCCTGGCTTTGGTATCAGGGTTATACTGGCTTTTCATGTACTTCTTGACCACATGGATCTCTTCTCTGGAGAAATGTTGATTCAAGCTCTTTGCTCATTTTGTAACTGAGTTGCTTGTGCTTTTGTTGCTGTATTTTTTAACTTCACAAAACCCCAAAAGGGAGGGAACAAAAAAACAAAACTGTTTCTTTTGTTTGCTTTGGGGACAGCCAAGTTCCCAAGGTCTAGCCATGTTTTTTTTTTTTTTTTTTTTTTAATAACCTGTAGGTGGTGCCCTAGAGGCTGGGCAGGCCCGCTCCTGCAAGAAGCGCCCCTGTAAGTCATCAGGTGCCCGAGGACACCAAGAACTCTGTAGCTGCAGATCTCGTGGGTCACCATGGGCCACAGTAAGACGATGCATAAATGACAAGCTCTTGGGTCAGCCCAGGAGGGTCTCCTTCTTGTCAGGTAAATTCCAAGTTGGGGGTCCTCAGAACTTGGGAGTGTTGTTCCTCATTGGGAGGGGGCTTGCAATCTGCATTGTAATCACCTTACCCCAAACTCTCATCAGGCAAATGTGGGAAAACTTGGTGGTGCCTGCAGGGTGGCCACCTACCAGACCACATCTGGCAGTGAAGGTGTGACACTGAGCCTCTTTCCCCGCCTCTCACAATCCCCAGGGAATCAGTTTACCAAACACACATGAGAAAAATAATTTATTTAATTTATAATAGCAAGTCTTTGGCTTTATCCCAGGTTTCTGTTACAATTCAACAGGTGCAAAAACCCCACTGTATTATATCACACCATGACTGGAAGTCCATAAAAATGTTTTTGTTCTAGTTGACATAACAGAGAGCTCTGCTTGCACCTTTACTTGGGCTAAATAAATGTATTTATTTAGGAAAAAAAACAAAACAAAACTCTAAACCCAGAAGCCCCAAGAGGGAGAAAGTGGCTGGTAAACATGATTTCAGAAAGTGCTTACAAGGAAATTTGAGCTGACTGTCAGGGCTGGAGCACTGGTCAAGGCTAAGGTCTTGGGACAGAGGCTGGGGTTACAGGCAGGTCAACATCAAAAACACTAAAGAAGAGAAAGGAATCCAGTGCAAATAGAAAGCAGCAACCCCTCCTGGATTTGGGTGATACTATTTCATTCCCAGAGTCCCTGGGTGGTACAAACAGTTAATGCAGTCAGCTGCTAACCAAAACACTGGTAGTTCAAGTCTACCCAGAGGCACCTTGGAAGAAACGCCTGGCAATCTGCTCCCCAAAATCAGCCACTGCAAACCCTACGGAGTTCACATCTACTCTGACACATACGGGGTCACCACGAGTCAGAGCTGACTCATTGGCACCTGGTTACTTGTTCATTCCCATTCACACTTTAGTTAACTCTATCCATCTAGTTATACTGAGTCACTCAATCCAAGAGAGAACAGATGCTGGGCTTTCAAGGTCGCAGGCCCAGAGACTCAGACATGGACAGAGCAGACCTGGCCTCAGGCCCAGACTAAGGTGCTCTGGCACATTCCTTCCTGGTCTACACCACTTACCTACCACCACTCACGGTAACATATTCAACTGTGTACACAGATGGCTGGGTAGGAGAAGAAGGTGACGTGGGAAATACTCAAGGTATCTTTTGGGAGGAGTTCCTGAGTGGTGCCAACGGTTAATGCACTTGGCTGCTAATAACAAGGTGGGAGGTGTGAGTCCACCCACGGGTGCCTCACAAGAAAGGCCTGGAAATCTACATCTGAAAAATTAGCCATTGAAAAGTCTATGGAAAGACAGCTCAAGAGGGCAGCTTAGTCAGACACACCATGCCACACCCCTACAGCAAATACCTGAGAAGCCAATACCTGAGAAGCCAAGTTGAACAGATTCAGATGACAACCCTGGAGCCCTCAGCACTAAAAAGTGGCAGCGTGAGAAAGAACTGCAGGGGCAGTATGAGGAAGGAATTGCAAAGGCCTAGTTTCCTGGGGGAAACACCAGTGGCCTAGTGGCTACACCTAGTGGCCTAGTGCTACATCTGCTAATCAAAAGTTTGGCGATTCAAATCTGTCAAGCACTCCTTGGAAACTCTATGGGTAGTTCTACTCTGTCCTGTAGGGTCACTGCGAGTTGGAACTGACTCAATGGCAATGGTTTTCTTCTTCTTCTTTTTTTTTCCCCAGTTTCCCGGGTAACTGTAGCATTGTTTCTGTATCACTTACACAGTTAACTTTCATATACTTCAGTGATTTTGTGATTTATGATTTCTTTTCCCTCTTCCACCTAGTAGTCTTCAAATTCTATGAAGTTTAAAATTAAACTTATGGTCTTCTTAGAGAAGCCAAACAGCAAACTATAAGACCTGGAGCGAAACAGCCAAACAAACTGAAATCAGTAACAGGAAGAACAGAAAAAAAAATTTGAACTTATAGCCTACTAGACTCCGAGAGAATTCATTTTTCTGTGAAAGTCATCTACTTGTAGTGTTTCTATTATAGCAGCACTAGATAACTGAGACCAAAATGTCAACACATCACTTGTGATGATGGACACAGTAACTAGAAAGAAACCCACTGTAGATATCTAACCCACTACCATCAAGTCAGTTTTAACTCAGAGTGACCCACAGGGCATCCAAGGCTGTAAGTACGGAACCAGACCTGCACATCTTTCTTAGTGAAGATACAGAAGATCTAGCTAACGCAATCAACCAACTTGACCATACCATCGAATGTCGGCACAGCACACATTCTTCTCCACGGCACGTGGGCCATTCTCCAGAATAGGCCATGAAGCAAGCCTCTGTAAATTAAAAAAGACTGACATAATGCAACACATCTTCTCTAACCATAATTCTATAAAACCAGAAATCAGTAACAGGAAGAACAGAAAAAAATTTTTTTGTTAAATACAAGGAAATTGAACAATACCTTACTTAAAAACTACTATTTCTTAGATTCAAATAAGACACAACATACCAAAATATAGAAAAACCACTGTTCAGAGGTAAATTTGTGGCAATAAACGCACACATTAAAAAAGAAATGTCTAAAATCAATACCTTAACCAGACAACTTGAGCAAAGGAACAGCAAAGGAAGCCCACAGTTACCAGAAGAAAGGGTCGAATAAGGATCAGAACAGAAGTAAATGAAATAGAAAATAGAAAAATCATCAGAAACTAGAAGTTGGTTCTTTGAGAAGATCAATAAAATGGACAAACCACTGGCCAAATTAACACAGGGGAAAAAAAATGAGAAGATGCAAATAAATTAGAAATAAAATGGATGGCATTATCACAGAACCAAGATAAAGAGGATCTTAACAGAATATTGTAAAAACTGTACAACTTGAAAACCTAGAAGAAATGGACAAATTTTTAGAAACACATTATCTGCCTAAACTAACATCAACAGAAGTAGAAAACCTAAACAGAACCATAACAAAAGAAGAAATGGAAGATGTCATTAAAAAAGAAACAAAAAAACTGAAAAACAAAAAACAATTGCCTATGACAATAAAAAAAGCTCCGACCCAGATGGAATGTCTGGAGAGTTCGATCAAATAGTCAGAGAAAAGATGATGCCAATTCTACTCAAACTATTTCAGAATGGAGAACAGGAAGGAGTATTTTCTAACTCCTTCTGTAAAGCCAGCATAACCCTGATATGAAAGGCAGGCAAAGATATCACAAAAAAAGAAATCACAAATGAATATCCCTCATGAATGCATATGCAAAAATTCTCAACAACGTTTTAGCTAGCAGAATACAGCAACATATCAAAACAACAGTATATCACAATCAGGTGGGATTCATATCAAGGGTGTACAGGTGATTCCACATTAGGAAATCAAGTGGTGTAATTCACCACATAAATAAAACAAAGAGGATATTAGACATAGAGAGTGAAAAGGAGGAGCGTGCTTTCACTCAGTGGGGACAGCAGAGGGAGCTGCAGATAGGTGGGCATGCAAAACCAATTTGGATAGTAGACTTTCACTTAAACACACACACACACACAAATTAGCAAATAAAAAACCTATGGATCACAAAAAAAAGAAACACATGATAATCTCAATCAGTGCAGAAAAGGCATTTGATAAAACCCAATACCTTTTTTTTTTTTTTTATTATGACTGAGTGAAAATATACATTCCCATATAAATTTGCATGCCCACCTATGTGCAACTTTCACTGCTCTCCCTGCCTGGCTCCATACATGTCTCATCCTCCCAAGAGTCTCCTTTCCCCTCCTCTCCACCCACTCCCTTTCCTCCAGTTGGAGGTCAGCACCAACACCTTTTCTTGATAAAAATTCTTGTCAAAATAGGAATAGAAAGGAAATTCCTCAACATAATTACAGACATATGTATAAACCAATACAGCACTGGAGGTAGTCATTCCTCTATGCCAAGAAATCTGGAAGATAGCTACCTGGCTAACTGACTTGAAAAGATCCATATTTGTGCCCATTCCAAGGAAAGGTGATCCACAGAATGTGGCAATCTGAACAATATCATTATTATCACACACAAGTAAAATTTTGCTGAAGATAATTCAAAAACAGTTGATGAAGTACACTGACAGGGAACTACTAGACATTCAGGCTGGATTCAGAAGAGGACTGTCATCGCTAACATTAAATGGATCTTGGCTGAAAGCAGAAAACACCAGAGAGACGTTTACCTATGTTTTATTGACTATGCGAAGGCACTCAACCATGTGGATCATAACAAATTATGGATGACATTGAGAAGAATGGGAATTCCAGAACACTTAACTTGTGCTTATGAGGAACTGGTATGTAGACAAAGGGGCAGTCACTGGGACAGAAAAGGGCACACTGCATGGTTTAAAATCAGGAAAGGTGTGCATCAGGGTTAAATCCTTTCATCATCCTTATTCAATCCACATGCTGGGCAAATCATTGCAGAAGTTGGCCAATGTGAAGACTTGAAAGATTAAAAGACTCATTAATACCTGTATTATGCAAATGATATAACCTTGCTTGGCAAAAGTGAAAAGAACTTGACACACTTACTTACAAAATCAAAGACTACTTAGCGTGAATTACACCTCAACATGAAGAAAACAAAAATCTTCACAATTGGACCAATAAGCAACATCATGATAAACAGAGAGAAGACTGAAGTTGTCAAGGATTTCATATTATTTGGATCCACAATCAAGACCCACAGAAGCAACAGTCAAGAAATCAAAAGATACACTGAATTAGGCAAAGTTGATAAGCAAACAGATCACTTTGAGGGCTAAGGTGTACCTGACCCAAGCCATGGTATTTTGAAATGCATGGGAAAGCTGGGAAGAACGAAGAAGAATTGATGCTTCTGAATTATGGTGTTAGCAAAGAACACTGAATATCACATGGACTGCCAGAAGAACAAACCAAGTCTATCCTGAAAGAAGTACAGCCAGAGTGTTCCTTGGAAGTGAAGACAGTGAGACTTGGGCTCACACACTCTGGACATGTTATCAGGAGGGACCAGTTCCTGGAGAAGGATATCATGCAGTTGGTGAGCAAGAAAAAAGACCCTCAACAAGATACCCTGACACAGTGTGTGCAACAATGGGCTCACACACAACAAGACTGTGAGGATGGCACACGGCCAGGCAGTGTTTCATTCTGTTTTTCACAGGCTTGTTATGGGGCAGAACCAACTCGATGGCCCCTGACAACAACATACAAAACTAACAGCCAGCGTTATCCTCAAAGAAGAGAGACTGAAGGCATGTCCCTGGAGAAGAGGAACCAGACAGCCAAAGCCAAGTGCCATCAACACCACTCTTACTCAATATGGTATTAAAAGTCCTAGCCAAATCGATATGGTAAGGAAAGGAAACCAAAGGCACCAAAATTGATAAGGAAGAAGTAAAACTATCTGTACTTGCAGATGACTGGATCCCACATGCAGAAAATCCTAGAGCTGCCACAAGAAAGTTGCTGGAACGAATAGGTACGTTTAGCCAAGTGGCAGGGTACAAGATCAACATACTAAAGTTAGATTTCCCTACACTGACAAAGAGAGCTCCAAAAAGGAAATCAAGAAAACCGTATGAAGTACAGTTCTGTCTCACATACATCATGGAGTCACCATGAGTCAAGGTCCACTCAGTGGCATCTAGTGGTGGTGGAACTTTCTAGAGGTGTTTACGGTAGCAGCAGCACCAAACATGCAGAATAAACTAGAGTGCATCCCTGGGCACCTGAGATACTTTCTCTGAGCTGCTGGGCCATCTGCAGTGTCCAGGAAAACGTGGGTTACAGGACCTGGCCTATAGAAGCCACAACCACAGGGCAGAGCCACAGCCAACATCCCTGGAGCCCTCTGAGCAGGGTTTATTCCAGTGCCACTCCCCTGCGGCCTTGTGCTCTTTCTAATTCAATTTTTGCTCCTCTCTAGAAACCAAGGTCTTTACCAGCTATGGGCTCAACAATCTGCTGTAAAGCATCAGAAGTCTCTAGAGGAGCCCGGAACTTCCCTTGCATACGAGCCATTTGTACAAGGTGACCGTTGTGCTGTGCAGCAGTTTTCCCTAGGGCAGCCCAAATCTTTCTGCGAATTCTACAGGGTGGTGTGGTCTAAGTGGTTTCCACCACCTGGTGGCTCTGCGGACGAAAGGCCTGGTGAACTGTTTCCTTCCAGTGAGATTACAATCAAAAAAATCCTATGAAGCATTTCTGCTCTGTAACAAATGGAGTCGCCATGCACTGGAATTGACTGGACGGTCACAGGTTTTTTTTGGTTTGGTTCACCTCCTGCTGGCTTCCATTTTTTTTTTAAAAAAAGAGCATTTTGCTCTTATTTCTGAAGGTGCCTGTTACTTTCAGTTTCCCTTCCTGACAGATGATGCTTTTGAGAGTAAAACAGGAACTGCTACTGAGGCATGGCTTGGGCTCAAATTCAGAACCATTGTGCTAGGTTGGAAAAATCTTTTCAATTTTGCAGAGCTGGTATGGATCCAAGGAAAGGACACCTACTAGGTAAAGCTGTAACCAGCCCTGCCCTGGTGAGGTGTAAACACCAATTCTAATAACCTTATACTGTGAATGTGCTGTGGGAGGCCAGCCTGTCCTCAGCCAATGGCTTCTGCTATTTAATTATTGGGGTCAGCTGGTGGGTACATCGTTTTCTGAAACAAGAGGAAAGTTTTGGTGGAAAAGTTGTAGAATATAGAGACAGGGACCCTACAGGACAGGGTGTAACTGTCTAACAGGGTTTCCAGAGCTGTAATCTTTGCCAAAGCAGACTGTCACATCTTTTTCCTATGGAGTGGCTGGTGGGTTCAAACTGCCAAACTTTCTAGTAGCTGCTGAGCATTTTAACTACTGCGCCATCAGGGCTCCCTGACAGATTCCAAACTCCACTGCCACTGAGTCCATTTCTACTCATAGTGACCCTATAGGACAGAGTAGAACTGCCCCATAGTACTTCCAGAGAGTGTCTGGCAGATTCAGACTGCCAGCCTTCTGGTCAGCAGACGTAATACTTAACCACTATGCCATCAGGGTTTCCCTTTGATAGATCCCACGCCATCAAGGAGATTCACAGAGAGCCCATAGAACAGAGTAGAACTTCCCCACAGAGTTTCCAAGGTGTGTCTGGTGGATCTGAACTGCCAACCTTTTGGCTAGCAGCTATAGCACTTAACAACTATACCACCAGGGTTTCCCCTTGATAGTTTATTTTAAATCTTTTTTTTTTCTTTTCAGTGTAAACAGTCATCCCATGACCCATGTCCGTACTTGCCCCAAGCCTCAAAGCAGCTGAGTCTTAAACCTTCTCCTTCAGGGAGGAATCAGTATGTGGGTCATTCACCCTGGATGTGTTTCCTACAAATGCTAAACTAAAACAAACAAACAAACAAACAAAAACCCAAACCCATTGGCTTTGAATGATTCTGACTCTTAGTGCCTGAAAGGACAGAATAGAACTGCCCCATAGGTTTCCAAGGAGCAGCTTGGGAAATTCAAACTGCCAAGTTTTGACTAGCAACTCGGCTCTGATTACTATCTTGGTTCTTAACTACTGTTCCACCAAACCCTACTGCCATTGAGTTGATTCCAACCCACAGCAACCCTACAGGACAAAGTAGAACTGCTCCAGAGTTTCCAAGGAGCAGTTGGTGGATTAAAAAGGTCAGCCTTTTGGTTAGCAGTTGTAGCTCTTAACCACCATACCACTAGGCTTCCCTTAACCCAGCAGAGCTCCAAAACTAATTAGCAGGTGAATAAGCCAGATTACCTCCCAACTCACCCCTGTTGTAGTCTTCCTATGGGCAGGAGGGTTGTACAACGAGCTGGCAACACTGGTGGGCATTCCTGGGGCTTCCAGGTGCCTGCTCCTTCCTCTGGCCCAGCCCCTGCATGGAAGCGGAGAACCTATATTTTAAGTAACTGCCTGGTGGAAGCAGGCATTTGGATTCTGGTCTTGTCCTTGAAACTTCAGCACAATCAACATCCAGGCTTGGCAGTCTAGACAGAGGAAGTTCAAGAGGCTCTGAGACCTGCTGTCCCCAAGCAGTGGTGTTCAGGTGTGTCCACATGGTCACCAAGAAACCTCAGGGGACCCTTCGACCTGGTTATGGGTGACCAGCTCCTTACTGACCAGCCAAGCTCTGCAAGACAGGCCAGGTTCTCCAGGGACTCAGCACCCTGATAAAGCAGGGGTGCGGCCTACGATGCTGGGGTAGCACTTTACTTAGTTACACGTACAGTCGGTGCACAGTGCATCTCCCTCTGCATGGAGGTGTAGGTCCCTCGCATGGTAAAAAGCACTGGCTGTCACTGAGAGGCCGGTGGCTACTGGATGCTGAGGCACTGTGGCATTGACAATGGACTGCTGGTTTCCCTGAATCTCATCACTGAGCCTATGTAAACAGACCCCCCAAGTGTGCCAGCACACACTGTAAGGGGCCACTGCTGCCCAAGGGTCTAGGAGGTAGAAGAAGCTGCGTTGGCAGCTGCTCCCCACACCAGGAGTCTGCAGCTTACAGAGCAGACACCCACTCCCCGGGTCAGGACCCACAGGGTCACCAGTTCCCAGGGAGGCAGCACCTAAGCCCAGAACTAGGAAGGACAGACGCTCAGGTGCTGGGAAGTTCCACGGGGGTCCGCCTGAATTCCTGAGAGTCTCCCTTCCTGGAGGGTGCTGGCACCTCCGGAGGGCTGGCCGGGCTGTCTGTGGGAGGCTGGGAGGAGCAGCAGCAGCAGCAGAGAGAGAAAAGCCGAGTCCGGACGGTGCGAGTGCAGAGGACGAACATGATGCAGTTGGCTCCTCCCTGGAATGTGTTCCCAATCCCCTGTCAAGGAGGAGAAAGCGACATGAATGTGGGGCTGGAGCTGGCTGTAGGGACACAGACAGAGGAGGTGTGGAAGCACGGCTCACCCAAAACACTCCTCCCCCACTGAGGCTGGCCTGGGATAACCAACAGGAGCCCTGGACTTGCAGGCCTGGTACAGACCTGTCTCTGGGGCTTCGGCTTGAGGGGACCCCTCATCAGTCAACTCTCCTGAGGCTAAGCCTAGATCACTGGAGAGCATTCCAGCCCTAGGAATGTGCTAAAGCCATGGGCATCTCCCTATCATCTCTCTCCAAGGCCCCCTCCAGAGACGCCCTCAGTGCATACCTCACTGCCTCTGTAAGTGGGAAGGCGCAGCAGAGCTGGGCAACTCACCAGGCCCATGCAAGCTGGCATGTTGGGGTATGTTAACGTGCCTGGGGAGCAGGCCTGCCTCCACAGTTGCCAACAGTGTGGAACAGCAGGGCCGGGAAGGTGGACTTACGTGTAGAACGACCAGCACTGGTGTGCGCACGGCCGGGGAACCACAGAGCGTCAGGACAAACCGCACGGTGCTCCAGATCCGCAGGCAGATGAAGATGAGTGGGATGAGGATCAGCTTCTTGTCAGCCACGGCGGTGCACTGGTGCCGCCAGCGTGCGTCAGAGACGAGAGGCCGGTACTCTGAGAGCTCTGCGTGCTGTGCAGAGAGACAAGGGTGGGCCTGAGAGGACAGGCGGGGGCTCCAGCCTCGTGTACTGGGTACCCAGCTCTTCTCTGGCCCTTGATATGGCCCAAGAAGGGGAAGCACTGAATCTTGAGGAACACCTATGCCTGTCCCATCTGCACATTTGTGGGTCCCAGTTCAGGTCCCCAGTCCAGACTCTGCCTCTGGATGCCTGGCTCCTGATTCCTAGAACATTGCCCCCCAACATCTTCACACAGTTGCCTCAAGGATGTCCTACCTTCCCCACGTCTAAAACCAAGTGTCTGACCCTGACTGCTCCCAAGCCTACTGCACCTTCCCAGTCTCTGCAAGTGGGAACTCTACCCTTCCAGCTGCCCAGGCCACAAACCCGGGAGTTGTCTTTGAGTCTTCTCTCACAGCCCACATCCAAGCCACAGGCAAGTCTACTGGTAGCTATCTTCAACCCAGACGCAGAATTAGGACATTCTTGTCTCCACTACCACCCAGGTCTGCACCACTATCACTATTTCTCTGGGTCACCACAATGTCTTCTTAACTGGTCTCTTTGCCTCACTCTCACCACCCCTGACTCTCCTCCGCATTGGTCTATTCTCAGCCCAGAAGCAGCATGCTTCCTTTAAAAGCTGAGTCAGACCAAGTCAGTCCTCCACCCAGGACCCTTCAAAGGCTCCTCTTTTCCATGTTCCTTACAACAGCTCATTAGGGCCAACCTCACTCTAGCTCTGACTTCATTAAAACATGCCAGGCACAGTCCTGCCTCAGGGTCTTTGCACTGGCTGTTCCCTCCACCTGTAATACTTTTCCACATTCATCTATACTGTTTACTGCCTCACCCTCAAGTCCTTGCTCAAACATCGTCTTCTCAATGAGGGCTACCCTAATAGTCCTATTTAAAATATAAGGTAGTTCCCAGAGAACTGCATCCCTGTGCTGGGTTCCGTATTTGTTTGTTTTTCCACAGTTCTCACCATCTTTGACCATACTGTCTTCTACATCTCTTTATCATGCTTATTGCAAACAACAGTCCTTCTCTCTCCCCTAGAATGCAAGCTCCCCAGAGTAAAGGTGTCTCGGGTCCCTAGCCCCCAGAAGAGCCTGCCCCATGGGAGGGGCTCAGTCAACAGCTGGAAAGAGAATGCTAGTCCAAAAGGGGAGGACCATTGGCCTTGGCCTTCCCCCACTGCTAGGCAAGTCCTACAGGGAGACGAAGGAAGGAGCACCTGAATTTTTACAAATGGATGAAACAACTCATAACAAAGATGAATTTCTGAGCTTGGTCCAGTGTCTGTGACACTGAAATCCAGGTAGGGGGGCCCCAAGTTGTTTAGTTGACACTTGGTGCCCCAGTGATCCAACACATTGGCATCCCTGAGCAGCCGAGTTTCTATCACACACCTGTTGAGGGCACCTGGCGTCTGCTCTCGGGGCCTCTAAAGCCTGATGCCCCTGCCCTCTAGCCCCTCAGAGCTAGTGGGCTGCTGGGCCATGCTTAAGAGCAAAGCCTGCTCCCAGTTCATTTATTTTTAGCTCTTTCTTCCAGCAACAGGCAGGGAACAGCATGTATTCTCACCTCCCTGCCCACTGTTGTTGTGGGGTGCTGTTGGATTGATTTCAACTTGTAGTGACCCCATGTAACAGAGTAGAATCTCCCTGTAATGTTCTTTAGACTGTAATCTTTATGGCAGCAAGCTGTTGCATCTTTCTCCTGGAAAGTGGCTGCTAGGTTCAAACCGCCAACCTTTTGGTTAGCAGACAGACACTTAACCACTGCGCCACCAGGACTCTTTCCCTGCCCATTAGGCCTCGTTTTTCTGGCAGAGCTGTAACCCGGGTCCATTCCCACTTGCAGGGGTCAGCCGCACGGTCTCGGCCCTCCAGCTCCTCACCACGTAGGGGCTGGGGTGAAGAAGAAGAAGGGCGCACACAAAAGGGTACTTTCAGGAGGCAGTCCTGGACAGAGCCTGGCAGAGCCCCAGGAGAAGCAGTGACAGGCCCACTGGGCCAGGCCATCGGGGAAAACGTGCCAGAAGGCAACGGTGATTTCAGATCAACTGTAAATCCGTTAATTTCTGAGTAAAAAGCACAAAGAGTCTCGCTGGTCTGGAGGACACAGTTGGGTGCACAGAGTAGGGGATTAGGTGTCCTGATGTCACAGACAGCTGCTGGGGGGAGCATCCTCTGAACGCAAAAACAGCTGTGGAGCCAAAAGTACACCCTGAAAAGACAGAACACACTTTTCTACAATTTCAGCCTCCGCAGACTCAGATGGCAAAAGAAACCTGGGGGACTCACCAGCAGGCCTGCAGCTGTGCTCACAGTCTCACCAGAGCATCCTTTGAGAACTTCTCTGACGGCCCAGTCACCTACTACCTTTTATCTTTTCTTATAATTCCTGGCCCCATCTGCCTCTCTCTGGGAGGGCAGGAACCCCATCTGATTCCATCATACACTCACACTGTGCTTTTGTACCCAGTAAAATGCTCAATAAAAATGTATCAGCTGAATGACTGGGTAAATTAATCAAAGGCCGTCTGGGTAGCAGTTTGCTTGCGACCAGAAGGAAGTCCAGATTACATCTTCAGAACTGGCTGTGAGAACAAGGAACAATCTGGCGTAATTGTTAGAGAAAAAACAATCCTTCCTAGACTTTTTGGCAGCCCATCCTGGGGATCTATGAATTCCTGGGTGTCTGAAAAGTCTACCACTTAAAAACCAGTTGTCATTGAGTCAATTCCAACTCATGGCAACCCCATATATGTCAGAGTAGAACTGTGCTCCATAGGTTTGGTTTTCAGGGGTTGATTTTTTGGCAGTAGACTGCCAGGCCTTTCTTGTGTGGTACTTTGGTGCAAACCTCCAAGTTTTCTGTTAACAGCTTAGTGCATTAACTGTAATACCCAAGAACTCCTTGCCTTTAAGTGATTTTAGAGCCTAAGGGCAACTAGGTGAGCTATTTGCACAAGTGATAATGAAATTCCATAGCCCCTCCTTCCCCAGGGGCATCTCAGATCAATTCTTGGATAGTCTCACCTTTCATCTAAATTCCTTTCAAGTTTAAGTAACTGCCACAGTCTGTCCACCAGGAGGCAGTAGAGAGCCATGGCTGAGCACAGACTAAGAGCAGCTGGCTCCCAGGCAGTTTGAGTCTGGGCAGGCACTGTAATCCTAATCCCTGTAAACCTCAGTATCCCCATCTACAAATGCAGGGATAACAGTATCTGGCTCCTGGAGAGGGCTCTGTTGTTAGCAAATGAGATGACCTGTGTAATAAAGCATGTGGTCACTGTGGCCCTGTTACTAAGTTCTGTCCCCACAGATACGGGCTGTCCTCTAGGAGAGCCAGCCCTGTACCTCCGTGGGTTCCCCAGGGCTGCCATGGCACACCTACCGCCCTGTTAATATGCTTCCTAATGAGGATGTAGATCACAGGCAGTGTGATGTAGGCTAGTATCTCCCACAGCTTCCCCGTCAGCAGCATCCACAGGGTGTGGTCCTCGGCCTCCAGGTCAATCCAGCACCAGCCGACAGACACATCAGAGGCATCGTAACCGATCTTCTTCAGACAGACGGCGGCCACGGTGATGGCCAGAGGAACCCCCCAGCTGAGGAATAACAAGCAAAGGGGAACACTGAGGCCAGGTGGAGGCTTTTAGCAAAAAACCAAAAACCCAAACCAAATCCACTGCCATCAAGTCCATTTCAATTCCCGGCGACCTCATGTGTTACAGAGTAGAACGGGGCTGCGTGGGGTTCTTAAGGCTGTGATCTTTATGGAAGCAGATCACCAGGGCTTTCTTCCACAGTGCCCTTTGGTGGGTTGGAGCCATCAACTTTTAATAGTTCAGTAGAAACCATTTGTGCCACACAGGGACCTAGTAAAAGCCAAGAGGGCAGAAACGACTAGTGATGCTCTTTGGAGATGGAGAGTCTTTCCCTCCAAAGGCCAGAGCACACAATGGCCCTGAGAAATAAAAAGAGGCAGGTGCCCTCAACATACTGACCTAGGAGGGTGGAAGAGAGGTGACTTAGGTCACCTGATTCCAGTTCAACTCTGCCCAGGACTCACCGTGTCCACTCTATCAGTGCCCATCAAGACAATTCAGGAGTCTTGGCCTCCTGCCCGGATACTGTGACAACTGCCAGGAAGCCTGGTTCTAACAGAACTCCACGACTCCTCAGAGCTCCACCTGGACTGGTGTGCACAGGGATGGCTGGCTCCCACCGCACCCCTGCGGCCTGTGCGCTGGCATTAGCATGTAAGCATCAGCCTGTGTGCTTGAGGGGCACAGCTCCACTCTGACACATATGGGGTCACCGTGGGTCAGAATCAGCTTGACAGCAGCTGGCTTCCCCATGTCATACAGAAGTCAGCGTCCTAAGGTACAAAGCAGTATGCAATCAGGAATCTGACTGTTATGTCAGCACTAAGGTCAGGCCTTGTTTATAGTCCGAGAGCACGGACTTACGGAATATTGGCTCATTCTTATAGAAAGATGCAGAAGAATGGGAGGATCAACTCTCCATGTTAATCAGTGGCCCAGACTGGGTTAGATAAAGCCTTGTGTTTTGATAAGAGCCCCTGAGTGCTGCAGAGAGGGCAGAAGGTAGGAGGACAATGAGAAGGAGAGACAGCCTTATGAAGCTTCCAGAACCCAGGGTTTGACTTTCTGCTCTCTCCTCCGTCTGTAAGGACGTTCAGGAGTACAAGGAGAAGCCGCATCTCAGTGACTACTCCTCAACAGCCAGGAGGCAGGAAGCAGCTTGTGCCTTGTGAAGTCATAAAGGCAAAGAGGGAAAAGAACACAACAACGTGAGGATCATGAGGAAGGTGCCAAGTTACACCAGGAATCGGTTTACTATAGATGCTTGGCAAAATTATTACTTGATATGTTAATATAATTTACTTCTAAAATGGTTCATTTTAATAAAGGGCCTCTAAATGAAAGGTTGATTCTACCCAAAAGTGCCCTGGAAAAAATATCTAGTCACCTACTTCTGAAAAAGCAGCCACTGGCACCTCTACAGAGCACAGTTCTACTCAGACACACAAGGCATCACCAGGAGTCAGAATCTACTCAACAGCAACTAATTAACATTTTGAAAACTCACAATGACCCGGGATATGCCACAATTAGGAGTCCTGGTAGTATAAATGGTTAAGTGTTCGACTGCTTACCAAAAGGTTAGCAGTTCGAACCTGCCCTGTGGCTCTGGGACAGAAAGATGCAGTGATCCGCTTCCATAGATTACAGCCCAGGAAACCCTACAGGGCAGTCCAACTCTGTCATATGAGGCTGCTGTGAGTCAGAAGAGACTTGACAGCACCTGGCAACTACAGGAGCTCTGGGAGGACAAAGGCTGGGACAGTTCATGCTCGATCGCCAGCACCTGGCACCTGGCAGGGGCAAAAAGAGAGCCTGCTGAATGTGTGAATGAATGTGTGAAAGAAAAAAAGGACTTTGGATAGTGATGGAGGCAGCTTCCCCGACTCATGCCTGAAATACCCTCTGCAAGATAAAGACGCAAAAGGAAGCAGGTTTTTAAAGTGCTGAAACTGCAATCCTAGAGTTATGTGCTGCTTTGTGTTGCTTTATGGCTTACAGGATTCCTTCTAGAAATTCTGGGATAGGGTAAAGCACTGTCCATGAAGACTGGGCTGGAGCTGGATCTCACGATAAGTACAGCACCCCCTGCAGGCTCGGAGGGAGAACACAGCTGGGTCAGTGGGGTGGGAGGAACCCAGGTCACAAAACCCAGTCAGGTCACAGGAGCCCTTGAATTCCTTCCTTTCCCTTCCTCAGTGTTCCCACTGCCCCTACAAGAAGCACAGCCCCACACTTTATAACTTCAGGTTTGCCATACTAAAATTACTTCCTCTACATTGTGTTGGAAATGCCCAGAAAAAAGAACTAACGGTGGGCTCTGAAAGGTTGACAGTGTGTGCTTCCCTTACACCAGCGCTCACTGCAGCACTTTTCAAGGTTGTTAAAGGTGGAAATAATCAAACTGTCCATCAAGAGACAACTGGATACAGGAGAAATGTCCCACGGAGTTTCCATGGAGCTGCTGGTGGATTCCAACCGCTGATCTTTTGGTTAGCAGCTGAGCTCTTAACCACTGAACCACCAGGGCTCCAAAGGAAGATTGCTAAGCCAGCTAGAGAAATGGCATCCTGATGGAGGCCACACTGTGGATGAGCTAGAAAACGTGATCCTGACTGAAATATACCAGCCACAAAAGGACAAGTATGGTATGATCTCACTTACACAAGATGGGCCAACATCTGGAAAGCAAAGGCTATTAGTGGTTAGCAGAGGTGGGAAGGCCGGGAAAGACGGAGTTTCTGCTTAAGGGGTGGTACATATTGAATAGTGTCCCTCAAAAACATGTGTTTTAAATCTTAACAGCAGTTGACCTCCTATGCCAGAGGTTATAAACCCATTTGGGAATGGTTTTTGTTATGTTAACGAGACAGTATTACCATACAAAACCCAAACCAAACCCACCATACCAACTCATAGTGACCCCACAGGAGAGAGCAGAACTGCTCTAGAGTTTCCAGGAGCACCTGGTGGATTCCAACTGCTGACCTCAGGATTAGCAGACACAGCACTTAACCACTATGCCACCAGGTTTAGGGTGTATCTTAAATTAATCTCTGTAGAGATATAAAAGCAGAGAAGGGGGAAGACAGATGTCAAGCCGCATGAGTTGACAGAAAGCCTTTCCCTGGAGAGTCTTCAAGTCTTAAAGAGGGATTTGACTGGAGAAAGCAGCCAGGATAAAGGGCAGGAGGTGTCCTATGGGTGTTAGTTGCTGCTGAGTTGATTCTGACTCATGGTGACTTCGTGGGTTACAGAGCTGCTCCATAGGATTCAAAGTCACAGCCGATGCTCTAAATTCAGACTTTCAGCCTTTTGCTGTGAGCACATACATTTCTACCTGTTAGGGTCACTCACTTGTGCTCTTTCTGTTACCGCAGCACTAGGTAACTAAGACAGAGGCAGTGAGTTCACGTTAATGGTAGTGGAAAATTTTGGACAAGGACAAAGGTTGCACAACATGAAGAATGTAACCAATGTCACTAATCCGGACATGTAGAAATTGATGAATGAGTGAAGGTTTTGTTAGCACATAGTTTTACCACCAATTAAAAAAAAAAGGGAAAAATAAAACCATCAGATTATCTAGTGGAGTGAACATTTTAGAGGAGATGAGAAAAACAAAAGAGTGTGGGCTTGACTGGCAGGGAGTCATGTGAACTTGAGCAATAATGGCAGCCATACTGGGGCTGGAAGCCCAGCGGCAGGTCTTAAAGTGGGAGGAGGTAGGAGAGGCAGCATCGTGAAGACAGCGGTAATGGAGTGGGGAGAACGGACTAGTCATCCGGTAAAGCAGGATCAACCAGACTTGGAAGCTATAAGCAGGATCAGCGATGTGTGCACAAGTTATAGGCTCTTCAAAAAGAATACCAGGACTGCCAATTAAGTTCATGAACTCATCCTAGAAAAAGTGTTACATAGCTCCTTGCTGAATATCACTACAGTCACCTGTGAAGTACTCCCCTTGGGAAGCTAGGCACTGACACCAGAACCTAGTTCACACTTCAAAGCAATTTTGGAACTCTTCCTGGAACAGCCATCAGAGCTGTTGTTGTACATATTACCCTTGATGTCCCAAATGTCATCAAAACGTCTACCTTTCAATATTTCCTTTATCTTTGGATAAAGAAAAAAGCCACTGGGGGCCAGCTCAGATGAGTAGGGAGGCTGTTCCAATACAGTTATTTGTTTACTGGCTAGAAACTCCCTCACAGATTAAATTCACAATCTTGCCACCATGCCACCATGCACAATGGCCATTCCAGAAAGAGTTCCAAAACTGCTTTGAAGGGTGAACTAAGCACTGGTGTCAGAGCAAAGCTTCCCAAGGGGAGGACTTCAAAGTCACTGTAGTTATATTCAGCAACGAGTTATATAGCACTTAGAACAATAAAGTTAGTGGACTTAATTGTCAACCTCGTATGTTGGAATGTCGTTCATTTATCAGTGACATGGGCAACTTCTGTGCTAAAAATGATAATAGTTTTCAAAAACTGGAAGCGTTTCCTCAGTTTGTTCTGCTTTATGATACTGCCTCTTCTCACCACCTTCCACTTGAATACCTTTCCACCTGGCTCCCTGCCCCAACTTGGCTGTCATCCCTGCTTAAGTTCAGAGATGTTAACTTAAAAGTAATACTTTTAAATTTCCATCTCTATATTTAACATGTTCTCCATCACTTTCTTAAGTCTAGACCAGAAGTCTGGTAAACTGTAGCCCTCACACCAAATCTGGCCCAATGCCTTCTTCTTTAAAATAAAATTTTTTTGGAACACAGCCACGTTAATCATTTACATATTGTCTAGGAGCCCTGGTGGTGCAGTGGTTAAGCTCTTGTCTACGAACCTGAAATGTCAGCACTTGAAACCCACCAGCTGCTCTGTGGGAGACAGATGTGGCCTGCTCTGCTTCCATAAAGATTTAAAGCCTTGGAAACCCTATGAAGTAGTTCTATTCTGTTCCATAGGGTTGCTATAATTGGGATCAACTTGACAGCAACAGGTTGGAGTTTGGTTTATGGCTTTGAAGGTACCTGTGTGGCACAAGTGGTTTGTGACCAGATGTTATCCAAAAGGTCAGTGGTTTCAACATACCTAGCAACTCCACAGAAGAAAAGATCTGGCGATCTGCTCCTATAAAGAGTCTAGCCAAGAGAACACCATGGAAGAGTTGTGCTCTGGAATGTATGGGGTTGCCACTGAGTCAGAGGCCAACTCAACAAGAGCTAATAATAACAACATAGCACTTCTGTGCTAATACACCAGAGTTGAGGAGCTGTGACAAACATCACACAGACAACAAAGCTGAAAAGACGTACTACCTGGAGACTTCCAGCAAGTTTGCTGAACCCCGCTCTGTACAATCAACCAAACATTACATCAAGCCCTGCTTTTACAGCGTCTGCCAATTTCCATGGTGTAAAGACTCTCATCATGGCTGATTTCAAGCCACCAACACGCATTGTTGGGAAGAAACGTGTTGTAGGACACCATTTGGTAGTATTTCCACCATACAGATGCAACAGATAAAAATAACCTCAAGAGCACAGATAATAGTAAAATGTAGCAACATAATGAAGATATAAAGAATTACACACTTTTAAAACTTACTTAATTACAAATAATACAGAGCCCCGGTTGCCTAGTGGTTAAGGCTCATCTGCTAACGAGAAAGCTCAGTGATTAGAACTGATCAGCCGCTCCACAGGAGAAAGATGCAGCAGTCTCCTTCCGTAAAGATTACAGCTTTACAAACCCTGTGGGACAGTTCTACTTTGTCCTATAGGGTTGCTATGCATCAGAATCAATTTGATAGCAAAGGGTTTACAAGCAGTGCAATTTTTAATAATAGTTATGTTTGACAATCAGCTCACAAAATTTCTGAATATTTAATAACAGAGTCTTATAAATTGGCTCCAGCACCCCACAGGACAGGAGAGGAAAACGATACGGAGCCAAAGTTGCCCCAGGGGCCAAGCCTACAGGTTGAAGGGAAAGTCAGTATTTCTGGTAATCTCAGAAGAATAAACTGAACCTATTCTCTGGCCAGGCTGTCCCTGTGAGGGGCTGTTGTTGTTAGCTGATGTAACCAGCCCCAGACTCACTTAGACCCCACACTTAAGGGAACAAAACACTGCCAGGTCCTCCGCCATCCCCATAACAGGCTGTGGATCAGACCGCTGGGATCCACAGGGTTTTGCTGGCTGATTTTCCTAAGTAGATTGCCAGGCCTTTCCTCCTAGTCCGTCTTAGTCCAGAAGCTCTACTAAAACACATCCAGCATTGCAGCAACACACAGGCTTCTACTGCAGGTGAGCAGGTGATGCTAATGCGCGAGCCACACTGGCCCGGAAACAAACCCTGGTATCCTGCACAGGAGGTGAGAATCCCATCCCTGAACCCTCACTGCCTCCACCCTGGGGGGTAAAAGCAAAACAGCCAGATCCTGTGCTGTCGAGTCACCGCTAACTCCTGGTGACCCTGTGTGTTGCAGGGCGGAACTCTGCATCATGGGGTTTTCATAGCTGTGACCTTTTGGAAGCGAATCGCCAGGGCTTTCTTCTAAGGCACCTCTGTGTGGGTTTGAACTGCCAATCTTTTGGTTAGTAACTTAGCGTCTAACCATCTGCGCCACTCAGGGACTCCTCCCTAGGAGGTAAATGATGTTAATATGGCAGGCACTCCACAAAGACACATGTGACATAATTACTGCTGTCAAGAACCATATACTTCAACTTTCTGACACATACCATGTAACAGTTTCTTTTCCCTCCAAAAAAGAAACCACCAAGCAAAAACTCAAGTCAGAAAAAGTAAGGTATAGTTTAACAACAGCCCGCGTGAGAATGACTAAGGGATTCAGCAGATGACAACCCAGAAGCTCCTGTGGTCTGAGGAGTGTCATGGGGGTGCCCTGACATGGGGATACCCAGACGTGGGTAGCTCAGAACCACCAACAGTTGATTTTGCCTGTCTCCCAGTGGACACCTGTGACTATACTCTAACCCTGAGACTGGAAAACTGGCACCACGAAAAGTCACCTGATGAGCTACCCTCCAATGTCTCAGGTCTTAAAAGAGGTCCCGTTACTGGAGATGGGCAGCCAGAAGACAGGGTAGGAAGCATCTTGTTGTCATTGTTAGTTGCTGTTGAGTCCATTCTGACTCACGGTGACTCTAGGTGGTAGACAACTGCTCCATAGGGTTTTCTTGGCTGAAATCTTTACAGAAACAGATTGACAGGTTTCTCTTCCCCAGTACCGCTGAGTGGGTTCAAACAGCCAACCCTTAGGTTACCTAACAGTTGAACGCAAACCATTTGTCCCACTTAGGGAACCTGGAGTGAAAACCCTGGTGGCATATGGTAACTGCTAAGTCTGCTAGCCAGAAGGCTGCCTGTTCAAATCTGCCAGGCGCTCCTTGGAAGCTCTATGCAGCAGTTCTAGCCTGTCCTTCAGGGTCCTAAAACCCTCTAGACTGCCGGCGGAACCTTTCTGAAAGGAGGCCACATAGCCATGTGCAGGGGCTCTGAGAAAGGTGTTGGGAGCATGGACACGGGCTAAAGCAGGTGACCCAGGAGGCCCCTCATCTCCAAGTGTGTGACTCAGACTGAAGGGAAAGCCCCAGCTGAGGCTGCCGAGCTGGAGTAAGCAGGAACACCACACCCTGAGCAGAAACTCCCATTAGAAGGGGGACTCTCACTTCTCCAGGAGTTGCCCAGGCCCAGGTTCTGACTTACACACCCATGGCCCCCCAGGAAGCTCTGTATAAAATATATGTATAATAGCACTGGGAGCCGTGCACTGTAGGACAGAGGATCGAAATCCTCCCAGAGGCAAAGGGATGAATCACAAAGTCCCCAGCCCAACCTCCACTGTGCCCAGATTAGCAAGACTAGGGTTAGGGTGCTGAAGTGCTGATAAGCTCAGGGGAAGGGCAAGTTGACAAACAGCCATTTAGCTGGCAGGAGCGCCATGCTTCTTGGAACTTGGCTTCTTTTGGTTTTTAATTCTCTTCCGGAGAACTGAAACTACAAGTATCACGTAGGATTAGTCACTGGTGAGCACAAGGTTCTCCGAAGCCTGAACTCCCTGGCATTTGACCAGTGACTTGTTCCCAGAATAGTGGCACTCTGGCCTTACCTGACACCCTCCCACAGAGATGGGCCCCTAGGATCCTCCGGCTCTGCCCATGTGTCCCCTGAATTTCACCTACCAGTTAGTGTGGGAAGGGGTACTACAACATCACACACAAATGGGAGAGGTTTGTTACAAAGCTGTCAAATGATTTTCAAAGGTCCTTTGCCACCCTTCTCCAGCCACACGCTGCTACCAGGTGTCACCTGCCAGGAGCTCCAGGCAGGGCAGTACTTGTCATTTGCCCTAACATTGGTTTCCTGCACTTTTTGTCTCCCCAAAGACCTCACTTTCACTCCAGATCTTTAGCAGCTGGCATCTGTTCAAGGGTATAACAAAGGGGCCTTCCTCCCTTCTGTGCTCATCTTTGACTATGGCCTATTGAAAGCCTTGAACGTTAACATAAATTAAAATGCGAAATGTGCTTTGAGCACAAAACCACCATGCAACAATGTGCCAATTGAGAAAACTCTTTGGGGAGCTGGACAGAGAAGAAACAACAGGAGAACCCAGCTGCAATTTGCAAGGGATCACAAGGCACAGGGCACAGCCTGCAGGGTCCTTCCCCAGAACAATGGGTACTCATTGTCAAGTGTGTATGGCAGAGAGATGCAGTGTGGGAGAAGGTCAAGGAATCAGCCGCTAGGCCAGGCCACCCGGTCACGGCCTGGCCATGGGGTCGTGGCCTGGCAATGGATGCAAAAGTGGGGAGGGGGTACACCTGGCTTCTGCAGCCTGGCTCTGGTGGGTATGGGGGTGGGCATTCTGTAATTACTGAGATGCCCTTCCCACCCACATGGGTTCTGCCAATGTCTAAGTTTGCCCTTGAGGGCAGTGGTTGGTGAGTAGCAGCCTTCTTGCCTTCTATGCTGGAGACCTAAGTTCAGTTTCTGAACAGTGCACCTGGTCACAGATGCCACCTGTGTGTCAGTGGGAGTCTGCATTTACTGTGAGGACCAACAGGTTTTAGCAGCGCTTCCAGACTAAGACACACTAGGAAGAAAGGTCTGGCGATCCATTTCTGAAAAATCAGCCCATAAAACCCTATGGATCACAGCGGTCCAGCTTGCAACAGAACATGGGGATGAGGCATGATGGGGTAGCATTTTGTTCTGTGTGTACAGGGTCGCCATGACTGGGGGCTGGCTCAGTGGGCAGGTGACAACAAGGAGAGCCGCGGGGTACTGTTTCTGCAGCAGCTGCATTCATCCCTCATTCCGAGGCTGCCTGCTTAGGCTGTACCCAGGACGGCCCAGCTCTGCCCTGTGATCTTTCACCAGCCCACAGGTGCTCTGGTTTGGGCTCAGAGACCTTTCTCTTCTGGAGCCCACATTTCCCCTTTCCCCTTTGTGGGATCTTCCCACTCCCTGCAGACAGTTACCTCTCCTCCAGAGAACTGAAACTGGAAGTGCCACATAGGACTAGCCACCAGTGAGCACATAGTTCTCCATGGTCTGAATTCCCTGGTATTTGTCTAGGGACCTGTAACCAGGATAGTGTCACTCTGGGCTTACCCAAAACCTCCCCACTGAGATGGGTGTGATCTTCATAGGCAGCAAGTTGATGGTGTCTTTCTCCAGTTGAGCCACTGGGCAGGTTCAGATCACCAACCTTTTAGGGTGCAGTGGAGCGCTTAACCCTTGCACCACCAAGACTCCTTGGTAATCTGTATTATGCTGCCTCAATACCTAACATGTGGTAGAAAGGGACCATCTAAGTACATTGTTTTCCCTTGAACACTGAATGTTTCCACACAACCTTCCAAAACCAAGCTCAAATTGCCATCGAGTCCAATTCATAGTGACTCTGAAGGACAGAGTAGAGCTGTCCCGTACAGCTCCATCACAGGGTTTCCAAGGCCATAAATCATTATAGAAGCAGACTGTCACACAGCAGCTGTCTTCCTCCCACACAGCAGCTGCCAACCTGTCAGCAGCCTAGCACTTAACAACTGTGCCACAAGAGACCCTCCACACAACCTTAAAAGGTAATAATAACCAACAAAAGTCACTTCCAAATGCTATCAAAATCAACGGGTGCTAGAAGGCTTTGAGGGAAAGCTTGAGGAGGATCTGTTTCCATAAAGCCTTAGAGCCAAGAAAACCCTTCTGGGCAATTCCGTTCTGTCACGTGGGATGACCATGAGACACAGTCTACTGGACAGTACCTAACAACAGCAGCAGCAGCAACAGGATATTTATACAGTCTCAAATATCTCTCAACAAGATGTCTATTCATTACAAAAGGAAAAAATAGTAACTTTACAGCGGGGAAGCCTGGCAAACATCCCGTTAACCAAGTGATCAAAGTGAACATTACCAGGAATAGAACGACTCACAGTGTCCTGCTACCTGATAGATGTAACAGGAAGAACACGACATGTTATTCTTACCAAGAGTATATAACCTGAATCCACGAGAAAACACTGGACAAATCCAAACTGAGAGACAGTCTATGAAATAATTAGATTCAGTTGTACTCCCCCAAATGTCAACATTATGAAACACAAAGATGAAATTACTAGACTGAAGGGCAATGAGCTGGGATTTTCTTTTGCTATATAAGAAAATGTATTGATTTGTTGACTAAATCTCAATAAAGTTTAAAGAGTACTGTGCAGTGATAACTTCCTGCTTTTGGCAAGTGTATGTCGTACACCTCTTCGAAATATACATTAGAGTATTTAGGGGCAAGATGATTTCATGTCTATTACTTACTCTCAGATGCTTTAGAGGCTAATGCTAACATAGCAAAACATTAACATCTGGGAAATCTGGGAAATTAAAAATAAATTATTATCAAATTAGATCTTAGAAAAAAAATCATTGTCAAGGCCAAGAGAAAAGATAGAATTACATAAGGGGCACTGAAGTTAGAGCCAGTCAATCCTAGGATCTAGTCCTGAGACTCCCACCAAGCTATGTGGCCTTGGATAAATCACTGACCTCTGAACTTCACTCTCCAAGACTGTGAACCAAACCCACTGTTGTCAATTCCAGCTCATAGCAACCCTATAGGACAGAATAGAACTGCCTGATAATTTCCAAGGAGCACCTGGTGGATTTGAACCACTGACCTTTCGATTAGCAGCTGCAACACTTACTTAACTACTATACCACCAGTTTCCAAGCCTATGAATGGACATGTTATCCTCCCCACCTCACAAAGTTAATGGCTAACTAATGGCCATCACATTGCAAACCACTGAGCCAGATCTAGCTCACAATGAAATAGAAATTTCCTGAGATGAAGTCTAAGCTTTTCTTCTCCAATGAGGAAAAAGGAATCACTATAAATGGAATCCTTCCTAACCCGGCATGTTGTAACAGGAAGGGCCCTGGGGAGCCATGGGAACTTGTGTGTGCAAGATTCTCTCCTCTTTCCACACAGTTGTGGATAGTTTTAGGGATGCTTTTTCCCCCCCCTACCTAACATTGTAATGAAACATTTAAAAAATATGGCTTAGAGTGTTCACAAGTAGTACTTGATAGATGAATAACATTTCAAGGGTGTGGGCGGTAAATTACTGTTACCCTATTGTTGGACATTTGGGTTGTTCCCAAATTCTTTTTTTTCCCAAATTTTCAGTATTACAATGAAGTCATCACAAATGCCTTTGTACAGACAGCTTTGTACATATTTTGGATTATCTCCTTAGACTAGATTCCCCCAAATAGGATTACTGGATCAAGGGTATAAACCAAATACTTTCTAGGATTACTTTAATTTACATTGCAAGTAATAACGTAGGACAGTACCAGCTTCACTGGTCTTTAGCATATTAGCATTCTGCCTAATTTTTTTTTCTTCTAACTTAATGAGGAAATGGCATCTCATTCTTATAACTTGGAGGCTTTTTTTTTTTTCCAGTATTAATGGGGCTAATCTTATTTCCAAGAAGCCCTGGTGAGACAGTAGTTAAGTGGTTCAGCTGCTAATGAAAAGGCCGGTGGTTTGAACCTACCAGTCATGCCACAGAAGACAGATGTTACAGTCTACTTCTGTAAAGGTCTCCAGCCTTGGGGATCCTATGGGACAGTTCTACCCTGCCCATGCATCATTACAAGTCACAATCCACTGAGTGGCAAAGGGCTGAATCTCCTTCCCATGTGTACTTATCAACTAGTTTTACTGTTTTGTCTCCATATGTCCTTTGTTTATTTATCAGGATATTTTGGGAGTGTTTTTATCAGTTCATTAAAAACTCTTTATAGAACAGAGACAATACCCTTTCATTTTGTCATATTTTCCAAACACTAGAAGGTTTAAAGAAGAAAACTGATTTTCAGTGGTTTAAAATAGTTCAACAGTGGATAGATCATGCACTTGATGTTTGAAGTCAAGAATTCTCACACCAACAGATCCTTCACTAACAATAAACTAACACTTCCAAGGAATATGTTGAAGAGTCCTTTGCTAGATCTTTGGTAATAAATTCAGTGAGGTTGGCACAAATGGTTAAGAGATGGACTAATTAAACAAAAGGTTGGCAATTCAAATCCATCCAGCAGTATCTCAGAAGAAAGGCCTAGTGACCTACTTCCGGAGGGTCACAGCCCTGAAAGCCCTAGAGGGCAGTTCTATTCTGCACACCTGGAGCCGCTGTGAGTCAGAACTGACTCACTAACAACTAACTAACAACAACAGGTGAACAAATGAACTTGTTATACAGGTTTTACCCCACTCCTCTGACTAGCAAAGTCTGGGTTTAGCACTCAGCTGCCAACCAGCAGGTCCAAGGGACAAAGACCTGGTGATCTGGTCCTGATACAGTTATCAAGGGAAACTGGTCGCCACAGCTTGGGGCTTGGGAAGGGTAATCACAGATACGGTGGTTTCTTTGCTTCAACTGGAAACGATAAGATTAGCTTGGGAACGGTCATCTGGGATAGGACAGTACCTTCTTGACAGTTGCCATAAACACACAACGGGTCTCCTGGCTATCTGACCACATGCACAGGACGGACAGGTAGGGGATGACCTAGCCCTGCGTATCATTACCATACTCTGCGGGTGGGGAACCACCACGTGGTTGCTGATGGCATGGCCGAGACTCTAGAATTTAGCAAGATCACCATCACCTCCCTCCCTTGCCAGTGTATAAAAGGGACCCCACAATCTGTACAGGGTCTTTTCTCCACTCTCAGAGAATAGCCCCTTCCCTCTTTGGGATGTACCATCACTCAATAAAACTTTCCTTCATAAAAGTTTGCTGCCAAGACAGTTGCATGCTTTGTGAGACAGGAAGCTCTGTTTGCCACCCATCAGGTGAACTGACTTTCTAGCCTCATCTCCAGACCCTGAACCAGGACACTCACGGTCTAATCAGTTACAGGATCTCAACATTCCCACAAAGGTTACAGTCTAGAAAACTATACATGGCAGGTCTCCTCTGTCACATGGGCTCACTGTGTATCCAAAATTGACTCTAGGGCACCTAACAACAAACCAACAACAGTAAAGTCTGAGTGCTAACTTCTGACAGAGAATTCTAAGGAATAAATTATCAAAATCTCTCTCCAGCTTTGATATGGTAAATATTTTTTTTAAGCAGTTAAGTAGATCACATTCAACTGACAGAATCAACAATTCTTTTTCATGACCAGAAATGGACACACAGACTTTCGTAGAAATTGCCCCCCAAAATGTGCACTAATTTGGCAAGGCCGTGATTCCCAGTTGCCCACCATTCTGTGATCTGATGTGATTATCTTATGTGTTGTAAACTCCATCCTCTGTAATACTGATACAGCAATGATAGGATGGCACAGGACCAGGCAGTGTTTTGTCCTGTTGTACACAGGGTCGCTATGAGCCAGAACCAACTTGATAGCACCTGTCATAGATTCGATTGTGTTCCCCTCAAAATCTGTAGCAATTTGGCTGGGCCAGGAGTCCTGGTATGTTGAAATTCCTGCCTCTATGATGTTAATGAGGGTAGATGGGTGACAGCTGCAATGTGGAGAATGTTTTGTGTCTTGAGGCAGTCTCTTGAGATATAAAAAAGGGAAACAAGCTGAGATTTGGGGACCTCATACCAAGAAAGTAGCAGTCCTTTGTAGAAGATGGGGGTCCCTGCACTTCAGAAGCTTCCAGTCCAGGAGAAGACTGAGAACAAGGACCTTCCTCCAGTGCCGGCAGGGAAAGCCTTCCCCTGGAGCTGACACCCTGAATTTCGACTTTCAGCTCAATAAAATTCATCTCTGTACAGCCACCCACTTGCATTATTTCTGTTAGAGCAGTACCAGAGGATTAAAACAGCACCTAACAACAACATGATATCAAGGGAGCCCTAGTGGCGCAGTGGTTAAGAGCTTGGGTGTTAACCAAAAGGTCAGCAGTGCAAATCTACCAACTGCTCCTTGGAAACATTATGGGGAAGTTTTACTCTGTCTTATAGGGTTGCTACAGGTTGGAATCAACTCAACAGCAATGAGTTTGGTTTGGGTAGGATATTAATGAAGCATGATTAGACATGGTTATGTTAAATAAAACAGGACTCAATCTACAGGATTAGGTTGTATACTGAGTCAATTTCTTTCGAGATATAAATCAGAGAGGTGAGCAAAGAGGAGAGGGACCTCCCACACCAAGTAAAAAGAGCCAGGAATGGGGTACCTCCTTTGGATCCAGGGTACCCGCACTAAGAAGCTCCTAGACCAGGAGGAAGAGTAAGACCATCTTCCCTCAGCTGACAGAAAGATACAGCCTTCTTCTGAAGATGATGTCCTGAATTTGGCCTTCTAAACTATAAGAAAATAAATTTCTGTTTATTAAAGCCACTCACCGTGGTATTTCTGTTACAGCAGCACTAGATAACTGAGACAGAATTTGATACCAGGAGAGTGGCGTGCTGCTCTAATAAAATACCTAAAATGCAGAAGCAATTTTGAAACTGTAAATAGGTAGAGGCTGGAAGAATTTTAAGGAGCTTAACAGTAAAAGCCTTGATTGCCTTGAAGACTGTTGGTGGAATCACGGATGTGGGGTAATTCTGGCGAAGACTCTGAGGAAATGAGGAGAGCTGTAAATGCCCAACACAGTGCAGATGGCAAGGAGCAACAGCAGAGAAACGGAGGCAGCAGAACAAAGAGATGGAAGCGAAATGGTGTGGGAGCTAACCCAGTGTCTTAGTCACCCATTGCTGCCATAATGGAAATACCACAAGCAAATGGCTTTACCAAAGAGAAGTTCATTTCCTTGGATTAAGTACGCTAAAAGTCCAAATTCAGGGCATCAGCTCCAGAGGAAGGCTTTCTCCATTGACTCCGGAGGAAATTCCTTGTCATCAGTCTTCCCCTGGACTGGGAACTTCTGAGGAGCAGGGACTATGAGCCCAAAGGACACACTCTGATCCCCGCACTGCTTTCTTGGTGGCATGAATTCCCCAAATCTTTCTGCTAGCATCTTTCTTTTATATCCCAAGGCAAATATAATGTGAAACGGAGTCCTGCCTCGCTAACACAACTGCCACCCATCCTCCCTCATTAACTTCAAACAGGCAGGATTTACAACATATATGAACATCACACCATACCAGAATCATGGCCTACTCAAGTTGCTACACACATTTTGGGGGGGACACAATTAAATCCATGATACCCAGGGAACAAAACAGTTAACTGCTGTGGGGCAGAAGGCTTCCTGGTTAAGTGGGGTGCCTCTGGGTACTTACGCTTACTGGTGGAACTTGCCAACATACAGAGCAAGAGAGTTGGATACCTTCTGGCTGAGGTTTGCTGCCTAAATGGGGTGCCTCCAGACACTTATTGATGGAGCTAAAGAGTTCTGAAACACTTGCCCAAGCAGGGCAAATGCTGGGCAGGCCCAACAGGCCCAAGGGGCTGAGAGGCTAAGGAACCAGAGAGCAGATGCTGAAGAGACAAGGAGCAAAGGAAGGTTAGCTGTCTTGGTCTCAAAGGGTAGGGCCATGACCTCTGGGGTCTCAAAGCGTAGAACCACAGCCTGCTAGGTCTCAAAGGGTGAGGTCACGGCCCTCTGTGTTTCAGAGTGAGTTCTTCACCAACTTAGTTGTGCAATGTAGGGATGCCATTCATGAGTGCCAGAGGGACAGGGCCTGATCCCCTCACCAAAGCTGGTTGATGGGGCAGGGCTGCCATGCCCCCAAGGGGCACAAGAACATGCCTGCTGAGCTTGGGAGTAGGCTAACACTCAGATGGACTAGGAGAATAGGGCTGCCCAAATCCAAGGGAGTCAAGTTGCTGTACCAATAGACAGGATGGAACTGAAGCCTAGGGCCAAAGGGTCTCCACCTAACCTCTAAGGAGTGTGGCTAACACCCAGAGTCTAGAGAGCAGGGTCATTGCCTAAATGGTCTCAGAGACCAGAGGATTATTTTCAAGCCTTGAAAGCTAATGTAATGTATTCTGCTGACTTGCTTGGTGCCTATTATGTTTTCTGTCTCTAAATTTCTCCCAGGCATAATGGAAATGTCTGCCTCGTGCCTGTTCCACCACTGTACTTTGAAAGCCAATAACCTGTATTCTAGATTTCACAAAGGAAAAGGAGTTTTGCCCCAGGATGGAATTTAGACTTGGAGTTAAGGCTTTTGGGATGACACAGGTGAATCTGTTTTACACGTGGCAGGGGCATGAACTTTTGGAGGCCAAAGCATAGAACATTATGGATTAAATTGTGTTCCTCTCAAAATGTGTACCAACTAGGCCATAATTCCCAGTATTGTGTGGCTGTCTACCATTCTGTAATCTGATGTGCTTATTTTATGTGTTACAAATCTTAACCTCTATGATGTTAATGAGGAAGGACTCAATCTTCAGGGTTAGGTTGTTTCTGGAATCAGTCTCTTTTGAGTTATAAAAATATAAAAGAGATGCAAGCAGTGAAGAATGGGATCTCCTACCATCAAGCAAGATGAGGCAGGAGTTGATAGCACCCTTGGACCTGGGGTCACTGTCACTGTGCTGAGAGGCTGCTAGACCAGGGGATGATTAATGACAAAGGACCCTTCCTCAGAGCTAACAGAGAGAAAGCCTTCCCCTGAAGCTGACAAACCGAATTTTGACTTCTAGCCTGCTGATCTATGAAAAAATAAATTTCTCTTTGTTAAAGTTATCTACTTGTTGTATTTTTATTATAGCAGTACTAGATAACTAAGACATCCCATGTCCTCCTGATAAGAAGTGAACAGAAGGACTTCTGAATCAGGTTTGTCAGGAAATCTATCTTTTGTACAAGTATCTCTGTCAGGTTCTCCCAAATCTAAAAAGCATATCACATCCAATATCTTAAAAAAGGGAAGGGTGAAGAAGCTGTTGGCAAAGAAAGACCAAGTCTAGACTCCTTGAGTATAGATGCCTGCAGGTGTGCACTCCTGCTACCCACATTCACCAGCCCTGCCAGGGATGCGTCTTTGAAGCAGCACCCAGTCGGGTGGGATGCTGCAAGGCGGGAAAAGATAGCCCTCTTTCTGTTGACCCCTGAAGAATTTGTGGCACTCTTGGAATCACAAAACTGCCATCTTGACTTCAACAGCAAAGAAGCAGGTCACTTGGTTTCCCAAGGACCAGCTGGCCTCTGTTCAGTAGCTCCAAGAGCTGCAGGTCAAATGATTCCAGTCAGCTTGTGACCTCACTGCTGTGAGACCAGGTGACGAGCCTTTACCAAAGTGCTGACTGTCCTTTCAGTCCTTTGGAAAGTACTCAAGTTTTTAATAGAAGGGACCTATAATTAGGGCAGTAGTTGGTGCATTTAACTGGAGCAAATGGGTCCTAAGATTCCCTGCCTGTGGTGCAGCACAGTCATGTTGAACTTTGGCATTTTTTTAAATTGTCATGTGTGTGTGTGTATACACACGCACACACAAAATGTTTGTTAATATACAAAACATCTGCCAATTCCACATTTTTCTAGTTTACAATTTAGTAATACTAATTACAGTAATCACATCATGCCACCACCCCCCATAATGGTTGCCAAAATTTGCTATGGTGAAGGCCAAATTTTTCTGTAGGTGAGGGCTCCCTGCTGAGGTGTCTCACCTGCCTGGAGGGGTAGGGCTGAAGGAATTTTTCCTCTTCTGGAGCAGTCCCAGGTAGAGTGCAGCCCTTTTGTAAAGCAGACTCTGCCACTAACCTCAGCTTTAAGAATTGCTGAACTCAAGAAAGGCAAGATTACCAAGAACAGAAATACAGAGGCCAAGGCCTAAATTCTAGAGGTGGTCAAAGGGAAAATGATGACTAAAACCAGGGTGTCTTGTACATTCACAGCTTATCCATTGCTGCCGAGTTGATTCCGACTCACTTCACAGCTTAGGTGCTGCATTTAGCAGCCCTGGGAGTGACTGAACCCACACACCCACCATGGCAGGTGCCACAGACACGGCACCGCATAGAGCTGCCTGGATCGATGGCCTCGGGACAAGCACGGATCCCACGGGGCAGCAGTGATAGGCTGCAGAGATAGTCAGACTGCAGTAAGGGAGGGGCGAGAGGGCAAGGGTGTCCTGGCCAACTATGTGGGCAGGGTTTCCAGGGGTCTCCTCGCCCAGCAGTGGACTGAACTGTCGGCTAGCTTGCAGAAACTCAGAGCTGGGGCAGGCTGAGAGGGGTGCCCCCTGAAGTGGTGTTCCGGGCAAGGCTGGCATTGAGTCGCTGGCCCAAGGCTGCCATGGGGCACGAAGGAGGCACTGCTGCTGAGCGCCTAATCTCAGCTAGGCCACCTTTAGTCCGGGGAAGACGCAGCCGTCGGCGGGGGACGCACGGCACAGGTGAGGTCTGGCACGACCCAGGCAGAGATCCACCAAACTCGGGCTCAAGGGGGAGCAGCACCAATAGCACCCACCTGACGACGTGGAAGGTCCACAGCAGGTTGTCGGATAGGGGACCGCGCGCAGCGCGCACGATGCTGCAGTACAGGTAGACGGCGATGGCCACAGTCCAGAAGAAGGAGCTGGTGTTAGCGAAGGTAGAGAGCGCGCCCTGCAGCACGCAGTCCCACGAGGGCCCGGAGAAGTCCTGCAGCACCCCATAGAAGTAGGAGGCTGCCGAGAGCAGATCGGCCAGCGACAGAAAGAGCAGCAGGCGCCGCGCCCGGCTGCGCAGGTCGGGCCACAAGGCGTGCGTGGCCACCAGCAGGCCCGAGCCGAGGGCCGAAAGCACGCACGACAGCAGCACCACGACACGCTCCGACGGCACCACCAATGTGGGCGGCGCAGGGGGCGGCATGGCCAGGCAAGGACCGAGCGGTCAGGGGCCGCGGTGCAGAGAGGACGGAGGACGCACTAGCTGTGCGACTGCCACCGCCACAGTAGTCCGGACACCGAGGCGCCGGCGGTCCGCGTCCTGCCGCCCACCTCGCCCGCGCTCCGCCCCGCCCCGCCCCGCCCCCTCCATTAACGCCCCACCCCTCCAGCCTCACGCCCTGCCTCTGCGTCCACCCCACCCCGCCCCTAAAACACCTTCGCGCCCTACGCCAAGTGTCGATCCAGATCAGCCGCTCAGAGCCTCCCGTCACACCTACGTCCGGCCTCCACTGCCTGCCTACGCCCCTCGCGTCCCGTAGCCTCACTCTCAGCCTCTGTTCCTCTAGTGCGACGTCTGGTTGCGTTATTATCCCTGCTCTTGTCCGGCCACGGGAATGTCCCGGCCAGGTTGTGCTGGATAGGTGGTGATGGGGTGGGTGCACATGTTTTACTTCCGTGGAAAAACTGCCCCGGCGCGTAATTCTCACTCCTTTAACTGGGGATACCTGCAGCGTTCACAGGGGCTTATCTCTGGGTGATTATTAGTTCAGGAGAAGAGTGCTTCCAATTTTTCTTACAGTGAGTATACACTACTTTCATATTATTCGATCTGATTTTCGAAATTTTTAGTTCACAATGTATGCTGTGAGTATACAGCTCTGTGAGCTTTAGTATATTTGCAAGGTTTGCAAACATCACCCCTCATTCTAGGGCATTTTCAACACTCCATAAAGCAAAGCTGTAGCCCTTCGCAGTCACTCCCCATTCGTCCTCTCCTTGCCCACTCGTTTACTTTTGTCTGTGCGTTTGCCTGTTCTGGACATTGCATAAAATTTGTGTCTTGCTTCTTTTACTTTACATGCTGTTTTCTAAACGATTAATGTTTTCAGTATTCATCTGTGTTGAAGTGTGCATCAGTACCTCATTTCTCTTTATGGATGAATACTGCTCCATTTGTATGTACACACCACATTTTACTTATCCATTCACCAGTTGATGGAAACGTGGGTTGCTTTTTGTCTTTTTTTTTTTTAAATTCTGCTATGAACATTTATATCCAAGTTTTCAGTTCTCTGGAGTTACATCTACGAGTGGAGTTGCTGGTGTATGGCAACTCTACACTTAGTTTTTTGAGGAAATACCCGTTTTCTATAGCGGCTGCACCATTTTACATTGCCAACAGCAATGTAAGAAGGTTCTATTTTCTCATTCTTGACAAGTTATTATTTGCTTTTTTATTATAGCCCTCCTAGTGGGTGAGAAGTGGTTCCACTAATTTTATAGTTTTAGCTCTCACATTGAGGTCTTTGATCCATTTTGAGTTAACTTTTGTGTATGACAGGAAGTAGGGGTCAAACTTCATTCTTCTGCATGTGGTTATCCAGTTGTCCCAGCACCATTTGTTGAAGAGATTCTTATTCGCCTGTTCAGTTGTCAAAGCATACTTGTTAAAAAGCAGCTGACCCTAATTTAAGGGTTTATTTCTGGGTTCCCAATTACATTGCACTGACATATACATTTATTCTTAGACCAGTACCACAGTCTACTATAGCTCTGTAGAGGTTTTGAAATTAAGGAGTGTGTCTTCCAACTTTGTTCTTCTCTTTCAATTGTTTCGGCTATTCTAGCCCCCTTGCATTTTTGTATGAATTTTAAGATCAGCTGTCAGTTCTGCAAAACAGCCATTTAGGATTTTGTACTGAATTCTTAGAAATTTATGAAGTACTGTCTTTAACAATATTTGGTCTTCCAGTCTATGAACACAGAAGTCTTTGTTGTTTGTATGCTGTTTGGTGCCATCAAGTTGGTTCTGACTCATGGTGACCCAAGACAACAGAATGAA
Source organism: Heterohyrax brucei (assembly GCA_028571685.1). Lineage (NCBI taxonomy): Eukaryota > Metazoa > Chordata > Mammalia > Hyracoidea > Procaviidae > Heterohyrax > Heterohyrax brucei. The sequence continues at coordinate 38,499,743 of CM053140.1, forward strand.
GTGTTGCTCACTCTTGTGTCATCCCCACAATAGTAGGAATGTTTGATCCCACTGTTGCAGCCACTATGTCAGTCTAGCTCATTTCACCAATCCCCTACTTCACCAAGCATGATGCCCTTCTCAAGGAACTGGTCTGTCGTGATAACATGTCCAAAATAAGTGAGATGAAGCCTCGCTATCTTTGCCTCTGAGAAGCATTCTGACTGTACATTTTTCAAAACAGATTTATTTCTTCTTATGACCACCTGTGGTATATTCAATTTTCTTCATCAACACCATAATTCAAATACATCAGTTTTTGGGTTTTCCTTTTTCACTGTTCAGCTTTCTTTCAGTGACATTTTGTACTTTTCAGCACACTGAAAACAGCATAAAGTGTACACTTCAATGAATAATTATAAAGCAAACACACATGAAAAGCAATACATAAAATGTTGTCAGCACACCAGAAGTCTCTTTCCAAGTATTCTTCCCTTAGTAACTTTTCAGCTTTTCTTTTAACCACCCATATTCACTCCCAAACATAACAGTACAGTTCACCTGTCACTGAGCTCTACGTAATGGAATCCTATTTTATGTTTCCTTTTGTGTCTTCCATTTCTTGCCCAACATTATTTGTTGCATGATTCGACCATATTCTTGCGGGTGGCTTTAGTTCTTTTGATTTCATAACTGTATAGTACTCTTTGCAAACTCTAGTGGTTAAGTGCTATGGCTGGTAACCAAAGGGTCAGCAGTTGAAATCCACCAGGAGCTTCTTGAAAATTCTATGGGGCAGTTCTACTCTGTCCTATAGGGTCACTATGAGTTGGAATTGACGTGACAGCGATGGGTCTTATACTGTTCCATTGTTAAAATAATATATATATCCACTGTTTTGGGACATTTGGGTTGTCTCCAGGTTTTGGCTATTACAACGAATGCTAATAAGCACATAGTGTGGTGGTGGTGGGGGTGAGTGGGTAAAATATGAGCCCGTGTGGCTCAGTGATTAAGTTTTTGGCTGCTAACTAAAAGGTCAGTGGTTTGAACCCACCAGCTGCTTTGTGGGAGAAAGATGTGGCAGTCTGCTTCCACAATAACGACTGCCTTGGAACTACTATGAGGCAGCTTTACTCCATCCTACCGTGTTACTGTGAGTTAGAATCCACTTGATGGCAATGGGTGGTAAAACATATAGCATCAACTTTGCCATTTTAAAGTGTACAGTTTAGTGGCATTAATTACGTTCACAATGTTGTGCATCAAGTCTTAATATTTAATCAGAAGAAAAGTTACCAAAAACAATTCTCAGCTGCTTGAGCGAACACGTTCTAGCAGTTTGCTCTGCAGAGGGCTAAGGAACAGCTGTTTTTCTTCCGAATCACTTCTGATTGTTCAACTCTCCTAACCTTCTGAGAGGACCCCAGACCATAAACAGACTCCAGCTGAGAATTCCGTGAATGAAGCCTCTCAGCTTTCGACTGGTGTGAGGAGTTCTAAGCATGAATTTTGCAACCAGTCCTGGGCTTTGGCTTGTAGCCAGGCAAGAGCCTGGACTAAACTCCCTGCCCAGAAGGCACGTCATTTAATCCTTGCAGTATCTGGGGGGTAAAGAGAGGGAGGAGACATTTTCTGGCAACCAGACGACACTCTCATGGCTTTACTGAGATGAAAGCACTCTGCCCAGCTTCCCAGGTGAGCAGATGGCCATTTTACAAGCAGCTGAGATGAGGATATTGCTTGTCTTTGCCCTGGAAAGCAACAAAGAACTTCCACACTTCCCACTACTAGGAAAAAAAGAAAAAAAAAAAGCTAAATATGGGAAACACATGCAATAACACAGCTTCAAATCGCTTTGATTTAAACAATTCCCTGGGTGATACAAATGGTTTAGCAGTCAGCTGCTAACTGAAAGGTTGGAGGTTCAAGTCCACCTAGTGGCACCTCAGATGGTCTGGTGACCTACTTCTGAAAAATCAGCCACTGCAAACCCTGTGGAGCACGGTGCTTCTCTGATACACATAGGGTTGTCATGAATCAGAGTTGACTAGACAGCAGCTATTTTATGGTTGTTGATTTAAGCAATTATTTGTAGCTAATATCCTATAGTCTGAGCTCACTCATACTGCTTGAATGGATCCAAGCATCAACCAGGAGTTGAGAATCACAACTCCCAAGCTGCTGGATAATACAAATTGCTGGTTCAGGTTTGTCACTTTCACCCAGAAGTGACTGCCACTGAAGGGAGCTAGGGACTCCCAACCCTGGGCAATCACAACAGAGTTCCTGGGGTTGTGTCATCTTATACTGCAGTGGCTGTTGGTCCTCTGGGGATGCTGACCAAGAGAAACTCCAGACTTCCAGTGGCTCCAGTGGGTCCCACCCCTCATGGAATGTGATGCCCTTTGAGCCACATTTTTTATTCCCAGACTTTTAGTCCTCCTTCTCTATACTCCTCTCCAGAGGAACTGGAAGCAACACCATGGATTCTTCTTCTGACCTGAAGTCATCTCTTTAGCAGCTGTGCCAAGGCAGCTGGCAGTTGTCTGCTGCTCCATGTCCGACGCCCAGATGCATCATGAGGCCTCCCCTGTACCTGCATTATCTGGCTGCAGAAGTAGACACCCAGGCCCACAAAGGCCCCTAACCATGGCCAGCAGCCCCAGGAGCAGGGGGGCTTTAGGGCTCTCCTTGCCTCCAATGACTCCAGGAACTGCCACAAGACTTGCCTCCTTGACATCTGCAAAGAGGAGATAATTTGGCAACCTTAAATGACTTTTGGAGCTCAACTTCAACCTACATACTAAACCAAACATTTTTTAGTACTAGGGCAGAGGAGGAACATTCTGCAGGTTTTTGGTAGAAACATGGGCTGGCTACATCTTCCACTCCATCGGATGTTGAGCACAGCTCAGGCCCCGCCCTCTGATCCCTGCCCAAGTCACCATGCAGGACCTTGTCTTGCCCCTTCCTACCCAGTTTCTGTGGCCTGGAAGAGAAACCCAGTTCACATGGGCCTCACTCCAGACTCCTACCCCTCTAGCAACGCCGAGGGAAGTTGGGCAACACCCAGGCGTGTGCTCGTGACAGTGTGTCCATCCAGATGATAACCCAGGAAAAGCCTGACACCACATTGCTAAATGGAGGCCTTTCTCTTAAAGGCACCATCATCATTCTCAGGTGGGCAGATTTTCCCACAGGTCTTAGTAGGTGTTATAGGTTTAATTTTGTTCCCCCAAAAGATATGTTAAAGTCTTACGTCCCCCAGCACCAACCTATGATGTGACCTTATTTGGAAACAGATGTAATCAAATTAAGATGAAGCCATTAGCATGATCCTAATCACATATGGAAGGAACTTTGGTGGCTCAGTGGGTTAGGCACTTGGCCACTAACCAAAAGCTTGGAATTCAAACCCACCAGTTGCTCTCCAGAAAAAGGATATGACAGTCTGTTTCCATAAAGATTTACAGCCTTGGAAACCCTATGGGGAAATTCTACTCTGCCCTGTTGGGTCACTGAGGGCCGGAATCAACCTGATGACAGCAGGTTTCAGTTTTTGGTAATTTGATGTGATTTGTGTCCTTATAAGAAGCAGACAGACACAAAGACACACAGGGGAAGACAGCCATTGGACAATAGACACAGATGCTGGAGTGAGTGATTCATCTGTCTATAAGCCACGGAATGCCAAGTATTGCCAGCCAGTGGTATGACTAGGGTTGTGTCACCCAGCGCAGCAACTCACAGTGTCATGCGCTCCACCCTACGCCAACCAGGAGTGGGTGAGGCCAGCTAGAGGAAACCACCCCCATGGACACAATGGCCCAGCCCCATGCCTTCTCTGCAAGGCTGAGTACTCAGCACCCTGCCTCCCAGCCTCACTCCTCTCCCCATGTCTGTGGCTCCCTATAGCTGCTCTCCTCTTCCACTGGCCAAGGCAGTGGGCAGCCCAGCCTCCTACCCTTTCACTGGTGGGTTGGGGGGCAGTGATAAGTTTCCTCACTGGGTGACACCAACCCTAGTGACCTACTATCTTGATGGCCGCCCCCCACCCAGCAGTATAGACGCCTCCACTGCTGCTGTGGACCCTAGGGTCATTTTGGTGTCACTCTCTGCACCCCCTACTGACGCTGCTCTTGCCAGTACTACCACAAGCTGGGGAGAGGCATGGAGATACTCCTCTAGAGCCTTCAGGGACAGCATGGCCCTGCCAACACCCCGATTTCAGACTTTCGGCCTCTAGAACTGAGAGAATAAATTTCAGTTGTTCTAAATCACATGGTGGTACCTCATTACAGTAACCCAGGAAACTGACATAACTGGGATAAGAGTAAACTTTCCCTTTCACCTTCTCCATCTCTGCCCCAAACTCAGGGCTGTAGCTCCCAGCTTGCTGTGCCCAGCCCTCCCGCCCACACTCTCTCCCCATGCCTGGCCTCTCTGGCCTCTGGGATGTCCCAGATCTCTAAGGCAGGGCTGTGCACACGAAAGGACAGCCAAGACTCTAAAGTGAAAGAGCACTGTCCTCTGAATCTCTGCTCAGAAACTTGCTTTGCAGGTGAGACTGGCTTTAATACACTTATGACAGCGGAAGGGAGCTGTCACAATATAGTAAAAGATGGGAGTTATAGCCTTGCCCCCTTCTCTGCCCTGCCCATGGGTGGAAGGCAGAATTCTAAAGATGCCCCTGCCCCCGCTGCCACCAAGATTCCTATCCTGTGGTTATCCAATCAAACAGTAATCTAAGGACTGCTGTGAGGGGGGTTGCAGATGTAAAGTGCCAAGTCAGAAGACCTTACACCAAATCGGACTGCCACTGAGTTGATTCTAACTCATAGCAACTGTACAGGACACAGCAAAACTTCCCCATAGAGTTTCCAAGGAGTGTCTAGTGGATCTGAACTGTCAACCTTTTGGTTAGCAGATGTAGCACTTAACCACTATGTCACTAGGGATTCCCAAAAGGCCTTAAGATACCAAAATTATCTAGGTCGGCCTAACCCAATCAAGAGAACCCTTTAAAGGCAGAGAGCCCCTCTCCTCCTTGGATCATATGAAGAGAGGAAGTCATTTATCGTGTCAAGGGGATTCAGAGAACCATGAGCAGCCTCTAGGAGATGAGAGAGATCCCCCCAGCCAACTGCTAGAAGATCGGACCACCACCCTACAACTGCAAGGAGCTGAATTCTGCCAACATCCTGAATGTGGTGGAAAACAGATTCTTTTGCAGAACTTCAGCTGAGATCTGGCACCAAGAACTGACTTGAGCCATAACAACCTCTTCTATACAGAAACTGGGAGATAAGAAGTGGGTGTTATTTCAACCCAGATGTAAATCCATCCACCTACAGTCACCTGATCTTGGATAAGGGCCCAAAGTCCATCAAATGTGGAAGTCAGTTTTTTCAACAAATGACGCTGGCAAACCTGGATGTCCATCTGCAAAAAAATGAAACAGGACCCATTGCTCACATCATATACAAAAACTGCCTCAAAAGGGATCAAAGACCTAAATATAAAACCCAAAACTACACAGATCACAGAAGAAAAAATAAGATCAACACTAGAGGCCCTAACACATTCCATTAACAGAATATAGACCATAACTAACAATGCACAAACTCCAGAAGCTAGATAACTAGGGATCTTCTAAAAATTAAACACATATTCTCTTAAAAGAATTTACTAAAAAGAGCAAAGAGAACATACGGCTGGGAAAAAAATTGGTTATGACAAACCTGACAAACTTCTAATCTCTAAAATCCACAGGAAAATCCAACACCCCTACAATGAAAAGACCAACAATCCAAATAAAAATGGGCAAAGGAAAGGAACAGAGACACTTCACCAAAGAAGACATTCAAGCTGCTAACAGACAAGGCAGGGAAAGCTCACAATCACTAGCTATTAGAGGAACGGAAATCAAAGTCACATTTAGACACCATCTCACCCCAGGATTACTGGTACTAATCAAACAACCTAGAAAATAAATGCTGGAGAGCCTACAGGGAGATTGGACCTCTTATGCACTGTTGGTGGGAATGTAAAATGATACCACCATTTTTGGATAATGATATACTGCTTCCTTAGAAAGCTAGAAATAGAAATACCACGATACAGCAATCCCACTCCTAGGGATATATCCTACAGAAATAAGAGCTGTCACACAAATAGGCAAACGGACACCCTTGTTCACTCCAGCACTGTTCACAATAGCAAAAAGATGGAAGCAACCTAGATGTCCACCAACAGATGAAACAATAAATAAACTATGGTACGTACACACAAGGAAATGCTGGTGGCGTAGTAGTTAAGTGCTACGTCTGCTAACCAAAACGTCAGCAGTTCAAATACACCAGGTGCTCCTTGGAAACTCTGTAGGGCAGTTCTACTCTAACCTGTAGGACTGCTATGAGTTGGAATCGACTCGACGACAGTAACTTTTGATTTTGACACATACATAGTGTAATACCACACGGCAATAAAGAACCATGATGGATCTGCGAAGCATCTTACAACATGGATGAATCTGGAGGACATCATGCTGAGTGAAACAAATAAATCACAAAAGGATAAATTGTCTGAGACCACTGCTACAAAAACTCATGAAAAGGCGTACACACAAAAAGAAACAATCTTTGATGGTTAGCAGGGAGGGGTGGGCTCGGGATGGAGAAGTGCTAACTAGACAACAGAGAAGTGGTACCGCTGGTGGAGGTTAAGACAGTGCACAATACCGGGAAGCTGGCCAGGCTTCTACAAGGCAAGGCCATACAAGCTCCACAGACACATCCAAACTCTCTGAGGGACTGAATTGCTGGGTTGAGAGCTGTGGGGACCATGGTCTCAGGAAACACTGAGCTCAACTGGCAAACATAATTTATAAAGAAAACGTTCTACATTCTGTTTTGGCGAGCAGCACCTGGGGTCTTAAAAGCCTGTGAGCAGCCATCTAAGATGCTCCACTGGTCTCACCCCAGGGGCACAAGGGGAAGATTGGTTCAGAGCATAGGTGTATTGTAACTATCCCAGCTTCTACAGGGCTGAGTCCAGTACATCTGAATTGTCTCTGGCTACCACCACCAACTACCCTGACAGGGACTGCAGTGGAGGGTCCCAGACAGAGCTGTAGATAATTGCAGAACAAAATTCTAATACACAAGAAGGCCAGACTTACTGTCCTGACAGTGACTGCAGAAATCCCTTAAGTTTGACCTCAGACACTCTTTTAGCCCAGTAGTGAAGTCACCCCATGAGGTTCACCCTTTAGTAGAGGATTGGAGAGGCCCATAAAATGAGACTCAAGGGGCACACCAGCCCAAGGGCAAAGACTAGAAGGCAGGAAGGGACAGGAAAACTGGTGATTGGGAAGCCAAAGTTGAGAGAGTGCTGACATGTTTTGAACTTGATAATCAGTGTCATCAAACAGTATGTATACTAAATGTTTTAACGAGAAGTTAGTTCTGTGAATTTTAAATTACAATTAAAAACATTTAAAAAGAGGTAAGTGGGTGTTATTTGAAGCCACTAAGTATGTGTAATGTAACAGACAACAAAGGAACTATGTGACCTGAAAGGGGCTACTTAACCTTTCTGAGTCTCCAGTGCCTCATCAGAAATGAGGACAAGCACACAGCAGAAGGCAGGTCAGCATAACCAGACCATACCATAAGTTAAAAGGTTTTCTAAATTCAACCCAACATTTCCAAGGATAGAGTAGGAGGGACAGGGGTCTAGGGACCATGTTTTCAGGGGGCATCAAGGTCAATTTGCATAGCCTTTTTCTAAGACAGAGTCCTGCACCTGATATTGGTGAGTGGCATCTGGGATCTTAAAAGCCAGCAAGCTGCCATCTGAGGAACATCAACTGGTCCCAATGCACGCAAAACAGATGATAACCAAGAACATCAAAGACACAAGGAAAAATGAGTCTGGGAAGACAGAAGGACCCATATGACTAGGGGACTACATCAGCATAGGACCAGAACTAGATGGTACCCAGCCACCACCAAAGATAGCCCTGATAGGGGACACAATGTAGTTTCTGACGTAGCATGAGAACAAAAGCTATGAGGACAGGAACTCTTAATAGAATTGACGATCTGACAACCTGGAAGGTCCTCTGAGAACATGGCCCCTGGACTTGTCGCTAATACAGAGTTGAAACTGGTACTGAAGCCAACACTTCAGACAAACAATGGACTGGACGTGGGGACACAGAGTGATGCAGGTGGTGTGTGTACTTTATGGTTTAAGAAATATATGAGGCTGTCCTACTGGTTTCTTTTTAGGGGGAGAGAGGAGAGAGAGGAAGGGACAGTATTGGTTGAGTGGATACTGGAAGCAAAGAGTGAAAAAGAAGAGTGTGCTGTCACACGGTGAGGAGAACAGATGGAGTTGCAGAGAGGCAGGTACTCGAGGTTTGATATGGAAAGTTGACTTGGATTGTAAACTTTCACTTAATCACAATAAAAAGATTAAGAAAAACCAACCCTGCTTTCTAGTAGATCCTTGCAGAAGTGGGCACATAGGGTTTTATATGGTAAATTGACTCCGATTGTAAACTTTCACTTAGTCACAATAATTTTTTTTTTTTAAAGGCAGAGAACAAGAAAGAAAAAGGAAAATGAGAACAGAAAAGTCACCATTTTGTTGCGAGTTAGGGGCTGCTGGGCTTGTAGACAGAACACTGAACTTGGATTTTCCGATGGTCAGAATTCAAATTTGCCTCTATCTACTTGCTGTGTGACTTTGAGCAAGTTACTTAACCTCTCTCAGTCTCAGTGTCCTTACCTCTAAGGCGGAGGCTGTTGCAGTTGCCAGTAAGTCAGTTCCGACTCACAGCCAGCCCATGTGTGCAGAACAGAACTGTACTCCACAGGGTTCTTAAGGCTGTAACCTTTCAGAAGCAGAATGACAGGCCGGTCTTCTAAGCATCTCTAGATAGGTTTGAACCAGCAATCTTCTAGCTACTAGTTGAGCACTTAACTGTATGCAACACCCAAGGGCTCTAAGATGAAAGTTGTTTGTTGTTGGGTGCTGTGGAGTGGGTGCTGACTCATAGTGACCCCACAGGGTCGAGCAGAACTACCCTATAAGGTTTTCTTGGCTGTTACCTTTACAGCAGCAGTCAGCCTGGTCTGTCTCCTGCAGAGTGGCTTGGTGGATCTGAACTTCCAATCTTTTGGCAGCAGCTGAGCTCTTAACTGTTATGGCATCAGGCTCCTTAAGATGGAGATGACAGCACCTATTTTCCTTGGCAGTTAAGGTGTAGCTGTGCGCATGGCTAAGAGCTATGACAGCTAAACTAAAAGGTCAGCAGTCTGAATCCACTAGATGCTCCTTGGAAACCCTACAGGGCCGTTCTACTCAGTCTTACTCCTATAGGATATACTGACTATCTCAATGCTGGGCTCCATGTTTTAATGCTTTGTTATGAGGTGGAAACAACTCAGCACAATGGGCCATGTATACATGACCATTCAAGTCAGAAACTACAATTCCCAGTATCTCTTGTACCCTCTATGGTCACTCAACCAAGGTTTGGCCAATGGGATGAAAAAGGAAGTATGTGGACCACTTGCAGGCATGGCCCTCCGCCTCCTATTCCTTTCTCTGATTGAAATAGAGGGGCCAGCAGCAAACTCTGACTTGCAGACATGGACCACGGCCCAACCTATGGGATGATGGAGACCGTGCAGGGCCTGTGGTCCACATGAGGACTTTAGCTAAAATAAAGTGAGATGGGAGCCATTTGGAGGACTGAGCTGAGGAATGCCAGGAGATGACAAGAGTCAAAATTAGTGAGCCCAAAACGGAGGCTGTGAGCATACTCAAGAGGCAGAGACAACAGGATTCTTAAGACTAAAAGGAATGCTGGAGTTGTTCTTCCCTGAGAAGAAGATGGCAGGGGAGCTTGTTTCTGGAGAGAACTCAGCTACTGGACAAGGCTAGTAGGTGGAGTCTGGAGTTCTAGAAGAGATTCTATGTGGAGACAGCGATTTGGAAGTTGTTGGCATAAAGGTGGTGTTGTGTGCTGTGAGACTAGCTGAGAGCTCCCAGGGCTGCACGGAGAGAGACAGTTGTGGGAAGAGTGTGGGCAGGTCGATGAAACTGGAAAGATGTCTTTAGGGTCCCCCAAAACCTCAAACTCACTATTGTCACATTGATTTTGACTCGTACCCCTATAAGACAGAGCAGAACTGCTCCACAGTGTCTAAGATACACCTGGCTGATTTGAACTTCCAACCTTTTGGTTAGGAGATGTAGCATTTAACCACTGAGCCAGCAGGGTTTCCACACCTTTAGGAGGTGACTATTATATTACTACTGGTTAGGGGAGGAACAAAAGTCATCCATTCTAGAGGCCCTTCAGAATGTTCTAGAAGATGTGAAGTTTCCTTTGTCTCTATAAAAGGGAAACATGAGCTTAACTAGGTGGGAAGAAAAAAAACTAGCTTTAAAGCAAATAGGATTAAAAGACATCTTTCAGTTAGAACACCCTGAGTCAGACCCAACTCCATGGCACTGGGTTTTTTTTTTTTTGTTGTTGTTGTTGTTTTTCAGTGAGAACAGCTGGGTGTCAATTATACACAAAACATTGTTACATATCACAGAATGTATTCAATGGGAACATTTTACAGAAATGTTACCAAATCAGTTGCCAAGATGACTCCAACTGGAGGCAACCTGATATGTGTTAGTCTGGAACTGTGCTTGACAAGAGCTGTAGTGGCTGGTTTTTGGAAGTAGATCACCAGGCCTTTCTTTTGAGGTGACTCTGGGTAGTCTCAAATGTCCAGACTTTGGGTTGCCAGCTGAATACACTAAGTATGCACACCACCCAAGGACTCCACATAAATGTTGGGTGATTTGTTTACAACTTGTCTCTCTATAGAACTCATGCTTGCTCAGTGTCTGCCACACAGTAGGTCCTCAATCAGTATATGTGGAATGAATGGTGAGGATAAGAGAGAAGCTGGACTAGCTCCATGGGAGCTGAAGCTTGGTGGTCGGTTTATTTTGATTGACTTCTCAGGGGAACCTAGCATTCTGCTTGTTTATGAACACTGGCAACGAGTCTCGGGAGTTGTCCTGAGCAGTACCTGTGATTCTAACACCTACAGAAATCACAGATTTTGTCCGGTCATGTGGCAGTTGTCACAGATTTCTCAAAACATCATTGATGCTCACCACAACTTTTAAACTACTGTCCCTTGTAGACCAACTGTTGTTGAATCCTATTAAACAGGCTAATAAGAAGCACATACGTTACTCTATAGCAAACGTGATCTTTAAACATCTTTTGATAACCATATAGATTGCTTTGTAACGCCATGTATTTAGGGGAGCCCTGGTGGTGCAGTGGTTAAGTTTTCAGCGATAACCTAAAAGGCTGGCAGTACGAATCCACCAGCCACTCCTTGGAAACCCTATGGGGCAGTTTTACTCTGTCCCATAAGGTCTCTGTGAGTCAGAATCAACTTGACAACAGGTTTGAGTTTTGGCGGGGGGTAGGGGGAAGGTTTGGCTGTTAAGCAACTGGCTGCTAGCCAAAGAGTTGACAGTTTTAACACACCAGGTGCTCCACAGGAGAAAGATGTGGCAGTCTGATTCCATCAAGATTTATAGCATTGGAAACCCTATGAGGCAGTTCTGCTCTGCCCTACAGGTTGCTGTGAGTCAGAATTGACTTCACAGGAGTGAGTGGTTTGTTTTGCTGTGTATTTTACACTTATGTCCTGAGAATCCATGAACTCTATAGACTGGCAGAGGGGTCCATGGTACAACGGAGGTTAACAGCCTCCTCTAAGGGCTTCCTTGTTTTCCTGCTGTGGTCAGCCCAGGACACTCATGGTCCTGGTTCCAGATTCCAGACTCCATGGATTTGTGCACGTAGTGCCACAGGAATACCACTAGGAGGCACTGCTTCCCTGTGTCACAGGAGACCCCAAAGGCTGGTGCAGGGTTTCCATCCATCACTGTGCTAACCAGGGCTGGGTGTCAGACTCATCTAGAGAAATTTTTAAAAATAGATTTTAGCATGGAATATTTCAAACATGTACAAAAGTAACCCCCAGCAAGTCATCAGCTTCCTTCAATAGTTACAAACTCTCAACAAATCTGGTTTCATCTGCACCCTGCTTGGGGAGTGTTTTTACTTCCAAGGCCAGGTCCCAGACTGGACAAACAGAGTCTTTTTTTTTTTTTTTTAATTAATAATTATTTTAATTTTACTTCAGATGAAGTCTTACAGAGCAAATCAGTTCTCATTAAGCAGTTACCATGCACAGTATGTTTTGTGACACTGGTTGCCAACCCTACAATATGTCAACACTCTCTCCTCAACCTTGGGTTCCCCTTCTCTTTTTAGTGAAAATAAATACACAGCAAAGCCTGCTCTCATTTCACCATTTCTAGACACAGTGATCAGCGACACTGGTTAAATTCTTGACAGTGTGTCAATATTCTCACCTCATTTCTGTTCTAGTTGTAACAATCAGCATGTCAAAGTTAAAAAACCTCTGGGCAGAGACTGTTGTCCTGGGATATTCTTCAGACTCTGAACTGAAACTATCCCCTGAAGTTATCTTCATACAAAAAAAAAAGTTAAAAAGTAAAGAATTTCACCCTTAATGAATTATTGTACTCTGAAAAAATTATTTCTATGAGATCAAAGGGATGAGAGTGACTCTGAAGTATAGATGAGAAGTTTAGGGGGCAGCGAGTACAAATTACTGAGAGTGAAACAACTAGAGAGAAACAGACTACTGACACCTTGTGAAGAATGTCTGATTTCATGAAACAGTATGTGTAGAAACATAAATAGGAGTGTGTTTTGATGTGTATGTTTTCATCAAAAAATAGCATTAAATAATTTTTTTTAAAAAAGCTTCCCAGCATTTCTGATGCTCAGGCAGCTATTTGGGGGTTGCTGTGTTAACCTGGCCTCTGCCTCCTGGGCACTTCCGGATAGTGAGCTCAGGTCTCCCCCGGATACTCCCCGCTCTCACGACCTTGGCCTACTCACCCGCCTGGACAGCCTTCCCATCTTGCCCAAACTCTCCTGCTCACGCTCATTTCCTCTTGTTCAGGCCCCACAGGAATCGGGGAACAGCTGACTCCTGTTCTCTGCACAGTCACTCTTCCTGTGTCGATCTGAAAGCCGGTATGAAGTAACTCTGATCAGCCTCACGCTGCTTGAGCAACCACCCACAGCCACATTCTGGAGGCGGCCCTGGCTGCAACTTTGCCTCTTCCGGTGGATCTCCGGAGAACCACCCCTTGGAACAGACAATTTCTCAGCTTTTCACACTGGGAAGACATTTTTAAGCTATTATAGCCTGATTTTGAGCAGCTGAAAAAATTCTTCCACTTGACATAATTCACAAAACTGAGTAAATCAGTTTCTGGATCCTGATGAACCACCCATGGCAAGGTTTTGATAGCACCAGAGGCAGCCTCTGGCATAGGGCCCCAGGTGTGCTGTGTGCATGCCCAAAACACGCAGCCTTGAGTTCTGTGCATGCCCAGAACCTGCAGCCTTGAGTACTGTCAGAGGGAAGATTCAATCTCATGAAGCTCTACTCACTGTGACCCTCCTTCTAGGTGTTAGTCAGAGCCTGTTCCTTGCCATGCCTTCCTTGTTGGTCGGCATCTGAGTCCTGATCCTGTACCATGTTCTGCTTTTGATGTGGAATAGCAGAGTCCTTGTGCTCTGCAGCATGACAGCCCATAGAAAGCTGTTTGGTAGAACTGGTTACACAACTTGCAAGGCCAGTGCAAAACAAAAACATGAGGTCCTTGTTCAAAAACGATTCCAAATTTCATGTTAACAGAGGAGGTATAATTTGGGAAAAGAGAGAATGGTGGCATAACTTAAAGAATGTGATCAGTAACACTGAATTATACATGTAGAAGTGGTTGAATTGGTGTATATTTTTGCCATGCGTATTTTCAACAATTTTTAAAAAATAGGCAAAACCAAAAAAATGATTATAAATTTCAATATGGCAAGAATGGAACATTAAATCAAGTGTGGGACCCAGAGTTAGGACAGACCTCACAGTCTAAAAGGTTATCATGCTTTACATGTCATCCCAATTTTTACCTCCTGGCTCCCCCTTTTCCTTTGGGTCCCATAATTCCTTGGAACAACAAAAGAACTCATAGAGAGTACTAAAAAGTATAGAAAATACAAATCAAGACCTTCATAAGGAAGGCAAGGTCTGGGAAGGTCCCTAACATAAAGCTTCCGTACCCCAAAGAGGACAGGGTCACCTGTCTGAGATTAGCTGACCAGGAAGCTCTCTGCACCTTCATGTCCAGACTTACAGTAAAATCATTCCTCCTGAAGTTAACTGATAGCAGCCTCTCATGAGTCTTCTCAGCCCCACTCAACCCAAATCCTCAAATCATTCAAAGTCCTAGGCCAAGGTGCCCCAATTATTTCAAGAGTTGTTTCTCAGGAACCAAGGACAAATGTCATCTTACTTTGTGTAAAGCTAAAAAACTCTCTAACCCCCAGATATAACAGAGGACTTCTCAGTTAAAGTGTGCAGAGGGCCTTCCTATTTTTCAGTTTGATTTCTCCAGTTCTAATAAAGGATGAACTGGCTTGTTGCAAGTGCCCACAGGCAACAGCCATCCTTGAGGGATGTGGACAGGGTGAGGGGCACACAGGGCTGAGGGGGAGAGTCCAGCCCTCCTCCCTCCTCATGTGGGCAGGAGCACCAGTTATGGTTCTCACATTTGACACAGAAGGGACTTTGGTGAACTCAAGTGCAAAAAAAAAAAAAAAAAATCTGCTGGCTACCCAATGCAAACTCCTTGGATAGATGCAAACAGTTGGACCAGGACAGGGATCAGGCAGCCTGGGGGACCCAGGTGGCCACAGCAATGATTGCCAGCACATTTCATCTTTGCCCATGACTCACAGTCAGGAAAGAGAAGTTGGAGTCACACAACAGCTGTTGGCTGGGGAGGGCAGACACCTTGGTGGCAGGCTGGGGACAAAATCTGGTATGGGGTCATTCCTCAAAGGCCAGGCAGATGCTGCTGGGAGGGATCCAGTGCCCACTGGTCCTCAGGGTCCCTGTAGCACCCAACAAAGTGCACGTGCAGTGTAGATGCGTAATGAGTACTTTCATTCTGAATAGCGCACCAATGTTAACCACTCATCCTGAAGAGATCCCCTCTTCTTTTAATGTATAACAGCTACAGCTTTTAGATTATTCTGAATGGTTGCAAGCACATGCTTGGAAAACAAAATTTGGTCTTTACCACCTTCCAGCCAAACAATACCCAAGCCCATAAAATAAACAGTAATAATACCTGAGAGGAACGTGCTCCTTAGAACAGCCAATTATACAAGATCAAAAGGGTGACATTTGCCCAAAAGCAAAGAAGAGAAGGCAGGAAGAGGGAGAAAATCAGGAGGAAAGGAAACAGAACCGAGGGCAGAGACAGGGAATGCTGGCACACTGTGGGTGGGGAGTGAGACCAAGGCCACGAAACACTATCGAAAAGACATCTAATCTGCTCTGTAAACTTTCCCCTAATGCACAATAAAGAAAAAAGAAGAACTGTAATAAAGCGCCATCTCTTCCACCAAGGTTTATTTTTCAGTCTTTAATATTCACAATTTAACTACATCAGTTCTTTTCTGTGCCACAATTTCTGATCTGGAAATGGGACTATATTAGACTAGACTCTTCCAAAGATGTGCTTCGTAAGAGGGAATTCAGGGATCCTGTGGAGGCCTCTGGAAACCCTAGTGGCATAGTGGTTAAGTGCCATGGCTGCTAACCACAAGGCTGGCAGTTCAAATCCACTAGGTTCTCCTTGGAAACTCTATGGGGCAGTTCTACTCAGTCCTATAGGGTCACTATGAGTCAGAAGTGGGTTTTATGGAGTCCCTTGTGGTGTAATGGTTAAATGCTACAGCTGCTAATCGAAAGGCCGGCAATTCAAATCCACCAGGTGCTCCCTGGAAACTGTATGGTGCAGTCCTATTCTGTCCTATAGAGTCACTATGAGTTGGAATCAACCTGACAGCAACAAGTTTGGTTTACTGGGTTTCAGGAAACACTGGTGGCATAGAGGTTAAGCGCTATGACTCCTAATCAACAAGTCATCAGTTTGAATCTACCAGGTCCTCCCTGGAAAACTCTAACGGGCAGTTCTACTCTGTCCTAAAGGGTCGCTATGAATCGACTTGACAGCCAATGACTTTGAGTTTTGGGGAGGTTTTAAGACACCTGGGTGTCAGAGTTTATGCTATACTATGAACAGAAAGGCTGGCTGTTTTGATTTCACCCTATGGAAGAAAGTCCTGTTGGTTTCTTTCAGTAAGAGCACCCAAACCAAACAAGCCCACTGCCATCCACTTGCTTGAGACTCATAGTGACCCTGTAGACAGAGCAGAACTGTTCAAAGGAGCACCTGGTAGATTTGAACTGCCAACCTTCTGCTTAGCAGCTGTAGCACTATGCCAGCAGGATTTCCTTAAAGATCACAGTCACTGAAAATTTCATGGAGAAGTTCTACTCTCTGACACACGTAGGAATAGACTCTTATGGCACTGGGTTTGGTTTTCTGGTTTTACTGGGTTTTAAGAGCTCTACAGAGCTCCCTCTGACCACGTAGTCCAAACTGGGAGATAAAAAGTCCTGCAACTCAGCTGTCATAAGCCAGCCAAGTGCCGTCGAGTCATAAGAGACCTTAATTATTGGCCCACTTAAGGTACCACGACTCGACGGCACTTGGCTGGCTTGGCTAAGGTACCACTTAATGTCTTATCTAAAGAAACTATATTTTTAAGGGCATTAGGTACTGTTGTTAGGTACTGTTGAATTAGTTCCACCTCGTAGCAACCTGGTGTATAACACAGAACACTCCTGTGCCCTTCTTACAATCATTGCCATGTTTTAGCTTGTTGCAGCCACTGTGTCAATCCATTTTGCTGAAAGTTGTTTTAGTCAGCTAGTGCTGCCATACAGAAATAGGACATGTGGATGGCTTTAAAAAGAGAAATTTTATTCTGCCACGGTCTGGCAGGCTAACAGTGCAAATTCACAGTGTGAGCTCTAGGGAAACGCTTTCTCTGTTGGCTCTGGAACAAGGTCTTTGTCATCAAACTTCTAGCTTCCGAGGTGCAAGGTCCCTTTTCCTTTCCAAAGGACTAGTCTGGCACTGCTTTCTTGGTGGCAAGAGGTCTCCAAGTCTCCCTTTACCTCCCTGTCCTTGGTATCTCACGAGGCGCCCTGAGGCACAATATAACCCCCCACACTGAGTCCTGCCCCACCAGCACAGCTGCCACCCATCTTCCATCATTAACAGCACAGGGGTAGGTTCCAACCTAAAGGAGCATCCCACAATATCAGAATCCTGGCCCAGGCCAACTGTCACACGTATTTTGGGGGGAACACAGTTCAACCCACAACAAGGGTCTTTCTTTTTTTTCATTGACTCTACTCTGCCAAGCATGGTGTTCTTCTCCCGGGATTGGTCCCTTCTGACATCATGTCCAAAGTGAGACACCATCCCGCGTCATCCTCCCTTCTAAACAGCACTGTGGCTATACTTCTGCCAAGACAGAACTCTTCTAACAGTAAGACCAGACAACTCTTCACCCAGTTTCCTCAAAGTTACACAACTACAGTGGGCTTATCAAAACTGAGAAATAAGCATTATTCAATTTTAACTCAACTACAGATGTTTTGGGATTTTACCAGTGTTTTCACTAATGCCCTTTTTCCTGTTCCACACTGCACTTCATAAAATTTAAACAGAAACATATATATTTTAACTTTTTATTTTGAAATAACTATAGATCCACAGGAAATTGCAACAACAACAACAAGAACAACAAAATAGCGAGACACCATGCAACCTTTACTCAGTTTCCCCCAAAGGTAAATTTGGTATAATTTTAGTCTTCTTGTTGCATGCCGTCAAGTTGATTCCAACTCACAGCAACCCTACAGGACAGTACAGAACTGTCTCATAGGGTTTCCTAGGCTCTAATTTTTATAGGTAGGTTGGAATTGCTTACCTGTTGGTTAGCAGCCAAATACTTAACCACTTCACCACCAAAAACCAAACCAAACACACTGCTTTTTGGTCAATTCCAACTCACAGTGACACTGTAGGACAGAGTAGAAGTGCCCTGTAGAATTTCCAAGGAGTGGCTGGTGAATCCAAATTGCCACCCTTTTGCTTAGCAGACATAGCACTTAACCACTATGCCACTCACGGCTCCTTATAAATTATAGTATAATATCAGAACCAAGAAGTTGATATAATCAACAGAGTGCATATACATACACACATATATATGATAGTCTCCGAAGCTTACACATATACACACTTTTAAACTGTGTATATATGCGTAGCAAAACACTTGCCATTTCAACATTTTTACATGTACAATTCAGCAGCATTATACATGTATTTGATTTTATGTATATCTAGAATATATATGTATAGTACCACAGAGAACACAGTTGCCAAGTCAACACGCTTTCATGTGTATGATTCAAAAAAACCAGTTCCATCAATTATGCTTTGCACCATCACCAGTATCCATTGCCCAATTTTTCATCCTTACAAGCAAAAACTCAATTCACATATATTCGAAAACTTTACTCTTTCGTAGTCATGTAGTTCAAATATTTTTCTCTGAAGAGCAAACTTTGCATCTAACTCCACCTGCGTCTTAACCGAATCCAGACCATGAAATCTTCAGTCCCTCTCTCAACTCACAAATTACTGACATTCAGAAGAGCACAAGCAGACTCTGCCGTGAGTTTGAATATCCTCAACTTACTGGACCCTCTTTAATTTTTTTCCCACCGCACTGTCACTGAGTTGATTCCTACTCAAGCAACCCTGCAGGACACAGCATAACTGCCCCATAGGGTTTCTGGGAAGTGGCCAGCAGATTCAAACTGTTGACCTTTTGGTTAGCAGCTGAGCTCTTAAACCACTGCAGCACCTAGAACTGGAGCTCCCATAACTCAGAGCCAGGAGTATGTGTTTGTGTATGTATTTCTGTGTGAAGTAGTCCCTCTTTGTCCTAATCCTTTCTAAAATCTCCCCAAGAAGTCAACCTTGCCTTGCTCCTCTATCTTCCAGAAGTGCTAGAAGTTTGTTGTTGTGACGTGGCATC
This sequence comes from Heterohyrax brucei, assembly GCA_028571685.1. Taxonomy (NCBI): domain Eukaryota; kingdom Metazoa; phylum Chordata; class Mammalia; order Hyracoidea; family Procaviidae; genus Heterohyrax; species Heterohyrax brucei. The sequence goes on from CM053140.1 coordinate 38,518,899, forward strand.
AAATCAATTTTCAACTTGCAGTGCAGTGTGATGCATCACTTTTATATTGCCTTTCCAGTCTAGTACTCTTAACAAATGACTGGGTGGGCTATGAAAAAAATGTGCTCATGGCCCACCAAGGGGAATACACAGCTTGCCAACAGTGCAAAGTGTATGGTACCCTTGTAGGGGTGGAACCATGCAAATAAGGTATATGGAACCCTAGACTTAAAACAAGCCATCCCAGAGGCAGAAAGGAGGCCTCATTACTATCAAGAAAAAGATAGGAGAATGGAGCATATCCTTTGGACCTGGGGTCCCTATGCTGAGAATCTCCTAAACCTGGGAGACAGAGAAGGAGCTGGCAAAAAGTAGCAGCAGAAAAGTGGTGGCAGCAGAGGTGGCAGAACTTACAAATCTAGAAGAGACAGGATTCCTGGTCCAGGGAGCAAAAAGGCTCAGTGCTTTCAGGTAGGAGGCTTGCTGGCAGAGTAGGTGTCTCCAGGCACTTGTTGGTTGCACTAGGCTTGCCAACCCAGCTTGATGACCCACGGAATTAGACAGCTGAGGACCTTTGAGCCAAGCCTTACTGGTAGAATGGGGTTTCTCTAGGCACTTTTCAGTGCAGCTGAAAAATTCTGTAACACTTGCCCAACCAGGGTAGCGGTTGGGTCAAGGGGTCAAAGGGCTCAGAGGCTCAGAAAGGCATGTCTATGGGCACAGCTAACAAGAGGCTGCCCTAATGGAAGAACTGTATCTTCAGTCCTTTCTGATTCTGAATTGTAACGTGTTACTCCCCAGAAGGCCCATAATTGTGAGTAAAGCCTGGGAGTTCAGTGTGGCCATTGCAATGAACTGCCAAACACAGCAGAGAAGTAGGGAGTGCCACGGGAGGGAAGGCTGGTGTCAGAACCAGTTGGAGAGAGGGGATAATGTCTATAACCAGCCTTGGGCTGATGCCAATTCACTCCCTCCCTTGTGAAGTTAGAAGCATCATATGCCCCACTGAGCCATTTTTACAACTAAGAACCCCATGCAACAATAAAACTACCCCATAGGGCTTTCCAGTCTGTCACACAGAGTCACTGTAAGTCGGAGTCAACTTGATGGCACACAACAACAATTATTATAGGAGCAGGACTCCAGGTCTTTCTACCACATGGTGGCTGGATGGATTCAAACCATCAGCCTTTTGGTTAGCAGCCACAGCCAATCACTTAGCCACTGTGAATATATATCCATATGTATTTTTTCTTCTACTGTCAAAGATGAAAGTGACAAAATATATCCCACCTACTCTAAACGTTTGTCAAAGACCTGAAATGAAACTAAGACTGTCTGTTGCTTCTGTTTGCTTAATTATTACCTGGGATCCACCAGAGGTGAGTGTCATCTGAGAATGACAATTGTTCTGGTTTTTATGTCCTTTTATAAAAGCAAAGCTAGACAAGAGAGGTTGTTTCTGATTGATTTTACCTGAACTCAAATTAGTAGGCTTGTGAGATCCTAAGCCCAGAGTGTGGCCCCTTTAATTTAAAAGCTCAGTCCCCTAAATTAACTGGTGGTGGGGGAAGGAAGGCATTCTTTACTTCTGTCTAAAACTGGGAAAAATGTGAAGACTTTGGACCTCAAGCAGTACTAAATGCTGCCTTGGTCAACACTCCCAAGAGGAGCTAAGTGTTATTCTGTTGCTCCAGTGGCATTCCAGGCATGTCATCAGCCCCACTCCAGCCCACGCCTGGCTCTGCAGCCTGGGGCACAGAGGGGAATTCGTGGGCGAGTGGGCACAGCCAATCCAACATGTGTTACTGAGGGACCCTCTCCGAAGCAAGCCCTCTGAGCTCCATCTACTTGAGGAGGGCCAGAACAATTCCTGCTGGGGCTAGATTTCCCTGGAGTGAGTCTGGTTGTCACTCTGCTCCCCTGTATTGAGAAAGGGAACCCTGGCCGCACAGTGGTTAAGTGCTTGGCTGCTAACCAAAAAGTTGGTGGTTTGAATCCATACAGCAGCTCTGCAGAAAAAAGACCTGGCAAGCTGCTTCCACAAAGATTACAGCTGAGAAAACTATAAGGCAGTTCTCCTTTGCCACATGGAGTCACCGTAAGTCAGAACTGACTCAGTGGGCATCTAAAAACACCACTAAGAAAAGCAGAGAACTGGTTTAGACTGGAGGAGGGACCTACTGGCTGAAATGCATGAAAACCAAGGCTAGATTCCTGTTATGGGTTGAGCTGTGTCCCTCCAAAAGATATATTGAAGTCTTAACCCTGTACATGTAACTATGATCTTGTTTGGAAATACGGTCTTTGAAGATGTTACTAACACGAGATCACACTACAAGAGGGTGGGACCCTATTCTAATGCGACCGGTATCCTTAGAAAAAGAAGATAGATACAGAGATAGATACTGGGGGTAGACAGTCATAGGATGACAGGTGGGGACGTACCTGGGTGACGTATCTATAAGACCAAGAGCACCAAGGAACACCAGCTGTTGTCAGAAGCTAGGAAGGAGGCAGGCAACAGAGTCCAGATTCTCCCTTGGAGCCTTCAGAAGCAGTCAACACAGCCAACACTCTAAGCCTCCAACAAATGGGACAACAGATTTTTGTTGTTGTAAGCCACCACTTTGGAGTACTCTGCTGCAGCCCTAGGAAACTGAGGCAACTCAGAACCCCAAGAAGCCTCTCCAAAGGTCAACCTGACCTTTTAGAAGGTGATTAAATGGAAACGGGCTCCCCTTCCCTCCAGGGTTAGGAAGGATGGTGATAGATGAGACAGAAAAAAGATGGTGGGGTGGAGGCAGGTGGGCATGAGCAGGGAGAGGAGCTGGCCACAGCTGGAAGGTGAGCAGCAGGAGGACATGCAAGGCTGGGGACCCAGCAGGTACTGGACTTGGTCTGCATCCAAGACACCGGAAGCCCATCATCTGTGGCCATGTGATTGCTGTTCTCATCTTGACAAAGCCTGGCCATCTCGGTCACAGGAATAAGCCAGCGGCATTAGGCTGCATCCTGAGTCTGAGATCAGTTTCTGTAAATGCTGAAGTTGGAGAAGAGGGGAACAAACTAGTGGGCTAAAGCAATGGAGTGTCCACAGCTCAGTGTCAGGAGCACAGGGAGCCTGACAGAGAAGGCAGGACTGAAGGCTGGTGGTCTCCTGTCTCTGCTGAAGCCCCAGGACTCACCAACGGCCATTCCAGTCTTACTGAAGTCTCCAGCTTTACCTTGTGGTCCAAGACCTGGAGGAGCGACCTGTTTTCTCTCTCCTTCTCTGGGAGCTTGGGCCCAGTTCCTGCTGCCATGGCAACCCAGCTGGACTCACACTTCAGTGGACCCAAAGTTGGCATCTGAAGGTGAAGTGGGTGGGACCCCAAGAAACCCACTTTTTTTCAGCCAAGCCCCAAGTGGAGAAACCTTTCTTAGCACCCAGTGGAGCAGAAAACACCACCACCTTCTCATTCTCATCAATATCCTAAGTCTGGCTGGAACTGAAAAGACAACTTCTCCACAAGGCAGGCACTTCTCCCAGTGCCCACAGAGCACTTTCTCCAAACCTGATGGTTGCATTGAGAATCCGTTTCATGGGTCACGCGTTGATGTCCATGTTACACTGCAAAGCATGTTCATAGGGCAGTGATACCAACCTAGACTTATCTCTAAAGACAGAGACAGGGCTTAAAAGCACAGAAGCCCAGCCAGGTTGCTTGGGTTCATAACCTGGCTCTGTTCTTGGTTAATAAACCAGATTCTAGAAAGTTATGTTTTGCCTTTGTACTTCTGCTTTCTGCTCTGTAAGGAGGGGATAATAACAGACTCTTGTTCTTGAGATAATACATTCACAACAGGGCTTTGCACCTAGTTGTTGTTGCTGTTGTTGGCTGGTGGCCCCTGACTGACAGAGATTCCATGCACTACAATATGAAATGCTGCCTGGTCCTGCACCATTGCATTATTGGTGGCAGACCGGACTACGGTGAGCCGCAGGGTTTTCCTTAGCTGGTACTCAGAAGACCATCATTAGCCATTTCTTCTTGGGTCCATCTTAGTCTAGAAGCTCCAATGAAACCTGTCCAGGGTCATGGCAACATACAAACCTCCTCTGGTATCTGGGTGGTGGCTACACATGAGATGCACTGACTAGGAGATTAGATTAGACTCTGCAGAGAAGGCAAGGGTCCTACCAATGTTCCCAAGAGAACAATAACCAGTCTTAGTCATCCAGTGCTGCTACAACAGAAATACCACAAGTCGATGTCTTTAACCAAGAGAATTTATTCTGTCAGAGTCCAATAGGCTAAAAGTCCAAATGCAGGGTATCAGCTCCAGAGGAAGTCTCTCAGTTGGCTCTAGAGGAAGCTCCTTGTTGTTGTCAATCCTCCACTGGACTAGGAGTTTCTGAGGCAGGTGACTTTGGGTCCAAAGGATGTGTTCTGCTCCACGCACTTCTTTCTTAATAGTATAAGGTCTCCAACTTTCTGCACGCTTCCTTTTTCTCTATAATCCCAAGAGACTGTCTTCAAGGTGTTGAAATGAGGAAGGGCGCAGTAAAAATTCAAGATATTACAGAAAGCCACAGGAAACAACTTAATAGCAGAAAATACCATAGAATAATCTCACTTTTGCCTTACAAAACATCTGTTACAAGACAAGTCTGGGGACAGCCTTGCAAGTGACCTCTAGACCTTGACCACAGACAGCCTTGCAAGTGACTCCTAGACCTTGACCATGGACAGCCTGCAAGTGACCCCTAGACATGGACCACATTTTACAACTAACAGGAATTCCAGGTGACCTTAACCAATCAATGTAAAGGTCAGTTCCCCCTCCCTGCTTTGCAATCTCACGACTTACTGGGTGCTGAGGAAGCTCATGGTCGCCCCCTCCTCTGTGTAGTTTGGGGTGTGTCCCTGGTGTACCAGTATTTTTCCCATTGGGCGTATTTTTTAATAAAATTTAACCTTTAAATTAATTCTGGGTTGCGTCTTGAAATCCGAACCCCCAACAAAGGTACAATATAATCTTATAGATTGAGTCCTGTCTCACCACCACCACCACCACCCATCCTCCCTCCTTAACATCACGAAGGCAGGACTTATAACATATGGAAACATTACACAATACCAGGAATCACAGCCTAGCCAAACTGCTACACACAGTTTTTGGGGGAGGGTCACAACTCAATCCACTACATTCTACCCTTGGGGCCCCCCAAAATCATATCCTTGTAACATGCTAAACACATTCACCCCATCATAGCAAAAACCTTAAGTCTAAGACTAAATTCCAGAAATTCCTCTTCAACTATGAAATCTAGAACACAAGTTATCTGCTTCCAAAATACAATGGCAGAATAGGCAGGCACAAGCTAGACATTTCTACTACAAATGGAAGAAACTGCAGGGAAAGAAAGCATAACCAACACCAAGCAATTTAGCAGAATACATCACGCTAGCCTTCAAGGCTTTTAAAACAATCCTTTCTTCTTTTGAGACATTCATACAATGGCCCTGCCCTCCAGACTCTAGTTGTTGGCCACATACTCCAAATTCTGGGTGGAGGCCCCTTGGCCCTGGGCTACAGCTCTGCCTTCCAGGCCCACTGAGACAACAACTCTGCTCCCTGGGTTTTACGGGCACCATTTTCCTAGTCCAGCTGAGTGGCAGCCCCACCCTTAGAATCACCAGGGGCCATGGCTCCACCCTTTGGAACCCCTGTGGTCATGGCATACCTTTTGGGACTTAGGTAGCTTAGCCTGTCATGCTCCATGTTGGCAAGTGTTCTAAAGCTCTGTAGCTTCACTGTTAAGTGTCTGGATGAAACCCAAGTAGACCAGGAAGCATTCTGTGTGCAGATGCTCAGCTCTCTCACTTCATGGGTCCGCTCTAGCACTGTCTGGTACTGCTCTCCTGGTTCTACACTGCAGGTGTGCTGCTGTTGTTGCTGGTCCTCTGCTCCTTGTTTCTAACAATCTGTACTCCAGTGTTAACAGTTCTCAGTTCCTTCAGGGTTTTCTAGCCATTCAGTTTGAAAACTGCTTCCACATTTTAGGTGTCTGTTAGAGCAGCACTCCACTCTCTGGGTACCAAATTCTTAGTCATCTGGTACTGCTCTAACAGAAACACTACAAGTGGATGGCTTTAACCAAGAGAAATTCGTTCTGTCACAGTCCACTAAGCTACCAGTCCAAATTCAGAGCATCAGCTCCAGGGGAAGTCTTTCTCTGCTGGCCCTGGAGAAACGTCCTTGTCATCAATCTTCCCCTGGACTAGGAGCTTCTGAGGTACAGGGACGTCAGGTCCAAAGGACACACTCTGCTCCCTGCATTGCTTCCTTCTTTCCTCTCTGATAACTTCTCTCTCTTTTATTTCCCAAGGGATTACCTCAAAGATCAGTAAATTACAGATTGAGTCCTGCCTGACTAATACAGCCACTGCCCATCTGCTCTCATTAACATCATAGAGGCAGGGTTTACAGCAGATAGGACTGGGAAACATGGGCTTGCCAAATTGCTGCACACATTTTGGGGAGGCACAATTCAATCAGTGACACTATCAATGTCCCCATGCACATAGTAAGTGCCCTGTAAGTGCTTGCTACTGCTACTTGCCATTATCTGCCACCAGAAGCACTCCCACCCCAGGCCCTGGGCCTTCTTCCTTCCATGTCCTTGAGCAGGCTGCTGTGGGGCTCCAGAGTTGCTTCCTTGGCCCCCACTGCACTCACCGACCACTGTCTGTGCTCAGGGTGTCCAATGTCCCAGTGAGTTCGTCCTGCGTGTCACTCACCTCCTCCTCCCCTCAGGCTCACCAACGTGCAGCACTTCTAGGGCAGTATACTTGCTGATTGCTTCCTTCACTATTACTCACAACAACCAGCTAAGACACTGCCAAAGAAACACTCACAGCCAGCCTGCTCGTCATGGGGAAGGATGCACAGGTCTTCCTCTGGCCTGCAGGAAAGAAGGAATCTGGGGGACAGAAGAGAGGCTGGAGGAGAATGCTGAGACCAGCAAGAGGCTCAAACCGGGCTGGCTCACTGCTTGTTGACAAGCAGAAAATTCTCTGGAAGAGAAAAATTTAGAAAATGATAATAGTTAAAAACCAACATGGCCATGGCCACATGAACAGGAAGCAAAGGAATGAAGGGCACAGATTCTTCCCTGTGTCAGACACCACTGAGAGAGGATGCTTTAGGATCCACTGATCCAACTGTTTTTTGTTTTTGTTTTTAATTTTGGTAAAGTATGCATAACGTAATATTGACCATTTTAATGATTTTAAAGTGTAAGAATCGGTGGCAAATATACTCACAATGGTGTGTAACCATGAGCTCTCTCTAGTTCCGGAACTTTTCCAACTGTCCCAAATGGGAAACCCATACCCATTACACAGTCACATCCCAATCCCCTTTCCCAGCCCTTAGCAACCACCAATCTGCTTTCTGTTGCCATGGATCTGCCTGGTGGCCTATCCTGGACACTTCACATACATGGAATTGTGCAACATGTAACCTTTTGTTTCTGGTTTCTTTTACTGAGCATGTTTTCTGGGTTCATCCTGTGGCAGCAAGTATTAGTACTTCATTCCTTTTTATGTTTGTATAATATTGTATAAGTCTCTGGGTGGTTCAAATGGTTAACATACTCAACTGCCGACCAAAAGGGTCGAGGATCAACCGCACTCAGAGGTGCTTCAGAAGAAATGCCTGGCAAGCTACTTCCAAAAATCAGTTAATGAAAACCCATGGATTACTACGGTCCAAGCTGCAACCACCATGGGATGGTGCAGGACCAGACAAATATTTCATTTCCTTGTGCAGGAGGCAGCATGAGTCACAGCTGGCTCAATAGCAGCTAACAACAACAACAAGGGAGGCTCAAGAGCCAAGTGACCACTGGTTACAGCGTCTAATGAAAGAAAACTGTAAAAACCTGCTGTCACCTTTTCACTTAAGAGTATCTCCAAATAGCTCAGTCCTGTTTTGTTCTGCAGGGAAACTAAAAATTCTATCTTGAATGCCCTAGAACAGAGTACTTGGAAAGTGCCTGTCCTGATGGCAGAAGGACAGTACTGAAAAGGAGTCATGCTTTTGCATCAGGCACTACCCCCTACCAGGCTCTGAAAGGAATCAAGGGATCGTTAGCCCTGGATGGAGGCGTCCTCTTACATTTCACAGTGATGCTGCCATAACATGGAAAGCTTGAGGAATTTTTCTGCACTTACATCCTTCTTACCTGGGACACCTGGCCCAGGGCAGGAAGGTGGTAGTTGAGAAGCACTGCAGGCTCTTCCAGGTTTGCAGGTGACTTCCATCTAGAAGAAAGTGGCCGTTCAGTGGTACAATTCTCACCTTCCATGCAATATACCCAGGTTTGATTTCTGGCTAATGCACCTCATCACAGGCTCCATCCATCTGCCAGTGGATGCTTTTGTGTTGCTACGATGAACACGTTTCAGTAGAGCTTCTAGACTACGAAGGACTAGGAAGAAAGGCCTGGTGATTTACTTTCTAAAACCAACCAATGAAAATCCTATGGGTCACAACAGCCTGATCCACAGCTGATCATGGGGAAGGCACAGAACCAGAAAGTGTTTTGTTCTGTTGTGCACAGGGCTGACATGCGTTGGGGGCCAAGTGGACAGCAGCTAACAACAAACTTTTCCAGCTAAGAGCTGGGGTAGAGAGAAGCCTGCCTTGAGAGTGGCCACCTTAGGCACGGGGCCAAGAAAAATGGACCTGGATGTTTTGAGTCCCCAAAATCATCAGCACTGAACTTTCATTACCAACCCAAAACCTACTGCCATAGAGTTGGTTCCAATTCATAGCAACTCTACAGACAGAGTAAAACAATCCCATAGAGTTTCTAAGAAGTGCCTTAGAAGTGCTAAACTTCTGGCTAGCAACCATCACACTTAACCACTAAACCACTAACCACTAACCACTAATCTTTCATTTGGGGTGAGGAAAAAGCCGGGGCACAATGGCTCAGTGCTCAGCTGCTAAAGAGTTGGCAGTTCAACGATGGAGCTCACAAAGAGGAGTCTCACTGGCAACACAAGAATAAAGAGGTGCATCATGAGATCTCCACTAAAAGACCTCAATTGATGGTCCAGCGGTTTTGGGGTTCCTCTGAGAACATGCCCCCCTACCCCGATGCTGCCCTTTCCCATAAATTATAACAAAGGTCCACTCTTTGGACAGGAATGGATTGGACTTGGCAAGGCAGAGTGACCATATATTGGAAGCACTTTATAGTTCTATACATCTATAGGATATCATCTTGCTGACCTCTGGCTGGAGGAAGGGGAGTGGACGGAGAGGAGGGGAAAGGAGGCTGTTGGGAGGATGAGACATGTATGGAGCACAGAGAAACAGTGTGCAGTCACCGGACAGGGAGAGCAGTGGAAGCTGCATATAGGGGGGCATGTAAATTTATACGTGAATGTACATTTTCACTCAGTTATGTTAAATAAAAATTTAAAATTAAAAAAAAAAAAAGAAGTCGGCAGTTCAAACCTACCCAGCTGCTCCATGGGAGAAAAGGCCCAGCAATCTGCTCCCATAAAGATTACAGCCCAGATAACTCTAGAGGGCAGGTCTACTCCATCACAGGGGGTCACTGTGAATCTGAAATCAACTAAAAGGCACCTAACAACAACAGCGGTGGTACACAACATGGCGAATGTAATTAATGTCACTGAGTTATACACCAAAAAATGGTTGAAATGGCTAATCTTTTACTATGTATATTTTACCAGAACGAAAATTTAAAAACAAAAAATACCATCAGGTGGCTGTACAACATGGTAAATGTAATAATGCCACTGAAAGGGACACTTAAAAGTCTACAGTCAGTTTTACATATCTTTTACCAATATAAGGTTTTCTTAAAAAATTACCACCAGGACTGTATCTTGTGTGACAACCGCTTCCAGCAGGCAGCCAGCTTCCTTACGCCCTCAGGTTTCAGGAGCCACCTGTGTCTGCACAGAGAAAAGTGGGAACTCTGGCAGGTGCCTGGACGGTGATGTTGGTAAGTCTGTCGCTGTGGTCACTGCAGTGTACCTAAGTGAGTGGCAGCGTGCTCACTAGCTCTTTGGAGCTGCCTGAATCCTGGTGCCTCCATCCTTTGCAAAGCCAGAGGCTTCGTTCATCTAACATCTCTTAATATCAAGTCTTCATTTTTTTCTTTTCTAGTTCTTAGGGATAAGCCATGAGAAGGCAAACATGGAAGTCAGCAGATTCATCAAGATGGCAAAAACTCAAACGTGTATTATGGGTTGAATTATGCCCCACAAAATATTGTGTTGAAGTCCTACCCCCGGAACCTATAAATATGACCCCGTTTGGCTTTAAAGAGGGTTTTCTGTTTGTTTGTTTGCATTTTGGTTAGGCTAATGAGGTCATCAAAAAAGCCAACCCCTTGGTGGCATAGTAGTTAAGTGCTATAGCTGCTAACGAAAAGGTTGGTAGATCAAATCCACCAGGCACTCCTTGGGAACTCTATGGGGCAGTTCTACTCTGTCCTATAGGGATGCTATGAGTCATGATCAACTTGATGGCAATGGATACAGTATTTTTTTTTAATGAGCTCATACCAGAGCAAAAACCCAAAACAATGAAACCCATTGCTGTCAATTGTGACTCATACCAGTGTAAGGTAAGTCCTAAATCAAATCGCTTCTAAGTTATCAAAAGCTTAACAGACACAGAGACACACAGAGGAGAAAACACATGTCACAAAAGGACCTGGCTATAAGCCAAGTGCCGTTGAGTCGGATCCGACTATGGCGACCCTAGGACCTGGCTATAAGCAAAGGAATAATGAGGATCACCGACAGGCACTAAAAATTAGAAGAAAGGCCTACAGAAGGAACTGAACTGGATCAGAACCTGATTTAGACTTTTAGCGTCTAGAACTATGCAAAAATATATCTCTGTTCTTTAAATCCACCCACTTGCAGTACTTTTTTGTTATCGTAGCTCTCGGTAACTAACACAGCATGAAAATAATCCAGCCCAGCCACTTCTTGGGATAAAAAGCCTCCCTGTGAAAAATGGCTGAAAGCAATCTCCATGGTGGTCTAAAACTACCCTTGTATTAAGAATTTAGAGAAAAAAACAAATGTATTTTAGCAGCAGACCCTGGATGGTGCAAACAGTTAATGTGTTCAGCTGCTACCTGAAAGGCTGGAGGTTTGAGTCCACCCAGAGGTGCCTTGAAAGAAAGATCTGGCAATCTGCTTCCCAAAAATCACTCACTAGAAGCCCTACAATAGAGGGGATCAAGATGGCAAAGTAGATAGATGCTGCCCATAACCCCTGTAACAACAAAAACCCAAAAGAACAAATGAATCCAGAACATATGATATCCCAGGAGCCCTGAACGTCAAAGAGAAAGCTGAGAAATTAGACTGAACAACAGGAAAGGGAGGGAGAATTGCACCAGAAATACACAGGATTTCACAGACCTGACCTGACGGGAGATGGATGCAACCATCACGGTAAACCTAGCAGTGGATCTTCCTCAGCAAGAGAAACTGCCTGGGGGATCCACTCACACCTCTGGAACCAGTGGGAAACAACTGCGGATGGTAGAAAGCTAAGTCTTGTGCACATAACCTACCATGTTTGGATCTGAATCTCTCCTTCAGCTTGCCCCTCTCTCCCTTCTCTCAGTGATCCCCTCTCTTCTCTGTACTATGCCCAGCTCTGGAGTCTGATGCCATTAAATGAGCCTGAAGCAGGACTCCTTAAACTTGTCCTGAGTCATTCTCTGAGATGCAGAGGGGAAACACTTTAACAAACTGGGGGAAGGAGAATTAAGAATAATAATCCTGGCAGCTCCCCTAAGCCAAGAAATCACGGCAGAACCTGTTCCTTCACCTAGATTCAGACATAAGGGGATATACCATCCTCACAGACACTCAGTGATGGCTATTAGCCCCCTGCCTTTCTCAGCAGCTGTAGCCAGACACCAGGGCCTATACTAGTCACTCCTGGCCATCTAGGAAAGTAGGCAAGAGCCTGTACCACACACTTAGTGACTGACTACCTAGACACTGGAGCTGAATCCATGTCAGAGAAGTAAATGGACTCTTGGGCTCCCAGGTCTAACAGCTCTAACCACCTGGTGATAGGATGTTAGCACCTGAAAGACAACAACAACCAAACTATCATATACAACCAGCCTATTTGGACATCTGAAATCAAGAAGCTAGCAGAACATAACTTCTTCTGAAAGATCCCAAAACAAAGAATCAAATTTAACAGAGGAAGAGAACTTCTTGGAATTATCAGAGGTAAAGTATAAAAGATTAATATTTAGAACTCTTTAAGAGATGAAGCAAAATGCAGTAGAGCATAATGACAAATTGAGCAAGCTGAAGAAAGCACAGTGACAAAAACTAGAAATTCAAAAAATTAACGATAACATCACAGAGTTAGACAACTCAATAGAAAGTCAAAGGAGAAAAGAGCAAAACTGTGGCAATGGAAGGCCAAATTAGTGAGATTGAAGACAAAGCATGTGACACCAAGACATGTGAGGAAAAATCAAACAAAAGAATATTTAAAAATCAAAATACACTACGAATTATGTGGGACTCCATCAAGAAGAATAATCCAGAAGTGACAAGGGATGCAGGGAATAATGCAGGATAGATAGAGAACTCTTGAAGACCTGTTGACAGGAAACTTCCCTGATATTATCAAAGATGAGAAAATACCTGTCCAGGATGGTCACTGAACTCCACCCAAAGTACATCCCAAGAGAAAGACAACAAGGCATATTATAATCAAACTTGCCAAAGCACAGATAAGGAGATAGTTTAAAAAGTAGCTAGGGATAAATAAAAAATAACCTACAAAGAAGAATCAGTTACACTAAACTTGAACTAGTTGGCAGAGACCATGCTGGCAAGAAGGCGATGCAATATCATATACAAAGCCTTGAAGGAAAATAACTGCCAGCCAAGAATTATATATCCAGCAAAATTGTCTCTCAAATATGATGGCAAAATTAGGACATTTGCAGATAAACAGAAATTTAGGAAATTTGCAAAAGCTAAACCAAAATTACAAGAAATACTAAAGGGAGTCTTTTGGCTAGAAAATCAGTAAAAACCCAAGACCAAACAGAAAACACAGCAACTGGGTATCAACCCAAATATGAGAATCACAAAAACAATAATAGGCAAAACACTGAAAACAGGGAAACAGAAATGTCATTATGTAAACATTAAACAAAACATATGGACTCAAAAGAAAATGTAGTCATAGTTCTTTCAGATGAAGTAAAGGCAATATAAAGAAATTACAGACTGGTTTAAACTTAGAAAAATACAAGTAAGTATTAAGGTAACCACAAAAGAAAACTATCCCTTCTATGCATCAAAATAAAAAATATAAAGTCTCAGCAGATACAAAACCACCGACATTGAAACAGATGAAAACACATAAAGAAAAAGGACTCAGCACAGAAAATTAAAGGGAACACAGGAATTGTCTATAACACACACAAAAAAGACATCAAAATTACAGCACTAAGTCATACCTATCAATAATCACACTGAATAATGAACAGATAACAAACTGTGATGTAGTCACACAATGGAATACTATGCAGTGATAAAGAACCACCACCACCTCAGGAAATAATCCATAACATGGAATCATCTGGAAGATATTGTGCTGAGTGAAATTAGTCAGTTGCAAAAGGACATATATTGTATGAGACCACTATCATAAGTACTTAAAAAATGGTTTAAACACAGAAGAAAATAATTTTTGATGGCTACAAGGTAGGGTGAGACAGCAACACAGGCATTCATAGATGAGATAGTAGATAGGAATTGGGTTAGGTGAAGGGAGTGATAACACATTGCAGAAAAGAGGTTAGCACAGCTGGACTATACCAAAAGCTTAAAAGATTTCCTAAATACAACCCGACATTTTTGAAGGACAGACAGAGTAGCAGGAGAAGGAGTCTAATGACCATGGTTTCAGGGGATATCTAGGCTAATTGGGATAACTAAATTTTTTAAAGAAAATGTTGTGCATACCACTTTGGTGAGTGGTATCTGGGGTCTTAAAAGCTAGCAAGCGGCCATCTAAATAGCATTAATTGGTCCCAATCCACCTGGAGCAGAGGCAAATGAAAGACATCAAAGACATGGAGAAAATAATGAGTCCAGGAGACAGAAGGTGCCCTATAATCCAAGACTAAATCAGCATGGGACCAGAAGAACTAGATGGTGCCCTGCCACCACCAATGACTACCTTGATAGGGAACATAATATAAAGTCCCTGACACTGTGGGAGAAAAACAGTGTGCAGAACCAGAACTCTATTAAAAGACCATACCTGATGGTCCATCAGACTGGAAGTCCCCTGAGGACACGGCTTCTGGACAGAAGCCAACTCTTCAAAGACTGGACTGGACTATAAGACAGAGAAATGCTGGTGAAAAATGTGCTTCTTGGCTTAAATATATACAGGAGGCAGCCTGAGCAGTTCCTGTTCAGAGGCGATATGAGAGGGTGGAGGAGGACAGGAGTTGGTTGAGGAAGTACAGGTGGAAAGGAGGAGCGTGCTGTTGTCATGGGGGTGGAGGGTGGGGAGCGGAGGGTGGGAGGGGGTAGAGTTGGGGAAGTAGTTAGAGTTCCATAGTGGTGTATATTCAGGGTTTTATGTGGCAACTTGTCTTGGATCGTAAACTGTCACTTAAAGCACAATAAAATATTTACAAGAAAACCTCAAACCTAATGGAGCACAGTTCTACTTTACTCTGATAAACAGGGACCACCATGAGTCAGGGTCAGCTTGATGACAAGTGGTTATTTTAGGTGCAAGAATTATTGTACCACCCAAATGTAGTCAGAAATCTGAATACATTTCAAATTTCCTGTGTCATGGACACTGTGAACTGCCTGCCCCAGATCCACTGTCCGGTTTCCTCTTGCGAACAGCTCCTGATTTTATGTGGGTAGTCCACTCTCCCTCCTCCTGGTCATGTGCCTCAAGAAGTCCATCATGGATGGCATCCCTGTCCCTCACCAGTGTGGGCTTAGGGCTGGCTATGAGACATAGGCCTGGCCAAAGAGAAATGAGGGGAAGTTGCCGGGGCCTAGGGAAAGTTTTCCCTGTTTGTAAAGACAGTCCCCCAGGCTCATAGGGGGAAAAAATACAAAACTTTTAAATTCACACGAAATTCAGACTTTCTGAAGCTGTTGAGCCTGCATGAACCCTCAAAATGACTGCCTTTCAATAATCTTTAAAACTTTAAACCAAAATATCCCTTGAAGTCTTCTTAAAATCTAACAGCGTTTAGCTTACTTAGCAAAGAATGTCTGCCTTGGGCACCTGGCTTTTTTTAAAGAACTACCTACAGGGGATCAAACTGACATTAGCTAGGAAGCTTAGGGTACAGTGACTTTATGCCAGCGGGGGAGAAACATTTCAGAAAAGGAGGGTGAGAATGGGTGTACAACTTGAGGAATGTAACAGAGGTGACTGAACTTTACATAAAAAAAATTGTTGATTTGATGATATACACCCTTCTGTGTATATTTTCAACAAAAACGAAAAATAAAATCTACAAAAAGAGGGAGACCCCTGAGGAAGAACCAAATGGGAAGAGAGCTGGCGGGGTCCATGATGATAGGTTGCTGATCGAGAAAAAAACCAAACCCACTGCCGCTAGGTCGATTCTGACTCTGTGTCCCTGTAGGACAAAGTAGAACTGCCCCATAGACTTCCAACCCTGGTGGATTTGAAACACCTACCTTTTGGTTGGCAGATGTTACCCATTATGTCACCAGGGTTTCGAACGGCAGAACAGAAATACAGAAAGAACCTAATTCCCTTGACATCCCACAGCCACTGAATTTAACCCATCACAGAGCTGCCCTATTTTCAGATTTCTCATTTTATATACATATATATGTGTTTTATTATGACTGAGCGAAAATGTACATTCCCGTATAAATTTACATGCCCACCTATATGCAGCTTCCACTGCTCCCCCTGCCTGCTGACAGCACACTATTCCTCTCTGCTCCATACATGTCTCATCCTCCCAACAGTCTCCTTTCCTCTCTTCTCACCCACTCTCCTTCCTCCAGCCAGAGGTCAGCATCATGATATCCTATAGATGCATAGAACCATAAAGTGCATCCAATATATGGTCACTCTGCATTGTCAAGTCCAATTCATTCGTGTCCGAAGAGTGGACCTTTGTTATGATTCACGGGCAAGGGCGCATCAGGGGCCATGCTCCCAAGGGAACCCTGAAACCACTGGACCGTTAATTGAGGTCTTTTAGTGGAGATCTCAGGGTGCACCCCTTTTTATTCTTGTGTTGCCAGTGAGACTCAACTTAGAGAGCTCCATTGTGGCTATCACTGGTGGTGGCCAAGCACCATCTGGTTGCTTCGGTCCCAAGTTGATGTAGGCACCCAATCATGTGGGTCTCTCTATCTTCTAGGTTGTCTTTACCCCATGTCATTTTGGTCCTCGGTGAGCATCCGTTCCTGCTGAGTTGGGACCCTTTGCTGTGACCTCAGATGGCAGACTGGCAGCTTTTAAGACCCCAAACGCCACTCACCAATGTGGGGTGCAGAGACCCCTCTTGGCAAAACACTAGTTGTGCCAGTTGGCCTCGATTTCACCTAACAGCATGGTCTCCTGCCCCCTGCCCCAGCTACTCCATCCTTGTAATATTGGGTTAAGACGGAAGGAGTATTCAAGTTATGCTGAAGTCCACTTAATATTGTTCTTGTTTCTAATGTGTGCTATCATCAATTTCACCCAACCAAATTTCTACCAACTATCTAATCTAAACCATCCCCCCTCGCCCTCTCTCCCTCCCCTCCCTTGCAGCCGTCAAACAAAATTGGTGATTTGTTTCTCCATCTCATTAAAAAATGACGCTGGAACTTGTACTGGTATTGCATTCTGTAAGCAGATTGCTTTGGGTAAACATTTTCACAATGTTAAGTCTTCCTATCCATGAGCAGGGTAGTTTTTCCATTTATCTAAGTCTCTCTTAGTTTCTTGTAGTAAGGGCTTCTAGTTCTCTTTGTAAAGGTCTGTTATTTCTCTGGTTAGATTAATTCCTAGGTACTTTATCCTCTTAGGGCTGTAGTAAATGCTATTGATTTGATGATTTCTTTGTTAACAGTCTCGTTGTTGGTATAAAGGGGTCCTACTGATTTACTTATGTTTATCTTGTATCCTGAGACTTTGCTGAACTCTTCTATCAGTTTGAGTAGCTTACTTATAGATTCTTTGGGATTCTCTGCATATACAATCACATCATCTGCAAACAGAGAGATTTTGACTTCTTTGCTGATGCAGATGCCCTTTATTTCTTGGTCTTGTCTAATTGCTCTGGCTAGAACTTCTAGTACAATGTTGAACAGGAGAGATAAGAGTGGGCATCCTTGTCTAGTTCCTGATCTCAAGGGAAAGTCTTTCAGTCTCTCTCCATTCAGGATGATGTAGGTAGTTCGCTTTGTATAAACGGCCCTTGTTGCTTGAGAAATTTTCCGCCTATGCCTATTTTGCTAAGAGTTTTAAGCATGAATGGGTGTTGGACTTCATTAAATGCTTTTTCTGCATCAATGCACAAAATCAGGCGATTCTTGTCTTTTGTGATATTTATGTGGTTAATCACATTAATTATTTTTCTGATGTTGAACCAGCCTTGCATCCCTGGTATGAATCCCACTTGGTCATGATGGATTATTTTCTTGTTATGTTGTTGTATTCTATTGGCAAGAATTTTGTTGAAGACTTTTGCATCTGGATTCAATAGTGATATCGGTCTGTAGTTCTCCTTTTTGGTTGGGTCTTTCCCTGGCTTTGGTATCAGGGTTATGCTGGTTTCAGAGAATGAGTTTGGGAGTACTTCATCCCTTTCTATATTGTGAAATAGTCTCAGTAGTATTGGAGATAACTCTTCTCTAAAAGCTTGGTAGAATTCTGCAGTGAAGCCATCTGGGCCTGGGGCTTTTTTTTTGGTTGGCACTGTTTTGATGACCTTTTCAATCTCTTCCTTTGTGATGGGCTCATTAAGTTGTTCTGCTTCACGTTAATTTGGGCAGGTGGTGTGAATCAAGGAATTTGTCCATTTCCTCTAGGTTTTCAAATTTGTTAGAGTATAGTCTTTCATAGCATTGTGTTATGATATTTTTGATTTCCGTTGGATCTGTTGTGACAACTTCCCTCTCGTTTCTAATTCGGGTTGTTTCCTTTCCTGTTTTTTTTTTAGTAAGTTTAGCCAGTGGTTTGTCAATTTGGTTGATCTTTTCAAAAAACCAGCTTTTGGTCTTTTCCATTTTTTCAATCGTTTTTCTATTCTCTAATTCATTTAGGTCTCCTCTAATCTTTATGATCTGGTTTCTTCTGGTGCCTGAGGGGTTCCTCTGTTGTTCTCTCTCTACTTGTTCAAGCTGTAGGGTTAGTTTCTTGATTTGGTTTCTTTCTTCCTTCCAGATGTGTGCATTTATGGAGATAAACAGACCTCTGAGCACTGCTTCAGCTCTATCCCATAGGTTCTGGTAGGAAGTGTTTTCGTTCTCATTGGAATCCATGAATTTCTTTATTTCATCCTTGATTTCTTATATAATCCATGGTTTTTTGAGCAAGATGTTGTTCGGTTTCCAGGGTTCCACTTTCTATGTTTTTTCTGCTATTGATTTAGACTTTTATGGCTGTATCATCTGAGAACATGCTTTGCAGTAATTCAATTGTATGGATTTTGTTGAGAATTGCATTATGCCCTAACACATGGTCAATTCTGGAGAATGTTCCATGTGCACTGAAGAAGAAGGTGTAATTGTCCACTGATGGGTACAAAGTTCTGTATATATATATTGATGAGGTTTAATTGGTTAATTGTGGCAATAAGGTCTTCTGTATCTTTACTGAGCCTTTTTCTAGATGTTCTGTCCAGTATTGAGAGTGGAGTATTGAAGTCTCCCACTATTATTGTGATCTGTTTTTTAAGTGTAGTCAGTGTTTCTTCAACATATTTAGGTGGTCTGATATTGGGTGCATAAATATTTAATATAGTTAAGTCCTGCTTGTGTATTGAACCTTTCAGCAATAAATAGTGTCCATCTTTGTCCATGATGGTGGATTTTACATTAAAATTGATTTTGTCTGAGATTAGAATTGCCACACCTGCTCTTCTTTGTTCATTGTTAGCTTGATATATATTCTTCCTTCCTTTAATTTTCAGTTTGTTCCTATCTTTAGGTCTCAAGTGAGTTTCTTGTAGACAACATATGGATGGGTCATGTCTTTTGATCCAAGATGTCACTCAATGTCTCTTTAATCATTTAATAGATTTTTTAATGTTCTGATTATTTAAGTCATTCTGAGTGGCATTTTCATTTATTTGGAGCTGAAGGAATCCTAACTGATAGATCCCTAATCTAAGCAATTGGGACACCACAAACTCCCTTGAAATTAAAAAAAAAAAAAAGCAAACCACTTAATAAACAACATCTCTGTCACGAAATCTTCGATAACAGCAAAAACAGCTTCCCTGTCCTCTTCCAGTAAAATATAACATGCTGCGGTGCAGAAAATTTGGGTGATGCTTCATGGCGGTGACACATATGCAAAGGCACCACCCATTTAGAGGAAGATGGTAAGCACTCTTTAGACTCTGTCAAATACAACAAGGCCAAGCCTTGTTTGAATCAGGAAGTCCTGGATTCCTTCTTTGCTTAAGCAGATCTGGGTACCTTCTTTTTGTCCTTAGGCCAGAAATTCCCCAGATCACTCTGTCTTGGGGAATGTTAGCTGGCTTAAAAACAACGGAGGTGCTGTGGATTAAACTGTGTACCCCCCAGTGATGCATGTGCTGGGTGAACCTTATAGTTCTATATATATATATATATATATATGAGTCTGTCCTACTGGTTTCTTTTTAGGGGGGAGAGGAGAGAGTCGAGAGGAGGGAACAAGTGTTGGTTGAGTGGATACCAGAAGTAAAGAGTCGAAAAGAAGAGTGTGCTGTCACAGGGTGAGGAGAGCAGATGGAGTTACAGAGAGGCAGGTACATGGACTTTTATATAGAAAATTGACTTGGACTGTAAACTTTCACTTAATCACAATAAAAATATTTTTAAAAAAAAAGTGGACTCCCAACCTCCCCTCCGTACAAGAACATGGGTCCCTGATGAAGCAGGAGAAAAACGGGGTGAAGAACTCAAATTAACATGAGAAGACCAGACTTAACGGTCTGAATGAGACTGGAGGGACCCTGGGAGACATGGTTCCCAAACTCTTCGTCAGCCCAGAACTGAAACCATTCCCAAAGTCAATTCTTCAAAGATTAGACTAGTCTGTAAGACATAAAATGATACTTAGCTCAGGTAGGAACAAAACTGGGAAGCTCCCATCCAGAGGCAAGATGAGAGGATAGAGAGGACAGGAATTGGTGGAACAGACAAGAGAAATCCAGGGTGGAAAGGAGGAGTGTGCTGTCACATTAAAGGGAGAGCAAGTAAAGTCACATAACAACATATGTATAAATTTTTGTATGAGAAACTAACATGCACTGTAAACTTTCACTTAAAGCACAATAAATAAAATTTGTGCCCGTGCCCCTGCAATACATGTTATCAATAATTTCATTTTACTTGGATCAAAATTAACGCCCATGGAAGCAGGAGTCAAGAACTCAAATGACATGATGCATTGGGCAAATATGCTGCAAAAGGTCTCTTTAAGGTGTTAAAAAAGACAAAGATGTCACTTCGAAGACTAAAGTGCACCTGACCCAAGCCATAGCACTTTGAATTGGTTCATGTGCATGTGAAACATGGACAATCAATACGGAAGACTGGAGAAGAATTGATGCCTCTGAATTATGGTGTTGGCAAAGAACACTGAATATACCCTGGATCGCCAGTAGAAGGAATAAATCTGTCTTGGAAGAAGTATAGCCACAATGCTCCACAAAAGCAAGGATGGTGAGACTCTGTCCCATGGGCTTTGGGCATGTTATCAGGAGGCACTAATTTGTGGAAAAGGATGGTACACTTGGCCAAGTACAACAGGGTCAGTGTAAAGAGGAAGAAAAGTGGAAGACCTTTAACAAGATTGACTGACACAGTGGCTGCAACACCAGGCTCAAACACAACAACAACTGTGAGGGTGGCTCAGGAGTGGACTGTAGTTCATTCTAGCATACATGGGACTGCTATGGGTCAGAACCAACTCAACAGTACCTAACAACAACAAACTATGCATTGGGATCTTAACCTCCAGACTTGTGAATATAATCCTGTTTGTAAACAGGGTTATCTTTGTTATGTTAACAGAACATACCTGAGTAGGGTGGGTTCTACACCTAATCACCACCAAGTTATTAAAAGAACAGATTAGATAGAAAAGCACAAACTAGGGAAGATGGATGCCATGTAAGTATTGTCAAGACCAAAGAACACGTGGGACTACCAACAAAGGAATCAACGTGGCTGAGATCCTGCCTCCACAACTGTGAGGTTTTTATTTTCTTTAAAGCCTCCCACTTGTGGCACTTGTGTTATACCAGCACTAGGAAACTGAGATGGATGGCTCCAGTGGCCTGAGACTGGGTTTCATGCATCTAGCACTCTTAAGGGAGTCTGTGAGTGGTGCAAATGGTTAAGCCGTTGACTACTGGCCAAAAGATGGGTGGTGCGAACACACCCAGAGATGGCTTGGAAGACAGGCTTCAGAAAGGTCACTATGGGACAGTTCTACTCTGCACACATGGGTGACCATGAGTTAGCATGGACTTGATGGCAACTAAGAATAGTACTGTTAAAACAAAAGAGGCACTTTTAAAACTTCAAAACATTTCCAAACAGAATCCAGATGTGTCCAAGGGGCTGTGACATAAATGTGAGCTTGGGAGGATGCATGAACTCCCCAGGTGCCCCTGAGGAGGAACTGAGAGGGACGCACTGAAAATGCTGTCCAGCAGAGGTGACCCCAATCCACTCCCTCCACTCCTGTCCCTCTCGCTGGAGGAAAAGGAAAACAGCCACTTCACCCTGATAATGTCTTTCAAAGGCCTGTCACTTGTGTTTACACAAACATCTCATGGTTTTTTTAGCCTGCCTTACTATTCGACATTCAGGTTCTGTCAGAAATTTGTCTTTCAAAACCAAAGACTGAAAATTAGAAACGTTCTTCTAACGCCAAAGCCATACTTCCTACACATGAACCAAGATACCTCTTTCCAGCCAAATTTGCGATTTCCCCTCCTGCCTTAGGCTGGGTTCTCCAGTGACCTGTATATACACACATATATAAATAGAGAGAGATATTTATCTCAAGGAAATAGCTTATATGGTTGTAGACGCAGAGAAATCCCAAATTCAGGTTGAAGGCCTCTCCTGACTCATGCAGCAGCAGGCACCGACAAACCAAAGATTGGCAGTCAGACAGCAGGCTGGTGGCTCAAGAGCTGCGGAGGCTGACGAATCCCAAGATCAGCAGACAACACAGCAGGTGACTGGCTCAAGTCCCAAAAAGTGATGATGAGCCAGATGCAGAATCCACAGTAAGCAAGCAAGCGTTGCCTGAGTGTCTATCTACATATGCCAGACGCAGGTCACACCCCCGCAGGGGGTGGGGTGGAATACTTCCCTTACAACTACTGATTGGCTGATCATATCAGATCACATCATCAAGGATAATTACATCACCACATAACTCCCAAATTACATCATTATACAACTGCAAAGCTACATCATTAAATAACTACCAAACCACTGAGAATCATGGCCTGGGCAAGTTGACACACAACTTTAACTATCATACCTCTAATCCCAAAGGTCTTTTTCTCAAGTGGTAAACGTCCCCTGATGAATCTCTGGCTGGTAAAATGGTTAACACGCTTGGCTGCTAACCGAAGGTTAGAAGTTCGCATCTACCCAGAGGTGCCTCAGAAGAAAAGTCTGGCAATCAACCTCCAAAAGCCTAAGGGGCACAGTTCTGTTCTGATACACATAGGGTAAGTTGGAGAACAGAGTCAACAGCAACTGATTAAATGTTCCTTGAAGCTGTCAGAGAAGAAACCCAGACAGAAAAAAAGAAGAGAAGAAGAGCTGGTTACCTGCTTTGTGGGCTACAGACGGATCTCAAGCTGGACTTTCAGCTGTGGCCCCAGAGCTGCAGGGGCTGGCTCCACCTGTCTGACCAGTCGGGCTCACACCACCCCACCCTGGCATGGCTGCCAGGGCAAGGCTCCTTGCCAGCATCTGGCCCCTCCATAAGTATGCACTCACCTGCGCAGGAGTTCCACTCCCACCCTGTGACCTGCTCTGAGTCACTTGGATTCTAAGTCTAAAGCTGGTGAAGAGAAAGAACAAAAAGGAAACGGAAGACAGGAGTGGCAGAGAGGGGGAAAAAAAACCCACACCCAGCCAACAGCCTTACAGTGGCGGAGGTGAGGCTGGGTGGGGGAGCCGGGTAGCATGAGGCACAGCACCCTGATCACTGGGTCAGATTCCAGGCAGCTCTTTCCCGATTTCATGCAAGCGGCTTTACAGCAGTAGCCAACAAACCAGCTCCCAGGACAGTGGAATCCGGAAGGCTCCGAGCTCTGCCCAGCCCCGGAAAGCAAAGAGTACATTTCCACTGCTGTGGTCGCCCCTCAAGCTCTGCTCTGTGCACACACAGGCTCCCCAGCTGCCCCTTTTGCCCCCTGGCCCTTCAACAAGGGTCACAGAGCACTTGATCTGGTTTTGGAAGCGGAGGTTTTAGCCTGAGTCACTAACTAGGGTGCTGGCAGGCCCAGCTGGGAGGCCTTGGGCCATGAGATCTGGCAGCATCACCACCTCCTTTCCTGCCATCCAAGACCAAGAGTCCTTAGCTGCTTGTTATGGTTTGTACTGTGTCCCCCCTAAAATAAGTGTTATGAAGCCTAACCCCTGTATCTGTGATTATATTCCATTTGGGAATGAGTTTCTTGATTCTGTTAACGAGACAGTGTGAATGTAGGGTGTGTTTTAAGTCAATGTCTTTTGAGACATAAAAAAAACGAGACAAGCAAGTGAAGAAGCAGAGATACAGAGAGATGCCAGCTACACGAAGATCACTACGAAGCAGAGCAGAGAGGAGACAGGACCTTCCTCCAGAACCGGCAGAGAAAGCCCTCCTTTAGAGCCAGCACCCTGACTTTGAACTTTCAGCCTTCTGAACTGTGAGAAAATAAATTTGTTTGTTAAAGCCACTCACTTGTGGTATTTCATTATAGCAGCGTTAGATAACTAAGACAGGGAACCTCTGCAAAGCATTAGCAGTGCTGGCCTAAGAGGAGCACCAGGGACACACTGTATGAGATTATTCGATACGGGGTTTCTGACGGCAGCACTGACGCTCAGCTATAAGGGTCCCACTAGAAAACCTACCTAGGGCCTGTTCATCTACCTCAAAAAAGCCACTAATGAAAACCCTAAAGACCGCAATCCTACAGAGCTCCCTAGACTGGAGGGCACACAAAATACACTATGGCCACAACAATGGACTTGAACATACTCAGAGCTACAGGATCAGGCAAGTTTTCTTTCTGTTGTACATGGGTCGCCATGAGTGTGAGCCCCCTTGACAGCAACTGTCGTGGATTGAACTGTGCCCCCCTCAAAACACGTGTAGCAAGTTGGAGGGTCATGATTCCCCATGTTGTGTGGTTACCCCCTGTTTCGTGATTTTTGTATGTTGTAAAAATTGGATTACATTAAAGAGGGCTCAAGTGGGATTGTAACATCCTTACCCAGGTCACGTCCCTGACGCAATGTAAAGGGCATTTCCCTAGGGTGTGGCTTATAACTCCTTTTATCCCACAAGAGGTAAAAGGAAGGGAAGCAGCCAGTGAGTTGGGAACTTTTATCACTAAGAAAGCAGCACTAAACCCAGAAGATAGAGAGACTCACATGATTGGGTGCCTATATCGACTTGGGACCAAAAAACCAGATGGTGCCTGGCCACCACCAGTGACAGCCATGATGGAGCTCTCTAAGTTGAGTTTCACTGGCAACACAAGAATGAAAAGGGGTACACCCTGAGATCTCCACTAAAAGACCTCAACGGTCCAGCGGTTTCAGGGTTCCCCTGGGAGCATGGCCCCTGGCTCTGATGCTGCCCTTGCCCATAAATCACAATGAAGGTCCACTTCGGACAAGAATGGATTGGACTTGGCGATGCAGGGTGACCATATATTGGATGCACTTTATGGTTCTATGCATCTATAGGATATCATGATGCTGACCTCTGGCTGGAGGGAGGGGAGTTGGTGGGGAAGAGGGGAAAGGAGACTGTTGGAAGGATGAGACACACATAGAGCAGAGAGGAATAGTGTGCTGTCACCGGGCACGGAGAGCAGTGGAAGCTGTGTATAGGTGGGCACGTAAATTTATACGGGAATGTACATTTTCACTCAGTCATAATTAAAAAAAAGAAAGAAAGAAAGCAGCACTAGAAGCAGAGCATGTCCTTTGAACGTGAGGTTCCTGCACTGAGATGCTCCCAGACCAATGGAAGACTGATGCATCACGGGGATCTTCCTCCAGAGCTGACAGAGATAGAAAGCGTTTCTCTGGAGCCAGTGCCCTGAATTTGGACTTGTAGCCTACCGAACCATGACAGAATAAATTTCTCTCTGTTGAAGCCATCTGCTTGTGCTATTTCTGTTGCAGCAGCAGTGGATGACCAAAACAGCAGCAACAACTAGGAAACCATCGGAAGCAGAGGAAGGAGCCCAAGAAAGGACCAGAGACTGAGTTCAGGCAGGGAAAATCCTCCTTCACACTTGGTTCTTGGTTACAGCGCCAGTCACTCACCAGAGAAGAGAAAGGCCGGGAAAGAGAAGAGCTGCCAGCTGCTGGGTGTGGCCAGGCAGGTCGTATCTGTTCTCAGAGCGGCACTGGGCTTCGTCCAGTCCCATCCCCAAGTCAGTGCTTGCTCTGATGCCCCCAGAGAGACCAGCAAACAGGCTGGGCCTTATCCAAGGGGTCTAAGGCACAGCTGTGGGTGTGAGCCGGGGCAGGACATGGCGAGTCTATCCTGGGACCTGGCTCCTCCTCCTCCATGCTCCCACACAGCCAGTCCTTGCCTGTCCTCCCCAGCCAGCCGCCTTAAGAAATTCCCCCAAGCACTAGCCAACTGCAGCCCGCCCTGGCCCTTAGCTCATCCACTAGTCACTGGGCTAAGACCCAAAGCAGGCTGCGGGATCTACAGGGCGATTTCAGAAAACTGAACTGCCAAGGTGCTCTGAACGTGATCAGCAACAGGAGCTCAGTAAGACCCTAAAGACTTCAAGGAAGTATCCACTGAGCCTGCTAAAAAAAAAAAAAAAACACAGTGGAGGACTTCTTCCTCCAATTAACAGGAAAGACTTTTCAATTTACATACCAAGTCAGATGGCAGGTCGCTTGGGATCCCCCAAAGAAGGAAGCCTGGCTGTGGTTAGTGCTGGGTGAGTTGACTCAACAAACAAATAAGGCTGATGAGGTCAGCCTGCTGGAAAGGGAACAAAGACAACTGCACGGGGTGAGACAGCAGCTTGCAGGGCCACGCAAAGCCCGTTGCTGAATCCCCTAATACGGTGGTTCCATTTGGGGCAATTTTGTCCTCTAGTGGACAGCTGGTGATGTCTGGAGGTATTTTTGGTTATCACAACTAGGGGAGGGCTGTGCTACTAGCACCTAGGAAGTAGAGGCCAGCGATGCTGCTAAACACACTGCAATGACAGGACAGACCCATGTCAAAGAATTATCTAGCCTCAGATGTCAACAGTGCACAGCTGGAAACTGTTCAAGACAATGAAAAGCATTTCACTCTTCCTTAGAAACCTTAGGTAGATAGTTACCTTTGGCCAATGGATATGTCCTGGACATGTCCCTTAGCCCAGAGGGCCTTAGGTGGTGTCCTCTCCATTCTGCAGCATGCTATGTCATCAAGGGCTCAGCATCCTTGACAGGGCCCCAGGGAGGAGACCCTCATTGGGCATGCCACCTGTTCACAGATCTTGGCTTGGCTAATCTCTTTGCCTGGCGGCTGGGACCTGCATTCATTCCTCCAAGAGTTCGAAAGCCTCAGGGCCCACCTCCCTGCTGCTCTGGCTCTGAAGATCCCAGGGAGGTAACAGGGAAAGAGAGATGAGAATTCTTATCATCATAACAGACAGCTCACACGTAGCAGGTGCTTCCAGGAGTGTCCACAAACTCCCTCTTGCCTAAATCAACAAGGGCTATGCTCCAGAAAGCAGCTTTTCTGCATTCCCGACCTGCCAGGCCTGTAGAGTGCAAAGACCACACAACCAAGGTGTGCTGGGGAAGCTGAAAGCTGGCCAAAATCCAGCTGAGCCATCAGTTGCCAACTCAGGATCCAGAAAGACACACTGAGAGCCTGGGGGATGGTAACAAACTTCTTAGAGTCACACCAGCTGGATGTCCCCACACTCCAGAGCTGAGTGGAGACTGTAATAGTCTATCTGGGGTTCTGGGGTGAAGCTAGGCTCCTCACAGAGAAGGTCTGGACCTTGCCTGGGACCCCACTACGAAAAATGAGCACAGCTCTCTCCCTGGAGTTCTTTTACTCTGCCAGGAGCTCCGCAAAGAGTTAACAGAAACCAGCCTAGGAGCTGGCTGGACTGGAAGGACACACACCTAGGACCAAAGATGGCAGCTTTCGGGGGAACACTGATAAGAAGGCAGAGGTGGCTCCCTGCCCATCAACTTCATGTGCATCTGAACTATTTGACCTTTTTGGTGGTTGTAACAATGGAATTGTTTAACCTTATACCAGCATTATTACTACTTTTATAATTTAAGAACATATTTTAAAGAGAAAATAAAAGAACTATGGCAGAAATATCTGCTTTCCGTACCCACAATCCTAGGAAATACAGAAACTCTTAAATGCAGTCATGTGGTTTTGATCTTTGTCATTAGACCTCAAAAAACTGCCCCAAGTCAGATGCTGAGAAAACCAATGAAAAAAGACAGGGTAGAGAGGGCTCCTGGTCCCAAGCAAGCCCTCCTTGCCTACCAATCTCACAAATGAGAAAAGTCAGCCCACACATCAGGCAGGAGCCGGGTCCCACCACAGTAGCCAGCAGACCAACACGCCCTGTCTCCAGCCCACACCCACGCTGGGCAAAGTGGTCACTACCACGGCTGGTCCTGTCAAACACGACTTTAGCAGGAAAGAACGTTCGTGGGGGGAGATACTAGCTGTACACCAAACCCTGGGAAAAGTGGATCCTGGATGCCTTTGGAAGCTTGGGCAAAAAACAAAGGATGTGGAAAAGCCATATGCTCTGTGATTACAACTTCATGACATTCTGGAAAAGGCAACAATCACAGAGACAGAGAAAAGGTCAGTAACTGTCAGGGGTTCAGAGGCTGGGGGAGGAGTGAGCAGGGGGAGCACAGGGCATCTTAAAGAAGGTAAAACTATATGATACTGTAACGGGCGACACATGGCATCACACATGTCAAAACTGACAGGACTCCACAACACAGAGGGAACCCTAAAGTAAAGGAGGGGCTTTAGTTAACAATCATGTTTCAGTGTTGGTTCTTCAGTCATAGCAAATGAGCCACAGGAATTCAAGATGTTAAAAACTGGGAAACTGCCCAGGAGAGGGGATATGGGGCTTTTCTGTACTTCCAGCACAATTTTCCTGTAAACCTAAATGTGCTCTAAAAAATAAAGTCTATTTAAAAATAGCTTATTGTTTTAATCTGTAAAGTATGTCTGCTTTCAGCATTGTGCTCTTTTAAATAATCATCTATCTAAGGTCAAATTGACAGTAGCAACTCAAAATGTTTGGTGAGAAGCTCAGAGGCGGTGATGACAGTGGTGGAGTAGCGTGGAAATGGACAGCCAGGGTCTCTGCACAACCTGACAAATGTAAACCAGAGTCGCTGAATTACACACGTAGAAATGGTGTATCTTGGGCTGTAAATACTTTCACCAAAATGAAAAACTATGAATGGACATAAAAATCTAAACAAAAAAAAGGGAGCGGGAGGACATGCACCCCTCCCCCACAGGGGACTGTCCTTGAAATCCACTGTACTAACTTCGCACACCACACTAACCTGACTGAGGGATAGGGGAGGCTTCCGACCCCACAGTAATTTTGAAGCAGCAACTGAAAAATGACTTTGTTAAAATCAGATTCACTGACGGGTCAAGGAGAGACAAACGAGAGGAAGAGATCAACAGAAGAAACAGGAATACCATACAAGCACTTATTAACACTGAAAAGGAACACGTAAAAAGCCCAGGTCTGGGGCCACTTGCTCTTCCACACTGCACGTTCAGCAACAGATGTTCAAATTGATAATCCAGCCCAACAGGAAAAGGTAAGATGATGCTTACTGTGTTGTTAAAAGCAAGGGAAGTATATGCTACGTTCCAGAAAGATTTCTATCCAAAAAATGATAAAATTTACAAGTTCTGGAGCTGAGATGGTACTTCAGCTGTCTGAAACACTCAGTTTCCCAAGAATCTGTCTGTCTGGAATTAGAATACGTCCCCTGGGATGTATCCTAAGCCCAAAAGACAAACTGAGTATCAGAGGGAATAATCTCCTGTCTCTCCTTTTCCTGGCAAGGTGGGGCTTCTGGCGGCTTCTCACCCCCCTCCACCTCTTGGGGTTGCTTCCACATACGTGCTGTCGCCTGCCTCTGGACCCTTGCATACTGTTTCCTTTTTCTGCCTGTCCCTGTAGTGTGAACTCCAGACTGTCCTCCCTCCCCACAGGAAGTAACACCGACCATGATGTCCCAGGCAGAGAGCTGTACCCCTCTGCTCTGTCAGGACGGCCCTGGGCACAGTGCGGGCACTGTGTTCACACAGATGGTATTTACTGCCATACTCATCTTCCCTACCTAACTAGCTCCCACACAGTCACCTCTGTCACCACCCAGTGTGCTACATCCACACAGAACAAGCTCCCCAAAGCATGCTGGACACACGGACACAAAGTCAGGAATACATTAACAAACACATTTTAAAGTTTTTATCACATGCCTACATGCTTCACTGGGCACTCTCTTCCTCCTTTGTAGCTAAGACCCTGGGGCTCAGTTTCTCTTTTATAAAATTCCTGAGACCATTCTAGAAACGACTATACTGCATTAACATCCCAAAGGGCACCTCCTCCCAATTCAAGGCAGTCAGGAAAAACATAAGAAATGCTGCTGGCCTCCTAACTTTTTTTCCAAGTTGTGAATCATGGAGGTGACATGTCTTGTTGCGGACATAACAAGAAACTAAGAAGACATAAAACCCGTAAGTAAAATCACGATAGACAGATTCTGAGGTGACCTTCCATAGTCCTACCTCCTGGAGGTCATACCTTGAAAGATCCTCTGCCCTTGAGTGTGGGCAGAACCCATAGCTTACTTCCAGCCAA
This sequence comes from Heterohyrax brucei, assembly GCA_028571685.1. Taxonomy (NCBI): domain Eukaryota; kingdom Metazoa; phylum Chordata; class Mammalia; order Hyracoidea; family Procaviidae; genus Heterohyrax; species Heterohyrax brucei. The sequence goes on from CM053140.1 coordinate 38,549,320, forward strand.
GAGACAACAAAATCAATGGGCTGTCACTCCATAAGAACATCATATTATGTAAGATTCCATACTGCTAGCACACGAGCGCTGGAGACATTCTTCCCCGGTGGCTTTGAAGAAGTAGGCTGCCATGTGGGGAGAAGCCAAGGAAAGGGGCCAAGTGTCAAGGACCAGTGGATGGCCACTAGGAGCTGTGAACAGTCCCTGGCCAACAACTAACAAGAAGCCAAAGGCCTCCGTCCTACAACTAGTGAGGGAGAAACTCTGCCAACAAGCTGAGTGAGCCTGGAAGCGGAGTCTTCCCCATTCAAGCCCCCGGATGAGGCTTGAACCCCGGCAGACACCATGACAAGAGCCTTGAAAAGGACCTGTGCGTGGATTGCTGACCTCTAGATACTGTGAGATAACAAATGTGTTGCTTTAAGACGCTAACTTTGTGTACATTTGCTATGCATCAACAAAAAAAAAAACACTGAATGATGATGATGATAAAGGTCCCTGACATTTACACAGTCACATGCAGTCCTCAAAGAGCCTTCAGACTGATTTCCTTTCCCATGGTTCCTTGCATTCCCCTGTAACAGTACTTGCCACATTCTTCCTTCATGGTAGCAGAATGATTACAACTTTGGACTTTGAGTCACACTACATGTACCATATACACCGTGTATATACAACTGTCCCTGAGTATTCATGGGGATGGGTGCTAGGACTCTCCGTGGATACCCAAATCCATTGAATGCTCAAGCCTGTTATAAAAAATGACACAGTATTTGTATGTAATCTGTATATATCCTCCCGTACACTTTAAAGTATCTCTATGTTACTTATAACAGCTAGCCAAGTGCTAATACGATGTAAATGCTATGTAAATAGTTATTACACAGTGCCGTATTATTTATGAACTAAGGACAAGACTCCAGGTGAATAACACTCATACAATGAGTGCTGGAGGGAGACTGCCAAAAAGACAAAGCCACTGCCCCAAGTCAATTACAACTCTTAACAACCCTACAGGTCAGAGTAGAACTGCCCCATGAAGTTTCTGAGAAGCACCTGAAGGATATGAACTGCTAACCTCTTGGTTAGCAGAAGTAGAGCTTCACTGCTCCACTACCAGGGTTTCCGAGAGAAACCGCAGACCTGTGAAAACAGTAGAAGGCTACAGCAGGGTATGCTTATACATCACATTATGGGCATGGATTCAACACAGTGCTCAGTGGGGCAAATTCAAGTTTTGCTTTTTGGAAACCCGCCTAAATATTTTTGGTCTCTGCTTGGCTGAACCTACACATGCAGAACCCACAGATACAGAGGGCTGACTACATAATGTCGCCATTAGTTGCCATCATTCAGTTCCAACTCACGGTGACTGTACGTTTAATAGAATGAAACATTGCTCAGTCCTACTCCAAACCTCACAGTCCTTGTATATTTGAACCCATGTCTGAGACACAACAGCTTGCATGCATTCAAGCCAGGTGCTGCCATAAGCACACTTGTGCTGAGCACTTTGCTGTAAACTACATAGGCCTTCTAAGCCTTGGTTCCTATATGTGAAATGGGGATCACCGTAGCTACCTTATATGCTGTTGTAAGGATTACACAATATTTGTTAAGTGTTTAGCACAATGACTAGCACTTAAAAAAGTATAATAATTATTTGTTATTTATACATTACTTTCATTACTCGTCTGTCAGTTTGTCACATTGTGGTGGCCTGCATATTACTGTGATGCCAGAAGCTATGCCATCAGTATTTCAAATGCCAGCAGGATCGCCCATGGTAGGCAGGTTTCAGCAGAGCTTCCAGGGTAAGACAGACTAAGAAGAAAGGCCTGGCAATCCACTCCCAAAAATTAGCCAGTGAAAAGCCTGCGGATCACTACAGAATACTGTCTACATTTGGAAGATGTGTTTGCTAGGCTGGAAGGCACTCAAAGTACACAGGGGCCCCAACAATGGTTAGAACACACCACCGACCATGAAGACTGTACAGGACCAGACAGTGCTACACACGGGCTGCCGTGAGTCTCAGCAACTAACAACAGCAGCAGCAACAACAACAACATGCAGTATTTATTGAACTTGCTATCTGACTGAACTGTAAGGCCCATGAGGGCAGGGGCAGTCTGCTACATCTGGAGCACAGAGGCTTGAGCAGCGGGTAGATCAAGGACTATTTGGAGAATGAATAGCCTGTCTCATGTCCTCCTCAGAGTGACTCTGTGAGCCAGGCAGAGCAGGGGTCAATTATTCCAAGATAAGAAAACAGGTTGTGCTGTCAGCGTGGGCCAGTAAGTTGATTCCAACTCACAGTGACCCTACAGGACAGAGTAGAACTGCTCATAGGGTTTCTAAGGAGCAGCCAGTAGACTTGAACAGCCAATCTTTGGTTAGCTGAGTCCTTAACCACTTCATTACCAGGGCTCCAGAAAACAGGCTGAGAGACTACATTTGTGGCCAGAAGCACTGATCGAAACTGAAGGATAGAAGAGAGACCATCTTACCCCAGTGTTCTTTCTTCTGCTACTCCAGGATCTTAAATACAACTTCTAACAAGTTAATTTAACACATACTTAATGGTAAGCATAAGTGTTAGCCTCCAGTACAGTAATTAGGCTTAAATGGAAACAATTCACATAAACAAACATAATTAGCACTATATGTACATAACCAACGCATGCATTTCTGGGAAGAGGTGCGATTCTTTGGGGCTGGGGGTGGCAGAAAGGAAACAAGAGAGGCAGGTGCAAGTGTTTGTTCTTGTTTTGTTTGCTTGTTTTAAACTCAGTGTGGAATGACTTAGCTCATATAAGTCTGCATATGAAGGAATGCCAGAATTCTAGCCTTCCATGTAAGAATTTCAACCAGTGTGCCCCATGCACAGCTAGCAAATCATCTGCCAGCGGAGGCTTCAGTGTTGCTATGATGTTGGACAGATTTCAGTAGAGCCGCCAAAGCAAGACAGAGTTGGAAGAAAGGCCCAGCAATCTACTTCTAAAAATCAGCCAGTGGAAACCTACGGATCACAAAGTCTAATCTATAACCACTCGTGAGGATGGCGCAGGACTGAGCAGCACTTCATCCTGCTGTGCATGGGATTACCATGAACTGGGGACTGACTCTACAGCAGCTAACGACAAAGACAACAAGGGATTGAAGGTTTTACAGTATTTTGGGATTACATGGTTTTAGGGGGACAGGTGGGTCCTTGGTGGGTGCTGAAGTGAGAGGTTCTGGAGAGTACAGGACACCACCCTGCAGGCTCGGAGTTGGACAGTGGGATAGAGGCAGCATGTACAAGGCCAAAAGGATGGGCCGAACTCGAATTCCACCTGGTGTGAAATATTACTCTGGGATCTCCCTTGCTAAAAGCCAGCACAGCTGTCAGCTAACACTAGCTGGGTCTCTTTGTATCCCAGCTGGCACCTTTCACCTGGTTCTGCCCTGATTGGGAGCTAAGGGCTTCCTGTAGTGCCATAAATTCACTGTCTGCTGAACAGCTCTGTTTCTCCAAAGTTTATCAAGAAATATTTCTCAGAAGGCTGTGTATTTATCTGCTTTGGGGTTTGGGCAGATAATTCTGAGAACTGCCATCCTCCTTCATTGAGCAATTAGATCAGTGACCCTGTGATTTAAAGTTGCTTAACCCATCACTGCCGGAGTGTGTCATAATAAAAAGGTGTTACAGCCAACAGAGGATCCCTAGTGGCACAGTGGTTAAGAGCTCAGCTGCTAACCAAAACGTTGGCAGTTCGAATCCACCAGCCATTCCCCGGAAACCCCAGGGAGGCAGTTCTACTCTGTCCTAAAGGGTTGCTATGAGAGAATTTGCTCAATGGCAACAGATTTAGTGTTTTGTTTTGTTTTCCGTATAGCCAACAGTATTTTTATGCAATTGTTTCAAGGGCATTTTCATTAATTTTGTCATAAGATGATAGGACAGCCTCAGAGTATGTTCAGCACCAGGAATAGTAGCCAATTCCATCCAACAAGTCAACTGAGTCCCCCTTCCCCAGTGTGGACACTGGCTCCTGTCCTGCTCAGCTCCTCCCACAATGGGAGAGAGGGAGAGCAAAGGGCAGGTTCTCTAGACAAGAAAGAGCTGGTAGAAGGATAAGGGTCCTGTTCTAATCTGACGATAGGGGGCAGGGTCCACATTAGAGGGTGTCAGTTGAATGGCAAAGGCTGGCAAACTGTCCATCCTGACTCCACAGGTTCTGGGCAGGGTCTAGGTGGGCAATGGCCCACTGTCAAACGCTGGCTTCTAGCAGCTGTGTCCATGACATCTGCAGCTAGTCCAAGAGGTGAAAGTTCCAGGCCAGCCACCAACTGTCTAATTCCTAAAGGACTTTGTAGTCAGCATTTAACCAAAGACCTCAAAAAGCTCCTGCCAGGTTTCCCTGACTGAATGAACAGCCTGAAAGGAAAAGATGCTGATGCAGCGCATCTGGAAACCCTGGTTAAGTGCTACAGCTGCTAACCCTACAATGGGTGGTTCAAATCCACCACAAGCTCCTTGGAAACCATAGAGCAGTTCTACTCTGTCCTATAGAGTGACTACGAGTTGGAATCGACTCGATGGCAGTGGGTTTGGTTTTGGTTTTCCAATGCATTCTGTGGGCCAGGAGAAGCTAGCACTCTCTTCCTTAAGGTTTTCTGCCTTTCCCTGTCCTAGCACAAGGCACCACAGGAAACCCCTTGAGCAAAGCCACAAGCATGAACTCAGCAAGAGGAGATTGGGTAGGAGATGGCACTTCTATTCCAGAGACAGCACCACCATCATCTTCCAAGGACACAAGTACCACCAGAAGCCAGCACCCAGATTTTCATCTATCAAAAATTCACACCTATCTAACAAGGGTCTGAATATACATTTCTTCAAAGAAGACAAGCAAATAGCCAGTAAGCACATGAAAAGAGAGTATCTTTAGTCATTGGAGAAAAGCAAACCAAGACCACAATGAGATGCTATTTCACACCCTCTGGTGCGCCACAATCAGAAAGACAGATAAGAACAAATGTTGGTGAGGATTTGGAAAAACCAGAACCCTTATACATTGCTAGTGGGCATGTAAAATGAAACAACCACTCTGGAAAACAGTCTGGCAGTTTTTCAAAAGTTAAACACAAAGTTACCATGAAATCCATCACTTTCAAACCCACATCTACCCATGAAAGTGTATAATCCTAACTCACTGCCCTCGAGCCAATTCTGACTCAGTAACCCTACAGGACAGAGTAGAACTGCCACACAGTTTCCAAAGAGTGCCTAGTGGACTCAAACTGCTCACCTTTTGGTTAGTGGCCAAATTCTTAACCACTACACCACCAGGGTTTCCATGAAAGGTCACAGACTCATTAAAATAAAAACCTGTCCACACAAAAACTTGTGTACAGACACTTATAGCACTATTCATCACAGCCCCAGAGTGGAAACAACCACCAGCTGATGAGTGGATAAACAATTCGTAGTTTGTTAATCGTTACTGCTATTGTTAGGTGCCATCGAATTGGTCCTGTCTCATACTGACCCTATGTACAATAGAAAGAAACACTGCCTGATCCAGTGCCATGCCCACAACCACTCAGCCATCAAAAGGAGCCAAGCCAAAAGCCAAGTACCGATGAAGTTCTAATACATGCTATAGTAGGCATGAGTCTTGAAAACACAGTGCTAGGTAAATGAAGACAGTCCCAGGTGCTGCATGATTCCACTTACATAAACTGTCCAAAATAGGCAAATTCACAGATCAGTGGTTACCAGGGAGCAGCAGAGAAGGAATGGAGAGTGACTGCTAATGGGCACATGTTTCTCACATGGGTGATGAAAAAATGTACTACAATAGGCTGTGATAGTGGTTGTGTAACTCTGCAAATACACTAAAAACACGGAATTGTACACTTTAAATAGGTGAACTGCATATGACAAAACAGGCTTTAAAAAGTAGAGACAGTAGTCTCTGCCCACCCTCTCTCTTCCTCACAGACTTCAGAGAAGATACCTGGAGGCTCTATGCCAAGGCTACATGGCTCTCCTCGATGGGTCAGAAGGAGCTTCCATAAACTCAGTGCGGTTACTCGAGATCTGACCAGAGACCAGAGAATGAAGGGGCCTTTGGCAGGCTCCCTTCATCCTCAATCCCTCTTCCCTCCTGGGAGGAAGGCCTCAGGTATTTCATTCCATTGACTCCCGTTCACAGGAACCTTCCATCCAGCCCTATTCCTCTACCTGTAGGAGGGCCCTACAGAGAGAATTTCTAATTTTGCTCAAGTTATTTCCCTTCAATTTACCTCTGCCTTCCCTCTAACTCTCACTGTATAGTGGTTAGGTACTACGAGTGCTAACCAAAAGGTCAGCAGCTTGAATCCACCAGGTGGTCCTTGGGAACTCTATGGGGCAGTTTTACTCTGTTCTATAGGGTCGCTATGCATCAGAACTGACTCGATGCCACTGAGTGTCTGCTTTTTTACTTTCTGGTTTTCCCTCCAAAGAGCTCAGTATCCTGGCTGTTCTTCCAGACTCAGACTGAGTCCCTTCTGAAAAACTGTCTTGGCCTCTCTCCAGCTGTATGAACCCTTGAAACCCTAGAGAATTTGCTCTCCTATTAACACTCCCCACTTGATCTTTAGATGCTCAGTGCTGCACAGTAGTCCCACAATATTTTATCCATCCACTCACCAAACCACTCACCCATCTATCCATCCATCCATCTATCCATCAATCAATTCATCCAACCAAAAAATACTTGCCAAACGCCTGCCATGTGCCAGACGTCTGTCAATTCCTTTGTCCATTCACTTTCCCACCCTCCAAGATGATCATCTCCCACCTTCCTCTCTTCTTCAAACCTCCACCTCCCACTCCCTTAAGTAATCTCACCCAGTCTTATGGTTCTGGGTTACATCCTAGTCACTGATGCCTTCCCTGTTCTGACTTCTCTCCTACACTCCAGGTTCCAATGCCCAATGCCTTCTCCACTTGAAGGTTTAACAGGTAACTTCCTGTAGCCAAAACAGTGAGCCTGCTCCTCCCACTTTTCCCCATCTCAATAATTTATTCACCTACGTAAGTCACAAACACTGGAGTTACCTTAGTCTCCTCTTTCTTGCACCCTGTCCCTCATATCTACCCAGCACAAAGTCTGCTGGCTCTGCCTTCAAGGCCTGCTTTCTATTCCCTCCAATGCTACCATCCTAGTCCAAGCCACTGTCATTTCTAGCCAGGCCAGGCAACAGCCTCCTAAGAGTTCTCCCTGCCACTACTCTGACTTCATCATGTTCTTTACCCAGCAGCCAGAGTGATAGTTTTGAAATATTAGATCCAAAGCCTGGATTGTAGTCTAAGTCCTTAGGATGTACAAAGCACCGCATGATTTGGCCCCTGTCTACCTGCCTGACTTTATCTACTATGATTCTCTCTCCAGCCTCACTGGCTTCCTGGTAATGTCTCAAATGTACCAAACACACGGCCTTTACACTTACTCTTCTGCTTGAAAAACTCTCCCCTCATCATTATTCACATTTTTCCTCAATGATTTAATTCCCTCATCAAACACACCAGCCCTCCTTAACCCTCTCATCTCCTACCCCTTCACAGCATTTACCCAACATTATTTTAATTTATTGTCTGTCTCCTCCACCACAAGGTAAGTACTCTGAAGCTCAGCAAAGGTAAGAATTTTTGTCCTTTTGGCTATCTGCTATATTCTCGATGCTAGAATAAGGCTGGCACATAGCAAGGACTCAATAGATATTCTTTGAACAAATGAATGAGTCCTGTCTAGTGATTTTCTTAGGTAGGTGTGTCTGATCTCCTCCAACTAGAAGGTGAGCATCTTATAAACAGAGGAGGCATCTTGCTCATCTCTGCATCCTTCTACACCTCTGGTGCCAGGGGCTGGTTACAAGGGGAGATACAGGGCAGTATCAACAAGAATTGGCTGCCTGATGAGCTGTGATGAAGATGGGAGCCCCGTCTAGGTTTAGCACTACTGATGTGCAATGTATGCCCAGGGCACAGGGTGTGTGTAAACATGCAGACCTTCTGGCTGCCAAGCAAATTAATTAGGGAATCCCAGGGAACAGAAAAAAACAAAAACAAAACTCACTGCCATCGAGTCAACTCCAACTCATACTTACCCTATAGGACACAGTAGAACTGCCCTACAGAGTTTCCAAGGAGAGCCTAGAGGATTCAAACTGCTGACCTTTTGGTTAGCAGCTATAGCATTCAATAACTACAAGACCAGGGTTTCCAAGCAAAGCTGAATCTGAAGGGCAGAGCAGGACAGAGCTTCCCAGGCTTGGGAAAATCAGGAGACAAGCCACTGACTCACATAGCAGCAGATGCCAATAAGCGCAGGGTACCAGCTGATGTTACCCCCTAGAAGCTCCTTTGGCTTCTGGATGGACCTTCAGAAGAACATCAGCAAGGAGAGAGAGCTTCCCTCTTCTCAATCCTCTCATCTTGGCCGTCACTGGCCAGTACTTGTGGCTCATGCAAAAGGAAATGGAAGCTCAGCGGACAGGCCATTTGTCGCAGAGGTCTCTCAACTCGGAGTGGAAACAGAACTGGCCCCACCTAACTTACAGTGGGCTCTTCTGTCCCTTCCCCCACATGACTGTTGGCATCTGCTAAAGGGTAGAGCCCTGCTGAAACAAAAGGTGGGCAGTTTTAATCCACCAACCCTCCTTGGAAACTCTATAGGACAGTTCTGCTCTCTTCTATAGGGTTGTTACGAGGCGGGTTGCTATAAGTCAGAATCAACTAGATAGCAACAGGTTTGATTTTTCCATTTTTACAATGGCCCAGTACGGATGCATCAGGGAGGGCACAGCTTCTGGGTCTTTCTATAGAGCCACGGTGTTCCCTGGCTCACGGTGCCCCAGTGAACAGAGACATCTGTGAGCACGCTGGGGCAGCTGCTCACACCAGTGCTGACAGCCAGTCCACCCCACCCGGAAAAGGAACCTCGGTGACTCCATACCTGCCGTTCCCACCCGTGACTCTGACGGTGCCTTTCATTCCAATGGCCCGTCAGAGACTGGATAGTGCCGGGAGGTAGGGGGCGCTCGCGTTCACACGGAGGCAGGAAGGCTTTAAAAAATTTCTCTCTCTCAAACCCAAGCCTGCAGAAGACTCGATCTCTTACATAACCCTACTGTAGTGTCCAAGCCCTTCCCATAATCTCCTGAGATTTTTCGCAGCACCCCTAGGAAGCTGGTATCAACGCCTCACTTTCGGAGGCGGACAGGGCATGTCGGGAAGGCGGCCAGCGGCAGCGGTGACACCGGCGCCGAGGCTTTCCCTCGCCCACACCCGGGGCCTCCCTTACACCACGACGGAGACCGAGGAAGAACGAACGAACCAGCCAGGCAAAGCCCCAAAAAAGGAATCCTTTCTCTCCAGAGATTATGAAATCCAAGAGCATTTTGTTGCTTCTTGGAAATTTTTCCCCTTATGACTGGGAGGCTATACTATTGAACAGAATTCATTACTATTATTAAAGTCATTGCTCTAGTTCCTGCCTCCTTATTTAAAAACTTCCAGACAGACGGAGAAACACAAAACGTTTACCTGAGTTCACCTTTGGATGGGGTGAAGTCGGGCTGGCGTCCAGCCCCTTCCAGTCCCGGGGCTTGGCCACAAGGTTCCAGAGAAATATCGGAATCCCGCCGGTCTGTCTGGTCCCCGAGGGAAGAGGCCGGGTCCGAACAAGCCCAGGCAAGTCCGGGCAGAGCCCGCCGCCGGGCCTCCTGCCCGCGCGCACCTCCGGCCTGGGCTGGGGGACGCGTTTCTTCCCGCCGGAGACCCGAGGAGCCGCTGGGCTTGCCCCGGGCCGGGACGGCGACGGCGGCGGCGGCGGCGACACCTCGCCACCTGAGAGTAAGAGGGACCCGGTGCGGCAGGAGTGGGCGGAGCCGACTCCGGCGGGCGGGCGTGAGATTCGGGCCCGGGGCCGCGCGCACGTCGGGCCTGGCGGTGGCGGGGACTGGGGGGCGGGGTGCAGAGCGCGCGGTGGGGACCGGTCGGCCCGGGCGCGGGTCGCAAACCCGGCTCTTCCCCGCTCCACTCGCCTCAGTTGGCGTCTCTCCAGTTCGGCATCTGAGTCTTCCAAAGTCCCGCGCCTTCGTCCCCGCGGGGTCCCGGGCGGGAGAGCCCCTCCCTGAGCCGCTGTTCTCGGTTCCACGACCATTGCAATCCTTCCGGGGGCTCCAGAGCGCCCCTCTGCGGTAGGCCTCGGGGGTCCTGGAGCGAAGCGCAAACGGAAACTTAGGGGCCCTCGCCGCGACGCCCGGCCCGAGGGCCTGCCCCGGGAGAGGGACGCCGAAACACAGGGGCAGTGCGCGGGGTGGAGACAGGCGGGTCCCGGGGCCTGGACATGTTATCTTCGCGACGTCGCCAGTCCTGAGCGCTCGAAGCTCCCGCGCAGCCCCGGACTCAAGGAGAAGAGAATCGACTTCTGGGGCCATTCCGGCGGCCTGCGCCCCGTCCCCACTACTGCGCCCTCAAGTCCCAGTGGCGCCGGCCGCAGCGGTGACTCGACGCGGCGGGTCCTGGGGTGCGGGACCTTGCTCGGCCGGCACGGCCAAGGGCGCAGCTCCGTTTTGCGGGGTTTGGCTCCCCGAGACACGGACCTGAACGCGGGGCCCAGCCAGCAGGATCAGAGGCAAGGAACTACGGGGAGGAGCCGGGGCCCTTTTCTCACCACGACCACACTGCGCTGTGCCAAGTGGGCGCTTGTAGGGGTGGCCCTGAAGACCCTACCAATAGCAACAACGCTGTGGGGAGGGGGCTCTTCAATCAACACCCCACCCCCAGCCGTCTTGTATCCCCTCCCCACCCAGTGCGACCCAGTTTGAACCCAGATCTTTTGCAGACTGGCTGCCCTCAGGCTAGTGATGCTCAGGTATGTCACCGGAGCCTTCCTCTTCCGCATCCCTCTTTCTTGCGGGACGGAAATCGGCTCTTCTGAAGCAAACCCTCCTCACAGACTCAGGCACACTCACAGCCCCCGAGATTGTTGGTTTCCTCCCGCGGCCCCTAGAGGGCCCCACAGCGTGCCCCGGGCCGAGCAGGTCCAGGCTGCACGTCTTCCTCCACGGGCACCAACCTAGACACAACTGCAGGGCAAAGGTTTCCTTGGCTTCGAAAGGCGTAGCTGGCTGAAATGAGGGCTGAAGACTCGATCGCCCCGTGCTGGGAGAAGACAGGGAAACCTTTGCTGCATAGGTCAGGTGTGAGCCGACCCCTTTTTACAAATGTGAAGGAGTGGGCAGGCTGTCAGGTCAACTGCCCAAGGACCTGTGGAAGACTCCGATCAGGCCTAGTCTTTCCCCACCAAGAGGTTACCCGTCGCAAGCACGCTTGTGGCTCCCTCTCCTGCCAATAAAAATTAAACACATTGCGTGTTAAGTCAACTCCGACTCATAATGGCTGTATAGGACAGATCAGAACTGCCCAGTGGAGTTTCCAAGGAACCCCTAGCAGATTCCATTTGCAGACCTCCTGTTAGATGGCTTGGCACGTAACCACTAGTCACCGGGACTATTCCTCAGCCACCCTTGCCCACCCCAGGGTAGCCCTCACCAGGGATCCTATAGGGTGAAGAAGACCTTCCCAGATCCTTAACTTAGGAGGCTGAGATGAGGCCTAACACCCAGCAGGCTGTATTCAGCAATGGAAAGCCCAACTTTATGGGCATGCAAATACAAATTCGAATCCTGTGAAGTACTGTGTGACTTTTTGGCAGTAATTGGAATTAGCTTGTACTGAGTGATTACTGGTATGCCAGACATTGTCCTACATCCTCCCCCAGGTAACTTCATTCAGTCTTCACAGCAATCTGGTGAAATGGGTACTAACTGCTCCACCCTCCAAGAAAAAACTCCTTGCAGTCTAGTCAGTTCCGACTCACAATGACCTTATTGGACAGAGTAGAAATGTCCCACAGCAATTTCAAGAAGCAGCTGGTGGATTTGAAGTGCCAACCTTTTAGTTAGCAGGTGTAGCTCTTAACTACTGTGCCACCAGGGCTCTAAGATGGGTACTACTGTAAGCCTGTTTTTTGGAAGAAAGGCCTGGTAATCTGATGCTGAAAGGTCACAGCCTTGAAATCCCTATGAAGCACAGTTCCACTCTGCACACATCGCAGTTGTCATCAGTCGAAATTGACTTGATGGCAACTAACAACAAAACCCCGTTTCCTGGTGAGAAAATGGAGAATAAGAAGGGTAAAGCTTGGCCACCATCACATGATGGGGAGTGGGACAGAGCCACCACCATGATTTATGTCTGTTGAGCCCCTAAGCTCTCCCTCCTTAGGTACCTGCCATATAGTGTCAACTTAGCAAGCTGTTTACACTCTCTGAACCTCAGTGTCTACTGTGCAGACAACATCAGGCTAATTGTGCAGATACAATAAATGTTGTGGAGTGAATGAATGATTGAATTAATAAACAGCTCTCTAGGACTGAACAGGAAACCCTGGTGGCATCGTGGTTAAGTGATATGTCTGCTAACCAAAAGGTCAGCAGTTTAAATCTGCCAGGAACTCCTTGGAAGCTATGGAGCAGTACTACTCTGTCCTATACGGTTGCTCTCTGTGTGTGTGTGTGCGTGTGCATGTGCGTGTGTGCGCATGGTACGTGACTTGTGTACTGTGCTTCAGGGAGCCCACCCAATGTTTATAAGGCTCTGGCATTTTGTGGGTAAGCACAATTTTCAATACCCCTTCTCTGTATAAGGAAACCCAGCTTGACTTGCTGAGCTGGCAAAGAAATTGCGTATTGTTGGTAGTTGCCATTGAGCCAAGTCCAACTAATAAGTAAGTGTAAGAAGTCAAAATACTGTAGAAAGGGAAGAATGACTTTAAAATGTTTGTTCATTGCTGTGCTTACCGGGCATTTTAACTAAATATAGCTTTAAGGTTCTTATTATATTCCAGATTCTGAAGGCTTCTTCATAAAGGCAACGTTTTTTCTAATTAAGAACGGAAACCAATTTATTTTTAGGAGATTAGATAGATAAATTAATAGATATCTAATAGATGTGTGGAGCCATGGTGGCACAGTGGTTAAGAGCTTGGCTTTTAACAAAACGGTCGGCAGTTTGAATCCACCAGCTGTTCCCTGCAAACCCTGTGTGGCAGTTCTACTCTGCCCTGCAAGGTCATATGAATCAGAATCAACTCTATGGCCAGGTTTTGTTTTTCTTTTTAAATACATATATTTTATTTTTTAAAATAGTTACTGTGAACATGGGGGAAAGAGAACCCAGAAGACAGAGAGACCCATGTGAGTGGGTGACTACATCGACTTGTGACTGGAAGAACCAGATGGTGCCGAGCCATCACTAGTGATAACCATGATGGAGCTCACAAAGTTGAGTCTCACTGGAATCACACAAGAATAAAAAGGGGTATACCCTGAGATCTCCACTAAAAGACAATTGATGGTCCAGAGGCCTCGGGGTTCCCTAGGTAATATGGCCCTGGCCTTGATGCTGCCCCTGTCCATAAATTGTAATGGAGATATCCACTCTTCAGACAGGAATGTATTGGTCTTGGCAACACAGAGTGACCATATCATGTGTGCACTTTATGGTTCTGTGCATCCACAGGACATCGTCCTGTTGACGTCTTACTGGAGGCAGGGGAGTGGGTGGAGAGGAGGGGATAGGAGATTGTTGGGAGGATAAGACATGTATGGAGCAGAGAGGAAGAGTGTGCTGTCACCGCACAGGAAGAGCAGTGGAAGCTGCATATAGTTGGGCATGCAAATTTACATGGGAATGTACATTTTCACTCAATCATAATAAAAAAAAAAGTTGCTGTCATGTCAACTCCAACTCATGGCAATATCATGTGTGTCAAAATAGAACTGTGCCCCACAGGGTTTTTAGTGGCTAGTCTTTCAGACGTAGAGCACCAGGCTTTTCTTCTGAGTGCCTCTGGATGGACCTGAACCTTCAACTTTTGGATTAGCAGCTGAGCCCACTAACTATTTGCACCACCCAGGGACTCCAGCCATGTGGCTGGTGGCTACCAGACTGGAAAGCGAGCTCTAACATCTATCCTGAATTAAGCTGGAGGATCAGAATGTTGCACATCTGAGCTACATCATATAATGACTTGCTTATGTTGAGGTGCCCTATGAAAGTGACCTATGAGGAGTGCCAATTAAGTTCACGAATTCATCCTAGAAAAAGTGCTGCATGCCTCGTTGCTGAACATCACTATGGTCATTTTTAAGTACTCCCCTTGGGAAGCTATGACTTCAGCGGCTAGTCCACTCTTCAATGCAATTTTGGAACTCTTTTTCTGGAAGGGCCATTGGAACTGTTTTTCTATTACTGTTGATGTCCTGAATGTCATCAAAGTGTCTTCCTTTCAATGTTTCCTTTATCTTTGGATAAATAAAAAAGTCATTGGGGGGCCAAATCAGACGAGTAGGTAAGGTGTTCCAATACAGTTATTTGCTTACTTGTTAAAAACTTCCTCGCAGACAACTGTACAATTAAGTTCACAAACTTGCCACCATGCCACTGTGCACAATGGCCTTTCCAAAAAGAGTTCTAAAATTGCTTTGAAGAGTGGACTAGGTGCTGGTGTTGGTGCATAGTTTCCCAAGGGGAGCACTTCCAATGTTACCATAGTGATATTCAGCAGCGAGGTGTATGGCACTTTACAACAGTTAAGTTTGTGGACTTAATTGTCAGATCTCATATGGCAGCCTTCCCTACCTACTAAACTTTCTCTAAGGATCTCGTTGGGACTGTTCATTACATGAAGCGTACTAAGTATTGATGGGAGTTTCCTTGAAAATCTACTTTGGGGGTCCGGGACTCCCAAACAAATGCAACATGATAGTGAGATTATCTTTGGCCAACAAATTATTCTTTAAATAGGTTGAAGGCTGAAGGCCTTTCTGTATAAATCCAGCTAATGCACTTTGATTACACATAATGTGTCAGTCTGAATATGCACACAATGCTGAAGTTTGGAAAGTAGGATGTTGACTGTCAAAGTGTTTTAAAAGGCCAGATGGGTCCTTTATGTTGGGCAGCCTGTCACTGAGTGTCTGGCTGCCCATGACAGGACCAGAACTAGACATGGTCACCCCATGGACTGTGGGCTGGTTGTTTGTAACTATTGGAAATAAGGGACAGGGCTCTGGGCCAGGCTGCTGCAGTAGCACCTGCTGAGACCTATGGAAGGACCTACAGGATGGGCCTCCTCTAAACACAATCTGAAGGCTGCCTGGCCAGTGCCCACCCATAAGATCCTCCCCTTTCTTGCTCACTGGGGCCCGGGAGCAGCATTATGGCTTGATTTTGTTTTACTAATCTCTTGTCGAGGTCACAAGTGACCTCCATGCTACTAAATCCAGTGGTCAAGTGTAAGTCCTCGACCTGTTTGACTCATTAGTGTCATTTGACACAGCTGATTCCTCTCTGATCTGTGAAATTCTTTTTTTTTTTCTTTCTTTAAGGTGTAGTTTTGGACACCATCTCACCTCGTTCCTGGCTACTGCCCTGACCACTCGTTCTCAGTCTCCTTTGGTGGCTCCTCCTCTGCTCCCCAACCTCTTTGTATTGAAGGCCCCATAGCTTGGTCATGGGACCTGTTCTCCACCTATACTCCCTCCCTAGTGATCTCATCCAGCTTCATGCTTTAATTAACAGCTGTACACTGATAACTGTCAAACTGAAGTCTGCAGTCACAATCTCTCCCCTGACATCCAGGGTCTTATAACCAAACCCATTGGCATCAAGTCAATTCTGACTCATAGTGACCCTATAGCGCACAGTAGGACTGCACCGTGGAGTTTTCAAGAAGCACCTGGCGGATATGAACTGCCAACCTTTTGGTTAGCAGCCGTAACTCAACCACTCAACCACCAGGGTTTCTGGGCTCTGATAGCCGACTACCAATTTAAAGTCATATGGATGTATAGTGGGAACCATAAATATAATATATACAGAAGTGAAGTCCTGACTCTGCCGTCCCTACCCAGAACTACTTCTCAGAAGTCCTCTCCATTACCATAAAAGGCAAATGAATCTTTCCAGTTCGCTGGCCAATAACCCTGCAATTCACCCTCGACTCCTCTCTTCTACCCCACATGGAATCTATGTAGTGAAGAATTGACTTTCCTAAAGAGAAGGTTGGAACTGACTTGACAGCACCTAACAACTTCAATGACAAAGAGAAGTTTTGCCCTCGCCTACTGGGCAAAACCTTCCCATAGCTCCTCTCTCCCTGTCCTGTCTCCCTTGCTTACTCTCTTCCAGACTCTACAGTTGACATCCCAATGAAATTTGATATCACAGTTAGCTGGATCCTAACTCCTTACAGGTGAGATCAGAAGTGTTGGGCAGACTTGGCAGTCTGTGGTACTGTGACCTTCACCTTGCAATTTAGCTAGCTCTGTGTACAAGTTATTAGCATAGTGTGATGGCTCCGCCTAAGAACAGACCTGGGATCCAAACACTTTTCAGCTTTTCCTCATCACCTTCATGTTCGACTGTTGTCTAAGTCACCGTCATCTCTTGCCTGAGTCTTCTAGCTGGTTTCATTTGCCGTTTGTTCCCCAAAGTCCATTCTCAACATCCAAAAGTGATTTATTTAAAATGAAGTCATAGCGGGTCAATTCTCTGCTCAAAACCCTCCAGGACTCATAAAAAGCTCAACATGACCATGACTCCCAACTAACTCTCTGGCCTCATTTCTTTGTGTTCTTGCTCATGCTTACTCCATTCCAGCCAAACTAGCCTCCTTGCTGATCTTGGAATGGACCAGGCACACTCCTACCTCAGGGCCTTTGCATTTGCTGTTCCGTCTGCTTAGACTACCCTTCCCAGATTCCCACAGGGCTTGCTTCCCCTTCCTTCATGTCTCTAATCAAATATCACCTGGGTGGTAGTGAACATTATGTGTTAACCTGGCTTGGGTAAACAGTGATTATTGGTGGTTATGGCAGACATTGTACTAGTTACTCTTACGTATGTAATGTGATGTAATTGCCTCTCGTAATATGATCAGCCCATCAGTTGATAGGGGGTTTTCCTTGGGAGTATGGCCTACCTCCAAGACATACATGAATGTGGCAAAGCTGTCTCAGCCTTGCAGTCTTCACATTGCCTAACTTCTAGTTCTTGGTACATAAACCTGCTGAGGTTTATAGCCTGCCACCTGACCTGCAGATTTAGGATCCATCAGTCCCTGCAACACTGTGAGCCAGAAGACACTTCCACTCTGCCACCTGACCTACAAATTTTGTACTTGCAAGCCCTCGTAGTTGCATGAGTCATTTCTTTGAAGTAAGTCTCTCTGTCTCACTGGTTTTGATCCTCTAGAGAAGCCAGACTAAGACACTGTGATTGATGAGACTCCCCAGTTAGCCCCCATCCCCCTTACCTGCCTTATCATTTGTACACATACATTCTATTTTATATATTTGCAAGTTTATTTATTATCTGTCTTCCCCAAGCACCACTAAAATTTGAATTCCACGTAGGCAGACACTGTTTTGTTCACTGTTGTATCTCAGCATTTTTAAAGTATCAGGTATACAGTAACTGCTCAACAAATATTTGTTGAGATGAACAAACCAGCATAAGCTACCCAACCAGAAGTCTTTCTTCATCTACCTCTCCACTTGAAAGGCTCTCTTGCCTGAGCTGTGTCTCCCAGCTTCAGTCAGCAGTCAACAGATACTCTGTCCATGTCATAAGGCCAAGATGAGTTTAAGCTTTGTGTGGTGAGCTAACTTTCCACCATGCCCATGGTTCCTTCTAAGGAAAATACTCCATTCCTTATGAACAGGGCTCCGCAGTAGTGTGTCATGTATCCTGCCTCCATCCCATCTCGTTGGACCAAGTTCAACGTCTGCCTATAGATATTTATACCTGTCTATAGGTACTTAAACCTATCCACAGGTATCTAGTCTATAGGCTTGTCAGGGATCTGTGATGTGGCCTGGCACGAAAATAATTGGATCAACTTGACCAAAGAAATACTGAGGGAATACAGCTGTCATGAGCAGAGTATGGACTAGGGAGGCCAAGGGCTAGAATAAGAGAAGTGGACCACGAAGAGCAGACACACAGGGGAAACTGAGCCCCAGTGGTGATGGAAATGAATGCACAAGGATCAGGAACTGACTGTGGCTGAGGATGGCCACAGAGCTCTCTTGGCTTCAGAAGGCGTGGTCCTTATCTTGATGAACCTAGCTCTCCTCTCTCTTAAAACCCAAAACCAAACTCCATGCTGTTGAGTCATCCTCTCTATTGCACCCACAATATTGGCTGCACCAAAGGAGCCAGTCATTGTCATTGTTCACCACCATTACGCAGTCACCACCACTACCAGCGTCACGTAATAGTTAACTGAGGCTACCCTGGGCCCCCTAGGGAACATCAGAAGGCATGGTGTAATGCAGCTGAAGTGGTTGCAGCACTCATTTCTTGTAGCTCAAAAGCCATGGGAGAAAGAAGTAACAATTCTTTCCTAATTCAGAAAATACTAATGCAATCACTTTATTTCTGATAGGTTGTTGTTGTGTGCCATCAAGTCAGTTCCAACTTATAGAGACCCTGTGTGACAGAGTAGAATGACCTTACAAGGTTTCCTAAACTGTAATCCTTGGGCAAGCAGATTGCCAGGTCTTTCTCCCGTGGAGCCATGGGTGGGTTCAAACTGCTGACCTTTGAATTAGCAGTCAAGTACTTAATGACTGCACTACCGGGCCTTCTTTTTCATGATATAGGTAACTGTATTATTGTATTGGTTAATCAGTAAAAAAGAAAGAAAGAAAGAAAAAGTAATCTCATGCCAGTAGAAAATGAGGATTGTTCTGTAGCAGAGAGGGGCATCCCTTGAAAAGTGATGTTATGACTTGAACTGTGTCTCTGAAGAAGTTGTGTTCATACGCCCTCGCCCTTGATACCTGGGAATGTAACCTTATTTGGAAATAGGGCCTTCGAGGTTGTAATTAGTTAAGATAGATCATTAGGATGAGCCCTAATCTGTTGAGGACTGGTGTCCTTATGAAAAGAGAGACAGACAGATGGAAAGGGAAGACAGGTGAGGACAGAGGCAGAGATTAGAATTAGCTGTCACAAACCAAGGAATGCTGGAGGCTACCGGAAACTGGAAGAGACAAGGATCATCCCCTAGAGCCTTGGAAAAGAACATGGCCCTACCAAAACCTTGAACTGGAACTTCTGGCCTCCAGAACACTAACAGTAAATTCAATTGTTTTAAATCATCTACTTTGTGGTAATGGGTTGTGGTGGGCCTAAGAAGCTAATATAGCTGGGTAAAATAGAATTCCACACCCGGGTTTTGAGATAGTGACTTGGGGAATGCTGTAGAACAGGTAGAACTAAACTAAACCTGCTGCTGTTGAGCTGATCCCAACTCATGGTGACTCCATAGGACAGAGTAGAACTGACCCACAGGGACACTGCCATGTCTCTCCCGCAGAGCAGCCAGTAGATTCAAACCGCCACCCTTTTGGTTAGCAGCTGAGCACTTAACCACTGTACCACCAGGACTCATCAGAACAGGTAGGGCCGTTGTTAAATACAGCTCTAGTAAAAGAAACACAATGTTTGGTAGAGTGGACTGGCCACCTAAGGGAAATCTACTCTGAAGAAGAACAGGGGTCAACAAAGACAGGCAGAAAGAAAGGCAGCCCAGACCCTGGAGTATATGACCACGTCAAACATGAGAACCTTGGGTATGTCTGGTAACTGGTGCAGGCGATTGGCCTTAGCAGAACCCCTTCCTCTGTCCCGTGCCACGCCCAGCTCGCTCGGAGCCCTCCCACCGGTGGGCGGATACCAGGCCATTATGCATGTGAAGTCGTCACCCCTTTCGTTGTTATACTTAGCCAGGACTGAGCATCAGCCAGGCCTGTCTATAAATAGGAAGAACACTTAGCTCAGCCCTCAGAAAACTGTGTGTTGAAAGCGTAAGGACTCCTGGCTAGAAGAGATAAAGGACACTTACAGGACTTCTTTGCTGGAGCCGTGTTTCTGCCACTTGCCTTGAAGGTGCACCTTGAGAATGAGGTCATGTTCAGCCTCTGGGGAACTAAAGAAACAAAGAAGGCAAACGGTTAGGAAAACCAAACCAATTCTAGGCTCAGGTGCACGCTGAAGTGATTTGTGGGATGCCTGGCACGTCTGTTGAAACCAAGTATACTTACCTGCCATCCTTCCTAAGAGTGGCTGCATCCTGAGGAGTGCCCTCCTTTGAATTAAATCAGAAAGCCGAGCCAGTTGCCATCACGTCAATTCCAACTCATGGCAACCCCGTGTGTATCCCAGTAAAACTGTGCTCTACAGGGCTTTCAATGCCTGATTTTTTTTCAGAAGTAGATCACCAGGCCTTTCTTCTGAGGGGCTTATAAACAGATTCAAGCCTCTAACATTTCAGTTAGCAGTCAAGCGCTGAACAGCTTACACACCACTCAGGGACTTCTAGTGGAAGCTTGTGTGTCCTGGTACTCTCCAGCCAACCAAAAAAGCCACTACTGTTGAGTCTATTCCAACTCATAGCGACCCTATAGGTTACAGTAGAACTGCCCGTAGAGTTTCCAAGGAGCACTTGGTGGATTTGAACTGCTGACCTTTTGGTTAGCAGATGTAACACTTAACCACTATGCAACCAGGGTTTCCTGAATTTTCTAGCCAATGCAAAATTTTAAGGTAGAAGAGAGAGATGGGTCATTTAGCACAGAAACATGGCACTCAGACCACCAGGCTGAGTGGAGACGCTAAGCAGAGGCTCCTTGGTGACCTGGGGCCCCTTTGAATCTAGGGAGCAACCGGAGAGGCTAGTAGCGTGAAGGCAGACAGGAAGCGTCAAAGGCAACTGTGGCCTACTTTACAATTTTATGACAGGCCAGCCCTATCTATCTCAAGAAAAACCCACTGGGGCTGAGTCAGGTTAGACTCATGGCAGCCCTATAGCAGCCCTATAGGAACTCTATAGGATGGAGTAGATCTGCTACACATGGTTTCCAAGGTGGTAATCCTTACACATGAAGACTGCCATATCTTTCTCCTGTGGAGTGGCTTGTACATTTGAACCGCTGACCTTTTGGTCAGCAGCCAAGTGCTTAACCACTGTGCCACCAGGGCTAAAAGCCCTGTCTTACCCCTTTTGTTTTGAAAAAATAAAATAAAATTTATGTTTCTTTCTTTCTTTTTTTTTCCTACTACTCATGCCTTGTCCACTCCCTGTTGTAAAATAAATACATTTATTACACAGAAGGCAGCCTAATCTCTCTGTGACCTTGTAGGGACTCTATAACATTTGGGCAGAGGGTGAGGTGAACTTCAGGCCACAAAGGGGCTGTGTCTTTAGTGTAGCATAGTTCTAGAGGACATGACTCAGGTCATTGTCATGTAGTAGGGGAATGGGGATTTTACAAAAGGAGAAAATGTCACAGCAGTTTACAAAAATGTGCATTTTAAATATTTAAAACTTTAAAACAGGGTGTTTTTAACACACAAAAAACCCAACTATCATTTAGTTGTGCTCTTTAATTAGAAATGATATATTTTTAAAAACAATCTGAAGATCCTCTTTTGAATATGAATCCCAGGTCAAATGCCTACCCCTGATAGTGGACAAACCTTGTGTTGAAGGATCCCAAGAAGGCAAGTAAGGCATTTTGACGCAGGCCCTGAACTAGGAAACTGAGCCAGTATGCGGAGGCCAGCCTGCAGTGTTTCTGAAGGCACATGGTGTAGCACACTGGGCAGATGACTCAGTTTCTACTCTCAATTGGGGCTTGGGTTAAGGAGGCAGGAGGAAGACAGAAACTGACCTACTAACTCCATCACTGAGAAGAGGCCCCATCCACCCTGGAGCTTTCCCACCCTATTGCCAATACTGTGACACACGGATGGTTTTTAAGGGCTGGGACCACGCACCTTTTCTCATGCCAGTGGGTGCTCAAGAAATACCTGGTCGGTTGGGTTGGATTGCACCATCAGAATGGTGCTATCATGAATTCTCTGATAGCTGTAACAATTTTACACCCTTTGAGGGCCAAACAAAGTATGTTTGGCCTATTTGCGCCATTTGAGACAGCCCTTGTCAATTGTCTTGATTAATTTTTCCCACCTCTCTTAAGTCAACCAAAACATCACAGTTGCTGTTGAGTTGATTTTGACTCATGGTGACCCATGCATATCAGAGCTGAATTATGCTCTGTTGGGCTTTTTTGTAGCTGATTTGTTTTCAGAAGTAGACCTTCAGGCCTTTTAGCTAAGGCACCTCTGGGTAGATTTGAACTTCTAAGCATTCTGTTAGCAGCCAAATGCACTACTTGCACCGCCCAGGAACTCTGAAGTTAACCTAAATCTTAACAAGGGGGTGGGCAACTTCCCTGCCCTGCAGCAATTACAGAATTTACAAAGGCAAGCATATGCCCTGCACACAGGAAAGCCTGAAACAGTCTTGCCCTTCCGACTACTGGAGACCCAAAAGATTTCCACTTGCGGACTAAAACATGTGCTCTATAAAACCTCTTTCACCATGGAACAGAGAGGTAATTTGATCATATAGGAAAACAGGCTATCTTCTAGACAGTCACCGCAGTTCATCTCCAAGGAATGAGTTGAAGGTCATTCATATGCAGCATTTTAGTTTGACAGGTATTCAGACTGGGCCTATTTTCTGCACCAAATTAGCATTAAACAAGTGGAACCATTAAGGGGAAAAGAAGGAGTGCAAAACTGAGTTGCTCAAGTTCTTAGGTCAAGCTTGAGACTCAGAACAGAAACCCCCTCAACAAGGACAAAGACAGTAAGGCAGAGGCTGATGCACCTAGAAGAAGAACAAGTCCAGTCTTTGATTCATTGAGACTGTGGCCTCAGTTTACTACTGTAACTCTGGAACATTCCTCAAGCAAGAAGCAGGCATAACCCTGGCCAGGAAATGCAAGGACAAACTGAAGCGCCTTGCAATGTGACCAAGACATTGGGTTCAGCGTTGTTTGTGGGGTGTTGCCAACCACTTTTGACTACCCTACTCGAGGCTGGTCAGCCTTCACTGGGACCACTGTTACCTTTGCAGACAACACATGCATCAAGCTTCCTATAAAATGAGACCCCACAAGGAAAGCCACAATATACCCTCCATGTTGTGTTCAATAAGACTTTTGTAAAAGGCAGAAATGAGAACACATGGTCCAGATAACACAGATCCTGAGTTTACTACCAGTGTAAACCCTGTGTTTCTGTTAGTGGAAACAAAAAATGCCAAAAACTTTTCTGCTAAACCGTGGGACCAAATGAAACTAAAACCCAATTCTGCAGGCAGCCTGAGCCCGCAGTGAGTGGCTCAGTTTACTCTAGGCATCCTCGGGAGACCTCTGCTGGAGAAAGCCTGAATTACAGCACAGAGACCCGGACCCACAGTGTCAGGCTCAGGGAATCCTTGATTACCCAACTGAGAGGAGGAAGACTCCTACAAGAAGCCTAGAATTTTCTACCCTGGCACCTGACTGTGAGAGTTGTACACCAGGGGTGTTGCAAACATATGCAAAGCCAGCGTACAGGTCTAGACCTGCACAGCCTCCAGTAAGTTTTGCCCACGCTTCTTAGGATCCCAGGTCTGTGTTCCCTCTAGTCCCCGATTTCCTTACCTTGTCCTATCCCACCTGATCCGGGACACCTGACGGGTCCAAAACCAATGATCTCATTCTCATCCTATAAGCCAGGTCAGAAGGCATCGCAGAAAGTCCCAGTTCTGCCTGGGCTACCATGTCCTTGGGCCAATTGGTTAAGACCTCTGGGCCTCACGGTCCTCATCTTCTGAGGTTGGAGGCTTGGACCAGGTGATTACTAACTGTCATATGGCTTTGATTGGAGCATCTGTGAGGTTACTGTGCCTCAGCCACCAGAGTTAAAGTTAAATGCTTAAAAGCAAAGACAGGTTCTAAGCCTTCATTCCAGCCTGCAGAGAATGAGAATAGCAGAAATTGCTGACCGTGTATTGGGTAGAAAGCAAGAATAAGCGGTGGGGTGGCACCCCGAGGTCCGGATCTGGTCCTGGTGCCTACTTCCCCAGGAACACCTAGAAGCTTTGATGTGGGCCCTTACCTTCCTGCCTGGTCCTCACCATCTTCAGGAGTCTGGGAGCAGTTGTCTTGTCAGATGAGCACCCTAACAGCCCACTGCCAGTGGAAAGCCAGAATGGCTAATGGTCCCATAGCCCCTGCCTTTTTCTTACACCTCAGCCCCAGGAGAAACTGCAGGACTCAGCTGGCCAGTTGGCTCTGCCTAGAGGGTGCAGGAGGTCCCTGGAGAGTTGCCTATCCCTGCGTCCTTGGCAGGGATGCTGGCTGCTGCAGTGCTGTTCCTGTCCTAGACTGAGAAACGGGATCCTGAGGTCAGTCTGGGGCAGCCACGGTCCTGAGCATGCCCCCAAAACATGACATCAGCACTGAGAAGGGTCTTGCAGGCTCTAGTGGCCCTGCTTTCTCCACCCCTCCTTCTCCCCCCTTTCCAGCGCAATGCAGGACTCCAAGGGCAGGCGCAAGGTGGAGACAGTCAAAAACTGGAGGTGGGAAAAAGCAGCCTCCCACAGAAGTTTAGGGTCTGGAGCACCAAGTCCTCAGTCTCCAAACTATATTAACACCATGAACGTCCCAAGAAGGGCAGGCTCATGAGCGCAACGTGACATCACTTCCCAGCCTGCCAGGAGGGACAGGGCTTTTGCCAAGAATGGCCCTTGGGGACTAGACAGGCAGCATTTCCGTGCCACTGGCATAAATAAAAACCTGCCACCCCTCCCTCCCCCGGCTGCTATTTTGGGCAGAAGGTGCTGTCTGGACCCCCTGGCGCTACCTTCTCTTACCGCCCCCCTCCAAGCCTCCAGTTTCTGTCACCCAAGCCCATCACATCACCCAGGAGGATCAGCAGTTACTGGACCCCACTTACATTTGCTGGCCTGAGCTCTCCTCTTTAGAGGAAACTGGATTGCCTTATCTCTATCCAAGTACCCTCCACATCCAAGTTCAACCTTCCTTCAACCAACTGCGGGATATCCAGGAGAAAAAAAAAAAACAACAAAAAACTTTCTTCCATTTTTTTTGTGACTCCATTTGTTCCCATAATCTGTCCCAGAAATTCTGAGTGGAAGAATTCAAGCAAATACCCAGAGACGGTCTCTTTGAACTCAACCAAGAGGATGCCTCTGTTGAGGATCCTTTCCTTACCCCCAACTAGAAAGGTAACCTTGCATTCCAAACTCAATCCAGGTTTAAAGTCAGAAATACAAGGCAGGGCCCTGAGACAGCTTCCCTGGGTTCATCTCAAAGCCTTAACTCTTCTAACCTCTCCAAGGCACGATGAATCCTGTTCTTCTGTGAAGTTTCCCAACAGCACCCTGTACTTGGTGGGTGCAAAACCAAGAAGCACCCGTGAAAGTGACTCATCCTTCCTAGGCCTTCTGTCCAAGATCCCCCAGGTGGCATCCTTCCCCAGGAGCCAGCTGCCTTTGCCCATGATCCCCAACTCCAAGGAAGTGTGGGAGTCAGGAGAAGGGGGTATAAATCAAGTCAAGGCTCACTCACTGCACCAATCAGCGATGGCGTCCTGCTGAGCGCAGCCGCCGGGAGGTGGCCAGTGGGGACAGATTGTAGCAGAGCTGCTGCCTGCCCTGTGCAGTGGTGCAGGGTCTCTGCATTGCTTGCTGCTGCTGCTGCTGCTCCTGCATCCGGCACCTCTCACACTGCTGAGCTGGCCGTCCGCGGCAGGGGCGGGGCAGAGGGCATGCATCAGCCTGGGCCCCAACTGCCCCTGCGCGAGGAAACTGGGCTTGGCTGGCCTGTGCTGGGGTAGGACAATGGGGGTGGAAGAGGACAGGCTGGAGAAGGCCTCTGAGTCAGCACTGGTGCATTGTGAGGAGGCCCAGGGAGCCTTGTCCCCAGCTTTCTGTCCCCTTCCATCCATACCCCGGGGACCAGCTCTTGCCTCATTGTCCCCCCTGACAATGCCAGCACTTGAATGTACCCTGGGGCACGGGAAGATAGAGACTTCTTGTTCAAACCCAGCCCTGGACTATAGAATCCTCTAGAAGTCACTGTGGGGTCAGCTCACAGCTGTGGGGATCTGATGCGTGGGCAGGGACAAGGGGAGGTCTTTTCCTCACTCTCACCCTGCTGTAGCCCCAAGCCTCACTTGTGGGACTGCCACGGGGGTGGGGAAGTGGTAGTCACCAACTGCAGTGGACTGTCTGCTGGAAAAGCTGGCTCCTCACTGTCCCGGTCCAGCAGTTGCCTCACCAGCTACTAGAGGCTGGCTTTTTGGTTCTACCACTTGGAAGGTGAGGGTGTCCAGGGACTGCCAGGGGTAAGCCATCCCAGCTCCATCCATTCCTCAGGGTCTCCTTGTCACCTCAGCTCCTCCTCCTCTTTTCTCCCAACCACTGAGATGCGGCCATTTTGGCATAGCAGCCCCTGCCGGAGGGAAGGTAGCCTCTTACAAAGAGAAGGCCATGGAAGTGGGGCAGCCAAATAGCATGCCCCTTGTCCATCTCATGTGTCAGGATGTATAATTCATTCCACAGCCCCAGTGTTGTCACTGTGCTGGATTTTAGGGTCACTTGTGCCCCCCAGCACATGAGTGATGTTCCTGTCTCACCTGACCTCCACATGAGTGATCAGAGGCTCATATACATGGACAGGATGCTAGGGGCTAACAGTAGCCTTTGCTTCACAGCACTGCTGATATGAAGGGTTCTCCTTTGCATCAGGCTGGACAGATCAACCTTCGAGGAGGCCCTGCTATTAGCAGGGCTCTTAGGACCTGCTGGGAGATAAGTTTGCCCTGGCCTCTTGTCTAGGTTCTTCTGTTTCCTAATACCTCCATCTCATTGGCTAATGGGAGCCAGACGTCCAGACACAAACACGCCATACTAGCAGTTTCCAGAGGGCGGGGCAATTTCTGCCAGACACGCAGCAAGGATGCTGACCTCAGGAGACCCTAGTGTTTAGGACTCCAGCGACCCCTCCAGGTGCTGGGCTCTGAGTCATTTATATATCCAAGGCTGTTGGTCTGGAAAATTAAAGTTGCTGTATATCACAAAGTGATTTCTGCAAATACACACCATGGTTTTTTGAGCAGTGGCCAAGATGATTTTAAATATATGGGGAATGTATAAAAAATAGGCGGAGGGAGATAAAGAGTGATGAAGGAGGGAATGAGGGTTGTAAAAGTAGCCAGGAAAAAGATGCTTCTAACTGGAAACCCTGGTGGCACAGTGGTTAAGAGCTACAGCTGCTGACCAAGAGGTTGGCAGTTTAAATCCACCAGTTACTCCTTGGAAACTGTAAGTGGCAGTTTTACTCTGTCTTACAGGGTCAATATGAGTTGGAATCAACATGATAGCCATTTCTTTTGTTTTGTTTTGTTTCTGTAGTTGGGAAGGGGGCTGAGATTTCAACCTGGGGAGCACTTTTTCAGTTTAAGAAATTATGCCATCTAAGATGCCATAAAATATTTGTCTCTGAACTTATGAGCCCCCAAATGTACTGAGTGTTGCATGTAAGTCCCCTTTGGGGCCCTCAAGAGCTTACTTTGACAGTTCCTGCTAGAGCATAGCCGGAGCTTTCTGCAGATGAACCTGTGAGTCTTGCTCAGGGTCCAGCAAATGCCAGAACACAGTGCGGGAGCTCACAGAGGTCACATAGTAACGCGAGCCTGGACTGTCACTCCCATGGCTGTTGTAGGGACTTGCCTGGATAATTCCTATCTGAGAAGTTCACTGCACATATTTTGAGCTGAGTTATTGTGAGACCTTAAGTTTTTTCTGCAAAATGACACTTTTGTTTTGCTTTGGGATGAATCACAGGAGCCCTTTCACCACCTGGGACCACCGTGGATCCTGAACGGAAGACATTATCCCCTAATGCAGACCCAGATCTAAACCAAGTGTTTGGGAATGCCGTGTAGGGACAGCCAGCCAGTGGGCTCCTCCAGCCATACCTACTAAGGCCCTAGCTGGTTTAGGGCAGTTTCTTGGCCCCGTGCGGAGGAGTCTGTTCCCAGAGACTAGAGCTCAAGGGCCTCAGCTGCTTATCAACATCGCTAGAAACAGCCACAGTCCTAAGGGTCTTTCTTTCCATTACGTGTGATTCCCATCACACGAAGCCCTGTAGAACTCGTCCCACTGCCTGACACCCCGTATACACTCACTGAGCACTCATCTTGTCCTTAAAAGCCGCAGCCGCTGCCCCTGTGGGCACCAATTATTCTGTTTCAAATTTCCCTCCAAAGTGCATCTTAGTAAACCCAAAAGAATAAAACCTCGATCCCAAGGAAGAGAAGGCTGTGTCTGCTTTCCCAGAGTTCAAGTCAGGCTGCAGAAAGATCCCAACGGAAATCAGACCTGCATTTCGCAGGCCAATTCCACATAGCTTAGAGAGCTAGTTAATCAGGCGCGGGTGCACACAGCAGAACGACACACTCCAAGGCAGGGGCTGAGCTTAAACTCATCAGTGAGTCCCCGGTGCTCGTCCCTGCCTTTCTCCTCCCACCTCCCCAGCTTGTGGAAGACAGAACCCAACATTAAGTGAAAATGCTGAGTGTGCTTTGGATTTTGCCTGGGGCTGAGCGCTCCCCAGAGTGGTACCCAGAGCGGGCATCCCCTTCTCCCTCCTCTCGCTCCGGCTACCTCCTCCCGCAGCCGCCGCTGCAGTCGGTTCTGCAGTCACTTGAAGGAGAAAGATTTCGCAGTACGGCATTCTTAAAGCTGCAGTGTCCACATTCTCCTTCAAACCCCGCCTGCCACTGCCATCCGCTCCCTTATTGGGGTCCTTTGCAGGCGGTGGGTGGGCAAGGAGATGGGTCACGGGGGCCTGGAGGAGTGGGGCAGGTGGGAGTCAGAGACCCAGGCTCCGGCAAGGGTAAAGAGGAGAGGCGGGAGCAGTGTGATAGTCTCTGCAGCGAAACCAGGTTGCTGGGACTGCAGCAGGACTGCAATGGAGTAGATTTTAAAAAAAAAAAAATCATAAACCCCCCACTAAAAATCCCTGCACAAACTTAGAGACCTTGTAGCTTAAAGAAAACAAAAAGTACAAACATTGAAAATGACATGAGAAATAAATCTTCGAAATAAATAAATAAATAAAAGAATGCAAGCGGTATTTAAAATTTATTTTCAGAAATTGACTCCTGCGAGCAACTGACTCAGCGTTCCCTACCTTGCTCTGCTGGAAAGCCGGTCGGAGAAAGACCCGAAAGGAGTTCCCGGTAGCAGCCCAGAGTTCCCGCAAAGTGCAGAGAGGAGGCTCAGCTTCCACCAGGAGGAAGCTTTTGAAAAACCCAAAGGGCATCTTCCTGCTCACTAAGGAGAGTGCCAATGAGCTGACCGAGTGTGAAGGAAACCAACACACCCCTCTCGGTAAGTTACCTCTCTCCTCTGCTCGGCGCCGCCGTCCTGCTCCGGAGCCGGCAAGTTGCAGACTGCTGCTGCTGGCACGGCAGAAACCGAAATAAGAAGTGTCAGCTGGGTCCCTGCACCGAAATGCTGCCGGGAGTCAACACTGCAGGCGACGGGATGGTCTCTCCCCCTCCCCCAGGTTTAATTGAAACCCCTGACACTGCAAGATGCCCGCTCCTATGGAGACTCGTCTCCAAAGAGCCTCCGCCCTCCCTCCCCGTTCCTTCCCACCAGGTCCAAGCTTTTCTCCCGGTCCTTCCAGACTTGTTCACCTGAAGACGCTTTTCTTGTTTAAAAATAAAGAAGACGACGAGGACGACTCTGAGGAATCCTTAATTTCTTCCTTTCGGGGACCCCATTTTGGAGAAGGTAGAACTTGTTCAGAAGTTTGAGAACCGCAGCCGGGTGCTCAGACGCAATGAGCCACTGTCTGCTTTGCTTTAGACACGTTAATGCCATCACTGCTAAAAAAGGACGGAGGCAGACCTGGGTAAAAGGAAGAGAAAAATTCCTCTCACTCTGCTGGCAGATTTTCCCCAGTTTGGGGAAATGTCTCATTTTGCTTTTTCTTAAGAAAAATTCCATTTTACAATTTGTATACATGTGAAATTGAGAAGGTGGCCATGAAGTGTACATTTTTGTCCTGATGTATCTGTGAGTCTCAAAGTTTGGGCTCCTGTTCCACGCAAGTTAATCTCATATAAGACTGAGACACGGATTTCATGGGAGAAAACTCCAGGAGAGAGAAGCGCTTTAAAAGCAGATATGGTTAAAAAAAAAAAAAAAACAAAACACATTGTGGTGTAATTCAAAAGGGATAACGCAGAACAGATGAACCCAGGGGTAGGAGAGGGTGAGGAAAGAAGTAGGCATTCCCAGGTTTTGAATTTACTATAAACTGAAAGTCAAGGAAAAGACAATAAAGGAGAAAGGGAAAGACGGAGACCAAGATATCTCCTCTAAATAAATGGTTCAGAATGGTCAACTGCATCAATTCCACGTACATTTTATTTCTAAAACAGATGGAGAGAGAAGGCTGCCTGCATCCTGCCTGGGACACGGCCACACTGCTGCAGTGCACCATGGCCAGTGGGGCCCAGCATCGCACCCGCTGCCCTTGTCCACTTTCCCCGCCTCTGGGCTTTGGCAGGCAGGTGAACTGCGCAGCATGCACTATGCGGGTGGACAGAGAAAGGACCAGCTGTGACCACCCTAGAGGCATGCTCCTTCTCCACACTGTACTCCTGTTATAGCAGGGGGAAAGGCCACAGACGCAGGGACTGTCTCAGCTGGAAGGGACCCCAGACAGCATGCAGCCCAATCCCTCCATTTCACAGATGGGAACACTGACAGTCGAAAAATGGCAGGGCTTTATCAGTAAAACAGGAAATCTGGATTTGAATTTAGGACTTCTAAAGTGGATTTGAGGAGTCCCTGAGTGGTGCAAAGGAAGCCCTGGTGGTATAGTGGTTAAGAGCTACGGCTGCTAACCAAAAGATCAGTAATTCAAATCTACCAGGTGCTCCTTGGAAACTGTATGGGGCAGTTACCCTGTCCTGTGGGGTCACTATAAGTCAGAACTGGCTCCCTGGCAATGAATTTTGTTTGTTTTTTTGCTTGCTTTTTGGTGGTGCAAATTGTTAAGTCCTCAACTACTAAGCCAAGGGTTGGCAGTTTGAACCCGCCCAGAAGTGCCACAAAAGAAAGGCCTGGCCATCTGCTTCTGATAGGTGACAGTCTTGAAAACCCTAGGGAGCACTTCTACTCAGCATACATGGGATTGCTGGGAGTCAGAACTGATGGGAACTGGTTGGTTTTTGGTTTCAAATGGAATTTAGGACATCATGGTTGGTAAAGTGGCAGATCAGAAAAATAGGGGCACCCCTCAATGAGACGGATTGACACAACAGTCTCAAACAGGAAACTGACCATGAAGATAGCACAGGGCCAGGCAACATTTTGTTCTGCTGTACAGAAGGCAGGCACCCTGGTAGCACACTGGTTAAGAATTCTGCTTGATAACCCAAAAGTTGATAGTGTGACTCCACTAGTTGCTTCTTAGAAACCCCAGGGGGCAGTTCTACCCTGGCCTATAGGGTTGCTGTAAGTCAGAATTGACTCAATGACAGTGAGTATGCATAAGGTGGTTATGAGTCAGAGCCGACTCAACAGCAGCAAACAGCAACAAATTAGAATTTAGACCTCCAGACTCTTCACACCACGTTCTTCCCACTGCCATCTCGTCCTCTTAGACAGGCTTTGACTCTGCCACTGTTTCGCATGACCTAGGCCACCCCCTCTCTGCTCTGTGGTTCAGTTTTCCCTTCACAGATAATTCAAAGACTTAGGCCAAGTAGTCTCAATTCTGTGAAAGCAGGGAAGATGCTAAGTCGTTTTTCTTGTAGCCAGAGGCAAAACCATACATGATTGTTTAAAATCCAGAGGAAATTTTTCTTCAGTCCCCTCAAATTTTGAACCCATAATGCCATCTGTATTAGCTTCCTGCTCATTTGTTCTGGGTGACGTTGAATGAGTTTCAGCTCATAACAACCCTACAGGACAAAGTAGAACAGCCCCACAGAATTTTCATGGCCATCATTTTTATGGGAGCAGGTTGCCAGTCCTTTCTCCAGGGAAGCCACTGGCTGGGTTCAAACAGCCAATCTTCAGGTTAGCATCCGAGAGTTTAGTTGCTGGGTTCCTTCCCCTAGTTTCTTAGGGCCATGGTAGTAACTTATCACAAACGGGGCAGCTTGAAATGACAGAAATTTATTCTTGCATATCTCTGGAAATCAAAAGTCCAAAATGAAGATGTCAGCTGGGTTGGTTCCTTCTAGAGCTTCTCAGGGAGGGTCTGCTTCATGCCCCTCTCCTGGCTCCTGGGGATGCTGGCTGTCCTTTGCATCCCATGGCCCATAGACACATCACTCTAGTGTCAGCCCATGTTTCCACATGGCCTTCTTTCCTGTGTCTTATCTCCATCTCACATGTTTTCAAAGAATGTTTTAAATAGCTATTAAGTATATATACCATATTTTTATGCAAATATCTCACGTCTGCTACTTTTTATTTGTCAGCTCCCCTGATGAGGAGCAGTTGGCAAACAAAAAGTAGAAGGTGTGTATCATATTGCATGTTATTTGTGTAAAAATAAGACACATTGAGTCACTGTGGGCTGAAATGGACTCTGCAGCAATGGGTTTGGTTTTCTGGTACACACGCAGACAGACACACAGACAAACAACTTTTGCCATATGCACATTTTTTACATGCACAATTCAGTGACATTAATTCTGGGACTACGGGGTTTCGGTGGCAGAATCCTTGCCTTCCGTGCAGGAGATCCTGGTCAATTCCCGGCCAGTGCACCTCTTGTACAACCACTAGCCTGTCTGTCAGGGAAGCTTGTGTGTTCTTATGATGCTGAACAGGTTTTAGCCAAGCTTCTGGATGAAAAAGAACTAGGTAGAAGGCCTGGCGGTCTACTTCTCAACATCCACCGATGAAAACCTATGAACCACTGAGCACGAGGAGGGTACAGGAACAGGCAGCATTTCATTCCATTGTGTACAGAGTCGCCATGAGTCACGGAAGCTCACAATAGCAAGTATATATAACAAAGTCTTTACTTTCCGTTTCAACATTTTTTACATGTACAATTCAGTAACATTATGTTTATCATGTGTATAACTATCATCACTATCCATTTTTATGTTTTCTATCACTGTCAACAGAAGCTCAGTGCCCTCTAAGCAATGATTCTCTTTTCCTCCCTCCCTCCCGCTCCTCTGCTTTGCTCTTATAAAGATACCTGTCATGGAATTTAGGGCCCCCTAATTCAGGGTGATCTCATTTCAAGATCCTTAACTTGATTACATCTGTGAAGACTGTTTCTTTCACAGGTTCCAGGTGGACATACCTTTTTGGGGAGGGGGGTCACCTGTCAACCCACTACATTGTCCAGTGAAAATGTTCACAAGAACCACCAGCAGTTCAGTGTGATGGCCACTAACCCCACCCCAATACAGGAGTTGCCGTAACTTGGACTCTTTTGGTTCTAACAAGCTATTACCCACATCTGCAGAACACATCTGCGAGCTTAGGGCTGTTCCAAGTGCTTTACTTGTGTTGACTTGTTTCACTCTTACAACAGCCCCATGAGGTAGGTACTGTCGCGATTGCCTCCAAGGATATAAAGACACAGAGAGGTTTATGTCACATCGCTAACAAGTGACAAGATTTCGGCCACATGGCTCCAGAATCTGTGCTCCTTCCCATGTTGTTATTGTTAGTTGCTATTGAGTTGGCTGCAACTCAAGGTGACATTGCCCAGTCCTGTGTCATCTTCACCATCCTTTGTATACTCGAGCCCATTGTGGCAACGGTGCATCTGAGTACTTTCCAACCTAAGGGGCTGATTTTACAGTGCTGTATTAGACAACACACTGTTACGATCCATTAGGTTTTCATCGGCTGATTTCTGCGAGTAGATCTCCAGATCTTCCTACTCTTTCTTAGACCCTGCTGGTATTCGAAATACCAGTGGCATAGCTTCCAGCATCAGTGCAATATATGTGTCATTACAGTATGACAAATTGACAGACGAGTGGTGGCTGCAGACTCTTTACTCTTGTTTAAAATGTAGATTCTGATTCAGTATATCTAGTGTCGGAATGCAAACTCTCAGTAGGGATTCAAATCAGAACAAACAGTTCTGAAACCCTGTTTTACCTTTTAGGATAAAGGCAGAGCTTTATTTTAGGTTGGTTAAGAGTGGTGCTGGCTGGAGACAGAGGCTAGCCCAGATGAATTTGAGACTACCAGGCTGCACAGGAGATTCCCTGTATCTTAAATCATAAAAAGTCCCTTGACCTTTAGACAGCCAAACATCTGGACTGGCACTGGAGGCAGGCGACCACATCACAGTGGCTTTCTTTCCGGATGAGTAAAGCCTCCTGTGATGACCTCAGTGCGCTTGGCCTTTTCCCCACCAACACAAAACCACAGATACTGGGGAGGGGCACAAGCAGACGATTTTTGTCTTCTCCAGAAGATAAAGGCTTTCCCTGCTTTGAATGTTTTACATAGTTCATGTTGATAACCATCCTGTGTGGAGTTCATTCTGCTCTGAGCAACACCTTGTGGGGTATAGTGGTGACGAAGCCAAACCCTCATGTGTGTGATAAGCAGAAAGAACCCTTCCACCTAAAACATTCTGGTTCCTTCTATCTCCTGCTTCTTCATCCTCAGCTACGGGAGAGCAGCCTTCTCCCCTCCTGATTTGACTGCAGCACACAACAGAGCCAGAAAGGCTCAGATATCAGAAGGTCAGCGGACGTCTGCACTCTGCAGGCTTTCTCACTTGTTCCATCACCAAGTGTTTACTGAACACCTGTGTGCAGAGCAGTGGATCCTGAACTAAACCAAGATTTAGCTTGCCTTCCCTTGATGGTGAACATAGCTTTGCTGAGATGCTGTGGGTTAAGTAGCTTAAGCTGAGATTCTTCTCAACAGTGTCTAATAGAAGAATGAAGACACTTTAACTGCAAAGGAATTTAACTGCAAAGGTGCATTTGCAGACCCTTGCAGCCGAATGAAAAATATCTGAAGTGTAGGGAAGCCTTTCTGGAGTCCTTTAAATTACCACCTTAACCCATAAGTACCATTGCCTTTGTCTCTTAATCTGGGCTCAAACTCCCCCATCACAGAGTGCTTCCTGGACCAACATCTTTAAAATAGCGCCCAGTATCTCTTGTCACTCTCATCCTTCTGCTGCTTAATTTTTATTGGGAGCACTTCTCTCAGCACCTGACATTGTACACTTGTTGATTTACTCTCTGTCTCCCTGCACTACAATGTGTGTTCCCTTATGCAGAGAAATTGTCTGTTTCTCCATCTCCTAGAACAGTGCCCACACACAGTAAAACCAGTTGCTGTCAAGTTGACTCCTACTCACGGTGACCCCATGTGTGTCAGACTAGAACTCTGCTTCATAGGATTTCCAGTTGCTGATTTTTCTGAAGTAGATCACCAGGCCTATCTTCCGAGTGCCTCTGGTGGACTTGAACCTCCAGCTTTGTAGTTAAAAGCCAAGTGTGTTAACTGTTTCCACCACCCAGGGATCTGTAAACAGAGGGGATTTCATTAATACCTGCAAATGAGTGAACAAATAAACATATTAACTTCTGTTCTCCATCAGTGAGTCTTTGCAGTGATACCCAGTGGAATCTGTCATCAATCCCAGGCAAACCTATGACCTCTGGAAACCCTGGTGGCATGATGGTTAAGAGCTACTGGTGTTAACGAAAAGGTCAGTAGTTTGAATCTACCAGGTGGTCCCTGGAGACCATATGGGGCAGGTTTACTCTGTCCTAAATGGTTGCTATGACTCAGAATTGTCCTGATGGCAATGGGTTTGATGTCTTTTATTGTCTATGACCTCCACTGTTGGGGCTTTCTGATCCTCCTTTGTCAATAAAAGCTGGCTCCCCACAAGCCCTTGATAATGGCCTGTGAGTCAGGACTGACTGAATTCTTCAGTGCTGCATAAAATGCAGGTGCCTCACCAAGGTCCAACCCCTGCCTGCCCTGCCTCCCTTGGGCCACCCTCTCCTTTACTGGCTGAGCTATTGAAACAGGGGATAAAATTTAGGCACCTTGATTTTAAAGGGGAAAATTAAAACAGACAGCTAGGATTAAACCTTTATACTTGTCTTCTCTCCTGTCTTAAAGATTCCCGATATTTCTCACCTCAGCCTGGTGCTGGGCTGAGGAAGTCTCCCAGTAACTGACGTGAACCACTGAGATAACAATTCATAGCTTTTTACAATTTCTTTAGGCTGGCTTAGGTATGCCAAAGAAATGGAGAGTCAATGAAGACATGGAGGCACAGCTTCTCCAAGAGAAGGCCTGGAGTGTCCAGATCTTGACCTTTGATGTGCAGATTCCACCAACCTGCTCTTGGGACAGACTGCCTCATCCGACTGTCCCCATTGTCTCCCAGGACCTTTGTGCGTACACACCCTTTTTCGCTATATAAACCCCCAGGTTTGGCCTGACCAATATGGACAGCCCTAAAGATTCTAATATTTGTGTATTGATGAAGGAGGATCAGAAATCCCCAACAATGGCGGTCATAAAGAAAAAAAACACACCAACTGCGGTCAGATTAATGCCGAGTCTGTCCCCACCCCCACCCCCTGGGGTTCTTGATGGCAGAACATAGTTAATAAACTTTTTGATCACTCACCCAAAATACTTGTCTCAGAGATTGTTTGGGGGAGGGGCAGGTAATGAAAATCTGGAGTTTTGTTTGGTAACACTATGAACTCCTTAGGTCCTTTCAAATGCCCCTCAAAAAATGTGGAGAAACTAGAACTCCTCTGCACCGCTGGAGTAGAAAGCAGTGTAGTCATTGTGGAAAACAGTTTGATGGCCCCTTAAAAAGTTAAACACAGAATTGCCTCTGGATCCAGCAATTCCACTCATGGGTAAATGCTCAAAAGAATGAGAAGGAGGACCTCAAAAAGACACACTTGTACACCGATGTTCATGGCAGCACTGTTCACAGTAGCCAAAAGGTGAAAGAATCTAAATGTCCATCAGCAAGTGATGGATAAAATAAAATGTGGTGTATCCATACCATGGAATATTATTCAGCCACAAAGAGGCATGAAGTCCTGGGACATGTCCAGACATGCATGAACCTTGAAGACATTATGCTGAGTGAAAACAACTCAGACAAAAACGACAAATATTGTAGGATCTCACCTATGTGAAATATCTAGAAGAGGCAAATACATAGACACCAAGGTTTATTAGTAGCTACCAATGACAGGAGGGAGGGGAAAAGGAAGACTCATTGCTTAGGGGACACTGAGCTTGTATTAAGGGTGTTGGAAAAACCTGGAAATGGATAGAGATGATGGTTGAAGACTATGATAAAGGTAATTAATGTCACTGAACTGTACCTGTGAAGAAGGTTGAAAAGACAAATGTTTTGTTACGTATATATTTACCACAATTCAAAATAAAATCCCCTCACTTCTCCTCCCTAAACTTTCCCCTCAGGCCTCTTCTCGTTCTTGTTGTCAGCCTCAGTGTCCAGGCCTGGGAGAAGCCTCCTCTGACCGTGTTTCTTAGAGGGGCCTCTTGTCTTTCCCTTCTTACCCCTTCCCAGACAATCCCTATAACCCAGGATCTGCCAATGCCCACAATCCCCGGATTGGTTTATTCACTTAATGTTCTGTCTCCTCATAAACAGAGGAGTGCTTTGAGGGCTGGGCTTTCTAAGCTTTGCTCGTTGATGAATGCCCTGCACCTAGCAGCATGATGAATCCACCACCTGTCTGTCAGTCTGTTGTACTGTGCTGGCTTGCATGTTATTATGAAGCTGTAAACTGTACCACCAATGTTTCAAACATTGGCAGGGTTACCCATGGTGGACAGGTTTCTACAGCACTTCCAGACTCAGACAGATTAGGTAAAAAGGCCTGGTAATCTACTTCCAAAAATGAGCCAATGAAAACATCATCAGTCAAAACAGAACATTGTCCAGCTTGCTTGTTTTGGACACATCATCAGGAGGGATCAACTGCCAGAGGTAAATTAGAGGTCCAGCGAGATAAGGGGCGCTTGGTGAGATGGATGGGCACAGTGGCCACAGCAATGGACTTGAACGAGTCAGAGCCTACTTGATGACAGTGAGCTCCATCTCTTTACAAGCGTCTGTCTATCAGAGGGGCCCTGGTGGTATAGTGGTAAAGAGCTCAGCTGCTAACAGAAAGGTTAGCTGTCTGAACCCAATAGCTGCTCTGCTCTGTCCTATTTGGTCACTATGGGTCAGAACAGACTTGATGGCAACAGGAATGGCTTGATAGCTGTCTATGTACATATGCATGTATAAGAACTGTCAATTAAGTTCATGAACTCATCCTAGAAAAAGTGCTACATACCTCGTTGTTGAGTATCACTACAGTCACCTTTGAAGTACTCCTCTTGGGAAGCTATGCACCAATGCTAGCACCTAGTCCACTCTTCAAAGCAATTTTGGAACTCTTTTTCTAGAATGGCCATTTGAGCTATCATTGTATTGCCTTTGCTGTCCTGAATGTCATCAAAATCTCTTCCTTTCAATATTTCCTTTATCTTTGGGTAAAGATAAAAGGTATTGGGAGTCAGATCAGGTAAGTAGGGAGATGTTCCAATAAGTTATTTGTTTACTGGCTGAAAACTCCCTCAGAGACAACTATACAATTAAGTTTGCAAACTTGCCACTGTGTACAATGGTCATTTCAGAAAGGGTTTCCAAAATTGCTTTGAAGAATGGGCTAGGCACTGGTGTTGGTGGATAGCTTCCCAAGGGGAGTACTTCGAAGGTGACTGTAGTGACATTCAGCAATGAGGTATGTAACGTTTAGAACAATTAAGTTCATGGAGTTGTTGGACATCGTATCTGTCTGTCTGTCTGTCTACTTACTATATGCTATGTATCTATTTACCTAGCCATCTAGAAAATGACTGATTGTGTTGGGCTCTTGGTCTACTGCTGTCTTTCCACAACCTTGGGCTTTGACACCTATGAATCCACTTAGCCCACCCCCACCCACCAAGGACTGGTGCGCAGAAACCTCACCCCTTCCGCGATGATCTCAGCGTCCCTTCCGCCCTCTCCTCTCGGCTTCTCTGAGTCACCTCAACATCCCTGCTGCTCATGTTTTACTCATAGAAGGTCTCTCTCCTCAGATCCTGTTTTTTCTAGCTTGGCTTTCCGGTTGCTAAGCCCACCACATGGTAATTGCTCCCATTCACTGAGTGCACCGACGGCCAGGTACCACCCCCAGCATTTTCTGCATATTCAACATACCTAACACTCACACAACCCCATGAGGCAGCTCTGAGTACCCCTTATTATATAGGACAGACTCAAGCTGAGACCCGTTAAATGAATTTCCCATGGTCATAGAGCAAATTTAGGGCACAGAAGCCAAAGCTAGACAGCCCAGTTCCAGGGGACATACTCTGAACCCAGCTCACCTACGGGTTACTGGGGGTAGACCATCAGTGGGAGAGGGCAAGAACACTCGTAGCAGCAGGAGAATCAGGTGGTCAATAAACTTCCTTAAAAAAGAGACAGAAACGTTTTAAAGAGGAGGATAAGAATAAAAATATGGTAATATGGATTCATTTACTCTAAGATCTAAAAGCCTTATATACCTCAACAGGTCCCCAAGGCATCACTCTATACAACATTGTGGCATGTAGCAGAAAAATAACACATTCAGTTAGGGCTGCCAGACTGTACAAATAAAAACACACAACACCCAGGTAAATGTGCATTTCAGGTCAGCAACTTTTTTAAAAGTATGTACCATGCAATATTTGGGACATGCTTTTACTTAATAAAAAGCACTCACTGTTTATCTGAAGTTCAACTTTAACCAGCTTCCTATATTTTATCTAGCATGTCAGTATACGTTTGGTTTAAAAAGGCAAGAAATGACATCATGCATTCTAGAGAAATTTTGTTTCCCAAATGGCTAAAACAAAAAGATTGGTATGTACCAAAACCAAATTCGTTGTTGTTGAGTTCAGTCTGATTGATGGCAATCCTGTAGAACAAAGTACAACTGCCCTCACAGAGTTTTCATGGAGCACGTGGTGGATTCGAACTGCCCATTGCTTGGTTAGCAGCCATAGCACTTAGCTACTATCCCAACAGAGCTTCCACTGGTATGTAAGTGACGCTTACAACAGATGCTAGCAGACAAAATGGAAATAAAAACAACAAACCCACCACCATCAAGTTGATTCCAACTCATAACAACTCTATAGGACAGAGTAGAACAGCTCCATCGAGTTTTCCAAAAAACCAAGCTGGCAGATTCGAACTGATGACCTTTTGGTTAGCGTATGTAACTGCTTCACCACTATGCCACCAGGGTTTCTCTGACCAGACAAGAACTGTGTCAATGAAAGAAGCCAGAAATAAAGAGTCCAATAAAATAGAAGTCTATTTCTCCCTCAGATATAAAAAATTCCAGAGGCCTGCAATCCTGGAATGTTATGGTTACTCCACAGTGACATCAGGGACCTGGGTTCCTTCCATCTTTTTCTTCTGCCTTGCTTAGTATGCAATATCCATCCTCATCGCACTGTACTTTTACACAAACAAAGTACACCTTCTGAGTTTGTTTGCAAATCATGCCCACCCCTGTAAAGTATTTGCAGGAGTATGCTATGCCAATTTTTTAAAAGGTTGTTGTAAAAAAAAAATTAGCATGGTAGACTTAAGAAAATACCTGGAGGAAGGCAGAGGGTGCAACTGGCAAATAAATGCTGTGCATTATCTGCATAAAAATACAATAATCTCATGAGTGAAAAGCAATGCTGGAGCTCTGGCTGTCACATCAGCATTCCAGGCAAGAAGAAAGAGGAAGGTGAGTGGGAGAGAAAGAGTACGACAAGGGTACATACAAACTGTCGAGCTTGCTTTTTTATAAATTCTACCTGGCAACTTCACACGTCATTTGCCAGATCTTAGTCACGTGGTCATAGTTAGCTGCAAGAGAAGCTTGGGAATGGAGAGTTATAATGTGTATGTGACCACACCGAATAAAATCAAGGTCTGTTGGTAACAGAAAGGGGGAAACAGATATTAAGCAGACAAGTAGACTCCAGGGAACACTAAGTCCTCCTACCACACAGATTAGGAAACTTGTCTTTTCTCCTGAATGATGTCAGGCGCTCAGTTTATTTAAATTTGTTGATACCTGCTGTGCAGTTGGTTCCAAGTCACAGTTCTCCGTGCACAACAGAATGAAACACTGCCTAGTCCTGTGTCATCCCTAAGACAAGTTGCTGTGCTCGGTCGAGATTTTATTGGCTTATTTTGGGAAGTAGATTGCCAGGCCTTTCTTCCTAGTTGGAAGCTTTGCTAAAACCTGTTCAGCCTAGCAACATGCAAGCCTCCACTGACAGATCGGGGTGGTGGCTGCCCTTGAGGTGCACTGGCTAGGAATTGAACCCTGGTCTCCTGAGTGGGAGGTGAGACTTCTACCACCAAACCACCAATGACTTACTTATTTAAATAGAGGTACTTCTAATGCGCCTGCTGTTTGGTCTTACAGACTTCATTCATTACTGCTCTAAGCCACCAGCAGTGCAATTTAATATGCCAGAAGAGTGATAAAACAGCAGACTGATTTTATATACACATAATCTAATTTAAAAGAGTGTTTTTAAGGAGAGCACACTCCTTGAAGTACACTCCTGACCTCTATGGCTCTCCCTCCTCATCCTTAGACCCGGGTCCCATTTAGGCTTTGGCTAGGTCCTGCTATATTCCAGGTATGGCTCAAGGACCAGGATATAAAACAATAGCTGACTGATGACTGCCAGTGCGGGGCTTACCTGCTGAGGCAATAAATGGGTGCCGACGCGTTCTGAGAAGTGACCTGGCACCTTCAAGTGAGATAGGTAAGGATACAGAGTACACTCGTACAAGCACAGTACCCGCTTGGGCACAGTACCTGTATACAGTATTGAATGTGCTGAAGGTTCATGGAGACCATTCAGAGACCAGGCATATATGCCCTGACCCAGGGACACAATAGAGGTGTACCCTCTAGCCGAGAAATTTAAATGGGTGACTTGGTTAAAGTAGCCCCAGGCAGTAATATTCCTTTACTGACAATGTA
This sequence comes from Heterohyrax brucei, assembly GCA_028571685.1. Taxonomy (NCBI): domain Eukaryota; kingdom Metazoa; phylum Chordata; class Mammalia; order Hyracoidea; family Procaviidae; genus Heterohyrax; species Heterohyrax brucei. The sequence continues at coordinate 38,591,486 of CM053140.1, forward strand.
TGAAGATGAGTGCTTCCCATGGACCAGGTGTTGGTTGGGAGAGCCTCAAATTCCATCTGGAGGAGGAAGGAGACCTCAGAAAAAGGAGCTCTGGGGTTTATCATCTGGTCTCCAGGGGCTGAGGGTGGAATAACAGAAGACCAGCCAGAGAAGGTGTTTTCACCAGAGTCTGGGTGTGAGGTCCTCAGTGGTGAAGGTCACTGAAGGTGGGAGAAAAACAGTGAAAGAATGACTGTCAACTCTGACTTATGGCCCCCCCTTGTGTGTCACAGTGGAACTGAGCTCCGTGGCTGATTTTTCAGAAACAGGTTTGCAGGTGTTTTGTCTGAGGTGTCTCTGGGTGGATATGAACCTCCAACATTTTGGGTAGCAGCTAAGCACTTAGCTGCTTGCACCACCCAGAGGCTGTAGAAGATATACAGCTTTATATACCTTCCAAACCCAAGGAACAGTGATGCCTGCCTATGGGACCTATGGGAAACCCTACCTGTCTCTGCTGCCATCCCCAAGGAAGCAGAAACTGCAGGCAGCTACTTGAGGATTGCATTTGGCAGATAAACACCAAGGAAGCCAATGCCATGCCCCAGCTCCTACTTGATCCCCTCCCTCTCCCCAGCTGTAGCACAGGAGCTTTGACTATTAAACAAGAGTGGACATTTTAAATCCTGACTTGAAGTAGTTGGTGAGAGGCCAAAAAAGTCATGCGACTTGCTGGAGATTTCATCCAGGGGGCAGGTAAAAACAAGCTCATGCAGGGACGTTCCAGCCAGTGTTGAGGGAAAATGAAGTTTTTTCTATTGCACCCAAAGAGTCCCACTTGTTCAGTGTACCAGTTACACCCAACCACTTCTAAAATATGTGCCAGGGTTAACCATCCATTTGCTGAGAAGCACAATTAACAATTGCATTAATGAGGGCTCCATTTACACTTCCAGCCTCACTTCTAAATATGTGTTTATTTGGAGCTAATTCTTCTAATGGCAGCTCTCTTAATGTTCTCTTTGTAATTCAGAGTTATTCAGGTACCTGGGAGCTTCATGGTAACATGACCCAGTGCAAGGGAACTTAGCCCAGGTGAGCTCATCTGGGGGCTCATCTGCACAGCACTTCATTCTTGAAGAGTTAGGAACCCATCATGATGTGTTACCCAAACGCAAAGAATCTAGGAACAAAGTTTTTCATATACTTAAATTTCCTAAGTCTTTTATTTTGCAACTCCTTGAATACTGTAGGAGCCAGTTCTACTCTGGCCTCTAGAGTCGCCATGAGTCAGATCTGACTCAATGGCACTTGGCTTGGCTTGGCTTTATTTTGCAACAGGAGCCAAAATGCACTCAGCAGTCTCCTGTAACGGTAACTAAGGCAATGTGTCTGACTTGATGCACAATTACTCTTTACAATAACACTGAAGATGGGACAGCCATTGTTGAGAGAGATACAGGAGAAATAGGAGAGAAGAGGTGGAAGTCCACTGTTGTCCCAGCTCCAGGTGTCAGCTCCTGGCGTTAAACTACATCCCTAACCCTCCTTACACAGAAGTGCTGTGGGCTGAATGGTCTTCCCCCCAGAAGATAACTGAATTCCTAACCCCAGCTTGTGAACGTGTCCTTGTTTGGAAACTGGGCCCCTGCAGACATTATCCGTTAACATGAGGTCGTACTGGAGCAGGGTGAGTCCTACCAACATCTGAGTGGGGTCCTTACGAGAGAGGCGACTGACAGGCTGGTACAGACAGAGGAAAATGCCGAACACCTGACCTACCAGAAGCCAGGAGAGACACGCAAGGGTCTTCCTCTAGAACCTTCGGAGAGAAGACGGTTCTGCCAACATTATGAATTCAAACTCCTGGCCTACAGAACTGGGAGACCATGCATTTCTGCTGTTAAAGACACTCTATTTGGGGTGCTTTGTTACAGTAGCCATAGGCAACAGTTAAAAAATGCAAAAGGACGGGCTGCTGGTGGTTGCGTTCATCCTAAGCGGAGTTGGCTGGAGAGCCAGGCAGGCACCCTTGATGAAACGACACCACACCAGCTCAGTCTCTCTTCCTTGTTGCCTTTGGATGCTGCCTCCAATGGGACTTTTGGCGTGTGAGAAAAAAAAAGTTGATCCAGCGACAGTCTGCCAGCTGCTGTTGTTAGGTGCCCCTGAGTTAAGTCGGTTTATGACTCTTAGGAAATCCATGTGACAGAGCAGCACTGCCCCATGCAGTTTTCTTGGCTATAATCTTACAGGAGCAGATTGCCAGGTCTTTCTCCCGCAGAGCTCCTGGGTAAGTTTGAGCCGCCCAGCTTTCGGTTAGCAGCCACCCCTTCTCAATCTGCTAGCTAACAGCTATGGTATGTTAGTTAATTCACCCATTTAACTCACAAGCCTGTACTAAGGACGTGTGGTCACAGGAGATGAGTTCGAGTGTATGTTTATCATAACAGTTAGCAGATAGCCCCGTTGACAAGGTGTAGCTGACAAGATGCACCCCGCAGAAGAGAGACACTGACATAACAACATCTGCTCACAGGTGTCCTGCCATCATTTCAAAAGTGTGACTTCCAGTTAAAGTGGAAGGGCACGCCCAAGCGTCACAGGAACGTGGTGACGGAGAGCCACATGGCTCTCTTGTCCCCTGCCCCAGACTAAGCAAATAAATTTCTCACTGCAGTCAACACTTCCCTCTGTGCAGTGAGTGCTGTAGTACATCTAAATGGTATAGACTTTACCTTCAGGTGTTGTAAGAGCCCCAGCTCGTTTAGTCAAGGTCTTGGTCATGGTCATATTCTAGGGCAAGAGCTCCTTTTTTACAAGACAATTAAGTCCATGAACTTAACTGGTCTAAGTGCTACATACCTCATTGCTGACTATCACTACAATCATCTCTGAAGTACTCCCCCTGGGAAGCTATGCACCGACACAGTACCTAGTTCAACCTTTGAAACAATTTTGGAACGTTTTCTGGAATGGCCATTGCATACTATGGTCAGTTCATGAATTTAATTGTCTAGTTGTCTGTGAGGGAGTTTTTACCCAGTAAACAAATAACTGTATTGGAACACTCTCCCTACTCCCCTGATCTCGCCTGCAATGACTTTTTTCTTTACCTGAAGATAAAGGAGATATTGAAAGGAAGACATTTTGGTGACATTCAGGACATCAAGGGTAATATGACAACAGCTCTGATGGCCATTCCAGAAAAAGAGTTGTGAAACTGCTTTAAAGGCACAATAGGCGCTGGCATTAATGCATAGACTCCCAAGGGGAGTACCTCCAAGGTGACTGTAGTAATATTCAGCAATGAGCTATGTAGCACTTTTCCTAGGATGAGTTTGAAAACTTAATTGGCAGTTCTTGTAGCTTTGCAATAGGTATAAAAACATCACTTGTCCTACCTTCCAGAGCCCCGGTAGCACAACGGTTAAGCACTCAGCTGCTAAGCAAAAGGTTAGCAATTCAAACCCATCCAGCAGCTCTGCAGGAGAAAGATCTGGTGGGTTTGCTTCCGTGGAGTGTACAGCTAAGAAAACTCTAGGGAGCAGCTCTACTGTTACAGGAGGTGGCCATGAGTCAAAAATCAACCTGACAGCATCTAATGAAAACAACTCATCAAAACAAATCACATACAACTTTTTATGGAGCACCTACTTTGTGAATGAGGTCATGCTGTTTTTTAATCTTGATTTTAAAATAACAATAGCAGCTCTTTGTTGTTGTTCTTCTTGAGTACATTGAGTCAGTTTCTCTGTACAATGGAACAAAACACTGCCCGATCCTGCACCATCCTCACAACTGTCATCCAGTCTGAGTCTGTTGTTGAAGCTCGAGTGCTAATCCATACTTTTAAGATTGCAAGATCCTCCCAAGAGGAAAAATTAGAAGGCGGCTATTTACATGGTCCAAATAGACTGCATTTTTGAAGGATTTCATCTTAAATTCTTATGAAGAGATTCCCCTAATGCAAGTAAGGTGGGTTTATAGAAGTATTCCACCACCTGTCTGCCACTTTGTCACACTGCAGTGGCTTGCGTGTTGCTGTGATGTTGGAAGCTATGGCACTGGAACTTCAAATACCAGCAGGGTCACTAGTGGTGGGAGGGTTTCAGCAGAGATTCCAGTGGCTACAAGAATGGGCGCAAACATACCAGTGGTCATGAGCGTGCTGTAGGACTGGACGACGCTTTGTTCTGTTCCACATAGGGTTACTATTAGCCAGAACCAATTCAATAGCACCTAACAGTAAACAATAACTTAGAAGCATTAAATTCCTGGGCAGAGACCCTCATCACAGAAAGCTCCTGGACCTCCGACAAGTAAAAGTCAACCAGAAATCATGCCTACTGAAATGATAACATACGTGCATGTGGAATCTATGATTTCTAAATGATTAATATATTTCTTACATTATGCGTTACTTTTTAAGCAACATATCTGTTATTTCAAGCAAGGTTCATGTATACTTCAGGGAACCTAAAATCACTAACTTGTTAAGGTTCCCTCCTTGAAGCCTGACTTCTCTGCAAAAGTTTAAGCTCCTTGAGGGTACTGGCCAGGTATACAGGAAGTACCCTGTACCCTGTCTACCCTAAGACTTGCTTCAAGGGTAATGTGGCTTAATTGCTTAAGCCAAAAGCCCAGGCAGCATGCTTGCTTCTGCCTCGTTCCTAGTCACCTTCCTTCAATCCATCATCAGGATGTTGTCAGTTCTCCCTGGAATATCTCTCTGCAGAACAGCGTGCTCCTGGAGCTGTGCAACCCTGCCAGCTGGCCCCGACCACAGCCTCCCACCCGTTCAGCAGGCTTCCCCTCAGCACCTGCAACCCTGAAGCCAGGACTTTTCTAGAATGAGAGCTGATCATGTCACTCTCTTATTTAAAATTCCCTGGAGACTTCCTGTAGGCCTCTGTCTCTGTCTGCAGACCTCTTCAGCCACCTCTATCTAGCTCAGGGCTTCAGCCATGCTGACCTCCTTTCAGTTCTTCAAAGAGGCCAAGTGATCTCCTACCTCGGGGCCTTTGTACTTGCTGTTCTTTCTGTCCAGAACATTCCCTCTGGCTTTTGCATGGCTGGCCTGTCTTCCTGCAGTCTCAGTCAAATGCCATTCATTTGGAGAAATCTACCCATCAGGCACTATATCCTATTACTGTGCTTTATTTTCCTTATGACCCCGGTCACTCTGTATCCGTTTAAGCTGTGACTGGTTTATTGTCTATCTCCTTGACACACACACCCACTCACACGAGAACATAAGCTCCTTGGGGACAAGGAAGAAGTCCCTGAGTGGTACAAATATGGTATGAATATGCTCAGCTGTTAAGGGTGAAGGGTTGGGGGTTCCAGTCCACCCAGAGTTGCCTTAGAAGAAAGGCCTGACAATCTGCTGCTGAAAGGTCACAGCACTGAAAACTCTGTGGAGCACAGTTCTGCTCTGATGCACATAGGATTGCCATGCATCAGAGTTGATTCAACGGCACCTGGTTTCTAACCATGGGGCTTTGTTTACAATTGTGGCCTGAAGCCTGGCACATCATATTGGCTGGATGAATGAGGGCATCTTACCTGTGTTTCCAAAACTAGATAGCTGTGGGGGTGGTACAGGAGGGGCTGATGAGAGCAGAGGTGTCCCCTCCCGTGACCCTGAAGCCACTCGGGAGCTGCTGGCTCTCTGGAGCCTCCCACACTCCTGGCCCCAACCCAGGGCACTGCAGAGTGAGGGCTGGCACAACAGGCAGTACCAGCTTCCTGGAGAAGCACATGGGAGTGGTTCTGTCTTGTGAGCTACTGCTGACCACCCCATTTCCCTCCAAGGGTGCCTTGTCCTTCCCCAGCCCTAGGCCTCTTCATCGTGGCTCTAGAAGCTGGGCCGTGCCCAGGCTGCGTCTCTACTTGGCCTGATGGATACAATGCAGCTCCTGCTGGTGCAGAGCTGTCTGGGGCAGCTGCCAGCACTTTTATCTTCTTGTTTTATCTGCCAGCCAAGAGCTTTTCCCTGCTTTTGCCTCTTGAAGCTTAGGCGACAAACAGCGACCTTGAGTACAGGTGCGTCGCACTTCCTTCCCCAGGCCCCAGTCCTGGTTCAGGTCCAGAACAATTGCTCCCTGTTCTCATCTCTTCTTTTCCCTTGACCCCTTCTTCCCTCAGGCAGCCCCGAAACAAAACATGATTTTTTATTTGTTTTTTGAGATCTTTCTCAGGCAGTAGCAGCACTGGTAGTTTGCTCCTTTTAACAGACAGCACAATGTATCGCCAGACTGCAGCCAAGTGGCCACTTGGAGAAAATTCTCAGAATCACCCACAGCCATGGAGAGGACAAAAAGGGCTCCAGTTCCTGAAATTAGGACTCTGGGTCCCCAGCTTCCAGCACATTCATTTGACAAACACTCTGGAGAATCTATGAGTTCAGGGTTGGTCTTCTAGGGTCTGTCTCACCAGACTGGGTGGCTACTTTAACAATGTCAGTGCTGTAGACTTGTCTCAGCAGGTGTTTGTGGAGTTTAACCTTATGTGACAGTTCAGCAAAGGCTGCTGGGACAACTGGATACCCACATGCAAAAGATAAAAGCTGGCCTCTGTCTTAGTCATCTGGTGCTGTTACAACAGAAACACCACAAGTGAATGGCTTTAGTAAAGAGAAGTTTATTGTTTCACAGTCCAGGAGGCTACAAGTTCAAATTCGAGGTGTCAGCTCTAGACAAAGGCCTTCTCTCTCTGTCGGCTCTGGATAAAGGTCCCTGTGATGCATCAGCCTTCCTCTGGTCTGGGAGCATCTCAGCACAGGAACCTGAGGTTCCAAGGATGCACTCTGCTCCTAGAGCTGCTTTCTTGGTACTATGTAGCTCCCATGTCTCTCTGCTTGCTTCTCTGTTTTACATCCCCAAAGAGATTGGCTTAAGGCACTATCCAGTCTTGTAGTCCTTATCTGCATAACTGCTGCTAATCCATCTTATTAAATCATAGTGACAGAATTTACAACACACAGGAAAATTCCATCAAATGACAAAATGGTGGACAATCATACAATACATGGAATCATGGCCCAGCCAAACTGATACACAGATTTTTGGGAGAATATAGGTCGATTCATGACAGACCCCTACTTCACAACATATATAAAAATTAACACAAAACTAAGCAAGACATAAGTAGAGCTAAAACTAGTTAACTCTTTGAAGGAAATAGAGTGTAATGTTGAATCAGGCAAAGTCTTCTCGGGCTTGACACCAAAAGCACAAGCAACAAAATAAAAAAATAGGGGCAAGGACTAGAAGGTAGGAAGGGACAGGAAAGCAAGCAACAGGTAACCCAAGGTCAAGAAGGAAGAACGTTGTTATGTTGTGGGGCTGCTAACCACTGTGATAAAACAGTACCTGTACTAACTGTTTAATGAGAAACTAGTTTGTTCTGTAAACCTTCATCTAAAATACAAGAAAAAGAAAAGAAACAGAAAGGAATTAGAACCCTCATAAACTGCTGATGGGAATGTAAAATGGTACAGCCAGTATGGAAAATAGTCTGGCAGTTTGTCAAAATGTCATAGAGTTACTATAAACCAAAAAACCAAACCGGCTATCACGGAGTTGATTTTAACTTATAGGGACCCTATAGGACAGAGTGTCAGCAAGGGCCATTTTCGGGGGGGGGGGCATTTTCTTGTCCATTTGGATTTAGTCAGAATTCAATTTTTGAAGTCGCAGCCTTCCATGAGAGACACCCTGCCAAAGTACTTCATGTACACTCATTGCTCATCTGGTAGTGTTGTTTGTTGCTATGGTGCTGAACAGAACTTGCAGACTAAGATGCACTAGCAAGAAAGGCCTGGTGATCTTCTTCCAAAAAGCAGCCAGTGAAAACTCTATGGATCACAATGGTCACCATGAGTTGGGTGGTGACTCAAGGGTATCTAACAACAACAATAAAGAGGTCGTCATCTAATCCCTGCAACCTGGAACTATGTTACCTTACACAGAAGGAGGGACTTTGCAGATATGATCAAGAGTATGGGCCTTAGGATGATGGGGAGATGGGCCCAATCTAATGTCATGAGTCTTTCAAAGCAGAGAACACTTCTCTGCCAGGTCAGAGAGATGAACTGAAAGAAGAAAGAGGAGAGTCAAGGCACTTACCCACTCTTGCTGGTTTCAAAGATAGAGGAAGGGTGCCAGAAGCCTAGAAACAGGAGCTGGGAATGGCCCTTAGCTGATAGCCAGCAAGGAACCTGGCATCTTAGTCCTACAACTTCAAAAACTGCATTCTGACTAAACCCAAATGGACAAGAAAATGCCCCCTCCAGAAAGTGGCCCTGCTGAAACCTCGAGTTCTATAAACCCTGTGGGACCTGTGTTAGGCTTCTGAGCTCCAGAACTGTAAGTTGATAACTCTGTATTGTTAGAGTCATGAAATCTGGACTAAAGGACCACAGCTACCCCAGTCTCCACCACACTGAGTCCAACACAGTTAGAGGGTGCCTGGCTACGAGCACTGACTGCCCTGACTGCAATCACAACACAGGGTCCCAGACGGAGCTGGAGAAAAATATAGAACAAAATTCTAACTCAATAAAAGACCAGAGACTGGAGAAGCCCCAAGAGTGTGGCCACCAGGCACCCTTTAAACTCAGTACTAAGATCACTCCTGAGGTTAGACAGGCATGGAAACCCTGGTGGCACAGTGATTAAGTGCTATGTCTGATAACTAGACATAGAGAATGAGCGAACAGTTCGACTCCTCCAGGAGCTCTCTGGAAACTGTGTGGAGGAGCAGGGTGCCTCTGAGCACTTGAATCAGTGGGGCTAGCCTTGCTGACCCTGAGTGCCTGTGTGCAGGAGGCTTCCTAGCAGAGTGGGGTGCCTCTAGGCTCTTGAAAGAACTGTGCTGCAGCTCTTTGGAACACTTGCCCCAGCAGGGCAGATGTGGGCCTGAGGCCTAGGCCATGAGGCCACAGGAAGCAAAGCTGAAGAGACAAAACACATGAGAAGCTGAGCTGCCTCAGTCTCAAAAGGTATGGCCATGACCTCAGGGGTTTGAAAGGGTGGAGCCAGGGCTTTCTGTGTTTGTAAGGGTGGAATTGCCATTCAACTGGGCTTAGGGTGTACCTAAAGCTGAGGTGGCAGAGTTGCTGTCCAAGTGGGCCTGGGAGGCAGAGTTGTAGCACATGGCTGTGGGTCTCCAGTCAGAATCCAGAGTGTGGCCAATACCTAGAGTCTGGAGGGCAATGCTATTGTCTAAAGTGTCTCAGAGAATTGAAGATTATTTTCAAAGCTTTGAGGGCTAATGTAACGTGTTCTGCTGACTTGGCTTGTTGCCTGTTTATGCTTTCTTTGCCTGCAATTTCTCCCATTTGTAACAGGCATGTCTAGCTTGTGCCTGCCATTGTATTTTAGAAGCGGATGACTTGTGTTCTAGATTTCACAGTTAAAGAGGAATTTCTGGATTTTGGACTTGGACTTGTAGACTTTTGCTGTGATGGAGTGAATATGTTTTATATGTTGCAAAGATGTGATTTTTTTTAGAGAACAAGGGGTGGGATGTCATGGTCTTGTGTGATCCTGCCTCTGTGATGTTAATGAGGGTGGGTGGGCAGCAGTTGTGTTGGTAGAGCAAGATTCAATGTGTAAGTTTGTTCTGTGCCTTTAGGCACTCTCTTGAGCTATCAAGGAAAAAATATGGCAGAGAGAATTGGGAACCTCACACCATCAAGAAAACAGCACTGGGAGAAGCGCACATCCTTCAGGCCGGAGGTTCCTGCACCAAGATGCTCCCTGAACAAAGACTGATACAACACAAGGACTTTCCTCCAGAGCCAACAAGGGGGAAAGCCTTCCCCTGGAGCAGACATCCTTAATTTGGACTTGTAGCCTACTGGACCATGTAAGACTCAACTTTCCTTTGTTAAAGCCATCCACTGGCAGTATCTCTGTTACAGCAGCACTAGCTGACCAAAACAGTAGGGTTGCTATGAGTTGGAACTGACTCAGCGGCAGTGGGTTTTTTTTTTTTTTTTTATGGTGTAAAACACGAGACTAAACGGGTACACCAGTCCAGGGACGAGGACAGGACGAGAAGGCACGAGGGGAAAGGGATGCTTATAAGGGAAAACCCTAAGTCAGAAAGGGAGAGATTGTTGATATGTTATCAAGTTGGTAACCAATGTCACAAAACAATATGTGCGTTAATTGTTTAACGAGAAGTCAATTTGCTCTGCAAACCATCTGAAGCGCAATAATAATAATAGCAAAGTCACTAAATGTATGGTAGTTTGTTATGGTAGTAACAGGTAAGTAACACATAACTACAGACTTTACAAAGCCAGTCTTCAGAAAAATTAAAGATTTTCTAGGTTTCTCCCGTCTGGGGATGGAAAGGCCTCCATGGGGCTAACACTCTGATGTGTCTTCCCCTCTCCTTCTAGGAGGCGAGAAGAGAGAGCAAGAAGAGCTAAGTTTGCGATTGGTATCTGAAAATAGAAACTGCATCAGGATTTTATTTCTAACTCCAGACATCTCTCGTGACTGATTCATCTTTCTGGGTCTCCCTTTCCTTGTCTTCAAAGCACGCTGCCTTCTGACTACCCCACAATTTCACGTCTAGGAAGACGGAAAAATCGCTTCACAAATAAAGCCCCCAGGTCCTTTTCAGCAGGCAGGAGATAAACTACAGACACAGTACGGCCACAAGACGCCCCACGGACATCCCTCCTTTCTCCGGCTCCTTCATGGGGTTTGGGCACACCTAGCCCCTTGTGGGAAACCCTGGTGCCTGTTGGCTAAGTGCTATGTCTGCTAACCAAAAAGTCAGCAGTTTGAATCCACCAGGTGCTCCTTGGAAACTCTACGGGGTTTCAGAATTGACTTGATGGCACTGGGTTTGGTCTTTTGGGGTTGCAGTCTCTTGTGGTTGCAGTCTTTTGTGGTGGTATAGTGGTTAAGTGTTACAGCTGCTAACCCAAAGATCAGAAGTTTGAATCCACCAGATGGTCCTTGGAAACTCTATGGGGTAGTTCGGCTTTGTCTTATAGGGTTGTTATGAGCCAGAATTGACTAGATGGCAGTGGATTTGGTTTTGAGTCCTTTGTGAGGAGACCTTGTAACTGCTGTTGGCACAGAAACAAGAAAAACTTCAGATTCGTGAATGTGCTAGAACCAATCACATAGCCTAAATGCAGAAGGTTGTAGATTTTCTTGGTTTTGGGGGTGTGTTTTCATTTCCTAGGAGTCCCTGGGTGGCACCAAAAGGTTAAACACTCCCTTCCTAACCAAAAAGTTGGAGGTTTGAAGCATCTCAGCATTGCCTGGGAAGAAAGGTCTGCGATCTGCTGCTGGAAAAATGACCACCAAGAAAACTCCATGGAGCAGTTGTCCTCTGTAATACATGGGTTTGCCCTGAGTCAGAATCAGCTCAAAGGCAATGGGTTTCATTTTTTATGGCTGCCAACAGCATACTACAGTGCATGGTTTAAAACAACAAAAAATGCATCCCATCATAGTTCTGGAGGCTAGGAGCCCAAGTCAGGTTGTCCGCTCTGTGTCAGCTCTTTCAGAGGCTTTGAGAATCTGTTCCACACCTCTCCGTGGCTTCTGGTGGCAGCCGGGGATTCTTGGCTTATTTTGGCTTGCAGCTGGATTACTCCAATCTCCGCCTCCAGAGTCACATGGCTGTCTTCTCTCTGTGCCTCCCTGTCTCTGCATTTCAGTTCCTCTTCTGTAAAGACAGCAATGAACCCTGGTGGAGCATTTGCCAGATGGCTGGTGGCTCGAGCTCACTAGCTAGCTGCCCCACTAAAGAAAGATGTGGCAAAGTGTTTCTGTAAAGACTGTAGCCTTGTAAACCCTGTGGGGACACTTCTGTCCTGTCCTACAGGGTCACTGTGAGTTGCAATACACTGGATGGCAATGAGTTTTATTTTGTTACAATGACAGTACTCAGATTCAAATAGGACCCATCTTACTCCAGGATACTCTATTATTAATTTATTTAATAACATCTTCAAAGACCCTTTTTCCAAGCAAGGTTGCATTCACAGGTACCAGGAGTTAGGACCTCAACATAATCTTTCTGGGGTACACAATTCCATCTATAACAGGGGAGAAATTCTCACCCAAGGAGGACTGGGAATTTGTATGACCAAACTGCTTTCATGCCAACTGCTCAAACTGAACTAGAAGGTTCAGAAGCTGGACGTGATGAGATGGAGGTGTCAATTCTCAAGGAGGAGCAGAAAAGTGAAAACACCTCAGAGATGTGTGGCAGTGGGAACTTACCAGTAGGAAGGACGGTTATGACACTCAGGATCATTTACCTCCAGTCCTCAGATCTTGTCATCACCTAATTAGATATATGCGTCTCCTTCATAAGCTGATTTCAACTGACCTGGTCTGGGGATATACTTTAAGACGACCTCAAGAAAACTGAAGACACTTTTTGCAATAGCTCAAAGGTGGAAATGACAGAAACATCCACCAACAGATGAATGGATAAACAAAATGTGGCCTAGCCACACGATGAAACACTACACAGCCACAAAGAAAAATGAAATCCTGATGCATGCCACTACATGGATGGACCTTGAAAACCTCTGGCTGAGCGAAACTGTAAAAGGACAAATATTGTATGATCTCACTGATATGAAATCAGCAAATATTTAGAAACCAAAGATTATCAGTAGTTGTCGGGGGGCAGGGGGGAAGGAGAGGGCAGTTTTCCCATGGTGGGCATTGATGCTAACGGTGGCGGAACGATTTGGAAAAGGACATCCAGAACGGTAGCACAAGTTGGAGGATATAATCAGCATCACAGAACAGTACATGTAGAAATCATGATAGTGCATGTTGTGGTGTATATTTTTCACCACAATAAAACTTGAAAGAAAGACCACTACCCTTGTGATTGCCACACAGAGGCCTGGGAAATGTTTGCTTAGCTCGTCTCAGGCCATGGACACCTGCCTTCTCCCATCTCTGCCTCCCCTGGCTCTGGTGCTCATGGGTGTGTGGCTACATGGCACACCCAGGGTTACAGAAAGTGGGAGGGGCCACTAGGCTGAGTCCTGGCATTGGACAAAACTGGTCTGACAGGCCCCTACCCTAGACCCTCCTGCACACTTCGGCTGTGGGGACAGCCAGGGGAGCCCTGGCTCCTGGACCCTCTGTGTGTGCCGTGACTCCTTCCTGAGGCCCCCAGATGGCCTTGGGCTCTCCAGGCTTCCTGGAAATCCTTGCCTAACACCCTGTGTGGCAATCGCACCTATTGGCCTGGCTTAGTTTTGCCGGTCACTGCCAAGTTTCCCTCTGCTAGCCAACGCTCCCATCTCTAACTGAACCTTCCTGAAATGAAAACCTGCTGCAAGTCCTCTCTCAGGTCAGAATTTTCCTCCTGGGGAATCCAATGTTCTCGTTTTTCAGCTGGGGGGTGGGGAGAGCTATTCCTTCTGTCTTGGGGTGACAGGGAGGTAGATCTGAGTGGGATGGGTAACCTAATCCCAAGAGGTGGCCCTACCTTGATGAACCCAAGGTCACTCACACTCTGTTGAGGAAAAGGGCCGGGGAGGGAGCAGTTGCCCCTCCAGTGACTGGGACCCCATGGGGCAGTGACACCAATGAAAGGAAACTTGGTCACAAGTTTACTGACCTTCTCATATCGTATAGTAAACGGGTGGGCTGGAAGACTGAAAGTAATATCCATCGAGCACTGTGAGGAGTAGCTGACCCACGATGTTTAAACAGTTCACAATTGCCCTACAGAGAGGCCTTAATATTCCCACTACAGATAAAGAAAATGAGACTGTTGTCTCTTAAAGCCATACAGGCACAAACTATCGTTTACTGGGCACTCTGAGGTAGGGACTCCCATTGCACAGATGAAGAAACTGAGTCTCAGGTTAGTGTCCTCAAGGTCACAAGAGATTTAAAACTGTCTGGAGGGAGAGTGACCAGACTATCGTCTCCAACCCCTAACCCACTACTTCTGGGTACTGATAACAGACGGGCCACAGCCCCTGTTGTACAGATGGGGAAAAGTGAGGCCTGGGAAGGTCCAAGGGCTGGTGCCACCTCCTAGGGAGACTTCCTCCATGACATAACCAGCTTCTTCTGTCACTCAGGGCTCACCTGTGTATCAGAGTCTGCCGGGTAGCCCTTACAATACACAACAGAACCCAGGGGCAACAAGGAGCCGTGCATGACAGGGCAGCACGGTCCCCAGGACCCCGGCCGCCTGTGCTCGCTCACTTCCCTGGGAAGTCTGGCGGCTCCCTCGCTACTAAAGAATCTCTCCGAAGGCTCCGCCTCCTCCCCGGGTGAACCCAAGTTAGGGGGCGTGGCCTCGCCTGCGCCTCTGCTGCTGCCGCTCGCCGCGGACCCTGCGAGCGCGCGCGCCCCTGTCCCGGAGCTCCTCTGCGTGCGCGCGCCGGGGACAGTGAGGCACCATTGCGCTTCCCTGTCTTGAGGCCACCCCGTCTTGCGTTAGGGGTGAGAGCGGGAGGGCGGGACAGGGAAGGGGCGGCCTTAGTCTCCCGGTCCGCCTTGGCCTCGCGCCCTCACCTCTCACCGGCTCCGGGTCCTCGGGCGAAACCCGAGCCGGCGGTCAGGCGCGCGGCCGCGTGACGCTCGCACCTGTCGGAGGCCCAGACCCTGCCCCAGCAGCCCGCCCTACTGAGGAGGATGTGTGGGGCCCGGGCCCCAGGCCCGCACGGGGGAGCCCCCTCTCCGAGGGGTTCGCGCCGGGCCTGAGCCTTCCCGCAGAGCTTGCGCCTCCCCTCCCGTTTCCCGGAGAAGCGCCCGGCTCCGACGAGCAAGATGAAGTAAGCTGCATCCTTGCTTTCTCTCTGGCTCCTTTCGCCCAAAGGTGCTATTTATAATCGGTCAGCGTCAGCGTGCGCGCGTCAGGCCGAACCAGAGGTCCGGCGGTCAGGCGCCCCAGGAAGCTGGCCTCTGGTGTGGTGGCTAAAACGCTTGGGCAATTTTTTCGCAAGAGTCATTCCAACCAGCCACCCACCCGCTGCTGCCTCGGCTCAGACCCAGGCAGTGGCAGATTCTGCTCTTAATGCCCGCCGCAGCCCTCCTTCCGCAAAGAAACAACAACAAAAAGTGTTGACTTCCTCCTCTGCAGATCCTCGTGGAGCGGCAGTTCTGCTTGGTGGCTGTTTTGTGAGACGCAGCCAGGCCCTTCGAGGGCAGTACAGGGGGGCAACGGCATCTCTTTCCCTAAGCTTTCTGGAATCCTAGGATTGTAGGAACTTTTTTTTTCTTTTCTGGAATCCGGTCCTTGCCATCATCCCTCAGATTTCAATCACCATTGCCAGTGTACCGTTCCACTGTGTGCCTTTCTAGAGTACGCTGGAAAGCAGCTCACTCAAATTCCAATGCTTATCTGGAAATGAGAATTGAAAGTGAAGGGTCGAAGATGAGGGGAAATTGGTGATCAAATGGGTGTCTTTTAGGTTATGGTCTGCATTCTCTGTAGCAATGGATGGCTGATGAGATTTTTGAGTGGCACCCTCAGTGCCACTGAACATGAGGCTAATCTTTGGGTACATTTTAGGGGCACCTCAGATGAAATGTTCAGTGTTTGGCATGAGTAGAGCTTCTTTTTCAGAAAGCTTCTGTAACTTTCTTTGAAGTAAACGACTGCACACAAACTCTACACAAGCATTTAAAAACAAATTTTTTTTTTTTAATCCAAAGACTAGTGTACTGAATTACTGTTAGATGGTTTTATTGTTGCTAGGTGCCATCGAGTAGGTTTTCAGTTCCTAGGCACGCCATGGGACAAGACAGAATTGCTCCACATGATTGTCTAGGCTGGAATCTTCACGGCCAGGACTGGGCAGAGTTTAATTCCGTGCATGCTGTCATCGTGGAACCAACTCAGTGGCACCTAACAATAGCAACCATCTTCAAGGGATCCGATTGCTCAGCTTTCTTCTTACAGAGCCACTGAGTGTGTTCAAATCAACATTTCAGTTAAAAATCAATTCTCAGGGCACACAAAAGGAAAGCAAGAGACATTTTGGGTCACTTATAGCGTACAGACTTCTCCCATTATTTATGGCATTTGAACAAGACAGGATGCCATTGCTTGGTGCCTGATCTCACTATGAATTCCACCAGGCCCTACCTAACCCTACCTAACCTGGGAGCAGGGTGTCAACGTTTTTGCTGCCCTGAGTTGGGAGATTTGTAACACTGCATCCTCCCAAAGATCTTCATGACTGTGATCTGGGTTTGTTTTGGCCAGGACATTAAAATAAGTTAGATCACACATATTTTCTAGCTAGAGGAAAAGAAGCTCTGCAATTAAGTGAAAGGCTGGGGTGGGGTCTTTTAACCAGTCAGAATTCCAGCATTTTTCCCTTTAATTTTTCCTTAGTATGATCCAGAGGTCATGGTGAGCTGTTTCTTGGTGTTTTTTTCCTGTGGTGGGGGTAATTGATTGGTTTTACAGCAATTCTAAGAAGCTAGCAAGAAAAGCCCCTTCTTTGATGCTGCTGTTGGTCTAGCAGTGACAGATGGTAACTATTCTTGAGTGCTTACTGTTTGGCAAGCATCTGTGTAGTATCTTACACAAATTCTCATTTTTTGTTTTTCCACTCTAGTTGAGGCACAGAGAGGCTGAATAACTTGTCTGAGGTCACACAGCTACAAAGCAGCAAAGCAGAGATTGAATTCAGAGTTTAACCACACTAATACAGTGTGTAACATTTTGCCATTTGGAGTTGTAGTCACACATTTTATGGGTATGTAGGAAAGTTGGGCTTCTCAGATCATGAGCTTTGGAGGCAGGCTGTCTGTATTCAGTCCTATCAGCACTGAGCTCCTGACAGGTCAATGGGTTCTTCACCGTCTGTGTCTTAGCTTCTGCTCCATTGAATGCTAACGATGGGGGTAGTTATAGTCCCTACCTCCTAGCATTGTGGCAAAAATTAAATGGTATGATGCATGTCAAACTCTTAGCTCGGTATTTGGGGATTAGTTAAATATAAGGAGCTCTTTGATTGTTAATGGTTTCTGTAAAAGTAGTCAGATAGTGTTGGCATGTGATATGTCATAGTGTTTGAAATTCACCATTAGAGATTTATTACTTGTGTGACCATTCAAATGCAGATAATTCCGAAAGCTGGTGGTCTTGTGTAAATAGGATCTATTTCTTCACTCAGCGAGTATTTATAGAGCATCTTCTGTGTACCAGATCCTGTTTTGGATATTGGAAATACGGCAGGGAGGAAAAGAGACAAAAATCCCACCCTCAGTGCCACTGAACAGTCTTAGAAGGAGGGGTTGACAGACAATAAATATTCTTACCATACAGTGTATTAGAAAATGATATACACTAGCAAAACAAAACAACAAAAACCCATGCATATTGTGGTTGAACTGATTCTACTGCATGTATATTGAAATCTTGATAGCAGTAGATTGCCAACCCTTTCTTACAGTGTGCTGCTGGATGGATTCGAGCCACTGACCTTAGATACTATAGGAAGAGATGAAGAAGGGGAGAAGGACAGAAAGTGTGAGAATGGGGTGGCAGGTTTACAGTTGGACACAGAGTGGTCTGAAAAACCTCACTGAGAGGGTGACATTTCAGCAAAGCACTGAAGCTAGTGAGGCTGTGAACTATGTGGATACCTGCAGGGGAAAAGTGAACCACACAGAGGGAACAGAAAGTACAAAGGGCCGGAGGCAGGAGAGTGGGTGCTGGAGCCTAGAGGGGGGTAGAGCCATAGGACAATGGGTTACTGACCTAATGGTGGGATGCAGATGTGTAGACCCTGCAGTCCTCTAAATAGGAATGGCATGGCATGACCCATTGCTGGGTTGAGACTCAACTATAGAGAGAGCAAAGGTAGAAGCAGGAGACCAATTAGGGGGTTCCTACAGTAATCCATTCAGAGATGGGGGTGGCTAGGGCCTGGACAGGGCAGCATTTTGTTCTCATGCTCACAGGGTGATTGTAAGTTGGAGTGGACTCAGTAACACTGAACAACAGCAGGGCTATGTGGAGTTTAATAACTGACTTTGCATGATTCAGGGGTTGTTCGGGGACCTCTATTTTATAGCATTTGCCAGTTTCTGTGGTGTGAATACTTTCATTTCAGCCAATATTCAACAGCTTTATAGAATATCTTCACCCTACACATGTCAAGAGTTGTAGCAAAATAATTATGAAGTGATGAGTTTGCATATTACCTTTACTTTTCCTCTAATTTATTTAATTGTATTTAGCTTAAGTTAATTTATTTAATTGTAACTTTAGATGCTTCAGTTTTAATAATAGCTGTAACAACTGGCTTGAAATGCTACAACTTCCTGAAAATGTAGCAATCACTGTGCACAGGTTGAAGCTGACTCCAGCACATCACTGATTATAGGGACCCATGATTGGTACCTGAAGAAATGGTGGGGATGAAGAATGTCTGAGATTGCTGTTAGGTGCCGTCCAGTCTGTTCTGACTCATAGCAAGAACAGAACAAAGCCTAGTACAACAAAAGGAAACACTGCCTGGGTCTGCGCCATGCCCTTGATCACTGTTATGCTTAATCCCATTGTTGCAGTCACTGCATCAAACCATCTCATTGAGGAGCTTCCTCTTCACTGACTCTCAGCTTTACCAAGCATGACGGCCTTCTCCAGGGATTGATCCTGGCTGATAACATGTCCAAAGCATATAAGACGTAGTCTCGCCATCTCCTGGCTTCTAAGGAACACTCTGTACTTCTTCCAAGACAGATCTGTTCATTCTTTTGTCAGTCCGTAGTATATTCAGTATTCTCCAACACCTCTGAGATTAGGGAGAAATATGGGGAACAGGAAGGAACCCTGGTGGTGCAGTGGTTAAGCACTCGGCTATTAACTGAAAGGTAGAAGTTTGAACTCACCAGCTGCTCTGTGGGAGAAAAATGTGACAGTCCGCTTCTGTAAAGATTAAAAGCCGAGAAACTAAAACTTGTTGCCATCAAGTAGATTCTAACTCATAGCGACAGCCTTAGAAACTCTATGGGACAGTTCTGCTTTGTCCTGTGGCATCACTATGTATCAGAATCCACTTGAGGGCAGTGATTAAGGACAGCAGAGCGTGATTTCACTTTTTCTGTGTCTGTAGTCCAGCTCTGAGGGGGCTGGATACAGATCAGAGTTGACTGACAAAGGTTGTGACTTGTGTCTACCTTGGTGTATCTGGCACAGACGGGCCAGATTTAGGAGAATGTGCAGAAACAACCCTTGACTTGGCTTGTGAAACAGACTGGGCAGTTACCTTGTGCCTAGTTACCACGAGCTCTGGTTTGTGCTCTTGTTTTCCTCCCACACATTCTTTTAAAAATTCCAAACTCATATGCTGTAACTGTAAGAAACTATTCCATTCATCATCCCTGTCTGGGCAGAGGTCAAGGTGCCGTGTAGTGTTGGGAAATGGACTGAGTAGGGGCAGCCGCTGACCTTCACCCCCATCTCCTTTCTGCCACCCCCGCTGCTGGGAATAGCGGCTGTGAGCTACATCCTGTGGTCGACCAGAGCCCTCTCTGCGACCCAGAGTGCACACATAAACTGGGCTGCCTGGGGCTGATAAAGGACCCTAGAGGCTGCTCACCCTGTCTGCCTCCCTCACTGGGGCTGAAAGCAAAGACCAGAACCCTGGTTTCCATCCAGTCTCTGGCTGGCCAGGCTGGTAGTTAAACCTTTTGAGATGCTAGCAGTGCTGTCTTTAAAAGGTGAGTCTCCCAAGACAGCTGTTGGGAACTGCTCAGATTCAAAGTTAGAGCACTGAAGGGTGCCCTGGATCATGTGTGGGTGCCCAGAATCAGCCCAAATGCTGAGGGAGCCAGTCAGAAAAATGTCTTTTGCATCTCCCTAGAGGATGACCCCCCCGCACACACTTTGTGGTATAGGGTATTTCAGGCAGTGCTCTTGAGTTAGAATTGCTGTTAAGTGAAATTACCTCTGCCATGTGCTTAAGTTATAGCTTCAAAGAATTTTATCTTAACTTCTGAGTGATGCCCAGTTATGTTAGTGTCTTAGCTCATTGCTTGATATTTTGGTCAGTTTTTGTTGTGCTGCATAGATCTAAGACTCCAAACACTCCACTGCCTTTATAGAAAGTCCTAAGACATTGCCCTCCTCATGTAGTGCAGCTGCTATAACAGAAACACCACAAGTAGATGGGTTCAGCAAAGACAAGTTTATTCACTCACAGTCTAGTAGGCTACAAGTCCAAACCCAGGACACTGGCTCCAGGGGAAGGTCACCCTCTCTCTGTTGGTTCTGGAGGAAGGTCCTTGTATTGCATCAGCCTTCCCATGGGAGCATCTCAGCACAGGAACCTCAGGTCCAAAGGACATACTGTGCTCCTGGCACTGCTTTCATGGTGGTTCATGAGGGCCCTGTGTCTCTCTGCTCACTTCTTTCTTTCTTTTTTTGTGCTACAATTTTTTTGTATTATGATAGAGTGAAAATGTACATTGCCATATAAATTTTCATGCCCACCTAAATGCAGCTCCCACTGCTGTCCCTGCCTGGTGACAGCACACTCTTCCTCTCTGCTCCATTCATGTCTTATCCTCCCGACAAACTGCTATTCCCTCCTCTCCACCCACTCCTCTTCCTCCAGTAAGAGGTCAGTAGGATGACATTCTAGAGATGCGTAGAACCATAAAGTGTGCACATGAAGTGGTCACTCTGTGTCACGATATCCAGTTGACCTCCATTATGATTTATGGACAGGGGTAGCATCAGGGCCAGGGTTCATGCTCCCTGGGGAACTCCAAGGCCCTTGAACCATCAGTTGTGGTCTTTTAGTGGAGATCTCAGGGTGAACCCCTTTTTAGTCTTGTGTTGCCAGTGAGACTCAACTTTGTGAGCTGCATCATGGCTGTCTCTGGTGGTGGCTGGCCACCATCCGGTTCTTCTGGTCACAAACTGATGGTTGATGCAACCATTTGCTATACTCTCAGATGGCAGCTTGGCAGCTTTTAAGACCCTGGATGCGACTCACCAATGTGGGGTGCAGGAGGCTCTCTTAGCAGAATGCTAGTTGTGCCAGTTGGCCTCGGTTTCCCCTGAGAGCATGGTCTCTGGCCCCCCGCCCCAGCTACTCTGTCCTTGTAGTATTGGATTAATCATGTTATGGAGTAATCATGTTATGTTGATCACTTCTTTCTTTTATATATCGAAAGAGATTGGATTAAGACACTATCCAGTCTTGTAGACCTCTTCAGTATAACTACTGCTAATCCGTATTATTAAATCACAGTGATAGAACTTGTGATACATAGGAAAATATTATCAAGTGACAAAATGGTGGATAATCACACAGTGCTGGGAATCATGGCCAAGCCAAACTGACCCACAGTTTTTAGGGGGATATAATTCAATCCGTGACAGGCATCTTGCCTGATATTAGGGTGGCTGTCCTTTTTCCAGGAGCCCTTCTGGTATGGACAGTTGAGTGTTTGGCTGCTGACCAAAAGCTGGGCAGTTTGAACCCACCCAGCTGCCCCATGGAAGAAAGACCTGTTGGTGTGCTTACATAAAGATTACAGCCAAGAAAACTCTATGGGGTAGTTCTGCTCTGTCACATGTGGTCGCTATGAGTTGCAAATGACTTGACAGCTTCTAGCAATAACAACGTCTCCTTTTCCTGGAAAACACAGGACTTAGGAGCCCCTGGGTGACATAAATGGTTAAGCATTCAACTATTAACTGAAAGGATGCATCCGCACCCATAGGTACCTCAGAAAGAAGGTCTAGAGATCTGCTTTCACAGTATCACAGCCTTGAAAACTGTGAAGCACAGTTCTCCCTTGTACACGTGGGGCCACCCTGAGTTGGAATCGACTTGATGACAATCAGTTTGGTTTTAGGGGCAGTGAAATGTCATGTACATGCTTTAGTCCACTTCCTTCCTTTCAGATCAAGAAACTGTGACCCAGCCAGGTTAAGTGACTTGTTCAAGGTTATGTGGTTGTTTAGTGTTGGCGTCTGGACAAGGGATCGTGTAGTACCATTCCCACTCTAATGCACTGTGCTTCCTATCCTACAGCTTCTTAAGCTCTTCAGCAGAGTTTTCTTAGTTGTTTATTTTATTGAAAATAGAAGGAAATCATCACAGCATCAGCCATTGGAGGGCTACCTCCATGCATTTAGGCTAAATTCAGGAACGTAATTTTCAAAGATTTATCTCACAGCACCCTTCCTGGGTGGCACAGTTTATGCTCAACTAAACTAAAGGTTGGCACTTCACACTCACCCAGCAGTGCCACAGAAGGAAAGCCTGATAATCTGTTTCTGTAAGGATTGCTGTGTAGCACATGGGTTGCCGTGAGTTGGAATTCACTCAGTAATGGGTTGGGGTTTTGTTGTATTTTCCTCTCAGAGCAGATACCGTGGCAGGAGGGAGAATGGCAATGAGAAGAAACCTTCAGGAGTAGAAGCCCTGCAGCATGAGTGGGAAGGCTTGGACTGCAGGTGGATGAGTTGGAGTCAGGATAGATTTCCTGTCACCTTACTTCTGGTCCAGAGGTGACGGTACTTTTCCTGACTCTGGCGTAAGTAGGCTTCTCTGATGGCACAGTGGTTGAGAATTTGGTTGTTAATCAAAAAATCAGCAGTTCAAATCCACCTGCTCTTTGGCAGCCCTTTGGGAGCAGTTCTCTCTCTTCCAGAGTCACTGTGAGTCAGAATCGACTTGAAGGCAGCAGGTTTGGGGCCAGTCTGTTTCCTGCCTGGGCACAGGGGAGATAACCCCAGGGCAGGGTGTGGGGGGCTGCTGGTGGGAGATAGTGAGAGTTACGCAGATAACCAGGGTTTGTTCTTAGTGCTGTAGCCCTGAAAGAGGAGACAGCTGCACAGACAAGTTTGTCCTAACAGCAAGGCCATTATGCCACCCTTGGGGCTGGGAGGCAAGTGATATTTCGTTATTTTAATTAACATTTGTATAGCATTTGTTACATGTATCATCTCATTTAATGTTCTTAGCCTCTCATTTAGGTTGGTAGTATTAGCCTGGTGTCTTAGTCATTCAGTGTTGGTATAATAGAAATACCAAAGTGGATGGCTTTAACAAAGAAAAATTCATTCTGTCACAGTCCAGGAGGCCAGAAGTCTGAATTCAGGGTGACATCTCCAAAAGGAGATGTCTCTCTGTTGATTCTTGGGGAAGGTCATTGTCATCAATCTTCCCTGGTAGAGGAGTTTCTCAGTGCAGGGACCCCAGGTCCAAAGGACATGCTGTTCTCCTGGCTTTTGTTTCTTGGTGGTAGGAGATACCTGTCTCTCTGCTAGATTCTTTCTTTTATATTTCAAAAGAGATTGATTTATGACAAAACCTAATCCTGTAGATGGAGTCCTGCCTCATTAATGTAACTGCCTCTATTCCTGCCTCACTAACATCATAGAAGTAGGATTTATAAAACATAGGAAAATCACATCAGATGACAAAAATGGTGGACAGTGACATAGTGCTGGAAATCGTGGACTAGCCAAGTTGACATACATTTCTGAGGGGTGCATTTGAAGCCACAGCACCCAGTTTTATAAGTGAGAAAACATGGCCCCAAATTGATTAGCTGGGTTAATTAAGTCATAAAGCTAGGGAGTCACCTTGAACTCAGCTCTGACCCAAATACCACGTTCTTCCACTCTACTGAGGAAGTTGTGCAGCCTTGTGAGCAGGGTCTCAGACTTTGCAACATTGCATTCTGTCTCACCTTCCAGTTTACTCATCTGTAAAATGGAAATCATCACAGCACTGTTGTGAGGAGGGGTAGAGACTGCAACTAAAGCGTCTGGCACAGTGCCTGGCCTACAGCAGTGACCCGATTAACATCAGTTATCATTACTGGGCTGTAAACACGCCTATTCTTCTTTTATCGACATTGTGCACTTCCAGCAATAGTAGAAAATCTACTATCTGGCTATTCTGTGTATGACAGAAGTGGTGGGCATGGTGGCGGTGATTGCAGAGTGTCCCCTCCCTCAAGAAGGGTCCCTGAGCAGAAAGCTGGGGTGTGCTGTTGTGCACCCCCTGCTCCCTCCTGCCAGTGGAGGTACTGCATCCAGCTGCCATGAGGGGCTGGACTCCTTCACAGCTGCATCCTCTGTTCCTGTTCTGGGTTCCCAGCTACTATGCTCCCTGAAGCTCACAATTACCATGGGGTAGGATGGGAGGAAAGAAAGAGGCATAACCTAATAACCCACTGCTGTGCCGTCAATTCTGACTCACAGCGACCCTATATGACACAGTAGAACTGCCCCATAGAGTTTCCAAGGAGCGCCTGGTAAATTTGAACTGCAGTCCTTTTGGTTCGTAGTTATAGTAGCATTTAACCACTATGCCACCAGGGTTTCCAGAAAGAGGCCTAAGAGAGAGTATTTAGAAGAAATGCTTGGGAGTTTTGTGACATCCCACAGTGAACCGAGATGGGCCTGAAGCCTCTGCCTAGGTGGGGCCAGGTATTTGGCCAGACTCCCAGGACCCTCTCAGGAAGCCCCAGCCTCTTTGCTTTGGTGACTCCTCAGGCCCGGAGGGCAGGGCAGGCGCTAGGACTGTGAAAGCAGGGCTTGCAGAAGTGGGAATGGAGCCCTGGAGGTGCCTCCATCGGGGAAGCTCTGAGCCAGTGCAGGAAGAAGGTGAAGTGGTTAACCTGGGGGCCCTCTGGTCACAAGGCCTGGGTTCCTCCGGCTCGGTCTCCTCCAAGCCTCCTTCTCTGCAGAGGAACAGCCTGTGATTGGATTCATTGCAGTGATGAGCACATCAGTGAATCTTAGCTGTTATTATTTCTGTGCTCATGTTTTGGTTTTGGCTTAATGACCTGTCCTTTGGAACCTCGCCACATCAGTGAGTAAGGAGTAGGTATAGCTGGCATTCAGTTTTTGCAGGGGGGACAAACAAATCCAAATCATTCTGTGGCAGTGACAGAGAAGAGCCTGGCGATCTGTTTGGCCCTATCCTATACTTAACTAGATCAGAGTTTCAGTGTCTGTGTGAACAGTAGAGCACTGGGAGTGGGTGTTTGGAAAAATTCTGTTGATTCTGATGCACTCTTCTATCTGCTAGGGAAACCATTACTACTCGAAGTGTGGTCGCTGGCTCCTCCTCACACCTTCAGAATCAGAATCTGCAGGAGATTAGAATCTACTTTATGGGCTGAGAAACTTGGTAGTTGGGAAAAAAACAACTGGAGCACACACAGATTAGTTTAAGAAAGAGCTGTTCTGATGGTTTTGCAATCACATAGTCAACAACTGTGTTGAAATGCCTGCTCTCTCTTGTTTGTATATGGAGTCCTAAGTGGGAGGTAAAGGCGGTAAACCTGAGAACAGGAAGCCCCAAACAGGGCTGGGCAGGGAAGACTGCAGCAAGACTCAAGAGTCAGAACTGCATCCCTTTGAGGCCCGAGGGTCATTTCAGGCCAGGTGGCTATTCATCACACTTATCTGCAGTCTTCTGGGGAGGGCTGGGGTGCTGGTCCTTGGGGCTCCCCTGCCTGCCTGCTGAGGCACTCTGAGATTCCTGAGCTCCTCCCCTTGTACCAGGCAGACTAGAGCCCTGGCTCCCAGGATCCTCTCAGGAGCTCCGGAGCACAGCTTGCCAGCTGGCAGCACTTCCTTCACCAGGCTGTTCCTGGGCGTCAGGTTTCTCTCCGCCTCTCTCCTGCACTGACCTTGCAGCTTTTCCTTCCCTCCAGACAGGGGCCATTGCCAGTTCAGAAAGAAATGCTCAAAAGGCCAAGAGCAGGGATTGGGAAGCAGGATAAGAAAGTAGAGAGGTTCTATCCGACCCCTCTGCCCCGCCCATGGATTTGGGGATCAGTGTAGATAAAGGGTACATCAAAGAGGAAAGTTGGCAGGACACCCAAGTGGTCCCTTGATCATTCAACTAAAGCTTCCAATTAATGAGAAGAGCTGACATGCAGGTATCTGGTGTCCTACAGCCACTGGTACAAGCGCTGTTGTTTCCTTATCCTGGTCTGGCCTCTAGCAGGGCCACCTGGGGCTGGATCTCAAGAGAGAGGAAAAAAAAGGCAAAGAGTAAAGTGGGAGACAGGGGTCCAGTGTCAGAGTGAAGGGGCAGATCTGATCTCCTTGCGGGGAGAAGGGATGAGTGGGAGAGTGAACTGGCAGTTTATGCAGTGCCGAGTACCAGGGCCTTTTATAAGCCACTTTATCTCTTTAAACCTCAGTTTCCCTATCTGTTTAACGCTGGGTGGCACAAATGGTTAAGTACTGACTACTAACCAAACAGTTGACAGTTCAAACCCACCCAGAAGTGCCTTGGAAGAGAGGCCTGGCAGTCCGCTTCTGAAAGGTCACAGCCCTGAGAAGTTCATGGAGCCCTTCTACTCTGTACATCTGGGGTCACCCTGAATCAGAATTGATTCACTGACAATTAATAGCAACAGTATAACCTATGTACCCTCATATAATTGTTGAGTTTTATTAATCCTCTGTCTGGTAGAGATCCCTGAGTACTACAGTTTGACTTGACTACTAACTTAACCACTACTAGTTAAGCTGTTTGAACCCACCCAGGGGTGCTGCATAAGAAAGCCCTGGCCATCTGCTTCCCTAAAGATTACAGCCAAGAAAACCCTATGGAACACAGTTCTACTCTCTTATATGTGGGGTCACCATGGCATATAGGATCTGACAATTAAATTCACGAACTCGTCCTAGAAATACCTCATCGCTGAAGATCACTACAGTTGCCTATTGAAGTACTCCCCTTGGGAACCTGTGCACTGACACCAGCACCTAGTCCACCCTTCAAAGCAATTTTGGAACTCTTTTTCTGGAAGGGCCATCAGAGCTGTCCTTGTATTAGCCTTGATGTCCTGAGTGTCATCAAAATGTCTTCCTTTCAATATTTTCTTTCTCTTTGGGTAAAGAAAAAAGTCACTGGGGGCCAGATCAGGTGAGTAGGGAGGGTGTTACAGTTATTTGTTTACTGGCTAATAACTCCCTCACAGGCAGCTGTACAATTAAGTTTGTGAACTTGCCACTGTGGCACCATGGCCAGTGGCCATTTCAGAAAAGAGTTGCAAAATTGCTTTGAAGGGTGGACTAGATACTGGCATTGATGCATAGCTTTCTAAGAGGAGTACTTCAGAGGTGACTGTAGTGATATCCAGCAATGAGGTATGTAGCACTTAGAACAATTAAATTTGCAGACTTTATTGTCAGACCTCATAGACTAAATGGCAGCCAGGTGTATCTGGTAGAATGATTGGCACATAAAAGTGCTAAATCACTCTATCTTAGTTCCTGCCGCTACTCTCACCCCCAGGCTGTGCCCTGCTTTGCCATCTATTGCTGAGGGTCAGTGCTGCTGACCAGGGCTGTTTTTCTCCTCACTTCCTTTGACCCTTCCTTCAATGTACCAGCTGCAGCGGGAAATTAGAGAACTGGGATGAAGCTGTGGAGTAACAGTAGCCCTTTAAACCACACAGCCATGCTCAGAATATAAAGCCAGAAAAAAGAAATCATATCTGGTGCATTTTGGAAACCTTGGTGGCATAGTCTTAAGAGCTACATTTACTAACTGAAAGGTCAGCAGTTCAGGTCCACCAGGAACTCCTTGGAAATTCTGTGAGGCAGTTCTACTCTGTCCTGTAGGATTGCCAGGAGTTGGAATTGATAGCAGTGAGTTTGGTTTCTTTTCCTGGTGCATGTGTGATGGGCCTCTAGGGCTCTTATCTGTCATCCTTATCAGCTGTTCCAAAGTGAACAGAAAAACAGCCAAAATGCTAGCCTAACCCCAGAGAGGCACCAACTGCTTCTCACTCAGCTCAGGGAACAGAGACCCGGGTGTCAGTTGCTGCTCCCCTATTTTATCCTTCCTGATCCTTGGTCTTTCTACCTGCAAAAGGGGGTACTATAATAGTAGCCACCCCACGTGGTACTTGTCTGGGGTCAGTGAAATCTAATGCACATGCATTCTTAGTTCACTGTGTGGCACATGCCAGCATTCAGTGTTTGGCCTGATGTTTGCTATTGTTATTAAGAGTCCATAATAATAGCTGCCACTTATACTGTTTCTAGTAGGTGGTGGGCACTGTCCTAAGAATTTATTAATATTAATAAATTTAATTCTTACACCACCTCTGATGGAAGTACCATTGTTATCCCCATTTATATGAGGAAACTGAGAAACAGACTCAGACAATTGGCTCTGGAGTGTTTTTAATTACTCTGCTATAACAATTATTATCCAGTGCTTTGTGCTTGGAGCCCTGAAGATGTGGAGAAAGCAGAGTGAAGTGGGAGGAGGGGATCACATCTTCTCAGTCCAGGTAGTCAGCTAAGGGCCTGTTGCCTTTCCTGGGCTAAGGTTGCATCAGTGGCCAGATAACCTCTGCTCATAGACGGAGCCAGCATTGGTCATAAAGTGTGGGGTTCCACCTCAGGCTCTCCAGCAGCCTTGTGGGCCTCCCTGGGGCTTTTGCCACATGCTATGCTTCTGGCAGCAAAAGGACCCATTTCTAGCAGGTGGCCCATGACCTTCACAGTCCCTGTGTGCAGGTGGGCGCTCTACCCCTTGGCTTCCCTGGCTTCTTGGCACAGCAGCCAAGCTGCCGAGGAGGGAGGGCAAGCTGTGGGGCTGTAACATTTTCCTAAGAACCACATGGCTGTGTCTTGCCAGGCAGGAAATGTGTGGTACCTAGAAATGTGTGTACTGCCCCACTGCAGCCACCAGAACTGTATCTGATCTTTCCCTTTTCCTTGTCTGTCTCTCCTGTGTCCCACAGGTGCCCAGGCTTTTGGAAGATACTCACGGTAGCAACATGCACAGCCCTTCTGAGCTGCCTGCGGGCCCAGGAGCTCCAGGGACATGTCTCCGTCATCCTTTTGGGAGCAACAGGGGACCTGGCCAGAAAGTATTTATGGCAGGGGTTGTTCCAGCTCTACCTGGATGAGGCAGGAAAGGGCCATAGTTTCAGCTTCCATGGGGCTGCCCTGACAGCCCCCAGGCAGGGCCAACAGCTTATGGAGAAGGCTCTAGAGACCCTTTCCTGCCCCCAGGACATGGCCCCTGGTCACTGTGCTGAGCTCAAGGACCAGTTCCTGCAGTTGAGCCACTACCGCCAGCTGAAGACAGCTGAAGACTATCAGGCACTGAGCAGGGACATTGAGGCACAGATCCAACAGGAAGGCCTCCAAGAGGCTGGCAGGATTTTCTACTTCTCAGTGCCGCCCTTTGCTTATGCAGACATTGCCCGCAATATCAACAGTAGCTGCCGTCCGGGCCCCGGTGCCTGGCTGCGGGTCGTCCTTGAGAAGCCCTTTGGCCAGGACCACAGCTCAGCCCAGCAGCTGGCCTCAGAACTTGGAAGTTTTTTCCAAGAGGAGGAGATGTACCGCGTGGACCATTACCTTGGCAAGCAGGTGAGCCTCAGCCAGGGGCCTGCCAGGCTCCCGTGAGCCAGCTGCAGATGGGTGGACCCCATGGCCAGGCCTGAAGGCATCGTGGAACCTGAGCTCACAGTCTGCTCCAGGGTGGTGGGCCGTGAGAGGGCAAAGGAAAGGCAGTGAGCAGCAAGGACAGGACAGTGTGGTCCTTGTCCCTACGTCCAGCCATGCCAGTGGAGGCTGTGTTCTTCTGTGTATCCGTGCCATTTTTGGTCCCCTGCCAGGACCTGGACTGTGGTCTCTGATTAATCAGGGCTGCTTTACATCCTCTGCAGAGGCACAGCCCCTGGGATTCTGCTGTCTGGACCAGCTTCCAGTTGAGTATGCAGTGGGAATTGGAATTAGCCTTCTTATTCAGCACCTGTCTGCTCTTTGTTTCTTCTTGAGCCCTCTTTTGAGCCAGGTGACTGGTAACAAGATCTTAAAACTTAATTGAGGTGGAAGGGAACCCTAAAACCAGGCCTCTCAGCCAGGCTGTGTAGTAGGAGCCTGGAATTGACCTTCCGGGTCCTGGCCATCAGCTGGCCACCGTACCCTGGTGAGCCTCCGGGGCGTCTACACCGAAGCCACAGCAGGGAGCCTTCCAGCCTGTGTTCTCTGATCCCGAGCAGGCTGGTCAGCACAGGGCCCTGTGGGTGGGCAGCAGGGTGGAGGCCTCTGTGTTGATCCACCAGCAGGTGTGGAATTGGCCTCAGCCAGCGTCCACCAGCCGGGGTTCTCACTGGAGCACAGACAAGCCACTGGTTTACTTCTCCTGTCTGTTGTACCACAGTGGGATAATACCCACCTTCCTGTCAGAAAATGTTGGTATAAGAATGCCCAGGAGCCGTGCTTGGTAAAGGCTGTGCGATTGTATTGTTCAGCTAGTCCTGCTCTAACAGAAACACCACAAAGTGGATGGCTTTAACAAAGAAAAGTTGATTTGATTCATACACAGTGCAGTAGGCTTCTGCTCCAGGGGAAGGCTTGACTTCTTTGTCAGCTCCGGAGGAAGATCCTTGTATTACATCAGTCTTTATTCAGGGAGCATCTTGGCGTAGGAACCTCGCGTCTGAAGGACACGCTTTGCTCCCAGTCCTGCTTTCTTGATGGTGTGAGGTTCCCAATTCTGTTTGCTTCCCTTTTATCTTTTGTAGGATGAAAGGATTAAAGGTGGTACAAGCCATGCCCCAGGGAAACTCACTTAATATGGGTGTTGCAGTCCCACCCTAATCCTCTTTAAACATAGTCCTATCTATTACCCATGGGCAGAGATTAGGATTTACAGTATAGGAAAGTCACACTATGGAGAGAACAATCACACAGTACTGGGAATCACAGCCTAGCCAAATTTCTGTACTTATTTTGGGGGGGACGTAATTCAATCCATGACAGTGGTGAACACGAGTCACCTGGAGTCCAAGTCATTCTCTAGGACAGAAGCATTTTATCCAATCAGCTGTGTCTGGATTTGCGCACAGCAGTGGTTCCCGGAGTGTGGTTTACAGACAGTTGTCTGCCCTGGGGATGTTTCTACTCACTGAAGGCAAAATGAGGAAAAGCACTGAACGTATCCAATGTGAAGGTCTTTTTGCTACATTGTTGGTGCTGAAATATCCTCCGTTTATGAAAAGTTGACAGTAATTGTTTTAGTCAGCTAGTGCCACTCTAACAGAAATACCACAGGGTGGATGGCTTTAACAAAGGAAGGTTTATTCTTACACAGTCTGGTAGGTTAAGAGCCTAAATTCAGGATGTCTGCTCCAGGGGAGGGCTTTCCCCCTTGTCAGCTCAGGAGGAAAGTCCAGTATACCATCAGTCTTTGTCCAGGGAGCATCTTGGTACAGGAACCTCGGGTCTGAAGGACATGCTCTTCTCCTGGTGCTGCTTTCTTGATGGTGTGAGGTTCCCAATTCTCTGCTGGTTTCCCTTTCCTTTTGTCTCTTGTAGGAGGAAAGGATTAAG
Organism: Heterohyrax brucei; assembly: GCA_028571685.1. Lineage (NCBI taxonomy): Eukaryota > Metazoa > Chordata > Mammalia > Hyracoidea > Procaviidae > Heterohyrax > Heterohyrax brucei. The sequence continues at coordinate 38,622,815 of CM053140.1, forward strand.
GGTGGGGCAAGCCATACTCCAGGGAAACTCCGTTTGCAATAGAGCAGGGGGGTGATCCTATGAAGGGATTTACGGTCCCACCCTAATCATTTAACATAAAGCACAGGAAAATCACAAAATGGAAGACAATCACAAAATATTGGAAATCAATGGCCCAGCCACATGGCTACCCATATTTTTGGGGGGACACAATTCAATCTGTGACAGTAATAGAAGCTAGAAACATTTAAATATCTTTCTTTCTTGCCAAAATAGATTAACTGGTAATCTTGTGGAAATCCCTTAAGATTTTTTGGAAACTCTCCTGGGCTGTGAAGCCCTGACGTCCAGGAATGCCTGCTCCGGACAGCATCTTCTCCCCCAGGCAGGAACTAGCGAGTCTAGGCTCCCATCTTGGAGTGAGGAGTCCTTCTTCATCCCCAGAAGAGTCTGTAACAAAACCAGTCTTCTTCCCTGACAGGCTGTGGCCCAGATCCTGCCGTTCCGAGACCAGAACCGCAAGGCCTTTGACCACCTCTGGAGCCGGCACCACGTGGAGCGGGTGGAGGTCATCATGAAGGAGACAGTCGACGCCGCAGGTGAGCACAGAGTCCCCAGGCTCTGCCTGGCGGGGGTCGGGGGGGTGGGCCTCTGCATTGGCCAGAGGGACATTTTCTGCTGCTCTGTGGCCTCCCTCTAAGACTCCTCTGTGCCCAACTCTGAGACTGTGTTGAACCCAGGTGCCCACCAGCAAAGCCCAAGACATTGCCACCCTTGGTAGCATACCATCCTGCTATGTGAACTCAGCCCAGAACCACTGGCCAGCCGTGAGTACTGGACATGAACCTGAGTTTTCCTGGGTGTGGTAAAGACCATCAGGGTGGGAGGAGAGCTCAGAGAGAAGGGAGGTGGCAGTTTATCTAGGCCTGGAAGACTGGGGTGGGCTCAGGAAAAGAGGACTAAGAGGGTGATAGTGGCACACAAGGAGAACCCACGAAAGTCAGAAGGGTGAGGGAGGCCTGAGGAGGTTCTTGGAATCTGCCAGGTTGGTACCAGCCCTAGAGAGACCCAGGAATGTCAGCACAGTACAGCGTGGGGTTTGAGAGTGTTCTGGGCTCCTGGGGCGCTGTGGAGGTAACATCTCAGGAGGCGATTCCTTTTGAGCTTCCTCTTGCTCTTAGGCCCATGTGAGCTGCGCTGCCAGCCTCTGCAGCCTTCCTCAGACCATGCTCTGCGTGGCTGCCTGAGCCCTGGGCTGTTGCTTCTTGTCGTTTGTTCTTTACACGGGCTGTGCCCTTCTCCTGGTCTCCGCCTCACCTTCGATTCCTTCTCCTCAGTGGTCACTCTCTGAAGGAGACTTTGCTGACCGTCTTGACCGTGTCTACCCCCGCTGCATTGCTCGTGGCTGCAGGCACCCCCTCACAGCCCGGCCATGGCATTAGCTTGTCTCACGTGGGTTCAGGCTGCTCACCAGACTGGGCTTCAGGAAGGCATTCCCTCGGCTACCTGGTACACCTCTGGGACATCTGTATGAGTGCTACAGGCGCAGTGCTGAACCCAAGTCAGGAGAACCATGTGACACCCGTCTGTGCCTTTAGCTGGGTGACCTCACGGGGCCCTGCCCTCTCTGGACTCTGGTTCCTCATCTCAGAGAAGAGTGGGTGATGCAGACGATGACAGGTAGCAAAGCCCCTCTGAGCTCTGATGGTCTCAGCCTGTGTCACAGCTTTGAGCACTGACTGCATGTAAATTTATTGAAAGCACTGGTTCATACCCAATAGAAATAAAAACTGATTCCTGTTGTGTATTTCATTCCCTCCCCTTGACGATGTCAGAGGTAGGTGCTGTTATTATTAGCTGCTCCGGCAGAGGAGGTTTGGTACCCTGCCCAGGGTCTTGTCAGCACTGCATAGAGGAGCTCAGGTCAGAGGCAGGCGGTCTGGCTCCAGTGCCCAGTTCTGCACCATCACGTGGGGTGGCCAGAACAGCCTGAGTGTCCAGCTTAACCCTGGGCCTGCTTTTTACAGCTGAAGAAGGGGTACTAGAGGCCACCGTACCGTCTACACACGTGTGTGTGTGTGACTAGAAAGGGGATGGCCCCAATCCTTAGGCCTGGGAGTGGGGACAACCAGAGAGTGTATCTCTCTTTTCCTTTTTTCCTGTTTATGTCTTCTTCCTGTGGTTACCCTCGTCAGCATTCTTTCCTGTCTCCTTAGATGTGTGTTTAGTGCTGAAAACAATGTGTGGGGCTTTGGATGTACACTGAGGTGTGAGACCCAGCCTCTGTCCCCCGACACCTCACAGACTTGTTGGGAAGTGATAGACCCCAAAACAAATGATGCAAGGAGTCAGGCAGAAACAGGCAAGATGCCTGACCCAGGCCTTGAAGGACAGTCCTGTCTGAGAAGAAACCATGTCTTTCCACTCTCAAGCCAGTGTCAGAAAAGGGGTCCTCTCCCACTGCTCTGAGCGTCTGTGTGTCTTGTAGGGGAGCTCCCACTGTGGCTCCTCAGCTGGAGCTCAGCCAGGGGTGCCCTGTGTACCGTGTGTATCTACCGTCTTGGCGGGAGTGGGTGCTAGTTTGCCCTTGTATCCTCTGCTGAAGGGGAAGCTGCAGATCTGCTGCCCAGAGCCTGAGTGGACACGGGGGTGCCACCCACAGCAGTGGGGGATTGCTGGTGGCACCACCTCTTTGGCTGGACTCGGCCTGGCCACCAGCAGGGTGAGGAGACCAGGGCTCCTCATTCTTCCGGAAGCCCCTTCTTGTGCCTACTGTGGGCTGGGGAGGAGCCGTGATGTCTGGGGTGACCCGTTGGCACTGCTGCCTCTCATTTCTTCCAGTCCTCCCACTCCACTTCCTTTTGGTATCTGGTGTGATTTGTGGATTTCTCTAAGGGGCCTTGTGGAGCCGGGGGCCAGGCAGACTGCAGGCCTGAACATCCCTGTGAAAGTACCTTTGGGTTTTGGGGAAAGGAAAACAGGAGACCAGACAGAAAGACGGGCAGAGGTCTGGCGAACCTGGCTCCAGCAAGCCTGGGCTGGAGCATTCATCCCAGGCACAAAAGGAGACAGCATTCTCTGGGGCTTATGGGCTAGTTCAGCCTGTTGCCCTTGGCTGAGATGGCCAGTAGGACGAGACTGTCCTGGGGTCTGGGTCAGGCCTGGAACAGGTGACAACAGGAAATGGTTTCCTGCTGCTGTGCTGCTTCTTACATGCTTGTGCTCATGACCCCTGGCTGCAGGATGCTTCAGCCACAGTAGGGGCCTAGAAGGACATGCCTTGGACAGGGAACCTGAGAAGGTGGCTTGGTGCAACTCTGGTTGTCCAGCCCTGATCCACCCGGTTCTCTCTGGTCCTGCTCTGTAATGACAGGTCCCTTAGAGACTCTGTAGTCAGGCTGGAGAGAGGGCAGGAGCTGGGCCCGGCATGGCAGAACGGAGGGGCGCAGTGTCTTGTTGGCTCCACTTGGGGACCAGTGCTGCTGCAGTGGGACAGTGCATGGCCAGCCCGTCTCCCGGGCAGGATCCAGAGGGTAGCAGTCTGAACATTAGTAGAGGATGAAGTCTGAGAGGGCCGCTGTCCCTGTCCCAGCTGTGGCCCACGACCCACTTTGCTTGCCTGTCTTGCTGCAGGTGTGCTGTTGTGATGACCCCTCTGCAGGAGGGGCACCTGGGTGGCCTGGCCCCAGTGGCAGCCTTGACCACCACTCTTGAGAGCTGGAAAGAGCAAGGGCAATGAGCCAGTGCAGGGTAGTGGAGCTGTCCCAGCCCAGCAACGCCACAGGCCCTCCCCGTCCTACTCACACACGCCACAAGGGTGGCAGCGGCTTCCCCTCCACGCTGTATATGAGCCTTTGCTTGTGTCTGCCGCAGTCTCTGGCCCAGAGGAGTTTGCTGCAGAGTCAGGGCGGGGGGAGGGGAGGGGAAGAAGCCATCCTTCAGCCTCTGCAGGTAGTCAGCTCCCCTGCGGTCTGACCGGAGGTGCACCTCCTAGGAGCCCCATCCAGTGAGTCTCTGAGCTGTGGACACTCTTTGCATCCTGGCTAGCATGGGCCTTAGAAGGAGTGACCTTGGCCAGGTCACTGGCCTGGCCAGGTGCTCATCACGGTCAGCTCGAAGGGCTCTGCAGACAGGAGGGCCTGTGCTGGCAGTAGACTTTGGCTTGGCTCTCTTGCCAGGCTGCCTCATCTTCTGAGAGTGCTGGGATCTGAACCACCTGGTCTGTGACATTAGAACCTAGACTTCTGACCACTGCATGCTACAGCCACCCAGGCTGGCCAGGTCCCAGCATTCGGCCTTCTTCCTAGTGTGAATTCTGTCTCAGTTTCCCCTCTAGGAAAAAGGTAGACATCTATCTGATAAAGGTGCCCCTGCTTGGGAGGGTCTTGTGCAGCTTTGGGGAGAGGGGCAGGATGCTTGCTGTCTGCAGGCTGGATGACCCAGCAGTGTGGATCGCTGAAGTCCAAGGCTTCAGGGCTCTGAGGCCACACCAGCTGCCTTCCCTCTCCCGGTCTGCAGCCTGACTGCAAGGTGAACCCGCCAGCACAGCTGCCCACCTGATCCCAGACAGCCCGGGCTAGCCAGCACCCAGTTCTGTCTTCACCCCCAGCTCTTTTATTTTTAGTCATTCCGGAAGGTGTTAGTAAGAATTGCAGCTGGCTGTTAGTTTAGTTGTTTTTCTAAATATGATTTTCCTGGGAAAACCAGATCTTCCACAGAGAAGACCTGGAGAGGCAGTTTCTGGTCCCAGCTCTGAGAGCTGAGACCTTCAGCACAGCTCCTGTATAAATGACAGTAACCTCTGCTCCTTCTCTCCTGGGTTGTTTTAAGGGTAAGATCAGATAATGTACATGGAAGTGCTTTACAAATGGAAATGTCATTCTCCTTCCAAGTTTGTAAGGAGAGAAAGGCAACATTCTTGCAGTCTCTCCAAGCTCTGTACGATTTGTATGTGTGACTTATACTGGAATATTTATGTTAGTCTGTAACACTCATTTATGTTCGTACTTCAGTTAATATTACTTCACAAACACACGCATGCATATGTACGAATATGAATTTCCATGTAATGATAATCTGCATAAGATATGCCGTGTAATATCTCTATGTTTCTGCTCAATTCTGTTTGTACCACAGACTGTATATTGTTATATTATTAGGTATTATTCTATTATAGTTTTTGCTGTTTTAAATAGTACTTTATGAACTTTTTTAAACACAATTAAGACAGAATTCACATATTCTAAAATTTAGTGAACTTGAGTACATTTGCAAGATTGCACAACCATCACTGCTATCCACTAATTCCAGAATGTTTTCGTTACAAGCATTTTCGAAGAACATTTGCCTTTAAATATACTTCTGAAGTGAAATTACGAGGCCAAAGGATAAAAACTGATTTATAGCTGTTGTTACATCTTATGAAACTGTCTTTTAGAAAATTTGCAATAGCAGTGTATTTATGTAACAGTGTTCCTTCAACTTTGCATCAGACGTTAAACTTTTCCTTTGTCTTAACCAATTTGGTAGGTTTAGGGCAGCCCTGGTGGCACAGTGCTTAAGTGCTCCATCGGCTAACCAGGAGGTCCAGCAGTTTGAATCCATTGGGTGCTCCTTAGAAACTCTATGGAGCAGTTTTACTCTCGCCTGTAGGATCACAAGGAATCGCAGTTGACTTCCAAGGCAGTGGATTTGGTTTGGTATTAGTTTATAGAGGCTCTCTGAACACCATTCTCTCACCTTCCATGGGATACTACCCTGTGCAGTTTTGGGGACAGAGTGACTTGGGGGTTCCCTCCTTTATGATCTTGTGATTGTAGATGAACCCTGCACTTGTGCAGGATAAGGCTGCGTGTACGGGGCTCTTTCTGCTGCTCATGCGACCTGATGTGCTTTTTCTTCCCTTGTTTGTACACTGATGGCTTGTCACCCTTCATTTGCAACCTAGGACAATACGCTAGTCAGGATAGATACTTGCCAAGAAAACGCAGCCTGTAATTCTGTGGTAACTAGAAAAAAGTCCACACATTGCCATCAAATGGACTCTGGCTCCGAGTCAGCCTAGAGGACAGACTGGAACTGTCTCATAGGGCTTCTGAGGTTTTCAATGTTTATGGAAACAGACTGCCACACCTTTCTTCCACAGAGCAGCTAATTGATTTGATCAGTTTGCAGCTGAGCGCTTCACCGGTATACCACCAGAACTGTGTTTTAGCAGGAGAGCTGGCCCCCTAGTTCCTGTCCTTGTGTTGGGCAGCTTCTGATGGGAAGCACCACTCCAAGTCTGGTCACTGCACTTAAGCTCTTTTGAAAAGACAGAGTTAACGGAGAAAAGGATCCCAGCCTGTAAATCTATAGGCTGTGTTAAACACGTGCATACCCCTGAAGCTTGAAATTAAGGAATAAAGAAAGCCCTTTTCTGCACAGCGGGTAGTAAATCTACGGAATGCATTCTCCCCACGAACTGAGATGGGATAAAAATAGGAAAAAGGCCACTGAGGGATTTGCTCAGCTAATGAATAGTAAGCAGATAACAGGGCTTATAAAGACGCAGCTGCTTCTCCAGCCTCTCCGTCAAAAATGCATCTCTCCTCAGAGTTGAACCATCTTCTGTATACTCTTAAACCTACTGTAATTCATTCATTCTGAGACGCTTTTGTTCATGTTTGAACATCTCTGGAGTTGGATTTATCCTGCTGTCAGTGGGATAATGTAGTTGAATTGACAGCTGTTTGCTGCTTGGCGGTTGTGAAATCATGAGGTCTTCACTACTGATGGCGTTTTAGGTATGGTGAACGTCAGTATTTCCCCCACATTTTTCACCTTCTCAGTCCCAGCCCTGTAGCCCACACACCCTCTTGCCTTCTAGAGACCCCACTGGATGTCCCATCATCCTTCAGACCCAGCAGACTTAGAGCCTAAACCATCACTGTGTTTTTCTCCCCAAGCACCAGCTTCTGTTTCTGACTTCTTTATTTCCGAATGGTAACAGTGTGATCTGAGTGACCTGTCTGGTACCCCTTCTCTCAGCCCCTATGATGATAAAAGTTGTTGTTAAGTGCCATCAAGCCATGTTTGAGTCGTAGTGACCGCATATGACAAGAGTAAAACTGCCCCACAGGGTTTTCTGGGCTGTAGTGCACCACCAGAGCCCCTGATCACACCCGTTGGTGCTCTGCGTGCAATTCCCAACCCTTTGTCTGCATTAACTCAGCGTCTTCACAACCACCCCGTGAGGACAGCGCTGGGACAATTCCTGTTTTATACAGGAGGTGGAGGCCCCTTGCCCAGGATGGCACCGCTAATCGGTGGCAGAGCCAGGCTGTGCGCTGGGCAGCCTGCCCTGCGGTCTCCAGGTCATTTTTGTGTGTCTCCTAAAAGCTGTCTCTGCATTTTCACTGCTCCTTCCTCTGCCGCTGCCCGTGACTCCCCACAACTGCGGTAGAGGCTGCTCATCACTCTCCTTACTGCCGCCCCTTCCGTCAGTGCACCCTGCGGGGTGCAGCAGCTTCATCCCTGCAGCGCCTCTCTTGATTCCACTTCCCTGCCAGAGGGGATGTTCTTTTTTTAACAACCATATTGAGACACAATTCACATACCGTATAACTCACCTAAAGTGTTCAGCCCCGTGGGTTTTAGTAGCTGAGCTGTGCATGCCATCCCATAATCACTTTTTAGAACATTTTCATCACCCTGCAAAGATGCCCAGCAGCAAATGGTTAAGGTGCTACTGCTGTCTGTCACCATAGCCATCGCCCCCTGTCTTAGTCACGTAGTGCTGCTGTAACAGGAAGAAATGTATTCTCTCGCAATCCAGGAGATAGGAGAATTCAGAGCAGCCGCTCCAGGAGAAGGTGTCTCGCTCTGTTGGCCTAGTAGCCTCGCCCTGGTCTGGGAGCGTCTCAGCTCAGGGGCCCCGGGTCTGAAGAATGTGCTCTACTGCCACCACTTCTTTGGTGGTGGTACAAGCTTCCCCCGTCTCTCTGCTTGCTTCTCGTTTATATCTCAAGAGATTCATGTAACACGCAACCTCGTCTTGTAGGTTGAGTCCTGTCTCATTAACACCTGCCGCTAATCCTGCCTCATTAACCTGGTGGAGGCGGTCAGATTTACAACAGCACGTAGGAAAACTGCATCGGAGGACAAAAGGGTGGACAGTCATGATACTCGGAATCATGGACTAGCCAAGTTGACATACATTTTGGGATGACACAATTCAATCTGGTACCCCTCTGTCCTCTCACTACCACCTCTCTCCAGTCTCCTGGCAACCATGAATCCACTTTCTGCCGTTGTGGACTTACCTGTTCTGTTTGTTTAATGTAAGTGCAGTCATACAATATGTGGTCTCTCTTTCACTCAGTATGTTTCATGTTGTAACATGTATCCATACTTCAGTCCTTTTTATTGTCAAAGAATTTTCTGTCATGGATGTGTTGTATTTTATTTTTCAGTTGATCAAGTGGTGGATATTTGAGTTGTTTGCACTTTGGTCTCATGCATAGTGCTGCTATGAATAGCTGTGTTCAAAAATTTATGTGGATGCAGGTTTTCATTCTCTTACGTATATACCTAGGAATGGAATTGCTGGGTGATATGGGAACTCTGTGTTTACTTCTTTGAGGCCAAGAACTCAGAACTCCTTCCAGCTCTCAAGGCCTGTTAGGGATAGAATTGTGTCCCCTCAAAATGCATGTCACCGTGGCTAGGCCATGACTCCTAATGTTGTATGGTTATCCTCCACTTTGTGATCTGATATATTTATCCTGTGTTGTGAATCCTAGCCTCTGTGGTGTTAATGAGGCCACTGTGAGGCAGTGACATTAATGAAGGGTGACATAGTCTACAGCATTAGGTGGTAAATTACCTGGAGTCAATCTCTTTTGAGATACAGAAGAAGAAAGGGAGCAGAGAGGAACCTCATACCACACATAAAGAACAGCCAGAAAGGGAGTGTGTCCTTTAGACCCAAGGTCTCTGCACTAAGAAGCCCCTAGACAGGGGAAGATTGATGACAAGGACCTTCACCCAGTGCTGACAGAGCGAGAAGCCTCTCCCCGAAGCTGGCTCCCTGAATTCTGTCTTCCAGTCTCCGAAATTGTGAAAGAATAAATTTCTCAAAAGCTGTCTGCCTGTGGTGTTTCTGCTACAGCAGCGTTGGTTAACAAGGCTCTTTCCGTCTGTTCTGGATTTCTGCTGTTCTGACTCATAATCTGGCTGCTTTAGGCCTGGCTTCCCACTGCCACCTGAGCTGCGTGTGTCACAAGCTTCTGCCCTCTGGCTCGCGCTGTTCATCCAGCTAGCATGTGGCCCAGGCACAGACTCAGCCCCCACATATACTTCTTTGAGACACGCGGTTTTTTTTTTCAACCGAAATTATTTGTGCACATTCAAAAATCATGAGATTTACACTTAGTAAGCTACATTTCTACCTTCTGAAAAATGGGAAGATTTGGTGACTCTGAATCCACATTCCTAATAAGGCATTACCAGACTGCAGCTGAGGAGCTTACCTGTCCCCTGAGGTGGCACTTACCTTGTCCTCTGGTGGGCCTTGGTTCCGTGACCTTTGACCCAGACTCGTATCAGGGTCTGGGTTAAAGCCCGTCTCAGCTCGCCTTCAGACATCTAGCTCCGTCAGCTGCATGCTGAGTTCAGTGTTCTGATACGCAGCTGTGGACACAGGAGTACACCACTCGCTGAGTTGATTCAGATCCATGGTGACCCTCTGTGTGTCAGAACAGAGGTGTGCTCCATTGGGGTTTTGATGGCCGATGGTTTGGAAGTAGATCACTAGTACTTTCTTCCAAGGTGCCTCTGGGTGGGCTGGAATCTTCAGCCTTTCCGGTAGCAGTCAGATGTGTTAATCATTTGCACCTACCAGGGACCCTTAATTGGGAATGTTAGCTGTCTTCAAGTTGGCCCTGACTTATGGTGACTCTGCGTGTCACAGAATGACGCAATACCCAGTCCTGTGTCATCTTCACCAACTTTAATGTGCTTGAGCCTGTGACTGTGGCTCTTGTGTCAGTCCGTCTCATTGAGAGTTTCCCTTGTTTTCGATGACTCAGAAGTTCCTCAAACATGAAGTCCTTTTCAAGGGATTGGTCTTTACTGATGACATATCTGAAGTAAGTAAGGGGACGTTTCTAACAGGGACATATTAGAACATGAGGTGATTGAAAACACATGGCTTGGGTCAGGTGACAGACAACTCAACTTTTCGACTAAAGAAGTCTTTTACAAATTTGCATGAGAATGTACATTTTCATTCAGTCATCATCATCATAAGAAACAGAAGTCTTTTGCAAGAGGTTTACCCAATGCAGTGTCTTTTGATTTGTTGACTGCTGCTTTCATGGCTGATTTCGCTCAGTGTAATTTCCTCTAGGTCACTGTTGTTTCTTATCATTACTTCATATTCTGTTGTATGAATATACCGTGGTTTGTTTAACCATTTGGCTGTTGATGGACATCTAGGTTGCTCCCAACTGTTTGCTGTTGTGGAGACAGCTGCAAGTAAAGTGAAATCCTTGACAACTTCCACCTTTTCTGTGTTTATCTTCATGCTGCTTATTGGTCCAGTTGTGAAGATTTTTGTTTTCTTTATGTTTATCTTATATCCTGATACTTTGTTGAACTCTTTATTAGTTCCAATAGTTTATTTAAGGATTCTTTAGGGTTTTCTGTGTATAAGATCATATCATGTGCAGATAAGGATACTTTTACCTTTTTTTCATCTAACAATGAAAAAAATTTTTTTTATTGTGATAAGTGAAAGCATACAATCCAAGCCAATTTGCCATATAAAACCCTAAGCACCCACCTCTCTGCAACTCTGTCTTTTCTCCTCACCCTGTGATGGCGCTCTTCTTTTCCACTCTGCTTCCAGTAGCCATTCAACCAATACTTGTCTGCTCCTCGCCACCCTGTCCTCTCCCCTCTAAAAAGAAACCAGTAGGACAGCCTTACATATATATATTAAACTGTAAAGTACACATGCCACCAGCATCACTCTGTGTCCTCAAGTCCAGTGCATTCTTTGAAGTGTCAGCTTCAGTACTGGTTCCAGCTGTGGGCTAGCAGCAAGTCTAGGGGCCATGTTCTCAGGGGACTCTCGAGGTTGTTGGACCATCGAGTCAGATCTTTTAATAAAGTTCTAGATCTGCACCCCTCCTGTGAGTCATGCTACATCAGGGACTCTACATTGTATTCTGCCGAGGCCCGTCACCCACAGAAGCCTCTGTAAGCAAGGCCACACGCTTATGTGATGGCGAGCAGACGCATCTCACCCTTGACATATTTTTTTGGCTGCACTCTCCCTGATGATATTTTGCATCCTAAATTAAACCTTCTCTAGGGTCGCCATGAGCCGGATCCGACTCAACGGCACTTGGCTTTGGCTTCAAAAATACCCTCTTATCTCCCAGCACAAGGCCCAAAGAAGATGCTTTCTAAGAAGGGTTTTACAACCCCCTCGGCTTAATAAATTCCAACACAGCACACCCAGCCCAGGAATACTGAGACCGGCCCAGCTCCGCTGGCTTCCCCCATCTGCAAGTCCCCCTCCACATGTGAAACACAAGTTACAGGAAGGCCCTGGGAAGCTTCCCAAGGACAACCCTCCACACAGCCCTTAGATATAGACATCCCACTCCCTATATCAGGAAGATAGATAGGCTGCCAAGTTTATTATAATTGGTATGACAAATGAGTAAATACTAAAGGAATATCCTTCTTAGAACAGCTTAAGGGTGGGGGACGGTGGATGCTAACTGTCCTCACAGGAAGAGATAAAATAAGAACAAGGGAGGAACAAATAGAGACAGCCAGATGAGCTTTGGATGAATCTACCCTTCTTTCTGTACCCTTGACCTCGAGACATGAATAGAGCTGATTAAGCTCAAGGCATAACTTTGTTTTCACTGTTAATTATCACCACGATATACTTCCCTCGGGCCATTATCTAGAAGGCCTTGACAATTAACATGAAAAAAGACCACGAGGTATCAGTTTCTTACTAGCCAATAGCTTACGTGATAAAACAATAGGGTGAAAATCACGTCACCTCATTAATTATATAAAAAAGAAAGAAAGACAGGCCTTAGCAGGCTGCTGATCTCCAGATTCCTGGTTGTCTCTGTCTCATTTCTTTCTTCGCCGATGCCACCCATCTCTTCATGATCCCAGACCCTGCTGAGGCTGGCTCCCAGCAGTATTCCCTATTGGAACTGTTTTTGGTGGTGGCCAGGCATCATCTAGTTCTTCTGTTCTCCTGCTGTTGTAGTCTCCCTGTCATATGGGTCATTCCATCTCCTGGGCTTATTTTTCCTCATGTCTTTGATATTCTCAGTTGTCATCTGTTCCAGATGGGCTGGGAACAATTGATGCTCCTTGGATGGCAGCTTGCTGGCTTTTAAGATCCCAGGTACCACTTACCACTGTGGGGTGCAGAAGACTTATTAGAAAAAAGCTTGTTATACCAGTTGATCTTGATGTACCCTGAAAACATGGTCTCCAGACTCCTGTCCCTGCTACTCTGTCCTTTGCAATGTCATATAACAACTTGTTTCTATATATATTTGTATAGAATTGTGATTTAAGAACGGTTTTGCAATCTATATCGTTTTGCCTTAGAACACCCAGAACTCACACTGCTACTCAATTTTAGCTGCTTCCCAACCCCTGTGACAGCATGCTTCCCCTTTTGTCTGGAACTTCCAGTGACCTTTTGACTGACGTCTGGCTCCCCTCACCCAATTGTCTCAGCTCCACTGAAGACCCTCTCAGACAACCCCATGTACATGTTTAAAGGTTTGATCATCACCAGCATCACCCTATGTTTTGTGTAGTCCAGTTCAGTCTTTGTCTGGGGAGCTGGTTCCAGTGCTGGATGCATTTTGGGGTTAGGGAGTCCAGGGGCCATACTCACAGAGGGCCCTCCATTCAGGACCATCAAGTGTGGTCTTTTGATGGAGTTCTAGCTCTGCCCTCTACTCCTTCTCCTGCTGTGTCCGGGTCTCCATTCCGTGTGTCCCATCTGGGCTGCCATTGGTCCCATGCTAGAGCAGACTCTGGCTCATGTGGCCTCTTCTACCTAGTGGGCTCATATTTTCCTCTTGTCCTCAATGGCCACCATTTGCCTCTGGTCCAGGTGGATTGGGCCCCTCTGGTGCTATTTAGATGGCAGCGTGGTAGCTTTTAAGACCCCAGATACCAGTCACCCGGGTGGTATGCAGGAGAAAAAGAGCTTGGGTATGCCAGTTAGTCTGGATGTCCCCTGAGAGCATGGTTCCCTAATCCCAGACCCTATTTCTCTGTCCTTCCAAGAAGCTGGGCCACATTAAGGGAACAGTTTGATTTTGAAGTTGAGTAATCGTGGGTATCCCACTTCTAGTGTGTGTTGTCACATCGTATACACAACCCTAATCCTAACCACTGGCTAATTTGTAAAAATTCCTTGTTGTCTCTTCATCTACACCCTTGTAAGCATCAAAGATTGATTTCTTTTGTGCTTAAATGATTTGTTATGCCCTTCTGACTCGACGGCACTTGGCTGGCTTGGCTTATGATGAGGGTCTCATGCAAAATTTGTCATTTTCTATCTGGCTGATTTCACTCAGCATGATTTCCTCTAGGTCATCATTGTTTCATATCACTGCACAGTATTCCATTGTATGAATGTACCATAGTTTGTTTAACCCTTTGTCTGTTGATGGACATCTAGATTGCTTCTGACTTTTTGCTGTTGTGGAGACAGCTGTAATAAACATTGGCATTCTGTATCTGTTTGAGTGGTGGCCGTTATGTCTCTGGAATATATTCCAAGGAGTGGGATGCTAGATCATATGGTATTTCTGTTTCTACTTTTCTAAGGAAGTACCAAATCGATTTCCATAGTGGTTGTCATGGATTGAACTGTGTACCCCTAAAAATGTGTGTAGCTGTTTGGCTGTGCCGTGATCCCCAGTATTTTATGGTTGCCCTCCATTTTGTGATTTTCCTATGCTGTATGTTAAAGAGGATTAGGGTGGGACTGTAAATCTCTTCCTAAGGTTACCTCCTTCCTCTAATGTAAATGGAGTTTCCTGGAAGCAGACAGAAAATTGGAAACCTCGTACCATCAAGAAAGCAGTGTTAGGGGTAGAGTGTGTCCTTCAGATCTAAACTTCCTGTGCCAGGATCCTCCCTGAACAAATACTAACAAAGAGGGAAAGCCTTCCCCTGGAATGGACACCCTGAATTCAGACTTGCAGCCTACTGGACTGTGTAAGAATAAATTTTTCTTTGCTAAAGCCATCTACTTTGTGGTATCTCTGTTAGAGCAGCACTAGCTGACTAAAACAGTGGTTGAATCATTGTACAGTCCCACCAGCAGTATAGAACAGGTCCAATCTCTGCATATTCTCTCCAGCATTTATTATTTTGCTGTTTTTGGATTATTGTCAGCTTCGTTAGGATAAGATGGTATCTCACTGTGGTTTTGATTTGGATTTCTCTGATGGATAGAGATTGTGAGCATTTCCTCATGTATCTGCTATATCTTCTTTGGCGATGTGCCTGTTCCTATCTTTTGCCCATTTTATAAGTGGGTTATTTGTCTTTTTCTTCTAGAAGTTTTGCAGTACCTTACAGATTAGAGAAATTAGGCATTGATCAGAAACAAAATAAAAAGCTAATATTAGGCATTGATCGGAAACAAAAAAGCTAATATTCGTTCCCACTCTTTAGACAGTCTTTTTACTCTTTTGATGAAGGTTTTTTTTTTAAATTGTGATTGAGTGAAAGTGTGTAATCCAGTTTAAATTTGCATGCCTGCGTATGTGCAGCTGCTACTGTTCTCCTTGCCCAGTGACAGCACACTCCTCCTGTCTGTTCTATACATGTCATATCCTCTTAGTAATCTCCTGTCCACTCTTCTCCACCCTCTCCACTCCTCTCTGGTAAGAGGCAGTAAGATGACATCGTTTGATGCACAGAACCATAAAGTGCACATATGATATGTTCACTTTGTGTCACCAAGTCCAGTCTATTCCTGTCTAAGGTGTTGACCTCAGTAATGATTTATGGACAGGGGCAGCATCAGGTCTAGGTGCCATGCTCCCAGGGGAACCCCAAGGCCTTTGGATCATCAGTTGCGGTCTTCTAGTGGCGTTCTCAGAGTGCACTGCATTTGTTCTTGTGTTGCCACTGAGACTCAACTTTGTGAGCCCCCTCACGGCTGTCACTGGTGGTGGCTAGGCACCATCTGGTCTTTCTGGTCACATGTTAATGTAATCACCCATTCACGTGGGTATTTCTGTCTTCTGGGTTCTCTTTCCCCCATGTTGTTGTGGTCCTTGGTGATCATCTGTTCCTGCTGAGTTGGGGCCATTTGGTGTACTTGGTGAAGGTTTTGGATGAGCATTTTTGGTTTTTAAGAGTTCCCAATGGTCTGTTCTCATTTCTGATGATTGAGGATTTTTGGTGTTTTTTTGGTAGACTGTTGGTGCCATGGGTTAGAGCTTCCAGTGTCTTCTCAATTTTTTCTTCCAAGAATTTTATTATTTTAGCTTTTATATTTAGGTCTTTGATCCATTTTGAGTTAGTTTTTGTGCATGTTTTAAGATAATGGTCTTGTTCTATTTTTTTTTTTTTTTTTTTTTTTTGCAGATGGATAACCAGTTATGCCAACACTGTTTGTTGAAGTGACTGTCTTTTTCCCAGTTCACAATCTTTGGACCTTTATCAAATACTAGCTGTTCATAGCTGGATGAAGTTATATTTGGATTCTCAATTCTGTTCCATTGGTCTATGTGTCTGTTTTGGGGCCACTACCAGGCTGTCTTGACTACTGTGGCAGTGTAGTAGGTTTTAAGATCAGGAAGAGTGAGGCCTCCCACTTCGTTCTTCTTCTTTAATAATAATTTACTTATCCATGGCTTGGTCCCTTTTCATGTAAAGTTAGTGATTTGTTTCTCCATCTCATTAAAAAATGTCATTGGAATTTGAATTCAGATTGCATTGTATGTATAGATTGCTTTGGGAAGTATCAACATTTTCACAATGTTAAGTCTTCCTATCCAAGAGCAGGGTAGGTTTCTCCATTTATGTAAATCACTTTTAGTTTCTTGAGTAGAGCCTTGTAGTGTTCTTTGTATAGGCCTTTTACATCTCTGGTTAGATTTATTCCTAGGTATTTTATCATCTTGGGGGCTGTAGTAAATGGTAATAGTTTCTGGGTTTCCTCTTTGATTGGCTCTTTGTTGGTGTAAAGGAATCCCACTGATTTATGTCTGTCTGTCTTGGGGATACTTCTTCTTTACCAGTGAATGTACCTTTTATTTCTTTATCTTGTCTGATTGCTCTAGTTAGAACCTCCAGTGCTGTGTTGAATAGAAGTGATGACAGTGGGCATTCTTGTCTGGTTCCAATTCTCAGGGGAGATTCTTTCAGCCTCTTTCTATTCAGGATGATGTTGGCTGTTGGCTTTACATAGATGTTCCTTACTATGTTGAGGAATTTCCTTTCTGTTCCTATTTAGTTGAGAGCTTTTGACATGAATGAGTGTCAGACTTGGTCAAATGTCTTTTCTGTGTCATCTGATAAAATCAAGTGATTATCTTTTGTTTTATTTATGTGGTTCATCACATTAATTATTTTTCTGATGTTGAGCCAATCGTGCATCCCTGATATGAATCCTGCTTGGTCATGGAGAATTATTTTTTTGATATGTCTTTGAGTTTTGTTGGCTAGGATTTTGTTTATGATTTTTGCATCTTGGTTAATGAGAGATACTGGTCTGTAATTTCCTTTTTATGTGCTATCTTTACCTGGCTTTGCTATCAGGATTATTCTGGCTTCATAGAATGAATTTGGGACTGTTACATCCTTTTCTGTGTTGTGAAATAGTTTCAGTAGTACTGGAACTAACTCCTGTCTGAAAGTTTGGTAGAATTCTCTGGGCCAGAAATTTTTTTGGATGGTAGTTTTGTGATTACTTTTTCAATCTCGTCTTTTGTGATGAGTTTATTAAATTGTTCTACTTTGTGATAATTTTGGTAAGTGATATGAATCTGGATTTCCTCTAGGTTTTTAAGTCTGTTAGACTACAACATTTCATAGTATTCTGTTATGGTACTTTTAATTTTGGTTGGATCTGTTTTGACATCTCTTGTCTCATTTCTTATTCAAGTTATCTGTTTCCTCTCCTGTTTTTCTTTTGTGAGTTTAGCCAGTGGTTTATCAATTTTGTTGATTTTTTTAAAAAAAACAGCTTTGGTTTTGTTAACTATTTCAGTTACTTTTCTATTCACTAGTTCATTTAGTTCTGCTGTAATTCTTATTATCTGTTTTCTTCTGGTGACTGAGGGGTTCTTTTGTTGTTCTCTTTCTAATTGTTCAAGCTGTAGGGTTAATTATTTGTTTTGGGCCCTTCATTTTGAATGTGAGCATTTATTGAGATAAATTGACCTCTGAGCACTGCTTTTGCTGTACTTTATAGGTTCTGTTAGGATTTGTTTTCATTTGCATTGAGTCCGTGAATTTTATTGCATCCTTGATTTCTTCTATAACTCATGAAATTTTAAGCAAGATGTTGTTCAGTTTCCATGAATTCAACTTTGTACCCATGTGTTTTCTGCTGTTGATTTCATCTTTTATGGCTTTATGGTCCTAGAAGATGCTTTGAAATATAGGATTTTTGTTTTCTTGATGTTGAAGTGTAATCCTTATTGAAGGCTGTGGTCTTTGATCTTCATTGGTGTTTCAAGACCTCTTGACTTTCAGCTAGCAAGTTTGTGTCATTTGTGTATCACAGATTGTTAATAAATCTTCCTGTAATGCTGATGCCTTGTTCTTCTTCATATAATCCAGCTTCTCAGATTATTTGCTCAACATACAGATTGAATAGGTATGGTGAAAGGATACAACCATGATGCACACCTTTACTGAATTTTTTTAAATTAATTAATTAATTTTTTTATTATGACTGAGTGAAAATGTACAATCCTGTATAAATTTGCATGCCCACGTATGCGCAGCTCCCCTTGCTTTCCCTACCCGGTGACAGCACACTCCTCCTCTCCGTTCTATACATGTCATATCCTCCTGTCAATCTCCTATCCCCTCCTGTCCACCGTCTCCCCTACCTCCAATAAGAGGTCAACAGGATGACATCCTGTAGATGCATGAAACTATTAAATGCACACATGATATGGTCATTCTGTGTCATCAAGTTCAGTCCATTCCTGACACCTTTACTGAGTTTAAACTGTGCAGTATCCCCTTGTTCTATTAGAATGACTGCCTCCTGGTCCATGCACAGATTCCGCATGACCACAGCTAAGTGTTCTGGAATTCCTATTCCATTCCCATACATATTTGGCCATGGCATAAGAATTGTAAGCTCTAGGCCAGCTGCCTGAGTTCTAACCTTATTTTTATGCCTTTATCAGCTGTGTGACCTTGGGCAGTTTACCTAACCTCTCTGAATGCAGATAGTAGGAGGACCTCCTTATCTGCCTGTATTTTGAGGAGTAAATGGGCTAATATGCATGTACTGACTCCTGTCATCACCATATTATTTTTCCTTGATGTAAGAACACTGAGGATGATAAACCAGGGTGGTGGAGCAGCTTGGTCATGGTTTCCTCAGTGGGGCCACTTATGGCATTTTCGGGGACCCCGTTAAGCTGAACTGTCCTGTATATTTCAGGGCTTAGATCCCTGGTCAGAGCTTCCCCCTCAGGTGCCAGTTGAGAACAAAGCAGTCTGACTTCTGTCATTGATTAGGGTGTCTTCCTTCAAGTAAGCCCTTTGTTTCCAACACTGGGGGTACTGTCAGGGATAGCACAGTGGGCTGAGTTCAGGGTGGGCTGTCCTTGCTGTCAGTGCTGTCCTGCTTGCTGTCCAGTGGCCTGAGCTAGTTCTACAGCCCCAGTAGCAGGGAGAGAGGAGGGGTTTCAGGACTGGTGCCAGGAACCAGGGGGCCACTTGAAAGGAGCCGTGATGGGCTGAACAGAGCTGACCTAGGACCCATTCAGGTTTATTTAAATTAAATATTGACTAGAGATTAGAAGAAAAAGAATGCTTACAAGATATATGTCACTATGACAACAGACACCAGTGTACCCACCAGCCAGCTTTTAAAAAACTTCTGTGTGGTTGTTGTTTTGTTAAGAATATACACAGCAAAGCATATGTCAGTTCAACAGTTTGTACATGTACAGTTCAGTGGCAATGATCACATTCTTCGTGTTGTGCATCTGTTCTCACTCCCCTTTACTGGATGTTCCTTCTCCATTAACATAAGTTTGCTGCCCCCTAAGGTTCCTATCTAATTGTTCTAGTTGCTGTTGTCCCTTTGATCCTATATAAGCCAAGTGCCGTCAAGTCTTGATCCTATATAGATAGTTCCTAAAAGAGCACAATGGTCAAGGCAGTCATTCTTCACTAGTTAAACTAAATTATTGTCTGGTTTTAAGAAGACTTCAGGAGATTATTTTAAAGAACTTCATTGTCTGCTGTGTGTGCCCCACTCCCCTTCCATCGCAGTTCCTCTCCTTCTCTATTCCAAATTTTGGGAAGACTTTTCCCTTCCTTTATTGTTTCCATATATGTTTGATTCTGTAAACAATATATTGTTTAACTTTGAATAGGAATCACACTGCGTGGAAATAAATATGACTCTTTTTGTCTCTTTGCTTTGCCTTGTGGACAGTTTCTTCAGCTTGTCTTCAATTAACTGAGTCTTCCCAGGGGCTCTAGTGGTGCAGCAGTTAAATGCTCACCTGCTAACTGAACAGTTATTGATTTCAAACCACTGCAGTGGGTTCTTGAGAGCAAGACCGAGTGATCCGCTTCTAGAAAGAATACAGCCTGAAAAATCCAGTGGGGCAGATCTACTCTGTCACATGAGGTCACTGCGAGTTGGAATCGACTCAGTGATGCCCAGCAGTGACTTTGAATTTCCAACTGTGCTTTTCACTTCTTGGAGTTCAGTTCATTTTCTTCACTTTATATCTTAATTTCAGAATTAATTTAGATTTTATCCAGGTAGCCATGCCTCTTTCCCAAGCATGATGGCTTTGAGGCTCATCCATGATGGCTGCATGTGTGTGTGTGTTCGCTGCTATGCAGCACTCCACCGAGTGAGTGTCGCTCTGTGTTAGGTGCTGGGAATGCAGCGGGGAGCACAGAGGCAGTGCCTGCTCTGGTGGACCTTAAAGTATAGCAGGAGAAAAAGAAAGAAATTACGGCCAGCTGAGCTAGGAGAAGACAGGGCATCCTAGGGGCCTGGGCCAAGAGTTGGTCAGGTCTCCTGGATGCTGCTGATACCTGAAGAGTGAGCGTGAGTTAGCCGCTGTGAGACCGATCCCAGGTTACAGTTGACATAGGCAAAGCACCCAGTAAATGATTGCTCTTCAAGTTACAGCACCAGCCCTTCTCTGTCATTGCTATGGGGTGTTACTGAGTTGATTCCAACTAATAGTGACTCTGTATGACAGAGCAGAACTATACTGTGGGATTCCCTGGGATTGTAATCTTCATCAGTGCAAAGACCTGGAGTTAGAAAACCAAAATGGAAGCACACACTCAGCATTTCTCAAGCTGAAAGATGAAGACTGAAGGAAAAATTCAGGACTCAAGTTGTAATATTGGAGCATTTTGTGGAGAAGATACTGAATGATGCAGGAAGTGTCAAAAGAAGATGGAAGGAGTACACCAAGCTTCACTGTACCAGAAAGAATTAACATTCAGCCATCTCAGGAGGTAGCATGTGATCAAGAACCAAGGGCACTGAGGGAAGAAGTACAAGCTGCACTGAAGGCACTGGGAGAAACAAGACTTCAGGAACCGACAGAGTACCAGCTGAGCTGTTTCAGCAGACGGCTGTAACACTGCAGACACTCATTGATCTATGCCAAGAAATTGGGAAGATAGCTCCCTGGGCAGACCAGTGGAAGAGACCTGTATTTGTGGCCATTCCAAAGAAAGGTGATCCAAGAGAAGGAGGAAATTATTGAACAATGTCACTAATACCACATGCAAGTAAAATTTTGCTGAAGATACTCAAAAACGGTTGAAGGAGTATACTGACCAGAAACTACCAGGAATTCAAGCTGTATTCAGAAGTGGATGTAGAACAAGGGCTGTTGCTACTGATGTCCGGTGGATCCTGGGTGAATGCAAAGAACACAGAAAGATGTTTAGTTCTCTTTTATCAACTATGCAGAGACGTAGAATGGGAATTCCGGAACACTTATTACTCTTGCAGAACCTGTACATAGACCAAGAGGCAGTTATTTGAAGAGAGCGAGGGATTCTCTGTGGTTTAAAATCAGGAAAAGTGTTGTACATCAGGGTTTTAGCCTTTCACCTTACTTATTCAATCTGTATGCCAAGTATATAATTCCAAGAAGCTGGACTATATGAAGAATGAAGCATCAGGATTGGAGAAAGACTCATAAACAACCTGTAATACACAGAAAACACAGCCTTGCATGCTGAAAGTAAAGAGGACTCAAAACACAGATGAAGGCCAAAGACCAGAGCCTTCAATGTGGATTATAGCTCAGTGTAAAGAACTGGACCAATAAGCAACATCACACATGGTAAATGGGGAAAATAATTGTCCATGCTTGGGTCCACTATCAGTGCCCATGGAAGCAGCAGTGAGCAACTCAAACAATGTAGTGGATTGAACAAATCCACAAAAGACTTCTTTAAAATGTTAAAAAATAAGGATATCGCTTTGAGAACTAAGGTGTGCCTGATATACACACGAAAGCTGGACTATGAATAAGGAAGACTGAAGCAGAATCAGTGTCTTTTGATTATGGTGTTGGTGAAGGATACTAAATATACCGTGGCCCTTGGGAAGAATGAACAAATCTGTCTTGGAAGAAGTACAACAGGAGGGCTCCCTAGAAGTGAAGATGTCAAGACTTTGTGTCACATACTTTGGACATATTATCAGAAGAGGCCAGTCCTTGAAGAACATCATGCTTGGCAGATGGTCAGCAAAAAAGAGGAGGACCCTTCAGGAGGTAAGACGACACAGTGGCAGTTAACAGTGGGCTCAAACATAGCAAAGATTTTGAGGATGGCACAGGACCAGGTAGGGCTTCATTCTTCTGTCTGCAGGGTTGCTAGGAGTTGGGACTGACTTGATGACATCTAACAACAACCAGTGATCTTTAGGGGAGAAGGTTGTCGTGTCTCTTCTCCCACAGAATAGCTGATGGGTTCAAACTGCCAACCTTTTGGTTAGCAGCTGAGAGCTTACCCATTACACCACAAGGGTCGTGAAGTGACTTGGGTGTTCGCATGTCAGTGTAGTAGACACTGTGCCATATGGGGTCCTGTGCACTTGAATACGGAGCTTTAAGACTTGTGCTTATAAATTCGGGTCACTGGTCACTGACACTCACCTTCATAAGGGAGAGAGTCTGGTGTAGTATATGGTGATGAGTGTGGTTCTGGATTCCATGCTGGGCTCAGCTCCCGGCGCCCCCAGGCTGGCTTGGGTACTTAACCCACTTGTACAGAGTAAGAGTGGCCGAAGTTCCTGCTGGGTGGGAGCATCACGTGTGTGAACAGGTGGGGCAGTAAGGGGCTCGGAGCCACCGCCTGCAGCAAGCAAGGGTATAGCCACAGTTGTTACGCTGTGTGTTAGCTCCCTGTGCTGTGTGTTAGTCCCTTTCACCCTCACACTAGCCCTGTCCATCTGCTAAGGTGACGTCCCTACCTGGGTGACCGAAGTGTAAACATACCTGAAATGGAGCTCGTGGCTCCCCTCGCAGCAGGCGGCTTCTCCCCCAGACTTCCTTTCTCTCTCACTGGCACCCGCCCAGCCTGTTGCTAGGCCAGAGTTCTAGGTGTTGTCTTTGATTCCTTCTTTTTGTTCACATGCGTCCTCAGTCAGCAAGGCCAGCCTCCGGAGCTCACCTTGCATGTCCCACTCCGTCTCCTGTACCTTCATCCCCCTGCCCCCCGGGTCTGTCTACCTCTGGGCAACTGCAGGGCCTGCTCCCTGCGTTTCTCGCTTCTGGGTCTTCCCCCTCAGCAGATCAAGCCCTCTTCTGAGTACAGGTCAGCTCCTGTCTCCTCCCGCCACAGATCCTCAGTGGCTTCTCTGGAATTTGGGATAAAATCCTACCTCCTGACCTTGCCTGCTGTACCCGGCACCCCTCTCCAGCCTCACCCCATCTTCTCCCTACTGTTCACCTTAGACTCCGCATGCCAAGCCCTCCTGCCTCGGAGGTCCCTGCTTCGGACTGGCTTTCTTGGCTTTATGCAAGGCCAGCTTTCTCCCCCTAAGGTCTCAGGGGGCCTTGTCGATGACCCTTACTCAGTCAGTACTCCCCAAGACCCCCTGTCTGTGTCTTGTCAGCTATTTGCTTACCTTTTCCCTTCCTCCCTTCAACAGGCAAGGTGGGGACCTTGCCTGTCACCTCAGTGCCTGCACATTGCCTGCACTTGTGGGCATCTGGTAGTGAGGTGGCGTTTGTGGACCCCATTGAATGGCCAGATATGGAAACAAGCTCAGAGGCCACATAACTCACCCAAAGTCACACAGCAGCAAACAGTGGGCGAACTCTGGAGCTCAGACCCTAACCATCATTCTGTGCCCCTGAGAGTGTTTGGTTCCAGGCAAGGCTGGGCACTCGGACCGACGCTAACCAGGTCCCTGAGGCCCAGGGGTGATGCTCCCCTCAGAGTGCCTTTTAGGGAAGGGCAGTGGCTCAGAGACCTCCTTCACTGTCTGGTGGAGACCTGCTCCAGCATCCATGTTTTTACAGGCTCCCTGGACAGTGGATGAAGAGGCCAGAACAAGGGTGTGGGTAGCGTCTCAGTGTCTGTGGGAAGCGTGATGTAGGGGCCACCTGACAGCCTACCCCATCTCTTCTGCCCAGGCCGCATCAGCTTCTACGAGGAGTATGGTGTCATCCGTGACGTCTTGCAGAACCACCTGACGGAGATCCTCACCCTGGTGGCCATGGAGCTGCCCTACAACATCAGTGACACAGGGGCTGTGCTGCGGCACAAGCTGCAGGCCTTCCGGGCGCTGAGGGGCCTGCGGAGGGGCAGCGCCGTGGTGGGCCAGTACCAGGCCTACAGGGAGCAGGTGCTCAGGGAGCTGCAGAAGCCAGACAGCTTCCGGAGCCTGACGCCGACCTTCGCAGGTGGGCTCCGGGGCCACCCGCATGCTGGAGCACCTCCCGAACTCAGGAGCCTGTGGTTTCAGTTGGAAGGGACCTGAGGTGGGGATTTCCTCAAGGGGCTCAGTGGCAAGTGTGAAAGGCCACCTGGGTCACTGGTCTCTGACAGCTTAAATCACTGGGTCCCCTGCTGGCACCTCAGAGGGATGAGGCTCCCAGTAGTCTCCATGTGAGTCTCAGTCCAGGTTCAAAGGTGCTTCCTGAGGCTGGCTGTGCCAGACCCAGACATGGCACTTAGAGCAAGCCCCTGAATGGGCAGCTGGCCTGCCCAGCCCTAGCAGGGACCCTCCAGTAGACAGGCCCCAGGTACAGATGCCACCAGAGCCATCTGGGGGAGTGCTGGGCGAAGCCATCTCCCTGAAGGATGGCAGGCAGTTCCCAGCACAAACAGCAGCTATTTCTTGAGCACTTGCTATATGCCAAGCACTTTTAAGCATTGCCTTTTAATCCTCACATTTGCACACACACCCACGCAGCAGGTACCGTTGTCACCCATTTTATAGAAGATGAAAAGTGAGGTTCGTGAAGTCATGAAAATGTGCCGTGATCATGCAGAGAGGACATGGGAAACCAGAACATGGGTCTGGAGTTCATTCAAAGTCTGGCTGTCACCACCAATCTCCTGCTGCCATCCTCCTTGGCTTGCAGACCCCTCTTTAATGCCTCCCAGTGCCCTTCCATCTGACTCTGCTTTGGGCACACAGACACCCTGAGTGCTCCACAACAGAAGGGAAGCACCCTTCTCTGTCGGAACCCCCAGGAGTCAGAACCTTTCCACCCTGATAGCCATGACAAGACTTCTTCCTTTAGTGCCTTGAGGCTGGTGACATTGTCTGTCTAGCTCTCTGTTCTCCATGGACTCTGACTTTATGAGGTACCTCTAGGGAGGTGAGTGTCACAAAGATGTGACAACCAGGGGACTGACATTCTTACACTGTCAGGAACAAGACTGGGTTGGGTGTGCAAGGTCAAGGGATGAGTAGAGGGCGGACCATGGATACTCGCTGCCATCAAGTCATTTACAGTTTGTGGTGACACTGTATGTGTCAGAGTGGAACTGTGCTCCACTGAGTTTTTAATGTCTGATGTAAAACAAATTTATTTTTTAAATTTAAAGGTTTCTCTAGTTTTTTTAATGACTGATTTTTCAGAAGTAGATTGTCAGGAATTTCTCCCAAGGCACCTCTGTGGGGACATGAACCTCCAGATTTTGGTTAGCAGCTGAGCATATTACTTTTTTATGCCCATGGACTCGTAGTACAGGGCAGGGGGCTCTCAGACTGCAGTGGGGTGCCCCAAGGAAGGACTGAGAGAGAGGCAGTGACTCCTTGTTCTTTGCTGGAGTGTCACCCCTGCTGTTCTCTGTTCCCTCAGGTGTCCTCGTTCATATTGACAACCTTCGCTGGGAGGGCGTCCCTTTCATCCTGATGTCTGGCAAAGCCTTGGATGAGAGAGTAAGCTACGTGCGGGTCCTATTCAGGAACCAGGCATTTTGTGTCCATAATGAGAGTCACTGGACCTCGGGCCAGAGCCAGTGCCTCCCCCGACAGGTCATCTTCTACATCGGGCACGGTGACCTGGGCAGCCCTGCTGTGCTGGTCAGTCGGAACCTGCCCAGGCCCGTGCTGCCCTCTGACAGCTGGAAGGAGGTAGAGGCCCGGCCTGGGCTCCGCCTCTTTGGCTGCCCTCTGTCCGATTTCCACGCCTATAGGCCCGTGAGGGAGCATGACGCCTACTCAACGCTCATCTCACACATCTTCCACGGCCGCAAGGACTCCTTCATCACCACGGAGAACCTCCTGGCCTCCTGGCATTTCTGGTCACCCCTGCTGAAGAGTCTGGCCCAGGAGGTCCCACGCCATTACCCAGGAGGAGCTGAGAATGGGCAGCTATTGGACTTTGAGTTCAATGGCAGCCAGCTGTTCTTCTCCCAGAGGCAGCTGGAGCAGCTGGTGCCCGGGCCCGGCGCCGCTCCAATGCCTAGTGAATTCCGGGTCCTCAAGGCCACGTACCGTGAAAACCCACTCATCTTGGCCTGGGCTGAGGAGCTCATCGCTAAGCTGGCCAGCGACATCGAAGCCACGGCCTTGCGAGCGGTGCAGCACTTTGGTGAGTTCCACCTGGCACTCTCAGGCGGATCGAGCCCCGTGGCCCTGTTCCAGCAGCTGGCCCTGCGGCACTTCGGCTTTCCCTGGGCCCACACACATCTGTGGCTGGTGGACGAGCGCTGCGTCCCGCCCACGGACCCGCAGTCCAACTTCCGGGGCCTGCAGGCCCACCTGCTGCAGCACATCCGCGTCCCCTACTTCAATATCCACCCCATGCCTGTGCGACTGCACCAGCGGCTCTGCGCCGAGGAGGACCAGGGCAGCCAGCTCTATGCCCGGGAGATCGCCGCCCAGGTCACCAACAGCAGCTTCGACCTGGTGCTTCTGGGCATGGGCGATGACGGGCACACGGCCTCCCTCTTCCCCCAGTCACCCGCTGGCCTGGATGGCGAGCAGCTGGTGGTGCTGACCACAAGCCCCGCCCAGCCGCACCAGCGCATGAGCCTCAGCCTGCCTCTCATCAACCGGGCCAAAAAGGTGGCCGTCCTGGTCATAGGCAGGATGAAGCACGAGATCACCCTGCTGGTGAGCCGTGTGGGCCAGGAGCCCAGGAAGTGGCCCATCTCAGGAGTCCTGCCTACTTCCGGCCAGCTGGTTTGGTACATGGACTACGAGGCATTTCTGGGATGACCACAGCCATGCCATCTGCTGACGCCTGTGCCTGCTGTTCTCTCCTCTCCTTCCTCCTCTCTCAGCCACTTGCCCCATGTGTGTTGGCTCTCTGGTATCTGGTGCCCAAGGGCCAGACCCCTGAAGAGGGGAGGACAAGACCCCATCCCTTTAGCTGTCACTACCTATCTCATTGTGGCAGGTAGACACAGAAACAAGGACAGAATGGAATCCCTGCTCATGGGAAGCTTCCCATCCAGATAGGGAGAGCAAAAGCCTACCTTAAGAAAAGACCTGCAACTGCCGTTTATACACTGACACTCACCAGCGCAAAATAAGATGGTACAGAAGTTCCAAGAGAGGGCATAGAGCCCAAGGGTAATCAGAAAGCACTTCCTGGAGGAGGTGACCCTGGGACTAGTTCCTGTGAAATAGAAGACCATGGCATAGAGAGGAGGGAGCCCAGCATCCATGCAGGGCAGAGGCCTCAGTGGCCTTGGGTGGCCAAGTCCTGCTCCCCCTTGGTCCCTTTTCCTCCCAACCCTTCACCATCCTTTCCTGTTGGTGGATGCCTCCACCTGCTTCTTCTGTTTGGAGTCTTATCTGCTTCCTCTTGTCTGCAAAGGAGGTCTACCCAGTCCCCTGTCCCTCTCCTGCCCATCAGAACATGGACAGACTGTCCCCTGGCCATGTGACTGGTAATCACTTCAGGAAAACAGATGCAGAGTGATAACGGTTACATAGCTACAGACTCTAGGATGCTGCAAGGTTCCAGAGATCTCCAGGCTGTTCTTTGGGGCACGCTTTCTTGGTTGACAGACTTGTTTGCATGGGGATCAGCTCTGGCAGGGGGCACCTCTGCCCTCCATCCTTAAGCCTTTCCTTGGCCATACTCTGGGAGACACACTGGGTGCAGGTTATCAGGCCATTCCAGGGACTCCCCTTTTAAGGGGGCTGCTGCCATCTCTGGGGACTGCCTGTTGGTGGTTCCTGTACTCGTTTTACCAGGCAAGATCCTGTGAAACCAGCCATTCCCAGATGGCGACATCAGGTGGCACAAAGCCATGCAGGCAGCTCTGATGGGACAGACAGGAGCCAGGCTCCCTGGTGGGGTGGCTGCAGCTCACAGGCAGCCGCGGTGGCCTTGCCCTCTGTGCCGGGAGGGACAGTACAGTCAGCCCTTCTCATACTACATCCCAGCAGTGGTATCTGAGACTGCTCACCTCCTGCCTGCTGGCTCCTTCTACTGCTGCTAGAGCCAGCACCGATGCACTCTTGCATTTGGGACAATCCATCAGTGCCTTTTTGTTAGCATGAGTTGGGTGCTTGCTCTTCAGAATCTGTGAGCCAACAATGACTGCTTTTCAGAAACCCCTAAGAGGGTCTCTGAAATCCTAAAACACATGTATTCTTGGGACATGTCGTTTTTATTTCAACTTTCTGGGTAGTTATGCCCCCCAAGGCATGGCTGTACAGGAAATACGGTATTCTGTGACTGTTTCTCCCATTCTGAGTCACACTTTGTATCAGGCAAATAACACAGTTGGCATGTCACACAGAATTTTGAAAGAGAGTGCTTTTGTTTGGCAAGCAAGGAGCATCCCAGAATTTTTCTCGATTGTTTACACTTTCTGCAAAGTTGTAGGTTGAAAAGAGGTTTCATTTTCCCCTGAGATGTTTGCATGTCAAAGTGTTGAGCCAGGGGCACAGGTACTCTTGTTAAAATTGGGCTTGCTCTGGTCTCCGGCGACCTGGTGCAAACAGAACATCTCTCTCTATACTGAGACTGTCCTTGGCAGGACAAAATCTTCCTCCCTGTTGGCGGTCACCGTTGGAGCGTTTCTGCATCCGGTGGGCGGGCACTCAGCAGTGCACACAGGTGATTGTCACCAAATTCCACCTCCAACCACGCGAGGGCGCGCTTGTGTCGTCTCTGACCAATAGGCTTTTCACTGTGCGGAGTTTGTTTGCATTTCCGCCTTTTCTTTCCTGGGTCTTTGGCCCTACTAGCACTCCCAGTCTATTCTCCGGGAACTTCCTCCACTGCGCTTGCAATTCCCGAGGGTGAGGGGCCTCCATGTGCCCGATCCTCACTGCAGGGCAAGGGTGAGCAGGCTGTTGATGTCACCCTTTCTGAATAACAGTGAGTCACGCCGGGCCTGGGAGAGGGTGTCCTGTTCTTAGAAAAGTGACTGCATCAGAATGTGCCCTGTATCTGTGGTGAGCGCGGGTTGAGGGCAAGAATGCCTAAGGCTTCCTTTCCAGAATCAAATGTTTTCTTAAAATCACATGGGGAAAAACCACACTGAGCGACCCTGTCCGTACCCCTGTGCTTCCCGTTGGGAAGGGGACACTCAGGACTGCGCCAGCAGCTGTTCTGAAACTCTGGACCATGATCCACAGCGGGAAACGTGCATCACGCCGTGAGTCGGTGCTCCTATCTCTGTCGTAACCAGAAGATATCCTCTATTTTCCATTAAAAAAAAAATTATGCGTTCGATTGAATTAGTATGGTGTTTGAAAAAAGTACTGCTGTCAGCAATTCAGTGCACCCCTGCTCACCTAGAAAGGCTGGTGAATTGAACGTACCCGTGGACTCCTCGGGAGAAAGACTGGCAATTTGCTTCCTGTTGTAAAGCTTACAGCCCAGGAAACCGTCTGGGGCAGTTTTATTCTGTTACAGAGGGTTGCTTTGAGTCAAAAACCAACTTGATGGCACCCAGCGACAGTCCACTGAGGGTAGTGTGATAGGTCAAGGAAGTTAAGCTGCATAGCAGCGCTTCTATAAAACACGCAGAGATTATTCCCTAGAATTCAGTTTTGTAGAAGAAGAATTTTCCTCCTGCAAGAATCTGCAGTGCGTACAGCGGCTGCTTTGCCCACCTCTCCCTACTGTGTTTCTGTGCGGAGCATATGGAGTCCCTGCAGGCCTCTGTCCATGGGCGGAACAGCTGTCTGGCAGGGCCTCAGGGCCTCAGATGCAGGCAAGACTGGTGGTGAGACACGGGGGAGGCGGTGCGGTGGCGCAATCCCCAATGTCCACCCTGCAAAGTCTGACCTGGGGATGGGGGCCGGGGGCTTGAGAAGATGCTTCCTCTGAGGTCACTGGGAACCTGTCCCCTGGAGACCACTCACTGCTAGCCAACCCCTTGCAGAGGTGAAGAACTCGTCTGTTCAGTTATTCGTTTGAGAGTGCTGTGACTACTCCCCGTGACACAGGCAGGGAACCCGCAGTGAGTGCTGATGCAGGATACATCATCAGCACAAGACAGAAACGGCTGATTTGGAGATGTGTTTTTGAAATCACAGCAAAGTGTGGGGAAAGTGAACCCTTTGGTGACACTACTCTCTCTAGTCAGCTTTCTGGAAAACATCTGTTTGCAAAACAGGTTGTTGGCAGTACGGGTCAGAAAAGGTGGGGAAGGGGACTTTGAATATTGGACTAATGGTACTTCTGCTTTTTTCTTATTTCCCAAGAAGAGCTTTGTTTCAAGCCCCTGCCTTGCTCCCAGGTGTCCAAAGGGAAATCTCTGCATCTTCTCCGTTCCTGCAGTGTGGGGAGGTATAAACGTAGTTTTATTTGCTGAAAGCTGTATGGAGTATATTACAGTGGCTAACAGTTAGCTTTGAAAGAGAAGTGTGACCAGGAACTACATAAATGTGTCAGTTTGGGTCCTTGGTGACACCCCCATGGAAGTCTAGAAGGATCAGTTATAAGAGGTTAAAGTCAGTTGCCGTGGCATCAGCTCCAGCTCCTGGTGACCCCCTATGTGTCAGGGTAGGACTGTGCTGCTTTGGGGTGTTAAACCCCCAGAAAACAAACCCACTGTTCTCAAGTCAGTTCTGACTCATAGCTACCCTATAGGACAGAGTAGACCTGCCTTGTAGAGTTTCCAAGGAGAGCCTGGAGGATTTGAACTGCCGACTTTCTGGTTGGCAGTCGTCGCACTTAACCACTGTACCACCAGGATTTCCTTGGGGCGTTTAGTGGCTGATTTTTCTAGCTCACTCAGCCTTTTGTCCAAGGTGCCTCTGGGTCGCTAAGCAGCCAAGTGTGTTCACTGTTTAACAACCCATAGAAACCAGTGCCTTTGAGTCGATTCTGACTCCTAGCGACCCTGTAGACAGAGTAGAACTGCCCTATAGGGTTTCCAAGACTGTAATCTTATAGAAGCCGACTGCTACGTCTCTCTCCCACAGAGTAGCTGCTGGGCTTGAACCGCCAACCTTTCTAGTTAGTTGCAGAGTGCTTAAACTACTGCACCACCAGGGACCCCTATGAAGTCTTAGGAAGTACAGAAGTTGAAGAGGAGAGGACCTTGACTAGCTGGTCATCACGAGCCCAGCTCCATCTGGTTTTCTGGAATGTGACCTCTCCAGTCCATCTTCCCCTCCCAGTCCTGTCCATTCACAGTTGTCACCAGCACACAGCAGACGCCAGGTGCAGAGCCTCTGGTATCACAGAGCTTGTTCCTGTCCTCACCTGAGTGGAGAGTCACGTTCACAGGTGGAAAAAGGTCAGAGAGTACTGTGCTTAGAAGGCAGTTTCCAGCAAGAGACCTAGAGGCGGGCGAGGGAAGGGGTGGATTCTGCAGTCGTGCTGTCATGCAGTCACAGCTGTGTCACTGCTTTTTCTGCCCCAGCTGGGAAGCTCAAAGCCCTGGGCTCCTGACAGGCTAGGGGAAGGGGCTGTGCTGTTAGGGTTGTGTGTCAGCTTGTCTGGGCCATGATTCCCAGATGCTTGACAGGAGCCATTTCCTTGAGATAAATCTCTCTCTGTTGCTGTCTCTGGTTGTCCTTCTCGAGAGAACCCAGCCTGAGACGGGGACCATCTGCTGCGGGGAGGGGATGGAGGGAGAGTGAGCATGGATGTCAGCCATGGCCAGGGCAGTCAGGATTGGCCATGCTTTTTTTTTGTTTTCAGAGACACTGCCTCTGGTTTTTATGGAAACTTGAAGACGACTCGTGATGAGACACATTCAGAGCAGTCTTTAAAATGCCTTTTGTTATGTCACATGGAAAATTTATTTTTTAAACAATAAAACCATTTTACCAAAACCCAGGCTTTGAAGCTGTCTTTGAGAGATGGAGCTGTGTGGCTTGTAGACCTCGTGATCTGCTGTTTGTGTTCTGGTCCTGGAGTGAGGGCTTAACTTGTGTGCTCACTGCAAATACAGGCAAGTCTGGGCAAACCAGCTGGATGCCGTTGGCACAAGGGTCCAGTGGGAGCGACAGTGGGAGCCCAATGACTGGGTTTTGTGCAGTCTAAGAAGAGTTGTCTCCTAGCTTTCCTGGAACCTAGTAAATGAGGCGGAACTCCATGCTGAGGGGAACAGATCATGGACCTGAGAGGAAGCTTCTGGAGGGAGCATCTTTGAAAGCAGCATCATTTATTCTCTCTTTTGGCCTCTACCTGCCACCCACCTCCAACCTGGGTGGTGTTTCCAGGAAGATGTGGGATTTGGGGGGTCAAATGACTGGACTGTTGGAGGTACAGGAGCTAGAGTTTATACAGGAGCCAGAAACCCTGGTGGTGTCATGGTTACGAGCTCAGCCACTAACCAAAAGGTCAGCAGTTCGAGTCTACCAGGTGCTCGTTAGAATCCCTATGGGGCATCTTTGCTCTAACTGTAGGGTCAGCAGGAGTTTAAATCAGCTTAACAGCAATGGGTCTGCCTTTGTTGTTTGTTTGTTTTTGAGGTCCACTGGTTGTCATGAGTAGCACCCAGGACCCAAACAGAGCTGTTGAAATCGCAGAGTAACAACAGGACACCCAGAAAAGGTGAGGCCTGGGTAGGGGGCACCAGCACAGGTGATTGAAACCAACATGGAACATGTCCAGGGCCCCTGGGGGAGCTGGGAAGGCAAAGAAGGGAAATGAAGGTTGGAAACCAGCGGCACAGTCAAGCCCTTGAGTGTCCCTTAGATGGGACACGACCTTGACAAAACAGGGTGTTGCTTTCCAGAAAAGTAGCCCAGATCTGGGGGAAAGCACTGTTTCCTGCAGCGTTGGGCTGATGATGGTGGGCTCTGCTGTCCTCACAGAAAGATGGCAGGTTAGACTGCCCCCCCAAACTTGAGATAGTGGGTTCCACCCAGTTCAGCATCAGTGAAGGCAGATGGAGGGAAGGTTGTGTTTTGGTAACCTCTTATCCATCCCGTTTGGCAAATGCATCCCAGTTTTCTTCAAAAAGCCACTCTACCCCTTGCCTTTAGTCTGTGTGTTTTGAGGTTCTGATTGCAGGGATGGGGCACATGACTCAGGCCTGGGCGATCACGGAGGTCAGGTTTCCTTGCCTGCAGCGATTGACTCAGGGATGACTGAGAGGGTAATATCACAGGGAATCCATGGCTTGGGCTGAACTGCTCAGTTTCACTGGACTTCATCCTGGGAGTTGTAGCCCTGGAGCCACATGTAGCTATCTTGTCTCCATGAGGAGCCTCAGCCTGAACCCAAAAGGGGAAGATACCAGGGTCTAGAGATGCACATTCTGGAGGTGTCACCTGAAGACCTCCATCCAGTCATGCCTAAAATCCATCCTCAAACTTTCCATCTACAGGGAGTAAACCATTCCTTTTCTTGCTTGGACTAATTAAAGTAGGGCTACTTCTTGTAATTAAAAAAAAACAAACAAAAAACCTGTTGCTGTCAGATTGATTCTGATTCATAGCAACCCCATAGAATTGCTTGATAGGGTTTCTAAGGAGTAGCAGGTGGATTTGAACTGCCAGTCCTTTAGTTAGCACCCAAACTCTTCACAACTGTACCACCACGGCCCCTAGAAAGATCTGATACTGGAACTTTTGGATGTATGAAATCCAGCAGAAGGTTAGTCTGGCCAGCCCAGAGGACATGTATCTTTGTTTAGGGCCAGAATTTCACCAGTTCAGTGTGACCTCAGTCCAGCCTGGTTGGCCCAGTGCTATTCAGCTTTGGTTGTCTTCTTATTGCTTGATGTGCTCCATTTCCAGACAGGAGGGGTACAGTTAGAAAGGCGGAGACGTTCCATCTCGTGGAGACACAGTGGGGAACTGTTGCTAAGCCAGTCTTCTCCAAGGCTCTGGCTGGCTTCTTGGGCCCACAACCAGAGAACCCTGAAGGGTGTCAGCTTGCCTATGTCTGCCGCCTAACAGAAGGGAAAGAGTGGCTGTGCTGCACTGATGTCCTGGGCCCCCACCTCCCCACTCACCTGTCCAGCCGATTCTGGGTTTCTGATACTGAGCACAGTACTCTGCTGTGAGTGCGTCAATGAATGAATGAGTGGATGAACAGCAGTGATGCTGGTGGCAGCTGGGGGAGGGGTCCAGGTATTTAGCATCCACAGATTTTTGTCACGTATTTTGGTGTCTGGTCCCCAGTGGAGCTGAAACTGAGCAGTGCCATCTCCATGGTGACCAGACTGGCTGCCTAACAGCCATTCCATCATCATTTAGGACCTAGAGGGGAGTTACCAAGAGATGCTCAGGAGTGTATGCGGGTGGGGCTCAGCAGGGCATGCACGGCCCCAGTCCAGGCGTCCATGAGTACCTGGGAGCTTGAGGCTTCTACTGAGGTTTAGTCAGCAGAAAGCCTTGTCCGGGAGGCCAGTGGGAGTGGTGGCCGGCAAGAGGGGAGCCTGGTTCTGTGTCATCTATTCTAGGGAAGGTGGCTGCAAACACTGTCCATCCAGCCTCAACAGCACCAAAATTCTTGCTAATGCTAGCAGGACAAGGGATCGAGATCTGACCCCCACGCTGGATGGCCCCTCGCTTGCTGAGGTGGAGCACAGGTCCAGGAGGTCCGGTCCACTGCCACATGGTGCAGCAGGCCGGGGTAGCCGCAGAGCAGTCACCGAGGCAGCCTGCCCAGCCTCTGCCCAAGTGTCTCACGTGAAGTTCACTGCACCCCTTTCCGCATCCTGTCTCCAATCCTTGTCTCTTGGAAAGCCATCGTCAATTTTGTTTGTTTGAAGAAGTGCTATTGGGAATAATAATAATAAAACCAAGCTCATGCTATTAGGCCTTCCCTGCCGCTCCACCAGCCTTTATTTTCTATTAAAATATACATCTATATTTTCTGTATTTGTTTATTCTCTGTCTGTCTCTGTCTCTCTCTCAAAAAGCACAAAGGAGAGCCTGCTGCTCTGTAGATTGCCTATACTCAACAATAAAACTAGGGGAGTTTCATGTATTTTTTTTTAATTGAGGTGAAAGTCACATAATGTGAAACTAAGCATTTCAAAGTGAACATAAAGTGGCATTTGATACATTCACAGAATCATGCAAGCATCACCTCTGTCTAGTTCCGGAATATTTTCGTCACCCCTAGCAAAACCCCAAACCTATGAAGCAATCACTTCCTACTATCTCCTCCCCACAGCCCTGGAGGTTGTTGGGTGCCATTGAGTTGATTCTGACTCCCAGCATCGTCTGTACCGTAGAACAAAGTACCACCAGGTCCTGTGCCTTCCTCATAATCCTTGCAATGTTTGAGCCTGCTGTTGCAGCCACGGTGTCAATCTACCTCCTGGAGAGTCTTCCTCCTTTTCACTTCCATTCTGCCCAGCATAATGTCTTTTTCCAGGGACTTGTCCCTCCTGATAACATGCTCAAAGTATGTGAGATGAATCTCCTCATCTTTGCTTCTAAGGAGCATTATGGCTGTGTTTCTTCCAGGACAGATGTGTTTGTTCTCTGGCATTCTGTGGTATATTCAATTTCTTTTTTCCAACACCCTAATCCAAAGGCATTGATTCTTCAGTCTTCTGTATGCATTTTCTGGCTTTCACATGCATATGAGGTGATTGAAAATACCATGATATGCCCCTGGCCCTGATGCTGCCCTTGCCCGTAAATCATAATGAAGGTCCACTCTTTGGACACGAATAGATTGGACTTGGCGATGGAGAGCAACCATATATTGGATGCACTTTATGGTTCTATGCATCTATAGGATATCATCCTGCTGACCTCTGGCTGGAGGAAGGGGAGTGGGTGGAGAGGAGGGGAAAGGAGGCTGTTGGGAGGATGAGACAGGTATGGAGCAGAGAGGAATAGTGTGCAGTCACCGGACAGGGAGAGCAGTGGAAGCTGCGTATAGGTGGGCATGTAAATTTATATGGGAATGTACATTTTCACTCAGTCATAATAAAAAAAAGAAAATACCATGATGTGGGTCAGGTGCACCTTAGTCCCCAAAGTGACATCTTTGCTTTTTAACACATTAAAGAGGTCTTTTGCAAAAGATTTGCCCGATGCAATACATCCTTTGATTTCTTTCTTCAGAATTTTTTATTGTGATTAAGAGAGTTTACAATCCAAGTCAATTTGCCATGTAAAACCCTGAGCACCATGCAGTTCTATCTGCTCGGATTGTTGGTACGGGGGTTTCCCCTAATCCTGTTGCCAAGTTCTTCCAGTAGTTCAGCTTCTCAGGATTATTTGCTCAGCACACAGATTAAGTTTGATGAAAGGATACAACCCTGATGCACATCTTTTCTGATTTTAAACCACTCAGTATCCCTTTGTTCTGTTTGAACGACTGCCTCTTGGCCTATGTACAGGTTCTGTGTGAGCACAGTTAAGTGTTCTGGAATTCCCTTTCTTCACAGTGCCTTTGACAACCACCCGTTTACTTACTGTTTCTATGAATTTGCCCATTCTGGACATTTCATGTATATAGAATCATGAAATATGTGACCTTTTGTATCTGACTTCTTTCACTTAGAATAATGTTTTTGAGATTCATTCATGTTGTAAATGTATCAGTGCTTCATTCCCTCTTATGTCATTGTTGTTGTTAGGTGCCATTGAGTCAATTCTGACTCAGAATGATCCTGTGTACAGCAGAACAAAACACCTGGTTCTGCACCATGCCCACAGCTGTTGTCATGCTTGAGCCCATTGTTGCAGCCACTGTGTCAATCCATCTCTTTGAGGGTCTTCCTCTTTTTCACAGACCCTCTGCTTACCAAGCATAATGTCCTTCTCAAAGGAGCAATCCATCCTGATAACATGTCCAAAGTATGTAAGACATACTCTCACCATTCTTGCTTCTAAGTACTTCTGGTTGTACTTCTTCCAAGACAGATCTGTTCCTTCTTTTCACACTCCACGGGGTATTCAATATTCTTCTCCAAAACTACAGTTCAAAGCCATCAATTCTCCTTCAATCTTCCTTATTCACTGTTTAGCTTTCATGCACATATGATGTGATTGGAAATACCATGGCTGGTGTCAGGCTCACTTTAGTTTTCAAGGTGACATCTTTGCTTTTCAACACTTAGGTAATTTGCAGCAGATTTGCCCAAAGCAATGTGTCTTCATTTCTTTGCTGCTGCTTCCACGGGGATTAAATGTGGATCCAAGTAAAATGAAATCCTTGACAACCTCAACAACCTCAATCTTCTCTCTGTTTATTATGTTACATTATGTTATTATATATTTATATATGTTATATATAGTTATATATTTCTCTGTTTATTGTTATATTGTATTATATCGTATCATATTATATATATTATTATCATGTTATATGATGTCCAGTTGGGAGGATCTTTGTCTTTTTGATGTTGCGTAATCCATATTAAAGGCTGTGGTCTTTGGTGTCCATCAGTAAGTGTTTGAAATTGTCTTCACTTTCAGCAAGCAAGGTTGTGTCATCTGCATAACGCAGGTTGTCAATGAGTCTTTTTCCAATCCTGATGCCCCATTCATCTTCATATAGTCCAGCTTCTTGGATAATTTGCTTGGCATACAGTTTGAAAAGTTATGGTGAAAAGATGCAACCCTGATGCACACTTTTCCTAACTTTAAAACATGCAGTGTCCCCTTTTTCTGTTAGCACGAGTGCCACAACGTTAACCATAATTTGTCATGATCCACACAGTCAAATGCCTTTGCATAGTCAGTGAAACATAAGCAAACATGTTTCTGGTATTCTCTGCTTTCAACCGAGATCCATCTGACGTCAGCAATGATATCCCCAGTT
Organism: Heterohyrax brucei; assembly: GCA_028571685.1. Taxonomy (NCBI): domain Eukaryota; kingdom Metazoa; phylum Chordata; class Mammalia; order Hyracoidea; family Procaviidae; genus Heterohyrax; species Heterohyrax brucei. Next base: position 38,660,683 of record CM053140.1, read on the forward strand.
CCACATCCTTTTGTGAAGCCAGCCTGAATTTCTGGCAGTTCCTTGTCAATATATTGCTGTAGCCACTTTGGAATGATCTATAGCAAAATTTTACTTGTGTCTGATATTAATGATACTAATTTCTACATTTAGTTGGATCATCTTTCTTCTGAAGAAGCATAAATATGGATCTGTGGCCAGGTAGCTGTCCTCCAAATTTCTTGTCATAGGTGAGTAAGTTCTTCCAGTGCTATATCAAATGTTGAAACATCTCAATTACCATTCCATTGATTCCTAGAGCCTTATTTTTCCCCAGTGCCTTCTATGCAGCTTGAATGTCATCTTTCAGTACCATCAGTTCCTGATCATGTGCTACTCCTTGAAATGGTTGAACATTGACCAATTCTTTTTGGTATAATGACTCTGTATTTTTTTCATTTTCTTTTGAAGCTTCCTGTACCATTTACTATTTCCCCGTAGAATCCTTCACTATTGCAATTTGAGGCTTGAATTTTTTCTTCAGTTCTTTCAGCTTGAGAAATGCAAAGTGTGTTCTTCCCGTTCAGTTTTCTATTTCCAGCTCCTTGCACATGTCTGTATAATACTTGATCTTCTCGAGCCATCCTTTGAAATCTTCTGTTCAGTTTTTTTACTTCGTCATTTCTTCCATTTACTTTAGCTACTCGATGTTCAAGAGCAAGTTTCAGAGTCTCTTCTGGCATCCAATTTGGCTTTTTCTTTCTTTCTTGTCTCTTTAATGACCTCTTGTTTTCTTCATGTATGATGACGTGTCATTCCACAAACCATCCTGTCTTCAGTCATTAGTGTTAGAGGCATCAAATCTATTCTTGAAATGGTTCCCAAACTCAGGTGGGATGTACTGCTCAAGGTCATACTTTGACTGTATTCTAATTTTCTTCAGTTTCAATTTGAACTTGCATATAAGCAGCTACGGCTGCTAACCAAAAAGTTAGTGGTTCAAATCCACCAGGCACTCTGTGGAAATCCTATGGGGCAGTTTTAACCTGTCCTATAATGTCTCTGTGAGTTAGAATTGACAGCAGTGATTGTTTTTGGTGTTGTTTTTTGTTTATGAGCAACTGATGATCTGTGTTGCAGCTGGCACATGGTCGTGTTCGAATTGATGACATTGAGCTTTTCCATTGTCTCTTTCCACAATGGAAAGTCGATTTGATTCCTGTGTATTCTGTCTGGCAAAGTCTATGTCTGTAGTCACTGATTATGTTGGTGAAAAAGGTATTGCCATGAAGAAGTTACTGGTCTTATAAAATTCTATGTGCTCCAGCATCATTTCTATCACTAAGACCATATTCCAACTATCTATCTTGCTCCTTTGTTTCCAACTTTTGCATTTCAATAGCCAGTAATTATCAATGCATCCCAATTGGATGTTTGATCAATTTCAGACTGCAGAGCTAGTTAAAATCCTTACTTACTTCATTTTTGGCCTTAATGGTTGGTGTGTAAATTTGAATAACAGTCACACTAGTTGGCCTTTCTTATGGGTGTAGGGATATTATCCAGTTGCTAACAGAATTGTACTACAGGATAGATCTTGAAATGTTCTTTTCAATAATGAACAAAATGCCATTCCCCTTCAAGTTGTCATTCCGGACGTAGTAGACCATATGATTGTCTGATTCAGAATAACCGGTGTGGGTCCATTTTAATCCCTAATGCCTAGGCTCACAATGTACAAGGTCTTAACTGTTAAGTTCGAGAACTCATCCTAGAAAAAGTTCTTTGAGAGGTAGACTAGGCACTGTTGCCAGTGCATAGCTTCCCAAGGGAAGCATTTCAAAGCTAACCATAGTGATATTCAGCAATGAGGTCTGTAGCAGTAGTTTTTCTAGGATGAGTTCGTGAACCTAGTTGCCAGACCTTGTATATGTGTTCCATTTCATTTTTGACAATTTCCAATTTTCCTAGATTCATACTTCATGCATTTCATGTTCTGAATTATTAATGGATGTTTGCAGCTGTTTCTTCTCATTTTAAGTCATGCCAAATCAGCAAATGAAGGTCCTGAAAGCTTGACTCCATCCACATCATTAAGGTCGATTGTACTTTGAAGAGAGACAGCTCTTCCCCAGTTATCTTTTGAGTGCCTTCCAACCTGGGGGCTCATTTTCCAACACTGTATCTGTCAATGTTCCATTGCTATTCATAAGGTTTTTACTGGCTAATTCTTTTCAGAAGTAGACTGCTGTGTCCTTCTTTCTAGTCTCTCTTAGTCTGGAAACTCAGCTGAAATCTATCCACCAAGAGTGACCCTGCTGGTGTCTGAATACCAGTGGCATATCTTCTAGCATTACAACAACAACAACAATAACAAAAACCCATATAGCAGGCTATATTATTATGCAGCCAATGGTAGTTCATGGTAGAATTCTCACCTTCTACCTTCTATGGATGTGGGAGGCTTGGGTTCGATTCCCAGCAAATCCATTTCATGCACAGATGGCAGCCCATCTGTCAGTGGAGGCTTGCACATTGTTATGATTCTGAATAGGCTTCAGGAGAGCTTCCCAACTAAGAGGGACTAGAAAGAAACACCTGGAGATTTGCTTCCCAAAATCACTCAATGGAAAGGACTCTACAGATTGCAATCGTCGGAGTCACGACTCATCATGGGAATGGTGTGGGACTGGGCAGTGGTTTGTTTTGTTGTGCCTGGGGTCATTATGAGTCAAGACAGCCACAACAGCAGCTAAGTGTAACAATGCGTTGTTTTTATTTGATTATTGTCTGGGACTCTTAATCTATTCTTCCCTGTTGGCTCTTTGAGCCATTTTGCCATCCAGGGGAGCTCTTTATCTAGCAATGACTTCACTTTCCTTGATGCCTGAATTTGCAGACCCTCCTAGTATTTGGGAAGATGGAAGTGACCTTGGGACAGTCTTTGAATCTCCTTTGTCTTCTCTCTGCATGTACAGCCCCCCTGTGTGCACCTTGTTTTATTGAGGTGGATGCTGCATCCATGCAAGCGTTCACCAGCACATGTGGGTGGATCAGCCCCTGAGCACCAGGCCTGTGAGCCACCAGACCTCACAGCTCTGCCCAGCCCCACTCAGGGAGCTTAGCTCTAGTATCATATGACAAATACAGAACAAATGCTAGCTCAGGGCCAAGCACTGTCCCAGGCCCATGACAAACAGCAAGAGACAAAGGCCATGTCCTCATGGTGCTTACGCTGTTGACAGCTACCATCAAGTCAGCTTCCAATTCATGACAACTCCATGCACAAGAGAATGCAATACCACCATTCCCACAATGGGTTTTGGATCAGACTGTTGAGATCTACAGGATTTTCAATAGCTAATTTTCAGAAGTAGATCACCAGGCCCTTCTTCCCACTTGGTCTTAGTCTGAATGTTCCACTGAAACCTAGTCAGCATGACAGCAAAATGCAAACCTCCATTGACAGGTGGTGGTGGTGTAGGGTGGTGGTGGGGCTGAAAATAAGGGACATGGGCCAGGATTTCTACATGGAAGGGAGAACCACCCTTGCCCCTTTTGTGTATAAATGACACACACACAAAAATGAAGTGAAGAAAACATACAATTATCTACAAGGCTCACCACTCTACCTGCTAATTTTGTGTTCAGTGTGAATGTCCCTCCATGAAAGTTTTACATCTTTGTAACCTTTGTTTATACACAATTTTGTGCTCTGCTTTATGTTATTTTTATCTTTGCATGCACATTTTCATCAGTCTCCATACTAATAATTTCAATACATGCATGATATACCATTGAATGAAAGCATCCTAATGAAATTTTCCAGGTTTCTATAACTGAACATTTAGGTTATTTCTAATGCTTTGCTGCTAAAAATCATGCTACAACAAAGCATATATAGCCAAGTGCCAAGTGCCATCAAGTTGGATCCGACTCATGGTGACCTGAGGGGCCAGGGTAGAACTGACCCCCAGAGTATTCAAGGAGCACATATATATAATGGAAAAAAAGTTGATTTTTCTTTTTTAAATGATGAAAATGTACAGTAAGCATGAATTATTTTGGAATGCAGGTTTGATAATAATTACAACCACCATAATAGTAATCAGTGGCCTAGAGAAAGCAAAGGAAAAGAGCATTTAGAAGATGTAGTATATTCCAGGCACAGGAGGAGGCTCAGGAAATCACTAGGTCAGGAGAAAGAGGAGGGCATCACAGACATTAGCACAGGCCACGTGCTGTGTAGGCAGCCACAGGGAAGAGTAGCTCTGTGAAAGAGAAGCAAGGAGAAAGCAGGCTGCCTTGGGCTGGAAACAATGAAGCCAGGGCCAGCTGTCATTCCTGCAAGAGTTCTAGAGCCCCCTGATTCTGGACTTTGGATCTCTAGTCCCCTGGATTTCCATGCCATGTGTTAATTTGTTCCTAAATTTTGGCTATCACTTGCTTTATTAACCAAGACTCTTTGGTTTGCAAGTGACAGGTACCCAATTCAAACTAAATTTAAAAATTAAAAAAAAAAAAAAATTGGGTTCCTTGATTCAGAGTTTCAGTGTTGTGGCTCGTCTCGGTTACTTGGCCTGATATGTGCAGTACTTCTGTTCTTCCTCCCAGAAAGCTGCATAGTTCTTGGGGACTTAAAAGCTTGCAAATAGCCACCCAAAGCACAACAATTAGTCTCTGCTTGGTACAACAGAGGACAAAGGAGAAACAAGAACAGAAGAAGAAAAGGGAATGTATGGCTAATCACCGCTGTGAACAACTGCCTCCTTTGCCATGAGACTAGAAGAAGTGGATGGTGCCTAGCTACCATTCATGACTATGTTGATCAAGGATTATGTAGAGGAATCCTCATCAAAGTGGGATAATGCAGATCAGAATTTTAGATTCTATTGGAATCCAGACTTTCTGGAGCTGTGGAAGCTAGATGAGTCCCTAAAACTATTATCTTGAAGTAATTTTTAAACCTTAAACCTGAAGTCCTTTTAAATCTGAAGTGCTCTTAAAACCAAACAATAGTTTAACTGGTAAAAATAATACTAATTCCTGCCTTGAGATTTTACTCTTTACTCACACTCTTTTAAAATCTATGTGGAGTCAGTGGACAACAGCAACTCAAAAGATTATATAGGAACCTTAGGGGGGTAGTGAATTCATGTGACGGGGAGGTAAAAAAACTCAGAAGAGGAGGGTGAGAATGGTTGCACAACTCAAGGAATGTAATCATTGTCACTAAATTATGCCTGTAGAAACTTGAATTGGTGTATGTTTTGCTGTGTATATTCTCAACACCAACAACAAAATAAATAACTTCTTTAAAAATATGGTTAAAAATAAACACCTTGAGGGAAAGAGCAGTAGGGACCATGGTTTCAAGGGGTATCTAGGTCAACTGACAAAACAAAGCTTATTGAGAAAATATTCCTCATCCCCCTTTGGTGAGTGACGTAGGGATCTTAAAAGCTAGCAGGTAGCTATCTTACATCAATTGGTCCCAACCCACCTGGAGCAAAAGGAGACTGAAGAATATCAAAAACACAGGAAAATATGAGCTCAAGAGACAGAAAAGGCCATATAATCCAGAACTATATCAGTGTGAGACAGAATAATTAGACGGTGCCCAGCTATCACCAATGACCGCCTTGACAGGGAACACAACAAAGAATCCCTGAAGGAGCCGGAGAAAAGTAGGGTGTTCATAATTTGAATTCTAATAAAAAGACAAGAGTCAGTGGTCTGACAGACTGGAGTGTCCTCTCGAAGACATGGCCCCCACAGTTAGCCCAGAACTGTAACCATTGCCAAAGCCAACTCTTCAGACAAAGATTAAACTATAAGACTTAAAATAATATTGGTGAAGAGTATGCTTCTTGGCTTAGTTAGATACATGAGACTAACTGGGCAGCTTTTGTCCAGAGGCAAGATGAGGGGGCAGAGGGACAGGAGCTTGTTGAAAGGACATGGGAAATACAGGGCGGAAAACAGGAGTGTGCTGTCACAGGGTGGGGAGAGCAACTAGAATCACATAAAATGTATGTGTAAGTTCTTATATGACAAACTGACTAATTGTAAACTTTCATGTTAAGCACAATAATTTCCAGAAAAGCATATGCATTTTAAAAAATGGATAGAAAAAGAAAATCTCTTGGCTCCTGTCCTTGGGAAATTCAGAGGTGGAAGCAACTTCGTTGGGCTACGGGACACCCAGTGCAGTTCGATGTCCAATAGCTGTGAAATTAGTTCCTTCTAATGGCTTTGCTAATGGCTTTTTGCCTTGGTTCTTTGAAAAATAGCTCGAGAAATTCTCCCTCACCCCCAACCTTGAGGAGCTACTTTTGTCCTAGTTGCTGTGAAATGAGTTCCTTCATATGGCTTTTTGCCTTGGTTCTTTGGAAAGATAGCTCAAGAAATCCTCCCCTAAACCTTGAGGAAGTATTTTTGTCCTAGTTGTCTTCCCCAGAGAGTTTGTCACTTTTGTCAGGGTTCATTGACGTTTCCTGGGTAAGCTGTAAACAATTTATCAGGGTTCATTGACATTTCCTGGGTAAGCTGTAAACAATTTATAATTTGATACTTTTTGTCTGGCCCTAGTCTGGTAGCATAGTGGGAAACTCTGGTAGCGTAGTGTGTTAAGTGCTACATCTGCTAACCAAAAGGTCAAATCCCCCAGGCACTCTTTGAAAACTCCTTGGGGAAGTTCTACTCTGACCTCTAGGGTTGCTATTAGTTAGACCCTACTCAATGGCAATGGGTTTGGTTTGGTTTTGGATTTAGGCTGCAGCCTGCCCTGTGATTGGTATGCACCTTACAGGAACTGGTCAATAGACTATGGAAATAAAGTGACTATAGACTACTATGCAAATAAAGTATCTATGGCCTATCAAGAGAACAGCAGTCACTCTGTGCCCTAACAGGAGGGACTGTACCTTGAAATTGATGAGGACTTTGCTTATATAGCTTGGCTTGGCTTGCTTGTATAGACAGTCAGTCCCACAGAGGTGGGCAGATGGAAGCAAGAGGAAGAAAGAGAGAAAAAAAAGAAAAGCAAAGAGCAAGGAGACAAGGAACTTTCTAAAAGCTGTTACATGGATCAAGGGCTGTCACACTAGAGACAGTAAGAGGAAATGCCTGGCAGTGGTAGAGTTGGTGGTGATGGCAGAAACCTCCTGCTGAGAATGTAGCTAAGAGAGCTGATCAAAGCTGCTACACTGGCTGTGAGCTAGGTCAACTAGCAGTGGAGAGGTGACAACAGGGAGGCTGACAGCAGCAAAGGATGCAGGGCTGAGAGGTGACGTGATAGTCAAAAGGAGGCATGTCCTGAGGGGGCTCAGAGGAGGCCTACAAGGCTGAGTGGAGGAGAGATAGGGCCGACTTGCTCACACAGCAGAGAGAAGCTGAGAGAGCTGCTGTCCATGGATGAGCCTTCCAAACCATCTTGCATGTTTCCTGATCCTCACCCTCAGTTGTGTCCTATTGCTTCTTGATAAACCAATTAACTGTAAGCATGGTCTATCACATCTGTATGGTTGTTAAACAGATTATCAGATCCAGAAGAGAGTGTCACGTGAAGGACAGCTGGTGCCAGAATTGGCTAAAAGTTGGAGAGTGGAGGTACATCTGACCTCCACCTCACTGTGATCAGCTTTGTGCTGCTGCTGCTGCTGCTCTTACTCTTCTCTCTCTGTGAGGTTAGATGAAATCAGATGTCACACCATTTATATGGAAATAAATAAGTTTTTTTTAAGTATATCCCAAATGTTGCACAGGGTATGCTTACACTAAAAGTTTATTTATTCTTTATGTAAAATTCGAATATAACTGGTTGTCCTGGTTATCTAGTGCTGCTATAACAAAAATATAAGTGAATGGCTTTAACAAAGAGAAATTTATTTCCCCACAGTAAAATAAGCTAAAAGTCCAAATTCAAGATGTCAGTTTCAGGGGAAAGCTTTCTCTCTCTGTCAGTTCTGGAAGAAGGTCCTTGACATAAATCCTATCTTAGTCGAGGAGCTTCTCAGGCACAGGGACTTCAGGTCCAAGGGACATGTTTTGCTCCAGGTGTTTCTTTCCTGGTAGTATGAAGTCCCCCTGTTTCTCTGCTTACTTTTTTTCTTTTATATCCCAAGAAATTGCCTCCAGGCACAATACAGTCTTACACTTTGAGTCCTACCTCACCATCACAATCTCTGCCCACCCTTCCTCATTAACATCACAGATGCAGGATTTACAAAGTATAGGAAAATCACACAGTATCAGGAATCATGGTCCAGCCAAACTGACACACACAGTTTTGGGGTGACACAATTCAATCCACGGCCCTGGGTGTCCTGTGTTTTCTGACAGCCCTGCTTTGTCTGTTGGCCTCATTCTTGCTCCCTGCATACAGCTCATTCTGTCAGCGAAGGTGGCCCCAAGTGGGTCCAGCTCGCAGTAGCTTGATGGCTCAAGATACCAGAGAAGAAAGTGCATGGGGCTCCTGGGCTGCGCCAGGACAGCTTGGGCAGGACTTGGTTTGGTTGGTCCATTCTGGGTCACTGTGTTGGGGGCACCAGAAAGTGCCTAGAGGGTTCTTATCACCTCCCCCGTTCCCATTGGCCTCCCCATCCTTCCACCCCCAGTTGTTAACTCTGAACAGGTGACAATTTCTCAGTCTTTGTCAATGCTGTGTGTCATGGATTGAACTGTGTCCCCCAAAAAATGTATGTGTTGATTTGACTTGGTCAGGGGTTCCAATATGGTGCCCTTCCTCCCATGTGTTGTGAACCCTGCCTCTGCGATACTGATGGTGGAAAATGGGCTGCAGTTGTGTTAGTGAGGCAGAACTCAAGCTACAAGCTTGTGGGATGTAAGGGAGAGAAGTGAGCAGAGGAAGCTGGGGAACTCACACCACCGAGAAAGCGTGACTGAGAGCAGAGCGTGTTCTTTGGACCTGAGGTTCCTGTGCTGAGATGCTGTCCTTGAGTTTGGACTCAGCCTACTGGACTGTGATTAATTCTCTTACTGAATGGACTTGCAATTTGTAAATGGATTTGTGGCTTACTGGACTGTGACAATAAAAATTTCTCTTTACGAAGCCTTCCATTTGTGGTATTTTCTGTTAGAGCAGTACCAGGTGACTGAGATGCTGTGCCAACGCAAGTTCCAGGTGAGTATCCGATTCCTCTTTCGAAGTAGATTTCTGCCCCCACAGCTCTCTTGTAGTAGGGCCTACCTCCAAATCCATCACCGGGTGCCGGTGGGAGTGGGAACTATCCATCCCTAGAGTGTGACACCCACACAGATTGATGTCCCCCCCCAACACAGGAGAAGATGCTGAACACAAAACCACGCGGCACCACCACGTGACTGGAAGCGTGTTAAAGCCGTTCACCTGGCTGCCTCCTGGGTGACAGAAACAAGGGCAGCCCAGTTCACAGAAATAACAGTTTTAGCAGTTGTTACTCCGTGTTCCAGAGAAGGAAACGTCCACCCAAAAGTTTTTCTAATCACAAAGTTATTTCAGAAGCAAGTCATCTCCTGAGAACCCCGGTCGAGGGGCGTGTCTACTACTACAGCTTTGTAGGCCGGTGGCTGGTAACGCCCGCTGTGTTCGGGAGGGGACACATCCAAGAAGAGTCTCCAGACTCTCAAAAACAAACACGAATTTGAGAACTTTCCTGTGCTCCCTCACAGCAAACTGGCTAAAACTGCTCTTTGTGCCTCAGAAATTCCAGGGCCACCACAGCCTCTCCATTCTTAGCAGAGGCTGAGTCCTTGCAAATATTATGACTTCATATGCAGCCACAAGGAATTTTCCCCCAACCCTAAAATGCAGTGTGGAGGGCCAGAGGAGGGGGAGGCTGAGGCTCTTGAAAGCAAATGACCCAGCTGATGGTCCAGCAGACACTGTGCATGCAATTAGGTCACCTCAGGCAGTACTTAGGTGACAGGGATGCCACCTCTCCTCCCCCTGAGAGCCTCATCTACACTGTCTAGTCCCTGTCACAGCCACTGGCCCCTACCTACACCACCCCCCATGGCCCTTGGGTGGAGAGTTTCCTGTGAAGGAATGTTCCACCAATTCTTTCACAACATAGGCTCCACTTTTCCTGAAAAGGGACTCTTTTCTTTCCGTTCCCTCAGCTCTTCCCTTCTCCTCCTGTTGGTCATTTCCAGGCCTCCTCACAATGACCAGTGCGCTCAGCCCCAGGGAAGCCCAGCCTTCCTCCCTGCAGACACCTGAATTCACTCAGCATCCCCTTCCCGTAGGTACCCCCAAGCCCCCTTGAGAGGAGGAGGAAGAAAGATGAGCCCACAGCTGTCCTCACCGTCTACAGCAGCCATGTGCCAGGCCCCAGGGGTACGCTTGCTGCCCCAGGGAGGAGCATGGGTATGCTTCTGTGCACAAGGCTTTGCAGTCGTTCATTTGTTTTTTCAGCAAGCATCCATTTATCCATGTTGAACCCTGAGAGAGAAAGACGAGTCCATCAGAGGCCCTGACCTTGGACCTGACAGTTTTTTGAGGGGCGCAGAAGTCATTGCCTTGATCTTCCCAGCTCCCCTTCTTCCACCCACAGAGAGGTCCAGGGGCAGATGGGGAAGAAGCAGGGGGCACACACCCTCTCTGTGGGGACGAATGTTACTCATCATTGCCCCTCCCTGTCCCTGCCTGCTGGTTGGGCCTCGGGGGCTGGACTTCAAGACTACATCAACTAGCCCCCCAGTCCAGCTCTGGGTGGATCCAGCCAGTGGGGAGATGGGCCGATCAGTAGACTGCAAGGGAGGGGATAATTTATTATGCCAGCTCCGAGGGGTCTAGGGAGAGCTTTGCCCTCCCTAAAGATGGTTTCAGAACCTGTGCAGGCAGCCCTGCCTGCATGACATTCTCCTTAGGGTTGCAGGCTTCCATCCTGCTCCCTGCTGCTGGTCTTTCAGGCTGAGCCGGTGGGACGCCTCCCCAGCCCATCATCTGCAAGGCTGTGTCCCTCCCCCCAACCCCCATGGTTTCCCTAATGTGCCCACACCTTTACAACAAGGTCCTTCTGAACTCTCCTAGGAGTCCCTAGGTACAAATAAATGGTTCATGTACTTGGCTGCTGACTGAGAGGTACAAGGTTTGAGCATAGCTGGAGGTACCTTGGAGGAAAAGCCTGGAGATCCCATCTGACAAATCAGCCACTGAAAACTTTATGGAGTACAGTTGTACAGTGACACACATGCAGTCACTGTGAGTGGGAGCTGGCTGGGTGGCAGCTGGTTCTGAATGGAACTCCCTTGAAGGATCTGAATTTGTGTGTGACACCTGTTTTTGCTTGGGACCTATGCCTTCCTATGAGATTTTTCTACAGGGGCTGGCGGAAAGAGAGCTTTTCTCTTTTGACGTATGAGCTGTTCTGGGCTTGCTGCAGCAGCAGGTGGCCAGACACCCAGGCACCCTCCCTCCACAGAAAGCCCCGGAGAGCGAAGCCACTGGGAGAAGAAGCACCCAGAGTTCCTACCTTCCAATCATCCCTGAGGCTTGCTCTGCCTTCACCTTCCTCAGTTTTGTAAGCCAATCAACCCTGGCTTTTTTTTTTTTCAATGTAACTAATTTGAGTTAGATTTTTTTCCCCTCACTGGGGACAGATGTGAAACAGATGCTTTTAGTTAGTGTATTAAAAAACCAGTGCCTGTCAGAGGAGAGAATCGTGCCTCTAGAGGGTTTTCACTGGCTGATGTTTGGGAAGTAGACTGTCAGGCATCTCTTCTGCAGAATATTGGGTGGGTTCCAACGATCAATCTTTTGGTTAGTAGATGAGTGCTTAACCACTTGCACTACCTAGACTCCCAGTACTATATTTTGTTGTTGTTACCATAATAATATAGGGTCAGGAGGGCTTCCTGGATGAGGAGGTGCTGAGTTGTGGGCAATGGCCAAGAGAGGGGACTGGGATGGCAGAAGGGAATCTTAGAGAAGAGGCAGAGCTTGGAACCCAGAAGCAGCCTGAAGTGGTGGCGACCGTGTACTGTGTGCTGCTGGAGATCATAGTTCAAGGTAGGCACTCCTGGAGCGGCAGAGGCTAACAGAGGCCAGATCCTAAGGTGCTTGATTGCCAGCCAAGGAGCTTGGGAGTACTCCATGCCAACCCCAGCTGTTCAAATGGGATCACTCCACAGGGTGAGAGACTTGACACCACAGAACCAAGAATAAAGGCTGTATGTACTCCAAGAGTACAAGGGGGGAAAGAATAGTCCAAATCCAGCGCCCTTGAGTTGATTCCAACTTGTAGTGACTCTATAGGACAGGGTAGAACTGCCCCATAGGGTTTCCAAGGAGCAGCTGGTGGATTCCAACTGCCAGCCTTTTGTTTAGCAGTCAAGTTTTTAACCACTGTGCCACCAGGATTCCAAGAATTGAAGGGGAAATTTTGTTTTTATGCTAACACAAACCTGGAGCAGAATGCAAAATTCTACCCCTTTCAAACGTGAAACCCGAGATTCAAAGATAGCCCCAGCCGAGGAGGATTAGAGCAGTCTGGGGGGCAGGTGAGATGGTTTGAGAATCGCTTCATGGGCCCTGGGTAATCATCAAGTGGTATTTAACAGAGGAGGGATCCAGTCAGTAAAGGGGGATACAGCAATCTGCCAAACCATCTTGCCACTAGAGTCCTTCATTCAAATATTTATTCACTCATTTGGATGTTCATCCATCCCCCACCCTTCCATCCCCCCACCCATCCACCTACCCATCTACCCACTACCCATCCATCCATCCGTCCATCCAGCAAGTAACAACTGAGTGCCAGGTACCAGGTACCATGGTACCATGCTGCAGACATAGCCGTGAACAAGAGAAGAAGACTGTACCCTGCTTTTCAAAGTGTGATTTGTCTGGCGATGGACCTTCCTACCAACTAGGCAAGGGCTCATCTCTATGGTCCCACTGCCTGGTACTCAGCTGGCACTCACTGAGTACTTATCATCAGGACTCCCGTCAAAGTAGTTAGAGTGGGACCATGTGTGCCATGTGGCCATGGGAGTTTCCTTTCCATGTGTTTTTGATCAGCTGCAAAAGTCACTGAGGTCCTCAGGACCGTGTCAGACTGCCTCCAAGGGCTGTCTGTTCCATGCTCTGCTCACATGTCCCTGCTCCAGCTCTCAAGGGCTCCTGCCAAGAGAGTTTTCCTTTTAGACTTGAGGCCTGTCCTAAAAGCACAAGTGTCTTTGTGACACATTTTCCACTCATCCCTATCGTTCTTGGACTTTTGAGGACATGGAGTAATTTTATTGCTCTGAATCTCAGTCTCCTTCTCTGGAAACTGGGAGAATAGCCCTGCTTTCCAGGAGGCATGAGGCAGGATTTCATCACAGCCTTCCTTATGTGCCGCACAGACGTTCAGTCCTCAAGGGCTCTCGGTGGGAGATTCATACTGCCACTCATTGACCAGCAGGCACAGGCTGCACAGGAGGTGCGGCTATGTGTCTACGTGAGTTCGGCCATCAACCCACAATCTGGCAGTCCAGGCCCATCTGTGCCAGGGACTTAGTCAATAGAAGAGTGACTGACACAGGTCCTACAGGCCCGCAGGAGAGTCACGACAGGTGTGAGGTATGTGTTGCAGATGAACTTGGGACAGGGGACAGCTGGACTCCAAGAAGGGACTGGAGGCCAGGAAAGATTTCCACCAAATATATGGCAACAAATTAAAAGCAAAGTAACCCCACCCCCGTTGCCATCAAGTTGATTCTGACTCACGGTGAACCCCTGTGTGTTGTAGAGTAGAAGTGCTCCATGGGGTTTTCTTGGCTGCCGTCTTTAAGGAAGCAGATTGCTAGGCCTTCCTTCTGCAGCACCACTGGGGGGCCGAAGTCATCAACCGTTAGATTAGCAAACTGTGCCACCGGGGCTGCCAATCAGGTACCCAGTAAAAGCTTACAGGTTGATTTGACATCATTCCACGTGTAGGGATTAAACACATACCATGTGCCAGACACTGCTTGATGTCAGACAAACTAGGCAGCAGGAAACAGCAAGCTCCTGTCCCAGGACCCCCAGACTTGGTGGTGGTGGTGGGAAACCCCAGCACAGTGAGGCCCGGGCTGTCACACCACAGGAGGCTTCTGCATGACAGGCTGCATCAGCTGAGAGCTGAGCACCACCCTGCTGTATGATGTTGGACCAGCATCTTCCCCTCAGTCTCAGCCTGTAAGCCCAGGACAGAGTCACTGTTCTCTGAGTCCCTAGCCGGCTCTCAACCATCCACCAAGGCATCCATAGACAGCTGGGAGCATCTATGGGAGGGTCTTTGTAGTTGAGTGCTGTTGAGTCATTTACTGACTCACGGTGACCCTACAGGACACAGTAGAATGCCCCATAACGTTGCCTAAGCTGTAATCATCACGGGGAGCAGACTGCCAGGTCCTTCTCCAATAGCGAGTGTTTAACCGTTGCACCACCAGGACTCCTGCATGTCTATTCGTCTTTCATGACCTGGAAGCCCTTTGAAAGCTTGGAGCCTTCTCTGAGTGCTTGCTTACTTGTAGACATCACAGCTGTGTGCGGAGGTAGCTTTGCCAGCAAAGCTGCATACATGATACCCCGCCCCAGGAGGCCTGCTCGGTGGCTTCCTCTGTGCCCTGGTGCTGCCTGGGGCTGCTGCAGCTGCATGCCCCGCTGCTTCAGCCAGCGAAGCCTGGAGCCCCCATGGGGAAGGCAGAGCTTCCCTCCGGGAAGCTGCAGCTCCTCTGTCCTTCCCAGTGGCTAGGGATACAGGCGTGCCTGCGCTGGAATGCAGAGCCGCTGGCTGCGCCTCCTTGCAGCACCAGACCCCCGCACGGTCTGCCCTAGAGGACATAGGTTGACCATCCAGGTCAGCCCTGGCCTCAGGCACTGGCTGCTGAACATCTCCCAGATGCAACTTCCTGCAGAGCTCACCCACTCTCCATGAGTGCCAGCCACCTGGGTGGTCTAGTATCGGAATGAAATCTAGAGGCCAGATGGATCCAGGAGTTCAAATTGCCACCAATTTCCTGAAAGTTCCTTCTGGAGCTCAACCCACGGGTTGAGTGGGGGAAAAACACAGACCCCTCACTTAAAAACAGATGTCAGTATCTGTCCTGAGCAGCCCAGGGCAGAAGAAAGGCTCCTGCTCCCTCCACTTCGTTCTTCCCCCTCTTCCTCTCCCCATCCTAACTCTGCAGTCTGGGACAGCCACTGCGTGGCCACAAAACAGACTCAGGAGCCCCTCTGTGAAGGAAGTGACTTCTTCACTGGCACCTAAAAATATTTACTTTTTTTTTTTCTTTAAATAGAAAGGAAATTCAACTCACTCCACCCCAGTCCTCCTGGGTTCTGAGTGGGTGCCCTGAGGACCTCACCCAAACTCAGCTGGCCCTGTACTGGGCTTCCAGTGCCATAAGGGGAGGATGGGATGGGGCGAGGACAAGGTGGAGGACAGGAAGGATTCCCAGGGGAAAGGAGGGCAGGAGGACAGGCTGGAGCTTGTCATATCCACTATCCCAGGAACTACACCATTTATCCAGGGAGGGTGGTCTTTGATTACAGCACCGGAAATCCGCCCAGCCCATATAAATCACAGGATAAAGGGGCCAGGGCTACCAGAAGACCCCTGTGAGATGGGGAATGGGGATGTTCCGATGCCTTGGCCAGCAGGTGGGCTGCAGGGCTCCTCCAGGGTTACCTAGTTGACATACCTCTCTTTCCCTGAGTCCACTGTGTTTGTCTGGGTGGTGAATCGGTGGGGCAGTGCCTGCAGCTGCAGCATCTCCCTCTGGTGCAGCGAGGCCAGGGCTCCACAGGGCCAGGGCTCCGAGGCCACTGGGTCTTACAAAGACCCTCTCCTGAGTCTCTGTGGTTGACTTTCCATAAGTCCTTGTGACACATAGGGAAGAACTCACCCAGGGAACCTAGTAGCTGGAGAGAGCCTGGGCCAAACTCGGCCATGGACACTAGAGAGAGACCCCTGTTCTGCAACAGAAACCATCTCCCAGCCAGGTGGTGCAGTGGAAAGAAGCCAGAGGGAGACCAGGTATAAAGGGTAGTTCCCCACCTATATCTGAGTGCATGGACAGGGCTGGAAAATCTCAGGACAAACAGACACATATAGATACCAAAGGCAGTGGGCTGGGGGCTGGAGGCTGAGGGCTGGGGGCTGTGGGCTAGAGGTTGGGGATTCTTCCTGTACTCTGTGAATTTTCTTTTCCGGGTTTGATTTTTATTTTAATCAAAATAATCTACATGAACAGTTTTAAATAATCCGAGTGCTACAAGTAAAACAAAACCCCCCAGCAATTTCCTGCCCCACCCCACCCCACACCCAATTCCTACACCCAAGAGGTGACTACTTGCTATTTGTTGCAGCTGTTTCTTCTGATATTTATCACTGTATTTTTTTGAATAACCTGCTTATAATGACTACTGTTTCTTTTATTTTCTTTCCTTTTCATTTCTTAGACAGCACCAAAAAGGCTACAAGGCATGGTGTTTAAGCTGCTAACTTTTAGCCAGACAGTTTTCATCTTTGTTGTTACTGTTAGATGCTGTTAAGTCTCTTCAGACTCATAGCAACTCTGTACAACAGAAACAAACATTGGCACCAGCCTCAGAATCACTGGTCTGTCTGAGCACACTGTCACAGCCATTTCATCCACTGATCTCCTTGAGAGTCCTTCTTGTAGCTGACTTTGTTGTAAGGAAGCAAATAACACAAAGTTTTAGTAAAGCAAAAAGTTTTATTCGGCATACATTCAAAAAGACAAAAGTAGCAAATGGACGAGCATGCTGCCACAGTTGCTTTTGCCCAAGTCCAACATCACAGAATCATCAGTATATCTTAACATTACAGATCGACAAAACCACAAAAATTGTGATCTTAAACTTTGAATCATCTTTCTTAATAATCACTGGTACAGGTTTCAACAAGGGTAGTCAGGAAAGTCTTCGTTGGTCCAGCAAATTTTCCATTCACTAAACACTAGTAGAAAAAGATGAGTGAAAAGTCTTCTGTGTTCTACTTGATTGGCTTATATGACAGTTTCCCTAAAGATATTTTCGAAGATTATCCTAACTATTGCCTTTATACCTCAGGGCCCAACTGATGTGTCCTTCTGAGTCCAGTTCCAGCTGGGTCACATTCTCTACACTCAAAGACAGGAGTACCGATTACAATATTATTTCCTATATCATTCCCTCCTTTTGATGGGAGATTGGAGATAACACATCTACAATCAATACCTGGACTTAATCAGACTCCTAACTGGTGGCCACCGCAGGCTCTTTAAATTCATGGTGCTGGTTTTCTGCTGGATACCTAGTTCTTCACTAGGATCTTAAGAGCAGTGCTGTCATCAGCTGCATTGCCAGAAAACAGCTGACTCAACATACATCAACGTTTGAGCCCCAGGCCTTAAGTATGTAAGACAACAGAACATAAATTTTATTGTGTCCAATACTATCAGAATGCAGACTAAAACTATCACTATTTCTTGCAATAGTAATCTACTCCATGTACTTATTCCTGTAACCAACCAGATAAATCTGGTATCTGCAAGGGTGTTACAGTGAGTAACCAGGTAGCTTGTTGTTTAATTCTACAGCATCATCTTTTTCCTTAGACTAAAAAACAAAAAAAAAATCTAAGTTTATTCTGTTATCTCATATCAGGTTGGTTTATGTTGTTTCCATCCCACTAACAATTTCATCAGCTATTAGTGCCATAACGACAACAACAACAACAAAAAACCCCACTTCTGTCAATTTCAAATCATAGCGACTCTGTAGGTCAGAGTAGAACTGTCCTACAGAGTTTCCAGGAAGTGCCTGGCAGATTTGAACTGCCGACCTTTTGGTTAGCAGATGTAGTACTTAACGACTATGCTGCCAGGATTTCCATTAGTGTCATAGTGATTGATAAACTTATCAATGACTTCTCCAATTCAACTGTACCATAAGCAGGAATTAAAGCTACCAATTGTACTGAATATTGGATCAATGAGTTTTCTTCTGATTCTCATTTTACAATGGATAACGAATTAACATTACCTTTCTAATATTTACTATGAGTACCTAAAGTTGTCAAAATCCACTGCCCACACATTTGCCAGGAATCTAAACAAGAGACTGCCCATATACATTTATTGTCAGTTGCAAAAGGATCATTTAAATTAGTATAGCTAGATCTACCACTCAAAAGCATACATCCATAATGAACAGTTACAGTTTATCTAGAGGAAATAGAAACCTAAAGAAAAATTTACATATAATAAGTTTTCATTAATGAACACATGATTAGCAAGACAATACAGGATGGACCTCTCCTGTTGGGGGTCTCGAGTTAGTCTATCTAAAACATATCCATTGTTCCTCCCAAAGGCAAGCTGTGCCTCCTTGGTTTACCTATTAACAGTTGTGAGGCACTGTCTCAGAAGCAGAAGTGGAACCTAAGAGAAAGTCAAGTCTGAGTCATAAGATTGATCTCCTCTGAGAACATGTTTTCTTTAACACACACAAGTTTCTTCACAGAAAGAGGGGAAGAGCTGGATTACAAACATTAGGCAGGTATTTCAAGACACTGTCTTGAAGAAGAATTAAATTATTGACTGATTTACCTTAAATATAGCTCTCAGTCTGATCTTTGAAGTTAGTTTCCTAAAACAGACTGAGTTCCTTAAAAAAAAAAAAAAAAAAGACCACAATCAACAGAAGAGAAAATAGATAAATGGGAACTATTAAGAATCAAACACTTTTGTTCATCCAAAGACCTTATTAATAGAATTAAAAGAACACCCACAGAATGGGAAAAAATATTTGGCAACTCTATGTCAGACTGACACCTGATCTGCATAATCTATAAGATACTACAAAATATCAATAAAAAGAAGATAAACCATCCGATTAAGCAATGGGCAAAGGAGATGGACAGACATTTCACTAAAGAAGAGACTCAGGCAGCTAAAAAACACATGAGGACATGTTCACGATCTTTAGTTATTAAAGAAATTCAAATCAAGACAACAATGAGATACCATCTCACCCCAACAAGATTGGCCATGATCCAGAAAACACAAAACAACAAATACTGGAGAGGCTGTGGAGACAGTGGAACTCTCCTACACTGTTGGTGGGGTTGCAAAATGGTCCAGCCTCTTTGGAAAGCAATCTGGCACTTCCTTAAAAAAATGGATATCAATATACCATTTGACCCAGTAATTCCACTACGTGGAATATATCCTACAGATTCAAGTCCTTTCACACCAACGGACACATGCATCAGAATGTTTATCGCAGCACAGTCCACGATAGCAAAAAGATGGAGTCAACCCAGATGCCCAACAACAGAAGAATGGATAGGTAAACTATGGTACATATACTCAACAGAGCACTATGCAATGATAAAGAATAACGATGATTCCAGGAAACATCTCCTAACCTGGTTTCAACTGGAAGACATTATGTTGAGTGAAAGTAGTCAGCAACAAAGGGACAAATACTGTATGAGACCTCTACGATAAGGTCTCAAAAACAGACTTGTGTATAGAAGAAAAGACTCTTTGACAGCTGCAAGAGAGGGGAGGGAAGGAGGGTGAGGCAGGGAGGGTTTAGTTTAGATAGTTGCTAGAAATCTGGTTGGGAGAAAGTGGTGATAGCACACATTAGAAACAAGAACAACATTAAGTGGACTTCAGCATAACTTGAGTACTCCTTCCATCTTAACCCAATATTGCAAGGATAGAGTAGCTGGGGCAGGTGGTGAGGGGCCATGCTCTTAGGCGAAATCGAGGCCAATTGGCACAACTAGCATTTTGCTCAGAGAGCTCTCTGCACCCCACATTGGTGAGTGGTGTCTGGGGTCTTGAAAGCTGCCAAGCTGCCATCCGAGGGCACAGCAAGTGGTCCCAACTCAGCAGGAACGGATGCTCACCAAAGACCAAAATGACATGCGGTAAAGACAACCCAGAAGACAGAGAGACCCTCAAGAGTGGGTGCCTTCATTGACTTGGGACCGGAAGAACTGGATGGTGCCCGGCCACCACCAGTAATAGCCACGATGGAGCTCACTAGGTTGAGTCTCACTGGCAACACAAGAATAAAAAGGGGTGCATCCTGAGATCTCCACTGAAAGACCTCAATTAATGGTCTAGGGGTTTCGGAGTTCCCCTGAGAGCATGGACCCCGGCCCTGATGCTGCCCTTACCCATAAATTATAACAAAGGTCCACTCTTTGGACAGGAATGGATTGGACTTGGCAATACAGACCATATATTGGTTGCACTTTATGGTTCTATACATCAATAGGATATCATCCTGCTGACCTCTGGCTGGAGGAAGGAGAGTGGGTGGAGAGGAGGGAAAGGAGGCTGTTGGCAGGATGAGACATGTATGGAGCAGAGAGGAATAGTGTGCAGTCACCAGACAGGGAGAGCAGTGGAAGCTGCATATAGGTGGGTATGTAAATTTATATGGGAATGTACATTTTCACTCAGTCATGTTAAATAAAAAAGAAAAAAAAAAAGACCCACTGCCTTTGAGTCAGGTCTGATTCGTAGAAAGAAAAGAAAAAAACAGTAAAGAGCAAAATGAATGCCCAGAGTGAAAGGATCTTACTGGTTTTATCTGTACCATTGTTTGACCCAAAGGTAGTAACCTGTATGTGTTATCCTTACTTCCACAAAATCCAGAAATCTGGATTCCAGAACAATTGTGATTCTTTCGTGGTTTTCTCCTTTGGATCATGATCACACTATTGAATCTTTGACCAAAAAATGTTCAATAAATTGTTCCTGTGTATCATCTGGTTTTTAAGATCCCAAGGATCATACAGGGAACTAGGAAGTAGAATAGAAACAATAATAACAATATTAAGCCAGCTGTCTGAAATAACCAATGGAACCATGACCCTCAGGTCTTTCAACGAAGGGAACAAACCTCATGAGGTGTCTGCTAAAACATAAGCAGCGTTAGTAACTGCTTTTTGTGTGTCTCAATAGCAATTGCATTCTCCAAAACCTCAGACTGTATATTAATATAAATACAGCCACGTTTATCTATTAAGGTACAAACGGTTTCTTGAGAGACTAACAAGAAATATAATGCCATTCTAATTTGTAAAATCAGCCCAAACCAGATAACTACTTATCAAGTTATGATATTTACAACTCTGCTGAGTTAACCAATGGCTTGGCTTGGCTGAGTTAACCAACAGAGATTTCTAGTTTGAGAGTTAAAATATCTAAACCTGTTAGTTAGATAGATAATTTAGGAGGGAAGAGGAAAATTATTCCTTATACTCAGAAAGTAGGACCTTGAAATATTTCTTATTTCCAGGAAGAAAGACCTTAAAACAAGGAGAATACTCCCACATAAAACCCAGAGCATCCTTTCATTTATTCAGGCTTAAGTAGTTAATTTCTGTACCACGTGATTCTGCATCAGCAGCAGTCTGTGGATCCATCAGCTTCCACATGAGAAGGTCTGAAAGTCTTGGCTGAGTCTCATAGCAGTCTGTTTCATAAATCCAATATTTTCAGAAAATAAGCAAAGTAAAAACTTATCTGCAAATGACAAAACAATATGGCCATGATTAGTTTATAAAAAATATTACTCTTAATGGTGAAAAAGCTGTTAATTACAAGCACAATGTAAAGGTCAAATAAAATGTTTTAAAAACTTTTAGATAAAAATATTCTAAATAAAACCATTAACTATCTTTTTAAAGAACTTCAGACTAATACATAACAATCTTGAGACAAAAAAACCATACAAAATCCATTGCTGTTGAGTTGATTCTGATTCATGGTGACCCTACAGGACAGAGTAGAACTGCCCCATAGGGTTTCCAAGGAGCATGTGTTGGACTCAAACTGCTGGTCTTTTGGTTAGTAGACATAGCACTTAACAACTACATCACCAGGATCTCCAAGAATACCATATAGTCAGGATACACCAGGAATAGATACGAGGTCTGACAGTGAAGTTTGTTAACTCATCGTAGAAAAAGTGCCATATACTTCATTGCCGAATGTCACCATGGTTACATACAAAGTACTCCCTTTGGGAAGCTATGCACCGGCACCAGCGCCTAGTCCACCCATCAAAGCAATTTTGGAACTCTTTCTGGAATGGCCATCAGAGCTGTCCTCATATCACCCTTGATGTACTGAATGTCATCAAAATATCTTCCTCTCAATATTTCCTTTATCTTCGGGTAAATAAATATCATTGGAGGTCAGATCAGGTGAGTAGGGAGGGGTTCCAGTACAGTTATTTGCTTACTGGCTAAAAACTCCCTCACAGATAACTACACAATTAAGTTTGCAAGCTAGCCACCATGTCCTGGGATGGCCATTGCACACAGCGGCACAGTGGCAAGTTTGCAAAAACATAAGGGGAAATACTAGCATATAAATTTTAACACAAGAATCAGGCATGTCCCTTGATTCTAACAACATGTTCCATGTAATTTACTAAACAAAACTTTTTATCACTTTCTCTGTATAAAAATTTTGTGCGGCTTTCCATGAAGCTCAAAAGTTGTCAGGAGTTTATCACATCTTACAGTGAAATAACACTTATTTAACAAAGACTTTAAAGGTAAAAACCTTGGCTTTTCTTTCTTAGCCATGTGGTTTGGTTTTTGACTCAGGAATCTTATCCTAATGAGAAACTGAACTTTGTCATGGAGGGAAGTTACACAAGGACTAGATTATCTCTTCAACTAATCAAAGGAAATTTTGCTATTTTAACATTGAGAAACTTGTCTGTTTGATAAACTACTTATCATTAAAACTCCTAGAAATCCCTTCAATTAAACTGTTAAACTTCAGTTAGATAAAACTTTTGGCTATATCAAATAAATTTCTTAAATGTACTCTTTGTTGTATACCTCTATAGTGCATCCCATTACATAGCAGAAATGAACTCATTAACAGACCCAAATACACACACACGCAGAGACACATGTATTACCCATAACCCATTGCTGCTGAGTCAATTCCAACTCTTAGTGACCCTATAGGACAGAGAACTGCCCATAGCATTTCTAAGGAGTGCTTGGTGAATTTGAACCACTGACCTTTGTTAGCAGCAGTTAGCAATTAACCACTACATCACCAAGTTTCCACATATATAACCTTTCTCTTGTGACATAAAAGCAGAAAGTATACAAGCTTAAAATATGGCAAATATCTATTAACTCAATTTAACATCAATAAATTATCTAAAATATCTTGAGGATTTTTTTTTTTTTTTAAGAAACTCTATGGAGCAGTTCTATTTTGTCCTATAGCCTTGCTATGAATTGGAATCAGCTTGATGGCAGTGGGTTTGGGTTAGGCTAAGGAACTTTGGTAACATAACAATTAAGACCTTGACTGCTAACCAAACAGTCGGTGGTTCAAATCTACTCAGTGGCTCCTTGGGACAGAGACCTAGTACTGTTCCCTTATAAAGATTACAGCACACAAAACTCTATGGGCAATTCTATTCTCACACAGGGTCAGTATGAGTCAAAAATTGACTGGCCAGAGATGGACAGACACTTCACTAAAGAGGAGATCCAGGCAGCCAAAATACACATGCTGACATGTTTACGATCTTTAGTTATTAAAGAAATTAAAATCAAGACAACAATGAGATACCATCTCACCCCAACAAGATTGGCCATGATCCAGAAAACACAAAACAACAAATGCTGGAGAGGCTGTGGAGAAAGTGGAACCCTCCTACACTGTTTGTGGGGTTGCAAAATGGTCCAGCCTCTTTGGAAGGCAATCTGGCACTTCCTTAAAAAAATGGATATCGATATACCATTTGACCCAGTAATTCCATTACTTGGAATATATCCTACAGATTCAAGTCCTTTCACACCAACGGACACATGCACCAGAATGTTTACCACAGCACAGTCCATGATAGCAAAAAGATGGAATCAACCCAGATGCCCAACAATAGAAGAATGGATAGGTAAACTATGGTACATATACTCAATGGAGCACTACGCAATGATAAAGAATAATGATGATTCCAGGAAACATCTCCTAACCTGGTTTCAACTGGAAGACATTATGTTGAGTGAAAGTAGCCAGCGACAAAGGGACAAATACTGTATGAGACCTCTACGATAAGATCTCAAAAACAGACTTGTGTATAGAAGACTCTTTGACAGCTGCAAGGGAGGGGGGGAGGGAGGGTGAGGTGGGGAGGGTTTAGTTTAGATAGTTACTAGAAATCTAGTTGGGAGAAAGCGGTGATAGCACACATTAGAAACAAGAACAACATTAAGTGGACTTCAGCATAACTTGAGTACTCCTTCCATCTTGACTCAATACTGCAAGGATAGAGTAGCTGGGGCAGGGGGCGGGGGACCATGCTCTTAGGCGAATTCCAGGCCAATTGGCACAACTAGTGTTTTGCTCAGAGAGCTCTCTGCACCCCACATTGGTGAGTGGTGTCTGGGATCTTAAAAGCTGCCAAGCTGCCATCCGAGGGCACAGCAAATGGTCCCAACTCAGCAGGAACGGAGGCTCACCGAGGACCAAAATGACATGTGGTAAAGACAACCGAGAAGACAGAGAGACCCACAAGAGTGGGTGCCTTCATCGACTTGGGACCGGAAGAACCGGATGGTGCCCGGCCACCACCAGTGATAGCCACGATGGAGCTCACTAGGTTGAGTCTCACTGGCAACACAAGAATAAAAAGGGGTGCATCATGAGATCTCCACTAAAAGACCTCAACTGATGGTCCAGCGGTTTTGGGGTACCTCTGAGAGCATGGCCCCCGGCCCTGATGCTGTCCTTTCCCATAAATTATAACAAAGGTCCACTCTTTGGACAGGAATGGATTGGACTTGGCAATGCTGAGTGACCATATATTGGAAGCACTTTGTGGTTCTATACATCTACAGGATATCATCTTGCTGACCTCTGGCTGGAGGAAGGGGAGTGGATGGAGAGGAGGGGAAAGGCGGTTGTTGGGAGGATGAGACATGTATGGAGCAGAGAAGAATAGTGTGCAGTCACCAGACAGGGAGAGCAGTGGATGCTGCATATACGTGGGCATGTAAATTTATACGTGAATGTACATTTTCACTCAGTTATGTTAAATTAAAAAAAAAATTGACTGGCCAACATCTAACAACAATGATTGGCTATATTATTGCTGTAGGGTCCCTGGGTGGCACAAGAGGTTTGCAGTTGGATACTGACCTATAGGTTTGTGGTTCAAATCCACTTAGCAGTGACACAGAAGAATGCCTGGTGATTTGCTTCTGTAACGATTACAACCAAGAAAACCATATGGAACACTGTTCTACTCTGTCATACATGGGATCATCATGAGTTGAAATCAACTTGATGACAATGTTTTTTGTTGTCATTCTTCTTAAATTATGACTAGGAGTCCTTGGGTGATACACTTTGCTACTGACCAAAAGGTTGGTGGTTCAAGTTCTCCCAGAGGCACCTTGAAAGAAAACCTTGGTAATCTGCTTTCAAAAATTTTAAGTCATTTAAAATCCTATAGAGCACAGGTCTATTCTTTTTTTTTTTTTTAATTGTGATTAAGTGAAAGTATGCAATCCAAGTAAATTTTGCATGCCCGCCTATCTGCAGCTCTATCTGCTCTCCTCACTCAGTGACAGCACATTTCTCCTTTTCACTCTATACTTCTAGTATTCTCTTAACGAGGACCTGTCCCCTCCTTTCCACCCTTTTCTCTCTCGTCTAAAAAGAAACCAGTAGGAGAGTCTGTAAAATGTATAAAAATGTATTACACTGTAAAGTACACACACCATATGGTCACACAGTGTCCGTGAGTCCAGTCCATTCTCGTCTGAAGAGTTAACCTCAGTACTGGTTTCTGAATAGGGCCAGCAGCAGGTCTAGGGGCAATGTTCCCTAGGCTGTCAGACTATCAGTTCTGGTCTTTCAGTAGAGTTCTCGAGCTGCACACCTCTTTTTCTAGTGTTGCCTCAGGGACTCTTGTGTGTCCCATCACGGTTGCCTTTGGTGTTGGCTGTCCATCATCTGGTTCTTCTGGTCTCATTTTGATGCAGTGTCCCATTCATATGGATCCTTCTGTCTCCTGGGGTCATTTTGCCCTGTGTCTTTGATATTCTTTGCATTATCTGTTACAGTTGGGTTGGAACAATTTGGTGTACCTCAGATGGCAGCTTGCTAGCTTTTAAGAACGGAGATACCACTCACCAATAAGTGGTGCAGAAGACTCTCTTAGAAAAAGATTAGTTATGCCAATTGACTTTGGTGTCCCCTGAAAACATAGTTCCCAGACCCTCGTCCCTACTACTCTATACTTTGAGATATTGGATTGAGTTTATTCAGTTTATGACATAGTCCAGTTATGCTGATCTGCTCTCTACTGCATACTGTCACTGCTTTCACCTAAGCAAATTCCTATCTACTGTCTAATCTATGACTAACTCTCTCTGTTGCTCCTCACCCTTGTGGCCATCAAAGAGTCTTTTCTTCTGTATGTAAGCCTATTTCTAAGTCCTTATAACAGGGGTCTCATGCAGTACTTGTCCTTTTGCAGCTGACCAATTTCACTCAGCATGTCTTGTAGTTGAAACCAGGTTATCAGATGCTTCCTAAAAGCATCATTGTTCTTTATCATCGCATAGTGTTCCATTATGTACACATAAAATAGTTTGTTTATCCACTCATCTGTTGATGGGCACCTAGGTTGATTCCATCTTTTTGCTATTGTGGACAGTGCTGCGATAAACATTTGTGTGCATGTATCTGTTCATGTGACTGCCTTTATTTCTGCAGGATATATTCTGAGCAATGTGATTTCTGGATCACATGGTAGTTTTACCTCTAGCTTTTTAAGGAAACGCCAAATTGCTTTCCAAAGAGGCTGTACCATTTTGCATTCCCACCAGCAGTGTACAGAGTTCTAATCTCCTACAACTTCTCCAGGATTTATTGCTTTGTGTTTTTTGGATTATCGCCAACCTTGTTGGATGAGATGGTATCTCACCATAGTTTTGATTTGGATTTCTCTAATAGCTAATCATTGTGAGCATTTCCTCATGTGTCTTTTGGCAGCCTGGATGTCTTTTTTGTTGAAGTGTCTGTCCGTCTTCATTGCTTATTTCTCAGTTGGATTATTTATCTTTTTCTTGTTGATATTTTATAGTACCCTGTGGATTATGGAAATCAGACATCAGTCTGACATGTAGCTGCCAAATATTTTTCTCATTCTGTAGGTGGTTTTTTAACTCCCTTGATAAAGCGTTTGGATGAGCATAGGTGTTTGGTTCTTAATAGTTCCTGTTTATTTTCTCTTCTTTGTGCAGTGTTAGTCACGTTTTGTAGTCTAAAACGTGTATTAGAACTTCCATTGTTGACTCTGTTTTTTTCTGCATGACCTTTTATCATTTTAGCTTTGATATTTAAGTCTATTTTGAGTTATTTCTTGTGTAAAGTGTGAGATATGGGTCTTGTTTCTGTTTTTTTGCAGATGGATATCCAGTTTTGCCAACACCCTTTGTTAAAGAGACAGTTTTTACCCCAGTTTACAGTCTTTGGGCTTTTGTCAACTATCAACTGTTCGTAAGAGGATGGTGATATTTCTGGGGTCTTAACTCTGTTCCCTTGGTCTATATGTCTCTTTTTATACCACTACCAGGCTATTTTAACTACCATGGCAGTGTAGTAGGTTCAAAGGTCAGGTAGTATGAGGTTTCCCATTGTGTTCCTCTTCTTCAGTAGTTCTTTACTTATCCAGGGTTTCCTCCTTTTCTAAACAAAGTTAGTGACTTGTTTCTCCATCTCATTCAAAAATGACACTGAATTTGTATTGGGATTGCATTGTATATGTAGAGCACTTTGGGTAAAATAGACATTTTCACAATGGTAAGTATTGCTATCCATGACTAGGGTAGGTTTTTCCACTTGTATTAAGTTTCTTTTGTTTTCTTGCTGTAAATCTTGTAATTTTCTCTTAATGGATCTCTTATTCCTCTGGTTAGATTTTTTTCCTAGGTATTTTATCTTCTTGGGAGCTATCATAAATGGTATTGATTTGATGATTTCCTCTTTGATGATCTCTTTGTTGATGTAAAATGATCCTAATGATTTACTCACATTTATCTTATATCCTGATACTTCACTGATCTACTAGTTCCAGGAGTTTATTTATGGATTCTTGAGGATTCTCTGTGTATACAATCATATCATCTGGAAATAGGGGTGTTTTCACTTCTTTGCCAATGCAGATGCCCTTTATTTCTTTGTCTTGTCTGATTGCTCTGGCTAGAACCTCTAGCACAATGTTGAATAGAAGTGGTGGTGGTGGGCATCCTTGTCTAGTTCCCATTCTCAGGGAGAATTCTTTCAGTCTCCATTCAGGATGATGTATGTGGTTGGCTTTGCATGGATGTCTCTTATTGCATTGATGAGTTTCCCTTATATTCCTATTTTGTTGAGAGGTTTTTTTTTCAACATGAATGGGTGTTAGACTTTGTGAAATGCCTTTTCTGTATCAATTATCAAGTGATTCTTATCCTTTGTGTTATTTACATGGTTGATCACATTAACAGTTTTTCTGATGTTGAACCAGCCCTGCATTCCTAATATGAGTCCAATTTAGTCATGATGAATTATTTTTGGGGTATGTTGTTGAATTCTATTGGCTAGGATTTTGTTGAAGATTTTTGCATCTAGGTTTGTGAGTGATGTTGGTCTGTAATTTTCTTTTTTTTGTGGGATCTTTCCCTGGCTTTGGCTACCAGGGTTATGTTGGCTTTATAGAATGAACTTGGGAATATTCCATCCTTTTCTATGCTGTGAAACAACCTCAGTAGTACTGGAATTAACTCTTCTCTAAAAGTTTGGTAGAAGTCTCTGGTGAAGTTGTCTGGACCAGTACTTTTTTTAGGTGGTAATTTTTTAAATTATGTTTTCAATCTCTTCTTTTGTGGTGGGTTTATTAAGTTCTACTTCTCCTTGTGATAATTTTGATAGGTGATGTAAATCTAGAAATATGTCCATTTCCTCTAGGTTTTCAAATCTGTTACAGTACAGCTTTTCATAGTATTCTGTTACAATACTTTTGGTTTTGGTTTGGTCTATCGTGACATCTCTCATCTCATTTCTTATTCAGGTTATTTGTTTCTTCTGTTTTTCTTTTCTAAGCTTAGTCAATGGTTTATCAATTTTGTTGATCTTTAAAACAAACAAACAAACGTGCTTTTGGTTTTATTAATCCTTTCGATTGTTTTTCTAGTTCTAATTCATTTAGTTCTGCTTTAGTCTTAATTATCTGTTTTCTTCTGGTGCCTGAGTGGTTCTTTTGTTGTTCTCTTTCTGCTTCTTCAAGCTGTAGGGCTAACTCTGATTTGTGCAGTTTCTTCATTCTGGATGTGTGCATTTCTAAACTGACTTCTGAGCATTGCTTTTGCTGTATCCCATAGGTTCTGGTAGGATGTCTTTTCACTCTCATTTGATTCTATAAATTCCTTTATTCCATCTTTGATTTCTTCTATAACCCATGAATTTTTGAGCAAACTGTTGTTCAATTTCCATGAGTTCAGATTTCTACCCATGTTTTTTCTGCTTTCGATTTCAGCTTTTATGGCTTTATGGTCCAAGAAGATGCTTTGCAATAATTCAGTGGTGTGGATTTTATTGAGACTTGCTTTATGATCTAATACTTGGTCTAGTCTGGAAAATGTTCTATGTGCACTGGAAAAGAAGGTGTACTTATGTGTTGTTTGGTTAAAAGTGCTGTATATGTCAATGAGATCTAGTTGGTTGATTGTTGCAAAAAGATCTTCTGTATCTTTACTGAGCCTTTCTCTGGATGATTTGTCCATTACTGAAAGCATAGTGTTGAAGTGTCCTACTATTATTGTGGAGTCATCTATCTCATTTTTCAATATTGTCAGCATTTGTTCAATGTATTTAGATGCTGTTGTATTGGGTGCATGAATATTTAATATTGTCATATCCTGGTTATATATCAAGCCTTTCAGTAATAAATAGTGACCATCCTTTGCCCGATGGTGTATCTTACATTAAAGTCTATTTTATTGGAGGTTAGTATTGCCATCCTGCTTTTCTTGGCATGTTGTTAGCTTCGTATATATATTTCCATCCTTTGATTTTCAGTTTGTTTGTATCTTGGAGTCTGAAGTGTGTTTGTTGTAAGCAACATATAGACAGATTATGTTTTTTGATGGAAGCTGTTACTCTCTGCCTGTGTAATGGAGTTTTCAATCCATTCATGTTCAGTGTAATTATTGTTAGGTGTGTGCTTAGTGCTGTCATTTTGTTGCCTTTGTTTTTATATTGTTGGTGTTTTCTTTATCCCTCTTAATATTCTGTTCTAGGTTGTTTTCCTTATGGGTTTGCTTTTTATCTTTTTCATTGTTAGTTTTGTGTTTGTTGAGCCTTCTGTATTGTTTTTGGTTTGATATGTCACATTGTTAGTTTACTTTATGGCTACTCCTTTGATCCCCCTTAATGTTCAAAGTTTATACCAATCTTTAGTTTCTGTATATCTTCTTAATTTCCTCTCCATCTGAAAGGGTTATAACTACTCTACTATATCTCTCTTTATAGTGTGATGATGTCATAGTTTCATGTTAAGATCTCTGGTTTCCTACATTTAGTATTTTTGCTTTGATTGAGTTTTGTGACTTTCCTAACTGAGTAGGACTCAGGATGCCATGTCTTCTGTTGCATCCTTAAATATACATCTGATGCTATTGTTTTTCTAAACAAAGAGGTTCTTTTAGTATTTCTAGTAGTTTTTGTTTGTTTTTTGCAAAGTCTCTAAGCTTCTGTTTATCTGTCAATGTCTTAATTTCACAGTCATATTTGACAATTTTGCAGAATATGTAATTCTTGATTGGAAGTCTGTCTCCTTCAAGGCTTTGTGTGTGTCATCCCACTGCCTTCTTGCCAACATGGTTTCTGCTGAGAAGTCAGAGGAAAGCCTATAGGGCTTCCCTTTGTATGTTAGTTTCACTTTAAACCTAGCTGTATTTAAGAGGCTCTCTTTATGTTTCATTTTATTAAGCTTAGTTATGCTATGTCTTGGTGTCTTTCTTCTAGGGCCTAGTTTTTATGGTGTTTGATAAGCATCTTGAATTTCTGTTCTTTCATGATGTCAGGGAAGTTTTCTGTCAGCAACTCCTCAACAATTCTCTCTGTATTTTCTGCTATCCTTCCCTGTTCAGGAACTCCAATTATTCAGAGATTATTTCTCTTGATAGAGTCCTACATGTTTCTTAATGCTTCTTCATTTTTCTTGTTTCTTTTATCCAATTTCTCCTCATAAATGTTGGTGTCAGTTGTTTTATCTTCAAGCTCACTAATTCTGCTTTCCATTTCCTCAATCTTGCTCTTTTGGCTTTGCATTGAATTGTCTAATTCTGTAACTTTATTATTGATCTACTGGACTTCACATCCTTGATGTTCCAGCAGTTCATGTAGCTTACTTAATTTTTCATTTTTTCTGCAGCATTTTGTTTAATCTCTAGAAAGCTCTATACACAATTCTTTTGTATTCTACCTCTGATAATTTCAGAAAGTCTCCTTTATCTGGGAAGTTTTTTGATTCTTTATTTTGGGAATTTTCTGGAGCCATGGTTGTCTGCTTCTGTAAATGTTTAGATATTGATTGTCATCTTTGTACCATCAAGAAGCTGTTCAGTTTCTCCAGTGTTACACCAATAAGAGCTGTGGTGGAGTTATAAGAAGGAAGTGAGTAAGGGCACTACTAGCTTTGGTTGCCAACCATTGCTGTCCTCTAGGTGCAGCTGACTTACGTATAGCTTCTCTGGCAATATAGAATCTGTCAAGCCCTGCGATGCTGCTCAGTTTGATGGCTGGCTCCAGCTGGGCCCTGATGGGTAGCAGGCCCTGCCTCCTGGCTGCTAAAAGTGGTAAGCTACTTGTGCTGGCTCTCTGGCATCATGCCAGTCAAGATTATGGTGTAGCTCAGGGAAGGGAGGAGAGAGGAATGCTATCACACTCGGCCACCAGGGACCGCTGCATTCTCTAGATGTGCTTATCTTAAGAACTGCTTTTCTGCTGAAGTGGGCACTGTCCAGTGGGAGATAGAAGCAGGAAGGCCCTCAGGGGTGGCAGGCCCCACCTCCTAACTGGCAAAGACAGTGCCCTACTTAAGGAGTCTCTGGGGGGGCCATCAGCCAATGGTAGGATGTGGCTCACTGAAGTGAGTAAAAATGGCACCACCATATTTAGCTGCCAGGCACTACTGCCTTCTCCAGCTCCTCTTATCTTAAAAGTTGCTTTTTTTGCTGAGAGTGGTGTTGACCAGCCACAGCTTATAGCAGGTGGGCCCTCAGGTGTGGCAAGTCCTGCCTCCTGGCTGACAGTGCGTCATAGACCACCCACAGAGGCTATGATATGGCTTAAAGGAGGGAGGGGTTAGGGTATCACCACTCTAAACCACCAGCCATCACTATGTTCTCTCCATATGATTGCTTTAAAAACAGCTTTTCTCTAGGAGAAGCACTGTCTGGACAGCTGCTGTTGTTCAGCATGGGAATTAGCCCCAGCTGAACCCTCAAGTGTGGCTGACTGTGCCTCTCAGCTGACCAAAATGGTTTCCCATCTGACATGCCTCTCTTGCAGTGAGTCAGCAGTGTCTATGACACAGCTCAGAGAACAGAGAGGGGAGGGGCACTGGTACGCTTGGCTACCAGCCACTGCTGGGTTCTCTAGATGTGGGTGTCCCAAGCACAGTCTCTCTGCTGCAGGATATGTTGCTTACTTACACACTGCAGTTCAGCATAGTAGCCATCCCATGCCAGGCTCACAGGCTTGGCAGTCTCAGTCCCAGCTTCCTGGTTAACAAAGAAGGTGTCTGTGTCTGTAATCCTCTCAGCTGATATGCCAGCAGAAGCAGGACTCAGTGTGACACTGTCTCAACTCCAACAAGTTACTTTCCCCCTTTCTGTCACCTAATCCAATCTCACAACACTACGCCTGATCTTGCGGCTCCAGAATGTTCACACTTTTCCTTTCAATTATTTTTCTAGGCCTTAGTTCCCAGGGAAGCCCTGGTGGCATAGTGGGTTAAGTGTCACATCTGCCAACTCAAAGGTCGGCAATTCAAACCTGCTAGGTGCACCTTGGAAACTCTATGGGGCAGTTCTATTCTGACTTCTAGGGTCATTATGAGTCAGACCCAACTTGATAGCACCAGGTTTGGTTGTTTTGGTTTTTAGTTTTCAGAAGGAATCCAGGAGACATGTCTAGTCCTCCATCTTGGCCACACAGTTCTCCTCTTGATGCACAAGTTCACCTTGGATTGGAGTCAACTTGATGGCAGCTTGTATTGGTGGAGGTCTGTCATTTAGGATAGAGGTGACCTTACAGAATCTTTACTGTTTACAGCTCTCTTTCCAGCACACAGAATAGTGTCTGGCACTGTTCTGTATTTATTCATCAGTCCCTCAGTATTTAATCAAATAAATAAATAAATTCTGAGAGACCAGATAATTAAATATTTGGGAAAAGTCTTCCTTTCTATTATTTTAATGGAGTTTTGCTATGATACTCAGGATGTCAATCCATGGAAAGACTGCTGAAGTTGTCTAGTGAAGAGTTAAGATGGGCACCAAAACCACAGACTGCTTGCTATTATTTTTCTGAGAGTGTTTTTCAAGAACTTTGCAATAATTGTTGTACAAATCCAAAATCATTTCTTTATTAATTTATTATTATGGTCATAAAAACTCAGTTCGAGCCTGGTTATCACTCATATCACTTAATGTTACTGAAACTTTGCATCTTTTTCTTTATTTGGATGATCAACAGTATCTATTAGAGCTATGTTGCAAGTTCACACTTTGCCAGTAGGTGTCATGGTCCAATAGTAACTATAGCAATCCTGTAGGAAAACTACAGAAGGTCAAAAATTCCATAAAAATGAATCAATGTACTAATTCATGAATACAATAATATCAAAATTATGTACGATAAAGGGAACTCTACTTCAATTTCACTTTGTTAGCTAAATACAAGGACTGCCAACTAAGTTCGTGAACTCATCCTAGAAAAAGTGCTACACACCTCACTAGTGAATATTAATACAGTCACCTTCAAAGTACTTGGGAAGTACCTTGGGAAGCTACACATTGATGTCAGCACCTAGTCTTACCCTCAAAGCAACTTTGGAACTCTTTTTCTGGAATGGCCATCAGAGCTGTCATTGTGTTACCCTCAATGTCCTGAATGTCATCAAAATGTCTTCCTTTATCTTTAGGTAAAGAAAAAGTCATTGGGGGCCAGATCAGGTGAGTAGGGAGGGTGTTTCAATGCAGTTATTTGTTTACTGGCTAAAAACTCCCTCCAAGACAACCATACAGTTAACTTGCCACTGTGCCACTGCACATAATGGCCACTGCAGAAAGAGTTCCAAAGTTGCTTTGAAGGGTTGACTAGGTGCTGGCATCGGTGCATAGGTTTCCAAGAGGAGTACTTCAAAGGTGACTGTAGTGAGATATGTTGCATTTAGAACAATTAAGCTGGCAGACTTCATTGTCAGACCTTGTATAACTTGTACTAAGGATGCAGAATGGTGTCTAGGCCTAAGTTTTATTAAATGTGTTTCAATGTTCTTTTTGTCCTGTGTCTTGCCGGACTTCTACATTATGGATCCCATAGTTTTCTAGGAATCTTTCTATTATGGTCAACAATAATAAAATGTGTTTATTATCTTGAAACTCCTCAAAATCCTCATGTAAATCTAACACAATACCATACACTTGTTCTCAATTAATATTTGTTGAATGACGCATCTTCCTCCCACTCAGAAATGTGTACAGCTATTCTACAGACGAGGAAACTGAGACTCAGAAAAGATCAAGGTCAGATAGCTGGTGAATGGCAGAGCTGGCTAGCATTGTAGTAGGTTTGTCTAATTCCAAATCCCTTGCCCATTCACTCCAGTTAGCAGAAAGGACTCAGGGAAAATTAAAAAGAAAAACAAAATTCACTGCTTTCAAGTCAATTCCAACTCATAGTAACCCTATAAACAGAGTAGAAGTGCCCCATAGAGTTTTCAAGGAGTGCGTGGTGGATTTGAACTGTTGACCTTTTTGTTAGCAGCTATAGCACTTAACCACTAAGCCACTAGGGTTTCCTGGGGAAAATAGGAGCCCTTAAACTTGTAAAGTCAGCCATTTACAGCTTTATGGGCCCAAAAGGTGCCCAAGACATCTCTGGACAAATTCAGAACAGTCACTAAAAAAACTAGTGAATGCTAACATGTTATCTAAGGTTCTCTTGGTCATTTTCCTGAAACAAACAAGAAGTGAGCAAGTTGTGCCAATACAAATGATGAAATGTGTGTGGGGCCATGGGGGTGAAGGGCTGAAGATATCGCTACCCAGAACCCAGAACCACCTTCCTCCTTACTCACTCCTGTGGAACATAGATAACTCAGATTAAGTCTTGAGTCAGTCTTTAAATTCCTGGACTTATGTTTATCAGCTGATGTTACAATATTACAAGATTATGTATCTTTTTAGCAAACAATAGTATCAGTGCTGATATGATGGGCATATAACCCTTTTACACACACAGTCTGGCCTCAGCATTACTCAACACTACTCCACATGGCTGCAACAGGTCTTTGTCGGATGACCAGCTGTTTAGAATTTTCCAGCCCCCCCTGCCAAGGGTCCTGGAGGACAGGAAGGCTCACTCCCTAGGGATTCCTCTGGGAGGGTTAGGTCAGCAGGATTTAATTACTCAATTGGATTAAAGCTGAGATTTCAAGATTAGCTGACGCTAGGAGTAGGTGGGTGGGTGGGTGGAGGGTGGCTAAGGAATCTTAATTGGAAGGTCCTTTTCATGGGTTCTTACGTCAAAGGTAAGGTCAGTAAACCCAAGGATCCATTGCTATAGAGTTGATTCTGACTCATAGTGACCCTATAGGATGGAGTAGAACCACTCCATAATGCTTCCGTGGAGTGGCTGGTAGATACGAACTGCTGACCTTTTGGTTAACAGCTGAACTCTTAACCACTTCACCACCAGTAAGTAAACAGAACTTACCACTTGAATTACATACAGTATGGCCCTCAAGGTGTCCCCAGGGAAAGAGAGGAGGCCTACAAGAGTTTCTGTGAGGATAGGTGACAGTGTCATGACCCAGGCTGTGTGGCTGCCACACCAGACCCCTCCAGATGTCAGCACCCGGCCAGGGATGTAAATATCTGCATGACACACAAAACACAGGAGAAACAATTTAAACAGAGATACTTAGTTCCTGTGATGTTCAGGAATTAGATTCCTCTAGGATAACTGAGTAGCTTGGAAAGGACCTCAGGTATCCCCAACATTCCCACAGTTCTCCCAGGTGTGACAACATGAGAGTAACTAACAGTTCTTAAACAGCAAAGGAGCCAGTGGAATCATATACTATTTTAAACTGAAATGTCCACTAGGTTGCTGATTGACAATGTCTGTTCACCTGACCAGCCTGGGGCTCAACCTCTGCAGACAACTTGAGTCACAAAAGCCATCCAAGAGACCAGAATATCCACTCAGGCCAGCCCTCCCGTGATCATCAGCTGAGCACCAGTATTTCTACAGATTAAAGCAAAATACTGTGAGACTTAGTGCGGGAAGATGAGCCCCTGGGTTGAGAGGCACTCAACACACACAGCAGGCACGATCGTGAACTTGAGCACACCAGCGAATGTGAAGATGGTGCAAGACCAGGCAACAGATCCTTATACTATGCATGAGTTGCCGTGAGTTGCAGTCAACTCAGTGCGACATTTTTATTTTAGGTTCAAACTGACACAAAAACGAATTGATTTTCAGCACACACACACACACACACACATACACAAAACCAAACCCACTGCTATCACGTCAGTTCTGACTCATAGTGACCCTATATGACAGAGTAGAACTGCCCTCACAGGGTTCCTAAAGCTGTCATCTTTACAAAAGTTGACTGCCACATTTTTCCCACAAGGGCAATTGGTGGGTTTGAACTGTTAGGGTCCACGATTTTCAAGATGCGATGCTGTTACTTTAAAGGTTAAATTTTATTAAAAAAATATGCCCAATAGGAAAAATACTGGTGCACCAGGGACGCACCTCAAACTACACAGAGCAGGGGGCGACGACGAGCTTCCTCAGTGCCCAGCATTTAAGTCGTGAGATTGCAAAGCAGGGAGGGGGAAATGACCTTTACATTAATTGGTTAAGGCCACCTGGAATTCCTGTTAGTTGTAAAATGTGGTCAAGGTCTAGGGGTCACTTGCAAGGCCGTAAAATGTGGTCAAGGTCTAGGGGTCACTTGCAAGACTGTCCCAGGCTTGTCTTGTGACAGATGTTTTGTAAGACAAAGGTGAGATTACTCCATGTTATTTTCTGCTATTAAGTTGTTTCCTGGGGCTTTCTTTAATATCTTGAATTTTTACTGTGCCCTTCCTCAAAGGCTGTCACTTATGCCTCATTTCAACATTCCCCCCTTGAGTTCTTATTCCAGAGTCAAATCTTAGACTCTGAGTGGTTGCTGGGCTGATCAAGGTCTGGCTGTTCAGGGGGTGGTAGGTCTGGTGTTGGGGCAGACGTTTTAGAACTAGGAGCTGGACTGTGGCTAGTTTTTCTCGTAGAATGTAGGAACCCACTGTTAAAGCTCAGATGAAGAGGACAAGTGGTCCTGTTAACGCAGTGACGAGGGTGGTCAGCCACGGAGACCAGGAGAACAGAGACTCGACTAATCCTAATGAGGTCCCTATTTTCCCTGATCCAGGGTGCATTGGTTTCACAGCCCCATGTATAACAGAAATAATCATTTGTTCCTCCACATGATCCATAGTCGTTAGCCCCGGGACAGACGTAAAATTGTTTCTTAGCCAGTTGTTGTATGAGGCAGTTAGTAGCACACCCCCACCCATCAGCATGTATACATCCCCCAGTATTTATGAGTGTTCTGTGTGCATGAACCGGGTATGGGTCTTTCTTAAGCTGTGAGCCTATAGAACCCCCCACAAGGTCACATAAATCAAGGTGAAAAACCGGTGAAGTCACCTCTGGAGGGCCAGTTAGGGTCAGTTCTTGAACTTGCCGGCTGAGATTTCTTGGAGTCACCTCAGGGCCACTATGTTGTCGCACCCTCCATGGAAGGTAGATGGGAGTGATGGACCCAGGGCCGGATCCTGTCAACCTTGACAGCAGTGGGAGTTGTCAGGATTAATGTGTGCGGTCCTTTCCAACAGGGCTCCGAAGTCTCCTTTTGGTGTCTCAGGATCTAGACTAGACCCCCAGCTGAAACTGATGTGTCTTTACAGGAGGGAGATCGTGGAGGCGTCTCAACAAGGGGAAAAGCAGATCTTGAGTTTTCTGTAGGGCCTGGAGGGACTTAAGCAGGTCATGATTAGAGATTTCAGCAAGCATGTTGGTTTAGGGCAGAGGGGTGTGGCCTCCCGAAAACAATTTCATAGGGCGTAAGGCCTTGGAGGTAGGGAGAATTATGCACACGCATTAAGGTAAAGGGAAGCAGGGCAGTCCAGTCACCACCAGTTTCTAGGGTTAATTTGGTTAAGGTCTCCTTAAGGGTCCAGTTCATCCTCTACCTGTCCTGAACTCTGGGGGTGATAGGCACAATGTAGTTTCCAATTAATCCCCAGAACAGATGTTACTCCCTGAGAGACTATGGCTATAAAGGCAGGGCCTAGTGTCAATGGAACCCCAAATCTAGGTATGAGTTCTTCTAGGAGTTTTTTTTTTTTTTTTGAGACTACCTGTGCTGTCTCTCAGTGGGAAATATCTCAGTCCAACCAGAGAATGTATCTACGAAAACTAAAAGGTAGTTATATCCATATCTGCCGGGCTTAATTTCAGTGAAGTCCAGCTCCCAATGTACTCCAGGTGGGCATAGTGCATCTTTCTCTCTTACCTTGGGGGGCCTTACCAGAGCTGCTTACATTAGTGGCCTGGCAGGCTTGGCAGGTGTGCATTATTCCTTTAGCCAACCAGGGTAGTTGGGGTATATAGTACCTTGGAGACAGAAGTTACTGGATTTTTGTTGCTCCCAGATGGGTGGTCTGGTGGATCTGGTGGACAAGCTTTTCTCCCAATTTTTGAGGGAGAATGAGGAGCCCTCTAGAAGTATAGTGTCATCCTTTCTTCTCTTCTAGGTGGGCTCTTCAGGAAGGGTCGGCTCGGGGAGCTGGATAGAATTGATCTCCGGGAGGCTGAGGGCAGCTTCCTTAGCTGTTCAGTTGGCTAGGTTATTGCCTTGGGCTTCCATTGTTTTGGCCCGCTGATGGGGAAGGCTTCTTGTAGTCACTGGTCACAGGTATTGCGTGTCTGGGGCACAGTGAGGGGTGGCGGGTGAGGGGGCAGGCTGGCATCAGGAGGCTCCTTCTCATCTGAAAGGCCGGCATCTGGTGGGCAGGAGCTGTCAGAGTGCAGGGATGAGGACAGATCCTGGCACAGTCTCAGGTCTTGGCACAGGTGCTTGTAGTCCTGGATTGACTCATACAGACCTCACAGCTGGCACAGCAGCGACATGTCCAGTTGTTGCAGTCCCATCTGTAGGCAACATCTCCTTGCACAGCACCGCTAATGCAGTGTCAAGATTGACTGGGCAGCGTGGAGCAGGGGCACCGGAGACAGGGCCTGCGTTTGCAGTGCTGGCGCTGTGGCGGGGTCTGTCCGGAGCACGGGCTGTGTGGCTCAGCCCTTCATGGATGTGGCTGTGCTGACTGTAGACGCGCTCCAGCTCCCGCCGCGAGCCCCCGCTGGCATTGAGAAGGCTGCTGAAGCCATGCAGCAGCGGTGGGAGCCCAGCCAGGGAGCAGCCCGCGCCACCCGGCGCCTTGGCTGAAGGCAGCCCGTTGCGCTGATGTTCCCGATCTTTGGCTACCACCGCTGCCCCTGTGTACCTGGTGCTGTCCCTGATAAAACTGCTCCCGTCAGTGAACAGAGTAAGATCAGGGTCCCGCAAGGGAACGTCCGTAAGATCTCGGCGAAGGCTGTGCTGTTGGCTAAGCACCTCATTGCAGTCTTGCGGTTCGCCCTCCAGGTCCAGATCAGGCAGCAGTGTGGGTGGGTTGAGGGCTGAGCTAGAAGCAAACACAACTCGGGGCTGATCTAGTAATAAAGACTAGTAGTGGGTTAGCTGGGCATTGGAAATCCACTTATAAGGCGGGCTACGCAGAACTCCCTTGATGGCATGGGGGGTAGTGATGGCCAGGGGCTGTCCCATAGTCAGTTGATCAGAGTCTTTTGCTAGTTGAGTGGTAGCCGCAACAATTCTAAGGCACCTTGGCCATCCTGAGGCCACTGGGTCTAGCTGTTTAGACAGATAGGCCACTGGCCTTTTCCATGGGCTGAGTGTCTGAGTAAGGACTCCCTTGGCTATTCTTTTATTTTCATCAATGTACAGTTGGAAGGGCTTTTCCAGGTTGGGTAATGCTAACGCCAGTGCCTCCAGGAGTGACTTCTTTATAGCCTGGAAAGCCTGCTCTGTTTCTTTAGTCCATATAAAATTCTTTTCCTTTCCTTGGGTCAGCTCGTATGGGGGTGCACTATCTCTGCAAATTCTGAGATCCAGAGTCAGCAGAACCCAGCGAATCCCAGGAACTCCCTCACCTGCCGCAGCGTACATGGGGTGGGAATCCCAAGGATAGTCTGTTTTCTTGCTTTGGACAGGGAGCGTTGTCCCCCCTTGAGTTGGAAACCCAAGTAAGTCACCTCCCGGACATAGACTTGTGTCTTTTTAGCAGAGACTCGATATTCCAATTTCGACAAGACAGTTAACAGTGACTTGGTGGCCTTTAAACAAGTGTCCTCATCGGGTGCCCCGAGTAATAAGTTATCTACATATTGTAGAAGGGAAATGTCAGGCCATTGATGCCTGTACTCATGTAAGTCCCGGTGAAGAGCCTCATCAAAGATGGTGCGAGAGTTCCTGAACCCTTGTGGCAGGCGGGTCCAGGTCAGCTGCCTGCTGAAGCCATCTTCCGGGCCCTGCCATTCAAAGGCAAAGAGCGGCTGACTCTGCAGGCTCAGGGGTATACTGAAGAATGCATCCTTTAAATCTAGCACTGAATACACCTGGTGTTCTGGTGACAGAGAGCTCAGGAGAGTGTACGGGTTAGGACTGGTCTGTAGTCCAGCCCTCCTGCCTTCCTCACCAGCAGGAGGGGAGTATTCCAGGGCGACTGGCAGGGCACCAGTATTCCATGTTTTCTGAGTCTTTGAATGTGGGCCCTGACCCCTCTCTTTGCTTCTGGTGCAGTGGGCTACTGCCATACCTGAATCAGATCGGCAGATGGTTTTAAAGTCACTATAACTGGTGGTTGGTGTTTGGCCAGTCCTGGGGAGTTGTTTTCAGCCCAAATCTGAGGAATCTCTAAAGGGGCTATCACATTGACTTGGGGTGTCAGGTAAGCATGATCCCCAGCAAAGCGGATAGTCGCCTGTATTTTTAACGACAAGTCTCCCCCAAGTAAAGGGTATGGGCATTCAGGCATGACCATGAAGGAGTGGGAGACAGGTTTGGTTCCCAGGTCTATTTTCCGCTTAGTAGTCCATGAGTAAGCACCGATTCCAATAGCTCCTCATGCTAGGGTTTTGGTTTTGGTTATGGGTCCTAGGGGTTCAAGTAGAACTGAGTCGCTAGCCCCGGTGTCGACCATGAATTCTACTGGCTGTACCCCTACTTCTAAGGCTACCCTGGGCTGGGGGGGGCAGTGAGCCCTGACGCCCTCAGGCCTTTAGGTTAAGAACCTCTGGAGGGGGCTTTCTTTTGGGGCACTCACCCTTCCAATGTCTGATTTCCTTGCAGTAGGCACACTGGTTTCTCTGCAGGGGAGGCTTTCCTGGCTTCCTCATCTGATCCGGTTTCTTCTCCCAAGGGCGCAGGGGCGTGTGGTCCTGGGCTTCTGCCAGGAGGATTCTGCTTACCTTTTTGGCTTGTTTGTCTTTTGTTAGTTCATGGTTGTTGAAGGTTTTCACAGCAATTTCCATCAGCTCGGGTAGATTCTTTCCCTCGAATCCTTCTATTTTTTGTATTTTTCCTTTGATGTCAGGAGCCGACTGTCCCATGGAGGCTATATTAATGGCCCGTTGATTTTTGGGAGACTCAGGGTCAATGGGAGTATATGTGGGGTATGCCTCCATTAGTCGTTCCAGAAAGGCTGCTGGGGATTCTGATGGTTCCTTAATTACCTGTGTTACTTTAGACAAATTTGTGGGGTGCCTAGTGGCGGCCCAGAAACCCCCCATAAGAATCTGGTGGTAGACAGTTAGGCGCTGTTTACCTGCAGTGGTGTTCGGGTCCCAATTTGGGTGGGTCAGAGCAAAAGTGTGGTTAATCTCATCTAAATCACTCATAAAGTTTCCATCATCTCCCAGAACCTGTTTTCTGGCTAGGGAAACAATCTTATCCTCTCCTCAGTGGTAAAGAGGGCTTGGAGAAGTTGCTGTATGTCTTCCCAAGTGGGCTGGTGTGTTACAAAGATGGTTTCTAAGAGGGGTATCAAGGTTTGAGGTTTTTCAAAAAAGGGGGATTCTGCATTTTCCAGTTGTAAAGATTAGAGGTTGTAAAAGGAGTATAGACCAAGAAGGGGGTCCCAGCCTCAGTCATGTGTCCTATAGCTCGCAAGGGGAAAATATGAGAGGAGGGTTCTGTAAGTGGTTGAAAAGATCACCCTGAGCCGGTATGGGCTGGGCTCTGGAGGTCAGAGGAAGGTGGTGCTGCAGAAGTGGTGGGGGTCAGGGGAGCAGTTGGGACTGGAGGGTCCGCGGGGACCCTATACAGGTCGTGGAGACTGGCTCTGGCTTCCTCGGTCCCGGCGGTGGCAGGAGGAGAAATGGGAACTGGGGGGTAGGGAGGTGGGAGACTCAGTAAATCATGTGGGTCAGAGGAATCGGATGGAGGAAGGGCAGCTGGAGGGGACTTTGAGGAGCCTTGAATCACCAGGGTTGTAGGAGGTTGTTTAGGGGGAACATAGGGTTGTGGTTAATGTCTAGGGATCCCGTGGGCGGTGGATCCAGTACCAAAGGCCGGCCACTCCAGATTACAAAGTGTGCAGAGTTTTCCCGACCGCACCTTGCTGAAGTCTCGGGCTTGTTTCCGGAAATCTCAAAAGTGGTTAAGGAACAGATGGTCTGGGGTGTTACAGAGTGAGAAGAAGATTGCCCCATGGCAGCAAAAGTAACAATCAGGACAAACAACACAATCAAACAGACAATGGAACAGACACGGACCGGTCACGGAAGAAATGAAACGAAAACCAGATGCGGGATTTACAGGCCGCAGAGCCAAGAAAGGAACCAGCGGTGCCCGCCCAGATGGAGAGCTGAGGTGTCCCCGAGCCTCCAACTTAGAGAGCAATTCTGCGTCCAGATTCTGAGTGAGTCCCAGAACCAGAGCTCGAGCACAGAGACTAACAGACAATATCCAGACTCACCGGTGAGGTGAAACCAGATCGGCTGGCTGCCGAGGTCTCTCTTGAAATCCCGGGAGAGCCCCCAAATGTTAGGGTCCACGATTTTCAAGATGCCACGCTGTTACTTTAAAGGTTAAACTTTTTTAAAAAAATACGCCCAGTAGGAAAAATACTGGTGCACCAGGGACGTACCCCAAACTACACAGAGCAGGGGGTGACGACGAGCTTCCTCAGCGCCCAGTATTTAAGTCGTGAGATTGCAAAGCAGGGAGGGGGAACTGACCTTTACATTAATTGGTTAAGGCCACCTGGAATTCCTGTTAGTTGTAAAATGTGGTCAAGGTCTAGGGGTCACTTGCAAGACTGTCCCCAGGCTTGTCTTGTGACAGATGTTTTGTAAGACAAAGGTGAGATTACTCTATGGTATTTTCTGCTATTAAGTTGCTTCCTGGGGCTTTCTTTAATACCTTGAATTTTTACTGCACCCTTCCTCAGAGGCTGTCACTTATGCCTCATTTCAACAGAACCACTACCCTTTGGGTTCACAGCTGAGTGCTTCACCATTGTACCACCAGAAAGTACACACAACCTGCTGTTTAAATTATACTGTCTGGTCCTCCAGGTGTCTGCAGGAGAAAGAAGATGGTTATGGTGACTTCTAGCATGAAAAAAAAAAAAAAAAGAAAAATCCAAGTCTGTTGCTGAGTTGATTCCAGCTCATAGGGACTTCGTGAGGCAGAGTAGAACTGCCCCATATGATTTCTAAGGAGCACCTGGTGGATTCGAACTACTGACCTTGTGGTTAGCAGCTGTAGTTCTTGACCATTATGCCATCAGGGTTTCACTCAGCACAGTGAGTTGAAAAAACAGACTTCGAAATCTAACAGAGCTGGTATCCCAGTTCTGCTAACGGTGTGTATGGGGTGGGATGGGAAGTGAAGGAATGGAGGGGTGTGTCTTTTCTCATCTTTAGAATGGGTATAACTGCCCACCCTCACAGATTAAACAACTGTGGGAAACACAGTCTTTATAACAGCTTCTCCAGTAATGCTAGTTTTCCCTCTACTTCATCAGACACTACACACGGTTGTTATGTGCCCTCAAGACCATTTCAACTCCCAGTGATCCTAGGTGACAGAGGAGATCTGCCCCACGTGGTTTTCTTGGCTGTACTCTTC
This sequence comes from Heterohyrax brucei, assembly GCA_028571685.1. Lineage (NCBI taxonomy): Eukaryota > Metazoa > Chordata > Mammalia > Hyracoidea > Procaviidae > Heterohyrax > Heterohyrax brucei. Next base: position 38,705,225 of record CM053140.1, read on the forward strand.
ACAGGAGCAGACTGGTAGGCCTTTCTCCCTTGGAGCTGCTGGTGGGTTTGAAACGCCCACCTTTCAGTTAGCAGTGAGCACTTAACGGTTGAGCCACCAGGGCTCTTTACACACAGTGACGGGTAGGGGAATTCAAGGTGATATTGCTCTCAAAATAATTTCTTCAAAATCTTCCTGTCACTCTAGTGCAGGTAATTGCTCTGCTATGGGTAAGGGGAGAAGAATGCCTTTGGTTAGCAAGTCACAGGACACCATATGGTGAAGTTCCCAGAGGGCTACAAAGTACCCAGAGGGCTCAAGGAAGGACTTACTAGGCAACTGATCATTCATTCATCCATTCTACAAACCTTCAGGGAGCATTTGCCAGGGGCCAGGTCCCCAGCGGCTAGAGGTCCTGAGATCCTGTCCCTGTGGGTACTGAAAGGGAAGTTCCTGCAACATCCACAGGCCACATACCCCTTCCAAGCACCTCAGAATGACAACTTTTAAGCTGTTGGGAATTCAGATAAGGCCAGCAGGGCCTTCCTTATGAGATGACTGAGAGAATTCAATCTCCTCACAGAATTTTTTTTTAAGCGAGCCCCCCCACGCCATCTTCCTGGTGTTGCAATCCAGGCCTTGCGCCTGCAGAGGCTGCCTGGCGCTTCCCGAAGACGTGTCCGCGGGGATCGAGGCTTCAGGCAAGGCCACGCCAAGACCACCGCCCCCCCCCCGACGCCAGGGCCGGGAAGGCGAGGCCGCTCGCCGCCCGCGGTCCTGCTCACGGCGACACTGAGCAGGCGGCGGGGAAGCCAGGCAGCGAAACGACTCCACCCACTGCCCAGCTCCAGGGCCCAGGACCCTTGGCAGCAGAGTAGGCGAAACGCCCGGGCCCGGGACGGGGCGTGGCGTGCCGGCGAAGGGGCGTGGAGTTGAGGGGCGGGGCCGAGAGGGAGCAGGAAGGAGGGGCGTGGCGTCATCGGGGGCGGGGCTCTTGACCCCGCCTCCCCGCGCTGGTCTGCTCTTTTCACTTTAAAGCCGCGGAGGCTCCGGAGTCGCTCCGCAGAAGTAGCGCACGGGTAGCCCGCGTTCTCGCTGCTGGAACCCAGCTCCGGGCGCCGGCTCTGGGGCCACGGAAAGCGGCTATTTTATTCCCACGGCCGGCGAGGCCGGGTCCGAAAGCGGCGGCAGCAGCGGCCTCGCGTGCGGTAGGCAGGCCGGGCCGGAGCGGCGAGGGGTTGGGTGGGCTTGGAGCTGGATGAGTGGGCGCGGAAGAGCGGGGCGCCGGCCCTCTCGCTGTGGCGCTGGGGCGCCCGTCAGTCGCCTGGGTCCTGGGGGACCGAGCCGGGGCGCGGCCCAGTGTCGCTGTCTCCACTGCCTCTGCGGGCAGAGGCAGGTCGCGGCGGGCCCGGATGGGCAGGGGTCCCGGGGGCCCCGAGCACGGTTGCGCTGGGGTGGAGGATGAGATGTGGGCGCGCGGCGGCTCCGGCAGACCTCTCGGCGCCCAGGCGCTCCGAGGCTCTGTTCCCGCTGCGGGGACGACGACCCTCCTCTCCCGCACGGGGGCATTGCGACCCCGCGCCGCAGAGTTAGTTTCGCTTTTCCCGCCAGTCCCAGACCAGATTTGCAGCGCGGCCCAGTTGGCCCCTCGGAATCCCCCGCAACCTGCAGTTGCCTCCCTGGGGGCCGCCGGCCGACACCCTGGGCGGCACCACCTCCCTGCCCGGCCCGGCTGCCGGGGCTTCTCCGGACCACCACTGGGGAACCAGGGGTTCCTGTAGGGAATGCAAAAGCAGTCGGGGTCATCGGTGCGACAACAAGTATCCCGCCCCACGTGTGGGGTAGACTTGGTAACTGCCTTGTTAAAAAGTTCAAGTGATGGAGAGCAAAGCTTTTCCGCATGCCAGTGGCCCCGGTCTTGGTGGGCTTCACCTGCGGATTAGACACTGCAGGTCTCTGGAAAGTTGCAAGTGTATGTGCCTGTGTCAGTCCCTGTGTGTGCGCGGATGTGTGCTGAAGCGTGTGTCTTTGCGAGTTGTGTGTCTGTACTTGTGTGTGTCTGTGTGTGTGTGTCTTGATGTGTCTCAGTGAGTGCATCTTTGTGGAATGAATATGTCTTTGTATGTCTCTGAGTCTGTATGTGAGTGTGAACAAGTGTGTGCGCCATCTGCAGTGACCTGCCAGTGAGGCTCCTGGTTACTGAGAGCTGCTTTAATCTGACTGACCTTGCTTCAAAAACTTGATTTTCAAAAATGGGCAGTTCCAAACCCCCCAAATTCCACGTGGGAAGCTAAGTTTGCCACTGGTGCTAGTAGGGAGCATGCAGCCACTTTCCCTCTCCCTCTCTCTTTTTCTGGAAATGAACTGTACACTTTGGGGTGAGTTGGCAGGGGCTGCTTCCTGAGTGAGTAATATTTAATTAAACACTCCAGCTGGTAGCATCAGAAATTGGTCATGAGTTGAGTTTTAACAGGTGCTCACAGTAAGAGCACCATCCTCTGTGACTAAGGTTTGATGCCGTTGGAAGAATTTTCTCCCCAGCTAGGACAGTGAGCCGGGAGGGAGGAGGTAGGAGCAAGGACTGTAAATCCATCCGTGGTTGTTGGGTAGCAGCAGGGAAGGAGAGTGACAGTTGCTTCTTCTCCGTTTTCTGTCTGGTCCCTTCCTATAATCCCCTCTGGGTGGCAGAAAGTTCTGAACTATACATTAGCTGGATTCCCCACTTGGAGGAATACAGAGTTAGAGAAGCTCTAACGGAGCATCTCCCTAGTCCATCCTCTTTTCCCAGTAGTCGGCCAGAGCGTGTGACAGAGCTGACCACATTGCACAGCCTGGGTGGGAGACCAAGTCGCTGAGGTCCTGGCTGTTGCTGCCATTACTGTTCTTCCAGCACTGAGGTCATGGGCAAGGCTTCTGTCTCCCCAGCTGTAAAGTGATGGCTGGATTAGATCATGTTAACGCTCCTTCTGTGCCTCTCTTCTGCAGGAAGCGCTTTACCCAGTAGATGGAGTGTGTGTGTGTTTGTGTTTATGGTGACCAAATGCAGTAACTTTACAAAGCTTTTCTTTCAAAATCTGACTACCACCAGAGAGGCTGAAAAAATAGTAACACATTTACACCAGTGCTTTGTTCAGCCAACAGCAGTGAGCATCTGAGCGGTGGGGACCCTTCAGGACCTCGATGGTTTCAGGGCTCATAGGAGGGAGCGGTCTTGCCTGGGCCTTGGTGATGTCACTTTGAAGCTGGGTGAGGCTGCGTTCCTCAGGCTGCTTGCTCCAGGCTGAATCCACCCTTCAGTGGGCTCCCTGGGCTGCCATGTAAAACTCACCCCCTATGGAGTCAGCACAGATGTTTAATTTCTTCTCCTGAGCCAGGAGTGGGGTGGAGGTCCAGTGTTCCCCTGCTCCACGCTGCTCACTTCTTGCACCTACTCCTTCCTCCTTGGGGAGTGAAAACTTGTCTCCAGATGCATTTTTACATTTATCAAAACCTCTCATTCTTACAGTGTGCACAAGTTTAGTCTGCGAGTTTCTAACCCATTCTACTCCAGAGATAGTTTGGGCCTGGTCTGTAGTCACTGATTAATCGTTTTGTTTCTGAAAGTTGGAGAACTAGCATCTTTACTAGGCCAGGTACGGGTGCACACGGGGAGCTATAAGTGTGCCTTCGTCCACCTAGAGGTGCATACATCTTCCTTCTACAAGCCTGATTGATGGCCTCCAGACTTAAAAAGTGACTTTCAATTTAGTGGTCTCTTTCCCAGTTAACTAGTTTCACAGCTCTTAACATCAGAGTTCAGGTTCTGTTTATAGTCCAGGTGCCAGGGACCGTGCTGCTAACTGCTTTATGCGTGTGACCTTGTTGGATGTGCCCCTCACATCATTAAGTGCTGGACTCCTAACCCAGAGGTTGGTGGTTCAAACCCACCCAGAGGTACCTTGGAAGTAAGCCCTGGTGATGTGATTCTGAAAGGTTGCAGCCTTGAAAATGGTGGAGTACAGTTCTGCTCTGCACACTTGGGGTAACACAAATTGGAACTGATTCATTGGCAACTAAAAGTAATAACAGTGGGAACACATTTATAGTGTTCACTATTACTGGGCTCTGATCTGAGACCTTAGCACATTACCCTTGTACACTTTCTTAGAACCCTGAGTATTGTGTTCTGCTGTTGAGGCTAGGCAGGGGTGCAGGTGACTTGGCTAAGGCCTCACTGCTACTGAGTGGTAGAGCCAGAACTATAACCAGATTTTAGCTGTCAGGCCCTTCCCAGTACACTATGCCTCTTCTACTGTCTTCACCTTTCCTTCAAGGTGTACATGTTTATTTTTAAATTGTTTTATTGTGGTAAAAATATCTATAACAAAACATTTGTCAACTTAACATTTTTTATGTGTAGAGTTCAGTGATGTTGGTTATGTTCATGGTTTTGAACCATCACTATTAGCAGTTTCCAGGTGATTCTACCACCCTTAACAGAAGGAAACTGTGGTTGCATGGTGGTTAGCTATGGTTGCTAACCAAGAGGTCAACAGTTCGAATCTGCCAGGTGCTTCTTGGAAACTGTATGGGACAGTTTTACTCTGTCTTATGGGGTTGCTGTGAATTGGAATCAACTCAATGGCAGTTTGGTTTATTAACAGAAATTGCCCCCTAACCTAAGACTTTGTGCATTTTCTGCCTTTCCTCTTCCCTCCCAACCCTGGTAACCACTGATAAGCTTTGGTTTTTATATATTTGCTTATTTAGTATAAATAAGTGAGGTCATATAGTATTTGTCTTTTTGTCGCTGAGTTGTCTCACTTAGCATAATGTTTTCAAGGTTCCTCTATGTTGTGGCACATAGTATTGGGACTTCATTTCTTGTTATGAGTAATATTCCACTGTATGGCTATACCACATTTTGTTTACCCATTCATCTGCTTGTGGGTATTTTGGTTGTTTTCACCTTTTGTCTCTTGTGAAAGGTGCTATAGTGTATATTGGTGTACAGGTTTCTGTTTGCATTCTTCAGTTTTTCTGGGTATATATATGCCTAGGCTTGGGATTGCTGGATCATGTGGTAGTTCTCTTCTCATTATTCAAAGAAGAACTACTGTATTCTCTGAAAGCAGAGAATACCAGAAAGATGTTTACCTTTGTTTTATTGATTGTGCAAAGGCATTCTGCTATATGGACCATAACAAATTAAGGCTAACACTGTGGAGAAGAGGAATTCCAGAACACTTAATTGTGCCCACGTAGAACCTGTACATGTATATCAAGAGTCAGTTTTTCAGATGGGGGGATACTAAGTGGTTTAAAATCAGGAAAGAGGTGTATCAGAGTTGTATACATTCAGTGTACTTATTCAGTCTGTATGTTGAACAAATAAGCCAAAAAGTTAGATTACATGAAGAAGAATGTGGCATCAACATTGGAGGAAGACTCCTTAGCAACCTACAATCCTTGCTTGCTGAAAGTGAGCAGGACTTGATGATCAGGACTAGAGCCTTCAGTGTGGATTACATGTTAATAAAAAGAAAACAAAAATCCTCACAACTGAAAGATTTCATTTTACTTGGATCCACAGTCATCAACCATGAAAACAAAGAACTTGAACGTATTGCCTTTGAGTCAGTTGTGACTCATGGCAACTCTATAGGCTAGAGTAGAACTGCTCCATAGAGTTGCCATCTGGTGGGTTTGAACTGCTGACCTTTTGGTTAGCAGCTGTAATACTCAATTGCTGTGACACCATGGGTTTCCCCATGCAGTCAAGAAATTAAAGGACAAATCGCATTGGGCATATTTGCCGCAAAAGATTTTTTTAAAAAACAAAGCGTCGTAGTGGGCCTGACCAGTGTCATGGCATTTTTAGTCACCTTATATGCATGCAAAAGCTGGACAATAAATATGGAAGACCAAACAAGAAATGATGCCTTTGAATTATGGCATTGGTGAAGAATGTTGGATATACCATGGACAACCAAAAGAACGAACAAATCTGTCTTAGAAGACGTACAGCCAGAATGCTCCTTAGAAGCAAGGATCCCGGGACGACTACTCACATACTTTGAAAGTGTGATCAGGGGGATCTGTCCCTGGAGAAGGGCATCATGCTTGGTAAAGTAGGGGCTCAGCAAAAAAGAGGAACATCCTGAAAGAGCCCCCAGGCACTATCACTCAGCTACAGCAAGTGTCAGCACGCACACACACACAATCACCCAGCTTAAACAAGTGTCAACACATACACTCACCCCATCACCCAGCTTCAGCAAGCACATGCAGAGCCTTTGAGAAACTTATTTGTTTTGTGCTTTAGAAGTTCTGCTCATTGCCCAACATTAAAAATAAATAAGTCTAAGGATCATAAGACAAACCACATCAGCAATGCTTTTGGGCTCTCTGGGCTTTCTTTTGAGATGGATGGGTAAGAGATTCCACTAGGGCAAACACAGCCAATGCAGAGCTGGCTGCCTGGTGAGGCCTGAGCCTTCTGCAATGAAGGCAAGAGGGTTGTGGCAGGGCCAAGTGCTGGAGTGGACATCGATGTGGTTTGTCAACAAGCACTGGACCCAAGCTTGTTTTTTTTTGCACCTGTCGTGTACTGATGGTGGAACAGAGTTGGAGCATCTGCCAGTCCAGGTGTGTCTGGGAAATGAAGGTGACCTGGTCTGATTTGAGCCCAAGACTAGAGGGATGTAGGAGATAAATGTTCTACCTGGAGAAAGATGTCTGAGAAGGAATTTTTGAGTCCCTGGGTTGGAAGGACCTCTCTGATGATGAGGTCTCCACAGCTGCCCCAGTTGTGAACAAAGCAGTGCCTGTGTGCTCAGAGCTGATGGTTCCATTTTCAGGCCACTCAAATGATCCCAAATCAGGCAGTGGTGGCTCCGTGGTAGGATTTGCACCTTCTTTGCAGAAGACCTAGGGTGGATTTCTGGGGCATAGCCAGCACCTGTCTGGATGTTTGAGTGTTCCTGTGATGCAGAACAGAATACAGCGAAACTTCCAGACTAAGATGAACTAGGAAGAAAGACATGACGATCTACTTCCAAAACACAGTCAGTGGAACCTGACAGGCTGATCATGGGGATGGCACAGGATGGGGCAGCATTTTGTTCTGTTGTCCATGAGGTCACTATGAGTCAGGGGCCAAGTCAACAGCTGTCAACAACAACCACAGTGATCCGGAATGCATCCTTGTGTTGTGACGTTACATACTTCCTCTGTTTGTGGTTTCATCACTCGACCTCTGAGGGGCACTTGTCTTCTCCTTTGGGTGCTAGATGTTTTAAGGATCTGATAGAAGCCATGGACCTTCTGCACGGGAAGCTACATGCACACATGCACACACACAGACACAGCTAAGAGTCTGCACATCATTTTAGGGGGCTCTTGGGCACCCTGGAACTCATCTTGAACTCCTGACTTGGAGGAGGCATCTTCTGGGACAGTTTGTCAGATGGATCTGGGTCCAACGGGTCTCCAGGGGCTGTTGGGCAGCTCATCTTGGCAGCCCTGATGGTCTGAGGGAGCTTAGCAGTGGTTTCCTGGTTGAAGTGCTGGGAAGGATACCACCCTACCTGGGCTGGCCAACTGGACTCCCTTGGGAAAACCAGAGCACAGAAGGTGGCATGACATGTCAGGAGTGTAGTGGCCAAGAAGGGAAATGTGTCCTCATGTGCTTCTCCTTCTGATCATTTGAGAGTCTGGCAAGCCCTGCTCCTGAACAGAAACTCCCTGGAAACCCCTGGGTGGCTCAGACAGTTAAATATATGGCTGTTAACTGAAAGGCTGACAGTTTGCACTCATCCAGAGGTGCTCCAGAAGAAAGGCCTGGTAATTGCTTCTGAAAGGTCACAGACCTGAAAACCCTATGGAGTACAGTTCTGCTTTGCAATATATAGGGTCACCGTGAGTCAGAATTGACTAGACAGAAACTGGTTTAGTTTTGGTTTTGGAAAGAAGAGATGAGGAAGTGTCATTCATGGTCTTTTTTTTTTTTTTTTTGGTATGAAGGAAGACGTCTAGCCATTGGCAAGGAGCTTCCCCTTATGGGAAGCATGCTCATAAAAGACTAGAATAGGCATCCTGCTGCCCTGTGATCTTGGAGGGGAGCACTCTGGTTGAGGCTTCCTTCTCTGTCTTCATCCTTCAGAGCAGAGGCTAGGAGCTCCAGGTCCTGCCCTTGTCCACTGCCTCGTGGCTGATCCTCAGAGAAGGAGTGTGCTGTAGAGCAAGGATCAGAAGAGCCACTCAGCTCCAAGCCAGTGAGCAGCGGGAGGCCAGGCTCCAAAGAGCTGCTGGATATGCACAGATGAGCCGCCAAGCCCTCGCCCTCAGAGAGCTCCTTGGTCCCTGGGCAGAGATAGGTGTGATGCATGAAGATCAGGGAGCAGAGAAGGAGTGACCAGCCCTGCTTAGGGAGATTGGGGTGGGCTTCCTGGGACAGGAGCCTGCATCCTGTAGGGCGAATAGGAGTTTGCTGAATTTTGTGTGAGAGCAGATGGGGCCAGCTCATGGATGATTTTGTGTGACAAGGTAAAGAAGCAGCCATAGTGAAGCCAGCAGAGACAGTTCTGATCACCACCCGTCACTGGCTGACTGTGCATTGGGTAGGTTGCTTACCTCTTCGAACCTCAGTTCCTGTGTTGGCTAAATGAGACCTCCTTGATAGGGCTGAGTGTAGACAAGATAGAGAAGGAGCAGGTAGGTTCTGGAGTTCCGGTGGAAGTGGTCCAAGTGGAGGTATCCTGCTGACAGCTTGGCCTGGGGCTAGGGAGAATAGTCTAGGCTGCAGACAGAGACTGGTCTTTGCTACCTTTTGGGGTTGTAATGCTTGGGTGGGGTAATGCAGGTAAAGCCACAATATGTCTGTAACTTGGGGATACCTACACGGTAGTTTGAGAGTGAAACAAGAAATTGTGTGACAGGTGCCCAGCTGGCCTGGGTGCCAGGGTGCCATCTGTTAGGCTCCTGATGATCACATAGATGGCGTTGTCAATGATATGACCCAGGTATGCTTTGAGAGACACTTCTGGGTGATGTCAGTGAGAGGCTGGAAGACTAGTGGGTTTGCAGCGTGCCTTCGGGGTGAGGAGGGTACCAACTCTAGTGCCTTGAAGATCTTTGAGTGGCTGGTGGTTACAGTGGGCTGTGACCTCACTGATACGGCTGAGTATAGACAGGATAGAGAAGGAGCAAGCAGGTTCTGGAGTTCAGGTGGAAGTGGGCTAATGGAGGTGTCCTGATGACAGCTTGGCCTGAGGCTAGGGAGAACCATCTAGGCTGGAGACAGAGACTTTGGAACCTTCTTTCAGAAGGGCTGGCACCATCAGCAGAGGAGCATTTGGTATGAGATGAAGTATGTCCAGGGGCTGGAACCCTTGTTCCTGGTGAGGGTTCATTTAGAGCAGGAAGGGACTCTTGTGCTTTTGTCCTTGGCCTAAAACTGCTAGGGTGGTCTCATTCTAGTGGGAGAGGCAGGCCTATCACCAGTGATAGCAATGCTCAGCACATTGTGGGAACACTTCTGGGGTGAGGAAGGTAGGTGAGACATTCCAGGTGGGAAGAAGAGAGCAGGTACACATACGCCAGTGTGTAGCTGGAGGCTGGAGGAGGGCAGAGGCTGGAGGGCTCAGCAGGACTTGGTAACATGTATGGAGCTGAGGGTAGAGGACAGAGGACTTAGCGTTCTAGGGTACATGCTTGGGCAGTGTAGGGAAGGTAGAGGTTTGGGGGCCTCAGACAGCAGGCTGGCCTATTAGAGGACAAGCCTCCAGGAAGAGGGGCTGGCAACAGTGACCCTTTCAGAAGAGGCTACTACCCTGGATGGCGACCCCCATGGGAGGGGAGCCAGGACACCCACAGCTGCTGTGAGCAGTGAGGTTGGACACTGATGCTTCAAGGCAGTGGCTATGAGCCTCTCAGGTGGTCACTGTTTCTGTGGATTCTCTTTACCAGGCTGGCCCTGTGGCAGATGGTGAGTCCATGGGCCTCTCTTGTGGTGGACAGTGTTCTCCACACCAGCCACATCATAAGTCTTCCCTTGAAATAGCCAGGACCTGATCACAGGAAGCGTTTTGAACATAACAGGGTTGGGTGGGCACCAGTTTTTCTGTGTTGTACCCCTTACCGTTCAAAGACAGGCTGCAGGAGGTGGGGATGGGGTGGAAGAAAAGAAGGGCCAGCCTAGGGGACATCTAGGAAGCCAAGATGTGTTGTTGGACTTGATGACATCACAAGAGCAGAGGCAGTACTGAGGGGCCTGTTGTAACTCAGGCCAGATGCTGAGGTCTGTGTGTGTGTAAGTACGGTGGCAACAGGTCCGGTGTGTGGCTGGCCTGCCCAGTCTTTGAGGTGCTGGGCCTTCATGAAGTCATTTGATGTTCATGGAACCAGTAATACCTACCAGGTAGATATAACGCGCATTCTGCAGACAAGAAAACTCAGGCTCCGTGAGGTTAAGTGACTAGGTCAGGATCTCTCAGCCACCAAAGGGAAGAGCTGGGAGCTGAACTCCAACATCTTGACTCCTGGTTCCACCATTAGCCACCCTGCTGCCCTGCCAGGAAGGCGTGAAGGATAATAGTGGGAGAATCCAGGGCCCAGGACAGAAAAAGAAATGTCACTCATGATCTGATGAATTGGACAGAGGGACTTAATAGAGAAGGGAGTCAGAGGTGTCCCAGGTTTGTATGCCACTTTGACGGCACCCCTGGCAGAGGCAGCATGAGTGGTAGGTGACAGTCTGATGCCAGTGGGACGTGTAGGCAGAGTCTGAAAGCTGGCTTTCCTTCCTGGCTCAATCGTAGGCCACTTAAAGGGGGGGATGGTTGGATCCGGTGTGTTCGGCAGGTCACTCGAGAGCTGTGGTATCTGGCTTCTTCATGACCATGGCCACCGTGACCGTGTACCATCCTCCTGCAGCCATGCATCTCTGTATGGTGAAAACCTGACAACATCAAACTTTTCATTTTGGTATTTATTTTATTTTTGGTGAACCTGGACACAGTAAAACCCATTCCCATCCAACAGTTATTGGACAAAAAAATGGTTGGCTTTAATCCCATTGTTAACATTGTCAGCCTTCATCATCAGACCCTTTCTGAAATCTGTTGGCAGTTTCCTATTGTTCTTACAGTATACCCTGAGGGTGAGCCATTGACATGGCCTTCAAGGCCCTGATGCTGACCATGTACCACATGTCCTTGCTCACTTGAAGCCTGATGCCAGATATGCACCTGGTGGGCACCCTGAGCTGGCTATGGGTACTGCTTGGTGCTGTTTTTCCTCAAGGTCACTTGTGAGGAAGAAGCTCCTTTACAGTTGATCTCTAACAGTATTTGAGTTTGGACTTTGCTTCCAAATCCTATCGGCTTGTCTGGGACCAGAGCTTCGATGTTAACTGATCGTGTTTTTTTCTGTATTCCCCCGGTGTCCTATTAGACCTTTTAGGCCCTGAATAAGATTCCTGGGTGGGGCAAATGGTTTGTGATCAGCTACTAACTTGGAGGTTGTGGAGGTTGTGGTTTGAATACACCCAGCAGTTCCACAGAGGAAAGGCCTGACAATCTGCTTCTATAAGGATTACAGCCAAGAAAATTCTATGGAGCAGTTCTACTCTGTAACAAGTGGGGTCACTGTGTATTGGAATGGACTTGACAACAATGGAGATTTTGAGCTGTGAATCGGGTAGATTGTCTGTGTCTCACTTGGTGTGTGGCCGATAGCTTCCTGCCGATGCCCTTTGGTCAGTGACTCTGTGGCCCCAATCTGTGTCAACCAGCATGAGTACCATTTGCCCTTTGTCCACTCTTGGCTGAGTCATCTGCAGTATGGCAGTAGGTCCCAGCATGCCTGAGCCCGAGTTTTGATCACGTGACTGTGGGTGGAGAATAGTTCATAGAAAGGAGACTGGTGGGGACAAAACCTGAACTGGACTGTAAGACGTGCGGCTCCGACAGCTTCCCTATAGAAATGAGATGGGAGGGTGGGGAGGAGGGAACAAGAGCTGGTTGAATGAATATGGTAAGTACAGGGTAGAAAGGAGGAGTGTGCTGTCACAGAGCTGGGAGAGCAGCTAGAGTGGCATAGGGGTGTGGGTACAGTGGTTTATATGTAAGATTAACTTAGATTGTCACTTGCCACTTAATCAAAATAAAATATTAAAAAAAAAAAGAAAAAAGGGAGGGACGAGGGAAGAAAGGAAGGAGACTGGTGGGGTTGTTCTAGGCACAGGACGAGAGCTTAGCTTTACCACCTGAAGGGAACATAGAACCCTTACATGTTGAGGCGTCCTAACCCTTTTTTCTGTCTTTTCCATCCTGTTTGGGAACCAGCAGTTGGTTTGGAGTGTCCCAAATCTGCTCTGTGTATGATTTTGCCAGTCATAGTCTGAACTTTTGCTGGATACCCCTCCATGTACCGAGCAGTGTGCTTGCCCCGCTGAGGGATTCCTGTGCCTCAAAACAGTGCTGTGAGTTAGGAGTTACCACCCAGGGTACAAATGAGGAAAGAGAGCCTCACAGAGGTTCTATAAATTGCCTAAGGGGAGATGCTATGGAGATAATAGGGGATTTGCATGTGCTTGGCCTGACTAGAAAGCCTATGTTCTTTCTCCTGCAACTCTTGGATGTATTGGCCTTATTTCCTGAGCACTTACTGTTTCTTCGAGTCCCTGTGCTGTACAAACGGTTAACAAGCTTGGCTGCTGATCAAAAAGTTAGAGGGTTGAGTCTACCCATGGGTGCGTCAGAAGAAAGGCCTGGAGATCTGCTTCCTAAAGGTCACAGCCATGAAAACCCCATGGAGCACAGTTCTCCTCTGACACACAAGGGATTGCCATGAGTCAAGGTCAACTTTGCAACTGGTTTGCTTGTTTTGGTTTTGTTAGTTGCCAGCTGGATGAAGCAGCCTAAGGTCCTCTGTGACCCCCCCAGGTGGAGAGGACAGATGGGTGCCAGAGATGTTAGCTCATGGTCAGGTGTGGTAGGTGGGCACCAGAATGTGCAGGTACTTGGGGCCTCATGTGATTGTTCAGGAGGATTCAGTCTGGGCTTTGTGGTCCTCATCAGGGGTGGGGCAGGGAGGTAGAGTGACCCTGCAGCGGAGGGGCAGGCTACCATGAGTGGGATCATGGGAAAGCTTCTGGATCTGTGCAGTACAGAGGACCTTGAATGCCACTACCCAGGAGTGGTCAGTAGATACAGGGTGTCTTACCTCCCTCTCCTCCTTGATTCCCTTAAAAGTTGTTCCCAGTTTATTCCCGCGTGCATTAAAATTGTGATACAGAATGGAATTTCAAAGTCTCCTGGAGTACAGATTCTCTGGAACCATTGATGCTGGATGAACCTCCAAAACTATTAGTGTGAGGTGATATTTTTACCTTAAACCAAAAATATCCCCTGATACCTTCTTTAAGCCGAACAGTAGTTTAGCTTAATCAGTGATCATTGTGCTCTTTTAACTTAAAAAACAAACTCATTGCTGTCAAGGCAGTTCCAACCCATGGCATCCTTGTAGGATAGAATAGCCGTTCCCCATAGGGTTTCCAAGGCTCTAACCCATATGGAAGCAGACTGCCGTGTCTTTTTCCTGTGAAGCGGCTGCTAGGTATGAACCACTGACATTTTGGTTAGGAGTTGAGTGCTTAACTAGTGCACCACCAAGTCTCCATGCTCTTAAGTACTAACTTTATAGGATCAAATTCGACATCTGTAACTCAAAAGCTTAGATAGGATGCTGGGGGAAGGGGGGAGGGTAATGAGTTTATGTTAATAGGGGAAATGTGATCACCATACTGTCAGAGGTCCTCTAATTCACAGCGGGAGGGAAAAACGTGATCAGCATTAGCCTAGAAGGTGAGTCCTAGGAAGAAATCAGACCGCTCTCCTCTTTCCAGCCTTTTCACCAGTCCCTCCCACAGCACTCTCTACTTCTCTGCTGGATTCTGTGATTTATTGCAGTGGCCTTAGAGAACTCACAGACCGTAAATAAATCCTCTGGTCACCGTTAGAGGGTTTATTAGGGGATAAAAGGTTACAATTTAGGAGACGTGATACAGTTTGTCAGTCAAAATAGCTTCCAACCAAGATAGCTCTCAGGGCCTATTGCTTCCCAGCGGTGTGCTTGGGCTGATTGCTGCTGCCGCCTTAGGTTCCCCGCCCTTCTTGAGCACGTAGGGCTTTTGAGCTCTGTGGGTAAGTGCCCAGAGGCACCCACTGCTCCAGGAGCGTCCTCCGTGACTCAGCAAGTTGGACTGCAGCCGGACTGCATGCACCCATCTCGTGGTTCCTGCTGTCTCACACTGCTGCTGCTGCTTGCTGTGCTGTCTGTCTTGATCTTTGGTCTTCCAGCTGTCTCTGTCTCTTGGATTTAGGAAGTTTTCAGTGCAGGGACCCCAAGTCCAAAGGACACATTTTGCTCCAAGTTCTTCTTTTTTGATGGTAGGAGGTCCTTCTCCACTTCTTTCAGTTTGGCTCTTTCTAAGGGTAGAAGGATGGCAAAACTAATCAGTCCCCTTGATGAGCCATAGCCACCTGGTTTGCATAGTCATTGACCAAAACTAGGGTTTTGCAAACCCTGGTAGTGTAGTGGTTGATTGCTACTGCTGCTGCTAACCAAAAGGTCAGCAGTTTGAATCTGTGAGATGCTCTTTGGAAACTATAGGGCAATTTCACTCTGTTGTCAAATCCACCAGGTGCTCCTTGGAAACTCTCTGGAGCTGTTCTACTCTGTCCTGTAGGGTTGCTATGAGTCAGAATGACTCGATGGCAGTGGGTTTGGTGGGTCACTAGGAATTGGAATTGACTTAAACAGTAGTGGATTTTGTTTGTTTGTTTCTTTTTATTTGCAAAGTAGCCTAGTCAGTGCCTTTGCAGGGTTGTACCTAGCAAATTGTCTTAGCAGAACTACAGATCCGGGGCCAGAAAGGCCATATGTAGTCATCCCTCAGTATCTGCAGTGGATTGGTTTCAGGACCCCCACTGGCTGTCAAAATCCATAGATACTCTAGTCCTTTGTATAAAATGGTATAATATGTGTATACAACCTTCACACATCTTCCTGTATACTTTAAACCACCTCTAGAGAAAAAACACTGCCTTCAGGTCTATTCCAACTCACAGCAACTCTGTAGGACAGAGTAGAACTGTACCATAGAGTTTCCAGGGAGCACCTGGTGGATTTAAACAGCTGACTTTTTGGTTAGCAGCTGTAATAGTAAGTCACAGGGTTTCCAAAATTGTCTCTAGATTACTTGTAATACCTAGTACAATGTAAATGCTATGTAAAGAGTTGTTTTGCTGTATTGTTTAGGAAATAATAATATGAAGAAAAGTCCTTTTGTTTTTCCTGGGTATTTTTGATCTGTGATTGGTCGAATCCATGAATGTGGAACCCACAGATACAGAGGGCTGACTGTATAGAGAAACCATAGAATTTCTGAGGAGATGAACCTCTGGACAGGTTGGGGAGACTTGAGAATCAGAAACTCATTGCTGACTTCTCTGCAGACAAGGGAGCAGGAGGCTGGAATTATTGTAGACATTTGAGCATCTTCTTAGCTTGGAGATTTTAAGAAAGCTATATTGCGAAAGGCCGCCTGGTATTTCATGAAGTTTGGAAAAAGGATCCTAAGGAGAGAGTACCAGTGTTGAATTTACCAGAATGACATACAAAGGCCAGGGTTCCTTAAAAAAAGAAAAACTTCATCTTTGGAGAAATGTGATGTTCAAATACATAGTTTTAAAAAAAATTAATTTTTTTTCTTTTCATTTCAGTTCTGTCCTGTTAGGATGATTTTGAGGTGTCTTGTGTAAACAAATCTTTTTTTCTTTCATCCTCCTGCCTCTTGCCCTTTGAACTGACCTGGAAGGGCCATCTTCCTCACCATTAAGCCCCACTCAGGGGTGTCCAGATGGCTCTGGATAAAGGATTTTAAAAAAAATTCCTTCATCTTGCAACCAGGCTTCTCTCAATGCCACTCTGTCCTGTCTGTCATGTTCCCTATGCCAGGAGAGGGGTGGCCAGACAGGGCCCAGCCCAGCAGGCCAGGCTGAGCTGGGTCCTGAGAGCTGACTGGGTTTCTCTAATATGTCTCACCACAGTTGAGGTTTTGCTTTGCAATCAGTGTTCATGTGGACTTCTTTTAATGGAAAATTTCAAACACAGGCAAGAGCAGAGAGACTGATACCCTGTACCTCAGGACTGTGCCTGCATCACGTAGTATCAACAGAGTATCATTCACTCCCTTGTCTATGTAGGAAATAGCCTCCTCCTTCTGGAAAGATCAAATCTAGGGATAAGCCCTAGAATGGGTCAGAGGAGGCTCTTGTGCTTTGGGGGATTTTAAACTGTGTTTGTTTTGCTTGGCAAGTCTGAGAGACGCAGTCATAGCTCATGGTGCAGTTGCCACCCTCCACATAGGAGACCCAGATTCGATTCCAGCCAGCTGAGCTTCTGCATAGTAACGTCTTTTCCTTTCCCCACTGATCTGTCATTGAATCATATTGCTATCATGCTGAACAGGTTCCAGCAGGGTTTCCAGTTTAAGAAAGATTAGGAAGAGTGGCCTGGCAATATACTTGGGAAAATCAGCCAGTGGAAACCTTATGGGTCCCAACAGTCTAGTCTATGACAGATCATGGGGATGGCACAGGACTGGGCAGTGGTTCATTCAACTGTTGTATGTGGGGTCAGCATGGATTGGGGCTGAGTCGACAGCTGCTAATAACAATAGACAACCCTGAGAAGCTGGCTTTGAGCCTCCCTAGGATGTGGGCTTTTAAAGTCAGGCAAGGCTCTGACCTGCCTGGAAAAAGCTAGGTTTTGACCCTGCCTCCTTGGGTGAGGCTGGAGGGCTTCCATGTGGACAGGGGAGACCCAGGCCCATTTGAACCAGAATGGTGCTCCTTTTGTCTTTGGGGGAAGGAAATGAGGTGGGAAGGAGTTCTAAGATTTAACTTTGAGGAAAATTGTTAGAAGTGCTTAAAAAAAAACCTGAAGATCCCTTTGCTAGAGGCAAACTGTGGGTAGTCTTCCGCCCCTCTGCCTCTGACCTTTCCCTGGAATACTCAGAGTAAATTGACAGGATTAGATAAAGGTCTGTTCTAGGGTAGAATCCTACTGTGTGTCTGCCGGTTCCTCACACTGTGGCATCTTGTAGGTTACTGCAGTGCCGGAGTTGTGTTGCCGGTATTTCAAGTAGAGCTTCCGGGCTAAGACAAACCAGGAATAAGCAACATCGTAACAGATGGAGAAATTACTGAAGTTGTCAGGGATTTCATTTTACTTGGATCCACAGTCAGTGCCCATGAAAACAGCAGCCAGGAAATCAAACAACATATTGCATTAGGCAATTCTGCTGCAGAAGATCTCTTGAAAGTGTTAAAAAGCAAAGATGTCACTCTGAGAACTAAGATGTACCTGACCCAAGCCCTGGTATTTTCAGTCACCTCATATGCATGTGAAAGCTGAGCAGTGAAAAGGAAGACAGAAGAAGAATTGATGCCTTTGAATCATGGTGTTGGGAAAAATATTGAATGTACCTGCTAGAAGAACAAACAAGTCTGTCTTGCAATAGCACTCAGAAGCGAGGATAGCAAGACATCATCTCACGTACTTCAGAGGACATAATTATCGGGAGGGATCAGTCCCTGGAGAGGGACATCGTGCTTGGTAAGGTTGGGGTCAGCAAAAAAAAGGAAGACCCTCTAGGAAATGGATTGACACAGTACCTGCAACAGTGGGCTCAACCACAGCGACAGTGGCGAGCATGGTGCAGGACCGGCCCACGGCTCGTTTTTACACCCAGTGTCACTGTGAGTCAGAACTAACTTGATGGCACTTAATAACAAATAACAACAGGATGGAATTCCTAGGGGATACAAATGGTTGACACACTAAATTGCTAACCCAAAGCCTGAAGGTTTGAGTGCACCAGAGGTGCCTCAGAAGAAAAAGACTTGGCGATCTACTTCCAAAATGTCGAACCATTGAAAATCCTGTGAAGCACCGTTCTATGTCACATGTATGGGGTCACCAAACCGTGAGTTGGAATTGACTTGATGGCAGCTGGCTTATACTAGGGGCAGAATGGGGAGCGCGCAGGAGAGTTCTGTCTGGGTGGAATTGTGTCATGTCTGGTATGAAACGCAGCTTTACCCACCAAGCTTTAGTTTCTTAAAACTGTGACCTCTAATTTCTTTCTGGGACAATGAGTTTGGAGTAACCCTGGGGGCAGTGAGTGTTGTTGGTGCTGCTGCACTGTGCTTGCACTTGCCCTAGTCAGATAACAGAGCTCTACTCAGTGGGACAAGGTAGAAAAATGTGGCTGGTTTTCTCTCCTTAAGCCAGTGATTGAGCAATGAGATGCAGTAGTCCTCACTCACTGGAAAAATTGTTCCTTGGAACCCGTCCAGCAGCTCCACGAAAGAAAAGCCTGTCCAACTGCTCCCATAAAGATTACTGCCTAAAAACGTCTCTGGGGCAGATCTACCCTTGTCACATGGGGTCACTATGAGTTGAAATTGGCTTGATGGCATGTAGCAGCAACAGCCCTCGTAATGACTAAGCCTTTTGTCTCAGTGTAACTGTTTCCCCTGCCTATGTCTTCCTGAATTTTTTATAAGACAAGTAAGAAGACACCGAGCTTCCTGAATGTTATAGGCAATGGAGTGCTGCTGTCTCTTCAAGGCTTAAAGTGTCTTTGGTGTGAGCCAGTGCAGTCTTCCTTTGTGACTGTTTTACCAAGGTATCATTTCCATGCTGTGCAGTTGGATGTGTTTTAGTAACTGTGCATAGTCAGGCAGCTATCAGCACCAGCCTAAAGTTCACCTTCTCGGTCTACCAGCATGCACTGCAGGTGGGGATGGGATGGGGGACTGTTGCAGTTTCCCCCCAGCTCTAACTGCTGTAATTGTACCTCAGGGGATACAAGTGGTTAATGCACACAGCTGTGAACTGAAAGGTGGAGGGTGGGAGTTCACCCACAGGCACCTCTGAAGAAAGGCCTGGCAAGCAACTTAGAAAAATCAGCCATTGAAACCACTGTGGAGCACAGTTCTGCCCTGACACAGATGAGGTCGTTGTGAGTCAGAGTCGACTCCACAGCAGCTGGTTTTAGCTTTGTAATTGCTGATAGCATACAAGCAAGTACGGTCATGGGAGGTTTTCTCGGGGGGCAGCTCACCAGCTGAAATTTGTGGGAGACTGGACCATCTCCCACATTGACTCATTTCACTGAGTTGCACAGCTTTGGAAAGCACCTGGTGAGGGCTGTCTGGGCAAAGCTTGGGCTGTGGGAAGGCAGTGGGGTGAGTGGCCAGCACAGTACCTGTGGGTTGCCCAGAGCTTAGCCTGAGGCCGTGTGTGCACATTGGGCTGTGCACGCACTGCCTTTTCCTCCCCGCTATCTGAGTGGAGACTGTAGAGAAACCAGAAGACTGTGCTTAATGAACTAGTTGTACTAAGACCTGCAGCCCAATGCCCAAGGGAAAGCAGGGACAAAGCTGTCATTTTCTGAAATTCTTCAAATGATTTGCTAGACAAAGATTGGACACTGGTGTGTCAGATCTTGCCCTCCACCTCCTCCACCACCTCCTTCCTCCTGGCTCCTCCTGGTTAGGAACTGAACGATGGCCTCTAACTCAGCACTTGGCCAGCGCAGGCATACGGGAGGGGACTGTCAAGACTTGAGACCACTCTAGACGTGTTCTGTCTATTATTGTCTTTGCTGCTCCTGAGAACCTGGTGTAGGGGTTATTATGCCCATTTTTACAGGTGGGAAAACTGAAGCATAAAAAAGATTAATTAGTCTAAGGTCTCACAGCAAAGACATCAACTTGAGCTTCAGACCCAGCCAGTCTCTGCTCTTAAACCTGCTGCCCCACACTGCTGCTGAGGGTGGCGGGTGGCAGTCATGAGGGTCTCGTGCAGTGGAAGTTCTCTGATAGGTGTCCCCCCCAGGGCCTGGGATGCTGGGAAAAGGCAGGACTTTCTGAAGGAAGGAGGCCTATGCCAGGCAAAGGTAAGGGTGCAGGAAGTATTCTCAGATGGAGAAGTGAAAAGGCAGGGAGGTAATGAGACTGGGAGGGTGGAGCTGTGGCCAGCCTGTTTGCTGCAATATTTTAGGGGCTGCCCTTAGCAGCGGCTGGCTGAGGGCCAGATGAATGGCGTGGCAACTGGAGAGGGAAGAAACCCGGAGCACCTGAACCTTGTGCTGTTGGCTGGAGGGGTGACCAAGGCAACTTGTAAGTGCCCTGCAGTGCCCACTAAGTATTTTCTGCATGTCTGCTGGACTGGGAGTAGCTCCAGCCATGTCCTCCTCAATCATCTTCTGCAAAATAGAACAGCTGGCAAGTGAGAGGGCTCTCCTGATGGGAAGATCAGCACTAGGCTGCTGGCTCCTCTGGATCTGGTCTCGACTGCTTTGCTAGTTTTCTGTGTGCCCAGAACAGTGAGGCCCCGAGTAGGAGGCCAGCATTCGGTTCACAACCAGGAGGGAAGGGAGGGAGATGGTGGGAAGTGGTGGGCAGGATCTGGGACACCAGCTTCTGATCTTTGTCTAATAAATCCCTTGAAGCATTTCAGAAAATGACAGTCTTGTCCCAGGGTTTCCCTCAGCGTCATGGCATATAGGTCTTGGTATATCAACCTTGTTTTTCTCCAAGAAAAATCAGCTGCAAGGGTCAGACTTTAATTACCTTCCCAAGGGACACTTCCTGTGGCTATTTCAAGTGTTAAATGTCTGAGACTGTGCTCCTAAGTAAAATGAGGATTTTACATTAGGTCATATACTTAAATGCCCCCAGGGGCTGGGAAGGAGTTGAAAATGGGAGGGCTGGTAAAAGAGTATAGGGAAGGGAGAGGACTGTGGCCAAGCAGAAAGAGTATAGGGAAGGGAGAGGACTGTGGCCAAGCAGAAGAAATATGGTCTATGGAAGAGACAGCCTCTCTTAGCTGGTCAAATGGAGCCCAGTAAGGCTACAGTATCCATTTTTTGCTCCGTAAGATAAGCCAGAGATCTGAAATTCGAAAACATTGACAAATAATTTAACATTTGCTTGTTGTTGTTTTTAAACACACTGTTCATTTAAAATAAAATGCCTGTGGGGTGAACCTGGCCTCCCTTGAACAATGAGAGGAACAAGGCCGAGGAGTGCAGCAGGATTGCACAGCTTGGGCACAGGGACCTGTACCTAGAGCTGTGCCTGCTGGCCCTAGCCTGGCCCACTGCCCTTCTTGCTATGCTGTGTCATGCATAAAAGCAGCAAGACTGGAAACCAGCTGAGCGTGTTCCAGTGTGACCAGAGGCCCCGTGCTGGCTCTTCAGATCAGAACCCCGGGCTGAGCATATCTGCCTAGCTGATTTCTGGTACCTGAGCAGGAACTGATGTTTGTGGCTGCCTGTCAGGGGCTGGTTGCATAGTGATTGAGTGCTACATCTGCTAACCAAAAGGTTGACAGTTTTAATCTGAAGGTGGAAACCCTGTAGAGCAGTTCTACTCTGTCCTGTAGGGTCACTATGAGTCGAAATTGACTTGACAGCTGCGGATTTGTGCCAGGGGCTAGGCAACACATGTTTTACATAGATGGTCCCTTGTGACTCTAACACCACCGCTGGTCAGCTCTGTTAGCCCCATTTTACAGATGAGAAAACTGAGACTCAGAGATGGTCTGTGACCTCAGTAGGATTGAAATTTGAGCTTGATTTCAATTCCTGAGTCAGGACAATCCATTCCACGTCCCCACCTGGTGCCAAGGAGCGTCACCTCAGTAGGTGTGAGGCATTCCAGTATTAACCCAGCCTCTGGGAGCCCTCTGCTGTTTGTGGGAGCACTGCTGCCCCTGCCTCCCAGAGTGGGAGGCCTGGGCCAGCCTGCTGCTCCCCTGATGGCAGTGTCGGAGCTCTCAGAGGGGGACCTCTTGCAGATTGCCGGTGGCTGTCGAGGTTGCTGACTAATCCTCTCAGCAAACGGTTCAGTTTCACATGTTTGAGTTTCCAGTAACTACGTGGGTGGATTTGTTTCATTTAAGGGGAAGGCAAAACACAACACAGCGTGGAGGGGGTTTCTTTCTGAAGAGGACGCAGCCAATTATGGGCTTGGTGCGTGTGGCTCCGGGCATCTTGGGGCTGTTCCACAGCCAGTGGGGCTTCCTGGCATCTGGTCTCGGCAGAAATTGCTTAGTCATTGGCAAGCCAGGATGAGGTACGGCGTGCGGGGGGGTGGGTCACACAGGTGGAATGGCCGGTGTCCTACGGAGGGGCCAGCTGTCCAGTGTGCTGCCTGGCTGGACAGAGTATGTGCTGGGTAAGATAGTGGCTTTCCCCATTCTAGACTCCCAGCATCACCCACAGCAGCCTATCTTGGAGGAGGGAGACCCCTCCCAACTGGGTGGGTCGCCTTCTTTAGAGAGTTGGAGAATGGGGTGTGTCCAGGTGCGTCCTGTTCTTCTGGGCAAGGGATGAAAGACAGCTAGGTCCCAAGAGGCAAAGGAGGGAGGATGTGTGTGTGTCTTCCCATAATGGCTGCACCAGAAACAGTCACACCTCGATTTAAGGTGGGTGCTGGCCTTGGTGTTGGCACTGGGGCACAGTCCTGGGTGGCCTCTGCTGTACCAGGCATAAAACCCCCTTAGTTGATGGGAAGGGACGTGTGACGAAGGGGCTGGTTGATGGAGGCGAGCAGCCACAGGCACGGGGCAGTGCCATGGGTGGTAAAAGCAGTTAAGCTTCTGATGACTAGCTGAAAGGTTAGCGGCTCAAGCCCACTCAGGGATGCCTCAGCAAAAAGGCCTGGCACTCTGTCTCCAAAAGGTCACAGCCTTGAAAACCCTGTGGCACACTGTTCTTTGCGCGTGTGAGGGGGCAGGTATAGGTAGATACGGAAATACTTCAGTACCCTAGAGCCTGATGGCCATCTCAGTCTGTTCTGTGACCTCTTCCCTGAGTCTTGCCATCCCGGGAAGCTGTGCTCAGTCGGGGTATGGGGGCTGCAGCTGCTTAAGAGCGTGGCTTGGGAGGCAGACAGACAGGCCTGGGGTTTGGCTCTGGTACTCTGTCACTCTGACAGTGGGCGTGCCATTTAACCTCACTGAGCCTAACTGCCCTGTCTGTGAAATGGGGTTGTGAAAGGTGCTGTCATGGTGGGATCCCAGGTACAGCGCAGGGTCGGGCCTCATCTCCAAAATGCGTACCGGCCCTGAGGTTGGAACAGGCTATGGAAGGTACATCCTTAATTGTGGTCTTTGAAGGCTTGCTTTGTGCACTGGGGAGACTGTCTCTCATGATACCCACCACCTTGTGTGGGTAACATTCTGGAAGGGAAGGGAGCCCATAGATGACTCTCCAACAGTGTCATGTGAGGCAGAGTGTGAGAAAGGCAATGAGAGGCAAGCAGAGTTGTGGAGGCTGTTGATGGAGATCGGATTAGTGTCAGCAGGTCTGTCTGAGAAGGCTTTCTGGACGAGGTGACTGTGAAGCTGGGCCTTCAAGATGAGGGAGATCTGGAGGAGGAGACAGGGAAGGACGGAAGGGCTTCATCGCTGGTGGAGAGGGATATGGCTCTTCAAAGTCACCAGGAGCTTACATGGCATCGTGTGCATAGCCGTAGTGTACTCGTTTCCATCTAGTTGATTCTGGCTCGTGGTGACCCTACAGGACAGAGTAGAACTGACCATAGAGTTTTCCAGGAGCAGCCGGTGGATTCAAACCGTCAACTTCTCTATTAGCAGCCAAGCTCTGAGCCACTGTGCCACGAGGGCTTCATCATGCACGTACTAAGTGCTTAATAAATGTTATCGTCATCTTCCCCGTGACTCCAGGGTTTTCAGTGGGAAGACAGATGCACAGATATATGTAACTGATTTCCTGTGGCCACCAAACAGGTTGTTTTGTTTTGAGCCCCTGTAGTTCTTTGAGTCTCTTGGGGTGCAAACAGTTCTTGTGCTCAGCTGGTAACTGAAAGGTTGGTGGTTTGAGTCCACCAAGGGGCACCGAGAAAGGCTTGGTGTTTACTTTTGAAAAATCACCCGGTGAAAACTTCATAGAGCATTGTTCTCCTGTTTCACATGTGGGGTCACCGTGAGTCAGAGTCAACTTGACAGTAAAACTGATTAGTTCGTTGGATGGCTGATTTCTCTTCTTTGATCTTCTACTCAGTCAGCACATGTCTGTGAAAGGCTTCTGCAAGCAGGCTCTGTCCTGCTTCTGGGGCTGGAGGCAGCCAGACAGGGATCAAGGACACAGGTACAGGCCTGAGGGAGAGTCCCTGAGTTTTTAAGCCCGTTTTAGTCTGCAACTTCCTGGGCCCTGGGCCTGCTGGAGCGCCCAGGCTGGTGTGAAGGAGGGTCTGCGTGCAAAGCTTCTTGGAGTGGAGGCACTGGGTGGATGTCCGGAAGTCAGCTGCCGTGACGCCAGGTGGGGCTGGGAAGCAGCCGGGCTCACTTCTCTCTCTTCAGGCGGGTTGAGGAAGTATCGTGTTGGTTCTGGGAGGCTGAGTTTAGTGAGGGATGGTGTTTCCAGGGAAACCCTGCTGGTGTAGTGGTTAAGTGCTGTGCCTCTTACCAAAAGGTCGGCAGTTTGAGTGCGCCAGGTTGGAATTTCGATGGAGCAGTTCTGCTCTGTCCTGCAGGGTTTCTGTGAGTCAGAATTGACTTGATGGCAATGGGTTTGGTTTCTAGGTGCAGTGAGGGAGGGTCTGGGGGCCTAGGCTGACAGTAGGCAGAGGGTGACCTGTGGTGCCCCCCAGAGCTACTATAAATGTGTGGTTCATCCATTCCTCCCCCTTTTTTGGATAAAGGAGTCATCTGAACCCAAAGAATATACTCGCTCTCCTTACTTTTTGTCTCTGGCCTTTTGTCTCTTTTTTTTGTCACATCCCATGGTAGTGTGAGCATCACATCTCCAGGCTGCCTTTGGGACACCGGGCCCCCATCTTATCATAGGCACTGACAGACATCACAGAGACCTCCATCTGTTGAAATATCCCCAGGGCAGCCCCTCGGGGCAGAGATCTTGGCTGGACACTATATTCTTGGTGTGTGACCAGCACAGTGGCCTGAACATGTGTCTGTTCAGGTGGAATTTGTTGAAGGAAGGAAGGAAGGAAGGAAGGATCAAGCTAGCCAACCTGTCCACTGACAATAGAACAGTTTGATCCAGTCATCTTATATAACTCACAGTAGTCTGTTGATGTCTGTCTCAGGAGGGTGGGGCTTGTTCTAGGGAGTTCTGAGGGCCCCATGGGGTTATCTGTGTCTGGCCCTCTAAATGATGTTGGATCCGTTTAAAGCCGGAATGGATGACTCAGCTGGTGGTTGGTTTTTAGCTGTGGCTGTGACCCCAGCTTTTTACCTGTTGACAGTCACCTTTGGTTGGAAGGGAGCCCTGGAGGACTGGGTTCCTTGTTTCCTTGTGGGGAGCTTTCCTTTATGTCATTGATGTTCTTGAAGCCAGAACCTCCTGTGATCAGGTTCAGGGGGATGGAATTCTAGTAAATTCTGCTCCTGAAGGGGTGGTGTCATGGCGAAGGGCCAAAGCACCCAGAGTCCCTTTCCCTTTAAAATGGGATCTGGGTTCTTCTCCACTTCATTCACAGGTCAGGATTCTTAAGTCCCTGAGTCCTATTGCTCCCACGGCCACGGGAGGGCTCTGGCTGGAAAAGGCAGCAGAGTAATTACAGGTATTGAAAATAGTCTTATTTCCCCTTCTCCTCCTACCCTTCTCAAAAAAAAAACCCTAAATTGAAAAAAGCTCTTAAAACTTCTTAGTTTAGTCTGCAGAGGCGTCCCAGGCAGTGGACCTTAAACAGTGCATTCTTTGGGCTTAGACAGCTCTTTTGAGTGTCGAGTTTCTGAGTTACATTTAGGGGGAACCAAGAAGTGCTTTTAAAAAAGTATGCATGCGTGGTGGAATTCCAAATATCCCGCATGGCACTGGATGGCCACCAGGGCCCATCATGAGAGAGAGCAGACCCTTGGCAACTTTCATCTGTACTCGCCAGAGAGGAGTCAGTGTAGCTGAGTTCTTCACGCCTTTGTTGAACACCTGTTATATGTGGAGGGTTCTGCCAGTGCAACAGAGAAGCCCCCAAATGGGCAAGAGTGCTGTCTTACCGTGTACTTGCTGCCATAACAACAAATACCACACTTGGGTAGCTTTAAAGAAAAGACGTATTATCTCTCAGCTCTGCACACTGAAAGTCGAAATCAGGGTCTTGGCCATATGGATTCTTCTGGCAGGTATCTCTTTTAGTTCCTGGTGTCTGCCAGGCCAACCTTGGTATTTCTTTGCTTGTGGATGGGTCCTCTCGTGGCCTGTATTTCCCCACTGTATCTCTGTCTCTTCAGCTCTTTTGTATCACTCACAAGTGATTGGGTTTATGACCACCTCACAACTGTATGCCCTCCTTAACATAACAAAGGAGAACTCTTATTTACAGGGTACAGGGGTTCAGACTTTCACATTTCTTTTCGGGGATCATACTTCAATCTGTAAGGAGCCCTGGTGGTACAACAGGTCAGTACTTGACTGCTAACCAAAAAGTTGGTGGTTCAAACCCCCTCAGTGGCTCCACAAGAGAAGGACGTAAAGATGTAACATTACAGCCTAGAAAACCCTGTGGAGCTATTCTACTCTATCACATGGGGTTGCTGGGACTCGGAATAAACTCGGTGGCACCCAACAACACCAACAATTCAATCTGTATAACAAGAACCATTTGAGAAGCTAAGAACCTATGAGAGGGGTAGGCAGATGAATGACTAATCAGTACTGTGTTGCATCTTGCTTAAGACTCCACCGAGGGTACAAAAACCTTAGACCCTTTGCTATGGAGCTGACGTTTTACTTGTCGTGACCCCATGTGACACAGTAGAACTGCCCTGTAGGATTTTCTTGGCTGTAATCTTTATAGAAGCAGATCACCAGGCCTTACTTCTGTGGCACCATTGGGTAGGTTCAGATGGCCAACCTTTAGGTTAGTAGTTGAATGCAAATGGTTTGTACCACCAAGGGACCTGATCAAGGGTCTAGTGCACCAGGGTTTTATTTGCTGCCGGTTATAAAGTGACATGTCATCACCTGCAGGACCAGCCAGTTTCGGAGGTGTTAGACTGTGAAAGGTGTGATTTGAGTCAGAGAGAGAAAAGGTACACTGGTGGGAGCTTCACCAAGTATGTGGGAGAGGTTCCTTCAGCTTGGTAGGTGTCTGGGTGGCTTTTGAGCAGGGACTTGGAGGGTCTGACAGAGGAGTTGGTGGGCAGACAGGGGCTAGACAGCATCACAGCCAGGTCAGTAGTAAGAGGCAGCTTTGCTAGGTGGTGCTCTGTGGGCCCTCTGGGTTCCCTCCTGCCTCCTGGCCCTACTGGGGAGCTGCTGGTTTGTGGGTTTTACAGATGGGCAAAGTTGACCCCCAGGCTTTGCTAGAACCAAAAAACCCAGTGCTGTTGATTCGATTCCAACTCACAGTGACCCTATAGGACAGACGAGAACTGCTCCACAGGGTGTCCAAGGAGTACCTGACAGATTCAAACTGCTGACCTTTTGGTTAGCAGCTGTAGCTCTTAACTAGTATGTCACCAGGGTGGGCTTTGCCGGATGATTGAAATACCTGTTCTCCCCAGTGCCCATTTGTAAAAGATTGATCTTTTTAAAGGCCCGAGTCCCTATTACTTTATTTTTAGTTCTTGAGACATGTTTTTTTGTCTTGGACCCAACTCCATAGCTTCTCCTTAATGAGCACTTAGTGTGGACCAGTTGTCAGGAGCTATCAAGTCAGCCTGACTCGTGGGAACGCTATGCACAAGATAACAAAACACTGCCAGATCCTCCACCATCCCTGTGATTGGTCGTAGGTCAGGTCATTTTGATCCATACAGTTTCCCCACCCCCACAGACTCCTTTTCAGAAGTAAATCTCCAGACATTTCTTCCTAGTCCATCTTAGTCTAGAAAATCAGCTGAAACCTCTTCACTATCATTAACACTCAAACTTCCACTGACAGATGGGTATTGGCTTTCATGAGGCACATTAGCCGAGAATTGAACCTGAGTCCCCTAGATGAAAGACAGTTCTACTACAGGACTACCATACTTCTCTAGTATGCGCCAGGTACTGAGCTAAGTGTGCACCAGTGTTGTCTCAACTCATCCTAAAAACTGCCGTAGCCAAGCCACTGCCCTGCGAGGTAGTTAACTACCTTTTGCAGATATGGGGAAACTGAGGCTCAGAATTGTCTCAGGTCATAGTGGGGCAAAGTGCAGAGTTGGGGTATGAACCTAAGGCTTTCAACTCCAAAGTGCATACCTGGCTCTCATTTTTGCAAGTTTTTAACAAATTCTCAATTGTTATTGCTGTCCATGAAAGTACCTGTTCACCTCTCCAATCTGTAGCATGTGTTGACTTGTTTTGGCAAAAGGGTTTTAAAAAACCCCTGACTTCTAGGATCATTGGTTGCACAACATGATGAATGTAATTAATGTCAGTGGAGAGTACTCATAAGATTATAACTTTTGTTGCATGTATTTTTCCCTGTACATGTACAAAGTCCTAACTTCATGGTTGATGGAGAGAGGCTAGTGATGATGAGAGCCCAGGGGTCACAGCTGATGTGTTGATGAATTTCTTAAAAGGCTTATGAGAAATGGGTACTTGTCAGATGGAGGGTGGAGGTGAGCTGAGAAAAGGAATCATTGGGTTGAGGAGTCTTGGATCAAATTCTGAGCAGCCAAGGCTACTGTTGGTTCTACCGAGAGTGCAAAGTGCGGGCATATTCTAGAATCATCAAGAGCCAGCACAGAGGCAGGTGTTTTGGAGGGTTAGTGGCTTATACGTTTGGTCTTGCTCTCACCACACTGGTGGTCAGCAGGAAGTGGAGGCTGACAAGGAGAGGTGGGAGCCCTTCCAGTGGAGGGAAGCTGCCTGTCCACCGGCGTTAGCTCATTAGACACCTCCAGCACCCCCGCCCTTCCTGATACTCTTCTCCAGCTCCCCTTCCTTTGTTGTCTGGCTGCGTCAGCCGTCTGGGCTTGCAGGAGGTTCCTGAATGGGGTTTGGAAGTAGGTCACTCCCTTCCCGTGCTGCCGGCACTGACCCAGAGATGACCTTCCCCATATTAGCGATGTCTGGCCATCAACGCTTTGATGCTGGCTAAGGAGGGACAGCACGGTCTTGAGGGCAGGTGGCCGCTCCTGACTAGTGCTGGCCTCCAGGGCTTTATGATCTCAGCACCCACTAACCAGGGCTCCTTCCAGCAGCCTGTTCTTCCCTCTGCCATATTGAACTGGGGAAATCCATCTCTAGGACCTTCAATCTGCACCCTTGACCTTGCCCCCTCCTTGAGAAGTACCTTGGCAGATTTGGCGGCTTTGAGGGTCTGGATACAGCAGACTGGTTCCAGCCGGCGGGAGCCAAAGGGGGAATGACAGCTTGACCTGTCTGGCTCCTCTCTGGCTCCAGCCTCTGTGGGTGCTTGGCTGAGCTGTTCCTTCTGTGAAATCACTGGGGTTTTCTGTTCCCCACAGATGCCCTTCTGGCTTGTTGACAGGTTATGGTGGGTGTCCAGAGATGTTTGCTGTGTATGTAACCAGTGTGCCAAGGCCCAAGTGACAGCCTGACCCTAGAGGTGTTACTGGGTGCCCAAAAGTTGGTAGTAGGCTGTGTTTCCTCTCACCTGGGCCCAGATCCCTGTCTGCAGTGAGTGGCTTAATTTTTAGACTGCACAGATCTGGATGTGTACAGAGCTGAGCACACACAGACCCATCTCCTACCAAGGCATGGCTACTCCTCTCAGATGTAACTACTTTGTGTGTTGTGGCGCTGGGAGCCCAAGTGGGGCAGATTCTGGGGATACAGCCTTTGGACATCTTCACAGTGGCTTCTTGGGCCTGACTGTCGGCACTCCTGCGACTAGGCCTTCTGTGTATGAGAGTCAGTTTCCCTGCTAATGCTCACACATGTTGGTTTGTGCAGCCTGTGGCCTCAAGCCTGGGCCTTAAACTTACCCTTTGTTTCTCTCAGATCCTTCCTCCCAGGGGCAAGTTGGGAAGTTCTGGGTAGCTTTTTCTGCAGGAAGAAGTCACAGGACACAGACCACAGAGAGATGGGTGGCATGCAGATCTGAGGCTTGGGAGCTGTCTTTGCCTATCTGAGAGTCAGCTCTGAAGCCCCTCCTTGGGGGGGAGGTCTCCTGTTCTGTCTTGATCATGGCTTCTGCCTTTAGGCCATTCTTTCTATGTGTCAAAGTAGGGAACTAACCTCCTGGTTGATCGTCTTATGTTCATGGTGATCCCAGGTATAGCAGAGTAGAGCTGTGCTCCCAAGGTTTTCAGTGGGTGATTTTTCAGAATTAGATTGCCAGGTCTTTCTTCTGAGGCACCTCTGGGTGGACTTGAACCTCCAGTGTTTCACTTAGCAGCTGAGTACATTAACTCTTGCACCACCTGGAGTGAGTCTGAATTGACTGGACAGTAATTGGAACTGGAAAATGTCGTGTTTATACTTTTCTTACCTAGAAAGTTTATACTGCTTGGTACAGCTGGAGTATACTCCAGGAGGACAGGAACTTTGTCCTTGTCACGTCTGGGGACCTGCAGGCTCAGGGCTTGGCACGTAGGTCATCAGGCTTGTTGGTTGCATCAGTGACTCATGTGACACTTCTCAGCTAGTAGCATTGTCACCTCGTCTCTTTCCTGAGTCTCTGGCGCTCACACACAGTGGGGCTGTGGGGTGGTTTTGATGTGGGACATGGCTGTGCTCAGCACCTGGGTACATGTGCCTTGCTGTTCTCTGTGGTGTGTCTCTGTACCCAGACTGGGAAAGGCTGACCTGGAAGGGCTGTGACTCTGAACGCTGGGTGCGGAGGAGAAGGCCAGCCTGCATGAGGATGGGGCAAAGTCAAGACAAAGGCCTGGTTGTGCCTCAGAGAAAGTCTAAACCTGGGTTTCCCTGAGGCTGAGCGGCCAGTGCCAGCCTGTCTCGTTCCCATAAAGGGAACTTTGTGTGTGGCTCCTGCTGGGAGGAGGAGGCTAGCCAGCGGCTCCCACAGATGCTCCGACTCTCTGGGAATGGGCCCTCTTGAAGCCATGCTTGCTGCTGCGATAGCCCTTGTGGCCCTTCGTCTTATAGCCAGCACTAGGTGGACAGCCGCGTGTGGGAAAACCAGTGTATTCACAGTGTCACGGTGCCAAACACATTCTTCCTTAGAAGATGAGTTGGTGGGGCAGCAGACACAGTCTGGCCCGACACCCTGGCTGACAGGAGGTACCTCAGAGTCATCTGGGCCAGGCGGGCAGGGGGCCTAGCACTGTCCTCTGGAAGTACCCTTTGGCTGCTGCCCCCTAAATGGAGGGCTTGGATGGATCTGCTAGGATGGGACCGCAACCTACTCTGAACTTATGGAGGATGTGTAGTGGCTAGAGCCCCTCTCTGCTCCCCTGCTGATGCGGGGGCCTCAGCTAGGGCTCTGGATACTCAGAAGAGCTTGTGATCTCTGTGTGGCCCTGTGTGAGTGAGTGTCCCTGGCCCTGAGAGAGTGTCGGGGCAGGCAGAGGGCCCAGGCCACGACTGCCCCCTGCTTTCTGGGTCCTGGCTGGCCCGCCATTTGGGCGACTGGGGTATGCAGGATTGACCTCCTGCCTCATAGTACTGTTGTGAGCGTGGTGCAGGACTGGGCACTGTTGGGTTCTCCTGTGCGTGGCGTCACTGTGAGTCAGAACTGACTCAGTGGCACCTAACAGACAGTAGTCTTGTGGGAGAAGGGCTGCAGGTTTTTCTTCTGAGGAGTGCTGGATGGGTCTGAACCACAAACCTTTTCAGTAAGCAGCCAAGCACTTAACTGTGTGCCACCACGGCTCCCTGTCGGACCTCTACTGGTGTCAAAAGTCTCGTCCTTCGGTCTGCACAGTCCAGCAGAGGGGAGACCTAAGGGTGCTGGTTTCTCACCGACGTCTCTCCCTGCAGAGCTGCCTCCTCGAAGACGGGGACCAGGTCCCATTTGGCCAGGCCACTCTAACACCCAGCACAGAGCCTGGTATGCAGCAGGTATCATATAAGCATCCTCTGACAGAGAAAAATTGTGTCCACAGGGGTGAAACTCACCCGCAGGGAGTAGGATGGGAATCCAATCCAGCCCAGGGGCAAAGCCACCTGGGTCCGCGATCAAACCTCTGTGAGCTTGGCCGTGCTCGCCTTTTGCCCACTCACTCCTGGCCTGGTCAGTGCTGGTGCCTCTACTTCCTGAGCCAGCTGTTGTCCGTCCTGCCCGGGGACTGCCCGTCTACTATCCTTTCTTTCTTTTTAAACATTTCCTGTTCCTTTTAAAATTATTGGGAATATTCACCAATTCCATCTTGGCGTCTACAGTGCAGGACTCTGCACAGGGGAGGCCCTGCCCAGTGTAGGGATGGGGGGCTAGCAGGGAGTGGAAGGCCTTACCCTTCTTCTCTCTTGTTGCTCCCCACGCCCAGTCCTGTAGTAGGCTCTCAGACTTACTGTGACACTCCTTTCCATTGGTGGCCATGGGGACAAATTTGGGTGGCAGAGTTGAACCCTGTCATTACCTTTACCCCCAGCATCCTCCCAGCCCTAATCTGATGACTAGAGTCGTTTGGTTCACTTCCCAGTTTAACTGCCTGTGGAAGATTGTGGTGGACAGCAGGGTGTGTTTCTGAATGCAGGGCAGCTGCGCAGAGAGGCCGCCTCAGCACGTGGGTGGCCCTGCTGCCTGGGCAGGCACCGGGCTCCCAGTGGAGGAGTTTTTTCTCCAGTAAAACTGAGGGAAGATGTATATCCCAGTTCCCTCATCTACCTGGACTCCTCAGGAGCAGGAAATATGCCTGCTTCTTACACACCAGAAGGGGACACAGTCCTGCATCTGAACCCAGAGGTCTTGTTCTGTCAGCGGCAAGGGCTGGAGATGGGGACAGAGCTTTCCTGGTCCCCACTCGAAATAGTCTGGGGTGCCCATGAGGTCCAGATAACCCCAAATTACCCTCCCTGTTGTCATTAGCCACTCTTGAGTTGGTCCCAACTCATGGCACCCCCAAGCACAGTGGAGTGGAGTGAAATGCAGCCAAGCCCTGCACCAGCCCCATGATTGCTTGCAGATTGGGCTATTGTTATCCATAGGCTTTCCATTGGCTCATTTTCAGAAGTAGATCACCAGGCCTTTCTTCCTAGTCCATCTTCATCTGGAAGCTCCACTAAAACCTGTTCAACATGATAGCAACTCACGCACAGCCAGCACCTGCTGGTCAGTACAGGCCTGCGTGTTGCTGCTGAATCACTGCTGCCTCTCCTCCACCTCTTTAGTCCTTGGAGCCACCTAAAGTTCCCACAGACTGCCTGTGGGAGACGTCTGAGCATTCACCCCAAACTGTCCCTGAACAGTGGCTGAAAGCACCACCCAAATAATGCAAAGGCGGCATATTGGGCCTTGGCCCCTTATGGTCCCTGTCTGCACTTGGCCAAATGTCCTCCCAGGTGGGCGGGCTGACTGGGAGGAACACAGTGAGCGCTAAAGGACCTGGTGTGGAAGCTGGGACAAGTGTAGTCTAAGACCCCACG
The DNA here is from genome assembly GCA_028571685.1 of Heterohyrax brucei. Classification (NCBI taxonomy): domain Eukaryota; kingdom Metazoa; phylum Chordata; class Mammalia; order Hyracoidea; family Procaviidae; genus Heterohyrax; species Heterohyrax brucei. Next base: position 38,738,757 of record CM053140.1, read on the forward strand.
AAAAGCTGCTCTACCCATGGGCCATGCTGCTGCCACCCCGTGCCCACCTTCCAGAAGACGCCCTCTGGAAACAGCTGCTCCAGCTTTGTCAGTGCCGACTCGGGTGCTGGCTCCGCTCACCCGCCTCCAGATCGTAAACACCAGCCCGACTGTCAGCCTCTTCCCTCCCACTCTTCTGGCAGAGATGGTAAGCCCGGCAGACTGCTTCGGAGGGGCTTTCCTCATTACTGCAGTTTAGTCTGTGTCGGTTGAGTTTGAAAGACTTATTGCCTCTGAGTCAAAGCACAAAAATCCCCCTGGATCCACCGGATCTGCCATGGAAACCGCTGGCGCCAGTGCTGGGGGGTCCCTAATCTTCCCTTTCTGCCTGCAGCTGGAGGCCCAGCTCTCCAGGTGGGGGAGGCACCTGGGTGCTGAGACCCCAGGCCCCCCACCTTGGACTCCTCAATTCCAGAGGCTCTGGGCATCAGGATGACTCCTTAGGTCATCTGTTGTTTCGCAAGGGGTTAGGAGGACAGCCCATTCCATTCACTGGGTACCTATCGGTGCTGAGGTAACGCTGTTAGCAAGAATCCCCAGACTGGGCTGCATATCGATGTGTGACTGAGATGTAGGCAGAAATTTAAAAAAATTTTTATCTCATTTTTTAAAAATTGTAATCTGTATAATTTGTTGATAGAGAAACACATGAGTGTAATTTATAAATTAAGTGTATATATTTTGTAGTCCCAGGGTAGTATAAATGGTTAGCACAATCAGCTGCTAACCAAAAGTTAGGAAGTTGGAGTCCCCAGAGGAACCTTGAAAGAAAGGACCTGGTGATCCATTCTGAAAAATCATCCATTGAAAAAACTCTAGGAAGCACAGTTCTGCTGTGGCACCCATGGGCTTGCCGTGTGTCAGCTCAACAGTAACTGGGTAACTGTTTGGGGATACATGCTTAATAAGTCGTTTGCTAAGTGTGTGCATCATCAAAAAAGGATGGGAAACTCTGCCGTGGATAAGGGCGTGGTCTATGAAAACAGGGCCATCTCAGGGTTTCGGGGAGAGCTGGTGGCAGGAGTCTACCTTGAAGGGCAGGCGGGTAGTGGACATGAGGTGCACAGACTACAGGACCTGCCTTCTCTCTCGCTTTAGAGGTGGCTGATCGCCCAGCATGCACAGATGCAAGAGGCCTGAGCCTGGTATATGGACTCTTGGAGGAGTTTGGGGGAGGATTTGCCCCCTGCTGCTTTAGTGGTTGACACCCATTCCTGAGGTCTAGACCAGGAGTCAGCAAACTTACGCTGTAAAGAGCCAGCTAGTAAATATATTAGGCTTTTCAGTCCATATGGTGTCTGTGAAAACTACTCAAGTCTGCTGTTGTAGCCTGAGAGCAGCCACAGACAGTTCATAAACAAATGACTTGAGCTGTATTCCAATAAAACTTTATTTACAAAAGCAGGTAGGGGGCCAGATTTGGCCCTTTGGCTGTAGTTCCGGGCCTCCTGGCCTAGAGGAAGAGGATAGGTCCCAAGAGGGCACAGAACGAGGCACATGGTTTGTTCCCAAGGAACAAGTCCTTGACCTTGGCCTCATGAGTGGTGTGTTCGGTCAGACCTGGACTGTGGGGGAGTTTCTATTTTAGTTATGTAGTGCTGACATAACAGGAGTCTATTTTCTTATAGTCTAGGAGGCTAGGAATCCAAATCGAAAGCACTAGCTCCAGGGAAGGCTTTCTCTCTATCAGCTCTGGGAGAAAGTCATCAATCTTCCCCTGAGTCTAGGAGCTTCTCAGTGCCAGGATCTCGAGATCAAAGGACGTGTTGTGCTCCCAGCTTTTCTTGCTTGGTAGTAGGAGGTCTCACTCCTCTGTTTACCTCTCTCTTTTGTATCTCAAGAGAGATTGACTCAAGACACAACCTAATGGTGTAAATGGTGTCCTCTCTCATTAACAAACTGCCTCTAATCCTGTCTCATTAACATCACAGACTTTAGGATTTAAGGTGATGAGGGTCTTGCAGAGATTTCTGGAATGTCTGCATGTTTCTGTAGGTAAAGGCCTTCAGGTGAGGAAGGGGGTGGACTAAGGACCGTAAGCAGATGTCTGAACCACACTGGGGTTCAGCAGTAGCTAGTTAGAATGAGGAAAGCATTTGAGAAAACCCTCCTGTGACAAAGTAGGCTGGGGTCAGTGTGGGAACAGCTTTTGGTACCTGTCTCAGAAGTTTGGAAGTTGGTCCTGTAGGCATTTGGAAGTCCCTGAAGGCTTTAGAGCAGGAACATGATGATGAAAATGGTACCCATTGGAAGGAAAAGACATCCATGTACTACAGGAGTTTTTTCGCATGTGCACATAGAGCACAGCTGGCTGGGTTTACCCATGCTGTTGTCATCAAGTGCCTTCAAGTCCATTTTCAGCTCCCAGTGGCCCCATGTAGAATGGCCTCATAGAGTTTCCTAGTCTGTGATTGCTGTGGGACTAAATCGCCTGGTCTTCTCCCGTGGAGACTCTAGGTGGGTTCAAACAGCCAACTTTTTCCAGTAGCAGCGGCGTGCTTAACCACAGTGCCACCAGGACTGCTTTTACCCGAGTTGTTGTTATTAGGTGCCGTCAAGTAAGTTCTGAGTCAGCAGCCTTACGTATAGCGGGGTGAAACATTGCCTGGTCCTGCCCCATCCCCAGTGGTCTCTATGCTGGAGCTCTTCGGTGCAGCCACTGTATCATGTAGGTCTGTCTTCTTGAGGGTCTCCCTCTTGTTTGTTGGCTGACCCTCTGCTTCACTAACCATAATGTCCTTCTCCAAGGATTTGTTCTTTCACCAGGGATTGGTCACATGTTCTCATTGCTGTTGAGTCAGTTTTAACTTGTAGCGGCCCCATAGGTGGGTAGAACTGCCCCATAGGATTTCTAAGGGGCAGCTGGTGGATCTGAACTTCCGTCATTTGGTTAGCAGCTGAGTTCTTCCCCACTGTGCCACTCTGGAAAGAACATGGGTTCGGCACTTTCAGTCTTTGTGTTTTTCTATAGGTAATTTTTTCCACAGTGAAACCAGCTTTACTCTCGTTTCTGATTCTAATGTGTGGTCATTGGTTAGGACCTGAATGGTGATGATACATATAATATGAGGTCTGCCAATGAAGTTTGTGAACTAATCCTAGAAAAAGTGCTGCATACTTCATTGCTGAATATCACTATGGCCACCATCAAAGTACTCCTCTTGGGAAGCTATGCACCATACCAGCCTATTCTATCCCTTTAAAGCAATTTGGGGACTTTTTCTGGAATGGCCATCAGAACTGTCATCGTATTATCCTTGATGTCCTGAATGTCATCAAAATGTCATTTTTTCAATATTTCCTTTATCTCTGGGGAAAGAAGAAAGTCACTGGGAGCCAGATCAGGTGAGTAGGGAGGGTGTTCCAGTACAGTTATTTGTTTACTGGCTAAACACTCCCTCACAGACAACTACACAGTTGAGTTCACAAACTTGCTACTGTGCCACCATATGCAACGGCCATTGCAGAAAGAGGTCTAGAATTGTGTTGAAGAATGGACTAGGCACTGGTCGTTGGGTATAGCTTCCCAAGGGGAGTACTTCGAAGGTCACTGCAGTGATATTCAGCAATGAGGTCTGCAGCAGTTAGGACAATTAAGTTCATAGACATAATTGTTGGACGTCATATACAGTAGTAAAAATCACTTGAAATCCTACCACCCCTGGGTAACTATCTTCAGTGTTTTGATGCCCAACCTTGTAATGCCTAGCTAGACACACGTGCATATGAGCTTACATGGATACATTTTTATAAATTGTACCTTACATGAAGGCTTACAGAACAGACGAGCTTCTCATGAAGCAATTTGTACACATACTGTTTTGTGACGTTACTTACCAACCCCACAACATGTCCACAGTCTCCCTTCTTGACCTTTGTTCCCTATTACCAACTTTCTCTCTCTCTCCCCCCTTCACCTTCTAGTCCTTGCCCTTTGACTGGTGTGCCCCATTCGTCCTGTTTTGTTTTATGGGCCTGTCTAATCTTTGACTGAAGGGTGACCCTCACGAGTACGTCACTACTGAGCTAAGAGGGTCTCCTGGCCCGTACTCTGCGTTTCTCTGGTTTCTGTCCGGCCAGTAAGTCTGGTGTCTTCTTATGATTACATGAACATGTTTTGGGGGAGTATTTTGTGTTTGTCTACCACCTCTTTGCTCTTCTTCCTCATTTCTGTCACACTTCCAAACAATGTTAACATTCTGGAGTGTGTCCTGTGGTTTTTGTTTTTTTTTAACGTAAGCCTCTCATTGAAGGACAGTATACCTGCAGTAAAAACATACCAGACAGTGTTCATAGCAGCAGTATTCACAGTACCTAAAAGGAGGAAACAGCCCCATGGCAATACACCTACTTCAGAGTGGTAAAAAATGGCAGTTACTGTGTGACAGATACCCTTTCACAGATATCCTTAGTGCCAGTGCTTGTGTTTTTATGGGCTGAAGTCCCCAGAGTGGAATACCACAATTGGTTGCCAGTTTGTTCCACAAAAAGTTGTATCAAACCACGTTTTCACCAGCCACGCAGGTGCACGCTTGTCTCTTCTCCACCAGAAGTGGGTGCAATCTCTGATTAAGTCCTTGGCTACTAACCGAAAAGTTGGTGGTTCCAACTCAACAGCTGCTCTGATGCAGAATGACCTGGCAGTCTGCTGCTGTAAAGATTATAGCCTGAGAAACTCTGTGGAGAAGCTTCTACTATGTAAAGTGGGGTTGCTATAAGTAGGAATGGATTTCATGATGCCTAACAACAACGTGCTAGCATGAAATCCCTGAGTGGCTCAAGAAGGTTGCTTGAGACTACCATTTTTTGCCACTCCAGTAACCTGGACACATTTCTATATGCATTGAGTGAGAAGGCAGGCAACAATGTGAGATATTGTTGGTAGGTGATCCTGAGTCGATTCGGACTCGTTGCAACCCTCTGTGCAGCAGAATGAAACACAGCCTGGTCCTGTGCTGCCCTCACAATCCTTGCTGTGTGTGAGCTCATTTTGCAGCCAGTAAGTCTGTCTCTTCCGTGGTCTTTTGGGTTTCTTGTTGAATGCCCCTCTACTTTACCAAAAATGGTGTCCTTTTCCAGGGAATGGGCTCTCCTGACAACATGTCCAAAAGTAAGTGAGATGAAGTCTCACCATCCGTGCTTCTAAGAAGCGTTCTGGCTGTGTACTTCTTCCAAGACAGATCTGTTCATTCTTTTGGTGGCCTGTGGTATATTCAGTATTTTTCACCAGCACCATAATTCAGAGACATCAGTTCTTCAGTCTTATTCATTGTCCAGTTTTAACTTGTGTATGAGGCAATTGAAAGTACCATGGTTTGGGTCAGGCTCACCTTAGTCCTCCAAGTGGCATCTTTGCTTTTAGGATACGAAGGTCTTTTGCAGGAGATTTGTCCAGTGAAGTACATCATTTCATTTCTTGACTGCTGCTTCTGTGAATATTGATTGTGGATCCAAGTAAAATAAAGTACTTCACAACTTCAGTTTTTTCCCTGTTTGTCATAATGTTGCTTATTGGTCCAGTTGTGAGGATGTTTTGTTTTTTATTATGATTGAATGAAAATGTATATTTCCATATAAATTCGCATGCTTACCTATATGCAGCTCCCACTGCTCTCCCTGCCTGGTGACAGCACACCCCTCCTCTCTGCTCCATACATGTCCTATCCTTGCAACAGTCTCCTGTCCCCTCCTCTCCACCCACTCCCCTTCCTCCAGCAAGAGGTCAGCAGGTTGACATCCTATGGATGCATAGAACCATAAAATTCCCACAAGATACTATCACTCTGCATCACCAAGTCCAATTCATTGCTGTCGGAAAAGTTGACCTTCATTATGATTTATGGACGGGGCAGCATCAGGGCCAGGGGCTGTGCTCCCAGGGGAACTCCGAAGCACCTGGGCCATCAATTGTGGTCTTTTATTGAAGATCTCTGAGTACATCCTCATTTATTCTTGTGTTACCAGTGAGACTCCACTTTGTGAGCTCTATTGCAGCTATCACAGGTGGTGGCCGGGCACCATCTGGTTCTTCTGGCCACAAATTGGTGTAGAGACCCACTCACGTGGGTCCCTCTGTCTTCTGGGTTCTCTTTTCCCCATGTTGTTCTTGTCCTCAGTGATTATCCGTTCCTGTTGAGTTGGGACCATTTGCTGTACTCTCAGATGGCAGCTCAGCAGCTTTTAAGACCCCAGACACCACTCATCGATGAGGGGTGCAGACAGTCCTCTTTGGCAAAATGCTAGCTGTGGCAACTGGCCTCAATTTTGCCTGAGAGAATGGTCTCTGGCCCCCCTCCTCAGCTACTCTGTCCTTGCAATATTGGGTTAAGATGGGAGGAGTAATCATGTTATGTTGAAGTCCAGTTGATATTGATCTTTTTTCTAATGTGTAGTATCACAGATTTCACCCAACCAAATTTCTATCAGCTATCTAATCTAACCAGGCGCTCCTTGAATACTCTGGGGGTCAGTTCTACCCTGGCCCCTAGGGTTGCCATGAGTCGGATCGGACTCGATGACACTTGGCTTGGATCTAATCTAAATCCACCCCCTTGCCCTCCCTCCCAGCCCACCCTTGCAGCCATCAAAGAGTCTTTTCTTCTATGCATGAGTCTGTTTTTAAGTTCTTATCGTAGAGGTCTCATACAATATTTGCCCTTTTGTCACTGACTACTTTCACTTAGCATAATGTCCTCCGTTGAAACTAGGTTATGGGATGTTTCCTAAAATCATCGTTGTTCTTTATTACTGCATAGTGTTCCATTGAGTATATATATCATAGTTTACCTATCCATTGCTGTGTTGTTGGGCATCTGGGTTGATTCCATCTTCTTTCTGTTGTGGACTGTTTGTGTGCGTGTATCAGTTGGTGTGAATGGCCTTGATTCTGTAGGATATATTCTGAGCAGTGGAATTACTGGGTCAAATGGTATATCTATATCCAGCTTTTTAAGGAAGTGCCAGATTGCTTTCCAAAGAGGCTGGACCATTTTGCAACCCCACCAACAGTGTAGGAGTGTTCCACTTTCTCCACGGCTTCTCCAGCATTTGTTGTTTTGCATTTTTTGGATCATGGCCAGCCTTGTTGGGGTGAGATGATATCTCATTGTAGCTTTGATTGGCATTTCTTTAATAGCTAATGATCGTGAGCATGTCTGCATGTGTTTTTTTGGCTGCCTGGATCTCCTCTTTAGAGAAGTGTCTGTCCATCTCCATCTCCTTTGTCCATCATTTAATTGGATGATTTATCTTTTTCTTATTGATATTTTGTAATATCTTTTAGATTATGGAGATCAGGCATTAGTCTGACATAGAGTTGCCAAATGTTTTTTCCCATTCTCTAGGTGGCTTTTTAATTCTATTAATAAAGTCTTTGGATGAGCAAAAGTGATTGATTGTTAGCAGTTCCCATTTATCTATTTTCTCTTCTGATGATTGTGGTTTGTTTGACAGATTTTGAAGTCTGTCTGCGTTGTATATTAAACTTTCCATTGTTGTTCCTGCTGTCTCTTGGATGAGCTTTATCGTTTTAGATTTGATATTTAAGTCTTTTATCCAGTTTGAGTTGGTTTTGGTATAATGTGTAAGATATGAGTCTTGTTTTAATTTAGTGCAGAGCCAGCCAAGCCAAGTGCTGTCAAGTCGGATCTGACTAGTGCAGATTGATATCCAATTTTGCTAGCACCATTTGTTGAAAAGATTGTTTTTACCCCAGTTTAATGTGTTAGGGCCTTTGTCAAATATCAGCTGTGCATAGGCAGATGATGTCATTTCTGGAGTCTCGATTTTGTTCCACTGATCTATCTGTCTCGCTGTTTTGACACTGTGGCAGTGTAATAGGTTCTAAGGTTGGGTAATAAGAGGCCTCCCAGTATGTTCTTCTTCTTTAGTAACACTTGACTTATCTGGGGCTTCTTGCCTTTCCAGACAAAGTTGGTAATTTGTTCCTCAATCTTATTAAAAAATGTCACTGAAACTTGTATTGGGATTGCATTATATAAGTAGATTGCTTTGGGTAAAATAGACTTTTTCACAATGTTAAGTAGTTTTCCTATCCATGAGCATGGTAGGTTTCTCTGTTTATGTAAGTCTTTTAGTTTCTTGTAGTAAGGATTTGTAGTTCTCTTTGTAAAGTTCTGTTATTTCTCTGGTTAAATTTATTCCTAGGTACTTTATCTTGTTAAGGGCTATGGTAAATGGTGTTGACTTGGTTATTTCTTCCTTAATAATCTCGTTGTTGGTATAAAGGAATCCTACTGATTTACTTACGTTTATCTTGTGTCCTGAGACTTTGCCGAACTCTTCTATCAGCTTGAGTAGTTTCCTTATGGATTGTGTGGGATTCTCTGCATATACAATCACATCATCAGCAAATAGGGAGATTTTTAGTTCTTCTGTGCCGATGCAGATGCCCTTTGTTTCTTGGTCTTGTCTAATTGCTCTGGTTAGAATTTCTAGTGCAATGTTGTATAGGAGAAGTGAGAGTGGGCATCCTTGTCTAGTTTCTGTTCTCAAGGGAAACTGTTTCAGTCTGTCCATTCAGGATGACGTAGGCAATTGGCTTTGTATAAATGGTCCTTATTGCATTGAGGAATTGGCTGTCTATTCCTATTTTGCTAAGAGTTTTTACCATGAATGGATGTTGGACTTTATCAAATGCCTTTTTCTGCATCAATAGACAAGATCAGGTGGTTCTTGTCTTTTGTGGTATTTATGTGATTGATCACATTAATTGTTTTTCTGATGTTGAACCAGCCTTGCATCCCTGGTATGAATTCAACTTGGTCATGATGCGTTATTGTTTTTGATATGTTGTTGTATTCTATTGGCAAGAATTTTGTTGAAGATTTTTGCATCTAGATTCATGAGTGATATTGGTCTGTAGTTCTCCTTTTTGTTGGGTCTTTCCCTGGCTTTTGTATCAAGGTTATGCTGGCTTCATAGAATGAGTTTGGGAGTATTCCATCCCTTTCTATACTGTGAAGTAGTCTTAGTAGTATTGGAGATAACTCTTCTCTAAAAGCTTGCTGGAATTCTGCAGTCAAGTCATGTGGGCCCGGGCTTTTTTTGGTTGGCAGTTTTTTGATGACTTTTTCAATCTCTTTGTGATGGGTTTGTTAAGTTGTTCTGCTTCAGCTTGTGATAATTTTGGTAGGTGATATGAATCAAGGAATTTGTCCATTTCCTCTAGGTTTTCAAATTCGGTAGAGTACAGTCTTTCATAGTACTCAGCTATGATATTTTTGATTTCTGCTGGATCTGTTGTGACACCTCCCCTCTCTTTTCTTATTTGGGTTATTTGTTTTCTGTCCTGTTTTTCTTTGGTAAATTTAGCCAATGGTTTGTCAATTTTGTTGATCTTTTTTAGAAAAAAACAGCTTTTGGTCTTTTCAATTTTTTCAATTGTTCTTCTGTTCTCTAACTCATTTAGTTCTGCTCTAATCTTTATGATCCCTTCTAGTGCCTAAGGGGTTGCTCTGTTATTCTCTCTTTACTTGTTGAAGCTGTAGGGTCAGTTCTTTGATTTGGTTTCTTTCTTTCTTCCAGATGTGTGCATTTATGGAGATAAGCTGACCTCTGAGCACTGCTTTGGCTGTATCCCATAGGTTGTAGAAGGAAGTGTTTTTGTTCTTGTTGGAAGCCATAAATTTCTTTATGTCATCCTTGATTTTTTTCTGTGACACATTATTTTTTGAGCAAGGTGTTGTTCAGTTTCCATGAGTTCCACTTTCTATGTGTGTCTTTTCTGCTATTGATTTAGACTTTTATGGCTTTATGATCTGAGAGGACACTTTACATTCATTCAATGGTATGGATTTTGTTGAGAATTGCTGTATGTCCTAAAATGTGGTCGATTCTGGAGAATGTTTTATGGGCACTGGAGAAGACGGTGTAGTTGTCCACTGATGGATAGAAAGTTCTGTATATGTTGATGAGGCCTAGTTGGTTAATTGTGGATATAAGGTCTTCTGTGTTTTTATTGAGCTTTTTTCTAGACGATCTGTCCAGTATTGAGAGTGGCGTAGTGAAGTCTCCTACGATTATTGTGGAGTGATCTATCTCCTTTTTGAGTGTAGTCAGTGTTTCTTTGATGTAGTTAGGTGCTCTAATATTAGGTGCATAAATGTTTAATATTGTTAAATCTGGCTTGTGTATTGAACCTTTGAGCAATAAATAGTGACCATCCTTGTCCACGATGGTATATTTTATGTTAAAATCGATTTTATCTGAGGTTAGAATTGCCACATCTGCTCTTCTTTGTTCATTGTTAACTTGATATATATTCTTCCATCTTTTAATTTTCACTTTGTTCCTATCTTTAAGTCTAAGGTGAGTTTCTTAGTTACTGGTAGATATGTGTTCAGTGCTGCCATTGTGATATGTTTATTTTTGTGTTGATGTTTTCTCTGTTGTTCTTATTTATCTGTTCTGTGACCTTCTTTGTGAGTTGATTTTTCACTTTTTTCAAGGTTGGTTTTGTGGTTGTTGAGACTCCTGTATTACATTTCTTGATACAGTATGTTACTTTTTTATTGTGCTTTACAGCTGCTCCTATGATCCCGCTTGCTAAACTATATATAAACCCAATTTTGATTGCTACCAGTCTTGTCAACTTCCTGTCCATCTGGAAGGACTATAACAACTGTAGTACATTCCTCTTTTTAGTATGATGTTATCATAGTTTACATGACATGATCACTAGATCAGTTCTTTTACTGTGATAGCTTTGATTGTGTTTGGAGCCTTCCCTAACTAAGTAGGATTCTGGATAATGTGTCCTTCTAAAACATAAAGTTAGCAGTTTTGTTCTTCCAAGCCAAGAAATCCTTTCAGTATTTCTTGTAGCTTTGGTTTGGTTCTTACAAAGTCTCTGAGTTTCTGTTTATCTGTGAATGTCTTAATTTCATTTTTGTATTTGAAAGATAGTTTTGCAGGATGTATAATTCTTGGCTGGAAGTTCTTCTCCTTCAAGGCTTTGAATATGTCATGCCACTATCTCTGTGCCAGCATCGTTTCTGCTGAGAAATCTGATGAAAGCCTACAGGGTTTCCCTCTGAATGTCAGCTTTGCTTTGAGTCTTGCTGCCTTTAAGAGTTTCTGCTTATGTTTCACTTTGTTAAGCTTGATTATAATATGTCTTGAAGTCTTTCTGTTGAGATATATATTGAGTGGTGTTCTATATGCATCTTGGATATCTATATTCTCTTCTTTCATAATTTCTGAGAAGTATTCTGTCAGAAGCTCAGCAACAATACTCTCTGTGTTCTCAGGTGTCTTATCCTATTCAGGAACTCAATTAATCTTAGATGGTTCTTCTTAATAGAGTCCCACAGGCTTCTTAATACTTCTTCATTTTTCTTGTTTCTTTTTTCTAATTTCTCCTCATAAATGGTGGCGTCAGTAGCTCTGTCTTCCATATCAGAAATTCTCTTTTCCATTTGTTCCATTCTATTTCCTTGGCTTTGAATTGAAGTTTCTGTGTCTTTGATTTTGTTCTTGATCTGTTGGATTTCTAAGTACTGATGTTCCATCAGATTGAACAGCTTGCTTAATTTTTCCTTTTGCTCTGCTGCATTTTGTATAAAGTCTAGGAGGACTCTATATATAATCCTTTTGTATTCACCTTCTGATAGTTTCAGAAAAGCTGCTTTGTCTGGGAAGTTCTGAGGTAGCTTCTTTTGGGGGCCCTCTGATGCTGTTGGTGATTTCCGGGTTACCGTCTTCTCCAATGTTTGTTGCTTTTGGGGCTTCATGTGGGTCAATAGAGGCTGGGAGAGATGCTGTGAAAATGGACCACAGTTGTTTCTCTAGGCTGTCTTCAGTCTGTGCAAGCGTCTGCTCACAGGAAGTGGGGTCAGTCAAACAAAGGAGGTTTTGCATTCAGTGGTATGAAGTCCAAATTAACAGCCCTATGCTGCATTCCAGGGCTAATTAAGTGTCCAGAGGGCTCCATTTAATTATCATTTCAGGTCTTTGTTTCCAGAGGAGTTTAGGGAGACCTGCGTTTAGTCCACCATCTTGATTCTGACCCCCCTGTGAGGACTTTTGTATTCTTTATGTTGAGGTATAATCCATACCAAAGGTTGTCGTCTTTGACCTTCATCAGCAAATGCTTCAAATCCTCTTTACTTTTTAGCAAGCAAGGATGTGTTATCTCCAGGTGTGTTCACACATTTTTCTTCATAATAGTCCTGCTTCTTGGATTATTTGCTTAACATGCAAATTGAATAAGTATGGTGAAAGGATACAACCTTGACATACACCTTTCTTAATTTTAGACCACTCGGTATCTCCGTTTAAATGACTGCATCTTTGTTTGTGTATAAGTTCCTTGTGAGTACAAGTAAGGGTTCTGGAATTCTTTGCAGTGTTATCCACAATTTATGATTCACACAGCCAAATGCCTTTGCATAGTCAATAAAGCATGGGTAAACATCTTTATGGTGTTTCCTGCTTTCAACCAGGATCCATTTGACATCAGCAGTAATACCTCTAATTCTGTGTTGTCTTCTGAATCTGTCTTGAATTTCTGACAGCTCCCTATCAATGCACTGTTGCATCTGTTTCTGAATGATCTTTAGCAAAATTTTGCTTTGATGTGCTATTGATATTGTTTGATAATTTCTGCATTCTGTTAGGTCATTTTTGTTTGGAATGGGCACAAATAAGGAGCTCTTCCAGTTGGTTGGCTGGATGGCTGTCTTCCAGTTTCTTGGCTTAGACAAGTGAACACCTCAGTGCTATTTCCATGTGTTTAAACATCTTAATTGCTATTCCATCAATTCCTGGAGTCTTGTTTTTCTCCAGTGCCTTCAGTACATCTTGGACTTGTTCCTTCAGTACGACTGGTTCCTGATCATGTGCTACCTCTTGATATTGTTGCTCATCAACCAGTTCTTTTTTGGTATAGTGTCTGTATTTCTTCCATCTTCTTTCGATGCTTCCTGTATCGTTCAGTATTTTGCCCTTAGAATCTTTCAGAATTGCAACTCAGGCCTCAAATTTTTTCCTTCAGTTCTCTCAGCTTAATAAATGCCGGGTTTCTAACTCCAGGTTTCTTTGGGGTTTCTAACTCCAAATTTTTGCATATTTTGTTATAATGTTATACTTTGTCTTTTCCAGTCGCCCTCTGAAGTCTTCTGTTTAGCTTTTACTTTATCATTTTTTCCCATCGCTTTCGCTAGTTGATGTTCAAGAGCAAGTTTCAGTCTGCTCTGACCTCCGTTTTGATCTTTACTTTCTTTGATGTGTTTTTAATGATGTTCTGCTTTCTTCATGCATGAGGGTTCTTGATGTCATTCCACAACTCACTTGGCCTCTGGTCATTAGTGTTCAGTGTGTCAAATTTGTTCTTGAGATGGTCTCAAAATTCAAGTGGGATATACTCAAGGTCTTACTTTGATGCTCATGGAGTTGTTTTCATGTTCTTCAGCTTCAACTTGACTTGCCTTAGAGCAACTGGTGGTCTGTTCCACAGTAGGCCCCTGACCTTATTCTGACTGGTGATGTTGAGCTTTTTTATCATCTCTTTCCACACATGTAGTCCCTTTGATTTCTTTGTATTCCGTCTGGCAAGGTCCACATGTATAGTTGCCATTTATGTTGTTGAAGAAAGGTATGTGCAACAAAGAAGTCATTAATCTTGTAAAATTCTGTCATGTAGTCTCTTGCCTTGTTTCTGTCACCAAGACCATACTTTCCAACTACTGATCCTTATTTGTTTCCAACTTTCAAATTCCAACTACCAGTCATTGTCAGTGCATCTGGATTGCATGTTTGATCAGTTTTAGACTACAGAAGTTGGTAAAGATCGCTAAATTCTTCATCTTTAGCATTAGTGGTAGGTGCCTAAATTTGAATAATAGCTGTATTAATGGGACTTCGTTATAGGTGTATGGATATGATCCTGTCACAGCATTGTACTTCAGGATAGATCTTGAAATGTTCTTTTTGACCATAAATGCAATGTCATTCCTCTTCAAATTGTTGTTCCTGGCATAGTAGACTATATAGTTGTCCAGTTCGAAATGGCCTATACTGATCTGTTTCAGCTCACTTATACCTGGGATACTGATGTTTATGCATTCCTTTTTTGACAGTTTATAGTTTTATTATATTCATACTTCATACAGTCCATGTTTCAGTTATTAAGGGATGCTTGCAGCTGTGTCTCCTCATTTTGAGTGTGTCACATCATCAGATGAAGATCCCAAAACCCTGATTCCATCTGTATCACTAAGGTCGACTCTAACTTTGAAGAGGCAGCTCTTCCCTAATTATATTTTGAGTGCCTTCCAACCTGAGGGCCTCATCTTCTGCCATATATCAGAAAATATTCTGCCGCTAGTCATAAAATATTCTCTGTCCAGTTCTTTTTAGAAGTAAATCTCCAGGTCCTTTTTCCTAGTCTCTCTTAGTCTAGATGCCTTGCTGAGTAACGTGAGTAACCCTGTTCATGTATGAAATACCTGTAGCATAGCTTCCAGAATCACAGCATTATGCCATGAGATGCAGAATATGAAATACAACTCCTTTTAAATAAAATCATGGTATTTCCAAAGATACACACATACATGCCTGGATAGACAGAGAGGTATGGAGCTATTCTGGGAGCAAGACGGTAACTAATGGGTGCCTCAGAGCTCTTTTCCGTGGAATATAAGAGCTGGAGTTAAGTATTCCCCCAGCTACTTAGGTCAAGTCTACACTGGGTGAGAATATACCGCGAGTAGAGTAGGTTGAGTGTGCTCGCATCTGATTCACGATGCAGGTACTTCACTAATTTGATATGGAGACAGACTTGGCAGGAAATATAAGTGGACTTGAAATACCCCCACCCTATTAGCCAGATAAATGGTGACATTTGACCTCTTCTCAGGCATTGGTAGACTGGAGGCTGTCCATCACAGGCTGTGAGAAAAGCAGCCAGTTGTATGGACAGTTTAGGCCACTGGCAGTTTCAAGTGGCAGGTGGAGAATGGCCAGGGGTGATCAACCAAATTTCTTAGCATTTTCCATTTGTTCCAGTAGCATTCAAATAGAGGGCTGCCTCTTTTCATCATAATTTTCTTACCCCTCAGGGTTTTCTCCCCCCTCACTTTTTCCCTATATAAAATATTTAGATTGGAGAATCTTGAAGGCATCTTTGTGCTTTGAAAGAATGTTGTGGTTCTCTGGTTCCTGGGTCAGTGGCTGGAAGGGATCATTGGAGTCGTGATTTGACCACCTGATTAGTCAACAGTGATCATTATAGCCACCATCTAAATGTATTCGTGCATACAAAGTGCCAAGAGCTGAGAAGTGCCCCACACATAGTGGGACTTGTGCCAACATCTGCTGTTGCTTAGGACCTGCTGTGTGCCAGGAGTCGACTGTTCATGTCTATTCGTTGTCTGCTTTGATTTGTTCAGCAGTCTTCCAAGGAAGGTATTGATTCTTCTTGTTTTTGCAGGTGCTAAATCAGCAATGCTTTCTCATACTGTGGGTCTTTAAGTGCTGTTTCTTAGATGGGTAACGCACTTCAAATTTTCTGTTTACCTGAGAGGAATTTTTTATTTCTTCCTTGTTAATTCTTAACCTGCCTCCCCCAAAGCACAAGAAAGAAAGAACAAGAAGTGGAGATTGATGGACTCGTGTTTTCTTACAGCATTTTGAGGAAATGTTTCCCATAGGGCAGGTGGCTACCCACCTGTGTGGTGTGGCGCCTTGGCTGTGGTTGAGTCTGGCAGGTCACTCACCTTGAAACAGTAAAAGAGTATTAGTTGCTGTGTTTAGGATACCGCTGCCCTTTCTTGCACAGTTTATTAAGTAAAGTTGGAACTGCTCCATGGAAAGAGCAGGCCATTAGCTCTCCATTTATAGTTCTTTCTGCTTCCTTTCCGGAAACCCAGGGGCTTGGATGAGCTTGTAGAGGAGACTTTCTGACCTATTGCCACCTCATGTGGTCCCTGCTGGTTCCGATCAGGGCTGGGGCGGGGAGCCCCACTGTGCCTAAGACTTGACTCCCTATTTTGGCATTCAAGTCCTTGCCTTTCTATTTCTCCCTCTTTCTCTTACATTATTGCCTCAATGTTCCTGGCATTTTCTTCAAACTTGACCATCCTCTGGCCCCCAGTACACCTCCTTACCTTTGCCAGGGAGTCATTGGGTAGTGGAAACAGTTAACATGCTCAGCTAACTAACTGAAAGGTTGGAGGTTTGAGTCCCCCCAAGAGGCACCTCAGAAGAAGAGCCTGACAATCTACTTGTGAAAAATCAGCTGCCGAAACCCCCATGGAGCACAGTTCAGCTCTGACACACACGGTGTTGCCATGAGTTGGGGTCAGTTCGGCATCTGGTTTACCTCTGCTGGAGAGGCTCTTCCTGTGGGAGTGTGTCTCCTCAGCTGCTTCCCTCAGATCCTCTTTGTCTTGAAATTTAGCCCTTTGGGTCAGGACCTCTAAAAGGACACATCCTGGGGAATCTTATCCATTCTCTACTCACATCTGCCCACCTCTCCAGACCTGTGTCTCAGCAGCCACCCTGACTGTGCACCCTTCTTTTTTGTGACATCATCTCTCCTGTGAGGTTGAGTACCGGCTCTAGCTGGTTTGCCACAGTCTTCCCATCCCAAGCAGTGCCTTGAAGGACAGGCACTCACAGTTGCCAATGGGGTCATTACCGGTAACAGTTGCCATCAAGTTGATTCTAACTCATGGTGACCCAATGTGTGTGACAGTAGAATCCTGTCCCATAGGGTTTTCAGGGGAAACCCTGGTTGCCTGGTGGTTAAGTGCTACAGCTGCTAACCAGAAGATTGGCAGTTCAGGCGCCTGTTGGAAACTCTATGGGGCAGTTCTGCTGTGTCCTGTAGGGTCACTATGAGTTAGAATCAACTCGACAACACTTGGGTTTGATCTTTTGGAAGTAGATCACCAGGCCTTTCTTCAGCAGCTTCTCTGGATAGACTCAAAGCTCTAGCTTTTTGGTCAGCAGCTGAGCCTGCGAACCATGTATAACACCTAGGAAGTCAAGAGCTTTTGTTTTCCCTGATGCATAAATTTTTTCTTTACCTGTGAGAAGGAGTAGACAGAGCTAAAGTCAACTTAAGGATTTTTAAACAGGAAAAGCACTCCTAAATGACTTCTTTCCTAGTAGCTGGGCTTCTGTTGGGTGGTGCAGAAATGCAGCCAATTAGGAAAGTGAGAAATAGCTGCCTCGGCCAGGTTGGGGAGACCTGAAGGTGGAGAAAGGGATGGGGTCTCCAAGAAGGGCAAGGAAGGGTCAGGTGACTTAGTCCATTGTTTCTTTACCTTTTGCCTTCCTCTCTGCCTCCAAAATCAAAGGCTAAGCTTGAAGATCTAGCAGATACTTCTCCATCAGCCCAGCTTGTCCCTGTCCTGGGAAAAAAACACAGAAGAAGAAAAACAAAAGCTGGGAGGGGAGCTTTCTGTTAGTTTCTGTCTAGCTGTCTTAGAAGCTTTCCATTTTAATTCCGTGCATGTCATAGTTGGGGTCCGAGACTTGAATGACCCAAAGTAGCTCCAGCCTCCCCCGGCCCATTCTGTCTTCCCTAAAGAACAGCTCTCTTGACTGAGGCAGAGTAGAGGGTGGGAGTTGGCCCCAGCCCCTCTGATACGTGCAGGGTCTTGTCCTAGAGAGGACTGAGAAGTTGGTTTCAGATACTTCTGTGGGGTTGGGCTTTTAACTTCCTGATGTACTCCAAAAAACCAAACCCACTGTTGTCGAGTTGATTCTGACTCATAGTGACACTATAGGACAGAGTAGAACGGTCCCACTAAGTTCCCAAGGAGCACCTGGCAGATTCAAACTGCCAGTCTTTTGGTTAGCAGACATAGCTCTTAACCACTACACCACTGGTTTGTTTTAAAACAAACAAACAAAAAAAACAATTCGCACTGGGCTGGAACGCAGCAGGTCTTTCTGGCCTCTCCTGGGCAGGTCCCTACCAGCCTCTCTCTGCCTACAGGGACTCGTGGCCACACACTGAGCTGCTCTATGCCTGGGCGTAGTCACCACCACTGCTGCTGGGGTCACCACTGGTGTGCCCTGCCGGGAGAGTGGGGTCTAATGTAGCCACCATGCTCTGGGCTGTGGAGCTGCTGGCCGGCCAGTCACTGAGAAATGCTTTGAAAGGTGGGAAAGCAGGATGAGGCTGGGGGACTGTGAGGCGTGGGTCCTTCCTGCCACCAGTTCTCCCTCTGCTCGTTTCCGCTCTGGAAGTGTGCTGACCCTCCAGCCTTGTTTGGGGGTCAGATTCTGGTTTCTGGTTTCCCAGTGGGAGCTTCAGCCCTGCCCTCCCACAGCTCCTAAAGGGGTGTTCTAGCCACCCAGGGCCCAAGCTGGCGATCTTGTGGAGCCATTTGTAAGGAGGAGCCTGTGCCCTCCCTGACTCCTGTACATTCGCCACTGCTGTCATCCTGTCTCTAGGGAGGGTCCTGAGGCAGCTGCAGGCTCTTCTTGTCTGGGACCAGCAGGACTCCAGTAAGGCTGGGGAAAACTGACCCATGTGGCTCTGGGGTGGCAGGGGTGGTGGTTGGGTACCATGAAGTCATTTTCAACTTATATTGACCCCATGAAAAAGAGTAGAACTGCCCCATAGGGTTTCTTGGCTGTGATTTTTATAGGAGCAGACCACCAGGTCTGTCTTCCCTGGAGCAACTGGGTGGCTTTGAATCACCAATCTTGCTTAGCAGCCAGGTGTGTGCTAGTTGCTCCCCCACTGGTGGCTCCCTCTGTTTACAGAGGTTGTGGCCCTGCAGCCACAATCCCCTTCCAAAGTCAGCAGCCTGACTCAACAAAAAGGCTGGGGGATTGAAACTTGGAACCAAAATGATCCCATGAAGTCATCTGTAAACTGAACAACAGTTTAGCCCAAAATGAAAACAGAATGTTGGCCTTGACCTTTAGCCTCTTTTAAAGAATTATCTGTGTGAGACCAGACAACAGGAAGTCTAAAGCACAGATGAAAAAGTTAAGGGGTAGAGAAACCGTCAATGGTGGTGAAACAGTATAGGAGAGACAGAAAGGTGACAGGATGTGAAGGATCTAACGGTGGAGGGACAGAGAGGTGACACAATGTGAAGGGTTTAGCCAGTGCCACTGAACTGTATGGGTGGGAGTTGTTGAATGGATATATGTTTTGTTGAGTTTGTTTCCATCGAAAAAAAGGAAAGAGGGAGGGATGCAAGGAATGGCAGGGTGGCTAGAACCAGGCCCGGGGGACGTTGAGGGCTCTAGGACAAATCCACGGCTGGGAGGGGGTGGGGCAGCTCCGCTCCCTGCTGGGTGCCCACTACCTGGCAGACACAGGGTCACTCAGCCCCTCTGCTACCCTATTTCCAGCCGGCCTCACCCCGGCCTCTTCTCTCAAGGGGGTGGGACACTGAGAGCCTGGCAGTGGGCTCCCCAGGAGCCCTCTGTGGATGCCCTTTCAGGGGAAGACCCTGCCTGCAAGGAGGAACTGCCTAGCTCACAGGACGTCTCAGATCTGCTGTGACAGGAGGCAGCTGGGGGCCCTCCATCAGGACAGCAGTGGACACCAGAGCCAATGGCTGTGGGGTAGAGACTCTGCTACCTGCTCCTTGCTGCCCTGGCAGAGCCTGGCTGGGAGTACCTTTTCTCTTAGGTCTTGAGTTACTGTTTATTCCGTGACAGCTTTCCTGAGGACCAAAGGTCCTTAGGTAGCGCACTAAGTAAGCAGCGCCCTTGTTGTCGAGACTGCACCTGTGGGCTGGCTGGGGTCTGCAGAGACCCTCTTTGAAGAAGGCCTGAGGTCTGAAGGGGGCATCGCCACCTCACTTGCCAAGAGGGATCCACATGAGATTTTGAAAACCTGATCCAATGGCTGGCGGAGCACGTCCAGCACCAGCCCGGGCTTCTGCATTTGCCCGGTCCTGCTGTGGCCCTAGCTGTGCAGTGGAGGGAGGGTCCCGGAGTCCTGGGCAGGGGAGCCACAGCAGCAGGAGGAAGCGAGTGTGTCATAAGCTGACTGTTTACAGGGCCTGCGTCCTTCATGCTGGAGGCTTTGGAAAACTAGGACCAAGTACCTTGTAATTGTTCCCAGCAGTGGGGAACAAGCCCGAACCGCTCTGCCTCCAGTGTTTGTTTTGCCTTCTGTGTTCTCCCAGCCTGTGGTAACCAAGGGCCGCTTCCCCTCGGTGACGGCGGAGCTCGCTCGGGCCACAGCTGAACTAGCCCAGGAAAGGAGGCCTTCGGGGACACGCAGGGCCTGGGTTGGGGTGCTGGGGCACTACCTGCTGTCCTCTTCCCTTCTTCCTCTACTGTGAGGACTTGCAGGGGCTTTGCTCTTGGCATCTTCCCCAGGCAGTTGCCTGAAACATTCCAGAACTCCGGATCCTCCGGTAGGTGTCTGGGAGACGGTGGAATTGCTTGCTGCAGCCACACGTGGATGGGTCTCTGGCTGGGTCGTGAGTCTCCATGAGAGTGTGTGCACAGGGCTGTGGGTGTCCCAGCAGGACCCTAGGACCTGTGCAGGCCAGCGAGTGATTCCAGGAAAAGTTTGGAGGAGATTTGAGATGCGCTGTGAGTCAGTCAAAGTGGAGGGAGCCAATCTGGGAGGGCTATGCAGAAAAGGTGTTAGACTTCTGATGGCTGGGATTCTAGCTGGGTGGGGTACTTTGGAGGAAAGGACCTGCACAGTGGCAGGTGTGGCTAATAGGAAAGGTAGAGGCTTGGGGAATGGCCAGGCCCGCTAGGGTAGGGATGTCTAAGAAATATTCATAGGAGTAGAGGAAGCTGAGAAGGGCCAGAAACCTGTTGGGTGGGCAGAGGAGCTGCTGATAGATTTTGAGCAACAGATGGGGTCGTCTGAGGGGTGTTGCCATCACCTTTATTTTCCCAGCCCCCGAGTGAACATGGGAAAAGCTGGACAAGGGAATTGAAAGCCTCTTTTCCACATGCCCTCCTGTGGGTTGTCCAGAGGCATTACGTGTACCTCTAGAAAACTGGCCAGCCCTGAACTTTTGTCTGTTCAAGGTTGGATGTGTTGGGGACTGGCTTTCTGGAGAAAGAAGAAAGCTGCTTTCTCTTCTTTCTTTCTGACGTGTGTTTCTGCCGAGCCAGGAGATGCAATGAGCCTCGTGCTGGGAATTAGGGGAAACCCAGACTCACAACCCACATGTACACATCTGGCATCCTTAGGATCACCCACCAATCTGGTTAAAGTGTAATTTGGGTGCAGTTTGCCTGGGTAGGGCGTGACACTCTGCATTCCCAGCTTTCTCCTGGGTGATGCCTGCCCTGCTGGTTCAACGGTTGCTCTGTGAGTGCAGTACCAAGGTGTGGGGCTGCAGGGTGGACAGCTTTCTCAAGGAAAGACTCAGACTGTTCTGCCTCCAAGATCTAAATGCTGTCTAGCTTTCCATCTGGGGGCTTGGAAAGGGGGGCTGCCCATCACGGGAGGTGGGACATTTGAGGAGAAGGGGGGCAGTGGCAGCTAGTGGGGACTGGTCTGAGCTCCACCTTAAACTTTCACCCGATGCCTTCCACCAGCCCAGCTGCTGATACAATTAAACTTCAGTGATTCATTGTAGCTCGTTTCAAGGGGAAGGCATGTGTTACGAACACTTGAGTCCCCCTGCCTTGTTTTGTTGGCAGGTCTTGCTGCTTCAGCAGAAAAGAGGCGCTTTTGATATGGGAATGGAAATTTGGGACAGCATTAGAAGCATTCAGTGTGTTTGGCAGTGAGGGAGAATCTGGGGTCCTTTTCCAGCCAGGGAAATGCATGGCCTGGCGGGAAGGCGGTGGGCTGGGGTGCTGCCTGGGCCATCCATGCTGAGTGGGGAGGGATCCATCGCCTGGTCTTGACCTGGCCTTCCCGGCCACCGAGTAGGAAAGGACATGTTGTTTTCCTCTCTTTCCACCTGCAGAGGACTGTGTTGCTGCTTTTATGTGATAGAAAGTCAAGCTTGCAGAGGAGATCGGTTTCTGAATGTGGCCATTTGATGTCACAGAGTGGCTCTATGTAGGCAAGTGCCTGCAGTGTGCCTTTGTAGTCCTGATAGGTCCCAGCACCAGGACCTCATCTTGCCCAGATAGCTGGTCCTGGGCATGCTCATGTTCCCAGAGCTGGCAGACTTTGCGGTGATTAGCAGGTGTCCTCATCCATCGTCATTCAGATTGTTACTAATTGGCCACTCAGCTTTCATAGCTCCCTTTGACATGGCCTGTCCCATACATCTTCCTCTTCTTCCTCCTCCTGCCCATCTCTGTAGGCTTTATGTTTTGGAGAAGGAGCCCTCATGGCTCAGTAATTAGGCACTCAGCTGCTAAGTGAAAGGTCAGTGATTTGAACCCAGCAACCATTCTGCAGGAGAAAATTATGGCAGTCTGTTTTCATAAAGATTACAGCCTTGGAAACCCTATAAAGCACTTCTCCTCTGTGTTACACTGCGGCTGTGAGTCAGAATCAATTCAGTGGCAATAGGTGTTTGTGTTGTTATGTTTAGGAGCAGTTTGGGGGTTGTAGGCATTTCCCTCACTCCTGTTTCTCCCTCCCTCCATCCTAATTGCCATCTTGGACTAGCCTGCCAGATGAATATTGGGCCAATTTCACCCTTTTTTCTACTCTGCTTTGCCCCTTCTGCATTCCTGAAATGTGGTCAGTGGAACAGACTTACCCCAGATCCAAGTTGCTTTCTTGAGTAACTTCTTCAGAACAGTCAGTCTGGCCACAAAGAAAGCACAAATGCATGAGCAGTCCCCACACACTGCCACCCAGGGCCACCCCAGGCCCACCGCCATAGCTGCCACCCCCTTTCTGCAGGCCCAGCTTAACAGGGCAGTGGAGGGGAGGCACCCAGAGAGTTCAGCAGGGAGCAGACAAAGCCACTGACTTTGGGTGGCCTTGATTTCAGCAGCCCCTGAAGGTGTCCAATGGACACCTGCTCCCGTTAACTGAGATTGCTGAGTCTGGGACCGTGAATAGATTTGAGGATTTGTGCTGCTGTGTTCCATCTCCAGGGAAAGAGTAGAGACCCCACTCCTGAAGATACCCTTAATGTATGTACCCCAGCCTTCCTTCCTTTTCCCTCTCTTACTCCTTCTCTCCTTCCCTCCTTCCTTCCTCTTTTTCTCTTCTTCCCTCTTCCCTCTTTCCCTTTCCTCCCTCTATCCTTCCCTCTCTTCCTCTGTTTTGCTCAAACCACTAGATTACAAATATATCACCAGTGTTAGCCATCTGTTATGTGCTAAGCTTTCCACTGAATATCTTATGTAATCCTCAAAGCAAACCAGTGAGGTTGGAACTGTTGTCACCTGCATTTCAATGGATGAGGAGGACCCTGAGGCTCAGAGAGGTTAGGGAACTTGCTGAAGACCACACAGCCAAGGTACCTCAGGGCCTTTGCACATCCTGTTCCCTCTGCCTGGAAAGCTCTTCTGCATATTAACACACTTTACTTCCTTCCACCACCCAGCCCTCTGTCTATATATCCCTGCATTAGAAAAGCCTTCACTCATCACCTACTTCCATGTTTCCCTCTCTCCTCACTACTCTGCTTCATTTTTCTTCGTAGCAATACTGAGCACCTACTATGAACCAGGCACTGTTTTAGGCACTGGGGCTGCTGCAGTGAGCACAACAGATAAAAACTCCTGCCCTGTGAAACTTGCATTAGTTGTTCAGTTGTTTATTATCTGTCTTGCCCTCTAGATTGTATCCTCCAGGAAGGCAACAATTTTGAACTGTATATATAGTAGGTGCCTAATAAATATTTTTAGAAGGAATTCCAGCCCTGAGATGCCTTATTTGGACTTGGGTGTTTTCCAAGTGTTCCTCTGTGAACCGTTCACGGACCATCTCTCCAGCTGGGTTATTTCTCCAGGTGGCTATCTTGTTCATTTTGTTTGGTTCTTACCAGATTCCACCTGGAGAAGATACTTCGTGAAAGTGTATGTGGGGGGTGGGAGGACCCTGGCTTAGTTTCCTAAAAACTGACTGCATGTAACCCATGTTTTTGTATCACCCACCTGGTTGAGAGGACTCAAGCGAAACAGTGATTCAGGGCATGGCTCAGGACCAGGCAGTGTTTTGTTCTGTTGCTCTTGGGCTCGCCATGAGTTGGGACCGGCTTGATGGCGCTAACAACAACAATCTTGTTTGAGATATGCAGAGAGTATGGAACACATTTCAGGCACAAGCCACAGAGGTGCAGGCATACCCTCCAAATTCCTCTGGAGAAATGTGATCCACAGGTGCTGCTCTGAGGCAGCACGGTCTGCCAGATCACAGCCTGCCAAATCACAGCTCTGCACTTTCTTTTGGAGACAGCGTAAGGCCGGGACTGGGAAAGAGACCTGGATTGTAGCAATGCAGCTGTAGAAGACTCCTCCTTGCCCCCGTGGGAGCATCCTGGGCGTCGTCCTGTGTATAACCCTGGTGGGTAGCAAGCAAGGTCTGCCAGCCAGGTCCCTGCAAGGTCTCTGCTCTTCACACTGCCCCTCCCTCCACACCCATCTCCTGCCTGGATGAGTTTTGGAGAGGTGGACATTTTTCTTCCGTTTCTGTTTTTGCAACAGTAATACAATGAGAGTGAGGCAATTCAGCTGTGAGTACTGTGCTCCTCTAAATTAATGATCCGAATGAAACCAAATGGTAACTTTTCCCTAGACCAAACATGAAAAGTGGGACGGGAAAGCTGGGTGAAGGGAAACAACAACCAGAATGGAAATAAAGAGAATGCTGATCTGTTGTGAAAAAAAATGTAACCCATGTCTTAGAACAATATACGTGGAAACTGTTAAATGGGAACCTAATTGGCTGTGTAAAATAGTCAGAGAAAAAAAAAAAAGGCAATTTAAAAGGAAGCCTAGTAGCGCAATGGGAAGCAGTCAGTTGCACCCTGAAAGATGGCTGGTTTGAACCCACCTTTGGCTCTTTGGGAGAAAAAGCATGGTGATCTGTATCTAAAGATTGTGGCCTAAGAAACCCTATAGGACAGTTCTGGTCAGTCTCATGGAGTCACTAAGAGTTGGAAGCAACATCTCACAACACAACAGGGCAACTTAAAGAGAAGCGAAATTCATCGCTCTAAATATGCCTTGATTTTTCTTTTCTTTCTTTTTTTTGCCCCCACCTTTTTGGATCCGACTCGACGGCGCTTGGCTTGGCTTTACCTTTAGGAAACCCTGGTGGTACAATGGTTAAGTGCCGCATCTGCTAAGCATAAGATTGGTAGTTCAGATCTGCCAGGCGCTCCTTGGAAATTCTGCGGGCCAGTCTGTTCTGTCCTAGAGGGGTTGCTATGAGTCGGAATCGACTCAACGGCACTGGATTTGGTTTTTTTTCCCCTTCATGTGCCTGTATAATCTCGTCTATGTTTTAATCTTAGTCTAAACACACTTTTGTGGCTTTGTACAATGAACTTTCCAGTTAGCATTTTTGTTGCCTGTATAATATTGAATAATTTTATAAAATTTAAATGTTTTATCTTTTCTTATATTTATACGATGATTTTATTTAATAACTGTAAACTGTAAATTGGGAAACCCTGGTGGTATAGTAGGTTTAGTGTTAACCACTGCTAGCCAGAAGGTCGGCAGTTCATATCCACCAGGCACCCCTTGAATACCCCAGAGGGCAGTTCTACCCCGGCCTCTAGGGTCGCCATGAGTTGGATCTACTCGACGGCACTTGGCTTGGCTTTGGTGAACTGTAAATGTCTTAGTTGCA
Organism: Heterohyrax brucei; assembly: GCA_028571685.1. Taxonomy (NCBI): domain Eukaryota; kingdom Metazoa; phylum Chordata; class Mammalia; order Hyracoidea; family Procaviidae; genus Heterohyrax; species Heterohyrax brucei. The sequence continues at coordinate 38,764,489 of CM053140.1, forward strand.
TTTCATAAAATAAAACTATTAAATTTAAATATGCTTTTTTCCTTATATTTTATACAATGTAATCTTGTTTTATGCTTTTATAAAATCTGATGAAATTTAATATTGTATTTTCTTGGCATGGTTGAGGGAAGCCAGCTCCCACCTTCAACGTATGAGACATCGGCAGGTATCCTGAGAATCTTGTGCCCAAACTTCTTCAGCCTACCTAGGAGCTCAGGATAAATTTATTCAGTGCCTTTGGCCTTGCTGGTCCCTCCCTTGTGGATTGTCAGTCTAGGCGCTCAGGATTTTCCAGACCAACAGGGCTGGATGAGGAAGTCCCTGAGGGCCTTTGTGGCTTCCAGAGTATCTTTATATTAAGTCCTTTCTCACCCGCTGACGCATGAGGCCCAGGGGTTTACTTCTCTGTTAGTTTCCTGTCCAGATCAAAACCTCTTGCCATGGAGTCTTTCTGACTCATAGCGATCTTACAGGACAGAGTAGAATTGTCCCATAGGGTTTCCAAGGAATGACTGGTAGATTGGAACTGGTGACCTTGTGATTTAGCAACCAAATATTAACCACTGTGCCACCGCGAAATTCTACACGGGGCATGTTGATTAAATTACATTCAGAGACCCACTGCCCAGTTCCTTCTAGAATCCTTGCCCAGTGCATTGGATGCAGTCCAGTTGATAAATACTCAGTTCCAACTCACTTGGCATAAACTCCTGACCACCTCCAGCCTGCCATGGTAACTAAAACAAAAGAAAACCTTGAAGCCCATTGCTGTCAAGTCAGTTCTATCACATAGCAATGCTATATAGGACAGAGTAGAACGGCCCCCTAGAGTCTCCAAGGAGCAGCTGGGAGACTTGAACTAACCTTGTGGTTAGCAGCTGTAGCTCTTAATCACTGTGCCACCATGGCTCCTGCTACTATACTAAAACCAAAACAACCAAGCCCACTGCCTTTGAGGCAATTGCAACCCATAGCAACCCTATAGGATAGAGTAGAACTGCCCCGTAGCGTTGCTAAGGAGCAGCTGGGGGATTTGAATGGCCAGCTTTTTGGTTAGCAACTGAGCTCTTAAGCAATGCGCCACCAGGGCTCCCTGGGTCAGTAGTCAGTCACAGAGATCAGCCAGGCTGGGGGAAGGTCACTTAGATTTTGTTTTATCAAAAGTTGACTGTTGGGTAGGGATACTCTGAGGTCCAAGATCTTAAGGGTGATGATAAAGGACAGCGCCATAAACTAACTTAAAAGAAACTTGAAGGCCATCCTAATATGACTATAGTCACAGACTAGAACAACCAAATGTACACCTGTTAGGAGATGTCACACACAAATGCTGTGCAGCATGAACACAGAAGATTCATATAAAACCAGAAAGACCTCAGCTACTGTCTGGTCACTTATGATTCGTGGCATTCCCATGTGAGTCAGTGTAGAAGTATGCTCCATAGGGTTTTCAATGCTGATTTTTCAAAAGCATTTCACCAGCCCTTTCTGCCAAGGCATCTCTGGGTGGAGTTGAACTGGAAACCTTCTGGTAAGCAGCTGAGGTGTTAGCCTTGTGCCTACTCAAGGACCTAGTATATTACAACTTGGGAAAGGCAAAGGGTGTGATGGTATATGTGGTGGGCCTGTCCCTCTGTCGGCATTTGCATGTTAATCAGAAGGTCTGGATGGGCACGTACATACACACCACCGCTTCTGTCTGAGCAGTGAGGTGGGGGGTGGAGATGGCAAGAGCTTTAATTGATACATTATATACTCCTGTACTGAGTTTTATTAGGAACACATGTAACATTAAAGACTTTTTAAGTCACGATAGAACAGCAAGAAGGTAATATATACATGTATATCTCCAAATCTGGTAGTTCTCATTTATGATGGATCCAAGATTCCAAAGCATTGAGATATAATCCCTTTAACCTTGTGGTTCTCCAATTTTGCTCTTGTTAGTTGTCAGGTCAGCTCTGGCTCATAGCAACATTAAATATAACAGAATGAAACATTGCGTGGTATTGCACTGTCTTGTCAAACTGTAAAAATACTTGCTGTTGAGTCAGTCCGAACTCATGGCAACCCCATGTATGTAGGGTAGAGCTGTGCTCATTAGGCTTTCTGTTGGCTGATTTCAGCCAATGGCGTTAGATTGCCAGGTCTTTCTTCCAAGGTGCCTTTGGGTAGACTCATACTTCCAGCCTTTCAGTCAGGCAGCTGACTGTATTAGCTATTTGCACCACCCAGGAACACCTGGTTGTTGTTTTTAGTTGCCGTTAAGTCCATTTCCACTCGTGGTGACCCCATGTGTTATACAGTATTACTATCCCATAGTATTTTATTGACCGTAATCTTAATAGACCCAGATTACTGGGCCTTTGCTTCCATGGAGTCACTGTGGGGTTCAAATTGCCAAGTTCTAGGTTAGCAGTCCAGTGCTTAACCGTTTGTGCCACCCAGGGACTGGGTCATCTGAATGACTCATTAAAGCACAGACCACCAGACCTCTTGTCCAGAGTCTGAGTCAGTAGATCTGAGTGGGACCCAGAAATCTGATTTTTGAACATGCTCCCAGGTGATGCTGATACTGCTGCTCCATGGCCCACATTCTGAAAATCACTCCTATAAGCCAGGACTTCAAACCAGTTCATTCCACTTTGAAGCCTTGCTGAGAATTTGCATTTCTAACAAGTTCCCAGGCAATGCTAATACTGTTGGTCGGGGGACCAGTTCTGGGAACCACTAGTAGAGCAGTGGGTCTCAACGTATAAGAGTCACCTGGCGATCTGGTTAACGTGGATTCTGCCTCAGTATAGCTGGGGGGAAATGCAGATTTGAACAAATTGGTTCAAAGCTCTATTGTAAACCTACTTGTAGGAGAACATCCCTGCATTCCCCACTCTCTGTGGAACTTCTGTGGGACATCTGCCTGTGTTCTTGACCTAAAAGGTTTGCGTTATTTAATGTGGGCATCTGATTTGCATCCCCAGGGGGCTTTGCTGAAGCTGTGGCTTCTCATGGGCCTTGTTGTTGCCCTGTCCTTCTTCCTGTTGCTCTGTGAGGGGGTGTCTGCAGGTCCCCCTGAGAATCTGCTTCTCCCTGAGCTGCCCACAAAGCCTTAGGAACTATGTCTGTCTGCCTTGGCATTCCCTTCTCTCATGTGTTCTGGCACTTGGCCAAGGTTCTGTCCTTCCAGGTGTCACCTGGTAGTGAAGGTGAGAAAGGAGGAAGGGAGGGAGGGAGCGACATGTGTCAAATGCCTATTGTGTGCTCAGTACTGTGCTGGGCTCTTGAGCCGCAAGATTTCATGTTGACACCGTGAATGCCAGCCTTCTTCCTCCTTGTTCACTCTGGGTGGCTTGAGGGCTTTGACCTGGGTTTGCACAGTTGGAGGAGAGGCCTCCATGCCCAAGACTTTATAATTCCAGTGGCATTTGGGGTGATTCTTCGCATCTCCTCTGGGAACTGATTTGTTTCAGGTCTGCTCACAGTCTTGCTTGCTCAGTCTCCGCAGAGGGACCTGGGGTCTGTTCCCCGCGGTGACCTTTCCACATCAGCACTTCTGCCTGAAAGAGGTCAGAGTGTCACCAGCTCCCATTTTGGCCCCGGTGCCCCATGAAAGCTGGTGTTTGATCTGACTTCCAGTGCCTGGGTGGCTGCTCAGGAGGAGGGAAATGGTAGGCGGGGTTCTAGGGCTCCTTGTTTTGGGCTGGGCAGCTCCAGAGGGAAGGGTGCTACCCAGCCTTCCGTGAGAACTTGGTGTCCAGTGGAGGCTGTCTCCTGGCCTCCTGCCCACCTTCTGCCCTACTTTGCCCCACTTCAGAGAAGGCAAGCTTCAGTGTCCTCAGGCCCAGAATGACTTGGCTGGGCCACCCTGTCTCCTGTGGGGCTTTGCAGGCATCTGCCACAAGTCCTCCTTTTTTGTCCTCAGGGAGCTTAGATGCGGGTAAGGAAAGAGACTGGCGTCTCAGCCTTTCTCCATGGGCTGTTTCTCCCCGCAGCTTTTCCCCTGGGAGAGATCATTCTGCTCCCAGAACTCTTTCTGCCTCTTTTGTGGACCAGGCAGGTACCTCATGGATCAAGGAAACCCGAACTGGACCGGGCATATGCCAACAGGACTGGGCAGGCATCAGGTGGCTACACACGTCATATGTGGGCCTACGCAGGCACTTTGTTGCCTGGACTGGCTTTTTCATGGACAGTCAGCCCCGTGTTGGGTGATATTTAGGATCCCAGTCTAGACTGAATTTCCATCAGCTCTCAAAAGGCACATTTGATGCTGTCTCAGGTCAACTTTTAGCAAGGTCCCTGTGTGTCCCTGCGGTCCCTCCGAGAACAAGACCTCTTGTTTGAACAAGGACTGTTGCACTCACAGCCTCGACATGGCTATAGCCGTAACTTTTTGTTTTAATCTTTAGTCTCTATATGAGTGTCACACTGATTTCCCAGGGCAAGGCCCAACTGATTCAAGCCCATTCTGAAAGTGTCATGAGTAATCTGAATCCTTCCGTAGGTGTTGATGGCAGGTGCATTTTTAGTCTTTTGAGGTCAGAGGCTAGCGGTCTGGACTGCGTGGGATTTTCTCTCCAAGATTGCTTGTCAGAACTTTCCAGAAGGGTTAAATTCTTTGTGTTGATCCTAGGGGCCAAGACTTATTTTTATATCTCTACTTGAGCAAGAACACAGTGTTCCCTGGGTTCTCCCCAGCATACCCCCACCAGTGGGCAGTTGGGGTGGAAGGTGTCATAACCACATGGCACTTGTCTTACTATCGGTGACACCTCTAGCATGTCCTCAGTGCTCCTGCATAAAAGCATGTTTCTGCCACTTGTGTTTGGGGAGGTTGAAGGGAGTCTGGTTCCCAGAAGCAAGGAACCCTAATTAGTAGGGAGAGTCGGAGCAGCCACTCTGCCGGCTGCAGACAGTGCATTCTGATATAATAACAGATCGCTCGGGGCATGCTTCTCTTGCAAAACCCTGGGCTGCAACCACAAATGTGTAGGGCGGGGAGCTGGAGGGAGGGGTGGGGGGAGCATATTTGATCTTCAGGTGAAAGGAGGCTTTATAAATAGGTCACCTTGTTCCACATCCTGAATTTTGTTCTTTCCCCATCTTGGGTCAAAACAATAGTTACACTGTTCTGGGGCCAGCCAGAGGCACTAGGGGGGAACCTGAGCTTAGAGAACATAGGGAGGTGTGTATGTCATTCTCTGGTGGTCCCTGTGCTCTGCATCCCCTACTCCCACCTCGCCCACTTGCCACAGCCACTGTGACATACGCCCAGTGAAGGGCACTGCTTGTTCACCAAACCTTTTCTTAAACAACAAACAAAAGGATAATTTGTAGTAGAGGTGGCACTCTGAGTCAGAATTGACTGGACCACAGAGGTGGTTGACTGGACGGCAGCGGTCTTAGAGGTGGGGCCTAGGGCTAGCTGACCTAAAGGTCCTTTTCGGGGAGGCAGAGTTTGCAGCTGCGGCTTTAATTACAGGGAGGGTGGATAGTTTCAGCAGGTGCTGTGCAGGGAGTAGTAGCTGAGTCCAGGGTTGAAATCTATCGCTCAGGCGCACAAAAGACCACAGTCAGGGAAACTTCTTAGCCGTAACCAAGCGCCTTTTAGAGTGAAGCTCCTTGGTTCCAAGGTGAAGGACCACAGGGGGTGGTCTGCATCAGTTGGCACAAAATGCTGTGTCCTACTTTGATGAGTAGAGTCTGGGGTCTTCAAAGCTTTCAAGCAACCATCTGAGATTTATTAGTATCTTACAATCTGATATGAAGCAAACTAAAGACTAAGAGAGCAGTTAGTTAGTCCAGAGGACTAATGGACCACATGAACCACAGCCTACACAACCTGAAGACCAGAAGAAGTAGATAGTGCCAGGCTATGACTACCAACCTTTCTGGGGTAATGACAGAGGGTCTTGGGCAGAGCAAGAGAAAAATTGTGGAACAGAAACTCAATTTCGCAAAAAAGACCCAGTTTACCAGTCTGGCAGAGGCTGGCGGAACCCCTAAGACTGACTATGAGTCATCTTTCTGAACTGGAACTGAAGCCATTCCCAGAGACCACCTTTCATACATACCATAGGCAGGCCCGTAAAATAAACAGCAGCAACTGAGAGAGACTTTCTCCTTAGAACAGTCATTAATAGGAGGTCAGAAGGGTGGCATTTGCCCAAAAGTGAAGATAAGAATGCAGACACAGACAACCAGGAAGTGGGGGACCTGGGATATAAATAAGGAAAGTGTTGGCACATTGTGGGGAATGAAATCAATATTTTTGAAATACTTACATACAAACTAGTGAGTAGAAAACTAATTTGCGTGATAAACTTTCACCTAATGCAAATATGTGTGTATGTAGTTTTAAAGAAACCCTTGCCTCTTGCCAAAATTCTCGCTTCTCTTTGCCTCCTCTTTCCTGGAGTTGGTCCCTCAGGGCCAGGCAGTGGTCAGTGAGTCCATCATGGAGACCTCTGTCTCTTTTTGCTGAGGCTGGTTTCAGGACCAAGCAGTCCTCCTCGTCATGTGCTTTTTGGCCAGTGGTGGTGGCTGCTCCATTTATGGGTAGTGAAAACGTGTGACTTACAAACAGTGATTGGAAATCTTAGGTGAAATCCTGTCTTTGGGATGGCCCCAGACCTATGTCTGGGGCTTCTTGCTCTTTATGGATCCTGTCAGTGTATCTTGGTGATTAAATCATTCAGGATGGTAGTACTTGCTTTATAAGAAGACATACGAGGCCCAACAATTATGTCCACGAGCTTAATTGTTCTAAGTGCTACATACGTTATTGCTGAGTATCACTATGGTCACCTTTGAAGTACTTCCCCTGGGAAGCTATGCACTGATGCCAGTGCCTAGTCCACCCTTCAAACCAATTTTGGAACTCTTTCGGGAGTAGCCATTGTGCATGGTGGTATGGTGTCAAGTTGCGAGCTTAGTTGCATAGTTCTCTGTGAGGGAGTTTTTAGCCAGTAAACAAATAACTGTTGGAACACCCTCCCTACTCACCGGATCTGGACCCCTAATGACTTTTTTCTTTACCCAAAGATAAAGAAAATATTGAAAGGATGACATTCAGGACATCAAGGGTAATACGATGACAGCTCTGATGGCCGTTCCAGAAAAAAGAGTTCCAAAATTGCTTTGAAGGGTGGACTAGGTGCTGATGTCGGCGTGTAGCTTTCCAAGGGGAGTGCTTCGAAGGTGGCCGTAGTGATATTCAGCAATGAGGTATGTAGCACTTTTTCTAGGATGGGTTCTGGACTTAATTGGCAGACTTCATATGCATGGAGGACCTTTAGGAATTGGCTGTGGGGGCAGTTTGTTCTTGTGAATGTGATATGTTAAATCAGTGTTCTTCAGGCTTTTATTGTGTTTATGTGTGCTTAGAATTTATTTTCATTATCTCGTGGACACTCCTAAGAGTTTAATAAGTGATCACAGTCCCTCTTGCTCCTGGGGCACCTTTAGAGCCTGCAGGGCCTGGGCACATGTATTCATCTCTCTCATAGACTAGCAGGAAAGGAGGATGGTCCCAGAACCAAGGCCTGCAAAGAGTTACCCTACTGTCTACCTTCAGCTGGTGGTGAACAGGAGTAACCCTAGCCAGACGAGTGTCAGCATCACTCAGCAGCTGTGGATGGAGTATTCCCCTCCCCTCCCCTGAGGTCCATGTCCAGGTATTTTGGTAATGGAGGCTGCCTGGGTTTTGCATGGATCTTTAGAACAGGTCAGCAAACTCATGGGCCAAATCCTGCCCACTGCCTGCTTTTATAAATAAAGTTTTATTGGTACACAACCATACCCGTCTGTTTACGTATTGTCTGCAAAGCCTAAAGTGTTTATTATCTGGCCTTTTATAGAAAAAGCTTGCTGTCTCCTGGTTTAGAAACTACTTTGAATTTGACCTACTGTTGCCCAGCATTCCAAACACTTGCCTAGGCAATTTTGGCCCAAAGACAACTCTGTGTCTGTAGGGTCAGGTGTGATGACAGAGGAGACTAGGTAACAGTGGTCTTGGTTAGTTGTCCAGAACATAGTCTCAGGGTAAAACAAAACAGAGTAACAATGCAGGTGTGCTAGGTCCTCTTGTATCATCTCAGTTGATTCTTAGGTGAATGTGTGGCACACTGGTGACCTCTCATCTTGTAGGTGAGCAAACAGAAGCTTGAGAAAGTCAAGGATGAATCCTAGCCAGTGGCTTGGTGTGTGTCTTCCCAGTGATCAGAAGCCCAGGAAAGCAGGGCCGAATGGAACATTGGTCAGTGGGAAGGGACAGATGAAGGGGAGCCAGAGGGAACAGCTCCTTGGCTGGGCTGGAGTCAAGAGAAAGTGGGCCACTTGAACTCCTGGGAGATGCACAGGAAAGGTGGGCTTCTACAGCTGCATTTAAAAATAGATGAAGGAGGTGAGCAGACAGTAGCCTTGATGTCATCACACAGTGAGGAGGTGGCCAAGTGTGGACAGCAGGAAGCACTCCCCATAGCCTGGATGTGTAGAGGGGTGGCAGGTGACAGATGAGTCAGGAGGGGCCTTGGGGTTACCGTGGCAGCTGACTGCCTAGAGGTGACTCAGATAGTAGGATGATCCTGAAGTGGCAGAGTGGGTGGCCTACATCCCCTTGAGAGTGCCCCTGCCATAGGCCCCTGCCCTGCCCTGCCTCCCCAGGGAGAATGTCTCACCCCCCTTTCCTCGGCTCTGTTCCTCCTGGTATCTTCCTCTCCCAAGGACTACTGAGCTCAAGGCCATTTGGTGGCAGCCCCAGATGGGGCCTTCTCTCAGACAGTTCCTAACACGGAGCCCAGGGGAGACAGGAGCTTAGCAGCAGGTGCATGTTCATGGCCTTGCTTGGCAAGCAGAGGTGGCAGATCTCTCTGCTGGAACTGGCCTGGATGATAGTGGACACCCCTCTTTGAGGCCATGCTGTCTTCTCATCACTGTGTCACAATGAGATCACTGTACTGATTGAGCTTGTCCCAGAACCAGGTGGCCTCCCCCTGCAAAGGGACATTCCTGTGACACAGCTGTCCTCACTAGTCTCGGGGAGCAAAAGGGACCCTCTATCCTACCCCTGCCTCAGAGAGGGGAAAGTCCACCAGGTACCTGAGTGTTTTAGTCATCTGGTACTGCTCTAACAGAAATACCACCAAGTGGTTGGCTTTAGCAAAGGAAAATTTATTTTTATGCAGTCGAGTAGGCTACAGGTCCACCTTCAGGTTGTCCACTCCAGGGGCAGACTTTTCCTTCTATCAGCTCTGGAGGAAGGTCCTCGTGTTGCATCAGTCTTTGGTCAGGGAGCATTTCCGCACAGGAACCTCGGGTCTGAAAGACCTCTCTACTCCCGGTGCTACTTCCCTGATGGTGTGAGGTTCCCTACTTTCTGCTTGCTTTTATAAAGAAATAGGATAGAAGGATGAAAGGTAGTGCAAGCCATGCTCCAGGGAAGTCTCTTTACATGGAGCAGGGCAGTGACCTTAGGAAGGGATTTACCATCCCACCTTAAACCTCTTGAACATATAGCATAGGAAAATTACAAAATAGAAGGCAATGACACCATACTGGTAATCACAGTGAAGCCAAATTTCTATACCTATTTTTGGGGAAACACAATTCAGTCCATCACACTAAGTGTTCCCTGTCTGAATATTCTGGGAAAACAAGGCTCCTGCAGTCCAGGCCACCCCAAGGGCTTTGCTCTTACCAGCTCAGTGAGGAAGTGCTAGATTGGCTGAAGGTGCCAGGGAGGTGTCCGGCCTGACTGCTGAGCCTCCCCTCCTTTCATGCCTTGCCAAGCCCTGGGTGCCTAGTGGGGAGGGCTGTGCTTTGAGGTTCCCAGAATTCCCCATGTCTGGCAGCTGATGGTTGTGTGGCCAGTCCTGCCCTCTTTACCTGCCAGTAGGTACCCTGTCCTTGTGACTGCAGGGCAGCAATTGCTCTGCAAGCTGGAGAAGCAATAGACCCACTGCAGTGATAAGCCTGCAGAGCCCGCTCCCAAGGTCCCTCTGTGTTCTCTGTCCCTTGCATTTGGCACCCGAGAGCTCTCTGCAAAAGGCAACCCAAGTGAAGGTTTTCCGCTGCCAGCTGAAGTTGTAACTTCTGCATTCTTGTTTGGGTGCATTTCTTTAGCCAGGAGCCTGTCTTGTCTCTTGATTCCTGGAAGCTGTCCCTGAAACCTGGCAACCAAGAACCCCATCCTGGGACCAAGGAGGTTTCTGATGACAGGAAGCATCTTTTTCTTGAATTAAGCCAAGAAAGCCAAACGTCATTTCCCCATATCTAATGCTGGCAGTAGAAGCACAGGACAGCAGGGTGGCCCAAGTCCTGTCAGTCCCCAGATCTCACCCTCCTCCTTCTTGAAGGAAGAAGCTTAATGGTTAAGCACTAGGCTGCTATCCAGAAGGCCAGCAGATGAAACCTACTAGCTGCTCTATGGGAAAAAGATGTAGCATTCTGCTTCTGTAAAGATTAAACCAAAACTTCCTGCCATCAAGTTAGTTCTGACTCTTAGTGACGCTGTAGAACAGAATAGCATCTGTGCTTGACCACTATGCCCCCAGGGGTCCTTTTGTAAAGATTCCAGTTTTGGAAACCCTATGGGAATGTTCTGTTCTCACCTACAGGGTTGTTGTAAGGTCACCATGAGTCAGAATCGACTCGATGACAAAGGGGTTTTCCAGTAGCCTCCTCCTTGACTGGAACAATCCCAGGGCACCATGGAAGGAGAGGACAGGAGGTAGAAGCAGTGAGATCTCTCTTCACACCTGCCCACCAACCTCTTCAAAGGACCTAGGGGACTGTTGGGGGCAGGGGAGCTGGAGCAGAGGGAAGCATCCTGAGTCCCATGTCCTTCACAGATGAGGGTGTAGGAAGGAAAAAGTGGGGATCATTGAACATTGGCACAAAGCCCTTTTTGCGGGGAGGTGAGAGCTTCTGGTGTTCTCCTGGCTGAGCTGGCACGGCCTTCTCTGTAAGGAGTATCTCTCTGGCTCCTATCGGGTAGGACGGAGAACCTGCTTACGGATGACCCAAGCCACAGGAGCTACTGAGTAGGGGTGCTCCTGGCTCTGTAGCTGAGTACACACACAGACCTCCAAGCTGAGCTTCCTCCCTATAGCTGGGTTCCCTTCCCTGGAGTGAACCACGGTATGTCTGTGGAAGGTGGCACTGCTGGAAAAGAGAGAGGAGCTGCCATTTGGCTTCTTAAACAGCTACTGAGGGCTTGAAAGACTGGAGGTTTGAGTCCACCCAGAGGCACCAGGGAAGAAAGGCCTGGCAACCTATGTCTGAAAAATCAGCCTCTGAGAACCCTCTAAAGCACAGTTCTATTCTGACAGACACAGGGTCACCAGACATTGGAGGTGACTTTGTGGTAACCGGGGGTAAGATGCTTAGCCTTTCCTTCTAACCTGCAAGGCCAGGGAGATAAACTTTCTCTTGTTTTGGTTAAAACGATGCCCACTGCCCACAGGTACATCTTAGGGTTTGTACCAGCCTGGCTTCTGCCCTGAAACCAGATGACTTGGTTTCACTGTGCCACCTCGCAAGTATCTGCATGGATCTCCGACTGTGCACCCACCTTCACTGGGCGCAGTGTCTGGCCCTCAGCCTCCTGTCTTCATGCAGATGCTGACAGGCAGCCTCCCTCCTTTACAGCGGTAGAGCTGCAGGGGTAGTGGGAAGATTTTTGTCCTGGGCCGAGGCTCCCTGACACCCTAGATCAGGTGTGGTGGGGAGCCTAGCACCCAGCAGCTGGGATGTGCCCTGGGATCGGCTGTCTTCATGACCCTTGTGCTCACACATCACTGTTTCTCCTTCCTTCTGTGTCCTGCTCACCCATCTGCTGTCTTTCTTTCTGTCCATTAGGCAACCCTGGATGCTCCACAGCTTCAGGAGTCTCCTAGCAACCTGCCCCAAGAATCCAGCTCCGCCTGATCAGAAAGCTGGATAGGAGACGCTGGGATTGATGAGCTGGCCCGGGGCTCCTGGGGGAAGGTGAAACCCGCGGCAAGCATGGGTCAGAAGGTCACTGGGGGGATCAAGACAGTGGACATACAGGACCCCACGTACCGGCCGCTGAAGCAGGAGCTGCAGGGCCTGGACTACTGCAAGCCCACCCGCCTGGACTTGCTGCTGGACATGCCACCGGTGTCTTATGATGTGCAGCTGCTGCATTCATGGAACAACAATGACCGTTCACTCAATGTCTTTGTGAAGGAGGATGACAAGCTCATCTTCCACCGCCACCCAGTGGCCCAGAGCACGGATGCCATCCGGGGCAAGGTCGGGTACACGCGGGGGCTGCACGTGTGGCAGATCACATGGGCCATGCGGCAGCGGGGCACCCACGCTGTTGTGGGAGTGGCCACCGCAGATGCCCCCCTGCACTCCGTTGGGTATACAACGCTCGTGGGGAACAACCACGAGTCCTGGGGCTGGGACTTGGGGCGCAACCGGCTCTACCATGATGGCAAGAACCAGCCGAGCAAAACGTACCCTGCCTTCCTGGAGCCTGATGAGACCTTCATCGTGCCCGACTCCTTCCTGGTGGCCCTGGACATGGACGACGGGACCCTGAGCTTCATTGTAGATGGACAGTATATGGGAGTGGCTTTTCGGGGACTCAAGGGCAAAAAACTGTATCCTGTCGTGAGTGCCGTCTGGGGCCACTGTGAGATCCGCATGCGCTACTTGAATGGGCTTGATCGTAAGTGTTCCATGTGCCACTGAGGGGTACTCTCCATGTGTCCTGGTGGTCCTGGCCAGGCTCAAGTCCACACAGTTACTGGAATGGAAATGTCTTTAATGTATTCAGATTCTCAAGGCATCTCTTACCTGCTCCAGGTTCCATGAGGAATTCAAGTCAGAATCTTCCGGATTACCTGGCAGACAACACTTGTGAATGAATGAGTGAATGAGTGAACAGATGAATGAAGGGTCTTCAGTAGACCGTGTTGATTTCTGCTGGCTCTGCCTCTAGGTTTGATCTGCAGTTGAGTAGACTCTAGCACTGGAATGTTTTATCGAGCTTAAGGATTGTCGGTTTAGAGGTCTAAGACCTTTGAGACTCCTGGCAAAGCCTCCCCTGCTACCTTCACACCAGTGAAAGCTAATGATGTTTCTTGCTCATTATTGAGGTTAGGGATTTTCTGCTGGTTCTTGGAGGCACTTGAATGGACTCCTCTTAGACAGACAACGTGTGTTGCAAACACACAGCTTCTGTGAGACAGTTTCCAAGTGTCCTTTGGAAAAGGGTGTGACCACTCTCAGTGTGTTGTGAAAATAGCCTGTGTGTGGCACACTGCCCCGGCTGGGGAGATGGAGGCTCTGTGGCTGCTGGGCTGAGTGCCCGAGGTGCTGGAAGGTCCCAGTGTTCCAGAACGGTCTACTCCACTTGGTCTTCTCGCCAGGAGCGGAGCCGGAGCCCCTCTGCTCTTTGCACGCATGGGTCCCTTCCACAGCATGAACGTCTTGTGACTAAAAGTAGTGGGCCAGAAAATTTCTTCTGCCATGGGCTATCCCCCTGGGGTATGGCCTGGTACCCCAAGTTCTCACCGCCTTTGCAGACCACTGAGTGGGGATAGGCTCCTTCCCCCACCGCAGATATTCACTCTGACTTGAAGTCTCCAGGCCCTCAGGTTCTCCCATCCCTGCTCTTCACCCTCCTTCTCCCCCTGATTCTTGCCTCCTCCCACCTCCCCCAGCCACACTTTCAATCTTCAGAAGGTCCGGGAGGAGAAAACCTCCAGGGCAGCCAGGTGGATGCCAGCTCATACACGTTTTTCCTAGGAAACTGCTGCCCTACTCTGGTGTTGGCCCAGCAGTGACATCAGCTACTGGCCCCGGTGAGTTTTTGCACTGTCGGCTTGTGGAGCTGCTCTGTCCTACCTGGGAGACCCAGCACTTTTAGGTCACAGAACTGATAGCAAAGGCTACCAGGTGTGCATCCAGCAGGTGACCTCTCCATGGAGGTCACTTCAGACCTGGATTAGGAACCATCAGAGTAAGTTCTGTGAGCCTGTCTCCATGGGGGAAGTGAAGGTGGGTGGTAAGCCCAGAGTACGGTGGTCAGGGTTCAGGAGTGCCATGCGTATCTTTTCTAGGACCTGGACCTCAGTGTGCCCTGGGCCGTAACCCACCTCTCTCCTCCAGGAAAGGGGCAGCCCCAGGCCCAAGGAGCTTTCACTTCAGTTCTGTGCAGACAGACTTGCTGGGCCTGTGGTGTCACTGGCAGGCCTCTGAGACTCTTGGTCTCCAGTGCAGTGGCCTGGCTATGTCCCCCACCAGGACAGACAACTGATGCTGTTATTGGCCCAGTGCAGACCCCTGAAGTGGCTGGGAGGGGCAGAGGACTCTGCTGAGTCAGAACAAGGCAGAGCAGAGCAGTTCTGCTGAGCGGCCCGACCTGGGCACGGGCCTGGTGAATAGACCAACAGCCACCTTAGCTCTGCATCAGAAGGGGGCTTGGTGTGTTCCTAATTTTTCTTGTTTAGAAAATTTTAAAGGGAGACAGAGAGTGAGAATCCAAGAGTGAAAATGAGTTGCTGGGAAGTACGTCTGCTAGCTGGACCCAGAATGGAGACTAGGTGTGCCTAGTGACTGGAACACCCACCTTAGGGCACTTCCAGCGAATAATGAGCACCACTCCTGAGCACCAGAGGGGTGCTGTTGTGCAGTGCCAGGGCCCTTGGCTTCTCTCTTGCTCCAGGCCTGCACACGCAGGAATGGGCCTTTCCCCACAGCCAGTACATGTCAGGGGTCCTGATGGGAAAACAGACATGGTCAGTGGAGCAGAAGCGTGGCAGGGTAGTGTCTTAGTCTTCTAACACTGCTGTAACAGAAATAACGTAAGTGGACGGCTTTAACAAGAAATTTATTTCCTCGCAGAAAACTAAGTTGAAAGTCCAAGTTCAGGGCATCAGCTCCAGGGAAGGCTTTGTATGTTGAGTCTAGAGGAAAGTCACTGTCAGTCCTTCCCGTGAGCCTCTGAGGCATGGGGACCGGGAGTCTAAAGGACATGCTCTGTTCCCAGCACTGTTTTTTGGTAGTTCCAGGTTCCCAACTCTGCTTGCTTCCCTTGATCTCCCAAGAGATGGCCTTAAGGCACAATATCGTCTGTAGACTGAGTCTTCTTTTACTAACAGAACTGCTGCCCCTTCTCCCTTATTAACATCACAGAGGCAGGGTTTACAGCATTTAGGAAAATCATACCTTACTGGGAATCTTGGCCCAGCCAAATTGCTACACTCATTTTGCAGGGACGTGGCGGGAGGGATACAAGTCAGTCCATGATAGTTGGTATAGAGGCCTAGCCCCAGTGCACTGTGGGATGCAGGATGGAGTGTCAGGTGTCAGAGCTGCCAGCCAGACCAAGTCCTCCACAGAGTGGACATCACATGTTTTGGAAGGGTCACTTAGCCAAGTGCCCTGTGGGAAATGGGCCACAGGGGTAAGAATGCCCTCCGGGGTCCAGGAGGAGACTGAGACCAGTATTCAGAGGGAGAAAGTGGGGACTTGCAACAAGCTGGGAGAGTGGAGTTGGAGAGAAGTGGTCAGTGTCTAGAGCTGTTTGGAAGTACCATCCTGGATGTGAGATAAGGAAGGGAAGATTCTGGATGACTCCAAGGTGTTTGGCCTGACCACGTGTCAGGATGGGAAGTCCAATGGGGAGTAGGTTCTGGGGTGGAGTTATGTGTGTGATGGTCAAGGTCACATCTAGGAGGGGATCCAAGTCTAGGACAGTGATATCGGCTGAGATTCCCAAATGAGTGAGGAGAACGGGGGAGAGAGAGGGGAAGGCTGAGGTTGAATCCTCGGGCATCAGGTTTTAGAGGGCATTTAGTAAGGAGGAGGTAGACAGGGAACGGCCACATGGCTGGAGGGGACCCAGGAGAGGGGTGTCTTGGAAGCCAGTGAAAAAGCACCTCCAGAACAAAGGGATGCCAGGTCAGGGACATTGGCAGCTGGGAATTATCTGTCTGATGTGACAAAGTGAGGTCAATGGTGGCCCTCATAGGGGCAGTTTGGGTGGAGTGGAGCCAGAGCTTGCTTGGAGGGACTGGTTTTAGAGAAAAGGAAGCAGAGACTGTTCCCAGAAAAGCCTCCTCTCCCAGTGCTACTTACAGGGGAAATGGGGAAGGGGCGTTCAGCTCCCAAAGGACTGCAGGTGTCCATCAGGTGAGGTCCAGGACTACTGTAGGCTCTCTGCCCCAGGAGGATTGGTTTGGTCTTCTGCGGAGGCTTTCTCTGAGTAGGGAGGAAATTCCCACTCCCACCCCGTGATTTGCTCTGCTGCCCTGGCTGTGGGTTCAGCCTCTTCTGGCCTCACTGTGCTTAAGCCTGTGGGTATGTTCAAACTTGGGCCCTGTGGGGTCCACTGGGTCAGAGGGCATGACAGACAGAAGCTTGGGGTCAGGTCAGGCTGGACTTGTCCTCTCACTGTCAGGCTCTCAGAAGTCACGGAAGTAGCTCTGACCCCACTGCTGCTCCCTGAGGCATGCACGCCTCCCACCAGGCAGACAGACTAGGTCAGGACCCTCAGTGGGCAGCCACCGTCCTGGAACTGGATTGGTTGAAGCTGACTCCATGAATGTTCCCTTCCCAGACACTGCAGTGTGTGCACGTGTCCTCAGCCTTCCTCTCTCCCTGCTATTCCCCTCATGCTAGGCCGTTTGGGCCAGACTGGGGTAAAGACTTGAGTTCTCAGCAAACCAGAACCCTCATATCCCTGTGTGGCCACCCTACAGTATACTCACTCTGATGACAGTGGTTTCGTTTGACGACTCCTTGATGTCACTGTGCTCTCTTTCCTGGGGCCACATGCAGTATGGGGATGGGGGGCTGGAGATGGCACTGGTGAGAGAGAGGGCAGGCCCAGCCTGGCCCTGGCCCTTGTCACCCTCCTTGGAGCCACAGAAGGGAAAAAGCCCACTGTGAGTAGAGGAGCTTTGGTAGTGCTGTAGTTAAGTGCTCAGCTGCTTTCTGAAAGGTTGGCAGTGGGAAGCCACCGGCTTCCTCAGAAAGACCTGGCAGTCTGCTTGCATAACAATTATAGGTTTGGAAACCCAGTGGGGCACTTCCACTCTGTCCTATAGCATTGCAGAGTCCAGGTTAGCTGGGTGGCTCACTACGACAACAAAGCAGTGGACTGGCTGGTCACCCATCACTGAAGCCAGCCTCCCTGGCCTGGGGCTTCTTCCTTCCCTGTCCTTCTAGAGGAGTCTCCACTAAAGAGACTCCTCGCGGTTTGGCACTGGAAAGCGCTCCCTTTATGGCTCCCAAATGAGCTTGCTGTGGTTCGTAGTGGTTGAGGGATGGCTCAACCCTTCTCTTCAGGGAGCTTTGCGACTTAGCGGCTCCTCCCGGCCTCCCACACTGTCCTCCCAGAGGACATCGCCCTCACAGTGGCTCCTTCCTGCTTCCCTGTTGCAGCTGGGCTCTGGAGCAGCTCCTGTGGGCAGGATGGCCATGCCCTGCCAGGGCCTTCCTTCAGGGAGCAAAGGGAGGCCATGGAAGAAGGGGCGATTCTTCCAGACACTCTCCCCCAGGAAACACCGGATGTGTGAAGACGCCTGGCAGTCAGAGCTGGGGGGACAGTTCAGAGGGGATGCATTACCTGGGCAGATGCCAGATGTGTGCCCCTGCTTAACAAGGACAAGAGTTACTGCTTTGTTTTGTTGTTCTTTTGTGCCATTACCAACTGACATCTAGTCAACTCTGATTCATGGTGACCCCATGTGCATCACAGTAGAATTGCCCTCCGTAGGACTTTCAGTGGCTGATTTTGCAAAAGTAGATCACCGAGTCTTCCAAAGTGCCTCTGGGTGGACTCAGACCTCAAACCTTTTGGTTAATGGCAGAGCCTGTTAACTATTTGCATCACCCTGGGGCTCTTTGTAAGAACTGACAGTGTAAAGGAAACACTCATAGATAGATACACACGTGCACGTGTATCTCACAACGTCTACAGTCCATTTCAAAGAGCATTTGTAGTGCAAGGCACTTGAGGCACAGGAGCATGAAGATAGACATTTGGTGTGGCTGTCACTGAACTGGGGCCATTTGCTGATGCAAGACACTCCTTTGACCTCACAGACTGAAGCTCATTCATTTAGTTCTGTCTTCTCAGGCAGTTTGAGTTGGGTTGAAATGCCACCGACATCTGTGAGGGTACCACAGATGGGGTTGCTGGGCCATGTGTGCCCAACAGGACACCAGCTAACCGTCCTGGTTTGGTTAGGTCCTGGTTTGAGGTCCATACGTTTGGTTCTCTGAGCTCCTCTGCCTTCTGCTGGATAGATAGCACCTGGTGTACTTCCTGGTAGAAATTATGTAACTGAGTGAGCACCTGGGCTTCCTAGAGACTGGCCTTCAATGAGACACAGGACTTAAGCTCGTGCTTTGGCTGGAGAGGAGCCATCTGGTAAACTCTGCCTTCACTGGTTTGGAATTTCGTAGGAGTGGGATTTCAGAGGAACCTGGGTTTGTGGATGGAGCTGGGTACGTGGATGGAGCTGGGTACAAAGCCTTACAGCCCTGTCAGAGGCATTAGGGTGGGGAGAGACCTCCGTGGGTCCCCTTGGCAACCACTGAAGTAGGCCAGATATACCTTCCATAGTGCAGAATCTGAGTCTGTTGCTGTGGCTGGTACCCACTCTAGTGTGTGCGCAGCCTTTGAAAAGCAGTCCAATTTTCTTAGTTATCTAGTGCTAATGTAACACAAATACCACAAAGGATGACTTTAAAGAACATAAATTGATTTTCTTACAGTTTTGGAGGCTGAAAGTTCAAATCAGGATCTAAGCCTTGTCAGTTCCTTTCTTGCCAGTAGCCCCAGGCATTCCTTGGTTCCTTGGGATGTCTGCCTTTCTGGTATAATGTCAGTCTTTCTTGTGTGTGTTTCTCTATGTCTGATCTGCTCTTGTAATTCAAGAGTGACTAGATTTAGAACCCACCCTACTCATATGATCTAATTAACATAACAAAACCCTATTTCTAAAATAGGATCACTGCCACAGATGGAGGTAGTATTAGGATTCCAATACATATTTCAGGGACATACTTTTTTAAAAAAACTGTGCATTAGGTGAAAGTTTACAGAGCAAATTAATTTCCTATTCAATAGTTGGTGCATCAAGTGTTTCATGGCCTTGGTTTCATTCCCTACTATGTGTCTCCACTGTCCCCATTTCCTCCGTGAGTTCCCTGTTCCCTTTAATCCCAGTTTTCTACTCCTTCCTGCCTTCTCTTCTTTGCTTTTGGGCAGGTATTGCCCTTTTGATCTCATGTAATTGATGGTTCTAAGGAGTAAGTTCCTCTGGGGTGTTGTTAATTTTTTTATGGGCTTGTCTGTTTTTTGGTTAGGAGATGGTCTCTGGGAATGATGTCAGTTCCAGGTCAGAAGGGTGTGTCTTAGGGCCATAGTCTCAGTTTCCTGACAGGGGACTGTGCCTTTCAGAGCAGTTGGTAGAGGTAGCTGGGCATCATCTAGTTCTTCTGGTCTTGGGTCATGTAGGCTGGGGTTCATGTGGTCTGTTAGTTCTTTGGATTAATTGCTCCCTTGACTCTTTAGTTTTCTTCACTCTGTTATTTCCAGATGGGAAAAGACCAATCGTTACAGCTTAGATGGTCACTCATAAATAAAACTTTTAAGACCCCAGACACTGCTCACCAAAGTAGGATGCAGAGCGTTATTGTCATGAACTGTGGTGTGCCAGCTGAGAGAGATGTCTCTCGAGTCTATGGTCCTTTGTCTTGTAGCCTAGGAACTTCAACCTGCTGGCCGCTTTCAGCATGGGGTGGTAGGAGGGGCTGGCCGCAGGTGATTTTCACTTTGTATAAACTTTGGAGGACTCTCAGAAACTTCCTCTTTGTGCTGGTGGGGTAGAAAGAGCTGGTCATTAGAATTTGATTAGAAAGTGTGTTTCAGGTAACCCAGGTGGCATAGTGGGTAAGTGCTACAGCTGCCAACCCAAATGCCGGCAGTTCCAATCCACCAGGCCCTCCTTGGAAGCACTGTGGGGCTGTTCTGCTTTGTTGAGTAGCGTCGCTAGGAACTGGTATTGATGACAGTGGGTTTGGTTTATTTTGGGGTGTATGGCCCGATTATATCTGATGGCCCTCTCACCTTGGGTGTCTGACTATCACCTGTCCAAGTCCATTTCCCCCTGTGCAGGGTCGGGGTGACGGCTCCCACCACAACACGGCAGGCACTCCACAGACCGCAGCTGCTGCCACTGCTGTGATATCTGCAGCAGCTGCGGCGGAGTTGGCTCTGCCTCACAGTGACTGCTCATGTGTCAGAGTGGAATCATGACCTGTAGGATTTTCTGGGAGTGAGTTTTTAGAATTAGATCACCGGGCATTTCTTCTGAGGTACCTCTCAGGGTGTACTTAAACTGACAACCTTTTGGTTTTCAGCCAACAGTGTTAACTGTTTTTGTACCATCGAGGGACTACTGTGATGTGCTCCTTGCCTTCAGGTCAATTCTGACTCATAGCGACCCTATAGGACATGGTAGAACTGCTCTGTAAGGTTTTCCTGTAATCTGACGAAAGCAGATTGTCGCGTCGTTCTCCCTAAAGGGCAGCTCGTGAGTTTGAGCAGCTGACCTGTCTGGTTAGCAGCTGAGCACTTCACCACTGGACCATCAGGGCTCCTGCTGTGATGTTAGCCACCTGTAATAAGTGAGCTGGGGTCAGGGCACACCCATGCCTCCACTGTTGAGGACGTTGCTTGGTGAGGGTGCTCATGAAACCCATTAAGCCGAGAGGGCCGTGATGGGAACTCACGGTAGGACTTGGCGTGTTCAGTGGCTCTCGATGCTTTCTCAAGTGCCCTCCGGCTGCCAGGGGAAGCCCTTTCACCTCCCAGTGGATCCTAGGGAGGTGGTGCCTGGGGCAGCTTCAGCCCTTGGGGAGCTCCTGAGGGGAGAAGAGGATGTGCCACCTGAATTTCCCTCCTGAATCTCCCTACTTGCTCGCAGACAGAAAGGCCACTCCTCTGTAATCAAGTCTAGGCTGAAGAACTGCCACTGGGTGTTTCTGGCCCTCAAGAGCTCAGCAGGGTGGTTCTTTGTGGGAGGAGAGTATTAGTTTCCTTGGGAGTCCCCAAGTGGCATGAATGGTTAAGTAAGTGCACAACTACTAACTGAAATGTTGGTGATTCAGATCTACCCAAAGATGCCTGGAAAGAAGGGCCTGGCAATCTGCACCTGAAAGTTCGCAGCCGTGAAAACCCTGCAGAG
Organism: Heterohyrax brucei; assembly: GCA_028571685.1. NCBI lineage: Eukaryota > Metazoa > Chordata > Mammalia > Hyracoidea > Procaviidae > Heterohyrax > Heterohyrax brucei. Next base: position 38,785,725 of record CM053140.1, read on the forward strand.
CACAATTCCTCTCTCCTGCACACGTGGGGTCACCATGAGTTGGAATGACTTCACAGTGTGGTATTTTAGTTGGCGATTGTGTTAGTTTTCGATTGCTGCCGTAACAAATTACCACTAATTGGGTGACTTAAAACCTTGTAAGCCACAATTTTTTAAGAATTGATTTCTGCAAGAGAAATTTGTTCTCTTAACACTTGAGAGGCTGAAAGGTAGAAATCAAGGTGCGGGCATGGCCGTACACTTCCGAAGGTTCTAGGAAAGAACCCTTCCTTGTCTCTTCTGGCTTCTGGTAGCTCCTGGTATGCCCTGGCTTTTAGCTGCATCATCCTACTCTGTGTTTTGGTCACCACATGGCATCTTCTGTCTGTCTGTGTCTCCTTTTATGTAAGGACACCAGTCATCGGGTTTAGTGTTCACCCTAATCAGTAAGACTTCATCTTAACTAATTTATATCTGCAAAGACCCTATTTCTAAATAAGATCACATTCTGAAGTGAGCATGCATTTAAGACAGTCTTCAACCCAGTACAGGCAGCATCTGGCCTGGTCTCCTTGTCTGACAGATGGGGAAACTGAGGCCCTGGCAGAGGGATCAGCCTGCAGCAAGTCAGCTGTGCAGGGAGACACCACTGGAATAGGAGTCAGATGTGGGGGCCACAGGACAGGACACATTAGGGGGAGGAGATTCCAGTCTTCACTTGAAGGTGGGTAGGGTGGGGGACCAGGCTCTCCTAGGGGTTTTATGAAATCCTTGATCCTAAGGAAGTGGGAGATCATTTTGGTTCATCTTTCTGGCTTCAGGCAGACTCCCTTTAATCATCCCAAGTTGTCCAGGAAAAGCCTGTTACAAAGCTTTCAGTTACAGGTGTTCACAATTTCAGTTCCTGCTTGTGTCTTGCTCTATAGCTGTGGCTGCTTGTGGGAGATGAAGAGCAGCTGTTTGTTAATGTATTACCAAGCCTAAGATCTGCTCTCTGTTGTGTAGCAGCTTTGTTGAGGTCTGTTTCACACATCGTGCAGTCCACCCATTTAAAGTGCACCATTCAGTGGGTTTTAGAGTATTTGCAAAGTTGTATAACCATCCCTACCATTTTAGAATATTTTCATCACCCTAAAAAATAAACTTTGTACCCTCTAGTGGTTACTCCCCATTTCCCCCTCAAGCCATCCCAGACCTAGAATTTGATCTCTGTTGCGTTATTTTTAATAATCTTAGCTTTGGTGAATATTTGTAAAAAGTTTTTTATTTCCATTTTATTGGTGAAATAGGGGGCTGTGGGGAATGCTCAGGTGTATTGTTTGGGGGTCTGACTTTCGTTTGGGTGAAAGCACATGTCCCCTCATTTAATCTTCCTTTAGTTGGAAGGCTGTAGAGGGTCCCAGGTGCCTGGGTCTGCTCACTCAGACCTGGCTCAGGGTGGAGAGCAGCTGAAGGGTGGACTGAGAATCCGGGTGGAGACAGCCCGCTGGGCCTGCAGGCACTCGGAAACTTTTCAGACTTCTGGAGCTTGAAGTGTCCTGGGGACCTGGGAGAGAAGGGAGTGTCCTCCAGAAAGGCAGGCCCCGTGCTCCCTGGGACACAGGCTACAGGCTGCAGCTAGAAACCACTCCAGTTGCCACAGGTCCCAAGTCCCCTGGGCAGCCAAAGGAGTAGCCTGTGACAAGGCCCCTGAGGGTTGTGCTATAGTTGAGCTGGCATCTCCAGTTTCTGTCAACCTTTGCCCTCAATTTTGCTTTGTCAGGCAGAGAAGCATGGGGACTGGGGGTTTCTCTGGCTCTGACTTGTAACACTCAGCACAGGCTCTGGGCAAGCATTTCTGACATCTTAATTTGTCAGCATGGTATGGAGACTCAGAGCATGGATGCTAGGGCCAGTCTTTCTGGGTTGAGTCCCTGCACTGCCACCCCCTAACTCTGTGACTGTAGCATGTCACATCCCTACTGTGGACTTCCAGGCCTGCCACTGAAACGGAGATGAGAACAATGCCTTTGAGCCACTAGGTTAACACTGAACGATGCCCTTTCTGAAAGCCTGGTGGGACTGGGGGTGTGGTGCTTGCTGGGGGGCACCTGGCTCCAGTGAGCTACCACAGACATACATCAAAGCTGCTGCTGTGGGAAAGAGCCTGGTGGCCTGGGCTCAAATCCTAGTTCTGTCTGCTGCCAGTAGTCTTGCCTTGGGGAGGCCATTGAGACTCTACTCTGGGTGGTACAAACTGTTAATACACTCAGCAGCTAACCAAAAAGGCTGTTTCAGTCCACCCAGAAGTTCCTGGGAAGAAAGCTTGGTGGTTCTTTTCTGGAAAATCAGCCATTCATACCCCCTTGGAACATCGTTCTGTGTGGTACTCATGGGTTCGCCATGAGTCAAAGTCAACTGAACAGCAACCAGTCTTTTTCCTGGGCTTCCCATCTGTATACAAAATGGAAACAGTAGCAATGGTAGCTCCCTCAAGGGTCTGTGGTAGGGATCCAGTGAGTCGGTGTGTGTAGAGGGCTACCTGGCCCCGAGTGGGTGGGTTCTTGTGTTAGCCCTTAATATTGCTGGTGTGGTGAGTGTTTTGTCTGCTGGAACTGTGCAGAATGTGGAGGGCACTGCGCTAACCTGATGTTCTCTCCTCCTTGCTTTGGTTTACCCAGCTGAGCCCCTGCCGCTCATGGATCTCTGCCGCCGCTCGGTGCGCCTGGCCCTGGGGAAGGAGCGCCTCGGGGAAATTCACACGCTGCCACTGCCCGCCTCACTCAGGGCCTACCTCCTCTACCAGTGATGCACCACCCAGGACCTCCCCTCGACGGACACCTGATTGCCACCTCACTGAGCCACCCGCCGCAGGGCCACCTGCCGCGCAGGGTTGTGGAGTCAGCATCCGCAGCCGTGGACAGAAGGCCATGCTCTTTCCATCCATCCCTCCCCAGCTGCCTCTGCCGGACATGAACAGATCCCAACAGTCTCCTCTGTCCCCTTCCCGACGTCGGCAGAAGGCCACCACCTTGCATGTCGTATACACCCCCTCTTTAAAAAAAGACTGAATAAACTTCTGTAGTTCCACATTGAGCTCCGACCTGCTCTCAGGATGGGATGAGGTGCACCCCATACCTTCTGGGAGAAGGCTGCAGTCACTGGGGGTGTTGGGGTAATGAGGCCAGTAGGAAGTGCCACGGTGCCCGAACAGATCCCTAGGAGAGCTGGAGAGGTGCTTCGGAAAAGGGCTGAGGGTGCCCAGCCCAGCGGAACCCGCTATGGCTTGTGAAGCTCAGGACGGCAGAAACCCAGATTGGACCTCATGCAGGCAAATAAGCAACCAGCACCAGCCCCAGGTGTAGGTACCTCTGTACCCTGTATTTATTCTTCCAACAATAACAAAAGCTGTTTATTTATTCCATTCAGAAGGGAAACCTTGTTTCGGTCCTCCCTGGAGTGTGCCTTGCTTTCCTCCCATCTGCCCTCTCCCTGGGATGGGCAGGCCTCCCTTGCCCTTCTCCGTGGCCTGTATCTATGCCATGTGTGCTTCTGGGTGTGGGCACAGGTTGTCTTTGTCTGGCCCCGCTGACCTTCAGTTCCCGAGGGCTCTGCACAAGTTCCTGAGTGGGCCCCTCAGGGAATGTCAGCCCCACGTGCAATATGAGTGTGTTAGGGAACCCGTCTGAGTGGGCTTGCAGCTATGCCCCTTTGGGGCTCACATATCTTCACACCTTAATTTTATTTTTTGAGCCTCCCATGGGTGCTTCTGTTTTTGTTTTTGGTTGTGCTTTTCTCGCTGAAATGTCCCAAGTGCATGCTCAGGGCCTCTGGCCTCCCTAGAGGGCTACCAGAACCAGGAAGGGAAGGTCAGTGGATCTCCAGGCCCGAGAGCCTGGGCTGGGGCCGGATTGATTCAGTCAAGAGCGAGTCATGGAGCCGGTGCCGGGGCGGCCTGCCTGGCTCTCGGTTGCCATGGAGCAGGCCCCCAGTCATCATGACTCCCCATAGATCCTCGACATCACAGGGAGGGGGGCAGGGTGTCACATCAGCCAGCAGGTGGGGGATGCCCCTCCCACAGCCCCCCACGTAGCAGACCACCTTGCTGTGCCCAAATCTCGAAGTTAGCTCTCGGATGCTGACTTTGGTTCATGTCTGTACAGGTACAATAGATGACTTTATTTGTTTAAAAGGTTTAATATATACACCCATATGTATTTGTCTGTAACTATTATGTTTTAAACAGCTGCTGTGGGGTACCTTTTATAAAGAGAAAACAAATCTTTCAGTGGAGTGTATTTTTTCAAGCACAAAATTGGTGCCAAGATCGGGTGAGAAATATAACTCACCCCCCTATTATTTTGAGGGTCCTTCTTCCCCCCACGGGAGGAGGGGGGCTTACTAGTAAGACTTTTAGAGATTTTGCCCCAATCCTGTGCAGGGTGGACTGTGTTGCACACGAGGACAATTGAACTTGTACAATGTCCAGCTTGTGGCCCCGACCCAGCCACCTCCCATGGAGGCCGAGTGAATGGTGGCTCGTTACCATGTCTCCACGCCTCCCACCCCCGCTCCCAGTGTCCCTAACCCCCTTCTTAAGCCCCTTCTTTGCTGTCAGCCCCAGCCTTGTGGCTTGCACAGTTTCAAAACTCCTATTTTATGATCGTTGATAATAGTAACCTAATAAAGGAATGTTTATTGAAACACAAAAGCACTTTGAACCCCTCCTTTGTGCCTTGGGGGTGGGGAAAGGGGCTTGACTGACCCCTTGTTATAGATTGAATTGTGTCCACCCTTTACAGCTTGGATGGAATTCCCTTTGGGAACAGAGTTTTCTTTGTTATGTTAATGAAGCCATCAGTGTGGGATGTGTTTTAAGTGGATCGATTTTGAGATCTAAAAGGAGCTGATTAGACACAGAAGCAAAGAAGCACAATGGGGAAAGACACATAGCACTCCTGTGAAGATGACCAAGGAACTGAGGACCAGAAGCTGAAAAGAGACAAGAGCTTCCCAGAGAGGCAGCAGAGAGAAAGAGAGGAGGCCTTCCAGTTCAGCCACCCCCTGAATTCAGCCTTCTAAGCTCCTGTGAGCGAATAAAGTCTGTTTGTTAAAACCACCCACTTGAGATAATTTCTGTTACAGCGGCACTGAGAAACTGTGTAGGAGCCCTGGTGACGCAATGGTTAAGTGCTCAGTGCTAACAGAAAGGTTGGCCATTCAAACCCACCTAGCGGCTCCACGGGTGAGCTGCACCTTTGGGGCAGTAGCCTTAACTGTCAGCCACTGCCCTGCCAGGGCCCCCTGGAAAGGTCACAGCCTAGAAAATCCCAAGGGGGCAGTTCTACTCTGTCACTTGGGATCGCTATGAGTCGGAATTGACCTGGCAGCACCCCAAAACAAGGAGAAACTCAGATGTCCCAGCTTGGTGCAACAGGCCCGCAGCTTTCAACAGGTGGTGATAGGACCCCCATCACCCCTTGGCAGTGGGCGAGACACCAGACAAAGCACCAGGCAGAGGCTGAGACTCCAGTGATGATCTTAGAACCCCCTCATCACCATTTCAGAGGTTGAAGTACCTGGCAGCCCAGACAAAAGGAGCCTGTGGAACCTTCCAGAAAGCAATCCACACCCTCCTGAGCGCCTCCGGCTCCTTTATGCATTTGTCAAGCTTGAGTTGAGAGTGGGCTTTTTGGGAGCAGAAAGTGAGCCAGTGTCAGTGTCCTTGGAGTCCAGGCTTGTCAGCAGGAGCATTTGAGTCCCCTGTGCCGGGAGTACAGTGATGCACTGTGAGCCTCGGCCTGTGTGACGACTCCTGCCGGCAGTGCAGAGCTGAGCCACCCCTTGCAGAGAGGACACGACGTTCCGGGTTAGTTGCAGATGGGGTAAGTGAAGCTCTAAATACAGTGAGCAGTGCAGAAATGCACTAGAAGTCATCATATGCCAATGACTAGTTTTTAAAAAAAAATTTGCCGGAGTATATGCAGCTCACAGGGGTGTTTTGAATTCTAAAGACCTGTCGGGATTGGGTGGCACTATGGAAAATGCTCTGGTCTGGTGGCCCAAGATCAATGGGACCAAAGTCCCCTGTCCCTTGCTATGAGAGCCCCGTCACCAGCTTTCCTGTAGGCTACATTCCTCAGCATTACCTGGAGGGTGTTAACATGCAGCTTCCAGAGCCCTCCCCGAGATGGACTGCATCAACATTTCTTGGGCCAGGCCCAGGAATCTCATTTTTGCAAACCTCACAGGTGACCTTACCTGTCAACTCTTCCTTTTGCAGAGTTACTGGGGCAAGGGTCTCGATAGATTGGCCCAGAAGGAGCCCTGATGGCATAAAAGTTAAGAGCTCAGCTGCTAACCCAAAAGTTGGCTGTTTGAATCCACCAGCCAGCTCCTTGGAAACTCTATGGGGCAGTTGTACTTAGTCCTCTAATGTTGCTGTGAGTCAGAATTGACTCAGCAGCCACAGGTTTGGTTTTTTCGTGGAGGCTGGCCCAGGCAAAAGCACCTGGACGTGAGTCAGACCTGGATTCAAATGCAGACACTAACACTCACCAGCTTTTTGATCTTGGCAAGCCTCTGTAAAATGGAAGAACTAAACAGTTTGCTCTTGACTGCTAACCCAGAGATTGGCAGTTCAAACCCACCCAGCAGCACTTTGGAAGGAAGACCTTATGATCCGCTTCTGCTGAGATTACTGCCAAAGAACCCTGCAGAGCACAGTTCTTCAATACATGTGTCAGAATCCACTAGATATCAACTCAAAAGAACAGTCACTCAGGAGGGAAGCAAGGATGGCTTGAGGCCCTACAGGTGAGGCTTCTGGGACCTGGCTTTGCGTATCAGCAAGGGTACAAACACATTCACGAGCTCATACATTTCTGTTTTCGAAGATGGCTAATTCCCTGGATTGGGACGTTGTCTTTGAAAAGGGACCAAACATTCTTAAACCAACCTTCTTCCTGCTTGAAGCCCCCAAATCAACGTGGGCATTGGGAAGAGGGGCCCCCAGGTGCCCTCCCGAGGCATGCCCAGGCTGGCGGCAGGAAGAAGGGGGTGGTCTAAATTTAGTTTTAGCTGGGAGTTCATGTCTGGGTTGCAGTTGGAACTCCGGCTTGCTTTGAAGAGGATGGCAGGGGGAGGAACGGGGTCAGGCGGTGGGGGAGGGTCAGGAGTAGGGGGGCACACAGGGAAAATAAGGGTCTTTGTGCTGCCGGGAGACTTCTGGGGAGCAGGGTTTCGTGTTGAAGGGAGCTGCGTTAATAAAACCATCTGTGCAGACTTGGCCCATGTGGTTGCAATTACCAAGCTGCCTTCAAGCAGGTAGCAGCTCTGGGCTTGGCCGTGGACGGGAAGCGGCCTCTCGCCTCTGTCCGTCTTCGGCGCACGTCTTCCCGCCGCTCCTCGGTGAGATGAGGAATGCGGACTTTACTGAACCATAAACTATGCTGGGGGAGCTGGGGAGGGGGCTGAAGACAGAGCAATTAGTTCATGCTCCAGTCCAGACACCCAAACATGGTTGGATTCCAGCTGCAAGGAATATTTGAAATAAATGAGCTGCCTGGGGCCAGGAGTTTGCTGTGTTTTCTGTACGGGTCCATGGCAACCAGGGAGGAAACCATGAGCTAGGGACTGGGCTCAAGAGTCAACAAACGTTGTCCTGCCCCAGCCAAGCCTGCTACAGCCGCACTTCGAGGGCTTCTCGGCGCTCAGCTGCTGGCAGGCTGCACGCAGCCTAAGCTGGCCTTCTGGGGCACTTAACAACAGCATGGCCCAGCCTGGGACCTTCCGCGTCCTCTGTTGGGCTCAAATCTTTTTTTCCTTTTTTTTGTGTTTAAGGAAAGAGAAAACCAACGCTTTGCTGGAACCTTTTTTTCTGGGCAGGAGAACAGCTGCTGCTGTCGCTGCTGGTTTGATAATGATTTTCCTGGGCAGAGGGAAAGTTCTTGGTGGAAAAGTCCAGGCTGAGGGCAGGTGGCTGGACAGAAGGTGGTACTGACCTTGCTGTGGCTTGGTCTCCCCAGTCTTCCCACTAGGCCCCCACTGCAGACTCTGCTGGGTCCACTTTGTAGGCAAAGTTGACTTTCAGGCTCCTACATGAGCACTTATAGGTCACGTATTTAGGGACAGCTGCAAGGTCTACATCAGATGGGCCACTTATAAATGTACTTGAGTCATGGGACCTAGTTTAGGGGTCTTAGACTAAAGTTCACAGATGCTTCATGTATTCAAATCACCAGGGGGACTTAGGAAAAAAGCTATTTCAGAACCCCCGATGTAGTAGGTGGGGCCTGGGAATCAGTATTAGAAACTCCTAGATGACTCTGGTGGCCCAGTGGTTAAGTGTTACAGCTGCTAAGCAAAATGTCGGCTGTTCAAATCCACCCAGTGCTCCTTGGAGACTGTGGGGCAATTCTACTCTGTCCTATAGTGTCACTATGAGTAGAATTGACTCCACAGCACTGGGTCTGATTTTTTTTAGCTAGATGACTCAAGGGTGGGGGCAGTGATGGTACAGTAGTAGAATTCTTGCCTTCCATGAAAGAGAACCAGGTTTGACTCCTGACCAATGCACCTCATGCGTAGACCCCGCTGATCTGTCAGTGGAAGCTTGCGTACTGTTGTGACGCTCAGACAGCTTTCAGTAGAGCTTTTCAGATAAAAACAGGCAAGGAAGAAAACCTTGGCAGTCTACTTGCAAAAATCACCAGTAAAAACTCTGTGGATCACAGCAGTTCCACCCCAACTGATCATGGAGATGGTGCAGGACCCAAGAGCATTTCCTTCCATCGCGCCTGGGTCTCATGAGTCAGGGACCAACTCGATGTCAGTGAGCAACACAACAGATGACTGATACAGCAGATCTGGGGACAGACGTTTCAAAACCGTTGCACTTGGGTTTCTGGGGCTCCTGAATTTACATGTAGAGTTTTACCATATGTCCTTTCTCCATGGGCTTTCAGGGTCCTGTGAGGTGGCAAGACCCAGAAGAACTTGGGGAGCACTGGTGTAGAAGATTCTATGGCAATGTTAGCATGGTAGGGGAGAAGGGGCTTCCTGATATGCTCAGCCAGCTCCACCCACTGTGTGTTTCAGGAGACCTGAGTCCCAGTACTGTCGTGCCCAGAGGGACTTGTCTTTCCAAGAATGAGCTTGCTGAGTCCAAGGAGCAATACTCGAGTAGAGGTGGGGCTGAGCCAGGAGCTCTGGCGACACTAGGCACCTCTCCCAGCCATTGTGTCAGGCGAGCCACTCTTTGCAAATGATTTCCACCATTGGAGAGTAGTACTCACAGGTGTCTCATACGACATCAGTGCAGCAAGCGCGAATGAGGGTGGTCACCCAGGACCGTCTGTCCCTCCATCTGGTCTTCGTTTGTCTCTTTACAGCGTAAGGAGCAAACTGTCCACTCCCTCTCTCACCTGCACTCCCAGTCCCCAACTTTTGAAAGATTTTTCAACTAAAGCATATGCATGAAGTACCTTCGCAATGTTTTCTGTTAAAAAACAAAACCAGATCTACTGCTGTTGAATTGATTTTGACTCATGGTGACCCCATAGGACAGAGGAGAGCTGCTCCATAGTTTCCAAGGAGCGCCTGGCAGATTTAAGCTGCTGACCTATGGGTTAGCAGTCATAGCACTTAAGCACTAGGCCACCAGAGTTTCTGTTTTCTATGAAAGGCAATGATACACAGAAGTCAGGATTTCTGATGACTGTAGCTAGTAGAGTCCCTGGTGGTGTAAATGGTGAACTCACTCAGCTGTTAATCTAAAGGTTAGAGGTTCAAGTCCATCCAGAGCTGCCTCAGAAGAGGGCCTGGTGATCTACTTCTGAAAAATCAGCCACTGAATATTTTGTAGGGGGCATTTGTACTCTGATACGCAGAGACACCATGAGTCAAAATCCACTTGAGTGCAAATGGTTATAGATAGGGTAAACTTCAGCCAAAAAGCAAAAGGACTTCACTTCTCAGCTGGTCCCAGTGTTGACACTGCATGATTGAAGAGAAAGGCCTGGCTTTGGAGCCAGGACTACCTGAGGTTGGCGCCCAGCTCCACTCCTTACTACCCAGGATGATGGCCTTGAACAAAAATCCTCAGTGGCCTCATCTGTGAAATGGGAACAACTTGCCTCTCTGGGGGCCTATTGTTGAGGACCACGCGGAACAAGGTTTTCTCACTTCACCTTTTTCTAATTAGCCTTTCTTTTTTTTACTGAAGTTAAGCTCACATAACACAAAATTCATCATTTTCAAGTGTATGATTCAGTAGCATTTAGTACATACACAATATTGGGCAGCCACCACCTCGGTCTGCTTTCAAATTTCCTCACCCCTAAAAGAGACTCCTGACCCATTCAGCAGCCTCTCTGTATTTCTGCCTCTCCCATACCCTGGCAGCCACCTATCTGCTTCCTGATCTGATGGATTTACCTTTTCTAGATAATTGATGTAGCTAGAATCCTACAGTGTATGAGCTTTCCTGTCTGGCTTCTTTCAATTCCAACTGGTTCTTTAAGAAGCCTTCACGGACGTCCCCACCTGTTAACTTCTCTGTGTCTTAATTTCCTCACTTGTAAAACAGGAGGAGAACACTTCTTACTTTGTAACTAGGGTGACGAGGCTTCTTCTCTCTTGTTTTGGACACATCGTCAAGAAAAACCAGTTGCTAGAGAATGACATCCTGTTTGGAGACCCTCAGGTGCTTCTTGGAAACTCTATGAGGAAGTTCAACTTTGTCGTATAGGGTCATTATGAGTAGGAATTGACTCACTGCCAATGGGTTTAGCTTTCTTTTTATTTTGGTTTGGTAAAGGAGAAGGCCAATGAAAATGAGAGAAACCCTCAGTAAGATGGATTGACACAATGGACACAACCAAGGACTCCAATATACCAGCCATCATAAAGATAGCACAGGACTGGGCTGTTGTGATGAGTTTGTAAGGTCACCTTGAGTGGGTGCTGACTGGAGAGTAACCAACAATAACAACGGAGGATTGAATGGGCTAATGTCTACAAAGCACTTAGGACCTTATGTGACACACAGTAGAAGATCAGTAGGACCAGCTAGTACTGTTACTCATGCTTGTTAGAATGTCTAGAGCTCTTTATCCAAGCACCCTTGGCAACAAGTGACACTTTCCTAGGGGGCATCTCAGCAGGGAAATTGCCTGGGCCCTGGAGCCTCTCCATCCCTTCAGGTGGAAACAGTATCTAGTTTCCTAAACACCAGCCTCAGAACCAGGGAGGCAGACACAGTTAAGAGCTATGTGGCCTTGATCAGCTACTCAGGCCCTCAGTTCCCATATTGTGTTCACTTCCTGTGGTTGCCGTAACCAAGTACCACCACCTGGATGGCTTAAAAAAATCTCGTTCTCTCACAGTCTGGAGGCCAGAAGCCCAAAATCTAGAGGTGTGGACAGAGCCATGCTCCTGTCAAAGGCTCTAGCGGACTGATCTTCCTTGCTTCTTCCCGTTTCTGAAGGCTCCAGACATTCTTGGGCTTCAGGTGGCATCATTCCAATCTCTGCCTCTGTGTTTGCATGAACTTCTCTGTGTTTTTCCTTCTGTCTATGGACCCTTGCTTTTGGATTCAGGGTTCACCTGGGAAACCTAAATCACATCTCTGAAGGCCCTTTTTCCAAACTAGGTCACATTTGCAGGAATAAAAGTTGGGATATGGACAGAACTTTTTGTCCCACTACACATATCTTCAGAACAGGGTTCCTGACAGCACCCACTCTTAGGGTGACCATGAGGATTTATGAAACAACATGCGTGCATCACTGTGTGTAATCCCCTCAATGGCCCTCTATGATTGGTGCTGCTTTGGCCTTGGTCCAACTTGGGCCTAGACACAGCCAGACCTGTGGTTGCTGTGTCTCTGATTTAGACTCATAGCCACCCTGTGCAAAAGAGAACTACCCTACAAGGTTTCCAAGGACGTAATCTCTGTGGGCAGAGGTGCACCTGATCCAAGCTGTGGTGGTTTCAATCATTTCATACACATGTGAAAGCCGGCCAATGAATAAGGCAGAAGTGATGCCTTTGAGTTTCAGTGTCAGAGAAGATTATTGAATATGCCATAGACTGCCAAAAGAACAGGCAAGACTGTCTTGGAAGAAGTACACCCAGAGGGCTCCTGGGAAACTAGAAACGCAACACTCTGTCTCATTTACTTGGGACCTTTTACCAGGAGAGGTTAGTTTCCGGAAAAGGCCATCATACTTGGTAAAGCTGAGGGTGAGCAAAAAGAAAAGCCCTCAACTAGATGGACTGACACAGTGGCGGCCACAGTGGGCTCAGCCGTAGCAACGACTAAGAGGCTGGCACCGGACCAAGCAGTAGTTTGCTTTTGTTCATTGGGCCACTGAGTCAGAACCAACTCAACACTACCTGACAGCAACAGATCTTTATGTGAGCAGATAGCTGGGTCTTTCTCCTGAAAATTAGCTGGGGTCAAATTGCCGCCCTTTGGGTTGGCAGCTGAGTGCTTAACTGTATCACCAGGTTTCCTCTATCCACAGGTTTGGAGTCAGGATTTACAACAAGTATTTTGAGGGGCACACGCTTCGATCAACAACAGCCTGACACCTGGTCTTTCCTGGGGACTTAGGGGCAGAGGCACGAGTGCTTGCAGCTTCTGCAGCCGGGCTTGTACTACATTGATTGTACAAGGAGATGGAATGTGAACCCATCTATTTAAAGAGCAGGGAGGCGGGGAGGCCCGGCTGCACCAGGGGCCTTGGGTCGCTCAGGACTCCTTGCTGACTCGGGTTGATTCACTGCAGGGCCATGAGCAGCTCCAACCTCAGACACAGAACTATTTGAAGCAGCTGCCAGATGTTGTGTCTGAGCTGGGTTTTTACAACTTGCTTACTGGTTAGCAGCCTGCCTCCCCGGAGCTCAGCTCTCCCCAGCGGGTTCAGGGCCCTGGCACAGGACCATGGTCTCTGCACAGTGACCTTGCCTCACCCTCCTGGCTGGCGATTCTGTGCTGCCTAGAGGGGAGCTGGGATGGGAGCTAGCTGTCCGATGCTCCACCTTTCCGGGGGTGACAGAGTGACCCTGAAGTCAAAGGGTCATTCGGGCACCCTAAGCTTATGGAATGTTTTGCCCGAGCTCACTTCTGGACCCTTTTTGTCTAAAACAACTTTGCAACGAGGCATCCCCGGGAGCAGGTCCTCCATGGCAGGGCTGTCCCCAAGCATGTAGGAGTAGCTGTGAGGTCAGGACACAGGACAGCTGGTCCCTGCTCTCTCTCTTTCCTCTTCTTCCATCTCCTAGGCAAATGCATTTCCTCTTGACTATCAGATGCCAACCTCTACAAATGTTACACAGCAGGCTGTGCTGACCAGGGCTAGGGACCCTGCTCAGTCAGAGGCCCTGGAAAGTTGTCAAGTCTCTGGAAATCCCAGGGAGCCAGGGAAGTCCCAGGGAGCAGCAACAAGACCAACCTTTGGATCAAGGCCACCATATCAGGCATCTAGGATTTCCCCACATGAGACTGGGGTTCACAGGCTTGGGGTGGTCTCTCAGTCCCTCCTTTCCCGAGGAGGCCTGAGACCAAGGCCACTGTGGCAAGAGGCACACAGCTCAAGTGCTGACTTCCTGAGGCCACTTAGAATGGCTTCTCAAAAAGTTTGCTCTGGAGCAGAGCAGAAGCAGGTGACAAGGGAAGAGAGGTCGGGGTGGAGAGGGCGGGTAAGGAGCCCATCTGGAGGTTGGGTAATTCATCTGGTTGCGTGTGAAACCACACTTGTCCATCCTGGAATTCCGAACTCGCCAGAGTCCGCTGGAGTGGACAGAGTGTTCAGTCCCCTCCCGAAAGAGCCAGAAATGTTTTGTCCACTGGAAAGGAAAAACATCCTTCTTTTGCACTAGAATTCAGCTCTCTGTCCAGGGAAGACAGCTCTGCTGGCCACAGGAGGAGGAGCGGGGCCTGCTGGATTCAGGGCTGGGGTTACCCAGGAGGGTCGGGGTCAGGTCTGCAAACACCTATGCCAGACCCTGGGGACCCTGCCTCCCTGAGGTGGAGAGAGGACCCCTCTGGCTGTCATTTTCCGGCAGCCACCGGAACACCACTGAGCCATTCCACTCCGGCCCCTGCCCCTTTTTTCCCTGTCTCCCTCAGAGAATTAGAAAGAGGGTGAGCAGGAGCCAGACACCCTCTCCTGAGAGCCTGTGTTCTCGGGCCAGAAATGGTGGTGGAATGTAGGAAGTTCCCAGGCCTGCACACTGCAGGGTAAGCCCACAGTGGCCAGCGGAAGTGTCCAGGTGCAGCAAGGGGTCAGGAGGGCCAGACTTTACAATCAAGAGACTGTCGCCAGTCCCATGACTCTGCACAGGTCCTCACCATGAGGAGCCTCAATTTCCTCCTCTGGAGCCTCAATTTCCTCTTTTGTAAAGTGGAAATAATGACACCTTCCAGCCAACCTCACGGCGTTTCCAAGATCAGATGGGGCCGGGTGGGAGTCAGTGCTTTGAAAAGTTGTGAAGCCCACACACGCCCAAGGCTTTATTTATTATAACATTTATTATAGGAAATTGGAAAAGTAAGCATCCTAGTGACGACCACTCCTCCTAAAGAGCCATCTGCTTTGGTCCTGCTGCTTGTCCTCTGGGGCTTCTGTGGCCATCCTTGGAAATCAGGTCTTTTCTGCTTGCCCCCTGTTCTCCCAGCCCCCAGAAGGATTAGCTGGGGAAGTCTATCCTGTGAGGAGCAGTACAGCCAGATTCCTTTGGAAAACAGACCCTTGAGGATGTCGCCGTCTCCTATGAGGGAAACTGAGCAGCATTTCCTATAGGAGCTGAGCACCTGAGTTGGGAGGCTGCACGGGAGTGAGGAGAGGTGGTCCCCTGGCATGCTCCTTGAACCCCTGGTCTGTCCTGACAGACACTTCCTGGACCCTGGGAGATTCAGACCCAAGAAAGCAGACTCCAAAGCAAGAAACTTGGTGTGCAGGGCAGAGACCAACAGACAGGGAAGACAGGGCCACTGGGACAGGGATGTCCACATAGGGCTCGGGGGGATGCATAGGAGTTCGCCAGCAGAGGCAAGTGAGCTCATTAGTGTAGCATCCTGGATGTGGAGAGTGCTCTGTCAGCTTTGGGTGAATTGTTGGTGCTGTTGGCTATCGTGGAATCAGCTCTAATTCACGGTGATTCCACGCAAAAAAGAATAAAACACTACTCAGTTCTGCTGTCCCCACAGTCAGTTGCAGATCGGACTGTTTTCACCAGCTGATTGTTTGAAGCAGATGCTCAGGTCTTTCTTTCTAGCCCATCTTAGTTTGGAAGCTCTGCTGAAGCCTGTTCAGTTACGGAGCAACACGCAAGCTGCCGCTGACAGATGCGTGGTGACTGCGTCCAGGAATCGAACCTGGCTCTCCCACATGAAAAGTGAGAATTCTACCACTGAACCAAACTGACATGAAGCTGATGTGCTGTTTAAGCCCACTGCCTCTTGGCCTCTACAGGCAGCCTCTTCAAACCCAGACCTTGAGGAATTCAGGGTCATTCATTCTGCTTAAGCACAGAGGTCCTTCCCCTCCCGCAGGCTCCCGCTCTGCATTTGTGCTGAGTGCTCCAGTCATGAGTGTCACCAGCCATCTATGTTGTCAGTGTTTTCTCAGCCTCCGGCCACTGACCATCTGACCATCTCGTGAGAGAGTCTGGGCCTCTCTGTTGTGGCTTCTGCTCCCGCCCTTGTGGTGTCTTGTTTCTCTGTAAGGGACTGCTCAGAGCCTGCTCGCACAGCGCAGGGCAGCGGGCCACCCAGAGTGTCCTGGGAAAGGGCTCCTGGGCTCAAAGGCCTTAGCTTTCATACCTGGTGCCAGGGCCTCTGTGGCACAGAAGGTCTGAGCTCATGCCCATTTTACAGATAAGAACAATGAAGCTCAGGCAACTAGGTGCATGCTCCTGGACTCGCAGACAGGAGGAGAGTCAGGCTTAGGCCCCCGGTCAGCAGGTTTACAGACATACTGTGCAGCCTCCAGGCCTGTCTTCCAGGACCTCAGGGGGACAAGTCTTTGCAGCCCACCAAAATGGCTGCAAGGAATCCTACCTGAGACGGCGCTTGCCGAGGCTTGACAAGGAGGAGACACTGGAGTGAGACATGCCAGGTGGAGTCGGGGGAAAGGCACCCAGAACAGAGGGAGCAGTGTGATGAAGACCTAGGGTGGGGAAGGGTGCATCCTGGGAGGCTGCCATCACTGAGCTGAACATGTGGTCAAGTGGGCAGGGCCGTGCCTGGCAAGAGGTGAGGCTAACCCAGGATGTGAAGGCCTAAGGCACCCACCTAGGAGGCCTCAGCTTTCCAACCCAGGCACTGGGGAGCCCTTGGGTGATTTAACTAGGGAGTGATAAGATCAGAAAATTTGGGAGTCTCTAGCATTTCATGCTGGAAGAGTTTGTTTTCATGTCTGTCTCCCCCGACGTCTGTCTGGCAGCCCCTTGAGACCTGAGCTCAGTACATACTTGTGGGCTGAGTGAGCGAATGAATGAACAAATTAGGTGGTGCATGTGCGACCAAGGCCTGTCTCCTTGATTAGTCACTGGACCTGGCTCCCCCATGAAGCCCAGATCCTGTATGCCCAACAGTGGCCCAGAAGAGACCATCACTTCTGTGCTGAGGGCCAGGAGAGGGTGGCTGGGTCTATTGTAGCCACTCACCAGTCACTGAAAGTGGCTGAGTCCCAGGCATTCTGGAAGGCCTATCTCAGGCCAGGTAATGTCCTTTCCTGACACCTTACTGCTGCGGCAGAGACTCTGTATGCCTCCCTTTCTCCATGCACCTCTCTGCCAAGGGGGCACAAGAGGGCTGGGCTGGCTTCCCTGGGTCCACAGCATTCCTTGTTTTCTCTGAAAACATCCCCACGTCCAAAACAAACAAGGACAATTGACCTAGCCGAGGTTACCTTGGTTGGCCCAGCCCAGCGCTGGTTCCCAGCTTATTTTTACGAGCTGCTTAATCTGCACACTGTCCTCTGTTCTAAATAAATGGGGCTGTGCATTCCAGGATGGCCTCAGATGATAATACCAGCCGTCTAGACGGAGGCAGGCTCACTGACACTATCATAAATAAAAATAGCTTTGTGTTCCAGTCTCTCTCCAGAGCGCAGGAGGTGGGGGTAGACTCCCTGCGGGCTGGTGGCCTCACAGGGTGCCTGGCTCTGCCCTCAGCCTGTGCCCAGGAGGGAGGAGAGCAGCATCTACACTGCTTGTTGGGGGCAAGGAGGCACACTCAGCTGGAGAGGCCCACGTGGGCTTTAACATTGGACTCCAAAGTTCATGCTCCATCGCTGCTCCCCAGGTCTGGGCATTGGCCTGGGCTGGGAGAACCACTTGAGGTCTGAAAGCGGTGTTCCCTGCTGCCCAGCACCAACCCCAAAGCCTGTCAGAGTCCAGAGCTCTGCTTGGCCCGAGTCATCCAGGCCTGTGGTCCAGGACTGTCAGCCATTCAGTCACTTGCCCATGTGTTCACTGGCCCCTTCTTATTTTGTCCTTTGTTTGTTCCCTGCTTGTTTCTCAGGCTCTGACTCAGGCCCGGCCTTGGAAGAGCTGGGTGAGGATGGAGATTAGGCTGCTGAGCGCTGCAGGCAAGCAGAGGACCTCAGGTTTCTCCAGAGCTCAATGGGAATGGCACAGTAGCACACAGGAGTGTGTCCAGGCCTGTGAGGGCATCTCATTGAAGAAGCTAGCCTGGCTTCCTCAGCCGTGGCCACAGGCCGGTCTTCATGTTGACTCCACGCTCTTATCTAGATTGGTGTATGCCTACATGGAGAACCATTGTGCCCATTTAGGTGACACCCCCTTGTATGATACACAACCTGAACACCTGTCCAGGGTAGCCAGTCGGATCTAGTTTCTAGAACAGAAAACCTGCTCCTCCTTGGGTCAGCAAAGTCTTCATCATGGCTTCTGATGTGGACCAGGGGTGCCCTGGTGGCCAGTGGGTGGGCAGAAGAGGAAGATTTATACCAAGAGGTGAAGCTTTGAGGTTGAGCCCAGCCAGTAGGGCTGTTGGCAGGATTCAGCATGGATATGCAGCTAAGTGCCCAGCACAGTGCCTGGCACACATAACTCATCCTGGAAACAGGAAGGAGCTCCTAATTCTGTTATTGGTGACCTTGGGCCTAAGTCTTGTCCTCCAGGCCCCTAACCCACCCTGGAGTGGGAGCTTCCCATGGTGAGAGTCAGCACACCCACGCTGAGTCACTTCCCTGTGTATCGCCAAACACCGCTCTACTGTCTGCACAGACCAGGTCCCTGGGGCACCAAGCCAAAGAAAACTGGGGGCAATAGATGAGACAGGAGGACGGGGGTCAGCGCCATAGCCCTTATCCCATGGTGCACCTGGGCCCCTCTCCTGTTCCTAGAGACCCAGCCAGGGAGGATTCAGAGGTTTTTCCTGCTAGGGCCTCTGTTGGCTTATTTAATCTAAAGGTACCTTTAGGCAGAAATGTTTTATCAAACATTCCCAAAATCATGCCAAGCACATTGACGCCTCACTGAGCTACAGATGGGCCTCCAGACTACCCCTTCAGAATACCGAGACCCTACAGGCCTTATGAAAGGGACTTCAGACAATTTTCTTCCTTTCCTCCCCATTCTCATTCCCCTTCCACCAACAGCATGAGCAGAACGGAAAGGTCCTATGTCCTAAAGCTTCAGCAGTAATGGCAATGTTATAAGAGGAGGACCTAAGAAGACACATCCTGTTGCCTCGCCTCCCAATGTATACCCACCTCCAGTGACATACTTGCACTCATCTGTCAGTTTGTCATACTGTAGTGGCTTGTGCATCGCTGTGAGGATGGAAGCTACCAATCTTTGCCACCGGTCCTTCAGATACTGGCGGGGTCACCCATGGTGGGCAGGTTTCCGCAGAGCTTCCAGGCTAAGGCAGACTAGGGAGAAAGGCCTGGTCATCAATCTCCAAAACGTAATGCCGGAAAGCTCCACAGATCACAACAGAATACGAGATCCGACAAGTCAGTCCACCAACTTAATTGTTCTGAGTGCTACATACCTCGGTACCGAATGTCACTGCAGTCACCTTTGAAGTACTCCCCTGAGGAAGCTATGCACTGATGCCAGGGCCTAGTCCACCCTTCAAAGCAATTTTGGGACTTCTTCTGGAATGGCGATTGCACACGGTGGCCAAGTGGCAATTTTGGAAACTTAATTGTATAGTCATCTGTAAGAGAGTTTTTAGGCAGCAAACAACTGTATTGGAACACCCTCCCTACTCACTTATCTGGCCCCCAGTGGCTTTTTTCTTTACCTGAAGATAAAGGAAATATTGAAAGCAAGACTCTTTGATGACTTTCAGGACATCAAGGATAATACTTGGACAGCTCTGATGGCCATTCTAGATAAAGAGTTCTAAAACTGCTTTGAAGAGTGGACTTGGGCACTGGTGTTGGTGCTTATCTTCCCAAAAAGAGTACTTTGAAGGTGACTGTAGTGATGATATTCAGCAGTGAGGTGTGTAGCACTGTTTCTAGGATCAGTTTGCCAACTTAATTGCCTAACCTTGTATTATCTTACATAACTAATGGACCACAACTACTGCAGTCCCCACCAGACTGAATCCAGTGCAACAAGGTGATATCCAGCTACCACTAGGGACTGCTCTGACAGAGGGCACTGGACAGAGTAGACAAAACTGTAGAACAAAAGTCGAACTCACAAAAAAAGACCAGCCTTACTGGTCTGACAGAGACCGGAGAACCCCAAGAGTACGACTCCCAGATAGCTTTTCAACTCAGTCCTGAAGTCGCCCCTGAGGTTCACCCTTCAGACAAAGATTAGACAGGCCCATAAAACAAACAACAGTACACATAGCTCAACCACGTAAACAAGACTGAGTGAGCATACGAGACCGGAGGCAAGAACAAGAGGACAGAAGGGGACAGAAAAGCTGGATGAACAGGAATGGGGAGCCACAAGTCAAGAAGGGGCGACTGTTGACATGTTGCAGGACTGGCAACCAGTGTCCCAAAATAACGTGTGTATTGTTTAATAAGAGATGAATTGGCTCTGTAAACCTTCATCTGAAGCACACTAAAGTAATTTTTGAAAAAAGAATATTGTCCTACATAGTACCGGAAGCTGAGCCCCCGAGGTTAGGAAGCTCTCAGAATACACGGTGGCCCAGCAATGGACTCAGACTCACCAACGATGGTGAAGGTGGCGCAGGACCAGGAAGACTGTCAGCACGAGTCAGAGCTGACTCCACGGTAACTAACAACAACCACCAGTGACACGCAGGCACCCTGACCCCTGGGGCCAGATGTCCCCTCATGGCTTACTAAGATAGGCTGAACTGACTCTGCTCCACTGTTCACCACCCCTGTAATCTCCCAGGCCCAGTCCCTTGTCCCAGGCAGCAAGGAAGGGACTTGGAGAAAATTGTGGGGGAGGCCTGAGTAAGTTATGGGACAAGGAAGGGGCAGCCTTGCGAAGGGGAGACTTGCTATCCACACACAGCTTGTTGGTAGCGTGTAAGCAGGAGAGGAATTGAATACAGAGGAGACGACGGGTAGAGCAGAAATGGGGCAGTTATGAGGTGGCCTGCACCTCCAATACTTAGGAAGGCAAGGGCAGGAGCATTTGTGGTGGCCCACAAATGCTACACGAGGTGACAGGCCACCATCTTGGTTCTACATCCAAAGGGGCATCTCTGGGCAAGCATACAGCAGCAGGGATAGTGGACAAATGACCAGGAATAGGAGTTGAGAGGAAAAGACAGAAGTCAAGATGGTCTACCAAGACAGCATGAAGAGGGGACAGCAAGGACCAGGGCAGGGTGAGACATTTGTCACCCTTTCTGCAGCTGAAACTCGAAAAACCAAGAAAAGCAAGCTTGTTGCTTTAATGTTGATGCCAACTCAGGACAACTCCTTGTGTCATAGAGTCGGTCTCCTCCATAGGGTTTTCTTGGCTGTAATCTTTACAGAAGTGAATCACCAGAACTTTCTTCCTTGGTGTCATGAGGTGGATTTAGACTGCCAACCTCTCAATTATCAGCTGAGGAGAAATGGTTTGTACCACCCAGGGACAGTCCCCTTCACAACTCAGGAGGTGCTAAAACAGAAGCAGAGGGGAAGAATAAAAGAAGATGCTAGAAAATCACAATGCCCAGGCCTCTGCTTTTTAAAAATCGAAAGTGACGTAATTCTATGGTTTGAGGGTCAGAAAAGAGCTGTTTGACTGGGCACAGCTGCAGGCTGGGGATAGTGACTGGAGAGAACTAAGAGCACTTTCGGCTGCTCAATAAACCAGCTACAAAGGCCGTGAGTTACTGACTGCTTCTGCGCACTAGACTCTGTGCAAAGTTCTGGAACATTCCATTTCGTTTAGAGCTCACAGCACTTTCAGGAAGTTGGACTTCTGTCCTTGATTCACAAAGGAGTAAACTGAGGCACAAAGTGAGAAAGGCTTGCCTGAAGGGTGTCACACAGCTGGAGGAGGCAGAGCCTGTTCTGACTTCAGGCCATGCCCTGTCCCCTCCTCTTCCCCATGTTGTCTCACACAGCCTTGCACTCTGTTGGCACAAGACATGTTTATTCAATGAACAACCCAGAGAAACCAGAGCCCTCACTGCCTCCCCCAGCCTCCCCGGGTTTAATTCACATGGCAACCTCTCAATAAGCATTTACTGAGGATGCTGCGGGCTAAAAGTGCCTCTTAGGACCAGAGGCCCTTCTTTGGGGGCCTCCAGCCTGGTTGGGCACAAGTTAAACAGGCAGGAAACAGACAGGTGATATGAAATGACAGAATCTAATTGTAGAAATGTCAGTGGTGTCCCTGCTTCCATGGCTTGAGGCACAGATTCAGAGGCCAGATTTTATTGGGGTTAATTCTTCTCTAAAAGCTTGGTAGAATTCTGTGGTGAAGTCGTCTGTGCCAGGGCTTTCTTTGGCTGGTAGTTTCTTGACGACTTTTTCAGTCTCTTCCTTTGTGATGGGTTTATTAAGTTGTTCTACTTCTTCTTGTGATCATTTTGGTAGGTGATATGAATCTAGGAATTCGTTCATTTCCTCTGTGTTTTCAAATCTGTTAGAGTACAGTGTTTGGTAGTATTCTGTTATGATAGTTTTGATTTCCCTTGGATCTGTTGTGACATCTCCCATCTCATTTCTTATTCAGGTTATTTGTTTCCTTTCCTGTTTTTCTTTAGTAAGTTTAGCCAATGGTTTGTCAATTTTATTAATCTTTTCAAAAAACCAACTTTTGGTCTTATCAATTTTTTCGATTGTTCTTCTGTTCTCTAATTCATTTAGTTCTGCTCTAATCTTTATGGTCTATTTTCTTCTGGTGCCTGAGGGGTTCCTCTGTTGCTCTCTCTCTACTTGTTCAAGCTGTAGGGTTAATTCTTTGGTTTGGGTTCTTTCTTCCTTCCAGATGTGTGCATCTATAGAGATAAACTGACCTCTGAGCACTGCTTTGGCTGTATCCCATAGGTTCTGGTAGGAAGTGTTCTCATTCTCATCTCAATCCATAAATTTCTTTATTTCATCCCTGATGTCTTCTATGACCCCAGAGGCCAGATTTTAAAATCAGACACAGCATTTGTTGAATGTCCACTGAGGCCGGGCAATGTGTAATCTACAGATTCCATTTAATTCTCAATGAAGGGGAGAAATTCAGTTCTGTTTACAGCAGAGGCAACTGAGGCCCAGAAGACATCAGGGTTGGTTCAAAGTCACATACCTAAATGTGGTAGAGGAGCACATGTGGTTGTTAGCTGTCATGGAGTCAGTCCCTGACAAATGGCAATTCTGTGCACAAAGAAATAAAACAGTGCCAGATCCTGTACCATCACCATGATCAGTTATGGACTGAGCTCTTTCAAGCCATTGGACTGTCATCAGCTGATTTTCAGAGAAGATTCCCAGGCCTTTCTGCCTCATCTCTCTTAGTGTGAATGCTCTGCTGAAACTTGTTTAGCATCATGTATTGGTGGTAGGTGCCCTCCGGTTGGTTCCAACTCACAGTGAGCACCTGTACCACTGAGCATAACGCCACTTGGTCCTGTGCCATCCTTACGGTCATCAGTATGTTTGAGCCCATTGTTGCAGCCATGGTGTTCACCCATCCTGTTGAAGGTCTTCCTCTTTTTCACTGACCCTCTCATGATGTCCTTCTCCAGGGACTGATCTCTCCTGATCACATTTACAAAGTAAGTGTGGCCAAGTCTTGCCATCCTCTCTTCTAAGGGGCCTTCTGGCCATGTTTCTCCCAAGACCGACTTGTTTTATCCTTCTGGCGGTCCATGGTTTATTCAGTATTCTTCGCCAATACCATAATTCAAATGCATCCGTTCTCCTTTGGTCTTCCTTATTCATTGCCCAGTTTTCGTGTGCATATGGGGCAATTGAAAACACTATGGCTTGTTTTCATGCTGAACCTGTCTGTAGACCACGAAGCAGTCATTTGAACAGAACAAGGGCAATACCGCTTGGTTCAAAACCAGGAAAGATGTGGGTCCTCTGTCATCAAAGTGATGTCTTTGCTTTTTAATGTTTTGAAGAGGTCTTTTGCAGCACATTTGCCCAATGCAATATGTTTTCTGATTTCTTGATTGCTACTTCTGTAGGAATTGATTACGGATCCAAGTGAAATGAAATCTTGACCATGTCATTCTTTTCTCCATTTTATCATGATGTTGATTATTGACCAAGCTATGATGATCTTTGTTTTCTTTATGTTGAGGTGTACTCCATACTGAATCCATACTGTGGCCTTTCATGTTCGTCAGCAAGTGCTTCAAGTCCTCTTCACTTTCTGAAAGCAAGGTTGTATCACTTGCATATCACAGGTTGTTAATACATCTTTTTCCAGTCTTGATGCAGTGTGCCTCTTCTGTAATCCCCTTCTCAGATTATTTGCTCAGTGTCTTCGTTTGGCACTTGGCTGGCTTCGTTATCTAGTGCTACTATGACAGAGATGCCACAAGCAGATGACTTTAACAAATGCAAGTGTATTCCGTCGCAGTTTGGGAGGCTAGAGTTTCAAATTCAGGGTGCCATCTCCTGGGGAAGGTTTTCTCTGTCAGTTGTGGGGTAAGGTCCTTGTCATTAAACTTCTCCTGGTCTAGGAGTTTATCAGCACAGGGACCCTGAGTCCAAAGGACACACTACACTTCTGGCTTTTCTTGCTAGTGTTAATAAAGTCTCTTTCCTCTCTGTTCACATCTCTCTTCTTTGTTACAAAAGAAATTGACCCACAGTGCAACCTAATCCTGTAGATTGATTGAGTCCTCTGTCCATAACTTAACTGCCTCTAGTCCTGGGTCATTAATGTCATAGAGGTTAGAATTTAAAACACAGGATAATCACATCAGATCACAAAATAGTAAACAGCTACACAGTGTTGGGTATCATGGCTTAGCAAAGTTGATATACATTTTTGGCGGACACAGTTCAATCCATAACACTCAGCATACAAATTGAGTAAGTATGGTGAAAGGATACAACCATGACATGCAACTTTCCTGATTTTAAATCACACAATATCCCCTTACTCTGTTTAAATGACTGCCTGTCGGTCTACGCCCGGGTTCTGCATCACCACAATTAGGTTTTCTAGAATTCCCACTTTTTGAAATGTTATTGCCGTAGTCATCTAGTGCTTCCATAACAGAGATACCCCAAGTGGATGGCTTTAACAAAGATAAATTTTATTCTGTCATAGTCGAGGCTAAAATCCAAACTCAGGCCATCAGCTGAAGGGCAAGTCTTTCTGTGTTGGCTGTAGAGGAAGGCCTTGTCATCAATCTTCCTCTGGACCGAGAGTTTCTGAGGCTTGGGGACTCTGGGTCCAAAGCGCATGTTCTGCTCCTAGCACAGCTTCTTCCCTGGTGGTGTGAGGTCCACAAATCTCTCTGTTAGCTTGCTTTCCATTATATCCCAAGAAATTGACTCAAGGCACAGTACAATATTACACATTGAGTTCTGCTCCACCAACACAACTGTTGCCCCATCCTCCCTCATTGATGTCATGGAGGTGGGATTTACACCGTACAGGAACATCACACAGTACCAAGAATCACGACCTAGCCCAGTGGCTACACACACTTTCTGGGGGATGCAATTCAATCCATGAGAGTTAGCCACAATTACTTATGATCCAATAGTCTAATACATTTCCATAGTCAATAAAACAAAGGTAAACGTCTTTCCGGTATTGTCTTCTTTCAGCCAAGATCCATTTGACATGAGCAATGATATCCTTCATTCCACATCGTCTTCTGAATCTGTCCTGAATTTCTGGCAATTCTCTGTCAATGTGCTGCTGCAATCATTTTTTGAATTATCTTCAGCAAGATTTTATTTACGTGTGATATTAATGATGTTGTTGGATAATTGCATTCTGTTGTATCACCTTTTTTTTGGAATGGGCACAAATATGGATCTCTTCCAGTCAACTGGCCAGATAGCTGTCTTCCAGTTTTCTTAGATGGATGAGTGAGTACTTCCAGCACTGCATCAGTTTGTTGAAATATCTCAATTGATGTCCTGTCAGTTCCTGAAGCCTTGTTGTGAGCCAGTGACTTCAGTTCACCTTGGACTTCTGCCTTCAGTACCACTGGTTCCTGGTTCCTGATCATATGCTACCTCCTTAAATGGCTGAACATCAGTGCTTTTTTTTTTTTTTTGGTATAGTGACTGAGTATTTCTTCCATCTCCTTTTGGTGTTTCTTATGTCATTCAATATTTTCCCCAGAGAACACTTCAGAATTGCAACTTGAAGCTTAAATTTTTTTCTTCAGTTCTTTCAGCTTGAGAAATGCTAAGAATGTTCTTCTATTTAGGTTTTCTAACTCCAGGTCTTTGTGCATTTCGTTATAATACTTTATCTTCTCCAGCCTCCCTTTGGAATATTCTGTTCAGCTCGTTATGATTTTCTCCATTTGCTTGAGCTATTCTGCGTTTAAGATGAAGTTTCAGAGTCTCTTCTGACATTTGTTTTGGTCTTTCTTTCCTTACTTTTTAATGATCTTTGGCTTCTTCATGTATGACGTTCTTGATGTCATCCCACAACTTGTTTGGTCTGTCATGATCAGCGTACAATGCATCAGATTTTTTCCTGCTTTGGTCTTTAAAGTTAGGTGACATACACTCAAGGTTGTACTTTGGCTCTTGTGTGCTTGCGCTAATTCATCTTCAACTGGCACACAAACAATTGATGCAGTTGCCCCTGGCCTTATTCTGAGTGATGATGTTAAGCTTCTCCATCACCTTTTCCCTCAGATTAGTTGATTTGATCCCTGTGTATTCCCCCTGGCAAAGCTCACACATGTACTCACTACGCTGGGTCACCCTTGGAAGTCATGTTTCCACTGAGCTTCCAGACTAAGACAGACTAGCTTGAAGAACCTGGTAATCTACATCTACTTAAAAAAAAGAGAAAAAAATGGCCAGTAAAAACCTAATATAGTGCTGAAAGAAGAGCCCCTCCAATTGGAAGGCACTCAAAATACAACTGAGGAAGAGCTGCCTCCTCCAAGTAGAGACAACCTTAATGACATGTATGAAATAAAGTTTTGGGACCTTCATTTGCTGATGTGGCATGACTGAAAATAAAAAGAAACAGCTGCAAACATCTATTAGTAAACGGAACACAGAATACGCAAAGTATGAACTAAGGGAAGTTGGAAGCTGTCAGAAACTAAATAGGATGCTTGAATACAGTATCCTAGGCACAGTGAGCTGAAATGGACTGCTATTGACCACAATGCATCAAAAAATCACACAGCTACTGTCATAAATACATTGTGTTTCCAAAACATTTGTGTAACAATTTAGCTAGGCCAGTGATTCTTGGTATTGTGTGATGTCCTTCCTGTTGCAAATTCTGTCCTCTGTGATGTTAATGAGGGTGGATGGGCTGCAGCTGAGTTGGTGAGGCAGGACTTAAAGTGTGGGACTGTATGGTGGCTTGGGGCAGCCTCTTGGGCTATGAAAGAAAGGGAGGCAAGCTGAGATTTAGGGACCTCATACCACCAGGAAGGCATGCTGGGAGCTGAGTGTATCTTTTGGAAAGGCCTGGGATCCCTGCCACCAGTCCAGGGGAAGATTGACTGCAAGAACCTTCCTCTAGTGCCAGCAGAGAAAGCCTTCCCCTGGAGCTCACGGCCTGAATTTTGATTTTTAGCTTCCTGGACTGTGACAGAATAAAATTTCTCTTTTTAAAGCCATCCACTTGTGGTATTTCTGTTAAAGCAGCTCTAGGTGACTAAAAGAGCTACCGTGCTAGGAATGACAAACTGAAGAGGAACAGCATTGCGTTCATTGTCCAAAAGAATACATTGAGATCTATCCTGAGGCACAGCTGTAAAAATGGTGTGGGGATGGCATCTGACCTCCTCTAACTTCACAAGGCGGGAGGGGGATCAACAGCATAGCCCAAGGCTGATTCCTATGAGTCAGAGGTCAGATATGCCTCCTCTTTTGGTGGTCTTGACCTATTCAGACAGCAACTGTCCCTCCCACAGCACTTTCTACTTCTCTATTGAGTTTGAGAATTTATTGCAATAGCCATACAGAACTCACAGACAGTACTCAGGGTTATGGGGTTTATCAGGGAAGCAACAGATTACAGTTCAGGCTCGGGAACCCTCAGGATACAGCCTTCTTCCATCAGGACAGCCTCTTTTCAGCTGTGCTCACAGTCATATCTCTCTCTGGCCCTAAGTCTCTGTCCTGCTCAGACAAGTATTACAAAGCTCTTCTATCCTCTGCCACTAAGTCCCCGGAAACCCTAGTAGCATAGTGGTTAAATGCTATGGCTGCTAACCAAAAAGTAGGCAGTTCAAATCCACCAGGTGCTCCTTGGAAACTATGGGGCAGCTCTACTCTGTCCTGTAGGGTTGCCAGGAGTCAGAATTGACTCCTTGGCAGTGGGGACTAAGTCCCCAGTGGCACCCCAGGCACTCAGCTTTCTCACCTGCTAGGCTGAGAAGCCCGCTGTGCTATCTCCTACTGGTCTTCCCTGCCACCACTTCTTGCCATCTTCAGGATTACAGCTCTCTCTCTCACTCCCGATTTCCTGGCTCCAGGAGCTTCTCAGTGCAGGGATCCCAGATCTGAAGGATGCACTCTTCTCTCCTGGCTATTATTCCTTGGTGGTGGGGTCTTCTCTCTGCTCTGGAATTGGCTCTTTTAAGGCAAAACTGACCAGTTCCCTTGGTGGACCACAATGGATTTATTTGCACAGTCCCATGCAATCACTTGGGTGGGAGTTATAAAACCAAGGCTAGAACGCCACACAAAAAGGATCTTTTGTACAGCACTGTCCGTGATAGGATAATATCCACAGACCTACAAGGAAACTGAGCTGTGTCAAGAAGAGCGAGGCATCAGGATTGGAGGAAGGTTCATTAACAACCTGCTATGTGCAGATGAAATAACCTTGCTTGCTGAAAACCAAGAGGACTTAAAGCACTTATTAATGAAGATCAAAGACTATAACCTTCAATATGGATTACATGTCAACATAAAGAAGACAAAAATCTTTGAAACTGAATCAGTAAGCAACATTATGATGGATGGAGAAAAGATAAAGTTTGTCAAGAATTTCATTTTACTTGGGTCTACAATCACTGCTCATGGAAACAGCAGTCAAGAAATCAAATGATGTATTGCATTGGGCAAATCTGCTGCAAAAGACCTCTTTAAAGTGCTAAAAAGCAAAGATGTCATCTTGAGGACTAACATGCACCTGACCCAAGCCATGATATCTTCAACTGATTCTAGGAAGGGCTGAGAAGTGCCTGTCCTGATCAAAAAACTGTCCTGAGTCCTTCCTGATGCCAAATTGTAAACTGTTACTTCCCTAACAAACTCCATAATTGTGAGCTTTGTCTGTGAGTTCCGTGTAGCCATTGCAATGAATTACTGAAGCCGGTAGAGAAGTAGAGTGCTGTGGAAGGGTGGCTGGTGTAAGAACTGGTTAAAAATGTTGGAGGTTAGAGACATATCTAACTTTCACCTCAGAGGAATCAGCCTTGGACAGTTGACCTTGATTCTCCTTCCCCACTGTGAAATTTAGAGAAGGTCAGATGTCTCCATCACATCATGCCTACACAGAGGGATAGTGGAGCAAGGAGGAGATGCCTGGCACAGTTATTACAATAGCATACCAACTCTGATGGCCAAGAGGAGAGCTGTGGCCTTTCTGTTCCCTGGATATGGAAACAGGTCACAAGACCTCAAGGGACACTCATCCGCCAGAGGTCACAAGAAGTGCTGCCCACCTGGTTACTGGGCTGGTGACAGCAATGGTAGGGTTGGCACCTTCGTTCATTGACTACATCAGCTATCACACCTGCTTCCACAAGATTTCTCTAGAAACCTACATGTGCCTTCTGTCCTCTGCCTCTTGCCCTCTGTTCTAGATTGGCATCAAAGAAACCATCACAAGAGAAGGTCTCCATCTGCAAGAAGGTGTCTAGGAGAATTGAGGTAGGTACTTGGGAAAGGAAGAAAGGAGAGTTGCAAGAGTTTTGCTTCAGTGTTTTACCAGCTTCTCTAACAAATACCAAATACTAAGCCCTTTAATTCTTCTGAGAGTCCCAGGAGTCTAGACCACACATCTCTAACTGCGTAACCACTAACTCACGTAGCTCCTATGAAGTTGGCCGAGAAGTGGGACTAGCATTCATTTCTTCATCACAAAGTTCTAGGGGTAGACTGTTGCTGTTGTTAATGGCCATCAAGTAGATTTTCTTACTCATGGTGACCCAATATGTGCAAAGTATAACTGTTCTTTAGAGTTTTTAAGGCCATGTGACATTTCAGAAACATATTGCAGTGTCTGCCTTCAGAAGCACATCTAGTTGAGTTTGAACCAGTAACTCCCCACTAGCAATCCAGTGTTTAACCATTTGCACCACCCACGGAGTCCAGGGAAAGACTAAGGCACGTTTAATGATTTTCAGGTCTCTGGAAATGTAGTTCTCCACTTTGCGTCATTGCAGACGCAAGACAGGTGGAAGACATTCATTCAAGCAGGAGCGCGCTCAGATTTTCATGGAAATTCTCAAACTAAACCCTTTCAAGGAGTAGTCCAGTAATTCACAGTTGCTCCCAACAAACACAGAAGTTGTCATGGTCAAGATAAGACAGGTCAAGGGTTGGGATTATTCTCATGCTATAAGCTGTAACTCTACTCTTTTCTCTCCTTCATCAGCAAACTAACCTTAACACAAGAGGCTGGTAGTGATACTATGGCAGGACTCTTTGGGTCGTGTCAGTGATTGAACTGTGCTCCCCCCCAAAGTATGTGTAGTCATTTGGCTAGGCCACGATTCCTGATTTTGTGTGGTGTTCCTACATGCTGTAAACACTTCCTCTATGATGTTAATAAGGTAGGATGGGCCACAGTTGTTGGTGGGGCAGGAATCAGTGTGTAAGACTTTATTGTGCCTTGAAACAATCTCTCGGGATACAAAGGCAAGGAAGCAAGCAGACAGTTGGGGACCTCACACCACTAAGAGGCAGGGCTGGGAGCAGAGTGCCTTCTTTGGAAAGGACCCAGAGTCCCTGTGTTTCAGAAGCTCCCATTCCAGGGAAATGTCAGCAACAAGGACCTTCCACCAGAGCCAACAGAGAAAGCCTTCCCCTGGAGCTGATGCCCTGAGTTTGGACTCATAGCCTACTGCACTGTGACAGAATAGGTTTCTCTTTTTAAAGACATCAACTTGTGATATTTCTGTTAGAGCAGCACTAGATGACAAAGACAGGTCACAGGTCACAGAAATGTACCTCAAACTGGCCTAACCACAAATGATGATTTTTGTCTTTGGCTCCTGTTGAGTCAATTCTCATTCATGGTGACCCCATGTGTACAGAGTAAAATTGCTCTGTAGGGCTTTTGAGATGGTGACCTTTTGGAAGCAGATTGCCAAGACTGTCTTTTCTGATGCACGTGCATCTTCTAGCTAGTAGTCAAGTGTTGAACTGTTTGCACTGCTCAGGGACTCCCTAATGATTTGACAATTTGTGTATCAGAAAGGTTGAGGATTGGCTTAATCCTGCCACATCTAGACCTTCTTTCAGTTCTGGGTTCCTGGCCCTTGCCTCATAGTGGCCAGATGACTGCCAGGAACCCCAGTCTTAACACTTATCCTCTGCCACCTCAGTGGAAAGAGTGATACTCTCTTGGCCACAGTTTCAGCAAAAGACCCCAAACCTAGTGGAGTCTGTTTAGGCCCCTTGTACTGCACAGGGTAATGCAGTGATCTGATTGTCCAGACTGGGTCACACGCTCCCGCAGAAGTGGGGCATGTGGCCAGCACTACCCAACACAGGGCCTGGGGACAGGGAAGGGGAGGTTCCAAAGGTAAGTCCAGGAGCTGTCTCCAGAAGGAAGAGAAAGGAATACCAGACAGGGGAGGTGAGACCACATGTCACCTGTATGAGTTTCTTATTGCTGCTGTAACAAATTGCCCCAAACCTAGTGGCTGAAAACAACACAATTTTATTCTCTTACAGTTCTAGATGTTAAAATTCCTCAAGTTAAGGTGTTGCAGGGCTGTGTTCTTTTCTGGAAACTCCAGAGGAGAATCTATTTCCTTGTCTTTTCTAGCTTCTCAAAGTCACCCTTATTCCTTGGCTCATAGCCTCTTTCCTCCATCCTCAAAGGCAGCAAAGTAGCATCTTCAAATCTCTTCCCTCCAACTTTGACCTCTGCTTCCATTGTCACATCTCCTTTTCTGACTCTAATCTTCTGCATCCCTCTTATGATGACCCTTGTGATTCCATTGGGCCCACCCAGATAATCCAGGACAATCTCACCATCTCAAAATCTGTAACTTAATCACGCTACAGAGCCTCTTTTGCCACGTAAGGTATAATAGTCCCAAGTGGTACACTGTTGGAGAGCTCATCTGCTAATTAAAATGCTGGCACTTGAAATCTATCAGCTGGTCCTTGGAAACCCTGTGGGGCAGTTCTGCTCCACTCTATAAGATTACTATGAGTTGGAATGGACTCAGCAGCATTGCCATTGTTTTTATGAGGGGGGATCAAGATGTGAACATCTTTAAAACTCAGTTGCCATCAAGTCAACTCATTGTTGACACTGCTTGGTTCAAGTGGTTAACATACTTAGATGCTAATTACTCAGGATCTTCAGAATAAATGCCTGGTGACTTACTTCCGAAAAATCAGCCACTGAAAACTCTATGGAGCATGGTAATGTCTCTATCGCACACTGAGTCATCACCGTGGACATCTTCCCTACTGTCACTGAGCCAATTCTGACCCATGGCAACCCTGTAGGACAGAGTGGAACTGCCCCATAGGGTTTCCAAGGCTTTAATCATTACAGAAGCCAACTGCCATACCTTTCTCCCATAAAGTGGTTTGTGGATTTGAATGGCCAACCTTCCAACCTTTCAGTTAACAACCAAACACTTGAACTACTGTACTACTAGGGATCCCTATGGACATCTTTAAAAAAAAGAAAGAAAGACAAATCACCGTCATCAAGTTGATTCCAACTGATAGCAACTCTATAGGAAAGAGTTGAACTGCCCCACAGAGTTTTCAAGGAGCACCCAAGCGGATTTGAACTGCTGACGTTTGGGTTAGCAGCTGTAGCACTCAACTACTACACCAGTAGGGTTTCCTGGAGATCTTTAGAAGACCGTTATTCTACCTAATGCATCCTTTCTAAGGATTAGCCTCGTATTCATCTATTTCAGTCCTCTAGCTCTGATCGAACAGAAATACCACAAGTTGGTGTCTTTAAAAAGAGAAATCTATTCTGTCACAGTCCAGTAGGCTACAAGTCCGGATTCAGGGCACCAGCTCCAGGGGAAGGCTTTCTCTGTTGGCTCTGGGGGATGGTCCTTGTTGTCCATCTTCCCCTGGACTGGGAGATTTTCCTTGGGTACGTTCCAAGGAAAGAACTCTGCTTCCAAAGTTACCTCTTGGTGATGTAAAGTCCCAATCTCTCCACTTGTTTCCCTTTCTTTTATATTCCAAGAGATTGTCTCAAGGCACAGTACAGTCTTACAGACTGAGTCCTGCCTCACCACTATCCTCCCTCATTAACATCATGGAGGCAGAGTTTACAACATACAGGAACATCACACAATACCGGGAATCATGGCCTGGCCAAATGGCTACACACATTTTTGGGGGGATATATTTCAATCTATGACATCATCCTAATTTACCAGAGGCATGCTTCAGAGGACCATCCAACATGTCACACCTCTAGAGCTATCAGTGCTGTCCCTAACTTTTGACCTATGCAAATACAGCTCAGAAGCAGAGAGGTAACCTTCCCTTGAAAGGAACAGAGGTGGAGGCATGGAGGAACAGAAGTTTGTGGCAAAAACTTAGGGAACACTCTCCCTGGGCATATTTCTGCCTTGGCTCTCCACAAAGTCACAAGAAAACCAGGAAGAAGAGCCCGCTAGAATGAGAGAGAGAACTCTGCTTGCTTCCTGTGCTTCTCAGCCCCATTTACATAGATTCTAGGGGCAGAATTCCAAACCCAATAAAAAAGCTTTAACATTTTTTTAAAAAAGTAAATGGTTGAGAATAAGAGAGGAGAGGTGGACTCTGACACAGTTCACCCTTCCCAGAGCTGGCACCTCCTGACTGGCTCACACCCCAAGGCCTGGCACCCTGTGTTCAGTGAGATCCTGTATCCTGCACTTGGACTGTTCGGACCCTGGCAATAGCAATTGTTGACAAGAGGCTGGGCCCTGCTCAACATGTCCTGGGAATGGCCTCAGTGATGCCAGGAAGAGGAAAGAAAGGAAAAATCTTCCCAAAGACAGGGCCCAAGCATTGATGGGGGTCCCTGAGGCCAGCTTCTTGGGTGACTTCCTACTACCCTCCAGAAGAGGCCAGTGCCTCCCGAGTCCTTTTACACTAGATTTTGGGGAACTGAAGCCTCCCATGACAAATGACCAGGCTTGAGCAGTGCCTTTCTGGTTTTTTCAAAGCCTTAGCAGGCAGCTCCAGGAAGGCTTGGTGAGGCTGGGGGCCTGGAGGTTAGTCTCCTAGCTCCCTGCACATGGTGTCCTGGACGGGTTCCAGAGCCCAGAGCACTCTGCCCAGGTCTCTGCGACCCAGCAGCTGGCAGGATTTACAAACACTGTTTACTGAAGTGGGTGAGGGCTCAGAGTGGACCTCGTTCACGGGGCACAGCCCCAGGGTGCTGCAGGCTATGAAGTTGGCACTGGCTCCTGCCAAGGCCCGCCAGCCACACCCTGGACAAGCCAGGCTCTTCCTGAGTGGAAAGCACCAGGTTTTTCCGGATGGAAGGCGGGTTCAGATCCCGTGTGCTCAGCAGGACCTAAGGGTCCACAGGCCATCCGGTCCGTAGGAAAGGTTGGGAATTCTGGCTGGTGTCCGGAGAGGGAACAAGAAAGGATGCGGAGAGCCTTCCCGGCTGTTCTTACACCGTCCTGAGTCACATGAGAATGTGGAGACCAGGAGGCAGGTGGTATGGGGAGGGCCAGGGGCCTTCCATGGCCTCAGGGAGGACCTCGGGCGGGGTCAGGAGGAGAGATGGGCCCAGAGCCGGCAGCCGCAGCGAGGGAAAGCTGGAAAGAGGCAGGATAGAGGATACAGCTGCAGCCTCAGGCCCAGACACCATTTCCTCTCCCCCCTCTTTCCAGGGATCTGGCCCACCAAAGACCTTATTTTCTGGACCAAGTGACAGCCCCACCGACAAGGACAGAAGGCCTCAACCTCTGTGTCCCAGCAGTTCCCAGGGAAGCCCCCAGTCTGAACTCACATTCCACTACTCTCTCCTACCTCACCCCACCCCACCCCGGCTGCTCCCTGCACTTGTGTTTTCCAGAGGGTAAACTCAACTTTATTCTAGCCCCAAGATCAAGCACCAAGCCAGGTAGGTATACAGTTGGTGCTTAATATACGCAGTTTCCTCTCCTCCTCAGTGTTGCTACTCAGAGCCTGCCTGGGTGCCTAGTTTGTCCAGTAGATGCTCAGCATGGGACATTCACAAAGCAGTAGCTAAATAATCAGCAGGAACTAGTTTGTGTATGCCTGGGAAAGGTGGCTAAGGACCAGTCACACCCTGTTATTCTCAGGGTCCCTGTTCTCTCCTGTTCCAGGAGATGCTAATGCAGACACTGCAATCTGAAGCCACCCTGATCCCCTCACTCCCTGGAAGAATGCCACTGTCACCCTGGCTTGTGAGCTGCCTTTTGGCACTGTCCTTGTTTGTAATTTGGTGCTTTGAGCCATGTCGTCATGTTTTGCCAGCTGCCAGGCTGGCAGCTCAGCCCATCCTGCAGCTGGACACCCAAGCATGGGGGTGGGGAAGCCCTTTGAAGTCCCTGTCTCAGCTGACAGCCCTGGTTTCTGGCCTCCTACCTGGTACCCCACTGCTCCTGGTGTAGACAAGCACCTCTAGAGCTCAGAAAAGAGCAGAGATCTTTCCAGAAAGCATTCAGCAGGCTTGGCCCACTGGCAGCTGCTGCACACAGTTTTCAGGGTGGAGGCCATTGTTTTCTGCAAATTGATGTGGTCTTTGGGGGCAGAAAGGGAACCAGGAGAGACACCAAAGATACTGAGCCCTGCTGGGTCCTGCCACCTTTGTATGCAGGCAGTCTGAAGTGACACGAGGAAAGACTTCAGTACCAGCTTCTCCCTCTGCCCTGGGGATCGAGGCTGGACAGCTGGGATTAGTCAGAGATTCCAAGTTCGGTCCTCATCCAGCTCAACCAGGACGGCTTTATCCAAGTGGAAACCTCGGCCCAGGCTTGGACAGAAGTTGGCTAATGAACTGGAATCGGCCCCATCCACCTGGCTAGAGACATCGGTGGCCCAGGCCATGCCAGTCTCTTGGCTCCCTTAGGAGAAAGAGTTCAGCTTTGATCCTCTGATACCTACAGGGCAGGGAGTAGATGCCCTCCTGCTGAAACCAGGTATTTTGAGAGGGGTGTGGGCACCAAAGGCTGAGCCTCCAGTTTAGCCACCCAGCAGGCGTCCCTGCCTCCAGCTCTGCTGAGCTCCACGGTTACAGGGGAATACGGAGATAAACAAGACTCAGTCCTTACTCCAGAAGGAGTCCCAGGCAAACAGGTAAAATAATGACAGCACCATCACTGCCACTGGACAGGTGCCCAGAAGCCCAAAGAAGCAGCTGGCAGGAACCTGAAGGTCAGTAAAGCTCCTTCCTGGAGCTGGTGCTCCTGGGCTGCACACACACACACACACACACACACACACACACCCTACCCAGGATACAGAGCTTGCTGGGCTGGGGTCTCCTGGCTGAGTAGAAGGGGACAAGGATGCTGAGGTCAGGGAGCCCTGGGAGAAGGCGACCGATCTTCACGCAGTAGGGACTCTTCATTGGACCTTTCCCAGGGCCCATGCCATGCCAGGTTCTAGGAAGGTGTAAGCACACAGCCAGCTCCAAGCTCCAGAGTCCGTCTCCAGGAGGCCAAGGCCACAGCTGCACCTGCCCGGCAGGCAGCCAGGGGAAGTGACTCGCCTCTGAGGCTCCTGCAGGCTAGCTCCCCTGGGAGTATGCAGGAAAGAGTTTGCAAGTTTTACCGCCACTGAAGTCAGCTCGGGCCAGGAGAGGGCTCGGGCCAAGCCGGCCGGTTCTAATTAGGGGATTGGGCTCCTTGCATGGGCCGAGGGGCTAGGGGTAACGCCAGCTTTGCAAAGCAGCCAGCATTGTTTTGCACAGCGTTTCCCAGCAACAGGGTCCATTCTAATCGGAAGGGGGACGCCCGGGTGTGGGTGGGGCTGCACAGCCTGAGACTGGTCAGGCCTGGACACCCTCCCTGGGTTAAGGCTGAGCTGTCAGCCTGGGCCTCTTGCTCTTGCTAGCCTCTCCAGAGGCTGCTTCCCTGCTGAGATGACCTGTGGAGCACAGGGCCATCCTCCAACCCACAGCAGCACTGCCAGGTCCCAAAGGGAAAAAGAGGCAGAACCCGATTCAGAGCTTGACTTGACAATCTTCAAGTGTCCTGATGAGCATTCGAATACAGTATCTGGAACATAGTGAAAACCCAAACCAGTTGCCGTCGAGTCACAGCAACCCCACTTGTATCAGAGTGGAACACAACTCCGTGGGGTTTTTTATAGCTGGTGTTTTGGAAGTAGATCATGAGAGAATTCTGGAGGCACAGTGGTTAAGTGCTATGGCTGCTCACCAAAAAGTCAGCAATTCAAACCCACCAGATGCTCACTGGAAATTTTGTGGTGCAGTTCTACTCTGTCATTTGGGTTGTTATGTGTTGGAATCAACTCAATGGCAATGGGTTTTTTTTTTTTTTTTTGTCTGAGGCACCTCTGGATGGGTTTGGACTACCAACCTTTGGCTTAGTAGTTAAGCACTTAACCTTTTGTGCCACTTAGGGATTCCTGGCACATAGGTGCTCAAAAAAAAAAAAAAAAAAGACTAAACAAGCAGAGCCATTTTATGTAGAAAAATGCCTTCCTATCGTACAGTGGAAACCCTGGTGGCATAGTGGTTAAGGGTTACAGCTGCTAAACAAAAGATCAGCATTTGAATCCTCCAGACACTCCTTGGAAACCCTATGGGGAAGTTCTACCCTGTCTTATATGGCTGCTATGAGGTGAAATAGACTCAACAGCAGTGGGTTTAGCACACAGTGGGTGCACAAAAAATATAGAACAAATAACCAGAGCTCCGTGCTTAGATACATGTATGACACAGAGAACGTACTCAAAACACACCTGTTGAAACAATGAAGAAATCAAGGTTGTCTTCAGCACCAGGCATTAAGTGACATGAAAGCAGGGGGCCTATTTCATTCACCACCTGCCTTACACAGCCTGGTGATCGCAGAACTGGGGGGCTGGCCTGCTGAGGGCCCCTGCCCTGGGCAGGCGGTAGGGTTGGAAGAGGGACGCCCAGGCAGCTGGTCAGACAGTGAGAGTCTGGCCTGGGAGCACTGTTCGCACAGTTCCTCTGATTCACAGCTGTTCCAAGAACAGTCATGGCTGTGTCAATAAATATCGGTGACACAGAATGACCTCTCTGTCTCACAGGGGCATTTGGCCTTCCTGTCCCCCCTCCAAAGACCTTGTCAGAGCTGTGCTATTCTAGTCGGTGTGTGATTCTCTGTGCCAGTGAGAGAGCTTAGGAATGGATGGCCCCAGAGCTGATGATCTAAAAAGCATTTGCAGCACCCAAACTTTGTATTCTTGTTTTAATCAGAACACCCCAGCCCTCCCAGGAATTCAAGACCCTGCGTGTGGAGGAAGGAGCAACATGTGGAGGCCTTAACTAGAGAGGGTTAGAAAAACAGTCACGTTTTTACCGAGCCCTTCTCCCCGCATTCTTGCGTGGATGTCCTTCTTTCCCCCTTCAAGCTGGAAATGGACAGTATTACATCCTAGACAAACAGACACGAGATACCGACCGAAGGCAAGCTCTCCTGCTCTTTTCATGGATCACGCCTTCCGCATTTTGGACTCAGTAAGAGTTTCATTTAAAAGTTACTTCCTCAACTACACCCCCTTTCTCTAGATGACAGATTTTTATCACGAAAAGAAAGTTAGGACCACATAACACTTGTGTCACCTCGTCAATTCAACTTTAAAAAAAGTATGTATTGCTTGCTTCCTATGTGCCAAGAATTCTGGGGTACAACTAGATCCAAGCCTGGCTGGATCCGGCCCTCAAAGAGCTTGCAGTCAAGAGGGAAATCAATTACCAAACATACCAGCTCAGTCGAGCAGGATTCTGGCTTTGGTGGGGAAGTCCCTGTGTAGCCAGAGGGATTAACAAAAACTAAAGAGATGGCACCAAATACAGCGTGTAATTCTTGGCTGCATCTTGTATTAAAATAAGGACAGCAGCCAGTTTTAGAAACTACTGGAGAATTTACATATGGACTGTGGCGTAGTTTCTTGGCGCTGCTGTAACAGAAATACTACATGTGGGTGCTTTTAAAGAACAGAAATCAGTTTTCTCACAGTTTAGGAGTCTGGAAGCCTGAAATCAGGGCACAGGCTCTAGGGGAGATGCCTAGTGATTAAGAGATCTGCTGCTAACCCAAAGATCAGCAAGTTGAGCCCACCAGCCTCGTTTTGGAAAC
Source organism: Heterohyrax brucei (assembly GCA_028571685.1). Lineage (NCBI taxonomy): Eukaryota > Metazoa > Chordata > Mammalia > Hyracoidea > Procaviidae > Heterohyrax > Heterohyrax brucei. The sequence goes on from CM053140.1 coordinate 38,824,774, forward strand.
CCTATGAGGCAGTTTAACTTTGTCCTGTAGGATTGCTGTGCCAAGGAAGAAGGAAGGGCCACATTTAGAGGTGGAAGGACTCTAGGAGAAGCAGAGTTGAGTGCAGGAAAGTCCAGACGTTCCTTTCAGACTTGCTGAGTTTGGGGCTTGTGAGGCATCTTCCTTCGAGTTCCAGGAATTTGCAAGTGCATTTCCTCAAACAACCATGAAACCAGGAATCTGATCTCAGCTTGGGCTGGGGTGACGCTGTGTCCTTTGGCAGTGCTGGCAGCCAGGCAGGCCGGACTGGCAGAGGTGAGGTCTAGGGAACAGACAGGAGCTTGAAACAGACGTTGGTTGGCTGTTCTTCCTGTGTTTGTTTTCCCAGGTTCCTCTCCATCTGCCTGGGAGGAATGGGAAGTAGTTAGGATAGGACATTGTTCATCCTGACAAGGTCCTCAATGGGAGTCAGCATCCTGAGACACCGAGAGGCTGCAGCTGCCTCCTTTCGTGGATTGGCAAGGGGCTGATTTCCCAGAACTTGGCTGATACAAAGCCATACACTTCGGCTTGGGCTTCCCAGGTTCTCCTGAGCCTTATTTCTCGATCGTCAGGATAGTGCTGGGATGCACAGTCGCGGGAGCAGAATGGATCGAGCTCAGAGATCTGGGTGCTTTCCCACTACCTGCGCAGCAAGCTCTCTTTCCTGACTGGGTCACTTAGCGTGTAAGTGCTGAGTGCCTGCTCTGTCCCAGGCACTGCTCTAGATGCTGGGGCTGTGACAATAAACCAGACAAAAGTCCAAGTAATTTATAATTACTAGGTGGTGTAGTAGGTTAAGTGCTACAGCTGCTAACCAAAAGGTTTGCAGTTCGAATCCACCAGATGCTCCTTGGAAACGGTAGGCCAGTTCCCTCCATCCTCAAGGGTCACTATGAGTTTGAATCGACTCAACTGCAGTGGGTTTGTGAATTCCTTTGGTATATAATGACATGGAAACTTTGGTGGCCCAGTGGTTAAGAGCTGCTAACCACAAGGTCAGCAGTTAGAACTTACCAGGTCCTCCTTGTAAACCTGGTGGGGCAGGTCTACCCTGTCCTATATGGTCAACATGAGTCATAAGCAGCTTCATGGCAATGATTTTGGTTTGGGGAATTTTATATAATGCTGACAGGGTGAGGTATGTTGTTGGTTGAGTTGTAGGAGTCTCACCTTATATTCGGGGACCTGGGGTCAATTCCTGACCAGTACACCTCATGCACGGCCACTACCCATCTGTCAGTGCAGATTTGTTTGTTGCTATGATGCTGACCAGGTTTCAGTGGAGATCTCAGGCTAAGACAAACTAGGAAGAAAAGCCTAGAGATCTACGTCTGAAAACCAGCCAAGGAAAACTCTGTGGCTTACAACCATCTGATCCACAATCAATCACGGGAATGACTCAGGACCAGGTGGCATTTCATTCCATTGTGCAAGGGGTCACCATGAGTCAGGGACCAACTTGATGGCAGCAAATAAAACAATAATGTCAAAGTCTATTATAATGCTCATCATTTATTCAGCATTCAGTATATGCCAGTCACTATGCCGAGCGTCCTGCAACCCCTATAACCCTCACAGTCACCTACAAGTAACATTATTATCCCCATTTGACAGGGGGGAGGGAGAACAAGAGTGCAGAGAAGCTAGTTCCTGCCCAAGGTCATGACCAAACCAAAAAAAATCAAACTCGCCGCTATCAAGTCGATTCCAACTCATAGCAAACCTATAGGACAGAATTGAGCTGGCCCATAGAGTTTTCCAGCACCAGCTGGTGGAGCAACACTGCCAGCCTTTGATTAACAGCTAAGCTCTTAACAACCATGCTGTCAGGTGTCTCAAGGTCATAGAGCGTATGAATATCAGAGTCCAGGTTTGAACTCAGACCTGGAGCCTGTGCTCCCAAGCCCTTGGGCTGAGACCTCCTAGGGACCCCACTTCCTCACCCTTTGCTCAGCGGGAGCTGAGGAGTCTGAGGCCCAATGGTGTTTCACGTCCTGCTCTGCCCTCAGGGGTCTGGCCTAACACCCCTGTTTCTCTGTGTCCTCTATAGCAGGGCTTCTTCTGTGTCTGGTTCTGACCCAAGAGCCTGGTTTAGTGACAGGCTCAGCCCCCCTTGCCCAGTGAATCTGGTTCTGTCCTCTGTCCAGTCTTTTCCCCTTAAAGGCATTGCTTGACCTTGTGTTTCTCAAAACCACCCAGAAAACAGGCCAGAGAGAGGAGGTAGGTGGGGTTTGGGGTGCCACATGTTGCATGGGACATACTTATAGTTACTTTACATACTTATACAAAGATAGGAAACCCTTATTGATAGTAGTTAAGTACTACAGCTGTTAACCAAAAGGCCAGCAGTTCAAATCTACCAAGCACTCCTTGGAAACTCTATGTGGCAGTTCTATTCTGTCCTATAGGGTTGGTATGAGTTGGAATAGACTCAGCAGCAGTGTGTTTAGTTGGGCTTTTTGTATACAAAGATATTGTCTATCTGAAATTTCAGTTTAATTGGAATGTTGTATTTTAATTTGCTAAATTTGGCAGCCTTAGTGGTGAGGGTGCAAAAAACTTTGGAGAGGATCTCAGGTTGGTCATGGAAAAGAGGGTTGGAAGAAATTCCCCCAGAAATGTCACCTGCTGGTCTTCTACTTGAAGTCTGAGGGACTTGCTTGACCATCCTCATGACCTTGACAGACCCTCCTCCTGACCTTGCCAGACCCTCAATGCCAGTCTTGAAGGGCAAGAACTGCACGATCCTAGGAAAGGACACATTGGACAATCACTCACCTGACAACCTGGTTCTGAGTTCTTGTCACTTCTGTTTCGTGGGGCAGAACGTCCTTGCAGGATTGGCGTCTCCCACCTGGCTCATCCTTAGGGAGAGATGCCCATGCAGGGTCTCAAACATTTGAGAACCTTTCAGTCCTTCAAAGTTCAGGGGTGGGTTTCCTGTCTCTTGCTCCTTCTTCTGTGGTGCAGTGAATTGCTTCATATGATCCTTCTAGCCATAGTCTTCATTGACTCACACCAAATAACTGAATGGGAATATGCAAATGAGGTGCATGTGGACCACCAAGGGGATAGGACAGCTTATGAATAATGTAAATAAGGTGCATGGCACACTTGTGGGAGTGGGGCCACAAAAATAAGGTGTATGGAATCCTGATGAGGTGATTGGCCAGTCTGACCATCCTGCTAGGCGTAAAGGGAGACACGGTGGCTGAGGGAGAGAGGACCTATAACACAGGACACGAGACATGACAGCACTGCGGGAGGAAGAGCAGTAACAGCACGAGAAGGCAAAAACCAGGTGACCAGCACGCGATGGCTGTGGTGCGGCTTGGCAACCAAAGGAACTAAGAGTTGTAACATTTGCCTGATAAGGCCCCCGGTGGGGCCTGTTAGCAAAATGGAAGAAGCTATCCTGATGAAAGGACTGCTTCCTGAGTTATTCCTGCTACTTCCAAGTTGATCCCAATCCCAACCTAAAACCATTTGATTCTAAGTACAGTTTGTAAAGTCTGTGAGACATTGCAGCAAATAACAGAACCCAAAGATGGGAGGGAGAGCACTGAGGGAAGCAGAAATCATTGGTGTTAGAGACCATGGAGTGTTACAGCAGCTGGGAAAACTTGGAGGTTTGGGATATCTTTAACCTCTGCCTAATGAGAACCAACTTGGCTTGGCAATGGGAACCAACTTTATGCTGATCCTTATAAAAGAAGTTATTCATTTATCTTCCATCAACCAACATGTGCTTTTTGTAATTTACTAGTAAAACAGCAACTTGTTACCCTTCTTGTTGTTGTTCTTAGGTGCCGTCAAGTCCGTTCCAACTCATGGCAACCCTATGGACAATAGAACAAAATGCCACTTGGTCCTGCGCTACGCCCACAACTGTTTTTATGCTTAGGCCCATCTTCGCAGCTACTGTGTCAATACATCTCACTGAGAGTCTTCTTCTTTTTTGCTGACCCCCACTCTACCAAGCATGATGTCCTTCTGCAGGGGCTGATCCTCCAGACAGCATGTCCAAAGTATGTGAGATGTGGTCTCACTATCTTTGCTTCCAAGGTGCACCTTGGTTGTGCATCCTCCAGAAGAGATACATAGGCTTCACTATTTACCGTGGTTGCTGCAAGGCCTCTTGACATGACCCTTCCTGACCTGGTTCCTGTCTGTGCTTGCACCACCATCACCGCTCTCCCCACCAATCCAGGCCATACTCTCTAGGTTCCAAGCTGAGATACAACCTGTTCCATCTGCCTACAATGCTCTTTCTCCTGGAAGCCCTCCCTGACATCCCAACTCCATCCCACTGCACCCTGTAATTTCTCTGCCATCACACTTAACCACACTATATTACAGCTGTTCTTAGACTTTCAGGGTTCCTGACCCAGGACTCTGAAACGTATACGCATGCATGTGTGCATGCATGCACACACACACACTCCTCATTTCAGAGGATTTGTGGACCATCCCCTGTAGCCCTCTCAAAGATCCCTAAGTTGGTATTTTAACTTCCTGGTTATTTCACTCTCCCACAAGACTATAAGCTCCATAAGGACCTTGTTTACCGCAGAATAGCATCCAGAACAAAGCAGGCGCTCAACAAAGATAAGTGAACTGTATGACTGGCACCCTGCTCAGTGTTGGGCACAGATTGCACGTTTTTTGCACGAATGAATGAATGGCTTAATGCAAATGACCTAGTGCCCACAATTTTGCCTACTAGACAGGACTCACTTTGAGTGTGTCCCTTAAGGCCACCCCGACTCCTGCTCCCAGCAGGGTTCCTAGGCCCAGACCCTCCCCTGCCAATCTCCTCAATCCAAGCTCATCTGGTGTTTCTGAGCTGACGCTGTGAAGCACCATCCCTGCACTAATGTTTTTATAACTGGGGTGTGCTGGTAAATGTTTAACAACCGGCTCTCTAAGGTGAGAGGGCAGATGTATGGAGGTTTACCATAAATCTTACTACAAATAAATGCTTGACCACTTTCAGATTCAGCGAAGAAGTAGCTTGTGTCATTGACAAACAAGAGCAGTTCTGAAATGAAAGTGGATTGATATTTTCATTTACATTTAAAAACCAAAAATCCAACCCATTGCTATCAAGTGCGCTTCCTACTCATAGTGCCCCTACAGGACAGAGTTGAACTGCCCCATAGAATTCCCAAGGAGAGCCAGTGGATTTGAACTGCTGACCTTTTGGTTAGCAGCTGTAGCATTTAACCGCTGTGCCACCACCAGGGTTTCCCTTACATTAAAGACTAGGAAAAAATTGAAACAAGGAAGATGTGTATTGGAGTTTTATTCTTTTGTCTGAATTAGATAACGGTTTTTGAATACTTGAAGAGTATTTTCTTGGTTTTTGTCCTATTTAAGTATAATGACTACAGACATGACTCACTTTTATGTTTAAGCTGCTTTATCAACATTTTCCCATCACTTTCTTAAGTCTGGAAAATCCACAAAACAATCAATCAAGTTCTGACTGGTAACATTTGCCAATTTCCGTAGTGTAGATGGAAACTCTGGTGGCATAGTGGTTAAGCACTACAGTTGCTAAGCAACGGGCTGGCAGTTTGAATTCACCAGGTGCTCCCTGGAGACTCTATGGGACAGTTCTACTCTGTCCTACGGGGTTGCTATGAGTCAGAATAGACTCGATGGCCGTGGATTTGGTTTGTTTGTTTGTTTGTTTATGGTGTAAATACTCCCACCACGGCTGATTTCAGGCTACTAACACAGTATCGCTGAATGCGGAGATGGGAAGAGATACACAGTAGGGTGTCATAAATCACATAAAATAAACAGAAATAACCTCAAGAGCATGTTTTTAGGTGCCATTGAGTTAGCTCTGACTCATAGTGACCTTATGTCAAACTGCCAAACAGAACGAAACTCTTCCAAGTTCTGCACCATCCTTGTAAACCTTGTTTGAGCCCATCAAGAGCACAGATAAGAAGAAAATGTGATCAAATAATTAGGAAGTGATGAGTTTTGAGTACTTATTAGCTTTGTTTTTAATATAGCTTATTTAACCCTGTTAATCCATATAACTTACTTTTTAATAATGCCTGTGTTGTTGTTTAGAGACCCTGATGGTATAGTGGTTAGTGCTATGACTGCTACCCAAAAGGTCATCAGTTCAAATCTACTGGGTGCTCCTTGGAAACTCTATGGGGCAGTTCTATTCTGTCCTATAGGGTTGCTGTGAGTCAGAACTGACTTGACAACTGTTAACAACTGGTTAACAAAACTTCTGAATATTTAACAACCAACTTTCATAAGCCACTAGGAGACAGCTCCAGCACAGTAGTGACTAGCCACTTTTCATCCCCCACAATTCCATGGTGTAGACTTTACTGGCCACTTCTTACAATTGAGAAATGAAGACTCATGGACCACGCAGCAAGGCCTTGAGTTCAGGACGGTCTGAATGTAGTGACCCTGGTCTTTCACCATGTTGCTTGCACTGGGCCAAGGCAGCAGGAGCTGACCCTCAAGGATGCGTGGGAACTGTCATAGATTGAATTGTATCGGTTTGGCTCAGCTATGATTTTTCTATGTGTTGTAAATCCTATCACTATGATGTTACTAAGATGAATTAGTGGCAGTTGGGTTGATGAGATCTAAAAGATTAAATTGTGTCTTAAGCCAATCTCTTTTGAGATATAAAAGAGAAAAGGGAACAGAGATACAGGGGGACCTCATATCACCAAGACAGCAGGGCTGGGAACACAGAGCTTCTTTTGGACCCATGGTTCCTGTGTAGAGAAGCTCTCAGACCAGGGGAAGATTGATTACAGGGCTTCCCCCCAAGAGCGAAAGCCTTTCCCTGGAGCTGGCTCCCTGAATTCAAATTTCCAGCTTGCCAGACTATGAGAGAATAAATTTCTCTTGGTTAAAACCATCCACTTGTGGTCTTTCTGTCATAGTAGCACCAGATAACCAAGGCAGAGACTTACCTACTGCTGAGTCTGGAACAGAGAGAGTAAAATAAGTGACCGCATCTTGAGCATGACCCGCACCATTTTGTTTTTTAATTCTGTCTCCAGCCAGGAGTCCGTCATCTCCTGCAGTTTCTCTCAAGGCTGCAGTCTAACCTATGCTCTTTCTCAGACTGTGGAAAAACAAGTGAAAATAATCTAAAAACCATAAAAGAAAAGCAAAGTAATCTACCTTGTGACTGGAAACTTAAACGACGGTCAGATCACTTCAGGGCCCAAGATACCAATTAAGATATCAACACATCTGGGTGAAGACCACTGTGAGCACCCAAAGAAGAATTAGCCTTCTACATAGTCCTAGGACTTATTAAACCTGATTCCCGTTTTCTATAAAGCCTCCAGCTAGCCTCCATTTCAGGAAGGCAGATTTTGGAGGAATCAGTCCCCTCTGTCTCCTTGCCTATTGGGATGCAATAAACGTCTGGCTTCTTATCTGAACCTTGTCTCAAATATTGGCTGTTTGCAGCAGGCAGCATGAACTCCACTTAGGTTTGTGAAAATGTGTTCAGGAAACAACTAACACATGTAGCTAGCAGTCTGGCCTAGCCTCCAACCATCACAGTCCCAGTGTGTAAAATCCACTGTTAGGGGTAGAAAGCCCAGGTTTTTGCTCAACATGACTCATATTGGCCAATAAAGGAGAGACTGAGGTGGGAAAACAAGGAGGAGGAGTCAGCTGGAGCTGCTTTTGCAAAGACTGCTCACCAAGGGTGGGCAGGCAAGTTACTTTTAAAGGGATTTACAAATAGGGAGTTCACATAAGTTATGTCAGCAACATTCAGAATCATGCCATTCGGGTGCAATGGAGTTTACATAGAACCTCCAAGCAAAAGCAAGATTCAAATGCAAAGCGGGGGGGGGGGGGGGAAGGGGGTCAGCAGGGGTGGGGCCCAGCAGAGGAAATGATTTTCAATAGGACACCACAGGAGAGGAAGCCAGGTAAAGAATACAACACTGAGGGGGCTGTGTCTCAACTAGACGGATAGTATCCAGGGAGGTCTTCAAAAGAAGATAACGGGGTAGCAGAAGGCCCTTGACCAGGACGCCACTGTAAGGAAAGACTAGAGAGCTCTGACCATCTATCTCTGAAAATAAGAGCCAAACCTTCATAACACAAACCTGAAAAGCTGCCAGCCAAAAGTAGTTCAAAAGTTTGAGGCTAAGTCTCATGGTTTCTCAACCTCAGCACTGCTGACATCTGAGCTATATGATTTGTTGTTGCAGGGGCTGTTCTGTGTATTGTAGGATGTTTAGCAGCATCCGTAGCCTTCACCCGTTGGATACCTGCACCATCACCCCCAAATTATGACAACTAGAAACGTCTTCAGACACCCCTGGTCTCCCCTGAGAGACAAAATTGTCCCCGGTTCAGAACCACTGGGTTCTGGGAAGGAAGGGTAAGTGGGATTTTCTTTCCAGACAGTGAGGGGACACACCGAGGGCACATGCTGATGAACAGACTGCGCCTGCCCTTGGCCCCGTAGTTGGCCTTGGAGGCTGGCTGGGCAATGAGAAGACTTGGCAAGTGCACGAAGACCCGGGAGCATTCAGTGCCAGCAAAACATTCTCTGACCAATGTACCAACCTTGAGACTTGAAGTCTGGGCTGTCTGGGAGAGAGGCTGCTTGTAGGGATGGGGCAGCCCTAGGGATTTGTGGAAGGACGAGGCCTGGAATGGTGGGCTTTCTGCAGACCAGCCTCTCTTCCCTTCCTCATTCTGCCTTTCATAAATGTAGCAGATATTGAGTCTCCCACGAGCCCAACACAGCCAGATGCTAGAAACACACTGGTGAGAGATGTGGAGACTCTGCCCTCTGAGCCCTGTGTCTCTCTCCTCTCCCAGAACAAAAGTTCCAAAGTGTTGGAGTTTTGCACAGCCCACAGTAGGTGCTCCCTATCAGTGGGATGAATTAAAGAGAGATAGGAGTTTGAGGCCTAGCTAGGGTCGGAGGACAGATATACAAACTGATGGTTGTATGGGGCCAAGGAAGACTTCCTGGACACTTGGGATTGGGAGGAGGTAGACAGCCAGGAGCAGTAATGGGCATGCCAGGCAGGCTGACATAAGGGAGAGTTAACTGAGTCCTGTGAAGAGTGTGCCTGCTGGGAAGGGGTTAGCCTGGTCTTTCCTTTCAGCAGGTATGACGACTGCCAATTAAGTTTGCAAACTCATCCTAGAAAAAGTGCTATACTCTTCATTGCTGAGTATCACTACAGTCACCTTCCAAGTAGTCTCTTTGGGAAGCTATGCACTGATGCCAGTGCCTAGTCCACCCTTCAAAGCAATTTTGGAACTCTTTCTCTTGAATGGCCATGAGAACTATCATCATATTACCCTTGATGTTCTGAATGCCATCAAAATGGCTTTGTTTCAATGTTTCCTTTATCTTTGGATAAAGAAAAAGTCACTGGGGGCAGATCAGTTGAGTAGGGAGGGTGTTCCAACACAGTTATTTATTTTCTGGCTAAAAACTCCCTCACAGACTACTAGACAACTAAGTTTGCAAACTTGCCACTGTGAGCAAAGACCATTCCAGAAAGAGTTCCAAAATTGCTTTGAAGAGTGGGCTAAACACTGGCATTGTTGCATAGCTTCCCAGGGGGAGCACTTTGAAGGTGACCTTAGTGATATTCAGCAATGAGGTGTGTTGTAGCACTTAGAACAATTAGGTTCACAGACTGAATGAATATACCTCATATGAAGACGTTACAGTGAAAGACAAAAAACATGGCTGGCTGACTCTATCAGTCGCCCACGGTTAGTGGTACAAATCACTGCAAACTTTGTCACTGTTGTTAGCTGCCATCAAGTCAACCTCCAACTCATGGCAACCCTTGACAATGGGATCAGACCATTGTGATCCATAGCATTTTTGGAAACAGATCAACAGCTATTTCATCTACCTCATGCTTAGTCACTTAAAACAAGGCAAATTTATTATCTTACAATTCTGAAGATCAGAGATAATAACGTGGTAACAGAGGACCTCTTGGTCAGGTTGGCACTGTAATGCAGGGGAAGAGAGTTCGCTGGAGAAAAAAAATCAGTTTCACTAATATCCAGGTGTCATGAGGCATTGTTCTTCTAGAGGCTCCAGCAAGAATCCTTTTCCTTGCTTCTTCCAGCTTCTAGAGGATGCCTGCACTCCTTGGCTTGTAGCCTGGAATCACTCTAACCTCTCCTTATAGCTCGGCTTCTCCTCCTCCCTCTCACAACATCCTTGTGATTACAGTAGCCCATCCAGATAATTCAAGATAATCTCCCATCTCAAAGTCGTTAACTTGCATTATTCAAGATTAGGTGCTTTGAAAGGTAGCATATTCACAGCTTCTGGGTATTAAGACTTGGATAGTTTGGGGGAGGCCATTATTCTGTGTGAGCACAGCCAAAGAGGAGTTGTGTGTGTGTGTGTGTGTGTATGTGCTGGGGACTTGGTATGCCATGAAAGGCCTCCAAAACCATGCCTAGTTTAAAAAATTAACTTGAACAGTTTCCTCCCAAAGATACTCAAGCCATATCCAACCAAGCTAATCAAGGTTGCAGGGGCAGCAAGCCTGTGTGTTGTCTTTTACATAAAAGTCCCAGAAACCCGATTTGGACTACCTCAACTGGGGAACCTAGCTAGAAGTTTGTGTCTGAAAAGTTCACAGATGGGCCAGCTTCAGGCACATCAAGATCCAGGAGCTTAAATGATATCATCAAGTCTCTATCTTTCTTTGCATCTGTAACATAAGGTATTTCTTATCAGAAGAGAGAAATGAGAGCCAGGGGAAATGAAAGGTTGGCATCTTTCCAGCTCAGCACTGCCCCCAAAGGAAGGCTGCTTCTCCGTGATTGCACAGAAACTGTGCCCAGAAGTATTCTAACTGACCCACTTGGGCTACGTGCTTACTCCTCAATGAGTCATCTAGTTAGAGCCGTTTGGGAAGTGAAGGCTCCACCGCAGCACACACTGGGCGATCAGCAGCCTGTGAAGCACACTCAGAGTGGTGGCTCCACCCCTGTCCTGAGCTGGGCCAATCAGATTTCCTCTCTCGGGACTTTGAAGTTGAGGTACCCAGAAAGAGCCAGGCTCTGGGGAACAGAAGCAAAAGCAGCTTTGAGAAGATGTTTGAATGGGAGACTCCAAGATGATGGCATATTTGCTGAGTACTGTGATAGCTGTCATTCTAGGGCAGAGATTAGTGGGGGCAGCCCCCAAGTCTCCCAGCCTTGCTAAATCCGTTAGACCCTGAGGCAACGGAGTTCTCCCAAGGCCTGCTCTGAAGCCAAGTCATGAAAGGCCTGGTATACCACGCTCTACTGTCAGCTTTTGTTCCACATACACCCCGCCAGTGCGCCCCTAGTCTGTGAGGAGTCCCTGAGGGCCTTTCTGAGGAGCCAGGCAGCAACACAAGCAGGGTGATTCTCCCTTCCCGCACTTCCCCTCAGGCCCTGGCCCTTCTTCTCTTTGCTCTCCTTGGCGAACAGCCATCTTATGAGATGGCCATCAAGGCTCAGGTGCCTTCGTGTGGTTAAGTGCTATGTCTCCTAACCAAAAGGCAGCAGTTCAGATATGCCAGATGCTCCTTGGGAACTCTATGGGGCAGTTCTACTCTGACCTATAGGGTTGCTGTGAGTCAGAATCAACTCGATGGCTGTTGGTTTGGTTTGGTTTCATACATGAGGCTCCATCATACCATTAGCAACAATTCAAAAAGTACAATCCTGACCTACAGTGAATGTTTGGGGGAGTAAAGGGAATGCTGCTAAAGAAGGTTCCATTTAAACTCCGACACACCAAGCCGTGTGGTAAGGCCAGCTCTGCAAAGCATCATACTGCTCCCCTACAGGGCTAGAGGCTTGGTTTGACCTAAGGCCGGAGAAACAGCAACCCTCAAAATCTGGATTGTGGGGATAAAGGATAGAGTGATGATTTTTGAAAAAGAAGCACATTTTTTTTGCACACAGTGGACACTTAGCTTATGCTTTCTGAATGGATTTGGACACTAGAGGAGTGAACCAAAACGGTGCCTCCTATCCCCTTGGGGTCTGGAGAAGACCTTCAGTCTACAGACACGCTGAAGGGCCTCCTGGGTACTTGTACTGTGTCCTGGAGCAGACTGAAGATGACAGTTCCCGGTCACCCTGATTCCACCTACCTACTTCGGCCTGGGTCCTCATCCCCTGTCCTCTGCTCTGATAAGGAGCAAGGCTTAGCTAGCCTGATCTGTTTTGCCTTTCACATGGAGACAAGCTGCTGCAAAGAGAAGTCTGCTGAGGCAAACTCTGTTTATTCATGTTCACCTCTGACCAAGAAAGAAACCAAGCTGTGGTTATCAGAAAGCTGCTGGGCGTCTGGGGTTGGTGGGGTGGGGTGGGCCAGAAGAGAGTGAGTACAGGAGGTGGAATAGAGAAGTTCTGAATCACAGGATCTTATTCATGGGGACAGATGTGGCCACAGCAAGGAAAGGGGTGGGGTGGGGAGAAGGAGACCTACACTGAGGACAGGTTGTGTGGAAACACACCCTACACACACCCAGTGCTGTCCAGTCAATTCTGACTCATAGCGACCCTATAGGGTGGAGTAAAACTGCTCCACAGAGTTTCCAAGGAGCACCTGGTGGATTAACAGCCAACCTTTGGCTAGCAGATGTAGCACTTAACAACTACACCACCAGGGTTTCCTGTGTAGAAACAGGGTTCCTCATACCCTCCATCCCACCCCAACCCCCATGAGTGCATGACATTTCCTAAGAAGAGAGACGGAAGCTTCTGCCCTCTTAATCAAGGGGCATGTGGGCAGTGAGTTGGCTGAGCCTGTGGAGGTGAATGGGTTGACCTCTTATAGGGCCACAAGAATCCTGCCATCAGAATCACAGGGGGCCAACACAGCCCAGCTTCGGCAGAGTCCAAAGCAAAGGTCACCACCTGAGCAGTCAGGGCAGGGCCGAGCAGGCTTAGGGCAGGGTGGGGTTGGGGTGGTCTGTTGATTGGCCAACCCGTGCAAGGGAGACGGAAAATCCCCTAACTGTAGCCAACAATTGCCAAAACCACTTGAAAGGACATCTCCCGCTGGTTAAGGGGACTTGAGACTTTGGAAATGTCAGGATTAATTAGCAAATGGGTGGCTGAGAGGGCCCTGAGAGGCTTGGAGGGGACAGGATCAGCACCTGGAGGCTGGGTGGTGAGGTCGGGCCAGGGTAAGAGAAGCGACTGGTGCCTGAGGGGCAGCTCTCTGGCCCGAGAGTGGTGGGCTCAGCCTGGCCTGATACCTTGAGGAGGGAGAGACCCTCTTCCCCACATCCTGGCTTTCAGCCCACCAGTCTGGGCCAGCAGCCTGGCTCTTCCCAGAGCTGCAAGAAACTTCCAGGGAACTGAAACCTTCAAATCCAGAGAGAATGCCTCCAAAATTCTTTGGGGTTTTTCTTCCCTAGTTAAAAAGATACCTATTTATAGATGTGGAAATATGCGTGGAGAAAGGACTGGAAGGAAATACACGAAATGTTAACGTTTTTATTTTCTTCTTTTTCTTGTTCATATTGTTTTGCCAAAAGTAAATGACTTTCAAGATAAGAAAAAAAGCTATTTTTAAAGTATAATTGATCTTGATGTAAATTATTCATGCTGCTACAGAGAAGCAGAAACAAGAAACTAAAACTGATCCACAGTATTGTTAACCATTAACATTTTGCTGTTTTTTTAAATCCTCATTTTCTTTGTTTTTATTTCTTCCATTAATAAAAATCCATTATTTTTTAGGTTGTTGCAAAGTAGAGCAGTGACCCAAGTTTCACAATATGCTTGCTCTGTTTTCTTCTGCTGTTTTTCCTATGTGCACATTTTAGATGAAGAGTGTTGGTTTTTAACGTAGATGTAACCATGCTGCTCTTTACATCTTTACAAAATTTTTGTCTTACTACAAAAACTTCACAATCATCTCTAAAAGAGTCTATCTAACACCTTGTAAGTAGATACCCACTACTTATTTAGCCATTCTCAAATTTTAGGCATCCCATTGGGAAAATCTGTGGCAAAGGACCTCTTGAAAGTGTTGAGAAGCAAAAATGTCACTTTGAAGACTAAGGTATGCCTGACCCAAGCCACGGTATTTTCAGTCACATCGTGTGCATGTGAAAGCTGGACAACGAACAAAGAAGACAGAAGAAGAATTGACACCTTTGAATCGTGGTGTTGGAGAGGAATATTGAATGTTACCATGGACTGCCAAAGCAACAAACCGATCTGTTCTAGAAGAAGTACAGCTAGAGTGCTCTTTGGAAGCAAAGACAGTGAGATTGCATCTTACATACTTTAGACATGCTGTCAGGAGGGATCACTCCCTGGAGAAGGACATCAAGCTTGGTAGAGTGGAGGGTCAGCAAAACAGAGGAAGACCCTCAAGGAGATGGCTTGACACAGTGTCTGTAACGACGGGCTTAAGCATAAAAATGATTGTAGACATGGCGCAGGGCCAGGCAGTGTTTTGTTCTGCTGTGCGTAGGATCACCAAGAGTCAAAATTGACTTGATAGTACTTAACAACAACAGATTTTAGGATGTATAGGTGGTTTCCCATTTTTCACTCTTCTAAGTAACAATGTTGAGAACATCTACGTATGTAAAATTCTTCCCTTTTTAGATACTATTGTCCTAGATCAAACTCTCTAATTTCCATGTGTGAGATTACAGCACAAAAGGCACAGATGTTCCCAGTGCTCTTGATCTGTATGTCAAATTACAGATTGTTCTAAAAGTTTATTTCCTCAAAAGGGGGAATATACAGAACACGGTTACAAATTCTCATGGGCTCCAGACTTCTTGGAGCGATACAGGTTGGATAAGCCCCTTAAATTATTGCCCTACTATAATCTTTAAACCTTAAACCAGAAACATCCCCTGAAGTTATTTAAAACCAAAAGACAGTTTAGCTTAACGAATGCTTGCCTCCAGCTTTACTTTCTTTGAAGCACTATACAGGATTAAAGAACACGGCCTTCAGTAGGAGTTGCAGCTCAACATCCAGAAAACAAAAATCCTCACAACTTGGACCAGTAAGCAACTTGATGATAAATGGAGAAGGGATTGTGGCTGTCAAAGATTTCATTTTACTCAGTTCCACAATAACGCCCACGGAAGCAGTAGTCAAGAAATTGAAAGATGCACTGCTTTGGAAAAACCTGCTGCAAAGGACCTCTTTAATGTGTTGAAAACTCAAGATGTCGCCTTGAAGCCTAAGGTGCACCTGATCCGAACCTGGATATTTTCAATTGCACCACATGCATGAGAAAGCTGGATAACGAATAAGGAAGACAGAAGCAGAATTGATGCCTTTGAATTGTGGTGTTGAAGAAGAATATTAAATGTACCATGGATTTCCAAAAGAACAAACAGACCTGTTCTGAAAGAGGAACAGCCAGAGTGCTCCTTGGAAGCAAAGAGAGCAAGAGTGCATCTCACATACTTTGGACATGTTGTCAAGAGGGATCAATCTCTGGAGAAGGGTATCGTGCTTGGTAAAGCAGAGGTTCAGCGAAAAAGAGAAATGTCCTCAAAGAGATGGATTGACACAGTGGCTGCAACAGTGAGCTTGAGCATAAAAATGATTGTGTCCCTGGAAGGATCAGGCAGTGTTTCCTTATGTTGCTCATTGGATTGCTATGAGTTGGAATTGAGTCAACAGTGCCTAAGAACAAATTGGTAACAGCAGCTTGAAAGATTAGGTAAAAAATGTTAGAGTGCTGCAATGAGGGATTTAGAGCTCTGCTGCTAACAAAAGGTTGGCAGAGTCCATCAGCTACCTCCTACAAACTCTGTGGGTCAGTTCTGCTCTGTCCTGTAGGGTCACTGGGAGTTGGAATGAAGGCAAGGACAATGGGTTTGGTAGAGAGAGAGAGAGAGAAAGAGACATACGACTGCAATGAGTTTTTGGTTTTATACATATAATTAGGATGTATACATATATGTTGGGGATACATATATATTTACATATGTTTGGGATATGTACACATATATTTGGGAAATATATATATATTTGGGATATATAGTAACTGGGAAATATGTATACATGTATTTGGTAAATATATATAGGATATGTGTATTCGGGAGAATATATATGTGTAGGTATATGTGTGTGACATAGCTGTTAAGAACTTGGCTTCCAACCAAATGGTCAGCAGTTCACATCCACCAGCCTCTCCTTGGAAACCCTATGGGGCGGTTCCACTCTGTCATACTGCATTGCTATGAGTCAGAATTGATGGCAACAGGTTTGATACGTATATATATATATATATATATATATATATATATATATATATATGTGAATGAGGCTTCACAGGAGGCAGGACCGAGGACCGGGCTTTCTGCTGCCCCTTCCCTCATCTCCCCATGTCCCCATCACTCAACATACATGGCTTTTGTCACTAGCACCCCTTCTGAGGGAGCACGCTGTGAGGTTGCAGAGAATGGAAAGGTTCCCCTGCCCAGGACAGTGGGAGTGGAGATCTGTACTTTTGGTGAGGAGAACCCCTGTGGCAGAAGACAGTGGACAGGCCCAGGGACTTGGGTGACTTGGGAAACTTGAGCCATGGAGGGAGCAACCACTAGTCCCATGGCATGGGGACTGCGAAGCATAAGTTGTGTCTTCAAAGACACGCAGGTTTCTACTGGCAGAGTGGAGGGAGATGAGGTCCCAAGGCAGGGTCTGGGGTCCTGGGTTGGCACTTAGGACTCATCCAGGGGTGAAAAGGCAACAGGCAGGCACAGGCTTACCCTCTTCCCCAGTACATGCGTGGGACCCGTCGCCCACGTATCCTTGGGGACAGGAGGCAGTGTCTTGGAGCATTTCCAGAGTTTCCTCATGTTTGGGGGTGGTGGGGACTGTCTCATCCCAGCCCATCTCCCGCCTGCCCATTTCAAGCCTCTGCCCAGCTTCACCTTTTGCACACCTATCTCCCACCCTCTCCTTTCTAGAAGTCTCTCTCAACAACTACCTCATGCTATGCCCTCCAAGTTCCTGTGTTTCTGTAGAGACCCCACATCCCATTCCAGCACAGGGAATGCTGCCATGTGTACCGAAGATCCAACTACTGTCTGTCAGGACACCAGACACTGGGGGAGGTCACATCCCCTGACTGGCGCAGCCACCCCTACACACTCACACGAAACACACTGACACTTGTGCACTCACACACATGCTCACACTCACACTCTCTCACATGTACTCACACACTTTCGTACATGTCCCCTCACTCTTGTACACAAACACATGCTCACTCACACCTTCACACATAATCAGTCACACTCACACAATCACATTTGCTCACACAATTTACTCGTACTCTCAAGTTACCGTGGTCACGTAGCTGTTAAAGGCTATGTCTGCTAACCAGAAAAGTCAGCCATTCAAATCCGCCAGTGTTCCTTGGAAACTCGATGGGGCAGTTCTACTCTGTCCTATGGGATCGCTGTGGGTTGGAATCAACTTGACGGCAGTACGTTTGATGTTTGGGGTTCGAGTTACATGCTCACGCACACACACACACACACACACACACGTACGTGCACACGCACACACCCACCCACAAGTGATCAGAACACCCTTGCCGTTGATGGCCGAAGACAAACTCCCGACCAACCAAGAGAAGCTGGTTGGGAAAGGACTGATGGTCTCACTGGAAGGGTAACTGTTGCCCACCATCAAACATAAGGACCCTTAGGAGTCTGCTCACTTGGCAGCTGCAAAGCCTACCTCTGTTCCCATGGCCTTCCACCAGAGGGGCCTGCTGCCTAAGGACATGAGCCACAAAGGAGGATCCATGCCTCAGATCCCAGCTCAGCTACTTGCTCCCTCACATGGAACTGGACCTTGAGCCTCTCTGTCCCCTCTATAAAAGTAATACCTCCATACCAGGAGTGCTGGGGAAGTTAAATGAGATAATTCATGCTAGGTACTGAGCATGGGCTCAGTGTGGCTTGCCATGCAAGCCATAGATTATAAATGCTTAATCAGTGGATATGTGAGGCAGCTAGCTAAAGGAACCAGAGGCCTAAACAAAGCCTCCTGGAGATCATTCTTGTTCTGGAGTTCTCTGTAGTACAATTCCATTTCCTGAGAACAGTTCAGAAATAGACGTCACGCTACCCTGCACTCCCTGCCGCCACCCCTCCAACCACCAGTGTGGCCTCTGGAGACCAGGGCTGTCTGTGTCCTGCAGATGTCGAAGCTCAGACTAGCAGGCCAAGACCTTGTTCATCATTCCTGCCAGCCCCCAAAACACACAGTCATTGTTACAAGGTCTGGCAATTAAGTCTGTGAACTTAATTATTTGAAGTGCTGCATACCTCAGTGCTGAATATCACTAACGGTCACCTTCAAAGCATTCCCCTTGGGAAGCTCTGCACTGACATCAGTGCTTAGTGCACCCTTCAAAGCAATTTTGGAACTCTATCTGAAATGGCCATTGCACACAGTGGCACGGTGGCAAGTTCACGAACTTAATTGTATAGTTGTCTGTGAGGGAGTTTTTAGCCAGTCAACCAATAAGTGTATTGGAACACCCTCCCTACTCACCTGATCTGGCCCCCAATGACTTTTTTTGTTACCCAAAGATAAAGGAAATACTGAAAGGAAGACATTTTGATGACATTCGGGACATCAAGGGTAATATGACAACAGCTCTGATGGCCATTCCAGAGAAAGAGTTCCAAAACTGCTTTGAAGTGTAGACTAGGTGCTGGCTTCGGTGCATAGCTTCCCAGGAGAAGCAATTCCAAGGTGAGCAATGAGGTATGTAGTACTTTTTCTGGGATGGGTTCGCAAACCTGTCAGACCTTGTACAACCACCAAAAAACAGGCAATTATTCCCAGATCCACGCACAGTCCTCCCAATGTCATCAGTTTCCTGCCTTCGGTGTTGTGCTATACCTAGATAGAACATGGATATTTGTGCTCTGGAGTCCCTCCCTGAGTGATGCCCATGAGTCAACAGCTCAGCTGCTGACTGCAAGGCTGGAGGTTTAAGTCCACCTGGAAGCACCTTGGAAGAAAGATCTGGTGATCTATTTTTGAAAAATCAGCCACTGAAAACCCTGTGAAGCACACTTCTACTCTGACACCTGAGGGGTTACCACAAGTTGGAATCAGCTCATGGCAACCAGTTGGTTTTCTCCTGCCAAACTCTCTGTCTACTCTAATTATTCTGGTCTTTTCCTTCTCTTCCAGGCCTCTTCCCCAACAATATCTTTCTTTCCAGTTTAGGAGCATACTTCCCTGTCTCTCCTTTTTGGCCTCTGAGACCCCACCTCACATCCAGTACCATCTTTCCTGCTAAACTTACTGGTCCACTCCTTTCTCTCCAGCTACACCATACTCCCAGGACAACTTCTGACCTCATACCCATCCCCCTCCTGCTTCCAACCCTCTTGCCCTCTCCCTCCACAACTGAATGGGGACAGAGCCACCCCATTCCCATTGGCACTTGATGTCCTTACAGCCTCTCCCCTGTGGCCCACCTATCCTTGTCACTAAATCAGACCAAACTAATATCTCTAGAATCCTGCTAAAAGGTCAGCCAAAGCAAGTCTTTTCCTCAGGGCCAGTCTAGGCAGACAAGGGCTGTGACAGGGAAAGGGATGTTTTCTGTGGAATGCCAGAACTCCCAGAGACCAGACACAGGTGTCCCAGAGTAAACTGGGTACAAGGAGCGACATCCTTCTGTCTATTGTACAGGAGATGTGAGTCTCTGATGACTGCTTGATAGCTCAGAGTGCCCTCTCTTTGGGAGCCGGTGGTCATCTGAGAAGTACACATTGGGGGCAGATAGGGCTGAGAGCCCTGCCTGCCCTGGAAGGATCTTGCCACACTTAGACTAAGGCCCACGGCTGTCACACATGCCTGGGCTTTCCTGCTGGGCCTCAGTCTGGGGGTGATTTGGCCCAAGGAAGGTGGGCTGTCCTTCACTGCCTACCCCCGCTTCTTGGGGTAGGGGGTGATGGATCAGCTGGGAAACTCTGACCTGCTTGTGGTGTTGAGGGGCACTCCTACACTGCAGGCAGGTATTTGAAATATGTCTTGCTGAGGAGGGTTCACCTGATTTGGGGCTGATTGTGAAGAACTGGGTACCACCAGATGTGAGAGATACATGCAGTTCTCTCTGCTTTGTAGCCTATACATACATGGAAGCCAGGTTTGGGGACAGACAGACCTGAGTTTGAGGCCCAGCTCTGTCTTCCTCTCAGCTGTGTGATCCTGGATAAATTACTTAACCTGTCTGAGCCTCTGCTGCTTCCTCTATAAAATGGGAGTTATCAGAGAATTTACCTCAAGGATTGTGAAAATTAAATGAGCTCATGCTTGCAAAGCCCAGAATGAGGTGAGCACTCAAAGGGTCTCACAGAAATAGCTGTAGCAGTAGCTGCTCTTAGTATTATTTCACAGTTCCCTTTGGGACTAGCTTGGCGGTATAGGAAACAAGATGTTTTCCCAGGTGCCAAAATGCACAGATAAGCAATTCCAGTTGTAGGGGTGAGAGTAGGTCAGAATCCTCAGAACCTCCAGTATGGATTGGATGCTGGGGATTGAGGGTTAGGCCTGAGATAAGCGTTCCTCTCCTTTGCCATTGCCCAGACTGCAGAGAGAGAAAGAGACAGCACCAAATTTGCTTCATCTCCTTTTCAAGGCCACACCAGGCCACGAGAGCCTTGCTGGGCTGCCCCTTTTGTTCTTCCCAGGGCTGGTAATCTGCAAGGCAGAAGACTTGATGTAGAAGCAGGTAAGGGCTCAGCTGCTCACCAAAAGGTAGGCCATTCAAACCCACCCAGCAGCTCCACGGTAGAGAGACCTGGGGATCTGCTGCCGTAAAGATTACAGCCTAGGAAACTCTATGGGGCAGTTCTAAGGTGCCACGTGGGGTTGCCAGGAGGTGGAATTGACTTGACGGTGCCCAACAAAGCAGTCTGCAAGGCTGTTGTCACTGGTGATAGAGAACAGTAACAGCTGATCTCCAGGGCTGTGAAGGGCAGGTAACATCCAGGGTCAGCTTGGGAAAACAATGCTTCTCCCATTTCTAGGAAAGGTGTTTCCTTCCTCATTAGTTGTTTCTCCCAGATGCTTCAGGTGATTCAATGAGTGCATGAGTAAAAATCATGGTACAGATTGTAGCAAATGCTGGCTGCCGTTGGTAGTAGAACGATCTTTCTACTTTTCTTTTATTCTCCTTCCAAACCTTCTCCTGACAGTATTAGACATGGAGAAAGCTACCACCCCTTACCTTGTTCCAACATACACACCCCAAATCTATTTTTAACAGCTTAACTGAGGTATAATTTACTCACAATAAGTTGTACAACCCAGTGGGTGTTAACACCTGTAAAACCACCACCACAATCCAGACACAAACACCAAATCTAATTTATTGGCTTTCTTATGGGTGATCCATTTATACTATTGGTGACATCTTTATTGGCAGACGGCAAGAACTCAATTCATACTACCTAGGCAAACAAGCAGGAATGTTGATTTGTGTAACTGGAAAGCCCAGGAAAACATCCAGAGTTTCAAGTAAGTCGTAGGAGCTCTTTCATAGCCTCTCTCAAACATGTTTTCTTTCTGTAGCTGGCAAACTGGATACTAACAGCCCCAGACCAGCATCCTACCTATTCAGCAATGCTGAAAGGTGTAAAGCCTTCTCTGATAGGCCGTCTTTGGTCGCGTGTCCGTCCCCGGATAGATGGACCCAGGACCAGTGTGTACTTTGAGAGCTGAGTGTGCACATCTCTACACAGTGCCATGTTCAGTGATGTTTCTATGATGTCACAGTTGTAGCTGGAAGTTGGCCTTGCAGGGAAGATTTACATCACAGGGATTGGCAGATACTACTAATCAGGGCTTCCTTGCCCCACTTTGCAGTGCTGAGTGTTCAACATGCATGCACAGCCCTGAGTCAACTCTAACGAAACTGAGGTACTAAGTTCTGAAGAGGGAAGAGATGTTCTCTTACCAGAAGAAGAGGAGAAGTAAGAGGGTGGTCAAACAGAATTAACAAAGGAACCCCTCTCTGCTGAATTGAAAACTGCCTAGATTGGATCTCAGGAAAGAACCTTCCTGAGTTTGCACCCACCCCGAACCTCCAAGGGGACACTGACACTGACTCCACTGCGTACACACTGCAGCCAATATGCAGTCTTCTAAAAGGGGAGCACAAGCGCTAGAGTGTTCACATGATAACGGAAAGATCACAGCTGGAAGCCACCGACCGCTCCATGACAGGAGAGAGAGATGGTGTTCTGTCTCTGGAAAGATTATGTCCCAGAAAGCCCTAGGGGGAGGTTCTACCCTGTCGTGGGGTCACTAAGAGTTGAAGTCAACTCTACGGCACCCAGCAACAACAAAAGTACCCCAGGCTTTGCAACCACCCCAGACCCTGCCTCCCCGCTGCCACTGCTGCTCACATTCTGTGGAAAATTAAAGAATTTCCTGAGCCTGCCTGCCTTCTGAAAAGCTGTTCCAGCAACCTCGACCCAGACTTGTCAGTGTGTTCAGCTCTTTGAAAACAACTCTCTCCATGCGGCCCAGTAATGGGGGCTGGAACTTGATTTGAGGTTAAGCAAATAAATGCCATTCATCTACCAACACTCTAGGAATGAAAGATGTCTTAAGACCAATTGCCGAGCTGTGCGCTCCAGAAAAACTGCTGCCCCAAATTGCTGGGTTCCAGTCCAGCTTTCACTGTCTCAGAAGACACTTGGGTTACCTCAGCTCTGCGCAGGACATCAGGACTGACGGTGCTGCGGGCAGCCAGGCATGTCACTGCGGCCTTGGCTCCGTGTCGCACTCTGGTTCTCTTGGCCGTGTCAGCCCCCTCTCCCGCAGAACCAGGGAGCTCGCGGGTATCTGTCAGCCCACTGGGCAGAGGCTCCCTCCATCCTAGGCAGCCAGGGCCTGGCTGTGGGCTGTGGGAGACAGACTGCTTTGCTTCCTATGCTTTGAGGGTGACGGAGAATGAGAAAAAAGAAGACTAAAAAACAAACAAATAAAACTGCACTCCACTTGGCAGGAAAGCTGTCTGGGTTTTCTCTGAGGCCCTCAGAAAGTAGGGTGCAAGAACAATTCAGCATAGGAGTCTTCCTTCCTTCTGTCTCTCAGAGTCCTCGATCTGGCGGGGAAGACCGGGGAAAATTGAACCAAGAGTTTTCAGTTCTTCCTGCTCTTTGAAATATCCTGTGACAGAAACAACAATGCTGTTCAGTTAGGCCATTTGCTCCTACCTTTCCCAGCTGTCCCATGTGTGGCTGGCCAATGAAATTGAACAGAGGTGATGTGTGTCACCGCCAGCCAGGCTGAGGCAGTAAACAGCCCATCACCGATTCTCTAGTCTCTTTCCCAGCCAGCCGCTGTGACTGGAAGCTGTGTGTTCCAGAGAGTACAGCTACAAGACAGTGGTGTTTCTGTCAGCCTGGGTCCCTGAATGCCTCTGTGAGGCCTGACTGCTTGCTACCCTTCTGAGACATAAAACATAAGCAAGAACTACATTTTTCTTGTGTTCAGCCAGCCAGTGAGACCCAGGGATTGTTTGTTACTGCAATGTTACCCAGAGTTCCCTGAGTGATCCAAGCTCCTGGCACACTGTGGTGTACTATGCCCAAGTCTTGTTGACTGGGAGACACCAGCACCCAAGGCATGGAAAACAACACTTCTTCCTCTCTGGCCAACAGGTGTGCTCTGCTGCCCCACCCAGGATCCATGTCCTGGGGTCACTGTTTTGGCTATTGTCCATTTGATTGGTTTTGAGTGTGTCCCCTTAAATAAACTGCAGTGTTGCAAGGAGAATGGAAAACATTGCATACAAGACTTTGTAAGAGGTGTATCAATGTACAGTGTCTCATTGAGCTCTCACAGCCCTATGAAAGACCTATTATTGTCCCCATTCTACAGATAAGGAAATAAGCCTTTAGACCCCAAAAACAAAATCTCTTGCCTTCAAGTCAATTCTGAATCATAGTGACCCTATAGGACTGGGTAGAACTCTCTCATAGGGTTTCTAGGGCTATAAATCTTTACAGAAGTCATGTCTTTCTCCCCCAGAGCAGTTAGTGGGTTCAAACAACCAACTTCCTGGTTAGCAGCCAAGCACTTAACCACCACCCCACTGGGGCTCCTTAAACAGGGCTCAGAGAAATTAAATGACTTGCTCAAAAACACTCAGCAAGTCAGAAGCAGGTAGGGTTTCAAACCCCTGCCTATTTGAATCTGTAGTCACTTCTGAGATATGATGACCAGCTGGGGCTCTTAGTTCCAGTACCTCAGAGACGAAGTTCCCTGTTCCTTGGTCATTCTTTCATGTGGCAAGGGTTTCTAATGGTTACTCTAGGCCAGGTTCTAGGTTAGAGCTGCAGCAGCCTGCTTAGCAGGAATGGGGTTTCAGAGAGGTTTTCATTGTTGCCCAGAGTCTGTGAGGGTTTGACCACACAGCATGAGGGTCACTCCTTGGGGTCAAGGGATTCAGCCTGCCCCTGGGAGAATCCATGCTCTGGGTGATTCAGGAAATTTCTGACCTGTCAGATTTTTGTGTATCTGCTCAGTCAGAGCTGGGGGAGGGCGGCCAGGAGAGGAGGCTTCCCGTCAGCCCAGCTTTTGTCTCTCACATGAGCCCGAGACAGACGAACCACAACCACAGACCCGACCAGCTGTGGAAGCATCGAACAGGAAACCCAGAACATCTGGTGCTCCACTTCCTCAGAAGGCTGTGCAAGTTTGGGTGTGTGTGTGTCTGTCCATCTGCATGCATGTCTGTTTGCTCCCCCACTGTTGTTTAGTGAGACGTGGATGCAGACGGCGTTGGAAACCACAAGCCTGGTGATGACAAAGAGGCCAGACACCGGCAGCCCAGCTCCTAGAGCACCTCGTCCCTTCTCAGACAATGAGCTGGGATGAGACCCAATCTTGAAGGCCACCCTCCGACACCCTGCCCATGTTTAGCTTCAAGCCACCGTGCAATTGAAAAGAGGGATTTCTTTTCCTTTGGGTTTGGGTGGTTTTAGAAGGAGCTTGTTTGGGGGTGGGGTGGAGAGCTTTGCTTAAATATAACCTGGCCTCAGCACACAGACCCACAAAAAGCAGTGTCTGGATGAAAGCTGTTTTTAAAACAATTTGAGGAGAATCTGTGGGTGACTACTGAGGCTGTTGCTGGTCAGGAAGCTGTTTTTTCCACCAGTAGTGCTATCCTTTATGCAGCAAGTGAGAAAGCATGCAGGTTGTGTGGTTTTTGTCTCCCTCATTTTTTTGAAAGGAAGAGATGAAAGGAAATGGGGCTCACTTAACAGTGGCATGAAGTTTAATTCTCCAACCACCCTTATAAGGTAGGGATGATTTGCTTATTTTTGCAAATCATGAAATTGAGATACAAACAGGATTTGTTAGTTACCTAAGGTGCAAAATAAGTAAGGACCATGACCAAAGTTCAAATTAATATGATTCCTAACCACGTGGCAAAACCTAGATCACAGTTCATTCTTTCAATGAATAAGAGTCTAAACTGTCTTGCACATAGTTGGATGTTCATAAATGTTGCTTGAATTAGTGAAATAAATGAGCTGTCTTTGAAAGTAAGGACCATGTCATTATTACCGTATCCCCAGGGGTCAGCATAGAGAATGCTTAACGAATTTCGGTGAATGAATAGGTAATTGCACAAAGAAATTCTAAGTGTAGGAAGGGTGACACTTGGTTTATCCGGAGGCCAGTTACTTCGCAAGGTCAACTGTTTGGGTCCCAGCTAAAACTCAGAAAGAATCACAGTTAGCAGAAGTCACAAGTCCTAGGACTTCCAGAACCTCAGTGGGGGGTCTCTTTGCCCTTCCTTTAAAACCAATACTATAAAGTATAGGTGCTGATCTTTCCAGCGCACATTCAGAGCATCCTTTTAGAAAGGAGATGGTCTGCTAGACGAGGCATGCTGACCACAGCCATCTGGGAATTCACCTAGCGTTTTCAAACTTGCGTACAAACGCCATTGATGAAGGAGCAACTGACAAGACGGAGTGAACGGTCAGGTTCTCGGATATCTGTGCGCATGCTAGGCCCCAGGTACCCAGATTGGAACTGCAGTCTTCTCCAAAGATTTCTGTGGCTGAGGCCCAGGGCACAACTGAGACGGTGGACAACCAGCACCTGTCCTCGCTCAGGACTTGGCGCTCAGGCGCCGCACATGCTCCGACCTGAGATGACACATGCGCAGTGCCCGCGGTCGGGCTCTTGAGACACCTGCCAGGCTGCGGAGCCCTCTCCGCAGTCAGGGGTTTGTCCCGCGAGCGCCGCGGCATGGGTGACGTCATCCGAGAGCGCCTAGTAAGATCCTAGAGAGCCCGTGATGGCACAAGTGTTGCTATGGATACGGTACCTCGAGTCCCACCCGCGAGGCAGGATTGGCGGAAATCTGGTCAGCTGTTGTTGGGAGGGGGGCTCTGTTTTTTTATTGTTGTCTCCTGAAGGCGCGAGGCTGGCGCTGCTGGGGCGACTTTTGCTGACTGGTTCCCCTGGCAACCGGTTTTTCTGGTAGCAGGTTCTTTTGGCTGCTGTGGTGGGTAGTTGCCAGGAACGCCCAGAGCCAGGATAAAAAAAAAAAACCAAACCAAACCTGTTGCCCCGGAGTGCATTCCGACTCATAGCAGCCCTCGAGTACAGACTAGAACTGCCGCTTAGGGTTTCCAAGGAGCACCTGGTGGATTTAAGGCCATAGCTCTTAACCACTACACCACCAGCGTTTCCTGGGCCAGCGTAAGGACCCCACAATCAATTTGAGGGACATCGTGGCTTAGTGTAGCCAACATCGCATGTATCTCTGGTCTAGGTAAAGTAAAAATTCAGATCGTCTTAGATTTGGTTCAGCATACAGCGGTAGGCCCCAGTAAGGCTCAATTGAGAATCCAGGACTAGGACACAGTGCCAGCGGTAACCCTGGGCAAATCAGCTAGCCTTTCTGAGCCTCAGTGTCCTGTCTTGGGGATTTTTCCTGTCAGCATATAAATATATTATTTCTCCTTAAGAAAGCTCTTTTAACCACTGTTTCTTTCTCCAGTCCCCCTCCATCTGTCTCTCCTCCTGAATATCGTCGTAAATCTTTGAAAAAGCATATTTCCTGTCTCCAGCTCTTGTTGATCCCTCCTCAGACACACTCTCGGTCTCTTCCCAGTCATTGACTTACCTGCTCTTTCAGTAACATTTGACATGTCCGAGGGCCCTGACTTCCCTTGGCTTTCAAGGACAAGCATTCCTTTAATTTTCTTCTGACATCCCTGGCCCTTGCTCATCCTCCTGACCTGTAACTCTAGGAGTCCTTAAGACTGGCTCCTTGTATCTCTTTTCTCTTCTACTCTTATGGTCTCAAAGACGATCTATATGCTGATAACGCCTATCTGGATATCTCCAGCCTGGATCTCCCCCCATGAATCACCATACTTGAATATACAAGACCCATTTGGCACCAAGAATCTGATGTCTAATAGGCATCTCAAACCCAACACATCCCAAACTGAACTCCCACGCATCTCCACCAAAGGTGATCTGACATGTCAGATAATGACAACTCCATTCTTCCCACTGCTCAGGCACCAAACTGACTTCTCCTTTATCCTACATTCAATCTGGCAGCAAATTCTACCCCTTTTTCTTTAAAATATACTGGCAATCCAGCCTCCACTGTTAGCATCTTAGACTAAGCCTCCATCGTCTCACCTCCTTTATGGTAAATGCCTCCCAGTGATTCTCCCTCCTTCTACTTTTACTCTTCAGCCTGAGCAATTCTAATAAAAATCATGTCCTGTACTTTCTCCATGCAAAATCTTCCACAGGTTCCCATCTCAACTGTAGTAAAAGCCAAAATTTGACCGTGGCTACCCAAGCCCAGCATGACAGACTCCTCAGAACTTCATTGAGCCCCTCTCTTGCTCACTTTCCTTTAGCCACACTGACCGTTTTGCCTTGGAGGTCACAGAACCCGCTTTTATCTCTGCATGGAGGTCACCTCACATATATACAGGGCTTCCTCCCTCCCCACCTTCAAACATTGGCTCAAATATTCCTTACTCAACATGTGACAAGTTAGAGGTAAGAATCTAGATTTCTGGGGTCCATGGAGTTGGAGTGACCAACGCAGGCCATTGCCCTGAGCTCTTCTTTTGAACATGGAACCTGAAGAAAACTGGTCTCCTAAAGTCACTTCAGTAACCAATAGCCTGATAAGTGGTAGCTTAATGGAGACCTCAAGGGATTATCTACATCCAGTCAATTTCTAGAAACAGAAACTCTAGGGTTAGACTGGAGGATGTCTTTTAAGGCAAACTGTTATTATGAAAACACTGTTCCAGCTCCTTTTCCATGGCTGTGTCAGTAACATGGGATATAAGAACCTTTGGAGGTTTTCTCATCTTCAGAACTTTCTTGCACTCCTTGGAAACTCTGTGGGGCACTTCTGCTCTGTAGGGTCATTGTGAGTTGGAATTGACTCGAAAGCTGTGGGTTTGTTTATTGTTTCTGTTGTTTAGTTTTTTTTATTGTATAAGTAAAAGTTTACAAATCCAACTTAATTTTCCATATAAAACCCCAAGTACCTGCCTCTCTCCAACTCTATCTACTCTCCTCACTCTTCTTTTTCACTCTTTACTTCCAGTATCCACTCAACCACTCAACTTGTCCCTTCCTCTCTACCCTCTACTCTTCCCTATTTTTTTCTTTTTTTAGTCAAAATCTTATCCTGATTTTCAGATCATATAATTAACTTCTCTTCTTGGCTCGATATGATTTTTGCTTTCACAGTGGGAAGGTGGGCCCAACTGGCTTAGTTCTGAGTATGTGGTTCCTGATAGGAGATAACCTAGAGGAAGCTGGCCCAGCCCATGCAGTCTTGAAGGCCATGCAGAGCTGTTGTTGGGTGTGATCTGACAGGAGCTGTTTTATGAAAAGACTATTCTAGCCAAAAATGGGTTGGAGGGAGACTCATCCTTGGCTTTAGAGTTAATATGACGACGATGTTGTTAGATATCTTTGAATTGATTCTGCCTCATAGGGTTTCCAAAGAGTAGCTGGTAGATTTGAACTCCTGACCTTTTGGTTAGCAGCTAAGCACTTAATTATCATGCCACACTAGGGTTCCAAATGTGATTAGAAGGGTTACATAATATAATGCCTGCGTCTCACTCAGATATGGTTCAATACAAACTGGGTATTTTTAATAATGCCTACCTGACAGGGC
Source organism: Heterohyrax brucei (assembly GCA_028571685.1). Taxonomy (NCBI): domain Eukaryota; kingdom Metazoa; phylum Chordata; class Mammalia; order Hyracoidea; family Procaviidae; genus Heterohyrax; species Heterohyrax brucei. Next base: position 38,854,031 of record CM053140.1, read on the forward strand.
AGTTGGGAGGGCTGAACAAAACAGAGACTTCACAAACTGTTGTAGAGTAAAAAAAATCACAAAGTTTAGTTAAGCAAAAGGAAAGTTTTATTTGGCATATATTCAAAAAGGCAAAAATAAGAAACAGACAGCCATGCTGCCAAACCCATGTCTTCCCAAGTCCAAGGAACTACTACAGACAGGCAAGAATATGGGAAAGTGGACAAACATGCTGCCACAGACATGTCAGCCAAGTCCAGGGAGCAATCCGAGTCCTCAGTATATATTAACATTACAAATGGGAAAAAACACCAAAAGCTTCGCCTTTTCACAGGTTGGATAGAAACTGTGATCATACATTCTGAATCATCTTTCTTAACAGTGAGAAACTCTGGTGGCGTAGTTGTTAAACGCTATGGCTACTAACCAAAAGGTTGGCAGTTCAAATCCACCAGGTATTCCTTGGAAACTCGATGAGGCAGTTCTGCTCTGTCCTACAAGGTTGCTGTGAGTCACAGTAGACTTGATGGAAGTGGGCTTGTTTATATATATTAACAACTATTAATACAAGTTTCAGTAAGGACAGTCAGGAGGATCTTCATTTGTCCAACAAATTTTTTATTTGTTAAAAGCTGATCGAAAAAGATAAAAATTGAAAGTCTTTTTTGTTCCCTTTGATGATTTGTTTATGTGAAAAACTCCCTAAAACATATTTTCCAAGGTTATCTTAGATATTGTCTTTATACCTCAGGGCCCAGCTGACGTATCCCTTTGAGTCCAGCTCCAGCTGGGTCACCTTTTCTATGCTCCAGGACAGGGAATTCCAGTATTATTTCCCAAGTCAAAACTGAAGGCATAATCATCCAAAAGTACTGAATTCTCCATTGTATGAATAACCTCAAATGTAAGAATCAGCCCAAAGCCAATTCCTATGAAGTGGAGGTCAAATATATCCCCAAATTTTACATTCTCCAAGCTACTGTACCACTCCATCTCTGATGCTGGCCACTCTCTCCCTCCTCAGCACTCTTTCCTTCTCAGTTTGGGTTCAGCAATTTTCTGCAGCATCTCCTAAAACTTACAAATTATACTTAGACATTTAAGTGGTTTATTAAAGAAGTAACAGGGTACAACTTGGGATCAGGATTAGGAAGCATGTAGGTAGTCTCCCCTCTTCAGTGCAGGATAGCTCGCTCAGCTTCTCTCACCCTGCAGGCCTCCTCTCAGCCCCTGGAGGACAGGCTCTTCCTGGCCCTGCCGTCTGTCACCAGCAGCTCTGCCACCAGGCCCCTTCCAGGCCCCTCACTGTCTGCAGTGTCTACACTGTCTACACTTCATTTGGATAATCTATTGACCAATCCTTGTAAAGTACAGACTGATCAATCACAGGCAAGCTGCAACACAGGTCCTAGCAGGAAGTATCAAACAATCCTTGTTTACAGTTTACCCAGGGAATGTCAACCTAGACAAAGTTAGGAGCCCTCTGGGGTAGAACACGAGGGTAAAGAAGAGTTTCAAAGAACCAAGGCAAAAGACCATATAAAGAAACTCATTTCACCACTTCCATATTTGTGGGGGGATGCTGTTTAGACAGACGAGATTTCTACTGAAAACAAAGTCTTAATATGAGGCTAATGAAAAGGAGAAAACAAGAGACAGGGCAATTAAACGCCTCCCAGTTTGTCTGTCTTCTGGAAGCCAAAATACATTGCAAACGATTCGGTGAAAAGAAGCATTGGTCTCTTTCTTAAACAAAAACTTCCCTTAGGTTTACCTTTGGAGAACTGATTCACAGCAGGTACTTCTAAAAGATGAAAAGGTGCGATGTCACCTCTCCCAGGCTTTCAGTAAGAGTAGTGGCAGACCGTGTCAGGAACTAGTGTCAGGAAGAAGTAGAACCTTGCATGACTTTCCACCCCCCGTCACCTTGCATGGTGGCTCCTCAATCTGATGGTTTAATATCGCATGGACTCATAACCTCCTCATGTTAGAAGGAAACAAGGTGAGCATTTCACCCCAGATGGCTAAAGAACTATGACTGGGCTCCTGGACACTCATGTCAAAGGGCTATCTTTCAGTAATTGGGAACATACAAGGAATCAATTATTAGGATTTGCTTTGTAATATTAGACAAACTCTACCTCTTCTAAATCCTGGTCTGGCCCTCAGCAGCTACACAGACCTGAGTGCACCTTTTTTATGGTGTCAAGGACCTGACAACTGCTGTATGATTCCCCGCTGAGGCCTCCAACTCCTGTCTTCTCCAAACTGAACACTCCCTGCCAGAGTGTGTCTGTGAGTGTGTGTGTTTTTCCTTCATAGTATTTTGATGACAGTGCTTATAAATAAATTTTGTCTTTGGATACATGTCTATAAGAGACAGCAAAGACAAATGGTGTATTTTATAACTTTTGCTACATACTTCCAGATTACCCTCCAGAAAGGGCAATTTTTGTGTATACTTCCACAGTTTATAAGAGCGTCTACTTCCCTACACCCTACCCATCAAGGTGGGGAATTTTCATTCTTTTAATTATTGCCAATCTGATAGGGAAAATTATTATCTCATGGTTGTTTTACTTTGCACTTCTTTGATGATGCCTGAAGTTGAGCATGTTTTTCAGCCACATCCTATATTTCAGCAGTTGAGTTTTGGAGCTAAATGCAAGAACTTACATGTCTCCCAGTTAAATTTTTATCTTGTTGCATTCAACTAATCATTCCTTCCTGTTGAGATAATTTTGGATCCTGATTCTGTAATTCCAGCATTCTAGCCTTCCCTCCCAGTTATTTGCACAGTTGATAAGCAGTTATCTTTGGCTTTATCCAAGTTGTTGATAGAACGTTAAAGAGTTTAGGGCCAAGGACAGAACTGTATGTTTGTGTTGTTAGAGAATGCCTTGGGGCTGACACTGTTCCATCTGAGTGTTACGGTCCCATGTTTCCTTGCTCTGGAGCCAAGTGTGACGGAAGTAGCCTTCACCTGGGATGTAGGATTTGGGTGCAGACTGCACCTCAGAACTCATTAGCTGTGTGTCTTAGCCAAGGCTCTCTAGAGAAATAGAACCAGTAATACAAAGTGAGAAAGAGAGAGAGAGAGAAGAAAAAAATTTTAAGGAATTGACTCATACAATTTTGGAGGGCTGTTAAGTCCAAAATCTGTAGGTCAGGTGACAGGCTGGAAATTCCTGTTGTCTTCTGTCCCAGAATCTGTAGGTCAGGTGATGGGAAAAATGTCTTATTTATAATCCGGATGCAGAATACACTGTTAGGAACTTCCTTTTTGCTCTTCAGGTATTTAACAGATTAGAATGAGGCCCACCCAGTTACAGAGGGTAATCTGCTTTACTCAAAGTGAACTGATTTAATTACATGTAATTTATAAGCATAATGGTGCAGTGGTTAAGTCCTACATCTGCTAACCAAAAGGTTGGCAGTTTGAATCAGCCAGGCTCTCTTTGGAAACTTTGTGGAGCAGTTCTACTCTGACCTATAGGGTTTCTGTGAATCGGAATTGACTTGACAGCAGTTGGTTTGGTCTTGGTTATTTTAAAACAGTAAGTAGACTAGCATTTGACTAAACAATGGGACACCATAGCCTACCAAACCCAACCCACTGCTGTCAAGTCAATTCTGACTCAAAGTGACACTATAAGACAGAATAGAACTGCCCCATAGAGTTTCCTAAGATCCCTTGGTAGATTTAAACTGCTGACCTTTTGATTAACTGATACAGCACTTAACCACTATGACACCAGGGTTTAGTAAAATTAACCATTGCACTCTGGGACCTTGTACAAAGGGTATACCTCTTTGAGTTACTTGGTTACTTGGCTGCTAACCAAAACATTGGCAGTTTGAATCCACCCAGAGGTGCCTCAGAAGAAAGGTCTGGTGATCTACTTCCAAAAGATCAGCCATTAAAAAACCTTGTGGAGGACAGTTCTCCATTGACACACACAGGGTCACCAAGAATTGAAACTGTGTCAATGGTAACTGATTTGGCTTTACCACATAATTATCAAATATGTTTTCCCACTCTAGCAGCCTTTGGGTTGCTATTTTGTCCATAAGGATTTATGAGGATCTATCAAGTTATTGTCAAAAAATTATCACACTATGGTAAAGCATTCACTCAGTTTATTAAGCTGGTGGAACTACCACAAAGACATTCCTTCGAAAGTTAATGTTAGCCCTTGTGATCACCCTTTCTAGATGTTTGTCAATTATTTCTTTGATTATCTGTTCCAGAATTTTCCCCAGGATCTCCACTGAGACACTGGCCTTCAGTTTGCCCAATTTACAATGTTTAAAAATTAGGACATTTGCCTGAGTTCTCCAGGATTCTTCACAGCACCCTGGGATGCTAGAATTGCTCCATATTCTCTGGTTCCAGCCTCCTAAAGGAGCCAGAGAAGGCCACCTCCTCCCTCATAGCCTAGGGTGTCGGGAGGGGGTTAATAAAGAGCTGTGACTGCACTGAAATGAATGGCTTTGTTAAAAAAAGGAAAATGCCTTTGTCAGATGACAAAATCCAACTGCTCCAGTTATTATCTAGAAAATCAGCTCCTACAGAAGGCCCTGTGAGAGGCACCTCTGGCCCTACCTGACACAGACATGATAAAGAAAGTCAACATCAACTGGAATGAAATGATAACACATTATGGTAGCTTTCTTTGAGTTACTTCAACATCAAAATCAGACAAGACTCCTAAGGACGGATCATTCAAGTCAATATTAACCCCACGGAACAGATAAGGAAACTGAAGCCTGAGAAAACAAACAATTTAAGTGACATATTCAGTCATCAGTCAGCTCAGCTGGTTTCTTGCTCCCAGGCCTAGAATACAGTTCCTGATTTACATCTTATAGACATATCACTAAATTACGTGCAAATGACCGTCACGTACTGTCCTTGCTCAATCAGTCTGATGGTTATGATGTTGATGGCCAAGACTAAGACTTACTGATCTCTTACTATGTACGGCTGGACATGGCACGAGACAGGGCAGTGTTTTGTTCTGTTGTGCACAGCGACACTACGAGTTGGAATCGACTTGACAGCAACTAACAACAACCACGGCTGCTGTGTACCAGACACTGTTCCAAGTGCTTTGCATGAATTAACACACTTGATCCTCACAGCACTCCACAAAGTAGGTGCTCTTTGCGTTCTCTTTTTTATAGATGAGGAAACTGAGGCAGAGAAACAAAGTTAGTTTAGTTAACCTGTCCTAGGTCGCTGTCTCAGAAAGAGTAGAGCTGGAGTTTGAACTCTGGCAGCCTGGCTCCACGGTGCAGGCTGTGAATGGCATCACTCTGCTGCTTTTGTGAGGACACGAAGACAGGAAAGGGACAACAGTTCCCTCCAGATTGTGAAACTACGTTGGGAACAGCGGCCTCAGCTACCATGGAGCAACAAATGAACTCCTTTCATCTCCTGAAGAACTTAGAGAAGAGGAAGCAGTCAGGTGAGAAAGAAAAGCCAAGAGCGTGAATAACCTGTAACTTGGGTGAAAAGCCTTTGAGGAATACAAGTAGAGTATTTAAACCTCAGTGAGTGGCTGCAAGCTAGAACCTACAAACTGCAGCATTTGTAAAGAAGACTGCACTCTGAGATGGGATCTTATTCTGTGGTCCCTGCCTTCCAATAACAGTGTTACGAGGCTGGATGCCAAAACCACCTGGCACATACGAAGGGCTGCAGATCCTGCCAGGACGGGGCTGCAATCGACAGATTCCCAATATTATCTTCCAGTTGCTAGACAACACTCTGTCCAATACATTATTTAGGACATAAAAACGAAAACCTAAGTAAAGCATGTTAACACAAATAATTTCAACCGCAACAAGGCAATTGTTAAATTGGCTTCTGATGAAATTGGCAGAAAAAGGTAATGAACTCATTCCGATTGACATATTTAGAGTTTCTCTTGCCAAATTCAATTGGCAGCTTCGTCATCATGGAAACGTCCGTGCTATTGCCACTCAGCCAGGGTTAGGCCTGCTGGTATCTGATTCAATGTTTACTTCATGAATGAGGTCAGTTCCCAGCACAGCTGGAAGTTTAGCAAAACAGTCAGAGCTCCTGGTCAGCAGACAGAGTTCCCACCAGAATCTGACCAAAGTTGTCAGCGCTTCCAGGACAACACTCTCGGAGTTCACACAGGTTAGCCCAGAGTCACCCAAGCTAGACACCCTCTTTGGCATTTTCTGAGGCCTGGTTCTCATTCTGCCCATCAGCCTCCCCACAGAAGCAAAGGCAGCCTGGCCATGGCCTTGGCCTGACACACTCCCTGCCAGGCTTCCCACAGCCCAGCCGCTTATTCTTCTGACCTGCCCCTTTGGTATTACAACATCTCACTCCTGGGCCACCCGACTCTGAGCTTCAGAACTGCCAGGAAAAAGGATAGGTTGTTGTTGTTTTTAATTATTTATTCCAGCATGGCTGTACTTGTGTGGTATAAGAATGACTCAGTGCTTTGGATGCCACCTCCAAAGGTAACAACGTCCCATAGGCCGGAGTGTACTCCTGGCCAGCTGACCACGCTGGTAAAAACAAGAAAAGCTCACAACGGATCAAAACACTCATTTAAAAAACATTTATGGAGTGATGCTCCTTAAGTTCAAGGAAGTTAGTAGGAAAACTGTTAAAGGCAGAAAGTAAAGTTTGTGCTCCACAGCTGTCACAGGGGCTTGGCTCCAATGACTTAAGCGTCATGGAGGGCTTTGATGCCACTGACCTGCTCCGCTGAGTCTTAAGTTGTTGCAGTGGGACAGGGGCAGCAATAAAGGGCATGGACCGAGGCTGATGTGGTGTTCAGTGGCATCATGGGCAGTGATTTCTTGATTGCATCAGCGTGATGAGGCAGTAAGAAGCTAGGTGATAAGGATCTGGTTTGGACTCCAGCAGAATGACAGGACACATCTTCCTCCTGTGGGACACCAGCCTTTCAGCTGGCAGCCAACCATCCAACCATTGTACATGAGACCTCCTTCCTCCAGTGGCTGGAGGTCCAAATTCAGGATACTGGCCATATTGATCCCTTCTGAGAGATCTGAGGGAGAGTCCATTCCATGCCTGTCTCCCAGCTTCTGGTGACGGCCACAAATCCTTGGCATTCCTTGGTTTGTGGATCACTTCAATCTCTGCTTTCATTGTCACCTGGCCATCTTCCCTTTGTGTCTTTCTGTGTCTCTTGTATAAGGACACCACTCATATAGGACCCATCCTACCCCCATATGACCTCATGATATTTACTCAAACATCTATCATTTACCATGGTGGCAGTCATATCACCCTATATCTTTTTTAAAATTTTATCATAACATGGATTTGATGGTGACTAACAACAAAATCTGTGTTAAAATTTGCCACTGTAACCGTTTTTAAGCATACAATTCAGGGACATCGATCACATTCATCATGTTATGCAGCCATCACCACCATCGACTTCCAAATTTTTTCATCATGCAAAACAGAAATTCAGGAAATCCTGGGGCTGTCATGGTTAAGTGCTAAATCTGCTAACCAAAAAGGAGGTTGGCAGTTCAGATACGCTAGATGCTCCTTGGAAACTCTGCAGGGCCGTTCTACTCTGTCCTGTAGGGTTCTTATGGGTTAGAATTGACTTGGCAGTAGGGGGTTAGGTTTTTTTTAAAAAAAAATAAAAACACACACATTTTGGAACCCTAGTGGCATAGTTGTTAAGTGCTATTCAAGGCCACCAGGTGCTCCTTGGAAATTCTGTGGAGCAGTTTGACCCCATCCTACAGGGTTGCCATGAGAAGTAACCAGACTTATTACTTGCCCTGTTTCTTACCTGTCTCTCCGTTAGAACACCAGCTACACAGGGCAGAGTTTTTTACTTACTCTTTTGTCTGGTACCCAGTGTTTGAGTGGTACCTGACACACTCACCTCATCGTGTTTTTCAAGTGTCTACTACATTACCAAGCACTAGTTTGGGCACTGGATGATTTTGCCAAAATTTCTCTGATGATTAAATAATTCCCTCTGAAGAACTAAGTAAGTTCTTTAAGCTCAAGAAAACCATGTCTTCTGATTCCTTGGAGAGATTTAAAGAGATAGACCAACCAGAGTTAGACCTGTGGCCTCTTTCCTTCAGGCTCACTGCCCCCTGATTCTGTTTAGTCTGCTTTGCCCACAGACACCAGAAAGTGGGCTCATCCTGGAGAAAAGCTGGAGACTTCTATGATCTAGGAACACAGGTGTTCGCTCCACTGGGACCAGTTGGTCCTGCCTTTTTATGAGCTGGGGAGGAAAACATTTGAAGCGCTGTCACCCCACCCTGGGTGTGAGTGGGGTGGTTTAACTGGAAGGGCTGTCAGCGAGGTAGCCACGTGCTGCAGGTGTCCATTACGCTGGCTTTCCAGAGAGAGCTGGAACGCTGATCCTGAAGCCACAGGAAGAAGGACCGCCGCCACCGCCAACAGCCTGACTGGAAAGTCTGTGTCAGGGACACCTGGACAAAGCCCAGGGCACCATCGTCTTCTCTGCTTGACTATAACTCTCAGGGTACTCACCCAACCACCAAGGGTGCTCGCAACATTCCGTCCCAGAAGGAAAGTGGTCCCAAGGCTCCCAGCATCTGTGTGCTTTGAAAGTTCACTGGTGACCTCCTAGCAAGGCGAGCTCTCTTTTCTTCCCTCTCACTTGAAAAGTCTTTTGTGAGATCGGGAGAGACTCTGGTGTAGCCTCCTTATTCCTGTCTGTAAGGAAAACATTTCCAGATCCGAAGGAGCCGTCCTCAGGGCCAAGACTTGGCATATGTGAATACCTGCTTGTGCCTTTGCAAACCGGCAACACGTTCCGGTCGCCACTGCTTCTGAAGCCAGCCAGAGGCAGGGCAAAGGAGTTGTGAATCAAGAAGTTTATTATTTTCCCCTATGAAGTATTTTGAAACCAAAGTTTCCACATTTTTAAGGGTTTGATGTCATGAAATTCCCATGTATGACTGCCATTTTGAAAAACGGTCATTGTGTGTATTTTGGAATGTGAGAGATTTAGTATAACTTAGCAAATAAACTCCTAAACTAGAATTGGAGAAGGACTGACAGAGCTGCTCGAAACTTTGAGCAGTCGCTACAATGAATTCATTTGATGTTAAAACTGCCCAGGATATGTCTGGAAGTTAAATGTTAGTCTTGTGAAAGGGGACTGGAACCTCAAAGTGCCAACTGTTATTATTTTAAGTGCAATGTAAGCAGGTTTCTATTTAAAACTTTCACACCTGGTAGTTGAATATTTCTTTTCTCCTTTTTTTTCCAAGAGGTACTCTCTTTCCCCTGGATGCTTTTCCACCTTCCTTCTTTCCATGTTAGTCTGGTTTAACCCAACCTGGTGGATGAAAGAAAGATTATTTCTCAAAGGAGCAGGAACCTCATGGTCTTTTGCCTTTGCTGCTGAAATGCAGGCAGAGATGGAAACAGTTTTGCAGAGAGGGGACAGAGTAGTGGATGGTGAGAGGTGGGAAAGAGTCTTTGCTTGTCTTTATGTAAAATGAATAGCTGAAGCAGATGGTTGATACCCTATAAAGCCCCCAGAGACTGCTCAAACGAGCCCTTGGATGCCCCACTTGGGTCCTAGAATGCCTAAAAAGCAAGACTCAAAACCATGGCCCTTGAGTGGATGCTAAATCATGGTGACCCCATGTATGATGGAGTAGAACTGTAGTCCATAGGATTTTCTTGGCTATGATCTTTATGGAAGCAGATAGCCAGGTCTTCCACAGTACCTCTGGGTGGATTCAAACCATTATTAGTCTACGACAAACCACCATTATTAGTCTAGGGCAAACCACCACCCAGAGGGCCTACTGAGAATAAACCCCGGATCTGTCCAAGTCAGTCGCCTTTGGGGTGGGGAGAGCTTAAAAGGGGAGAAAAAGAGAAGAAGAAGGCTTAGAAAGTCGATGAAGAGAGGCTGGACGCCACGGAAATGGTGGGGCCTGCTGGAATCTAAGCAATGTAAGGAAGAGATGAGGGTCAGGAAAGGAGCTCCTGGCTTCTGTTAGTCTCCAGGTCCAGCGTCATCCTGGTTACTGTGATTATTGGTGATAAATGGTGAGTGTAAGTCAACTTGGCTTTGGCAAGGCAACCAAGGACTGAGGGTTTAAGAATGTGGATTTTGTTGTCCTGTCTCCCCAGTTGTGTAAAATTTCTCCTTTCTGACCCCTCCACCCCGCTCTCTTCCTCTGCCCTTCTCCTTTCTCCTGCCCCTCCTGCCCCTGCTCCGCCCTCCTTCACTGTGAGCACAGCCGGTCCCAGAGGGGCAGGAGCTGCTCCTGAAGGGCAGGAGCTGGGATTGAGGTAGCCAGCCCAGAACAAGGCAGCAGTTGTGTGGAGAAGCCCTTCCAGGCCGTTTCACAGATACAGGGACGTTGGACAGAGAGGAAGAGAGGAATTCCAGAGATTTTTCACGTGCAAGCGGATATTTCCTCTGAGGGTTTCTAGACTAAATAACACTGCTTGTGTCTAGGGAGACGGCGTAGACTGCTGACCTGGTGTTGTTCTCTGCGTCCGGGATGAGCACGCGGAGCCCCCACGGCTGCCTGGAGGGAGACATGAGCAGAGGAAGGTGAAGGTTCCCGAATAAACGTCTTGACTGGAAGACTGTCGGGGCTTTCCTCCCTCGGCCTGCCACGACATCCATTTCAAATACAGAAGAAGAAATTGTTGGCAGACCCAGAGGATAAAATAGGCTGGACTTCTAAGAATAAACATACTCAGGCTTCTCTGTTAACCCATTTTCACCATATGTACTTAAGAAGTCAGATCTTTTTAATGGGGTGACATAATTTTTAATAGCTAATAATAAAAGTTAAAATAAGAGCAAGGTTTGGCTTAACTAGAATGACTTCTGTATCAGCCTTATTATTAGAAGGCTATTATTATCCTGCTGGGTACTATAAGTAAACTGAGGCACAGAGAAACTCTGACTTGCCAATGCCAGACAATAAGTCAGTGGTAGGAGAGCCATCGATAGAATGGGAGAGCCTGGAATCCTAGCCGTTTGCTCTATGGAAGCCCAGAGCCAACACTGATGTCCCCCATCCTCAGGCCACCAGGTAAAGGAAATTCCTGAGAGTAACACTGCCTCTCCCCTTTCCTTGGTCTTAGTCATTCCTAGTTTTACCCATTCTTCTCTCAAGGTGAGGGGGGCGGGGTCCCTTAGTGATTAATGCTGCTCAGCTGCTAAGGAAGGCTGGAAGTTTGAGTCCACCCAGGGGTAACCAGGAAGAAAAGCCTGGCAGTCAACTTGCAAACAAATCAGCCATTAACAACTCTGCACACATGAAGTTGCCATGAGTTAAGATTCGACTCCATGGCAACTGTTTTCTGTTTTGTTTTTGTTTTTTTCTTTCTCTCTAGGGAGGCAGAACCACTTAGCTGATTGGGAGAATGGGGAAGACCTGGGCGTGCTCAGAGTCTCCTCCTTGCTCTCCTCTCTGAGATGTGCCTGCCTGCAGAGAGCATGCTGGCTGGCTCCAGACCAACACACCCAAGGTTTTCCAGTGCTCCAGTGACAGGGTAAGCCAGTATGTCCCCTATGAAATGTGCATAGCTTTAGCAAGCCCACTCACTCACCCACAGACCTAAGTCGTGTCCTACCAACAGCTTTATAAAAATAATAATGTGGCATCCCAGTTGCTGTTCTGTGTGACTCTTGCATCTGACTGGTTATCTCAATTCAAGGGGGGAACCGCCTTCCCAAACCTAATGTCATTACAGTATAATTGATTATTTTTGTGTGGCCTTTCTAGCCATGGTCATGTAACTTTCACCTAGGTGACTGGGCAGGACTGTGTGATAGGATAATTGTGGTCCTCCAAGGGGATTGGTCAGTTTTGCCTTAAAAGTGAGCCAGTTACAGAGCAGAGAGGGGAATCCCAGCACTCCCGAAGAACAGCCAGGAGCCAGCAGCACCTGGGACCTCTACACTGAGAAGCTCCTGGTGCAGGAGGCACAGAGCAAGCTGTAACCTTGAGGACGGTGAGAAGCAGTGGCACAAGAGACTTGACAACAGAGACCTGGTGGCAGGAGGCCAGTGTGGAGGGCTTCCTGGCCTACAGAGAGTACCTTTGGGCAGAGGCCCAGTGAGGGCCAGGGAAAGGAGCTGGGGGAGAGGCTGCCCTGATGGCAGAACTGTATCTTGAGTGTTCCTGAACCTGAATTATAATGACTGTTTCCCTCATAATAAACCCATAATCATGACAGTGGTCTGTGAGTTCTTGGTGATCACTGCAGTGAATTAGGGGACACGCAGGGACCGCTGCAGGAGGGGCAGTTGGTGTCAACACTGGCAAAGGTGGCGGAGCGAGGAGCTGTGTCTGACCTGTGCCTCATAGGACACAGCCTCGGGCTGTTGATCTTGGTTGTCCTTCCCTCTCGTGAAGTTAGAGGTCAGACGCTGCCCCCAAGCTGTCTGTATGGTCATCATCACTATCTTTTAAAATGCTCTCATCACATTGTAAGCCAGATTCTAGTGCCAAGGTGGATTTATCATCAGTGAGTTTGGTAACTCTGAAGCCATTTTCAGCCAGAAGGACACAATTTCGTAAACTGAAGTAGTCACTTACACTAAAAGCACTGAAACAGCCCTAAAGCGTAGCCAACCTACTTTCAGGGAGTCATTTGGCCCCTTAGAGAAATCTGACTCAAAAACTAATTTTAGACCAGACATTCAACTACTTACAGTCGATGAAACAATTCTTTCTAGCAAGGTCTACGTGGAAGAAGTCACAAACTGAACTAAAGTTTTCATTAAAAAAATCAGATAGTAAGGCTTTATCCATTTTTTCCTAGGTGTTGAAAAGGACCTCTCCCCTTCTGTCTTACTGTTTTGATACATATTTTCATGCCCTGATGTCAGGCCCAGTATGTCCAGATCACTTGGTAACATCCGAGTTTTCTTGAGCCAGGATTGAAATTTTACCTCGATCTAATAACATCAACAGTCAACACTGGAGTGTTTATATATCTGACTGTGCAAAGATTCTACAGGAATCAGGATACAAACCCTTGAGAACAGAACTGACTTTGCCTGTGCTTGGTGGTGGTGCAGCGGTTAAGCGCTCAGATGCTTACTGAAAAGTTCATGGTTCGAATCCTGAAGCTCCTCAGGAGAAAGGGAGAAAAGACCTGGTGATCTGCTCCTGTAAAGATTATAGCCTGAAAAACCCTATGGGGCAGTTACCACAGGGGGTCACTATCAGTTGAAATCTACTGCACTCAGCAATAATGACCTCATTGTACTAATTAGCATTATCTGATGAGGAAGGGGAGGAAAAGAAGTGTCTTAGTTTACTAACCAGTTGCAGCAGAGTCAGCTCAGACTCTGGGGGATCCTGTGTGTTAGAGATGGACTGTGCTCTGTGTGCTTTTCAGTGACTGGTTTTTCGGATTGCCAGACCTTTCTTCTGAGTCAGCTGTAACACTAATATCACAAGTGGGTGTCTTTTAAGAACAGAAATTAATTTTCTCACACTTCTAGAGGCTAAAAGTCCGAATGAGGGTCTCGGTAGTGTTGATTCTGTCTTGCCAGTGGACATAAGTGCTCCTTGGTTCCTTGACTTACAGCCAACCCTAAAAGTGTCTGTCTGTCTTCCCCTAACCTCCCCTACACCCATATGTGTGTGTCTCTGTGTCTAATCTGCTCTTTTCATAACTCAAGAGTAATTAGATTTAGAATCCACGTTACTTGGGAATGATATAATTAGTTGAAGAAAGAAAACCCTGTTTCCAAACAGGATCACATCTGCAGGCATAAGGGTTAAAATTCCAACATGTGTTTTAGGGAACACAGTTTAATCCATAGCAAGGAGGATGGTGATGATGAGGGAAAGGTTTTCCAAGCACAGTCACCATCGTGGTAGATGTAAGCTGCTCAGAGAGACGGAAGCTCGACTACCGTGTCACCTTCCCACGTCCCTCACCCTTGTCCGTCTCCATTAGGAAGATTGGAAAGTCCACATGAGTGTGGCCCGGTTCTCCAAAGGATGCACGTGGATGGCTTCTGGAGGCCTTCTGGAAGAGGTTTTGCTTTTATAACGACAGATTAGGGCTAGTGATGCCTCTTCGTCTTCTTTCTGCTTGACGGTGGACGTGAGTCCTGGAGCTGGAGCAGCCACCGATGAGTATAAGGTGGCCAAGTGACACTTTAAAGCCTTTAGTAGCCCAGCGCACGAAGGCCACTCCATCGATCGACCTTCTCTTCCCTGGGGTGAAACTATGATACTTGTAAGGGCACTGGAAATACCTGGAACACCATTAGGTCCAAGGAAGACAAGCTGTTCTATTACAACCGACTGCTGGCCTGCACAGAGACACAAATGGAACAGGATGCTAAAAAAATGATTCTGCTTCATGGGAAAAATATGAGATGCAGAACTCAAACCCTGTTAAAAAGACCAGGCTTGATGGTTCAGCAGACTGGAGGGTGCCTGGAAGACATGGCCTCCAGTCTCTGTTAGCCCAGAGCTGAAACTATTCCTGAAGCCAACTCTTAAAACAAAGATTAGATTGGACTATAAGACATAAAGTGATGCTGGCAAAGAGTGGGCTTCGTGGCTTAAGTAGATGCGTGAGGCTAAGGGGGCAGCTCCTGTCCCAAGGTGAGATGAGAGGGCAGAGGGAGATGGGAGCTGGTTGAATGGACACAGGAAATACAGAGTGGAAAGGAAGGGTGTACTTCACGGTGTGGCAAGAGCAGCTGGAGTTACATAGCAGTGTGTGTGCAAGTTTTGTATGACAAATTGACCTGCATTACAAACTTGCACTTAAAGCACAGTTAAAGCTTCAGTTCTGGTGGAGGGCCAGAGGCAGAGAACCTACCTCCATGTACCAACGTGAAATGCCAGAACAGGTCAGCATGGCCTGCAAAGAGTGTCTGAGACCCCATGACCACCCACACGGTGGAGGGAAGCAAGGCCAAGGAGGAGAAGCTGGCAAGTAGAGGATTTATTTAAAGGGGCTTTTTGGCTGCTGGGGCACTTTCCCTTACCACCCCACCCCCACCCACCACCAATGAAGGCTTTTTCACCTCACTCAGCCTAGACAGGAAATCATGATTGCGTAGTGGTTAAGTGCTATGGCTGCTAACCATACAGTCTGCAGTTCATATCCACCAGGTGCTCCTTGGAAACTGTATGGGGCAGTACTGCTCTGGCCTATAGGGTGTCTGTGAGTCTGAATTAACTCAACAGCATTGGGTTTGTTTTTTGTTTTTTCTCAGCCTAGACAAGACCACTTCAAGGTGCCCGTTTGGGGAGCTGACATGTGTACCTGGGGCTTGGGGGTCAGACATGTGATCTATACTAAAGGCAAGAAGCCCAAATGTTAGCACAAAGAGAAGACGCTACCTTGGATCCAGATTCACTCCCCCATACCCCAGGGTCTTTGGGGGCAAAGGGTGTGTGAGTGTTTTTCCAAGATCCAGATTTGGGGCACCAGAAAGAGCTGGCCCAAGAGGGCAACTGGGAGAAAGGGGCTGAGCAGGAAGGGTGGCACCCCCCACCCCTGGGGAAGATATCCTTATCCCATGCAAAGGGAACTGCAAGTGAGCAAGTCACCAACTTATGTGGGAATCATCAAAGAACCCCAAAGCCCATCACAGGAAAAGTCAGCCTCAGATGCTTCCGTGGCCAAAAGAAGCATTGCCAGTTGTGTGGGTGCCTACCCCACCCGCTTCATCTCGGAAGAGTCAGAGCAGTCCAGTGAGGGGAGGGAGCAGGGAGGATGGGGAAACGGAGGGCGCATCAAGGAAGGCCTGTCCGCCAGAAACCCCCTGCTGGCCGAAAGGAAGTTAAACTCCTCAAGTCCCTGTGGTTCAGAGACCACTATAGATTTGAAGTGACCCGAGGACTTTTTGTCATCTAAAGAGTAGCTGGGAAACCTTGGTGGCACAATGGTTAAGTGCTGTCTGCTAACCAAAAGATAAGCAGTTCAAATCTGCCAAGTGCTTCTTGAAAACTCTGTGGGGCAGTTCTACTGTGTCCTATAGGGTTGCTAGGAGTTGGAATCAACTCAACAGCAGTGGCTTTGGTTTTTTGTTGTACACAAGATGGAAACCCTGGTAGCATAGTTGTTAAGTATATGACTGCTAATAAAAAGATCAGATCTACCCCACCAGCTGCTCCTTGGAAACTCTATGGCGCAGTTCTACTCTGTCCTATAGGGTCGCTGTGAGTCAGAATTGACTTCACGTTAGTGGGGTTTTTTTTTGTTGTTGTTGTTGTTTTCTTTTTTTTAAGAGTAGCTGGAAAACCCTGGTAGTGTAGTGACAATTCAAATCCACCAGGCGCTCCTTGGAAACTATGGGGCAGTTCTACTCTGTCTTATAGAGTCCCTGTGAGTTGGAACTGACTCAACACCAGTGGGTTTTTCTTTTTCTTTTTTTTTCTTTCCCCTTTCTTTTTTTGCGGGGAGAGCAGCTCTCCAGCTTGGGTCAGGGCTGCCAGAGATTTCACCCAGGACAGAAGACACTTAAGAGTCAAGAAGAACAGAACTGCGTGGTTTCCTCTTCAGTGTGTTCAGAAAGACCGGAGTTGTGTCTCAGCCAGTGAGAGACGAGCTGGGTCTTTGCACCAGACTGTGTGTTGAAAATCACCAGACCGGGAGTAGTCAGCCTGTATCTGTCTCCACTGAATTCCCAGGAATCCTGTGGGGCTTTCCGGCTGGCTGGCCGGCCAGCCGTGTGGGAAGTTCTGTCAGTCTGCGCCTGGAGGTGCAAGAAGAGGACGATTGGGCAACGGCTGCTGCCGACTCCCACTGTGCTCACCTCCCCTGGTGCTGGCTCTCTCTAAGTTCTCTGGGCCTTGGTGCCAAGGCAGGCCAGATGCAGCCAAGATATTTATAGCCTTGGTACATGACTGGGCAGTTCGTGGGAGCAGATGTTTTCTGATCTAGGGAAAGGAAGCTATTTATACTGGGAGCTGGGTGAAAATTAGCCAGAGGGGAGGCTGTAACTACAGTTGATGTTCTTGTCCTCCCGACAGTGGGGAAAGCAGTCCAAATCCTTAGGTTGAAGTCACTGATTATTGTCACTGCCCGGAGTTCAACCAGCAGACACTACTTGAGTGTCGGGCACTAGGCAGGCTCTGTGGGTCCTGAGATGAATTGGACATGCCCCTCTTCTTGTTGCAGGCTACGTAGATCCTAAGATATGGTCCATCAGTGTCAGCCGAGCGTGCCAGAGTACTCCGAGGCCTGCCTGGCTGAGGCTGCTGTAGGCAGGGGACCAGTGGTGTGCAGGAAGAGGAGGAGGGGTAGCCAGGGAAAGCAAAGGCACCAGGGATAGCCAACTTGGCTCTGAGGGCATGGGCAGGAACGTTCCAGGTGAGAAAGACCTCAAAGTTGAGGCTACGATAGGAGGCTTGGAGGTTTGCAGTCTATGAGACATGTTCTGTGAATGTTACAGAATCAGACATGGGGATTCTAAGGCATTTCAGAGAAGGCAGAGGAGGTGAGCTGGGGCTGGGCTGTTAAAAGGTCTTCTTCCATGCTCAGGTGTGTATGCTTAGGTGGACTTCTTGACACAAGAAGAGCAGGAAAAGATTTCTAAGGTGGGGAGAGGCTGTTGGGAGGCTGGGAGTAGAACTGTCAACTCTGAGCAGATCCATACTGTGTCTCCAGGGTGTTGTGGCTCCAAACGAGGCATACAGTTGGTGCTCCAGAAATGCTTGCTGAGGAGTGACCTCATGTGTCAGCCCTATCTGAGGAGCATACAGAATCTCCTGTAAGATGAGACTGTTATTAAACACCACAGGCTTTCCTCTGCAGCACTGTACCCAGGACGAGTCTACTCAGACTTGGTGAGCACCAGATGGCAGTTGCCGTCTCCTTCCAGCGGATTCAAATCTCCACTCAGACCCTCCTCTAGAATTGTGTACCTGTACCTGTTCACACCTCAGTGTGAACCCAAACGTAGGTATAACCTCTTTCCTGAGCTCATGGGAACCTCATGCAGAAAGCAACAAATGAGAAGCAAGCCTCCACTGACAAGTGAGTTGTGACTACAAATAGAACCTGTGCAAGAGGTGAGACTCCTACCGCTGAACACCACTGCTCCAACAACATTAACAACCTCAAAACCCCACTGGCCAGAGATATTGGTTGTATAGTAGACTTGGCTGAAGGTTTGGGGAGACGAAGGAGTTTACAATGCAAACAACTTCAAAGTGAATATTAGCTTTTTCCTTCTCACAAGCATAGGAAAAGACGAAGACCCTCAACAAGATGGACTGGTGCGGTCACTGCGACAGCGCGCTCAGACATAAGCACGTGGTGCAGGACTGGGGCAGCGGTCCGTTCTGCTGTGCCTCGGGTCATATGAGTTGGAAATGACAGCAATGGACAACAACAAAACCACTTTAAGCCTTTTCTGCTAACTCCAACTGGGCCTTCTGGCCTTCTGTTTCTCTCTACAGCCTTTTCTCTTCTCTTCTCTTTCCTCCCAAGTGCCTATTGTTTTGCTGTACAGAGGTGTTTAGGGGGTTATTTCTCTCCTTTTGGTTTTTGGCCCTTTTTGAAAAATCTAACCTGAAAGCCATGTCTTTACCTCATAGTAAACATTTGATACCCTAAGAGGAGCATCTGGTTCCATAAAGTAAAAAATGCACGACTGAGCAGCTGTGTGGCTTCGCGTATACTCAGGATTATACTAGATACCAGCAGGAATGATTAAGAAAAAAAAAAAGCGGATTCTTTGAGCTCCTTTTGGGGCAGAAAAGACAACCTAGAGTAGCACAACTTAGTATTTAATCAAGTGTTACGTTGGGTGGTTACAACTGTATACAGTCAATTATTTGCAGATCCTATATTTGCAAGTTGTCTTCAAAAAAAACACCATTGCCACAGAGTCCATTCTGATTCATAGCAATCTTATAGGACAGAGTAGAACTGCCACACAGTGTTTTTCCAAGGCTGTAACCTCTACGCAAGCAGACTGCCACATCTTTCTCCCAGGGGTGGCTGATGGGTTCGAACTGTTAACCTTTTGGGTAGCAGCTGAGCACTTAACCACTGCACTCAGGGCTCCTTCAAAATGCATTAAAATTCATTTGTAGCCCCAAAATCAATACTTGTGGCACTTTCACAGTCATTTGCACTCAGAGAGAAATGAAAAATTTGAGTCACCTGCTGCACGTGTTCCCAGCTGAGGTTGAACAAAGTGACGCTCTGCCTTCTTGTTTCAGCTCTCCTACTGTACGTGAATGTCCTTTGCATGGTCTGTTTAGTGTCACACTGTTCACATTTTTATTTCTTTGTTGGTTATGTCACCATTTTAAATGATCCCCAGTTACGGCGTGGTGCTGAAGTGCGGTCTAGTATTCCTAAACACAAGCAGGTTATGATATGTCTTACAGAGAAAGCACACGTGTTAGATGAGTTTCTGTTGGTTGGAGGCCACAAGCTGAATGTTAGTGAATCAGCTAGGTATATTAAGTAAAGTCCCTTTAAACAGAAATATGCACACTACAAAGATATAGACTGATTATTCTATAGGAAAAAAAAACCACTATAACCAGAGGCTTACCTAAACCCAAGTCTGCATTCCCCCTGGAGCAATGGTTCTGTACTCACCAGTTCACAATACACAGCAATTTTATAGGATATATATAGTTGTTGCTGTTAGTCAGCGTTGAGTCAGCTTCAACTCAAGGTGGCCCCACGTATGACAGAACATGGTGTTGCTCGGTCCTTACCATACCAACGTGAGTCCATTCCGCAGCCGCCGTCTCATCTCATCTCACTGAGGGTTCCTCTCGTTTTCCTGTGCCCTCCACTTTACCAACCACGAGGTCCTTTTCTAGTGGTTGGTCATTCCTGATGATGTGTCCCAAGAAAGTATGTCAAAGTCTCACCATCCTCACATCTAAGGAGCATTTATAAGGCACAACTACTACAAGCATTGAGAATCAACTGTATATAAAGAGTGATAGAGAAGAAACAAGTCTAGGGGGCTGGAGCCCATGGGACAAGGAAGAAGCTATTTCAGCTGCTCTCATAAAGGAAGAACTAACACTATGGAGTGACTAATCGGGTTTCAGAGTGTCATGGATTGAATTGGGTTCCCCCAAAAAATCTGTGTAGCAATTTAGCTAGGCCTTGATTCCTGGTATTCTGTGATGACCCTCATGCTGTAAATCCTGCCTCGATGATGCTGTTGAGGGTGAATGGGCAGCAGCTGTGTTGGTGGGGCAGGACTCAAGGTGTAAGATTATTTTGTGCCTTAAGGCAGTTTCTTGACATAGAAAGGAAAGAAACTAGCAGAGAGATTTGGGGGACCTCATATACCAAGAAGCAGCGCTGAGAGCTGAGCACGTGCTTTGGAAAGGACCAAGGTCCCTGCGCCTCAGCAGCTTCCAGTCCAGGGGAAGGGTGACTACAAGGCCCTTCCTCCAATGCCAGCAGAAAAAGCCTTCCCCTGGAGCTGACACTCTGAATGTGGACTTTTAGCCTACTGGATTGTGACAAATAAAATTTCTCTTTTAAAGCCATCCACTTGTGGTATTTCTGTCAAAGCAGCACTAACAGACTAAAACATAGAGATGGAGGTGACGTGATGCAGGCAGGAGGAGACGGGCCCGTGGCTAAGCTTTGGAGACAGGGAGGATGGGAGAGCCAGTGACAAAATGAAGATGGGAAGAGACACTGTTTGGGGAAAGAAGAAGATAAACTGGGTTTTAAACATATTGAGTCAATGAGACAAGGATCAAGAACATCCCTACCCAAAGGTGCTATGGGACCTGCTTCCTGGTGGCTTTGGGTGCTGTGAGTAAGGGAACTCTGCAGAGCCAAAGCCAGGGTATTGGAAGCAATGCCACAGAGCAGGCTTTACGAGATGCTCGTGGGAGAGCATCCCTGCAGGCAGCAACAGCCTCAGGCCTCAGCCTGAGCATGTACAAAATTCTCTGTGGATCTTGTCTTTCCAGAGAATCAGGAAGTGCTGGAAAGTTCTGCTGTGTCTTTGCCTTTAGGTCTTCCATTTAAACTCTTGGTTTCTCCTTGGAATACTCAGGTTTTCAGTGCAATCCAAATGTGTTTTTTCCCCCTCACATGGTATGTTCTTTCTCGCATAGCTATTCAGCTTCATTTCTTTCTGAGCTGAAGGCCCTGTCAGAAATTAGTGGGCTAGGGGTTCCCTGAGTGCTGCTGGGCTCAGCCACTCTCAACAGACCCTCAGGGCTTCCACTGTCAAAAGGGGGATGGTTCCAATTTAGCGGTACCATGGAGAGATGAGCTAAAACAAGCCCACAGAGACAGGGAAAATGTTACTCTGCAAGTATCTTTGCAAAAAAGCAACGCCAAGTCCCAACAGACGTGGTCACAGGCCTAGGTGTGGGAGGGTGTTTAAGTCATCTAGTGCTACTCTAACAGAAATACCACAAAGTGGATTGCTTTAGCAAATTAAAGTTTATTCTTGCACAGTCAAGTAGGCTACAAGTCCAAATTGAGCATGTCCTCTCCAGGGGAAGGCTTTCCCTCTTAGTTGGCTCTGAAGGAAGGTCTTTAGGGTGTATCAGTCCCTGGCTAGGGAACATCTTAGTGCAAGAATCTCAGATCTGAAGGACACACCCTTCTCCAGGGGCTGTTTTCTCGATGGTATGAGGTTCCCAGTTCTCTGCTTGCTTCCTTCACCTTTTATCTCCAGTCTGATGAAAGGATAAAAGGTGGTACAAGCTATACTCCAGGGCAACTCCCCTTACAGTGGAGCAGAGAAGGAACCTTAGGAAGGATGTCGCAGTCCCACCCTAATCCTCCCCAGCATAATCCACTCCGTTAACCTCAGGCAGAGATCAGGATTTACAGTCTCAGGAAAGCACGGAACGGAATGCAATCACGCAGCACTGGGAATCACGGCCCAGTCAGATTGCTATTCACATTTAGGGGGCCACAGAGTTTAATCTATGACAGGGGAGGAGTAAGTAAGAGAGGGCACTGGTCTGCAGGGCACACTGGGACCTGAAGACAGCTTCGTAGATCTGTAGTGGAATAAGATAAAATAAGGATAGATCTGTTCTATCTAAAGGCCATTCCATGGATATTTTTTTCTAACAGTGAGTGATACTTTGGGAAGAGTTACATTCTGGTTTCTTTGATGAAATGGTTAGGATGATATATGGTTGTTGTCCTTAAAATTTTTGCTTAGCAAAATGAAAAGTCAGAAATGTTAAGTAGGTTCCTCTAATGAAAATGGAAAAAGATGTCTGGACGTGGAAAGCGGGGAACTGGAGGGTGATACAGAGCCTGACCTACAGACCTCGCTTCATCACTGTTTACTAACAAAACCCGCTGAGCAGGCGCTGGAGTAGGGGCTCTAGAAGGAAGGCCAAGAGAGGGAAAAGGAGGTGTTCTCTACAGAATGAACCTGAGCACCTCTTTTCCCTCTTCGTCTCTGCCCTTCCTTTCTCCTGCCCACCCCTACACCCGACGTGGAATCTGTTATGGAAACATCAGAGGGTGGGAAAATGATAAGGCACTACCTGAAGAAAACCACAGAAACTGCAACTAGATCTACCTTTGTTGTTCCTGGAAAGTGCTGATCCTACTCATAGCGACTCCTGTACACAACAGAACAAAGCTGCCCAGGCCTGCGCCACCTTTACAACTGTTACTGTGTTTGAGTCACTGCTGCAGCTGCAGTGTCCCCAAAAGAAGAAAAACTGTCTTATGATCCAGCAATCCCACTCCTAGGTATACACCCTAGAGACCTACTAAAAGTGATTCAAACAAGCATGTGCACACCTGCGTTCATTGCAGCATTATTTACAATGAACCTGCTGCCATAGCGTTGATTCCAACCCATAATAATCCTATAGGACATAGCAGAACTGCTCCATAGAGTTTCCAAGGAGCACCTGGCAGATACGAACTGCTGAACTTTTGGGTTAGCAAACATAGTACTTAACCACTAGCCCACCAGGGTTTCCATTCACAATAGTAGGGAAGTCGAAAGGAAGCAACCTGGGTGTTCTTCAGCGGGTTAATGGATAGACAAAGTGTGGCACACGCATGCAATGGAATGCAATATAACCGTAAGGAGTTGATTGGTCCACAAAAACACAACATAGGTGGATCTGCAGAACATATTGCTAAGTGAAATAAATCATTCATATAAAGATAAATATTGTAGGATCCTACTTTTATTAAAAAACAAGAGTGTGTACAGTGTATTACAGAGATCAGTGTTCATCAGTGGTTGTAAAAATGGCATGGAAGAGGCAGAGGCATCTAAGCTCAGGAGGAGAAAGCAGAATCAGCATCAGCAGCCCAAGGCTGATTCCTGTGAGGCAGAAGTCCAAGATGCTTCCTCCTTCTGTCTTTACCAATTCTGCTATCAGCTGTCCCTTCCATGGCACTTTCCACTTCTCTGCTGAATTCCATAACTCATTGCAGCGGCCGCAGGGAACTCAATGAGACAATACAATTATGGGGGTTGACTAGAGAAGTACTGAGTTAAAAGTCAGTTTCCGATACAGTTCTTCCATTAGGACAGCGTCTTTTCAGCCATGCCCATAGGCGCACGTCTTCTGGCCCATAGACCAACAAAAGCCCCCAGCCACCCCACTCTTCTAGTAAAACTTGACCCTAAGATGTACAGCTCTAGCTCTACAGGTCAGCAAACCTAGCTCCACCAAGTGCTTGTAAGCACCCCTCTCTGACAGCAAGCCTCTTGCCCAGAGGCACTCAGCTCTCTTGCTTCATGGGCTTGGAAGCCCACTGCACCATCACCTATTGTTCTGTCCTGCTACAGCGTCTCTGCACCCGCTTCTCACCGTCTTCAGTGTTAGAACAGTCTCTCTCTCTCTCTTTCTCTCTCTCTGTTTCCAGGTTCCTGGAGCTTCCTAGCACTGGAATCACAGGTCCAAAGCACATGTTACACTCTCTCTCTCTCTTTTTTTCTCTTCTTTTTTTTTATTATGATTGAGTGAAAATGTACATTCCCATATAAATTTGCATGCCCGCCTATGTGCAGCTCCCACTGCTCTCCCTGCCCACTGACAGCACACTCTTCCTCTCCACTCTACACACGTCTTATCCTCCCAACAATCTCCTATCCTCTCCTTTCCACACTCCCCTTCCTCCAGTAAGAGGTCAGCAGGATGACATCCTATAGATACATAGAACCATAAAGTGCACACACGGTATGGTCTCTCTGTGTCACCAAGTCCAATCCATTCCTGTCCAAAGAGTTGACCTCCATTATGATTTATGAACAGGGGCAGCATCGGGGCTAGGGGCCATGCCCCCAGAGGAACCCCAAGGCCCTGGACCATCAATTGTGGTCTTATAGTGGAGATCTCAGGGTGTACCCCTTTTTATTCTTGTGTTGCCAGTGAGACTCAACTTTGTGAGCCCCATCAAGGCTATCCCTGGTGGTGGCCAGACACCATCTGGTTCTTCCGGTCACATGTCAGTGTCGTCCACCACTCTCGAGGGTCTCTCTGTCTTCTGGATTCTTTTTCTCCCATGTCGTTTTGGTCCTTGATGATCATCCATTCCTGCTAAGTTGGGACTATTTGGTGTACCTCAGATGGCAGCTTGCAGCTTTTAAGACCCAAGATGCCACTCACTAATGTGGGGTGCAGAAGACTCTCTTAGCAAAATGCTAGTTGTGCCAACTGGCCTCAAATTCTCCCAAGAGCGTGGTCTCCAGCCCCTCTACCCCAGCTACTCTGTCCTTGCAACATTGGGTTAAGATGGGAGGAGTAATCATCTTATGTTCAAGTTCCAGTTAAAATTGATCTTCTTTCTAATGTGTGCTGTCACTGATTTCACCCAACCAAATTTCTATCAGCTATCTAATCTACACCCCACCCTTTTCCTTCCTCCCTCCTCTCCCACCCTTGCAGCTGTCAAAGAGTCTTCTCTTCTATGCATGAGTCTGTTTTTAAGTTCTTATCATAGGGGTCTGATGCAATATTTGTCCTTTTGTTGCTAACTGCTTTCATTCAACACAATGTCCTCCAATTGAAACCAGGTTATAAGATGTTTCCTAAAGTCGTCATTGTTCTTTGTCATTACATAGTGTTCCACTGAGTATATACACAATAGTCTACCTGTCCATTCCTCTGTTGTTGGGCATCTGGGTTGCTTCCATCTTTTTGCTATTGTGGACTGTGCTGCAATAAACAATCGTGTGCATGTATCAATTGGTGTCAATGGCCTTGATTTCAAGCAGTGGAATTACTGGGTCAAATGGTATATCTATTTCCAGCTTTTTAAGGAAGCACCACACTGCTTTCCAAAGAGGTTGTACCATTTGCAATCCCATCAACAGTGTAGGAGAGTTCCACTTTCTCCACAGATTCTCCAGCATTTGAGGTTTTGCACGTTACAGTCTTGGCTCTTCTTCCTGGGTGGTGGTAGGATCCTTCCTTCCCACCTCTGGGATGGCTTATCTTAAGCCTAGTGAGATGTTAAGACTGACCAATCCCATTGTTGGACCACAAATACCTTATTTGCAGTTTCACTCAATCACTTGGGTGGGAGTTACAAGACCATAACGAGAAAGACCACACAAAAGTGATGCACTGCACCACAGTGGTTACCAGAGGTGAGTGGGGGTGGGGAGGCAGAGGGACTCGTTCTCTGACTCATAGATACTTGCTACTTTTGGTGATGGGAAAGGTAGCACAGGATTGGGTGTAATGAGCACAGCTTGTCCAAAGTTAGCAATGCCACTGAGAAATGCACGAGAAGAATGATGTTGGTACTAAACAATATGACATATGTAATTAGACAACACCACCACCACCAACAATAATCCAAAAATGAATGTATGGTCATATGTGTAGGTGCACAGGCATGTATGTATACAGATAGGTACAGGTGAATACATAAGTGTGCATAAATAGAAGTGTCTGTATATGTACATACAGATACATGTGTGCGTACATATATGTTCATACAGGACATAGTTACACATACTTCCCAGACACAACCAAATGCCTTGTGAGAATGGTTTTCTGGGTTTGAAGACTTAGGACCATAGTTTAACGGGGTAGCTCATTCAGCTGGCATCACAAAATTTATGGTCTGCATCCTTGTGAGGTAAATAGTATCTAGGGTCTTAGCATGAGAGCAGCTAAGATGCAACTACTGGTCTCATCAGGAGCAAAAGAGAAGGAAGGAAACCAAAGTCTCAGAAAAAACACTAGTCTATAGCGCTAATAGCCCATGTGAGTCATGGCCTCATCTATCCTGAGACCGTAAAACCTAGATGCTGTCCAGATACCACTACTGGCCAGTCTGATCAGGACCACAATAGATGGACCTTGATAGAATAGAAGGAAGATGCAGAACAGAGCTCAAGTTCTTTAAAAAAAATCCAGACTTTCTGGACCAGTTGAATCTGGAGGACACTGAGACTATTACTCTGTTGTTGTTCTTGTTGTTAGGTGCCATCGAGTCAATTCCAACTCATAGTGACCCTAGGTACAACAGAACAAAATACTGCCGAGTCCTTCATTCTCTCAAAATTGTTGTCCTTGAGTTCATTGTTGCAACCACTGTGTCAGCCCATCTTGCTAAGAGTCTTCCTCTTCTTCGCTGGCCCTCTACCACGAAATCCTAGTAGCATAGTGGTTAAGAGCTACAGCTGCTGACCAAAAGGTTGGCAAATAGAAATCCCCCAGCCGCTCCTTGGAAAGTATATGGGGCAGTTCTACTCTGTCCTATAGGGCCACTATGGGTCAGAATTGACTGAATGGCAGTGGATTCTACTTTACCATGCATAATGTCCTTCTCCTAGGACTGCTGCCTCCTGGTAACATGTCCAAAGAATGTAAGACGTAGTCTAGCTGTCTCTCCTACTAAGGAGCATTCTGGCTGTACTTTCTCCAAGACAGGTTGGTTTGTTTTTTGGTAATTCATGGTTTATTCTCTTTACCAATACCATAATTCAAAGCATTAGTTCTTCTTTGGTCTTCCTTATTTATTGTCTAGCTTTCACATGCTTATGAGGTGATAGAAAACACCCTAACTTGGGTCAGGCTCATGTTTGTCTTTAAGATGACATCTTTGCTTTTCAACACTTTAAAAAGGTCTTTTGCAGCAGATTTGCAGAATGCAATATAGCTTTTGATTCCTTAACTGCTGCTTCCACGGGTGTTGATTGTAGATCCAAGTAACATGAAATCCGTAACAACTTCGATCTTTTCTCCCTTTATCATGTTGTTACATATTGGTCCAATTGTGAGGATTTGTCTTTTCTTGATGTTGAGGTGTAATCCATACTAGAGGCTGTGGTATTTGATCATCAGTAAGTGCTTCCAGTCCTCTTCATTTTCAGCAAGCAAGTTTGTGTCATTGGTGTAGTACAAGTCACTGATGAGGCTTCCTCCAGTTCTGATGTATCATGCTTCTCCATATAGTCCAACCTTTTGGATTATTTGCTCTACAGACAGATAGAATAAGTATAGTCAAAGGATACAACCCTGACACACACTTCTTGACGCTGAACCACACAGTATCCCCTTCTTCTATTTAAGTGACTCCTTCTTGAGCAATGTACAGGTTACTCCTGAGCACAATCAGGTGTTCTAGAATTCCCATTCTCCTAAATGTTATCCATAAATCCTTATGATTCACACAGTCAAATGCCTTTCCGTAGTCTATAAAACATAGGTAAACATCTTATTGGTATTATCTGCTTTTAGCCAGGAGCCATCTGATATCAGCAATGGTATCTCTGGTTCTGTATCATCTTCTGAATCCAGCTTGAATTTCTGGCAGTTCCCAGTTGATATACTGTTGCAGCCACTTTTGAATGATCTTCAACAAAATATTACTTGCATTTGATATTATTGATATCATTCAATTATTTCTGCATGCGGTCACCTTTCTTGGGAATAGGCATAAATATGGATCTCTTGCAGTCAGCTGGCCAAGTAGCTGTGAGATACTCTGTAAACCTGGAACAGAAACTATTCCCTGGGATCACCTCTTAACAAAATAACAGATTGGCATATTAAATAAAGGATATTTTCAATGTGCATAATGCTCCATTGAAAAGCCATCTACATGAGACTGAAAGGTCAACAATTACTCTAAAGCAAAGATAGGAAAATATGGTGGCAGGGAAGCCAGAGTAGTGAAAAAGGAACAATCTGAGGGCAATTAAAGAGAATGTTGGCACATTGTGATATATATGAATACAAAGCTAACAGCAATGAAACAGGTGAAAAAAAAATACATAAGGAAAAATGACTCAGCTCAGAAAATTAAATGGAACAAACTGTCAGCAGTGCACAAAAAAAAGACACCTAAATGACAGCACTAAACTCATACTATTGATATTGCCTTGAATGTAAATGGATTAAATGTGCCAATAAAGAGACAGAGAGTGACAGAATGGAAAACAAAAAGTAAACAAAAAGACCCATGATCCATTTATATGCTGCCTACAAAAGACACACCTTAGATTTAAAGACATAAACAAACTAAAACTTAAAGGATGGAAAAAAAATGTATCAAGCAAACAATAATTTAAAAAAAGCACGGGTGACAATATTGATTTCTGACAAAAATAGACTTCAAAGTAAAATTCATCATGGTGTATAAGGAAGGATGCTATACACCTTCAGTGATTAAAAGGTCCGTGTACTAAGAGTGCATAACCGTATTAAATACTTACAAACCCAATGAGAGAACTCCAAAGTACATAAAAATAACTCTAACAACATTGAAAAGAGAAATAACTCCAGAATAATAGCAGGCGACTTTAATACACCACTTTTGGTGAAGGACAGAACATCCAGAAAGAAGCTCAATAAAAACACAGAAAATCTCAATGCCACCATATCAAACAACTTAACCTCATAGACATCTACAGAACACTCTACCCAACAGCAGCCACATATACTTTCTCATCCAAAGCACATGGAACATTCTGTAGAATAGACCACATATTAGGCCATCAGGCAAGCCTTAACAGAATCCAAGGCACTGAAGTATTAAAAAAAAAAAATCTTTTCTGACCATAAAAGGAGAAATCAGTAGCAGAAAAAAACAAGGAAAAATAACCAAATACATGGAAACTGAAGAACACCTTGCTCAGAAACTACTAGGTCATAGAAGACATTAAGGAGGGAATAGAAATTCACAAAATCAGATGAGAATGAAAACACATCTTACCAGAACCTTTGCGACACAACAAAAGCAGAACTTAGAGGTCCATTTATAGCAATGAATGCACACATCCAAAAGGAAGAAAGACCCAAATTCAAAGTATGAACACCACAATCTGAACAAATAGAAAGAAAACAGCGAAAGACCTCAAGCACCAGAAGAAAGCAAATAGTAAAAATTCAGAAGAAAGAAGTAACAAAAATTAGAGCAAAAGAAAATGACATAGAGAATAGAAAAACAATTGAAAGAGTTAACAAGATCAAAAACTAGTTCTTTGAAAAGGTCAACAGTATTGATAAACCATTGGCCAAACCGACAAAAGGAAAACAGAAGAGGAAGTATGTAATCTGAATAAGAAATGAGATAGGCGGTATCACAGTGGACCCAAATGAAATTAAAAAGTCATAATAGAATACTACAAAAACTTGCACTCTAACAAACTTGAAAGCCTAGAGGAAATGGACACATTTCTAGAAATACACTGTCATCCCTAAATGAACACAAACAGGAAGAACAATTGCATAAACCTATAACAAAAGGAGAAATTGAAAAAGTAGTTTAAAAACTTCCAACGCTGAATGGAGGGCCCCCTAGGAGCATGGACAATGGACTCTCTAACCCTAAACTGCATCCAGTACCAAGGCCAGCTCCCCAGACAATGACTGAACTGGACTATACAAAACATTGAGTGAGACTGGAGATGAACAAACCGTTAAACACGTACACTGGGTTGTCTGAGAGGCTCTGTGGTGGAGATAAGATGTTTGGGTGAGGAGGGCCAGCCTTTGGTCAAAAGGTCACAGGAAGTTCTGAACAAAAGGGGAAACATGCTATCATGCTGTCATACAGTGGAGGGGGCAGCTAAAATAGAACAGCAGTGAAAGTTCTGGGTGTTACATTGCAACATGATATAGATTGTAAAATTTTTCTTAATTCACAGTAAAAAATATTTATAGGTATATAAAGAAAGAAAACTCCCCACAGAAAAAGCCTTGGCCCTGATGGCTTCATTGGAGAATTCTACCAAACACTGTGATAAAAGTAATCAACATCATTAAACAATTTGTGTAGAAATTGGATAAACTTTCACGGAAAACACAATAAAATCTTTTTCTAAGAACACGTCACAAGGTAAAATCTGGCTTAAACTAGCACTACATGCATAGCAGAGGCCAGTCCCACCTGGGACAGTGGTAGCCAGAACACAGGTCCTCAGACGACGAAGGGCCAAGCTGACCACTGGAGGTCCCCTAGTGAAATGGGAACTTCTTCTGAGATGTAGGAATTTTAGATGCTATCTGGGAGCCCTTGCCATGAAAAGCTTGAAATCAGGAGGCCCCCAGCCTGTCACTCTGAATTCCCAGGCTCTCAGGGCATGTGGGAGGGGACTGGCAGTGGAAGCTGCCTGCACTTTCAAGGTGGAACACAGTGACACTAGGAGCATATCACTGGTGGGAACATCCACAGATGAAGGAGGTGTGGCAAGACGGTCACCTTGTGGACACTTGGACACAGCACAATACCCAGGGCCAAGAATGCAGCAGAGCTCTGGTGACACGTGGGTTAGCCCTGCATCTGAAGACAGAGCTGCAGGAAAGAGACTACACCAATGCACATGCTTGTGACTTTTACACTAATATTGTCACACTCATATACTATACAAGACACAACACCGATACACACATGTATGCACGCACTCTCGTGCACATATGTTCATGTGCACTCACATGTTAACACACATTCATACATTCATGTCTCCTTGCATGTGCACATTCACATGCTTGCACTTGCTTCAGTGTATTCATGTATGTACACACTTACACTCATGTGCACACTCACACATGTATGTACAACTCACACGCCCCCCCACGTGTACATGTACACTCACACACACACGTTCACATGCAAGCACGTCATTTTGTGGCACGCCATCCCTATCTCTTGCTCACCAGGTGAGGGAGGCTGACGCCTGCCTGTCTATCCCACCTTCCTTGCTCCATATCTCACCTCTCACCTTTCACCCCCTCAGGATTCTTGGGCCGGGCTCTCCCAACTAACAGCCAGAACAGCTTTCACTCGCAAAGCCCTGTGGACAGTGGGTGCTGTGACAGCAGAAATTCTGTCTGCCTCTAGACAACCCCTAGCAGGGCCTGGAAGAGAGCACAGCCTAGAATTTGGTTAAGGACTTCTGTCATGGTCTCCTTCAAAGTGCCTTAAAAGTTGTCAGGAAAGAAAGACATCTTGGTGCAGACATCTTAAAGTGGTAGCTGCACCTACGATTCACAGGGTCTGCTGAGCTAGACTGGCTGGGTGAAGTGCTACATCTGCTATCCAAAGGGTCAGCAGTTTAAACCCGCCAGGTGCCCCTTGGGAACGCTATGGGGCAGTTCCACTCTGAGCTCTAGGGTGGCTATGAGTCGGACCCTACTCAACGGCAGTGGTTTTTTATGGCGCTGTTCACTTGATCACGGCCACTTTCTTGCAATCTCTTTATGGTCATGGATCCCACCATGGGTTTGACCTTGAACCAGGAAAATGGGGAAATGATTTTTGAATCCTACAATAGCCCAGAATCGAAACTGAGGAGGAAACTATTTCAGTGTGCAGTCTTGTTGTTATTGTTAAATACAGATTTTTATGCTTTCATTTAAGAGTCACTGTTGGACATATGAGTTACCTAGGGCTGCTGTTAATAAAACACCAAACTGAGCTCCTAGAAAAACAGAAATACTTAACACATAGCTCTAGAGGCTAGAATTCCAGGTCCAGGATGTCAGCAGGGCCAGGCGCTCCCCAAAGAAGCCCCCCGGATTTCCTTGTCATATAGATGTGTTCTCATCTGGCCTCCTTTCATCTGTCTCTTTGTATCTCTTCTCCAAACCCTTGGCATTGAACTGATTCCAATTTATGGTGAGCCCACATGTTAGAGGGTACATGTGCTCCATAGGTTTTCGTGACTATAATCTTTACAGACTTGGATTGCCAGATCTATAAGGACAGCACTCAGATTAGATCAAAGACAGAAAAAGGGGGAAAAAAAATCCTGCTGCCATCAAGTCTATCCCAACTCATAATGACGCTATAGAACAGACCAGAACTACTGCAGAGGGTTTCAAAAGAGTACCTCATGGACTCACAACTGCCAGCCTTTTGGTTAACAGCCAAGTTCTTAACCACTGGGCCACCTATTTTGGTGGCACATGTTGCTTTAGCTGATAACATCTTCAAAGACCTTATTTCCAAACAAGGTCCTATTCACAGGTCCTGGAATTAGGAGTTCCACATATCTTTTGGGGTGAGATGCAATTCAGTTCATAACATCAGGTCAGCTGTGGCCTCCAAACACAAGAGAATAAATCGTGAGGCTACTGAACAGGAGACTGCTGTGCCTGTAAGCAGTTTCCAGAATGATTCCATCGGACATCCTCCCCTTTTCTGAGCCTTTGAAAATTTGCAAGTGAGATAGAGATAACGGTAAAGGAGGAGTGTGGCGCCCTCTGGCGAAAGCAGAGGAAAAAAAATCCCTCCCACAAGGTCGCTCAGGAAAGCCCGGTATTGGTGGTTAAGTGCTGGGGTGGCTAACCAAAAGGTCAGCAGTTCAAATCTGTCAGGTGCCCCTTGGAAACTCTATGAGGCAGTTCTGCTCTGTCCTATAGAGTCCTATGAGTTGGAATCGACTCAATGGCAGTGGGTTTGGTTTTTGGTATAAGGTAGTTTGGTAACTGGTGGCATAGTGGTTGAATGCTACAGCTTCCAGCCAAACAGTTGACAGTTTGAATCCACTAGGCATTCCTTGGGAACTGTATGGGGCAGTTCTACTCTCCCCTATAAACAAAAAACCAAACCCACTGTCATCAAGTAGATTTTGACTCATAGAGACCTTATAAGGACAGAGTAGAACTGTCCCTACAGAGTTTCAAGAAACACCTGGTGGATTTGAACTGCTGACCTTTTGGTTAGCAGCCATACCACTTAGCGACTACACCACCGGGGTTTCCATACTCTGTCCTATAGGGTGGCTATGAATTGGAATCAGCTTGATGTCAATGGGTTTTGGGGTTGTTTTTACAAGGAAACCTTCGTGATGTAGTGCTTAAGAGCTATGGTTACTAATCAGAAGGTCCACAGTTTGAATCTACTAGGTGTTCCTTGAAAACCTCATGGAGTTCTGCACTGTCCTATAGGGTTGATTTGAGTCAGAATCGACTTGACAGCAACAGTTCGGTTTTTTAGTCTTTTATAGGGCCACTAAATACTTGGTAGTACAGTGGTTAAGAGTTCGGCTGCCAACCTTTTGGTTGAATCTACCAGCCACTCCTTGGAAACCCTATAAGGCACTTCTACTTTAGACTATATGGTCACTATGAATTGGAATCAACTTGGTGGCAACTGGCTTGACATTTTTTATTTGGTGTGCCTGAATGGTCTCCCATCTATAGTGGACCTTAAACTTCCATCTCTGGTCACATAACATCTTCCCAGCCTTTGTGAAAAACCTGAGATTAATAACTTTGCAAGTGGCCCTTCAGAACTGAAACCTTCAGGCAATGTGGAGCCCATGTGGCTTTTGGTATAGGGTTGCTTGGAACCCTGGTAGTGTTGCAGTTAAGTGCTTTGCAGACTTAATGTAGATTTTGGCAATGTGAGGAGGAACTTATTTATCCTAGCAAGGGCTACCCACACCAAGGAAGCACTGGAAACAAACCAAAGTCAATGGAAGCCAGAGGCCAGTGGGTATAAGGCCTCATGTCACAGATGTCAAGGAAAGAGACTTGTCCTCATCATCCTAACCAGTCAGTGCTGTTGCAGCCACAGGGTTTTCTACCAAGAGAAAAGGTTAAGGATTGAGCAGGCATCAGGAAGCCTCAAAGCTAATACAACCATCTCTCTAATCTGATGAAGACATGCTTGTCAGATATGATAACAGGAAGGCCCCAATCAGTTGATATTGAGTCAACTTCAACTAATCATGATCCCATGTGTGTTGGAATAGAACAGTGCTCCACTGGGTTTTCAATGGCTAATTTTTCAGAAGCAGATAGCCAGGCTTTTCTTCCAAGACACTTCTGGGTGGACTTAAACCTCCAAACTTTCAGACAGCAGCCAAGCATGTTAGCTGTTTGCACAACCCAAGGACTCCATAGAAAGTCCCAGGGAACATTAAAAATAAATTCCAGGGTGGGTCCAAGTTGGCAAAGTAGACACATGTCTCCACAATTCCCTCTGAGAACTAAGTCCTAGTAAAACAAGTGAACAGAGCACTGTGAACATTCTGGGAGACCCAAGATCTAGCACGGAGTTGTGAGATTGGACTGGGCTACAGTAAGGAGGAAACTACCTCTGTTGAAGGCAAGGCAGCAGTGCACTGAGTCCTGCTTCTGCTGGCACATCATTTGAGAGGATTACCAGTATGGACACCTTCTTTGTTAACTGAGAGGATGAGACTGGGGCTGCCAAGCCTGTGAGCCTGGCACGAGCCAGCTACTACACTGCAGTGCTTACATAAACGGTGTATTCCACAATAGAGAGACTGTGCATGGGACAGCCACATCTATAGAACCCAGTTGGCTGCTGACTGAGAGCACCACTCTCCCTCCCTTTCTATTCTCTGACCTGCTCCATAGATACTGTTCACTCAGTGGAAGAAAGATAGGTCAGGCAGGATGCCACCTTGGTCAGCTGAGAGGTGGAGTTAGCCACGCCTGAGGTCTCACCTGAAGTTAATTCCCACACAGAACAACAGTGCCTGTCTGGATAGTGCTTCTCCCAAAAGGAAAGCTGTTTTCAAGACAATCGTACCAAGTGATCATAGTAGGGGCTGGCAGCTGAGTGCAGCAGTGTTCAAACTCCCCCCCCCCTTGAGTCAATTCATATTTTCTGGGGATGGCCTACAAGACACTATTTCTGTCACCCAGGAGGTAGGGTCTGTCACCCTTAAAGGCCTGGCTGTTTCAGCTGCTGCTGGTCAAACCTCTCTGCAGAAAGGTAGCTTTTATGTTAAGAGCAGCTAGAGAACACAGTGGTTACTGACACCTGTGTGTGGTGGTGCCCTTTCCACTACCCTTCACAAACAATGCAACATATCGAAACAAGAAACATAATGCAGAAGTCTCAACAAACAGAAAACTAACACTGAAAAGGATGAAAAGTAAACCCATAAAGGAAAATGATCCAGAACAGAATATTAAGAGGGACAAAAAAAAAACACATCAACCAACACACAAAAAGGCACCAAAATGACAGCACTAAACATACACCTATCGATAATTACACTGAAGGTAAATGGATTGAATGTTCCATTAAGGAGACAGAGAGTAACAGCTTGGATCAAAACAAGTAATCCATTGATATGTTGCCTACAAGAAACACACCTTAGACTCAAAGATGTGAACAAACTGAAAATCAAACAACAGAAAAATACATACTAAACTAATAACATACAAAGAATAGCAGGAGTGGCGATACTAATCTCAGATAAAATAGACAAATGGAAAATCCATCATCATGGACAAGGATAGTCACTATTGCTGAAAGGTTCAATACATAACCAGAATATAACAATATTAAATATTTATACACCCAATACTAGAGCATCTAAATACGTCAAACAAACACTGACAGCATTGAAAACCAAGGTGCATCACTCCACAATAATAGTAGGAGATTTCAACACTCTGCTTTCAGTGACGGACAGATCATCCAGAAAAAAGCTCAGTAAAACAAGGAAGATTTTATTGTGGCAATCAATCCACTGGGCATCATCAACATTTACAGAACTTTTTACCCAACAACAGACAAGCACACTTGCTTTTCCAATGCACATGGAACATTTTCCAGAATAGATCACATATTGGGTCATAAAGCAAACTTCAACAAAATCTAAACCATTGAATTATTGCAAAGCATCTTCTCAGGCCATAAAGCCATAAAAGTTAAAACTAATAGAAAAACATAGGTAGAAATTTGAACGAATGGAAACTGAACAAAGATCTGTGGGTTGTAGAAGAAATCAAAGACACAGTAAATAAATTTATGGAATCAAACAAGAATGAAACAATCCTACCAGAACCTGGGGGATACAACAAAAGCCTTGCTCAGAGGCCAATTCATCTCTATAAATACATACACCTAGAATGAAGAAAGGGTGTAAACCAAAGAATAAACCCCACAACTTAAACAAGCAGAAAGAGAGAAAAAAAGAACCCCTCAAGCACCAGAAGAAAATAGATAATAAAGATTAGAGCAGAACTAAATGAATTGAAGACTAGAAAAACAATTGAAAAAATTAACAAAATCAAAAGCTGGTTCTTTGAAAATACCAATGAAATTAATAAACCATTGGCTAAACTTACAGGAAAAAACCAGGACAAAAAAACAAGTCACCCAAGTCAGAAATAAGATGAGAGATGTCACAACAGACCCAAAAGTATCATAACAGAATACTATGGAAAACTGTAGTCTAACAGATTTGAAAACCTAGAGGAAATGAACAAATTTCTAGATTTACATCACCTACCAAAATTATCACAAGGAGAAGCAGAAGAACTTAGTAAACCCATCATAAAAGAAGATATTGAAAAGGTAATAAAAAAACTACCAACCACAGAAAGTCCTGGCCCAGATGGCCTCACTGGAGAATTCTACCAAACTTTTTGAGAGGAGTTAATTCCAACACTACTGAGGCTATTTCACAGCATAGAAAAGGACGGAATACTCCCAAATTCATTCTATGAAGCCAGCATAACCCTGATACCAAAGCCAAGGAAAGAGCCCACAAAAAGACAAAATTACAGACCAAAATCGCTCATGCACGTAAATGCAAAAATCTTCAACAAAATCCTAGGCAAGAGAATTCAACAACACATCAAAACAATAATTCCTCATGACCAAGTTAGATTCATACCAGGGATGCAGGGCTGGCTCAACATCAAAAAAACAGTTAATGTGAGTAAAAATCACCTGATTTTGTCAACTGACACAGAAAAGGCATTGACAAAGTCCAACACCCATTCATGTTAAAAAATCTCAGCAAAATTGGAATAAGGGAGAAATTCCTCAATGTAGTAAGGAGTGTCTATGCAAAGCCAATCACTTACATCATCCTGAATGGAGACTGAAAGAATTCCCCCTGAGAAAAGGAACTAGACAAGGATGCCCACTGTCACCACTTATATTCAACATTGCAATAGAGGTTGTAGCCAGAGCAATTAGACAAGACAAAGAAATAGAGGGCACCTGCAGAGGCAAAGAAGGAATAAAAATATCCCTATTAGCAGATGATATAATCGTATACACAGAGAATCCTAGAGAATCCATAAATAAACTACTGGAACTAAAAGAAGAATTCAGCAAAGTATCAGATAAATATAGATAAATCAGTAGGATCCCTTTACACCAACAAAGAAATCATCAAAGAGGAAATCATCAAATCAATACCATTTACTGTAGTCCCCCAAAAGATAAAATACCTGGGAATAAACCTAACCAGAGAAATAAGAGATCTACACAGAGAAAATTACAAGACCATACTGCAAGAAACCAAAAGAGACTTACACGAGTGAAGAAATCTACCTTACTCGTGGATAGAAAGACTTAACATTGTGAAAATGTCTATTTTATCCAAAGTGATAAAATGCAATCTCAATACAAATTTCAACATCATTTTTGAATGAGATGGAGAGGCAAATCACCAACTTTGTTTGGAAAGGAAAGAAACCTGAGATAAGTAAAGCACTACTGAAGAAGAGGAACACGGTGGGAGGCCTCACATTACCTGATCTTAGAACCTATTACTCTGCCATAGTAGTCAAAACAGCCTGTACTGGTACAAAAAGAAACATATAGACCAATGGAACAGAGCTGAGACCCCATCTTCTTAGGAACAGTTGACATTTGACAAAGGCCCAAAGGTTGTAAACTGGGGTAAAAACAGTCTCTCTAACAAAGAGTGTTGGCAAAATTGGCTATCCATCCGCAAAAAACTGAAACAAGACCCATATCTCACACCTTACACAAAAACTAACTCAAAATGGATCAAAGAACTAAATATCAAACCTAAAACAATCAAGATCATACAAGAAAAAAACAGGGTCAACAATGGAACTTCTAATATGTGGCTTAGACACACTACAAAATCTGACCAATGATGCATGAAAAACAGAAGGGAAAATAGATAAATGGGAACTACTAAGAATTAAACACTTATGTTCATCCAAAGACTTTATCAAGAAAATTAAAAGACTACCTACAGAATGGGAAAAAATACTTGACAACTACATGTCAAATCAATGTCTGATTCCCATAATCTACAAGATACTGCAAAATATCAACAAGAAAAAGGTAAATAACCCAATTAAATGAATGGCAAAGGAGATGGATAGACACTTCACCAAAGAAGACATCCATGCAGCCAAAAGACGCATCAGGAAATGCTCACGATCATTAGCTATTAGAGAAGTCCAAATCAAAGCTACAGTGAGATACCATTTCATCCCAGCAAGGTTGGCCATGATCCAAAAAACACAAACCCACAAATGATGAAGAGGCTGTAGAGAGGGTGGAACTTCCCTACCTTGCTGGTGGGAATGCAAAATGGTACAATGTTTTTGGAAAGTAATTTGGTGCTTCCTTAAAAAGCTAGAAGTAGAACTACCGTATGATCCAGCCATCTCACTGCTTGGAATGTATTCTACAGAAGTTAAGGTGGTAACATGAACAGACAGTTGCCCATGAATGTTAATTGCAGCACTGTTCTCAATAGCAAAGAGATGGAATCAACCTAGGTGACCATCAAAAGAGGAATGGATAAACAAGCTATGGTACATACACTCAATGGAACACCATGCAATGATAAAGAACAATGATGATTTTAGGAAGCATCTCATCACTTGCTTTGAACTAGAAGACATTATGCTGAGAAAAATCAGTCAGTGGCAAAAGGACAAGTATTATATGAGACCTGTGCTATAAGAAATGAAAAACAAACTTAGGTACAGAAGAAAAGACTCTTTGGGGGCTACAGAGGTGGAGACGGTGGGAAAGGGTTGGTCATAGATTAGGTAGTAGATAGGAATTTGGTCAGGTGAAAGCAGTGACGGCACACAGTTGAGACCAGATCAACATAAACAGACTACACCATAAACTGAAAGATTTTCTAAAATGAACCCAATATTTCCAAGAATAGAGTAGCAGGGATGGAAGTCTGGGGACCATGTTTTCAAGGGACATTGAGGACAATTGGCTGAACTCGTCTTCTGCTAAGAGAGTGTTCTCACCCCATTTTGATGTGTGATGTTTAGGATCTTAAAAGCTAGCAAGCCAGTATCTGTAGTACACCAAAGTGTCTCATCTGGAATAGATGATTACTGAGAACAACAAAGACACAAGGAACAAAGAGCCCAGGAGACAGAAGGACCCATATGAATGGGAGACTGTATCAACACGAGGCTAGAAGAACCAGATGGTGCCCAGGTACTACCGATGGCAGCCATGATGGGGGACACAATGTAGAGTCCCTGAGGCAACACGAGAAAAAGAGGGGCGCAGCTCAAGAAATCTACTGAAAGACCACAACTGATGGCTCGACAAACTGAAGGGTGCCCTGGGAACATGGCACCTAGACATGCTGCTGGCTCTTACTGAAAACCAGTACTGCGGTCAACTCTTCAGACAAGAATGGACTGGACTTGGGGACACAGTGGGCCCATATGGTGTGTGTACTTGATGATCCTATACATTTCTAGGTGGTTGTACTACTGATTTCTTTCTAAGTGGGGGAGAAGAGAGGGGAAGAGGGGGATAGGTGCTCATTAAGATGTACTAGAAGTATAGAGTGATAAGGATTATGTTGTCACTGGATGAGGAGAGCAGATGGAGCTGCAGATAGGCGGGCATGCAAAATTGTTTGGACTGGGTACTTCTGCTTAATAACAATAGTAAAGAAATTCTACTTGCTTGTCAAAAAGAAGCCCTGGTGGCACAGTGGTTAAAACATTCAACTACTAACTGAAAGGTTGGTGGTTCAAACCCACCAGCTGCCCTGGGGGAAAAAGATGTGGTAGCCTGCTTCTGTCAAGATTTACAGCATTAGAAACCCAGTAGAGCAGTTCTACTCTGTCTTACAGGGCAGGTATGAGTTGGAATCAACTGCATGGCAGTGAGTGGTCTATGCGCTTATGAAAGGGTGTGGATGTGCTCTTAGACAAATCCAGTTCCAGGACTTGCCTTCTCGGCCACATGGGAATGTTTAGAAGCCCAAAGAAGGTGAGTTCTGGCCTTTTCAGTCCTAACCTGAAGCCTAGAAGAGGCTGTAGGAGATAGATGCTTTGAGGATTTCTCCAGGCTCAGGTTTACAGTCCCCAGCATTTCCAGATTCCAGGCCTAGATTCCCATCCAGGACTGGAGCACATATAAATAACACTCGTTGCTGTGTTGTTTTGACAAGGGACACTCCAGGAGTGGATAGCAGAGCGTAAACTGAGAGACCCTGGGGATCCAAGAGGATTCTCTCTCTCTGCCACAGGTGCTGTTTAGGTGATGGGTTCCTTCCAAGTGTTCTCAACTTCCTTGAGGGTTCGTACGTGGCCTTCAGGATGAAGTAAGCAGGACCTCATCACATTCTGACGTTCTCACCTGGAGGAAGCCCATTTGCCTGTTTCCTGGAAAGGATTTGAAGGTCCAGCAGGTGACCCTGAGAAGGAAACCAGGAAACTCAGACAATCCCTTCATGACATCACCAGTCCCACTAGAGAAAATTATTTACTCTTTGGCCTAAACAACCAAATTTTATTTGTTGTTGCTTTGTGATTTAGGGCATCTCAGGTGTTTCAGAGCAGAACTACTCTACAGAACTTTCTTGGAGCCCTGGTGGTGGTGCAATGGTTAAGACCTATGCCTGCTAACCAAAAGGTTGGCAGTTCAAATCTACCAACTGCTCCTTGGAAACCCTACAGGGCAATTCTACTCTCTCCTATAGGATCTCTGTGAGTTGGAATTGACTGGATTCGGGTGTAGGGTTTTCTTTGGCTGTGACCTTTATGCAATCAGGTTACCAGGTCTCTTTCTTCTGTGATGACCCTGTGTGAGTTTGAACTGTCAATCTTTAGGTTACAGTCAAGTGCAAATTGTTTGCACCAGCCAGAGAACTTAACACACCAAATATTATAGCTTATTTAAAAAAAAAAAAAAATACAAGAACATCATTGATCTAACTTGAAAACAGCCTTTTTATTATTAATGGAGCAGAAAAATAAGAACTTTCTTAGAATCAGAGTCAAGGTGGGTAGTGTTGAGAGGGAAACTGTCCTCTAAGGACCATGGTGGGTCCTTAGTAATGGGGAGACCACAAGGAAGGTTCTATTCCCAGCTCTTTCCTTCCACATACTCCCACAGTCTTCCCTCTTTGAAATGCCCTCAGCTCTCACCCCTACTCACTTTTCAGAAGTCCTAGCGCTTGGTTAGTCACATTGGCAGAGCAAGGGTGGTATCACTGGATCTGTCCAGCAACCTTCTAAACAAGTGTTAGAGAAAAATCTCAGTCCAAGCTGGAAGAGTTGGTTAACCAGCTGCTTTAGTTAGCTGAAGACAATGCTTTAAAAAGCCCTGTTTTGTTTTAACTTGTTGAGGAGCTCCAACTCAAATAAGCATGTCAGAGTTGCATTCCTTTCAAAGATGGGAGCAGTGAAGAGAACTGGACTGTCCTTGGCGATAAGGATCATTCATTCACTCCACAATCAGTTATTAAGGGTAGGCTGCTTGTCAGGCCCTGAACTAGACCCGTGGGATGCTAGATGAGCAAGATAAAGGTGTCCTCTCTCCTTCTATGGGGCTGACATCCTAGAGTGGGAAAGAGACAAACAAAACAGATTGCCCTGAAGGTGCCAAAGAGGGTTACTTCAGACAAGGTGGTCAGGGGACCCCTCTATGAGGAGGCATACTGGCTGCCATAGCAAATAACCACCCAGTCAGTGACTCTGAACGCCACCTGTGTCCCAGCTCACAATGCAATAGGTCAGAAGTCTGGTTGAGTGTACCTGGGATGTCAGCCCAGGGTCTTACATAGCCAAAATCAAGGTGTCACTTCCAAGTTCATTCCTACTGTCTGCAGAATCCAGTTTCTTGTGGTTGCCAGCTGAGGTCCCAGTTTCCTTGCTGGCTGTCATTGAGAGTTGTCCTCAGCAACTAGAGGCCAACCCTATTTCTTCTCATACAGCCACTTCTGTCTTCAAAGCAGGAAAGGCACAGGGAGTCCTTCTCATACTTTGAATCTCTCTGACTTCCCCTTGTGCCACCAGCCAGAGGAAACTCCCTGCTTTTAAAGATTCTGAAAGTTAGATCAGGCCCCCGGATGATCAGCTGTGCCATATAACATAGTCCAGCCACAGGAATGAGAATTTGCCTTGTTAAGATTCTGGGTATTAGGAAATACAATTTGTGACACAGGGGTGGGGGGCATTTCTAGAATTCTGCCAAGGAATCAACACTTCCTGAGACCTAGAGCCTGAGGAGGATGTGGAGATGTAGCTAGTGACGGCACAGCTTTTACGCACAATGGGTACCATCTTCCCAGGGCTGGGGGAGCCTGCTGCGTGTGAGGGACGCGAAGGCCAGTGCGGGCTTAGAAGCAAGTGATGGCGGCCCATGAACCAGCAGAGAGACTGCTCAACCAGCAGGGGCTTCGGTGACAACTGTGGGCACGAGGGAGCTGGAAGTGTACCAGGCCCAGGATGCCTTGAAGAAACAGTGTTTTAGAATGTAGCCCCTGAAAAATTTTAAAAGCTTTGCTGAGGTGCAACATATAGGTGACTCACTATTGTTATCATTAACCGCCGTCGAGTCGGCTCCTAGCTCACGATCACCCTGTGCGCAATGGAACCAAACGCTGCCTCTGGTGTTTGCAAATAGGACTATTTTGCTCCATAGGGCTCTGTAGGCCCTGTGTCCATAGCTGATGTTCAGAAGCAGATCTCCAGGCCTCTCCTCCTAGTCTGTCTTAGTTTGGAAGTTCTGCTGAAACCTGTGCAGCATTATGGCAACACACAAGCCACCACTGACAGGGGCACAGGAGGTGCCTTGGCCAGGAATCAAACCCTGATGCTCTCCCCCTGAACAACCACAGCCCCTACTGACATGCAATCCACTGCCCGTGCTGGAAGTATACACTGGGATAAGTTTTCACACCTGTGCACCAACATGACTACCACCAACCTCAAGTTAATGAACACACTCATCACCCCTAAAGGGTTCCTCAGGCCCTTTTGTAATCTCTTCCTCCCATCCCCTCTGCCAGGCTACCACTGCTTTGCTTTCTGTCACTAGAGGTCAGTTTGCATTTTCTGGAGTTTTCTACAAATAGAATCACAGAGTATGTACTCTTTCTTGTCTGACTTCTTTGAAGATCTCCATGGTACAGTAATTGAACTGCTCATCTGCTTACCCAAAAGATGGGCATTCAAACCCATCAGTCACTCCACTGAAGGAACATATGGCATTCTTCGTCCATATAGATTTAGAGTCTTGGAAACTCTATGGGACAGCTCTGCTCTGTCCTATGGGGTCCCTGTGACTCAGAATTGCCTCAGTGGCCACAGGTTTTGGTTTTCGTTTCATTCAGCATGTTTATTTTGAGGTTCGTCTCTGGGGTTGCCTGCATCCGTGGTTCATTCCTTTTTATTGCTGGGTGTGATTCTGTTGTGCAGATGTACCAGAGCTTACCACTTCACCACCAATAGACTTCAGGCTGTTTGCTGCTTTTGCCCATGTCAAAGAAAGCTGTTATGAACCTTCAGGTGAAAGTCTTCATACGGGCATCTAAATATTCACCAAGAAGAAAAGGAAGATGTATGTTCATATAAGGTCAAATACCCAAAAACCAAACCCACTGCCATCTAGTCAATTCTGACTCATAGTGACTCTATAGGATGGAGTGGAACTGCCCCATAGAGTTTCCAAGGAGTACCTGGTGGATTTAAGTTGCTGACCTTTTGGTTAGCAGCTGTGGCACCTAACGGCTATACAACCAGTGCTTCCACCAAGGTCATATTGTAGGTACATAGTTAACTTTTAAAGGAACTAGCCAACTGTTTTTCAAAGTGGTTCTAACATTCCCACCAGCAGTGTGCAAGATTCCAGTTTCTCCACCAGCACTTGCTATGGTCAGTCTTTTTAATTCTAGCCAGTCTAGTAGATGTGTAGTGATACTTCACTGGAGTTTT
This sequence comes from Heterohyrax brucei, assembly GCA_028571685.1. Taxonomy (NCBI): domain Eukaryota; kingdom Metazoa; phylum Chordata; class Mammalia; order Hyracoidea; family Procaviidae; genus Heterohyrax; species Heterohyrax brucei. The sequence goes on from CM053140.1 coordinate 38,898,377, forward strand.
AATTTGCATTACCCAAAGGGTTGCTATGAGTAGCAATTCACTCAGTGGCAACAGATTTGGTATCTTTGGTTTTGTTTACTAACGATGCCCAGCATGTGCTCTCATGTGCTTGTGACCTTCCAGATGGCTTCCTTGATGAAGTGTTTGTTCAAATGTTTGCCCATTTTTAATAGGGTATTTGCTTTCTTATTATTTTTGGATACAAGTTCTTTATCAGATATGTTGTTTGTAAATACTTTCTACCGGTCTTTTAAGTCTATCAATCTGTCCTTTTATGGATTGCACTTTTGGTGTCATGTATTAGAAACCTTTGCTTTACTGAAGGTTATAAAGGTTTTCTCTTAATAGTTCTGGATTTTACATTTAGGCTTATTGTGAGCTGACATTTTTATACGGGGCAAAGTACAAATCAAGGTTTTTTTAAACATATATAGAGAGATAATTGGTTGTTCTAGCACATTTGTTCAAATTACTGTTCTTTTCTCTTTGAATTGCCTTTGAACTTTTGTTATTCATATACGAGGTCCAACAATTAAGTCCTCGAACTTAATTGTTCGAAGTGCTACATACCTCATTGCTGAATATCACTACAGTCACCTTCAAAGTACTCCACTTGGGAAGCTATGCAATGATGTGAACGCCAAGTCCACCCTTCAAAGCAATTTTGGAACTCTTTCTGGAATGACCATTATATACAGTAGCACAGTAACACGTTCACGAACTTAATTGTCAAGTTGTCTGTGAGGAAGTTTTTAGCCAGTAAACAAATAATTGTACTGGAACACCCTCCCCACTTACCTGAACCAGCCCCCGATGACTTTTTTCTTTACCCAAAGATAAAGGAAATATATATGGGTTTATCTCTAGACTCCTAGCCCAATAGTAATCCTGGTGGTGTAGTGCTTAAGTGCTACATCTGCTAATCAAAAGGTCGAGAGTTCAGATCCACCAGGTGCTCCTTGGAAACTCTATGGAGCAGTTCTACTCTGACCTATAGGGTCGCTATGAGTTGGAATCGACTCAATGACAGTGGCTTTGGCTCTGAACTGTCTGCTGTGTTCCGTTGGTCCATTTGTCTGCCTCTATGCTAATACCGCTGTCTTGATTACTGTAGCTTTCAAGTCTTGGAATCAGACAGTGTGAGTTCTCCAGCTTTGTTTTCTTTTTTCAAATTTGTCCCAGTTTTCTAAGTCTTCTGCATTTTCATATGACTTTTACAATCAATTTTTCAATTTCTACCCCTAAAAAAGCTTGCTAGCAAATTGTGATTGGAACGGCATTAAATCTGTCCAGGAATCTGGGGGACAATGATACATTTAACATATTTATTTTAATTGAGATACAACTGACTTACCATGAAATTCATCATTTCGAAATTTATGGTTTGGAAGACATCCTCACAAATATGTTATGCTAACTTTCTTCACAGCAATACGTAAAAAAACCAAAAACTGACATAGTGGTGCCCATGAAAATACCTCATTGAGGCGGGTGTAGTTGGCAAACAATCATGGAAGACACATGTTATTTTTATAAAAATATGGTAGCTGTTTTTAGTGTATTCACAAGTCTGTGTAATCATCATTTCTATCTAACAGGAAAGCAAAGAATACCAGAAAGATGTTTACCTGTGTTTCATTGACCATGCAAAAGCATTCAACTGTGTGGATCATAACAAATTATGGCTAACATTGTGTAAATAGGAGCTCCAGAACACTTAATCATGCTCTTAGGGAATCTGTATATGGGTCAAGATGGAGTTGTGCAAACAGAACAAGAGGACACCACATGGTTTAAAATCAGAAAAGGTGTGTGTCAGGGCTGTGTCCTTTCACTGTACCTTTTCAGTCTGTATGCCAAGAAAATAATCCAAGAAGCTGGATTATACAAAGAAGAACGAGGTATCAGAATTGGAGGATGACTCATTAACAACCTGTGTTACACAGACGATACCACCTTACTTGATGGAAGTGAAGATTTGAAACACTTATGGACAAAGATCAAGGACCACAGCCTTCAGAATGGATTGCGTCTTAACATTAAGAAAACAAAAATCCTCACAACTGGACCAGTAAGCAACATCGTCATAAATGAAGAAAGGATTGAGGTTGTCAAGGATTTCATTTTACTTGGGTCCACAATCAATGCCCATGGAAGCAGCAGTCAAGAAATTGAAAGACACATTGCATTGGAAAAATCTGCTGCAAAAGACCTCTTTAAAGTATGGAAAAGTAAAGATGTCACCTTGAAGACTAAAGTATGCCTGACCAAGGTATGGTATTTTCAGTTGCATCATGCGCATGCAAAACCTGGGCAATGAACAAAGAAAATGGAAGAATCGATGCCTTTGAATTATGGTGTTGGCGAAGATTGTTGAATGTACAATGGACCACCGAAAGAACAGATCTACTCTAGAAGAAGTCCTTGGAAGCAAAGATGGCAAGACTGTGCCTTACATGCTTTGGACATGTTGTCAGGAGGGATTAGTCCCTGGAGAAGGACATCATGCTTGGTAGAGAAGAGGGTCAGCGAAAAAGAGGAAGACCCTCAACAAAATGAAATGACGCAGTGGCCGCACCGACGGGCTTAAGCATAAAAACGATTGTGGACATGGCACAAGACCAGGCAGTGTTTCATTCTGTTGTGTATAGGATTGCTATGATTTAGAACCAACTCAGTGACACCTAACAACAACAACATCTAATAGCAGAGTATTTTCACCCCTAAAAAGAAGCTCCATACTCCGTACTTGCCACCCTCCCCTCTCACCTTGTCCTAAGCAACTTTTAATCTACTTTTTGTCTGCATAAATTTGCCTAGTCACAGTGTACATTCTGTATCAATGGAGTCATACATATGGCCTTCAGTGAAACATAATGCTAAGTCAGTGACAAAAGGACATAGATATTGTTCAACACCTCTTATAAGAAATAGGCAAATGTTTAGGGACCAAAGCTTCATAGGGGTTTATGAGGATTGAGAGAGAGAGGAAAAGGGAGTCACTGCTTAGGGAGCACCAAGTTTCTGCTGGTGGTGGTGGCATCCTTTGGAAAAGAACATAGTGCTGTGACCACACAACGTGACAAATGTAATCAGTGCCACTGAATTGTACATGTAACAGTTGTTGCACTGGAAGACAGTTTTGAGACATGTATTTTTACCAAGAAAACCCTGGTGGCATAGTGGGTTAACTGCTATGCCTGCTAACCAGAGGTCAGCGGTTCAAATCTGCCAGGTGCTCCTTGGAAACTCTATGGGGTAGTTCTACTCTGACCTGTAGGGTTGCTATGAGTTGGACCCGACTTGACAGCAATGGGTAATATTTTTTATTCTTACCAAAAATTAAAAAACAAACAAAAGCAAACCAAATACTAATAAAATGAAAAGCAGAGTTTTGTGAAGCTAAGATTTCATCTTGCCTCTAGCCTACCTGCTGGGCCAGACTCAGCCAGCACCATCACCCTTGGTTTCTTTCGAGGGAGATGAACTGTGCCACCCCTCACTGCAGGGACTAGATGGGCTTGCCACTTGGGGTTTCCTAGGGTCCCATATCAGACATTGGCCCGGTGACCAGGATACCTTAAGCATGGTGGAGCCATGAATCTGGGCTGACACCAGGGGCTGACGCCTTGCTGCCAGATGGCAGAGTATGACTCTGCTCATGATTAGGTGGCAGACGGCACTGAGGAAGCCGATGATGAAAGCTGTTAAAAGAACATTGTTCTGTGATTTTTCATAGTTTCCTAAGTAAATATCACACTCACTGCTGCTTGAATTACTAATACCTTGGAAGCAGGAGGCCGGAATCTGTTCCCAAGCCGACTCCTCTTTTTTTCTTGGTCACCTAGGCAGTCCTCATTGTTGTCTCACTGTTTTCCTGGGCTCGGCTGCACTACGGCTCAGCACATTCCCTAGGAGTGAGCTCTTGGCACCTGATCGGCCGAGTCCGCACAGCGCTTCATTTCCCTGTCTTCCCCACGGCGTCCTTCCAGCAGCCAGCTGCCCATAGGAGGGTGACCCCTAAGTCCTAATGCTACGGAAAAGACAATGACAGTCTGCCTGACATCTCCAAAGAGATGCCGCTTTGAGCAGGCGACTTCACGTGGAAGAAATGGACCCTGCTGGATGCGTCCCCTCCAGGCCCTGCACGGTGACACCAGCTTCCTCTTTAGGCTGCCCAGGGACCACTCAGAAAGTGCGGGGACCCACAGCTCGCCGGTCTTCACCATCTTTATTGCTGCTTATAAAAGCTGGTAAACAGATGGTTTGGTTTAGAGAAAATATGCAGTCAGGGTTATTAAAAAGAAAAAAAAAAGGAAAGCCGAGGAATGACGGGAGGAAAGGGAAAAGCAAGAAGGCTTGTATAATGGCAAGAACGGTGACAGCTCGTAAATCCAAGCTGCGCTGGTTCTATGCGCAGCTCTGATTGGGGTTATGGCGCCCACCAGGCCCTGTCTGCCCTTGATAAAGCCCAAATGAAACTTCTCTGTCCTGGAAAACGCACCCCACTCACCTCAGCGTCCCCCATCCTGTGTCTTGCCTCATAGACATTAATGATATTCTGGTTAAGGTGGATTTGGTGACACTTGAAGCCAGAGGAGTCCTATGAGGGCTGTCCTTTGTGGAGGCTGGTCACCAGAGGAGGCCACAGCAGAGCTGTCCTGGCAGTTCCAGAAGAGGAACATCCAGGAGCTCTGCAGCAAGAGAGGCTAAGGCCATGACTTTCCTGCAGGAAAGGAAAGGGTCCTGCAGGTCTTGGTGGTCTACCTGGTGGTGGCTTTGGCCTGAGTGAAGCTGCCATGGGCTTACTGGGATCCTCGAAGGCTTCCCATTGGTAAAAGGCATAGGACGTGTGGACTTGGCCTTGAGCCCCAAACTGAGACTCTTGAGCAAGAAGTGAGCGCCTTCAGCACTTCTTCAGCCTCTCCCTGAGGAGAGAAAGCAGGGTCAGAATTCAGGGCAGAACAGGGAAGGAGGCGAAGGGGAAGAGAGGATGGAGCTGGGGCGCTGTCTTCTGTGTGCTCATCCAATAGACTCCTGAGAGAGCTGGGGCCTCATGTGAGAGGCAGGGGCCACGAAAGCCCAAAAGAAAGGCCAAAAGAAGTAACGTATAAGCCCGAAGGGTCTACAGGAAGCTTAAGAGACCCAGCCCTGTGTGCTTGAGCTCTCATAAGATGATTCTAAAACAGGAGGGCAGGGCTTTATGTCTCTTTCACTCCAACTGAAGCAACATAGTGAATCCCTGGGTGCACACTAACTAAAAGGTTAGAAGTCGAACCCTTCCAGAAGAACCACAAAAGAAAGGCCTGGCTGTCTACTGCTAAAAACTAAGCCACTGAACACCTTGTGGAGCACAGTTCTATTCCGGCACATATGGGGTTGGCAGAAGCTGAAATCCGCTCGACAGCGATTGGTGTTTAAAGTAACATGTACAGAACCGGGAGGGATGATGGGGACAACAAAGACCCAGGAGGGAGGCCAACGAGACAGATACAAACCGCAGAGTTACTCCAAGGTCAACTGTAAGGGCAAGGCAAGAGACGGCTGGAGACTGAGTTCCCCAAAGTGTGACCCATGGACCTGGGCCTCGTCTGCAGATGGTTGGTCACCAGCCTGCAACAAAAGTCGTATAGAAATCAAGAGTCAGCATTTAGAAAATTTTCTCTGCCTTTTTCCCTTGTTATGTTTGTCCTGATTATAGCTTTTGAAATATAATCTTTTGACTGTTAAGTCTAATAAAAAAAAAAACTGAGCCCTGTGGTTTTTCCCCAAATATGTCACTGCTATTGTATTTTACAAAAGCCATGATCTGTGACGGACTAGAAAATTCCAAAGTTGGTCCCTCACTACAGATAGTTTGAGAATCAGTGGCACTAAGGATATGAAACCCCAAAGACTGTCCACACCCCCACTCCACATTCTGGAGCAGAAAGAACAAAATCAGTGCAGCAGTAGGTGTTGGCTGTCCCGGGGGTTTGCGTGGAGGTGCTGACCAGGCAGCTGGGAGCCTAGGCCAGTCCAGCCCCAAAGAGATGCATCACACTTCAGCTGCTGCCATAATAATCTGCACCAATAAGACATAAAAAATAAGAGTGACTGGTGCCAGCCCTGCACAGGAGAGGTTCAATTAACTAACAAGGACAATGTGGAGTCACCACCTATCCTGACAACAGAAGTGAAAGTTTCTGGAGACAGAGGTTTCAGAGAGCCTACTGATCAGGCTTTTCTGCTATTACCCTCGTTTCTCCACCTCCAGGTGGATACAAACCAAGAAATTGAGAGTTACACCAGGCAAGGAAAATGACGCTGTGCCTATAAAAAAATGTGTGTGTGTGTGTGTATGTATATGTATATATACACATATATATACATATACATGTATGTATATAAAATCAAGACCCCTCATTCTATATGTTAGCTGAAGTCATACCTTCTGGTTCCTCTCCTTGAGACCCACATGGCTTGGGGCCTCTGCTCCTCTCCTTTTTCTCTTCCATAGCACTGGAGTTAAGGATGGCAACTCAAGCCTCTCGGTACCTGAAAAAGCTATTGTCTTCAACTCAAAAGAAAATACACTGTATGATTCCATTTGAATGAAGTGCAAAAACTAATCTGTTTTGTAAGAAGTTAGTATAGTGGTTACCTTTGGGGGTGCAGTGACAGGGAGGGAGCACAGGAGGAATCCTGGGGTACTAACCACGTGCTGCTTCTTAACCTGGGTGCTGGTTACAAGAATGTGTTCTGTTCATGAAAACGCATCGAGTTGTAGACAGGATTTTGCACTTTCTTCATGCATGTTAAACTTCAATAAAGGTGTCAAAAAACCAGTTGGCTCCAACCACAACGGCAAAAATAAAATAAACTGTTAGAGTATAGGTCCTGCACAACTTTGTTCCACTTGTGTTAACAGCACCGAGTCTTAGGACCACAGATAAGAAGAATTGCCCTCTCCAGAGAGCCAAGATTTGTTTTTTGGGTCGCTGTTTTCCCAGGTGGTTGCAGGGGAAAATGATTGACTCATTTTCCCTGCTCCCCCTCCTGCCCAAATCCCCACCATGTGGGGCTGGATGGAGGCCGACAGCCAGGGAGATTTGGGTTGTTGCCTTGGTGATGCTTAAACATTGGCTTCAAATTATTATGGTAAAATAAATAAGCAGGAGCCTTGGGGAGTCAAACTAGTCCTGCCCACTTTTTCCCCCCAGTAAAAAGTCCGTGCAACCAAGTTGGCTCAAGGAACCGAGAGACCGTCACTCTCTCCTGGGGGGTACAGAAGACAGGGTAGGGGCTGGCTATGTCCCCACTGCTCAGGGATCCATTCTGGTGCAAGACGCATTCCTGCACTAGCTGGAGAGTTTTCTGCTTCAATTCTCAGAGCGTGATAACAAAGAACCCAAACCCAGGGCCTTTCGAGGACTTTCTGACTCTCTGAAGCAGGGTGGGCAAGGGGAAGAACAGAGAGATAAATTACTGCTGTCTGTGGATGGGTCCACTTTCAGAAGGTGAGCAAAAGAAAACGGAGCTGTTTCTAGAAGCCGGAAGTTAATGCCCTGGTGCAGGGGCCACCCCAGATCCAGGAGCAGAGGAACTGAGGCTGGCAACTCTGATTGACAGTGATGACCCGGACCTAGGACACAGTCTCAGTTCCAAGCCTGGCTCCCTTGCCAAGGTGCCCCTTCACCTGGAGGTACATAATGAGTCCACAACTCCCTCCAACCTCAGTTTCCCCCCACTGTGAACTGTCATTCTCTCCTCTTTTCTGGTTTTCTGCTTATAATTTCCTCTGCTACTTTTTTTTTTTATTGTGGTAAAGAAAAACAAAGCATCTGCTATAAATCAACATTTTTTACATGGTCAATGTCGTGATGTTAATCGCATCTGCTACCTCTTTCTAAATGTTTCCCTCACCTTCACGGAAGCTGTCTGTTCGCGAAACTATAAGCCCTCCTTTCCCCTCCCTCCTGCCTGCTTCTAGTAACCACCAATACACTTCCATCACTACACCAAAGAAACCAGACCCACTGCCATCAAGCCGATTCCAACTCTTAGCGACCCTATAGGACAGAGTTCCATAGGGCTTCCAAGGAGCACGTGGTAGATTCCAGCCGCCATTTTTTTTTGGTTAGCTGGTGCAGCACTTAACCTTATGCCACCGGGGTACTTGCCTGCTCTAGATATTTCACAGGAGTGGGATCCTACATTATCTGTCCTTTTGTAACTGAAAATAACATAATGTTGTCAAAGTTCATCCATATCATATCAGAACTTTATTTCTTTTGATGGCTGATTATTTACCTTGTGTGGTACAAGGGTTAATGAACTTAGGTACTGACCAAAGATTGGAGGTTCAAAGACACCCAGAGTCTCCTTAAAAGAGAGGCCTGGCTAGCTACTTGCAGGAACTCAGTGATTGACAACCCTGAGAGGGAGCACTTTTCTACTGTGACACACGTGGGCTCACCGTGAGTCAGAACTTACTACACAACAATTGTTTTTTTATATTCCGTTGTGTGGGGAGACCCTATTTTGTTTAATCATTCATCCGCTGGTGGACGTTTAGGCCATTTTCACCTTCCAGCTATTGTCACTGCTGTTACAGTGAACACTGGTGGATAAGAAACCCATTATTTTTATAGGCAGAGGCAGGAGGGAATGGGACTCCAGCCCCGGGAACAACTCCCCTTGAATCCTATCCCACCTGCTCTCTCCAAGCAGCTGCAGCAGATGTGCAGCCTGAATTCCAGGGTTTATGATTCCACTGCCCTCGGGAAAGTGGAAACTGTTTGCCTCACCCATCCCCAAGCCATCCAAATAATAAACTGCCACTGAAGCCCTTGGCTCAGAAGAGTGGCTTGTCCTGCTGTGTGCGCAGGAGAGGGAAAGCTTACAGAGCTGGGGAGAGGTAGGGTGGGGACAGCTCCCTCCGGGCACTGTGAAGCACTGGGCGGTGCTGGGAGGAGCCCTGAGTGTTGGACAACCAGCATTAGGTCACTGCCGTCCTCCCCCTTGGGTGGGATGTGTCAACAGACAGCCGTGGCGGGTGTACCGTGATTCATGGCAGAGAGTATTCCTCCTGCAGGTCTCGGCTCTCGGCCGGCCACTGCCCTTCCCAGCTGCTGCTTGCTGTCTTTCCCCAGCTCTGTCCTCCCAAACTCTAGCCTCAACAAACAAGGAGGTTGGGAGGGTGAGATGGCTCACCAGCAGGAGCCACAGAACCACTGGGTGCCCTAGAGAATGCTTCTTTTCGATGTTGCCTCTCTAGGGCCATGCAATACCCCACTGAAAGATTTCAGAGCTATCCTAATGTCCCCTCTTCATGGCCCACGTCTCCCCAGAGAAAAGGCAGTGCAGTGCTAACACTGTTACCTGCCATTAAGTTGGCTCTCAGGTCGTGGCGACCGCAAGCACAGCAGAACGACAGGCTGCCTGGCCCTGAGTTGTGCTCGTGATGGATTGTGGCTGGCCTGGGGTGATCCACAGGGTTTTCATGGGCTGACTTTCAGAAGCAGATCTCCAGGACTTTCTTCCTATGCTGCCTTAGCCTGGAAGCTCTGTTGAAACCCGTTTGGCATAGATGTGTCAATGACAGAATTCTTGCCTTCCACATAGGAGACCCGAGTCAGTTCCCAGACAGTAGACCTCACGCACGGCTACCACCTCTCTGGCAGCGGACGCATGCTTGTAGCTCTGATGATGAACAGTAACAGTAAAATCACATCCACTGCATTGGTGTTGATTCTCACTCATAATGACCCTATAGGACAGAGTAGAAGTGCCTCACAGAGTTTCCAAGGCTGTAATCTTTACTGAAGCAGACTGCACGTCTTTCCCCTGTGGAGCAACTGACAGGTTCAAATGACTAACCTGTCAGTTAGCAGCCAAGCACTTTACGAACAGTAATAATAGTGAGCATTTATTGAATACCAACCATATACTAAGTGTGTGGCAAATGCCTTAGGTGGCAGCTCCCCTTTGAACAGTTGTATCCATCTCCTATGACTTTGCGGCAAATTTAAGCCACAAACTGGATGGCTTAAAACAACAGAAATTTATTCTCTCACAGCCCAGGATTCTGCAATCAAGGTGTCAGCAGGCTGCACCACCTCGGAAGGCTCTGGAAGAGAATCTTTCCTTGTCTCTTCCAGCTTTCAGTAGCTTTAAGCATGCCTTGGCTCCAATCTACCGATCTACCAATCACATAGCCTTCTCCTGTATGTCTCTGTGTCCATCTTATAGGGATGCTCATCAGTGGATTTAAGGTCTACTCTAAATCCAGGATGATGTGATCTGGAGAGTCTTAACTAATTATATCTGCAAAGACCCTATTTCCAAATAAAGCCTTGTCTTAGTCTGGGTTCTCTAGAGAAGCAAAACCAGTGAAGCATAAAAATACATAGAGAGACTTACGTGAAGGAAATGGCTCACGGGCTTGTAGAAGCTGGAAGGTCTTAGGTGCGCAGGTCAGGATACAGGCTTCTGATTCGTAACCACAGGGGCTGGTGAACCCGAGATGGGCAGGTCAGAGAGCAGGACTCTTGCTCATAGGCTGTGAAGATGGATGACTCCCAAGAGAGGCAGACAAGACTACAGATAAGCTGCTAGCTCAGGTCCTGAGAACTAGAGGTCAGATGAACAGGAACAAGCTGCAGCTAGATAACTCAGACAGACCTCATTTTGATGCTGCAGGTAGACCTGAATTTGAGGGGAACTGCTATACTATATTCCCATCTGTGACCCCTTTTTCAAAGGAGTAAACTAGGGATTGGTGAAGTGGTGTATTCCAAGTGTCTCATCTGGTATGTGGTTAAATCAGGCTTCCAGCCCAGGCCACCTAGCGCAGGGTCCGTGATCATGGCCCATCATAGTCCCTCTGCCAAAATCCAGTAGCTGCGAGAATTCCTCCCTGTAACACTCAGAGGTGGTGAAAACAGGTGAGAAAACCTCAGCCATCAAGAACAAAACATGAGTCCATTGTCCAGTCATTCTCTAACTACAGTGTGTCAATGAACCCTTAAAAGCAGCTTGTGAAAACGCTCTCAGAGATTTCAAGCCAGGTAGCCTGGCAATGCCTTGGACCTGCCCACATGGGTCTACACAGGTGGATGCAGGTGGAACAATGTTCTGAGAATCACTAAGGCTTCAACTGGGACAAGCCCCAGTTGAAGGTCAGCCCATCTGTGGCTCCAGGCTGGAGGAGCAAGCCCAGCTCAGTCTGGTCTGCAGACCTGGCTTGACCTAACAGGACCAGAAGTTCTAGTCCTGCTACAACCAGCTGGTGCTGAGCACTCCAGGGAAGATGGTTTGAGTCCAAGCTCCTGTTCTTCAAGGAGCCAACACAGGCATGTACTGGGAGAGCCCCAAGTCAGCTCTGGGTTCTGCCCAAAGCTTAGCCTGGAGGATTTGGAGAGAATCAGAGCACAGACCAAAGTCTTCCCCTTTAAAATCCCAGCACGACTTGCTTTTCCCCAAGACCAGTGCTATATCATGGTGGCATGTCACCTGTGCAACCCCCAGTGCCAAGTGACGATGGAACTTAAAACTTTTAAGTCTTCCCAGCTGGACAGAGCTCACAGCTTTGGACCCTAAATAGGGACAGTGTCCTCCCTTTTCTGAGAGCAGAGAGGAAGCAGGGACAGCTGGCTGTTAGCACCCAACAAAGTCATGCAGAATGACCCCTCTGAACAAGATGTCCTTGGCACCTCCTCGGAGCACACGCTGTCCACGAAGTCTCATGAAAATGCATGAACTTGTTCTCTGTGCAACCCTTGCAGTCATTTCCTCAGCCTTGCAGTGGGTGGTGACCTTTCTGACGGTCTCGCCCAGAACCAACCAGTAGTTTCTGATTGAAAACCCACTGCAAGTCCCAAGGAGGAGCCACCAAGGAGAAAGGACAGAATAAAAAGGTCACAGCAGGAAGAAAGGGCAGGGGAGAGGGAGTCACACTAACCCGAAGACCTAAAGAATGAGAGACTGAGGCCCAAGCATCAGGGGGCATCCTAGGCAGAGGTCCTCAGGTGCTCCATTTCTGAGTCTCCTAACCCTCCTTTTCTTTTGGAGAAGTCACCCTCCTCCTCATCCACAGGCTGCCCCTCCCCCTGCTCCTAGGCAGAGCCCATGACCCAGGCCTGGCCAATCTGTGACCATCACTGTAACTGGTTCAGGGTTGGGCTGGCGACGCCACTCAAGACAACAAGAGTTGGAACAGCTGAGCCAGGCGCTTTCTCCTGAGCCAGCTAGGGCAGCACGGGAGACTGGAGTCTAGCAAGCGTCTCTGCCACCACACAAGGCCAACTCTTGTCCTCATGATCTGACCACCCAGACCCAGCTCTGTCTGAAGGCAGAGCTGTCCTTGAACACTTCAGAGTTGTTTTCTTTTTAAAAATTGTGGCATAGTAAAACCAAAAAAACCAAACCCAACTGCCATCAAGTCAGTTCTGACTCAGCAAACCTGTAGACGGGCTAGAACTGCCCCATAGAGTTCCCAGCACCTGGCAGATTTGAACTGCCGACGTTTTGGTTAGCATCTGTAGCAGTTAACCCTTAGGCCAGCAGGGTTTCCATGTGCCGTGCTGTAAGCCAGTCTTTGTCAACACCACCTCATAGCAGCCCTATGTGTGTCAGAGCAGAACTCTGCTCCGTGGGGTTTTCAGTAGCTGATTTTTGGAAAGTAGATCCCCATTATGCCAGGCCTTTCCTCTGAGGCACTTCGCGTAAACTGGAGTCTCTAACCTTTTCCTAAATAGCTGAGCATTCTGACCATTTGCCCCAGTCAGAGACTCTGTGATAAAATGTACACAGCGTAAACTTTGCCGTTTTAACCATTTTCAAGTACAATCCAGGCTCATTACTCACACTCACAATATTACACAACTACCAACACCACCTCTTGCTTCCAAAACTCTTTCCTCACCCTGATCAGAAACTCCACACTTACTAGTACTTATTAAGTGAAAATTTCCCATTCTTCCATCTGCCTAAACCATGGCAACCACTAATGTATCTGTGGCTCTGTCGTTTGTCTGCTCTAGGTATCCCACATAAATAGAATCACAGAATACTTGCCCACTTTGTGTTTGGCTTATTTCACTTAGCATGATGTTTTCAAAGTTCATTCATGTCATAGCACGTATGTGAACTTCATGCCTTTTCATCACTGAATAATAGCCCATTGTACATACATATCACGTTTTGTTTATCCATTTACCTCTTGATTTGACACTGAGGTTGTTTCTACCTGTCATGGATTGAATCGTGTCCCCCCAAAAACAGGTGTAGCCATGTGGCTGGGCCGTGATTTCCATATCTTGTGACTGTCTTCCATTTTGTGATTTTCCTGTACTGTATGTTAAAGGATTAGGGTGGGACTGTAAATCCCTTTATAAGATCATCTTCCTGCTCCCCTGTAAAGGGAGTTTCCCTGGAGTATGGCTTGCCCTACCCTTAATCCTTTCATCCCAGGAGAGATAAAAGGACAGAGAAGCTGGCAGAGAATTGGGAACCTCGTACCATCAAGAAAGCAGCACCGGGAGAAGAGCACTTCCTTCAGACCCAAAGTTCCTGAGCCAAGATGCTCCCTGGACAAAGACTGATGGAATATTGGACTTCCTTCCAGAGACGACAACAGGGAAAGCCTTCCCCTAGAGCGGACACCCTGAATATGGACTTGCAGCCTACCGGACTATATAAGAATAAACTTTCCTTTATTAAAGCCATCCACTTTGTGGTATTTCTGCTAGAGCAGCCCTAGCTGACTAAAACACTATCTTTTAATTATTGTGACTAGTTCTGCAATGAACCCTGGTGTACAAGTATCTGTCTGAGTCCCTGTTTTTAATTCTTTGGGATATAAACCCAGGGATGAAACTGTTGTGTTGTACGATAATTCTATGCGTAACTTTTGGTGGAACCACCAAGCTGAATTCTCCAGTAGCTGCATCATTTACAGTCCCACTAGCATTGCACAGGTATTTCAATTCTTTCACATCCTCACCAACATTTTCAGGGCTACATCTGCTAACCAAAAGATCAGCAGTTCGGATCTTCCAGGCACTCCTAGGAAACCCTACATAGCAGTTCTGCTTTGTCCTATAGGGTCGCTATGAGTCAGAATCGATTCGATGGCAATGGGTTAGGTTTTCTTTTCGCCAACGTTTGTTATTTTCCATTTATTTGTGAACAGCCATCCTGGTGGGGGTCAAGTGGTTTCTCATTGTGGTTTTGATTTGCATTTCCCTAATAACTAATGATGGCGATTGTCTTTTCATGATTGGCCATCATTTGTACCTCTTCTTTGGAGAAATGTCTATTCAAGCCCTTTGTCCATTTTTTGATTGGGTTGTTCGTCTTCTTGTTGTTTATATTTCATTCTTGGAAACCGGTAGCAGCATGTTGCTTCGGCTAGTTGAAACTGGGTTTTGGTAACTTGGAACTAAAAGAGACCCAATCAATGCATGGGACAAAGGTGACCCCATTCTACTCACCCGCCTTCACATCTCCCTGCCCTCCTGGAAGAAATACAACCCCTAACAAGCAACACGCAACCTTCCCGGTCCTGCTCTGCCTCTCTCGTGCGCTTCATTCCTTGTATTCTCATTTAATACGTTAGCCTTGAAAATCTTCACAGACACACACACACAGTACCTTCACACATACATACATACATATGCCTACCCACATACCCACATTCACACATAAACACTCATACATTCATATACACACACATACATTCACAACACGCATATTCACACACATTCACACATACGAGGCTCAACAATTAAGTCTGTGAACTTAATTGTTGTAAGTGTTACATGCCTCATTACGCAATATCACTACAGTCACCTTCAAAGCACTCCCCTTGGGAGGCTGTGCACTGACGCCAGGGCCTAGTCTACCCCTGAAAGTAATTTTGGCCATTGTGCACGGTGGCACGATGGCAAGTTCACAAACTTAATGGCATAGTTGTCTGTGAGGGAGTTTTTAGCCAGTAAACAAGTGACTGTCTTGGAACACCCTCCCTACTCACCTGATCTGGCCCCCAATACTTTTTTCTCTACCAGAAGATAAAGGAAAAATTGTAAGGAAGGCATTTTTGACGACGTTCAGGACATCAAGGGTAACACGACAACAGCTCTGATGGCAACTCCAGAAAAAGAGGCCCAAAACTGCTTTAAACGATGGACTAGGTGCTGGTGTTGGTGCATAGCTTCCTAAGGGGGGTACTGAGAAGGTGACCGTCGTGATGTTCAGCAATGAGGTTTGTAGCCCTTTTCCTAGGATGAATTTGCAAACTTAACCGGCAGTCCTCGTGCACACTCACTGACACATAAAGACAGACATGCACACGTGCGTATAGCACACACAACAGACGTGTTTTCCTGAAATCAGGTCTTTTCTTGTCTCCTGCCCAGAATGCTCTCGTTAACCCCATCCCCAACGCTACCCCTGAATGTGTTCCCTTCAATCCAGGTATCACTTCCCCCCAAAAGCCTTCCCTGACTCAGTGCCCCACCCTTCACCAGTGAGGGGGTGCAACAGATCTCTTAGCTCCCCATAATCCTATATGTAGTTGGGTGGAGGCACTTTATGACTGTCTGTCTGCTCCCTTTCCCCATCCACTCACCCAAACTAGTATCCTTCAGGGCAAAGCCAGGGTCTGCCTTACTGCTGACCAGCACAATGCCTGGCTGCAGAGAGAACACGATCTATGTTACTGAGTCAATAAATGACTGTCGTGCCTGGGAACACTGCTTTAAAAGCTTATTTTCTCACTCAGACAGTCTCAACTACCTCTGCACCCGAGGGTGCACTCAGAGTGTGGGCTCGTCTTCCTCCTCCAGAGGCTCCAGCCCACTTGGCTGCCTGAGACTCTGTTCTCAGCCTGAGGTGAGAATTCCAGGGGCCACTTGGGCCCCTTTAGGGGAAAAGACTGCATCCCAAAAAACAAAGTGTTATAATGCTGGTCCTTAGGTGAGGAATCTTGATGTTGCAGTAGTTATGAGCTTGGCTGCTCATCAAAAGGTCTGCAGTTCAAATCCACCAGCTGTTCTTTGAAAACCCTGTAGGGCGGTTCTACTGTGTCCGATAGGATCTCTGTGAGTCGGAGTTGACCCAACAGATTAGAGTCCTTCAATGAATAGGTTGTTCCTCAAAGGAAAAACAAACCAGTGAAACCTGACTCCAGGTAAAGGACTTACTGCTCACAGTGAGTGCACGGGGCCACTCATGAGAGTGCACACTCTGCAGGGCTGGATACAGACCTTTTCTGGACAGCAGTACCAACCACATCACAAACACCATGCCAGAAGGAATATTCCAGACAGCTCCAAGAGGCCCACATCACCCAGAGGGCTTGGGAAAGGGCAGCGACAGGTGGGGTTCAGCCCTGAAGATCACAGGCTCCTGAGATATCAGCTGGTTGGGTGGGTCCTTGTGACATCCGACTGCTGCAGGGGAAAGGATCGCACACAATACTAGAAGGAAGAGTGCATCATGATTCTCAGTGGCCCCACCTTCAGAAAGAGGCAGCCTCTAGAGCAACCAGAGTAGAGGCTCCGTAACGGCACGGATGGGGGGGTCTGTTTTGTTCACCCTTGTATCCCCAGTGTCTAGAATAGTGCTGGACACACAGTAGGTACTCAGCTACTATGTGTGGAAGGAACGGACTCTGTAGTCAGATGCTCAGATTTTCCTCCAAGGTCCAGGCTCATCTTTGTCCCACCAAGAACCCCTTCCCCAGAAAGTCCACAGGCACCCCCAACACCTCATCATACATGTTACAAAGTCAAACATTTCCTCTCCCCACCCCAGCTTCTTCTTTCTCCTTTGTTTCTACTCCAGTAAGTGATATCGCCACCCCCAACCTGCACCCCTTAGACCCAGGCCAGTCATCTCAGAATCCTCCGGGCCCTCTGGTCACTCCGCCCACTCCACAGCATGGCCTAGTTCAGGCAGCGCATTCTGGCCAGGACTGGGCAGTAAGCTCCACGCCCAGGCCTCTGGCCTCCCTGTCCCATTTCGTCCCACCCTCCAAATGCTGGCCTGAAAGACTGCCCTAAACACAAAAATGACCTCATAAACTTTCTTTCTAAAACTGTCTAGTTCGGGAGTAGGAGTCCCTGGGCCATACAGAAAATTAGTGGACTCAGTCACTAACCAGAGGTACTTGGGGAAAAAAGTCCTGGTGATCTACTTCCCAAAACACAGTCACTGGAAACCCTATGGAACAGAGTCCCACTGTGACATACGTGAAGTTGTCCTGAGTCAGAAGCTACTGGACAGCACTCGATTTTTTGTTTATTTCTTTGTCTTTTCAGTTCAGGAGTCAACAGACTTTTCTTGTAAAAAGGCAAACGGTAAATATTTTTTCTTTGCAAGCTGTGTAGTCTCTGTCACAACTACTCAACACTGATACAGTGGGAAAGCAGCTATAGATAATATGTAAGCAAACGAGCAGCTTAGGGACACTGAAATTTGAATTTCGAATAATATTTATGTGTAACAAAATATTACTCTGCTTTTGATTTTTTTCCCGTAGTCATTTAAAAAAGTAAAAGCCATTCCTAGCTAGCAGGTTGTACAAAAACAGGCGATGGAACAGATTTGGCCAGCGGGCTATGGTCTGCTGACCTCTGATGCTGAAAGCGTGTCACAGCTCCCCATAACACTTAGGTCAAACCTAAACACCTGATCACGGCACGGGCTTCCCATACTCTGCTCATCAGGGCCCTTCTGATGTCTGCCATTCTTAGACATGGTTCACACCTGTCCTACAAGTGAAAGAGCTTCCATCTGTCTGCAACATTCTTCCTGTTTTCCATCTGCCCAATGCTTGCTGGTTTTTTCACACTTCAATTCAAGCAGCCTCACATCCAAGAAGCCTCTCAATTCCCAGTCAAGTTTGTATGCTTTCCTCTTTACTGTCCAACCAGAGGTAACTAGGACTTGGCCTGCTTGTTGCTGTACCCAGTGGTGGCTGGTTGGCTCTTTGGGCTCCTTCTTTAGCCTGGAAGCTCCCTGAGGGCCCCAGCACCCCTTTCTAATGGGTCATTTGTATTTTTGTTTTTCATTTGTAGTTCTTTAAAATTTCTGAATATTAAGTCCTTATCTGATAAATAGTTACCAAATACTGTCTCCCATTTTATAAGGTTGCCTCTTCATAAAGTCTTTTATGAACATAAATTTTTAACTTTGATGACCTCCAATTTATCTGTTTTGTCTTTTGTTGCTAGTGCTTTTGGCGTCAGGCCTAACAATCTGTTGTCAAAAATTAGGTCCCCAAACATTACTCTTCTATTTTGTTCTAAGAGTTCTATGGCTTTACTTCTCGCATTTAGTTCTTGGATCCATTTGGAGTTAGTTGGTATATGGCGTGAGGTAGAGAACCAATTTACATTCTTTTGCAGGTGGAGATCTGATTGTCCCTGCATCATTTATTGCAGAAATTATTTAGGGATCAATCATTAGAGAAAGATGTCATGCTGGGTGCAACGGAGGGCCAACAAGGGCAAGAGAGACCCTCAATGAGATGGACCAGCACAAGAGCTGCAGTGATCAACATGCCAGCAACGTGAGGATAACACGGGACAAGGCAATGCTTCGTTCTTTTGTGTGTGAAGTCTTCATGAGTCAGTAGTCTCAACACCAGCTGTCTACCTATCAGTCTGTGCATCTAACTGTCCATTCTTTCCCCATTGGGTGGACTTTGCACCCAAATCAATTGACCATGGGTGTATGGCTTTGTTTCTGAACAGTCAATCCTATTCCATTGGTCTACATGCTTATCATTATACCAGTGTCTGAAAAACCTGGTTGCATAGTAGTTAAGAGCTACAGCCACTAAACAAAAGGTCAACAGCTCAAATGCACCAGGCAGTCATTGAAAACAGTATGATACAATTCTACAAGGTCGGTCCTATAGGGTTTCTATGAGTTGGACTCAATTTAAGAGCAATTGGTTATACCAGTGACAGATTGTTTCGATTACTGTAGCTAGATAATAAGTTTTGAAATTAGAAAGTGTGAATTCTTCTGTTTTATTCTTTTTTTCCTAACATTTCTTTAGCTATTCAAAGACCTTTGCAATTCCACATAAATTTAAAGATTGATTTTCCCATGTCTGCAAAGAAGACTGTTAGAATTTGAGAGGGATTGCATTGAATCTGTAGATTGCTTTGGGTGACGTTAACATCGTAATTAAGAGTTTCAATCCATGAACATGGACTATCTTCCCGTCTATTTAAAATTTCTTTCTGCAGTGTTTTATAGTTTTCAGTATACAAGTCTTTCTCTTCCTGATTAAATTTGTTCCCAGGTATTTTATTATTCTATATGCTATTATATATGCAGTTGTTTTCCAATTTCCTTTTCAGATTGTTCATTACTGGTGTGTGACAACCTAGTTGATTCTGGGATGTTGACACTGTACCCTGAAATTCTGCTGAATTTGTTTATTAACTCTAGTAGTACTTTTGTGCTTTCTTGGGAATTTTCTGTGTATCAGGTCATGTCATCTACTAATAGGGATAGTTTTATTTCTGCCTTCCCAATTTGGCTACTTTCAGTATGTTTTCCTCGCCTAATTGTTCCGGCTAGGACTTCCAGTACACTACTGAATAGCAGTGATGACAGTAGGCACCCTTCTTGCTTCTTGAACACATTAAGCACACTCTACCTCAGGGCCTTTGCACAACTACTCCTCTGCCTAGCTACCTACATTATCGCCTCCCTCACTGTCTTCAGGTCTCAGTCACCTTTTTAGAGACACTGTCCCTGTCCACATATAGAAGGACCCCAACACACACACACACACACAAACACGCACATATGTTATCCCCCCTTCCTTGCTTTATTTTTCTTCACAGTTCTTATCACTACTGTTTAGGGGCTTGTTTTGTTCACAGTTGTATCCACAGGCCCTAGGTCAGTACTGGCCACGTAATATGTATATACCAGTTGCATGCAGTAAAGTCAACTACAACTTGTGACAACTGCACATAGAGTGGTACTGTGCTACACAGGGTTTTCAATGCTAGATTTTTTTAGAATTAGATTGTCAGCCTTTCTTCTGAGGTACCTCCAGGAGGCCTCAAATTTTCAACCTTTCAGTTAGCAGCTGAGAGTATTAACCATTTCCATCACCCAGAGAATCCATGACACATAATAGGGGCTCAATAAATATTTGCTGAATGGATGAATAATACTAAGTATCAAACCTTTCACCAAAAGCAGTTGTTCTTACCATAGGTGCACCCAAGACTTACCTGGAAACTTCTGGAAGTGAAAGGGCCTGAAGCAGAATCTCTAGAGCAAAGCTTGAGGATTTGTGTATTTTAGAATCTTCCTAGATGATTCAGATGCACAAAGGTGGTCCGGAACCACTGGCTACAGACAGCATGCTCCTGGGTCTCCGTGTCCTGATCCCAACCAGGAAGACAAATGCAGTTTCCCCTGTCCCATCCTTCTAGCCTCACTGGTATCTGGCTGAGCTGGCTGCAACGGTGCAAAAGGGGGCCCTGCCCCAGGGGGCCATGTAGGCTAAATTTAACTTTGAAACTGGGTGCTGGTTCTGTCTTCCCAAGAGGCAGACCAGTAGCAACAGCGTGAGACTGAAGCTTGTTAGAAATGCTGGACCTCAGCCCCCCCAGACCGGCTCCATCATAATCTGCATTGTGTCTACTTTCCCAAGTGATTGACGACACAATCGAGTTTGAGTATGTGACACACTGCACATGAGTGTTGGAGCCCACGCCCCAAGATCCCGGAGTCCCTAATGCTAGCCTCGGGGAGCTGGCTCCCTTTGAGAAAGTTACTTACCCTTGTAAGACCTCGATTACCTCTCCAGCAAAATTAGCAGCCAGAGTAGATAATCTGGAAGTTTCTTCCCACTCTTAAGGTCTGTTTCATCTAGTGAAGATGATGGATACAGCAGGAGAATCACGGAATCAAAGAAACTGGTTACAAGGAATCAACCAAATAGTGAGACCTAGTATTCGGAGAGGCACCTCAAAAGGGAGGTTTGGCAATCTATCTTCTAAGAATTAGTCCTTGAAAACTCTACCATCAATTAAGATTCTCTACTTTACCTTAAACCTTAAACAAAAAACATCTCCTAAAGTCTAAAGTTCAGCTTACATGGTAAAGAATGTTTGCCTCGAGCATTGTGCTCTTGTAAGAACTATGTACATGGGATCAAAGTAATAACATCAACTCGAAAGATTAGATACGAAACTTAGAGGACAGTGAGTTTATGTTAACAGGGGAGGAACAGTTTGGAAAAGGGTAAGAATGGTTGCACAACTCAAAGAATGTAACCAGTGTCACTGAACTGGACATGTAAAAACTGTTGAATTGATGTATGTTCTGCTGTGTATATTCTCAACAACAACAAAACAAAGTAATTTTTTTTAAAAAACCTGCTGTGGAGCACAGTTCTCCTCTGACACATGTGAGGTTGCCACACATCTGAATTAACTCCGTGAAATCCAGTTCGGTTGCTTATTCTGAGAGCATTTTCCCTTCATCTGGCTCCCGCTGTCTCCCAGTCCATCCTTCCCTCCCTGGTGGGATAAGATGGTCTCTGGCTGTTCCATCCATCTACTGTTTGAGACTCTCCTGGAGAGAGCAGGCAGTGGGTTTGCTGGCTCCTTTTGCTGCGCTCTCCTCCCGGCCTCTGTCCATGGGCCGGAGTCCTGTCCACAGCCCCGAAGACCTCAGCTACAAACCTGCACGTGGCCTTGCCCAACAAGCTTATGAAAAGTTGAGAAGCCTGGAGATGATGAAACACTGGAGCCAGGGAGGAAGTAGACACTCCCACAGAACAGTTCTAGGACTTTGATCTTGTAAAACATTCACTTTATCAAGCAGTAGAGTGTTTCTGCAGCCCTTGGGACCCTATTAGTCTCCTAGGCAGGCTCTTTGCCCAGACATCATCTTGACGTTCAGCCTATCGCTTCCTTTTCATAATATCACATCACGACTCCTTACATCCTCCCAGACTCTCCCAAACTTCTCTTTCCATCTGGGACCCATAAAAGCTGCCAGATGGAGGCCCGTCTCCCCTAAATCTACGCTAAGGCCAAGCTGTCATTGCATCTTTCCTCATAAATTAGGCCCTCCAGCCTGTTTATCACTTTATTGCTTTTTCTCCTCAAAATTCCCTCCAAAGTTGTCAGTGAACTCTATACGGGAAGATCCAAAAGGAAATTCCCCTGATAAGAAGTATTCTCCAGTTTCCAAGCACACTTTTCTGTATAAACGATTTCTCGTCAGCATGATTAAAGATACGCTTTTGGCCAGATCATAGATGCTTGTGATGCTCGTGGGTTTCTGCTCTGTCGGGGCTGGAATCTGGTGTGGGTTTACTCCCCTCTTCCTGGCCTGCTTTTTCTGCCCTCTCTGGAACCTCTTCATCAGGCTGCAAGAAGAAGCTGCTTTGTGTTAGGATGTCTTTGTTTCAGTCTCAAGCACATTCAGGCTGGGAGCAAAGAATTATGGACTAGTGAGTGATTTGGAGCTGTGGGCCCATCCCAATCCCCCACCTCTGGGCACCTTAGGGCCCTCACATAGGTGCCAGTGGGAACATGTACCACACGCCAAGCACTGCTCAAGAGCTTCACCACAGTATCTCATTTCATCAAAAGAACCAGCCTGGAAAGTGGACCCTGGGTTTGAGCAGGGCGTTGTCTTAGTCTCTTAACACTACTGTAACAGAAATATACCACAAGTAGGGGGCTTTGTTGTCATTGGGTGCCATTACGTCCATTCTGAATAACAGCAACCCCACATGATACAGTAAGACTGCCCCACAGAATTTTCTTGGTTGTAATCTTTACAGAAGCAATCTCAGGTCTTTCTCCCACATAGCTGCTAGGTAGGTTCAAATCTCCAGTCTTTCAGTTAGCAGCCAAACACTTAACTGTTGCATCACCAAGAACAAGAATTTATTTTCTTACACTTCAGAAGACTAGAAGTACAAAGTCAGGGTGTGGCTTCAGGTGGGGGTCCTTCTTTGCCTATTTCAGCTTCTGGTAGCTACTTACCAGCAATCCATGGCATTCCTTGGTGTCTTAGTCATCTAGTGTTGTGCTAACAGGAAATCCCACAAATGGATGGCTATGACAGTTAAGATCATGTGTCACCTTGGCTGGCCTGTGACTCTCAGTGTTTTGACAGTTGTATAATGTTGTGATCACTTCCCTTTTGGGATCTGATATGTGATCTCCCCCATGACGGGATCTGCTGTGAGTAGCCCATCAGCCGAAGGGGAGTTTCCTTGGGTGCATGGCCTGCCTGGAGTGTAGGTGGACGTTCAGGCAGTGCTCAGGGTCTTTTGCTCACTCTGGATCCTGCAGCTGGCTCCTGTTCAGCCAACCTCTGGCCCTTGGGACTTCAGCCAGCTATTTACCTGCAGTCTTACCTACTGATCTTAGGATTCATTGATCTTCAGAGCCTGTGAGCAATAGCCCTGATCTCTGACCCACTGATCTTGGGTTTGCCAGCCTCTGTGACTACGTGAATCCGAAGAAGTCTCTTTGCTGAACCAGAAATTGGGGCGTTCCAGCCTCTACAACTCAGTGAGCCGTTTCCATGACAATTACATTTGCAAACTTGCCACCGTGCACCTAGGTTGGCAGCACTATACAAACAACTCAGTAAAGTTTCATAACCATGGTATGTCAGTATCTCACAGCTGTGTTTATGTCGATGTGTGGTGGTATCTTGCTGAGTGGCATTCGTTCCCATTGTTGCAAGTTTCTGTGTGCCGTCATGAGAATGTCAGAGCTTGAATTAGATCAACACAAATATTAAATTTCTTGTTAAACTTGGCAAGAGTAGAAGTGAGATCAGGGACATGTTAGTCTAAGTTTATGGGGATAATGCCATAAAGAAAGCAGCAGTGTACAAATGTATTAAATGTTTTTCTGAAAGGACAGAAAGCATCACTGATGAAGCGGGGTCAGGAAGGCCAGTAACAAGCAGAACTGATGAAAACATTGTAAAAATTCATAGAATTGTGCATCAAAATCATCACCTGCCTGTGTTAAGCATAGCAGACCAAGTAAACACCATAGAGAAACAGGAAAATCCTAACTGAAAATCTTGGCATGAGAAAGGTATGTGCAAAACTGGTCCCAAAGGAGCTCACCAATGAACAAAAGCAGAGTTGAAGTTTGCCAAGACCTCTTGGAGACCCAAGACGATGTTTCGGGCGATGTTGTTGCCAGATAAAACTTCAGATTCTCATTACCTGCCTGCAAAAACCAGTCTCTGAGACAGGTATTTTGGGTGACTGATCAAAAGAAAAGTGTATTACTGTGCCATATCGGACACAGGAAGCAGGAAAATATTGCTCCCTCAAGGTCCTGCTCAAAGAATCGTCAGGTGATTGGGGCGTATTTATAAGGGAACATGGGCTGCATGCAAAATGTAAGTGCAGGTATCGGTGCAGGTGCCAGGGAAATAATGTGCTGATTGGGGGTGAAGAGGGGCATTTGTTTGGGGGCCTCTGGGGTCCTTTGCAGATATGCATCAGGAGCAGGGATCTGGACTGCTTTTGGTTGGTGGTTTCAACTGGCATCTAGATCTTCCACTGCCTCCTTACCTGTTTTGATATTTCTAAAAACTGTGAAGAACTGTAAAGACATTATTTCCGCAGTTCCTGTCAGTTAATGTGATACTTCCTACCAGGGCCAGGAATTTTTAATACGGGAGGTAAGACAGGTTAATTTTACAAAGAGAGTTAAGTCTTGCTGTTTATTTTAACTTCTCTTTTTAAAATTGAGGTATTTAAAGCTTCCCACCTGTTTTAACGTTATCACTGGTGATGAAGCTTAGATGTACCAATAGGACCCTGAAACAAAGCATCAAAGTACACAACAAAAGTCAGTCAGTTCTCCAGAACTGAAGAGTTCCATCAGTCCAAATCAAGAGTTAAAACAATGTTTTTTGATATCAGGAAGGTTGTTCATTATGTGTTTGTACCAGCTGGACAAAAAGTTAACCAAGCCTACTATCCAAAAGTGCTATAAATGCTGCATGAAAAAGTTAGATGAAAATGATCTGAACTTTTGGCCAACAACTTGTGTCTTTTGCATCACAACAATGCACTAGCTCACATGGCCTTGTCTGTGAGGGAGTTTTTAGCCAGGAAATAAACAGCTGTATGGGAACACCCTCCCTACTCACCTGATCTAGCACCCAGTGACTTTTTTCTTTCCCCAAAGATAAAGGAAATATTGAAAGGAAGACATTTTGATGAGATGCAGGATATCAAGATGACAGCTCTGATGACCATTCCAGAAAAAGAGTCCCCAAATTGCTTTGATGTGTGGACTAAGTGCTAGCATCAGTGCATAGCTTCCCAAAGAGAGTAATCTGAAAGTAGCCACAACGATATTCAGCAATGAGGTATGTAGCACTTTTTCTAGGATGAGTTTGCAAACTTCATTGTCAACACTGAGAATTATGGCCTAGCTGAAGTCATACACATTTTGGGGGGACATAGTTCAATCTACAACAGATGCTAATTGAAAGATTGAGGGTTGGAGGTTCGAGTCTACCCAGAAGTGCCTCTGAATAAAAGCCTGGCAATCTGCTTCCCAGAATTCAGCCACTGAAAATCCTGTGGAGGACAGTTCTATTCTGACACATGCGGGTTGCCATAAATCAGAGTCAGCTCTACAGCGACTTGCAGTAGTACTGGGAATGGAGGGCAGGCAAGCAGAGCGGGCTGAGTAGAGAAGACAGGGCAGTCCTTAATGAGAAGGTGACTTTGACAAAAACACCAAAAGATGAGCTAGCTGGCTTGGCTTTTGTCTGCACAAAGTATTCCAGGAATAGGGAGTGACCAGAACAAACACCCTAAAGCTGGCCGGTATCCGGTGTGTTGGAGGCACCATGAGAAGTCTCGTGTGGCTGCAGAGAGCAAGCAGTGAGAAGGGATTAGACAGTGAGGTCCCAGACACAAAGAGGGTGTATTAGTTTCCTATCATTACCGTAGCAAATAACCACAAACGTAATAACTTAAGACAACACAAATTTCTCCTCTTAGAGTCCGAGTGGTGTAGTGATTAATAGTTGGGCTGTTCACCAGAAGGTCAGCAGTCCAAATCCACCAAGCACTCCTTGAAAACCCTGTGGGGAAGTTCTACTCTGTCCTGCAGAGTTGGTGTGAGTGGAAATTGACTCCACAGCAACGAGTTTGGGTTGTTTGTTGGTTGGTTAGCTTGTGTTGTTTTTTGGTTTGGGAGTTTTGGGGTTTTGTTGTTGTTGTTGTCTTCCTGGAGGTCAAAAGTCTAAAATGAGTCTTACAAACAAACATGGAAAAAAACAAACCTGTTGTCCTCAAGTTGATTCTGACTCTTGGTGACCCATATGTCACAGCGTAGAAGCTCTCCACGGACTTTTCTTGGCTGTAATCTCTACAGAAGCATTTCACCCGGCCTTTCTTCTATGGCACAGCTGGGTGAGTTCAAACCACTAACTTTTAGGTTGGCAGCCAGTTGTAAACCACTTTCATCACCCAAGGACCTGAAATGAGTCGTCTTGTTCTTGTTATTGTTAGACGAGGTCAAGTCAGCTCCAACTCACAGCAGCCCTATAGCATGACAGAATGAAGCACTGCCCAGTTCTGCACCTTCTCACAGTGGGCTTGAGCCCACTGTTACAGACACCGTGTCAGTCCATCTCATCAAAGGTGTTTCCCTTTTCACTGATCCTCCACTTTACTAAGCATAATGTCCTTTTCCAGGGGCTGCTCCCTCCTGATAATGTGTCAAAAGTGTGTGAGATGAGTTCTCGTTATTCTTGTTTCTAGGAAGCATTCTGGCTATAATTATTCCAAGACCAATTTGTTCATTCTTCTGGCAGTTCACATTATATTCAATATTCTTCACAAACACCGTCATTCAAAGGCATCAACACTTCTTCGTTTCCTCCTTATTCACTGTCCTGTTTTCTCATGCATATGAACCCAAACCAACCAAATGCATTGCCACTGAATTGATTCCAACTCATAGCCACCCTATAGGACAGAGTAGAACCGTCCTGTAAGATTCCCAAGGAGCAGCTGGTGGATTCAAACTGCCAAACTTTTGGTCTGAGCACTGGGTACATCAGATGACAGATTGGGTGAACTTTGAGCATGTTATCAAGAGAAGCCAATCCCTAGAGAAGAAGGTAAAGATGGAATAGAGGGTCATCGAAAAAGAGACTCCCCCCTAACGAAATGGATTGACACAATGGCTACAACAATGGGCTGAAACATAGAAACAGTTGTGACAATGGCTTGAGACCGGGCAGTGTTTCGTTCTGTTATATGTAGGGTCACTATGTGTTGGAACTGACTTGATGACAACGACAACAGAGAAACAGAAAGTGAATTAGTGATCGCTTAGGGCTTGCTGCAGGGGAGAATAAATGGAGTGGGACAACAGTAAAAGGTATAGGAATTTTGAGTGTGTATATTTCAGGTGAAAGTGTACAGAGTAAATCAGTTTCCCTTACACCAAGTGTTCCATGACATTCCATGACATTGGCTCCAGTTCCCACACTGGGTCAACGCTCTCCTCATTTCTACCCTGGGTTCCTTGTTTCCTTTTATTTGGTTTTCTTATTTCTTCCTACTTTTTCATCTTTAATTTGGGGCATATGTTGTCCTTTTCATCTCATGTATTTGTTTGTTCTATGGAATACATCCCTTTTAGGGGTTATAGTTTATTATATGGACCTCTGTATTGCTTGGCTAGAAGGTGGTTTTGGGGAATGGCTGCAGCTCCAAGTCTCAGGAGTGTCTTAGGACCACAGACTCAGAAGTCCCTCATCTCTATCAAGCCAGTAAGTCTGATTTTTTTTTTCATTAATTTGTGTGTGTGTGTGTGTGTGTGTGTGTGTGTTATGTTTTTCTCCAGCTCTGTCTGGGACCCTTTATTGTAATCCCCATCAGAACAGTCAATAAGGACACCCAGACACCATCTAGTTCCTCTGGTTGCGGGGTCATGTAGGCTATGGTACATGTGGTTTGCTAGTCCTTTGGACTAAAGGCTCCCTTGAGTCTTTGGTTTACTTTACTCTCCTTTATGGGAAGAAACCACTTGTTATATTTAGATGGCCACTTGCAAGCTTCTAAGACTCCAGATGCAACTCACCCAAGTAGGAGGCAGAACATTGTTTTGATGTGCTGTGTTATGCCAGCTGATGTAGATGCCCCCTGAGGCTACAGTCCTTCACCTCCAAGCCTGGTATCTTTGTCCCCGGAGGTGTTTGGTTGTGCATAAGAGGCTCCCGTGACTGTGCCGTATGTACGTTCTATTGTCTATGTTGGTATACGTGCAATGTCTGGATGTTGTGTGTATACTGATATAGACAATGCCTCTTCAGCATACTCATCTACCTATATATCCCTTTTTCAATTATTGTTTGTAACTGCTGTTGTTACAGGATTGTTTATGTTATAATAATTTCCATAGCTGCCCTTTGTTCCTGTGTTCCTTTCAGTCTCCTTTGCCTTTGCCATGTTGTGCTGACTTCCCCTGTACGATGTATTGCCTTTCCCGTCACCAGTGTTTCTACCACGTGCCTTCTATCTACTTAGTAATTTGCCCTCTTTTCCCATTCCCTGATAGCCATTATTATCCTGTGTGTAAATCTTTTCTTTCTTTTTTATAATAATGGTCCTATACAGTATTTGTCCTTTTGTCATTGGTTTATGTCCCTTAGTTATAATTGTCCTCCAAATCCATCCCTGTTGTGAGATTTTTCTGTGGATTATCCTTGTCCCTGACTATGCATAATATTCCATTGTGTGTGTGTGCCACCGTTTGTTTATCCAGTCATCTGTTGATGGGCACATAGGTTGTTTCCATCTTTTTGCTATTATGAATAGCATGAACATGGTGTGCATATGTCTATTAGTGTCACTGCTCATATTTCTCTAGGGTATGTATCTAGGAATGGGATTGCTGGATCATATGTCATTTCTATTTAGAGCTTTTTAAGGAAGTGCCATATCAATTTTCCGTAGCAGTTGTACCATTTTACATTCCCAAGAGCACTGTATAAGAGTTCCAGTCTCCCCAGATGCTCTCTAACATTTTCTATTTTTGGATTAGTGCCATTGATGTCAGGGTGAGATGGTATTTCATTATTGTTTTAATGTGCATTTCTGTAATGATTAATGATTATGAGCATATCTTCATGTGTTTGATACTTCTGTAACACTGTGATCGCAGAAAGGGCTCTGTATTATTTTGATGTTTTTGAATTTACCAAGGCTTAAGTCGTGGCCTGATATGTGGTCTATTCAGGAGAATGTTCCACGTGCATTGGAAAAGAATGTGTACTTTTCCATTGATGAATGTTTTGTATACATCTGTATGAGACCCAGTTGGTTTATTGTCGTATTTAGATCTTCTGTATCTTTAATGAGTTTCTTTCTAGTTTTTCTGTCTTTCACCAACAGTGGTGTGTTAGATTCTCCTATTGTATAGTAGAATTGCCTATTTCTTCTCAGTGCTGTTAAAGTTTGTTTCCTGCATTTTGGAGGTCTGTCATTGGATGCGTATACTTATTATGGCTATGTCCTCTGGTGAATTCACCCTTTAATCATTATATAATGTCCTTCCTTGTCTCTTACGGTAGATTTTGCCTTAAAGTCTATTTTGTCAGAGAATAATATTGCTACTTGTTTTTTTCTTGATATATTCTTTCCATCCTTTGTTTTTTTTTCAGTCTATTTATGTCTTTGTATCTAAGATGTGTCTCTTGTAGACAACATATTGATGTGTCTTGTTGTTTTAATCCATCCTTCTGTTTTCTTTACTGGTGCACTTAATCCATTTACATTCAGGGCAATTTTTGAGAGGTATGAGTTCACTGCTAACTTTTTATTATACTTTTTTTATGGTGTTGACGGACTTCTTTATTCTGCTTAATTTTTGGTGGTGAGTTGCTTATGAATTTTCATTTCCTTCATTGTTGATTTTGTGTTTACTAAGCCTTTGTGATTTTCTTCTTCTTTTTTGATGACAGGTTTGCTCATCTCTGTGGTTACCCTAAGATTTACATTTGTCTTCCTAAGTCAAAGTAGGTTTTTATTTCCTGACCACTTTAACTCCTTCTTTGTATGGAAGCCCTATAAATACACCATTTATTCACCTTTTTGTTTTGAAGTTGTTGTCATTTACAGACTGACATCTTTGGTTCCGTGTTTTCAGTCTTTTAGTGCTATGTTGTTTCTGGTAATTCTTTATCTGGCTTGGTATCTAGCTGATGCTGTTGTATATTATCTCAGGTCATTGTCTTATACTGTTGGTTCTCTGTCCATAGAACTCCCTTCAATATTTCTTGTAAAGTTATTTGGTTTTCACAAATTCCCTTAATTTCTGTCTATCTGGAAAGATCTTGATTTTGCCATCATATTTAAGGGACGATTTTACCCAATGTATAACTCTTCATCAGCATTTTTTTTTCTTTCAGGGTTTTATATATTTCATCTTATTGCCTTCTTGCCTACAAGTCTTCTGCTGAGAAATCTAAGCTTATTCTTACCGATTCCCTCTTTGCAAGTGATCTCTAACTGCTCTCAGGAGTCTTCATTTGTCTTTGGTCTTGAAGAGTTTGGCTGTAAGAGGTTTTGGTGATTTTCTTTGGGGATCCATCCTGTATGGTATTGGTTGTGCTTCTTGGATGAGTATTTTCTCTTTTTTAAAATTGGAGTTTTCTGCCAGCAAGTCTTCACATATTCTCTCTGTGCTTTTTATTGTCTCCTCCTGTTCTGGGATACTGATCACATACAAATTACTCCTCTCAGTAGTGTCCCACATAGCTCTTAGGCTTTCTTCATTTTGCTTCACCCTTTTTTCTAATTGCTTCCCAAGCAAGTTTGTGTCTAGGGATTTGACCTCTGTTTTACTGATTCCATCATCCATTGCTTCAGTTCTGCTCCTATGCCCTCCCTCTGAGTTGTCTGTTTTTGAGATTTCATTGTTAATCTTCTAGATTTCTGACTGCTGTTTCTGTATGGTTTCTAATTCTTGATATGGTTATTTTGTTCTTGCATGATTCTCCCGGATTTCTTCTAGTGTTTTGTGTGTGCCTTCCTTAATCTTCTCTATGTTTTTCTTGACTTTGGCTGTGTTTCCCTTGATCCCTTTCTTGATCTTTCTGTGGGCTTTCTATATGAATCTTTTAAGTTCCTCATCCTGCAGTTTGATTACCCCTTCTTTAATGAGGTTCTGGTTCTTTATTTTGGCCATTTGCTTGAAAGATTTTGTCCTGTTTAGGTGATTTGATGTTGTCTGTTGTCTTAGAGGCATTTAATTGTTACTATATTTATTTATACATTTTTGTATTATGTATATTTGTTTGCCATGTCCTGCTTTTTTAATCTTTATTTTGATGTTTCTGGACAAACAGTGCTGGTGTGCTGCTCTGCAAAGTTGTCCAGCTGCATTTCAGTGTCCAGGTGAGGATGGCAACAGCAGGATATGCTCCCAAGGGTCTCTGTTTCCTGATCTTGCTGGACAGATGAGGACAGTCTGGGTCTGGATGGGAGCTGGCTGCTGTCTATCATCAGTCTGGCGGTTTGGGAATGGGGTGTGGTCCATGCCAAGTTGGTGTGGCAGCAGGTGTGGTGAATGTGTTGCATGAGCTGGGGTATATATGTCACCCCATGTCAGGTGGAGGGCATAGTAAGTGGGTAAGGGATAAACACATGCATAGTCCTGCTGTCTCTGCCTTACACCAAACAGGTAGAGGGGCAGGGAGCAGCAGACAGGTGTGTGTGCAGTAAGATCATTGGTGCCTCTGGCCCAATGGGAGGAAGGGAGAGGGAGCAGCGTGTACACAATTGTGGTGCCATCTCCTCTTACCAGGTGGAAAGGGCACGGGGAGTGGCAGTGGATGCCTATGATGACATGCCACGTGGGCCTCTCACCAGACGGGGGGAAGGAGTAGGGAGTAGCAGGTGGGCACATGTACAGTCACACTTCTGCTGCCTGTCACTGGGCTGCGTGGACACTGGCATAGGAAAGTCACATGCACAGGAGGGTGCCTACTGCCATTGGACAAGTGGGTGGAGGGGATGAGAGATGGAGGTGGAGGGGAGGGAACTCTCATTATGGTCCTCTGTCAGATAGGGTGACCTAGATACAAGGTCACCCACTGCTTCCATTCAGGAGGGTGGAGGTAGGGGGAGTGTGCTCCCCTAGATAGTGCATGTATGTGCCCGGGCCCTTCACGTTCACTACAGCCAGCAGCCGGGACCAGGTCCAAGCAAGTGTCCGGGGAGAACATCCAGGGTCTGCTCAGGTGGGAGACCTCTGCCACCACTCTGAGTCTCCACCACTTTGCATGTTCCTGGTCAGGGACCACCACTTGTGGATACCTGGTTCTGGATCTCAGCAGTCTCCCTGCTCTTGCCTCTCTCTAAGTATGTCTGTGTGATTTTGCTGTCCCTGTGGAACTACCACGGGGTTGCCTCTGTATGTTCTTCCCCTAGGGTTGCTTCTGGCTTTATCTCAAGATGCTGAGCTGGGGTGGTTGGTAGAGTCCCTCTGTTTCATGCTATTCCTGTCTGCGTTCATTCCTGCTCAATTCTTTACCCTTGCTTTTCGATGTTCACAGTTGCAGGGCTGTTGTCTGCCTTTGTTTCACTTTAGATAGGGAGGTCTTTGCTATAAGGGGTGGTAGGGCGCATCTGATTAATCTGCCCTCTTGGTTCCACCTCCACAGGGGTTCTTTTTAAGGTGATTAAGGAAGCCTCAGGAAACCCCGGTGGTACAGTGGGTTAAGTGCTACCACTGCTAACCAAAAGGTTAGCAGTTCAAGTTTACCAGGCGCTCCTTTGAATACTCTAGAGGGCAGTTCTACTTTGGCCTCTAGGGTCACCATGAGTCAGATCCAAATAGCGGCACTGGGTTTTTTTTTTTTAAGGAAACATAGAATGTCATGATCTCCGGGATTGTCTAGCTGAGTTGGCAAAACATAGTTTACAAAGAAAATGTTCTACGTTCTACTTTGGTGACTACCATCTGGAGTCTTAGAAGCCTGTGAGTATCTATCTAAGATATTCCACTGGTCTCACCCCTTTGGGAGCAAGGGAGAATAGAGCAAACTAAAGACATAAGGAGAAGATGAGTCCACACGGCTGATGGACCACACTACCACAGTCTCCACCAGACTGAGTCCAACACAGCTAGCTGGCGCCCAGCTACCACCACTGACTGCTGGGACGGGGATCACCGCAGAGGGTCCCAGACAGAGCTCAAGAAAAATGTAGAATAAAATTCTAACTCACCAAAAAAGGACCAGACTTAGTGTCCTGACATAGACTGGCCCCTGGACACACTTTCAGCTCAGTAATGAAGTCACTCCTGGGGTTCACCCTTCAGCCAAAGATTAGACCGGCCCGTAAAACACAACGAGAGTAAAGGGCACACCAGCCCAGAGGAAAGTACTAGAAGGCAGGAGGAGACAGGAAAGCTGGTAATCGAGAATCCAGGTTTGAGAAGGGAGAATACTGAAAAGTCATGATGTTGTTAACCAATGTCACAAAACAGTATGCCTAACTAGCTGTCTAATGCCTAACTAGCTGCCTAACCAGCTGTCTAGTTTGTTCTGTAAACTTTCATCTAAAGTACAATAAATTTTAAGGGTAAAATTGCAGTGATGGTTTCACATAGTTGTGAATATTCTAAAACCATTTAATTGCACACTTTAAATGGGTGGGTTGTATGGTGTGTCTGAAAAAAACTGTTAAACAAACACAAGGGACTGGAAACTCGGGTACAGAAATCAAGGAAATAAAGTTCTTTGAGGTGACAATCTTGCTAATAGTTACAGTCCCCTGCAGAGGTACAAGAAAGTCCAGCTCTCTTTGTTTGCAAATTTTTTAGCAAAATTCACAGTTTTGACCCTCAGCTGTACCTTACACACATCCCTCATGTTTGTATCCAAAACGTCCCTCCTCGGGCAGGAGTTTGAGATCTCACCAGATCTCTTGGGGGTCTGGAGGGAAGCTGAGAAGAGCCGGCCCGCCTCTTGGTCCTGGGCCGGTTAGCGTGGTCTTCACTGCCCCCTGGCGGGCAATGTGAGTTACAACCCAGGGTCCATAGAAAGGGACCCCTGGACTGGATCGATTTGATGCCTACCCTGCCGGGTGCTTTCTCCCAGCCACAGCAGTATCTCACTGTTGCCTCCAGTCCCTGTGTACCCAGAGAAGGTCTCAGTCTCTGCTACATTACCACTGCTTTTTGATTTTCTAAATGTAGAATTTAGAATTCTAAATGTACACATTTTTTAAATGGATAATTTCACATATATTTTTTAAAAATAGAACAATTTAATGCATTCCCAGTACCCAAACTCTGGGTGATACAAATGGTTAACGCACACGGCTGCATTAGATTGGAAGTCTGAGTCCGCCCAGAGGTACCTTGGTGATCTACTTCCAAAACATCAGCCATTGAAAACCCTATGGAATACAGTTCTACGCTGACATACATGTGTCACCGTGGGTCAGAATTGACTAAGTGGCAAGTGGTTTTATGCACCCACCAACAATGAATTACCAATACATGAAGCAGTCTTGTCTGCACTTGATCTCCATCTACCCCCCCGGCCGCACTATTTTGAAAGCAAGTCCGAGGTAGTCTATTATTCCGAATCCCAGACAGTCTAAATATTTCCATGTGCATCTCTAGAAGATAAGGACTCTTGAACATTACTGCAATGCTAGTATCACACTGAAAAAAATTATGAGTCAGCACCATTATTGAGTCAGTGTTCATATTATCAATATTCTCTCAAACCAAAAACCAAACCCACTGCCTTCAAGTTGATTCCTCCTTATAGTTGCCCTACAGGACAGAGTAAAACTACTCCGTAGGGCTTCCAAGGCTATAAATCCTTACTGAAGCAGACTGCCACATCTTTCTCCTGCAGAGTCGCTGATGGTCTCAAATAGCTGACCTTTTGCTCAGCAGTCAAACGCTTTACCCTTATAGCATCACACGGAATAGTTTCCCGGCCCGCAGAACGCCCTAAGCTCCGCCCGTTCATCCCTCTTCCCGCCCCCGGAATCCTTGGCCACCGCTGCTCTTTTTCACCGTCGCTCTAGTTTTCCCTTTGTCGGAACGTCCTAGAGCTGGAGTCTTATAGCATGTGTAGCCTTTTCACTTAGCAGTAGACATTTAAGGATCTCTCATGTCTTCGTAGCTTGATCGCTTTTCCTCCCCATGTATTTGTTGAAGAAGCCTGCTTTTCTATTTTAACACAGAATTTGGATTTGCAAGTGGCCTGGAATTTTAACTATGTTAATGAACAGAGGGAACCGAGCTGTTGGCTGACTGGTGTTTTTGTGTTGAATTACAGTGAGGTTTTGTATGTGTGTGTGTGTGTTTCTCTGTCAGTTTCCCAGCTTTCTGTAAGGAAAAAAAATCTCATTGCCTTCGAGTCAGTTCTGACTGGTAGCCATCCTGTGTGCTACAAGGTAGAACTGCTCTGAAGGGTTTTGTTTGGCTGTAATCTTGTCAGAAGCACATTGCCTGACTTCTCTTTTGTGGCATTACTGAACGGGTTCAGGTCCCCAAACTTCAGGTTAGCCAAAAAAACAAAAAAAAACACCAAACCCTCTGCCATCGAGTCAGTACTGACTCACAGCGACCCTATAGGACAGAGTAGAACTGCTCCATAGTGTTTGCAAGGAGCTCCTGGAGGATTCAAACTGCCGGCCGTTTGGCTAGCAGACACTGCAACTTAACCACTATGTGGCCAAGGGCAAACCTTTTTTGCAGCTCAGGGACTTTCGGCTTTCTATAACACGGTTCTGTTCGTTTTATTGCAGAAAAATGATTTTTTTAAACAGAAAATGCACCTGAGGACCAGAACCAAAATTTGTCTAATTCCTTTGGAGGTTTCTGAACCCCTCAAAAAGAGTTTTATCTGTGAAGAAAATGGCGAGAGCACAGGCAAAGTGAGAACAGATCTGGACGTGGGCTGGTGAGGTCCTCCTCGGCCTCTCTCCCAACTGGCTTCCTTGCTCAGCTTCAGGGCGGAGTGGAGGTTGCTGCTTAAGACCCCTCTTTGAGCCGTTCTTCTTCTCTAGGCTCAGTTACCTTACTCTCCTCCTTCTGGAAAAGTCTATCATCTTCAAGCCCTGATACCCTGATCTCAGAGACTGTTTGCTGGCAGAGCCTTAACTTCCAGGGGGAGGTCAGAGTTATAAAACTTAAATATTGTGACCCAGGGGTCACTTCGGGCCAACTCAGTCCTTTTAGATGGTAAAACTGGTGTAGGGACAGTATATGATATCTTCACCAGGGGAAAGAAAACACACCTCAAGAGCCCAATGCTGATCCCCACAAGGCAGAGGTCAGACATGCCTCCTCTCTGGGCCGTCTTTATCACTCACTGTCCCTCCCACAGCACCCTGCTTCTGTACTGGGTTTGGTCATTCATTACTGTGACCACACGGAACTCACAGACAATATTCAGGAATCATGGGGTTTATTCAGGAAGTAACAATTCAGGCTCAAGAACGTGTGGGACACAGTTCTTTCATCAGGTACATGAATGTACCAACAGCACAATTCAAAGCTATCAGTTGGAGCTGACTCAACAGCAATCAGCAACAACATCCTCTGCAGCTGTGAGGATGCTGTCCTGCGGATACACCTCTTTCTGGCCCTGGGCCTCTGCCTTGCTCAGGCAAATGCTTATAGAGCTCTTTCAGCTGCCGCCAGTAAGTGCCCAGAGGCACCCCACTCCACCAGGAAGCCTTGGCCCACAGGTACTCTGCTTTTCTGTTCTGTGGGCTGGGAAACCCACTGCACAGTCTCCTCCAGTCTCTCCTGCCATGGCTTCTCACTGTGTTCAGGGCTGCAGCTCAATCTCTCTGTCTCCTAGTTCTCAGTGCAGGGATCCCACATCCAAAGGATGTGATCTTCCCTCCTGTCTGTCTTTCCTTGGTGGTGGTGGACCCTCTCTTTCCTGCCTCTAGGGTGGTTCATTTTAAGCCCAGTGAGATGGAAAAAGTGGCCAATCCCTTTGATGGGCCCAATTACACTATCTGTAGAGTCCCCCCGCAATGACCCATCGGACTGCAGAGATTTAGGAAAACTTGGCTTGAATGCCATAATTTCACAATCTGTGTAAGTCCGGACTCAAACCTCAAACACAGAGATACACTTGCTCCTAGTTTCCAACCTCACTTCCTCTTGGCCTCTCTCTACTTATCCCAGGTGGGGCTGCCTCCGTGTGGCTGTGAGTCAGTGCACCTGGGTCCCTTTACCAGTTTCCTCTATAATCCTGTGACACTGAGGATGTCCTGGAACAGGAATCTCTACTAGGAGCTAAGGCCAGGGCATGAGGACATGACCCCACTCCCACGGAGAGGGGTTCAGGGCTGGTAATGGATGCAGCTGGGCTAGGACTGGGGGTCCATTTATCCAAGTGATGTCATCAGCCAGAGGATGCTGTTGTTGATTACTGTTGAGTCAGCTTCAATTGATAGCTTTGAATTGTGCTGCTGGAGAAGAATGTTGAATTTACCATGGACTGCCAAAAGATCAAACAGATCTGTCTTATAAGAACTACAATCTGAATGCTCCTTAGAAACAAGGGTGGTGAAACTATGTCTTACTTACTTTGGACACGTTGTCCAGAGGGATTACTTCCTGAAGGACATCGTGTTTAGTAAAGTAGAGGGTCAGCAAAAAAGAGGAAGACCATCAGCAAGATGGGTTGTCACAGTGGCTTCAACGATGGGCTTGAGCATAACAACGATTGTCTGTGTGGCGCAGGACTGGAAGAAGTTTCCTTCTGTTGGGTGTGGGGTCACTATGAGTCAGGTTGGACTGGACTACCCCTAACAACAGTAGCCTGCAGAACTGTGAGCCAACAAATTTCTCATCTTACAAGCCACCTCCAAAACAAAACAAACTCACTGCCATCAAGTTGATTCCAACTCATAGTGACCCTATTGGACACAGTAGAACTGTTCCATAGAGTTTCCAAGAAACGCCTGGTGTATCTGAACTGCCAACTTATTGGTGAGCAGTTGTAGCACTTAACCACTACACCACTAAGATTTCCATAAGCCACCTAGCTTGTGGTATCTTGTTATAGCAATGCTGGGAAACCAGCACAAATGTTATTAACAACAATGTGCTTTTCTATCTTCTCAAATAGTCTACCTAAAGGGATATTTAAACTGGATTCTAGAATTTTACCCTTGTAGCCAGTCAAGTTTTCCAGAAGTAGATTATCATTTTCTCTTAATTTGTTTCTTTCATGAATTAAACTATAGTACATGTCAACTTGAGAATTTGAAACAAATACTTTAATAATTCTTTAAATTATGGGTCAAAGTTGCTAGAGGAGCTGGGAACCCCAGTGGTGCTGCCATTGCGCTCTCTACCAAAATGTGATTTAAACTACCCAGCAGTACCATGGGAGAAAGATCATGGTGACCTGCTCCCGGAAGATTGTTAATGTTGCATGCCTTCAAATCATTTCCAGCTCATATGTGACAGAGCAGACCTTCCGCATAAGGTTTCCTAGGCTTTAATCTTTGTGGGAGCTGATGGCCAGGTCTCTCTCTCGAGGAGTGGCTGGTGGGTTTTGAACTACCAACCTTCTGGTTAGCAGCCGGGCACTTAACCAGTTTGCCACCAGGGCTCCTACTGTCAAGAATAGAGCTGAGCTGATCAAAATGGATAAAATACAGAATTTCAAATGTGCATCGAGTCCAGACTTTCTAGAGCCACGGAGGCTCAATGAAACTCTGAAATTATTGCCCCGAGATAAGCTTTAAACCGGAAACCAAAAGTGTTCCCTGAAGTCTTAAACCTAATCAACATTTCAACTTAACTAATAAAGAATGTCTACCTAGAGCATTGTGCTGTTCTAGAAACTATCCGTATGGAACCATATGGACAACAGCAACTGGAAATATTAGATAGGAAGCTTGGGGCGCAGTGAGTTTATGCTAATGGAAGAAAAACTCATAAAAGAAGGGTGAGGATAGTTGTACAAGTCGAAGAATACAACCTGTGTCACTGAATTGAACATGTAGTAACTGAATTGGTGTATGTGCTACTGTATTTTCACAATGAAAATAACAAAAATTTTTTTTTTAAGAAAGATTACAGCCTAGAAGACTCTCCGGGCAGTTGTCCTCTGTCAGATGGGGTCACTACGAGTCAGATCAACACCTGGCAACACCAGAGGAAATAGAGACTAGAGCCCCATCAGCCCTGTCCCCTGGGGGTCCCCACTTCCCAGTGTGTACCTTCACACTCAGATTCCCTCTCAGGACCTGACGGCAGGACCCTCCTGGACTCACAACGCCAGGAGAAGACCCTCTGCACACGCAGCCCTAACACCTCTTCTTAACGGGACAGGCTGCTTAGGGGGTGGTACCAGGAGTGCAGCGTGGGTGTGGGGGTCTGGGTCCCTCCACCTCTGGTAAGGTGTCCCGAGAGAGGCTGAGGAGCACAGCCAGGGCGCTCCCATCCCAGGCAGGTTTGGTTGTAGGTGGGTGAAGGGGTTTGGGGCACAAGCCTGTATGTTAACTGTTTCTGTTAGGTGCTATGACTGAGTTGATTGTTGACTCATAGTGACCCTATACGACAGTGTACTACTGCCCCTACTGTTTTCTAGGACTTAATCTCTATGAGAGCAGATCACCAGATCTTTCTTCCATGCAGTTGGTGGCTGGATTTGAGCCACCAACCTTTCTGTTAGCAGCTGAGACTTTAGACCATTTTGTCACCGGGGCTCAGCACCCCAAACACTCACCTATCCAGTCCAGGATGGCAGCCCAGGACACTGGAGAGGAGCTGACTCCTAACAGGGGAGCTAACTCAGCACGGCCACCTTTAGGGTTACTTGGTTAGTAAGTCCCAGTACCCAGCCCTTTGCAATCCACCAGGACTGCTGTGGGTACTGCACGGATGGCTGTGCCCACTGGAGCCACCAGAGGGCACGACAGGGACCAGTCGAGGACCTCTGCAGAGGTTGCAGGACATTCCCCACCAAGTGTCCAGCATCCACCTGCATTACCTCTGTTAATCTTCAGTAATGCCTGAGGGAGATACTATTACTGCCCCATTTTACAGATGGCACCAACCTGCCCAGTCTCCAGCTGGAAACAGGGAGAGTCAGCATCACACCCCAGACACCAGGCCCTTTGTTCCCCTGCCCAAAGGAAGGAGACCTCTAGCCCTGGCTTTTCAGTCACAATTAGCCCCTTTGATTGTCCCCCTCCTGGGCTGATGAGGCCTGGGGACCCCAGCATGCCGGGACTAAGAGGACCTTCTGCCAGATGCCGCCTTCCCAGCCATCCCTTATTTAAGGTCCTTGTGGGGGAGGCTTTGGCTTTGGCTGTTGGGGAGGAGGACATTCAGGGTTTTTACTTTTTCTTCACTGAGTGAATAATTTTAGGCTGGTTACAGGTTGCATATGGTGCTTCCCTGACCTACAGTAGGTTTGGATTTTGGTTTTCTGACCTACTTCAACAAAATCGACCCAAGAGACCATGACACTTGTCCTGATGCTGGCCTACAATTAGAGGAGTCTCAGAGAGACTATTTCCATGCTCCAGAGCGGAACCTGGGACCCCAACACCCTCCTCCACTTTCCTCTGCCCATCCTGCAGTCACGCCCTCAGGCTCTCTCCACTGGGACTGGGGCCACTCTAGCCCTTTCTCAACAGACAGGGGCCTGAGCTGGACGATGCCGCACCTCCCTGATTCCACGTTCCATGTGTGGTAAAGCCCGGCTCCGTGGCCGAGCACTCAGGCCCACACAACTGCCCATCTCCTGCTGTCTTTGCAGCCTCATTTTCTCTCACCCTCCTCACTCCAACTTCAAGCCCCTTACTTATGCCCACAATAGACCACAAATCAGCAGGTAGCACTTTCATTCTGCAAGTATTTACTGAGAGCCCTTTATGCCAGGCTTGAGCCTAGTGCTGCGGATACACAGTGAACTAGACCTTGTCCTGGCCCTCAGAACCTATGATGTAACAGGAAAGAAAGGTGAGTGACTGCCCATTGTAATACAGGTAGATCAGTGGTACAGAGCCTTTGGAATCTGTGTAGTTGCAGGCTTCCAGATCTCTGTTCTTTCTTGTCTATGCTCCTTCCAGAATACACTTTCCCAGCTTCTTGGCTTGGCAAACTCCTATTCATCCAGCAAAGCCCAGTTTAAATGTTCCTACTTCTATAAAATCTTTCTTAGTTGTCCCATCAGTCCAGGCAGAATTCTTTACCCCTTCATCTTTGCTTTTGTAATACCTGGCATACACTCTAATTTCATCTTTGGTGTACGTTATACTGGACCTTCCTGACTCCAAGTGCTGCTCACTGGGATAACATAATCCTTATCTCCAGTATCTGTGTACAGCCATCATGCGCCATCAGCTTAGACTTCTCTCTTTAGCTACAACCTTTCTCTCCCCAGCAACTCCCCTCTCATTCTAAGCTGCCCAGTGCTACCTCACTAGGTCTCCCCAACTGTACACTCTTTAAGGTGAGAATAATGTATTTTCCCTTTTTAATTTTTTTTATTTTGAAGTGGTGAAAATATGCATAACAAAACGTCTCAACGATTTCTACATGTATAGTTCAGTGACACTGATAACATTCTCCAAATTGTGCCACCATTCTCAGTCTCCTTTTCCAAGTCGTTGCACCACCATTAGCATCAAATCAACACCTTGTAAGCGAAATCTCCCTGTTGCCCGTTCCCTCCCACCCCTGATAGCCACTGATAGTCTTTGCCTTCCATATGTTTGCTTACTTTGTATAAGTGAGATCATCTAGGGTATGCCCTTCAGTGACAGCTAATTTCACTTGGCATGTCTTCAAGAGTCATCTGTGTTGTGCATGTGTCCGACCTCCACTTCTGTCCATGGCTGAGCAATGTCCCATTGTGTGTATAAGATTCCCCTGCTGATGGACATCTTGGTTGTTTTCAGCTTTCGGCTATTGTGACAAGTACTGCAATCAACGCTGGTATAGAGGGTTCTGTTTGTGGGACATATTTTCCCTTGATCCCTGCTGTTTCTTGCATTTGAAATGAACAACAGTATATTCCAGGAAGAGCTTTCCCACTGCCCCTCTTTTGCTGCAAGCGCTGTCCCAGCCCTCTGCCAGCACCAGACTGTCACCATGTCCTTCCGTGATTAGAAACCCCTCAGTTCTGGGTAGGGCACCCTGTATGGTTGAACAGGCACCCTGTATGGTTGTATACCGCCCCAGGCACCATTCATGTCATAGCCATCCTAGACAGCGTAGATTTGTATGTTTCTGGTGACAACTTCCTGGCCAGTTACAGTCAAGTGTCTCAGGAAGGGGTACCTATTGCTAATTTACTTGGTCTGGGGTTGCAGAGGCTGGAGTGAGCTGGCTGCCTCAAGTCCTGGACAGTACCGAGGACATTGGCCCAGTCACAACCAGGGAAAGGGGTGAAGGCTGAGTGTGGTTTCAGGTTCAGGTGCAGCCACTGAACTGTGTGGCTCTCACTGTACTTCACTTTCTGCTCTTGGTGTCACCCCTGGATCAGATGCAACCAGTTACTGATTAATAGAGGCCTATGGGAA
Source organism: Heterohyrax brucei (assembly GCA_028571685.1). Taxonomy (NCBI): domain Eukaryota; kingdom Metazoa; phylum Chordata; class Mammalia; order Hyracoidea; family Procaviidae; genus Heterohyrax; species Heterohyrax brucei. The sequence goes on from CM053140.1 coordinate 38,940,975, forward strand.
TCTGTGTGGGGCTCTTCCAATGAACTGTGGGCATGTAAACATTTAAAGAAAATCAAATGTAGGTAAGGAGGCATTTGGCATAGAGGTTAAGAAGGGGGCATGTGGAGTGTGACCAGTGTTGGTTTCAGTCCCAACGTGACCTTGGACAGATGGCCTAACTTCTCTGTTTTCTTTATCTACGAGTTGGAGATAGATTGTGTTGGAGATAAGATTGTGTCCTCCAAAATATGTGTTGGAATTCCAGCCTCCAGCGGTGATGGAGCAGTGGTTAAGAGATACTACGGCTGCTAACTAAAAGATCAGCACTTCAAATCCACCAGCCACTCCTTGGAAACACTATGGGGCCTATTCTATGCTGTCCTATGGGGTTATTTGTCACGGAAGAAGTACAGCCAGCAGCAAGGATGGCAAGACTGTGTCTGACATACTTTGGGCATGTTGCCAGAGGGAGATCAATCCCTAGAGAAGGCTTGGTAAGGTATAGAATCAGTGAAAAAGAAGACCCTCAAGGAGATGGATTGAGAAAGTGGCTGCAACAATGAGCTTGGGCATAAAAGTGATTGTGGGCATGGCACAGGACCAGGCGGTGTTTCGTTCTGTTGTGCATAAGATTGCTATGAGTTGGAACCAACTCACGGCACCTAACAACAATATAGGGTTGCTTTGAGTCAGAATTGACTTGAAAGCAATGGCATATCTGTGAAGCAATCCTGTTTGAAAATAAACACTTCTTTGTTATGTTAATTAGATCATGCCTGAGTAGAGTGGGTTCTAAAGCTAATCAATTCTGAGTTCGTTTTTTTTTTTTTTTTAAACAAAACACATTGAACACAGAGGCACTCATTTATGGAGGTGGGTGGGAGGAGGAAGACAAAGGTCTTGTGAGGACTGGCTACAAGCCAAGGAGCTAAGAAATACCCAGGACCACCCACATGGAAAGAATTGACATGATCAAGACTCTCATTTAAACTTTTAGCCTCCAGACCTGTGAGAAAAGACATTTCTGTAGATAGATTAGACCTAATTTGCAAAAAGCCTCTTTGAAGTATTGAAAAGCAAAGACGTCCCTTTGAGGACTAAGGTGTACCTGACCCAAGCCACGATATTTTCAGTCACCTCATATGCATGTGAAAGCTGGGCAGTGAGTAAGGAAGATGGAAGAAGCATTGATGCCTTTGAATTATGGTGTTGGTGAAGAACACTGAGTATACCATGGCCTGCCAGAAGAACGAACCAATCTATCTTGGAAGAAATACAGCCACAATGCTCCTTGGAAGTGAGCATGGCAAGACTTCCTCTCACTTTGGACGTGTTATCAGGAGGGACCAGTCGTGAAAATGAGTAAAACTCTCAACAAGATGGGTTGGCACAGTGGCTGCAGCAATGGGCTCAAGCATAATAATAATTGTGAGGCTGGCACAGGGTCAGGCAGCCTTTAATTCTGTTGTACACAGGTTTGTATGAGTTAGAAATGACTCTATGGCACCTAACAACAACAATTTGCTACGTAAAAACATAATAAAATATTTTTTAAAAAAGACGAAGAAAGAAAATAAATTTCTGTTCTTTAAAGCCAACTGCTTGTGGTCCTTATGATATAGCAGCACCAGAATACTCAACCAGAATTTGGTACCGGGAAGTTAGGTACTGCTCTAACAAAACACTTAAAAATGTAGAAAGGTTTTGGAATTGGGTAATGGACAGAGGCCAGAGGAACTTTGATGTGCTTGATAGGAAAAACCTGAAATGTCTCGAAAAGACTATTGGTAGACTTATATGACGTGAGGGGTGACTCTGTTGAGGGCTCAGAAAGAAATGGAAGCTTTGATGAAAGTTTCTGCTGCCATGAGCAGACTGTTACTAGAAACAGTGACATTAAATGTTCCTTAAAAGGAAACAGTGAACATGTTATCAAGCACTGGAGGAAGGGAGAGCCTTTCTATAGGATGGCAAAGAGCTTGTCTGAATTATGTTTGAATGTTTTGTAGAACTTGTAAGTGATGAATGCAGCTATATGGCTGAGAAAATCGATAGGTGGGAATCTGGAAGATGAAGCATGCTTTCTCTTTGTAGCTGATAGTAAAATCCAAGATGAAAGACATCAATTTTGAAATGAACTGTGCAAAATGTAACCAGAAATTAGAGATTTGGAATATTCTGTTCTAAGAAAGCGTTTCCTGGAAATTTTACCAAGGACATGGCCAAACAATCTTTCGCTAAAGAGATTAGATCTGTGACTGATTGGTGTAACCAATCAGCAGCAGAAATCCTACCAGCTTAGACTAAAAGAGACAGAGATAGGATGAAATGAAGGTGAGTCGTCTGCCTCCTAGGATTCTACAGGTGGAAGATGTGCCAATAGAGCTATTTGTTGTGAACATCTGATCTCCTCCAAGAAAAGGAAAGCACCATTCCAGGAACATGGGATCGTGTATGTGTGTGTGTGTGTGTGTGTGTGTGTGTGTGTGTGTGTGTGTGTCACAGAGAGAGAGAGAGAGGGGCAGGGACAGGGCTGCCACTTCCTTGGTTTCAACGGGAACCACTGCCCCCTAGATTTTAGACTTGGGTCTTGGTTCTGAGGGTGGGCCAAGGGAATGGCAGTGCCACCCAAAGTTAAGGGGACTAGAGTACCGTACCAGTGGACTAAGGGAATGAAGACAGCTGGGGCCAGTGGGCTGGGGTCACCACTCAGGTGAGCTAAAAGAACGGGAGCACCCAATCAAAGGAGTGCAGGTTCTGTCCTAGTGGGTCTGGAAGGTGGGGCTGATGCTGAGGGCCATAAGGTATCCTCCAGAATCCAGAGAGTGTGACGGGCAGAGCCATTACCCAGATGTGCCTGGAAAATAGGCAATTCTTTTCCTGCCTTGACAGCCAGCAAAATTTGCCCCACCAGGCTTTGAACTTGCTTGGTAGGCACGATCCCATCTTTCTAATTTCTTCCCTGTGGGACTGGAAATGCCTACACTGTTCCACCACTGCACTTGGGAAGCAGACAACTCATAGCACAGCTTTCAGAAGTCCACAGACGGAGAGGAATGATGCCCCAGTTTGAAACACACTTAGAGCCTTAGCCACCTGATTTAGATGATACAGAAGATGAGATTTGGGGCTTGGAGTCGATGCTGGAATGGGTTAAGACTTGTTAGTTTTTGTGCTTTTGTTTTTGTTTTGTGTGTGTTTGTGGTTTTGTTTTTGTAGGAGCCTACAAAGGCAAAACAAACCCATTACAGCTGAACCAATTCTGACTCACAGTGACCGTGAGTGTGCAAAGTTGAGCCACCCCCCAGGGTTCTCTGAGCTGCAATCCTTACGGAAGCAGATCACCATGTCTTTCTTCCATGGTACTACTGGGTGGATATGAACCATCAACCTTTAAGTTAGCAGTTAAGCACAAATTGCCTGCATCACCCAGGTTTCTTCCAAAAGTGTCCAAGGCCCCGAAAAGTCACAGTGTAGCTCTGGGCTATACATCAGATGTTTGTTCTGTTTTGTTTTTTCATCATATACTTTTAAAGCCCTGTTTCCAGAGAGTTTAGTCTATTTTATAAATAAAAATGAAGAAGCTCTAATCCACCCCTTTCTGACAAAGACAAGATGAGGAACAAACTCCAGGTAAATGCTCTTGGGAGCATGACCGCCTCCTCCCCCTTCTTCCCACAGTCGAGATCCGGAAGGAAAGTGGACCAAGAACCTGCATGTTTAAGCCTTCATGGTTTTGTGAGTGGGTGGCTCCCAATAACCAGTGCAAGCTGTTTGAGTCTGCGTATAGCTGGCAATATTCAGATTTAGATTCTCACTTGGAAAAAAATTAATAAAAGGACTTGGTACAGGAGACTGAGAAGAACCAGTCTGATCCAGGAGATGCTGGATCCAGAACAGCAAAGCAAGTGCAGTGCAGCTGGCCCCAGGGAGTGTGTGCTGTACTCTACGTCCCCACAAGACCCTGGCATGGCTTTCACCCTGTGGCATCAGCCTTTGCGTCATTTGCTGCAAGGAGAGGAGGGAGCAGAAGGCGGTGGCTCAGATGACTTCCAGTGAACCTGTAGAGCCCGTTCTGGAAGGATGAGCTCTGGGCAACTCAAGGAAAGGTCGCTGGGCTAAAGTTGCTTGCCTTGAACTGGTGTCCCTTGGAGTCCTGTACTCCAGAACACATCCCTGTTTATTTTATTAGGATGTACTGTTTAATAACCAATGAAGTTTTCTTCTGGGGTACCAGGACAAGGGACGAGAGGTGTGCCTGGGCAGTGTGATGAGGAAGAGCCCTCCTTCGCAGCTGAGGCCACATGCTGGGCTGAGCTAGGCAGGGCTGGGTGCTGGGAAGAGATGAGGGGGCCTCCCCTTCACGGGGAGCGCAGTGAGGCCACCACACCGAGCAGCTGGAGGCAGGGAGATCAGCCCCTGTGCACTGGTTCTGACCGCTGTCCCTCTGATAGGGCATGTCTGTGTCTTGTCAAGCCTTCAGTGCAGCATCTTGCCCAGCACTCCTGCTGCTTCTTGTTGGCTGCTGTTGAGCCTGTTCCAACACATGGCAACTTTACACAGGCTGGAATGAAGGGTAGCCCAGTCTGGTACTGACTTCCAGCCATCGCTCTGTTTGAGCTCATTGCTGTGCCTGTTGTATCACCCATCACATTAAGAGTGACACTTATTGTCATTGACCCTTGACCAAACATCATGTCCATTTCTAGCAGTTGATCTTTCCTGATGGCGTGTCAAAATTAAGTGGGCCAAAGCCACGCCATCCTCTCTTCTAAGGAGTGTTCTGGATGTGTTTCTTCGGAGCCTGACTTGTTTGTTCTTCTAGCAGCCTATGTTTATATTCAGTATTCTTCACCAATGAAGCAGTTCAAATGCCTCCCTCTGTCCTTCAGAAAAATTCTGTCCTGCTCACACACAGCAGAACCAAGTGAGGGACCTTGGTGTGTCCTTATTTTTGGCTTCTGACTAGTGTCCTTGCTGGTATAAGCCTCCTCCAGGATCACCCATGACTCTGACCTTGTGTGCCCGAGCTGACTGGGTGCATCCTTCTCCTGCTTAGGTGCTGCAGGGGCTGCCAGAGGCAGGAGGGGGCACTATAGGAGAGGTTCCTTGAGGCAGGGCCACAGGCGACTGGCAGCTTTTCCTTTCCATCATTACCACCTAAAGCTTGGACATGATCCTTTAATCCCCTAGTCCCTCATGTAGAACTAGTCCAGTCCACAGACTTGAAGATTCTGGAGCTGAACAGGCTAAAAAGTCAGTCACAGGTTAGATTCTGACCTTCATGCACCAGGTGGCTAACAGCAGACACCCTGAAGGGAGCCAGTCACACAGCAGGCCCCTGAGCAGACACCTCCAGGTCAACACCCTTGAACCTCCTTCCCCTCATTTTCAAAGCGGGAATATAATAGCACCCACAAGCAGAATTCCAAGGGGTCAGTAGAGTAAGGTAAAATATTTAACCGACATGGCCGTTGCATTCAAGTTGATTCCAACTTACAGCGACCCTATAGGACAGAGTGAATTGTCCCATAAAGTGTCCAAGGCTGTTAATCTTTATGGGAGCAGACTGCAACACTTTCTGCTGTGGAGGAGCTGGTGGGTTCAAACCACTGACCTTCCGGTTAGCAGCCTAGCTCTTAGCCACAGCACCACCAGAGATCCTTTTAACCCACACGTTATTGCTGTTGTTAGGAGCTATTGGGTCAGTTCCAACTCACAGCAACCCTATGAATAACAGAACAAAACACTGTCCAGTTTTGTGCCACATCCACAATTGTTTTTATGCATAAGCCCATTGTTGCGGCCACTGTGTCAATCCATCTCGTTAAGGGTCTTCCTCTTTTTCACTGACCCTTCACTCTACCAAGCACAACGTCCTTCTCCAGGGGCTGGTCTCTCCTGACAGCATGCCCAAGTACAGAAGACACAGTCTTGCCATCTTTGCTTCCAAGGAGCACTCTGGTTGGACTTCTTCCAGAACAGATTTGTTTGCTTTTTTCGCAGTCCATGGTACATTCAACATTCTTCTCCAGCACCCACATAGTGCCCCCAAAAACCAAACCAAGAAAAAGAGTTCCGAAATGGCTTTGAAGGGAGGACTAGGTGCTGGCATCAGGGCATAGCTTCCCGAGGGGGGTACTTCAAAGGTGACCACGGTGATATTCAGCAAAGAGATACGCAGCACTTTCTCTAGGATGAGTTCGTGGACTTAGTTGTCAGACCTCATACTTATAAGAAAACACTTGATATTTTAACCATCTTTAAGTATATTCAGTTAATTACATTCGCCGTGTCAAGTAGCCATCACTACTGCCCTCTTCCAAAATCTTACATCCCCCCAAACAGAAACTCAGGACCCCTCAGCAATAACTGCCCTTCCTCCTCCTCCAGCCCCCACTAACATTTGTCCGTATTCACACGCCTAGTCTGGATGATTAATTCATTTTTAAAATTTTTTAATGTTTTTTATGTTATGTGCAGCCCTTTGTGATGATTTCTGCTAACCTCGCACTGAATGAGCAACAGAACAAGGTCAGCTTGGGTCCTGTTTTGTTTGAGGTACCTGTGAGAACATCCTAGCTGAGGGCCTGGGGCAGCTCTCCAAGGAGAAAATCTGGGCCTCCAACGCACGCTGTTGTTGTTGATTCCTGCCAGGTTGGCTTCAACACATCGTGACTGCGTGTGACAGACGAGAACAGCCGCACAGGGTTTGGAAGACCATAGTCCTCACAGGGGAGCCCTGATGGCACCGTAGTGAAGAACTTGGCCGCTGATCAAAGGATCAGCAGTTTGGATCTACTAGCTGCTCCTTAGAAACTCTATGGGGCAGTTTTACTCCATCCTATAAGGTCACTAGAAGTCAGAATCTCTTTAGTGTTAAAAAGCAAAGACTCAAGCCAGGATATTTTCAGTCACCTCATACGCAGGCAAAAGGAAGATGTCAAGAAGAAGTGATGTCTTTGGATTATGGTGTTGGTGAAGAACATTAAATGTAACGCAGAATGCTGGAAGAATGAACAGATCTGTCATGGAAGAAGTACATCAGAGTGTGCCTTAGAAACAAGAATGGTAAGGCTTCATTCACTTCATGTATTCTGGGGATGTTATCAGGAGGGGCCAGTCCCTGGAAAAGGACATCATGCTTGGTAAAGCCGAGATTCAGCAAAAGAAAGGACGACCCTCTATGAGGTAGAGTGACACAGTGGCTGCAGGTCTGGGTTCAAACATAGCAACGATAGGAAGGATCGCCCAGCACCAGGCCGTGTTCTCTTTCATTGTACACAGGACCACTATGGGTCAGAGTGAACTTGACAGCACCAAAAACCAAAAATGGCAAAGACTTTTCTAGTGTAATGAAGTAACCTCTTCCTTCCCCAGTACAAAAAAATTATTCTTAGCTTGTAGACTATACAAAAACTGGCCCACCAGTACTTGTTGGCTGACCCTTATTCTAACCAAAGAAACCATCAAGTCAGATGTACAATGAAATAATTTTCTTTGTTTTTGTCCTTGTTGATGGACATAAGTCCTTGTGTCAAGTCCAAGCTATAAAAATTAAAAAGTGAAAGGTTCTCTAAATTCAACCCAACATTTCAAAGGACAGAGTAGCAGGAACAGGAATCTGGGGACGATGTTCTCAGGGGACACCAAGGTTAACTAGCGTCACTAGTCTTTTGCTAAGAGTCTTCTGCGCTCCGTATTGGTGACTGGCGCCTGGGCCTTAAAAGCCAGCAGGCTGCCATCTGAGGAACATCAGCTGATCCCAGCACACCGGGAACAGATCAACAGAGGACATCAAAGACACGAGGAAAAATGAGCCCAGAAGCCAGAATGACCCACGTGACTGGGAGACTATATCAGCAGGAGACCAAAAGAACTAGATGGTGCCTGGTGTCCACCAAAGACAGCCCTGACAAGGAACACAACGTAGAGTCCCCGACACAGCATGAGAAAAAGAGGTGTGCAGATCAAGAACTCTGTTAAAGATGGCCTGACAACCTTGAGGTTCCCCTGGGAACATGGCCCCTAGACTTGCTGCTGCCCCAGACCTGAAACCAGTACTGAGGTCAACCTTCAGAAAAGAATAGACTGGATTCAGGTACACAGAGTGAGCATGTATGTGTGTACTTTATGGCTTTATATGTTTATAAGAGGCTGTCCTACTAGTTTCTTTCTAGAGGGGAGAGGAGAGGGTGGGGAGGAAAGAACAGGTGTTCACTGGGAGGATACTAGTAGTAAAGAGTGAAAAGGAGAAGTGAGATGTCACAGGGTGGGGAGAACAGGTAGAGTTGTAGAGAGGCAGGCATGCAAAGTTGACTGGATTTTATATGCTTTCACTTAATCATAATTTAAAAAAGAGGATACTTTCAGATATGAATAAAAGAAGTTACAGATTTATAAATCTAAACAAATTTGGAGAAATCCTAGGAAAAGAAATACTAAATGCTTATAAATTACCTTAATCTGATGAAGAGGAAGTAAAAGAGATAGTAAAAGGGAGGATGAAGAAAATAAAAAGAAGAAGAAAAGAAATCAGCATTTACTGAATACTTGTATGTGTCTCACACAGTAGTGGCTGCCTTGAGACAAGAATGAAAGACATACTTAGAGTTTTGTTTAAGTTTGTCATTAAATGATGTGGAATCCTCAGCAAGTCAAAACAATAAAAATAAAAAAGTGAAGCTGAGCTGTCTTTGAAGCATGGGTATGTCCCTTGATCCTCTCCAGGGCCATGATCCTTGAATGGAAACACCCACCCAAAGTCACTTTGCAGCAGGGCTTCCATCTCATTCCTTCTGGTTGAAACCCCTGCTGAGAATTTGCGTTTCCACCCCAGATATACTGAATCTGAACCTATAGTTTAACAAGATCCCTGTGTAACTCTTTTGTATAACGAATTTTGAGAACCACCAGTTTACTAGGACGGAAGCCCCGGTAGCACAGTAGTCAAAGGGTTCGAGGTGCCTACAGGTAAGCACTTCGGATCTACCAGCTGCTCTGTGGAAGAACAATGTGGCATTCAGCTTCTGCAAAGATGTACAACCTTAGCAACGCTGTGAGGTAGTTCTACCCCATCCTATAGGGCCGACATGAGTTGGGACCAACTCTGTGGTAGTTGGTTTTAGTTGGTTTGTTGGGTGGTTTTTGTCTATACTAGCGACTCTCACCACTGTAGGATGGCTGTGAATTGGAATTGACTTGATGGCAACAGGTTTGGTTTTTCTGCTTGGTTTAACGGTTCTCAGAATTGGTCCCTAACCAGCAGCATTAGTGTGGCCTGGGAACTTGTTAGAAATGCACATTCTCAGCAGGGGTTCAAACCAGTTGGAATCCCTGTTTTGCAGTTTGCAACTCACTCAGACTTTCCCCTTGTGACCTAATCTGCAGTCCAGGAACAAGATGCTTCTCAAATCCTAAGTATGGAAATGTGACAGGTGACTGTTGGCCACTGGGGAGGGCACAGATGGGGCCATGTCCCTGTATAAGTCTTTGACAACCAGGGTTGGAGTGCCAGCTTATCCGTTAATGCCAGCTGAAAGTTTGGCTTGTCCCTGGTGGTTGCCTAAGAAGTGCTGGCAACTTAGGCTCCTGGAGTCCCAGCTGACCCCGTCCACCTCTCAGGGGGAGCCCTCAGAGTGAGAGAGAAAGCTAGAGGAAAGAAACATCTCCAGGGCTCTCACAGAACAGTGAGTTCCCCAGGACCTCTGCCAGGACCAGCCAGCCTCCCCAGGGAATGTCTTATGGGTAAAGAAAAGAAGTGGCAGCAAGCTGGCCAGTGTGTGCCCCAAACCAAGAGGTACATTTAACACTCCACTGACCCTCACATTTTAAAAGCAGAACCAAAAAATGCCAAACTCATTGTTGTCAAGGTACTTAACTCATGGTGACTCTGAATGTTTCAGAGAAGAACTGCCCCATAAGGTTTTCATGACATGACTTTTCACAAGCAGATTGTCAGGTCTTTCTTCTAAGGCTCTGCTGGGTGGGTTTGAACTGCCAAACTTTTGGTTAAGTAGCTGTTGTGGAATGAATTATATCCCCCCAGAAAACAGGTGTAGCAATTTGGCTGGGCCATGATTCCCCGTGTTGTGTGATTGCCGATTGTCCTCTCTTCTGTGATTTTCCTATGCTGTAAATCCTAATCTCTGCTTGTGGTTAATAGACAGGATTGTGTTAAAGAGGATTAGGGTAGGGCTGTAACATCCTCCTAGGGTCACCTCCCTGCTCCATCGTGAAGGGTCTTCCCTGGAGTGTGGCTTGCACAGCCTTTTATCTTGCAAGAGATAAAAGGAAAGATGAGCGAGCAGAAAGCTGGGAAATCTTGTCCTGGAACAGGCAGAGTAAACTAAGCAGCCGCGGCTTGAGCATGAACTGTGCCATTTGGTTTCCTGATTCTGACTCCAGGTAATGAGTCCATTGTTTCTCTTAGTTTCTGTCAAGGTTAAGGACTAATCTATGATCCACTTGGAGCTGTGGAAAAACAAGTAATAACAAGCTAAAGACCATAACAGAAAAACAAAGGAATCTGCTGGGAGATTATATGTTAGCCAGACCACTTCCAGGCCCAAAACACCAATTAAGATGTCAACACATCTGAGATGCAACCACTGTGACCACCTAAAGAAGATTACAAATTCCTAGGACTCACAAATCCTTAATCCTGAAAGGGAGGCCCTTGGCCAGCCCAACTCCATCTTCCTACAAACAGTAGTTAAGACAACCATGTTATAAACATCGAGTCCTGAGAGCTTGATGTTCCTACATCCGTAAGAATTTACCTTGTTCTGGGTCATAAGTCACATGGCTAGTCTTTCCTCTTAGGAACATTAATTAATTGTTCTGTTTATCCTCTTTCAGTTATTGTCTAAGGCTATTGAACCGAATCACCAGATTGTTAAAACACTGAAAGAATTACTTGCATGGTCCCGGGAAAAATATTAACCGGGGTCTCACCCACCCACCCTATCCCACCCTACCCCACCCCACCCACTCCACTCCCGCCCCTTAATCAACCTACATGACCTCCAGACTTAGCCTATGCATGCAGGCAAGCTTTGGAGGAACTGAGTTCCCCTTGCCTCTTGAGTGTTGGCACTAAATAAATGTCCTCATTTAATCACCTCACCTCCTGTCTCAGTATCGGCTTTGCTGACAGGCAGTACGGATCCGTGACTGCAGTTACAACCCCTCTTCCTATAAAACCTTCTTCTAGTCTCCTTTCCAGGAAGCAGATTCTGAAGGAATGATCCCCTCTGCCTCCTTGCCTAGTGGTACACAATAACACCTTGCCTCTTGTCTCACTCAATCTCAAAGACTGATTGTTTGCAGCATGGTGGTACGAACTCCAATTAGTTTTGTGGCAACAGTACTACCAGGAAAGCACCACTGAGAGCAGAGAGCATCTCTTGGACTTGACGTTTCTGTGCCAAGATGTTCTCAGACCAAAAAAGACCAGGACCTTCCTCCAGAGCCAACAGAGAAAGCTTTCCCCTGGAGCTGACACCCTGAATTTGGACTTGTAGCCTACTGGATTATGACAGAATAAATTTCTATTTGTTAAAGCCATCCAACTGTGGTATTTCTGTTACAGCAGCAACAGAACAGGTGAGTATTTACCTGTTTGCATCACCCAAAGTATCTTTCTGAAGGGAGACTCGTCTAAATTTCAAACACTATTTCAAAGAATGTTAGTGTTATCACTTTCAAGGGCATATGGTTATGGAAACTAAGTTCATCAACTTGACTGGAGAAAAGGCCTGAACCCTGCTATCTAGTCACTGTGGCCATACCATCAGGCTGGCATGGGTTGTGCAGCGGAGACTTGAGCAGGGACAAATCCTTCTCCATTGGGATATTCGGCTGCGGTGTGGAGGGTACAGAGGAAGCAGGATTAGCAAGGCCTGGGGAAGACGACCAGGGGATCACCAGGGAGGTGACACTGTGGTCAGTCTACAAGCAGAAACAGAGGAGAGAGTCCTAGAAAGGGCACAGTATTTTCTAAGGCATGAAGGCATGGGCTGTGCCATGTGGGAGAGGCATTTGGAACTATTGGTGCAGAGTGGACTGTGCTTTGAGATGTTGGGTTTGAGTTCATATTTAGCTGGGCCTTTTCCTGTGGGAGCCCCACAAAGCCACTATTGAGGGAGCAGAACTTCTGTCAGGCTTCCACCACCCTCCCAGTCCCCTAGGGACTATCAACTGGGAGAGCTTGATTTCAGGGATCAAACAATGTAGAATTCCACGTATCCCCTCAGCTAAGCCCCCGGATGACCTGCTAACAGTTCTGCACAGCTCGGCTCCTCCTTGGAAGGTATTCCCTGGTGTGGGGAACATGCACAGTCCAGTCCGAAAGGCAACCCCAGGAGCAAACTTTAACCCCTGAGGAATGAGAGGGGGCTGATAAACACCCAATTAGCTCCTGCTGCTGGGAGGAGGGGGGTGGGGCACTGAGAGAAGACTCTGAGCTGCTTTTTACACAGCCTTGAAGGAAACCCCAGAGGGATTGAGTCCCAAGTCCCCACAGTGGTAACTGCTTGTTAATGTAGCCTGTACAGCTCCCTCTCTTCTCTGTCTCTCTAACTGAAGGGAGGCCTCCCATCCTGTGCTTCCTGGGACCACCTTCCAAAATACCCCAGATGCTGTCTGGTTAAATCCAACTCATGGCAACCCCACACGTGTCAGAGTAGAACGGTGCTCCATGTGATTTTCAGTGACTGATTTTTTGGAAGTCAGTCATCAGAACTTTCTTTCGAGCTGTCTGTGGGTGACCTTGAACCTCCAGCTTTTCATTAGCAGATGAATGTGTTAATTGTTTGTACCACTCAGGGACCCCCCTAAACAAACCACCAAACCCAAACTCTGGTCACAGGTTGTGCTTTGGGGAAACCCAAACAAGACATATAATCTTGCAGCTTGGTGTTTTTTACAGGACCAACCCAAAAAACCAAAACTGTTGCTGTCAAGTCAATTCCGACGCAGAACGACCCTATAGAATAAAGTAGAACTGCCACATAAGGTTTACAAGGCCATAAATCTTTATGGAAGCAGCAGAGCAGCTGGTAGATTAGAACCACTGGCCTTTTGGTTAATAGCCAGCCAAGTGCTTAGCACGCACCACTAGGGCTCCTTTCTGGATCACAATAGTAGTATAAACTCAAAACCCACGTGAGGGCAGGTCTATACTATAAATTTTCAGAGCAACTTTTCCTCCCTCCTTGAGTCCAGGTGAACAGCCCAGTCTTCTTACTTATCCTTGATGGCAGACAAACATGTTAAAGTTCCCCCTTCACAGAGGCCTGGTCCCCTGCACCGACACCCCCTCCCTCAGCTATCACAGCCCAAACATCCGGACACAAAATGCAGCAAACAATTCAAGGGCAGCCACAATTTCTTCCCTTTTTTTTTTTTTTTTTAAGATTTCCTATAGCTTTAGAATAACTCAGTTGTGTGTCTAAAAAGACATTTGTTGTATTTCATCTCGGATTTGTAGTTTCATAGCAGGTGTGTGTATGTGTGTGTGTGTGTGTGTGTTTTGTATGAGTGTGATTTTAGGCTCTGGATCATCTGTATGTCCAGGGCCAGAGTCAAGGGCCTCTCTAGGCTGGCAGCAAGTGCCTTTGCCCTGTCATAGACATGATTCAAAGCTGCTTCTCTGCTGGGCGCCAGCCTCAGCAGGGTCTGGGATCATGAAGGGACAGGTGGCATCAGCGAAGAAGAAATTATGAGACTGAGACAACCAGGAATCTGGAGACTGGCAGCCCGTCAGGATCTGTCTTTCTTTATTTTTTATATATTCAGTGAGTGACGTGATTTCTTTGACCACATAAGCTGTTGGCTGATACCTTGTGGTCTTTTTTCATGTTAATCATTAGGGTTTTTTAGGTAATGGCCCAAGGCAAGTATATTGTGGTTATAATCAACAGTGAAAACAAAATTATGCCTTGAGCTTAATCAGTTCTATCTATGCTTCAAGGTTAAAAGGTGAAGGAGGAGGGGTAAACTCATCTAAAGGTTAAAATCCTTCTTTGCTCTTTATTTTATCTCTTCCTGTGGGGACAGTAAACACCTACCATCCCCCACCCTATGCCTTTCTTAAGCTGTTCTAAGAAGGGTATTTCTTTAGTATTTACTCATTTGCCATATCAAATATAATAGGCTTGGGAGCCTATCCATCTTCCTGATGCAGGGAATGGGATGTCTATATCTAAGGGCTGTGCAGGGGGTCGTCCCTGGGGAGCTTCCCAGGGCCTTCCTGCAATCTAGTTTTTCACATGTGGAGGGGGATGTGCAGTTGGGGAAAGCCAGCAGGGCTGGGCTAGCCTTGGCATTCCCGGGCTGGGGGTTCCCAGGCTGGGCGTTCTGTGTCGGGATTCATTAAGCTGAGGGGGTTGTAAAACCCTTCTTAGAAGGCATCTTCTTTGATCTTTGTGCTGGGAAATAAAGGGGTATTTTTGAGGAAAGTTTAATTAGGATGCAAAATATCATCAGGGAGAGTATGGCCAGAAATATGTCAGGGATGAGATGGGTCCGCCCACCATCACATAGGCTTGTAGCTTTGCTTACAGCGGGCTTTGTGGGTGACAGGCCTTGGCACTTCTCTCTGACAGCACACTCAGTCCCTGTCACTGTCACAAGATAGTGAAGGTTGAATTAGCACAGTTTTAGGGTTTACACTAGGATGCAGTCAGAACATAGGCTGCTGTTAAGACAGTACCAGTTGGGGAGGGAAGTGAGTTCAGCTGCTCAAGATAAAAGGCCATATATGCTAACATGCACCTTGCTTCTCTTAGCACGCCCCGACACCTCTCCACCTCTCATTCACCAAGCTCTAGCCACACCACCCCCTTCGTTCAGTTCCTGAGACAATCCCAAATCATTCCTGCCACAGGGCCTTTGCACCTACCTGCCATTTCCTCTGGTTAAGACACTTCTCCCAGGGTCTTAGAAGTCTAGCTCCTTCATGTCCTCCACATCTCAGCCTAAAGCCACTTCTGCAGAGAGACCTTCCCTGCCCATCCTTTCTAGATCATTAAAGTAATGATCTAGAATCTAGATTCTAGATCATTAAAGTAATCGTTCATCACAGCACCCATTTCTTCCTTCCCGGTATCCGGCAGACAGCAATGATTTAATGTACCATTTGTGTCTTGTTGTGGTCAGTCTCACCTACTGGAATACAGACTCCACAAAGGGTGAGGACAATGTCTTGCTCACAGCTAAATCCCAGTACCTAGACATTGCAGGGAATTGAGGTACAAGTTGTGCAAAAGAAAGAAAAAAAGAAAGAAAATCTGATCAGACTTTTCACTATTTGATAATACCACTAAGCCTTCTGGCTCTGAGGCCATCACTGGCAAGCAACCTGATGGTGACAAAACAATCCCGTGGGAAGGTGAAGCAGGCTTGGGGGAAGGGAGGAACAGATATGGGGAAGATGGGGAAGAAATCAGTAGATGCAGTTTGGTCAGCTGTAAATTTTACTTGCCTATTTACAAAACTATCACGGTGGCAAACTGATCAGTCCCCTCCTTACTGTTCCATACTCCCTATTTGCACGGCTCCACCCATACGAAAGTGCCGTACACCTCGTTGTGTTATTAGTCAGCTATCCAGTCCCTTTGTGGGGGGGGGGAGGGCACAAGCATCTTATTTGCATAGTGCCCGCACTCTTTTGGTGGGAGTTACAAGACCATGGCTAGAAGGGCCACATTAAAGTGGCAGGAGAACCAAGATCAACAGTTCAAGGCTGATTGTTATGAGGCAGGGGTCAGACACGCCTTCCCCCTCTGACTTTTTCCACAGTTTCTGACACCAAGTCACTCCCACAGCATTCTCTGCTTGTCTGCTGAGTCGGGGAATTCATTGCAGTGGTCATGCAGAACTCACAGACAGTACTCACGATTATGGAGCATATTTTAGTGGATTGCCAGGTTGCAATTCGGCATCCAGAAGAATCAGGGTGTAGTTCTTTGGTCAGGACAGTTCTCGGCTTGTGCTTGCAGGCAGGCCTTTTGATCCCTTAGCTCCTCACCCCTCAGACCTCTTGGGGCAGCTTGGCCTCTGCCCTGCTTCAGCAAGTGTGACAAAGCTCTTTGAGCTCTGCTGGTCAGTACCTGAAGGGGCCTCATTTGGACAGGCAACCCCCTGTCCAAAGGGGCTCAGCTTTCTCGCTCTGTGGGCTAGGAAGCTCAACATGCCATCTCCTCCTAGTCTCCTGATTCTGTCACCTCTGCTGCCATCATTTCCCTGCCTCTGCTTATCACCACCTCTCACCTTCTCCAGTGTCACATCTCTGTGTCTCCTAGGTCTAGGAGGTTCCCAGCACAGGGACCCTGAGTCCAAAGGACAGACGCCACTTCAGTCTCCTCTTCTTTCTACCATGAGGTTCCCCCTCCAGTCCTTACTGTTCCATCCTCCCTATTTGCACTGTCCCACCCATACAAAAGTGCCATATACCTCAATGTGTTATTAATCAGCTGTCCAGTCCCTTTGTGGGGGGTGGGCACAAGCACCTTATTTGCATAGTGCCCGTACTCTTTTGGTGGGAGTTACAAGACTATGTCTAGAAGGGCCACATTAAATAATTCATCACACTGTACTGTTCAATACCCACCTTGTTGTTGAACTGAAGCAAGTTTGTTCCACTTGTCATTGTAGCTGAAAATTCAGAGACAGCATGGGGTTCAAGAAATACTTTATTTGTAGATTTGCTAGCAATCTGGGCAACAGCAAGCCAAAAGCTGTCCCACTTGGGTTACATTTCCAGTGGTTTTTATAACCAAAATTCAAAGGGGTAGAGGTTTGTCACAGAACAATAGTCCAGAGTCACAAGATTTCATTACATCATAAAGCTTCATTACATCTCACAAACAATGTGAATTAACCAAAACTTCATTATCTTTCTCTGAGGTCTTAATGAACTCTATATCCTCAGGGGTAGGGAGAGGAAGAGATAGGGAGAAGAATGCAGACCTGCTAGTCCTCTCTGAGGGTGGTGATGGAGGCAGAAGACAGAATGTAGCCTAACAATGTAAGTGACCTTTGTTAGGTCTTTACGTTTACCATCAACCTGCTGTCGTGCAGGTAGACAGATGCCCCAGAATATATACCAGAGAAAGGGTAGAGCCGCAGATAGAAAATGAGAGTCCTATAGATGCCACCTGGAAGGTTTGTAAAGTCTTGGGTCTAGATTAGGTTACCGAGAGAGAAAATAAACCAGTTGCCATCAAGTCGATTCTGGACACAGGGCAACCTCACATGCTCAAAAGAGTTGTCCATGCTGTGACTTTCAGAGGCAGGTCGCTGGGCCTTTCTGCCAAAGTGTCTCTGGGTGGGTTCAGACCGCAGCCCTTCAGTTGACAGCTGATCACTTAACAGTCTACATCACTCAGGGACTCCTGAGAGTCTGGCCCCCCAAATTACAGCGCTAAGAAAGTTGATCAGTTTTGACCAGTGTCCTTGGGTGCCCTCACGTCCATTCTGAGTCGTGGTGACCCTAAGTAACAGAGTAAAACTTCCCCCAAAGGCTTTCTTAGGCTGTAATCTTCATGGAAGCAGATGGCCAGGTCTTCTCCTCCTTGGAGTGGCTGGTGGGTTTGAAGCACTGAGCTTTCGGTTAGCAGCGAAATGTTTAACAACTGTGCCGCTGGGGTTCCTTTTCTGAGCTGTGGGAACCGCGTTCTATAGCACTTCACAAAACCACTCAGCATGTATCCCTCCACGGTGGGCAGTAGGACACTGAGGAAAGAGTGCAGAATCACGCACAGAAAAGCTTATTAGCTGTGTATCTCAGCAAGAGGCAATGTCTCTGAGCCTCAGTTTCCCCATATATAAAATCACTGAGTCACACGGCCTACCTTATTTATTATCAACAGTCCTCCGGTGCCTTCACCGTGGTGCTGGGAATGCAGAGGAGAGCGAAGTGCCCCTACCAAGAAAGACCCACAGTGTTGGGGGTAGGCCTGGGGAGGGTGGTAGGGACTATGAGGAAGGAATGAACCCAGTCCCAAGGGAGCAGGAGGGGCTGCCTCCAGCTCTAGTACAGCTGTGTGTTGGGGAGACTCTCAACAATCACTTTCTGAAAGAGGAAATCAAGTTCAGAGACTAGGTGATTTGCTCAAAGTCACACAGCCTGTGAGGGGCAGCACACTTAGAGTGCCCAGGTATCCTTAGCTTTGGTGGTGCTGTCCGTGGCCACTGCATAGCAAGCATCGCCCCAACTTCCTCTTCTCTCACCAGTAACAGAGGGTAATTGTTAGGGATTGAATTGTGCCCCTCCAAAATGTGTATCGACTTTTGTATGCCATGACCCCCAGTGTTGTGTGGCTGTTTACCATTTTGTCCTCTAATGTGATTTTGAAACTGGAGGCTGAAACAGCCTCCGTGTCGTGTCAGGGGTGCTCAAAACTGAGGGGACTTGGGAGACATTGTTTCAGATCGCCC
Organism: Heterohyrax brucei; assembly: GCA_028571685.1. Classification (NCBI taxonomy): domain Eukaryota; kingdom Metazoa; phylum Chordata; class Mammalia; order Hyracoidea; family Procaviidae; genus Heterohyrax; species Heterohyrax brucei. The sequence goes on from CM053140.1 coordinate 38,959,398, forward strand.
CTACCCCAAAAGGAACCACACAACCTCCACTCTGAACAAGCTCCAGGCTGTGATGCTAGGGTGGGGCCCTCTGTAAACTACACTATACATTCAGTGAACTCTAGACAATAAATGACTCCTTTTGTCTTGATAGAACCAGTGATAAAAGAATCAAGCAGGAGGCCGGAAGGGTGGAGAATTAGCTTGTGTTTGAGCATTATTCTTCTGGGTTACTGGCATCACGAAGCAGACCTCCACCCAGTCAACCTCCTCCACCAAATGGGCCTCCACCCAGCTGACTTCCACTCGGTCGAGCCCTAGATGCCCCAGCTGCCCAGATTGTTTCCTACATCTGCATGTGGTCTTTCCCTTTATATACTCAGACTTCGCCTGGCCAATTTGGACAGACTTTGAGGATGAGAATACCTCCCTGTGCCTTTGCAAAGCCAGCTTGCAAATAAAACCTTTGATCTCACCACAAAAGCTCCCATCTCAGTGAGGTGTCTTTTCGGGGCAGGTAGCCGAACTCCTGTGCTTTTCCGTGAACAATTTTCCTATGTGTTTATGATCAGATGGCTTGGCTTGGCTTTTTATGATCAGAGGCAGTTATGTTAATGAGGCAGGACTCAAGCTACCCCAGCCAACCCACTGCCATCCAGTCAATTCTGACTCATAGCAACCCTATAGGACAGAATAGAACTGCCCCATAGAGTTTCCAAGGAGCATCTGTCAGATTTGACCAGCTGACCTTTTGGTTAGCAGACTTAGCACTTATTCACTACACCACCAGGATTTCCACTCAGCCTATAAGATTAGGGTATGTCTTGAGTCAACCTCTTTTGAAACATAAAAGAAAGAAGCAAGCAGAGTCAACACCAACTCACAGCAACCGTATGTGTGTTCAAGTAAAACTGTCGCATACAGTTTTCTTAGTTGTACTCTTTACAGAAGCAGATTGCCAGGCCTTTCTTCTGTGGCACCACTGGGTTAATTCAAACTGCCAACCTTTAAGTTAGTAGCCGAGAGTAAATCATTTACTCCACTCATGCACAGAAAACCTGCGCCATACATATTAAGTAGAATCATGGGTGCCCTTTGCAGACCTGGCCCTCCCCTTGGCCTGGGCGCAGGGTGGCCATGTAGCAGCCCTGCCCCAGCTCTGCCCTACTTAGACTGTGCCGATTCCAAGCCTGTAACAGGAGCCAGCTCCCCTGGCAGGGCACTGAGCGTTGGATAATGTCCAGGAGCTAATGAATTCTTCAAACCCCAGGGGCTTATTGACATACTATGCTTTCAGCCCTCTGAAGGGTGCCCTGGTTCTGGCACCCTGGATGATCAGGCTCTGAAAACTGCCTGGAGATGACCTCGGCAGAGCCTGAGCCACTCTCTGCCACACAGTTCCAGGACATGTGGCAGTCACAGCCAGTGCCACCTGCACCCATCTGCATTGTCTACACAGAGGCTAAGACTCCCGGCTTCACTCCTTAAGTGTTGACTCCCAATTCCTGGGTTGTCTTACAGGAAGTCAGAGAGAGAGATTATTTTTCAAAACGCCGCAGGGTACAACTGCGGTGGAGCCACACCAATGAAGTGGCTAGCTGGGCTTCCGCTTAGCCAGGGTGGATCCACAATTCCTGTCGGTAGTTGCCTTCCAGGGCCTAATTCTGGATTAGAGTGGCTGGGGAGACTCTAGGGGTACTGGTGGGCTTACCAGTTTGGGGCCTGGGACAAGCCCTTGGGCTCTGAGCTAGGTAACCTGCCTTCACTCACACTTTTAAATCACAGCAACCCCAGGGTAGGCCAGGAGAGCCCAGCACGATCAGTGACAAGGTAAGGAATCAATACAGAACAGGCCATGGCCTCCACCATCCTCTGGCTACAACAAGAGATCACATGGACACTGAAGCCCCAAGTTAGAGAGGCCTTTGAGCCTCTTCTTCCTGGCAGCGTACCCACCTATCAATAAGTGGACTTTCTCCGTGGGTCCCTCACAGATGTTGGAAGAACCAGCTATCGGCTGCAGACTCCGTGGGCTTCACCCCCACCCCGACAGAGGTTTGTCATTTGGAATTTTCCTGCTAAATAACAGCCAGACCCCTTCCTCTGCCCCCTCTCTTGTCTGATCCCACTCTCCCCCCTACCAATTCTTGATCCTCACACTGGCCAGAGCATCCTTTTCAGCAGCTGTTCTGAAGCATAGTACAGCTCTTTAAAAACTTTCAGTGGTGTCGTGGATTGAATTCTGTCCCCCTAAACATGTGTGTGGCCATTTGGCTAAGCCATGATTCCTGATGCTGTGTGATGTTCCTGTATGTTGTAAATTCTGTCTCTGTGGTGTTAAGGAGGGAGGATGGGTGGCAGTTGTGTTGGTGTGAGAGGGGAAAGCCTGAAGAGTTGTAGTCTTTCCTAAAATACCTGAAACCTGAGGGCTTCAAACCTGAAGAGCTATGGCCTTATTAAAAGCACTAGGAGCCTGGAAGCCTGGCACAAGAGAAACCCCCACACAAGTGCTTCCTGAGAGTAATTCGGCCCCAAAGAAAGGAGAGCCCCTCCTCTCAACTTAAGAATTTGTTTATCTTTATTTTTGTAACCACGTCAACACCAGTTAGAAGGTAAAGTGATAGTTTGTGAAACTGCCATGCCAGTGAAATTGCAATGTGAAAATCTGTAAACCTGTAGTTGCCAACTGGAAGAATATATGAAAATTCTTTTGTTTGCTTCTTTGAGAACATGTATAAATAGGGATGGTTGATAACAGAACGGGATGCATGGCTATTTTTCAGACTTGAGTCTGACTGCCACACCACCGGAAATAAATCCTCTTCCTCTTAAAAGACAAAATGGTGTTTGAGGTGTTTACTGCTCTGAGGGCCAAACTTGTCTTTTTCCTGTGACAGGTGAGGAGAACTCAGTGCGTAAGACTGTGTTATGTGTTGAGGCAATCTCTGGGAATATAAAGGAAAGAGATCAAAAACAAAACAAAACAAAACAAATCTGCCTCTGTGAGTCGGTTCTGACAAATAGCGACCCTATAGGACAGAATAGAACTGCCCTAAAGAGTTTCTAAGGAGTGCTTGGTAGATTTGAACTGCTGACCTTTTGGTTAGCAGACGTAGCACTTAACCACTACCCCACCAATGTTTCCAAAGGGAAGGGAAGCAAGCAAAAATTTGGGGATCTCATACCATTAGGAAAGAAGTAGTGCTGGGAGCAGAGTATATTCTTTGGGCTCAGGGTCCCTGTGTTTCAGAAGCACCCTGTCCAGGAGAAGACTGACAAGGACTTTCCTCTAGAGCCAACAGAGAAAGCCTTCCTCTGGAGCTGATGCCCTGAATTCGGATTTGTAGATTATTGGACTGTGACAGGAAACCCTGGTGGGTAAGTGGTTAAGAGCTATGGCTACTAGCCAGAAGGTCGGCAGTTCAAATCTGCCACCTACTCCTTGGAAACTATGGGGCAATTTTACTTTGTCTATTGGGTTGCTATGAGTCGGAATCGACTTGACAGCAGTGGATTTGGTTTGGGGGTTGGACTGTGACAAATGGCTTCCCATTGCCCTTGGGACAAAGTGCAAATCTATGGGTTTTCTGGGGATCTGGCCCACCTCCTCAGCCAGGTCCCTCTAGGCCTTTGGGCTAGGTTTTCAGACGGCCTGTCTCTTCAACGACAAACCCTTTTCCCCTGCTGCTCCCCATCTCTGGACCATTCTCCCCTCTTTCCCACAGCCTGGCGTCCTTATTGGCCCACCTTCAGATGCCACTTTCTCAGGGAAGACTTCCCTGACCCTGCCCAGACAAGCATCGTGTGGGCGAGGGGCTTCTCCTCCAGACTTATCCACTGTCTACCTCTCCAATGTGAGCTCCAGCCAGGCAGGCAGGACCTGTGAATGTCATCCACCAGGGATGCCCAACACCAGGCTCTCAGGCTTGCAGTAAAGAAGGAGGTAAAGCACTTGGGTGATTAATGAATGAGTGGTTCTTACCCTGCTTTTCTCTATTGCTCTGCCCCACCCCTCAGTGATGGGAAGTTTCTAGAAGAATTCTCAATGTGGTTGCAGACACTGCTGCCATCCTCTTGGGGAGGATGACATCCATGTTGACGCTCTGTGGCCCAGCACCCCTTGGTGTTCAGGCTGGTCAGGGTTGGGTTCCAGGCTGATGAGGGCAAGGAGCCATCTCCCAACTCAGGGCCAGTCTCTGTTGACAGGAGCCTAGAACCCCCGTCCTTATGCTAGGGATCCTCAAAGTCTCTTGCTCAATAGCCTTTTCAATGGGCCAGCTCCCAACCCACTAATCAGTGTGGCTTAAAAACACATTGAAGGGGACAAAAGCATAGCAATGATAATGCTTCTGGTCCCTGGGTGCAGTCTCTGGCCTAGGTCTAATTATCTTATGTCATCCTGCCACAGCCCTGTGAGGCAGCTACTGCTCTTATCCACCTGCCCTACATGACTCAGGTAACGCATGTCCAGAAATGTGAAGTAGCTACCCAAGGGCTTTGGACTTGAACCCACACAGCTTCACTGCAGGGTGATCATGCCTCACCTCTGTGCTTTGTTGCTCTGTACCCCGCTTGGTGGTTAAGGTGTCTCATTCTTCAGAAAGAGGCAACTGGGTTCAGATCTTGACCTTGGACATGTTACTTGACCTCTGTGAAACTCAGTTTGCTTACCTCTGAAATGGAGATTATCAGAAGAAGGGAGGAAAACGTGCCTGCCCCATCCAGCCAGAAGGTCTAATTACAAGTATCTTCGATGGATGGTGAGCGCCACCAAAGTCTGATTATTCTTCAAAATAGATTTGACCTTTTGGATCTCTGAAAATTGACCTTCTGTGGAAGGTTCTTTCTAAGAAATGATGAGGAATTTCATGGGTAGGGAACAAAAACTCACCAAGTATTTGGAGAAATAGGTTCCCACCAGGAACACTGCAGGCGTTTCATGATGGAGAACGCTGGGCTGTTGAGGCCTTAGGGCTGCACTTGGAACTTGGCTCTGGAGAAAGCAGCCGCCTGGTGGGTAGTTGTCCTTTGCTCCCAGACCACTCTACCTGCCACAACTGTCCCCCAGCCCCTGGGCATAACATACCTGGGGCCTCCAAATGGGGAAACAGGCCTTGGATTTTCTGCAAAACTCCAAACACTAGGAAAAGGTTTCCCAAGAGCCAACAACTTTTGCAAAAGAAAAGGATTAAAGATGCAGCTAGATGTTTGACAGTCAAAAGTCAGAGGAGGAGAAAGAAGCCAACAACAAACCACCAGGAGACCCCAGGCTTCTCTAGATTTGAATGGTTACCTGAAAGGCCCAAACAAGCTCTTCGGCCACCTCGCCGATGTCAGAGAGCAGAACACGTCTCTGTCTAGAACCTGGTGTCTCCTAGGTGAGCTCTGTGTAGAACTGTCTCTGCACTTCTTAATCTCTAAACTGATATGCTACTGTTGGCTGCCCCTCGACTCATGGCAACTCTACTCGCAGGGAAACAAAATGTTGCCTAGACCCCATGGTCGGCAATTGTCATGGATTGAATTGTATCCCCCTAAAGTATGTGTACCCATGTGGCTGAACCATGATTCCCAGTATTTTGTGATTTTTCTCCATTTTGTGATTCTCCTATGCTGTAAATTCAAGGATTAGTGTGGAAATGTAAATCCCTTCACAGGATCACCTCTCTGCTCAAGTATAAAGGGAGTTTCCCTGGAGTATGGCTTGCACCACCCTTTATCCTTTCATCCTACAAGAGATAAAAGGAAAGGGAAGCAAGCAAAGAATTGGGAACCTCACACCATCAAGAAAGCAGAACTGGGAGAAGAGTGCATCCTTCAGAACTGAGGTTCCTGCTCCAGGCTGCTCCCTGCACAAAGACTGCTGCAACACCAGACTTTCTACCAGAGCTGACACAGGAGAAAGCCTTCCCCTGGAGCGGACATCCTGAATTTGGACTTGCAGCCTACCAGACTGTGTAAGAATAAACCTTGCTTTGTTAAAGCCATCCACTCTGGTATTTCTGTTGGAGCAACACTAGCTGACTCAAACACAAGGCTTCCCTAATCTTCTTTCTCTCTCTGCTTTCCCTGGACTGTTTTAGGCCAATTGTCTGAAATAACCAATGAAACCATGACCCTAAGTCTTTGAGTTAAGGAAACAAATCTCACAAGCTATTTGCTTATGCACAAGCAGCATCAATAGTCATTTTTCATGTGGCTCAGCAGAAACTGCATTCTATAAAACCTCAGCTTGTGTATTAATGTAAATACAGGAACAGTTAACTACTAAGGCACAAACTGTTTCTTGGTAGACCTAGTAGGAAATCTAATGTTATTTTAATTTGTAAAAAAATAGCTCAAACTTTGGATACTTCTCTGCTTATGATATTTACAAATTTGTGAAGTTTACTAACAAGAACTTTTAATTTGAGAGTTACAATATATAAATCCATTAAATAATTTAGGAGAAAGAAAAATAGTTTCTTATATTCAAAAAGTAGGACCTTAAAACATCAACAATATTCTGACATAAAAACCCATAGCTTTTAAGACCTAAATATCAAACCTAAAACGATAAAGCTCACCCAAGAAAAGGTAGGAACAACAATGGAAGTTTTAATACACAATGAGGACAGACTCCAAAATCTGTCAAAGAAACCTCAATCAACAGAAGAGAAAGTAGATAAATGGGAACTATTAAGAATCAAACACTTTTGCTCATCCAAAGACTTTATTAATAGAATTAAAAGAACACCCACAGAGTGGGAAAAAATGTTTGGCAACTCTATGTCAGATCGACGCCTGATCTCCATAATCTGTAAGATACTACAAAATATCAATAAGAAGAAGATAAACCATCCAATTAAGCGATGGGCAAAGGAGATGGACAGATGCTTCACTAAAGAGGTGATCCAGGCAGCCAAAAAACACATGCGGACATGTTCACGATCTTTAGCTATTAAAGAAATTCAAATCAAGACAACAATGAGATACCATCTCACCCCAACAAGATTGGCTATGATCCAGAAAACACAAAACAACAAATGCTGGAGAGGCTGTGGAGACAGTGGAACCCTCCTACACTGTTGGTGGGGTTGCAAAATGGTCCAGGCTCTTTGGAAGGCAATCTGGCGCTTCCTTAAAAAAATGGATATTGATATACCATTTGACCCAGTAATTCTACTACTTGGAATATATCCTACAGATTCAAGGCCTTTCACACCAACGGACACATGCACCAGAATGTTTATCGTGGCACAGTCCACAATAGCAAAAAGGTGGAATCAACCCAGATGCCCAACAATAGAAGAATGGATAGGTAAACTGTGCTACATATACTCAATATACGCGATGATAAAGAATAACGATGATTCCAGGAAACATCTCCTAATCTGGTTTCAACTGGAAGACATTATGTTGAGTGAGAGTAGTCAGTGACAAAAGGACAAATACTGTATGAGACCTCTACGATAAGATCTCAAAAACAGACTTGTGTATAGAAGAAAAGACTCTTTGACAGCTGCAAGGGAGGGGAGGGAGGGAGGGAGGGCAAGGGGGGGAGGGTTTAGTTTAGGTAGTTACTAGAAATCTAGTTGGGAGAAAGCGGTGACAGCACACATTAGGAACAAGAACAACATTAAGTGGACTTCAGCATAACTTGAGTACTCCTTCCATCTTAACTCAATACTGCAAGGATAGAGTAGCTGGGGCGAGGGGCAGGGGACCATGCTCTTAGGCGAATTCCAGGCCAATTGGCACAACTAGCGTTTTGCTAAGAGAGCTCTCTGCACCCCACATTGGTGAGTGGCGTCTGGGGTCTTAAAAGCTGCCAAGCTGCCATCCGAGGACACAACAAATGGTCCCAACTCAGCAGGAACGGATGCTCACCGAGGGCCAAAATGGCATGCGGTAAAGACAACCGAGAAGACAGAGAGACCTACAAGAGTGGGTGCCTACATCAACCTGGGACCGGAAGAACCGGATGGTGCCCGGCCACCACCAGTGATAGCCATGAGGGAGCTCACAGAGAGGAGCCTCACTGGCAACACAAGAATAAAAAGAGGTGCATCATGAGATCTCCACTGAAAGACCTCAATTGATGGTCCAGCGGTTTTGGGGTTCCTCTGAGAGCATGGCCCCTGGCCCTGATGCTGCCCGTTCCCATAAATTATAACAAAGGTCCACTCTTTGGACAGGAATGGAATGGACTTGGCAATGCAGAGTAACCATATGTTGGAAGCACTTTATGGTTCTATACATCTATAGGATATCATCTTGCTGACCTCTGGTTGGAGGAAGGGGAGTGGATGGAGAGGAGGGGAAAGGAGACTGTTGGGAGGATGAGACATGTATGGAGCAGAGAGGAATAGTGTGCAGTCACCGGACAGGGAGAGCAGTGGAAGCTGCATATAGGGGGGGCATGTAAATTTTCATGTGAATGTACATTTTCACTCAGTTATGTCAAATAAAAAAAAAAAAAAAACCCATAGCTTTTTTAGTTTACTCAGACTTAGGTAGTTATTTTCTGCTCCACGTGACTCTGAATCAGCTGTAGTCTGTGAACCCAACATATTTTGCATTGGAGTTTCGGAAATCTTGATTGAGTCTAGTCACAGTCTCTCTCGTAAGTCCAATATAGTTCATCTTTTTTGTTGAGATTCTGGGCAAACATCTCAGCAAATCAGCAAAGTAAAAACTTATCCTGTCAGTGTCCAAGGGACACAAAGTGGGAACACGTGGGTCCTGAAAATAGGACCTCTCTTTGCCAGCTTCAGTTCCACATTCCAGGTCTCTTTGAGTTCAACTCGATTCACAGCTTCAGAAATCCTTGGCACCTACACCATCAACTGTTGTCAGGGGAAAATGTCCCAAAGTTTAGCAAAGCAAAAAGAAAGTTTTATTCACCGTATATTCAAAAGGGCAAAAGCAGGAAGTGGGCAAACAGGGTGCTTGAGTTACATCTGCTCAAGTCTAAGGGAATTTCAGAATAGATAGAAGTGGAAAAATGGACAAGCATGCTGCCACAGCCAAGTCTTCAAGTCCAGAAAATATCACACAATAGGCAAGCATGGCTAAACAGACCGGCACTAAGCCACAGCCCGAGTCTGCCCGAGTGCAAAGAATTACAGAATAAACAAACATGGTACAATGGACAGACACGTTGTCATAGCCTCGTCTGCCCAAGTCCTGTGTGTTAGGTTTTGTCAAAGACTTTCTCTGCATTTATCGGTATGAGTATCTGATTTCTTTTTCCTTTATTCTGTTAATACGCTGAATTATACTGATTGATTTTCAAATACTAATCCAACCTCTTTTTCCTGGGATATACCTATTTCATCAGGACTTTTTACTCCTTTTTAAATATTGCTGGACTTGATTGCCAGTGTTTCATTAAAGATTTTTATCCATTTTTTAAAAAAATAATATTTTGTTGTGTTTTCACTGAAAGTTTACACAGCAGGTTTCCATTCAAAAATTTCGACACAAGTTGTTCTGTGACATGGGTTCCATTCTTCACAATGCATGAACAGTCTCATTATTTCCATTCTGGTTGTTCCAGTGGATTTTTATCCATTTTAATCACCGCTGTACATCTAAACCTAGAACATCGACTTAAACAGAGTAAATGCACAAGTATACCCTGAATGGATGAATGCATGAATGCAATAACATCCTTGAAGTGAGATTTCTGAGTCAAAAGTGTAGCTGTGAAAGCTAAAAAGAAAGATGGAGCTACTTTGCTCGCTCTGGAAGCATGTGGTTAACACCTGGATTCAACAGGAGAAGTTTAATAAGTAACAACTTTTTGTTTTATGTTGTTAGGTCAAATCAGTTCTGACTCAGAGCAACTCAGTACAACACAACAAAACTTGGCCTAGAATTGTTACTCTTGATCTCATTTTTGCAGCCACTGTGTCAATCCCTCTCATTGAGGGTCATTCTCTTTTTTCTCTGACCCTCTACTTTACAAAGCAAGACGTCCTTCTCCAGGGAATGATCTATTCTGATAACAAATCTAAAATATGTGAGACAAGTCTTACCACCCACCCTTCTAAGGAGCATTCTGGCTGTACTTCTTCCAAGACAGATTTATTCATTCTTCTAGTAGTGTATTCAAGATTTCTCCACTAACAGCATAATTCCAAGGCATCAGTTCTACTTTGGTTTTCCTTAATCATTGTCCAGCTTTTGTATGTATATGAGGCAATTGAGAACACCATGGCTTGGGTCTGGCGTGCCTTAAAGTAATGTGGATGTTTTTTCAGCACTTTAAAGAAGACCTTCCCAGGAGATCTGCCCAATGTAATTCATTTTTTGATTTCTTAACTGCTGCTTGCCTTGGTGCTGATGGTGGATCCAAGCAAAATGAAGTCCTTGACAACTTTCACTTTTTCTCAGCTTACCATCATGTTGCTTATTGGTCCAGATATGAGGATTTTTACTTTCTCTATATGTTTGTTAAAACATTAAACTATTTTTGACAAACAGATGCAGCACCAGAAGTGCTCATTCATCCCCACCCAAAAATTTAGAAGACAACTAGCTGGCCAACTGACTAGAAAAGATCCATATTTACACCTTTTCCCAAAAAAAGTGATCCAACCAGCTGAGGACATTATTGAGTAGTATCGTTAATGTCATATACAACTAAAATTTTGCTTAAGATCATTCAAAAGCAGATGTAGTAATGTATCAACAGGGAACTTCCAGAAAGTCAAGCCAGATTCAGAAGAGAATACGGAGTGAAGGATATCGTTGCTGATATAGATGGACCCTTACTGAAAGCTCAGAATACCAGAAAGATATTGACCTGTGTTATATTGACTACAGAGAGTCATTCTTCTTTGTGGATCATACTGTAATGTTAAATTGTGTGTAACGTTGTAAAGAGTGGGAATCATGGAACACTTCATCATGCTCACGAGGAACTTGCACATAATCAAAAGGCAGTTATTTGACTAGAACAAAGGTAGATTGCGTGGTTTAAAGTCAGGAAAGTTCTGTGCATCAGGACTGTTTTCACCACACTTATTCAATCTGTCTGCTGAGCAAATAATCCAAAAACTGGACTATATGAAAAACATCAGAGTATCAGGATTGAAGGAAGACGCATTAACAATTCTGTGTTATGCAGATAACACAGCCTGGCCTCCTGAAAGTAAAGAGGACTTGAAGCACTTCCTGAAGAAGAGCAAGGGCCACAGCCTTCAGTATGGGTTATACTCAACAAAAAGAAAATAACCTGAGTTTGGAAATAGTAATTAGCTTGTTTCTGTAGATTTGTGTGTAATCAATTGTTCCTGCTCTCTGACTCTCTATTCCAGACAAGTAGATGCCTGATCATCTGAAAGCCACTTGGTAGGGATTAACCCCCTCACACAAAGATATATCTTCTTTGGATGTTTGTGTTGTGAAGCAAACCAACACTTCAGAAAAGAAAAGATTTCAAAGGACATTTTAGTGAACTTTTGAAAACCCATCTCAAATGACTGGATTTCCCAGACTTTCTTTGTTCCCCATCTGATAATATAAACTCCAACGTTGCCTCATTTCTTTGGAACACGAGGTTCCCTGGTCCACAAATCATTGATCAGATAATAAACCTCTAGCATAGTTTTTTAACTTTGTTTCCATTCTCAGAAATTCTTTTTTTAAATATAATTAAGTGAAAGTATAGACTTCAAATCAATTTTGCATGCCTGCCTATCTGCCACTTCATCTGCTCTCCTCACCCTGTGACAGCACATTCTCCATTTTCATTCTTCTGGTGCCATGTTAATGAACATTTGTCCCCTCCTCTCCAACCTCTCTTCTACCATCTAGAAAGAAACCAGTAGGGCAGCCTCCTATAAATGTACAAAACAATAAAATACATACACTGCATGCTCACATTGTGTTCCTGAGCCCAGTCCATTCTTGTCTGAAGAGTTGACCTCAGTACTGGTTTCAGGTCTGGATCAACAGGAAGTCGAGGGGCCATATTCCCAGGGGACCCTCCAGGCCGTCAGATCATCAGTTCTGGTCTTTTATTAGAGTTCCTGAACTGCACACATCTTTTTCTTGTTTTATATCAGATCTTGTACATTGTGTCCCCTATCACGGCTACCTTTGGTGGTGGCTGGGCAAGATCTGGTTCTTCTGGTCTCATGCTGAAGCAGTCTCTCATTCATATATGTCCTCTGTCTCCTGGGCTCTTCTTTCTTCACTTCTTTGATGTTCTCGGTTGCCATCTGTTCCAGATGGGTTGGGACAATTTGGTGCTCCTGAGAGGGCAGCTTGTTAACTTTTAAGATCCCAGATGCCACTCACCAATACAGGGTGCAGGAGACTTAGTACAAGGCTAGTTATGCCAGTTGAACTCAATGTCCCCTGAAAACATGGCCCCCAGACCGCTGTCCCTGCTACTCTATCCTTTGAAATGTCGAGTTTAGAAAACCTTTCAGCTTATGGTGTAGCCCAGTTATGCTGATCTGCTCTCTACTACGTGCCGTCACTCCCTTCACCTAACCAATTTCCTATCAACTATCCAAGCTATGAACAACTCCCTCTCTTCCTTCCCACCTTTGTAGCTATCACAGAGTGTTTTCTTCTGTACGTAAGTCCATTTTTAAGTCTTTATAGCACAATACTTGTGCTTTTTGCAACTGACTGATTCCACTGAGCATTATGTCTTCTAGTTGAAACCGAGTTATCAGATGTTTCCTAAAATCATCGTTATTCTTTATCATTGCATAGTGTTCTACTGAGTACATGTACCATAGTTTGTTTATCCATCAGTCTGTTGATGAGCACCTAGGTTGATTCTGTCTTTTTGCTTTTGTGGACAGTGCTGCAATAAACATTCGTATGCATGTACGTGTTTGTGTGACCACCTTTACTTCTGTAGGATATATTCCAAGCAGTGGGATTGCTAGATTATATGATATTTCTATTTCTAGCTTTTTAAGAAAGCACCACACACAAAAACTAAATCAAAATGGATCAAAGACTTAAATATAAAACTTAAATGATAAATATCATGGAAGAAAAAACACGAACGATGCTGAGGGCCTTAGTGTATGACATAAACATAATACAAACTATAACTAACAATGTACAAACACTAGAAGATAAACTAGATAACTGGGAGCTCCTGAAAATTAAACACGCTCGTCAGAAGACTTCACCAAAAGGTGCTTGTCTACCAGCAATGACTGCCCTGACAGAGAACACAGCAAAGAGTCACAAGGGGACACAGCAAAGGAGAAAGAGAAAAGTGGGATGCAGAAATCAAACTCTAGCGAAAAAAACAGACTTGATGATCTGGAAGAGGGGAGATCCCTGGAAGACATGGCCCCAGACTCTCCATTAGCCCAGAACTAAAACCATTCCCAAAACCAACTCTTCAGAGAAAGATTAGACTAGACTGTCAGGCATAAAATGATATTGGTATAGAGTGTGCCTCTTGGCTCACATAGATACAGAAGAGTTAATGGGCAGCTCCTGTCCTGAGGTGAGGTGAAAAGACAGAAGGAGACAGGAGCTGGCAAATGGACACGGGGAAATAAAGGGTGGAGAGGAGGAGTGTCCTGTCACAGTGTGAGGGCAGAAACGACAGTCATGTAACAATGTGTGTAAGCTTTTATATGATAAACTTAGTTGCACTGTAAACTTTCACTTAAAGTACAACTTTAAAAAAAGCAGCAGGTGGGGGAGAAGACTTCATTAAAAGAGTCTAAAAAACATGCTACAGACTAGAAAGAAAACGGGAGCTACAATATCTGAAAAGGGGCTGATCTCTAAAATCTGTGAAGTACTTCAACACCTCAACAACAAAAAGACAACTCAATTAAAAAATGGTCAAAGTATATAAACAGACACTTTATCAAAAAAGACATTCAGACAGGTAACAGACACATGAGAAATTGCTTCCAATCTCTAGCCATTAGAGAAATGTAAATCAAAACGACACTGAGATACCATCTCACTCCAATATTACTGGCAGTAATAAAAAAAAGAAAATAACAAATGTTGGAAAGGTTACAAAAAGATTAGAACTCTTATGAACTGTTGGAGGGAATGTAAATTAGTACAATCGCTATGGAAAATGATATGGCACACCCCCTTAAAAAGCTAGAATTAGAAATATCACACAATCCAGCAACATTACTCCTAGGGACATATCCTAGAGAAAGAAGAGTCATCACACATACAGACATTTACACACCCACGTTTACTGCACGGCTATTCACAATAACAAAAAGATGGAAACAATGTAAATGCCCATCAACAAATGAATGAATAAACAAGCTATGGTACATACACACAGTGAGATGCTATGCAGTAATAAAGAACAATGGTAAGTCCTTGAAACATTTCGCAAGGATAAATCTGGAGAACATTCTGCTGAGTGAAATAAATTAATCACAAAAGGACAAAGACTGTGTGAGATCACAGTTGTAAAAACTCAAGAAAAGACTGGCACACAGAAAAAAGCAATCTTTGATGGTTATGAGGAAGGGAGTGCTGGGGAGTCACTAACTAGCTACTTGTTGTTCATAGGCACTCTTAAATTTGTTCTCTGTGTATGACAGCCCTGTGTACAACCAAACAAAACACTGCCCAGTTCTGCGCTAACCTCACAATTGTTGACGTGCTTGAACCCATTGTTGCTGAGACTGTGTTAGTCCATCTCCTTGGGGGTCCTTCACTTTTTCTCGGACCCTCTGATTTATTAAGTATGATGTCCTTCTCCATAGACTAATTCCTCCTGCTAACACTCCCAAAGCACACCACCTTTGCTTTTAAGGAGCATCCAGGCTAAACTTCTTCCAAGACAGGTTGGTTCTTTCTCCTGGAAGTCTACGGCATGTTCAATATTCTTTATGAACTCCGTAATTCAAAGATGTCAATTCTTCTTCTGTCCTCCTTATTTACTGCCCAAGTGTCACACGTGTGTGAAGTGATTGGAAACACCATGGGTCTGGTCGAGCACAGCTTCGTCATTAAAGTGACATCTTTGCTTTTTAACACTTTAAAGAGGTCTTTTACAGCAGATATGACCAATGCTATGTGTCTTTTGATTTTTGATTGTGTAACCAAATAAAATGAAATCTTTGACAACTGTAACCGGATTCGGGTCCATGCCCTGGAGCAGTTGAGCCAATGAAACATACACCAAGTTAGAAGGAGGAACAAGTTTTATTAGGAGATGTGATGCCGCCGGAGACTCAACGGCAATGCAGGCCGTTCTCCATGGAGTCTCTAAAGACAATTTTTACATCAGAGTTTATATATCATTTCAGCAAAGAATATTCCATATTTTTAAGCATGTAGCCCACAGATAATAGTGTATACATTACAAAATAGTCACAAGAAACTCTTTATTAAACTACAGATATGTATGACAGATACCTGAACTCTAATCTGCATGTTTGTAACAGGCAAAGAGAAAACTTATACAGAAATTCCTCAGCTAGCAAAACTAGCCTGCCAAGTTCACTCTCTGATAAGAAGTAAGAAAGAAAGTTGTAGATACACAGAATGCCAGGCAGCCTACCCAGCTGCTGCTTTCCAGGCTGAAGGCCATTTCTTAGGAGAACAAAGAAGAGGAGGGAGACCAAGGTCATAGAAGCTGAGGGGGCTCTGTGCCCTTTGGAAAGAGGCCAGAGGAGCTGGTACAGTAAAAAACACAGATTATTTAGAGTAATGTAATGACATTAGCTATGTGAAGCTCTCAATTAACCATTTTGAAAAGGAGTAACCATGTTGCAAGGTATTAGGGTTACACAACTTCAACCTTTTCTCCGTTGGTCATAGTGTTGCTTGTGGGTCCAGTTGTGAGGATTTTTATTTTATGTTAAGGTATAATCCACTAGTGAAGGCTGTAGTCTTTGATGTACATCAGTAAATGCTTCAAGTCCTCTTCACTTACAGCCAGCAAGCTGTATCATCTGTGTATCGGTCTTCCGCCAATCCTGATGCCCCATTCTTCTTCATGTAGTCCAGCTTCTTAGATTATTTGCTCAACAGATTGTATAAGTATGATACAATCCTGATGCACATCCTTCCTGACTTTAAACCCCCCAGTATCCTCTTGCTGTGTTCAATGACTGCCTCTTGAACTACGTACAGGTTTCTCAAGAGCACAGTTAAAAATTCTGGGAGTCCTATTCTTCCCAATGTTATCCATAATGTGTTACAACCCACACAGTTGAATGCCTCTGCATTGTCAGTAAAACACAGTAAACATTTTTCTGATAGTTTCTGATGTTAGTTAGGATCCATCTGACATCAGCAATGATATCCCTGGTTCCATGCCATCTTCTGAATCTGGCTTAAATTTCTGGCAGTTTCCTGTCAGTATACTCTGCAGAAGCTTTTGAAAGATCTTTAGCAAAATTTTACTTGTATGTGTTTTAATGATATTGCTCAGTAATTTCTGCATCTCGTTTGATCACCTTTCTGGGACAGAGGCATAAATGCAGATCTCTTCCAGTTGGTTAGCCAAGTAGCTGTCTTCCAAATTTCTTGGCAAAGACGAGTGAGCACTTTCAGCACTGCATCTGTTTGTTGAAACATCTCAGTTTGTTATTCTGTCAGTTACCTGAGACTTGTTTTTTGCCAATTCCTCCAGTGAAGCCTGGACTTGCTACTTCAGTACCATCAGCTCCTGATCATATGCTACCTCCTGAAATGGGCTGAACATTGACCAATTCTTTCTGGTGTGGTGACTTTGTATATTCCTTCCATCTTCATTTGATGCTTCCTGAGTCATTTAATATTTTCCGCCCCAGAATCTTTCAGTAATCAAATATTTAGTCTTGATTTTTTTTCTTCAGTTCTTTCAGCTTGAGAAATGGCAAGCACATTCTTCCCTTTTGGTTTTCTCTCCCCAGGTCTTTGCACAAGTCATTATAATACCTTACCTTGTTTTCTCAAGCCACCTGTTAAAGTCTTCTTTTCAGCTCGTAAATTTCATCATTTCTTCCTCATTTTAGCAGTTCAGTGTTCAAAATCAAGTTTCAGAGTCTCTTCTAACATCCAGTTTGGTCTTTTCTTTCCAGGCTTTTTAATGACTTTTTGCTTTCTTCGTGTATGATGTCCTTGATACCATTCTACAGCTCATCTAGTCTTCGGTCATTAGTGTTCAAGGCATCAAATGTATTCTTGAGATAGTCTTTAAACTAGGGTGGGATATACTCAAGGTTGTACTTTTGCTCTCATGGGCTTATTCTAATTTTCTTCAGTTTCAGCTTCAACTTGCATATGACCAACTGATGCTCTGTTCTGTAGTCTGCTCCTGCCTTGTTCTTACTAATGATTTGGAGCTCTTCCATGATCTTTTTCCACAATATAGTTGATTTGATTACTGTGTGTTTTATCTGCTGAGGTCCACAAGTGTAGTCACTGTTTATGTTGCTGAACAATGGTATTTGATCTGCCATGAAGAAATCGTTGATCTTGCAAAATTCTGTCATTCAATCTTTGGCATCTTTCTGTCACCAAGGCCATATTTTCTGACTACCAGTCCTTCTTCTGGTGGTGTTGTGGTTAAGTGCTACAGCTGCTAACCAAAAGCTCAGCAGTTCAATTCTACCAGGGGCTCCTTGGAAACTCTATGAGACAGTTCTACTCTGACCTACAGAGTTGCTATGAGTCAGAATCAACTTGACAGCACTGGGTTTGTTTTATTTTTGCTTTTTGGAATCTTTCTTCTTTGTTTCCATCTTTCCAATTGTAACCACCAGTAATTAATTATCAATACATCTGATCATGTTTGATCAATTTCAGGCTGCAGGATGCGGTAAGTATCCTCAGTTGCCTCCCCTTTTGCATTAGTGGTTGGTGTATAAGTTTGAATAATAGTCATATTAACTGATCTTACTTATAGGTGTATGGATATTATCTTATAACTGTACTTCAGGATTAATCTTCAATTCGTCATTCTCTACATAGTAGAACATAAGTTTGTCCAACTCAGAATGACAAATACCAGTCCACTTCTGCTCACTAATGCCTAGGATATTAATCTTTATGCAGCCCATTGATTTTAGACAACTTCAGATTTTCCAGTGGTTAAGTGCTACAGCTGCTAACCAGAAGATTGGCAGTTCAAATCCAACGCACTCCTTGGAAACCCTATGGGGCAGTTCCACTCTGTTTATAGGGTCATTACAAGTTGCAATTGACAGAACAGCAGGGGATTTTTTTAGGTTAAAATTTTCCTAGATTTGTGTTTTATACATCCCATGTTCTAGTCATTAATGTATGTTTGTAGCTATTTCTTTTCATTTTGAGTAATGCCATCATCATTATTAAGGTCAGCTCTACTTTGGGGAGGCATTACTTCGCTAGCTGTTTTGAGTGTCTTCCAACAAGAGAGGCTCATCTTCCAGCACTGTATCAGACAATGTTCTGCTACTATTCACAAGGGTTTCACTGCCCAGTTTTTTTAGACGTAGACCTCCAGTTCTTTCTTCCTAGTCTGCCTTTGCCTGGGAGCTTCAGTGAAACATGTCTACCATGAGTGACCCTGCTGGTAGTTGAAATACTACTGTCATAGCTGACAGCATCACAGCAACACACAGTCCACCATAGTACAACAAAGTGACAGACATGTGGGGTTTTCACTGTAAAATAACACAATTACCTTTAATTACTGAGATGAAGAATTAATTTTAGCCTCTATGTCATCTTCATTAAAGGCAAGGATGCAATGTCTCATTGAAATAAGTCCCTGAATTCATGCCAAAGCTTCATGGCTTGTAAAACCAAAAAAAAACCCTAAGGTTTCACATTTAAAAATCTTTGATTAAACAACTAAGTATTGTTTCTTGATGATGTATAATAAACTCCTTACTACTTTAAAACTTTGTGGAAAGTCACAAAAGATTTGACTGTGTATCAACTTTGTGGAAAGTCACAAAAGATTTGATTGTTTATAAAGACAAAAAATGTTTTTTTTAATAAAAAAGTTGCATGAAACATGCTGCCAAATTAAGAAAAATGTCAAATTTTGAAGGTGTTAAAATTTATGTATCAGTGATATTTGTTTAATATTGGACAACAAACACATCACGAATTTATTACTTCCATTGCTAACTCAGTTGAAACCGTGTTTCTTTTGAATCTAACATCATAAAAGACAGTGGTTTTTACTGGGAAGTCATATGGTTTACTCATGAATTTATAATGTTACTATTCAGACATTTAGAGACTTGATGATCCTGGTATATTCTTGGTATATCCTCACTAATTGGCATTATGTCTCAAGATTATTATGTGTTATGTCTGAAACTATTTAAAAGTAAGATTAATTATTGTGTTTAGAGATATGTTTGCCTAAGGTTTTTTTAGTTGATTTCATTGGGCTTTGCATTACTTTTTAAATGAACTCCCATTGAGCCTTTTTTACTTTTAAGATTATTATTATAAGTTAATCATGGCATTTTGAAGTTGTTTTCTGTAGTTAAGCTTTACTTTACTGATTCACTCAAAACACTTGCTACAATATTTCAACAAAAATGGACTGTATCAGTTTCATGAAAAAGACTAATACTTTGAACATGGATGCTGTTGGACCGAATCAAGGTCTCTGGAATTCTTATGTGGAAGCTAATGGAGTTTTCAAACTGCTGCTGGGCCAGAATTGCATGAAACCAAAATGAACCACATAGGACCGAGTAAACTAGAAGAATTATCATCAAGTTTGTATAAGAATGTTGTTGATACTGGGAGGCCTCTCATTACCCGAACTTAAAACATACTACACTGCCCCAGTGGTCAAAACAACCTGGTACTGGTACAAGAACAGACAGATCAATCAATAGAACAGAATTGAGACCCCAAAGATGACACCATCTGCCTATGAACAGTTGATATTTGACAAAGGCCCTAAGACATTAAACTGGGGTAAAAACAGTATCTTCAACAAATGGTGCTGGCAAAATTGGATATCCATCTGCAATAAACTGAAACAGGATCCATATCTTACACCTCATACAAAAAGCAACTCAAACTGGATAAAAGACCTAAATATCAAATCTAAAATGATAAAGCTCATCCAAGAAAAGGTAGGAACAACAATGGAAGGTTTCATACACAATGTACACAGACTTCAAAATCTGTCAAACAAACCACAATCAACAGAAGGGAAAATAGATAAATGGGAACTACTAAGAATCAAACACTTTTGCTCATCCAAAGACTTTACTAATAGAATTAAAAAGCCACCTACAGAATGGGAAAAAATATTTGCAACTCTATGTCAGACCAATGTCTGATCTCCATAATCTATAAAGTACTACAGAATGTCAATGAGAAGATAAATCATCCAATTAAATGATGGGCAAAGGAGATGGACAGACATTTCTCTAAAGAGGACATCCAGGCAGCCAAAAAACACATGAGGACATGTTCATGATCTTTAGTTATTAAAGAAATTCAAAGCAAAATGACCATGAGATACCATCTCACCCCAACAGGGTTGGCCATGATCCAAAAAACACAAAACTATGAATGCTGCAGGGGCTGTGGAGAAAGTGGAACTCTCCTACACTGTTGGTGGGGTTGCAAAATGGTCCAGCTTCTTTGGAAAGTAATTTGGTGCTTCCTTAAAAAAATGGATATAGATATACCATTTGACCCAGTGTTTTAGTCAGCTAGGGATGCTCTAACAGAAGTACCACAGAACAGATGGCTTTAACAGAGGAAGGTTTATTCTTACATAGCTTGGTAGGCTGCAAGTACATATTCAGGGTGTCCACTCCAGCGGAAGGCTTTCCCCTTTGTCAGCTCTGGAGGAATTGCATCAGTCTTTTTCCAGGGAGCATCTTGGCACAGGAACCTCAGGTCTGAAGGACAGCTCTTCTCCTGGTGCTGCTTTCTTGATGATACGAGGTTCCCAATTCTCTGCCAGCTTCTCTGTCCTTTTATCTCTCATAGGATGAAAGGATTAAGGATGGGGCAAGACACGCTCGAGGGAATCTCCCTTTACAGTGGAGCAGAGAAGTAATACCATGAAGGGATTTACAGCTCCACCCTAATCCTTTAACATACAGTTTAGGGAAACCATAAAATGGAGGATAGTCACAAGATACTGGGAATCATGGCCCAGCCACATGGCTACATATATTTTGGGGGGGACACAATTCAATCCATGACACCCAGTAATTCCACTACTTGGAATATATCCTACAGAATCAAGGCCATTCACATCAACAGACACATACACAAGAATATTGCAACACAGTAAACGATAGCAAAAAGATGGAGTCAATCCAGACGCCCAACAACAGAGGAATGGATAGGTAAACTATGGTATATATACTCAAATGGAGCACTATGCAATGATAAAGAATAATGATGATTCCAGGAAACATCTCATAAGCTGGTTTCAACTGGAAGATATTATGGTGAGTGAAAGTAGTCAGCAATAAAGAGACAAATATTGTATGAGTCCCCTACAATAAGATCTCGAAAACAGACTTATGTATAGGAGAAAAGACTCTTTGATGGCTGCAGGGGAGGGGAGGGAGGGAGGGCGAGTGGGGAGGGTTTATTAGATTAGATAGTTGGTAGAAATTTGGTTGGGTGAAATCGGTGATAGCACACATTAGAAACAAGAACAATATTAAGTGGACTTCAACATAACTTGAATACTCCTTCCATCTTAACCCAACATTGCAAGGAGAGAGTAGCTGGGGCAGGGGGCAGGGGACCATGCTCTTACGTGAAATCGAGGCCAGTTGACACAACTAGCATTTTGCTAAGAGGGCCCCTGCACTCCACATTGGTGAGTGGTGTCTGGGGTCTTAAAAGCTGCTGAGCTGCCATCCGAGGGCACAGCAAATGGTCCCAACTCAACAGGAATGGATGCTCACCGAGGACCAAAATGACATGGGGTAAAGACAACCCAGAAGATATAGAGATCCACATGAGTGGATGCCTACATAGACTTGGGACCAGAAGAACTGGATGGTGATCGGCCATCATCAGTGATAGCAGTGATGGAGCTCAAAAGTTGAGTCTCACTGGTAACACAAGAATAAATAGGGGTGCACCCTGAGATCTCCACTAAAAGACTGCAATTGATGGTCCAGTGGCTTCGGGCTTCCCCCGGGAGCATGGCCCGTGGCCCTGATGCTGTCTGTCATGGATTGAATTGTGTCCCCCCAAAAATATGTGTAGCCATGTGGCTGAGCCATGATTCCCAGTATCTTGTGACCCTCCTCTGTTTTGTGGTTTTCCTAGGCTGTGTGTTAAAGGATTAGGGTGGGGCTGTAAATCCCTTCATAGGATTACCTCCCTGCTCCACCGTAAAGGAAGTTTCCCTGGAGTATGGCTTGCCCCACCCTTAATCCTTTCATCCTATGAGAGATAAAAGGACAGAGAAGCTGGCAGAGAATTGGGAACCTCTCACCATCAAGAAAACAGCACCGGGAAAAGAGCACATCCTTCAGACCTGAGGTTCCTGTGCCAAGATGCTCCCTGGATAAAGACTGATGCAGTACCAGACTTTCCTCCAGAGCCGACGAGGGGGAAAGCCTTCCCCTGGAGTGGACACCCTGAATATGGACTTGCAGCCTACTGGATTGTGTAAGAATAAATCTTCCTTTGTTGTTAAAGCCATCCACTCTGTGGTATTTCTGTTAGAGCAGCCCTAGCTGACTAAAACACTGCCGTTGCCCATAAATCATAACGAAGGTCCACTCTTCGGATACGAATGGATTGGACTTGGCGGCGCAGAGTGACCACATGTGGGATGCACTTTATGGTTCTATGCATCTATAGGATATCATCCTGCTGACCTCTGACTGGAGTAAGGGGAGTGGGTGGAGAGGAGGGGAAAGGAGACTGTTGGGAAGATGAGATGTGTATGGAGCAGAGAGGAATAGTGTGCTGTCATCAGGCAGTGGAAGCTGCATATAGGTGGGCATGTAAATTTATATAGGAATGTACATTTTCAGTCATAATAATAAAAAAAGAATGTTGTTCAGTGCTCTGTTTTGTAAAGATAAATTATTTGTGTCTTTTCCCTCTTTTAATGTAACAATCAGCAATTTCAGTAACTAGTAACACTATATTGTCTTTTTTCTCTTCTCCTGATTCTTGCTATTTGTCTTAGTTATATGACTCTAATCTTGGGCCTTGGATTCCACCAGGATGGGTTAGCAGACGTACTACAGGATTGAGCTGGACTGAAGGTCAAATGGAAACCTCGGTGGCCTAGTAGTTAAGTGTTACGTCTGCTAATCAAAAAGTTGGCAGTTCAAATCCACCAGGCCCTCCTTGGAAACTCTATGGAGCCATTCTACTCTGTCCTATAGGGTTGCTATGAGTTGGAATCAACTTGACAGCACTGGACTTGGTTTTGTTTTAAAAGTCAAATGTTAACTGATTTACCTCTCCCAACTGATGCCCCCTTTTTAAGAGCTCATTGATCCAGGTGTGTATTTCAACTGTATAATCATTTAAATTCTATTTTTGTACTGTGATGGCTTAGTCACCTAGTGCTGCTATAACGGAAATACCACAAATGGATGCTTTAGCGAACAGAATTTTATTTTCTCACAGTTTAGGTGACTAGAAGTCCAAAATAAAGGTGGCAGCTCTAGGGGAAGGCTTTCTGTCCATCAGCTCTGGAGGACAGTCTTTGCCTCTTCTGAGCATCTGCTCCTGGGCCATCCTCATGTGCTTGCTGTCTCTCTCCCCACATCTCTGATTCCTAGCTTGCCTGTTTAACCTCATTCATACCACAGAAGAGATTGACGCAAGGTACACCCCACACTAATTCTCACTCATTAACGTAACAAAGACATCCCATTCCCAAATGGGATTATAATCACAGGCATAAAGGTTAGGATTTGCAACATATATTTGTTGGGGACACAAGTCATTGCATAATACTCAATCGGTTAGATGTTGTGGTACATGTCAAAGTTCTGACCAAGTATATTCAGAATGTTTCTTATGATTTCACCCACGGACTCTATTTTAGTCATCTGGCACTGCTTCAACAGAAATACCACAAGTAGATCTTTTCAACAAAGAAAAGTTCATTTTTATATAGTCCAGTAGACTGTAAGTCCAAATTCAGGAGATGCCTTTCCCTCTTTGCTCTGGAGGAAAGCTCTTGTGTTGGTTGCATCAGTGTTTGTTCAGGGAGCGTCCTGGCAGAGGAACCTCAGGTCTGAAGAATGAGCTCTACTCCTGGTGCTGCATTCTTGATGGTATGGGATTACCAACCCTCTGCTTGTTTCCCTTTCCTTTGATCTCTTGTGATGTCAGCCACAGTCCAGGGAAACTCCCTTTTCCACAGAGCAGGGAGGTGACCTTAGGAAAGGTTTTACAGTCTTACCCTAGGACCCTTTAACATAACCCCATCTATTAGCCACAGGCAGAGATTAGGATTTACAGCATAGGAAAATCACAGAGGAGAGGACAATCGGCAATCACACAACACGGGGAATCATGGCCCAGCCAAATTACTACACACGATTTGGGGGGAACACAGTTCAATCCATGACAAACTCTAACAAATGAATGCTTAAATGACTCTGATAAGAAAAGCAGTTCTCCAAAACCAAAAGGCTCTTGATATTCTCACTGCAGCTCAGGAAGTCTCCTGCGCTATTGTTAAAAGGTTATATTTACATTCCTGATAACACTGCTAATATTACCCATGTGCCACAAATAGTGTCAAATCTCAATCATTCTTTTCCCTCCTTGACTGATATTTTAAAAAACTGATTCAGTTCTTCAGATGGATAATAGAAGATTTACATTGGCTTGTTTGTTGTATCTATCATTATAATTACAAAATATATATATATTTGGAAATCAGCTGTTGTATTTCTATGGAATGTCACGTACCCAAACTTCATACCACATATAAAGTGATGTTAATCATTTGTGCTTTTTGGTAAAAAAGAAAAATAATATATATAACTCTTTGCCACCCTAGTGGTATAATGGGTTAAGTGCTACCTCTGCTAACCAAAAGGTCAGCAGTTTGAATCCACCAGGTGCTCCCTGGAAACTCCATGAGGCAGTTCTGCTCTGCCCTACAGGGTTGCTATGTGTGAAAATTGACTCAGTGTCAGTGGGTTTCTTCTGTTTTTGTTTTTTTGTTGTTGTTGTTGACTGTTGATATACAGGTATTAATGTATTTTGATACTAACAATGTGCATCTGTCTGCCTGCTGCACCTTGCCCACCCCCCCATCAGGCACCCACCAGTGCTGCCTTGCTGATCTCTCACATATTACTGTTTAAAAAAAAAAAAAACATAGCACACTTATGAGAATACCTCACTGGGGCAGGTGTGGATGGCACACAAATGCACAAAAGCAAACTCACTGCTACTAAGTCGATTCTGACTCATTGCGACCCTATAGGGCAGAGCGGAACTGCTTCATAGAGTTTCCAATGAGCACCTGGTGGATTCGAACTGCCAACCTTTTGGTTAGCACCCAGCAGCACTTAACCACTACACCACCACGATTTTCACAAATGCAGAAGTCACTCATTATTTGTGTAAAAATACTGTATCTCATATTTTTGAGACTAGCTAAGGAGTTTCTCATATTTGACCTAAATCTCCCACTGATAAAACCCTGAAACAGCTTACCCAAGAGAAAGCCTATTTAGCACGGCAAGATGAAGACAAACGTGGAATGAAATGACACTAAAACCAAAAATCCCTCTGCGATCAAGTTGGGTCTGACTCATATCGACCCTAGAGGTCAGAGTAGCACTGCCTCAAAGCGTTTCCAAGGAGCCCCTGGTGGATTTGAACTGCAAAATGACGCTAAAATAAGGTAAATGATGGACAGATCAACATGGAGGTAAAAGTCTTTGCAGAAGAAAGACTTCTCCATTTGTAGGTGACCAGTGCCTTCTAACGGACACTTGGTCAAAAGAGGTGACACATGGCTATGGGAGCTAAAAACGAAGATGGCGCTACTTGGGCCCCGTCTGGAAGAGCACGGCTGCTACCTGGTTTCACAAGACAAACGTTTAAGATGATAAGTAAATCTAACTTTCAGAAATAGTAATTGGCTTGTTTCTGTAAATTCATGTGTGATCAACAGTCTCTGCTCTCTTACTCCTGTATTCCAGGCAAGCAGATGTACGGACATCTGAGAGTCGCTTGGCAGGGACTAATCTCCTTCAGATCTTGGACACTGTCTCCTTGATTAAGCAAACTAATATTTCAGAGAAGAAAAGATGTTGAAGGACGTTTTAATGAATCTCTGAAAGGTCAGCTAAAACCACCCAGAATTTTCATAGTCTCTTTGTTCACCTCTGAGGACATAAACCCCACACTGCCACATGTCTCTGAAACATGCTGTTTGGGCTACGTGTTCCCCACTCTGCAATCGATCAAGTGATAAACCTCTAGTATTGTTTTTGATCTCTAGTGGCTCAGTGGTTAAAATGCTGAGCTGCGAAACTGAAAGGCTGAGGATCTGAACCCACCAGTTATTTTCAACGAGAACGTTTCCTTCTATAAAAGAGCTACAGCTTTAGAAACCCTACAGCATAGTTCTACTTTGTCCTTTAGGATCATCATAAGTGGAAATTGACTCCACAGCATTTTTTTTTTTTTAGTATTGTTTTTAACATTGTTTCCATTCTCAGAAATTCCTTTACAAAGAATGTGTGCATTTCAATAGTTTGACAGAAACTGCCAGACTTCCAACTGTAAATGTTGTCCCACCAACACGGATGCCAGGGATGAGCTTGTCACAGTAGGGTACTGAGCAGCGGGCCTGTGGGAGAAACAAGCCCTTGACCTCCCAGGCAAGCAAAGAAGCTGTCATCTGAGCTGGTCTCAGAGGAGCTCCACAAGTCTGGCCAGCAGAGGAAGGAAAACATCTTAGTCAGAGAAAACAGCATTTTGGTAAGCACGGAGGCAGAAAGATGTTTGCATCAGCCACTGTCCAGAGGTATGACCTTGGGCCCATCTATCCTGCTTATCCAGAACAGAAACAATGGGGCTGACAAACCTTATGAGTATCAAGGAGAAACTTCAGGCAAAAGTCTTTGGAAATGAATGAAAGCAGCAAGTGGGGCTCTCGTGAAGGAGATGGGCAGTGCTGTGGATGTGTCCAGCACAGCATTATGCTGAAGAGGGCTCAGGAAGTCTAGGGAAAAGAAGGCAAGAAGCCATGTGTTGCACTGGAGTTAGAAACCTGGGTCCCAGCCTCAAAAGCCTCTGTGAGCAGGGAGCGGAGATGGAGGACTCTGCTCCAGGAATCGATTAAGGGTCTTGCCAGAGGGGGAGCAGTTCCATCCTGGTTAATAGCATCAGCAATACTCCCCCACCTCCACTCAAGCCTCATATGCCAACTTTAGCTAAGAAAAACACCAACTTCTTCAGACCTAAAGGACTCCCTTCCTCTCTTCCTTCTTTCTTCTTTACTCCATTTATTGAGCACTGATATACCTCCAGGATCGCTATGAGCTGGACACAACTCAATGGCAGTGCATGTGGTTTTGGTTTTTGGTTAGTATGACTTTGGAGCCTTGGTGGTCAGTGGTTAAACATTTGCGTGTTAACCAAAAAGTCAGCAGTTTGAACTCAGTTGGCACTCCTTGGAAACCCTATGGGACAGTTCTACTCTGGCCTTATGCGATAGCTGTGAGTCGGAATCAACTCGAAGGCAATAGGTTTGGAGTGTGACTTCCCCTCTGTCTAGGGCTGGGAGCAGTGACTTTAGTGTGGAATAATAACTCTATTTGTATTTTGGGTGACTGCTCCTAAGAGTGGTTTTTAAGAGTCCCAGAAATCAAATACAGATTGGCCTGCTGGGGCCTGTGTTTACACACAATCCCCTGGCTGCTTAAGCTCTTTTTGTGTTTACACTCAACTACTTTCAGGAGATCTGGGAGACTGACGACTACGGGGTGGTGTGCTCAGCACATCTGGTGCTTCTAGAAGACTGTGGGGTGCGAGTAACAGGCAGAAGGTGAGAAGGAGTGGCCTGTGAGAGCAGTTAGATTTTGGTACAACGTAGGTAAGAGACAATGAAGGCTTGAAAGCAGCAGCAGAGCTAAAGAGATCAGGGAGAAGGAGATAGATTCAGGAGAATTTTAGCAGTTAAAAGTGTCAGGTGAATGCTGGGCTGGGAGGAGAGACATGAATAAGGCAAGTCGTGTTTCTGACATTGGTGGGCTGGGAAGAGAGAGAGAGGAATAAGGCAAGCCACGTTTCTGACATTGGTGGCTGTGCCAACGGCATTGTCACCATCAGTACAGGAAACAGAGGAGGTAAAACAGGTTTGGGGGAAGGGAAGAATAATGAGTTCTGTTTGGAACATTTATTCATTAGATCTTGGGTATTACTAGGTGGTAGGCACTGTGTAAGAAAGAAGCAGTGAACAAGAGAAACGAAGTCCCTGCATTCCTGAAGTTTCCATTCCAGAAGTGGATGGTTGGCAAGACACAAGCAAATAATCGAAGAAAGTAACTGAAGAAGCTTATCTCCAGCAATGTCGTCATGTGGTGTGTTGTGTCAGAAGAGTGGTCAGGGAAGGCTTGTGTGTCTTTCGGGGAGACCCGAGTTTGAGACGATGCCAAGCCGAGTTTGGCAGTGATCCAGGAGCACACAAATAGAGAAGCAGTCAGGATATATAAACCTGGACCTCAGAAGAAGTATGGTTAGGAGATGATCAGAAAATATAGGCCAAATAGCATACCCCAGTGCAAAATATATGCAGCATATAGTACTATTTATGGAAAGATAAAAAAAATACACAAAGTGATAGTAGGACTATACCAGTTTTGCGCTGTTTAGATCTTTTTTTTTTTCCTGCCTAAACTGAGGAGTGAGTCCAGGGCTGTGAGATGTACTTTTGATACCTTTTTGCACAATCTTAAATATCACAAAGCAAACTAAAAATAGCCAGTCGATTAGGACTCTTGGTGACTCATGAGTGTCGGAACAAAACTGCTCCATGAGGTTTTCAGTGGCTGTTTTTCAGACATGGATCACCAGGCCTTTCTTCCAGGTGTTTCTGGGTAGGCTTCTTTTTGGCTGGCAGCTGGGGCATTAACCATGTACACCATTTGAAAATCCTTGTCGCCATGGATTGGATGCCTACTCACAGCCACCTACCACTGGCTCTGCAGGAGCAATAAGTGACAGTCTGCTTCTGTAAAGATTACAGCCTGTAGGCTGTAGAGCAGCTTTACTTTGTTCTACAGGATTGCTATAAGTTGCACCATCAACGGAGGACAAATAAAAGAGCCAAGGCCAATGGCCTCGGCAAACCCGGAGTCTCCCACCTCTTGGGGTAAAAGGGTTTACAGACAGCCGCTGCCACGCCAACTCAGTGCTTATATTCGTTGGGCCCTTCCCTGTCCTTCAGGCAGACCCCCGCCCAGCAGGCAGTGCAGTTGCCCAGCCCGCGTGAGATCGCCGGCCTATGGGTGCACAGGATCCGGGCCCACGCCCCCGTTACGCCCCGCCCCCTCCCTGCGTCCCGCCTCCACGGCTGGCCCCGCCACGTGACGTCACGGCCCGGCCCCCGCCACGTGACGGCCTCGCGCCGGCTTTCACTCGTTCTGGGCTCGCGCCGCAAAGGCCGCTGAGGGGCCGGCGGCGACGGCGTGCTTGTGTGGACCGTGGAGGCTGTGGTGTGCCCGCGCGCACATGGCGGCGGCGCAGGCGGCCACCTGAGGGGCAGCAGGCTAGCAGGCCGGCGACCTCGAGCATTCCCCTAGCCCCACGCGGCTGCGGCACCGGCGGCGGCTGGCCGCGGAGCCGGCGCGGCCATGGCGACGGGCGCTCAGCAGAAAGAGAACACGCTGCTCCACCTCTTCGCCGGCGGGTGAGCGTCCCCGGTGGGTTAGCGGCCTCCGCTCGCCTCGCCGCCTGCCCTGGCCCGGTACGGGTTAGCGGCCTTCCCGGGCAGGTCGTGACGCCAGGAGGAGGAGGAGTCCGGGCCAGGTGGTAGGTGGGGAGGCCGCGGGCGTGATCCCCTGCCTGGACCGCACCCCGAGGGTGATTTCACGCCGCCTGGGTCGCTGCCGACGCCACCCGGTGTCTCAGCTTTTCTTCTTTTAGACAATTAGTGGATGGTGTGAGCGTCCCAGGAAGCGGCTATGGTCCGCCTCTGTGCCTCATCCGCCCCCTTGCTCAGCTCACCGCCCTAGCCACTCGGAACTCGGGGCACCTCCCCCTGGCTGCTCCCCGAAGGCCTTCCCGGCTAGCGTTTGAGACCCGGTGGTGGTCTGGGAGATGCCCACGTTCACTGAGGGGCTTCTCAGGATAGGGCAGGAGCTGTTTCAGGTAGAGGGACTGCAGGGGGTTGGACATCAGCAAGTGCCTAAGAAATGCTGATGGCACGTTACGCTGGCAGCAACCTGTGGTTAACGGGGGACCTTGGAAGAGTGCAAGAAGGAGGTCTGTAAGGTGTGCTAAAATGTTTCTCACCTGGTGGTGGCTGCTTCCAACACCAGAGACACCATAGCTGTATGAGCTGCATTCATTTAATAATCATGCATCATAAATTTTTCCAACGGACGTAATACTTTTGGGGGGAGCAGGGGGCCTAGGAAAGGAGCTGATTTTTTTCAAAAATGCAAATGAAAATGTTTGGTTTTTAGTAACTTTTTTCTTCTTTTTCTGGCCAATGGCTTTTGGAGTCTTATTTGTTGGCCTCACAGGCCAGGCCCAGTGTTCTACATAAGTAGAATTTATTTGTATTATCATCTTGACTTGGGTTTTTTAGGTGCAGCGTAGACTGCTACCTAATTCTGGTTGAGAAACTTATCTTCAGTGATAACTATCATGAAAGTGTTCTTCCTGAGCTCTTCCTACTTTCTGTTATCGGTGAGCCTGAAGTTCTCCAACCAGAAAACTTGGGTGGTTCTTCATGTATCGGAAGAATTTCTCACTTGTCGTCTCCCTGTCTTTCTATATGAACTGTCCCTCTGCTCTCCACTCCCACACTCCAGATACTTGCTTTGGAAGTAACACAAGGAATAAGAGTTCTTAAAATACTTGCTATATAAATTTATCGTTCTTGAGAATTTTAAACAAATTGGCCATATTATTAAAGCCTCACACACTTTTAAAGCCAAGAAAGAGAGTTTAAAAAGTTAGTATTTTTTTAATGTTCAATTGAGTTTGGTTTACTGTTTCAGTGAGCTGGTGTCTTTAAAAATGCTTTGTTTTTCAAACTGGAGCATTCAGTGCTCTGGAGCAGCCAGTGTGAGGCTCCTGCAGAATTCATCACTGTCTTGATGAGTCCCCAGTGCCCTTCACAATGCCCTCTGGCTGCCGCTGCTCCGCCGGAGCGAACAGCCTCTGTCCTGTGATGATGAAGGACTGCAGTGGCTGGGACAGCTCCCCAGTTGATGGAGCTGCGGGTAGTTAATTAGGGTAGTGCCTGCAGCTAGTGTATTTAACAGGCTTCAGTTCCTTCAACAGTAGTTCAGGATAACTAGATCCTCAAGAAAGAAAATAAATCTTTCAGAAGAATGTTTTCAGAGTAACTAAGAGGGTTTTGATCAGTTCCCACTAGCTTAAAATGCATTACTTCAGGGGTTTTTTTGTGTGTTTTTTTTTTTATGGTGAAACGTTAAAACAGCAAAGTAATGGATATATAGTTAAAATTAGTCAGCCCAGCAGTCCCTTCTAGTCTGGGTGGTATACTCACTGCTTTGTTCTAATAACTCGTTTCCACTGTTGTGAAACTGGCATCTTTCCAGAGAACTAAGTTCACTTCCTTTGAAAAGAAGTCAGAGGTACTTGCTTTTAATGTCTGTCACATTTCTCGTGTTACTGAGTAGGCGTTGGAAACTATATTAAGTTTAAGGTGTCACCAGTTAATGGTGTTGAATAAATATGTCTTATCAAGTATAACAGGGTTATGAATATTTATGATTAGTTGCATATCATGGAAAACAGGAGCGATACAGTACCAGAACAACTCAGAGGGTTTTTCATTTCACTGATTTTTAAGTCAGTTTCTTAGATTCTTTGTAAAGGGGAAAATACTCCTACATGAACCTGTGGTAGTCATATTTTACATAACAAATTGGAGTACAAGACTGAGAACTGAATACCTGTGTTCTCTAATTTGATGGTGTGATTCAGTTTATAACAGTTTAGTACTTGTAGGGACTAAACCTATTGTGTGAGTTGCAATTCGACAGTGTTAGCAGATTTATGGAGTAGCAAACTGTTCTAATGTTCTAATGCTTGATACACATGCTGTGTGATGTTGTTAAGTTGTGCAGCCGTTGTTACCCTTCTTTTTCTAGTTGTCCTCCACTAACATAGGCTTGCTGACCCTTAAGTTTCCTATCTAATGTTTCAAGTTGCTCTTGTCAGTTTGGTCCTATATACAAAATCCTGCTGCCGTCGAGTCAATTCTGACTCATAGTCACTCTGCAGGACATAGAACTGCCCCATAAGGTTTCCAGGGAGCAGCTGGTAGGTTCAAATCACAGACCTTTTGGTTAGCAGCTGTAGGTCACCATAACTCTTAACCACTGTACTGCTAGGGCCCCTCACCTCATACAGACCCTTCTTAAATATATATGCCAATGTTCAGTGCTCAAGGCAGGCATGCTTGACTAGTTAAGCTAAACTGTTGTTTGTTTTTAAGAAGAATTCAGGGAATATGGTTTAAATTTTAAAGATTTTAGCAGTTCATTGGTTTCAGGGAGTCATCCAGCCTCCATGGCTCAAAAAATCTGGATTCCATGAGAATTGCAAGTTCTGTTCTACATTTTCACTGTTTATCAGGATTCTTCTAGAGAATCTTGAATCAAAATGTTCAGTAATGGCAAATGGGCACTATCCAGTTGTCGTCTCATGACAAAAGAGGAAGTTGTTCACGGAGGCACTTCACTCCACTTTCCATTTTCTCCTGTTCTGTCTCTTTTGCTGTGGGTAAATTGAGACCAGTGGTTCCTTGGATAGCCATTTGCAGGCTTTTTAAGATTCCAGGCAGTAACACAATCAGCTAGGAGGTGGAACAGAAGCACTAACACTTTATTAGGCCAATTAGCTGGGATGTCCAAGTTTTAATGGCAGCACAGTGGATATTCTATAACAACCAGATGCAGCTGAGTCAGTTGCAACTCATGACAATACCATGTGCATCAGAGTAGAAGTGTGCTACGAAAGATTGACTCTTTGGAAGTAGAACTAGACCTTCTGAGGTACCTCTGGGTTACTCAAACTGCCAGCCTTTCGGTTAGCAGCCAAATGCTTGCACCATTTCTCTTCTTGCTTAGGTCATGGAGATACACATCTGCACTGAAGAAGGCAAGTGATTGTGGAGTTAAGTGAGGATGTTTTAGTAACTTAGCGCAGGCTTTTTATTCTGAGTACATAATTTTGTCTAATCCCCTAATTGCTCATTTGTTCCTAGTATAAAAAAACTGGAGATTGTACGTGTACATCACTCATTATTGCCTTAGGCTAAACCATTAGAAATAAAATTACTGAGTCAAAACATATTTTGGGGGCCTTTAGTATCTAAGCAGCACATTCAAACCATCCCTTGTCATAGGGTACTGCATGAACAAACTTCATGCATAGGGTACTGCATGAACAAACTTCATTTGATGTTGATTTTTATGCTCTTTAGGGGTTCTTCTGTTTTCTGCTTTCCTTCCACTTGCAAGACTGGGGTCTAGATGTCAAAACAACACTTTCCTCTTCCCTCGCCACTAAATCTGGGTAGCACTGTTATCAAAACAGAAATGTGCTCAAACAGATTTTCTTGTTACTACTTGACAAGCACAACCTGTAATTCCTTTTCTGCTGTTTAAGCTAATTAAGAAAAACAGTGAAATCATCCTAAGTGGCCCTTATGTATCTGGTCTTTATTTACTGTTGAAAAAAAAGCCATTAAAACTTTTCCTATCTAATGACTTGGGATTCTGTTTGTCCACAGAGTGTAAAGGAATGATCCTCATCTGCTGAACAAGCAAGAACATAATGGGGCAGTGATTTAGGAGATTTCCACGGTACCTGAAATAGCTGGACTGAGTTGTAAGCAGATTTGGAGGATGATGGCCTGAATTACATGTTTAGCTCTTATTGTAGCATGGTTGTTTTATTTTGTCATCCGATACACTTATGTAGTCTTTAAAATGTATTGTAAGGGGAATATAGTGTGTTTTTAAGGTTTTAAAATATATAATCCACAGGTGTTTTCACAGTTTGATATTTTTCTCCTGTCGTGTGCACATTTAATGTTCATTAACTGATGGTTAATTTCAAGTGTTAGGGAGTACAGAGATGGTGCCTGTTGATATATTTGCTGGGAAAACAATGTTGAGAAGATGCAGGAACATAATTTGAATCACTTAAACCCTTGTTAGGTGCCTTCTAGTTACTTCTGAAAGGTAGCAACTGTATGTACAACAGAACAAAACTCTGTCTGGTCCTGCACCGTTCTCATGATCATTTTTATGCTTAAGGACATTGTTGCAGCCATGGTATCAGTCCATCTCCTTGAGGATCTTCCTGTATTGCGCTGACCCTGCACCAAAAATGACGTTCTTCTCCAGGATCTGGTCTCTGCTGATAATGTGCAGTTTTGCTAGCTTTGCTTCTAAGAAGCATACTGGCTGTATGTCTTCCAAGACAAATTTGTTTTTTCCTTGGCAGTCTGTGGTATATTTGATATCCTTCACCAGCACCGTAATTCAGAAGCATCAATTCTTCTTTGGTGTTATTCACATCCAGCTTTTGTATGCATACGAGGCAGTTGAAAACAGCATGGCTTGGGTTAGGCACACCTTAGTTTTCAAGGTGATATCTTTGCTTTTTAACACTTTAAACATGAGTCATAATTGCCTTTTGCAAGATTTATTTATAGTAGTAAAACTCTAAATGCTTTCTTGAAAACTTTACGGTTTTTTTTTGATAGAATCGTTTAGAACACTCTTAGTAGTTAAGTGATAGAAAATTTACTTCAGACTGGCTTTAAACAGTTAAGGAATTCTTGGCTGATATACCTGAATTCTAGAGGAAGAACAGGCTTCAGGTGAGGGTTTATCTATCAACTCAAGAATGTCACTGTGGTATCTGCTCTATTCTAAATAGATCTCCCCCTTGGCCCTCTTCCACCAAAACACAAAATCCGTTTTAGTTGCTCCTGTTTCTCCAACCATTGAAAAGTGTTGAGCTGAACTCAGATTGGTCCAATGTGGTTGATGTGCCCATCTCTGAACAGATAATACGGCAAAACCAAAAGCAAACCGAGAGTAGAATGGAGTGCCTGGTAGATTCAACCTGTCTACCTTTCAGCCTTTCAGTTAGCAGCTGTAGCTCTGTAACTACTCCACCAGGAAGGTTTCTGATAATATGGCAAGCTGGGTAGTGTTTTGTTGGCTTCAGGGAGTCAAGGCTGGAGCTAGAGATGGATTTCACTCTCACTTTAGAAATTTGGTGTCCAGTTAAGATAGGGAGAACGGGATTGGTGCCAGAGGCAACCAGGAATGCCCACCCTGTTGGTTATATTGTCTTCAATTACACTGTCCACTTTATTGCTCTAGTATAGTATTTCTGAACCTTGGCCTGATAATTCCTTGTATGGGGACTGGCCTGTTTAGGATATCTAGTAGCATCTCTGACCCTACCCACTAAGTGCCAGTGCTTGACAGCAACTGGTTATTGTGCATATTATAAAATATACACAGAAGATAGAAGTGAAACAGAAATTATAGTATTTTCGTTCTTTACTCCAGCGGCTCATTGTGTATGTCTCTTGGAGTATGCGTCCCACTTCGGAGGTCAATGGTCTAGCATGTTGGTGTCCAGTCAGAGTTGTCAGTTTACCAACCTTGCAGTGCTATGCTGTGGCTCCTAGATGTTGAATGTAACTTTTCTGTTGTCTGAGCACAGGCTACTAGCATTGGCTCACCTGAATTCTAGAGGTGGTTTGGGCCACAGTTCAGAAAACACTGTGATAGCTAAACAATTTAGGACATATGTGACACCATGATTTTAAACCACATTTACCTAAATAGCTAAGTTAGAGCAAGCTCAGTGGTAACCTACCAATAGCAACAACCTAGCCGAAAATAGCTATTTTCCTCTCCTTCCCCTTTCTCTCGTGAATGTGTATGTTTCAGTGTCTCATCCTGACATTCATGTTCTGCATTATAAATTGACACTGAGTGACAATTCATATTTCATAGGATTATTAGAGGATTAAATACTTGGATTACAGTAATCATTCAGTGAATAGCAGTTATTTAACCCAGTCACTTCCAGCTCTTAGTTATCGGGATTTACTTGGTTTATATGGAATCATAAGCCCCTGATTTTAAAGTACGGCTGGGTGTTTTACTTCATTCATTACATCTGGGTTTGTGAGGTGCTGGCTTTGCTCCCAAATTTTCAACACTTAACTGCCGGTGAAGTAGACAAGTTGACTTAAATATTCTGTGTGTGTCCAGGCCCTCCTCCTTTTCTGTGGTTACTTTTCACAGTAAAAGATGCTGCTGTGTAATTTTTGTTGAACCACTGTTGCAGATCAGGTAGTGTGTGAATACACAGTCCCTCCTCCCTGTGAGCTCCCAGGCTCGCGGGTGGCAACATAGGACAGAAGGTAAACCTGCATCAAACATGAAGACTGAATTAATGACCTGTCCTCATAAAGCCTTGTTAAAAGGTTGATGCCATTCCACTTAAGGAGAACAAACAGTTGAATAAAATCTCACTGATAGTTAACTAGAGAGGGATTATACTGGTGAAGTCATTATAGAATATACTTTATTTCACGCTGGTGAGTAAGTACCTGAATTAATTGTTAATCTTCTTGCCGAGGACAGAAGTGATGGTTCAGTGGTAGACTTGTCACCATCCATGTGGGAGACCTAAATTTGATTCCCGGCCAGCGCACCTTAAGTGCAGCTGTCCCCTGTCTGTCAGTGGAGACTTGCTTGTTGCTGTGATGCTGGACAGGTGTCAGTGGATCTTCCAGACTAGGACCCTGTTGTGTGTCATGAGGCAGGGGCCAGCCAACTTGATGGCAGCTAATGACAGTTCTTGTCAAGTAGAAGCTTTGAGAGTTTGTTTTAATCAAAAAATGAATACAGTTTGCTGATAAAACTGTATGAAGAAACTGCTCCATAACATATCTAGAAACTAAAATGATTGTTAAGAGTAAAGGCTGTTCACATATTTGGATACCTTAAAAGACACTCTCTTTGAAATCTCAATGTAATAATCCCCTGGCTTAGCAAATGTTTGTGAACCTGTGTATGAGCCTGTGCTGGGGATGGGAAGGTGAGTAAGACACAGATCCTGGCCCTCAGGAACTCGTCTTGTGAAGCAGCATTTCCCAGAGTAAAGCGTGTATCTCATTAGTGTGGATGATGATTTCAGTGATATGTGATGTTGCTAATTATATAGCTAGCTATCAGATATGTAATTTTATGGGTATTATTGCTTAGGGAAAGATGAAAGGAGATAATTTTAGAATAATGAAATCAGTTGTTTTGAAGAAAATATTTAGACAGTAATGAGGTTATATTTCATCATCAGCAACTTGTGAAGGGCAGTACTTAAATGCCTGATATCAGGAACCACTAGTCCAGAAAGGTGTGTTGATAATGGGAACACGAAATGAATTTGGTTACTTCTGACTGAGGGAATTCTAAGAGCTTCATCATTAAAAGTAATCTTTAGTTTAATTTTCGTTGGAGTAAATTAATCAGATTTTCATTAAAAATCTGTATTTTCTCAGATTTTTTCAGAATAGCATTACCTGAATGACTATTCTGAATATGCAGAGGTGCATTTTGTAAAATATTTACTGCAGTATGATAGTGAAGTTGGAAATCACATGAACATCCAACACTGGGAAATTGGTTGAAATATTATATGGCAATGTAAAATAATAGTCTACAACTATTATAAATGGCAGTTGTTGCTTTAGTAGAGGTTTCAACTGTTTTTGCATCCCTATGTGGTTTAATTTTTATTAAATGAGTGTATGTACATTTATAGAAATAGAGAAATGTTCACATTTCATTTGTGTAGAAAAGGATGTCACTTTTCTGATCCTGCTCTGACTTACTTTCTTCCAGGTGTGGGGGCACAGTTGGTGCTGTTTTCACTTGTCCACTAGAAGTCATTAAGACAAGGTTGCAGTCTTCAAGACTGGCTCTTCGCACAGTCTATTATCCTCAGGTCCACCTGGGGACCATTAGTGGAGCTGGAATGGTGAGACCAACGTCCATGACACCTGGACTCTTACAGGTTCTAAAGTAAGTTCAGTCTCTTCCCAAGGTCTGTGCCACTGCTCCCCTGCTGTCGCATACAAAATGTTTATAAAGCAAATCAGGTGAGGTGCTGTGTTTGTAGAGTCTGTGTGTGTTTAACCTCAAGAATTAAGTTTCTTTACGCATGCCATTGAACTGTGACCTGGCTAACTTAGCAACCAGGGTCATGTTATGCATGTGGTAATCATCTAGACGGTAAACCTAACAGAGCAGATGGAAAATGCCCTGTTAAACTGGCGTCAGATTATCACGCTTGTCCAAAATCTCTTCTTAAAAAGAAGATGGATAATTTTATTGTACTAGAGGAAACCATCCTGGCGGCATAATGGTTAAGTGCTGCAGCTGCTAACCAAAAGGTCAGCTGTTCAGACCCACCAGGTGTTCCTTCTAAACTCTGTGGGGCAATTCTACTCTGTCCTATAGGGTCACCATGAGTCAGAATTGACTCATGGCTATGGGTTTTTTTGTTTGTTTTTAAAGTAAAATTTTATAGTGTTAAAAAAGGGTTGTGAATATTTTAAGAGGAAGTAATATGAAATAAAATATTTTTTTACTTTTTATCTGGAAATAAGTTTGTAGAAAAGTTGCAGTATAACTATTTAATATATGTGTATATTTTTAATTTGTTTCATGCCTAGGCTACTCGGCTGTTTGTGTTTTTGTTGTTGCATTAAAAATACCTCATATACTGACAAAGTAGCTAAATATTTATAAGTTGGACTTGACTTACCAGTATACTTAAAACAAAAACTGAGAAATTCACATGCAATATCTGCTTTTCAAAATGGTTGCTGCTTTGTCCTGTCAGAGGGATCCTCAATAAATATTACTTGAATTGAACTCAGTGTGGTGTTCAGATCTTTGAGACTTAATTATTTCAGACAAAATTCTCTAGCACACCTCAGCTGATGATTAATGGTTTTCAAGTCAAAAATGGCTCCTTTTATTTTCAGGAAAGACATGCTGCCTTTTGTTAGTATAGGTGTATAAGTGGGAACTGTGGGGAAAAGATTAGTAAAGTGGAAGTGATCTGTCTGAGTAACCACAAACCTTAGCACTTTGACCAAAGTTCAGTCACATTTTAAGTAAGGTACACTGAATTGGAAAACGCTGCCTTTATTTTTAGGTATATTTGTTTGTAAAACCTACCTTTGAGTCACTCAGACACCCATGCCAAGCGTGTGTGTTGTATCTGAGTTTGTTGAGCAAAGACAGGACAGCAGGGCAGCTGGTGGGGACAAGGTTCCAAGAGAGAGAGCCTGAAAGCCAACAAGGAAAGGAGAAGGAATCTGGTATCCAAGACTTTAGGAGAATGAGTCTTTTAAATTAAACTTGGGAAAGGCAATGGAGACGTGAAAGACCGAAGGTTAGGTATAAACACAGGAACTATAGAAACACAGAAATGTGGAGATACCCATTTAATCTCAGAAAGGAGGACTATAAAACCAGGGTCCTCAAAAAGGTAGGGCTTTGATTTGCCTTTTGACACTGGTGGCATAATGGATAAGAGCTGTGAGTGCTAACAAAAACAGCAGTACTTTGAATCCACCATGCACTCCTTGGAAACTGTGGAGCAGTTCTACTTTGTCCTATGAAGTGTCTGTGAGTCAGAATCAGCTAGATAGCAGTGGGTGTGGTTTTTTTGTTTGTTTAGATGACAACATGTGGTAGATTGAATTGTGTCCCCCAGAAATGTGTAGCAGTTTGTCTAGGCCATGCTGTGTACTGTGTGAAGTTCCTATAGGTTATAAATCCTGCCTCTGTGATGTTAGTGAGGAAAGATGGGCTGTGATTGTGTTAGTGAATCAGGATACTATCACAGAGATTGTATTGTGTCTCAAGGCAGTGACTTCGGCTATAAGGGAAAGGGAAGCAAACAGAGTTGGGGACTTCATACTACCAGGAAAGAAGCAGGGCCAGAAGCACAGCAAGTCATTTAGACCCTGTGTCCCTGTGCCTCAGATGCTGCCAGTCCAGGAGACGATTGACAACAAGACCTGCCAACAGAGAAGGACTCTCTGGAGCTGATGCCCTCAATTTGAACTTGTCACCACTTGTCATATTTGTGTCATAACAGTAGTAGATACTAAGACAGTGCCTGTCTTCTAAGGTCTCTAAAGCACGTTGAACAGAATAAAACCAAGACACATAATTTGCCAACTGACATTCAAAATGAACTTCCTCTTACATGCTTGCCAAATAACTCATGACTAGTGAATTTTATTTACTGTAACTGGGAAACTGTTTCCCAAAAGTTGTTGAGTGTTGGCAGGGCCAGGCCCATAAGGTAAATTGGAATCTTTATATACTTCACATTCTTTATGACTTGTGTATATATTCTGCATGCCTAGTACCTCTGTTAAGTCTCTACTGCCAGTAAATATCTGTGGGTATGTTAAAATTCTGCATCCCATTTCAGCTAATGTGTCATATCTGTCAAGTGAAAAAAGGACTGCTTTATGTGATAACAATTGTACTGATTTTTCACAACAATCTGAGCACCCAGGCATGATATTACCCCTGTTTCGTAGATGAAGAAATAGATTGGAGGTTCTATGACTTAACCAACATCGTATTTGATGTACGCTTGCCTATTTCTAAGAAAGATCTGAAGCAGCTGTAAGTATAAAACATCAAAAGCCCTAGAAACAAGGCTAATAAGTCTG
Organism: Heterohyrax brucei; assembly: GCA_028571685.1. NCBI lineage: Eukaryota > Metazoa > Chordata > Mammalia > Hyracoidea > Procaviidae > Heterohyrax > Heterohyrax brucei. Next base: position 39,000,274 of record CM053140.1, read on the forward strand.
CTTCTCGCAAATCAAGACAGCAGAGCAGCACAGAGCCTTGAGGTGCCTCGTGTCCTCCACCCTACTGGTGGCTGCCTGTTTTACCACCCTCACAACCTCTTGACATTGGAGGGTCTCAGGTCTCAGACCTTGTACCCTTTAGTTATATCCGTTCCTCTGGTGATCACATTTAGTCTCGTGGTTTGAATACCATCCGTGAAGCTGACAGTGCTTCTGAGCCCCACACTGTCCATCCAGCAGCCTGTTTGAGAACTCTGCCAGAATGTTTCATGGGCATCAAAGTGTAGCATCTGTCAAACTGAATTCCCTCTGCACCACGTGCTGCTCCTAGGGCCTTCCCCGTCTCAGATAAAGGCAGCTCTGTGCTGGTTATGTAGCTCGCAAGCCTCGGACTCATCATGCCTCATATTTCTCTAAACTTTTCAGCAAACCGTGTCAGCTCTAGCTTCAAAACATATCCAGACTCTCACCTGCTACTAATCTGATCGAAGCCACCGTCTCTCTCACCTGCATTATTGCGTTAGCTTCCTAACCGGTTTTCTGTCTGCAGCAGCGCTGCCCTCACTGTCCTCAGCCTAGTCGCAGTAAAGCATGCAGATGATGATTGCCCCACATCTCCCCAAGTAAAAGCCAGAGCTGTTCAACTGGTCTGCCAGGCTCGATGTACTGCCAGTCCCTGCCATTATTCTCTGACTTCATCTCCAGCTACAATTGCGATGCTCAGCTCCTCCTGGCTGTTACTTTTAGGATCTGAGAACGTTTTCTGCTGCAGACTGGTATTCCCTTGTATTTGGCAGGCCTCCAGTTGTCATCTTGGCAAGAAGACTTTGGAGCACGAATGATGTTTACAACTAAACCCTCTCTCCACTCCCTACCCTTCGTTCCCACTTCATTTTTATCCCCAGTGCTTACCTGCATCCAGCATAAGTGTAGTTCACTTGTATTGTGTATGTTTCTCTACTCTCCTCCATGAGATTAAGTGCCATCACCATAAGAATGGATACAGCTAACAAGGTACAAGGTCTGAGCCCTCGGACCCTCCAACAGCGAGAGATTGTGAGGGCGATAAAACAGCAAAGAAAACTCAGATGTCCCCAAGGGCCTAGAACACTGCCTGTCTGATAGTGGCATTCACTATCTGTTAAATGAATGGATTCTGAGATATTTTTAAGATCATGGACATAAAAGGCTTCACATGCATACATGCCAACACACACCTCCCACTGTAAATAATAAGTACTAGCTGTTATTGTTATAGTATGATTGTAATATGTACTTTCAGTGCTTTTTAAATAGTCAGTCTCTTGACAGCCAAGGGGAAAAGGGAATTGTATGTAAGTGTCATTTGAAGAAAGCATGCTCATTCTTAGGAGAAATTATATCGTTTCCTGATAGTTATAAAAGCATTCTGTTACTGAGTAGTTCTTGGACAGTTTGCCAGTATAAGAAGTATTGCTTTAGGGGACAGTTTAAGCAAAGGTCACTAGTTTTAATTCTGCTACCTACATTGTTGCAGTACCTTTCTGTTTCTTTCATTGATTATCGCTTAGCTAAGAGCACTGTTGCTGCGGTGGTTAGGTGCTAGACTACTGACTGCGAGGCTGGCAGTGCAGACCCAGCCAGCCGTGCCGAGGGGGTCGGCTCCCATCGTGATTACAGTGTAGGAAACCCTGTGTGGTACTTCCGCTGTGTCCTGTAGGGTTTCCATGAGTCAGAATTGACTCAAAGGACACTCTGTAGCAAGCTAAGGGCAGGGAAGATAGTCTCCAGGGAGACGTCCTTAGTACATGGGTTGACACAGTGGCTGCAATAGTGGGCTCAAGCATAGCAGCAGTTGTGTGGATGACACAGGACTGGACAGTGTTCTGTTTTTGTTGTACATAGGGTTCCTGTGAGTCAGTACTGACTTGAGGGTACCTAATAGCAACAGCATGGTAGCTTATTAGAAAAATTGCTCCTTTGGAGAGCAGGTGCATAATATTTTTAATATAGATACTTAAAAAAGGCAAAATTTTAATGCATTCAGGCTCTTGCGATGACGTTTACCAATAAACCAAAAGCAAATTCATTGTTATCAAGTTAATTCCAGCTTGTAGTGACCGTGTAGGACAGAGTGGAACAACCCTATAGAGTTTTCACAGCACGAACTGCCAACCTCTTGGTTAGCAGCGAGGCTCTTAACCACTGTGCCACCAAGGCTCTAGGTTTACCAATAGGTAATGATATATTGATTTATTCCAGGTAGCTGCTTTTTAGAAAATCTTCTAACTCACCAGTGTTTGTGATGTTCTTTTTTTAACATCAGGGCTTGTATTCTTTCAACTGCTCAGGTACCTTGTTTTTATTTGTTTCTCAAGTACCTTTGTTAAATTAGTTTCCTTTTTTTTTTCTTTACTAGTACCAAAGATTTTTGGAGTTAAACTAACCGTTGAGGCTGAAATATATGAGTGCCAGTGTGTAGTCAAGACTTTCTATCTTAGAAGTGATATTAACGACCTCGTCTCCATCTTTAAAAGTTGTGTATACTGATGAAGTATTTGTTTTGGACTTGTCTGTGACAAATTATGACCTAAAACTAGTGACAAGAATGAATTGCTCCAAACAAGACTGCAGTCCTTTTCTGCATTCATCCCTAAATGAAAGTTTGCATGACTGTGGGAAAATTTGTCTAGTCCTTACATGCTGTATTTTAAGCTGAAGTGTACCATTTATAGTAGGAGCTTGATTGTTCCAGAAATATGTGTAAACATCCAGCTAGGTTAGAGTTTGGGTTATGTAACAGAGACTTGATTTCTTGCCCACTGTTAATATGTATAACTCTGAGGACAGTCTCTCTGCAGTTCTTAAAAGACCTGAGTCACTTGAGGACATGAGTTTCCTCTCTGCATTATGGATGAGAGCCTTTGAGCTTCCTGGAGCCAGTGATTCCCTTAATTGTATTTAAGCAGTCCCTAGGCTGCACAGTGTACATTAACATTGGCTGCAGATATCTGAACCTTTTAAAAAAGAAAAAGAAAAGAAAAGTTTGGGTATACTTGGTGTTTGAGAATTTTGATTGTGTACAGTAAGGGATAGGTTACTGATTTGAGAGAGTTTTTTAAAGTTTGAGGGAGTCCAACTTTTACTAACACGATACTGATTTGAGAGAGATTGTAAAAGTGCCTGAAATGGAAAACATTAAATTCTCATGCCTCTGCTAAGGGCCAAATGGCTTATTTTTGGACCATTTTGAGAATGTACTGAAACTCCATGAATTTCATTTTGGTGTAGTCTATTAACAGTGCTTATCACAATCGTGCTTTCCATGATTTTGTGGGCTAAGCTAATGAGCTTGGTTTTTTTTTTTTTATGGATATTTTATTTTTAAATAAAACACAAGAATGCTACAGATAACTTGTTCATACCCCGTATCTACATTCACCAGTCTTGAATATTTTCTTTCCCACATCTGTGTTTTCACTAGTGCTCTGTTGACTTACGTATCTTTTTCTGAACTATTTGTAAATAGAGTACATGAATCATGCTCCTTTGCCCCTAAATACTTTAGGATTTATTTCCTTAGAACAAACATGTTCTCTTAAAACCACAATGCGGTTTTCAAACTTAAGAAATTTAATACTGATGTATTACTTTGTACTTTTTAAATTTACTAGTCTTATTGATTAGCTGTTATAAGGAAACCCTGGTGGCACAGTGCTTATTAAGTGCTTTGAATCCACCAGGCACTGCTTGGAAACCCTCTGGGGCAGTTCTCTGTCCTGTAGCATGTCTGTGAGTCAGAATTGACTCTACAGCAGTAGGTTTTAAGTGATTAATATAAGAACTAAATTTTGTTTTAGAACTTTCTTCTGGCCAGTATCTCTCCTGCTTTCTAGATTTCTTCCAGTGGTTTCTTTTCTTTTTGCTGTATCTTATTTATTCTTCAGTTTGATTAAGCAATTATTCATATGAAATCCAGGGTACCGATTCAAGGTATATCAATGGTTTTTAGTGTATTCATTGGGCCGAGCAACCACCACCACAGTCTAATTGAGAACATTTTCATCCTTCCTGAAAGAGACCCCTTACCCATTAGCAGGCAGTTCCTGTCCTCTCTCTTCACCACTGGCAGCTTGCTGTCTGTCTCAACAGATTTGTCTGTTCTGGGCATTTCATAGACGTGATCATGCAGTAGATGGTACTCAGTAGCTGCTTTCTTTCACTTAGCGTAGTATTTTCAACGTTGATGTGTCATAGTGTGCATCAGGACTTTGTTTCTCCATTTTATGCATATCTAAATAGTCCCTGAATTATGAGGGGGTTCTGTTCTGAAGGCTTTGATGTATCAAGTGTCCCTGTCTCTCTCTCTCTTTTTTTTTTTTTTTTTTTTAGTTTTCATTATTACTGCATTTTGTTGCCAACATCTCTCTAAATCTGATCTTCATTTGTCTTTGTGGGTTGGTGTATGAAAGATAACACCAGCAAATTTCATGCTGCAGCATTGTATGTAATGCATTTTATGAAAGATAAGATGTACAAAAAAAAAAAGCCAAAGGATGGTAAGTCTAGTTTGTTGTAACTTGAACCTCTTGTAAACTGGGGACTACCTTACTACAGTTTGCTAATCAGTTCATCAGTTGGTAGTCATCTGGATTGTTTGCATCTTATGACTATTTTGAACAGTGGTGCTATGAAAATTTATTTACAAGTATTTGTATGGGTCTGTGTTTTCATTTTTCCTGGGAATATACTCGGGAGTAGAATTATTGACGAGGACTTGAGGCACTTACCCATGGAGATCAAAGACTACATACAGCCTTTGGTATTAATTACACTCAACATAAAACAAAAATCCTCACAACTGGACCACTAAACAGCATCATCATACACAGGGAAAAGATTGAAATTGTCAAGGATTTCATTTTACATGAATCCACAATCGGCACACATGCAAGCAGCAGTCAGGCAATCAAACAACACATTGCATTGGACAAATCCTCTGCAAGGGACCTCTTTAAAGTGTTAAAAAGCAAAGATGTCACTTTAAGGAATAAGACATGCGTGACCTAAGCCATGGTGTTTTTAGTTGCCTCATAATGCATGCAGAAGCTAGATAATGAATAAGGAAGACCAAGAAGAATTCATGGTTTGAATTATGGTTTTGGTGTGAAACACTGAGTACAGCATGGCCTGCCAGAAGGACAAACAAGTCTGTCTTAGAGTAAGCACAGCGAGAATGCTCTTTAAAAGCAAAGATGGCAAGACTTTGTGTCACATACCTTGGGCATGTTATCAGGAGTCCCTGGAGAAAGACATCACTTATAACACGGAGAGTTGATAGAAAAGAAGACCCTCAACAGGAAGGATGACAGTGGCTTCAACAATGGGTTCAGACGTAACAGCAGTTGTGAGGATGGCTCAGGACTGGGCAGTACATGGGGTTGCTATGAGTTGGAACTGACACAGCAGCACCTAACAACATATGTCAGGATTTTGGGATCATATGTTTAATTTGTTGAGAAACTGCCCAACTATTTGTTTTCCAAAGTGCTGTACCACTTTATATTTCCTAGCCATATGTAAGGATTCAAGGGCACTTGGCTTGGCAATCTCTTCACATCCTTGAAAACACATTATTGCTTGTCTTTTTTATTATAATCATCCTAATAGATATTAAGTACTATCTCATTGTAGTTTGATTTCCATTTCCCTAATCACTTAGATGCTGAACATCATCATGTGTACTCGTTGGCCATTTTTCTATCTTCTTTGGAGAAATGTCTGTTCAGATCCTGTACCTTGTTTTTAATTAGCTTGTCGATCCGACTCGACAGCACTTGACTTGGCTGTTAAGTTATAAGAGCTCTTTATTTGTTGTGAATACAAGTTCCGTGTCAGATATCTGAATTGCAGATATTTACTCTGACTCTGTGGCTTGTGTTTTTCCTTTCTTGGTGGTATCCTTTAAAGCAAAAAAAAAAGTTTAATTTTGATGAAACCAAACACATCTTTTTTTTTTTTTTATTTAACATAACTGAGTGAAAATGTACATTCACGTATAAATTTACATGCCCACCTATATGCAGCTTCTGCTGCTCTCCCTGTCCGGTGACTGCACACTATTCCTGTCTGCTCCGTACATGTCTCATCCTCCCAGCAGCCTCCTTTCCCCTCCTCTCCGTCCACTCCCCTTCCTCCAGCCAGAGGTCAGCAAGATGATATCCTATAGATGTATAGAACCATAAGGTGCTTTCAATATATGGTCACTCTGCATTGCCAAGTCCAATCCATTCCTGTCCAAAGAGTGGACCTTTGTTATAATTTATGGGAAAGGGCAGCATCAGGGCCCGGGGCCATGCACTCATAGGAACCCCAAAACCGCTGGACCATCAATTGAGGTCTTTTAGTGGAGATCTCATGATGCACCCCTTTTTATTCTTGTGTTGCCAGTGAGGCTCCTCTCTGTGAGCTCCGTCGTGGCTATCACTGGTGGTGGCCGGGCACCATCCAGTTCTTCCGGTCCCAAGTCGATGTAGGCACCCACTCTTGTGGGTCTCTCTATCTTCTCGGTTGTCTTTACCGCATGTCATTTTGGTCCTTGGTGAGCATCCGTTCCTGCTGAGTTGGGACCATTTGCTGTGTCCTTGGATGGCAGCTTGGCAGCTTTTAGACCCCAGACGCCACTCACCAATGTGGGGTGCAGAGAGCTCTCTTAGCAAAACACTAGTTGTACCAATTGGCCTGGAATTCGCCTAAGAGCATGGTCCCGCGCCCCCCGCCCCAGCTACTCTATCCTTGCAGTATTGAGTTAAGATGGAAGGGGTACTCAAGTTATGCTGAAGTCCACTTAATGTTGTTCTTGTTTCTAATGCGTGCTATCACCGCTTTCTCCCAACTAGATTTCTAGTAACTATCTAAACTAAACCCTCCCCTCCTCACCCTCCTTCCCTCCTCTCCCTTGCAGCTGTCAAAGAGTCTTTTCTTCTATACACAAGTCTGTTTTGGGGATCTTATCGTAGAGGTCTCATACAGTATTTGTCCCTTTGTCGCTGACTACTTTCACTCAACATAATGTCTTCCAGTTGAAACCAGGTTAGGAGATGTTTCCTGGAATCATCGTTATTCTTTATCATTGCGTAGTGCTCCATTAAGTATATGTACCATAGTTTACCTATCCATTCTTCTATTGTTGGGCACCAAATACATCTTTTTAAAAATTTTGTCACTTATGTTTTTGCTGTCATGTCTAAGAAACTGTCAAAGTCCTGATGATTTACTCCTATGTATTCTTTTAAGAATTTTACAATTTTAGGTTTTACATTTAGATAAGAGATCCATTTGAGTTAATATTCGTGTGTGAGGCACAGAAATGTGAGGATGAGATAAGGTTTCAACCTTCTTTTGTGTGTGGGTGGGCACTTTGCCCATTACCATTGGTTGGAAGACTGTTCTTCCACCATTGCATTGTTATGGCACACTTGTCAGTAATCAGCTGGCTTTAACTATAAGAGTTCATTTCTGGACTCTGCATTCGGTTCCATCCATCTGTCTGCCTGTCCTTATGTCAGTACCACAGTATCTGGATGAACTGTGGCTTTGCAGTAAGTTTTGAAATCACAGTGTGTAAATGTTCCAACTTGAAAATTGGTTTTCAAGATTTATTCTGGTTGTTCTGGGTTCCTTGCATTTTTATGTGAAGTTTAGCATCAGTTAATTTTTTGCAAAAAAAAAAGAAAAAAAAGGCAGCTAGGATATTGATAAGGATTGTGTTGAATCTGTGGATCAATTTGTGGAGTATTACCATTGTAATGCTACTAAGTCTTCTGGTCCACAAACATTACTAGCACATAAAAGACAGTTGATTTTTCACATAACTCTTATATCTTAGAACCTTACTGAATTTGTTTAGTTATATTTTTTAGTGGATTTCTGAGAATTTTCTCTGTGTGAGAACATTTCGTCTACAGAGACAATATTTGCTTAATTGCCAGCCTGCTACATTTTAGGAACTAAAGGTATAAATATTCTTTATTTCAAGCAATTGAATATTCTGTAAACATGGAGAAATTAGAAAAGAACCTAAGATTTAAAATTTGCACGTTCAAGCACTCCAGAATAGGAGAAGTTGCGATGAAAGAAAAAAAAAGAAACAAAACTATAAATGGACAAAACTTTTATAGCCTCTAGCATGCCGTCAAGCAAAACATCAGCTTAACCTCTTTTACACCAAATATTTTCAACTTGGTTCTGGAAAATTTTTCTCCGTAGGAAAAGTGGAAGTTTGTAGAAACAAGGGGCATGGTCTGTGTTACCATTAGTTTTCTGTTGTTAGGTGCTGTCGAGTTGGTTCCAATAGGTCAGAGGAGAACTGCCCCGTAGAGTTTGCAGGGAGCGCCTGGTGGACGTGAGCTGGTGATCTCTTGGTTAGCAGCTGTGGCACTTCACCACTATGCCACCAGGGTTTCTGGTAGCTTTATAGCAGCATCTTTTCCATAAAAGTGAAAGAGAGCTTTTTATTTTAACCTCAGTGTCGTAATGACGGGGACTAGGCTATGATAATTTGTGAATTAGGTCAATTTAGAATGCTGTTACAGTGGAGGAACAAGCTACCAAAGAGAAACGCCTCAGTATGAAGAGAGTAAATTAAAGAAGACAGCAGTTCCATGGTGTAAATTCTGTGAAAATTGAGCCACTGAAAAATAATAAACTAACTTGAATCGCTACACTGGAGTAGAAAAATGCCTTTGAGGAATGTTCTGTACAATCCACTTAGTATTTGTTTAGTAACTTTTCACCAAAAAAAAAAAAAGTAACCTTTAAAAAAAAATAAAGTCTCAGTAGTATCTTTGAATTTGAGATGCTAGGCTTCAACTTGAACACTCCTTTCAGTCCATGAAAATTATTAGAAACATCTGGTATTTCTATTCTGATATCCCTGCCTTAGGGCTTTGCTGTAAGAGGTAGAGATCTAGAAGACACGACAGTCATGAATCAGAAATAAATTCAAAGGAAATATTGTCCAGCGAAATCTCTTAACCTGCTGGTTGCTAATGAGAGCCCTGTTTCTAGTATTGAACGCTTTGTCGGATGTTCGTGGTTCCTTAACAGGATTTCAGGGTGTCATACAAGCCCTGAAAACAGTGCTCTTGTGCAGGCAATGGAAAAGGCATCTTGAAAGCATGTCTAACTGATGCTTTCAAAGCACGTGTTTTTGTACTATGTTTATGAAAGCACTGTTGTACAGCCTTCCCTGATTCTGTATTATAATAGGTAAAACTTGCGACAGCTGGAACTTGTCAGAGGAGGAAAACTCAGATATTTTCTGCTAATAGAGAACGCTAGAAACGTAGGAAGGGTACACCCTGTCGGGGGCAGAAAACTGGCCAGACCTGGAAAAACAAGGCAGTCCCATCGAGTGCCAGCCCTCGCAGGTTTCACTGTGTTTCACGCAGACCAGAGTCCTAGGCCTGTGTGTATTTTATTCTCTTAAAGAGCTAGTGTGAAGGTTGACCTTTGGGTTTCCGTAGGCTTTGCTTAAGGGTTTTTTGGTTTTTTATTGCTCTTTAGGCAAAAGTTTACATAGCAAGTTAGTTTCTCATCTAACAATTTATACACAAGTTGTTTAGTGATGTTAGTTACCATCCGTGCCATATGTCAGCACTGTCTCCGCCCCCACCCCAGGTTCCCCATTTCCTGTCCCTTCCTGCCGTGTTGTTGCTTTACGGGCAGGTGTTGCCTGTTTGATCTCATACACGTGGTTGAGCATGTTCCTCCTCATGTGTTATTGTCAGTTTTATAGGCCTGTCTGATCTTTGACTGAAGGGTGACCCTAGGAGTAGCTTTAGTGTTGAGATCCAAGGGTGTCCAGGAAGCACACTCTTAGGGGTTCCTCCAGTATCTTTCAGAACAGTCTGATTTGTGTGTGTGTGTGTGTGTGTGTGTGAATTTGAATTTTGTTTTATATTTTTCTCCTACTCTGTCCTGGACCCTCTGTTGTGATCTCTGTCAGAGTTGCTGTGGTGCCGGGCACCGTTTAGTTGTTCTGGAATCAGGCTGGTGGAGGCTGTGGTACTTACCTGTTAGTCCTTTGGAGTGGTGTTTCCAGTGTGTCTTTGGTTTTCTTTGTTCTCCTTTGCTGTGGATGGGATGGGACCAATAGAGGCGTCTTAGATAGCTACTGGTAAGCATTTAAGACTCAGACGTTTACTTACCAAAGTAGGATGTAGAGCATTTTCTTTATGAACTTTGTTATGCCAGTTGATCTGGGTAACTCTCAGAAGGTCCTCAGCTCTCAGCCCCAGTAACTCAGTCTCTTAGGGTGTTTGGATGTTTCTAGAAAGCATATATGACTCTGCGTTGATCAAGTTGTACATAGGAATTTTAAAGGTATGTCTTTTCTTGTTATTCAGATCAATCTTGGAGAAGGAGGGACCAAAGTCACTTTTTAGAGGCTTGGGTCCAAATTTGGTTGGAGTTGCACCATCAAGGTAAGCATTACACTTCTCAGCTAGTTTACTGTACATATTGTATATAATGCTGAGTTATTTCTTATTGAGGATATACTGCTAAATTATCGCTCAGTTTCCTTTTCTATGTTGGACTTGCTTAAATGCATCCAATACACAGAAATAGTCAACAGTCTCTCTGTCTGTCTCTCTCTCAGAGGGATTCTGGGTATTCTTAAATATAAAAATTAACCAGCTATCATCAATTTTAATCTAAACTTTGCTATTCAAAGTATGGTATGGTTACCATACGAGAGCTTGGTATAAATTCAGTCTTCGGCCACATCCCAGGCCAGCACAGGATTCTGCACTTTACCAAGCCCTGATTTGGAGGAATTTTAAAAGTGTTTAGGCTTTGCATTTGAAAACATTCAGATTTTTGTAACAAGAGTTAATTCTCTTCAAAGCTTATTAGAATATGTGGAACTATACTGTCTTACAGTGTAGCCACTGGCCACGTGGTACTACTTAAATGTAAATTTTAATTATAAATTAACGTTTCTAGACTATCTCTGGAAAGATAAGACAAGAAACTGGCACTAGACAATGCCTTCTGAGAAAGGAGCTGTCAGGGACTGGGTGGCAAAGGTAGGATATATACACATGCACACAAATGTATGTACGTCCACCTGTATTCATATTCCATATAGCAGCCAAATGGACTTTAAAGAGAATTTAGCGTTATAAAAAAATGAGAATGTTGTTTATGTCAAGTGGAGACTAACGCTTCTAGAATTCCTCTGGATCAGTGCCCCAACATGTACACAAATCACCGGATTGTGTTATAAAATGCAGATTCCTATTAGACCTTTTTGTTCCTTTAGAATTTTGTAGCATCTGTGCACAGTCTGTTTAAAAATAGAAAGTATTAGTGTGATAGATAATATGTAGTATAACATTATTAGAAGATGGTAAACATACTACATGTATGTGGTAAGTAAATAAGTGCCTTATTCTCAAGTCGCCAGTGTTAATATGTTAATACCTGCTGCGTTCCATAAGTAGATACCTGACTACTTCACTCATTTAGGACAGATGGGACCTAGGCAAAAAAAGGAAGATTTTCAAGCACAACAATAACAAGCAGTGAAATTCCAAATGGAAGCATATAGTCTGCTTGCTCTACTGGCCAGCAGAGAAAATCCCAGCCAGCTTACTCCCTAGCCCCAACAGGAGGGAAGACGGGGGAAGACAAGCAGACAAAGAAGGAGAAGAGAAGATGGGGCAGTGGAAGGGCTGAAGGGCAGAGTGCCGAAGGCCAGCCTCTCCCTGTGGTGGTCACCTCTGGGTGGGACATAGTCACTGGAGGGGCAAACCAAAAACAAAGAGAAAAAAAACAAAACAAACACATTACTGTTGACTTGATTCCGGTTCGTAGTGATCCTTTAGGACAGTGTAGAACTGCCCGGTAGGGTTTCCTAAGCTGTAATCTTTACGGAAGTATACTGCCACATCTTTCTCACGTGGAGTGACTGCTGTTAAGAAGGCATTGCATGGTAGTTATTCCTGTATGATCCTGAGACCTCAAAAAAAGTCAAATTCTATTTGACATACTCCGTTTTGGTGTAGAGCAGGACAAGTATGCTATATTTTTTAAGTACTACAAATTATAAAAGTAGTATATGTTGGCACCCAAAGGGTTAACTTTTTTACCAAGAGAGTAATCCAGAATGAAAAATTTTAAAGTATTTTGTGTATGTATTTTAACATCTCTTTTCCCCCCAATTATTTGTTAATCACTGACTTCTGAAGTGGAAAGAACTTCCTTGAGGTGTGTATAGCAGGTTTTGGTTTTAGCAGAAGATACTAGGAGATTTAGGTTTTTATCAACTTCTTTCCTGTATCAGTTTGCTGCATTTTTCAGATGTTACGGAGGTGGGCGGTGTGGGTGTGGGTGTGGGTATGTGTATACACACTTATAGGTGTGTTATATGGTGTCATAGCAGTTTCGTCACAGCTCTTGCTCTCTTTGTTCTGACAGGGCTGTGTACTTCGCATGTTACTCCAAAGCCAAAGAGCAATTTAATGGCATTTTTGTGCCTGATAGCAATACCGTGCATATTTTTTCAGCTGGCTCTGCAGGTATGTTATCCTAGTGAATGGAGTTTCTCACTTGCTTAGAGCATGCATTGTGCCCGACAGCTTTCTCCAGGAGTTAGAAATGAGCTCCCTGCTTCTTTTGCACTGAGATGGTTTTTTCACAGCCTACAGTAGACCTAGTAGAATGAGTGCAGTTTGTAACTTGGTTCCAATTTCTTTGACCACTGAAACTTTTTATTCTCTCTAAAAATGAACATGTTCTTGTGTATGTTCCTTATTAGTGTTAGGATTCTTTTAAAGGAATGTTAATGTCTTTTTATTCTGTTTCTCCAAGTTATTTGCTAAAGTCAGAGCTACTTTCTTCATAACACCACACAGTGTCCACCTCGTCCTACACACAGTTGGTGCTTCTGACCTCAGAACTGGATTACATAATGTGGATTTATTCAGGGCTAGTAGTTAAACCATGAGTAAGATCAGCAGTCGATCGTAGCTTCTGTCCACTTTTGATGGAGGCTTTTCACTAAGATGTTTTTCTCCAAGAAGTTCTTGGCAAAAAAAAAAAAAATGTTGAATTTTTAGATTTCCAGGGTGAAAGTTATATATACTTTTGTGTCTGTTTAAATAGAAGAAAAGTATTTTAGAGAACTCAAATTGGCATTTTATGAAAAATCTAGGCCTTTTGCCAGCCTGTAAGATGTACACATGTTTTGTCTGCTTTTGTTATTCCAAACAAAAGCACTAGCAACCCATCTGAGTATTTATAGGCCATAATGTCTGATCCTGGAAATTCTGGCAGCATAGTGGGTGAGTGCTGTGTTTGCTAACCAAAAGGTCAGCAGTTTAAATCTACCAGGTGCTCCTTGGAAACTGGGGCAGTTCTGCTGTGTCCTGTGGGTAGCTATGAGTTAGAATCGACTCAACGGCAGTGGGTTTGAATGTGTGACCCTGAGTAGCAAATGTTAAATAAGGCTGTTTCATACAAGATAAGCATTTCTGTGTAATATGGAGAAAATATGGAGCTTCAAAACAGGTCAGTTTTCACTTATACTTCATTAATAGGCCAGTAGTGAGTTATCCAGGGCCAGAAAAATGCTAATCAGGTTATAACTTTTGCAGAAATACCTTAAGAGCCCTTGGTCAATAAAGCAGACCTGGAGGAAGTTTGTAAACTTCTGTCTTCCTCGTGAAGGCCTGGTTTCCCAAGGGTTAAGGGCTTGGCTGATAACCGAAACATCAGCAGTTCAAATGCACTGGCTCCTCTTCAAAACCGTATATGGGCAGTTCTTCTCTTTCCCTGTAGGGTTGCTTTGGAGTCAGAACAGACTTAATGGCAGCAGGTTTGATTTGTTTTTTTGTTTTGTTAATCTTCCTCACATCAGTCTACTTACTCAAGACAGGGGAGGGTGTGTGATAGTGGGGAAGAGTGAGAGCAGAGCCCCAGCGGTGCTGCTCCTTGGCTGGTGTGGTGTCGGGAGCGCTGTTACCATGGGCAGGGCTCACTTTACCAACAAAAGAGCAGTGCCTTAAGCAGTCTTTTAAAACTTGGATTTTCTACAGTGATGAATCAAGTGTTACAATTCCTGAGTTTGGATTCAGGCAAATAGAGATTTGGTTCCTTCTCCAACTTTTTTAAACAAATTATTTCTGGACCTGAAGTTTTTGCAAGTTGAGTTTTAGCAATCAGGTAGTTACCACAGAAACCACATGAACAGAAATACCACCAGCACCACCTAGAGGTTGAAGAGATGAGACAGGGCTCTGGGAAATCAAAGCAGTTTCTCTTAGGTCAGACACACTAGTGGATATTAGGAAGTAGATAGCTTCTACCTACAATATAAACTGGAACTGCTTCCTGCTTTCCGTTTTTATTGTTAAGCCATTGAAATTCTGTTGTGTGGTATAGACAGTGATGACTTTTTCTGTTTTGTTTTTCTTGCAGCTTTTATTACAAATTCCTTAATGAATCCTATATGGATGGTTAAAACCCGGATGCAGCTAGAACGGAAGTAAGCTCTTCTTCCTATGCCTGCTTTCTTTGCTATAGAAAGAATTCCTTGGGATCTTGTCTTCTAGCCAATCCATCTTTGAAGTGAGGCCAGCACAGTCCTCGGACATTCCCTTCCTTGTGTCCTCATTTTTGTTAAATATTGGCACATGTGTATACTCACTTTGTTTTGAAATTTGTGCTGCCGCCCATGGTGGGGAAACAAGAACCAGCTGATTCTGCCTAGGAATGACTGTGCCCTGGGCATTTTAAAATTTGGTTCCAAGAAGCTGTTAGCATGTCCCTTAACCGTAAATATTAGTTCCTTGCTTCCTATGTACTAGCCACTAGGGAAATAGCAGAGAATAAGATGTAGCCCTTGTCTCCTAAGAGCTATAGCTCAGGGGAGGGTGTACAACAATAAAGTAAAGAGAGTGGTTGCAACCTGGTAGACTTGAGGTGTTATAGGACCGTGGAACAGGCAAGGTGGAGAGAGGGAGAGGTTATGGAAGCCTTCTGTTCTAGTCAGCTAGTGTTGTTCTAACAGAAATACCACAGAGTGGATGGCTTTAACAAAGGAAAGTTTATCCTTATACAGTCTGGCAGACTACAAGTCCAAATTCAAGATTTCTGCTCGGGGGGGGGGGGTGCTTTCCCCCTTGTCTACACTGGAGGAAAGTCTGGTATTGCGTCAGTCTTTGTCCAAGGAGTATCTTGGCGTAGGAACCTCAGATCTGAAGGACACTCTTTTCTCCCAGTGGTATGAGATTCCCAATTCTTTCTTTGTTTTCTGTTCCTTTTATCTCTTATAGGATGAAAGGATTAAGGGTGGGGCAAGCCATACTCCAGGGAAACTCCCTTTACAGTGGAGCAGGGAGCTGGTATTATAAAGGGATTTACAGTCCCACCCTAATCCTTTAACATACACCACAAAATGGAGGACAATCATACAATACAGGGAATCCAGGCACAGGCAAATTCCTATACATATTTTTGGGACGACACAATTTAATCCATGACATCCCACCCTTTGGCACCCCAAAAAATCACATCTTGGAAGCGTGTAATACATTCATCCCATCATAGTAAAATACACAAAGTCTCCTATATCTGTAAAACTTAGAATACAAGCTAACTGCTTCCAAAGGCACAATGGCAGAACAGGCACAGATTAGGCATTCTATTACTAATGGGAGAAATTGCAGGGAAAGAAGACATTAACAGGCAAGTCAGCAAAACACATTACATTAGTCCTCAAAGCTTTGGAAATACTCTTTCACTTTCGGAGACATTTTACAGAATAGCTTTGTCCTCCAGAATCTAGGTATTGGCCAAACTCTGGATTCTGAGTGGAGACTCCCAGACCCGTGCTACAACTCTGCCTTCAAGGTCCGCTTGAACAGAAACTCTGCCCCATCGGCTTTAGGTGCACCCTTACTTAGCCCAACTGAGTGGCAGTTCCACCCTTACAAACACAGGATGCCATGGTTCTACCCTTTAAACCCCAGAGGTCGTGGCCATACCTTTTGAGACTGAGGCAGCTCAGCTTCTCAGGTTGTTTGTCTCTTCAGCTTCAGCTTCCTGTGGCCACATGAACTGGGCCTCAGGCCACATCTGCCCTGCTAGGGCAAGTGTTCCAAAGCTCTGCAGCTCCACTGATTGAAGTGCCTGAAGGCATTCCACTCTTGCTGAAAAGTGTCCTGCACAAAGGCACTCAGCTCTCTCACTCTGTGAGTTAGCAAGGCTAGTTCCACCGATTGAAGTGCCCAGAGGCACCCTGTTCTGCGAGGAAAACTGTGCACAGGCACTTAGCTCTTTTGCTCCATGGGTCAGCTCCAGTGCTGCCTCTGGTTCTGTTGCTGCCGCTGCTGCTGACACCAGTCCTCTGTCGTTTCTCACCATCTGCACCTTCTTTGTTCCTTATAAGTTTTCTGTCCATTCACAGTTTCAAAATGGCTCCCACATTTTAGGTATTTGCTAGAGCAGCACCCTACTCCTAATACCGAATTTTGTTTTAGTCAGCTAGTACTGCTCTAACAGAAATACCACAGAGTGGATGGCTTTAAAAAAGAAAAGTTTATTCTTACACAGTCCAGTAGGCTACAAGTCCAAATTCAAAATGCCTGCTCCAGGGGAAGGCTTTGCCCCTTGTCAATTCTGGAGGAAAGTCTGATATTGCATCAGTCTTTGTCCAGGGAGCATCTTGGCGCAGGAACCTCAGGTGTGAAGGACACACTGTTCTCCCAGTGCTGCTTTCTTAATAGTACAGGTTCTCTCCCTGTTTTCCATTCCTTTTATCTCTTGTAGGATGAAAGTATTAAGGGTGGTGCAAGCTGTACTCCAGGGAAACTCCCTTTACAGTGGAATAGGGAGGTGATCTTATAAAAGGATTTACAGTCCCACCCTAATCCTCTTAACATACAGCACAGGAATATCACAAAATGGAAGACAATTAAATACTGGGAATCCTGGGCCAGGCAAATTACTACACATATTTGGGGGGAGCCACAGTTCAATAATGACACCTCCTAAGGCCACAGCATCCACACTGCCATCTTAAGAATAACCAGGGTGCTGTCAGTAAGTTATACACCCATAAAACGGCAAATTGGCAAAAGTTGTGTGATACATTGACAAGAGCAACAACAAAAAAGGCAAAAGCTGTCAAGGCTGCTCACATCCAACCAAACACCTTGGGGGATTTGGTTCCTTTATTTTCAAGGTTGTCATGGTTTCATGAGGCATTCCAGTTAATTAACCTGCTCACCTGTTTACTGGTGGCTTTCTGCCTCCTACTTTGTTGCATGGTGCCTTGAGTCTCAAAAGCTTTGTAAGCTGCCATCCAAAGTACAGTAGTTGGTCTTTTTCTGCTGTACAGTGGAGGAAGGAGAGTCAGGAATAGGAGGAGGATATGGAATGTATGGCTAATTGCCTCCGTGAGCAGCTTCTTTTGCCATGAGCCCAGAACTGGGTGGTTCCCAGCTACCATTACGGAAACGTTTTGACCAGAGAAAGCATGATAATCAAAGGAGAGGACATGTGGGACAGACTTGGAAGTTCTCATTAAATCCAGATTTCTGGAACCACAGAGACTGGATGAACCTCTGAAATTGTTGTCCTGAGATAATCTTTAAACTTGAAACCAAAATTAACTAGTCAGGAATATCTGCTCTGAGTGGATAGATGAGCTCTATCTACCTGGGATCAGATTGACAGCAGCAACTCAGAAGATTAGAGAAAGAAACTTAGAGGACAGTGAGTTCATGCTCATGGGGGGGAACAAGTCAGAAAAGGATAAGGGGAGTGGCTACACAGCCTGAAGGAAGTATGATGACACTGAATCGTACATGTAGAAATTGTTGAAATGATGTTTGTTCTGCTGTGTGTACTATCAACAACAAAATTATTTAAATACTTTTTAAAAAAATAAAAGATATGCCCAACAGGAAAAGTTTAAAAGAAAAAAGAATAGCCAGAGTGGTGGCTAGAGGCTGGGGGTGGCAGTGAAGAGTGGTCCAGGTAGAAAGAACCATATGGAGAAAATCATAAGACAGGATAGCATGGTTAATTTGGGGGAAAGAAGGGTGGTACAGCCAGAGTTTACCACATGCGTGTGTCCATGCTGGAGAAGAAGGGAATTGCAGAAAGAGAGAGCTGGAAAAATGAGTGAGGACCAGATCCTCAAAGGCCCTGGGAATGAGTTTGGAGTTTAGACTTGGGCTTTATTTTGAAGGCAGTGGAAAGCTGTTTGAGCAGCTGTTCTTCTTGGAGGGTTATGATTTTACACCCAAGGAATATCTGGAGACCGTTTCGGATTTCACAATTTGGATGGGGTACTGCTGCATTTAGTGAAGTGAGGCCAGAAATACTGCTCAACGTTCAGCCATGCACAGGACAGCCCCAAAGTGGAGACTTATCTGGCCCTAAATGTTAACAGTGCCGAGACTGAGAAACCTGCATTGGAGGGTTTTAAGCAGGGGAGTGACCTGGTTTGATTTGGGTTAGAAAAGTCACTTCAGCTCAGGTGTGGAGAGAGATAATTAGGGAGGCAGGGAGACTCATTGAGGTAGCTCCTAGTTCTAAGGTTTTATTACTTCATAATCTATTTGCTATCTATAATTTTATTACAAAATTAAGAAATAATAGTCTCAAACGATTTGTAGACTAGAGAATCAGAAGAGGTACCAGTATATTCACTACCATGTCAGAATTGAGGTTCGTATCCCATCAGTATTTTCCAAGAGCATATTTATGTCACAGTTGTGGTTATTCTTCACTTATAACTTTATCCTGCTTTTCCACTTAGAATATTTCCCTAGATCTTACTAGCTTTATCACCATTTAGATATAATATATGCAGACTAGTTTCATTACTCTTGTTAGTAGCTGTTCATATTATTTCAATTATTTATATGTATATTATATTACAATTATATTTCCTCTGTGATGAACTTCTTTTCAAAATTAGGTAAGAGGCTGTAGACATGTTATATGACTCTCGATAGATAAAGATACATATAATATCCTGTGGGCCTGCCCACTGTCCCAGCTGATGGACTTGGCCTCCCTCTCGGCTCCAAAGGCTGGCCTCCCATTGGGACATGGGTCAGTGTGACCACAGTGCCAGGAAGTCACAGGTCACCTGCTGTAGAACTTGTCTTTATTTCTGAGCACCACCTGGTATGATGGGTGCAGTCACCAGCTCACTGGCGCGTGTTCTAACGGGTCTGTCACTGATGTTCTTGTGCAGAGTGAGAGGCTCCAAGCAGATGAATACACTTCAGTGTGCGCGCTATGTGTACCAGACAGAAGGCATTCGCGGCTTCTACAGAGGATTAACTGCCTCATATGCTGGAATCTCGGAAACTATCATCTGCTTTGCTATTTACGAAAGTTTGAAGAAGTACCTGAAAGAATCTCCCTTAGCCTCTCCTACAAATGGGACTGAAAAAAATTCCACAAATTTTTTTGGACTTATGGCAGCTGCTGCTATTTCTAAGGGGTGTGCCTCCTGTGTTGCTTATCCACACGGTATGTTATGCTTTTTCTTCCGTAGCAGCCAGCCATCAGGTCTGTGTCAGTTGTCAGTGTTTTTAAATGTCTGCGGCACAGATTGGAAATCAGATGCTGACAGTGAGGTCAGTGGGTAGAGGTTTCACTTGTTCCTGTTGTAAGTACACATACATCAATCGTGTGAATGGTGGGAACGTCACACAATTTCAGCTGATTGTGGCCAGAGCTGTTTCCGTGCAGAAATGTGGACCCTGTGTTGCTGAATTTCTGATGGTTTGGAAGATGCAAAAAATATGGGTTTTATTTTTATACAATTACTTGATTTTGAATGATAGGGGAGTCATATCACTTACCTTCCTGGCCTTATAACTATTTAAATCTAGTGGATGTACAATAATTTGCTTCCTATTTGTAGATATTTGGATTTTGATTTTATATATATATATACACACACACACATTTTTTTAATATATCACAGCTATATTTCTTTTGTAATTAACATCTTTTCAAAATTACGTCAAAGGCCGTGGACACTTTCTATGGCTCTTGATACAGATATGTATAATATCCTGTGAGCCTGCCCAATGTCCCAACTAATGGACTTGGCCCCTCTTTCGTCCCTGAGGCCTGAGCGTGGGCAAAGGGGAAAAAAAAAATCTCTCAGCTTCCATTCTTTGAATAGGGTGCTGAGGAAGGCTACTTTGGGTAAGTTTATTTTTTTAAGAAAGTATAGAACTGATAATACTTTTGATGTGCTTAAACACTGAAAAAATAATAGAGCTTAGTTTATTGTGTCATGAAAAACAGGCTTTCTGTTCAAAAGCCACTGCCCTGCTGGCTGTCACAGATGTACACAATTAGCTGACAGGCATTGAATGCCCACACTGCACATTGACGCTGAGTTGGGCCCACACAGTTTGGGGAGGCAGGGTCAGTCGGCGAGGCTCATGTTGGGGAGACAGATGCACATGTCACCAGAGGCCTACACAACACGCAGGACAGGTGGTGGTTAGCTCCATGCTGTGGGTACCTGGATGAGAGAGAGCCACATCGGCCAAGGCTTGCAACAGGTGCCTTTGAAGCTGGGACAAGTGGAGTTAGATTCTAGTAGAGGAAAGATTTGAGAGCACATGAAAAGAACGTCTTGTTAAAGTTAGATACAGATTACACTTTCAGTGAAATTACAGTGTTGGCTTAATTGGGAAGGTCGTTGTTGTTAGATAACAAAAATTAGACCAAACCCAGTGCCATCGAGTCAATGACAACCCTATAGGACAGAGTAGAACTGCCCCATAGAGTTTCCAAGAAGCACCTGGTGGATTTGAACTGCCGGCCTTTTCGTTAGCAGATGGATCACTTAATCACTATGCCACCAGTCAGGTCAGTTTCAACTCAGAGCTACCCCATGTGACAGATAAGTTACCTGATAGGGTTTTCTAGGCTGTACTCTTGAAAGGAGTAGGTTGCTGGGTCTCTTGCTTACAGAGTTGGTGGGCGAGTTCGAACCTTTTACCTTTCAGTTAACAACCAAGAGTTTAACCCTTTTTCTACCAGTACTCAATTAGGAGTAGAAAGTTGTAAACTATCTGAAGTCCCAGTCGAACTAAGCTTTTTTCATCCCTTAAAAGTTTGTACTTGTATCTGTGTGTAAATAAATCGACCAGTTCCCAGAGTTAGTAAATGTTCTAAAAAGACATGAGTCAGAGTGACGCCACTGAGTTGTATTTTTTTTTTTTTTTTTGCATTATTGCTCTACATATGTGACTGTGCTGTCCAAGTAGAGCTGAAACGGCAGGTGACCGTAGCTGTGCATTGACAGTCTCTGTGACTAAGTGCTATGCTAGCTGCTTTTGACTTTCCCTTAATTGCCCAGAAATAGTTTATTTGTAGCATAACAAGTGTGTTTCTCTCTTTGTAGAAGTCATAAGGACACGGCTTCGTGAGGAAGGCACCAAGTACAAGTCTTTCATCCAGACAGCACGCCTGGTATTTCGGGAAGAAGGTTACCTTGCCTTCTATAGAGGACTCTTTGCCCAGCTCATCAGGCAGATACCAAATACTGCCATTGTGCTGTCTACCTATGAGTTAATTGTGTATCTGTTAGAGGACCATGCTCAGTAACAGGCCAGACAGTTATGCTCTAGAAGAATAAAACTGAGAAACTCCAGAGAATTTTTTTCTTCATTTAGGATGTTTGAGACTGAAACAGGAAAGGCCGTAAAAGAAGTGGCTCATAAGACCTGTTGGACATTTCCTTTTGGATTCCTGCTTTCTGGAAGGTTCTAATTCATTAACGTTAAGAGTTAATTATAACTTTTTTTTAACTTAAGAGGATTCAGGATTAAGCAGCAACTAAATTAAATCATGCTATTTAATTTAAGTGTAAATGTGGTTTGTGTCCTCTTTTTCTGAGTACTGTGCTGTGGAATAACAGCTTAGGACTTCAGTATTTTAGGCAACATGCAGAGATGCAGAGAAAAACTCTCAAGTCTGACTTGTTTCCTAATCTGACTTTGAGACCTCACACCTCTAGACAAGTAACAGGTGTCTCATTTTGGTGGTGGTGTGTGGACCAGGACAGACTCCCAGTCTGTGTCTCCTTTGTACATTTCAGATTCTTCGTATCATTTGGAATGTAAGCTTTCAGGCTGCTGTGACATAAACAAGTACAATTTTATGGCACTGTGTATTTTAAACTGGATATATTTTCCTGAAGATACCCTCTTATCCCCTGCCTGTTGGAACCAAAGGAAAAGCTTGTAAAGAATGTTAATCGATCACCTTCATATCTCCTGTCATTCCAGAGGTCCAGTTTAGGGAAGCCCAGCACCTCCTACATCTGTTACACACAGCCTCCAGGTCAGCCTGGAATGTGGCCTGTGACCGGTAATGGTCCACCCAGGGTCTGTCTTCTCCCGTGTTCCAGGTCTCTGCTGCTGCTGGAGAAAAGGAGGTTCACACGGGTTGAATCACCACCTCTGGGCTACTTCACTTTCATTCTGGCAGGAGGCAGATGTATAAATACCCTACTTCAAAGGGAAAATTTTTTAAAATCTCAGAAGTGAGAAATTAACCAAATTTTACCCTTTGTTTTAATAGAAATTTAATACGGAAAACCTGAGTAACAGGAAGAGGGCAGATAAAATCAATAATCTTCCATTGGTTCTTTCCCTGGAAATTGAATATAGTGTACGTTAAGGTGGTTTTTCAGTCTGAGTGTATAGAAAGATACTTGATTCTAATACCCGATGTCTTATAGTTTCAGATTCAACTGCACATAATTCTGATTAGGGATAAGAGGAGGATATTTTCAGACTGTGTTGAAATTTAACTTTTGTTCACCTTTATGTTCATAAAAGCAGGTTTTGTTCCTGAGCCTTCAAGCCTAAGTGGCCTCATCAACTATCTAAAAGTCAAAATGAGTGCTTTAGTCAAGCTTCAGTGCTTCTAAAATGCATGATAGTAAAGTGATTTCAAGTCTAAAAGCTCAATTTTAACTCTTCAAGAGCAGCAGGCAGCAGCATCCTCCCATTTTAATATTCAGATTAAAACCTGAGCTATTAAGTTTTCAATGTGAAGGTTAAAAATCAGGTGTGATGCAAATGGTTAATCACTCAACTAGTAGCTTAAAGAATGGAGATGCAGACCGATCGGGAGTCTCCTCTGAAGAAGACCTGGCCATCTGCTTCCCAGGCGCACAGCCTTGAAAACCTTATGGAGCAATTCTACTCTGCAAACGTGGGTTTTCCATGAGTTTGAATCAGCTTGACCACAGCTAACAACTGTTCACTTACTGAGTATGAAGATTATTTAGAAAAACTTTCCATTTATACATTTTTTAATTAACGTGATGTTGAACTAGTATAATTGAGGTGTCTACTTGCTTCTGCACAGATCGTAAAATTGAACTTCAGCACCAAAAGTGGGGAGCGAACAAGCAGAAAAAGAGTAATGCTCCCTCTATTAAGGAGCTTAATTGGATTTTAAAATGAAGATACTATTTGAGCTGCTGGTGGAGAAATCCCAATTATTTCTCTAGTCTTCACAAACTTAAGTCATTGGAATTAATTTTTAAAGTCTATACAAGATTTTAAAAACCTCATTGCATATCCAGTGTGTGTCAAAGCACTTGCAAGGTGTTAAAGTTTTCCTCTTTAAATTCTGACCACTTTGTAAGGCAGGTATTGCTGCTGCCTACGTTTCACAAATAAGAGAGGCTGGAGGACGGGGGACATGCATGATTTGCTTGAGGTCGCGCAGGTGGTAAGAGGTGTGTTGACCCATAGAAGATACACTACTTGTGGAAGAAATTCACCAGAGTCAGAGGGGCATTTGAGCCTACAGAATGCTTTCATTTGACAAGCCTTCCAGACATTGTCCCTGATCAGGTGAACTTGAACCAATGCATGTGACAAGGGCAGGCCTGCTTTGTCAACACAGATCAGAGTCCCTTCCTCTAAGTAGATACTGGGCAGACACTGAATCTGTTTTGGAAAAAGAATGATACGGTGCCATGCGTCTGAGAAAAGTGATGCTGGTTAACTTGGGTGTGCTGGTGAAAGCAGCAGGAGGGTAGAGGAAAGGCCTTTGCTTTGACACCTGCTTGCACGGTGAGTGTCCAGTTCTGACTAACCACCACCCCACCCCACCTCAGGTTTATGCTTGTTCTGTCTCTCTGGTACCTCCTTCATCCAGCCCTGCCAATGCTTGTGACTAGGGTATTGGACAGAACAATGGAGCATTAAGAAATAAAGGCAACATTTGCCCCCAAATCTAAAATCCATCACTGTCTACAAAGAACTTCAATGTTGAGCTCAAAACACTGGAAATTTTGTAGAAACACTAAAACATGCATTGTGTCATTAAATAAAAATATCCCACTATTAGCTTTTTATTTTTTTAACTACGAAAGCCAGTTAGCTGAAACCAGCAATACTGACACTCGAGCATACAGTTAAGCTCCCCTCACTAACTCCTCTCCCACTCCAGGTAACCAGTGTTAGCATTTCTGTCAACCATTTGCTTGTTAGGTGCACCCCCAGATTCCCACTCAGTGACAACAGAATGAAAGCTGCCCCGTCTGAGGTCCTTGACCCCTCTACCAAGCATGATGTGTGTCTCCAGAAACTAGTCCAGCCGGATAACCGCCGAAGCAGGTGAAAGGAAGTTTCACCATCCTTTCCTCTAAGGAGCATTATGACTGTGCTCTTTCCAAGACAGATTTGTTCATTTTTCCAGCAGTCTGTGATACATAAGATTCTCTGTCAATAAGGCACCAGTGTTTGGTCTTACTTATTCGTTATCCATTCTCTACTTCTTACAAACACGCAAGTTATTATGGGGGTATTTTTTTTTCAAACTTGGGATATAAAAATCTCATATTGCCTTTCTAAAGCAGTACATCATCCCTCCAAGCCAACACCAATAGGTCTTTGATGTTCCAGCAGCTGCGTTACAATTTGGTTCACCTCCATCTCTATCGATAAAGGTTGTTTCAATAAACTTTTTTTTATGATTAAGTGAAAGTATACAATCCAAGTCAGTTTTGCGTGTCCGCGTCTCTGCAACTCTGCTTTCCTCACCCTGTGACAGCAGTCGTCCTTTTCAATAAGCTATTTTTTTTTTTAACCCCTGGGCTGGTGCCAAGTGGAAGTGCCTTAAGGAGTTATAATCATCAACAAAACTTAACACTGAGGCATAAGCCGCATTTGGCTAGCATTTGGGGAGACAAATAGCAGGTAATGACAATGCGGTAGAATGTGCCCCAGAAGCTCCCCTCCCACTTGAAGAAGGTGAGCACTCTTCATTCCACGGAGCCAAAAGAACGCAGGCTGCCGCAGTCACCGCTCTGCTGGCAGAGGAGTTGCGCCGAGGCGGCCGCCCACCTCCAGCCGCGCGGGGGCGCTCCGGCACAGACACCGCGGCTTCCGCCGGCGCCCCTCCCGCCCGAGCTCTCCCCGCGCTCCGATTGGCTGCCCGGCTAGCGCGCGCCGAGTCAAGGGGCGGGCCCGCCCCGGCTACAAAGCGCGGCGAAGGTCACAGCGCAGGAGGCCCGCCTGCTGCCGGGGCCGCCTTTCCCGGCCGCCATCCCGCGTGGGAGCCATGGAAGGGGTGAGCGCGCTGCTGGCCGGCTGCCCCACTGCCGGCCTGGCCGGCGGTCTGGGGGTGACGGCGTGCGCTGCTGCCGGCGTGCTGCTCTACCGGATCGCGCGGAGGTGAGTGCGGGCCCGCGCCGCCGACGGCCGCAGGCTCACGCGGCCGCCCCGCCCGCTGTCCCGGGCCTGTCGCCTGTAGTCCACTGAGCGCGCTCTGCCTCGGCCCTGCGGCTCCGTGAGTGGTGGGTGCCTTGCCGGAGGCACCCGCGGTCCCCACCCCCCACTACGGTCCCCGGAGATGCCTCCTTCCGCAGAGGCCGCGGCGTCGCTCTCGGGAGCTGGCCTGTTGGCTGACAAGCAGAGACCCAGCCTGCACACCCACTCCTCGAAAAAAAGTCTGAGTATGAGATCTTTGTTCGGGGGACGCTGGGGAGTGTAGCTTGGGGTTAGGGACGTTCATAGTCGGCAGTAGGAATGCGGGATGCAGGCGAAAGCATCCCCAGAGCGCCCATGCAGGGTCCGCAACCCGTCCCACGAACACCCAGGCAAAAGAACCAAGCGGTGATGGAAGGTGGATGCTTTCCTCTGCCCTGTTCATAGCAGCACGCTGGGTGGGTGGTTGTTAACCATCTTGTATTTATCTGCATGCAGTTTTCTGGGCATTGTTCTAAAGCCCTTTTGTTGGCCCAGCTGTAGCCCCCACTCTTGCAACCCCAAGAGAGGCTGAGGGACCAAGAGGCTAAATAAAGGTTAAGAAGAAGAGCCACGATGTGGACTGAGCAGTCTTGCCCTGGAACTTGCATTCCTAACCACTGAGATATGTTGCCCCCCAAGATCCTACCTGAAAGTAATTACATCAGGGGACTTCAAAAGGGGACTGGGCTAATTTGCTGGCAGCACCCAGCCCTCGCTGGACGGCACCCAGGGATAATGGTGACCTCTTGTGCTAAAGCAGTGCAACAGAAAGAGTGAACTGTTTGCCCACCTAAACCACCTTCCCAGAGGATGGAGAGAAAGGCAGGGCTGTGAGAACATCTAAAGGTGCAGGATGGTGGGTTTGTGGCTTCATATCAAGCAGGGTCAAAGGAATGCTTGGATCTTTGGTGAAACTGGAAGAATTCGCCTAGGGTCACCTAGCGGCAAGTGGTGGAGCTGGGATTTGAACCCAGTTCATCTGCCTGGTGAGTCTACATATAACCATATAGTGCTTCAGAGCCACATAGTGCTTCTCACCTCAGAAGGGGGAGATAAGTGAGACTGATTGAGTCACAGGCTTCTTGCAGGAGGAAGGGGTGGGAGGGATTTGAGCTGGGCCTGGAGGATGAGCCAGACTTGGAGGCTAAGGAGGGGGTGACTGAGGATCTCGTGGACATAACACAGCCAGCCAGGGTTTGAGGGAACACTTTCTGCCCCCTGAAGGACCTCTGAGAATCCAAGTCTTTTACATCTACCAGTTCCTGCTGAATTTCTGGAAGTTGAGTGGGGTATGCTGGCCTCTGTGTATCCATGAGTGCACTAAGGTCCAAAGCACAGGATGCTCAGATCCATGACCTGCTGGCAGCAGTGTTGGTCTAGAGCCCAATGTTGCTTCTAGACGATGCTGCCTCAGTTAGCCCAGCCTGGGAAGGTAGAAGCCCTGGTGACATAGCAGTTAAGTGCTACATCTACCAGCCAAAAGGTCAGCAGTTCAGATCCACCACATGTTCCTTAGAAACTCTTAGGCCGTTTAGGCTTGGACTGATGAGGGTCACTATGAGTCAGAATCAGCTTGATGGCAGCAGCTAGCTTTGGCTAGGGAAGTGGTCCCAAGGGTCAGTGGACAGGGCAGGGAGCAGGCATGGGTCTGCATCATCCTTAGACTTACCAGCACCCCATGCAGCTGCGCAACTGGGTTTGGACTGGGTTCGCTCACTGCACCTCGCAATTGGCTGCCCTGTGTGGTGGCTGTTCTCAGGTCCTGTTTCCCCTTCCCTGATCCTCCAGCTAGCTTTCATTCTTGGAGACAGAATCTAGGACCTCAGTGAAGTGTGGGGGAGCTAGAGCTGGGTGCACAGGCATGTTTGGGTGGGTGAGATGAGAGCCATGGCTCGGCCTTGTGTCGGTGCTGTCAGTTGTGGTTTGGGAGGACCAGTCCCTCCCGGGATGCTCAGGGATGTCTGCACAAGCACTGGGTTTGTCTGGAAGTCATAGATTTAGAAACAAGACCTAGGCCTGCGGCTTGAGCTTCCTCGCTTCAGGAAGGCAGCAAGCCAGGGTTGCTGCCAGATCAGTGATGAATGTAGCTTTGGTGGCACCTTATATTTTGAGTGGCCCTCAGGAGGGTACATAGGAGAGTTGTTTTTGGAAGATGACTTGGCAGGTGGGAGTTTGTGGGCTCAGCACAGGGATCGCAGCAGGCAGGGGTGTGGCCGTGGACATAGGAGAGGCTGCTTGGCTTACCTGTAGGCCCATCCCACTGCCCTCTGCTCAGATGGTAGAGGGCCAGCGTGAAAGGTCCCTTCTCAGAGCCGCATGAAGGCAGACCCCAGCTCCCTGCCCATGGAGCCCTGTCATGCACATGGCTGTTAATGTGGTAGCGGGCAGCATTTCCGTGCTGGTGAATACTAGACACTGCCAAACACTGCTCATGGCCCCTTCAACAGCCCTAGGAGCAACCCTGTGTGGGGCAGGGACTACTGCTCTCCCTGTTTGACGTGTATAAGAGAGGTCAGGCCACCTGCCTGACTCCAGCTCTGAACCAGCGCCCTGTCTGGGTCCTCACTGAGTACTTTGGCCTCTTGTCAGCCCCACTGGTGGCCACCACTGGCAGCATGGTCTCAGGGCTGGAAGCCAAGTCCTGTTTGACATCCCCTACTAAGTTTGTTCACCCTGTGTCCAGGTGGTCATGGCAACCCTTAGCTTTTTATGCCCATTCTACCCTAGCCTCAACTCTCTTGGCCAGATGTGACCTTACCCCTATCCTGTGGGAGCTGCAGGGGCCACCTGCGTTTGCTGGGGTTGTCTACTTTGCAGTGTCCCAGACTAAGTGCTTGAACTCTGCCTGGCATTCAGAGGCCACTGACACCCCTCTGCCCAGACTCAGCATCCCTGTGCCCACGCCCCAGCTAAGCAGCATTGTAGCCCAGACGCCTGCCGTGTGGTCTTCACCCACAGCCCCACCTGCCTGAGAACTGTCTCCTTGTTTTGCGCGTTTGGTGAGCACACTACTCTTTAGGGCCACAGCAAATGCTCTGTCTGTTGGCCCTCTCCGGTGACACTGGCCACCATCTGTCTGTGAGATTGACATCCTTGTCTCTGTGTCAGCTTCACAAGGAGGCTCTTTGTACCTTTGCAGCGTAGTGGTTGGACTAAGATGACTGGGAGTGTTGTCCCCCATTCAGGCCAGGGTCTGTCCCCATAGCAGTGGGTTTAGGACCTCTGTCGTAGTCTTGGAGGGTCTGCTATGGACTTACTGTGTGTGTTTCTCTGAGGGAATTGGCAGGAGTGAGAGGCAGCCTGTTGTGTCATATGTGCACACTTGTGTTTTGACACCCAGGTGCTGCAGCCCAGGCTGGATGGGACAACACATTTGCTTGTGTTGTGGGGAGGTCAGGGTGGCAGATGTGGGCACAGCTTGAGAAGTGGCCTTCTCAGAAGCCCACCCAACACCCAAAGGAGCAGGTGCAGACCCCTCCACCATGATGCTGCCCAAGGATGTCCTGTTGGGGCTGACCTCTGACTCTCTGGGCTGCTGGTGGAGTAAGCCTTGGCTCAGAGAGATGCCCACTGAGGCATCACACAGTAGCCGAGGACTTTGTGGGAGAGGGAGGCTGGGCCTTCCTGGAAACTGGTTCACACAGGCTACCCCAGGCGGCTCTGCACTCTGCAGGTAGGACTGCCCAGTGTCACATCTCCTCACAACAGGCATGTGACCCTGGCAGGTTCTTATATGCATGACCCACAGCCCAGGCTCAGAAGTGATGGGCTCACTCCCCAAACAAGCCCCCCACCTGCAGGTACTGACGTCAGCATTGTAAGAGCACATGCTCTCATGTTCCTGCCTTTTTGCAGTGTGTCCTTGGGCTGGTGGAGGGGTGGCCCAGGGCTGATGGAAGAGGAGCGTAGAGCACAGCTACGTCTGCTGCCAAGACCCAGTGGAGCTCAGGACCTCTGCTTCCAGGTCATGGCAGCCTGTGTGGACGGCCTCAGGCCTGCTGCCTGCAAGAGCCCCACCGTGTCTCCTGAGGTGACCAGATAGAGACAGGACTTAGGGACTTTGGAGGCATACAGCTGGGCTGTTGAGCTGGCCAGAGCCCCGACTAGATACCCCAAACCAAGAAACCAAACCCAGTGCTGTCAAGTCGATTCTGACTCACAGCAACCCTATAGGACATGGTAGAACTGCCCCATAGTTTCCAAGGAGCACCTGGCAGATTCGAACTGCCAACCTTTGGTTAGCAGACATAGCACTTAGCCACTATGCCACCAGGGTTTCCACTGGTTACCCAGTAGAAGGGAAAAAGGCCACTCTCTGTTTCTGGCTTTCTTACGCATGTGACAGGGACGTTCTGTCTTGTCACCTCAAACTTGCCCACAGTGAGTATGATTTGTCTCAGGAGTTGTTGACTTGGGGGAGAAATGTGGGTTGAAGGGTTCCTGGGGGAGGCAATTCCTTGAGTAAAACCAGCATCATGTGAAGCCTAATTCTGGGCTGGGTAGGAGGCAGGCGAGGCCTAGAGCCCAGGCCAGCCGGAGGACTGTGTACTTGTGAGGAGGCTGTTGTGAGGAGGCTGTTGGTGTGGCCCTGCATGGAGTTTATCACCTCTGTGTGTGTGTCTGAGGGGTGGTTCACGGGAGAGCTGAGGCAGGCCTGGCAAACAGAGTCCTCATCCCCGACTCACCCCAGGCCCCACAAGTGACGACTCCTGACGTTGACTTCTGCCTGGCACTGGGCAGGTAGAGTGGGTGACCGAGAGAGAGGCCCCCAGCCCTGTCAGGGATTGCTGTAGGCTGATCACACACGGCACCCTTCCCTGGCAGTGGAGCTGGGAGTTCAGAGAAGGAGAAGTAGCTCCTTAGGACAGGCTCCCTGGGCCGGAGCCATAGCTCCTGTGCACGTGTCATTGGTCCCAGGCCAGCGTCTCCCCTGCCTGGGTCTGCCTGTCAGCCGCCAGCACCACGCTGTTCTGCGTGGTTTCTCAGGCAGGTCGGGGGCAGTGGTGTTGGGGGCAGGATTAAAGGGGGTTAAAAGGGCCAGAGCCCTTGGTGAGAACGAAGGGGTTTGTCATGCTGCCCTAGGTGCGAAGCTGTGGGGTTGCGGGGACACGGGGAGCGAGAGGTTCCAAGGGCTGTGTCACCACCACAGAACCCACTCCACGGTCACAAGGTGGTCCATAATGCAAGTGCACATTAGCGGAGTGTGTGCTGGGGGCCTCGTTGCCCAGGCCGCCCAAAGCCAGGTCCTATCCTGGTACCCCTCAGCTGTGGCTGGTGCCTCCTTCCATTACTGCTTGTGGGGAGACTGCCACCAAGCTACAAAGTCGTGAGCCCTGTGCTGCATGGTCCCGTAATGCCGATAGGACATGGCCGCCACTTGTTGTCTGTGAGCGCTGTGGCCTCTGCTGGTGTGTGGGAGAGTAGGAGGTGAGGGGAAGGTGCGCCGGGGCTGTTGGGAGTGCCTGACTTCCCTCTGAGGACCTGGTTTCATCTCCTCTTCTTCGCTCCCCTGACCTGTAACTGGTGTCGATTGAGCATTTACTCGAGGAGTCTCTGGTTGCTACACATGGTTAAGTGTCAGAACTGTTAATCAAAACATTGCCAGTTTCAGCCCACCCAGGGTCACCTTGGAAGACAGGCCTGGTAATCTGCCTCTAGAAGGTCACGGCCCTGAAAGCCCTGTGGAGCAGTTCTCCTTTGTACACAGGGGTTGCCATGAGTCCACATGAACTCAATGGCCCCTAGCAACAGCAATGCTGTAGGCCAGGCCCTGTCACAGCCTGTCACACAGCCCCTGCAAGGGAAGTGGCTGTCATCCCCAGCTGACAGGCCCAAGAACTCAAGAAACCTGCCGTGCTTGGCAGGTGGGAGTGAAGGGCAAGGCTAGGCAGTGGCTGCTGGTGTCAGGAACCAGCCTTGCTTCCCCACGGGCAGACCTTACTCCCGGACCAGGACGGGGATGAGGGCAGCGCTGGCCCCCTGTCTTCACAGTGCCTCTTTCTACCTGTGTCGCTGGATCCTTGCAGTGCTTAGATCCAGGGTGTTGTGGTCACTCCCGCTTCACAGACGTGGCACCAAGGCCTGGAAGGGTGACGGACTTCCTGCATCCTCTCCTAGAAGCAGGAGGGCAGGGCAGGGATTCTGACAACTGTGCCCTCAGGCCCTGTGGGCAGCAAGGCCATCTGGTGTAGTTCCCACCCCAGGAGGACCCAGACAAGGCAACTCATCCAGAGCTGAGCAACACAGAGGGGCAGAAGTGTGAGGCCCGGACGGTGGGGTCGGGCAGCTGTTGCCGTTGCCAGTGTTGTTTGTGTATTCCTGGGGTGGAGCTGTTTACTGGGCAGTTGCCACACCCCCCTCCCCACATCTTGCAGCTGACAAGATCCCCCAGTGTCTGGGCTGGGATTATCCCGCAGGCTCCACCTGTCACCACACGTGTGGCCAGTGAGGCCTCGTGCCGTCACCAGGGAAGGCTAAGGGTAGGCAGCAGGCTGGGCAGCTGGCCCTGACTCCTCCCCTAGACCTCCGGGGACTGTCTTCCTGTGAACACAGTGGGCTCCCTTCAGTCTGGGAAGCTCCCAGGAGCACTGTTGCCACAGCCTGGGAACCACGGGGAAGGGCAGTCCTGGAGCCTGTCTGGTCGGCCCTGTGGCCTGGCTACCCCTGGCCTCTGTTGCCCGCTATGTCTAACCACCGGAACAGAAGGGGCTGGTGGCTCTGGGTCCACACATGGACACGCTGGAGCCCAGGGAGCTGGTGAGTTGGCGGCTGCCTGCCGGGGGATGGTGTTTTGAAGAGAAAGCATAGTTGTACGTGTCCTTGTTCTGTCCTGTGCAGATACAGCATTATCCAGTCCAAGTGCATGCCGTGGGTGGGCCCCCCCAACCCTACTTTTATACCCCTTTCCCTTTCGTCCTGGGTGGGACGGGGCTCAGGTTGGCCTTTCTGGAAGTGTGAGAGCACAGCCTGATGGGAGCTGCAGCTAACCCTACTCTTCCCTCCTTCTACAGGAAGCCGACCCACACCATTGTCAACTGTTGGTTCTGCAACCAGGACACGGTGGTGCCCTATGGGAACCGCAACTGCTGGGACTGCCCCCACTGCGAGCAGTACAACGGCTTCCAAGAGGTGCAGCTTGTCTGCGTGGGGTGGGGGTGGGGAAGTTGAGGCTACAAGGCTCCGACTGACTGCAGGTCCTTCCCCCTCAGAACGGCGACTACAATAAGCCAATCCCGGCGCAGTACCTGGAGCACCTGAACCACGTGGTGAGCAGCACGCCCAGCCCCCGTGACCCCGCGCAGCCCCAGCAGTGGGTGAGTAGCCAGGTCCTGCTCTGCAAGCGCTGCAGCCACCACCAGACGACCAAAATCAAGCAGCTGGCCGCCTTCGCCCCCCGTGAGGAGGTAAGGCTGCTGGGCAGGCGGGGGACATGAGCAGGGCACAGGCCTGATGCCATCACCACGGCTCCTGCCTCTGCGGTCCCCCACAGTCACTCTTCTGTCCTTACCAGCCAGGGCAGGGGAATGGGACCTCACCCTGACCCTGTGCTGGCCCCACATTCTGGGGTGTGCTGTTTCCTCTGGATCTCCCTGTGTCTTGTGGTCACTGCTGTCTGGGTTCCAAGCCTGGAAATACCACAGAAACCACAACTCCTGCCAGGCCAGCAGGTTTTGTCCTCAGGCAGAGGGAGACTGGGTCCTTGGACTCTCGGCAGGTGCTCCCAGGGAAGGTGAGGATTGCTCCCTCTGCCCAGTTGAGACTCTCGTTGGACCAGTCCTGTCCTCTTTCCTCTGAGTTGACCTTGCCCCGCCACTGGCCAGGTAGTCTATCTGGGAGTTGTGACAGGGAGGACGCTGCTGTCTCCTCAGAGAGAAAGGAAAGTAGAGGTCACTAGGAAGCTTGGCATTAGGAGTTTACCTAAGCTGGGAGCTCCGCCTCCCTTCCCCCACTGCGGTGTCCAGAAGCCTGTGTCTTGCTCAGCCTTCTTGGCCAGATTCACCAGATTCTAGGCCGTGTGGCCTGAGGGACCAGATCCTACCTAAGGCTGAGGGGCAGCTGGTGGAGAACACGTAAGCTGGAGCCGGGGCAGAGAGAGGCGGAAGAACATGAGGCTTGGCAGCCAGGGTGGCCACCGCTAATGGACATTTCGGGGTTTCCATGGAAATGAGGGGTGTACTGGAGAGTGCAGGGTAGGACTTGAGCTGGGCTGTTCCTGAAGCGCACAGATCCACCAGGGCTTGCTACGGTTTTCCAGGCCTGGGGTATTAGGAGAGACGCATCACCCACCTTTCTGGAGCTGTCTAGTGCAGGAGGCCCTGATGCAGCAATCATATCCCCATCTCTGGCCTCTGGGTGATAGAACCTCATCAGAGTGGCTTCTGTCCCCTGCGGGGCCCCTGCTGTCCTCATCTATGTACTGGCCCTCCCTCCCTGCATGGTAAGCTGAGGAGCATACAGGGCCAGAGTAGGGGGACTTGCCCCTGGCAAGTGGGGGCCACGTCTGCACCCAGGCCCACTATGGCAGTTAGATGGATGGCCTCATCTCTCTCAGCCCCTCTGCCCCTCCCACTGTCCCACAGACTCTAAGCCTCTGCTCCTGCCCTGCAGAGCAGGTACGACGAGGAGATCGAGGTATACCGTCACCATCTGGAACAGATGTACAAGCTGTGCCGGCCGTGCCAGGCGGCCGTCGAGTACTACATCAAGCACCAGAACCGCCAGCTGCGTGCCCTGCTGCTAAGCCACCAGTTCAGGCGCCGGGAGGCCGACCAGTCCTGCGTGCAGGTCAGTTACAGGGGGCTTGCAGGGGCACATGGGGGCATAGTCCTCGGGTTGGTGCAGAAAACGCCTGCACAGAGGGCCAGGCCCTGTGGCCATAGGTCCACTCTTTCGAGGTGAGGCCCTTTTCCTCGGGAAAGCAGCCTTCCTGGAGGACCTCCTTGCCAGCCAGCCCTCCAGCCCCTTTGTGTCTCATCCGCCCACGTGGATGGCCCTGGGAGAGAGACCACAGTGATACACACTGGTTTGCATCCTCTAGCATACATTTTATGTTGCCTCCTGTATCAGAGTGCTTCTTTGTGTTATATTCTCGCAGTCTCCCTGCCCTTTCCCCTCAGGCCTGTGACCCCATTTACAGCTGTGGAAAGGAACATGAGGAGAGTGAGTAATGTGTCTAGAACCACTGTCCTAGTGGAAGCAGGACTGTCTTCTATAACCTATTATTAACTTTTTTATTATTATTATTATCATAAAAACCAACTGCCATTGAATTAAAGTAATCCTATATAATAGAGTGGAACTGCCCCATGGGGTTTTCAAGGAGCAGCTGGTGGATTCGAACTGCCGGGTCTTTTGATTAGCAGCCCAAACTCTTAACTACAGGATATTCTGATTGTTTTATTAGAAAGTTGGCAGTAGTAGCAAGTAGAATTAGAAATGAAAACCTGCTCCCCACATACATTGTAGGCTCCACCCCTCTCCCATCCCGAGCTGTGCCCTGTGACCTGTTGGTCTGTGGTTTCAGACCATGTGGCTGCATCTCTGCCACCATGGCACTGTAGAGTTGGCACAGGGGAAAACAGGGCTGACTGCATGTTCTGGCTTTTTAGTTTTCCAGCTTATAAGACTCCCTTAAATCTTGGCTACTTAATGCTGTCTTTTTAAAAATTTTGTTTTTGCCAATGTTAGCTCTACATTGTTGTAACTCCACCTAGCATCACAGTAGGAAATTTTGGTGACACAATGCCTGATAATTCCTTCGGAAGAATGAGGTTACTGTGATTTAGACGCTTTCCCTAGGGGAGGTTGTGGGGCAGTGCCTCCCACTCAGCAGGTTTCATGGGGGTGTGGAGGCCCAGAAATGGAGCAGGTTTGTGAAATGGGGTGAAGTACAGGATCTAAGTCAAGAACATAAGGCCTGGTAATGCCTTATCACCAAGAACCGATGGCTGCGTCCCTCCCTCAGTGAGTGGTGCAGCCCTGGCCAAGCTCCATAGTGCATCCTGAGCCACACCAGAGGCAGACAGGGCAGTGGAGGACGTGTGGCCACTGTCACTGACCACCACTCTTCCTCCCACCCTCTAGAGCTTCTGTTCCTCGGCTGTGAAGGCCCCAGTGCAGGTGATTATGCTCCGAGCCCTTGCCTTCCTGGCCTGCGCCTTCCTGCTGGCCACTGCACTCTACAGCACAGGCGACCCCCTTGCCCCGGGGGCTGCTCTGCCCCCTGCCCTGCCACCTGGTGGCAATGGCTCAGCTGCACCTGACAACAGCACTGCCTTAGGGGGTGAGGGCTGGCAGCAGCTGCTGGGCCTGCTGCGGGAACCAACAGTTGAGAAGCTGCGGGAGGCCTGGGCCTTTGGGCAGAGCCATCAGACATGCATCGTGGTGCTCGGCCTGCTCACCTGCCTGCTGGCCATGCTGCTGGCCGGTCGCCTCAGGTGAGTGTCGGGCCAGCAAGACATGTGGGGCTGGCGGGTGGGGGTCTGCGCCCTAGACGACTGTCTCAACATTGTTCTCAAGAGGATGCTCAGGGTGGGGCCAGGAGCCCAGGTCTGCTGCCCTGGGCAAGACTCGTGGCTGGAACAAGGCGCAGTCCCTCTTCTCTAGTGGCTGAGGGTCAGGTGGGCAGGACAGGCCAAGCAGTGGCCCTCAGACGGCCATGCACTCACCTGCTGTGTGTTGGGCCAAAAGTACCTCATCTGTGAAATCAGTGACAACAACTGTACCTCAGGGGCTTCAGCAGGATGGTTTAGTCTTGCTGTCCTTCCCTGAGCAGCACCAGGCCCCAAACTAACAGCTGCGTGTGTGTCACCTCCCTCCTCAAGGTGACTTCAGGATGTCTCCTTAGCCCCACCTTAATAGACCACAGGTCTGAGGCTGAAGAGAAACCCTGTGGCCTCCTCAGAGACAGGAATCCAAAGCCCACATACTCTCTTGGTGCTGGGATCTGTTTTGATCCAGACCGGGCCTGTGGGGCTGTGAGTGGAGGGGGTGAGGAGGGCTGGCTGGGAGGGCTTGGTCTTGCTTGGAGGGCACTCAGTCTGCCCCGCTGTCCCCCGCAGGCTCCGGAGGATCGATGCTTTTGCCTCCTGCCTGTGGGCCCTGCTGCTGGCACTGCACCTGGCCGAGCAATACCTGCAGGCCACCTCGCCTGGCTGGCTGGACACACTCAAGTTCAGCACCACATCCCTGTGCTGCCTGGTGGGCTTCACGGCAGCAGTGGCCACGAGGAAGGCAACAGGCCCACGGAGGGCCCGGCCCCGAAGGTCAGAGAAGCAGCAATGACTGCGGGGGGAGGACAGACAGACCCAGAGCTTTGCCCCCCAGCCCAGAGCAGAGCATCTCTCTTACTTTTCCTCTCTTGCCTGCCTCACTCCCACCCTGCCCATCTTAGAGCCCGGGCCTGGCCCAGCCCTGGCACTTCCCTGAGGAGCCAGGCCTGCCCTGTCCTTCCCTGGCAGCACCCAGCCACCCCCTGACGTAAGGCGCTTCCCAGGTGCCCTCTAGTTCACACTGCTGCCGCCTCTCTAGCCAAAGATTCTTGAGCTGCTTTCCCCAGGGACAAGCTTGCCTCTGACTTGAGGCTTACCTGCTGGCAGCTCCAGGCCCCAACCCTCACCTTGGCCCTCTCCTGCCTCTGACACTGTTGGCTGAGGGGTACAGCCCCAGTCTTGGCTTCTCTCTCACCTCACCCCATCTCTGAAGCTCTAGAGACATGACGGCTGGACCCTGCCTGTATGACCTGACCACTTGGGGCTGCATAGCACAGGCCGGTGGAGTGGTGGGCACCAGGGCAAGGCCACCTCATCCCTGTCACCACGTAGACCCTGTTGTCTTGCCTGTCTCCTTGATCCTGCCATTTACCAAGCCAGCCTTGCCCTCTAGAGCTGCCCCCAGCTTTCACACCTTCCTGAGAACTACTTCCCTGGGAGTTGAGAGTGCAGTTCCCAGGCCTGGCTATCTCTCCATTCTTCATCAGTTAGCTGTCTGGCCCTACTGTGGGCCAGATGGACACTGCCAGACTCTCATGACCTGCCATGTCCCTTGGGAGCCCTCTCTCCAGCCTACCAGTTGGGCTTTCAGCACTCCTCCCACCATGCCAGTCAGGGCTTTTCTGGCTCAAGACTGCCCCTGACTGCTGGGTCCTGTCCCCACACCCAGTCCCCTGCCTGGGGAGGCCCCTGATTTCCCTTGTTCACCTCACATGATGCCAGGAATCAAGGTGTAGGGCCTCAGTCTGCCTGAGGGGTGCACCGGCCCATGGTGATGTCTCTCTGGCATGTTGCTATCACCAGTTCCTGGCAGCCCCTGTGGAGGGCACTGTGGGCACCTGCTCTCCTCCACAGCAGAGAAGCCACAGAACCCACTTGGCCTCACCTCCCCTCCTTGAGTTGGGTGGGCAGGGAGACCAAAGAGCAACTGAAAGTCGCTGGAAGGCTGGTCTAGGAATGGCGTGTGTCAGAGTCATCCACCCCAGGGGAACATGTTCCCTCTACTCATCGGCTGTGTGATCTTGGTTAGCCCCTGCTTGTCCTGACCTCTATTTACCCTCTGCAAAGTGAAGGACAGCCCCCCTTCTGAATCCCCGAGAGTAAAGCCTCAGTGGGTCTCTCACCCCCTCTACTCCCTGCTGTCCTTGCCTCTGTGGACCCTCCTAGTGTCAGTGCTTGTTCCTGGGAACAGGGCCCAGGAACAAGCAGTCCCCAGGGTGAAAACTAGGAGAGCAGAACCCAGTGCCCATGGCCTACAGACCCCTGCAGCATAGCCCTCAGCAGTTCCACCATGGAATGTCTTGGGGCTCAGTTTCTCCTGTGCCTTGGTGCCACGTGACCAGCCTCCACTCACAAGCTCCGGTGAGGATCATAGCAGCTGGTACACATGGACACTCTGAGAATTGGAACACTCCTAGAGGATCCTCCCAGTGCAGGGCTGCATCTGAGAGGGCCACGCGGGAAGGTAGATGGTGGCTGTCCCCTGCCTTGTGTGGCGCCCTCTGTTGGCCCCAGGCAGGCTCTGGATAGCGCAGGGAGGGCAGGTTAGCCACAGGGCCACCAGCCAGCCGGCCTGAGCAGCCAAGTGGTGTAAGCATTGTGCACTCGGCATGTTGGGGTCCTTGGTACCCTGGTTACCTCTGCAGGCAGCCCCACAGAGGGGGCACATGTGGTTCCCAGTCTGTTATGTTCAAGGGGGGCCTGAGAGGCCACCCTACCCTATGTCCAGATTGCAGCCTGTCCCCTCCTGAGCCTCTGTCCGTGTGTGAAAACACTCAGTGCTTGAGGAGACCTGTGGTGCTCGCTCCCCTGCCTGTGACAAGGCTGCAGCTGGGCTGGCAGCTCGTTTACTGCTGCCCTCGTGTGGAGGGTGGGGTGAAAACCGCTGTGGAGGGACCCAAAGGGGGCTGCACTTTCCCGTGGCATGGCTAAGTGAGGAAGAGCCTGGAATCCTGGGCATTGGCCAAAGCCATTTTGGTAGTGTGTCTTCTCAGGAGCCACCTGTCTGTGCCCTGCACTCCCTGCCCCCAGCAAGGGCCCATCACAGAGAACAGGAGGTGGCAGGTATCCCTGCATCTGGGCATCTGTTCTCCAGGAAACTGGCAGTGAGATGCTGTTGACTGCTTTGCTTGGCGTGGAGTAGAAACAGGACATCTGTGTGTGTGTTTGTGTGTGTGTGTGTGTTTAAATTAAATTATTTATAATAACCATAAGCTCTCTTGCTAGACAGGAGCCCCCTCCTAGGCAGCTGTCTTTTTGCCCTCTAGTGGCATATGGAAAGACAGACTGTCGTGTGAGCAGAGTCTCTATAGAAGAGGTGCTCCCAGTATTTTTAGAGTTCTGTGTGGCTTTTTAAATTACCCATGTGTCCTTTCAAGTTTCATTACTAGGAGAATATTCCAAACCCCTTCTGATGTTATTGGCAGTGGCAGAGGAAATGCTGGCACCCTTGGTACTGGGAATGTGTCACCTCTGGGGATGTCCCTCCCCTCCCTGACAGCTGGAGACAACTGTCAGAATATCAGAGGTCAGGGGTAGCATCATCCAGATGGCACACCTGGCTGTCTGCACCCTCCTGTTCCAACCACTCTCTGCGGGCTCTGGTTGCTGGAAGGCTCTTCCAGTAAATCCTGACCCGAAGCAAACCACCAGGACTCGTCCTCCGCCAGCCCTAGGGCCCTAGCCCAGCCCACCCCAGGAGGAGCCCGGGTCTTTTCTGACTGTTCTAAGTCTCTCTGTCTCTGTGTAGTAGATTGTGGAGAATTGTCTAGTACCCTTTAATCACTGTAAACACTACTCCTGGCCAGACGCTGGTTTTGATGCCGTGTTTTCAATAAATGCCTCCCAGGCCCGCTCGACTCGTGTGGCTTCAGGTGCCATGTCTTTTTTGTTTATTCTTTCGTGTTCCTTTAGAAGTGTCTCTGTACCCAGGAAAGAGGTGGGGAATTGGGGTACAGGCATGTCCATGGGAATCCAGCCTGGTAGTCAAGTTTGGAGTTGGTATCCTGGCACAAGGTGGCTGGGGCCCAGCTCTGTTGGCTGCCTTGCTGGTTCACTACAGCTACTTAAAACCTTGTCTTCTTCCTTCTACCCTTAACCAGGGGAAGACTGACCAGCTCCCCTCAGTGTTGAATCAGAGTAGGACATGCGTAACCCCTTCCTGGAATCATTGTCTTCCAAGGTGGGCGTGAAGATTTGGGTTCTGAGCTCTTAGTCCCTCTCGGAGACCTGGTTTGAAGGTGCAGAGCAATCGGGGGGCTCTCACCAAAGCAAACTCCAGTACCGTTGGAAGCTCTTAGGAGCATCCCTGGGGGGTCTATCTTGGGCTGGCTGGTTTTTCTGCACCCTCTTCTGGTGGCAGGGTCCTCTAGAGATAGCATCGTGGTTGAATGATCTTACATGTCACAGCGAGAGGGGTCCAAACTCCAAGAACTTCCTCTTCCCCACCAGCACCAACATAAACAGTGACACCAGAGACCAGGTAGCACATTTGCTAGGCGGGCAAGACTTGAGTGTTAATCACGGGCAGTCCAGGTGTGAGCAGGATCTGGAACAAGTAGGGAAGAGCTGGCAAGACCCAGTTTTTCTTGGGGCAGCCATGGGGCCCAGACAATCTACTAAGAACCCTCTCCTCCCACTGTACCACCTCAAGACTCACAGTTACTGCAACCCTGGGCCTGCCTGCTTCAGGCAGGGTGCAGTGGCTTTGCTTGTCCGCTCTCCAGTGGGTGCAGACACTGAAAGTCCAGCACTGAGTCCTGCTGCCATCCACTGGGAGGACCAGGGCACGTGCACATGCGTGAGGGTCCTGGTGCCCTGCTCTCGCCGCTCCTCTGCTGCAGACTCCACAAGAGGAGACAGGCCCTCACCGTCCTATGAAGGTCCTCTGCACATTGTTAGAGCAACTTGTCCCCAGGCTGCCACCTGCCTAGTCTGCTCCTGTTACTGCTGGGCACTGTCTTCCGGCCACTCCCCAAGGCCACAGTGCTGTCCTGCCAGACAGCATCTCATTTCTTGGCAACACAAAATTGCATTTTCTGCTTAAAGGTGGAACTATCCCCGGATGTCTCTTGGGATCAGAGAGGTGGGGGTCAGACAGGCCTGGGAGGAAGACCAGTGGATAGAGAGCTTAGGCACATCCAACCTGGAGCACATCCTGCCCTGAATTCCCTGTGTTCCCTAAACACTGGACCTAACCTCGGTTCTAAAGTACGGGTGCTTTGGAAGGCATTTGAAAGGTCACATGGTTCTCTTCCAGCAAATCAACCTCTGACCTCACACTTTCCCTATAAAATGTTTTTAAAAAGTAGGGAGATGAAAATAGCTCAGGAAGTCAGTAGGACTGGAGACTAGCGTGGCTGGTGATGCCCTGAACAGTCTGTCATGGTGCGCACCAGAGGCCTTAGCCAGCTCTCAGCCTGCAGGAGGGCCCAAGCCATCCTGTCTGCTTGGTGGCAGATGTCAGTGGGCTCGCTTGTCCCTGGGGACTGAGGTAAGGCTGGGCTCCGCGCCAGATGGTGGACTAATGTATTAACTGTCCCACCCCCGTCTCCCCTCTGTAATTGGTTGCCTTAATCAGAAGCATGGTCAACCTGCTTTGGGGCCCTCTGGTCCTGTTGTGTGATTTGTACTCTTCTCAAGTTAAAGAGACACTGTCACCTTCCGTCTGTCAGGTGGCATTGGCTGGTAGTTGACTGGGCATCCCTAAGTTTCAAGTTTTGATGAGTTGCCTGGCAGTGGGGTCTGTGATAGCCTCTTTTCGGAGGAGTTCCAAAGCTTGCCATCACCCCTCTGCACTACACAGGACTAGAGAGGGAAGCTTCCAACATCCAGGAGCCCTGGAGGTGCAGTGATCAAGAGCTTGGCTGCTCACCAAACGGTTGGCATACTGAACCCACCAGCTACTCCTTAGAAACCCTGGAGGGGTCCTGGTGGCACAGTGATTAAGAGCTGAGCTGCTAACCAAAAGACTGGCAGTTGGTATCTGCCAGGCACTCCTTGGAAAGCGTCTGGGGCAGTTCTACTTGCCCTCTAGGGTTGCTGTGAGTCGTGATGGACCCAACAGCAATGGTTGTTTGGTTGGTTATGAGTCGGAATTGACGGCAGTGGGTTTGGTTTCGGTTTTCCAATGTTCAGGAGTGGGAGGCTGCCCCCACAGGCAGCGAGGCCATGGGACTCTTGAGGAGTCAGGCCCTGGGGAGCAGAAGACATCTAGGTTGCCATATGGCTTCAAGAACTGTACTGCAGTCTTGCCCCCCAGCCCCCTGGTCCAAGCTCGGCTGCTCTGTCAGGCACTGGGGCCACTGGACGCTCTGGGCACAGAACAGGAAATGCCAAGGAGGGGGCCAAGCCCATTAACCTTGATGGAATGCCAGGCTTGGGGCTGGGTATTTTGGCCTTAAGGTGAAGTAATGGCACAAGGTTGGCAAGGGTGACAGTGTCACTTTAATACCGAGACTTGTAGTGGAACTAGTTTGCTGTGAGCCTGAGGGGGGTCGGAGGGGCATGCTGGGAGGGATGGGTCGTGCTGGCACCTCCCAGCCACCCGCTCCTAATGGCGTGAATGCCGTGGGACTGCTTTTCTGCTTCAACTAATGCACGCCTCCTCTGGGGACCCTGACTCAGGCCCCCGGCACGATGGGGAGGGGCTCAGACCAGCCATGCACAGACTCCCTCGGCTGACAGTTTCCCTTCTCCTGGGCCTGCTGGGCTCACACAGGTACTTCCCAGGAGACCCTGCTGGCCTCTTCCCTGCTGTTCCCAGCCTGACCATCCCGTGCCCACGGATTGGAGGCACCTCACCGGCTTTGCTCATCCCCACCCCGCCCAGCTTCCTGCCCCTCACCAGCCAGCAGCTCTTCCGGTCACCCCGACGGGCCTCACCCTCCTCCCTGCCAGGCCGCCTCCACCGGGCCCTCTCGTTGGGAACCATGCCCTCTCTAACCCGAGCAGGTAAGAGGCACAGATGCTGGGCATGGGGTCACTGGGGAGCAGGAGATGGGAGGTCATGCAGGAGAGTAGTGGACAGGGCTTCTGCCATCAGGAAGGCCAGAACTGGGCCCAGGTCCCACCACATCCACTCTGTAGTGAGCACTGCTGCTATTAGTCCCCAAGGTAACGAAGACGTGGTCCCCATTGTCAGGAGTTTCCAGCTGTGAGACCTTTGCCTCACCTCTCCAGACAGGCTCTCCAGGCAGTTGACTGCAAGTCAGATCCAATTTTAAACATGCTCTGATACCTGCAAGTGTTTTCTGGCCCTGCCTCCACATTTGGGAAGCACCCTGGCATGAGCTGGGTTTGCATCCCTCCCTGGGCACTATGTCCAGCGACTGGTGCCCTGGGTGCCAGGCTGGTGCTGGGGGACCTGCAAGCTGGCACCTAAATCTCAGAGCCTAGGTGGGATCTTGGTGACACCAACAGGAAGAGGGTTCTCACTGGAGTCTGATTGTCCCTGCTTGGGTCACATGACCACCCTTAGCCCTTCCTGTGGATCATGTTGGGAGGGGCAGGTGTGCTGTACCCTTCAGAGCCAGAGGATGGAGGAGGGTGGGTGGCAGC
The DNA here is from genome assembly GCA_028571685.1 of Heterohyrax brucei. Lineage (NCBI taxonomy): Eukaryota > Metazoa > Chordata > Mammalia > Hyracoidea > Procaviidae > Heterohyrax > Heterohyrax brucei. Next base: position 39,044,135 of record CM053140.1, read on the forward strand.
CAGCTGCTCTTATTCAGTTCTTGTCTGGCACTTGGAAAAGACAAGACCCATGACATGGGGTCCTTGTAGTTGCGGTGCACTTGTTTCAAAAAAGGGCCTCGTGCCTTGTGGTCCCAAGAGTCCATGAGGGTAGCGGGGGCTGGGATCAGTGGAGGAGCTGGGCCTCACAGAGAAAGAAGGCACATGACGTGCAATTGGAGGACTTAGGTCCAAGCACAGCTCGTTGTCACTGAGACCTGCTCTGAGTTTTGGTTTCTTTATCCACAAAATGAAAGTACCTGTTTAGGTCCTGGGGTCAGTAAGAGTCTGTGTTCTACTAAGGAGCAGTGTGAGTGACACAAAGGTTGAGTTTAGACAGGACAGTCCGGGAGCTGTGGAACAGGGGAGCCACATGGTGTGCAGACTGACCTGCTTCCCACTTTCCTTCCACTGCAGATTCGGGGTATCTGTTCAGTGGGAGCCGCCCACCCTCTCAGGTGACTCGATCAGGGAATGTTCCTGTTCCAGGTAAGGAGAACTGCCAGCTGAGAAGGGGGTAGGGCCTACTCCAGGTGTGGGCAGCACATCAGGACTAGGAGCTTCAAGGGTGGGGAGACAGAGCTCTGTGTCATGCTTTGGGGTCTGACAGCTCTTTAGTAAAACCTCAGCCTGAAACTCCTAGCTGCCCAGACCTGGGCAAGTGACTAAGCCCTCTGTGCCTCAGTTTCCTTTTCTGAGAAATGGGGCTGATGGTTTTTGGAATTAGATAATATGATGCCTGTGAGCATTGAGCACAGTCATTGTTGGTATTGGGGACCCTAATGAAGGTGCTGCTCTTGGGGGCTGAGGTTAACTGACCCTGTGTCTCCAGGGAGTGTGCCAGGGGATCAGGGGCTTGGACACAGTGAGCAGGGGGGGACATGGTGGCCAGGGGGGACACAGTGGCCAGGGGGGACTCAGTTGAGGCTCTTTGAGTCTCCTGCCCCTGGCAGGGTGCAGGCCCTTCCTCCTGGTTTCCAGCAGATGCTCCTCTCCCCCCCAGTTGCCCTGTAACCCTCCTTTTCTCCTGGGTTACCATCCAGAAGCCTCAGGATCATAGAGCAGAGCAGTGAGGGTTAGACTACAGCAGCAGATGCCGTGCCTTACTGTCCCTGTGGCTTGTATCACTTCCCACCCAGACTACTACTCTCTGCTGTCCGGGAGCTACCTCTCCTCCCCGCTGCCCTCCCCTGCGCCCTCTGTGGCCAGCTCCCTGGCCTCCAGCTCCAGCTCCCTGCGCCACCGCAGACCCCTCATCAGCCCCGCCCGACTCAACCTGAAGGGCCAGAAGCTGCTGCTGTTCCCTTCGCCCCCCGGAGAGCCCCCCAACATACCCAGCAGCTCAGATGAACCTGCCCCACAGGACAGCAGCCTCTTCACCACTGAGCCGTCCCAGGCCACCTCAAGGCCACTGCCAAGTGACATCAAGCACACTGTGGGTATGGCTTGGTAGAGTCCTGAGGATGGGGGGCCAGCAGGGGCGGTGGGTGGTTAGTGTGATACCCGGCCCCACTGAGGAGTCACCTTGGTGGCATATGTCCCCTGTGTAACCTGGGCAGAAACTGCTGGAGTGGGGTGGCCCAGCTCCTGTTCACATGTGTAGCCTCACTCCTAGCCCTGGACAGCCCGGTCTGGAGACCTTGAGATCCCCCTAGGATAGTGCCCTCTGCTGGCTGGCTGTGTACTTGGCCGTGGCGTCCTCTGCCACTCAGCAGGGATCTGAAACAGATCACACAGTTCCAGGCTACATCAGGGCACAGATTTTTTTTTTTTTTTTAATGCTCAAACAGTGTTGTTCTTCAGAGTATTTCTAAATGTTTTAATCAGGCTCCAACACTTAAAATCTAGAAGTTTTCCTTAAATGCATGGACATCCCGTGTCTCTTGTGATGTTAGATATTCTGAGTACCTGTCCCTGTCCCTGAATACTGGCCAGGCAGGCTGAAGTGCCTTCCCTAGCTGGGCCCATGCTGCCTTGTCCCAGCCACTCCCTGCCCCCTGACTGACCCCTCCTGAAGCAGCTATTAGCACTTGAGTTTGCTGCCCTCATCCCCCAGCACCTGCCCTGAAGGAAGCAGGCCAACCTGAAGGAAAGACTAGCCTCCTGCAGGAGCAGTCGGGGACTGGCAGTGGCCCCATTCCCAAAGCCAGACCTGGGTCAGAGGTGGAACTGCCCCACATCTGTCACTGGGCAGGCTGTGTGCTCTCGCTGAGCTGTCCCTTCTCTCTGCAGACATGAGAGCAATGCCAGACAGAGGCCACGCCTGTAGCACCCGCTCCATCAAGAAGGAGGACGACTCGTCCCAGTCATCCACCTGTGTGGTAGACACCACCACCAGAGCAGGCTCAGAGGAGGCCACCACCTGGAGAGGTTTGTGCCACACTGCACCCGGGTGACATGGAAGGCTTCCATCTAGAGATGCCTGTGCCATAGTACACCCGGGTATGACAGGAGAGGGAGGGAGTCTGCCACCTGCAGAGGCCTGTGACCAGATGGGATGGGGCAGGGTGGCAAAGAGGCCAGTGCCTGGAAAGGTCTGCACCCTGACATGCCCAGGGGGGCAGGGAGGCTGTAGGTCTAAGGGGCTATTGGGTCTGGGATCTCACAGGGTATTGCAGGTGGATTAGATACCCACTGAACAGATGATGCCCTTCCCACAGGATTAGGGGACCTCCCATGTCCACTACAGCAGTCTCTAGGCACTAGTGGCTATTTAAATATAAACCCATTAAAATTCAAGTCTCTCTTTCCTTAGCTTCAGTAGCCAGGCTTCAGGTGCTCAACACGCGGGCAGCTGCCGTGCTGGGACAGCAGATAAGGGAACCTGTTGTTGGTCAGAGGTGGTTCTCCCGGACTGCCCTGGTCAGCAGAGAGTGGTAGGAGGCCTACGTGGGACTGGACACTTGGTGGCCTCGGTTCAATCCCTGATGACCGAGGAGGGGTAAGGCTAGATCAGTGGTTCTAACAAAGCACCCAGCACCTAAGTAAGCACACAACAGGGTGGCCCGTCAGCCCTGGTTAGTTTCCCCTGTAGGAAGGCCCCATGATAATAATGAAGGTAGACAGAGAACAGCAGAAAAAGAATCATTTTTAGCTAAACTTTGAAGTCAGGGCAGCTTTGCATCAGGGGGAGCTGGCCTGAGTTGGCAGGTATGACCTCAGAGGCTGGCCAGTTGCTCTTCTCCCTGAGCCCCAAGTTCCTCATCTGCAGGTATAGGGGCTACAGCTCCCCTCGTTGCTGCCATAGAAGCATGAGGAGTCCAGCCTACCACCCGTCCAGTGGTGTGGACTTGGTAAAGATTACAGGCCTTTCCTGGCGGGCTGGCCTTTTCAGGTAGGGCATTCTTTCTAGGTGGGGAGGCCTCTGAGTCAGGGAAAGACATGGAGCAAAGTGCCATTGACTTGGGAGGTGCCCTTGCAGCCTCCGGAAGCTGTGTTCCACAGGTGGGCATGAGTGCTCAGCCAGCCAGACCCACCCACACCTCCCCTGACCCAGTCCCTGTGGTCCTGCAGGTCGTCTTGGTCCCTCCCTGGTCCGGGGCCTCCTGGCTGTGAGCTTGGCTACCAATGCCCTCTTCACCTCAGCCTACCTGTACCAGAGCCTTCGCTGACCCACAGCCCAGCCATGTGCACCACTGCCGCTGGAGCTACTGGAGCCATAGCAATCAGAAGCCTCCTTGGAGCGGCCACCACTGCCTCTGCCTGTCCCTTGAAGGCCATGACCTCATAGTTGCAGAGAAGAGTGAAGGGACTAGCCTGCAGCTGCCTGTGTGCTGGGACCCTCTCCTGCCCCAGGCCACGTCCTCCTCATCCAGCTGACTGCAGGCCTGAGTGGGTGTTTGTGAGCCATGCCCCTTGCTTGCTGATTCCAGGGCTGACACTGGGGGTATGTTTGGTGCTGACACTCTGTTTCCTGGGCCTAGACCCCCAAGGCACTGCCCAGCCCTGGGGTACCTCCTCCCACCATCCAGCCCAGCCTGGCAGGAAAACCAGTACTACTGTACTTGGAGAGGGGCTGGCGGGGCCACCGCCCTCTTCCATCCGAGGCCACAGTCACATCCTGGTACTGTACTCCCGGAGCTGCCCCGGGATGCCTCAAAGCCTCCTCAGACCAGGGGTAGCGGAGTGGGCCTGCTGTCACCACGTCCTCTTCCCGTGAGGATGTTGTCCTCCCCCATTCTGGCCCTTCCTGCCCCCTGGCTCTGTCCCTCCCATGGCTGGAGGCTTCTGAGAGCTCCAGCGTCTCAACCTCCGAGGGGCCCTTCTGAGCCCTCAGGACCAGTAGAAGCACCTGCCTGATCTCTCCTGTCCCTCTATTTTGTTACCTCTGGTGACCTTCCCAGGAAGCAGCCCCATCAGCCACCAGTGCATGGAGCCCAAGTCCCCCTCCTGCTGTTCCTTACTAGACCCTTCACCCTGCACTGGGCAGCAGGTCAGGGACTGGGCCGCAGGTCAGGGACTGGGCCGCAGCCCACCAAGGAGCCTGGCCGGACGTGCATGTAGTGGCTGGGAGCCCAGGCTACCTGGCTAACTTTCAAAAGTCAGTCAGTCCCCTTGGCTACCACCGCCGACCCTCCGGCTGACTCTGCGGGGCTGCCGCCCTCCCCCGCCCCTCCCACTTTCCTGTCGGGGATGATGGCCCATGTTGTCCCCAGAGAGGATGAAGGCAAAGTCTTGGTCTGGCACTAGGACTCACGATGCTGTGAGGAAGGAGAAACCTTGCTCACCTGTGGGTGTCAGAGCCACGTTTCCCCAGGGACCCGGGCCTTAGATGCAGGGGTGGCGGTACGTGTGTGCGCATGCGCTTGTCTGCGGTGCGGCTGGAGCGGACAGGCCTCTGATCCCGGGGCACATTGAGGGAGAATTGCAGGGCGGAGGAAGCGTCTTCACTCTCATTCAGGGATAAAGGTTAATTTTATTTTTGTATACATTTCTGCAGGAAAGGCATTCTGCTGACGAGCAGACGCCTAGTTCTCCCTACCAGGGAGGTTGCATTTTCTTAAGCTTTGGGTGCTTTTTTAATTGTTTTTTAACGTGTGAGGAAGGAGATTGCATGGACTTCACCCTCCCTTCAGTCTCCCCATTCCTGTCCCGAGAGCTGCTGGTGCTGTGTCCTGCCTTGTTACCTCAGAGCGTGGGAACGGTTTGTGTGGTGCCTGAGTCCATCTGCTGGAGAGAGTTCCAGTCGGAGGTGATGCCTCACCCCCATTGCTGGAGTTTTTAAGTTTTCCTTTTGCTTAACAAAAGCCAAACTCCATTCCCAATGGCCTTCCTCTCTGGCTCTGGGATACACCCCATGGGTCTTGCCTGGGATGCTCACACCTCCACCCAGCACCCTGCAGGGGGGTGTGGGCTGGTGAGGGGAGTGGGTTTTACTTCTGTTTTGTTTCAGACAGAAAGCATACCTTATTTTTCTTTACAAAAGCAAAAAAAAAAAAAAAAGGAAACCAAAAAAGATAACCAACCTTTGAACTACAGCTGTGTCTGTTTTGTCTTTATAATTGTTTCTTGCGAAGCTCTGGCCCTGGAGAAGCTCTCAGGCAGGACAGGTGTGAGGCCAGCAAAGGGAAGTGATTCCATCCATGTGTCTGTTTACTGCAGAGTTCAGGGGAGCACTTAGGTGGGCTCTAGGGGCTTACTGTGGATGGTGGGGCAGTGGGCTGTGCAGGTGGCTACCTGGAGGAAGCTGAGGATGTGGCTGGAGAGGCCAAGTGGCCTGGGGTGGTAATGAGGGACAGCAGCTTGCCAAACAGAGGAGGGAAGGGCACTCCAGAGCAGAGTGAGCAGCCTGGCGGGCAAACTTGGCTTGTCCCCTCAGAAAAGCGTGTCTTACACAGCCACCCTGGTTGTCCCAGGCAGCAGGAGGAGGGTCATCCACCACCAGCACCAGGATGGACCCGTGTCTTTCCTGAGGCCACTGGAACTGCCTCATCCTGCCAGCCAGTGGTTGTCAACACCTGCAGATACAGCATGGGCCACAATGGCCATCCAGGCCGGGATGCTGGGCTCTGGGAGTGCAGTCGGAAGTTGAGCTAGCTTCCGGGCCCCGCCATGGTGCTTGCACTGAGGTGGTGAGCTGGGCTTGCAGGGCACCAACTGACAGAGGCCCACACAGGGTTTCATAGGTACAGGTGGGTGTCCAGGTGCTGGCAGGCTCCTTGGCTGTGCACACAGTGGAAACAAGCAGTGTCAGGTGTCAGGTGGGGTGGAGGAGTGAAGGCGAGGCTGCGTGTCCATGGGCCTCAATTTAGCTCTCAAATGCTGGAGTGCCTGTGTCCAGCCAAGACACTGGGAAGCAGAAGCTCCCAGCAAATGTTAGCCATAGACATTCAGCAGGGCGGGCTGGTGAACGGGAGCCCTGGACAGTCAAGAGGCAGGGTGGGTGGTGGTGCCCTCACTTAGAAGCCAGCGCTCTGGAGTGGGGGCCAACCTGCGGGCAGAAGTACAAACATCCCATTGGTCCCTGATACAATGTCCCTGGAGGCCTGGTATAGCCTACTGTCTTAGTTATCTAGTCCAGCTATAACAGAAATACCAGAAGTGTGTGGCTTCAACAATTTAGGAGGCTGCATGTCTGAATTCAGGGCACCAGCTCTAGAGGAGGACTTACTCTGTCGGCTCTGGAGGAAGGTCCTTGTCTGTTTTCAGTTTCTATTTCCTTGGTTCCTTGGAGCTCACATTTGATGTGCCATCAGTTTGTTCCCATCAGTGCTTGATTGTGTGGTCGATTGTTTAGTCTACTCTTGTGTATCTCAAAAGAAGACTTAAAATATAGCCTACACAATTTGAGAAGACAAAATATTACAATGACTTCTATAAAGACCTGGAGTTAAAAAACCAAGAGAGAAGAATGTGCTCGGGATTTCTAACGTTGAAAGAACTGAAGAAAAAAATTCAAGCTTCAAGTTGCAACATCGAAGGATTCTATGGGAAAAATATTGAATTACGTAAGAAGCATCAAAAGGCGAATACACAGAGTCACTGTACCAAAAAGGATTGGTCAATGAGAAATCATTTCAGGAGGCAGCATGTGAACAAAAACCAATGATACCGAGGGAAGAGGTCAAGCTGCAATAAAGGCCCTGGGGCTGACATAATAACCAGCTAAGATGTTTCTACAAAATGCAACTCCAGAAGCACTCACTTGTCCATGCCAAGAATTTTGGAAGACAGATACCTGGCCAACTGCCAGGTCCATATTTGTGCTCAGTCCAAAGAAAAGTGATTCAGCAGAATGCAGAAATTATAGGACTGTGTCTTTAAGATCACACAGAAGTAAAATTTTGCTGAAGATCAGTCAAATGTGGTTGCAGCAGTATATAGACAGGAAACTGCCAGAAATTGAAGCCAGATTCAGAAGAGGACGTGGAACCAGGAATATCATTGCTGATGTCAGGCAAATCTTGGCTGAGAACAGAGAATACCAGAAAGATGTTTACCTGTGTTTGATGGACTGTGCAAAAGCAATCAACTGTGTGGATTATAACAATTTATGGATAACACTGGAAAGAATGGGAATTCCAGAACACTGAATTGTGATCCTGAGAAACCTGTACATAGAGCAAGAAGCAGTCATTCAAACAGAACAAGAGGCTACTGTGTGGTTTAAAATCAGGAAAGGCATGTGTCATGGATTGAGTCCCTCCAAGATATGTGTCAACTTGGTTAGGCCGTGATTCCAGTATTCTGTCCTTGAAGGAAGACCCATTAACAACTGCAATACGTAGAGGACACAACCTTGCTTGCTCAAAGTGAAGAGTACTAGAAGCACTTGCTGATGAAGATTGAACACCACAGCCTTTGATGTGACTTACGCTTCAACATAAAAAATCCTCACAGCTGGACCAATAAGCAGTATCATGGTAACAGAAAATATCGAAGTTGTCGAGGACTTTATTTTACTTGGATCCACAATCAACAGCCATGGAAGTGGCAGTCAAGAAATCAGAATATGCACTGCATTGGACAAATCTGCTGCAAAAGACCTCTTTAAAGTGTTTAGTTAAAATGTCACTTTGAGGACCAAGATGTGCCTGACTCAAGCCATGGTGTTTTTGATTATAGCATGCAAAACTGGACAATGAATAAGAATGACCGAAGTAGTACTGATGCCTTTGAATTAGGACATTAGCCAAGAGTATTGGCTCAATACCGTGGGCCACCAGAACAGCAAACAAATCTGTCTTGAAGGAAATACAGCCAGAAGTTTCCTTAGGAGGGAGAATGGCAAAACCTTGTTTCACATAGTTTGGACATATCAGGAGAGACTGAGCCCTGGAGAAGGGCACCATGCTTGGTCAAGTACACAGTGAGTCTTCAAAACTGGGAAAAACTTGAATGAGATGCTTGACACAGCGGCTGTAACACTGGGCTCAAGCATAGCAATGATGGTGAGGATGGCACGGGACCAGGCAGTCTTTTGTTCTACTGTCTGTAGGGTTGCTGTAAGTTAAGAGTCCACCTGATGACATCAACTGCAACAATACATCTAAGCCTGGAGCCCTAGTGATGCTGGTTACGTGCTCAGCTGCTAGCTGGTAAAGGGCAGCAGTTCGAACCCACCAGCTGCTCTGCGGGAGAAAACAGACCTGGCAATCTGCTCCCATAAAGATTACAGCCTGGGAAACCCCATGGCAGTTCTACTCTGTCTTATAGGGCTGTCTTGATTAAAACTTACTCAGCGGCAAAGACTTAATTTTGCTTCACTTTTTGTAAGAAACCAAAAACCCACTGCTGTCGAGTCAATTCTAACTCATAGCAACCCTATGGACAGAGTAGAACTGCCCCACAGTTTCCAAGGAGCACTTGGCGGATTTGAACTGCTGACCTTTTGGTTAGCAGTTGTAGCACTTAATCACTCACGCCACCAGGGTTTTTGCTCCCTTTTTATAGTGTGTCCTTTATTCAAAGAAGTAAAAAGATTTTATTTCTAGCACACATCTGCTGTCTCTTGCCTTGTGTCCTGGCAGCTGTTGGGTTTTTGTTTTTGTATATGTGTGTGTGTGATTAAATGAAAGTTTACAGTCCAAGTCAATTTGCCATATAAAACCTTGAGCACCTGCCTCTCTGGAATTCTGTCTTCTCACCCTGTGACAGCACACTCTTCTTTTCCACTCTTTACTTCGGTATCTGTTCAACCAATACTTGTCCTCTCCTCTCCACCCTCTCTTCTCCCCTCTAGAAAGAAACCAGTAGGAGAGCCTCATATATATACTGAACCATAAAGTACACACACCGCCTGCATCACTCTGTGTCCCCAAGTCCAGTCCATTCTCTGAAGTGTTGGCTTCAGGACTGGTTTCAGCTCTGGGCTAGCAGCAAGTCTAAGGGCCGTTTTCTCAGGGACCCTCGAGGTTGTCGGGCCATCAGGTCCGGTCTTGTGATAGGGCTCTAGGTCTGCACACCGCTTTCCCTCCTGCTACATCAGAAACTTCACACTGTGTCCCCTGTCAGGGCTGTCTTGGTGGTGGCCAAGCACCAGCTAGTTCTGCTGCTGATGTAGTCTCCCATTCATATGGGTCCTTCTGTCTCCTGGGCTCATCTTTGCTCATGTCTTTTATGCTGTGAGTTGTCATCTCTTCCAGGTGGATTGGGACCAATTATTTAATGTTCCTTAGATGGCAGCTTGCTGGCTTTTAAGACCTCAGGTGTCAGAAGCACTTTTGGGGGGTCTTTTGTGCCTAAGAGAGTATAAAACAACAAAGGCCAAAATTGTCCAGAGCCATTTCCCATCCTCAAAATTGACGGAATGGGAATGGGGAGGAGAGACTTGCTGTGGGGTGGGGGGGGCCTGGTGAGGATGGCAGAAGTGGAGGCGGGGGGAATGTCACGCCATGCTTTCTGTAGCACTTCATGTTGCTGCAGCCCGAGTGGCCTCATCCTGAGCCAGAGTTTGGGAGCTGAACCAGGAAGCTGGCGAGCCCACAGGCTGTGAAAACCCAGGGTGCCCTCATTAGAAGCACATGGCCAGGCTCAGGGTGGAAGACCAGATGAGAACGGGGTTGATTTACACAAGCTTGCTTCCTTGTTTCTGTTTTGGGGAAGGTGTCCGTGTCACCCACACTCAAGGTCTCTGTGAGGTTTAAGATTAGGGAAGGGGTCTCCGTGAAAGTAGCACCCTCCCCCCTGCACACCGTCTGGCAGGGGGATGCGCATTTCCTAATCTTTCCTGGCCTGGCCCCAGTGACCTGTCTTGACCCTCAGCAAAGGCAAGGGGGTCAGGCTGCATACAGGAGCTGCAGGGAGGGGTGAGCCCACTGCCTGGTTTCTGCTGGCACCACCACTCAGCTGTGCAGCCCAGGGGTCTGCCACAGGGCCTCACCATCTGTGCTTTGGGTGCTGAAGTGCTGCTCAGGACCCCTGAGCCGTTGCAGGGTACCAAGACCCCCTCAGCACAGCCCAGAGGTCATCCGTCTCTGCCCAGATGAGCACGAGGCCAAAAAACTATTGACCTCCCAGGACTTAAGTTTGCCACCCAGGCTGGGATGCATTTACCACTTAGGGGAGCTGGGTGTGAGCAGATGCTTGGTGGCCAGTGGTGTCACCACCGGCTTGGACCTGGCCTGAAGCTGGGTTTCCAAATCACAGCAAAACCAAGGGGTGAAGATGCCACCGACTGCTGCCCCCAACCAAATAAGGACCACGTGGGGTCTCTATGAGTCGGAATCCAGTCCACTGGAGATTAGTAACAACAAAAATAATATATTCCTTATAATTGCTGTGAACGTGCAGCTGAGAATACAGTTGGCTGGTTTCTCACTTGGTGAAAACCTTGGGCTTGGGAAAACCTCCAATACTGACACAGATTCTATGTGGTCGGTACTGCTCTGCTGCCTACGAAAGGAACACAGCTGTCTGTGTCATCTACCTGTCTGTGACGGCAAGAAAAAAAATCTTGGGCAGAAACAATGGTATTTCTACAACACACTTTCAGATTTACAGAGACCAATTTTTGTGGTAACTCTGGTTTTTCCACTCCACTCAGTGCATCAAGCTGCCTCAGCTGTTCAAGGGTAGGAGGTGGTTGGAGGCTTGGTGGCCAGTGGTTAAGCGTTTGGCTGCTAACCAGAAGGCTGATAGTTTGAATCCCCCAGCTGTTCTTTGGAAATCTTTTTGAGAACAGTTCTCCTCTGTTCGTTAGGGTCCTATAACTTGGAATCAATTCCATGGCTTTTTTTTTTTTTAGAGGGCAGTTAACATTAACTGTGGTTTTAGAATTGTTCTGCTGGACTCAAAGGTGGAGAGTTTTCTGGTGGTTTTGGTGTTTCTTAAAACCGAAAGTAAATAAAGGTCTGACTGTAGCTGGGACAGAGGTCTCAGGGGACATGGAGGCCAATTGACATAACTAGCCTATTGCTAAGACAGTCTTCTCCACCCCATACTGGTGAGTCTTAAAAAGCTAGCAGGCTGCCGTCTGAGGTACACCAAATTGTCCCAACTCAGCAGTAACAGATAATCACCAAGGACAAAAGTAACATGGGGGAAAGAGAACCCAGAAGACAGAAAGACTCACATGAATGGGTGATTATATCAACATGTGACCAGAAGAACCAGATGGTGTCCAGCCACCACCAGTGACAGCCATGGTAAGGCTAACAAAATTGAGTCTCAGTGGCAACACAAATAAAAAGGAGTGCACCCTGAGAACTCCACTAAAAGAACACAGTTGATAGTCCAAAGGCCTTGGGGTTCCCCCGGGAATATGGTCCCTAGACCTGATGCTGCCCCTATCCATAAATCATTACTGAGGTCGACTCCTCAGACAGGAATAGATTGGACTTGGCGACACAGAGGGACCACATCATGTGTGCTCTTTATGGTTCTATGCATCTATAGGATGTTGTCCTACTGGTCTCTTACTAGACAGGAATGGAGAGGGTGAAAAGGAAGAGACAGGAGATTGTTAAGAGGATGTGACATGAATAGAACAGAAAGGAGGAATGTGCTGTCACCAGGCAAGGAGAGCAGTAGGATCTGCACATAGGCGGGCATGCAATTTCAAACTGGATTGTACAGTTTCACTCAATCACAATAAAAAAAAAAAAAGTCTGAGTCCACGATCTCTATGCAGAACCCCATTTTCTGTCTTTGTTTTTTTCCTCTGTTGTTGTTGTTGCTTTTAGGTGTTGTTGAGTTGGTTCCTGCTCAAAGAGAGCCTGTGCACAACAGAACAAAGTACTGCCTGCTCCTGCACCGCACGCATGATTGTTATGTTTGAGCCCATTGTTGCAGCCACTGTGTCAGTCCATCTTGTTAAGTTGGGTCCTCCTCTTTTTCACTGGCCCTCTACTTTACCAAGCATGATATCCTTTTCCAAGGACTGATCCCTTCTGACAATGTGTCCAAAGTATGTTAAGACGTAGTCTCGCCACCCTTGTTTCTGAGGAGTACTCTGGTTATACTTCTTCCACGATAGACATGTTCATTCTTTTGGTAGTCCGTCGTACATTCAATATTCTTCTCCAAGACCACAATTCAAAGGCATCAATTCTTCTGTCTTTCTTATTTGTTGTCCAGCATTTGTATGCATATGATGTGACTGAAAATACCATGGCTTGGGTCAGGCACACTTCGGTCTTTTCAAGATGTAAGAAGAAAGAAAAATGATACGGCAGTCCACTTCTGCAAAGAATCAGTGAAAACCTTGTGAATAGCACTGAAACATTTTTCCTGTACTTGGCTGAATTAAATGCTTGCTAATTGTGTGTGGAAATTAGACGTAAACCAGTTGCTGTGGCGTTGTGTCAGAGTACTACTGTGCCCTAGAGGGCTCTCAAAGCTGATTTTTTGGAAGTAGATCACCAGGGCTTTCTTCCCAGGCACCTCTGAGTGGACTGGAATGGCCAACCTTTTCAGTAGTAGCCAAGCATGTTAATTATTTGCACCTCCAGGGCTCCTAAATTAAGATCTCTGTTGAGGCAAGTCCGTGTCTAGCTATGTGCTCCAAAGACTCGAAAGCAGGGAAACGCAAACACATTCCTGTATGCCAGCAATCATTGCAGCATTAGACACAATGCCAAAAGGTGGAAACAACCTGAGTTCCATCAACAGATGAACAGGTAGACACAGTGTGGTCTAGCCCTACAATGGAACATTATTTAGCCAGATAGAGAATGAAGTCCTGACACATGCTACAACATGGATGAACTGTGAAAACATGCTACAAAGCCAGTCCCAAGAGGATAACTATCATGTGATCCACGTGTGTAAACATCTAGTATAGGCAGACGCAGAGAGACCCAAGTTTATTAGTGATTACGGCGGGGTGAGTGGGAGGGGGAAGTGGGGAAATACTGATGGAGGGGTATTGAGATTAAAGCAAAAATCAAATCCACTGCCATGGAGTCCTTTCTGACTCGTAGTGACCCTATGGGACAGACTAGAACTGCTCCATAGAGTTTCCGAGGAGCACCTGCTGTATTCGAACTACCAACTTTTTGGCTTGCAGCCGTCATGCTTAATCACTATACCACCAGCGTTTCCCATTTAAGAGTAATAAAAACCCTCAGAACAGTGGGGGTAGCAGCACAGCTTGGTGAACGTAGTATCACTGAATTACATGCATGAAAATGGATGAAATGGAAAATTCTAACCAAAGTATTTTATATCAGTTTTACCACAATTCAAAAAAATGTAATGCGGTGTTGAAAACTGGAAAAACAAAGAAACAAACAAAAAGATACATGTAGGATCTTCCCCACTGCCCACAAGAATCTTTGTCAGAATCAAGCCACCAGGAAATCAGGGGATCAAGCTATATGGGAGCTACTCAATGCTATTTATAGAAATATATATTTAAACAAATTTAACTCTTCCTTTGATACAAGTGGGTATTTCCAAATTAAGCCATCTAAATTAGACATGTCAGTACAAACCCAGGTCCCACAACCCTAACTTGCCCACCAAATTGCCAGAACCACCTTCCCTGAGAACCCCAAGCTGTAACCTCACTTTGCCTTCCTAATAGAACAAAAGGTTGTCCAGCCCTGTGCCATCTTCATGACCATTGGTGTGTTTGAGTCCGTTGTTGTGGGTAGTGTGTCAACCCGTCTCGAAGAAGGTTTTCCTTAACCCTCTGCTTTACCAAATAGGACCTTCTTTTCTAACTACTCTTGATGACCTGTGAAAGTAAGTGTCACCATCTTCACATCCAAGGAGCATTCTGGTTGTATGAGTATTTCTTGTCAAACTGATTTGCCCCTTCTTTGGACAGCCTGTGGTATATGCAGTATCATTAATATTCTGTTGAAGATAGTTCAAAAACAACTGCAGCTGTTTATCACAGGAGACTGCCAGAAGTTCAAGGTGGATTCAGAAGAGGCTGAGGAATGAGGGATATCATTGGCTTTGTCATATGGGTCTTGGCAGAGAATACCAGAAAGACGATTCATTGTTGTCTGTCATGGATTGAGTTGGGCCCCCCCAAAAATAGGTGTAGCCATGTGACCATGATTCCCTGTATTCTACGATTGTCCTTCACTTTGTGATTTTACTGTGCTGTATGTTAAAGGATTAGGGAGGGACTATAAATCCCTTCAGAAGATCACCTCCCTGCTCCACTGTAAAGGGAGTTTCCCTGGAGTGGGCCTTGCCCCACCCTTAATCCTTGCACCTCACACCATCAAGCAAGCAGCACAGGGAGAGGAGCCCGTCCTTCAGACCTGAGGTTCCCATGCCACGATGCTCCCTGGACAAAGACTGATACAATACCAGACTTTCTTCCAGAGCTGACAAGAGGGAGAACCTTCCCCTGGAGCGGACATTCTGAATTTGGACTTGTAGCCTGCTGGACTGTGTAAGAATAAACGGTCCTTTGTTAACGCTGTCCACTCTGTGGTATTTCTGTTAGAGCAGCCCTAGCTGACTAAAACATTGTCTTTCTTATTTATGGATTAGCTTTCACATATACATAAGGCAATTGAAAATACCACAACTGGGGCCTGGAGTACATTAGTCCTCAAGGTGGTATCTTGGCTTTTTAACATTTTGAGAGGCCCTTTTTGACCAGACAAAAACTTTTGTTTGTGTTTTATAGACTAGATGAAGGTATTGTGGATCATAAGACCGTATGGATCATCACAAATTATGAACGCTGCAAAGAATAGGAACTCTAGAACCCGATTGTGTTCACGTGGGAACCTCCTGGTTAAGAGATGCATAGTTTTCCCCTGTCATCTAGTCGGAGACATAAAAGCAGGAGAATAATGGGGTGAGAAGAAGGCATGTGGTTGACCTAGGCTGATTTTATGGCAAAGTCTACGCCGAGCAGCCATCACCAGCAAAGGCTTCTCACAACTGTGAATTAAGCCTCTAGCTATTTGCTGAGCTGTTCTTCTGCTTAGGGATTTGGTGTTGTTGTTTTTTTCAGCGACTCAGCTTGTCACAAACTTTCCAGGTTCACTGTGGCTGGACTCCAGAAACAGGGGTTCTTTGTTTGAGTTTATAAACACTAATGGCTTGGTTAACTGAAAGGCAGTGGGAACCTACCAGCAGTTTCATGGGAGAAAAGAGCAGATGATCTGTTTCCATAAAGATGATGGCCTGGAAAAGCCCATGCGACAATTCTACTCTGTGATGTGGCATCACTGTGAATCAGAATCAACTTGATGGCACCCAGCCGCAATATTTGTTTTTATTTGCCCCTTTCACCCAAACCTGCATAATAGCAATCACGTTTGTCAAAGACTTTACAGATTTGCAGAAGACCTTACAACGAGTGTCCCCATGTGGCCCTGGTGAAAATGAAAGTGACTAAATTAGCAGTTTCCATGCTGAATAAACAGAAAGCAGCCAGAAGTTGCCTTTAAACTCGTTTCATTGCACTTGTATTTTCCCTACAAAATCAACTAGGAATCCCTGCAGTTGGTAGGTGTTTTAAATATTATCTGATGTAGAAACAAAATCTTATTATGAAATTCAGTTAATAGTTATGTTCCAACGTTAGTTCATTAGTGGTGACAAATGTACTCAAGTGATGTTAGTTTGTCATACTGTGATGGCTTGCGTGTTGCTATGATGCTAGACGTTATGCTACCAATATTTCAAAGCCAGCAAGGTCACCCATGGTGGACAGGCTTCAGCAAAGCTTCTAGACTAAGACAGACTAGGAAGAGAAGCCTGGAAATCTACTTCCAAAAAGTAGCCAGTGAAAACACTAGACGACAACAGAATATTGTCTGTGGCCACAAAAACAATACCAAATATCATGAAGACCGTGGCGTCCTCATGCACGATAGAGGTAAACGCTGCCTGGTCTACCATCGCCAGCATGGGTATCAAATCACACTGTTGTGAGCCATAGAACTTCTATCGGCTGAGTTGCGTAAGTAGATCACCAGGCCTTTCTTCCTAGTCTTAGTTAGTCTGGAAGCTCTGCTGAAATCTGTTTACTATCATACCAGCACACAAGCCTCCACTGATGGGTGGATGGTGGCTGCACAGGTGATGTATTGGTCAGGTATCGAACCCCAGTCTCCTGCATGGAAGGTGAGAATTCTACCAGTGAACCACTACTGTCCCCTCTCTAACTTTCTATGCCCATCAGAGTTGCCTGAACAGCAAGTCGCAACAGATTGCTGGGTTCTACCACCCCTACTTCCTCCAGTTTTCTTACTTGCCTGGGGTCAGCAAAGAATTTGCTTTTCTAGCAAATGCTACAACCTCTCCTCTGGCACTTAGCTCCCCAGTCCTCACTGTCTTCTTTCTCCCCTGATGGCCAAAGGAAGTGATGGTCGGAAAGAGGAAGTGTGATTCCTCACGTGCCCTTGCCTTCCTTTGCTTGCTGCCAGTCTCCCACTTGACCTCCCACCAGGCTGGAGAGCCCAAGACCAGGGAAGTGGCCCAGGCATCTCAGTCTACAGAAGAAGAAGTATGGATGCTGGGCTGAAGAAGGAGCTTGCCTGGGGACATGTCGCTGGTTGCTGGCTGCACGAACTAGAGCTCCTTCCTCACACCCATGGCTTTCCTTGTTCAAGGTTGCATCAACTCTCAGATTAACCTTAGATCATAACGCCGTGAAAACAGTCAGTCCTGTCCTCACTGTGGCCCCAGAATCCAGCATCAGACTTTCCATTCCTATGCTATTCATCTTCCACAGGAGCTGACTTCAAGGGATCACATTTCATTTGCAGGAGTTGGAGAAAATCTGTCACCTACCACAGGAAGCAAAGCTGCCTCCAGCATCTCCAGCCAAGGAGGATTCCAATGGCCAAAGACATGCTGAAAAGCTTCAGGATTTGCAGGGGAAGTCTGGGAATTTTATGAGTCTCCAGCTTCCCACCCTACTCCCTGGTTTCGGTACTCCATCCTGCAATCAGAGAATTTTTTCTAAATGCTAGAATAAGAGCTCCATGCAGGCATGCCTCCCTCACCCCTGAATCTCCCATGCCTGGCCCCTAGTAGAAGCTCCCTAAACCTTTGTTGCATGAACAGTGACTGGCTGCTTGAAGCCTTTCAGTCACCCACTTGAATGTTATTTTCTTAGGTACCATCAATAGATTCAACTCATTGCAGCCCTACGTACAGCAGGACAAGACCCTGCCTGTCTGATCACATAGCATCCTCACAGTTGTTACCAACATGTGTGTGCCCATTGTTGTAGCCACTGAGGCAGCCCATCTCCGTGAAGCTCTTCCTCTTTTGTGCTGATCCTCTACCACGCATGTTGTCCTTCTCCAGGCGCTGGCCCCTCCTGATGATGTGTGTAAAGTACATGACACAGTCTCACTGGCCTCCCTTCTAAGGAGAACTCCAGCTGTAAGTCTTCCAAGACAGTATTTGTTTTTCTGACAGTCCATGGTATATTCAACATTCTTTGCTGACAACATAAATCAAAGGCATCAGTTCTTCTTTGGTCTGCCTCATCATCATCCAGCTTTCACGTGCATCCAAGGCAAGCAACAATACCAGGATTGAGTCTGGCATACCTTAGCCATCAGGGTGGCCTTTTTTTCTTAAAAAAAAAAAACCACTTTAAAGAGATTTTCGCAGCAGATTTGTCCGGTGAAATATGTCATGTGATTTCTTGACTGCTGCTTCCGTGAGTGCTGAATGTGGATCTAAGTCCTTGACAACTTCAATATTTTCTGTTCATCATGATGTTGTCTACTGATCCAGTTGTGAGGATTTTTGTTGTAGGTTAAGGCTGAAGGTTGTGGTCTTTTACCTTCACTAGTAAGTACTTCAAGTCCTCCTTACTTTCAATAAGCTAGATTGTGTCTTCTGCATGCCACAAGTTGTTAATAATGAGCCTTCCTCCAAACCTGATGCTCTGTACTTCTTCAGAGAGTCCAGTTTCTCAGATTATTTGCTCAGTTTACAGATTTGAATACAAGGCCTGACAATTAAGTTTGTGAACTCATCCTAGAAAAAAAGTTCTACATATCTCATTGCTGAATATCACTACGGTCACCTCTGAAGCACTCCCCTGGGAAGCTATGCACCCACACCAGCACCTTGTCCGCCCTTCAAAGCAGTTTTGGAACCCTTTTTGTGGAATGGCCATCAGAGATGTTGTCGTGTTACCCTTGACGTCCTGAATGTTATCAAAATGTCTTCCTTTCAATATTTATTTTATCTTTGGGTAAATAAAAGTCATTGGGGGCCAGATAAGTGAGTAGGGAGGGTGTTCCAATACAGCTGTTTGTCTACTATAGCTATGCAAAGTCCCTCACAGACGACTATACAATTAAGTTTGTGAGCTTGCCACTTTGCCACTGAGCACAATGGCTATTCCAGAAAGAGTTCCAGAATTGCTCTGAAGGGTGGACTAGGCACTGGCATCGGTGCATAGCTTTCTAAGCGGTGTACTTTCAAGGTGGCCGTAGTGATATTCAGCAATGAAGTACACAGCACTTAGAACAATTAAGTTCACGGAATTAACTGTTGGACCTCGTAAGTAGGCTAAAAAGACACAACCCTGATGCATGGCTTTCTTGATTTTAAACCACACAATATCCCCATGTTCTATTCAAATGATTGCCTTTTGATCTATATGCAGGTTCCTCAGGAATTTGTACTCTTTGCAGTGTTATCCATAAATTGTTACGATCTATACAGTTGAACACGTTTGTATAGTCAGTAAAACACAGGTAAACATCTTCCTAGTTATTCTCTGCTTTCAGCCAAGGTCCATTTGAGATCAGCATTGATATGCCTCATTCCATGTTCTTTTTTTGAATCTAGCTTGAATATCTGGCAGTTCCCTGTCAATGGACTGCTACAATCGTTTTTGATTTATCTTCAGCAAAATTTTATTTGCGTGCAGTACTAATGATATTGTTCTATAATTTCTGCATTCTGTTGGATCACCTTTCTTTGAAATGGGGACAAACATAGATCTCTTCTAGGCAATTGGCTAGGTAGCTGTCCTCCAAATTTCTTGACATAGACGAGTGAGCACCTCCAGTGCTGCATCTGTTTGTTGAAACATCTCCGTTGACATCCCATCAATTCCTGGAGCCTTGTTTTTCACTGTTGCCTTCAGTGCAGCTTGGACTTCTTCCCTCAGCACCACTGGTCCTTGATTACATGCTATCTCCTGAAATAGTTGGATGTCAAAACAATTTTTTTGGTACAGTGACTTTGCATATTACTTCTCTGTTCTTTTGATGCTTCCTGTGTTTCTCAACGTTTTGCCCGAAGAATCCTTCAAAATAGCAACACAAACTTAAATTTCTACTTCAGTTCCTTTGGCTTGAGAAATACTGAGCATGTTCTTCCTTTTTGGTTTTCTAACTCTGGGACTTTGCATATTTCATTATATTTTACTTCATCTTCTCAAGCCACCCTTTGAAATCTTCTGTTCAGTTCCTTTCCTTGAATATTTCTTCCTTTCACTTTAGCCATTTGACACTCAAGAGCAAGTTTCTGTTTCTTCTGACATCCAATTTAGGCTTTTTTTCTTTCCTGTCTTTTTAATGACTCTTTGCTTTCTTCATGTATATCTGTAATGTCATCTCACAACTCGTCTGGTCTTCGGTCATTAGTGTTTTGTTAAACCTTTACTTGAGATGGTCTCCAGATTCGGGTGAGATGTCCTGAGGGTCGTGTTTTGGCTCTCATGGACTTGTTCTAATTTTCTTCAACTTGAACTTGTGTATGGAGCAGCTGATGGTCTATTCCACAGTCACCCAGGCCTTGTTCTGACTGATGATACTGAAGTTTTTCCACTGTCTGTTTTCACAGACATAGTCAGTTTGATCCCTGAGTTTTCTGCCTAGTGAGGCCCACCTACATAGTAGCCATTTATGTTGTAAAAAAAATGTATTTGCAACGAATAAGTCATTGGTCTGCCAAAATTCTGTCCTGTGATCTCTATCCTTTCTGTCACCAAGGCCATGTTTTTTGACTACAGACTTTTCTTCTGTTTCCAACTTTCACATTCCAATCACCCATAATTAATTATCAGTGCATCTTGATGGCATGTTTGATCACTTTTAGTGGCAGAAGGCAGTAAAAATTTTCAGTGTCCCCATCTTTGTCACCATTAATCATCTCCTTGCAGGTGTATGGATATTATCCTATCACGGACAGCATTATATTTCAGGATAGCTTTGACATGTCTAGGATATTGATGTTTATGTATTCTGTTTCTATACAATCCAAATTACATTTGCATGCCTGCCTGTCTGCAGCTCCTTCTGCTCTCCTTTGCTTGGTGACAGCACACTCCTCCTTTTCATTCTGTACTTGACGTATCCTCTTAACCATCTCCAGTCTCCTCCTGTCCACCCTCTCCTCTCCCATCTAGAAACAGACAAGTAGGACAGCATCCTATAAATGCATAGAACCATAAAGTGCACACGCCATATGGCCACATTGTATCCCTGAGTCCAGCCCCTTTTTGCCTCAAGAGTTGATCTCAGTTCTGCTTCATTTTGATGACTTTTGGTTGTCTTACATTTATACTTCATGCATTGCATGTTCTCATTATTAATGGATGTTTGCAGCTGTTTCTTCTTCTTCTGAGTCATGCCACTTCAGCAGATGAAGACCTTGAAAGCTTAACTCCATCCACATCATTCCTTTGCTTTGAGGACGCAGCTCTTCCCCAGTCGTATTTTGAGTCTTTCATCCTGAGGGGTTCATCATCTGGCCTGATGCCGGACAGTGTTCCATTGCTCTTCATAAAGTTTCCACTGGCTAATTCTTTTCAGAAGTAACCCAACTGGTCCTTTGCCTAGTCTGTGTTAGTTTAGACACTCCACTGAAACCTGTCCACAGTGGGTGACCCCGCTGGTATTTGAAATACTGGTGGCATAGCTTCCAGCATCACGTCAATAGGCGAGCCACCGCAGTACAACAGACTGACAGATGTGTGGGAGGATGAAGAGCCACTTAGAATGTAGACGGACCGCCACCCATTCATTCATTCATGATGCATCTGTTCACCACATACCTATAGGTGCCTACGGTCTGCTTCTGGAAACCACTTAGTAAAAAACCCTCTCATGACATCTGATCCACAAGGCATTGTGGGGATGGTGTAGGGCTGGGTAGCATTTCATTCTGGTGGGCATACGGTTGTCACAAATCTCTGGTTGACTTGAGCACAGCTAAAAAGATGGTATGTCAAGAACTATTGTTCTACGTTTTTGCAGCATCTTTGAGCCACAATTCACACACCATAATATTTGCCCTTTTAAAGTGTACAGTTCAGTGGTTTATAGCATGTTTAGAGTTATGTAACTATCATCACTAATCCCAGAACTTTCTCATCACCACAAAACAGGTGCCTTTAGCAGCCACTCTTACTTCTTCCTCCCCATTGCCTGCCAACCCCTCAACTTCTTTTGTCCTCTCTGAATTTGCTGAAGCTAAACATTTCACGTAAATGTAATTATACAGTGTGTGGTCTTTAATATCTGCCTTCTTTCATTCAACATAATGTTTTCAAGATTCATCCATGTTGTAGCATGTATCAGTACTTCATTCATTTTTATGGCTGAATAGTACTCCATTGGGTGGATACACCACATTTTGTTGGTCTATTCATCCACTGTAGGCACTGTTCTTGATGCTGGAGATACAGCACTGACTTATCTTGGTTCCCTAATCAATGTCATTTCCCCCTGAATTTCTTCATAGTGCAAGGAATTCATGATGAATATCTTTCTGCAGATAAGCCTTATGCATTTGTGCCAGTGTTTTGGTAAGACTCCTAGAAATGGGATGTGAAGAGCTACTCTGCATGCATTTAAAACTTTGCTAGATGTCAGATAGCCCACAAAAAGTCTGTGTAAGGCTTTCCTTTACTACACATCTTGTTCACTTTGGTTCCTTCTCAGGAAGCTAGATATCTTTAATTAAAAACAAAACAAAAAGCCTTGAATTTGTCCAGGAAAAAATACCAAATTGCATTATTTTAAAGTATGAATTTTGAAGAAACAGTGTCCTACAATAAAATCCTACAACTGTCACTGCACCTCCAGTTTCTTCCTTAGAAAAATGGAGCTTACTTTGTAAAGTTTCAATAAAGACTAGATGAGAAAACACAAAATACTACTACTACTAATAATATCATGCTGGGACAACTGGATAGCCATGTGAAGAACGAATAAATCTTAATCTTCATTTCATGCCTTACAAAAAAGGTAAAAAACTGCCAAACTTCTAGGAGAAAAAGCACAGGAGAAAAATGTTGAAACTAGGAAAGGCAGAGGCTCTTAGGGCACAAATAATATGAACCAAAAAAGAAAAAAAAGGTTTAGATTTGATCAAAATTTAAAACCTGGCTTTTTGAAAGACATTGTTAACAAAAAAGATAAGTCACAGACTGGAAGAAAACACTTGCAATACACACATTTGATAAATGACTGGTATTCAGAATGTATGCCAAGCCAAGTGCCATAGATAACTCTAATAAGTCAGTAATCAGAATAAAGCAATCCAATTAAAAATGGACAAAAGATGTGAACAGATAATTTGCAAAAGAAGAAATAAAAATGATCAGTAAGCACATGAAAAAGTGCCTGACATCTTCAGTCACAGGGAAATGCTAACTAAAACCCACAATGAAACCCCACCACACACCTGTTGTTGTTAGGTGCCATCGAGTAAATTCCAACAAAGTAGAACTGCCCCATATAGAATTGCTGAGTTCAAATGGACTCGATGGCAACATGGACTCAATGACAATGGGTTTGTCTTTTGGTTTTTGTAGGGTTTCCTAGGCTGTAATCTTTACGGGAGCAGATTGCCAGGCCTTTTTTCCGTGGAATGGCCAGAGGGTTCAAACCACCAGCCTTTTGGTTAGCAGCCACCAGGGCTCCTTATACACCTGCTAGAACTACTGAAATGTAAAAGCTGACCACAGCAGTGTTGTCAGGATGTGGTACACACCTCCTTCTTCTCAGGGTTGGGGGCTGGAGGCCTCAGTCAGCCTGGCTTCACATGCATCTAGGCCCTGGCCTCAGACACTGGGGGAGCCATAAGCACTGGCTCCCACAGTTGAGGGGATTCAGGGAATCAGGTAGGGTATTGGAACCCACAGCTGCTCTGCTGGAGAAATGAGAGGAAATGAGAGACAGGTACAACAGGAGAACAGACCCGCACAGATCAAAGCGTTTGGACAAGACCCCTCAATGGTGCTACCTGGTCTCACTGTAAACACTTGACCATACCACCCCTGTGGCCTACCTTCCTGCCTGTCACTGTGGCAGGACCATCCATGCATCCACCCATGGCCAGTCATCTGCCTGCCCACCTGACTCTGCCACTCCTGCCAGGAGCCAGACAAGCCCACCTCCTCTACTCCTTCCCTGTCTTCCTTTCTCCTGGATCTTCCACAGATGGCTTCTTCCCACCCCCATCCTAAAAGACCTCTCTTGTGGTGCTCACAGTATTACTCTCTCAACTTCCAGGAGAGCTTGGACTTCTCCTTCTGTTCCTTTGTCTATTCCTCTTTTCTCCCTGGCTTAACAAGTCAGTCCAGAGGCATTATGTGGGGCCCAGGGTGCAGGCATTTCCCTGGGTGTTGGTGTGGCTGCTGGAGCCCCAGGGGGCAGGTGTGAGGAGGGAATGCACTCAAGAGGGCAACCTGGTGGAGGGGGTGGAATCAGAGCCTGGTAGGAGGGGTGGTGTCCTTGCAGGGGTCAGCATCCCAGAGCTGACTGTTGAAGGTGGTGCTGGGGGTGAAGGCAGCAGTGGTCTGTCTGGGGTGCCCAAGCAGGAAGGCACTAGAGTCTGGCAGCTGGCCCCCATTCTGCTTTACTCTTCTCCAGAGCATGCATTTTTTTTTTAATTATGAATAAGTGACAGTACACAATCCAAATTAATTCCACACGCCCACCTATCTGCAGCTCCGTTTGCTCTCCTCACCCTGTGACAGCACAGGCCTCCTTTTCATGCTATATTTCCAGTATCCTCTTAATGAGCACCTGTCCCCTCCTGTCCACCTCCTCTCTCCCATCTAAAAAGAAACCAGTAGTAGATCAGCCTCCTATGAATGTATAAAACCGTAAAGTACACACACTGTACGCAGAGCATGTATTATTTTGCAAAATATTATGAATGCACTTGTTATTTCTTGGTTATTTCTGTATCATCTCCCCCACCATGCCCCCTAGAAGGTGCTCCGGGGCGCAGCCCTCACCGTCATGATTGCTGCTGTGTCCTTAGTGGATAGGACTATGCATGTAAGGCATTTGATAAACATACACTGAGTGGACAGATGAAGCCTGGAGCCTCTGTCCCTTGATGGGCTCACAGACCAGCGACACCTGCCCGTGGTGGTGGATAGGGAAGTGAAACATGACTGGGGTTTCTACTTCGGTGACAACTTTCACTGATGCAGGAAGGATGCCCAGTAGGAGTGTAGGCTGGGTAGTGAGTCGGTTTGGGCAGATTCTGTTGGAGGGGCCATCCAGTGACCCGGGGAGGTGCTGTAGGCCAGCTCAAGACAGGGAGGGGGCTGCGGGTAGCCCTTCACAGAGTTGCCCAGAACTGGCAAAAGGCAGAGTGTGACGCCCAGCACCAAGCCAAGGGGAAAGTGGCCCTGGAATCATCTGCCGCCTGAAGTGCCGGAATTAAAAAAGGAACAGACTTGGTGGGGGGGAGCATAAAAATAATTTCTGTGGCACCACATGAACTAAATGCTAAATGAGTTCTGCTGTCCCCCAATAATCAGCAGCCCAATCACAGCAACACAAGGTTTTACATTCATTTTCCCCTTTCCTGGAGGAAGCTGGGCAGGAAGCAAAGCGAATTTGGAAACCAGGAGGCCCTTCAGCCAGATATGCAGCTGGGAGCCAGCTGGGAGCTCTGTTCAGTGCGGGAAGACAGTGGTGCGTTTCCCCGTATCGCCACCAGATGGCGCGTCGTGCTTCCCTGGAGCCCTAACTGGCGGGCCCAGTGGTCAGCTGTGCGGGTAGAGGAGCCCGCAGACGTGGGGTGGGGGAGTGAAGGTGTACCAAGCTTGGAGAAGGCACATGACACGGGACTCCACCTCCTCCTCTTGTCATCCAGTCCTCCCGCTGGGAACCTCAGTGTACAGTGGCTCAGAGCACAAGCTTCAGCAGGCTTGGGTTGAAATAGCTGTTAAAATAGCCACTTAATGTTTTGTAAAGGGCTTCAATTGTTTGCCTCAGTTTCATCACCTGTAAAATGCAAGCGTGATACTGACTTCACAGGTTATTAGAAGAATTAAATTAGCTAATAAGAATAATAAATACGTATGGTATTGCATTCTTACCACAGGCCAGGCACTGTTCTAAGCACTCTACGTACATCAACTCCTTATTATATTGTTAGGTGCCCTTGAGTCAATTTTGACTTACGGAGACCCCATGTGTTACAGAGTAGAACTGTTCCATAAAGTTCTTCCGGCTGTAAGCTTTACTGGAGCAGATCTGCAAGTTTCTGTCTCACGGTACTGCTGGGTGGGTTAGCACCATCGACCTTTCAGTCAGCAGCCAAGCATTTAACCACGGGGCAACCATGGTTCCTAAACTCATCATTATGCCAAACCCTATAGGACTGAGAAGAGCCCCGGAGACATTCCAAGGAGGGCCTGGTGGATTACAACTGCTGACCTTTGGGTTAGCAGCTGTAGCACTTAACCACTACACCATCATGATTATCTCTTTCATTACCGGAGTGGCTGGGGACCAGAGGTGACATCACTGCTATAGAAGAAAGGAGGTCAGGCCTCCCCCATCATGTCCACTTTCCCTGCTGACTCAAGTGTTGCTCAGTGGGGTGAGAGTAGGACTGCTACCCAAAGAGGGCAGAAAGAGGAGGGAATGTCCTTGATTCTGAAGACTGGGACTTTCTTTTTTTTGTCCAGTTCTGCAGCCCACCCACCCACTGTGATGGAAGTAGAGGTAGCTGGTGGGGAAGAGCCTACCCCTCACTCAGAGCAGCAGGGGAACTGCTGAGTCCTGGCCTGGCCTGACTCCAGTGCCAGCAGCCCCTTGGGCTTCTGGGAAAACTGCTCTCCCCCATCACCCCAGTCAAGGAGGGAGGATTGGGTGAGTGAGTGACATTTCAGTGTCAATTTCAGTGACTGGTAGGGGGATCTGGAGAGTGGCCAGCCCTGTGGGCCCAGGAGCTGGGTGTGTGATGTGCTGAGTCTGAGGGCTCTGTGGAAAGTTGGGGGGATGCCCAGATGCAGCTGGAATAAACACTCTGGCCTTCAGCATCAGCACAGCAGTCAGGATGTACGTGGGGAGGGGGGGGGAAGGGAGGAGACCTGGGTGTCAAGCCTGGGAGAAACCTGGGCAATTACAGCGGCCTCACCTCCCAGGCCACAGATATCCGAAGGCACTTGGTAGGGACACGCCTGGGAGTGGAAACTCCCAGAAGCCAGGGTGTAAGAGAAAGGGTGGGAGGCCCCCGGAGGCCTGGATTTGCCTGCCATGGTCTGTCCCGCGGAGGTGGTTAGTAGAGTGAGCAGGCCTTCAGGACCCAGAAACCCCAGGGGGAGCTGAAGTTCAGGTGCGGGCACTTTGTCCCCAGGTCTCATTTTGATGATGCCTGAAAGAGCCCTTAATTGCCTTTCAGGGGGTAACCTACAGGATTGGGGTTACCAGGCTTGGGAGGAAAGGAGTCCTAAACTCACTCAAAGCTCCGGGTTCACAGCCCAGTGTTAATAAACATTTGATTTCGGTTTCTACAGGGGGAAGGGGATTAGTGTCCTCCCTTTGTTGCTGACTGGCTGGAGATCTTCCCTGGCTCTCAGTCTCCTCTTCTTAATCAAGGAGATAGGTCACTCAGTTACCCGCCAGCTCAGACTCTGCAGAAGCCAGAACCCCAAAAGATCCACTGTCAGCAGCTGACCTACTGCTCCCCTCCTTACTACCCTATCAGACGGGCTGAGATGATGAGTCCCTGGCCCCTCCTGCCCTCCCCACCCTCTACTGTGCGCTCACAGGCCTAAAACAAAAACAGACCACAAATAGAAATCGAAGTCTGAGAAAGAATCAAAGAGCCATGACCCAGCCGTGGGAAAGGCCGTGTGACTTCAGCCAAGTCACTTTTCTGCGCTGGGTTGCTCATCTGTAAAATGGGGTCATTATGCTTACCTTAGAGGCCCTGTGGGCGCAACCATTAAGCGCTTGGCTGCTAACTGAAAAGGTTGGTGGTTCGAACCCACTCACTGGTTCAGCTACAGAAAAAGCTCTGGCTATCTGTTTCCATAAAGATGAAAGCCTGGAAAACCCTTTGGAACAGTTCTACGGTAACGCACGGGGTCGCTAAGGAGCTGGAATCGACCCGAGCACACCTAACAACAATAATGCTAACCTTTCAGAGTTGTTAGAAGACGGTGCCACAAGCTGTAAAACCCGGGCCACACAGGTGTGAGGTTTGGTCTAAAATTAAAGGCCGTCCTGGCAGAGCAGCGCCCGCCGGACTCTGCCGTCGCCCTGCCCGCCCCCGCAGGCGGCTGGGGCTGCCCCCTCACCACTTTCCTGTAAGGCTGTGGCTGGGAGGGGGCTGCCCTCGGCGCCGGTAGCTAGCGCTTCTGCAGCCCTGCTCTCCGCTCCACTTCCTGTTTTTCTCCCCAGTGAATTTTGCACCATTGCCCTTTCATCACAACTGGTAGTGGGGAGCAGCAGGCGGTGAAGGCAGCGGCCAGCCTGCCTGCGAAGGCAGCCTGGGGACAGCTGGGTCCCGGGGGGCCTTGTGAAGCTGGGGAGAGAGCTAGGCTGGGTGAACCCGGTGGCGGCCAGGGAGGATGCTGGCAGAGGCTGAGGCTGAGGATGCAGGAGGGGGTGCAGGGAGGGGTGTGCAGGAGGGGATGCGCAGGCCCCCACCCCCACCCTGGAAACAGCTTCTTTTCCAGGCCGAACCTGCATCTTTCTAGGCACTGGTAGGGTGGAGGGACCATTCTGACTGGTGAGTCAGCCTCCCTGCCTCCCTGAGGCTGAGCCTTGGAGTAACCTCAGCCACCTCTAGGGTCACTAGGTGTCAGGCTCCTGCCTGAAGGAAGTGAAGCAGCTGCTTACACATTGGCTCGGGGCTGGAACTTTTTCCTTTTTCTTCGTGGATGACAGGCCCCTCTGGGCAAAGCCTGGCTTTGTCTGGCCACAACTGCATCCCACTCATCCCTTGGTCTGCTCTGTGTCTCTACAGGCTCACCAGTAGCACCTTCTGGGTGTCAGACACAGAGATCAGATCCTTGCCCCCAAGGAGCAGCTGGCCAGACAGGCCATCCTATAGAGGCTGATGAACAGCTGGGATGGTCTGGCCTAGGCCTGGAGCAAAGAGGAGGCTCCTCTGGGCAAGGGCACTGGACGGATAGCTCTCTGCTGAGCCCTGAGACTGCTGATCAGTGTTTGATGGGCAAGTAAAGTAGGGCAAGGACAGAAGGAAGTGGTAGGGAAGGGCACTCCAGGTCAAAGTTACAGCCTGTGCCAAGGCTCAGAGTCAGAGGATGCCCTGGGATGTTCTGCAGTCTTGAGTCCCTTTTAAGTGTTACATGAAGGGCAAGGCAGAGGGAGACTGGCTGCACCCGCTCCATCCAGATTACTGGGTCTCCGTCTGGTTCTCAAGCCACAGTCTCAGCCAGTACCCCAGTAGGGACCCTGTCCCAACCCAGGCGTGATTTCAGTATCAGAAACCAGCTCACGCTGGCTCAAGCAGGAACAGGAACTCTATAGGAAGGGTACAGAGTGCTCCCCCAGAACCCAGAGATGGAACCCAGCCTTGGAGTGCCGGGACCAGGCAGGCCCTAGTCGCTGTCTCCCTCCCGTCCCCACTTGCTCACACGTATCCCAGCAGCCAAGCCGATGTATGCTGAGTCCCAAGGAGAACTATTACCTGGTCAAAGTCCTCATTCCTGGGGAGGGCTTGGCCCGCCTGTCTCGAATCAGAGCCTCCCTTCTGGTCGCATTACCTATGACTATCCGTCAAGTTTGTCTGCTTAGCATCACAGTTGGTGAAGGAGGGTTCCCAGAAAAGAGGGGATGAACAGACTGCAGTACATTCCTTTCTGTGGTTGCCCACAAACATAGTCTTGCTCACTGCCTGTGGCTTTTTCCCAAATATCTTCATACCACTTGTCCTTGCTTAATCAAGTCCTGTCAAAACACAGAGTCAACCCGTAAGTACTGCCCCTCTCAAACCAAAGGCGACCCAAGCTGTGTCAAACTGTTGCACCCAGGGCCTCCATCCTCAGAGCCTACCGTCTCCAGCTGATATCTGTTGTTGTTGTTAGGTGTCGGTGACTCACTTCCGACTCATAGCGACCCTATAGGTCAGAGTAGAACTGCCCCATAGAATTTCCAAGGAGCACCTGGTGGATTTGAACTGCTGACCTCTTGGTTAGCAGGTGTAGCACTTAACCACTGCATTGCCAGAGTTTCTAGCTGATTTCTAGTCCCCTCTATTTCTTATTAGGGTCTATCTTAAGAGACAACTATGTAAATCATTTAAAACTTCTGCTGTCATGGATCAAATTGTGTCTCCTGAAAAATGTTTGTAGCAATTTGACTAGGCCATGCATCCTGGTATTATGTGAGGTTCCTACATGCTGTAAGCCCTGCCTCTATGATGTTAATGAAGGAGGATGGGTGGTGGTTGTGTTGGTGGGGCAGGACTCCAGGTGTTAAATTGTTTCATGCCCTGAGGCAGTCTGTTGGGACGTGAAGGAAAAGGAAGCAGGCAGAGAACTAGGAACCTCATCCCTCCAAGAAGCAGTCTTGGGAACAGAGCACGTCCTTTGGAAAGGACCCAGGATCCTTGCACCTCAGAAGCTGTCAGTCCCAGGGAAGACTGATGACAAGGATCTTCCTCCAGAGCCAGCAGAGAAAGCCTTCCCGTAGAACTGATGCCCTCAATTTGGGTTTGTAGCCTACTGGACTGTGATGGAATAAAATTTCTCTTTCTAAAGCCACCCACTTGTGGTATTTCTGTTACAGCAACACTAGATGACTAAGAAACCTACCGTGCTTGATCTATAGAGCAAGAGAGGGCCGCGTCATACAGAGCACAGGCTGCAGGCTTCTGGAAGGGCAGAGTAAATTAAACACTAGGAACAAAGAGCACCTGATTAATTTCCTTGGCTGTGCACCAGCTCCTCGGTTAGCAAACATGGTTAACCCCGGGTTCTGCTTACCAGGAAATGACCCTTTATCTAGAGACAACTTTTTTTAAGTGAGAGGGACTTCAAGAAGGCTTTTTTCCATGAGTAGTCAGCTTCTTGGTGCTGGTATTTGGGCCTAGGAATTATCAAAGAGGATCAGATGTCCCAAGCCCTCATTTACCAGGCTAGAGAGTTTCTTGGGATGTCAGCCTTCAGAAGACCATAGTTGGCTGGTTGTTGGTTTTATTTTGGGGCATACCATTTATCAATAACCATTACCATGAAATCCTGTCCGGCTGAATATTCAACCTTAGACTGAACCATAACCCAAGGTTTGGGTTTCTGAGCAGCAAGCTTGGTGGCCAGTTTCTTCTGTTAGACTAATGGTGTCTCAGGGTGGCAAAAGGAATCTTTCTCTAATTTCTCTTGAAATTCTACCCCTGCCTGACTTCATGACACTTGGCAATGGGAGGCAGCATCGTGTATGTCTGTTAAGAAGAGTTATTTTAGAAGTACCAGGTATGAAACCCTCGTGGCATAGTGGTTAAGTGCTATATCTGATAACCCAAAGGTTGGCAGTTCAAGTCTACCAGACACTCCCTGGAAACTCTATGGGGATGTGCTACTCCGACCTGTAGAGTTGCTATGACTCAGAATCAACTTGATGGCATGAAAGGTTGTTCACTCCTGTGGCTCTTCCCAGATAGCCCCACTCCAGTTGCTAAGCCTGTGAACTTTTCTGTTTCTAAAATTGTCAACTTTAGTTTTAGAAACGGGCTGTAGCAGGGACTATGGCTGCTACTCTGCAGTAGGTACATAATTACCTGACCCTTAAAAGTCATTGGCTGTAAGAAGATTTCTCTCAGTAGAGTTCAATATTTCCTCTGTTTTGTTTTGTTGCTTGCTTTTCCCAATCTCGAGCACAGTTTATTTTGCAGCAGCTGCTGAAGACTGCTAGAAGTGGCTCCCCTCCTGATTATCTTGTCTAGTTATCTAGTGCTGATATAACAGAAGCAACACAAGTGGACGGCTTTTAACAAAGAGAAGTTTATTCTCATACAGTCTAATAGGGTAGAAGTATGAATTCAGGGTGCTGGTTCCAGGGAAAGGCTTCCTCTGTCAGCTCTGAGAGGAAGGTCTTTGTCCTCAGTCTTCCCAGGCTGAGGAGCTTCTCAGCACAGGGACTCCAGGACCAAGGACCATGCTGTTCTCCTCTCTCTTGTCTACTGGTGGTACGAAATCCTCCTGTCTTTCTGCTTGTCTCTCTTTTGTATCTCAAAAGAGATTGACTTAAGACATGACCTCATCTGGTGGATGGAGTCCAGTCTTATTTACAAAACTTCCCATAATCCTTCCTCATTAATATCACAGAAAATCACATCAGGTGGTACAAAGGTGGACAATCACACATACTGGGGATCACGGCTTAGCCAAGTTAATCACATTTTGGGAGGACACAATTGAAGCCGTAACACTGATACCCCAGGCATTTTGCTCCAAAGTTTCCTAAGCTTCAGCCTCAGCTGGCACATGCTCTTAGTGCCTCGAGAGCACTGAGAAAAGTTTCATGGTCTGTTACCACGTAACATGAACCACCAGTGTCTACCCAGGAGTGAAAGAATCCTCATTACTTCTCTCTCCTCCAGGCTTTGAAAAATGGTGTCTCCTGATAGTAATTTCTGCAGCAGTTTGTATTTGTTTGGTTTCAAACAGAAACCCACTCAAGAAGGTTTAAACAGAAAATGGGAATAAGGTGTGAGGGGTAGGGGGCTTTCACAGAACCAAGAAGGCAATAGATCTCAAAAGAAGGCAGGGATCAGGAGCTGGGAGGCTGCCTGAAATCTCTGTCTCTCTCTGTGCTCTTCTCTCTGTCTCTGTCGTGTTTCATGATTCTCTCAGTCTCTCTCTGCATATCAGAATCTCTAAATTCTTTAGAGTAAATGGTGGGCATGAGAGCCCCCAGATCCCCAATTTATCTGATGCAGCTCCCAAGCTATAGTTACCGAAAGAATCACTAACTCACCTCTCCTGCTTCTAATTCTATATTTCTGGGGAAGTGACTGATTGGCTCAGCTTGAGTCAGGTGAGTGCCCCAGTCCAATCAACTTGGACAGGGATCAAGGTCGTGTTGGGCACTCATATCTGAAAGGAGACTGCCCTATAGCCACGTGGATGCAAAGGTGGAAAGTCTCTAGAGTGAGGAGCTGGGATACATTTCCTCTACGTTCCCCTTGGTCTGGGGCACTGTTGCAGGACAGGGCAGTGTTTCACTCTGTTGTGCGTAGGGTTTCTGTGAGTGAAAACAGACTCCGCAGCACCTAACAGCAGCCACCACCACCACAGCACCCAGCCATTCCACTCCTAGCTGTATACTCAAAACACTTGAAAGCAGAGACGCAAACAGACTTGGACACCACCATTTATGCATTGATGCAACAGTTTTTGAATTATATTCCACACAGTTTCCTTGCATGCGAAAGTTGAAAACGAAGAAGAATCTGCAATTGGAAAATACGCCATTGGTAGTAGAAACAATGCCAGAGATTGCATGAAAGGATTCTGCAAGACCAAGGACTTAGATTTGATTCACTGCACACTAATGACTGAAGATGCATTATGGAACGACATCAGGGTATTATCCGTGAAGAAAGCAAAAGGTCATTTAAAAGAAAGAAAAAACCAGAACGACCGTCAGGTGAGACTGAACCTTCATCACATGATAGTTCTAGTTTTAGTTTTGTGAGGAACCCCTATGCTGCTTTCTGTAAGGGCTGTACCATTTTGCACTCTTATCAGCAATCAGTAAGGGTTCCAATTTCCCTCACATCTTCACTGATATTTGTTACTTTCTGTCTTTTGGTATTGTTGCTTTTTTCCCCTTAATCTTAGCCTCTCAAAAAGAAAGAGAGAAAGAAAATATCTTATAGAACGGAGTAAAACTGTGCCATAGGGTCACCAAGGCCGTAAATCTTTACAGAAGTAGATGGCCACATCTTTTTCCTGTGGAGTCACTGGTGGGTTCAAATGGCTGACCTTTCAGTTAGCAGTCAAGTACTTAACCACTGCGCTGCCGGGTCCCTAGGCTTAGCCATCCTACCCTTACCTGCTGCTGTCAAGTCGGTTTCAACTCACAGCTACCCTCCAGGACAGAGTGGATCTAGCCCATCAGGTTTTCAAGGAGCAGCTGGTGCGTTTAAACTGTTGACCCCTTGGCTGACAGCTATAGTTCTTAACCACGGCACCACCGAGCCTCCCAGACATCTTAGGGGGAGTGCAGTGGTACCACACAGTGGTTTGGATTTACATCTCTTGGATGGCTAATGATGCTGAGCATCATTCTGTGTGTTTGGTGGCCATCTGACATTTGAATTATCCTTTTTGGTAAAATGTCCATTTAAAACTTTCTCATTTTATGATTCAGTTATTTGTCTGTCTTTATTGTTAAATTGTTGAAGTTTTATATATGTTTTGGGTATTAGATTCTTACTGGCTATATGGTTTCTAATGATGTTCTCCCACTCTGACTTATCTTTTCACTTTATTGGTACAGTTTTCTGATTAACGAAAGTTTTTAATTAATAGGAAGTCTCACGTACTTTTTTCTTGCAGTCTGTGCTTTTGTTATTATGTTAGATAAGCCATTGTTAAAAGTTGGGGATACTTTGTTTTGTTGCTCAAACTGTCAGTTTCAGCCATTGAGAGCTCTTTCGGTTGGTTCCTGTGTCCCTGTGACATACCCCTCATTACTGTGGGGTTTTTTTGTCATGTTTTGTTTTGAGTACTTCCTTACTTTCTGGCAACATTCAACGCTCCCGGATCATCTTTTTTTTTTTTTTTTTATTGTACTTTAGATGCAAGTTTACAGGACAAACCAGCTTCTCATTAAACAACTAGGACACACACTGTTTTGTGACTTTGGTTGCTAACCCCATGACCTGTCAACACTCTCCTCTTCTCTGTCTTGGTTTTTTATTACCAGCTTTCCTGTCTCCTCCTGCTTTCTCATTCAGGTTCGTCTTTTGTATTTCCTACCTCAGTCCTAGAAGCAGCCATTCGTCCAAGAAACTCTGCACCTTTTTAATTGAGGAGAATGGTATTAGAAGCCAAGATCTGGGCCCTAGATGTGCTTGTTGCTACTGGGATGTTCTTGCATCTGGGTCATTTCAGCTGATATAACCAGGAAATAGACGTGTAAGACATTTTTAACACGTAAATCACAGCCCACCACTCCCCAGCTCAGCTGGAAACCTTTCCCCTGCTTCTCATCACCCTTTTCACACTCAGTTCCTCCCCACCTCCTTGCTGGTGCTCCGGTGTGCTACTGCTCAGTGCCTTTGCACTGGCTGTTCCCTTTGCCTAATATGCTGTTCCCTCAAGTGCCTACATGGCTCTTCCTTCACCTCATCCAGCTCATTGCTCTGCCCAGACGTCCAGACCTCAGGGCGGCCTTCATGGGCTCCATCCTGACTCCCTATCTCTCCCCTCCAAACCCTCACTGACCGCATGCTCCTCCCCGTTTCTCTCTCCCTAGCCTGCCTTATATTCCTTTGCAATACTGTCTACTTTATGATACTGTATCTTACTTTTATTTTTCACAGTTTCTCTCTCTCACTAGAGTATAAGCTCTGGGAGGGGGAGAGGGAGGGCCAAGCTTTGGTCAATACAAGACTACTCCCCCTGCCCCCTCCGCCCCCAGCTTAGCTCTGTAACTGACTTGCCAGCTGCTGTGCAGGTTACATACTTGCTGAAATGAATCAGTGTTGCCAAGCCCTGGGTCACCCCCAGTATATGGAGGGCATGAGGTTAACTCTAGCCTCCCAACCCCAAACCCTGCTCCCCGATTCCCTCACCATTCTCTTCCATGTTCCCCTCATGCCTTGGACAAGGAGAGCATCAGAGGATTTTTAAAAAGCCAACCGCTGTTTCTTGAGCATCTGCTTTGCACTAGGAGCAGGACTACTGCTGCCAGCAGCCCTGGGGGCAGGGGCAGCTTCTGTAATTCTCCTGTGTCAGGTCAGAAAACTGAGGCTAGAGTGCCTCACCAAGGTCACACAGCTCCTAGGTGGTGGGCCGGAACTGGAACCCAAGTAGGCCGAGTTTGCAGTCCCTGGGTAGTGCAAACAGTTACTGTGCTTAAAAGATAACCAAAAGGTTGGAGATTTCTGTCAACCCAGAGGCACTCAGAAGAAAGACCTGGCAATCTACTTCTGAAAAATCAACACTGAAAACCCTGTGGAGAACTACTCTGTTACACCCAGGCATGCATGAGTCAGTCAACTTGACAGCAACTGGTAACAGGAAGAAGACGCTGGTGGTGTGGTGGTTAAGTGCTACGACTGCTAACCAGAAGGTCAGCAGTTCAAATCCACCAGGCTGCTGCTTGGAAACTCTATGGGGCAGTTGTACTCTGTCTACAGGGTCACTATGTGTCAGAATTGACTTGATGGCAGTGAGTTTGGTTTGGTCACAGGTAGCCTGAGTTTTGAGCATGTGTGTTTTTAAAAAAGAGAATTCCAGCTTGGGGCCTCCATTCAGCTGGTCCCAGCCATGGTTCACCCAGGTTGCCTCTGAGCTGTCCCATAGCCTATCTGGGTCATCTTGGAATCTTTGGTCTAGTGCTACTGCTGTCGCAGGACCAAGTGCTGGAGCCTTGTTCCCTCACCCCATGACTCCACAGACTTTCCACCTCTGAGTTGTTCCATTCTCCAGCAGGCAGGGCACAGCCTGGGTGGGGATTGCAAGGCCCAGGACCCTGCTTTTTTGTCCTGGTGTGCTCCAACCTGGCCCCTCACAGGACTTCTCTGAGACTGAGTTTCTACAAGTCTGACTTTCCAGGGTTCACATCTGGAACTGTGCAGCCACATGACCTTGGCTAATGATGTAACCTGTCCCTTCTGCCCTCTTACTGCTATCACCATTGCGTCATCCAGGGCAGTGGCTTTCTTGTCATGCTGAAAACTACAGTCAGAAATGCAATATACGCCCACCCCACACACATACCTCTGTAACTAGAATGACAGTCCTGGGAAGGAACGCCCTCCCTGACCACGTGGAACACACTTGGATATTTTCTGTCCTGTTCCGTTTTTCAGATTTGACCCACTGAAGTGATGTCCTGCACACAAACGTGTCACAGCCTGCTGTTGACAAACATGCAGAAACATCTGGTTCCACAAAGACCCCGTTTCAGACAAATATTAACAACCATTTTCTGGGGTAAACTCTTTGTTAGAGCAGAAATGGAGCATCAGGAGACTGTTACAAGCATTTTACAAGTATTTATTCATCTAGTTCTAATGACAGTTGTCAAAGTTGAGAGCTATGATGAGTATTTCTATTTTGTGGATGAGTAAAGGAGGCACAGAGAGGTTAAGTCACCTGCTTAAAGTCACACAGCTCCATATTGACCCAAAGCCAACCAAACCTACTGTTGTGGAGTCAATTCTGACTCATAGTGACCCTATAGACAGAGTAGAACTGCCCCATAGAGTTTCTCAGGAGCACCTGGTAGTTTGAACTGCCAACCTTTTGGTTAGCAGCTATAGCACTTAACCACTAAGCCTCCAGGATTTTCTCCATAGTGACAGTACAGGACAATTTGGCTCCAGGGAGGGTGCTCTTAACTGCTAAACCTCTTGCAACTTTTTCTGGCTAAAGCCAAAGGCGAGGATTTGATCTGGGTCATTTCTAACCCATCTGGAAGGAAGGACCAAAGCAGAGCAGCCTCCAGCCTCAACAGAGCGTGGAGGCAGTTTTCTAAAGCCCATGTGAAGGGGGAGGGCACTGGGGAAGTGGGTCTCCACTGGGCACTCCACTGGGCTCTGGCTGTCCGGAGATAACCCTGCTTGTGAGCATGTGTGGGTGTCAGGGGGTGAGGCTAAGCGAGGCTGCACTGAGCAAAGATGCTTTCTGCATCCGGGAGAAGCTGCAGCGGTTTCGGAAGGGGAAGTTCTGGAAGGAGATAGCTGCAGAGGCACAAGGAAGTAGAACCAGAGGCCTGCGTTTGCTCCCCTACTGGCCTGCTGGCTGCACTCTGTCCATCCCAGCCTGCTGTACACCAGTCTAATTCGCCTGCCCTTTAAGAACAAGCTTCCTCTCCCATCCATAAGGGAAGCCAAAGTATTTCTCAGTCAGGACAAACTTCCAGAGCAAGGAGTTGAGGCCCAGGAGCTCCTGTGAGTATTAAGGTTGTTTACCTTGCAAACTTTATGGGGGCAGTTCTACTCTGTCTCTAGGGTCGCTGTGAGTCAAAACTGACTCGATGGCAGTAGGTTTTTTGGGGAATGGTTAAGTGCTACCTCAGCTAACCACAAGGTCAGTAGTTCAAGTCTACCAGGTGCTCCTTGGAAACTCTATGCAGCAGTTCCACTCTACCCTATACAGTTGCTATGAATCAGAATCAACTCGATGGCACTAAGTTTGGGTTGGTTGGTTGGTTTCTTATAGCTCAGGTGCCATTTTTTTCCTTTACACCCACGATTGTGAATTCCTCACCATAACTGGTTCATTTTATTTGTAGTTCAAAGGGAACTGAAGACAGTTTCCTTCAAAATAGACAGACAGCCGATTAAAAAGTAAGAAAAGGAAGAGATTAGAAACCACATAGAGGAAGGCAGAAGGCAGTTCCACTGGGAACTAGAAGGACAGGACAAATGTAATTTAGTTTAAGCTTCCTGGCACCCCAGGAAAAAGAGGGAAACTATAGTGATAGAGTTATCTTTTCACCAAGAAAGCGTATCAGGTTTTCAAGAAAGTGCAGCTTCTTGGGATAAGGCACATAAGGAGAAGCAGGATGACATGGTAAAAGGAGCTAGCATCTGGAATCAGACAGCTGACTGTGTGGCCCTGGGAGAATGACTCAGTCCTCCTAAGCCTCAGTTTTCTCATCTCTAAAATGGGGATGGTAACATTTAGCTTGCTGGACTGTTGTGGGAATTGGGGATAACAGTGTATGAAGCACATCATGTCATTTAGGGTCTCTCTATCCCCGCTTCAAAGTGCCTTGTGTCTTAAAAAGCACAACTGGAATAAACAAAACGTGGCCCATACATACAATGGAAAATTACACAGCCGTGGAGAGAAATGAAGTCCGAGGGCATGCCATACCATGGATGAACCCCGAACACATCTGTGTGAAATTAAGGCATTTGCTAAAGGACAAATACTGTATGATTTCAATTATACAAAGTAAGCAAATAAACAGAAACCAGAAATTCTTAATGTTTACCACAGGTGGGAGGGAGAGGGGAAGGGTGAGTTTTTGCTGAACAGGTATTGAGTTTACAGGTAGTTCTCAACTTATATGGCTTTCTGTTCCAAGGTTCCATTCTGACCTCAGCCAAATACCTCTTTTTTTTAGTTTTTATTATTATTGCTTTTTATTGTCAGTCTCGGCACACACTGAGTCTTTGTCTTTGGGGCTTAGAACATCACATACAAATTTACAGATACATTTTAATGCATACTTAGAAACCTGTTGTCGTCGAGTCAGTTCTGACTCATACCAGCCCTATATCATGGAGTAGAACCGCCCCAGAGGGTTTCCAAGGAGTGGCTGGGGAATTCCAACGGCCAAGCTGCTAACCCAGTTAGCAGCCCACCTCGTAACTGCTATGCCGCTGGGGCTCCAATACCACATACATAAAAAGCAAACAAAAAAACCCTGTAAATCACAGAAAAAAAAAAGAATGGTCATCAGTGCTGCTGTTGTTAGGTATCACCGACTGGGTTTATAGCGACGCTGTGTAGAACAATAGACGCTGCCCAGCCCCGCGCCACCCTCACAATCGTTTCCATGCTCGAGCCCGTCGTTGCGGGCACTGTGTCAACACACCTCACTGAGGGTCTTCCTCTTTTCACTCACTGTCTACCTTACCAAACATGATGTCCTTCTCCAGGGACTGGTCCTTCCTGATAATATGTCCAAAGTACATGAAACAAAGTCTCGCCATTCTTGCTTCTAAGGAACATTCTAGCTGTATTTCTTCCATGACAGATTTGTTCATTTTTCTGGTAGCCCATGACCCAACCAACTGCCACTGAGTCCTGTCCAACTCATAGTGACCCTAAAGTTCAGAGTAGAACTGCCCTATGGTGTACTCAATATTCTCTGCCAGCACCACAATTCAAATGCATCAACTCTTCCTGGGTCTTTCTCATTCATTGTCCAGCTTCCACAGGTGCATGAAGTGCTTGAAGATACCATGGCTTAGGTCAGACACCTCTCAGTTCTCAAAGGGATGTCTTTGCTTTTTAACACTTGAAAGAGGTTTTTGGCAGCAGATTTGCCCAGTGTGATGCTTTGTTTGATTTCTTTGCTGTTTGCGTGGATATTGCTTGTGGATCCAAGTAAGATGAAGTCCTTGACAACTTCAGTCTTCTCTCCACTTATCACAATGTTGATTTTGGCCCAGTTGTAAGGATTTTTGTTGAGGTGTAATCCACACCTAAGGCAGTGGTCTTTGATCATCATCAGCACGTGCTTCAAGACCTCTTCACTTTCAGCAAGCGAGGTTGTGTTAAATGTGTGTTACAGGTCATTAATGAGTCTTGTTCCAGTTGTGATACTGTGTTCTTCACAGAGCCTAGCTTCTCAGATTATTTGCTCAGCATACAGATTTGAATAGGTATGGTGAAAAGTTACAGCATACAGATTGAACAGGTATGTGAAGGGCTATAACCCTGACACACACTTTTCTTTGATTTTAAACCGTGTAGCATCCTCTTGTTCTGTTCAAATGACTGCCTTTTTTTCTATGTACAGGTTCTGCTTGAGCACAATTAAGTGTTCTGGCTTCTAGGCTAAGACAAACTAGGAAGAAGGACCTACTTCTGAAAAAATTGGCCAGTAAAAGCATTATGAATAGCTAGCAGAACATTGTCATAACTTGAGTACATCGTAAGTTGAGGACTACCTGGAAACCCTGGTGGGGTAATGATTAAGTGCTATCTTTGGCTATTAACCAAAAGGTTGGTAGCTCAGATCCACCAGGTGCTCCTTGGAAACTCTATGGGGCAGTTGTGCTCTGTCCCATAGGGTTTTTGTGAGTCTGCGTCAACTTGATAGCAGTGGATTTGTTTTGCTTTTGGTGTACAAATGGTGGTGAAATATTTTGAGAAAGGATAGCAAGAACAGTGGTATGACATGAAAATACAATTAATGTCATGTGGAAACTGTTGCATTGGTGAACGTTTTGGTGTATTTTTACCACAATGAAAGTACAGAGAAACCTGTGACAGCCAGAACTCAATGGGACCTGCTTGTTTTTCCAGGTCTCACAAGCTTTCTGCTTTTCACAAGGTGCAGTCTTACCGCTTTTCTGTTGCTTTCTGTTTGTGGAAAATATTTCCATTTTCTTTCTTTGATAGGTTTCCACTTTACCCAGGTTCTGTCTTTCACAGGTTTTATTGTGTACTTTCAAGGACGAGTTCTTTTGGAAGATGCACCTGACTGTTTCCTGTAACAGATTCTCGAAATGAGAGAGTAGGGACAGAATTGTGACCCAGTGAGGATAAGTCTAGGAACAGGTATCAGGAAAGCATGCTAACCCTGCCCTTAGAGTGTTCTCTACAAAATGTCCCTTTCTCTTTAGGCTTCAGGCAGCATCGCTCTGGGGGCGGGGGGGGCTGGACAGCTCTGGCAAGGCTCAGCCACTCTCAGCCTGCACTGGGACTGAGGCTGGGTATCCAGATGCTCTGCTGCGGAAGCTGTTAGTATTCATTCCTGGGGCAGATCCAACATTTTCTCCCAACGGACCTGTGGTAGGGGCCTCAGACATTCAGTAGAGTGTGTAGCCCCTGTGGCCAGTATCATAGAAAACTGGAACCACTTAGCACCTGGCTTAGACTTGCCCAGACCTCTTCCCTTTCCTGACTGCCAATGAAACAACCACTTGCATCCTCCTATCCCCACCTGTGACACCAGCGCTGGGCCCAGGCCCCTCAGAAACCTCAATTTTCTCACCTGACCAGGGGGACTGTAACAGCTGCTTTACCTCTAGGCCAGGTTGAGTAGGGTCGATTGATTACAGCCCTTTTTTGACTAAGCAATTGACTGGTTCACCCCCTACCTCGTCTAAGAAAGTTTTGAAGCCACTACTGTCATCTGAGTGGCCAGGTGGCCGGCCACCTGCATGCTAGTGACCCCAACCCAAGGCTGTAGTCCTTCACCTCCCTCACACCAGGTAACTTGACTACCTCAAGCGCTCTGGTATTTCTTGGCCACTGGGGCAATTCTCTGGTGTGTGCCCGTGGACATTTAGAATTTCACGGGTCTCGTAGACCTTTATTTGGCTGTTTTCCTTGGTATAAAGAGAAAACTTGTTTTGAAGAAGTCAAGGTGGAGCTTCCCGACAGACACCTGCTCTGTACCCCTCCAGCCACAGAGCGGGTGGGGGCGGACGAAGCGGCAAGAGAAGCTGTTGTTTTTCCTGTTGCTAGTGAAAAGGAAACAAAGTGGGAAGTGGGGTGTGCGGCTGTCAGCAGGCGGGGCGCGCCCACCAGCCCCGCCCCCCTCCCTCGAGGCTCATTGGCGCTTAGCACTTTGCGCTGAGTTGCCGCCGGCGGAGCCGCTGTCCCGCCATCCGCGCCGGGACCGGTAAGCGCGAGCCTTTGGCCGTGTCTGGAGAAGTGGAGAAGGGGGATCTTGGCTGGGAGATTCTGGGGTCCGACTCAAGGGCATGCCCCCGAGCCGGATGGCAGGCAGCACGCACAACCCTGTGTGCCCTGGCTGTGTGTGCCCTCCCTGAGGCTAGCGACCCAGCGAGGCTTGTGCCCGGGACTCGGGCTGGGGATGTTTTCAGGATCTCAGGCCGCTTCCTGTGCGCCCTCCGTGCCACGGGGAGAAGGGCACATACGAAACCAGGGGCCTCCCCGGCCGGACTGGGGAGTGACCTGTGGTGCAGCTTCTGGTGAGCCAGCCCAGGCCGGGGAAGCGCGGAGCCACCCTGCGCCCTGGACCAGCGCGCCCACCCGGTGCTCTGGCGGGCGGAACCTTTAGGCTCCGCCTGGACGCTGGGTCCCCGCTGCGCTCCCTGCGATAGGACCGCCCCTGTGCTCCAGCAGAGGTTGAGGGGCTGACGGGCGCACTCGGCTCCCCTGCGCCTGGCCCTGCGCGCCCTCCAGGTGCCTGCCTGCAAGGGCGCTGGGGTCGAGGTGTCCCGTGAGATATTAGCTAACGCTCTAGTTGTAGCCCCAGCCCTGTCTCTATCCCCTCTATGCTCGGGGGGCCGCGCTGTCACCGCGTGGTCGCAGCAGCGGCGCAGGCGACACCAGCCCCCGGATCTGCGGCTGAGCTGGGTTTACGGCTACAACACCGCCTCCGGCTTTGCATTTCCGGACTCACTCTTTTTTTTTTTTTCCTAAATACACTTGCCCGTAATTCAGTCTGAATGAAGTTTCTTCTTTCTTTCTTTCTTTTTAAACCAAAGTTCCTGTTTTTATTTAGGCTTTCTCCTCCCCGCAGGCAGTCTTTGAAATGGAGGAGAGGGGAACAAGGATAAATCTTTCTAGGGGGTCAGGGTAGGGAGCGCGCTCTGCCCGGGTGGCGAGATGGGAGTCCATAGAGCCAGGAAGAACCGCTTCGAGGCCACGAAACATAGTTGCTGGAGGGGAAAGGGACTGGAATCGTCCCAGGGGAGGACTGGTGTCCTATGAGCTGGGTCTTCGCGCGGCACCCTTGGGTGCCCAGTTTGCAGATGGAGCTCTCGGGACCTCAGTCAACTGAGCGACGTACACCTCGTTTACCTGTTCCTTGGAAGAGGGACCTGCGGGTCTTGCGTTCCTCCAGACTGTAAAGCGGGGCTTCTTCACCTGGTGTCCTTTTAGGCTGCACTCTGTGACATGTTGTGTGGTTCACAGTCGCTTGTGGATGTGCGTGTGGACGGGCCTCTTGTCCTTCAGGATTCTTTAAGAGAAGGGTCACAGCACCCAGGGACTTTGGAACCCAGGCTAATCCTGTGGCTAGCATCCAGCTCCAGGACGTCTGACGGTGCCTTAGTGTTCTTGTTGATTAAATGGGGCCATAGGGACTTTCCTCCCAAATAATGGATCGATTTTGCATACGTGTTTTCAGTTACACAACCGGAGAAGATAAACGATATATCGCTATTTTACAGCTGAGGAAACTAAGGCTTAGAGAAGTCAATTGCCAGACATATGCAATGTCTAAGTGGCTGATCCAGGATTTGAACCCCAACTGTTTTGAACTCCCAAGTAGCTAATCTCCAGATGCAATTGCTTGTAGAGGACTTTCCTATAAATTATTTTGGTTGGGGGATGAGAGAATTGGGGGTGCATCATCAGAGCGTCAGAGCACAGCCTGTAACATCCTAAGGGGTGATCCTCCCAAGTAGCACCGGGTTGATTGACTGTGTGTTCTGTGCAGGGTTTGATTGACAGCGTGGGTTCTAGTAGGGTTTGACTGACAGCCCAGGTTCTGGGCCATGTGTAGTCTTGACTGCAAAAAGAGTGCAATCAAAGACTGTTCTGACTTGTGGGGGCTGCGATCAAACAGGAGACACAAACTGAGCTTTCTCTTTTGCTCTCTCTAGATGTGGAAATGACCAGTTCCTTAACATTTTTGCTTCTGCTTTGGTTTGATTTCTTGGTATCAGAATTTCACCTTTGGGCCCTTGAGAGGACGCTGCTTTTGGTGTGTTCACCAGCAGCTCCTGGAAGGAATAGAAGACACCCTAATGGGGGTGGGGGCAGTGCTCTTAAAACCCAGTTGGCCGACCTCCCTCTAGAGACAGCTGGTTTACCTTCTGAGCCTCTATCCCTTCTACCCCTTGTAGAAAGTGCTGAGTTGCTATAAGGTCACTATGAGTGGGCACTGACTCCATAAAAACAGGGTTTGGTTTGGGAGGACCACGCTGAGAATGTAGGTATTTCAGAAATTAGGGCAGCTGTCCCAGACGTGCTCCTGGCTCTATTGGTTGCCCCTTCAGTGGAACAAGCTGTGTCTGCATCTTCCATCCTGAGGCACGCTGAGGAAGGGTTTCCAATGCACCTCTTAGCCTTATGCCATGGCTTCCAGCCCTTTCTCCTGCTCTGCTCCACTTAGTGAGTATCCACTGAGCTCCCACTTGGAGACCAGGGACCGGGCTGGAAGCAGAGCAGACGGACAGCATGTGCAGGACACAGGCAAATCACACAT
The DNA here is from genome assembly GCA_028571685.1 of Heterohyrax brucei. Classification (NCBI taxonomy): domain Eukaryota; kingdom Metazoa; phylum Chordata; class Mammalia; order Hyracoidea; family Procaviidae; genus Heterohyrax; species Heterohyrax brucei. Next base: position 39,088,831 of record CM053140.1, read on the forward strand.
CAGCAGAGACTGGTGTCCAGGGACCCTACACTGTTATGTGGAGGGAGTTCCTGGCAGTGGGGTGCAGGGGGTGAGCTTGGGGATGGGGGGGCGAGTTCCAGCTTCACTTTGTTTTTCTTCAGTTGCAGAGTTAGAGGGAGAAGTGAATGTGCAACTTATGAAGTGATTCCCCTTTGGGTGGCTTGTTTTTCAAAACCCTTTTTGTTTAGACAGCAGTTCCCTCCCTGGAGGCCAGCTGCTTCTGTGGGTCCGGTGGTGAGGCTTGGGGCCTTACCACATGTTCCCTTAGCGTGGGACTTTAGAAAAGCTCTTTTAGCCAGGAGGGACGCTTTGGCCACTCCCCAGGCGAGAAATGTGTTTCCCAGCAAAGCTGTTGGAGGGAAAATTCCAGCTGGGAAGTGCTGGAGGAGGGTGGCTGAGCAGTGCCTGGTTGGATGGGTCCCATGGAGGGTGGCTGTTGTTAACTGACTGTGGAGTGGCAGAAGTCTGGTTCATCTGGGAGTGGAAGGAGATACTGTCATCACTGTGCTAGTGACAGTTGTTATGGATTGAATTATGTCCTCTCAAAATGTATGTTGTAAAGCTTGATCTCTGTGCCTGTGGTTTGGAGCCTGGTGGCATGGTGGTTAAATGTTTGGCTGCTAACCAAAATGTCTGGCAGTTTGAATCCACCAGTCACTCTTAGAAACCCTGTGGGGCAGTTCTACTGTGTCCTATAGGGTCATGATGAGTCAGAATGAACTCAACAGCAATAGGTTTATGCCTGTGGTTAAAGTCCTGTTGGGGAATGGGTTGTCTTGTTATATGAATAAGGCAGGATTTGTGTGCCTTGCGATCATCTCTTTTGAGATATGAAAGAAATTGTTCTTTTTAACACACAAGCAGAGGAAACACGGGGTAAGATAGAAGCCAGGACCCACCGAGATCTCCAAAGAACAAGGAAGCAGAAGCAGAAGACAAGGACCTTACTCCAGAGCCAACAGAGAGGGAAATACTTCCCCCAGAGCCAGTGCTGTGAATTTGGACTTCCAGCCTCCTAGAGCATGAAAGAATAAATTCCTGTTGATACAAGCCACTCACTTGGGCAACACTAAACAGTTGAGACAACAGTGTTTCATAAGTGGCAAAGGCCACAAAACCCCACCTCTCTCCTTGCAGTTAATGCTAAAACGGAATTTTATTTCATTTGGTTAATGGAAATCCCCTGTAATCATATCAGAAATGCTGCCGGTTTCAAGGTGGAAACCCCCCCTTGGGAACCTCCTCACCCTTGCTTTCTTTGCAGCCAAACGCTTTAACTCTCTGGGGTTACACTCAGGTGGGATATGCCCCTGCTTCGCGCACCAGCAGAATCCCTGGCTCCCAGGGTCAGCTGCTGTGCTGGATGAGTGGGTGGGCTCCCTCCCTGCCCCGATGTGACACCCTCCCGCCCAGGACAGGGCTCAGGGCTGTGCCCACCAGTCCCAGTGGAGGTGGGGAGTGATGAGTGTGGGGTTTCTACAGTGGCATGTCACTTACCTTCCACTTCACTCACCTTGTGGGGGGATGGCTTCCACTCGGGGAAGATGTGTGAGATCGCCATGGTGCGATCACTAGATGGAGGTTCCGCAGAAAAGAAGCAAGCTGGGAGGCCTGAGTTGGGATTTTGTGTCCTGGAGGGTGGTGTATTTGTTTCCTGACAAAGTACCACAAACTAGGTGGGTTAAAATAACGGAAACTTGAGGTTCTGGAGGGCAGAAGCCTGAAATCAAAGAGCAGAGGCGTGTTCCTCCTGAAGGCTCTCCGCCAAGGTCCTTCCTTGTCGCTGTCAGCTTCTGGTGGCTCCAAGTGTGCCTGTGCTGTGGCTGCACCCTCACCCGGCAGCCTTCTCCTGTCACCGGGCTTAGGGCCCGCTTGGATAATCCAGGATGATCTCATCTCGAGATCCTTAACTTAATGGCTCTGCAAAGACCCTGTCCCCGGGGATTCCAGTCACAGGTTCTGGGATCATCATTCGACCCACAGCAAATGGGCAGGAATATGCTTCTTTCCCTGTTTTCTGGGGAAGGTGCTGAGTCCCAGTGTCTCTGCAGGGAGCCAGGCTTGCCCGTTGTTGGGGCCTGGTCTGCCGCTTTCCCCTGGGAACCTGAGGCAAGGACTGCAGGGTCCCCACTGGGTCTCTGCTGTCCCACTGTCCCCAGGGCAGCACTGTACCACAGTGACTGTTCCCTCGTCTACATCCAGGTGCTCCTTAATGCACTTTGGGAAACTGAGACAGCCCCTTGAGTAAGGTGTTTAACCTCCTGTTTCCCCCATGTCATGGGCTGTCACCTGCAATCACTGCAGCCCCCTGTGTCCCCACTTTGGGATCCAGAGCTGGAGGAATGGCCTTCAGGGTAAGATTTTCCTCTTGGAGAAGTGCCCGCCCTTTCTCCCTCTTCCCTTCCTCTGCCTAACGAATCCCTGTTTCTCTCCTGGACCCTGCCCTGCCTCTCCCCAGCCTCTTCTCTGTTTGGGGCTCCTCATCAGCCTCCGTCTGAGGCCTCACAGCCCTTCATGTTTCCTCTGAGCCCCCAGAGAGGTGGTGACAGGCCTCCGTTTCCTGCTGGGGCCCCATGTCTGGAAGCTGTAATCATCTCGTTGAGCCAGAGGCTTTCCTGGGTTGGGGCTGGTGGTGGCAAGACAGATTTGGGGAACTTTTCAGTTGTGGAAACCCTGAGGAATCTGTCTCTGAGAGGTGGACCAAGGAGATGCTGATGGGGGCAGTTGCCCTAGCTCCCCTCCTGCCTCCTCTTAGCAGTTGGCCATTGCTTTGCTTTGGCTGGGAAATCTGGGAGAGATGCCTTCTTGTCAGTAGGGAAGAAAGATCATTACCTTGTGAATTGAAAAGTCATTTGTGCAGGGCAGAGTGGGGTGAGACAGGGTGGGGTGGGGTGCAGGCAGCCATGGAGGGGACCGCCACATGGAGGAAAAGCACGGTCTTTGGAGCCAGGTGCAACTGAGTTTTCATCTCAACCACTTTTATCTGCTACATCCTGTAGCCCTTCCGGGCCCAGGTCTGCATTTGTGGCAGCAGAATAACCGTCCCTGCCCTGTTAGTCCAGTGGAGGTCATATACAGTGCAGTGTAAGGAGCCGGGCCCCCAGCTGGCATACAGCAGGTGACCCCTAAGTAGTTTATTATTATCCCACTGCACCAACAGAGCCTCTGCTCCTTTGGGTACCCTTTCTGTTTTTTTTTACGGGCCTTTTTAAATTTCGTGGTGATCAGTAAGCATGCACACGCTTGTGGCTTGCTTTTTTCACTCCACACTGGCTCATTGGCATTCTCCCATGTTGCCACATCACCGAACCTTTTCAGGGGCAGCGTAAAACCAAACTCAGCCAAACCCATTGCCAAAAGTTCAGACTCACGGTGACCCCATGTGTTACAGTGTAGAACTGCTCATAGCATTTTCGTGGCTGTCATGTTCAGGAAAGCAAATGGCCAGATCTTTCTTCCGTGGTTCCCTGGATGGGTTCACACCTCCGGGGAAATGCCAACTGTTTTTACCACCCAAGACCACAGTGGGAGTTGTGTAACCCATCGCGACCCTAGAGGTCAAAGTAGAACTTCCCCATAGAGGTTACAAGGAATGCCTGGCGGAATTGAGCTGCGGACCTTCTGGTTAGCAGACGTAGCAGTTAACCCACAATGCAACCAGGGTTTCTGGGAGTTGTGTAAGTGTCCTGAAATAGGAGTACCATCAGCTTCTCAAGCTTCCTCCTCCAGTGTGGGAGGAAGCTTACACACACACACACACACACACACACACACACACACACACTTCAAACACTGTAATTGATCTTTGAGACAAATAACTCTTCCTGTACTCAGGAATTATTGCATCAAAGTCATTGAATGTGTTTATGGCTCTTGAAGTTAACTGGTTTTCCAGAACAACTGGGCCAGTCTGATGTCATTTGGAAATTTAGTGATACATAATGGTTTTATGACATGGTGTTTGCCAGCATTGAATCATATTGAAAGAAATGTTTTACTACTAGGCCCAAAGGTAATATCTGAAATGTTTCTTTTATTGCTAGTGAGGTTGAGTGTATCTCTTTCTGATAGCTAGCTGTGTGTATAATACAAGGTTTGCTGTGGTTCAGTGTGGCAGTTATAGGCTGCGACTCCAGAGTTGCATGGATTCAGATTCTGACTCTAGCTCTTCCACTTTTCAGCTGTGTAACCTTGAGTAGCGTGCGTAGCTTTCTGATCCTCGGTGTCCTCATCTGTAGAATGAAGCTTATGAGACCTATTCTGACAGTTTTCTTAAGGATTAAATGAGATAGGTGAGATAACAACATCACCTACCACATAGTTGATTTTCAGTAAATATTCGCTTTATAGTTATGTAACCACTGCTTTTTTAGCTTTCATAAATACTCAATAGATCGCTGTTTTTTTATATTTTTTATTTTATTTTTTTATTATGACTGAAAATGTACATTCCTGTATAAATTTACATGCCTACCTATATGCATCTTCCACTGCTCTCCCTGCCCAGTGACAGCACACTGTTCCTCTCTGCTCCATACATGTCTCATCCTCTCAACAGTCTCCTTTCCCCTCCTTTCCACCCACTCTCCTTCCTCCAGCCAGAGGTCAGCAGGATGATATCCTATAGATGCATAGAAACATAAAGTGCATCCAATATATGGTCACTCCGCATCACCAAGTCCAATCCATTCGTGTCCAAAGAGTGGACCTTCATTATGATTTATGGGCAAGGGCAGCATCAGGGCCAGCGGCCATGCCCCCAGGGGAACCGCTGGACCATCAATTGAGGTCTTTTAGTGGGGATCTCAGGGTGCACCCCTTTTTATTATTGTGTTGCCAGTGAGACTCAACTTTGTGAGTCCATCGTGGCTATCACTGGTGGTGGCCAGGCACTATCCGCTTCCTCTGGTCCCAAGTTGATGTAGGCACCCACTTATGTGGGTCTCTTTATCTTCTGGGCTGTCTTTACCCCATGTCATTTTGGTCCTCAGTGAGCATCTGTTCCTGCTGAGTTGGGTAGATCACCTTTTTTTTAAATGCTAATACCTGGCTGGCGAATACCCTCAAGATTCATCTTTTTTCTCAAGGGGAGATGTTTTATATTTGGCTAATAGGATCTAGGTTAAACACAAAGATAGATTTTTCTGTCACAAAGATAGATCTTTCTAGAAGATGAACTGATAACCCTTTTCTACAGAAATGCACCTCTTCCTTGGCTGGCTGGCTTGATTTGCCTGTAAGTCTCCCTGGGGAAAGCCAAAGAACCTGTGACACCGACATGCTGGCCTCCCTGGATAGATCCAGAGGGGCCGTGATGAGCTCCAGGGCAGCCTGTGGCTGAGACCCTGGCTTCCTGGCTCCCCGCTGTCCTATAGTCCCTGCAGTATGGACACGGGGGATGAAGACTTCCTGATGGTTCAGGAGGAACCAGTCCCTGGAGAAGGATTTTAGGTTGCTAAGGCAACGGGTCAGTGCAAAAGAGGAAGACCTTCAGTGTGATTGGGGGACACAGTGGCTGCGACAGTGGGCTCCACCGCAGCAATGATGGCGAGGCGACGTTTTGTTCTGTTGTGTGCAGGATCACTGTGCGTCAGAACCAACAAAAGGGTCCCGAACAACAACAATAAAACCAAAACACAAAACCAAACAAACCCATTGCTGTAGAGCTGACTCCCACTGACCCTGCAGGGCAGAGTAGGACTGCGCCATCTGGTTTCCGGGGTGTTGCTTGTGGATTAGGATTGATGTTTTGATTGACAGCCACGCTCTTAACCGCTTTGCCAATAACAACAACAGTGCTTAATCTTGAGTCCAGAATTCATCATGGTGACTTTTCTACTCTCTGTATCCAGATGCTCCTTCATGCAGATTTGGGAAACTGAGACAGCTCTATGGATGCCTCAAAGATTTTAGGGGCAGAGCACAGGGACTGTTGGTACCAGCTTTATCTACTGCCCGTGGCATCTGCTTTTGCAGCTGTCACGCAAATGGTTAAGCTCCTGATTACTGGTTCAAAGGTTGGCTGTTCAGACCCACCCAGAGGTGCCTCAGAAGACAGGCCTGGCAGTCTGCTTCTAAAAGGCCACAATGTTGAACTCTATGAAGCAGTTCTACTCCACATACGAGAGGTCACCATGAGTTGGTATGGATTTGATGATGACCAAGAACAACAGTCAAGTAGTTTCCACTTTCATTAAATGGTCCTTAAGTAGTCTTAAGTGAAGGGGCAAAAGTCAAGCACACAGGCAGAGCTTAGTGTGTGCACTTGACCCTCTACTGCTGGCTGGTGTGTCCTCAAAGGAAGTTGATAGACCCAGGGTCTCCATCTCATGCAATCTGCTTCATGAGACATTTCTTGTAGGGGGAAGAAGATACCAACATAGTTCTCCTTACTCATTCCTCAGAAAATCCTATTTAAAATTTTTCTTGTATTAGGAGCTATTTTAGTCAGCTAGGGCTGCTGTAACAGAGACACTGCAAAGTGGCTGGCTTTAACAAAGGAAAGTTTATTCTTATCTGGTCCAGCGGACTACAAGTCCAAATTCAGGATGTCGGCTCCAGGGGAAGACTTTCCCTCTGTTTGCTCTGGAGGAAAGTCCATGTGTGGCATCAGTCTCTGTTCAGGGAGCATCTTGGCACAGGAACCTCAGGTCTGAAGGACGGGCTCTTCTCCTGGTGCTGCTCTCTTGATGGTGTGAGGTTCCCAAATCGCCCTGCCCGATTTTTCCCTTTGGAGTTCAAGACACTGCCTCAAGGCACAAAACAAACTTACACAGTGAATCTTGCCCCACCAACACAACCACCACCCATCTACCCTCATTAACATCATAGAGGCAGGAATTCCAACGCAAAGGAACACCACACAAAACCAGAAATTATGGCACAGCCAAACTGCCGCAGATTTTGTAGGGAACGCAGTTCAGTCCATGACGGGAACCAACAAATGAATGAACAAGACTACCCCTCTGTGTCTTACGGTTCTGGAGTCTGGGAACCAGATCACTAGGTCATGAGTATTTTTTCCCTGTTGTGTGATATGATGACTATTTGAATAATAAAGCCATTGGCTGTGATTTGGAAACCAGTGATGAATGAAGTACGGGCTGTTTTTAAATGAAGCAGAACACGTCTAATGTGTGGGAGCTTCTTTAAGATGTGTGTGTGACTTCATGTTTCCAGTGGGAAGCCCATTGCAAGGCATTGTAAGCTGCAGATGAGTAGGATGGCAGTTTGGTGTTAGTGGCCAGAGCAGGGGCTATAGACTTAGACAGTTGGAAGTTCAAGTCTTGTCGTGGACACATGTCCACATGACGAGTTGCTTAATCTCTCTGAGCCTTCAGATACTCATCTGAAAAGTGGAGTAACACAGCTGTTTTACTGGTGGTTGTGAAGATTTGTGTTGGTTCGCTGCCATCAATCATGCAGCCTCAGGTACAACGGAAGGAAACATTGCCTGGTCTTGCACCGGCTTTAAGGTCATTACTGAGTCTGTTGTCATGGCCACTGCATATTTGGAGTGGCTTCCAAACCAGACAACTCATCTTCCAGCACTGTATCAGACAATATTCAGTTGTGATCCATAGTTTTCATTGGCTGATTTTCAAAAGTAGACAGCCAGGCGACTGGAAGCTTCTCTGAAACCTGCTCAGCACAAGTGGCCCTACTTGCATTTGAAATACCAGTGGCATAGCTTCCAGCGTCACAGCAACGCACACAACACAGTAAGATCAATGACAGACGTGCTGAACATTAGAAATAACAGAAAACCTGTAGCAGGTCAGGGCACTCAGTAAGGTATTTTTGCAATTGGGTGAATGAATCCTTGAGACCTCACAGTGTGGCAGCAGATGAATCTTAAATGACAGGTTCTATTTATTGACTCACATGCTGTGATAAGGCTCACTAATCTATTGTCTTATTTGATCCTTCTATGGATGACCATTATAGAATGCACAGAGTGTTTGTCAATATCCCCATTTTACAGTTAAAAATTTAGTATTGTTTTTCCCTTGTTTGGTCCCCTGTTCCTCCTGGAGGTACTCAAGCCAGGAGGGTTATATTTTTTCAACTTCGTCTAACCCCTTAAGGTCTGAAGGTGCTTAGGGGACCAAGGTGGAGTCCCCGGGTTAAGCACATGCTGGATTACGAGCCAGAGGTGACTTGGAAGACAGGCCTGGCAATCTGCTTCTGAAAGGTCACAGCCTTGAAAACCCAATGGAGCAGTTCTACTCTGCACACCCGGGGTCACTATGAATTGGAATTGACAGCAGTTAACAACCACAGGGACCAGAGTTGAGGTCTCTTGGGGACAAGATCTTGTCTCGGTTGTTTCCTGTCTTCCCCAGGTGGCGGAGTTAGACTTGGGCAGGAGCCGCCTCTGGACTCACTCTGTGGGTGTGGACTAGAGGGTTAGAGCAGCTCACTGGTGAGGTCTGCCCCCAAGTAGCCTTGGCCACGGGAATGGACTCTGAGTTGGCCCCTGGCCTGGGAGCTGCAGTAGCAAAGGGGTGCTCTCAGCCTGGACCCCCTGCTCTAGAGGGCACCTGTCCTAGGAGCCTTCTGCTGCATGCACATGGGATGGATATGATGGTGGCTGAGAGATGGCCAAGTGCCTGGCAGTGACTTGACCCCGAGGGAGCCATGCTTCTATACTTTCCCACCCACCCCTCAGCCAGTGGAGATGGGCTGTGTGACCCTAGCCTGCCCTGCCCATCCCAAAGATGACCTTGCTTTGAAGCCCTTAGTTTTATTTTTAACACTAATGTAAATTTTGCACTCTAGTCCATGATATACTCGTGTTTGTTTTACTGCAGAGAATATTTTCCCCTAATTGCCAAGTCAATCGGATTCTCTGGGAAGATGTCTATGTTTTTTTTTGCTGTGACTTCCGCCGCTCCCAGCACAGTGTCTCCAGCCCTAGTTTGAAAAGATGTGGGTGAGAGCAAACTGTAGGAAGAGTGGTGAGACAGACACACTTGTGGCAAGAAACCCAGCTTAATGAGACCAGTTGCTTCCGAGTTGTTTCTGACTCCTGCTGATCCCATGTGTGTCAGAGTGGAACTGGGCTCTACAGGGTGTTTAGTGGCTGGTTTTTTGGAAGTAGATCGCTGGGTCTTTTGTCAGAGGTGCCTGTACGTGGACCGAAACCCCCCACCTGTCAGTTAGCAGTCCAGTGCATTAACTGTACTGCCCAAGGACTCCACGTTGTTTAATAGGGTCCCTTTTGTCCTATGTAATTCACTGGTTGACTAAAACTTCAGTTTAAGAAGAGAACTGTAAAAATACTATACCACACCTCAAACGTGAATATTTCAATGAAAAGCATGCCAGTGTATGTTTGTCCACTGATCTGCAGACGTAGTGCCAATGGCTTCTCTTTTGCTTCTGTAGATCCATTGTTCTTGCATAAGGCGCACTTCGATACTCTGTGCTTTGCTGATTTAGTTTCTTTAATCACACACTGGCGAAGCCTCCTAGATTTTTAACATGCACCCCTCCATCTTTGAATGTTTGTTTTTGTGATTTGTCTTTATCAAATGTCTAAAGCATTTAGCTTAGTTTTCATAAGAGCAACTCTTCTGTTTCACGCTGTCATACTCACTAATGTAATATAGCTGGTTCTTTGTATTTGTGATTGTTACTACAGTTGCTGACCCGAAGGTTGGCAGTTCAAATCCGCGAGGCGCTCCTTGGAAACTATGGAGCAGCTCTACTCTGTCCTGTGGCCTCGCTATGAGTTGGAAACGACTCCATGGCAGTGGATTTGGGTTTTTTTTTTGGCTTCAGTGTATTTTATAATGTCACCACAAACATTTAATTAGCGAATACCGAACCATTGCTTCTAGGAGAAATACAAGGTTAGATTTCTGCAAGCCTCTGATCACATATTTTCATCAGCTGGTCAAGACATAACTTTATCCTATGTGTGCTTCTGTTGAAGGACACCTTGCTTTCATTCATATATCTATATCTATATCTATATCTATATCTATATCTATATCTATATCTATATCTATATCTATATATGTATATATAATTGATTCATTCACAGCTAATGGAGTCATAACTCGGGCCTGCACAAAGCCTAATACACGTATTTTCTCCTTAAGGCACATCACAGCCTTCTTGCATGTGGGAACACTACACGACACTTCAGCACTACACTGAAGGTCATTTTAAACAGCAAAATCACCAGCAAGAGGCACAAAAATGCAAAAACATGGCCCTGAATAAACTGTGAAAGGACGTGTGTTTACCGTCTGAGAGCCGAAACAGGAAGGCAGAGAGTGGCCTTGGGCAGCGTCAGCTGGGCCTAGGCTTATTGGGGACTGCTTTGTTTTGCTGCTCTGAGCACGTGCATGCTCACAAATGACCACAGAGCCATCGTGTGTGTTGATTTTGGAATTACAGACAGATTTCAGTGAGGAGGGGATTTCGAAAACAATCCTTGACTAATGACATGATGTAATTAAAGAGATGGGCAGCTGGCAAAAATGGGCAACCGGCACAGACAGATTTGGGAACAAGTAGAGCTGACTCTTAGTAGCATGCAGCGCCCAAGGGGCCTGGCCTCCCAGCACCCCAGGGGGAGCCTGTGACCCTGAGTATGCTGAGGATATCGGTCAGGATGTTAGCTGGAGAATGCTGGCTCATTTTTGTAAGGTCTTTCTAGCCATATGTTCTAACTCTCACCAAAAGATTGGGTGGGACTATGCAGATAAGGTGCTTGTGGGATATCAAAGGCATTAGACAGCTTGCTAATGCTATAAACAAGGTGCAGTGCACCCTTGTGGGGGTTGGGCCATGCAAATAAGGTATATGGAACCCTCACTAGGGGATTGGTTACTTTTGCTATCCTACTAAGTGTATACAGTTCTGTTATTTCTGCAGTTAAATTTATTGCTAGATACTTGTTAGGGGCTATGGTAAATGGTGTTGACTTGGTGATTTCTTCCTCAGTAATCTCATTGTTGGTATAAAGGAATCCTACTGATCTACTTACGTTTATCTTGTATCCCAAGTCTTTGCTGAACTCTTCTATCAGTTTGAGTAGTTTCCTTATGGATTCTTTGGGATTCTCTGCATATACAATCATATCATCAGCAAATAGGGAGATTTTTAGTTCTTCTTTGCTGATGCAGATGCCCTTTATTTCTTGGTCTTGTCTAATTGCTCTGGCTAGAAATTAGAGTACAGTGTTGAATAGGAGAGGTGAGAGTGGGCATCCTTGTCTAGTTCCTGTTCTCAGGGGAAACTATTTCAGTCTCTGTCCATTCAGGATGATGTAGACAGTTCACTGTATAAATGGCCCTTATTGCATTGAGGAATTGTCTGTCTATTCCCATTTTGCTGAGAGTTTTTACCATGAATGAGTGTTGGACTTTATCAAATGCCTTTTCTGCATCAATAGACAAGATCAAGTGGTTCTTGTCTTTTGCGGTATTTGTGTGGTTGATCACATTAATTGTTTTTTTTGATGTTGAACCAGCCTTGCATCCCTGGTATGAATCCAACTTGGTCATGATGGATTATTGTTTTTGATATGTTGTTGTATTCTATTGGCAAGAATTTTGTTGAAGGTTTTTGCATCTAGATTCATGAGTGATATCAGTTGGTAGTTCTCCTTTTTGGTTGGGTCCTTCCCTGGCTTTGGTATCAAGGTTATGCTGGCTTCATAGAATGAATTTGGGAGTATTCCATCCCTTTCTATACTGTGAAGTAGTCTCAGTGGTATTGGAGATAACTCTTCTCTAAAAGCTTGGTAGAATTCTGCAGTGAAGCCATCTGGGCCCGGGCTTTTTTTGGTTGGCAGTTTTTTGATGACTTTTTCACTCTCTTCCTTTGTGATGGGTTTGTTAAGTTGTTCTGCTTCACCTTGTGATAGTTTTGGTAGGTGATAGGAATCAAGGAATTTGTCCATTTCCTCTAGGTTTTCAAATTTGTTAGAATACAGTCTTTCATAGTAGTCAGCTATGATATTTTTTATTTCTGTTGGATCTGTGGTGACAACTCCCCTCTCATTTCTTATTTGGGTTATTTGTTTCCTTTCCTGTTTCTCTTTAGTGAGTTTAGCCAATGGTTCGTCAATTTTGTTGATCTTTTCAAAAAATCAGCTTTTGGACTTTTCAGTTTTTTCAATTGTTCTTCTGTTCTCTAATTTGTTTAGTTCTGCTCTGATCTTCATTATCTGTTTTCTTCTGGTATCTGAGGGGTTCCTCTGTTGTTCCCTCTCTACTTGTTCAAGCTGTAGGGTCAGTTCTTTGATTTGGTTTCTTTCTTCCTTCCAGATGTGTGCATTTATGGAGATAAACTGACCTCTGAGCACTGTTTTGGCTGTATCCCATAGATTCTGGTAGGAAGTGTTTTCCTTCTCGTTGGAATCCATAAACTTCTTTATTTCATCCTTGATTTCTTCTATAACCCATGATTTTTTGAGCAAGATGCTGTTCAGTTTCCATGAGTTCCACTTTCTATCTGTTTTTTCTACTGTTGATTTTGACTTTTATGGCTTTATGATCTGAGAAGATGCTTTGCATTAATTCAGTGGTATGGATTTTGTTGAGAATTGCTTTATGTCCTAGTGCATGGTCTAGTCTGGAGAATATTCCATGGGCACTGGAGAAGAAGGTGTAGTTGTCCACTGAGGGACAGAAAGTTCTGTATATGTCAATGAAGTCTAGTGGGTTAATTGTGGCAATAAGGTCTTCTGTGTCTTTATTGAGCTTTTTTCTAGACGATCTGTCCAATATTGAGAGTGGAGTAGTGAAGTCTCCTACAATTATTGTGGAGTGATCTATCTCCTTTTTGAGTGTAGTCAGTGCTTCTTTGATGTATGTAGGTGCTCTAATATTAGGTGCATAGATGTTTAATGTTGTTAAGTCCTGCTTGTGTATTGAACCTTTCAGCAATAAATAGCGGCCATCCTTGTCCACGATGGTGGATTTTACATTAAAATCGATTTTATCTGAGATTAGAATTGCTCTTCTTCGTTCATTGTTAGCTTGATATATATTCTTCCATCCTTTAATTTTCAGTTTGTTTCTATCTTTGAGTCTAAGGTGAGTTTCTTGTAGGCAACATATAGATGGGTTATGTCTTTTGATCTAAGATGTCACTCAATGTCTCTTTACTGAAGCATTCAGTCCATTCACATTCAATGTAATTATTGATAGGTATGTGTTCACTGCTGCCATTGTGATATGTTTATTTTTGTGTTGATGTTTTCTCTGTTGTTCTTATTAATCTGTTCTGCGACCTTCTTCTTTGTGAGCTGATTTTTCACTTTTTTCAGGGTTGGTTTTGTGGTTGTTGAGACTCCTGTATTACATTTCTTGATATAGTATGTTGCTTTTTTATTGTGCTTTACAGGGGCCCCTATGATCCCGCTACTAAACTATATATAAACCCAATTTTGATTGCTTCCAGTCTTGTCAACTTCCTCTCCATCTGGAAGGACTATAATGACTGTAGTACATCCATCTTTTTCATATGATGGCACCATCATTTTCATGATGATCACTGGATTGCTTCTTTCCGTATTAAAGCTGTGACTGATTTTGGAGCCTTCCCTAACTGAATAGAGTTTTGAGCAGTGTGTTGTTCTAAAATATAAAGTTAGTGGTTTTGTTCTTCCAAGCTAAGAAATTCTTTCAGTATTTCTTGTAGCTTTGGTTTGGTTTTTACAAAGTCTCTGAGTTTCTTTTTATCTGAAAATGCCTTAATTTAATTTTCACATTTGAAAGATAGTTTTGCAGGATATGTAATTCGTGGTTGGAAGTTCTTCTCCTTCTAGGCTTTGAATATGTCATGCCACTGTGTCTGTGCTAGCATTGTTTCTGCTGAGAAATCCAACAAAAGCCTACAGGGTTTCCCTCTGAATGTCAGCTTTGCTTTGAGTCTTGCTGCCGTTAAGAGTTTCTGCTTATGTTTCATTTTGTTAAGCTTGATTATAATATGTCTTGGAGTCTTTCTATTGAGATCTATATTAAGTGGTGTTCAATATGTATCTTGGATATCTATATTCTCTTCTTTCATAATTTCTGGGAAGTTTTCTGTCAGCAGCTCAGCAGCGATACTGTCTGTGTTCTCAGGTGTCTCGCCCTGTTCAGGAACTCCAATTAATCGTAAATTGTTCTTCCTAATAGAGTCCCACATGCTTCTTAATGCTTCTTCATTTCTCTTGTTTCTTTTTTCTGATTTCTTGTCATAGATGCTGGAGTCAGTAGCTGATTCCAAATCAGAAATTTTCTTTTCCATTTGTTCCTTTCTGTTTTCTTGGCTTTGACTCGAAGTTTCTATGTCTTTCATTTTGTTCTTGATCTGCTGAATTTCCAACTACAATTTCCAGTACAATTTCCAATTTCCAGTTCAATCTGATGCTCCATCAGATTGAACAGCTTCCTTAATTTTTTGTTTTGCTCTGCTGCATTTTGTATAAGGTCTAGGAGGCCTCTCTATATCAACCTTTTGTATTCACCTTCTGATAGTTTCAGAAAAACTTCTTCATGTGGGAAGTTCTGAGGTGGTTTCTTTTGGGGGCCTTCTAATGCCATGGGTGATTTCTGGGTTACCGTCTTCTCCAGTGTTTGTTGCTTTTTGGGCTTCATGTGGGTCAGTAGAGGCTGGGAAAGATGCTGTGAAGATGGACCACAGTAGTTTCTCTAGGCTTTCTTAAAATGAGAAGTAAAAACTATTTGACAACTTCCAAAGTCAGTCAGGTTTTCAGGTATGTATGTCCCTCTTCCCAGCTGGCAAAGTAAGCACCTCTGTGTTGGACCCCAGGTGTTGTAAACTAGCTCAAAATACAGAAAGCCTACTGGTGTGCTGGCCTCTGCTATAGAGCCCCAGCTGTAGGCGACACTGTGTAGAATTCTGCTTTTCTGTTGGAAAATCAGACTCTTCTGGGTAGGCACTGCCTCCCAGCCCAGGAATTAGGTCCAGCTGAGGCTTCTGTACAGATGACTCGGCCTCCTAGTGAAACAAGATGGCATCCAGCACAAGCTTGCCAGCCGGCCGGGACCAAGCTCCCGGCAGAAAGAGAGGCCAAGAGTGCCGAAATGCCCAGAGTCCACAGCCTTTGCTGCTAGGCCCTAGCCCCAGGCGACACTGTGCAAAACACCACCTCCCTGGTGGAAAAACACTCTCCCCCCAGTATGCACCACCTCCCAGCCTAGGAACCAAGTCCAATCAGGGCCTCTGTCTGGGCTTCTCCATTTCGCAGTGGATCAAGATGACATCCCACAAAAGCTCATCTGTACGGCTACCACATGGCAGAAGCAGAAAGATAGGCTAGAGCAGCCGAAGTGTATAGAGTCCAAAGCCAGCCTCTCAGAACCTGGCAATTATTCTTGCCGGTCCCACCAGCAATGCATCTGAGAACAGCAGCCAGTCAAGTCCGAGCTCTGCTCGCCAGCCAAGACCGAGGAAAAAAAAAATTAAAATGGTGAGTTACCTTTGGTCTATGCAAGCCTCTGCTCACCGAGAGTGGGGTCAGTGAAAGAGAGGAGTTTTTGCATTCAGTGATATGAAGTCCAAATTAACAGCCCTATGCCACATCCCAGGGCTCACTAGTTGTCCAGAAAGCTCTGTTTAATTATCATTTCGGGTCTTGGTTTCCAGAGGGATTTAGGGAGATGTGCGTTTAGTCTGCCATCTTGATTCCACTTCCTATCCTACTAGGTTTAAAATGAGCCATCTCAGAGACAGAAAGGGGAGGAAGGGGAGAAAGGGGGAACCTCACTATCACCAAAAAGAGACGGGAGTGTAAAGCATCCTTTGGACCTGTAGACCCTGCTCCAAGAAACCCCTACACACAGAAGGCCAAACCTGAAACCCCATCACCATCAAGTCAATTTCAATTCATAGCAACCCTACAGGACAGAGTAGAACTGCCCTGTAGAGTTTCCAAGGAGCACCTGGTGGGTTCAAACTGCCTACCTTTTCGTTAGCAGCTACAGCATTTACCCGTACAGGAGACAGAGAGAGCTATGACATCAGAGAGGGTCAAAGATGGTAAGAAGCAGTGGCAGAGAAACAGTGGCAGCAGAACCAGGAGACCAGCACAGGGCAGCTCATTGGGCTTCCCAACCCATGGAGTGAGGAGGCTGGAGTAGGTGTGCTAACTCAGAGAATGGAGAGCTGAGTGCCTTCAGCTAAAGGCTTACTAGTGGAGTAGGGTGTCCCTGGGCACTTACTGGTAGAGCTAAAGAGCTCTTTAACACTTGCCAAGGCAGGGCAGAGGTCAGGCTGAGGGGCCAAGGGGCTGTGAAGGCCAGAGAGGGGCCTGCTTGTGGACGTGGCCAAGAAGAAGGTATCTTGATCAAAGAACTGTACCCTGAGTTGTCCCTGATCCTGAATTGCAACATGGTACTTCTCTAAGACATGCCATAATTGGAAGTATTGTCTAAGAGTCCTGCGTGGCCAGTGCTATGAATTATTGAAGCCAACAGAGGAGTATAGTGCCATGGGAGGGATAACTGGTGTAGAGACTGGTAAAAAGGTTGGAGAATAGAGGTATGTTTGACCTCCAGGTCACACAGTAGTTAAAAGCGTGGCCACTAAGCAAGAAGTTGCCAGTTCAAATCCACCAGCTGCTCCTTGGAAACCCCAGGAGACAGTTCTCTGCTGTCCTGTGGGGTCAGTCAGAATTGACTCAATGGCAGTGGTTTTATTTTTCAGGAGGTGGTTCATAACAGTCAGCCTTGGGCTGTATTCTCTCTCACTAAGTTAGAGGAGGTCAGGTGCCCCATCATGCCATTTTTGCAGAGAGAGAATGGACAGCACAATTAATCCACTGATTCAGCAAGGTAGAGACTGAGTGAGGTGTGAGCCATCGCAGAGCCTGGGCCAGGACTGGAATTTGACTTAGAACTCCCATCTAAGCCACCACACCCCTCACTTTGAGAATGACCCCAACAAGCTCCAGCAAGGGAACATTTCAGACCAGTATTGTTTTCTGTGGGTCCAGTCAGCCACCTTGTGCATAAGAGCTTTGTCACTGGCCAGCTCAGAATTGCCGACTTCACTACACTGACTTGCTTTTTTTTTTTTTTTTGACTAATAACAATAGCAAAGACTTTGGTAACTCCCACTGTATGGTGTCCTGGGCACTTTGAAACTCTAAATTAATTTATTCCTATTAGAGCCTGATATGTTAAGTACTGGAATCCCTGGGTGGCACAAAAGCTTAAGCACTCAGCAACTAACTCAAAGGTTAATGCAATGAACCCACCTGTAAGTGCCTCAGAAGAAAGACCTGGAAATCTGCTTCCCAAAGCTCACAGCCATGAAAATCTGAGGGAGTAGAGCTCCACTCTGCACATATGGAGTCACCATGAGTCAACTGACTCCACGGCAACTAGTTTGTTTTGGCTTTTGTGATAAATACTATAGAGATTCCAGTTTTAGGGTTGGGGAAGCTGAGACACAGAAAGGTTAAGTAGCTTAGTTCACACGGCTGGAAAGTGGCAGAGCTGCTCTTAACCACTATTCTGCACTTCCTCCAAGCAAGGGTGCTCATTTCCCAGGAGGTAGCATTAGGGGGTATGAGGGAGGCCTAGATCCAGGTAGGAGGCTGAGGAGAGGCCTCTGGGAGTCATTGGGCTCTGGGGAGGGACTTCCCAGCCCCTTCCCAACCCCCACCCTCCCTCCCACCCCAGGTCTCAGCTGGGCTCCTCGGCATCCTTCCCTGTACTTTGGCATTCCTACCCTGGTGGACTTAGCTTCTGTCTCTTGTAACTGGGTAGCAAGAGGGTGCAGCTTCAGGTGCTCAGCCTGGAGTGGCTTGGGGAGGATCTCAAAAGCCATGCTCCTCTCTATTCAGAGGAAGCAGTGCCTGTCCTCTGAAATCTCAGTGGCCTCCACACTCAACTCTTTGGTCTTCTGCAAGATGGCAACTGTCTTAGTCATCTGTTGTTGTTGTTATGTGCTGTCGAGTCAATTCCAACTCACAGTGACCCTATAGGACAGAGTAGAATTGCCACCATAGAGTTTCCAAGGAGGCCCTGGAGGACTTGAACTGCCGACTTTGGGGTTAGCAGGTGTAGCACTTAACCACTATATGTAGCACTTAAGCCACCGGGATTTCTTAGGCATCTAGTGCTGCTAAAATACTGCAAAGCGGATGGCTTCAAAAAAGAGAAATTTAGTTCCTCACTGTAAAGTAGGTTAAAAGTCCACATTTAGGGCATCAGCTCCAGGGGAAGTCTTTCTGTGTCTGCCAGCTCTTGAAGAAGATCCTTGTCCTCAGTATTCTCCCTGGTCAAGGAGCTTCTCAGACACAGGGACCCCAGGTCCAAAGGATGCACTCTGCTCCTGGCACTGCTTTCTTCATGGTAGGAGGGTCCCCTGTCTTGCCACTCATTTTTTCTTTTATATCCCAAGAGATTGCCTCAAGACATAATACAATCTTAAAGACTGAGTCCTGTCTCACTAGCACAACTGCTGCCCATCCTCCCTCATTAACATAGAGGCAGAATCTGCAACATAGGGGAACATCACACAATACACCGAATCGTGGCCTAGCCAGACCGGTACACATTTTGGGGGTAACACAGTTCAGTCTATGACATTAACCTAGGGGGCTTTGAGCTGGCAGATACAATCAAGATGACAGGACTTGGGTCTCTCCTAGGCCAGGGGCCCAGCCCCGCTTGCTTTGCATTCACCCAGGAGGGCGGTGTTGTAGAGTGGTAAGAATGGGACTCTGGGGTCCAATCTTGGCTCCCCCATTTACTAGCAGTGTAGCTCCCTGAGCCCCCCTCCCATTTCCTCATTTGTAAAACAGAATGCTTGTTGTGATGATTAAATGAGAAAATGAATGTAAGCTTAGAATCATATATCCTTAGGGAAGTGCTCAGAGATGGGGATTGCCACCTTAGCCCAAATTTGAGCCTTGGTTAAATGGGCAGTAGTGGTTAAGTGCTACATCTGGTAAACGGAAGGTTGGCAGTTCGAATCCACCAGGTGCTCCTTAGAAACTCTGTGGAGCAGTTCTCCTCTGTCCTATAGAATTGATTCCATGCCAGTGAGTTTGGTTTTGGTTTAAATTATCAAGAGGCTGTTGTTCTGGGACAGAGTTGAGACTAGAGGCTCCCAGGAGCAGGAGTGGCCTGGAGTTCTGATTTAGGAGTAGAAAGAGGTGGTCCTAGGGCTTCTACCAAGGAGAGGCTGAACGAGGCAATGGAATGAGGTGTCTGGAGGTCTGAGTGTTGTTCCCAAGAATTTTCTTTCTTTGGTTCAATGGTCGTGGGTTTGTCTACAGTTCTAGTGTCTCTTGAGAAGGTGGGGAAAGCAGCGCTTAGATTGGGGCCAAGGCAGAAGAGAAGTGGAATTTGCAGTTTTAAAAGATAATTATTTTGGGATCGTAAGATTGGCATACCCTACATCTTCTGCATCCTACAGGCTAGGATCTTCTACATTATACACATGGATGTTTTTAATATCTATGCTACATGGATCTTTTTAATATCTATGCTACATGTATGTGTAATTCATTTTTATGCACATACTCTATATAAAAGCAATACAAGTGAGTGATAAAACGTTTATAAAATATAGATTTGCCAAAGGAAGCAAAAAAGTCCATCGTCTGCCTACACAAGAACCTTTTTCACATTTTAAATCCACTTGGAAATCTGCTGGAAACCCTGGAGTCTGCAGAAAAAGGCTTCCACAGAACATTTTTTAGGGTAATTTGGGGGTGTTGCTGACCTCCCCCCTGAGTTTAACCCCAGAGTCTACACAATGAGAGGTGAGAGCCCTGTCTCTGCCTCAGCAGGGGGAGCTCTGACTCTGAAACCAGAGGCCAGGCAGGGACAGAAACCGCTGTAAGATGCTTACCCACCTACCAGGTTCAAAGTCCAGTTTGAAGCCCGTCAGCCTTGGCTACCTCTTAGCTAAAATATACCAGTTCACTCCATGCTGGTTAAATCATGTGGCCTTGTCCTAAATTTACCACTCCTTTTTGGAGACTCAGCAAGGACCAGCTCATCTGCCTTTTTTTGCTGCCTCTCCACTGTAGAATTATGGTGTTGGCAAAAATACTGAATATACATACCATCGACCGCTGGAAGAATGAATCTGTCTTGCAACAAGTACAGGCAGAATATTATTATAAATGAGAAGGGCACGACTTCATCTCACATGCTTTGGACATGTTATCAGGCGGGATGAGTCCCTGGAGAAGGACATCATACTTGGCAAAGTAGAGGGTCAGTGGAAAAGAGGAAGATTGGCAACGAGACCGATTGACACAGTGGCTGCAATGATAAGCGTGGCGACAATTGTGAGGGTACTACCAGACCAGGCAGTGTTTCTTTCTGCTGTACACAGGGTTGCTATGAGTTGGAACCAACTCGATGGTACCCACTAACAGCCACCACCTAGAATTAATTCATTCACAAAAGAGGACAGTTGTTGAGACTGCCACAGCTGTGCGTCTGTGGTTCCCTTTCTCTGTGAAGGGCATTGGGCTGGGTGGGATGGGGGCCTGGAGTAGAGACATCAGTGTGGGAGGGTGGGGCGCTCAAATGTGGGGTCTTCTGTGGAGGGTGAGAAGGCAGGGCCATGCTCCAGGCTTCACCTGGTGGGAGGCATCCAGGTGGCTCTGAGAACAGGCAGGGTCTCTTGGGAAGATCAGTCAACAAACGCCTCCTGCTTTGCCAGGTGGATGGGACTGGCACTGAGCGATGGTGAGCAGACCATGGCACCCACCGCCTCTGCCCTGGACACCAGCAAGGCACCCTGCAGTTCAAGTATCTCAAAGCTTTCCTGAGCTCTGTGGGTGGCCAACCTCCTTGAGTGCCACCCTCCACTTGGTACCAGTGATTTGCTGCTTCTTCTCTTCCTCTTCTCCCTTTTCCATATAATAATAGCTCTACTGAGGTATGGAAACCCCGTGGCACAGTGGTTAAGAAGCTGAAGCTGCTCACTAAAAGGTTGGTAGTTCAAATCCACCAGGTGCCCTTTGGAAACTCTATGGGGAAATTACTTTGTCATGTAGGGTCACTGTGAGTCAGAATTGATGGCCATGAGATTTTCGTGTTGAGAAATAATTCACAACTCACCCATTTAAAGTGTTCAATTCAGTGGGTTTTAGTATATTCACAGAGTTGTGTAACTATTGCCACAATCAATTTTAGAACATTTTCACTACTCAAAAAGAAACCTTTTCTCATTAGCAGCCATTCTCCACTGCTCCCATTTTGACCTTCCTCAAACCCTAGGTAACCACTAATCTACTTCTTGTATCTATGGATTTTCAAATCTGGACATTTCATAAAGACGGAATCATATAATATGTGGTCTTTGGTCTATCTTCTTGTAGCCCCTTCTTTAGAAATGTGTCTGACTCCTACAGATACAGGGGAGGGTTTTTGTTTAGACTGACCACTGAGTCACTCACAGTGTTGATGAAGCCTCTGCTCATCAGGCATGGGGCAGGTACCAGGCACACAGGGAGAAGGACAGCATCCATGAGCAGTATTTTAGCCATTTATTGCTCCCTAACAACTCATCCCCAGATTTGGTGGCTTCAACAGTAAACATTTGTCATCTCACAGTTTTTATGGGTTGGAATCTGAGCGTAGCTTGGCTGAGTGGTTCTGGGTCAGAGTCTCCCATGAGGTTGCAGTCACGTCATCAGCTGGGGCTGCAAGTGTTGGGGCTGAAGATACTATATCCAAGATGTTGTTAACAGCCCTCAGCTACTCTGGCTGGCTGTTGGCAAGACACCCCACTTCTTCAAACACTGAGCCTCTCTCCATAGAGCCGCTTGAGTGTCCTGGTGACGTGACGTGGCTCTCACTGGCTTAGCCCAGAGCGAGAGATGAGAGAGCACATGAGAGCTCATGGCTTGAGCTATAGCCTTTGGACCTCATCTTGGAGGTGACACACCCTAACACCTGTCACTGCCTTTGGGTCAGAGACCAGCACTGCTGTAATGTGGGTCACTCTTGCACTGATTTTCACCATGTAACAGGAGTCCTTGGAAACCCCTCTTACTGATGAGGCAGTCTTGAGGGACAGGACTGGACCTTGCTAATAGGGAGACAAGCCTTGTGCTATACTAGTAGTGGGATGACTCATTGTTAGAAGCAGTGAAGGAAAAAGCAAGTTGCTGTCAAGTCTACTTCTGGTGACTTCACATGTGTTGGAGTAGAACTGTCCTCTGTAAGGTTTTCAGTGGCCGATGTTTTGGTAGTAGATCACCAGTCCTTTCTTCCAAGGCACCTCTGAGTGGAATCAAACCTCTAGCCTTGAGTTAGCCTGTTAACCATCTGCACCACCCAGGGAGGCTGAAGGTGGAGTCTGAGCCCTTCTCTGCCGTGTTCTAACTGTGTGGCTTTGAGTCAGCCTTAAACCTCCCTTTCCTCATGGAGATGGTGATCACAGCAGCCTCGTGGAGTCAATTTGAAGATTTAATGAGATGCCAGTTATCTATAGCTGTCTAGGAAACCCTGGTGGTGCGGTGGTTAAGAGCTATGGCTGCTAACCAAAAGGTTGGCAGTTGAAGTATACTGGGCGCTCCTTGGAAGCCATGGGGGCAGTTCTACTCTGCCCTATAGAGTTGGTAGGAGTCAGAGAGGTTGGTTTGGTTTGGTTTGGTTTGGTCTGGTTTATAGCTGTTCAGGAGCCCTGCTGGTGCCGTGGTTAAGAGCATGGCTGCTAGTGATCAGCAGTTTGAATCCACCAGCTACTCCTTGGAAACCCTCCTATCAGGTTCCTATGGACTTGATGGCAATAGCTTTGGTTTTTTGGTATAAAAACCAAGTGAGTTGTCTAAGAAACCACCTCATACTCAGATATGTAAAGTAACAACTGTCTTCTTATGTTGATGGATTCTGTGGGTCAGGAATTCACAGGAAGTTTGTTTGTAGTCCATGTCTAGACAGCAGCTGGCAAAATTCTCAAAGGGCTTGAGTAGCAGCGGGGGGAATCATCTGGAAGTTTCTTCACTAACATCTGTAGTGTCAGGCTAGGGATGATACGAAGGTTGGGCTTGGGTGGGACTGTCATCCAGAGCACCTGCACATGGCCATTCTTTATGGCTTGGACTCCCCACATCATGGCAACTTAAGGGTGTCAGACTTCTTTCCTGATACAAAAAGCTCCAAGAGTGAGTGTTCCTGAAACCAAGGCAGAAGCTACTTGGCCTTTTATGACCTAACCTCATGAGTCACTTAGCACCACTTTTGCCATCTTCTTTTGGTCAGGCCAAGGAAGTCACAAACTCATCCAAATTGAAAGGGAGGAGACATAGATCCCAAATCTCAATGAAAGGGATGTCCAAGAATTCACTGCCATGTTTTTAAAACCTCTGTGAAGAATGTCAAGCATTTGGTACAACAACTCAGTGTATGTTGTGGTTCTTAAGTATTGTCAAGTCTGTTTCAACGCATAGCAATAGAACAAAACACTGTCTGGTGCTGTGCCGTTCTCACAATCATTGTTGATTCAGCCAGGCATTGCAGCCACTGTGTCAATCCATCTCTGAGAGGGTGTTCCTTTTTGCCTCTCCTTTACCAAGCATGATGTCCTTCTTCAAGGACTGGTCCTTCCTAATAACATGTCCAAAGTACGTGAGACAAGATCTTGCCATCCTCCCTTTTGTGGAACATTCTGGCTGTACGTCTTTTCAAGACAGATTTGTTTGTCCTATGATATAGTCAGTATTCTTCACCAACAAGCATCTGAGGTGACTGAAAACACCATGAGTTGGGTCAGGTGCACATTAGCCCTCAAAGTGACACCTTTTTAACCCTTTAAAGAAGTCTTTTGCAATGAATCTGCCCAATGCAGTATATCATTTGATTTCTTGATTGCTGCTTCCATGGGCATTGACTGTAAAATGAAATCTTTGACAACTTCAACTTTTTCTCTGTTTATCATGATGTTGCTTATTGGTCCAGTTGGGAGGTTTTTTATTTTCTTGATGCTGAGGTATAATCCGTACTAAAGGTTGTGGTCTTTGATCTTCATCAGCAAGTACTTCCAGTCCTCTTCACTTTCATCAAGCAAGGCTGTATCATCTGCATAATGCAAGTTGTTAATCAGTCTTTCTTCAGTTCTGATGCCCTGTTCTTCAGAGTCCAGCTTCTCAGATCATTTGCTCAGCATACAGACTGAATAGATATGGTAAACAGATAAAACCTTGACACACACTTTTCCTGATTTTAAACCATGCAATATCTCCTTGTTCTGTTCGAATGACTGTCTCTTAGTCTATACACAGGTTCCTCATGAGCACAGTGAATTGTTCTGGAATTCCCATTCTTTGCAGTGTTTTCCATAATTTGTTATGACCCACACATGCCAGGGGCCAGCCTTGGCAGAGTCTGGGATCATGAAGGGATGGGTGGTGTCGGCGAAGAAAAAATGAGATGCAGACAACCAGGACTCTGGAGGTCAGCAGCCTGTTAAGGCCCGTCTTTCTTTATTTTTTATATAATCGATGAGATGACGTGATTTTCACCCTGGTATTTGACCATGTAAGTTGTTGGGCTAGTGAGGAACTGATAACCTCGTGGTCTATTTTCATGTTAATCATTAGGGCCTTCTAGATAATGGCCCAAGACAGTGGTCTCTTTTCATGTTAATCATTAGGGCCCTCTAGGTAATGGCCCGAGGCAAGTATATTGTGGTGATAATTAACAGTGAAAACAAAGTTATGCCTTGAGCTCAATCAGCTCTATCCATACCTCAAGGTCAAAAGGTGCAGGAGGAGGGGTAAACTCTTCTAAAGGTTATAATCTGGCTGTCTCTATTTGTTCCTTCTTTGCTCTTTATTTTATCTCTTCCTGTGGGGACAGTGAACACCTACTGTCCCCCACCCTATGCCTTTCTTAAGCTGTTCGAAGAAGGGTATTTCTTTAGTATTTACTCATTTGCCATACCAAATACAATAGACTTGGGAGCCTATCCATCTTCCTGATACAGGGAATGGGATGTCTATATCTAAGGGCTGTGCGGGGGGTTGTCCCTGGGGAGCTTCCCAGGGCCTTCCTGCAGTCTTGTTTTTCACATGTGGAGGGGGATGTGCAGTTTGGGAAAGCCAGCGGAGCTGGGCTGGGCTGGGTGTTCCCGGGCTGGGCATTCCCGGGCTGGGTGTTCTGTGTCGGGATTCATTAAGCTGAGGGGGTTGTAAAACCCTTCTTAGAAGGCATCTTCCTTGATCCTTGTGCCACGAGAGAAGAGGGTACTTTGAGGAAGGTTTAATTAGGATGCAAAATATCACCAGGGAGAGTACAGCCAAAAAATATGTCCGCTCGCCATCATATAGGCGTGTGGCTTTGCTTACAGGGCCTTCTGTGGGTGATGGACCTTGGCACACACAACTGAATGCCTTTGCAGTCAACGAAACACAGGTGAACATCTTTTTGGTACTCTCTGCTTTCAGCCAAGATCCATCTGACCTTGGCAGTTATACCCCTGGTTCCACATCCTCTTCTGAATCCAACTTGAATTTTGGGCAGCTCCCTGTCAGTGCAGTGCTGCAACTGCTTTTGGGTGATCTTCAGCAAAATTCTCCTCACCTATGATATTAATGATGTCATTGCTAGGTGCTGTCGAGTCAGTTCCAACTCATAGCAACCCTGTGCACAACAGAATGAAACACTGCCTGGTCTTGCACTATGTCCACAATCATTTCTATGCTTGAGTCCATCATTGCGGCCACTATGTCACTCCATCTCATCAAGGGTCTTCCTCTTTTCTACTGTTCCTCTACCAAGCATGATGTCCGTCTCCAGGGACTGATCCCTCCTGACAACAGGTCCAAAGTAAGTAACATGCAGTCTTGCCATCTCTGCTTCCAAGGAGCACTCTGGTTGTGCTTCTTCCAGGAACAGATGTGTTTGCTCTTTTGGTGGTCCATGGTGCTTTCAACATTCTTCTCTATCACCACAATTCAAAGGCATCAATTCCTTTTCTGTCTTCCTTGTTCACTGTCCAGCTTTCACATGCATAGGATGCACTTGAAAATACCATGGCTCGGGTCAGGCATACTTTAGTCTTCAAGATGACATCTTTACTTTTCAATACTTTAAAGAGGTCCTTTGCAGCAGATTTCCCCAGTGCAATGCATCTTTTCATTTCTTGACTGCCACTTCCAAGGGCATTGATTGTGGACCCAAGTAAAATGAAATCCTTGACAACCTCAATCCTTTCTCCATTTATGACAATGGTGCTTACTAGTCCACTTGTGCGGATTTTTGTTTTTTTGATGTTGAGGTGCAATCTATACTGAAGGCTATGGTCTTTGATCTTTATCAGTGTTTTAAATGTTCTTCCCTCCCCACAAGTAAGGTGGTGTTGTCTGTGTAATGCTATTAATGATACTGTTCCATTAATTTCTGCATTCTGTTGGATCACCTTTCTTGGGAATAGGTATAAATACGGATCTCTTCCAGTTGGTGGGCCAGGTAGCCGTCCTCCAAATTTCTTGGCATAGATGAGTGAGCACTTCCAGTGCTGCACCCGTTTACTGAAACATCTCAGTTGGTATTCTGTGAACTCCTGCAGCCTTGTTTTGCACCAGTGCCTTCAGTGCAGCTTGGACTTCTTCCTTCAGTACCATCGGTTCTTGATCAGACACTGCCTCCTGAAATGGTTGACTGTCTGATGTCTAGTATGTGTCATATACATGTCAGCTCCTCCTGCTCCTGTTTTCCATATTGTTACTAGTTTTAGCATCTCTCAGCTACTGATATTTGAAAGACTGGAACTTCTTGCTATGTGGCTAACTGTGTGACTTGGACAACACAACTTACCTGCTGTGTCTAAATGATCTTGAAGGCTCAGCTTTGTGTGATTATGTTTACTCTAATATTGCCAGCGAGTCCCTGGGTGGTACCAACAGTTAACACACTCAGCTGCTAACCAAAAGGTTGGAGGTTTGTGTTCACTCACAGGCACCTTGGAAGAAAGACCAGGCAGTTGACTTCCAAAATATCAACCATTAAAACCCTGTGGAGCACAGTCCTACTCTGATACACATGGGCTTGCCATGAGTTAGAATCAGCACGACAGCAAGGGTTAATGTTGTTGGATTCATTCTTTTTACCTTCTTCAAATTTGGAGCTAACTTTTTATTATTATGACAATCATTTTCTAGCCCTTAGTCTCATTTTCTTGTGCTTAGCAGCTTCTCAAACAGAGAGATTTCACAATGAGATTCTAGATCAGTTCTGCCAGTCCCCAGGGTATCTTTTATGAGCCTTGATGTGTAACTCACAAAATGCCCTGTTGCTCTGGGTGCCCTGTTTATGCCCTTATCCGTATTTTCTTGCAATAAGTATCCACAGTTGATCTCATGTATAACCTCAAAAAATCTTCTTTTTCTTCCGTAAATCTTAAAATGAGGTCTAAGACATTATCCCATCCTTGAGTGGGCACACTGAGATGCACGGAAAGCAGCAACGGGACACACTGTATAAATCAGCACTCACCTCAAGGGACAAGCAGTCCCTGGGTGGCACAAGTGGTAGACACTGGACTGCTAGCCCAAAGGTAGGTGGTCTGAGCCCACACACCTGTACATTCTGCAGGGGCAGCACCCTTCTTTCTTGCCCACTACCCCGGGCCCCCAAGGGGTAGCTCAATGAATGCAGTGGTGATTCTGTGGTAGAATCTTCACCTTCCATGCAGGCATCTCAGGTTCGATTCCCCACCACTGCACCTCAGGGGAGGCTTATATGTTACTCTGATGAGAAGTGGCTTTTAGTGGAGCTTCTCTCCTAACATGGACTAGGAAGAAAGGCCTGGTGATTTGCTTTCAAAAGGTCACAGCCATGAAAACTCTATGGAGTGCAGTTGTACTCTGCAACACATGGGGTCGCCATGAGTCAGAATCCGCTTGACGGCCAAGGGTTTGCAAACCTAAAAGTCTCCCCTAACACGTACTGTCTCTTTAATCCTGACCTCAGCTGTCCAAGGAAGGAGCCATTGTGACACAGTGATTAAGTGCTCTGCTACTAACCCGAAAGGTTGGGTGAGTTTGAACTCATCAGCTGCTCTGCAGGAAAAAGATGCGGCAGTCTGTTTCCATGAAGATCTGAAGCCTTGGAAATCCTATAAAAACCAACCAAACCCAGTGCCATCAGGTCACTTTGACTCTAAGTGACTCTATAGGACAGAGCAGAACTGCCCCATAGAGTTTCCAAAGAGTGCCTGGTAGGTTTGAACGGCTGGCCTTTTGATTAGCAGACATAGCACTTAACCACCATGCTGCCAGAGTTTCCAAGTGGGGCAGTTATTCTGTCCTAGAGGGTCACCATGAGTTGGAATTGACTTGATGCCAACAGATGTAATTTTTGGTCACCATCCAAGATCAGTGCCATGGGCTATGTGTTAATACCCCTTTGATAGATAAGGCAGAGAGGTTAGGAAACTCATTGAAAACCAGTCTGCCTCCCAAACTTGTACTCCTTCTCCCTGAGAGATCACGAGCCCTTTTTTGGTTGACACTTGAAGGGGTGTGCCATTTAAGCACAAGGCCTGTCCCCCAGGTCACAGTTCCCAAAGCCTCAATTAAGGCCAACTTTTGTACTAAGCTGGGGAATTGTTGAAAGCAGGCCCAGAAGCTCCAGATTCTAATTAACTTTGCTTCTTAACTACAGATGAGCCACTTTCTGAGTTCACTGGGTGTGTGAGTCTCAAAGATGAATGAAAATACGTAGGGAAGGCAGAAGAGCAGGGGCTAGCCACTCATGTAATTAACTTCCTTCTGCTACTGCTTTGAGAAGAAACCATCAAGGGAGCAAAGGCCAGGGGATTGTGTGGGTAAATGTGGGAATTATCTCTTTCCTTTGAGGAGAGAGATTATTCTCCAAAGTCTTTGTCTTTTTCCTAATGGAACTGCAAACAAATATTTAACTGTTTTTGTTAGGTGCATCTTTTTTTTTTTTTCTTTATGACTTAGTCTTCCTGGATAGCCTGGTGCCGTAGTGGTTAAATGCTATGCAACCAGAAGGTCAGCTTTTGAATCTGCAGGTGCTCCTTGGAAACTCTATGGAGCAGTTTTACTCTGACCTTATAGGGTTGCAGTGAGTCAGAATCAACTCAACGGCAGTGGGGGTTTTTTGGTTTTAGTCTTCCTAGTCTTGTTCCCACTTAGCTTCTTACATGAACCACGCCTAGAAATTTGGAATGCCAACTTGGAGCAGGTAATTGTTGTACGCCATTGAGTTGATTACAAATTGTAGCAATACTGTGGGACAGAGTACAACTTCCCCATAGGGTTTCCTATGCTGTAATCTTTAGGAATGAGATCAGTAAACACAGTGGTGACTCAGTAGTGGAGCAGATTGCCAGGACTTGTCTCTGGTGGGTTGCTGATGGGTTTCAGTCTCTGATCCTTTGGTTAACAGCTGAGTGCTTAACCACTGCACCACCAGGCAGAATTCCAGGGGGAATGAATAATGGTGGATGAGATATATTGGGGGTAGCTGCCTGAAGCTAACATCATGGTGAGGTTCCCTGAAAGTGTATCCGAAGGGGGAGCCAGAGACATGAATAATGCAGCCAACAAGCCTCCCTCTGACAGAAAACCAAAGTTTGTTGCCATCGAGGGCATTCTGAGTCACAGCTACCCTAAAGGACAGAGGAGAAGTGCCCTGATAGAAGTTCAAAGGAGAGCCTCGTGGATTCGAACTGCCAACCTTTTGGTTAGCAGTTGTAGTGCTTAGTTAACCTCTATACCACCAGGGTTTCCAAATAGGGCTCTGATGGTTGTGAACAGAGACACTAGTATACGCTTTATGCTTTAAGCTTGGGGATTTAGGAATTGGATTGGCTTTACAATCAGCCGTGGAGTGAGGGTCTAAATTCTCTATCTACTCTGATTTTTAACGGTAGTGAAACTAATTTATTTACCCAGGGAACTGATTTGTTTATACCCTCATCTGCTTTCAGAGGGGGCTAACTTGAAGGTACTCGAGGCCCTGAACAAGAAATGAGGGGACTTTGGTTTTTTCCCCACCACTAAGTGACCTGTCCTTTTGGTGTTCATTTCCTGTCTGTGGGAGCAAACACTCAGTGTTTACTATAGGTGCTCCACCCACCTCCTCCCCTCACCGCCTTAGGTGTGTCCTCTGCTGCGCTACTCCTCTCCGAGGCCGAGTCTGAGCCAGGGCCCTGGGAGAGAAAGCAGAGGCGGAAGAAGCCCCACCGAGAAGACGCCTCAAGGCTGGGCAAGGCTAGGGAGCTCCGCCCAGTGGCCAGGGCAACGCCTTCTCCAGGGACTGTCTGCCAAGTGCACAGCCCCTCTTCGCACTGTGGGTGAGCGAGTGTCGTTCTGTGTATGAATATTCATGATTGCATCTGTGTGTGAATGTGTCTGCTCTCCGTGTTAGTGTGTGTGTGTGTGTGTGTGTGTGTGTGTGTGCGTTACGTAGTTGTGGCTGTGTGTGAAGGTGTGTCATTGTGTGCTAGTATATATAATTGTGCCTGAGTGGGTGTGTCTCTGATCTGTATGTGTCAGTGCATGTTTAACTGTGCATGACTCTGTGTGTGTGTGTGTGTGTGTGTGTGTGTGTGCATGTGTGAATCCGTATGCCGATGGGTGCCTTTGTGACGCCTGTGAGACCGAGAAGCCTGCCTTCCTGGCTGGGAGCTCCTGGGGCCACGACCCTCTCATTCCAAGCTTCTGCAGGACACCAGCGTTCTGGCTGGGTTTTTCTCTACCGTCCCCTTCTCTGTTGATGCCGGTTCCCGCAGGGCCGAGGGGTGGAAAATGAACGCAAAGGCCAGCCAGGGAAATGCTGGGACAGAGGGAGAGCCCTGGGACCCTGGGAATCGACTGGTACGGAGGCGGTGAGCTCTGAGCAGTTAGAACCACCACCTCCCCGAACATTCTTGTACCCCACTAGGAACGATCAGGTCTGATCCTGAAACACCCTACTTCCTTCTGAGCCCCATCGTGGCAAAGGTTTTAGTCTAGGGCTGTGGACCCGAGGGGAGACGCTAAGGGACTCGACCAGACATCAGGAGAAGCGATGAGTTTTGTGTCGAACCAAACTGGTTCCTGCACTAACTCTGCCACTCAGAGGCTACGAGAACTGTATGTGGATGCGTATGCTTGTGCACGTAACTGTGTCAGAATGAGGATGTATGTGTGCCTGTGAGTGCTTCTGGGAGGGTAAGAGGCCTCGCCCTCTGAGCAGCACCTACTTCGCTCAGGCAGGAGCCGGGTGTCGGGTGCCCCGCAGAGGTTGTTGGATTATTGCCCGGGCTCATTGGCCAGCAAGCCCGGGGATCATGGTAGACCACGTCCCCGGTATCCCCATTTATCTTCTAAGTCCGATACTAAAGGGAACTCTTGATGGAAAGGAAAGTGCGGCTGGGAAACAACCAGACCCCAGGATTTGGTCCAGCGTCCGACTGGGCCATTTACACGGGCGACGCAGACTCCAAACCTGTGGCTTAAGTCCGGAACCCGCCCCTTCTGGTGATTCCTGGGGAACTGGGGAGGACGGAGCGGTCTGGCGGAAGACCAGCTCTTCACACACTTTGCAAATGTCACTTTCTATCTATCCCCGGCTCCGGGGCAAGATCGAAGCCAGAGGTCTGCGTGTAAGCGCCGTTCGGCAGCCACCCAACCCACTCCTCCACCCTCCCAGCGGGCAAGCAGTTTCTCTCCGTGCCTCCGGGGACCTCTCACGCCCTGGAACTTCGTCTCTTGTACGGTGTGAGAATTTGTTAACGGTGCCCGCGCCGGCCGAGCCCCGCCCTGCTGGCGCCCCGCCCCCCGCCCTGGGGTCGCCGATGCCCCGCCCCCATGGATGCCCCGCCCCCGGCCCCGCCCCGGACCGCGCCTCTAGGCGGATGCGCTGCTCACCCGTACTGTACTCCCGGGCTGCCCTCAGGCCCGTGAGGGCTCCGCGCCACGGCCGGGAGGCTTGCTGTCTCCTGTCACAACGGGACCTGCTTGCAGCGTCCCCTGGGCTATCGTCACCAGGGAGACTGGGCCCCGCCCCCGAGCCCCCGACACTGGTACGAACCCACCTGCACGGGTGTATGCGGGGTCCCAGTGTCCCCTGGCGCGCCTGCCTTTCCAGGCGCCCGGCTTTGTCCGCCTGGGGCGGGGCGGGCGTGGGCCGTGGAGGGGTTTTTGGTCCGGGGGCTTGGGACTGAAGGGGACAGGACCCAGGCCGAGGCAGAGTCGCGTTCGCATTCTGCTTCCCTGGTGGGACTGGTGTGATGCTATGCTTCGCCCCTGATCTGATGGGGCTCCGTGTATGCCCCGGGAGGATGGGGATCCGGGGTGTCTCCGCTGCCGCCCTTGATGGAATGAGCAGGGCCCTCCTCTGGGCTCCGTTGGAGCACGCGCTTGTCTGGGCGAGCTGTTTACTTGTTAGGGACGGAGCAGCGGCCGTGCGCCTTCCCCTCCCCCCGCCCCCATTCGGGAGGCACGCGAGGAGCATCCTGTGATCTGCCCATCCCGAGGGTCACCCGTGAACCTGAGGGCTTAGCAGACAGTAGGCTAGGTCCTGGCGGAAGACTGACCTTCCTCTGGGGAAGCGCCTTCTCCCCGGCTGCCCTCTTGTGCATTCTCTCCCGGCTCCGTATTTCCTGACCTGAATTCCTGAGGACCAGTTCTTTCCCTGCCTTCTCTAACGCGGCTCCTCTCAGTTGCATCCTTTTTGTTGTAGCCCCCCTTGTCTCTTTTTAGCTTGGCTCGGCTGTCTCTCTTCCTACTATCAGGTCTCAGTTCCCTGTTACTGAGCTGGGATTATCGATCCTCTCGTTAACTCTGGTGTTGGCCTTTCTGTGTTGATCAGCAAGAGTGGTGATTTCTTCCTCAGCTCTTGGCTCTGACGGCCCATTTCTCTGCCTCTGCAAGTCGTGGTGTCTCTCCCCAGGATGCTGGCTGAGGAGACCGTCCCTGCCCCACGTTCCTGGGCTTCTGCACCCCGGGGTCCTCTTTCCAGGGGCTGGGCTGCCGGCAAGAATTCCTGCTTAGTCCTTGGGAGATTCGTTTCCAGAATAGACACCTTTTCCAGCGAGTCGGGCAATGGTCTCCTGTTTCCTACCTGCCAGTAGCCCTTCCCAGTCGGTGGAGACAGCAACTCCCAGGGCCATGGGGGGCGGAGTAGGGGGTGGGAAGGTGGGGCGGCGGGGTGGCCGGGAGAGGTCCTGCTGCTGGAATCCAGGCGGCGGCGGGGCTTCCGGAGCAAAGGCGTCGTTCTTTCCTCGGGGTCAGATTATTTCCAGGAGGTGAGTAGGTGGGTGTGAATGTGGGGGTGGGGGGCGGCGGATCTTCGTAGATCCAGTGAGTGGGTGCCCTCTCCCCACTTGCCCTCTTAAAGGGCGGCCTTTCTTTTCATCACCAGCCACGCGCTGTGACGGATTTTTCTTTCTGCCGCGATTTGAACCTTGAAGTTAAATTCATAGGGGAAATTTGCAGTGTTTGAAGTTCATAGATCTGCTTCTCGCAGCCGTTGAATGGAATTCCAACCCAGGCCTGGGTCAGATCGCTTACTTTGCTTTCAAAAACCAACAAACCATTTAGAATTGGTCCCAGTCCTCAGCCTATTCTTGCCTCAGACCCTGGAGATGTTGCTGTGTTGTGCTCGGTACCCCCAAAGGGAACGGGGTGGGGGGGGGGTGGCATGGAGGCAGCTGGTGAGAAAGGCAGACCAAGCTGAATGTGACTGGTTTGCAAAAGGGGAAACGAGGTGAAGCAATTGTTTTTGATCCAAAATTTTGTGAGAGAAGGTTTTCTGAGATTCCATCTCCCTCTTTTTAATAATTGGTTTTTACTTTTGTTAAGAACATACACAGCATAACAGACACCACTTCAATTGTTTATACTTGTACTATTCAGTGATACAATGTTTTTTGAGTTCTCCAAACATTGTCACCCTGTTTTTGAGTTGTTCCTTCATCATTAACATAAACTCTCTGTAGGTAAATTTGTTATCTAATCTTTCAAGTTGCTGTTATCAGTTTGCTCCCACATGGCTAGATTGTGAAGGTATCTTGTCTCTGTCTCTTTCTAAAGTTCTCTCTCTCTCTTTCAGGCAGAGAAGGAGCCCTCAGCGAGGCAAGGGCGGCATGACACTCTCTGATTCCAAAGCATCTCTGATCCACCAGACAGAAGGGCCTTTGCTTCTGCTCTTTTTTGGATCATCTCAGGGAGGTAGGCTGGGGGTAGCCGGGCTGGTGTGAGGGTGGGAAGAAGAAGAAATATTATTCTGTAGATAGATTAAGAATATGAACTGAATCTGCCCGCCCTGTCTTGCCAAGGAAAGTGTCTCCGTGGACTAGACTGCCTAAAGGGAGAGAATGACCCAAATTTGTGCTAGGAGCTGGCAAAGGGGGAAGATAACTAGACTTCAGCCAGATTCCCAAAGGAAGGATGCTGCCTGGGGAAAAAAAAGGCTCAGTTTTGCTTTCAGGAGCTCCTTCTTGAGCTGCAGGATTTGACATTTGACTCACTACAGTCATAGCAGAGTAGGACAGGCCTGTTTCAGGAGAGAAAAACTGAAATATTCCTCAGAAGGAAGTGAATTTAATTTTTCTAACTCATTGTTGATTCTCAAAGAGTCCTTAAGTAGGGACTTTTTTTCCCCAAGAGTTGGCCATCACTTTATCAGGAATTAGATACTCTTTTTAGCTTCCAGGGTATTATTAGGCTTAGAAGATGAAGCCAGTCACCTCATTGTGCAAATGAAGACACCGAGACTGGGAAATGACTGGCATGGGAGTAAATGCCTCTGTCTGGGGTCTTCAGGTCTCTAGGGATGGTGAGGGAACTCCTTGGGCAACAGTCATCACTTCAGAGTGGATGTCTGTTTGAGGCATCCCACTCCTCACCCCCAAGTTCATGTCCACCCAGACCTGTGAATGCAACCTTATTTGGAATATGGTCTTTGCAGCTATAATCAAGTTAAGATTAAGTCGTATTGGGCTAGGGAAAAATAAGTTCCATCAAGTCCATTATGACTCGTAGTAACCCCGTTTGTGTCAGGGTAGAATTGTGCTCCTTGGATTTTTCACTGGTTGATTCTGGGAAGGGGGCAGTAGATTGCCAGGCCTTTCTTCTTAGGCACTTTCAGGTAAACTTGAGCCTTTTATCTTGGAGTTAGCAAATGAGTGTGTTAACTGTTTACGCCAGGACTCTTGCCCAACTGTCTGATAAAAGCCATCAGAGATAAAAAGGGCCACATGAAGAGTGGTGACCAGAATGGCATCAGACTTTTTGAAAGTAGCACTAGAAACTGGAAGACAGTGAAGAGACGCTTTCAAATTTCCAAGAGAAATTAATTCTCAGTCTGGAATTCTGTATTCACTGTCATTCAAGTAAAAGAGTAAATATATTTTTTAAGACATAGGAATTTTGAAACATGTCATCCTCCTTTGTATCCCGTTTTGAGAAAGCTGCTGGAGGATGCACTCCACCAAAGAGGGAATAAGTCAAGAAAGAAGAACAAGTAGTATAATGGACAGGTGTCCCTTGTTCTGGCTGCTCAACTGCCAGATGACTTTCTATGTTTCAGCCATTGTATTACACTGAGTCTTGGGAGTGGGTAGAAAGAACGAATCCCACCCCCCATGGAAACTGAGAAGTAGTCTCTTCTAAGCTTCCTTTGTAGTTAGAGCCAAGTCCATGGCCTGTGATCCATTGATGAGATATTCACCTAGTCCTCATTTTGACATAAGAGCTAACGACGCAGGAGAAAAAGATGAGGAGTGTGCTGTAGCTGTGCCTGTGGTGGTGGTGGCAGTGATGGCTGCAAGGTTAACTTCCTGATGCATGCTCTGGTACTCAGTGATCAATGGTGACAAAAGGCGTTTTATCATCAGATGTAATTCTGCATCATGGAGCCCACGTAGTATACCATGATTATATTTATTTTCTTGTTGAACTTTGTGTTTTTCCTTGAGTTGATAGTTGCCTTCTTTGATTTGCTTTGTTTTCAATGTGTTATTGATCACTAGATCTTTCTGGAAGTCGCCAACAGAACTGCAAAAGTCATCAAGATACAACAAATATGTCTGAGAGTTGATCAGCTCCTTCACTGTGTGGTCAGCCAGAATTGACTTCTTTACTTAGATCCAAGAACCCCGACTGATCCAGAGAGAAGTGACCAGAATTTTTGTAGTGACGGTGAAGCCAGTACCACAGTACTGGCTTCCAACCCAGTTTAGAGCCAAATGGCAGAGGGCCTCAGGAGGAATGTCTCCTAGGAGAAGAGGGAACTGATGGGTTATGTGATGTGTTTGCTGTATTGTGGTGAGTTTTATAGCTCCACTGAGGAGCTGAGGAAGAATTAGTGATCAATACAGTGAAAACAAAGCAAGTTAAAAAAAATTAAAGGAACTATTAAATACAGGAAAATAAAAAGTTGCATGAGACTGGAAATACACTACCTAGCTTAGCTTTTAGCCATAGTACATAGTTTTAATAATGTAAGCAGTGAAGATTTAGATAATAGGAAATTGCCACATAGCTATATAGTGGTCTCCCTGTTATTTGAAGTTCTGCTTTCCACAGTCTGAAAAGTAGGAAATTCCATAAATTCAACAATTCATGAGATTTATGTTGCATACTGTTCTGAGTAGCATGATGAATGTTGCCTGTCCCTTGCTGTCCTACCCAGGAGGTGATCATCCCTTTGTCCATCTTACCTGCTTTTATATGCTGTCTACTTTTCAGTCACTTACTAGCCATCGGGGCTGTTAGGTGAAATGTCATGGTATCACAGTGTTCAGGTACCCTTATTTTACAAATAATTGTTCTGTTGTCAATCTCTTACTATGTCTAATTTGTAAATTAAACTTGATCATAGATGTGTATGTATAGGAAAAGACATAGTACATACAGGGTTCTGTACTAGCCGTAGTTTTAGACTGGGGGGTCTTGGAATATATCCCCCACAGATAAGGGGCCCTACTATATTGAGAAATTGGGAGACAGAGTATGTGACTGTGCATATGTATAAAAGAATTGTATCTCATTCTGTAAGGTAAGAAGTTGAAAATAGGAAAATATTAGTGTAAACCTGTTACTTAGAAATATAGAAAGAAATACCCAGAGAAACAACTGAAACTAGTTAGGGCTAGTATGTATGTGGAGGTGACGGTCTGAAGACCATTATTTTCTTCTGTGAGTGTTTTTAGTTTGAATTCTAATTAATTTTTTAAATCTTGTGCATGTATAACTTTTATAAACGAAACCAAACCCATTGCCATTGAGTCGATTCCAACTCATAGTGAGCCTATACGACAGAGAACTGCTCCATAGAGTTTCCAAGGAGCACCTGGATTTGAACTGCTGACCTTTTATTTAGCATATGTAGCACTTAACCACTATGCCACCAGGGTTTCCATAACTTTCATAGAAATTTAAAATATCATTATTATGACATCCGTATCCACCCGTAATATAATTTTTCTCAGTTTTTGCTATGCTTTCTGAGGTGTTTTGTCCATAGATATAAATCCTAATGACAAATATATTGTGTGCTATTTTTTCATGTAGCACGGGAAATAGTTACAGTGCTGTGTAGTATGCACAGGAGTCATTTCCACTGAGTCAATATATGGTCCATTACTTAGCCATCTCCTTTTTATTTTTGGTTTTTTGCTTTCACAAACAATACCACAATGACTGTGTATGCACATTGCTTTTTCTACTATTGAATTACTTCCTTAGGACAATTCCCAAGATCCTGGAATTACCAATGTGAGACCATGAATCTTTCTC
Source organism: Heterohyrax brucei (assembly GCA_028571685.1). Lineage (NCBI taxonomy): Eukaryota > Metazoa > Chordata > Mammalia > Hyracoidea > Procaviidae > Heterohyrax > Heterohyrax brucei. Next base: position 39,126,560 of record CM053140.1, read on the forward strand.
TGGATTCTGAGATGTTATGCCAACTCTTCAGGGGTCTCACTCTGCCAGTGAATAGGACGTCAGAGGAGATGGCTGGGATAGAATTTCCTTTAGGGTAGTTGGCTCATTTTTTTTTCCCTGATGGCAACAGAAAAACCCAAAACACCAAATCCACTACTGACAAGTTGATTCCAACTTATAACAGCTCTATAGGACAGAGTAGAACTGCTCCATAGAGTTACCAGGGACTGCCTGGTAGATTTGAACTGCTGATCTTTGGCTAGCAGACATTGCATTTAACCACTACAGCACTGGGATTTCTGATGGCAGCTGAAGGGGACAGAAATATTTGTTTACCGTACAGAACACAATTTCCAGAGGGCTCATTGTTTTGTTTCTGCCTTGATTTTCCCTAGTGAAGTTTTTGTCCTGTTTTGGGCTTTTTAAATATTCAGAGTTCTTATCCTCTTGATTTGTATCACCTCAAGGGGAACACTAGTAAAAATGAAGGAGAGAGAAGTGCATAATAAGGATGGCCCACAGCTTGCTGATTCATTCTTCTATTGATGGGCAGTTGGGTTATTTCCACCTTTTGGCTACTGTGAGCAAGGCTGCACTGAACACTGGTGTACAGTGGTGAACACTGGTGTCTCTTTGAGTCCCTGCTTTCAGTTCTTTTGTGTGTTCACCTAAGGATGACATTACTGGGCCATGGTAGGGAACGAAGCAGTTCATGTCCTCGGCTTACCGTCCAGGTGGGCCTTGGGACACTTCTCTGTGATTTATACAGCGCTTTGTTACTGTATCCGTGCCTGTCCGCGACCTCTTCTTCTATTGGGTGGGAGCTTGGTGAGCATTCAGCCTTCCTCTTCAGGATGTCCTGTTTGCTGGGCTCCTGAGCTTTCTAGAGAGTTCCTTCTCATGATTTTACCTGAGAGCACTTCGCCGGTCCATCACCTGAAGGAGACTGTGCTTGCAGATACCTTTTTATTGTATTGCAACTTTTCTTCTTTCAGTTGTATTGCGTTAAAATATTTATAGCTTCAAAGCTACCACTTTAGCCATTTTTAAGTGTGTAACTCAATGGCATTAAGTACATTCACAGCGTTGTATAACCTTCACCACTCTCTAGTTTCAAAACTTTTTATCACTCCAAGTAGAAACTGTCCTCATAAGCACTAACTCACCATGCCCCTTGTCCCGAGCCCCTGGTCCCCTCTAATCTGTTTTCTGTCTCTGTGTGTTTGCGTATTCTAGATACTTCACGTAAGTGGAATTGTGCCATAGTTGTCCTTTTGTGACTGGCTTTTGTCAGTCAGCATACTGTGTTCAAGATTCATGCATGTTGTAGCATATATCAGAACTTTATTCCTTCTTATGGCTGAATAATATTCCATTGCATCTGTATATCACATTTTGTTTACTTCTTCATCCATTGTTGGACACTTAGGTTGTTGCCACTTTTGGCTACTGTGAGGAATGCTGCGGTGAGCATTGGCGTGCAAGGACCTATTTGAGTCCCTGCTTTAAGTCTTTTGGGTATCTATCTAGGAGATGAATTGCTGAGGCATGTTAAAATTCTATGTTTAGTTTTTTGAAGACCTACATCCTAATTCTGGAAACCTTGGTGGTGTAGTGGTTAAGTGCTATGGCTGCAGACCAAGTAGTCAGCAGTTCAAATATGCCAGACGCTCCTTGGAAACTCTATGGGGCAGTTCTGCTTTGTCTGTAGGGTTGCTATGAGTCAGAATTGACTCAACGGCAGTCAGTTTGATTGGTACCCTAATTCTGCCCATTTGACAGCATCTTTTTCATATTTTTGTTGATGGTGGGTATTGTTTGCTTTCTCCCGTTAGACTGAAAACCTCTGTAAGAGTAAGGATGATGCCTGTCCACTGATAAGTATTTGGTGAATGGATGAATGAATGAATGAGCAGGACTTTGGGCCTGAGATCTTCTGGACTGAGGAAGGGTGAGCCTCCTTTGTGTTCTTGTTCCTCAGGCTGTCCAACCCAAACCCACTGCCGCTGAGTTGTTTCCAACTCATAGAGACTGTATAGGACAGAGTGGAACTGCCCTGTAGAGTTTCCAGGGAGCACCTGGTAGATCTGAACTGCTGACCTCTTGGTTAGCAGATGTAGTACTTCACCACTATGGCACTAGGGTCCAGGCAGATGCGAAGATGCAGGCAATTTGGGCTTCCCCAGCAGCTAGAGCAGGTTAGGAGTTTCTGGTCGGCTTACCCAGTCTTCCTTCCTCTAGCTGGAGATCCGCTTGGAACTGGGCCCTGTGGGCAAAGCACTGTTGGACTTGGCCCCTTGAATGCCCACTCATACTCACTTTCTACATCAGCTGGACAATCAAAAATATGCCAATTTCATTGTCTGAGAGTGTGGCTGGGAAAGAAAACACTTGATTAGAAAGACTTTTTGAGGATGAAAAGTACCTGAAAATAAACCCAGGTCAAGAGGACCAACCAGGACCCTGTTTTGTTGAGCAAGGCATGAAAGGCCATCCTGAGCAGCCATCCTGTACCTGCACCACGGACACTGCTGCAGGGTAGCCTTTCTGCACCTGTCACGGTCACTGCTTTTCTTGCATCCTGCCAGGCTTGCCATTATGGTAGCCACATGGACTATTGTGTGTGACCACCTGACAGAAGTGTCTGTGACTGAAGGTCCTTCTCTTGGAGTAAATGGATTACATCTTTTGGCTTTGAAATCTAGGTATTGGACAGATGTTTTGTCTGTAGAGCTAAGAGCATGATGATGAACCACTGTCTGTATGAACACACACTTGTAGGGTTGGCCCAGGGGACCTTGAGACCTGCTGTAGAGTAACAGCTGAAGGTGCATGGTGTGTTTTGCACAGATCACCCTCAGAGAGTGTATTAGTCTCTTCGGGATGCTGTAACAAAATACTACCGAGTGGCTTAAAACAACGACAAGTTATTGTCTCTCAGTTATTGTCTCTCATTTCTGGAGACTAGAGGTCCAAAAGCAGTGTCAGCAGGACCATGGTGTCTCTGAAGGCATGAAGAGATGCTCTGTCCTTATTTTGCCTACTTTCTGGTGGCTTCTGGCAGTCCTTGGCATTCATTGGCTACTGGAGGCAGCATTCCAAGTCTCCGTCTGTGTCTTTACTGACCGTCTTCCTTCTATGTCTGTGTCTTTCTGTGTCTCCTCTCTTCTTTTATGAGGCCACCAGTCATTGGATTAGGCCAGTCCTACACTAGTGTGACCTCATGTTGACCTAACTGATAGTGTCTTCCAAGACCCTATTTCTGAACAAATTCATGTTCATAGGTCCTGAGGGTTGGAACATCAACGTACCTTTTTAAGGGGACACAATTCAACCCACAAGATAACAGTAAGAAAGATGTTCATCACTCAGATAAGCAGGACACCACTTCCTTACTTTTTCTGCTGTCTGTGCCCTGTGTAGAGCCTGCCTGCGGTGACTCACCTGTTCCCTTTGGAGGCCTTTCCTCAGGGCATGGGACTGCAGGACCAGAAATCCTCTCTTTACATTGATGAAGGCTGGGAAGCTGTTCCTGGTCAGAGGAATCATCTGGAAGCATGTGGAAGGGTGACAGACTTGAGAGAAGGCAGCTCAGAGCTCCAAGGTGGCGCAGTTCCAAAGCTCACAAGTGTCTCCAAAGATGGAACTCCCAGTTATTCTCTATCACATTACCATGGTCCCTTCATTGCACTCAATACCGTGTGTAATTATCCTACCAGCTGTGACCAGATCAGCTGTAACTCATAGCCACCCCACATGTGTCCCAGTACAGCTATGCTCCATAAGGTTTTCTATGGCCAGCTATTTGGAATTGGATCACCAGGCTTTTCTTCTGAGACACCTGTGGGTGGACTTGAATCTCTAACCTTTTGGTTAATAGCCAGACACATTCATTATCTGCATTACCCAGGCTTTGTATAGTTGTCTTAGCTACTTACGTGTCTCCCTTGCATTTGTAAGTTCTTTCAAGGCGGGGACCCTTCTGTCTTCTTCACTACAGTATTTCCAGTGCTTCAGATCCTGCCTGGCACTTGGTCAAGCTCAGTAAATATTAATTGAATAGACAAATACATTGTAAGCTAGGGGGAAATATGAAAAATATCACATCCAGTGCCTCTAATGTCCATGAAATGAAATTACCGAGAATAATTATGAATTTCTCAAGAAATTGATATTTTTGTGCAGGCTAAGAGACTCTGGCTTACTGTGAAAAGTTTGTGGAGGGGGGGCTGATAGCCAACAAGCTCACCAAAGAACTTTCTAGAGTGGAGACATGAGGGATGGTAAACTTTCAGACTGAGCAGATAGGGTCTGAATGCTCAGAACACTCCTCTGTAACTTGGCTTGTTGGCCCTCTATGACCTACCTTGTTATTTCTGAACTCCACACTTTGACACAAGAGCTCAACGCCGCGTTGCTGGGGGGAATCAGAGGTGCTGACACGACAGCCCCACCGTCCAGCAGGAGAGCAATCGTGGTGGCCGCCTCTGGGTTCCTCTAGACCACAACACAGAGGCTGGAGATTGACTGTCCCAGGCAGGTCAGTTTCCAAGAAATAAGCTTTGTAACCATTGTTGTGGGCAGTTGCCCTTGAGTCAGCAACTCACGGCAACCCTGTGCACAGTCGTTCCTTGGAGATACTGCAGGTTTGGTTCCAGACTGCCAAATAAACCAAATGCTAGAATGAAACCAGTCACACAGACTTTTGTATTTCTCAGTACATATACAGGTTAGGTTTACACTATCCTGTGGTCGGTTAGGAAACCCTGGTGCCATGGTGGTTAAGTACTTCAGCTGCTAACCAAAGGGTCAGCAGTTCAAGTCCACAACGCAGTCCTTGAAAAATCTGTGGGGCACTTCTGCCCTGTCTTCTGGGGTTGCTATGAGTCAGAATCAACTGGATGGCAACAGGTTTATTTATTTATTTATTTTTGGTAGTCTGTTAATTGCAATAGGATTATGTATAAACCTTAATTAAAAAATACTTTATTGCTAAAAAATGCTAACCATCATCTGATCCTTGAGCCAGCTGTAATCTTTTTACTGGTGGAGGATCTTGCCTTGATGTTAGTGGCTGCTGACTGATCATGGTGGTGGCTGCTGAAGGCTGGAGTAGCTGTGACAGTTTCTTTTTTAAAAAATATTTTACTGTGCTTTAAGAAAAAGTTTACAGTCCAAATCAATCTGTCATACACAAACTTGCACACACACCACCGTGTAACTCTAGCTGTTCTCTAGACCCTGTGACAGCACACTCCTCCTTTCCACCCTGTGTTTCCCGTGTCCATTCAGCCAGCTCCTGTCCCCCTCTGTACTCTCGTCTCACCTCTAGGCGGGAGCTACCCTGTCACTGTGGCAAGCAAGATAACAGTGAAATTTCCTGGATTGATTAACTCTTCCTTTCATGAAAGGATCTTCCACAGTGTGTGATGCAGCTTGATAGCATCTTACCCACAGTAGAACGTCTTTCGTAATCAGAGTCAGTCCTCTCAAACCCCGCTATGCTGTGTTTAGAGCAACAAGAAAACCTGGATGACAGCACATCTTTTGACAAAATGCTTTACTGAGTATTTTATCAGCTCCGTTTACGTAGTATTCTGAATCCTTTGTTGTCATTTCAACAGTGTTTACAGCATTTGCACCAGGAGTAGATTCCATTTCAAGAAACAGCTTTCTGTTCTCTTCCATAAGAAGCAACTTCCTCCTCTGTTCAAGTTTTATCATCAGATTGCAGCAATTCAGTGACGTCTTCAGACTTCATATGTAACTCTAGTTCTCTAGCTATTTCTGTCATGTCTGCAGTTACTTCCTTCACTAAAGTCTTGCCATGGGATTGAAATCTAACTTCTTAGAAACCCCAGTTATCATTGATATTTTGACTTCCCACCATGAATCAGGAAACCCTGGTGGCATAGTGGTTAAGTGCTACACCTGCTCACCAAAAGGTCAGCAGTTCAACTCCACCAGGTGCTCCTTGGAAACTCTGTGAAGCAGTTCTGCTCTGTCCTATAGGGTTACTAGGAATTGGAATCGATTCAGTGGCAGTGGGTTTGGTGCGCCTTTTTTTTCAGCATGAATCATAGAAACCCTAGATGTGTGGTGGTTAAGAGCTATGGTTGCTAACCATAAGGTTGGCAGTTCATATTCACCAGGTGCTTCTTGGAAACCAGGTGAGGCAGTTATGCTCGGTCCTTTAGGGTTACTATGAGTCAGAGTCAACTCCATGGCAGTGGATTTAGGTGTCTTTTGGACCATGAATCATAAATGTTCTCGATGGCATCTAAAATGGTGACTCATTTCCAGAAGGTTTTCAACTTGCTTTGCCAGATCCATCGGAGGAACCACTATCTATGGCAGCAATAGCTTTATGAAATGTTATTTCTTAAATAATAAAATTTGAAAGTTCTCCTTGATCCATGAGCTATAGAATGGATAGCATGTTAGTGGTGTATCTCTCGGGTGACCAGGTACATTGTTAATGTGCAGTAGTATCTTGAAAAGAATCTTTTTTCCCAAGCAGTAAGTCTCAACAGTGGCCGTAACAAATTCTGTAAACCGTGTTGTAAACAGATGTGCTGTCATCCAGGCTTTGCTGTTGCATTTACAGAGCACAGGCAGAGTCGATTTAGCGTAATTCTGAAGGGTCCTAGAATTTTCAGAATGGTAAGTGAGCATGGACTTCAACCTCAAGTCGCCGGCTGCATTAGCCCCTAACCCAAGAGTCAGCCTGTCCTTTGAAGCTTTGAAGCCAGGGATTGACTTCTCTAGCTATGAAAGTCCTAGATGGCATCTTCTGCCAACCTAAGGCTGTTTTATCTACACTGAAAACTGTGTTGGTTACTCCAGCTACCTTCATCCGTCCACTTAACCAGAGCTTCTAGACAACTCGCTGCAGCCTTGACGTCAGCACGTGCTGCCTCACTTGTCATTGTGTGTGTTATGGAGACACCTTTTTTCCTGAAACCTCAAGAACCAACCTCTTCTAGCTTCCAGCTTTTATTCTGCAGCTTCCTTATCTCTTTCAGTCTTCATTAAACTGAAGAGAGAGGGCTTTGCTTTGGATTAAGCTTTGTCTTAAGGAAATGTTGGGGCTGGTGTGATCTTCTGTCCAGACCATTAAGACTTGTTCCGTATCGACAATAAGTCTGTTTCACTTTCTTGTCTTTGGTGTGTGCACTGGGGCAGCACTTTTAATTTCCTGAGAGAGCTTTACCTTTGCATGGACGACCTGGCTAACTGGTGTCAAAAGGCGTGGCTTTGCACTTGTCTCAGCATTTGCCATGGTCTTCCTCACCGAGCTGACTCATTTCTACCTTTTGATTTAAAGTGAGACATACACAACTTTTCCTTCCACTTGAACACTTAGAGGGTTATTAATTGACCTCATTTCAGTGTGGTCGTGTCTCAGGGAACAGGGAAGCTCAGGGAATGGCAGAGGCGTCGGGAAACAACCTGCTGATGGAGCGGTCGGAACACACACATTTGTCTTGTAGCACGGAGCCCCAAAACAGTTACAATGGCAACGCCAGAGTTCCCTCATCTCAGATCACCGTGACAAATACAGTTAGAAAGAAAAGATTTGAAATATGAGGTCTGACAATTTAATCCGTGAACTTAGTTGTTCTAAGTGTTACATACCTCATTGCTGAATATCACTACAATCATCTTCAAAGTACTCCCCTTGGGAAGCTATGCCCTGATACTGATGCTGGCGCCTAGTCCACACTTCAAAGCAATTTTGGAACTCTTTCTGGAAGGGCCATTGCGTATGGTGGCACAGTGGCAAGTTTGCAAACTTAATTGCATAGTTGTCTGTGAGGGAGTAGTGGAACACCCTCCCTACTCACCTGATCTGGCTCCAAATGAATCTTTTCTTTATGGGAAGAAAAAGGTAATCTTGAAAGGAAGACATTTTGTTGCCATTCAGGACATCAGGGTAATACAACAACAGCTCTGATGGCCATTCCAGAGAAGGAGTTCCAAATTGCTTTGAAGGATGGATCAGGTGCTCGCGTCGGTGCATAGCTTCCCAAGAGGAGCACTTTGAAGGTAATTTCAGTGATATTCAGCAGGGAGGTATGCAGCACTTTTTCTGGCAGCCTTATATTGGGAGAATGACCAAGATGTGACACAGAGACATGAAGTGAACACATGCTGTTAGGAAGCGGCCTGATAGGTGTGCTAACACAAAGTTGCCACAAACCCTCAGTTTGTAAAAGGTGCAGTGTCTGCAAAGCACGGTGAAACGCGGTATGCCTGTGCGAAAGAATGAGTGTTGCCGGCCCCCAAACTGTCTTCGTGATTGCTGGGAATGTGATAATATTCTGTTGAGAGCTCTAGGGTTATTGGCTAATAGTTGGAGTAGATTGCTGGGCCTTCCTTCCTAGTGTATCTTAGTCTGGCAGCTCCACTGAAACCTGCCCACTGTGGGTGACTCTGCTGGCATCTGAAATACCAGTGGCACAGCTTCCAACACAAAGCCACCACAGGATGACAGACTGACAGACAGGTGGTGATTCTAACCACGAGAAGCTTCCAAAAATGGAATTTGCTGCTATGTTATTCAAAATAGATACTTTCAACTGTCAGTGGCAAAAACCCCAACTCAGACTGCTCTAAGTGAGAAAAAAAAAAGGAGGTGGGATCGCTTGGCTGGTGGAGCTGCTGGCCTCTGTCTGGCCTCTGCTTTCCTCCCAGTTGGTCTCCTCAAGTTCTGTCCCTCAGGGCAGCAGGTGGTCACTGGTAGCCACTGGCAGATACTCTGTCTTTTCTGCTGCCCCAGGAAGAAGTCCAAGTATCAGAACTCACTGAACTGGCTCATGCATGTGCCCATCTTGGCAGCCAGGGAAACGGTGAACAGTGATTGGTCGGTCTGAGTCCAGTACCACTGCTTGTCCAATCCTCTGGCCACAGAATTCGTGGCTCAGATTGACTGTGCCTGGGTCTCAGGCCCGCCCCTGTAAGCCTGGTAAAGTCAGGCCATTTGAACAACTTGGACTGAGGGTATGGTTAGCTTATGAAACCCTCCCCCCAGATTCTAAATAGACCCAGCACTCAGAACCCCCTTACACTCCTTTCCACTCACGCTGCCCTTTCCCCATGAGGTCCCCACTGTCTGTTTATCTGCCACCATAGATTAGTTCTGCCTGTTTTTGGTCTTTATATAATTGGAACCATGAAGCGCATATCCTTTTGTGTCTGGCTTCCTCTTTATGTTTCGTTTATATGTAGTTTATATCTGTAGATCCCACCACCTGTCATTTTGTCACACTTTGGTGGCTTGCATGTTGGTATGATGCTGGGTGCTCTGCCCCCTGTATTTCAAATACCAGTAGGATCACCCACGTGGACAGGACCTAGTGGAGATTCCAGACTAAAATAGACTAGGAAGAAAGCCCTGGTGATCTACTTGCCCAAAGGTTAGCCGATGAAAACCCTGTGGATCCCAACAGAATTGTCAGATACAGTGCGGGACAATGAGCCCGCTAGGTTAGAATACACTCAGAATACCCAGTAGTGGCAGCAAAGGACTTGAGCACGCCAGAACCTGTGAAGATGACCACACAGTGAGGATCAGCACGAATCCAGTCCCAAATGTAGAAGTGGCTCCAGGGTTCATGCTCCTGTTCCTCCAGCCTCATCCCAGCTGTCCCCGCTGCACTCAGTTTCTGCTCTTTGCCACCTGGAGCTAAGTCAGAGATCACAGATTAAAAGGACACTATCCTTCAGACTGTCCATCAGGCAGATGCCAACCATAAGTTTGGGGAGTGCACACAATGCCTCCGCTTTCTGACCTCCTGGACACAAATTTGGAGTTGACTTCCCACAGTCCTTTCAGGATGCCAGATGCAGGGTTGCAAGTCCACGTGACACCCTTACTTGTCTGACCACTGGCTCCTGCTGTCCCTTTGGGTTGGATAATTCTCTGGAGTGTGTCATAGAATTTCTGGAGAGTATACCAGACTTAAACTTCGGATCTGTTACAGACCAAAAGGATACAAACAGAGATGCACAGGGCGCAGTACAGGAGGGTCCCCAGGGTGGAGCTTCCGTTTCTCCAGGGAGGTGTTCCCTTCTGGGAGCAGTTGTTCTCACCAGCCGGGAAACGCACCCCTGTCATCAGGGCTTTTATCAGCCAGTCCTGCCAGCTCAGCTAAGTCCTGCCTCTCGAAGCTAGTTGACAGCAGCCTCCCGAGTGAATCCTTTCTGGTCTGACTAGCCCCCACTTCCCAGCACAAATCCTCAGGTGTGGCCTGGAAGACCCAGACCAAGGTACTCCAGTTACTCCAAGGGTTATTGTTCCAGGGCCAAGGACAAAGCCCACCTTTCCTGGGGGTAAGACTGGGTCCTTTATGCCATGGTAATGCAAGACCAGGCAAGATTTCTCTCTGTTGGACATGAGATCACCATGAGTTGGAGCTGAAATGACAACAATTAACAATAACAAATTGAGAGATTATTTGCTGTCATTGGTGAAGAATATTCCGTTGGGAGATGATACCACCATTTATTTTTCATTCAACTGCTGATGAACCCTTGGGGTATTATGATAGTGATGCCGCAGATACTTTGACTCACCTTTCTGTTGGGTGTGTTCCTAGGAGAGGAACTGCTGGATCCTAGGGCAGACGTGTGCTTAGTTTTAATAGATACTGCCAAACAGGTTTGCAGAGTGGTTGTACCGCTTTGTACTCTTGGGGTAGTTTGAAGGTCCCCGGATTAGCTGGCTGGTCTCTGTGCCCCTCATCTGCTGGAGAATGGTGGGTCCAGGTGTCATTCAGAAGAGGGTCCTGGGCCCACACAGAGGGAAGGTGGTCCCGCTTTATCCTGTCCCCTGTCCACTGGTGACTGTCTCTGGCATTTAATTATGTGCCTCCCACACCATGCTGCATCTTCCACTGTCAAGAGTGAGAGATTTTCTTATATGGATTTTCTTATATGGCCCTGCAGCCCAGATGGGTGAGTGTAGCTGAAGGTTTCAGTTCCAGTGTGCTCAGGGACACCGGGAGGAGGCAGTGCTGATTCAGTGACAGAATGCTCACCTTTTGATTCCCAGCCAGTGTACCTCGCACGCAGCCGCTACCTGTCTGTCAGTAGAGGCTTGTGGGTTGCTGCAGTCACTGCCCATGAAATTTGTGAATTCATCCTAGAAAAAATGCTACCTACCTCATTGCTGAATACTACTACAGTCACCTTCAAAGTACTCCCCTTAGGAAGCTGTGCACCAATGTTGTTGCGTAGTCCATCCTTCACAGCAGGTTTGGAACTCTGTTTCTGGAATGGCCATCAGAGCTGTCATCATATTACCTTTGATGTCCCAAATGTCATCAAAATATCTTCCTTTCACTATATCCTGTATCTTCAGGTAGAGAAAAAACTTCCTTGGGGGTCACATCAGGTAAGCAAGGAGGGTGTTCCAATACAATGATTTGTTTACTGGCTAAAAACTCCCTCACAAACTGTTATACAATTAAGTTCATGAACTTGCCACCATGCCACTGTGCACAATGGCCATTCCAGAAAGAGTTCCCAAATTGCTTTCAAGAGTGGACTAGGCACTGGCTTGGGTACATAGCTTCTTGAGGGGAGTACTTTGAAGGTGACCCTAGTGACACTCAACAGTGAGGCATGGAGTATTTAGAACAGTCAAGTTCATGGACTTGTCAGATGCTGAAAAAGTCAAGTTCATGGACTTGTATGATGCTGAAAAAGTTTGAGCGGAGCTTCTAGACGAAGACAGACTAGGAAGAAAGTCCTGGAGATCTGCCTCTGACAGTCAGCCAGTGAACGTCCAATGGGCCACAGTGGTCCGATACGTGACCCAACTTGGGGAGGCTGCAGAACTAGACACGGTGCAGTTGCATTCCATTGTGTGTGGAGTTGCCATGAGTGGAGGTGATTGACAGCAGCTGCCGACAATAACCAGGGACAGGGAAGTGAGGGGTGAATTTCTCAGAGCCCAGACCCATTGGCAAGAATCCCTGGGAGCTCACACCATCTCTCTCTCACAGGATTGGGTTCCCAAAGGTGCCCCCTGACTTTCTAAGCTTGGCTAAAGTATATTTAGAATTGTAAGTGGATTCTCTGAAATTCCTGACTGTCCCCTGATTTTTTCATCAAAAAAGCCTTTGGCCTGACCAGTCTCAGAAAGAGGAACCAGCTAAGATATGGTTTTACAATCAGAGGAAGCAAATGCCAGCAACATTGATGTGGTTGTGCTAGGAGATGTGCGGGTCCCACTATTCAGAGCCAACGCAAGGCCTTCGCCAGCTGGTGGAGCCCCCAAAGCAGCTGCTCCCTTAAACCAAGCATTTTCTTTCAACCATTCTTTAAAAGTTATTTAAATCTAGGGGAACATGACCTTAGAATAAAGAAAAAAATTATAAAACAGAAAATCAACAATTGATAAATTCATCTGTATCAACACTGAAAACTTCACCATAGACAAAGTAAAAAGCTAACAGTCAGGGGAACATACTTCCAGCAAAGTAGTTAATCTAGAATATATAAAGAAATCCTACAAACCAGTAAGAAAAAGATGGCTTGTGGGAAAATGGGCAAAGATTATAAACACAGGCAATCTGCTGGAGATAAGCGGAATATTTCTACTTTTTTTTTTTTTGCAGTGAGTCTTTGAAATCTGATGTGTATTTAATGCTTACAGCACATTGCAATTCAGCTGCTAAATTTTCGTCAGATGTATTTGTTTTGTATTTTCATGTCATACGATTTACAGGTGGAAAAGTAGGCTTGCAAACCCAGCTTATTCCAGCAGCACTCAAAAGTTTTCTAATAACTAAACTATCAATTTTTCAGTTAAGGTGACATAAATTTAAAGTAGTTGGAAAATATAGTTCCTCAGTCACACTGGCCATATTTCAAGTGCTGAAGAGATACTTGTGGAGGGGGCCTCCTGTACTGGACAGCAAAGGACTAGGGCATAGACCTCTGTGTGGAATTGTCGTGTGTCATATGTTGCTGTTAGTGGCCCGCAAGTCGGCCCCCAGCTTATGGTGATACCATACACAACAGAATGAAATGCTGCCCAGTTCTGTGCCATCCCCATGGTTTGTTGTGAACCAAACTGTTGCGATTCATCACATTTTCATTGGCTGACCTTTGGAAATAGACTACCAGACCTTTCTTCCTAGTTAGTCTGGAATCTCCGTGGAAACCGATTCAGCATCATAGCATCCCACAAGACTCCACTGACAGATGGGTGGTAACTAAGTATGAAGTGCATTGACAAGGAATCGAACCCCAGTCTCACTGACAGAAGGCAAGAGTTCTACCACGGAACCACCCCTGTCCCCATATGAAAGGTTGTACACATCATTACCTTTGTTAAATATTGCCAAATTGTCTTCCAAACTGGTAGTACCAACTGGTAATCACACTACTGCTATATGGAGTTTAAATCTCCATATCTTCTCCAGCACTTGGTATTGTCAGAATTTCTCATCTTTGCTAATACTGTAGGTATGAAATAAATGGTATCCTTTTGTTTCATCAGCATTTCCTTACTACCCATAAACATTTGTCTCCTGCAAATTGCCTGCTTAAAATCTTTGACCATTGTCTCACGGGCTGTCTTTTTCTTATTGGTTGGTGTGTAGGATTTCCTTATGTGTTCTAGATTTAATCTCTTTGATAGAAGTATCTTCTTCTGGGCTGGATAATGTTTTTACTTTGTGTATGGTGTGTTTTGATGAAGAGAAGTTTTCAGTGTTGAAGTAGTCAGATTGATTGATCTTTGCCTTTTGGTTCCACTTTTTTTTTTTTTTGTCTTTATTCTAAGGTCACATTCTCCTAGATTTAAGTGACTTCTGCAGTGTCAGTATGAGTCAGAATCAGCTTGATGGCAGTGGGTTTGATTTTGGTGTTTTGGGCTTAAAAAATCGTTGAAAGGAAATGTTTAGTTTAACAGAGAAGTTGTTTAGGTGGCTTTCACAATGGGCCAAGGCCTGTCCCTTAGCTCTGAGCAGCGGGACCCGCACATCATCTGGCATGACCATGTCACCGTTGCTGGCATTTGCTTCCGCTGATTGTAAAACCACATCCTAGCTGGGTTCCTCTTTCTGAGCCTTGCCAGGCCAGAGGCTTTCTTTTTTTGTGAGTTTTCTACATTGATGACATGTCTAAATGACCGTATTTTGAACGTATTGGGTTTTGTACAATAATTATTAAAAATTAATTTTACCTTTTCTCTCTTTTTTAGCATCGTTGTTATTTGCCACTGAGTCAGCTCGTCCTCCCGGTGACTGTACTTAGAGCAGAACTAGATGTGACCAAGTGCTGTGTCATATTCTCAGTCATTGGTATGTTTGAGTCCATAGTTGTGGCTTCTGTGTCAGTCCATCTCATGGAGGGTTTCCCTCTGGTGTGCTGACCGTCTGCTTTATCGGTTACAGTGTTCTTCTCTAGTTACTGGTTTTTCGTGGTGACTTGCCCAAAACAAGCAAGTGGAGTATCTCTTAAAGGGAACATTCTAGTTGTATTTCTTCTAAGACTGATTTGTCCATTCCTGTACCAGTGTGTCCTCCTGGCAGTCAATATTCTTAGCCAGTATCCCACTGAATACATCAGTTCTTCATATATCTTCTTTTTTCATTGTCTTGACGTTGCACATGTGGTTCCTGTATTTCCTGTTGGACAGCAGTGATCTTGACCCTTATATGAACACAAGGAACATAAGGATATACACTGTATATTCTGTAGAATAGTAGTTCTACAAATTACTATTTGTAATTTAAAAAGAGGAAGAGAGAGAGAAACAGTTATTAGGTGCTGTGGAGTTGGTTGCAGTTCAGAGCAATCCTGTCTAGGACAGTCATTCCTGTTTGAGGCCCTTGTTAACAGCTAGTGTGTCAGTCCATCTCATCGACGGTCTTCTTTTTCGCCTACCCTCTGCTTTACCTAGCATGATGTTCTCCAAGAACTGGCCCCTCCTGATAAGATGTTCAAAGAACGTGAGAGAGTGTCTCACTGTCCTCACTTCTAAGGAGTGTTCTGGCTGTACTTCTGAGACAGATCTCTTCATTTTTTATTTTATTTGTTTATTTATTTTTATTGTGATTGAGTGAAACTTTACAATACAATTCAACTTTGCATGCCCACCTGTCTGCAGCTCCCTCTGCCCTCCTTGCCCGTGACAACACACTCTTGATTTCCTTTCTATGCATGTCATGTCCTCTTAACAATCTCCTGTCCCCTCCTCTCCACCCTCTCCACTTCCCTCTAGTAGGTAGCCAGTAGGATGACATCCTGTAGATGCATAGAACCATAAAGTGCACACATGATAAGTCACTGTGTGTCCCTGAATCCATTCCGTTCCTGTCCAAAGAATTAACCTCAGTAATGATCTGACTGGGGCGGCGTCAGGTCTTGTGGCCGTGCTCCCAGGGCAACTTCCAGGCCTTTGACCATCAGTTGTGGTCTTTTAGTGGAGTTCTTAGGGTGCACTCCTTTTTTTCTCATGTTGCCACTGGGACTCAACATTGTGAGCCCCATCATGGCTATCACTGGTGGTGGCCGGGCGCCATCTTCTTCTTCTGGTCACATGTTGATACAGTCACCCATTCATGGGGTCTTTCTGTCTTCTGAGCAGATCTGTTCATTCTTCTGGCAGTCCATGGTATATTCAGTATTCTTCACCCTCACCACACTTCAAAGGCATCAGTTCTTCTTCAGTCTTCCTTATGCTTGTCCATCTCTCACAGGCATGAGGCAAATGAAAACACCATAGATTTCATCAGGTGCACCTTAGTCTTTGAGGTGACATCTTTGCTATTCAAATCTTTAAAGAGGTCTTTCGAAGCATGTTTGCCCGATGCAGTGAATTTTTCAATTTCTTGACTGCTGCTTCCATGAGTATTGATTGCAGATCCGAGTAAAGTGAAATCCCCATTTATTGTGATGTTGTTTACTGGTCCAGTTGTGAAGTTTTTTGTTTTCTTTATGTTGTTGTATAATCCATACTTCATCAGTAAGTTCTTCAGTTCCACTTCACTTTCAGGAATTGAGGTTATATCATCTGCATATTACAGATTGTTAAAGAGTATTCCTCTAATCCTGATGCCACATTCTTCTTCATACAGTCCAGCTTCTCAGATTATTTGTTCAGCATACGTATTGAATAAGTATGGTAAAAGGATACAACCCTGATGCACACCTTTCCTGACTTTAAACCGCACAGAATCTCCTTGCTCTGTGTGAACAACTGTCTCCTGGTCTATACACACGTTGTTCATGAGTATGGGTTCTTCGTGAGCATCACAATTCTGAAATTTCTACTCTTCACAGTATTTTCTACAATTTGTTATGATCTACATAGTCAAATGCCTTTGCATAGTCAATGACACACAGGTAAACGTCTCTCTGGTATTCTCTGGTTTCAGCCAAGACCCATGTGACATCAGCAGCGATACCTCTTCTTCCACATCCTCTTCTGAATTTCTGGCAGTACCTTGTTGATATAGTACTGCAACTGTTTTAGAATTGTCTGCAGCAAAATCTTACTTGCATGTGAAATTAATGATATTGTTCACTGATTTCTGCATTTTATTGGATCAGTTTCTCTGCAATGGCCATAAATATGTATTGTTCCAGTTGGTTTACCAGGTAGCTGTCTTCCAGATTTCTTGGCAGAGACGAGTGAGCACTTCCAGCATTGCATCTGTTTGTTGCAACATCTCAGTTGGTATTCTGTTAATTTCTGGAGCCTTGTTTTTTGCCAGTGCCTTCAGTGCAGCTTGGACTTTTTCAGTATAGTCAGTTCTGGATCATGTACTACCTGCTGAAATGGTTACATGTTGAGTGTTTTTTTTTTTTTTGGTAGAATAACTGTAATTTTTCCATTTTCTTTTGATGTTTCTTTATCATTCAGTATTTTGTCCATAGAATCTGTAATTTTTGCAACTTGTGGCTTGAGTTTTCTTCAGCTCTTTCAGCTTGGTGATTGCTGAGTACGTTTTTCCCTTTTGGCTTTCTAACCCCAGGTCTTTGCACATTCCCTTATCATCCTTGCCTTTGTCTTTTCAAGCCACCCTTTGAAATCTTCAGTTGCTTTACTTCGTCATTTTTCCTTTCGCTTTAACTACTCAATGTTCAAGTTCCAGATTCTCTTCTGACATCCATTTTGCTCTTTTCTTTCTTACTTGTCTTTTTAATAACCTTTTCTTTTCTTTGTGTGTCATGTCCTTGATGTCATCCCACAGTTCATCTAGTCTTCAACCATTAGTTTTCAGTGGATCAAATCTATTCATATAGGGTAGACTGAAGATCGTACTTGGGCTCCTGTGGACTTGTTGTAACTTTTTTCTGCTTCACCTTGAACTTGCCTTTGGGCAGTCCATGGTGTGTTCCACAGTTGACCCCTGGCCTTGTTCTAACCAGTGCTACTTATCATCGTGGTCTCTTTCCGCAGTGTAGACAGTCAACAAGAAAGGGGGTAAATAACATGGTTTATTTACACAGTGAAATGTCACACATGAGTTAAAATGAATGAACTAGAGGTATGTGTATCAGCATGGGTGAGTCCGAAGAACAATGTTGAGAGGCAAAAACACGTTAGAGGACTTACTATTCATAGAGTTTTAAAACATGCATGGAAGTTATAAACAACTGGATTCCAGGTGGCAGTAACCTGGAGTGTGGGGGGACCTTCAGCATTAATCACTGGGATACCAGGGCTCTTATGGGGGTAGACAAAGTCCTTTAATTGTGTCTGTAACATGTTACTTACCAGGGATGGTACGTGGGTTTGTTTATACTTTGGTATGGATGAGATGTTGCAAAAAATTGTTTGCTGGCTAAAAGCATTTTTTTTTCCTTTCTTTCATGCTCTGTCTTTCAATTGTGCAGATATACACAATGAAACACACTGTCTTAGTCACCTGGGACTGTTCTAACAGAAAATACCACGAGAGGAAGGTTTCATGTAGAGAAGCTTTTATTGTCACAGTACAGTAAGCCACAAATCCATTCATAAGTTACAAGTCCATTCCGTATGAGGAATCATCACCATCTGGTAGGCTGAGTCCAAATCCAGTGAGAGCATCTCGGCACAGGAACCTCGGGTCCAAAGGACGTGCTCTGCTCTCGGTGCTTCTCTGTTGGTGGTATGAGGTTCCCCACTTCCTCAGCTCACTTCTCTCCCTTGTATTCTACAAGCTTGAGTCCTGCCTCACTAACACTACTGCAAACCATTCTCTATCATCAGTATCGCAGAGGCAGGATTCACAACACATGGGAGGAAGGGCACCATATTGGAACTCCTGACCAAGTCAAATCAACACACACATTTTTGGGGGGACACAATTCGATCCATGACACACACCAATTCAACAATTTCTATATGTGTATAATTCAGTAACATGGATCACATTCCTGTAGTTAAATATAACCGCCATAAACATCAACTCAGTGCCCCCTAAGCAAACTACCCCTTTCACTCTCCCACTCACCCCTGGTAACCACTGATAATCTTTAGTTTCTTTCTATTTATTTGCTTCTTTCATATAAGTGAGATCATGCATCATTTGTCCTTTTGCAGCTGACTTTGCTCAGCATGATGTTTCCATGGTTCATCCGTATCATAGAATGTATCAGGACTTCATTTCTCTCTGTGGCTGAGTCTTAACCCGCTGTATGTATGTAACGCTTTTGTTTATCTAGCCATCAGTTGATGGACACGTGGGTTGTTTCTACCTTTTGACAGTTACGGAAAGTGCTGCAGTGATTATTGGTGTACATATGCTTGTTAGTGTCACTGCTTTCAAGTCTCTTGATTATGGATCCAAAGCCATTTGGTTGCTGACTGTAAGGTATCAGAGAACTGCCACATTTTAGTCCTTCTAACATCCTGGGTTGTCTGACCAGCATTCCTGATATCCCCTGGCTTTCCAGCTGGTGGCAATGACCGAAGCTCCTGGATGTGTGTTTTCCTAGGGAAAAAGGATAGGCATGAGTCTCGTTGGTGTCTTGGTTTGGGTATGGTGCAGTGAGGGGTGCGGACAGTGCTCCCTGTGTGATGAGACACAGCACAGCTAAAGCTGTGGCCTGTGACAGTGGGAGCCACAAGCCACCATGGGCAAGGGGATTCAGCTGTGTGTGTCTCTGGGCTGGCACCCAGCACTTAGCCTCCTGCGGTCATGGATTCCTGACTTGCCCAGAACACCTAGGTCACTTACTCAGACTTCACTTCCTTTTAAGGGCAACTGGTGCCTGAGAGGTAGAAGAGGATGCCCCCCGGGGTTGACTGCCCTATGGAATTCTGGACCAAGGAAGAGAACCAGAGCATAGAGGTGGACTTCCTGCTGCCCACAGGTGTCTATCTGAACTTCGCTGTGTCCCGCAATGCTAACCTCAGTACCATCAAGCAGGTATGACCTTGACCTTAAGCCAGATGCTCAGAACTTGGAACTCAGACAAACAGACAGACAGATTCTCCCCCTCATGTGATAGCTTATCAAATTTGGGTGCTTCAGATATGAATTTGAAAACATACAGTTAATACCCAAGAATTGTTTAAAAACTTATATGTCATTCCACATTCAGCTTCCCCACTTCAACAGAGTGTGTTTCTCTTAACTAGATCACAGCAGAAGTTTCAGGGTGCTGGTCTCAGTGGTGGTCTTGCATCCCATTGTACCACTGGTGTTGGGACCACCCTCCCTCCATGGCCACTTAAGTGTTCTGCTAATCTTTGTCTTCAGCACTGCCCTCGTAGTAACTATCTTAGGAAATAGTTTTTGTTGAGTCACTTTCAGGGTGACTTGCTGAGTAAAGGATGAAATGTGTGGATGGTAGATATCGTCGTGTTACCATTCAAAGGGTTTGTCCTATCTACAAAGTGTGGGGCTTAACAGGCCTTGCCCTTGGCTGCTGGAGAGTGAGACTGTCTCTCGGAGACAAAAAGGAGAAGTCGTGGGCCATGCTTGACTTGTAGCTTCGATTGCTTTAAACACTAAGTCTACCTTTTGCTGTGACAAAAGTAATATGGACACGGCAATAGTTACACAACGTGATAAAACAATTGATGTAACTGAATCGCATGTATGAAGGATGTTGAAACGGCACATGTTTTGTTACATGTTTACCTCCCTACCCCCCAAAAAAGCAGTAGACACGTTAAATTTTAGGAAAATATAAAAGAAAAAAAAATGATCTGTAATCCAGCTGTGTGAGACAACCACAGTTAACACTTGGGCTGTTTCCTGTTTTCTGTATAGAATGTGTTGTTTCTTTCCCTACACAGTTGTGATTATTCTGATTATTATGAATTTTTATCCTTTTTTCTCTTAGTTAACATTATAACATCTTTTTCATTGTCATTTTATGTAACTATCACTTTAAAAGTAATTTTTTTTGCTTCCAGAAGCTGTGTGTATGTGTCATTCCAATTCAGACACTGCAGAAACACAAAGCATAAGAGTCAGCCCCTGTAGTCTCACCCATAGACACCATAAACCAGTTAGCTTCGATTTCTGTGTGTGTTTATGTATACCAGGAGTCAGCAAACTTGCTTCCATAAAAGGCCAGAAAGGAAAAATTTTAGAACTTGCTAGCCATAGAGTATCTGTTGAAACCACTCAGCTCTGCTGTTGAAGCTCAGAAGTAGCCATACATGATATATAACAAATGGGTCTGGCTGTGTTCTAATAAAACTTTATTTACAAAAACAAGTGGTGGGCCAGATGTGATGCACAAACTGTAGTTTGCTGAACTCTGGCCTATGTTAATAAACATATTTCTTGTTGCTTTTTATACAAATTGGTTTGAATTATATCTGCTGTTCTACAGTTAGGAATTTTTTTCAATTCATCAGTGTATGCTGGACTTCTCCCAGATTCTGTGCCATGATCTTGGCTGCCCTGTTGGGCTGATGGGCCATGGCTGGCCGTTTCCCATGGTAACAACATTGAGCTATTGCTTCCTTTTGTTTTCTCTGTAACTCTGTGGTCAACACCTTTGTACAAAACTTTGACTCTCGAACAGCTTTTCCTTAGAGAGTTCCTGGGGAGGCCTCCCTTTAGAGGCACACTCTGAAGGTGAACACAGTCTGTAAATGTGTTTTATTTAGCCCATTCAATACCTTAAACTTTTCTGACATTTAAAAAAAAAAAAAGAATAGCTGTTGCCATGGACTCAAATCCGACTGTCGGTTGACCCCAGGTGTGTCGAAGTAGAAATTCCTCCATAGGGTTTTCAATGGCTGACTTTTGGAAGTAGATCACCAGGCCTTTCTTCCAAGGCACCTCTGAGTGGGTGGGCTGAAACCCCTGACCTGTTGGTTAGTAACTAAGTGCATTAACCTCTGTACAACCCAGGGATTCTCTTTCTGACTTAGTTGCCAACATTTAGAACTCAGGTGAGTTTGTCTGATGGCCAGGAATGAATCCCAGAACAGTTAACTGGGGTGGGGGTGGAGGTACCTGAAGGTCATTTCTTAGCTGCTGTCTACCAGAGTAACCTCAGTGAGACTGTGGAACATCCCACTCAGCCCCCACGCATTCGGAGGAGAGCAGTAATAAAGAAGCCCAGCCACCATGTGGTCAGTGCTCCAGGGCTCTGGAGAGGGTGTCAGTCTTGGAGTCCCACCTTTGCCTTCTTGTTGGGCCATGCATAGTGAGGCCATCAGCCTCCCTCCTGCCAGCTCCCTGTGGCCTCTGCCGCAGGTGCTGACCGGTGTCTGTCCCTCCCAGGTGTTGTGGCACCACGCGCAGTATGAGCCCTTCTTCCACATGCTCAGCGACCCTGAGGCCTATGTGTTCACCTGTGTCAACCAGACAGCAGAACAGCAGGAGCTGGAGGACGAGCAGCGTCGGCTCTGTGACATCCAGCCCTTCCTGCCCGTCCTGCGCCTGGTGGCCCGTGAGGGCGACCGTGTGAAGAAGCTCATCAACTCTCAGATCAGCCTGGTCATCGGCAAAGGTGCCCTGGGGGTGGGTCCCGTCCCCTGGGCAGGCCTGCCAGGCGCTCTGTGCTGACCCAGCCTCTTCCCACCTCTCAGGCCTCCATGAGTTCGACTCCTTGCGCGACCCGGAGGTGAATGACTTCCGCACCAAGATGCGTCAGTTCTGCGAGGAGGCGGCGGCCCATCGGCAGCAGCTGGGCTGGGAGGCCTGGCTGCAGTACAGCTTCCCCCTGCAGCTGGAGCCTGCTGGTACCTTGTGCGCTCCCAACCAGGTCCTCCTGGTCAACGTCAAGTTCGAGGGCAGTGAGGTGAGCCCTGCTCTTGCCACCTAGATATGGTTATGGCTTCCCCACAACCCCCTAAATCCACCTCCCTCCAGTAGTATCATGATGTTTGCAAGGCACCCATGCACGTAAGGACTGAGCTAGATGTTCTGCCAGATGTTCTGCCAGGCAAGTTGGACCCGGCTGTACTGGTAGTCTCAGTATAAACAGAATGTCAGTATAACAGTGGCATTAGGTCATAGATCTGTGCATTCATTCAACCAGTATGTCCTGAATGTTAACCAGATGCCCTCAGAAATGGACACCTCAGTCCTCATGGTGCTCTCTTTAGGGTTGAAGGTGCCTACTGTAGGCAGCTAAGGCCTCCCTGTGCCCTTGAATGCCATGGGACCTCCACAGGACAGAGGGCTGACTCAGTCTTCTCCTCCCAGGAGAGCTTCACCTTCCAGGTATCCACCAAGGACCTGCCTCTGGCATTGATGGCCTGTGCCCTCCGGAAGAAGGCCACCGTGTTCCGGCAGCAGCAGGTGGAGCGTGCAGAGGACTATGCCCTGCAGGTGAACGGGAAGTACGAATACCTCTATGGGAGCTACCCCCTCTGCCAGTTCCAGGTGAGGCCTGGGGGACCCTGCATCTGTGCTCACTGTAGCCCTGGGCTGGGCCTTCGGGGTGAAGAGAGCTGGTCCTTGGGCCTCTGTTGAGTCTCATGTGCTAGGCCTTTGGGGGTCATGGCTGAAGGGTCCCGCTGCTAGGCCAGACCTCTCTGTGAGCACAAGGAGCTAGTCCATCTTGGGGAGGTAGGTGGGTGCCCTGGGAGTCCTTGGGTTCAGTGGTGGTCTGCAGCAGGTGGGATGGTGTTCCCGGGGAGCCTGTTGTCCAGTGAGTGGGTAGGGGCTGCCGTCACTAACTCATGCCACCTCCTTCAGTACATCTGCAGCTGCCTGCACAGCGGGCTGACCCCTCATTTGACCATGGTGCACTCCTCCTCCATCCTGGCCATGAGGGACGATCAGAGCAACCCCGCGCCCCAGGTCCAGAAGCTGCGCACCAAGCCACCCCCTATCCCCATGAAGAAGGTGAGTGAGCCAGCACCATCCATGACTCACCCCTCCATCCCTCCTCTTGCCTGTTGGCCAGCCCTAGAGCCTGCTGGGCAGTGCCCCAGGCCAGCCATGGGTCCAGGACCCCCAGCCCCATGACTGCTAAGTGCAGAGTTGGGGCTTTGATCCTGGGGAGTTTACTGACGGATGTTCTCAGCGGTGGAGGCCGGCTGCCCAGCTGCCCTGTGCCGTGGACACCCCTGCCCTGCTTGATGGCCTGTAGATCTCAGGCAGGGGCCCTCGGGGCATTGTGCGGCAGGTTTCCTGGTAAAAGATAGTGCTGTGGGCTGGTATCTGAGCTTTGCTACAGACCTGCAACATTCTCACCCAACCCCCAAGTGACAACTAGGAGAGTGAGCCCAGTGAGAGCACTTTAGATCCTTCC
Organism: Heterohyrax brucei; assembly: GCA_028571685.1. Classification (NCBI taxonomy): domain Eukaryota; kingdom Metazoa; phylum Chordata; class Mammalia; order Hyracoidea; family Procaviidae; genus Heterohyrax; species Heterohyrax brucei. Next base: position 39,150,245 of record CM053140.1, read on the forward strand.
ACAGCCTGGGCCCTTACTAGCCCTGCTTCTGCCCTTCCCAGCCTTCCTCTGCCTCCCTGTGGTCCCTGGAGCAGCCGTTTTGCATCGAGTTGATCCAGGGCAGCAAGGTGAATGCTGACGAGCGCATGAAGGTACGGGCTCCGGGAGAAGGTGGGAAGCCAGGGGCATTTGCACAAACAGCTGGCTGTGGCTAGAGGGGAGAGAGAGGAAGAAGGGGGGGGGTCACATGAAAGCCACCTGACCACATTACCCAGCATCCTTGCCTAGGGTGGTTTGTGAGCTGCTTCAAAACAGGAAGCCGGATTGGGGCAGGCTGGCCAGCCTAAGAGACCAGTTCACAGAAACTCGGGCCGAGCCGAGTTCTGGGTATTCAGCTTGGTAGAGGTGGTGGGGACTCAGCCCAGGCCCCGAGATGCAGAAACCACAGAATCTCGATGGGGGCTGGGTGCCAGTAGGCAAGGAAGAAGGACCAGCTCCAGCTGGGTGGGCCACAGGGGCTGTGGAGGGGGGGCTTCCAGGTGGGTGTGGCAGTCACTGTCTCACCCCAGGGGGCCAGTGATACGGCTAGGGCCCACTTCTGCTGTAGGGACAGTAGGGAGACTAGAGCTGCCCTGTTTTCTTTTCCAAACACAGTGACATTCCTGAGCCTGTCTGTCCTCAGAATAGCTCTGTGAGGTGCCGGGCTTATTGTCCCATTTGTCAGTCCAGGGAGGCGGAGTGTCATACCTGTGAGCACCTTTTGCTGGCATACTTTTATAAGCAGGCAGGTCTGTACTTCCTTGATGGAATCATGGCAGATTGGATCAGATGGACTGGCAGGCAGTGGACTTCGGAATGGAGCATCGGGGATGAGAGAGGCAGGGCAGGAACTTTCCAGCTTGCAGGGCCTCCTAAGACTCCAGCATGTGAAGGGAGCCCTGGGATCTTCAAGCTGGAAGGGCCTTTGGAGCTCCTGAGCCCACCTGGGAAAACTTGAGGCCCACATCATGGAAAGGGACGTGTCTTGGGTCTCACAGAGCCAGTGGGGGAGCTGAGATCAGGAATCTTTCTCCTACCCCACAGCCACTGAGCCCTGTCCCACCCAGAAAGCCCCACCCGCCCTCAGTCTCGCTGCCTTGTTCAACATAGAGGTGGGACTCAGACCCCTTTAAACGAGGAAATTTAAGAAGAAAAAGAGCCGTGGTAGCACCATGGTTTAAGCTCTCTGCTGCTAATCTAAAGGCTGGCAGTTTGAATCCACCTAATGATGGACATACGCCTGGTGATCTGCTTCTTAAAGGTCACAGCTACCGAAAACCTTCTGGAGCACTCTGCACATATGGGGTCACCCTGAGTTGGAATGGACTCAGTGACAACAACATGAAGGAGGAGATTTGAGCCATTAGATGGGGTGGGAGGTTGGAGAGGGTGAGGGGCTGTCTCTGCCCCAGGATCCTGTCTGTTGGGTCCGGGCCTGCTTGTCCATGCTGCTGGCTCACTGGGGCCCTGGACCTCCCGCAGCTGGTGGTACAGGCTGGGCTTTTCCATGGCAACGAGATGCTATGCAAGATGGTGTCCAGCTCAGAGGTGAGCGTGTGCTCAGGGCCCGTGTGGAACCAGAGGCTGGCATTTGACATCAACATCTGCGACCTGCCGCGCATGGCTCGTCTCTGCCTTGCACTTTATGCCGTGATCGAGAAGGCCAAGAAGGCTCGCTCCACCAAGAAGAAGTCTAAGAAGGCGGTAGGTCAGGCCGGGATTCCGGTCCATGAGAACCAGTGTGCCTTCTGCTGGGCCCAGTCCTATTCCTGAGCTGGGCTTCCTTCTGTCTCTCCTCCCAGTTTGAGTCGGGGACTATGGGTAGGCCTGCAGACCATAGCCCCCTAACCTCGCCCCTCCCTGTGCAGCCTCCCCCCGTCCCTCCTGAAGGCTCTGGGTTGCTGGGCTGTGAGCAGGCTCTTGGGAGTATCTGGGCCTTTGGTCTTGTAGGAGTCTGGAGGCAGCTCCTTGAGGTGGGAAGGACAAAGCTACTGCACTCTTGGGGAGTAGAAGGCCTAAGTCATGCTTTTGGGAATGGGTGGTGGTGGGACTCTGAGTCACCAGCTCCAGGATGTGACTCCACTCAGCTTGCTGACTCATGGATAGCTGAGTAAGGCCAACACGCTAGGGGCTGATGTGGTTGCTTTGGGGGTTTCTTGAGAAACTGAGGGTGAGGGTGCTGCTGGGACCAGAGGGCTCAAGGCACCTGGCCCTCCTCCCTAGGATTCTGATAGGGAAGAGGAAAGAGTGGGCTCCGCCTCTTTAAGCAGGGTCTTCTCTGGGGTCTGGTTGGGAGACCTTAGCTGGGGTCTGAGTCTCCCCGCCCCTCTCCTTGGAATGTCTGGGTAAGGATAGGAAGCTTGGCCTGGGGGCTAGTCATATTCTGCAGATGAGCAAATGGAGTCCCCTCTAACCCTGAGCTACTTTGTCCTTTCCAGGACTGCCCCATTGCCTGGGCCAACCTCATGTTGTTTGACTATAAGGACCAGCTCAAGACCGGGGAGCACTGCCTCTACATGTGGCCCTTCGTCCCAGGTTTGCCAGGCTGGGGCCAGGGGCTTCAGGGTTGTGGAGAGCCCCAGGGCTGGCAGTGTTGCCCATGCACATAACTCATCTGTCTATGTCCAGATGAGAAAGGAGAGCTGCTGAACCCCACAGGGACTGTGCGCAGTAACCCCAACACCGAGAGTGCTGCTGCCCTCATCATCAGCCTCCCTGAGGTGGTCCCCCACCCTGTGTACTACCCTGCCCTGGAAAAGGTCAGTTCGGGGCAGCACCGTGGTTGGGCTGGGCACCTATACCAGAACCTGCCCTGCCAAGAGGCTGTGGGGTTAAAGGGGAACTTTTAGGGTCCTGTCTCAGGTGCTCCCCAGAGCAAAGTCTTTGCCACACCATCAGTAGCCCAGGGCTTGTGTGGGGGTACCACGTACAGTAGGCATGTCCCTCTAGAATCTTCATATGCCCTAGAACAGGGCTTCTTAAACCCGGCAAGGTTGACCTTCCCAGTGCCTGGTGGTGTAGTGGTTAAGCACTTAGCTGCTCACCAAAACGTCAGCTGTTAGAACCCACCCAGTGGATCCTCAGGCGAGAGGATGTACTTCTATAAAGAATAAACAGAAAACAGAATACCCATTGCTATTGAATCAACTCTGACTCATAGTGACCCTACAGAACAGAGCAGAACTGACCCCCAGGATGGGTTTGATTTTGGGATAGCAGTGGCACTCTTACCCCTGCAGCACTGTGGCACCCTAGAAAGCTTACAGTCAAGAAAACCCTGTGGGGTGGTTCTACTCTGTCACTCTGGGTTGGTGTGAGTCGAAAGCGACTCAGTAGCACCTGACCACAACAGGGGACGCTGGGCAATGTCTGGAAACTTTTTTTAATTTTTTATATTTTATCATGCTTTAAGTGAAAGTCCACAGTCTAAGTCAATTCACCATACAGAATCGTGCACACACACACCTACTGCCATGCAACCCTAGTTACTCTCCCCACGCTGTGACAGCATACTCATCCTTTCTACCTGGTGTTCCTCGTGTCCATTCAGCTAGCTCTTGTCCTCTCTACTCTCTCATCTTGCCTCTGAACAGCAGCTGCCCAGTTAGCCTCATGTATCTGCTTAAGCCATGAACCACCCTCTTTGCCAGCACCCGTCTATATTATAGAGTGCAGTCCAGGCTTTGTCTAAGAGTTGGCTTCGGGACTGTTTCAGCTCTGGACTAGCAGAGAATCCAGGGGCCTTGTGCTCAGGAGACCCTCTAGTCTGTTGGACCATCAAGTCTGGTCTTTTAATAACGTTCTAGTTCTGCACACCTCTTTTTCTCCCACTCTATCGGGGACTCTAAGTTGTACACATCATCTAGTTCTTTTGATCTCATGCTGATGCAGTCTCCAGATCATATGGCCCCTTCTGTCTTGGAGACCTTTTTGGTCACAATTAGTGTAGAAGGCAGTGCTGCTAGCATCCAGTGGATGGAGACCAGGATGGTGCCAGACATCCTACAAGGCACAGGACGGCCCCATGACAGATGCATGTGGCCCCAAATGTCTGGAAACCATGCCCCAGAGTCTGAAAGCCCTGCTGGGGGATAACTGGTGGGGGGCACTGCTGAGAGCTGGACTGTCGGTTGTGTTGTAGATCCTGGAGCTGGGGAGACCCCTGGAACACGGGCGCTTCACTGAGGAGGAGGTAAGCTGGGTTTGGGGTGCTGGGCAAAGAGGGGAGTGGGTGGGGCGGCCCTCACCCCCTGCACCCCTCAGCAGCAGCAGCTGCGGGAAATCCTGGAACGCCGCGGTGGCTCGGGGGAGCTTTATGAGCACGAGAAGGACCTGGTGTGGAAGATGCGCCACGAGGTCCAGGAGCACTTCCCCGAGGCGCTGGCCAGGCTGCTGCTGGTCACCAAGTGGAACAAGCATGAGGATGTGGCCCAGGTGAGCGAGGGTTGGGGCAGGCAGAGCGTGGTCAGCCTGGTGGCACCTTCCTCTGGTAACTTCCTCCCCAGGTAGCCTCCTTCCTGGTAGCCCCCTCCCCTAGTGGCCTCTTTTGACAGGCAGTGCTCTCCCAATCCACCCCTCTGACCACCCCATTCGCCCCACCAGATGCTCTACCTGTTGTGTTCTTGGCCCGAGCTGCCTGTCCTGAGTGCCCTAGAGCTGCTCGACTTCAGCTTCCCAGACCGCCACGTGGGTTCCTTCGCTATCAAGTCTCTGCGCAAACTGACGTAAGTCCTGCAGGCTGCTTGGAACTGTGGGGTGGTAGGGCTGGAGGGTGGCTTTGCCCTAGCTGCCTTCAAGGGAGTAATGCCAGTCTGTGGGGCCTGAGCCTCCGTGGGCCAGCTCAGACACAGGCCTGCCTTGCTCCCTCCCACTGGGGGCCCCATATCCAAAGTGACCCTAGTGGCCTCTCTTCCTTGCAGGGATGATGAGCTTTTCCAGTATCTACTGCAGCTAGTGCAGGTACTCAAGTATGAGTCCTACCTGGACTGTGAGCTGACCAAGTTCCTGCTGGACCGGGCACTGGCCAACCGCAAGATCGGTCACTTCCTCTTCTGGCATCTCCGGTAGTCCAACTCCCCCAGCCTCTGTGTCCCCCAGGGTGGGAAGACCACTGTGGGAGAGGGGCCTCTGGTCCTCTGACTCCAAGTTTCCAGCAGGCCCGAGTGTGCTGGCTGCCCGGGTCCCTGGTTATGTCCCTGCCCGGGGCTCAATCTGGTCTTCTTCCTTCAGCTCCGAGATGCACGTTCCAGCGGTGGCCTTGCGCTTTGGCCTTATCATGGAAGCCTACTGCAGGGGCAGCACCCACCACATGAAGGTGCTGATGAAGCAGGTACGACTCGCGCCTCTGTGCCTAACCCCAAGCTGGGCCCCTTTGAGTCACCCAGGCCACGAAGGCTCAGAGCTTGAACCCTCCTGGTCTGCCCCGCCAACCTTCCATTCTCTGGCCAGGGGGAAGCACTGAGCAAGCTGAAGGCCCTGAATGACATTGTCAAAGTGAGTTCCCAGAAGACCACCAAGCCCCAAACCAAGGAGATGATGCACGTGTGCATGCGCCAGGAGACCTACCTGGAGGCTCTCTCCCACCTGCAGTCGCCACTCAACCCCAGCACACTGCTGGCTGATGTCTGGTAAGGCCTGCCCGTGCCCCGCCAGGGCCCCTGCCTGATGCCGCTGGCCCCGCGCAGGCCCACTGACTGCTCTCTGGCCCACCAGCGTGGAGCAGTGCACCTTCATGGACTCCAAGATGAAGCCCCTATGGATCATGTACAGCAATGAGGAGGCAGGCAGTGAGGGCACCGTGGGCATCATCTTCAAGAACGGGGATGGTGAGATGGCAGAGCCTGGGAGGGACCTTGCCGAGGCCTTCCCACCTCTGTGCTTGTACTGGCCTGGGGGACACCTGCGAGTAACTCCCGTGGGGAGAGCTGAGGAGCAGACAGACCCGGGACTTCAGGGCCTGGACATGGCTTGGAGTGCAGAAACCACCAGAAACTTATGTTTTTCCTTCCGGTGGCTGGCTGGACAGACCTCCGCCAGGACATGCTGACTCTGCAGATGATCCAACTCATGGACATTCTGTGGAAGCAGGAGGGGCTAGACCTCAGGTGAGGGCCCCTTGTCACTCATTTGTGTCAACACAAGGCCAAAGGCCCTGTCCCCTTTAAGGGGCTGCCTGTCAGTGAAGCTGTTACTCTCCCTGCTGAGAAAAGCTCTGTTGTAGGAAGAGCTGAGGCCATTTCCATGTCAGGGCAGGGGAGGTGATGGTGGTCAAGTGCTGTGTGTGGAGAAGGCGGTTCCTAGCTTGGCATGTCCCCACTCCCTGTTTTCTTCACACCAACTGTCCCTTGCTTCCTGCCTCATCTTTGGAAGCAGTGGTGTCTTCTAAGCACCACGGTTTTCTCTTCTGAGCCAGCATAAGCTCAGTCAAGGTGCTAAACTCTCCTCTCAGGATTTCAGTTGCTGGGGCAGACTCTCCAAGGGGCCTTGGAGTTGGGAACTCCTTTTCAGCTCCTTAAGCAGCCCCTCTGGTGGTGTTTTGGGATGCCTTGAGGTCCATGGAACAACCCCAGCAACAGGCTTTGACCATGGCCTTTGCCTCCCCTCCCTCCACTGACACAGGATGACCCCCTATGGATGCCTCTCCACTGGCGACCACACAGGCCTCATTGAGGTAGTGCTCCACTCAGATACCATTGCCAACATCCAGCTGAACAAGAGCAACATGGCAGCCACAGCTGCCTTCAACAAGGATGCCCTGCTCAACTGGCTCAAGTCCAAGAACCCAGGGTTAGTTTTGGGCCCTGGGTAGATGCCTTCTCCTTCCCAAGAGGACTGACTTGGAAGGGGCTGGCCCATTACTGCCAAAAGTGAGGGGAAGGGCCTGTTATGTTCAGCCTGAGAGCCAGCCCATATCTGTGTTGGGACAGGAGGTCTCTGTTTCTCTGCATATCGCATAATATATTGCTGTGCAGCAACCATTCAAAACTTAGGGCCTAACTGTGAACCTGCAGATTGGGCTGGGCTCAGCTGGGTGACTCTTCCGCTGGTCTTGCTTAGAATCACTTGTAACTGCTGCCGTCTCATGGGTTGATGGAGCATGGAGGATTTACCATGTCCAGTAAGCTGGTGCTAGCTGTCTGCTCTGTCCCTCACCATGTGGCTTCTCTTCATCTGGGAGACAAGCCTGGGCTTCCTTTTATGGGCAGAGGTGTCTCCAAGAGACACCAAGAGCTGTGAGGTGTCTCAAGGTCTAAGTTCTGTAATGTTCCCGACATAATTTCTTCCACATTTGTGGCCAAAGCAGGTCACAAACCAGCCACATTCAAGAAGGCAATAACCCACACCTCTTGGTGGAAAGAGCTGCAAAGCACTGTAACCATGGTTTAATCTTCCCCACCCAGGGATGCCCTGGACCGAGCCATTGAGGAGTTCACCCTCTCCTGTGCTGGCTACTGTGTGGCCACCTATGTGCTGGGCATTGGTGATCGCCACAGTGACAACATCATGATCCGTGAAAGTGGGCAGGTTGGTAGTGTGGGTGGTTGCCACACTGGTAGTTTGTGCCCCCTATTTTTTCTGCCCTGCACACAATTCCTGGGCAGAGTCCTCTGTAAGTCAGCCCTGCCACACCCCTTGGAGCCTCTGCACCTGGCAGCTCTCCTTCCTGGCACCCCTCAGCCTTTGCTCTTCCATCCCCTTAGCTGTTCCACATTGATTTTGGACACTTCCTGGGGAATTTCAAGACCAAGTTTGGAATTAACCGTGAGCGAGTCCCATTCATCCTCACCTATGACTTTGTCCATGTGATTCAGCAGGGGAAGACCAACAACAGTGAGAAGTTTGAAAGGTGAGCGTGCCTTTGACCCACTAAGGGTCCCTTAGTCCCTAGAATCCTGCTGAGGAAGCAGAGATCCCCACAGGCTACAGAGTGGAGGACTTGATTCTCGGCCCCACTCCAGCCCCCAACCTTGGATTGCTAGCAGATTTAAAACATGTGCCAGGTTTCCTAGCAAGGAGCTCCCCACTCTAGCCTCAGAGTGCCTTACTGGGGCAGTAAGGAGAATATTTATAAGTTACCTATGTGTAGTAGGAAGCAGGCTATGGCAAAGGGGGTTAGTCAGAGGAACCGGGGGCTTTGTGTACCTAACATCTTCAGGGCAAGGGCAAGCATTCCAGGGAAATTGCCCAGTGGCATGGGGTTGACAGTGGCCACAAGGACCAGAACTGCAGTCTCTGCCTCCTCCTGTGCAGATTCCGGGGCTACTGTGAGAAAGCCTACACCATCCTGAGGCGCCACGGGCTGCTCTTCCTCCACCTCTTCGCCCTCATGAGGGCAGCAGGCCTGCCTGAACTCAGCTGCTCCAAAGACATCCAGTATCTCAAGGTGAATTGGGACCACCACTCTAGGTGGGACACCAGGTGTAGCCAGTCTCTCCCAGGCTGCCTTCCACGGATGTCAGCCAGGAGGGCTCCAGTGTGGTAGACCCCACGGGCCATTCCTAACTCATGCATCCCTCATGCCCACCTGGTGGGCAGTAGCCAGGACTTGCATTGCCTGGCTTTAGTCCTTGGCCTGCTGCAGACATATTCTTGGCCTTGGTCAACCCACTTAGCCTCAGGCTGCAGGCTTTTTGTTAACAGAATGAGGGGCTGGGTTAGATAGTTTTTTTTCCTGCATCTTTTCAGGTCACAAGCTGGTGGGTAGTGAGGATGGCCTGGCTGGGAATGCTGGCCAGGGTTCCCTCTTTATGACAATTCCTGCCAAATGAAACTGCACCAGCCCCATTCCTCCTGGAGCTACTGTCTCTACTGGAGAAGGCAAAGCTGTCACCTGTGGGCGGGGGTCCAAGACACCCTAGTGAGTTTGCACCTTCTGTAGGTGGGTCACCCCAACCAGCCTCACTTTGGGACTAGCTGTAGCCTAACTCCTTCACACGCTTCTCTTAGGAAAAAGCAAAACCAAACCAAACCCAGTAAGACAGAGTAGAACTGCCCTATACTGTTTTCCAAGGAGCACCTGGTGGATTTGAACTGCTGACCTTTTGGTTAGCAGCTGTAGCACTTAACCACTACCCCACCAGTTTCCTCTCTTAGGAGGGAAATTAGAATTTTCAGAGGGGCAGCAGGGCTGAGTTCCTGGGCCAGCCTCCAGGTTAATACTGCTCACCTGCTCTGGTCTCAGGACTCTCTGGCGTTGGGGAAAACAGAGGAGGAAGCACTCAAGCACTTCCGGGTCAAGTTCAATGAAGCCTTGCGGGAGAGCTGGAAAACCAAAGTGAACTGGCTGGCCCACAACGTGTCCAAAGACAACAGACAGTAGCTGCCCTTCTGGCCCTGCATGCTGGTGGCTCCTAGCCCTTCTGCCAGGAGTGGAGCTGACCCTTATTTCAAGGGCCTGAACTTGTACCTCATGGGAAAGAACCTACACAATTGCCTTTTGTTTACACTGAACAAAATACTTGCGGTTATTTATTTATGACTTGAAATGCTGACGGAACTCAACAGCCATAAAAGGAAATGCAGTCTGTGAGCCTTGTGGAGAGGAACACAGGGTGCCCCCAGGCTGCCCCTTGATGGAGGGTCACAGCCCAAAGTCTTCCAGCTGGTGATCTGCACCCAGCCTGACTCCTCACCTCCTGGGAGCTGCCCAGATGCTGGGTGTTGGCACCAGCGGTCATCTGGTGCCTAATGCTGTCCAGAGGGGTGCCCCGGTCCCCAGCCCTCCTCCACTACTACTGTGCTGCCTCACCCTGCCCGTCCCCAACTATGATTTGGAGTGGCCCTCCGCAGGACACCTGGTGCCCTCAAGATTCAGGGATGCCACACTTCACTTTTAAAGTCACTCTTGGGCCCAGGGATCCTCTCATCTCTGTTGTAAAGCCATTTTGTGTGCTGGTAAGAAATACAGCAAGATTCCTTACTGAACCTCCATGGCTAAGGACAGCTGACCCAGCTACCACAAAGCATAGTTATGTGTGGGTCTTCAAGACTTTGTTTTTCTTCCATGAAAGAACTGAGCCTGCTTTGGCTCATCCTGGCTCTGAATCAAGGAGGATGTGGGTTCAAGAGTCCTCTGTGCAATATCCAGGTCCCAACTCAGAGCAGGGCTTCATTAAGGTGGGAGAGCTGAGCTCTTCTTCCAGAAACCTGGAAACCTGCTATGATTCAATGGTACCAGAAGTATGTGGAGCTTGGGGTGTGCAGGAGTCTTTCTCTCAGATGGTACTTAGCTGTGAGCCCTGGGCCTCAGGGCAAGAGCCAGGCTGGGTCAGCGGTTTCCTAATGGCTGGCTGGGGTCAGGAGCTTCCAGACTGCAGATTCCCAGACTTCCCTCACCTTCCGAAGGGGTGGGAGTCTGGGTTTTCAGAAGCCCACTGGCATCACAGTTGGACCAGCCACGCTACATACACTGTTAGCCTCTCACAAGGCCTTCTGAGGCTCGGCACAACCCAGGTAGCTCTCGCTCAATGGCCCAGTGACTGGCTTAACAGAGGCAGGTGCTAACTGGGGACCTACCTGGTGAGGTAGAGGCAGAAGTGCTCTGCTCAGGGTGGTGGCTGGCCTGGGCTGGCTCTACCCCACCCCATCCGAGTCCCTCCAAACACCTGGCTCCTCTCAAGTCGCCAGGTAACCGCACTTCTTCCAAAGCGCTCGCCGAAACGAATAGCTCCATCTGCCTGCTGGAAAATCAAAGAAAAGGTGAGCGCCCTGTCTATGTATATTCTGTTATTTATTGAAGTGGCTGGTATACAGCGATTTTGCAGCTGGGTGTGTAGTCTGTGTGCCCGGTGAGAAGAGTTCTTATTTTTTTAAATCATTTACTGTTTCTGTACTGGGATGGCGAATTCCACAGAGGTGATGCAGGCCAAGACCAGCACTCCGTGAAACCTCAGGATGAGGTGCAAGCAGATTAAAAGAGAAATAAAAACCTTGTTATGTTGTTCTCTCTCTGCTCGACGGCAGCAAGGGGAACGCAGGACTGAAAAACAAGATTAAAAAAAAAAGGCGGCTCGAGTGGAGACAGAACCAGAACTTTATTGTAGCATATACACTTCTGACCTAGCATCAATATACACATCTGAAGAGTGACACCCATGGTGGCTACAGACATATGAGCATGGTCCCCTCTCCACATTAGGGTCTCAGTGGTCTATACAGAGCAGCTACAGTGCCTGGAAATGGAGGATGGCTACACAGGAGAACCAGCGACCAGGCGTTTTCTTGAAACTAGCAGTTAGCATCCCGGATGGTGTTCAAAATTACTCCCCTTCCGCCAGGTTTAGAAATCCAAAATTGTACGTTTAAATTAAAACAGAAAAAAGGAAAGGGGAGAAAAAAAAGTTGGCATCTGAGTTTTCGGTCCTGTTCTCCTTTCCTTTGTAATGGGTTGTGGCCGTGATGCCCACGGCAGGGTCTCTCTGGGGAGGCTGGAGGGGTCACACCTGCTAGGAAGAACCCAGCAGGTGGCTTCTGTCAGGGGAGGCTCCTTGAAGCCCATTTGCTCCTTGGCCGTCCTGAGTCTGGCTCGCTCAGGCCTGCTGCTGTCCCCAGACCCAGCACCCAATGGGTTTGTGCAATGGTTATCCATTTGTGTCAACTATACATTGTCACCAGCAAGGAAAAATACATTAAGTATAAACAGCAAGGCTGCACAAGAAGAGTCCAGATGACTGTACAAGGAGTGTGTAACAGGACAGGGAGCCCAGCAACACTACCATCAGCCCTTGCCAGATAAGAAACAAGGAGTGTGCCGCCCCCCTCGCCCCAAAAAGAGCTGACTAGTTCAGTGTCCACAGAGGGGCCCCCCAGCCAGCGTTCCCAGCTGAAAAGGTGAAGCCCATGTCCCTGGCAGGCTGTTTCACTCACATGCGGGAACCTGAGGCTGGACAGTACTGAGTGAGGCCCCTGTGGGATCCAGGGGAGGGGGCAGGCTTCTTGTTCTAGGCAGAGCGGGTAGGCCAGTGGGGGCAGCGAGCCCATAAAGGTCTCCACTGCACTGGTAATCTGAATTTCACTTTAAATTCCAGTCCTTGATTACACTAGCACAACAGACACGACAGATTTCCAATTTATTTACAGCATATTAAAAAGTCAGTTAATCATCTACATATTAACCCCATTTTGCCATTTTATACATGCACTAGTTTGGAAAAAATAAAAACTTTTTTTTAAAAAAAAAAAAGAAAAAACATCAACTGGTTACCAGGTGAGTGAGCAACATTACCCTTGGTCAGTAAGTCCGTCGGTGCGGCTCCGGGAGGTGAGCGCGGCTGTGTCCTTGCAGGCTAGGAGCAGCCTGTGGACACCCTGTGTGCGTGTCCCAGCGCAGTGGGTCACTACACGGAGTGAGATGATGGCGGAGGGCGTGAGGGTCGCTCCTCACATAACTTAGACAAGATCCAGGCAGAGGGAGGGGTGGCTAAGTCCTATACACCAAGCAGGGGTAGACAACGGGCACCACGGAGGGTCTGCAGACCTACTGGCCGAATGACTTTTTACATCATGGATCCTTGGGACGAGGAGGGTGGGGGCGGCAGAGTCTTCCGAAGCAGAAAAGAGGAGGGTCACAAAGGGGCCACTGCTGCTGCTGCCCCCAGGCTCAGTAGCTGAGGGTGGAGTCATCCCATTCCAGCTGCTGCTGCCTGCTGGCGCTGGCCTGGTCCCCGTGGCCCCCTTCCTCCTCCTCACTGCTCTCTGACTCAGCACTAGTGATGTCGTCATCCTCCTCACCCTCTTCACTCTCCTCTTCCTCCTCTTCTTCCTCCTCCTCCTCACTGCTGTGCTGGTCTTCATAAGTCTGATGAAGAGACAGCGAGTGAGTGCATCCCCCTGCCTGCCCACACCACCATCACCCAGTGCTGAGAAGGGGCCTGTGGAGCACTGGGGCTCTGACCACCACCCGCGTGTATGTGCGCCCAGAAGACACAGCCAGCAGTGGTGGTACAGTGGTTACAGGCTCAGCTGCTACGCTAAAGGCTAATGGTTCAAGCCTGCCAATTGCTCTGAGGGAGAAAAGGCCTGACAATCCACTCCTGTGAGGGTTTCACCCTAGGAAACCCTTTGGGGCAGTTCTATCCTGTCCCACAGGGTCACTGTGAGTTGGAATCAACTTGACAGCAAACACCAGTGAGCCTGAGTATACCCACGGGAGAGACAAGGGCTCCTGCCTCACAGAGCTGCCACAAGGGATGGCTGAGCTAAGCCATGTACACGCAGGGTTGGGGGGCGATCCCCTTTTCCCCTGGGCCTGTCTGTGGGCAGCCTGACTCTGGCCTGACCCTTCCTGGGTTTCTGCTCCTTCCTGCCCATTCCTCCTACCTCCATGGGGTTTACGGTGATGGTCAAGGCGGAGTCATCCCAGTCCATCTCGCTCTCCTTCCCTGCATCCTGGTCCCGCATGGTTCGCTGGTGAGCAGCCCGGATCCGGAACACTCCCAGGATAATCATGAAAACCAGGAAGCTGACGCACACGACGATCACGACGGTCGCAGTGCTGGGGACGACTACCATGAGGGCAGAGATGAGGTGAGCATTGACCATGCATTCCAACCCTGAGGGTCGCTGTTCCCTGGCTCCTCCTTGTCTACCCAAGGTCAAAATGGGCTATCAGAACCCTGAGTCTGACCCCTAAAGGATGGATGGGAAGAAACGTCAGAAAATTCTCAGCTTGGGTTTCGAATCTGGGTTCTGTCACTGGCTACTCTGTGACCTCAGGTCTGCCAGTGGGTGACTGGTGACACCTGACTTGCTGTGAGGGGATGGCTTTTGGGACAGTGATATGCTCCCAACAGCATCCTTCGTGCCCTCCTGCAATGGGGAGCAAGGAAAGGGGAAGGTGAGAGGGGCCTGAACCCTGCCCCAGCTTGGGCATCACAGGCTATGTCAGCAGAGGTACCCCTCCATCCTACCTGCAAAGGGATGGGGACTGGCCAGGTTGTGCCCGGACAGGTCAACGAAGGAGCGGTGCTCGGGGTGCACAAACTGTGGCTGTGCAGCCAAGTGGCTGGCATGCTCCATGGGGTTGGCCGTGTGGATGACGTTCACCTGCAGCAGAGAGGATTACGGGCCAAGAGATCCTGATCGAATCAAGAAGTGGACATAGACCAGCACCACTCCAACTGTGGCTCCCGGGCCAGGGCTGGTCTGCAACCTGTGTGCCATCTGTGACAGGAGGACTAAAATCCAGAGTGAGCATCTGGAAACTTCTGTAACACAATGATGCTGGCATGGCATCTCAGAAAAACACTGCTTTTCCAGTAACTCATCCTTACTGTATACAAGAATCCCTCCACAGCAGATTAAAGAAAATCCTGGACCCTTGTCACAGAGAACTCAAGAAACTCTAGTACAGACCTCCATCCTCTTTTCCCAAAAGCCAAAGCCATGTGACAGGAAGCATGAACTACAACCACTTACTTCCTTTCAAATCGGTCACCCTTGGGCTCAAACAAAATAATTCTTTAGCACCGTGACGTTAGCTTTCTGCTGCTGTTCAGGCCAAGGTGGAGATGTCCCCTTGCTGGGACCACCCTGGGTCCTTCTTCCAGACCACCTGGGGGTACTCTGTTGTAGGGACACCTCTAGGTCATTACTCCAGACCTCCTGGGTGTGCTATGTTGCTAGGATAACTCTAGGTTGTTCCCCCAGACCACCTGGGGGTTCTCCATTGCTAGGATAACTTGTGGTTATTTCACCCAGATCACCTAGGGTGCCCTGTTGCCGAAACAACTCTGGATCCTTCCTGCAGACCAACTAGGGGTACTCTGTTGCTATGGTAACTTGGGGTTATTTCCCCAGACCACCTGGGGGTGCTCTGTTGCTGAGACAACTCTGGATCCTTCCCCAGACCCCCTGGGGGTTCTCCATTGCTAGGATAACTGGGGGTTACTTCCCCAGACCACCTGGGGGTTCTCCGTTACTGGGATAACTGGGAGTTATTCCCCCAGGCCACCTGGGGTGCACTATTGCTGAGACAACTCTGGATCCTTCCTCCAGACCACCTGGGGGTTCTCCATTGCTGTGGTAACTCAAGGTTATTTCCCTAGATCGCCTCGGGGTTCTTTGTTGCTAGGATAACTGAGGGTTACTTCCCCAGATCACCTGGGGGTGCTGTGTTGCTGGGATAACTCAGCGTTGTTCCCCTAGATCACAGAGGCCCTGAATGACTATGCAGCTGCTAGGCAGGTCTGCAGACCAAAACAAGCAGCCCTCTGGCCACTGCAGCCTAAGTCACTGTGACCATACTCAGCAGAGGTGTGCCCACTGTGGCTGGTCCCCACGCCAGCACCCTGGCAATGACCCTGCACCAGAGGTCAACCTGATTCACAACAGGACTGTTTGTGGAAACAGCCGGATTCCATGGGTCCCCTCTCTAGTACAGTGCCCTCAAGCCTCCCTGACGTGGGAACATGACCCTGTCCTTACCCACAGGCACGGAACTGCCACCTGCCCCTCCCCATGTTCCTCCAAACGCTCTGAGGCAGCCAGCAGGGGCACACTAAGCTGAACCCCAGGCTGACCTGCACTATCTATCACCTCAACCTGCAGCTCCCCGAGGCTGGAAGAGGACCCCGCTCTGGGGAGCAGTCTAGATAGCGAACAGCATGAAAGCTGTACACGTTGGGGCTGAGAGCCGGGCATCTGTTCGCCCCGCACTCACCTCCACTTTGAACTCATTGCTGATGTAGCGGCCGTTCAGCTCCGAGCAGACGAGCTTAAACCTGCGGTCGAGCAGGGACCTGGTGTGCCAGTTGCGGTAGCGCAGCAGGTGCAGCGCCTCCTCGTAACTGGCCATGGTGTCCACACCTGGGATGGAGGTGAGAAGGTGCTCGTGGCTCCGCAGGTGGGAGCACAGGTGTGGGCAGGGCCACGGACGAAGGTGGGCCCGGTCAGGTGCCTGGACCAGCTGAGCCGGGAGTCCTCTATTTTGACCCTCCAGTAATGGGCAACAGTGCAAAGTGGGCTATTTTCCCTCATGCACCCGAACCCCACCCCTTAAGGTCATGCGCCCACTTTCTACTACAGAAGGACAGGCGCTGATGCATGGCCAACACACATCCAACCTCCTACACAACAGACTCAAAACTTTTGGATGGAGGGAGGCAGCTGGCTTAGCATTTCAGCGCTCAACTTCTCAGTCTGGTCCGTTCCAGGCCCTCAGCCCTGCAGGGCCCTCCTCACCCATAAGCAGTCACCCTTCAGCTGTCAGCAGCATCCCCCTCACCTGTGAAGACCATGCCCACGTCGGAGCTGCTCATCTCAATGCCCTTCTGCTGCAGCCGCGTCATGTCCACTTCTAGGCTCTCCTGCTCTTGGTTCAGTTCCTCTCCCTCCACAGTGACCTCACAGGTATCCAGGTCGTGGACAATCTCCTCAGAAACCAGGGACTCTTGAACTGCAAGAACAGCCAGAAAGCTATCTGTGCAGCCCCATATGGCTGGTCACACTTGACCACAAAGCCCACTGTGTGTGACTGGTCCCTCTGGGCATACTCAGCTGGACAATCTGATCATACCACCTAAAACAGCTGATTACACTGGCTCGTCCTTAAAGTCACAAAGGTCTGCTGAAAACTAGTGAGGGAGGTAGGGTAGAGACACTTTAAAGAAATGGGAGGACCTTATGTGTCTAGGAAGACAGGCCACCAGCAGTGTGGTGGGAACCTGTGCCTGATACGGCTGACCGAGCCCAATGCACACACTGCCAGGGGGCAGGAAGCACAGGTGTCCCCACATCTCCCGGCCAAGGTCTCACTTCTTCAGCCTTCTTGAGCTAAATCTCAGATCCTGACATCCAGCCAGAAAAAGATGGATGGATCCACAGTGAGCTCTAGCCCACGGGTCAGAAACAGGCCCAAGAATCCCAAGACAAACATAAAAATTGCCTCCCAAATTCCACTGAGAAGAGCAGAGCAGGAAATAAGTGTCAGCAATGGGGTCGCCACTGCCCAGTCTCCAGCCAGGGGGAGTGAGAGAGGCAGCCAGTCCACCTAGAAGGGCTGATACCTGTGGGGTCTTCATCACCATCCCGTTCAGGTTCTACTTCTCTTGTGATGGTGCTAATGATTCGAAGCTCGGGAAAGAGGAACACCCCCTCTGAGCTTTCAAACTCAGACGCTGCCCGAGCAAAGTGGTGGATGCCACTCAGGCTAATCTTGGGCTCCTCTGGTTGCAAAACCATCACGTAGCCATCCACTGGTGGGATGGAGACACATGGGGCCTCGTTGAAACACCTACCGGAAAGAAACACAGGACAAGGGAAGGATCAGGTCTCTGTGGACCACACAGGGGAAGAAAAGCGAGTGGGCACCTCAGGACATACAACCAACAGGTCACAGGCAGCATTCAAATCTCTCACTCAAATTGTGTGGTGACGAGGGATGTTCCACCTTTTCCTACATGTTTTCTTCTCAGGTGTCACTGCACTGAGACAGGTTTATTGCTAGAAATTTGGACATACTTGACTGTGCTGGTGATCTTGAGTCTCCGGATTCCAGGAGTGGGGAACTGGCGTGAGTTCAGGTAGGAAATGTGCTGCATGGCCTTATCCAACGCCCCAATATCCTCTCCCTCCAAGGTCAACACAGACTGGCTGGGGTTGGCTTGGATCTGAAATTGTGCCAAACGGAGAGAAAAGAAGTGATCACTTTGGATGCTCTGGCTGAGACAGGATGAGCTTTGGACCAGTCTGAATTGGTAAACTTAAAAACAAAAGCCAGTCAAATTCCAGTGGACAAAACCCCCTTTTATTCAATGGTCATGTCTAAAGTCCAAAAGAAGTACAATCAGATTGCTCCTTTGAAGTGAGCTGGTGGAATTTTAGCCTGGTTCTCCTGGACACGCCATCAGGAAAGACCAATTGCTAGGAAAGTCACGAGGGTTGGTAAAGTAGAAGGCCAGCAAAAACAAGGGCAGCCCTCGTGAGATGGACCGACACACTAGCCACAACGATGGACTCAAATACACCAATGATCATGAAGATGGGTGGGACTGGGCAGTTCTGAGCTCTGTAGTTCACTGGAGCCAACTGCCTGGCAACTAACAACCTCT
This sequence comes from Heterohyrax brucei, assembly GCA_028571685.1. Taxonomy (NCBI): domain Eukaryota; kingdom Metazoa; phylum Chordata; class Mammalia; order Hyracoidea; family Procaviidae; genus Heterohyrax; species Heterohyrax brucei. The sequence continues at coordinate 39,168,310 of CM053140.1, forward strand.
AAACTGCAAACCTGCCACCCGCAGATTACTTCTTGGTCCTGACGCCTTCCATAACTTGTAGTTTTAAGAAGTTCTTTTTAATGCCAGGTAGGAAAATGCTCATGAACCATCTGACTGGTGTTACCTTCACGCCTTTGCTGCTGTCTTCAGGGATTTGTAATTCTAGCCCCTCTTTGCAGGTATACAGACAATCAATCACCTTCTTATCCGCCAGTTTCCCAGAACGGACTGTTAGGCCAGCCAGATTACCTCGGAAAAACTGGGTCATGTGCAGGTCACCACCTTTGGGACAGAGAGAAAAAGCAAGAAGTCACAGGAACAGCCAGAGCTTCCTGCTTCCCTTTCTGATGTGGTGTTACCAGTGGTGGCGGCAGGATGTATGGACATGCAGGTTAGTTCAGACCAAACCCTGTTAGCCTTGTCATCTACATGGAAGCGTCATGAAGAAATTAAACCGGTGATGATCATGCATATGCCCCAGAGAAAAGACGAATTGGGGTCCCTCACCTATGCCTGGAAGCCAAGAGGTCCCACAAGTGTCCCCTCAGGTCCAGCCACCCCCTGGCAAGGAAAGGCTGCAGCAGCCCCATTGTTTGGTACAAAAGGGGCACTTCCTACCACCCGCCTGGCCGGCCACTCCCTTTTCAGCCAGCTGCCCTCACATTAGGGCTGCTCTTTCTAACTGAGCCAACGTGGGGGATATGCACAAATTTGGGGATGACCCTAAGCAACCATAACATAAACATCAAAGTGTTCCCTAAAATTGTCTCCTGCTCTTCAGAACCCAGCATCCCTGTCCCCCAGGCCCTGGAAACCATCTGAACTTGCTGAACCACAGCCTTCGAGGCTCCTGCTGCTAAGGCTAACTGGGGAGTGAAGACGTTCAGTGAAAATCACAACCCAGAAAGCAGGCCTAGAGAGCCCCAAACAGGTGGAAGATGAGATACGAATTCTTAACAGTTGGTCTCATGTCCTGAAGAAGATCTTAGACTTTGTACGTCATCATTAAGGGCCAAGCTTTCTAAAAAACTTATACTTAAAATCACCATCAACCAAGACAGACTATCTAGAAACAAGCCTTTCCTGTCCTGTGGTTCAGCCCCATGAGAACCATGAGGTGGCCGTCTAACCAATCCTATGAGAAGAAGTCAGCAGGGAGCCTCATGCAGTGGGATGAGAGCAAAATTTGAGGACACGCAAAAAAATCCCATTAGTGCAGTGCATTAGTGAGCCATATGCCTTCACTGTAGCTGGACCCAAGTGGGTGGAGGGGTTCCCCCGGGGCAGTGGGAAGCACAACGCAGAGATACACAGGCAGCCGCTCAAATGGTGTGGGGTATCAAAATGCAACCTGGGCATTTCATGCACAGTGTGGAATGAATCAATGTCTCTTGAAAGGAAATGTAAGAGTGAACTGTAGGGAAAGGAGTCCAGCAACCTGCAGAGGTCACAGCCACAGGCTCGGTCTCATTGTCATTCTCAATTCCTGAATACTCTGTAGAAAAGCAAGACAGAGACAACAGAAAAGCACCACGAGGTTAGGGCCGTCACTGGACCAGGAAAACTGGTTTAGAAGCTAGCAAATATAAAACACAGAAATAGACCCCTTGTCCCTCTTTGGGAGAAACTTCACCCAGATGCAATCTTGTACTCAATCACCTTCTCCCAGGAGCATATTTACCATCTCTCAGTGTCTGTTTTCTTTCTATCTTCCCACATTGTCAAAACACAGGCACAGAGGCAGCAGAAGGCAGTTTCATCTCCCACCATCTGCGCAACCCTCAGGAGGCCTGGTTGTGCAGTGGTTAAGCACTCTAAAGAGGTACTGGAAGAATGTATCCCAGAGAAAGTCAGCCCTCCCTGCCCCAGCGCTTTCAGTGGTAAGGAATATGATTAACTATATGATCGCATACCAGCCAGCTCTAATCTTAGATTCCAGACAGGGAGGAAATGTTTCTTTGATGCCATCAAGGCTGGGGACAATAACCACAGATCCATCAAGTGCCTTGAGCCCAGAATGCACCAAGAGGCACCTTCTTCTTCCTCCCCTTTCCCTTCGCCTATGCAGCCCCCCATGTAGATCCCACGGCTACATAAGCCCCAGGTCCTTTATCCTTTCGTCTTTAACCTACAACACATCAACAGGCTACGTGCTTATAGAGGGAGTGTCCTTGTCAGCTCACCCTAGGTTGAAGGCCCAAGGGAGACTGGGCTGAGATGGAATTTTACCCTTTCACCCTGTTCTAATTGCTATGAAAGTAATAAAGCTCAGGAAAACATCGCTGGGAAAAGGTCAATTATTTGCTAAGAGCTACAGTCCTGCATGGACTTACTTTCATTTTTCACGCTCGACTCACTGTGGTATGTTAGATTAAAAAAATCAGAAAAATAAAAGCTTACATACTGAATTCACTGATCTCACCACCTGTACTACTGAGTAGGATATCCCACGGAGGCTGGCCACTGCACCCAGGTACCTGTTAGAGCCAACAGCAAACCCTGGGCCCACGGTAGGGAGGACAGTTTGTGTGGACAAGGTGGGGTTATTCATGTCGGTGCCCATGAAAGCCTGGTATATGGTAAAACATGTGAAAGTATGTACTGTCTAAATTGCAATACAAGTCTACATCTGTCCACATGTCAATCTCTAAGTGACACACAGAAACAGACGTTTTCACTACTTTCTCTGAAGAAGGAGACTCAGAGGTTAAGGAACTCGCCTGAGGGGACTCTAATAGCACTAGCTCCCGGCCAGTGTTCCAATTCCAAAGCCACACTGGAGAGGCACATTCCCTGTGGCCTGGTATGGCACCTCCTTTTTGGGGGTCACAACTGAGAAGTCCTTCTCCCTCACAGCCCCATGGCTCAGGCGGACCCAACATGCTGCCGCACCTGCTAGGCTGCAGCCACGAGGGAACACACCCTAGGTGAGGCCAGGGGTGTGCACAGGTGTGTCTGGAGCACACAGCTCACCACCCTCCTCCAAACCCAGTGTGATTCCTTCCTAACACCCTGAGAAATGACGTTCCACTCCCATGGACATGGAGCTGATGCACTCCGGGACGAATCAGCAACAAAAGTGATGTCCACTGAGAAGAAGAAAGCTCTCCTCCCTGTTATCCACACTTTAAAGAACTGAGGTGGATTTTTCTGGAAGAGATATCAAGAGGGCCGAGGCAGGAAAAGGTGACAAGATGAAAAGGCATTGTTATCCAACAGCAGAGGCTGTGTGATAGGTACAGAAATCAAAGAAAGTGAGGCAGTTTATTTTAACCAAAGCAACGAAGTAAAAATTACTTATAGGATTATATTTCGATTCTATTTTAAAAAGCAATTCTCCAGAGCTTGTTGTTTAATTTGGGGAGCAAATATGAATTGAAAATTTAAGAACAACAACTAGGAAATTCCTAGTTTCCTAAGAGTTCCTTCTTCATTCTCTGGTTGAATGTTTCATGTTCTCACAGATCAGTTGCCTCCAGATTGAAAACTGGGAGTTGGCTGAAGAGGTTCACTGTAAAATACTGTCTTATTTCTTTTCATCTGGAAGAATTCTCAGGAAAATTACAAAATTTAAATTCTCCCATAAAAAGTAAATCTGTCTTGGAAATTAGGCTGTTTTCATGTATGTCCTAACCAAGCTCCAAGTACACTGCTTTCCTAAGGAGAAAAGACTTGAAAAGTCTACTAGCAAGCCCATTCACGACTTCTGACGCAAGGCAGAGGTGACAGTGGGTTCACGACCTTGTGGAGGGGCTGAGGGGTCCACAGACTTGGATGGGGAAAACTCCATGTCTGACTTTCACTAACTTCTGCAATCTAGCACGTCCTTCGGTTGTAAACGTAGGCAACTAACTGCAGTTTTATCAGCAGTAACTATGACTTTGGCACCAACAGAAAGCACAGATGTTGTCACACCATGCTCGAGTTGTCACAGATGTCACACAGCATCGTTTATGCGCATTACTTTGCAATTTTGGTAGTCACCAGGCCTGCTGCAAAATCTGGTTGTTATCGCAGATTTGATTTACGATGAACAGCACTTAGGATTGTTTTTCTGTTTCACTGGCACATCGTACCACCAGTAACACGTACTACACAAGTGTGTGGCTCATGATTTGCTGATGTTATCACACAGATGTTTACCTGCAGATGTTCAAAGACTCGATTTATGAAGATACGGGTAATAAAAGACAATAATAATAAAAACTTAAAAGGTATTCAACTTAGGTGAGAACTATGACAGAATTGTCAGAATGGAAATAAGTTTTACTAAACTTCTCAAGTTTATCCTTCTAGAATTTTGGTAGCTGTATTGTCTTTGACATCCTATGTGTTTTTTTAAACAGGTTAAAAAGCAAATTATTCTGAGAAGTCACTCGCAGAACACCGAGGTTACACGTCCCCAGTTTGGTGCTTTAAAGCTAGGCCGCAAGGGCACAGGCCTCCAGGTTCCAGTCCTCTAACCCCATGATTCATCAGCCACGGGTTGGTTACTTTATGCCCGTGAGCCCCGCTTCTCCAACTTTAAAGCTGGACCAAGAACAGCTCTTGTTGTTGTGCGCCACTGGGTTCCAAGCAACCCCATCTCAGAGAGTTACTGAAAGGATTAAGTAAGTTAATGTATATAAAGTGATCAGCACACAACCAGCTTTCCATTTTGCCACCTAGTAAGCACAAAATAAACAGTGCTGGAATGGTGGTAGCCCCATTTCTATTTTTCTGAAATCCATGCCTTTTATAAACTTTACAACTCACACAGAGGAAAGGTAGTGGGTTTCCCCAATTTGCACTGTTTTTCCCAAAGGGCTTGGTAACACAGTCTTTGCAGTGGAGATTTCCATGGAATCCTCTCCAAACTTTCTAGCACCTACAGCAGGCCAATTGCTCCTTCACAGTGGTCCACCAGGCTACCATGCTGGTAGAAAAGTCATCCAGGTCTGCAGCACAGTTGTATTTCTGTGTCCCTTAGAGACAGTCTTTTGATTGCTGCCTCTTTGTCTTTCTGTACTTTTCAGTAAATAGATTAATGCATAAAGTATTTCCCCCAACTGAATGCTCCTTCACAGTTTCCTGGGACAGACGTGGGCAAACTTCAGCCCTATGACACACCGTCTGAGAGCTTATCAACAGAACTATACTACAGCATAGGGTCAACAGTGATCCCAAGGCTACACACGGGACAAGGAATGAAGAGACAAAGGGGACAAGGGAGAAGGATATGAGGCTCCAGTGAGAATCTGTTTTGTCACCAGTACAGTAAAAAGACAGGATTTAATTCCCAGCACTGGAGGAACAGGAGCTGTCAATGACATTACCTTGCCAACAAGCTCCAACCATGAGCTGAGTCTCTATCTTGGATGGATGAAGTGGGTAATCCTCCATCACTGAGAAGGGCTCATGAGAAACACCGTCCAAGTAGAGAGTCACACTTGGGAATTCCACATTAAGGACATAGTGGTGCCAGTCCTCATCGCAGACCTATGACAGGAAAAGGGAACGGTCAGAAGTGTGAAAGGCCAACCCTCTCTCTTGTTCCACAGACACAATAAAGAAACCCATTCACCTGAACATGGAAAATAAGTCATCCATAACAAACATTTGTCTTCTTGAAAAGACTAAGAGATTTTAAAAATTTAACAACAAAATGTATAAAGACATCTCCCAAAAAAGGCAACACAACCATCTTTAGCAGATTTCAAACTGGGTCACACTCATTCATCATATTATGGAGGCCCGAGAAAGGAAGCTCCCCAATTCTCTTCTGCCACACACACGAGGACACACATCCACTAACAGGCTAGCTTAGCCTGCCAGCTGGCCACTCCTCTTTCAGATCAAAATTAAAAGCACCTGGAATCGCAGACTACACATGCATCTTTTTTCAAACCAAAGAGGAAGATCAGAGAGTGCCTGGTAGAACAGGAGAAAACTGGGGTTCAGGACTCAAATTCTAGTAAAAACACCAGATTTAATGGTCTGAATGAGACTACGGGGACCCCAGAAGACATAGCCCCCGGCCTCTCTGTGAGCCCCAAACTGTATCATTCCTGAAACCCCCTCTTCAGACAAAGATTAGAGTGGACTATAAGACATAAAATGATACTAGGGAAGAGTGTGCTCCTTTGCTCAAGTAAATATATGAGACTAAATGGGCAGCTCCTGTTCCAAGGTAAGATGAGAAGGCAGATGGGGACAGGGTCTGGATGGATGGACACGGGAAACACAGTGTGGAGAGGAGGAATGTGCTGTCACAGGGTGGGGAGAGCAGTTACGGTCACATGACAATGTGTGTATAAATTTCTGTATGAGAAACTAACTTGAACTATAAACTCTCACTTAAGCACAATTAAAAAAGCAGTCGAAGACCTAAGTAAATATAACATACGCCTACAGTGGTATACCACAGTAAGTGGAATGACTTTCCTGTCACAAAAGAGCATCTCACCAACAGTTCCAAGCTGTTCAAAGAGGGGGTTCTTGTGCAGTCTCTAAGGCCCCTTTCAGCTCTGGCATCTCCTGATTGCTGGCTTGCAGAGGAAACGGCGACACGCCAGAAGAGAGGGGCAGCAAAAAAGAGTCCATGGTACAATTCTCTTAAATATATATATATCATTGTGCTTCAGGTGAAAGTTTACAAAGCACATTAGTTTCCCATTCAAAAGCTTATACACAAATTGTTCCGTGACACTGGTTCCAACTCCTGCGCAGGTCAGCAGTCTCCCCATTACCAGCCTGCACTGCCCGTTTCCCTCCGTCTGGTTTTCTTGTCACCCCTTGCTCTCTTCCATTTGCTTTCGGGCAGATTCTAAGAATCTGTATCCTCACAGGTGTTACTGTTAATTTACAGGCCTGCCTATTATTTGGCTGAAAGGTGATCTCTGGCAATGGCTTCCACTGCAAGTTAGAAAGGTATCTAAGGGCCATGGTCTCAGGGGACTTTAAATGTATTTCTAAAACAATATATTGTTTAACACATTCTTGCCCTATGTATATTTTAATTCCCAAAAACTATGAGCCAAAGAGAAAGTAAGCTTGAACAGACCTCATACAGGTAAACAAATGAAGAAATTATTACACAAATACCCACACATTACACGAATATCCTACAGGACAGTTCTACTCTGCACTACAGGGTTACTATGCATTGAAATCAATGTGATACAATGAATTTTACACTAGAACTGTACCTAAAATGCCCACTTATGCTGCAAAAATTTTTACTCTGACCTATACTTTTCCTTGGTTTCTTGGGGGAAAAAAACCGTGGCAAAAGTTTCTGAGAAATTACTCATGTAAATAAAATTTGCATTAGTAAGAAATGACAGCTACCAACTGGACATTCATTTTATCTTTCCACTATCACACAGTTTTTTCCTTGCTCACTTATGCTACTACATTTTTATCTATCTTATACCTGTTTCACACAATGTTACATGTTAGTAACCATGAGCACATATAGCAGGATGCCAGCATCTGGTCACTGACCCTGTGTTGTTGTCGGGTGCCTCTGAGTCAGTTCCAGCTCACAGTGACCCTACACACAACAGGACACGCACTGCCCAGTCCAGCACCGTCCTCACAATTGTTGCTATGCTTGACCTGTGTCATGGATTGAACTGTGTTCCCCCAAAAATCTGTGTACCAATTTGGCTAGGTCTTGATTCCTGGTATCGTGTGACGTCCTTCCTGTTGTAAATCCCGCCTCTATGATGGTAAACGGGTGGAAGGGCTGCAGCTGAGTTTGGTGAGGCAGGACTTAACGTGACAGATTTTACTGTGGCCTGGGACAGCCTCCTGGGACACAAAAGGAAAGGAGGCAAGCAGAGATTTGGGGACCTCATACCCAAGAGCAGCACTGAGAGCAGAACTCATCCTCTGAACCTGGGGTTCTTGCACCAGAATGCTCTCACACGGAACCTGGACTCTTAGCCTACCAGACTGTGATAACTTCTCATAATGAATGGACTTGTGGCTTACCAGACCGTGACAAAATAAAATTTCTCTTTTTAAAGCCGTCCGCTTGTGGTGTTTCTGTTAAAGCAGCACTAGACAACTTAAAACAACCTGAATCCATTGTTGCAGCCACTGGGTCAATCCATCTCACTGAGGGTCTTCCTCTTGTCGCTGACCCTCTACTTTATCAACTAAGATGTTCTTCTCCAGGGACTGGTCCCTCCTGACAATGTGTCCAAAGTACGTGGGATGACATCTCACCATCCCTGCTTCTAATGAGCCTCCTGGTTGTACTTCTTCACTGACCCTACGAGCTGAACAAAATTAAGGTGACGCCATAGCTGTCCTTCCTGCACACAGCCCTGAGTAAAGTGATCTGTCCTAATTTTCATGGGACGGCTTTCTCAGTTTACGCACACCCAGATGGTATCTCATTTCCTCTAACAGCGATTTCTGACGTGATACTTGTTTTCAATCACAGCAGCTGTGGGAAAACCAGCTCTGTAAAGACATGACATCACCAAAAGGCATAAACTGTGTTTCTAATGCCAAAAGGGTGAACCACCTCAACCCAGTAGTTTCTGTACTGTACGACAGGTTGCTAGCTCCTTGAAAATTTACCAGATCCTCTGATGCTCCTGAATTGTTTGAGGTGCCCAGGGCACCACGGCCCAGTTTGGGAGCCAGGGTCTTAAATAATGAATAAATAAACATATGCCTCAACCCCAGTTTTGAAGCTAATGTGTTTACTTCAATAAATTGTAAGTGTTTTAAATTTAAAATACATAATTTATTTATGTCAATATTTTATGTTTAAAATACACACACTGAGATTTTCAGTGGAAAGGGATTCACTTGCTATCCTATTTCCCAGAATGAAAAAGACAGACTGAGGAACAGTGTGCGTGCCTTTGAATTACGGTGCTGGCAAAGAATACTGACTACACCATGGACGGCTAGGAGAACAAACAAGTCTGTCTTGCAAGAAGGACAGCCAGAATGCTCCTTAGACACAAAGATGGCAAGACTTTGTCGTACCCACTTTGGACATGTTATCAGGAGGGAACAGTTCCTGAAGGAGGACATCAAGCTCGGCAGAGGGTCAGAAAAAGAGTGGAGGAACCTCAACGAGGTGGACTGACACAGCGGCTGCAACAGGCCTGAACGTTAACAACTGGCACAGATGGCACAGGACCAGGCAGTGCTGGATTCTGTTGTACGCAAGGTTGTGATGAGTTGAAACCAACTCAACGGCATCTAACAAAAACAAAATTGCCCGGAGACCCACAAATCATCAAGTCACAAATACAAGGAGTATAAACAGCTCGTCACCTTGCAGGTTGCAGGGCCTAGCTAACAATTATTTTAAAAGACTGTCATTAGTTTTCCTCTTGCTCACCTGATTCAACTTCCAGTGGAATTCCGCAGGCTTGTATTTCTTCTCCTCTGAAGGATCCTGACGGAGGAGGAAGATGAGCCGGCAACCATGGATGTAGAGTGAGTAATGGTGCCGGTTCATATCTGCAAAGACAGTGCCTGTTGGTTAGCGCCCAACTTAACACCCAAAGGAGAAACAAAAGCTATTTCTTTAATGGACCTTGAAGACACAATTTTATCTACATACATCAACTCTCCAGCTGGGCCAAGGCAGAGTTTGGAAACAAATACACTTGGGTCTCACTAGGCAGCAAGGCCCAAGCCCTGGTACAACCTGCAGAACACTGTACACCCCTAAACAGCCTGGGGGAGCCACTGGGGGAAGGAAATCATTGCACTGGACAGCAAGGTTTAGGGCATGAAAGAGTATGACATCACTCCTAGCAAAGTTTAACGACCTGTTTTGTCTGAACTGCAGAGAATGGTCTCTTTCTTCCTGCCAAAAGGCCCGTGCCGCATCCACACAGAAATCATAAAAGGCTCTTTCGGGTTGACTGAAACGACGCCGTCTGGGATCCTCACTGCCTGAGTGCCATTGAACTCAAAGACCTGGTCGCTGTCATGGCCATTGTCAGTGGGGAGGCCGGCAGTCCAGTTCAGGGAACTGCTCGGTGAGGGTAGCAGCTCGGCAGTGCCGGAGGCAGCACCTGGAACAGAGCCACGCTTAGTACCAACAGCGTGAGAAGCTTACACACTCTAAGGCACAGTCCTTACCTCATGGTCATATACTGTACTAGTTCCAGTTTACCTTTACGCAAAACAGTTTTTATCACCCACTCCAAAAAAAAAAAAAAAAAATCACTGTAGACAATAAAAATAAATCACCAACCAAATACATCCACTAGTTAACATTTAGGTATAAACACATCCAGTTTCACAGAAACCCTGGTGACAAACTGGTTAAGTGCTACAGCTTCTAACTAAAAGGCCGACAACTCGAATTCACCAGGAGGCCCTCGGAAACTCAATGGGGCAGTTCAACTCTGTCCTATAGGGTCACTATGAGTCGGAATCCATTTGATGGCAACGGGATTAGGGGTTTTTTTAAGTCCTTTCTCTATGAACCCACTGCAATCAATTTCAACTGAATGATCCTACAGGACAGAGCAGAACTGCCCCACAAGGTTTCCAAGGCTGTATATACGCCCTATGAATATATACAGATGCAATGTATTTACGCGCCAAAGTGGTGCCATGACAAATGTAATACTCGCTATCCTGATAATAGCCTTCCAGAACCAAAAATGCAAACTAGTCACCTTCCTATGGATTCTGACTCATTGTGGCCCCATGTGTGTCTGAGTAGAATGATGGGCCCCAGTGTTTTCAGTGGCAGATCTCTGAGAAGCAAACTGCCAGGCCTTTCTTAGGAGGTGCCTTGGGGTGGGCTTGGATCTCCAGCCTCTGGTTAATAGCTGAGTGTGTTAGCCGTTAGCACTACACAGGGATTCCCAGCATCATTTAAATTGTCTGAATAGCACTTAATCGTACAGACACACCATAATCTATTTACTCAGTCTCCTCGGTGGACACTAAGGATGTTCCTGGTGTTGTTCCCGCCACCCCCCCAAGCCTCACCTTGATGAGTACCTTTGTGTGTGTCCATGACTGTGCTTTCAGGATAAATTCCTACATATGAAGTGTTAGACCAAAGAGCATGAAGAACATTTTACAACTTTTGTTACATACTGCCAAGCTCACTGGAAAACCTGGTGGCACACTGGTTAAGCATTACAGCTGCTAACCCAAAAGTCACCGGCTTAAATCCACTAGGCACTTGCTGGAAACGATGGCGCAGTTCTACTCTGTCCTGTGGGGTCGCTATGAGTCAGAATCGACTCATCAGCACTGGGTTTTTCCACATCACGTTTCTTTTTAAATTTTTCCGCAGAGAAAGACGCCACAGACTCTCTCAATCACTGGTCCTTGGTTTCTTCGTTCTTATGGAAAGGATGACCTGGTTGGACCAGTCTGCTCTTAAGAGTAACACACAACCCTGTTTGAAAACCAGCTCTGCTAACTTCCTAGAAGTCTGACCTCAGGCGAGATACTTAGCCTTCTTAGTCTCAATTCCTCAGTAAAAATGCACTCAAGACCAACGACCCAACAGGCCGGCTACGGATTAAACAACACAGGTGGAAGGACCTAGCACATGTGAGCACTCAAGAGTAAATTCTTTAATTTCTTCCTAACTTCAAACTATTCTATGAGAGGTACCATAAAAAGTTAACAATATTATGAAAAGAAAATTTATATAATGCATTATAATTACAGGCATAGTTTAAATTGGAAAATACTCCAGACCTCCAAATGAACACTTATGTGGGTACATGATTATTATATTCAGACTGAGACCACAAAGCATCCTGGTATATTCATCATGAGGATGGACCAACACAGCGTATACTTTTTATCCTTTATTCTCCCTATAACAAATTTCCAATTATGTAAGAGAAGCAGTTGCCTAAATCTGTTACCAGTGACAGCACAGAGAAAATGAAGGAAAACAACACACCCCAGAGCCACTCCCATCAAGTGGATTCCGACTCACAGCAACTTTACAGGACATAGTAGAATTGCCCTGTCGGGTTTCCAAGGCTAGAAATCTTTATGGAAACAGACCGCCACATCTTTTCCCATGGAGTGGCTGGTGGATTCAAACTGCTCCCACTTTTTGGTTAGCAGTTGAGAGTGCTTACCCCCTGTGCCACCAGGGCCTCTTATAAGACAGACCAGGACAGGAAAACGCCCTCTGCAGAGCTACTGCAGAGCAGCTCCTGAAACACAAAAGACCCTTCTATTACTCCAGAGGCCACTGGCATTGCTGGGATTTCATCAGCAGGCCAGGAAAGCAGTCTTCCTCTCCATCTGCCATGAGGAATTGCCACACCTCACCTTCCCCTCACTGGGACATATCAGGAAATGTCTATAACTCAAGGTAGACAGAGAGGTAGTCTTCTGGGGCAGATTCACAAGAATTCCATCTCTCCACCTTCCCACTCAATGTTTGTGATCTATTCTGTTGACACTATAAAACAGATGTGGGTATCCTTAGTTTTGTTTGTCTACTTCACGTCTGCCAGAAGCTACTGCATCACTTATTTTTAAAATGAATCCTTAAATAAACATTCCATTTCATTATGCTAAAACTCATACGATCCCTATTTTAAAGATTCCCAATGCTTCCTTGAAGAAAATCTTCCTTTCTTCAAATCAGTGGTTCTCACTCGTGGAGAAGAACGGGAAGGGCGATATTGTTGTTGCTGTTGACTCAACTCCACTCACAGCAACCCCATGAGACAGAGCACAAGTGCCCCATGGGGTTTGGTAGGCTGCCAGCTTTACGGGAGCACACTGCCATGTCCTTCCTCCCATGGAGCTGCTGGCAGGTTTGACATACCAACCGTACAGTTAGCAGCTGGTTATTAACTGTTCACAGACCTCTATATGAATATGATGACAATTACAGCCATCTCCCTGCAAAAATGACCTTACACATAACACTTCAAACAGTGTTAGGAGTTTATGTACCCCAAAAGCCCATCCACTATGAACATTCACCAGCAAGGTTGCAACATCAATTTCAGAACAGCAAAGAGCCTCTGTTACATCTATCCTGATAAAGAGCCAGGCACACAAACAGTGGATCAGCTCTTCTGCCAGCCCATCTGCTTGAAAGGTTCTCTCTTGCCTGCACCCAAGACTGATGGGCTCAGCACCAGGAGGTCTCCTTACCACAGAGCCGGTGAAGTGACTTCTCAGAGTAGGTGTCACGGTCACAGCCTTTTCCTATGTGGCTGGTCTCAAGCTCCACTGTGGCCTGGACAGAGGCAATAGGCTCATCACATGTCTCCAGACGGACATTGGGAAAGAGGGACAGAGCACCGGTGCCAGGTTCATACTCAATCCTATTGTTCCATCCTGTGTGGCCCACAAATTAGGGTAGAGGAAAAGACGGGAAACTCACATTGTAGGTTTCCATGGTTTATAAATTTTAAGAACAGGAATAAGAGCAGAAAAGAGGGTAGAGCTCACCTTGCCACCCAGGGCTACAGGTCGGCTTGATGCTGATCTTTACCAAAACATCTTCTGTGGCTCTTTTCTTTCCACAGTCATAGGCAGTGACTGTCAGCTTGTACTGATGTTCCTTCCCATAGTTCAACTTCTCTGTGTTTTTTATGTAACCTTACCAAGGAAAGAAACAACAGTGAAGACCAAAACCCACACTGTTCTTGGACTTTCATAGTGTTAGGATGAAACACAAAATGCATGTGCTGTAAGCCCATAAATACTGACATAAACAGAAATAAACTTATGCTTGAGATAATTAACACTCAACCTGGCTTACATGTGCTTTGGAGACACACTAAATCCATCTTTAAGAACTGTTTAAACAGGCCTCCATGAAACAAATGCCTCCTTTGCTGTGAAACCAGAACTGGATGGTGCCTAGCTACGATTACCAAACATTTTGACTAAAGAGTCCATAGAAGAATCCTGATCAAAAGGGGGAAAATGCAGAAGAGAATTTTAAATTCCCATGGAATCTTACTTTCTAAAGCCATAAAGGTTGGATGAACCCCTGAAACTACTGCCCTGAGATAATCTTTAAACCTTAAGCCAAAATATTCCTTAAGTCTTCCTGAAATCAAAAAATAATTTAGCTCAACTTGTAAAAAATGCATGCCTTGAGCATCATGCTCTTTTAACAGCTATCTATGTGGAACTCCACTGATACTAGCAACTCAGAAAATTAAACAGGAATGTTAGGGAGCCGTGAATTTTCTGTTAACGGAGACGGAACAACTCAGAAGAAGGCAATCAATGTCACTAAACAGTACAGGCAGAAACTGTTGAATTGCTATGTGTTCTGCTGTGTACAGTCTCAACAACAAAAGAAGTGCTTAAATAGAAGAAATAAATCCACACAATTACAATTTTACATTTGGTTTTATACTTAGAGACGATACCTGTAAGAGAACATAAACAGGCACAAGAATTCTGTTGTTCACACATTAAACCCAACAGCAAGCTGCACTAACTGTCCTTGCTAAAAGGTTTACTTTGTCAAAGAAACAGACAGACTTCCCACCCCAGCCACTTACAGAAGCCTGCTTTTCAGTATGAGTTCAGATGTCTGACTTCTTATACAATGTGGGCAATGCTCGTAAGTCCATCAAAGACCCTGGGTTCTGTTAGCAATGGAGGGCCCGTGGGATCATTAAGAAGCTATAAATCATATGAAAAAGTTAAGCTCTATTAAGGAGTTGACTGTGTTCAATTACTATGGACAGACGTGGGCCTACTGGTGGCAATAAGGTACAAACCCTCATTTTCAAGATGAGACACGAAAGACAAATCTAATAGAAAATAGAAAAAAACTAAAGGTCAGTCTTCTTCAGATACACAGCGACTGAAAAGTCGAGAGATAAAATAATAAAAGCATGATAAGTAGGAGATTTCATATAACTTGGTGGAAAAGGAAAAAGAGAAGAGCTTCACAACAGAACACAAGACTCTCAGGGTGCCAGAGAAGAGGCAGTTGAGGTCCGAGTGAAAACCTGAAAGTGACACAACACACATCAGTCCAGTCTCCAAACAGTGGGGTTCACTGAAGTGCTTACAGAGTGCTCCTACAGACACGTGGGCTTACAGGAGACGGGCTTGGAAGGGGCTGGGCCCCAGGATCACAAACCCCTGCTAGATGGGGAAAACATGCTACTCTGTTCTCACCGTCTTTGTCAACAGTAAATGGCACATCTGGGGTGACAACTTCATAGCTGCAGATCTGGCTGAACTGGGGGGAGCAGTCAGCGTCCACTGCCTCTACTCTCAGGATGCTGTCATACTGCTTCCCCTCAACAACTGTTGCCTTGTAGGACTTCTCCTTGAACACAGGTGCATATTCATTCACATCATTCACCTGGATGTGGACAGTCGCTCTGGCAGGAAAAGGAAAAAGGCTGTTACCAGTTGTGACCCATTCTGAAATTTCGTTCTTCAGATCCCCTGTTTCATGAAATTCATACCATGAAAGTGGTAAACTGTACACTGTTTAAATTCAGAATGGAAACAACAAAAAGCTAAAAATAGAGATTTGAATTGATTCTTTCAGGTCCTAAGAACAAGCTAGCCAGTTCAAAAAAAAAATCACAAATGTAAGTTTCTTTAGCAATACACAAGACACTGTATCAAAACACGCAGAAGGGAGATAAACTATATCAGATATGTCCCTTCTCTAATCATAAAGTTAAAAATAGATCATTTGTTGCAAAATCTAGAAAATAGAGCCAAAGAAGAATGAGTAAGAAAAAGAGAAACCACGATTTAACACATGTTGTATCCTACTTTAAGGAACACGGTGAGAACACGAGAACCCTTACTGCGTTGTCACCAAGTACTGATCCCATAAATAAAGGGCTCTGGGGAAACCAAGCCCTAGCTGCCACCTAGGCTTTCCCTCTTGGGTTGCAGGCTAACTTTCCACACTGACTCTCTAGATAAGCATCATCATATTGATACGATCTCTTCCTCTACCAAAAGCACCAACTGGTCTGCTCTTGATCTTTTAATCTAGCAACAGTATTAAGGGGGCCTGGGACTGAGTAGGATTAGTTTACACAGGTGATGTTCACTGGCTTTCCAGAGGCTTAGGCGATGATCATACACTGAAATGATCACACATGAACACAGGTGTGTGGGTTTATTTGCCCCTGGGTGTAAGTCCAAGGGAGCACCATACAGGCACAGAATGACATTCCAAGGTGCCACAAATATGCAAGATGCCTGACTGACACAGCCAGACAAGGAGGTGGAGGCATTTCTGGAGTAGTGAACGCTATCAATGTCTATTCATCTTGAAAGCGCAGGGGTGGGGGGCAGTGGGGGTGCAACTGAGAGATTGTCCCTAGGGCTTGTTACCCTGACTAAGCCCCTGCACATGAATGCCATCATTCCTCATCACAAAAGACTGCAAATAAAGATTGCTGACATGTTTCAAGGACTACTAATCAGGGACTGTGTCTGAATCAGAAAAGGCTCTGATCAAAATAAGACACTTTCCAGGGATAAACAGGAACATTTCACTATGGGAAAGGATGAGAGATGACTCACTGACACACCAGCTGTACTTCTACTAAGAGCCTCCAGAGACCAGGGCAACTGGGTTTGACCTTACAGTGGGGGTTACATGACACCACCTCACCTCTTTCCTTAGAGGATGCAGAACCCAAACTCAACATAAGTGGTAGAGAGGAGACTAGAATTCTTTTTTTGGTAAATTGTGCTTTAAGTTAAAGTTTACAATCTAAGTCAATTTGTCATATAAAAGTCTACACTCTCATTGCTAGCCGCTCTCTAGCTGAACTCTAGCTGTGACAGCACACTCCTCCTCTCTACCTTGTATTGCCTGGGTCCATTCAACCAGCTCCCGTCCTCCTCTGCTCTCATCTTGACTCTGGACAAGAGCTGCCCAGTTAGCCTCATGTATCTATTTCAACCAAGAAGCACACTCTTCACCAGCATCCTTTTATGTTTTAATAGACTACTCCAATCTTTGTCTGAAGAGCTGGCTTCAGGCCTGGTTTCAGCTCTGGGCTAACAGAGAATGCCTGGGCCATGTCTTCTGGGGACTTTCCAGTCAGTCCGACCATCAACGGAAGACTAGAATTTTAAATCCACTGTCTTGTTCAGCATCCTTTCTACCCACCGGTCACTCTCACCTGGCAGGAAGTACATGAACACACCAAGGATGGGGTACAAAGGCCATTTCACTCCCAAAAGCACTAATGAATCTCATGCCCTTAAAATTTACAGTGAAAGACAACTGTAACATAGTATCTTCCTCAGAAAAAAGTGGGCTCTTTGCATTTTCAGTATAGGGTCTTAGTTTCCTTAATAACAATAAAACTACACCTGTTGCTGTTTAGTCGATTCCAACCCACAGTGACTCCACAGGACAGAGTAGAACCGCCTGACAGCTTCCATGGAAGCACCTACCATTGAGTTGATTCCCCTTCATAGTGACCCTACAGGATAGAGTACAGCTGCCTCATAAGAGTCTCGAAGGAGCTCCTGATAGATTCACACTGCCAGTCTTTTGGTTAGCAGCCTGAGCTCTTAACCACTGTGCCACCAGGGTTTCCTAACAGAATACTAGGTGGGATAAAACTATCTACTCATTATTAATTCAACGCATAAGATATGCCCAATTCTTGCTAGCAGCTGTACACAGGGGAAAACAAAACAGACATGATTTTTCCCCTCAAAGAGCTTACAATCTAATTGTGGACAAGTTAGAATCACCTTCTGCTTCTTCTTTCAAAAACACACTGAGTCTTGGGGACGTGAGCTAGGTCAGTGCTATCCTCTTTACACACACAAGCAGACACACATTTCCTTGCTGAGTGATTTCTGCTCTTTTTCCAGCTTACTCACTTATGAGACTTCTTCACGTTGGTGCCGTCCGGCCCCTTGCCACAGTCATAGGCCTGGATGGTGAATGTGTAGTCTTTCTGCAGCTCACAGTCCAGTTTCTCTTTGGAGCGAATCAGTCCCTCACCAGTGGTTTTATCCACTACCACTGCATCAAAGGGAACATTCTGCCCATGAATTTTAAATCCACAAATCTCACCTGGGAAGTCAAAGCAGAAGAGGTCAGAACTTCTGCCACGCAGGCCTTCTACACATTCCTCCCACCTCCAGAGAAAACAAATGACAATACCAGAGCAGCCAGGGGTTTGGAGGGCTGTGGACAAAGCAGGGGCACTGGACTTGAACACGGGTAAGTTCTGGGGGCTTTAGTAAAAAGAAGCAAGTTCTGACTTTCAAAGCAACTTGTTTACTTTGCATCCATTCATGCAGGGATACAAAAGAGAGAAAGAGAAAATATAGACAGGCATTTCACAGGAGCACTTAGGACGGCTCTAGGGTCAAAGCTGATCTCATTAGCAAACAGCCAAGGCCTTGCTAACCCCCCGAGACTGCCTGGCTACTGCGGAGAGCCGGGCAGTGGTTTTGGTTTATACCAGAGAGAAGGTGAAAACACACAGTTAAGTGTTGAGAGAGGAAAAAGTGTGAGATATAGGTTCAGCACTGTAATTACAGAAATTCTGTCCTCTGTCCCCTGCCCCACCCCACCCCCCAAAAAATCAGAAGCAGCAAGTCTTCCTGTGCAATGAGCCTGGCTAAAATTAGGGAATCGAACAAACTACTAAATGAGAAAGGTAGAAATACCAACTCTTCAGGCATCCATTTCAACAGCTAGCATCTACTATTAAGACAGTGTCAACTGTGGGGAGGGGTGTGCTAGACTTTCCTGCAGACTGTCCTATCAAACCTGAAAAAGAAACCTGCCTCAGAACTGAACTACACTGAAGTGGGCTTGCAAGTGTGATTAGGAGTTAAAATCTACTTTTCCATTCTTGCCTGTAAGAATCAATGTTTCATGTACATATAAAACTTTATAAAGATGTATTTCTTACAGAAATATGACTGAATGCCTCCCAAATACAGAACTTATGGAAACTGTTACGAAGCAGAAAGTCTCGTACGACCTAAGTTTGTTCTTTTTTTAACATTACAGTACTATCCATATAGTTCAAATGGATGTCTGATTTCCAGATATTTCTAACCAAGGGTTTGGTTACATACAATTTCCATCAATATATTTAAAAATAGAAACAAACAGAATAAATCGGGGCAAAACAGCATGACAGTATCTTCTGTTCAAGGACTGATTCCCAATTTTATAAACAAAGTTAGTGGGTTAATATTCATAAAAGGGAGAGAAAGAACCCTTTATCACCTTCTTTGGTGACTGTCACCTCAAAACTCTCTAAAGGGAGAAAAGATAAACCCATGTCAGTAATACAGGAAAGAATGAAGACGGAACAATATGGAAAAAAATCAAAGACGTAAATATTACACAATAAAGTTTGACATATAATTTAACAAAGAACTCAGCCGCCAGCTGCTAGAACTGCTGCAGCCAAAGTGCATCCCCAGTTACCAAATGCTACTCTGAATCCAACTTACCATGAACTACTCACTGCACAGTTTTGCAATTACAGTAACTCACGGATGAAATACTGCTACAACACTGCTACAATGTTTCCAGTACCCTCAGGGTCACCGGGATTTCTTAACCACCACTTTGATGGTAACAGTTACTACAGTAACACCTAATTGTTATTTTGTAGTTTGGGAATTCTGGTAACACTTACCTCATCATTAAGTTTAATGAAACAAAAAACTGGAGCAAAAGATTCTAATCCTTTGTGCCCCAACTGAAGAAATAACAACGGTTTTCTAATCTGCAGTACCCACCTGTGGCAATGCAATCCCCTCATCTAATAGAACATTCTCTTAAATGTGAAGTGAGACCAGACTCAGTACTGACTGCGGTGATGCTACCAGGGATCACAGCTTTTATTCCACGCACACCAGACTCTGCCAAGTCATCCTCAGTTCTGCTAACCTCACCCATGACTTCTCTCAGGGAGCAGAAAATGTGAAGGGATGAGAGCCCAGCTGTCTCCCACCAGACACACCTGTCCTCACTGGATGCACCCTCCTCTCCCCACAAAGGAAACAAAGCTGTTTCTTTGCTTTCCTTAATGGCTTTGCCGAATATCTGCATATTTCTGAACAATCTGTCATCCCATTTTCCTTGCTCTTAGAGTTTAAAAGCTGATTATCATATGGTATGCAACTTTTGTGACTTGCTTTTTCACTCACCCTTGTGTGTCTGAAAATCATTCAACCTGTGGACATGCATAACTGTTAACTGATTTATACTACTACACAGCTGTGAGAGACTCCAGTGGTTAACAGGAGCACTGTGCTTAAAATTGCCTGGCATGAAGAGTGTACTCAGGGAATATTCACCATGAATTACTATGACTATCTTCTACTAGGTGAATAGGTCAGGATTCTAGTTTTCACTGTTATGAACAGTGTTCCAATGAACACTCCTGTGTGTGCCAGATGGTGCACACCCAGATGTTTCTCTAGAGTGAGCTGCCCAACGTAGTAGCCACTAGCCACACGGGGGCACCCTGGTGACGCTCAGGGGCTAATCAAAAAGGCTGTAGTGCTAATTCACCAGCCACTCTTCAGAAACCCTTTGGGAGCTTTTCTGTCTTACAGGGTTGCTAGAAGTCAGAATCATCTTAACGTCAACAGGTTTGGCTTCAGGGTTTTTTCAGCCACTTAGGAAGGAGCTTGGGAAGGTGGCACAACAGTTAAGCAATTGGCTGCTAAAGAAAGGTTGGCAGTTCAAACTCACCCAGCGGCTCCACAGGGGACCCCTAGATCTGCCTCCAGAGAGACTACAGCCTAGGAAACCCTATGGGACAGCTCTACTCTGTCACACAGGGTCACTATGAGTCTGACTGACATCACGGCACTAACAACAGCCTCATCATTGAAATTAAAATTCATGCTAAAGTGAAGTATCAGAAATCCAGTTCCTCAGTCACACTAACCACATTTCAAAGGCTCAACAGCCACTCCCGGACAGGAGGATACAGATACAAAACATTTCTATTACTACAGCCAGTTCTACTGGGCAGCACTCCTCCACAGCAGGGCTCAGCAAACTGGGGACCCTGGGCCAGAGCCAGCCCGGGCCTGTACTTGGATTGGCCCACATGTTAAGAATGACGGTGCCGTGGTTAGGTGCCAGGCTACCAACATAAAAGACCACGGTCAAGTAAACTGCACGTGGCAGTTCTACTCTGTCATATGGGGTTGTTATGAGTCGGAACTGACTCCACAGCACCCAACAATAACAACAACGTGAGCTAAGAACGGTTTTTCTTTTTTAAAATACTACTTCATGACAAGATAAATTATGTAAAATTCAAGCTTCGGTGCCCATAACCAGTACTTTATTGGGTCAGAGATACACCTACATATGCACTTCTGTGGCTTCTTCTGGGTTCCAATGGGCTACGCTCAGTGGCAGCTAAGTGGATACCACAGAGATCATATGGTCTGCAAAACCTACAACACGTGCCAACAGGCCTTTCATAGAAAAGGGTGGCCACCCTCTGTTTTACAAACATACCTGAGTAGAACTGCTGGGTCACCAACAGTCAGCTGTACAAGATACGCCAAATCCTTTGCAGAGCGTGCTAATTCATTATATTATGTTTACGACATCCTATATATGTTAATGCTACACAATACACCCCAAAATGAGCCAAGTTGCCCCAGCTTTAATTCAGAGAAAACCTTGTAACCGTGAGCTTCCTGATGAGGAAGTCCTGCTCCTTCTGCGTTACCGTCACTGAAAGCCATTGCAGTGTGCTTACCTGACAAAGGCCACTGAACAAATAATGGTAGATTTAAAATTCCTGAGGTGAAGTCTGTCACGTGCGTAATACCATCTATGCTGGACATCACTTTAACCCAGAACACTCACCATGAGCAATGCCCTTGGGATTATAACTGTGAGAGAGTGCATTATCAGAAGGAGCTGGGAACAGTTTGCCAACAGTTGTCACCTATCTCAACTTCTGCTTTAAGAGATCAGGCTGCACAGGGGCCCAGCCCTTTGCGACAGACAACTATTTCCGGTATCTACTTACCTACCCTGAGGGTCATTAGAGAAGGGAATTCTGTTTATTGTCCAGGTCTCTGCTTCATCTCAATGGCTTCAAAAATCAGAAATCTGGTAAAAGTGCCAATTCTTGCACCACTCATCTGGAAACCAGTGCTTACCCAGCACTTGCTGCAAATTTATCACATCTTTGCCCATTCCAAACACAAGACATTCAAAATTCCATAAAACAGCAGACAGCACTGTAAACTACTATGATTTTAACTGATTTTCCAAAGAATGTTCTTACAGTCATCCAACAAAAACGTAAATGGCTACCAGGTGCCAGCTACTGTCCTGGGCATTGGGAACATGGCCAGGAACAAAAGTCTCACCATCAGTCAGCTAATTTTATAGTTTATTTGGTACACCTGTTTACCCCAATTAAATATATATATATATAGCAAATCCTGTGAGAGCCAGTACATGATGGGACTGCCCTGTTTTTCTGGGTCTCACAGGTTTTATACTTCCACAGGATGCAGTCTTGCCATTTTTCTATCACTCTCTACTAGTGAAAAATATTTTAATTTTCCTTCTCTGACAGGTTCTGCCTTACATGGTGTGATGGTTAAGACTGTGTGTCAACTTGCTTGGTTTATGATTCTCAGTGTTTATATGAGGTTGCTCCCATGACTGAATCTGTTGTGAGCAGCTAATCAGCTGAAAGGGAGTTTGGTTAGGGGTGTGGCCTGTATCTAATATAAAGAGATGTTCTGACTTTTTTGCTCACTCTGGGTTCTGTAGCTGCCTCTTGTTCATCTGACCTCCACCTCTTAGGACCTGAGCTAACAGCTTATCTGCAGATCTTGGAATTCTTTGACCTTCACAGCCTAAGAGGTGAGAGCAAGAGGTGTTCTCTGACCTGCTGATCTTGGGTTTGCCAGCCCCTGAGGCTACCTGAATAGAGAGAAGCCCCTATCCTGACCCACAGACTTGGGACATTCCAGGCCCTATGATTGTGTGAGCTGTTTCCTTGATATAAATACCTCTATATACATATTTATAAATTTTACTGCTTTTGTTTCTCTAGAGAACCTAGCCTAAGACACATGGGTTCCACCTTCCGTGGTTTTACTGTATACACAGTCTGTCAATACTGGTAAGTGCTATGGCAAAAAATAAATCAGGCAGAAAGGACTTGGAATGTAAGAGGGCAGAGAAATGTTTCAATTTTATACCTCAAGTGATGGGGGAAGGCCTTACTGACTGGGGGCCACTAAGGGTATAAGAAGAGCCTTGGTCGCACCCCAAAAACCAAACTGAACCCACTGCCATCAAGTTGATTCTGACTCACAGCACCCCTATAGGACAGAGTATAACTGTCCCATGGGGTTTCCAAGGAGCACCTGGTGGATTTGGTGGCACAGCGGTTAAGAATTCAGCTGCTAACCAAAAAGTCAACAGTTCAAATCCACCAACCACTCCTTGGAAACTGCATGAGGCAGTTCTGCTTGGTCACACAGAGTCGCTGTGAGTCACAGTCAACTCAAAAACAATGGGTAAGGGAGTAAGAAGGGAATCCTGCTCACATCAGTTAAGCACTTGGCTTAACCCATCAGCTGCTCTGTGAGAGAAAGAAGTAGCAGTCTGTCATAAAGATTATAGCCTTGGAAACTACAGGGCTCTTCTACTTGGTCCTGTAGGGTCACTAGGAGTTAAGCATGGACTCACAGGCCACGAGTTGAGGGTGTAAGACATGTGATCACCTGGAGAAGTTTCAAGCAGACGCAGCATCAGGGCCTGGTGCAAGTGTGGTTTCGATCCAGTTCAGGCCTGTGCTGCTGGAGATGCTGAGCAAAGCAGAGAACAGTGGAAGAGATCCGACAAGAAGCCTGAAGCCACAGACAGGATCTCTCAGACTACTGGGCACACTGTGACTTTCCCATAAGTGAGAAGGAAATGACCAGAGGGTACTCAGCAGAGAAGAAACATAATGCAGCTTACATTCTAAGATGACCCATCCAGCTGCTGTGCTGAAAATACATCTGTAGGGGATAAGGGCAGACACAGAGAACCCAGAGGTTACTTGAGTAACCCAGGTTAAGAGACAAGGACCCCTGGTGGCACCATGGTTTAGCACTCAGCTGCTCTCTGCAAGGCAGGCAGTTAGAACCCACCCAACAGCTCCATGACAGAAAAGGCCAGAAGATGTGCTCCCATACAGATTACAGCCCAGGAAACCATCTGGGGCAGTTCTACTCTGTCATACAGGGCCACCCTGAATCGGCATTGACTCATTAGTGCCCAGCAACAAGAGAAGGTACGGCTATAGCCAGGCTGGTCCAAGTAGGGCTGCAGAGAAATGGTCAGGCTCAGGACAGGCTCTGAAAGTAAGGCTGAGGGCATTTGTCAGTGGATTATACACAGGAAATCCTAAGGATGAAGATGCCTTTTACTAGCTGAGAAACACTGTGGAAAGGAAGACTGGAAGGCAGAAATCCTAATCAGTACTGTACTTCTGAACTTAGAGCTCTATCACTATTTGCTGAATCAATTCTGACACAAGAGGACCCTGTATGTGTCACAGCTGAATGGTGCTCCATGATGTTTTCAATAGCTGGTTTTCTGGAAGTAGACCACTAAGACTTTCTTTTACAGTACCTCTGGGTGAACTCAAATTTCCAACTTTTAGTTAGCAGCAAAGCATGTTAACTGTATACACTACCCAGGGACTCCAGTATTACAATTTGTTAAATAATAATAACAAAAAGAAATAGTGGCTCAAAGGTACAGTTACAAAACATGAAGATATAAATTATTTTAAACCTCACTATCTAATTCCAGGCTGCTATCTAAGGACTGGATCCACTTACAGTGAGAATCACAAAATGTATAACTGCATCTTTTCTACACAAACTTACCTATTTTGAGCATTTAAGTTGGCTATCTCACAGGTTTTCACTTGGTGGTAAAATTAACTGTTAGGCTGGTCCTTCTGCCTATCATGACCACCTTTCCAAGTGGCAGCAGGGTCAATATGGCTTTGCCCTTAGGCAGGCCTGAATTTATTGCACCAGCTGCGTGACTAAACATGTCACTATGGAGCCATGTGCAATAATAGGGCCAGCACACCCACGTCTTGTGACCTTTTATCCACTCAGCCTATAACACTGATTCTAACGAGGAAGGCAGATTCAAAAGGATGGACCAAAATAAACCTGAAAAAAACCAAACTCATTGCTCCTCAGTCAATTCCAATTCATAGTGCCCCTACAGACACAGTAGAACTCCCCCACAGGGTTTCCAAAGAGTAGCTTGTGGACTTGAACCACTGATCTTCTGGTTAGCAGCCATAGCTGTTAGCCACTGTGCCACCAGGGCCCCAGGGGTTAAGTGGACAAGTTAAAATTACTGCAGTTTCTCAGGTGAGATAGAAAGGCTAAAAAAATTAAGGTAGCTTCAGAAGACTCTTACAACGCAAGGATATCGTGCTTAATAAAGTAAACCCACTGCCTTCAAGCTGATTCTAACTTGGAGAGACTCTATAGGACAGAGTAAAACTGCCCCAAAGAGTTTACAAGAAGTGCCTGGTGGATTCAAACTGCTGATCTTTTGGTTAGGAGACATAGCACTTAACCACTATGGCCGCCAGGGTTTCCATAAAGACAGTCAGCAAAAAAGAGGAAGACTTCAATGAGATGAGCTGACACACTGGCTGCAATGAGCCACAACAATGGGCTCCAGCATAACAACAATGGTGACGACAGTGAAGGACTGGGCACTGCTTCCGCTGTACAGGCAGGGTCTGTAAGAGTCGGAGCCAACCCATCGGCGCCTCAAAACAACAGCTAAGTCTTTGTAACCAACTAGAGAGAGACCATGAAAGAGACTAGAATAACTCCCTGGTTTTTGGCTGGTGGCGTCATTTATGGAACTAAAGCACAGAAACAGGGAAAGACTTGTGAGAAAGATGATATGTTCAGGTTTTTGTTTATTCCTGCTAATTCACTGTTTGTTCCCTCGAGTATTTTAAAGTAAATCCAGACATCATATGGTTCATCCATAAATACTTCAGTAGGTATCTCTAACAGATAAGAGCTTTTTATTTAACTATTGTAACATTATCACGGGAAACCAAATTAACAGTAATTCCTCAGATTAACAAAATTAAGAAAAATTCTTCTCCAATTCATACTCTAAATCCAGTTTATGACTCTCTTCCTTTAAATCAGAGACCACCATTCTCCCAAGCTGTCACTCACTTTTTCCCTCTCCTTATCCATTACATGTGGTTCCATTAGCTACATACTTGTGGTAATTACATATGCGAAGTCATATGGCAGTTACATACACTGCATGAAGTCACATCACTGTAACTCCATAAAATGGTACATCTCTATCCTTTAGCATTCTCCATCTGCTATCCTAGACAAAGTCCTCTCTTTCCAACCTCACACCTGGTTTTGCAAGTGAAGGACCCCTCAGAACCACCCCTGATTCTGTTTCTTTCTGTCCACTTCCCACTCAGTTCAGACCATGTACCACTGCTAGATAAATCCACCTAAAGCTCTACTTTCCTCATGCTTCTGTCTGTAACAAGATGCTCCACTAAGCTTCCCAGGTGACCTTCCCAGCTGACAGCCTAGAAGCGGATTAAACATTTCCCAATCTTTTTCTCTCTTCATTCACCTAAAATAATCCAAAGGAACTGTAGTAAAGAATTTTAAAAGCAAAATATAAAAACAGACAAACCAAACAAGGACAGATGTGACTTCTCAATATCAAAAGCTTTGTCTGCGGTTCTCAACTGACAGTGGTTTGCCCTCATTCTTTCCTCCATCGCCCCTCTGAAAGCCGCCACATGTGGTCCTGCTCTTTATTAAATCTTCTTCCATGCATGAGAAGGGTTATCTCTAAACCTATCCTAAGAGTCTCCTCAGCAAACAAACGGCCTTGCACCAAGGTAACTGCTGTTTCCTTCCCATCTTACTGAGGTCATTAGTGCTGGTTCAAACAGGTAATGTTTTGGGTTTAAAGCAAAAGAAATCCATTCTAGCTAACCTAGACATGAGGAACTCAAGAAATCGATAGTAGGCTACAGAAAGGGACTTGGAAACAGACAGACTCCCACAGCAGTTCGGGAGACCAGGAAACAGTAACCACAAGTCTCATAGCACGACAGCCTGTGGTGGTCTGAGACACCAAACTTGAGCTCCTCTGCCTCTCTGCTCAGTATGCAAATTCTGAGGAGGAAGCATGGGTTGTGCAGACACGTGGCTCAGGGAGGTGGGTTATGGGTTGCAGATCCACTGATCTGGACTCAATGGGAAAAAGACCAGGGGGCTGCTAAGAAGGGAAAAATCACCATTTGCTGAACAAATGTCCACTGCAGTGGGTTGCTAATCCAGCTCTCACCTCTAATCCATTTCTCTCAGCCCTGCTCAGCCTTGGTGCCCACACTCACCACCTGGGATGTCCAGGCTCATCCTTACCTGTGCTGATGATGGCTGGCTGACTTCCTTGCTTTCTGGTCTTGGCTAATTTCTGGGCAAGCTCCCTTGTGCATCTAATCAGCACAATTTTTCGAGATTTCTTAAATGTACAGGCTATGCTCTTACACGCTCATTAATTAAACATAGCAGTGGTTCTCCAATTTTAGTGTGCCAAGAATCACTTGGAAAGCTTGTTTAAAATAGTTTCCCCAGCTCTGGGCCCAAAAAATGCTGACTTAGCACCTCTGGAGAGGAGCCCAGTAATCTGTATTTTTAATGAGTGTTCCTAGATGATTGTAATGCAAACAGGTTGAAGACTATGCTTTGAGAAAACTGACCTATTGGTGTTTTCCAAACCTGGCTGGCTGTCAGGGATTTATTTCTTAGGCTATAGCCCTGAAAGTTCGCACTGGGAGCTGAGAGCGGAGCTGGAGTCTGCACTCTACGCAGTGGCCCCAGGTGGATGCAGTATTGGAAAACCACATGCAAGAGAACATCCCCTTCCATTCCGATGTTCAACAGAAACCACTGGCCCAAGTTGACTTCCAGCCCTCTGCTCCCCATGCCATACAGGCTCATCTATTCACCTGCTTCCTGGAAACCCTCTAGTTCCCACCCTACTCCTACCCTTCCCCCTTCACCTTCTCTGCCTATGCAAATTCTATGCATCCCTGATTCAAGCTCACACTCTGCCTTACGAAACTACTGCCTTATCTTCTTCACACACATCATCTTTTCCTGCTTATGAAGCCAGCAGACACTGTGTGCTGTTTCTCTTACTTTGCCCTGAGTTATAAACTTCCTGGTACCCTAGGATAACTGTGTCAATATTATTTTGCCTCTCCACCTAGACTATTAGCACTCTGAGAATGCAGACCAATGTTCAAGCTTTGTCAATAAATTCTGAAGGAGCTAGCACAGTTAATGAATATTTACTAATTCTGAACCTTTGCTGAGAGGCAACTGCTTCCACATGAATTCATTCTAATCAGTACCTGATAAAAGGAGGTTTCTGTCCTAACATACAGATACTTCCTTTAAACTGCTACTCAACTGATGATTGCCTTGTGTCTGGTTGCATCATGTGAAATATCCAATATTTAGATCATCCTCAGCACACAAAAATGCCAGTTTCAAGTGGTGAAACCCAACACACTCCTCCCCTGACTGCTGCCAACAGAATGCCAGCCGAATTGCATTTCTAAAAATGCAGAATTGGGCACTGATGTAGAGTAGTTAAACTCATCAGTCATCCTCAAGGGATATGAGTCACACAAATTGGAAAGAACATGGAGAAAAGCTATCATAGATATTTGGAGTATGTTCTAATTAAATATCTATGAAAATAAAGTGCCCAGCCTTGCCCTGAAATCTCTTTTGGATTCTATTCATATTATAACTGTTTAACCAATCCTGTAAAATATCTGCACTCAGCCTAGGAAAGTAAGGAAAACCAAAGCTTGAATAGAATCACCTACACTCAAAAGAAGAGCATGCACGGCCTTCTAATGTAAGCAGTATGTATGGAATGCAAAACTCTAAAAGCAGCGACAACGTGGCTGGATATGTAGTTCAAAAGCTTTTACATCTCCACTGCTTTTGTTAGGTGCCCACAACTGATAGTGACCTCTTGTGACAGAGAAAAACTGCCCCATAGGATTTTCTAGGGTCTTTATGAGAGCACATGGTCAGATCCTTCTCCCACAGAGCTGCTGGGTGGGTCTGAACTGCCAACCTTTTGGTTAGCAGCTGAGTGCTTAACCACTGTGCTACCAAGGCTCCTTAAATCTCCACTAAGTACCAGGTGGTATAGTGGTTAAGAGCCACAACTGCTAACCAACAGATTAGCAGTTCAACTCCACTAGGTGCTCCTTGGAATCTCTATGGGGCAGTTCTACTCTGACCTACAGGGTCGCTATGAGCTGGAATCAACTTGACAGCAGTAGTGAAGTACACAAAATGTATTCTGTGCTTCCAGAGTTTGACATCTGTTATGCAGCGGAAGTCAGCACAACTGGACCAGAGCAAAAGCCGAGAATTTCGTCAGACACATCCAAGATAAACAAATAAAACTTAACATTTTTTAGAAGCCTAAGCAGGGTTTCAGAAAAGTGCAATTGGTTGTTTATAAGAAAGCATCATTGCACTGGGAAGTGTTAACTATGCAGTAAGCATTCAACTAAGGTAGCATGTTAGTCTATTAATCTTCAACTTTACTGCAGAGCAAATGTCTGCTTGCAAGGCTGCCAGAGTCTGATTTGCTTTGGACCAGTATCATATTACCTCATCTCAAAACTGCCTACTTACACAATACATCATCTTCTAATCAAAAAGGAAAGGACACTCTGCCTCATGAACTTGACTTACTTTTTAATTACTTACTGGGGGAAAAAAAAACCATGCCTTTGTAACTATTAGAAAGCACCTAACACCAGCAGGTTATGTAAACTGATTCTAGAATGATCTTGTTATCCCATAACTAAATTTTAATCACCATCTCACCAAGCTTCTCACACTCAACTTTATACATATCAACCCATGATTCCCAAAGACTGAGGAAAAGGGGCAAAGAAAATCATTTTAATTTGGGTAGTTCACAATGTAATTAGCCAAGCCAGCAGACAGAAGGTGCCATATGATCCAGAGACTGTATCAGCATGAGACCAGAAGAACTAGATGGTGCCCAGCCACCACTAATGACCGCCCTGACAGTGAACACAACATCAAGTCCCTGATGTAGCAGGAAAAAAACGGGTGTGCAGAACTAGAACTCTACTGAAAAACCACAGTGGATGGCTCATCAGACCAGAGGGTCCCCTGAGGACATGGCTCCCACCCAAAGCTGAAACCAGTACTGAAGCCAACTCTTCAGATAATGACTGGACTGGACTATAAGACATACAGTGATGCTGGCAAAGAATGTGCTTCCTGGCTCTCATATATACATGAGGCTGCCTGAGCAGTTCTTGTCTAGAGGCAACATGAACAGGTGGAAGGGGCCAGCAGCTGGTTGAATGGATACTGGAAGTACAGGGCGGAAAGGAGGAATGTGTTGCCCCAGGGTAGGGTGAGCAGTTCAGAGCTGCACAGTGGTGTGTGTGCTGAGTTTTGTATGACAAACTGATCTGGACAGTCAACTTTCACTTAAAGCGAAATATTTAAAAAAAAAAAGTTATTAGCTGAAAGGCTGTCTGTTGGAATCCACCCAGAGATGCCTCAGAAGACAGACCTATTATCTGCTTCCAACACATCACAGCCTCGAAAACCCTATGGAACACAGTCCTACTCTGAAATACATGGAGGCACTGAGTCAGAAAGGACTCAGTGACAACTAACAATAATTTCTGCCAAATATCTGACAAATACTAACATTTGGTTCTCTCAGTTTCACTCCAAGAAAAGTACTCTGGGCCAGACCCTGCATACTCAAGGTAAATATTTCATCAGTGACAAGACATTTCACCACAAGCGTCCATGACTGAGCTTCCAACTAGACATACGTCTTTTATTTCCGACAAGAGAACTACACAAGCTATCTACACACAGGCCTTGTAACGGGATGAGACTACAAACCGGAATGTTCACATTTTTTAAACAACAATGTCCTAAGAGTCAACACAGGGAGCCTAAGAACTCAGGCTGAAGTGTCAGACTTCTGGCAGAAGGCAGAGCTATCATTTATGAGCTGTGGGACTCCGGGCAAGCTCAGTCATTCCATCTACAAACATTTACAGAGCGCCGACTCATCCCAGGAGCTGCTCTAGATATGATGTATTCAGAAGAGAACCAGGTAAGCGAGAAATCTTGAGTTTCCCCATCTGGAATGCAGGGATAGCACAGTGCCTACCTACTCCATGAGACTGGTGAAGAGAATAAGAGACAGGAACCCATGTAAAGGACCTAGAACCACCTCTGCATAATGATGGCTGCCACCACCACCACCACCACCACCGTCACGATCACAGTGCTAAATTCAGTGTCACTAACAAAGCAAGTCTTATATTCAAATAAGGCTCCTTTACTTTACCCAGGAAAATCATTTTAAAAAGTCTACAAGAAAACAAAACACTGTGAAGGCTACATAAACAAGATAAAAAAAACAGTTCTCAAAGAATGTTAAGTGAAAACATATATTTTAAGAGATACTGTTTTTAAAGATTCTATTTTCATTACTAACAGCAGCATCAGAAGGCACTATTTTAAGCTCTTCACATATACAATAAGCTAGTATTTCCTAAAACGCTACAAAGCATGTGACACTATGACTCACAAATGATGAACACGAGACACACAGAGATTAAGTAATTTGCCCAAGGTCACAGAGCCAGTAAGTACCATACCCAGGATTCAAATGCTGGCCATCAGGGTCTAGGGTCTGTGTTCCTCACTGCCTATCTACTACAGTCTCATGAAGACAGTATTCTGGTTGGATGACATCATGGATTGAACTGTGTTCTCCACTTCCAAAAATCTGTAGCAATTTGGCTGGGCCAGGATTCCCATTCCTCCCTGTTGGAATTCCTGCCTCTACAGTGCTAATGAAGGTGGATGGGGGCAGCTGCCACGGTAGGGCAAGCCTTAATGGGTAAGGTTGATCGGTGCCTTGAGGCAACCTCTTGAGACGTAAAGGGCAGACAACAGCAGAGAGATTTGAGGACCTCATACCATGCACAAAAGAAAGCACTGCTGGGAGCTCAGCATGTTCTGCACACGTTCTTTGGAAAGGACCAGGGTCTCTGTGCCTCAGAAGCTTCCAGTCCGGGGGAAAACTGACGACAAGGACCTTCCTCCAGGGCCAGCAAAGAAAGCCTTCCCCTGCAGCTGATGCTCTGAATTTGAACTTTTAGCCTACTGGACGGTGAGAAATCAAACTTCTCTTTTTAAAGCCATCCATTTGGGGTATTTGTTAGAGCAGCAGTAGATGACTAAGACAGAATTTGGTACCACGAGTGGACTGCCACTTTAACAAATACCTACAACATGGACCCAAACTCACTGCTGTCAAGTTGGGTCCGACTCATAGTAACGCTAGTGGTCAGAACAGAATTGCCCCACAGAGTTTACAAGGAGCACCTGGTGGATATGAATGAACTGCTTACCTTTTGGTTAGAAGATGTAACACTTAATCCACTACACCACCAGGGTTCCTTACAGTGTGGAAGTCATTTTAAAATTGTGAATGAATAGAAGACTCAGAAGAAACTGAGAAAAACTATCTACACTGAAGAAAGCACAGATGGTGAGAAACAACAGCAACAGAACCAGACTACCATGAGATAGTGCTGGAGACCACTAACAGAGTGCGAGTACCCGTGCACAGGGGGTTCCTGACGGAGTGGAGTGCCTTCAGGCATTTGAATCGCTGGAGCTGGGCTTGCTGACTGACAGAGTAAGTGCCTTTGTGCAGGAGGTTACCTGGTGGAGTGGGGTGCCTCTGGGCACTTGAATCAGTGCAGCTACCGAGCTTTGGAACACATGCCCAAGAAGGGCAGATGTGGGTCTGAGGCCCAGGCCATGAGGCCATAAGAAACAGAAGCTGAGAGACAAAGAACATGCATGGGAAGCTGAGCTGCCTAGTCTCAAAAGGTACAGGGATGACCTCAAGGGTTTGAAAGGGTGGAGCCAAGGTCGCTGATGTTTGTTTCTTTCTCTTTTTTTGCTCCATAAGTCCACACCAGTGTTTATTTATTTAACCCATTCTTGCTTTCTGGTAAAACAAAATGTTTCAGACTCAAACATGGATTCAATCATTTTTCTAAGACATGTTGGTTCCTTTAACTGAAAAATAATTTTAGATACCACAATTTAGGTATTTAGATTACATGTTAGCAGACTCATGATGTTAGAGTGATACTGTTCCTCTGTCTAGCTTAGACAAAGCTAGAAAAGACATATTAAATGTTATTAGTTTATATTCTTTCAACTTAGTTCTTAAATTACATCACGCCTACTACAGTTTTTTTATTCTTCAGCCAAATTTTAATTGCAATTCTTTCTTTTATAATTCAATGGGACATTCAATTATCATTCTAAAAAATATTGGATTCCTAACAAAGTTAGTATAATCACATATTTCTTCTGTTTTGCAGTGCAAAAACAGTATTAAACAATAACACAAAAGTGACTGCTAACCATAAAACTCCTGGATAACCTTCCAGTTCTTCTTCATTTTCATTTACAAGATCAATTATTGTGGATTAATTATTGGCCACCTATAGGAAGTCATCTTTTCGTGTTCTATTTTATTTTATTTATTTAATATGACTGAGTAAAAATGTACATTCCCGTATAAATTTACATGCCCACCTATATGCAGCTTCCACTGCTCTCCCTGCCCAGTGACAGCACACTATTCCTCTCTGCTCCATACATGTCTCATCTTCCCAACAGTCTCCTTTCTCCTTCTCTCTACCCACTCTCCTTCCTCCAGCCAGAGGTCAGCAGAATGATATCCTATAGATGCAAAGAACCATAAAGTGCATCCAATATGTGGTCACTCTGCATCGCCAAGACCAATCCATTCGTGTCCGAAGAGTTGGCCTTCATTATGATTTATGGGCAAGGGCAGTATCAGGGTCAGGGGCCATGCTCCCAGGGGAACCCTGAAGCTGCTGGACCATCAACTGAGGTCTTTTAGTGGAGATCTCAGGATGTACCCCTTTTTATTCTTGTGTTGCCAGTGAGACTCAACTTAGGGAGCTCCGTCGTGGCTATCACTGATGGTGGCCGGGCACCATCTGGTTCTTCCGGTCCCAAGTCGATGTAGGCACCCACTGATGTGTCTCTCTATCTTCTAGGTTGTCTTTACCACATGTCATTTTGGTCCTCGGTGAGCATCCGTTCCTGCTGAGGTGGGACCATTTGCTGCGCCCTCAGATGGCAGCTTGGCAGCTTTTAAGACCCTAGACGCCACTCACCAATGTGGGGTGCCCTCTTAGCAAAATGCTAGTTGTGCCAATTGGCCTTGATTTCACCTATGAGCATGATCCCCTGCCCCCTACATCAGCTACTCCTGGGTTAAGATGAAAGGAGTATTCACGTTATGCTGAAGTCCACTTAATATTGTTCTTGTTTCTAATGTGTGCTATCACCGATTTCACCCAACCAGATTTCTAGCAACTATCTAATCTAAACCCTCCCCCCATGCCCTCCCTTGCAGCTGTCAAAGTGCCTTTTCTTCTATACACAAGTTTGTTTTTGAGATCTTCCTGTAGAGGTCTCATACAATATTTGTCCTTTTATCGCTGACTACTTTCACTCAACATAAGGTCTTCCAGTTGAAACCAGGTAATGAGATGTTTCCTGGAAGCATCATTCTTCTTTATCACTGCGTAGTGCTCTACTGAGTACATATACCATAGTTTACCTATTCATTCTTCTGTTGTTGGGCATCTGGGTTGATTCCATCTTTTTGCCATCGTGTACTGTGCTGCGATAAACATTCTTGTGGATGTGTCTGTTGGTGTGAAAGGCCTTGATTCTGTAGGATATATTCCAAGTAGTGGGTCAAATGGTATATCTACATTCATTTTTTTAAGGAAGTGCCAGATTGCTTTCCAAAGAGGCTGGACCGTTTTGCAACCCCACCAACAGTGTAAGAGGGTTCCACTTTCTCCACAGTCTCCTCAGCATTTGTTGTTTTGTGTTTTTTGGATCATGGTTAACCTTGTTGGGGTAAAATGGTACCTCACTGTAGTCTTGATTTGAACTTCTTTAATAACTAAAGATCGTGAACATGTCTGCACGTGTATTTTGGCTGCCTGGATCTCCTTTTTAGAGAAATGTCTGTCCATCTCCTTTGCCCATCGCTTAATAGGATGGTTTATCTTCTTATTATTGATATTTTGTAGTACCTTACAGATTATGAAGATCAGGAGTCAGTCTGACATAGAGTTGCCAAATATTTTTTCCCATTCTGTAGGTGTCCTTTAAATTATATTAATAAAGTCTTTGGATGAACAAAAGTGTTTGATTCTTAATAGTTCCTATTTATCTATTTTCTCTTCTGTTGACTGCGGTTTCTTTGACAGATTTTGGAGTCTGTCCACATTGTGTATTAAAACTTCCATTATTGTTCCTACCTTTTCTTGGATGAGCTTTATCGTTTTAGGTTTGATATTTAGGTCTTTTATCGAGTTGGAGTTGGTTTTTGTGTAAGGTGTAAGATATGGATCTTGTTTCAGTTTATTGTAGATGGATATCCAATTTTTCTAGCACCAATTGCTGAAGATACTGTTTTTACCCCAGTTTAATGTCTCAGGGCCTTCATCAAACATCAACTGTTCATAGGCAGATGGTGTCATCTCTGGCATCTTGATTCTGTTCCATTGATTGATCTATCTGTTCTTGTACCAGTATCAGGCTGTTTTGACCACTGTGGCAGTGTAGCAGGTTCTAAGGTCGGGTAATGAGAGGCCTCCCAGTGTGTTCTTTAATAGTACCTTACTTATCTGGATCGTCTTCCCTTTCCAAACAAAACTAGTGATTTGTTTCTCCATCTCATTAAAAAATGACACTGGAACTTGTATTGGGATTGCATTATATAAGTAGATTGCCTTGGGTTAAATAGACGTTTTCACAATGTTAAGTCTTCCTATCTGTGAGCAAGGTAGGTTTTTCCATTTATCTCTCTTAGTTTCTTGTAGTAAGAGCTTGTAGTTCTCTTTCTAAAGGTCTGCTATTTCTCCAGTTAGATTAATTCCTAGGTGCTTTCTCTTCTTAGGGGCTATAGTAAATGCTATTGATTTGATGATTTCTTCATTAACAGTCTTGGTGTTGGTATAAAGGAATCCTACTGATTTACTTATGTTTATCTTGTATCCAGAGGCTTTGCTGAATTCTTCTATCAGTTTGAGTAGTTTACTTATAGATTCATTGGGATTCTCTGCACATACAATTATATCATCTGCAAACAGATTTTGACTTCTTCTTTGC
This sequence comes from Heterohyrax brucei, assembly GCA_028571685.1. Lineage (NCBI taxonomy): Eukaryota > Metazoa > Chordata > Mammalia > Hyracoidea > Procaviidae > Heterohyrax > Heterohyrax brucei. Next base: position 39,204,673 of record CM053140.1, read on the forward strand.
CGATGCAGATGCCCTTTATTTCTTGCTTTTGTCTAATTGCTCTGGCTAGAACTTCTAGTACAATGTTGAATAAGACAAGGGAGAGTGGGCATCCTTGTCTAGTTCCTGTTCTCAAGGTAAAGTCTTTCAGTCTCTCTCCATTCAGGATGACGTAGGCAATTGGCTTTGTATAAATGGCCCTTATTGCATTGAGGACTTTTCCATCTATGTCTATTTTGCTAAGAGTTTTTAGCATGAGTGGGTGTTGGACTTTATCAAATGCCTTTTCTGCATCAATGGACAAAATCAGGTGATTCTTGTCTTTTGTGTTATTTATGTGGTTAATCACATTGATTGTTTTTCTGATGTTGAACCATCCTTGCATCCCTGGTATAAATCCCACTTGGTCAGGATGGACTATTTTCTTGATATGTTGTTGTACTCTATTTGCAAGAATTTTGTTGAAGATTTTTGCATCTAGATTCATGAATGATATCAGTCTGTAGTTCTCCTTTGTTGGGTCTTTCCCTGGCTTTGGTATCAGTGTTATGCTGGCTTCACAGAATGAGTCTGGGAGTACTCCATCCCTTTCTATACTGTAAAACAGTCTCAGTAGTCTTGGAGATAACTCTTTTCTAAATGCTTGGTAGAATTCTGCCATGAAGCCATCTGGGCCTGGATTTTTTTTGGTTGGCAGTGTTTTGATGACATTTTCAATCTCTTCCTTTGTGATGGGTTTATTAAGTTGCTCTGCTTCACGTTGTGGTAATCTCAGTAGGTGGTACGAGTCAAGGAATTTGTCCATTTCCTCTAGGTTTTCACATTTGTTAGAGTATAGTCTTTCATAGTATTCAGTTATGATATTTTTTATTTCTGTTGGATCTGTTATGACAACTCCCTTCTCATTTCTAATTTGGGTTATTTGTTTCCTTTCCTGCTTTTCTTTAATAAGTTTAGCCAGTGGTATGTCAATTTTGTTAATCTTTTCAAAAAACCAGCTTTTGGTCTTTTCAATTTTTTGAATTGTTTTTCTATTCTCTAATTCATTTAGCTCTGCTCTGATCTTTAGGAGCTAGTTTCTTCTGATGCCTGAGGGGTTCCTCTGTTGTTCTCTCTCTACTTGTTCAAGCTGTAGGGTTATTTCCTTTATTTTGTTTCTTTCTTCCTTCCAGATGTGTGCATTTATGGAGATAAACAGACCTCTGAGCACTGCTTTGGCTGCATCCTACAAGTTCTGGTAAGAAATGTTTTCATTCTCATTGGAATCCATGAATTTCTCTATTCCATCCTTGATTGCTTCTATAACTCATGGTTTTTTTGAGCAAGATGCTGTTCAGTTTCCAAGAATTCCACTTTCTATGTTTTTTCTGCTATTGATTTTGACTTTTATGGCTTTATGATCTGAGAAGATGCCTTGCAGTAATTCAATGGCATGGATTTTGTTGAGCATTGCATTATGGCCTAATGCATGGTCAATTCTGGAGAATGTTCCATGTGCCCTGGAGAAGAAGGTGTAGTTGTCTGCTGATGGGTGGAAAGTTCTGTATATATCAAAGAGGTTTAGTTGGTTAACTACGGCAATGAGGTCTTCTGTATCTTTACTGAGCTTTTTTCTAGATGATCTGTCCAGTATTGAGAGTGGAGTGCTGAAGTCTCCCACTATTATTCTGGAGTCATCTCACTCTTTTTTGAGTGTAGTCAGTGTTTCTTTGATGTATGTAGGTGCTCTCATATTAGGTGCATAAATATTTAACATAGTTAAGTCTTGCTTGTGTACTGAACCTTTCAGCAATAAATGGTGTCCATCCTTGTCCACGATGGCCGATTTTACATCAAAATGGATTTTGTCTGAGATGAGAACTGACATCCCTGCTCTTCTTTGTTCATTGTTAGCTTGATATATATTCTTCCATCCTTTAATTTTCAGTTTGTTCCTATCTTTAGGTCTCAAGTGAGTTTCTTGTAGACAACATATGGATGGGTCATGTCTTTTGATCCAAGATGTCACTCAATGTCTCTTTACTGGAGCATTCAGTCCATTCACATTCAATGTAATTACTGATAGGTATGTGTTCAGTGCTGCCATTGTGATATGTTTATTTTTGTGTTGATGTTTTTTCTCTGTTGTTCTTACTACTCTGTTCTGGGATATTCTTTTTAGTGAGTTGATTTTTCATCTTTTTCAGAGCTGTGTTTGTAGTTGCTGAGACTCTTGTGTTACCTTTCTTGAAACAGTATGATACATCTTTGTTGTGTTTTATGGCTGCCCCTATGATCCCCCTTAATAAACTATATATAAACCCAATTTTAATTACTACCAGTCTTGTCATCTTCCTCTCCATCTGGAAGGACTATAATGACTGTAGTACATCCCTCTTTTTAATATGATGGCATCATAGTTTTCATGATGATCACTGGATTGCTTCTTTTGTATTAAAGCTATGATTGACTTTGGAGCCTTCCCTAACTGAGTAGAGTTTTGAGTAATGTGTCGTTCTAAAATATAAAGTTAGTGGTTTTGTTCTTCTGAGCCAAAGCCAAGAATTTCTTTCAGTATTTCTTGTAGTTTGGGTTTGGTTTTTACAAAGTCTCTTGAGTTTCTGTTTATCTGGGAATGTCTTAATTTCATTTTCGTATTTGAAAAATAGTTTTGCAGGATATATAACTCTTGGTTGGAAGTTCTTCTCCTTCAAGGCTTTGAATGTGTCTTGCCATTGTCTCTGTGCCAGCATGGTTTCTGCTGAGAAATCTGACAAGAGCCTACAGGGTTTCCCTCTGAATGTTAGCTTTGCTTTGAGTCTTGCTGCCTTTAAGAGTTGCTGCTTATGTTTCATTTTGTTAAGCTTGATTATAATATGCCTTGGAGTCTTTCTTTTGAGATCTATATTGGGTGGCGTACGATATGTATCTGAGATGTCTGTATTTCCTTCATGATTTCTGGGAAGTTTTCTGTCAGCAGCTCAGCAATGATACTCTCTGTGTTCTCAGGTGTCTCACCCTGTTCAGGGACTCCAATTAACTCAAGGTTGTTCCTCTTAATAGAGTCCCACATGCTTCTTAATGCTTCTTCACTTTTCCTGTCTCTTTTTTCTGATTTCTGCTTACAGACGCTGTGAGTAGCTCTGTCTTCCAAGTCAGAAATTCTTTTTTCCATTTGTGGCATTCTGTTTTCTTGGCTTTGAATGGAAGTTTCTATGTCTTTGATTTTGTCATTGATATGTTGGATTTCAGAGTACTGGTATTCCATCAGATCGCAGAGCTTGCTTAATTTTTCATTTTGTTGTGCTGCATTTTGTATAAGGTCTGGAAGGGCTCTGTGTATAATTCTTTTGTATTCATCTTCCAATGATTTCACAAAAGTTTCTTCATCTGGAAAACTCCTTGGTTGCTTTGTTTGGGAGCCTTCTGAAGCCATGGGTGATTTCTTGTATGCCACAAGTGTCTGTTGCTTTTTGCGTCCCATGTGAGTAAGTAGAAGCTAAGAGAGATACTGTGAGGATGCAGATGTTTCACTAGTGTCTTAAAATGTAAAGCAAAAGGTATCTGACCGCTTCCCAAGTCAGTCAGGTTTTCAGGTGTAGACGTCCCTCTTCCCAGCTGGCAAAGCAAGCACCTCTATATTCAACCCAGATGATACAAACTAGTTCAGAATACAGCAATGCTACTGCTCTGCTGGCCTTTGCTAACAGGGCCCAGCTTTAGGTTACATTGTGTAAAGTAGTGCTTTTCTGGTAGAAAAGCACTCTCCTGTGGGCAGGCTCTGGCTCCCAAGCTAAGAATTAGGTTCAGCTGTGGCCACCGTATCCAAGATGGCTCCCTCCACACAGTCAGCAGATAGAGGGGCTAAAGGTGCTGAGAAGTAGTGATTCCTCTGCTTCTGTTGCAGGGCCCCCACTGCAGGTGACACTGTGTAAATTACTGCTTTTCTGTCAGAGAAGCTGTCCTGCTTGCAGGCACTGGCTCCCAGTCTAAGAATTAGGTCCCACTAAAATCTCCGTATCCAATGAGGCGGCCTGCACTCTGGCAGTGCGATTCCATACAAACCCAGCTGTGGCAGTGATAAAAAGACAGGCCCAAAGTGTCTAGGTTAACAGAGTCCTAAGCCTGGCTCTCAAAATGTGGGAATTTCACCTGCCTATCCCCCCAGCAGTGTGTCTGAGTCTAGCCGCTAGGCAAGACCCAGCTCCGCCCGCAGGCCAAGACAGAGAAAAGAAAAGTCAAAATGGTGCGTTTACCTTCAATCTGTGAGACCCAGGGCTAGCCAGGAGCGGGAGTCAGCTTAAGAAAGGAGGTTTTTTCCGCTCAGTGGTATGAAGTCCAAATTAACAGCTCTGTGCCATGTCCCGGGGCTGATTAGGTCATCAGAAGGCTCTGCTTGATTATCAATTCAGGTCTCAGTTTCCAGAGGGATATAGGGAAACGTGTGCTTAGTCCGCTGTCTTGACTCCACCTCCCCCTGATGTTTCTAATGGTGAAGTTGTCACTCATGTGGACTTCAAAAATTATGTGTCTGAAGCTAAGGAAGCAAGAGTTGCTGCCCCAGTGGACCTGGAGGGCAGAGTTGTAGTACACGGCCAGGGGGCTTCCACTCACAATCTGGAGAGTGTGGCTGATATCTACAGTCTTGGTGTCAGGGCCACTGTATAAAACATCTCAGAGAATGGGAGAGTATTTTCAAAGCTTTGAAGGCTACTGTAATGTGTTCTGCAGACATGCTTGTTGCCTGTTTTGCTTTCTTTGTCCCATTTGTAATTCAAATGTCTAACTTGTGCCTGCCTGTTCTGCTACTGTATTTTAGAAGCAATAATTTGTGTTCCAGATTTCACAACTGAAGAGTAATTTCTGGCCTTTGGACTTGGACTTTAAGGCTTTAGCTATGCTGGGATGAATATGCTTTACATGTTAAAAGGGTGTGATTTTTTTAAAGAACAAAGACTGGAATGTCATAGATTAGATTGAATTATGTTCCCCCCAAAATCTGTAGTAATTTGGCTGGGCCAGAATTCCTGGTACTGTGTGATGTTCCCCCTTGTTGGAATTCCTACCTCTAAGATGTTAATCAGGGTAGATGGTGTCAGTTGTGTTGGTGGGGCAGGTCTTAATGTGTAAGATTGTTTTGTGCCTTCATGCAGTCTCTTGAGATATAAAAGCAAGAATCTGGCAGAGAGAACAGGGGCTGTCATGCCATCAAAAAAGAAAGCAATGGTGGGAGTTCAACATGTCCTTTGGGAAGGACCAGGGTCCCTGTGCCTCAGAAATTTCCAGCTGATGGGAAGAATGACAACAAGAAATTTTCTCTAGTGCCAGCAGAGAAAGCCTCGCCCAGGAGCTGACACCCTAAATTTGGACTGCTAGCTTACTGGACTGTGACAAATAAAATTCCTCTTTTTAAAGCTATCCTCTCATGATATTTCTGTCGAAGCAGCACTGGATAACTAACACAGATACAGAACAAGACGACAGAAGAAGGAGGAAGGGACGGTGACATGGGAGGTGTCCCCTTCCCCACTCAGTGCAGCTGCTCACTCCTCGGACAGAGAAGAGTACCAGATTTTAGTCTAGAATATGTAAGTATCAATTCCACCGTAGGTATATACACTCAAGAGAATTAAAAACCTTTGTCTTTTTAAAAACTTACACACAAATGTTCCTAACAGCACTATTCCATGTCAAAAAAGTAGAAGCATCTCAAATGTCCAAGTGGTGAAAAGATAAACAAAATGTGGTGTATCCACACAACAGGCTAATATTCTGCCATAAAAAGGACAAAGTCCTGATACATACCACAACAGGGACGAACCCTGAAAACATGCTGAGGGAAAGAAGACAGACACACAAGACCACACACATTACACAATTCCATTTCTGTGAAATGTCCAGAACGGGCAAATTTACAGAGACAGAAAATAGATTACTGGTTGCCAGGGCTAGTGGGAGGGGAGTAGGAAGTGACTGGTATTTGGGACAGGTGATGAAAATGACCTGGAATCAGACAGTGGTGATGAATACACAACCCTGTGAATGTACTATAAACCACTGAGTTTTATACTGTCAATTATAAGTGGGAAAAAATATGTACATAAACTTATGCAGGTAGCTGTGTTCCCCCATAAAAACTTCCAAAAGGAAAACACTGACTGATCTATCAGCCTCAACAAATATAATCATGTTACCAATATGAATTAGTTCTAACTTCTTTACAGTTATAAAAACACATATATAACTTTTGCTCATGTTATCACTATGAATGAGTTCTAACTTCTTTACAGTTATAAAAATACATACATAACTTTTGCACATCTATGAAAAAACATTTTTAACTTTTTAAATATTATTAAATTTATGATAACTCATTAAGTTTTGACAAATGACACAATAAAAATCAATCCAGTCCAATGAGAAAGAAAGAAGTGCTATTTTATTGCTACAGTTTTTTTCCTTAAAATTTGCCCTCAAAGTGTACATTTCATTTCCTCCTTCCTTTTGTTACTCCCAACCTCTGCCACACACATATTATGGACTGTATGTCAAACTGGCTAAGCCACAATTCCTAGCAATATATGATTTTCCTATGTGTTATAAATCCTACCTCTAAGTTGGTGGCCTAATTATTGAGAGTTTGGCTGCTGACCAAAAGGTCAGGAATTCAAATCCATCGCACACTCCTTGTAAACCTTACAGGGCACTTCTACTCTGTCCTATGAGGTCACTGTAAGTCAGAATCTACTAGACAATAACAGGTTTGGTTGTGTATTTTTTTTTAATGATGTAAAGAGGCAGGACTAGCAGCAGACATGTTAATGAAGCAGGACTCAATCCACAAGACTGAGCTGTGTCTTAAATCAAGCTCTTTTTGAGATACAAAACAGAAAAGCAAGCAGAAGAGACAGGGAACCTCACACCTTGAAAAAACAGAGCCAAAAGTATACTGCATTCTTTAGACACAGGGTCCCTGTGCTAACATGCTCCTTGACTGGGGAAGATTGGTAACAAGGACCTACTCCCAGAGCCACAGAGAGAAAGCCTTTTCTTGGAGCTGACAATCTAATTTTGGACTTCTAGCCTCCTAGACTGGGAGGGAATAAATACGTCTTTCTTAAAGCCACCCCCACCTGTGGTATTTCTGTTACAGCAGCACTGGATGACTAAGACAATGATCCAGAGCAGATTAACACACTGCTTGTGCCTCAGCTTCCTTGTCTTTAAAACAGAGGTGAGCACCAACAATTCCTGCCTAATGAGATTGTTGTTGTGAGCATTAAACACAAACATTTAAAGCAAACAATGCCTGGAACATTGTAAAGGCTTTCAACAGTTGTCAATGATTACTAATTTAGTAGACACTGTTGTTGCTGTGTGCTGTCAAACTGATTCCGACTCACAGCAACCCTACAGGACAGAAGAAACACATGGTGTTTCCCAGGCTGTAATCTTTAGGGATGCTAACTCCCAGGTTTTTCTCCTGAGGGAATGCTGGGTGGATTCAAGCCACCAATCTTTCGCTTAGCAGCAGAGCGTTTTACCACTGAGCCACCAAGGCTCCTTAATGTAGTAGGTATTCCATAAACACTCTGGGACCATGTACGTCTGACACTTCATGTCATAAAGAAAGGTCTTAAGGAGTAAACACATAATTCTTGACTGCAATCACTCCTTAAAATGCATGAAATGTCAAAAATGTATAAATATCCACCCCAAAACATAAGGTATATAATCCTTTAAAGTGACTTATACAGCATTAAACATCACACTCATAAGGAGGAAGTATGCAATAAGAAAGTACAATGTACAGAGACATCATACACAAACACAGAACAATCTAGTTAGGACACAGGAAACCAGTATCAATGCTATTACTGATTTTAAATCTAGGGCAAAACCAAACATCACCTCAGCTACTGAACAAGAAAGAGTATGTGTGTACTCCTAGCACAGAGTGCTTCCTCCAGTGTCCCTCTGATAAGATTTTTCTCAAAAAATGAATCAGTAAAACTAACGGGTAAGGTCTATCTCCATTATCGACTGGAACAGCACATGCTAATTTTCAAGTTACTTTTCTGAAAATATGATGTGGCACTTGAACAGAATGAAGCACAAATTTGCTTTTAAATGATTCTTCAGAAATCACCCCAGGTTCATTTCCTTTGATAAGCTACAGTAAAGTTAATATACGGTATCATTTATGTAAGTTAATCCAATTTTTCTTATGTGTCCCTAGACAAACAAAACATACACTTTAACATGGTAAGTTTTATTCTGGAAAGCTATCCTGCAAAAACCACTCTAAAATTTAGTGTTACACTGTCAATTTCTAGTCTGATACAAAAAAAAAAAACAGTGCCATCGAGGCGGATTTGCCTCATGGCGACTCTAGAGGCCAGAGTAGAACTGCCCCCCAGAGTATTCAAGGAGCGCCTGGTGGCATTAATAAGCTGCAGGTATCTTCATCAGTTAAGGAAACCAATATGGACACAGTTGATGTGAATGTCAAAAGTGCAAACCGTTTTGGTCTGGAAAGGACCATTAAATTTAAACAGCAGACAGTTACTAGATTATGAAAATCTCCAAAGCAATCCTAGGGGATCAGTCTCTGTTAAAAGACTCAGCGCTCCAGTCTCATGAAGTGACTCAGGGTAACACTTGATTTAGATGTAGGAGCTAAGGCAAAAGGATTCCTCTATAAAGACTGCTCAGCATTTTCGAAAGTCTTTTCAGACACCTGAAATCTAGAAAATACGAGTAAACTCCCGAGCTGTAATCACCTAGCTCCTCACCACTCAGGTGCAGCCCTTGGACTAGCAGCAGCAACACCTGGGAGCAGGTAGAAGTACAAAGTCTCAGGTCTCCCCAAACCTAGTGGGTCTGTATTTTGACTAGCTCCCTAAGTGCTCTGTGTATCCACTCACGCCTGAGACGCACTCATCTACATAGCATCTACCTGGCTCCATCAAAACAATGAACAGAAAGAGCCAATTAAATGTTTTGTGTTTTAGCTCCAAGAGCCCGCTTTTTTCAGTTACATGTCCCAACTTTAAAAGGAAAAAAAAACTGGTGCACAGAAATCGCAGACAACACTTTGCCATCAGGACATTTCCAGAAAAGTCAGAAATGATACAAATGGGGTCTGTGAAGTGCTGCCCACCCAGTCCACATTTATCAAGAATAAATAAAAAACCTCGTTTGTACCTGCAAAGTGCATAGGCGCGTCTTTATCCATGGCAATCAGGGGAGGGTCTAGGAGCACTGTGTTATCATTTTCTGTAATGATGCCATGATAGGTGGGTTCCAGCCATGGCTTATGCTTGTTAACTGTGTTGGTGGGGAAAAAAGAAAACACACAAGGTCAAAATTATTATTTTACACATGTTAACTATTTTTTAAGAAAGAAACCTGTCCATTTTTACTATTAAAATAAAACTTGCATTAGTCTTGTGTTTCTGTTGCAAAGTTTGGTATCAAAACCCAAATGAGATAAAATCCTGTAGTAGTATAGAAATTATCTGAGCCTCTGTAGCAACCAGAAATTAGCAATGGCTCTAGAAATCAAGAGGAGAAAAAAAGCTATAGACAAATTCCAACTATCTATAAACAGAAAAGTTGCAAAGAAAAATATGCTCTCATTTCTTTTATGACAACAGATATTACCTTATCACTTGAAATGAACATTTACAAACAAAAAATTAAAACAAAGTTCAAAGTAGATTTTTAATGTAAACTTCACAAACTACCAGTTTTGCAAATAACATGCCCACATGAATAATATACTCACACATATAATGCATGAAGAATAATGCACAAGAGGGTTGCAAAGCTGATAAAAACATTTAACCTGTCCATTATTTGCATAAAAATACAGTATATGCAAAAGTTCTAAAAAATTTGATTTCAAACACAGTGTGCTTCAGAATACCCGCTAAGGAGTCAGGCCAAGGTGGAATCCAGTTTCTGTTTCCCTCTGATTATTAGTGTGACCTTGTGCCAAGTTCATCAATATCTTACTCTCAATTTCCTCTCCTGAAATCCAGGGACACTGTCATTCTCTTCACGGATCAAACACACACACTGGAGAAGCAATTTTCTTCCCTTCTCCACTGGGGACTAGAACGGCTACCTAAGTTTTTAAGGTAAGAATGGCTGCTCTGGCACCTACTTAGTCCCTGTCTGTTCACCCTCTCTGGAGCCTTGCTCACAGAGGCCCATGCCTGAAATCTCAAGGGTGCTGACTCCCTCTCTCCCTCAGCTTCCCACCTCCACTGGCATATTTTGGGCTCTGCATGACAGCTCAAACCTTTTCATTTCCTTTTTATTTTCACCTTATGATTAAAGCTCACATTATAAACTCAAGATACTCAATTAAACAGATCCAGAAAGGTTAAAAGGCATGATACAGAATTTTTATTTTCAAATATACAGTGCCCACTTCCCATAAACTGTGAGTCAATCCAGATGTGTGTAACACAAAATATAAATAGTTATGCCTTCTTTAATAAGGTGATACCTAGACCTGAAGAAATATAACCAGCCTGTTCCTTCGATGCAAGGGTGGCAGGACTGTCACTGACTTCCTTGGAATCCATCGCCAGGAAAGACTCATGGCTGGGAAAGGACATCAAGTCTGGTCAAGTACAGGGCCAGAGGGAAACCCTTGATGAGACAAGTGACACAACAGCTACAGCAATGGACTCAAATGTAGCAGCGATCGTGAGGGTGGTGCAGGCTCCGGCAACACTTCATTCTGCTACACTCGGGGAGGCCGAAGTCAGAGCCAGCCTGACAGTCAAGGAGGACCACCATCCGACTCTCTGACCACTGTTACACAGTGACAGGAAACTGTGGAGATGAGCCACTAGCAGGACAGGACACAGTACAGGAGCAGTGAGCCTGCGGACAAAATCCTAAGACAGGTATATAAACAAGGCCTCCACTTGGGAGGAAAAAAAGGCCAGGGCAAAGCGGCCGTCTTTCTATTGAGCGACACATTCACCAGTCCTTTGCACACACAACATAAGCAAAAAAAAAAAAAAAAAAAACAGTGAAAGTGCAAGGGATTGGCAAATTCTCATCTTCACTTTCAAAACAATCCATACTCAGTCACTTCTAGTCCTCTGGTGTTCACTTCAACTGCAAAAGCCAAGTAACTGACCCCCGTTTTCATGCTTGCTGTCCAACACTTTTGGCTCCATCCCGCATCCACAGTGAATTGCCCAGAACAAGGGCTCTCAAACCCTCGTGGTCTTCTGTTTATGTGAGCTGTGATCTATTAGCATTTACTGTACTGGAAATTAAATCCAAGAAATACATTAATATGTAGTTGATCTTTTTTTTTAAAAAAAAAACTTTATTAATATAAATATTATCTTTATGAAAATCACTATAGTTTCCCAAACTGAGTTGCGTGAGAAGACAAGCAGTGTCCTACTAGTCTGCACATGGTTTCACTGTTGGATTTACGAAAAGATGACAGGTTGTCCCGTCAGCTCCTGCAGTCAATCTGCTGTGGTGTCCCTTGGCACATACTCTCTTGAAAACTCCACTGGGTAGGAAAAGGTAACAATGTCTTCCTATCACTAAAATGGAAACCCCGGCGGCATAGTAGGTTAAGTGCTACGTCTACTAACCAAAAGGTTGCCAGTTCAAATCTGCCAGGTGCTCCCTGGAAACTCTATGGAGCAGTTCTACTCTGACCTCTAGGGTCACTATGATTTGGACCCAACTCGATGGTAGTGGGTTTGGTTTTATTTTTTAAATCACTAAAATAGCCTGCACCTCTTGGAGCCCCTGTAAGGGCCTTCGAAGACTTCCCCCAGATCGCTGTTCCATGTTCCTCCTCCAAGGAGGACCAACCCATGCTCTCTCTGTCCTTGCTCTAGTCCTTGTCTTTGCCATCACCCACCCTTTCTACTCATTCAGCACATGTAGTCAGGAGAGGGCAGGAGGGGCAGGGGGAGCCCGGGTCCCTGGAGCTCGACTACCTCCACCAGCCCATGACCCTGAGGTTACATGACTTCCTCCCAAGGCCTCAGTCTGCTCACCTGTAAAATGCACATCACCTTATAGGTTGTTGTGTGATTCATTACAAGTGCAGTCACTGATTACAAGAACAGCATCCAGCATTTAGTAAACATCAAACTGTGGGGGTATTGTTGTTTCTCCTGCCTCATGCACATTCACACCTGAAAATGCAGGCTCTGTGGGGATGCCACCTTCTTGTACTTGGTTACTTCCCAAAGCCTACAGCTCTGCTTGCCATATCATTATGCAGTACCCAGCTGGTAAAGGAATGGGTAAGAACCTCCCATAGTACAAGAGGCATTGAAGGTGCCATGGCAGGACTGCCTTCCGTGTGGGAGCTCAGGTTTGATTCCCGGCCAACGCACGTGAAGTGCAGCCAGCCCCCGTCAGGCAGTGGAGGCTCGCAGGTCGCTGGGTACCGAAGAGGTTTCAGTGGAGCTTCCAGATTAAGACAGACCAGAAGGAAAGTCATGGAGACCTCCTTCTAAAAACTCACCAGTGAAGGCCCTGTAGATCACAAAGGTCCCATCTGCAACTGATCATAAAGATGGAGTGGGACCAGGCAGTTTTGTTCCACTGAGCACCGGGACCACCCTGAATTGGTCGCCAACTAGACAGCCGCCAGTATCGACAACAGTAAAAAAAGAAAACTAAGCCTGCTGCCATCTGATTCATAATGACCCTACAGGACAGAGGATTGCCCCACAGGATTGCCGAGGTTCTAATTTTTACATAAGCAGACTGCCACATCTTTCTCCCACAGAGTGACTTGTGGGTTCACACCACCACCTCTCAGGTAGTGGCTGAACACTTAACCACTGCACCACCAGGGCTCCTGTAAAACAACACATAGTACCAGTAGGAAATCCTCTCACAGAGAAGACAGCTTTTGAATTTGGAATTGAAAAACAGGTATAACATGGGCTTTTGGACACTGGGGAGATTTTTTCATTTTTATTTGTGGCAGGCAGATGCTTCACACAAGGAGACTGGAAAATCCCGAGGCACAATGTGGGTGACTTGAAACAGTGAGAGATGCGTCTGGAAAAAGTTAAGGTGAGCTTACAGAAGGACCTACCATGAAGCCAAACTCGGAGCACAGAGACTAGAAATTAAAGGTGCCTCTGAAACACATCTGCTCCCCTCCTGGACAGGACAGGTGGTAAATGGGAGAATCCAGGTGGCATTGGCACACCTGTCCTTCCCTTTAAGAACTCCCTAGGACCACGACCACAATACACAGTGACGTGTTAACTGGTGGAGTTGGCCCTACAAACCCTCTGCTCCCTGTAGCCTTTGGCCTCAGACACTTCCACTGAAAACATCACCTCACTGGCAATCAGGCTGAACGCTGTACCATACTGCTAAAACTCAGCATCCATCACAGATGTCTTTTTAAACAAACCACACTACTGTTCCTGGCTGGAATATAGCCGGGAAATACAGATATAACGCAGTTTTAAACTGCTATTTTGTTTCTGCTACCCTAATGGAAAAAAACCCACAGCTAAAAATGGCTAATGGCTCAAGAAGGAAGATAATTTTACAGCCCTAACCCCAACCATTTTATTTTCCCCCAGCATTCTCATTTCATAATTCAGAATTTCTAAACTGCTTCTCTAAGTTGGCAATAGATTGAAGAGGTCTAGTGAGTTCCAAAGACTGAACTTTTGAATATTTAATGAATGGTATTTTTAATATTTCATCACATTCAATTTGCATTATAAAACATTTATAGAAACAACGTGACTGATGTTTCTGTAGTTATTAAAAAAAACAAACGGACTATCAGCTAACACTCTAGGCAACTGTCATCTATGTTGACAGTCTCTACTTGTCTCATTTTGTCACATTCTAGCCCATGAAAAACCATAAGCCTTAACCAGACTCTAATAATCTACTAAATTTTAAATGATGTTTCATTAATTTAAAATAACAGAACAGTAAAGCTGGCAACTAGATCATCCACAAGTGTAGAATATATTTGGAATTTTAAAAAGAAAAACATTGCAGCCCTGTCAGTTCTAACTTACAGCCACTCTGCAGGACAGAGCAGAACTGTCCAATGGCTTCCAAGGCTATAATCTCTACGGAAACAGACTGCTACATCTTTCTCCCACACAGCAGCTGGTGGGTTCAAACCCACAACCTCTGGTTAGCAGCTGGGTACTTTATAATCACCACGCTGCCAGGGCTACTAGATCTGGACTACACATCTATGATTTTAGGATGTGATTTGTTTTTTGTTCTGGCAGTGGTGGTGGTAGATTCTGATGGTTAGAAATAGATTTGAATACTAAGATTAAAAGAATACAATAGTCAAATTTAGCGTTAACTTAAGTATACAACTTATGTCTCTCTAGCACAACTGAAATCTGTAAGGTAAAGACAAGTTAGTGTCTTACCCAAGTCGCACAGGTCCCAGCAAGGTGGTTCCAGAACCTGCAGACTGGGAGGCTGCTGCAGTCTGGACATCAACCCAGTACCACAAGCAGTTCCCTCCTGATTTATTCACCTACAAATTAAAACCAGTTTCTAAAAAGAATTTTACGTGCCCTGCAAGAGACTGCAGGCATTTCAATGGTAAATGCCAGACGTATTACATGTTTTGTTTGCAGAATCAATTTTTGGCCTCGGTGCATCAAAAGATGGTGTCATCATGAGCTAGAATCCACTAGACAACAACGGGTTTGAGTTTGTTTTGTTCTGGCCTCTAGGTAGCAACAAGTGCCTTCGCATGCTCCCAATTACCAGGCTTTGATTAAAAACCCAGCTCTTTGCTAAAGGAAGGGAGCCCTGGTGGTGCAGTGGTTAAACACTTGGCTGCTAACCAAAAGGTCAGCCGTTCAAACCCATAAGCCACTCTATGCACTGTAAAAGGCTTAGCAGTATCCCAAGCTTCTATCCTGCAAGATGACAATAAAAAATGTCCCCAGATACAGTCCCATATTTCTTGGTAAGCAACCCATTCTCTTTGGGAACCAGACTTAGATCCACTGCCATAGAGAAAACTAATGTTTTCCACATCAAAACACCCAGCTTTATAATTTGTATGTATTGTATCAATGTAAAGGTAGTTTATAAAGTAAAAATCCCACTTTAGGATAAAAATAAATCCTTAAATAAGCAAATACTCTTTTCAGTGGTGAGGTGAAACCCTTCTTGTATTTAGGTCTTCACTTTTCAATGACAAACATTTCCCTAACATATACTAAGCTACACCACACTATGCATAAAGAAGTGACATTTTTGAAAAGTGAGGACAGTCATCTGCTAGGAAGGCCTGAAGCTCACCAGAGTCAACCCGTGTGACGGCATGCACGACCCATCCCTCCCACCAGGGGGAGCCGTCACTCAAGCGTCAGCTTATCAGTTAACTAAACCCACAGACTAGTTTTTCAGCCTAGTGGGAAAACAAGGCAAATGTAGGGGTGTGGGTTGAGTGTCGAGAGATAAGACCTAGAGGCAAGCAAAAGTAAACTGACACCTAACCTGGGATGCCCTTTCCCAAGTCTGAAATGTACCCTACATGCAAAGGGGTGCCACTGAGGGAAGGGACAGAGGGGAGAGACATGCCCAGTGTACTGGAAGAATCCTCTGCAGCAGCACGGTGAGTGGTCGCAGCTGAAGAGTAACTGCCGCTGAGCAGGCATCCCTGCACCGGGGCTGACGGGACAGTGTACCCCCCGGGACTGAGAGCTAAGGGAGACAGCAGGGCCGAGGCGAAAAGCCAGGATAGCGTCTTTTTCTTCCCCTTGTCCCTTCCTTTCCTTCTTCCCATCCACCCCTTGATCTTCATGGAGCCCAAGGAGTCATCTGTGTGCTGAGGAAGGAACAGTCTCACAGGATGCATGGGCTGGAAGCAGGAAAGACAGAAGGTCCGCATATGGAGGGTACGTTACAGATCACTCAAGTACTAGTCTTAAGCACATTCTGTAAACTAATTCTTAAGAGACAGTTCCAACTTTTTAAAGCTTAAAAGGAGGCTTCTCATACTTCCTCCAAATTCCAAACAAGTTTATTTCAGGTAAAATTTTGTTTTCTGTTATGCAAATTTTACAGTCTATACAAACATACACAGAATGAACCCATGTACACACTACGCAATCACTAGACTTGTTACATATGGCCATCTTGTTTGACTTACGCATTCCCATTTCCTCCCCCAACTTCAATTATTTTGAAAAGAATTCCAAACATTACAGAATTTCTTCTATACTTTCAGTGTACACCTCTAAAAGATAACGAGTCTTTTTAAAACTATGTCATTATCCGGAAAATCGTAACTATTTCATATCATTAAATATCCATAGAATTTATCTCAGCATATCAAGTAATTTAATTTAATACACATGTCTGCATAGTAAGTTTGTGTTTTTCCAACCTGAATTCCACTACTATGAAAGAAAATCTTAAACCACTGATCACCCTTCAATAGTCATTGCTTTAGGGCTTCCCACAGCTTGGCCAGTCACTGTTGCTTTTTTTTTTTGGTCAACATTATCTTAATTCACTTCTGTTTTGACATAAAAGTTCCACTGGTTTGAATATATCTAAGTTTTGTTTTCAAACTCACCTAAATTACAGCATGTGTTTATTGTGCACCAGCTGCATGCCAGACATGATGTATGCTTGAGTTTGCTTACCATTAAGTCTAGCTTTCTAAAGGACTTAGCTATGCGACTAGCCAAGAGACAACCCCAATTACAACTGTTTTTGAACAAACAGGGCGTGATCATCACAATGTGCTTTTATAAAAATTAGGACCAAAAAAAAAAAAGCTGAGAGGAATTATCGTTTTTGCTATTACACAAGGCTTACATACCACATCTCCAATCTAAGAGACAAATAACTGTAGGTCTTACAAGGCTGCTATGAGTCAGAATGGACTCGACAGCAATTGGTATAAAGGATAAGGACCTTCTAAGGTAATAGTCACAACATTTTTAAGTCATAAGATCTTCCAAGAAGTCTAATGAAAGCTACAAACCTCCTCCCAGGAAAAAATATGCACAAACACACAACACCTACTGAAACCAGTGCAGCTAAGAATCCCTCTTCTAAAACATACAGTGAACGGCGATGGTCAACAACATGATGAACATACTTAATGTCACTGAACTGTACAGGACTGCTGAAATGACAAGCGTTTTATCACCTATATATTTACCATTACAACAAAAAAAAGTTTAGAAAAAGAAAAAAACATACAGTGCAGTCTCTATTAACTGACCATCAGAAATCTGGCCTCTTCATCTGCATTTCCAAGGTAACTGGAAATCAAATTATAAAATCACACTTCTTTTATGTTCATAGTACTAAAATTTTACTTTGTGTTTAGTGGTCTTTAGCAGCAGTATCTTACTGGTTCATGGAGACTTTTCTATCAAAGAAAGCAAGATAAGGTGCAACATTACTGTTTTTAGAGGGTTTAAAGCCAGTGACACAAAGAAGTTGCATGCAGTGAGGAAGTAAATTTGAGGCTAAAACAATAGCATATGCTTTCAGTAATGCTGAGATGTGCAAGTGATAAAGATAAAATGATGCTTTTTATTGAGAATAAACAAACAACCTCTCACTGCTGATCCTGTAATTTTACAGAGATGGGCATCTTTGTAACACTGTCCAAAAGTTTCTGTAACTTAACATTCTCACTCCCTTATTATGGGAGGGAGGAGGAGGAAAGTGTATAAGGGGGAACGGAGGGAGAGAAGGAGGCAGGGAGGAAAGGTAGGAGGGAAGGAAAACCAAAACCAAACCCCATTGCTGTGAAATCAATTTTGACTCACAGTGATTCAGTAAGACAGGAGAACTGCCCCCACAGAGTTTGGTATAAAGAGTACACTCCTTCTAAAGCAACATTTACATTTTTAGATCAGAAAATCTAAATGGATTCGAACTGCCAACTTTTTTGGTTAGCAGAGGAGCTCTTAGCTGCTACGTCATCAGGGTTTCTTGACAGAACCCTAAAAACCACCAAACCCAATGCCATCAAGTTGATTCCAATTCCTATCAACCTGTAAACAGAATTTCTAAGGAGCATCTAGTGGATTCGAACTGTGGACCTTTTGGTTCGCAGCTGTATCTCTCAACCACTACATCACCACGGTTTCCAGAAGGATAAAAGGAAGAGAAGTCTCCTTCTTTAAAACAAGTGCCCGCTATTTTCTCCTTAGGAGCCTGAGCAGATTTGCCCTGTGTGTGTACCACTGCTAAAGACTGAACTTTGTCCCCCCAAAATATGGGTATGGCACAACAGTTGAGTGCTCAGCTGCTAACCACCAAACTGGCAGTTGGGAGTTCACCTAGTGGCTCTGCAGAAGAAAGAACTGGCAATCTGCTCCCATCAAGATTACAGCCTAGAAAACCCTATGAGACAATTCTACTCAATCACATGAGGTCACTGTAAGTAATAACTTGAGGACACCCAACACTACAACAAAATAAGCACTGGAATCCCATGCCCCTACATTTTCTTTGTTACGTTAAGGAGGCCGTACCAGGGTACCAAGTGTCCTAAAGATAATCACTTCTGAGTTAAAAAAAAAGGAAGTTAGCCACAGAAGCCAGCTCAAATGCGGGGAAGGCAGATGCCACCTGAGGATGGCCAATAAACCACAGAATGCAGAGGCTAGGGAACAGAAACAGACAAGGATCTTCCCCCAGAGCTGACACCCTGAATTTGGACTTCTAGCGTCAACTATAACCAAATAAATGTGTGCTTTTTCAAGCCACTCACTTCTCGTATTTCTGCAACAGCAGCACTAGGAAACTAAGACTGGCCCCTACGACACAGTCTAACAGCTGACCCTAAGCCAGAGAGATCATTTAAGCTATTTTAGTCACTATTATCAGGAAATGCACACATTTTAAAGACGTTTCCAACAATTTTTAAATGCATATATTTAAAAGAGCTAACCTTTGGTAATCAACTCATTTTTCTCCCATTCAGAGTTTCAGAAGACTATATTTCATCTCCTGAAACCCCATACTGCCACATTCACCAACTTTTCAGCAAATAAAAGCATTTCACTAGCACTGCATGCAGAAGCCTATTCATTTTCTAATCAAATTCTTCTTTATTCAGTGTTAAATTGTTGTTGGCAGGAGTTGCAGAACTGATTGTGACTCATGGTAACCCTATGTGACAGGGCAGAACTGTCCAATGGGGTTTTCTAGGCTGTAATATTTATGGGAGCAGACCTCCAGGTCTCTATTCCATGGAGCTGCCAGCTTTCCAGTTAGCTGCCAAGTACGTGACCTTTGCACCATCAGGACTCCTTAGTGTTAAGTAAGATTAGCCCCACAAAATTAAGCAATTCAGACTGTTAACTAGCGAGCGTAACAACAACAAAAAAAAAACCCACTGCTGTCGAGTCAATTCTGAGTCACAGTGACCCACAGGACACAGCAGAACTGCAACAGAGAGTTTCCAAGGCCTGCTTGGTAGAATAGTCAAGTCTGTATTTATAAGCAACTACCACACATATGAAGTGAGAGCCTCTCTCCAATGCCACAAACGTGATGTGGCAGCTGCTCCCGTACTGAAACTTCACATCCAATTGCAAAAGCTCTTGTTCAGAGTTCCCAAGCAGACAGGCAAGGTGTGCTGGGAAGGCAGTCCTTAAACTTCAGGAAGTAAGAGGGCTCCCTCCGGACGCTGGACTCTCATATGTGAGGCACCATGGAACCGCCTGAGGGTCGACTCCTCCTCACAGGTCCTGGTGAGTGACAACCTCCCCTACAACAGCGGTGCAGCAGAGCTGTGTCCTTGGCTACAACGTCCCTGCGAACAGGGCAGATGCCTGACAGGGATCCCAGAGCCCCCAAGGGGTGATACACACAGCTGGGTACCCGGAAGAAAAGCTCCACTGCAGGGCAATCACCCACAGGAACCTGGAGTGCCCTCTGACCAATGTGGAATGACACTGGGGTCAGGTTCAGGGGGCTTGTGAGTCTTCTTAGGTGGCATTCATATGTGAATACTGAGTAGGATTATTTCAGCACTCAGTTTTATGAGGAAGAGTAAAAAGGGAAGACAGAATAGAGTCAGAGAATGTGTCGTTTTGGGGGGTTTAGAGTAAACAGAGGTGGAAACTAGGGGTAGGGCATTCCATTATATTATTAGTATTCTGACAGAGGAGATCGAGTCCACAGAGAGCAAAGAATATGCCTCAGTTCACCAACCACAGCAATGGTCCCTAACTAGGGCACAAGGTGGAACCCTCAAGGCATTCTTGCCAGAGCACCTCCTAGCCTCACCCTGGAATCTGAGACTGGTAGGCTGGCGTGGGGCTCTAGCAGGCTGGGGTCAGAGGCTTATCAACAGAGGCCTCATATACTAGAAAGCTCTCCTGAATGACGAGGGCAGGTTATCGCCTGACACGGCACTTTTCACTTTTACTCTCTTAAACGGTTTTTGCTGATTCCGTACTCTCTCCCCGTTAAGACAGCTACTCTGGGAGGGACCTGGCTTTGACTTTGCTCTTCTTGGATACTCAGCCCTAACTGGCACCAGCCATGGCCACTGGCCTTTCCTTCTGTTTCACTACCAGGTCCCTCCCTTAAGGAAAATCAGTTCACGTATGAATGTTAATTCTGAGGTGTAATTTAAAGAATTCCTTACAGGCATAGTAATGCAAATCATGAAGTTTATCTTTAATGTCCCCTCAGTGCCTTTTTGTTCCTAGGTTTTCCCTTCACAGACTAGGGCTTCCCATCTACATGCCCCCTGTCAACCTCCCCTATCAGCATAAGCCTCCAGATTTTCTGGGCCTCTTCATCAGCATCTAATCAAAAATAATCTGCTCCACAGTCAACCAGAGTGCAACAAGTGGTCTTTATTTGCCTGGATCATCAGAGAGAGAGAGTCAGGAGTGAAAGGAGGAAAGGGAAATGTCCATCACTGCCTCCATGAACAACTGCCTTCTTTTGCCATGAGGTCAGAACTGTATGGTGCTCAGCTACCATTACCAAACAATTTTATCAAAGATTCTATGAAACAATCCTGACCAAAAGGGGGGTGATGTGCAAAAGAATTTCAAATTCTCACTGCATTCAGACTTTCTGGAGTCAATGAGGCTGAACAATGTCTCCTCCAAAACTACTGCCCTGAGCTAATCTTCAAATCTGAAATTGAAATTATACACCAAAGTCATATTTAAACCAAACAATATCAAATGAAAAACCAAACCCACAGCTGTCAAGTTGATTCCTATAGACAGCGTAGACAGAGTAGAATGGCCCCATAGGGCTTCCTATGCTATCATGTTATTGAGAGCAGACTGCCAGGTCTTTTCTCTAGAGAAGTTACCAGTGAGTTCGAACCACTGATCTTTTGGACAGCAGCTGAATGCTTAACCACTGCACCACCAAAACCCCTTACACCAAAAATTAACTTACTAAGTCAAGAACTCTCTGCTTAAGCAGTGTGCTCTTTTAAAGGATTACCTACCCGGGATCACTTGATAAGAGTAATTCAAAGGTTGTATGACAAGTTCTGGGGACACTGAGTTTATGTCAATGGTGGTGGGATCATCTGGAGAAACACTGAAAGAATGGTTGTACAATTTGAAAAATGTAATTAATGTCACTAAATTGTACTATAAAAATTGGTGAATTGGTGTATTTTTGCTGTGTGTATTTTCACTCACAAAAAAAAATTAATTAAAGAAAAATAACAAAAGTTATCTATTTCAAGTTTCCATTTCTTCATGTCCTGCTAAGCCATTAGGCCAGCCAATCTGAGAAACCAATTTGAACTGACTGCTAATGCATCATCACGACTTGATTCCTATATCCCCATTTTACAAAAAACTCTGCAGTTGGGTACATTATTTAACATAGCCCTTCTGGCCAGTCTTTCTGACTCCTATAACTGGGTGGAGCTATGCAAATAAGGTGTCTGTTGCCCACCAAGGGGATTGGATAGCTTCCTAGTAACGCAGATAAGATACCTGGAACAACTGTAGGGGTGGGACCATACAATTAAGATGTAAGGAGCCCTAAAGGAACAGTTGGTCTGCTTTGCCATCCTACTAGGCTTAGAGGGAGCCAATTGAAGAAGTATACTAAGGGGACTTCATTATCATCAAGAATAAAAGTTGAGAGCAGAATGCATCCTTTGGACTTGGGCTTCGTGCCCTCCTAGCCGCAACAGACAGAAAGAGCTGTAACACTGGAGACAGCATGAGACAGGGAGAGGCAGCAGCAGAGAAACGGTGGCAGCAGAACCAAGGAGACTAGTGTGAGACAGAACAGTGAGCTTTCTGACCCAAGGAATAAGAGAGCTGAGCACTTGAGAGCTGAGGATCACTGGCTAAAGCTTACTGGCAGAGTGGGATGCCTCTGGGCACTTACTGGCAGAGCTTAAAAGTTCTGAAGGGTCCTGGATGTCCAATGTTTAAGAGTTTGTCTTCTAACCAAAAGGATGGCAGTTCAAACCCACCAGGCACTCCTTGGAAATGATCTTGATTCTCTCTCCTCCCCCTTATGACGCTAGCCAAGGTCTGACACCGTTGCATCATTTTTACAAATCCTAATTAATATGAAAGTAGAAACTAAGGGAAGAAATGCAGGCACCAGGCAAAGCAGACAAAAGTATTTCTGGCACACAGTCCTTTGGTGTCTCTCAGTTCACACCTTACAGGAGTCTGGCTATCTTAATAAAAAAGCCAGCCCTGGAAAATCATTTTGAATGTATATATTTTTATGCAGTTTTATATGGAATTAAATACATAGCACAGTGGAACCAATCCACTGTCAAACCACTGTTGCTGCTGCTGGGTACAGTCTGGTCAACTCTGACTCAGGAACCATGTGTATAACAAAATGCAACACCGCCCGGTCCTGTGCCAGCCTCACAGTCGTTGTTGTGTTTCAGCCTAATGGTGTAGCCACTGTGTCAATCCATCTCACTGAGGGTCTTCCTCTTTTCTGCTGTTCCTCTACAAAGCATGATGTGCTTCTCCAGGGACTGGTCCCTCCTGATAACGTTATCTTAAAGTACACAAGACAAAGTCTTGCAGCATTGCTTGTATTGGCAAAAGACTGGAAACAAATGTCTGTCACACCAGGTTACTGGTTAGATTATGACACACCCATGGGTAGAATACTATGCAGCCACTAAAAGTGGGCTTTATGCACAGTTATGGAACAATCTCCAATACATGTTAAGTGACAAAGATGCAGAACAGTAAAAAAAAAAAAATATATACAACTTGACTCGCTTGACACTCTAAAAATTGTATACTAAACTAGCAAGGCCTCTTAGGATTTCCTTGGGACTGAGACTGAGATGGCAATACATAAACTGAATAATACCAAAGGTGGGTGAGCTGACAATATGTGTAGTGACCACCCCAAAACATCACTGAGAAACACAGCTGTAGAACCGTGGAACAAAGCCTCTGGTAACTTTTCAAAGGGCTCCAAATTTGGGTGGCGCTTTCCTACATTCACATCAAATCTGAAAGCTGTATGAAACTAGAAGGAACAGCACAGTTGAGAGAATATAGAGTCAGAATTCAAAACTCCTTGACAGAATGAAACTGAAGTCAAAGGCAGCAAGACAGAGAGAAGACTTTCACCCCAAAGACAAAAACACCAACTTCAAAGACAAGAAGCATGGTGAAGCATGGGTGGAGGGGTGAAAGACCCGAATGGTTATATTAAACACAACTGTTGTGATAAGGGTGCTGCAATGCTAAAGCAGCACCTGCCCCACACCACTCTACCTCCACTCTACCAAACCTTCTGCCTTATCTGAAAGGCAATACATACACTTTGGAGGAACCCAGGAAGAAAGAAACCTGGCTGGCTGGTGGAGATTTTCGAAATAAAGTCACATGAAGAACATGGAAGGAACAGAGGATGCTTAGCTTTGAAATGTAAAAGGTTGGTTTGGACAGGAGAGGGGATGAGAAGGTACCCAACTCTTTAAATCTTTTTAAAAAGTTATCAGGAATTAAGCTGTTAAAACAGCAGACACATAATGTTTACTATAAAGCACTCTAAACACTACAAAATTGATAACAACCCTTTGAAATTGACACTGTTCCTATCAATAATTACACTGAATGTAAATGGACTGAACGGTCCAGTAAAGAGACAACAAGTGACATCTTGGATCAAAAGACACGACCCTTCTATATGTTGCTTACAAGAAACTCACCTTAGACTTAAAGATATGAACAAACTGAAAATTAAAGGATGGAAGAATATACACCAACCTAACAACACACAAAGAAGAGCAGACGTGGCAACACTAATCTCAGACAAATTAGATTTTAATGTAAAATCCACCATCACGGACAAAGATGGACACTACTGCTGAAAGTTTCAATACATAAGCAAGACTTAACAATATTAAATATTTATGCACCCAATACTAGAGCATCTAAATACATCAAAGAAACACTGACTACACTCAAAAATGAGATAGATCACGTCACAATAATAGTGGGAGACTTCAACACTCCACTCTCAATATTGGACAGATCTTCTAGACAAGAGTTCAGCAAAGACACAGATGATCTTACTGCCACAATTAACCAACTAGACCTCACTAACATACACAGAACTTTCTATCCATCAGCAGACAACTATGCCTTCTTTTCCAGGGCACATGGAACATTTTCCAGAATAGTCCATGTGTTAGGACATAAAGCAAATCTCAACAAAATCCACACCACTGAAATATTGCAAAGCACCTTCTCAGGCTATAAAGCCATAAAAGTAAAAATCAATAGCAGAAAAAACATAGACAGAAACTGAAAGTCATGGAAACTGAACAACAAACATCTTGCTCAAAAAGCCATGGGTTATAGAAGAAATCAAGGATAGAATAAATTTATGGATTGAAATGAGAATGAAAATACTTCTCACCAAAATCTATGGGATACATCCAAAGCAGTGCTCACGGGTCAGTTTATCTCTATAAATACACACAACCAGAAGGAAGAACCCAAAACAAAGACCTAACCTTACAGCTTGAACAAGTAGAGAGACAGCAAAAGAGCAACCCATCAGGCCCTAGAAGAAAACGGATCATAAAGATCTGAGCAGAACTAACTGAATTAGAGAATAGAAGAACAACAGAAAAAACTGAAAAGACCAAAAGCTGGTTTTTTGAAAAGATCAACAAAACCGACAAACCACTGATTAAACTTACTAAAGAAAAACAGGAAACAAATAATTCAAGTAAGAAATGAAAGACATCACAACAGATCCAACAGAAATCAAAAATATCATAACAGAATCCTACGAAAGACTGTACTGTAACAAATTTGAAAACCTAGAGGAAATGAAATTGACACTATCATTTCCATTTCACAGATGAAGAAACTGAGGCATAGAGAGATTAAATAACCTGTCCAGATCACACAGCTTGTAAGTCCAGATCACACAGTTTGTAAGTGGCAGAGCTGGGATCTGAACCCAGCTTACCCTGGAGCCCATGCTTTCACTAGTCCACTGCACTCCCATAGGGCCAAAACTTATTCTGTGAGGACCCAGAGATAGAACTAGGACCAAGAACTTTCTGACACTGAAGGCTGCCTTCCAGAATGCAAGGAGCCACCTGATGAGTTCAGTTCCAGTGGAGACTGCCTAAGCATTGTCTAGAGAGAAGATTCAGATGTCACTAAAGTACATGGATCATTTCTAAGGTTCCTGTCAATTCTGAAACTATGATTTGAGCACACCGTATAAACTTCTCTGAGATGTTCAGATTCAAAGGGCTATAAAACTAAAATATACTGTAAACGTTAATAAAATGCACTTGTCTCAGAATTTTTTTAATTCAACTCCAATTTTACATTTATAATCTACTTTTCTAATTCAGCTGCACATGAAAGGTAGGTTAACAGCTCACCCAAATTTATGTTTTCCAGATAATGTTTATTACAAAAAAGAAAAAAAAAAGAGTTAAAGACACTTTCATGGACTTCTTCCCACCTTTAATTTTCTGAGTTACAAAAACAGCAGAGATAAGAAGAGTAACAACTTGACTGTTTCCTCTAAAACAGACTGACTGAGCTAAAGGATTTTTCAAGACCTTCTCATTTCTAGAATTCTACCTATACAATTAAGAAGCTTAGATTTCCAATAGATGGCCAGACATTTTAAATTGAGGGCTAAAAGAGTACTTACCATCCTAATGTAGTAACATACAAGTAAATACACATTATTTAAGCAGGAAGATGATTTGTCAGATTTTAAAAATAAAAGCCTCTCTCAGAAAAGAAGAGAAAGGATTAGGTGCCCTCCCAAGGGGAGACTGGATTTCTGAACAGAGCAGAGAACTGCACCACTGTTAATCCAGAGTAATTCCCAAACAAACACACACACAAAACACCCCAGAAGGGCAATTCTCAGCCCTCTCCTACCAAGACAGACAAGGATAGGTGTACGCTTGTGTAAAACATATTCCAGGGGCAGAGCCAGATTCTGACAGAATCCCAAAAGATTTTTCAAGAAAAGAAAGCAAAGAGCAGCACGAGTTCCTCCAAGCATGGTGGTTCTAGAACTCTCTTACAACAAAATGAGCCCCTTGGAGATTGCAAAAGGACCATCCTGTCAAAAAAAAAAGTAGGACTATTCCTGTTTAAGTATTGAAACTTTTTAAAAACATTAGCCTTTTTTTTTCTAGATCTCATTCTAAAAATATTAATAAGGTAAGACAGTGTGTATCGAAAAAAACAAATCTCATTCTACTCTTTACTGAGTCACAGTAACAGCCCTCCAGCACACAGAACTGATTCCACATCACGCTCATGGGTCGGGGGCCCTCACTAGAGGACAGTGGTGTTGCCGGATGTCACAGGTGATCCCAGAGCTGAGAGCTGTGGCTCTCCCTCTCTTCCCCACTCCAGAAAGCAAGCTACAGTGCTGATGAGCAAAAGACAGTGGTGGGGAAAAGTCCCATTCACTTGGATTTCCATTTCATTTTGAAGTTAATCATCTGCGTGCTTTGCTTTGCTACCTCAACTATTATTTAAAAACAAATCACCCATGACAAACGTCCCAACTGTATTCTGCCATCCCCCACTGCCCAGTAAGCAGCGAGTAAGTCAAGTGTGGTCTGAGCACCCCGGGGACCCCAAGGCCCTGTCACAGGATCCATGAAGCCCATTCTTTACCAGCTACACATCTGTGCGAGGCTGAACTGTCCTCACATCTTCAACCATGCAGCACAGAGCAACATTCTGAAGACAGCATCCAGCCTTCAGGTTGTTGCTGTTATGTTTCACATCTCTGTAAATGTCTTTTAATGGATTTGCAAAGATGTAAAACAATGCCACTCTGCCTACTTCGTTGTTTTTGTTTGGAAAAATGTACTTCTTTTTTTCTTCATAAACTATGTTACTTAAGTTAGCATGCAATGAGTTTACTGTTGTTATTTTAAATAAATTAATAATTAAATATTTTTACAGTTCTCAGTTTTAACTTCTAAGAAGTCTGACTAGGTATGACCTGCCGAGTAAGATCTACATAAACACAAAAGCCCTTTTGGGGTTCTCAATAATTCTTGACAGCCTGAGAGAAATACAACAAGTTTGGGAAGTGCTGCCCTAAAGGACTTGCTAAGATTATTGTAGATCCATGATCCCTGTGGGGAGTCACACACTTGCTAACCAAAAGGTTGGAGTTCATATCCACCAGCTGGTCCACAGAAGACAAAACCTGGCCATCTGCTGCTGTGTAGATTACAGCCCTGGAAATCCTATGGTGCAGTTCTACTCTGTCCTGCAGGGTCGCCGTCCACCAGGATCAAGTTGACCGTACACGACAACAGATCCCTGAGAAGTTACCACACACACACCACATCTGGTACAAATGTTTGCTGGATCAACGGCATGTGCAAGTTACAGGACACCCTGTATGATACGAGCTCACTTTGTTTTTTGAGTTTTTCGAACTCTGACTAGACAGACCAATTTTTACAAGGGAAAATGTCTACACAGATATACACAAAAGTGTCATGACAATGACTTCCAAGAGGCAGTATTTGGGGTCATTTTAACTTATTTTTCCCCCAGTAAGAGAGTGGGGACTCAGAGGAGCACTCCCTAAGTGTGTCCTCTGAATACTGGTGCCACAGATGCTCCAGGAGAAAACACTCCACGGTTGAGTGAGCTGTGTAAACGCTGCTCATACTAACCACCCGCCCCCGCTACCCCCAGCAACTCCTCAACACACTGTCAGCGCATTAAAGGCTTTAACAAGTCCAGCACTTCCCAAACTGAGGTGACCCCCTTGTCCAAACCACATCTATTAACCCATGGAGCACATTCAGGGAAACACTGCACCAGAGACCAACCTGGCATACTGGTTATCGCTGTTAGGTGCTTGTGAGTTGGTTCCAACCCACAGCAACCTGAGGTGCCACAGACTGAAACCACGTCCATCTTCACGATCACTGCTATCCCTGCGCCCACGGTCGTGGCCACCGCGTCAGTCCATCTCACTGAGGGTCTTCCTCTTTTTTGCTGACCCTTTACTAAGCACGATGTCCTTCTCCAGAGACTGGCCCCTCCTGATAACATATCCAAAGTCACTGAGACAACGTCTCACCATCCTTGCTTCTAAGGACCGTTCCTGCTGTACTTCTTCCCAGACAAGTTTGTTCATTCTTTGGACAGTCCATGATGTATTCAATATTTTTCACCACCACAATAATGCGATGCATCAGTTCTTCTGTGGCCTTCCTTACTCACTGTCCAGCTTTCACACACATTGTAATGCAACTGAGAATACCACGCTTGCGTCAGGTACACCTCAGATCTCAAGGTGCCATTTATGCTTTGAAACACTTTGAAGACGTCTCTTACAGCAGATCTGCCTGACACAATACGGTGTTCAATTTCCTGACTGCTACTTCCAAGGGTGCTGACTGTTGAATCAAGTAAGCCGAAATCTTTGACAACTTCAACCTTTACTCTATTTGTCCTGATCTTGCTTACTGGTCCAGTTCTGAGAGCTTCATTTTATGTTCAAGTGTAATTCGTACTGAAGGTGACAGTCTTTGATCTCCATCAGTTAACGGTTCAAGTCCTCGTTTTTCTCAGCAAGCTCGGTTGGGTCATCTACATAACACAAGTGGTTAGTGAGCCTTCCTACAGTCCTGACCCCATGTTCTTCTTCAGTAGTGGGGTGATTTCTACTGCAAATTTGCCCTACCTCCACTTGCTATGAGTTACTGTGGGTTACCTGTGGGACATAAACAGGTTATAACAATGTTTCTACCGGAAAACCTGATTTGAATCCAACTTCAGCTCCTGACAGCTCAATATGAATTGCCTTTGTTGATCATCTAGGGACTAGAAACGGCTCCCTATCCCAGGAAACGATAACGAACACACAGCTCGACAAAGCAAGGGGAGAAGCGGCACAGGAAACACAAGCTGAGAAATAAGAACCCTGTGCTTAGTTCTCCCCAAGGTCTTAGACCTCTGGCTCCATGCTGTCACTGTGGCTCCCGACATCTCCCAGAGCCTCCCTGAGAAAATCACAGCATGTGGTGAACTGCCACATCCCACACCCACCACCCAGTCCCGGCACCCTCCAGCAGATGTCCCAAGCAGCCCTCGCCAATCCAACTCCCAGGACCCTCTTGACCACCTGACACTTTGCCCTTTTCCTGTACCAACACCCAGACTCAGAGAATTCTACTCCTTCAGTGTCTGCAGTCGGCTTTTCTCCAAGCTACTCCACACAGTGTACCCCAAATCATCCACAATCTCATCACCAACTCAAACACGTGTCCTTGGTCCTCACATTTCCACTGATCTCCCTTGAAGTTTCAACTGCCACCCACACCCACCTGGAATCTCTCATTCAACACACTCCCTATGTCCCTCTCCAGTCTCACCTCACAAAACTTCTTTTACTCCTATAATCCTAACAACAGTTTCAAAAAACAAACCCACGATTCCAACTCACAGCAACACTGTGTGTGCAGAGCCAAACTGCTCCATAGGGTTTTCTTTGCTGCAATCTTTATGGCATCCAATTGCCAGGTCTTTCTTCTGCAGCACAGCTAGGTGGGTTCAAATTGCTTTTCGTTCATAGGAAAAAAACCTTTGCCACTATGTCAATGCTGACTCATAGCAATCCTGTAGGACAGAGCAGAACTGCCCCACTGGGTTTCTGAGAAGCATCTAGTAGATCTGAACTGCTGATCTCTTAACCACTAACTATTGATTGAAATGGCCATTTAAGGGAGGTATAAGGGCTATGTTCTGAAACGATACAAGTGGTACCTATTCCAGTTTGTTGTTACGTGGGGCAGCCAAGTCAGTTCTGACTCAGAGCGGCTCTACATTACAACAGAACGAAATACTGCCCGGTCCTGTACCATGCCCACAGTCACTTTTATGCTTAAGCCTATTATTGTAGCCATTTTGTCAATCCATTTTTTGAGGGTTTTCCTCTTTTCTTCGGACCCTCTACCACGCATGATGTCCTTCTCCAGGGACTGGTCCCTCCTGATAACATGCACAAAGTAAGTGAAGGCAAGGTCTCACCACCCTTGCTTCTAAGGAACATCCTGGGGGCACCTCCGCCAGGACAGACTTGTTCATTCTTCTGGTATTTCTTCTTCACCTTATTCAAATGCATCAATTCTTCTTCAGTCTTCCTTCTTCAGTGCTGAGCTTCCACATGCTTAGGAGGCATGTGGAAAGATTTTGGCTCAGCTCAGGTGCACCTCAGTCCTCAAAGTGACATTTTTGCTTTTGAATGTTTTAAAGTCAAGCCCTCGTGGCACAGTGGTTGAGTCTGGCTGCTAACTAAAATTCACCAGTTCAAATTCACCAGCCAAAACCGCTCATATCTGGCAGTTCTACTCTGTCCTGTAAGGTCACCAAGAGTCAGAATCTACTCAACAGCAAAGGGTTTGGTCTTTTTGGTCTTTTTTTTTTTTGGTTTTGTAGGGTATTTACCCAATGCAGTATGTCATCTGACTTCTTAACTGCTGCTTCTATGGGCACTGACTGCAGATTCAAGTACAATGTCCTTTCAAAGATGATTAACAATGTCATTAATTCAGATTAAAAAGTATATCAATACTTATTTTCTATGCTAAATTTTGGAAAGATGTTCTTGTTGGGTGCTGTCAAGTTGATTCCGACTCACAGTGGCCCCTGTGGCGGAGACAAACTAACTGCCCTGTAGCGTTTTCCGGACTATAATCTTTATGAAGGCAGACCTCCAGGTCTTCCCCCGAAGGAGTCACTGGCTGGGTATGAATCACCAACCTTTCGATTAGCAGCCAAGCACGTAACCATCTGCGCCAGCAGGACTCCTGAGGGCTTCTTGGATGATGTTTAGAAGGTGCTTATTAGTTGCTCCTCTTACTTAAACAACAAAAAGTCCTTGGTCAACAATCACTCTAAAGCTAACATGAGAAGGGTGGGGAGTACTGGAAACAGAACAAGAACACCATTAACGAGAATGCTGACACACTGTGAAAAGCCTAACTAACGTCACTGAACAACTTGTGTACAAATTGTGAAATGGGAACTTAATTTACCATGCAAACTTTTACCCAAAACACAATAAACTATTATTAAAGGGGGTGGGATGGGGAATAGGCTCTCATACACTTGGGCCTGGATGCTTTTTAAACCCTGCCAGATAAAAGTCCCTGATTCAGGGATCATGAACAGATGCTACTGTGTATTTATGAACAATTCAAAAACAAGCTCAGAAAGCTGACTCCCTCAGAGGTTGACAATGCTGTTGGAGGATTATCAAGGTACCCCATGCTTAGCACCAAGCATGGAGGTGCTCAGGACTTACTGAGAACAACAGCTGCCCACCTTTTAGTGATCCCACTGTTCCTTCACTAATTGGAGCAGAGTCCTAAACAGAAATTAGATTCGAGTCAGTGCATTTTGCTACCTATTACGTACTCTCATAAGGTTTGCAATGCACGGCCACAAAAAAGGATAAGGAATCATCCAAGAATTTTAATTATTTCTGTTAACCCTGTTACTAATTCCTTAAGTAATAGGAAACTGGCATCAATTAGTCAAGAAGTTTTAAAGACAAACACAATCTGCTTCACGGCAAACCTTTAATCCTCCCCATTACAAGCGATCCTATTCCTCAGTTATTCTCGGTTCGCTCTCACTGTCCTTTCTTCACTGCAATTTCAGTGTGTTAGTTGCTGTCCAGTTGACTAACCCTACGGAGAGCAGAACTGCCCCCAAAGGCTTTCAGAAGCTGATCACCAGGCCTGTCTTCTGTGGCACCTCTGCGTGAGTTCAGACTGCCAACCTTTCAGCTAACAGTCCAGCACCTCACCACTTCCACCCAGGTACTTTAGCCCACCCTTTCTGCTAGGTGCTGGGGATGTGATTTGCAGGACATTAAGACACGTGAACACAGACTCAACTCTGAGGCCTGAGAAGGATAAAAGTGGGATCTCCAGCAAGGCAGGGGACATGAGCAGGTGGTGCCTCTAAGGAAGGCTGTGTGTCAGCGGTTCATCTAAGAGGTGACAGGCAGACGAGCCTAAACTCTCAGGACTAGGCCCATTCTGTTGCTCCTCTGCCACAAAAAAAATGGATCAATAATCAGAACCAGCTTGGTTTAATGCTCTGCTGCCATCCGGAAATTTTCAACACATTCGCACAAGGAGGCCTTGCATTCCCGCTTTGTACCTGGCCCTGTGAACTACACAGCCTGTCCTGTAAACACTCATTGTTTGAAGTGTGTAAAAGTCAAATGGGACTGGATTCCACATTTCACAGGGAATAAGTGATGTTCTTTAAAGCCACTTAACAGGCAACTTTACACAAATCATTCTAAAGTTTTACATTTCCTTAACTTATGTTTTTCCTAAGTGGTCCTTAAAATGAAAGTACTATGTTATATAACAGAAAAAAAAAATTTAATATTAGCAAGAGCTCAAGACAAATATATCTGCATTACACTAGGTATTAAATAAGTACAACATTCATCTGCACTGAATTTTTTTTAAAAATTTACTGTGAATCTAAAGTTGTATTTCTAAGATTTTATAGTATGAGACTGAAAATTAGGTAAAAAAAAACTGAAGGGCAAGACAAAGTAATTTAGCAGAGCACATCTGAGCTAAGTAGTGTAACAAAAACTGAATGACAGGAGAAATGTCATCTTTTAAACTAGTTAAAGATTCTAGTGTTTTACTCTTCACGTGACTGTGTGGTTCCCCCATCGCTGAGGTTACAGCCTGTGGACAGCTCATCTCTCAGATCCCAACACAGATGTTCTCAGCCTGTCTCAAAACCCAATCCACTCCCATCCAGTGAACTGTAATTCATAACAACCCCTTGTATTACAGACTAGTCCTGTATTCAAAAAGGCTTTCTTGGCTGTAACCTTTATGGAAAGGAGAACTGATGACACAGCGGTGAAGTGCTCAGCTACTACCCACAAGGTCAGCTGTTTGAATCCACTAGCAAAGATGTGGGAGTCTGCATCCACAAATCTTTACAGCCTTGGAATCCTACGAGGCAGTTCTAGTGCAGGACCACTCTGAATCAGAATCGACGCAACAGCAATCTTTTTTTAAAAAAAAGTCTTCACGAAAGCAGACCACCAGGGCTTTCTTCTGCCTCACTGCTGAGGGGGTCTGAACTGCCAGTTTTTACGTTCACGGTGGACTGCCAACTACCTATGCTACCAAGGGAC
Source organism: Heterohyrax brucei (assembly GCA_028571685.1). Taxonomy (NCBI): domain Eukaryota; kingdom Metazoa; phylum Chordata; class Mammalia; order Hyracoidea; family Procaviidae; genus Heterohyrax; species Heterohyrax brucei. The sequence continues at coordinate 39,238,345 of CM053140.1, forward strand.
CCACATCCAGTAACGGTGGTGGTGACAACTGAGCCGCACGGCTAGATGCCCACAAAGATTAGAAGGACAGATCAAGTTCAGTCCTGAATTATGGGAAAGCAGCTTCAAGTCTCAACTTAAACAACATTTTTAAGGGTTGCTTTGCAGGCTAGCAAGGGACCCAGCGCTAGAAAAGCACAAACAGAGGTTGAGGGATCCCTCGTCAGGCATGGTGTGAGGAAACCACTATTTAACAGAGAAAGCTACTTGAGTAGAGAGCTGCCCTTTCAAAGTTCCCTTCAACTCAAGTTTGAGGTCCCGGACAGAAATGAAACTGGAAATATGTGAGAAACAAATCGGCTGGATCAAAAGTCAGTTGCCTCTAGAATGGGGGAAAAAATCAGCAACTTAAAAACTACTCCACCACCAGTGACAGCCATGATGGGGCTCACAAAGTTGAGTTCCGGTGGCCAACGGAGATTAAAAAGGGGTACACCCTGAGAACTCCACTAAAAGACGACAACTGATGGTCCAAAGGCCTGGGGGGTTCCCCTGGGGGCACAGCCCCTAGACCTGATGCTGCCCCGGTTCATAAATCATTACTGAGGTCAACTCCTCACACAGGAATGGACTGGACTTGGTGACACAGAGTGACCATATCGTGCGTGCACTTTACGGTTCTATGCGTTCATGGGATGTTGTCCTACCGGCCTCTTGCTAGAGGGGAGTGGAAAGGGTGGAGAAGAGGAGACAGGAGATTCTTAAGAGGATGTAACATGTACACAACAGAAGAGAGGACTGTGCTGTCACCAGGCAAGGAGAGCAGTAGGAGTTGCACATAGGGGGGCATGCGAATTTAAACTGGATTATACGTCACTCAATCACAATAAATAAATTAAAAAAAAAAAAAAAACCCTACTAAGAGAACTGCTCAACAACTGTGAGACATGTTAGCTGCCAGCAAGTTGAGTCTGACTTGTGATGACTCCAAGTGTACAGAGCAGAACTGCTCCCTAGGGGTTCAAAGCTGTGGCCCTTCAGAAGCAGACTGCCAGCTTGTCTGATGAGGGCCTCGGAGTGGGTTCCAACCGCCAACCTTCTGGCTAGGAGCTGAGCGCTTAGATCATGTGCACCTCCTAGGGATCACCGCGTCCGATTAGAGAGGTACCCCTGTGGGTGATTATTGAGGTCAAGAGTAGGTGTGGGATGGTGCAGCCACTTTGGAAAACAATCTCACAGTTCTGCAAATGGTCCAACACAGAATTACTACACGACCAGCAAACCCACTCCTAGGTACAGAAACACAAGAGAACTGAAGACATATGCCCGCACAAAAACTTGCACACAAATGTTCAGAGCAATATTATTCCTAAGGGTCAAAAAGTGAAGACAACCCAACTGACCATCAACAAAGGACTGAATGAATAGGGGGTGTCTCCTGAGAGGCGACAGGTTTCCAAATAGGATTACAATCACAGGCACAGAGGTTAGCATTTAAAACACTTTTGGGGGGGTAGACACACAATTCAAACCCTAACATGGGGTATATCCACACAAAGGAATACTGTTCAATGACAAAACAGAATGACGTACTGATAAATGCTACAACATGGACAAACCCTGAACACAGTGCTGTACAAAAGCAGCCAGACACAAAAGGTCACAAGGGGTATGATTGCACTTACACGACATGTTCAGAAGTGGCAAACCCACAGAGACAAAACGCAGAGGAGGAGTTGGCTACGGTCAGGGGAGGAGGAAATGGGAGTGATTACTAATGGATAAGCGGCTTATTCTGAGGGGATAAGAGAGTTTCAAATTAGACAGTGGTGACGGTCACACAACTTTGTGAGCAGACTAGAAACCACTGAAATGTACACTTCAAAAGGGTGAATTCTGTGGTGGTAAATTATATGTCAATAAAAATTTGTTATTTTTAAAAAAAGAGTGGATGTAGAGAGATCTTCCTGCGTCCTACGCAATGAGTTCACAGTGGGCCTGAAAAGTGTTCAACACAACAGAAGGTCTTGTCACAAGAGAAACACGCTGGTCCAAAGCTGGCAGCTGACAGATACAATTCAATCTGACCAAAAAGATAAAAATACCCAACTCTTCCTTTACCATGCTACCATGTAATTTCTTACTGGGGCTCTAGAATATAAAGAAGTTAACTTTCAGGTATATTTACAGCTTTTTTTAATGTTCTAAATTCAGTTACTTTGCCAACAATCTTTAAAAGTAAAAAAGCCTCAGCAATGCAGCTTGTAAAAACTTTTAATTGGCACACAGTGAAGAGAAACTGCTCATTTAAGCATTCCTTCTCAGGTCTCTGCACCTCCTCTTCGGGGATCAAAACGGCATTTCTGAGTTTGTGTGACAGCGTATAAACAAGCATTGCGTAAATCATTTCCACTACCTTGAATCCATACTCATGAAGTTCTACTAAAGTCACTGTACAGTAAATTGACATTTTAAATTTATTTATCAAGGCACATTTCTTCAAACAACCACTCCAGCCAAGTCAACCAATGATTTTCAGAACCATTAGGTCTATTTTGTTTCATGCAACCAACATGACAGCTCAAAAGGTGTGTGCTCTCCTGTTAAGGTCCGTGCTCACCTACTATGGTCTGTGCTGTCCTGGTGGTTCAAATCCACCCTGTAGTTCCACCGCCATAAAGAAAACTCTACAAAGCACAGTTCTGCTCTGTAACACATGGAGTCACCATGACCTGGACTCAGTACCAATGGGTTTGTTTTGCTTCAACCTTTGTAAATGAACTCAACTCAAAAAACTATTTTCCTGTCTTCAAAAGCAATAATGAAAAGAATTCAACTCTTTTTTTCCATGTTTTAGGATCTTAAAATATCATGAGGTCCTCAAACACTGAGAATTGATTTAATAAACTTAACCAAGTCCCCAAACCAGAATCATGAAATTACAGCATTTCCAACTTCAGTGCAAAAAAAATTTCATCATATTTTCCATAAATCTCATTTCTTGCTCATATTCATTATCTTCTGAAAGTGAAACTATCAGTTGGGACTTTTTTGGGGGGAGAGACAAAAAAAAAAAAACAACCTCACAGCTGTCAAGTCAATTCCAACTAACAGCAACCCTACAGAACACATTAAACCTGCCTCCTAGACCTTCCAAGGAACAGCTGGCAGATATGAACTGCCGACCTTTAGGTCAGCAGCTGTAGAACTTAACCACTACTCCACCAGGGTTTCCTTTCCGGTGTGGCAGAAACAACAACTAGTATTAACAGATAACGTATAACACGACACAGTAAATCTTCCATAAAAAGGGGTTTTAAGCCTTTTTCTCTTAAAAGAAGTGTGCAATCTAAAGATGATTTCCAGTTACCTGAAAGGTTCAGTTCCTTGATTTCTCAATTCTTCAACTGAAATATAATTAAGAATTAATAACACCTTATTGCTTCTTAGAAGTTATAGCTCTTGTGTAAAATATTTATTTTCAGCAATAAAAATGTTGGATTAAGCATAATATTTCAGTCTCTACTCAAATGACGCTTTCCTCGTTATTGCCCCTGGAAAAAAGGTAATAAAGAACCATCTTCTGAGAAAACTAGAAATTACAATTTTTTTTAAAAGGACCCAGAATAGTACCACGGAGCTATCTATAGTTTTTAAAGATACAAATCTTTATGACCTAAAATCCCCAACACTGCAATCAATAATAGAGTGGGTCCTTGGGAAATTATCTACTAATGAATTCCCATATCTATACCGCAGAGTTGAAGTTTGTCAATACGCTATGCGTCTAATTTTATTTTATTTTTTAAGTATGCAACATTCATCTGTTAGGTGAATTCAAGGATGTAAAAATGTCACGCTGCCTAAAATGAAACACAGTTATCCATTCATTCAACTGGAAACCCTGGTGTGCGGTGGTTGAGTGCTACATCTGTTAATCAAAAGGTGGGCAGCTCAAATCCACCAGACACTCCATGGAACCTCTACGGGGCAGTTCTACTCTCTCTTACAGGGTCACTATGAGTCAGAATCAACTTCAAGGCAGTGGGTTTTGGTTTTGATTCAGTTACACTGCAAATACTGTGTGCCTGGCAAGGCTGGTGTTACAGACTGAAGTGTGTTCCCCAAAACAGTTGTAATTCCTGACCCCTATACCTGTGGTCAAAAACCCTGGTGGCGGCAGTCAAGTGCTACATCTGTTAGCCAAAGGGTCCAGTTCAAATTTACCAGGCACTCCATGGAATCTCTATGGGGCAGTTCTACTGTCCTACAGAGTCGCTATGAATTAGAATCGACTCAAAGGCACTGGGTTCATTTAGGTTTGGTGTACCTGTAGCAGGAAACCCTGGTTGTGTAGTGGTTAAGTGCTATGGCTGCTAACCAAAACGTTGGTGGGCAGCCGGAATCCACCAGGTGCTCCTTGAAAACTTTACGGGGCGGTTACACTCTGTCTTATAGTATCACTATGAGTCAGAATCAACTGGATAGCAGAGAGATTTTATACTCTTGGTTATAATTCCATTTGAGAACAAGTTTTCTTTGTTATGCTAATATAGCAATACTAGTGTCAGGTGTCTTTTAAACCTATTTCTTTTCTGATACAAAAAAGCAGATTAAGCAAGCAAGGCAGCCAGCACAAAGGGGAAGATACAAGCCAGGTGATCCACAAGAAACCTAGCAAAACAGAAGCTGGAGAGAGGAAGACCTTCTCCCAGAGTAGACAGAGACAGAGTCTTCCCCTCGACAACTAAACTGTGAGAAAATTCTGTTTCTTAAAGCCATGCACTTGTGGTATTTCTGTCACAGCAGCACTAGGCAACTAAGACAGCTGGGCAGATAGGATACAGCTGTGAACAAAACCAGTCCCCAAACTCTTCCACGTTGGGGCATGTAGTCCCAGTGAGAGGAGACCAACAAAACGTAAATAGCAAAGCATGTTAGAATGGACAATGCTGTGGGAGCACGGAAGGATAGAATCGAATGCCCTGCACTTGAATTTTCTATTTCCTGATCACTGACTCATGAAGAAAAGGCTGGCAGCCTGCAAACAACGCCATCAGGGCAGAACACATGTCAAGAATATCTGCAAATAGTTTGCTTACTTTTCTTTCTTTTTTTGAGAGCTATTACTACTATTAAAGCCATGGCAACACAGTAGTTAAAGTGCTTGGCTACTAACCGAAAAGTCAATGATTCCACCCACTAGCCACTCCTCAGGTCAAAGACGTGGCACTCTGCTTCTGTAAACACTTACAGCCTTGGAAACCCTATGCGACAATTCTACTCTGTCCCTCAGGGGTCGCTATTAGTTGGAAGTGACTTGACGGCAGTGGGTTTTCTGGCTTTAATACCACTATTGGAACTGCCAAAGAGAAACATGTGTTTCTCCATAAAACAACTACTGAAGAGCCAAAATGCAATTTCTGTCACAAACTCCACCCCTCTCTCCTGCAGTCTGTATGTGATTTTTTACGAAAATTAATAATTATGAATGGTAGCTAGAGTATGAAGAGCAGTTCATAATGGCATACTTTCTTGCAGCAATAAAAAAATTCAGATATTAGTTGAAACAATTATCATTTAAAATAAGCCCACAGAAGGTATGTCCACAAATGGCAAGGTTAAATGAAAAATCCATGGGTAAGATTTTAAAATGTAATCACTTTATTAGCATTTCATGTAATATTAGTGAAACACATTTTAACTTGCAGCTAAAAAAAATGCAACAGAATAACTGATATTTAAAATGTGTTTTTATTTTGAAATCTAAGAATTCTGAGGAACTACAACTGCACCAAGAAAAGCTTACAGAAAGTTAGCCAATTACAAAGGCCTTGAGACTCAAACATATCTTTCAAATAAGAGTTCTTGGAATGAAAGTATTTAATAGTTGAAATTCATACTATTTCAGTGTACAAAGTAATTCAATCATAAGTGCAAAGGTGAATGAATAAACAAACTAAAGAGTACATGGATTTTAACAAGGAATGTTATCACTGACTAAACTAAATATACTTGAACTGTTCCCAAAATATCTAATCCAAGTACATATTTAAAAATGTGTGGGTTTTCCCCAAGACAAGTAAAACTCTGACACATACATTAGGCTTTTCTTTTAGCTATACTAAGACTTTCAGACCTCCATCTCACATCTGAGAGTATTTCTAACTCAGCTTGCTGTAACTTTTAAAAAGCAAACTGTAATAAGGACACAATTAGATACTCAGTGAATCAGGTCTGAATTCGACACAGACAACAGAATTTCAACGAGGATAGGAAGTTCCAAGGCTTATCATCGTCAATGTTAAGAAAAGAACACGGAACAAAAGGTGCATTTTGCCTCTTCTGTCCTGCAATTTGTAAACATCATACTTGGCTTAATAATGAAGTGTGGAAGACGAGACAAGAGAATTTTAAATTGCTAAACTGAAATGCTGACAAGCATATCGAGACTTCTGTCAAGTACCCCCCTTTTTTATTTAAAAAAAAAAAATTCTAAGGGCTAGACTCAAATACTCTATAGACTACACCTAAATTACTTTGCTCCAAGGCCAAGGAAAATGTTTACGATTCCAGGATCCATTGAGAAGGCTGTATCTGCAATGCGTAAGCTTTTCGTTGGCAAGATCAATCAATATCAGAAGGCATGCAACGTTTAAAAATGGTCAAGTCGCTGAAGGTAAAATAAACAGTAAATTCGCCAAGGAATCCTTTTTTGCCACGTTTAACTATAAAATAAATAATGTCGGTTCTACAACCCTAAGGAATTGCCGCGGGGATTCGTTTCCCGTTTTTGTTGAGGCCAGCTAAGCTCCTGCACGATCTAATTACCGTCAGAGAAACTGCACCAAGGGGTCGCGGGCGGAGGAGATGAAGATCTCCAACACATACAATTTGACCTTACGGTGCAAGAGGGGAGGGGGAGCAAGAAGTTTCCTCCACTGCTCGTTTGCAAACAGACGTTCAAAGGCCCCTAGAGGGAAGCGGCCAGGGGAGAAGATGCAGTGTCCACCGCGCAGCACTGAGGACTTGGGGTCTTGGTAAAGGATGCGGAGGAGTGGGTTCTTATGTAAGGATACACAAAAACTGTGCCTGCAACCCCTCCCCCCGGCTGCTGCACCCCTGAGCACACAACGCACGTACAGAGCATCGTACCCCGGGGTGGCAACCCCCACTGTGTGCGCTGCGGAGGACCGGGCACCGACCCCTCGGCCCGTCCGCACGCCCCCACAAATCCACACAGCCACCTCCTGGGGCCACAAAACGGGGCCCAACCCCTGGTGCCCCGCCCGGGACCGAACCTGGCTTTCCCAAGGCCGTGCAGTGCGCGCCCGCGGCCTCCTGCGCCCGGACCGGGACCCCGCGCCCCGACCCGGGACCCCCGTGCCCCGACCCGGAACCGCCGCGCCCGACCCCAGCGCTTACCTCGCGAGGCCCAGACCCCGCCGCCGCACAGTAGCCCAGCCAGCAGCAGCCAGGCAGCCGGGGCCCGCGCGGGCGAGGTGCGGCGCAGCATCGCTCGGGCTCCCGGCGCCTCGGCCGGCCCGAGGCGGGAGCGGCAGGGACGCGCGCGGGGCGCCGAGCGGGGCTCTCGCGGCCCGAGGCCGGCTGCTTGGCGCCGCGGCGAGCACCGGGGTCCAAGGAGGAGCCGCCGCCGCCGTGACGCTGGGCCGCGCGCTCGGGCCGCGGGCGCCCGCCCTCCTCCTCCTCCGCGGAGACAGCGCTTCGCCGGAGGCAGCGGCAGCAACCAAGATGGCGGCGCCGCTCTCTCTCGGGTCCGGCGAGGGTACCCGGCCGGGGGCGGGGTGCGGCGGGCGGGGCGGGAGCGAGGGACGCGCGGCGAGCCCGGGAGCGCGCGGGAGGCGGCGCGAGGCGGGCGGGGCGAGGGGCGCGGGCGCGGCCACAAGGGGCGCGGGCGCGCGGCGGGCCCGGGAGCGCGCGGGAGGCGGCGCGAGGCGCGGGGGCGCGCGGCAGACCCGGGGCGCTCGTGCTCCGAACCGGCTGGTAGAACCCGCAACGCGCGCCCGCGAGGGTTCGTGACCCGCGAGGCTGGGAGGGAAATGGGGTTTGTCCCCGCAGCCAGAGTGCACAACTGCTCATCTCTACCCCCATCCCCAGGCTCCTGAGGCCGAGCGAGGGGCACCTTGAGGCCTCTGTCTGGCTTTTGTCACCTGAAGAACTTGTCCCGAAGCCCCAGCCAAATCTGTGAAGCCCAGAGCCCTTGAGCGCCAGCACCCTCCCAGAGCCTCAGTGTCCTTTTGTGCCTAGTGAAGAGGATGAGAAGCAACTCTCAGTGTCCTGCGAGATGTCCCAGAGGAAGTGGGCTAAACAGTCGAGGGTTACCATCACAGCACGTGCGGTGGTGGTCCCAGCCCCTGGGGGAGGTGGGGAGGAGGGTGTCTGTCCCACAGGAGTCCCTCCTGAATTTGTAACTCAAGATTCCACTATTTGCTTAAGAAATCCGGTTGTGACTTTTTAAAGACGTGCTCTTTGTAACTAATCTTAGCATAATGCTAATAGCCTTATGAAATGAGGTGATCCAGCTAGACAAAGGATGGGGTGAATCCTTGCAGAGATGGTGTCCACCTTTTCCTCTGTCCTGGGACACCCCCTTGTCTCAGTTGGTGATGTCGACCCCTTGGGGCCGTAGTCCCACACTAGAGGAAAGGACTCACAAATCTGCTTTGTGTGCCAGGAACGGTGCCCCATGAGACACTGTAATTAGTTCCATTTTGCAGATAAGGAAACTAAGTCAGAAAGACATATGACTTCCACAATTGGAAGGAAGATAGGAAGAAGAAGAATCAGCCCTCGAGGACATCTCATTAAGGAGATGAGACACCTATACTATATACTCAGCTTCTGAGTCCCATTGTGCAGGTGTTTAACAAAAGCATTCAGGTGAGGTTAGCTTAGGGTGGGCGTAGGACCAGGGGCTGACAGGGGGGGAGCTCCATGGAGCTGTCTGGACCAGATGAAAGGCAGCCAGGAGCCAGTGGTTTCTGAGTCAGAAATTAAATAACAATAAAATGTTAATTATGCCAGATTGTACTGGAAGATATCAGAGGTGACTCACTACCCAGCGTGGATGGTCACGTTTGCAGTAAGGGCTCATCTGGCCGGTGGGCTTCTCAAGGAGGCCTGAGGGTTGGTGGAGAGGAGGCTGTGAGGAGAATGAGTCAGTCAGTGGAGCAGAGGACTTAATTAGGAGAGCAATCAGCAAGGATCCCAAGAAGGTAGATGGAGGCCAGATTGTGAGGTTCCTTAAATGACTGGATGAGGGATTTGGACTCAATCTGGCAGATAGTGGGAAGCAGTTAAGTGACCCAAGGGGAGTTTCAAGCAGTGATGTAATTGAATGTTCCCTCCTTATCTTTTGTCCTCAAGGACATTCTCCCTCAAAGCTTGAAGTTTCTATCTTCAGCATCTCCTCAGCCTGCCACCCTGAACAGATACAATGTTCCCTTTGGTTGGACCTCACCTGAGGTGCCCTGCCGTCTCCAGACTGTGCCCCACCACTGCTTCCAGCTGAGGATTCAGGAGTCACCTCCCTGCTGTTAATACCTTCCTACCCTGACTCAGAAACCACTGGCTCCTGGCTGCCTTTCATCCCGTCCAGACAGCTCCATGGAGCTCCCCCCCCCCCCCCCCCCCCCGTCAGCCCCTGGTCCTACGCCCACCCTCAGCTAACCTCACCTGAATGCTTTTGTTGAACACCTGTTCAATGTGACTCAGAAGCTGAGTATATAGTAATCAAAATCAAAACCCACTGAAGTTGATTCCGACTCACAGCAACTCTACAGGTCAGAATAGAACTGCCCCCTAGAGTTTCCAAGGAGCGCCTGGCAGATTTGAACTGCTGACCTTTTGGTTAGCAGATGTAGCACTTAAACACTATGGCCCCAGGGTTCCCAATACACAGTAGCTGTTTGGTAAATGTTTAGCAATGAGCTAATGAACGGCTATGTTACCTTTTCTATTATTGAGCTCACACCTAGAAGGCAAAACAATGTTCCCTATGGGTTTTCATGGATCTTTTAGATTTACAAAACATTAAATCAGAAAGGTGTGATCTCAGAACTATGTTCTGAGCCAAGAGGGAAAATTTCAGTATATTCAGTTCTATTAAAAACACAAACAAAAGCTCTTTGGTATCTGAAACCTGAATCCCTGTATCTCCTCACCCTCACTATTCCTTAAGGAAACAAAGAGATCAAAAAGGTTCAGCTGCAGGTGGGGCACACAGCTGGCTAGCGAGCTCCATGCAACCTGTGCACACCGTGATTCTGCCCTCATGAGAGCTGGCCCAGCTGCCGAGCTCAGCCAACCAAGGAAAGCTGGGGGACTCAGGTTGCCATCCTCCTGAAAACAGCCATATTGGCACTTTTCGAAGGTCTCTGTGTGATGGATTAATTAATCCTCAAAATGACCCTGAGGTGGGCATTGATGTAGATTTAGTGCCATGGTTACCTCCTTCCAGGATCTCAGCCAGCCAGTGAGAAGTGACAACCCACTTAAGACAGCACAGATGTGGGACAGGAGGTGGCTTTTCCACAGGAGCTGTTGAACACGTATCAACCCAGCTGAGGCAATAAGTGGGGAGGCCACAAGGAGACTTTCTGAATGCTGCACCTTTGATGGACATATCTTGGGACAAGTGTCTATATAGGCAGTTTGAACCCAACAGCCTCTCCAGTGGAAAAAGACATAGCAGTCTGCTTCTGTAAAGATTTCAGCTTTGGATACCCTATCGAGCAGTTCTAGGTCACAACCTATGGAGCAGTTCTAGGTCACAACAAATCAGAATTGACTCAACAGCAATGGGTTTAGGATTTTGTTTTGTTTGCTTTGTTGGGTGGCCAAACATTCTACTACTAGCCAAAAGGTTGGCAGTTCAAACTCATCCAGAGGTGCCTCAGAAGTCTTGTCTTACAACTTGCTTCTGAAAAGTCAAAGCCCTGAGAACTCCTTGGAGCAGCTCTACTCTGTGCATAGGCGCTCATTATGGTCAGAATTAACTTGACGGTCACCAGCAATGACAGTTCATTAAATTAATGATCTATCATTTATGCTCCAGCAGCCATTTCAGGAAGGAACTTTTATTCGTCCCTATTGTACAGATGAGAACAATGTTGTTTTGTTTTGCCTCTGCACTTTTTATGCTTGTTAAAAAATATATGTAACCAACATTGGCCAAATCAACAATCACATCACAATTCAGTGACATTGATCTTGTTCATGATGCTATGCAACCATCACAACTATCCTTTTCCAGACGATTCCACCACTACTGGCAGAAACTTGGTGCCCCCTAAGCAGTGACACCCTTTTCTCCGTCCCTTGCATTCCTGGTAACGACTAATAAAATTTGGTCTCCCCAGACTTGATAAGCTAACAACCTGGAGGGTCCCCTGAGAACACGGCCCCTGGACTTGCTGCTAGTCCAGAGCCGAAAACAGTACTGAAGCCAACAATTCAGACAAAGATTGCACTGGACAATGGGACAGAGAGCAATGCAGGTGATTGCGTACTTTATGGTTCTCTATATATACACACACACACATATATATGGGAAACCCTGGTGGCATAGTGAGTTAAGTGCTACGTCTGCTAATCAAAAGGTTCCTTGGAAACTCTGAGGCAGTTCTACTCTGACCTCCAGGTTCACTATGAGTTGAACCCTACTCAACAGTGATGGGTTTTATATATATATGAGGCTGTCCAACGGTTTTGTTTCTAGAAAGGGGAGGAGAGGGTGGAGAGGAGGGGACAACTACTGGTTGAGTAGATACTGGAAGTATAGGGTAGAAGGGAGTGTGCTGTCACAGAGTGAGGAAAACAGACAAAGTTGCACAGAGGCAGGTACTTGGGGTTTTGTATGGCAAATTGACCTGGATTGTGAACTTACACTTAATCGCAATAAAAAACAAAAACTTTGGTTTCCATGTACGTACCTGTTTCACAAAAGAGAGAACAATGTAAACCTTTGCTCAAGAGCTCATTGCTAGAAAAAGGGACACCTCGGATTCAAGGTCACATCGTGTGAGCCCCAAATATGCCTTTGCACTGTGTGAAATTATCCCCAGATACAAAAAAAAAAAAAACTTTGCACAGGATCCCACGCCTTGGAACCAGCCTGCCCCACCACTGTCAGGAGGCGAAGTGCCCAGCCCGGGCTCACCACCCTGCGGCTGTAGCAGGTAGTGTGAGGCAGTTCTCAGTACCTGAGTTGCTGAGGATGAAATGAGACCATGTGTTGAAAAGCTCTTTGCCAGCGACATGAAGCCCTTCTCAGGTAGGCATGTTACTACTGTTGTGCACAGTGTGCTCTGAGTGTTCACAGCACTGAGCTGGACACAGGTAACAGTCACTATAGCAACTCTCCTAATGATGTGCTTGGGACGAAACCCACTTTCAGACTGCTGAGGGTGAACGTTACGAGACTGTTGATGAAACTCGCTGATTACAAACTCATGAAAGCACTAAAGGACCCCTGGCGGGAGAGTGGTTAACGTGCTAGCTAAAAGACTGGTGATTTGAATCTGCTACCAACTGCTTGGAATGAAAATTGTGGCAGCCTGTTGTTTGGAGAGATTACAGCCTCAGAAATCCTGTGGGGCAGTTGTACTCTGTCCTATAGGGTCACTATGAGTCTGAATCAACCTGACAGCAATGGGTTTTTAAAGTGCTAAAACCACAGTCCTGGATCTTCAGAAGGAACAAGATTTGGCCCCATCTCTGTTTTCTGTTGGCTAGACCAAGTCACTCCACTGCTATTATCAAACCAAACTCACTGCCATTGAGTTGATGCCAGCTCATAGCAACCGTATGGGGCAGGGTAGAACTGCTCCACAGAGTTTCCAGGGAGGGCCTGGTGGATTTGAACCGCCGACCTTGGGTTAGCCCATGTAGCACTTAACCACTACACCACCAGGGTTTCCCCATTGCTATCAGAAAGGATAATCAATAGGAGGCAACAGTGATGCCTCAGTGGTAGAACGCTCCTCTTCCATGCAGTAGACTGGATTGGATTCTTGGCCAACATGCCTCATGGGCAGCCACCCCCCAATCCGTCACTATAAGCTTGTGTGTTGCTCTAATGCTAAACAGGTTTTAGTGGGCCAGTGCTGGTTCTGCCACTCTCCAATGCTGTGACGTTTTGATAACGTGCTTAACCTTTATGACAGCAGTATGTCCATGAGTACAGTGGAGGTGAGGTGAGACCCTCCTCAATGAATGAGGAAAGGAAGAGCCAGTGCACTCAAAGCAGGGAACACAGTGCTTTCCGTCACAAGCAAGTGCTAACCAGCTCTACTACTGCTGTTGTCAGGGGCTGTCAAGCAGGTTGTGACTCACAGCAACCCTGTGTCCAGTAGAACCCACCACTGTCCAGTCCTGCACCATCCTCACCGTTGTCTTTATGCTGGAGTCCACTGTTGCAGCCACTCTATCAGTCCACCCCCTTGAGGGTCTTCCTCTTTTTCACTGACCCTGTATTTTACCATGCATGATGTCCTTCTCCAGGGACTGGTCCCTTCTAACAACGTGTCCAAAGCATGTGAGACATAGTCTCATCATCCTTGCTTCTAAGGAGCACTCTGTTTGTACTTTTTCCATGACAGATTTGTTCGTTCTTTTGGCAGTCCATGGTGTATTCAACACTCTTCCTCAGCACCATGCTTCAAAGGCGTCAGTTCTTTTTCGGTCTTCTGTACTCATCATCCAGCTTTCGCATACATATGAGATGACTGAAAACACCATGGCTTGGGTCAGGCGCAGCCTAGTCTCTAAGGTGACATCTTTACTTTTCAACACTTTCAAGACGTCTGTTGCAGCCCATCTGCCCAATGCGATGCATCTTTTGAGTTTTTGACTGCTGTTTCCACAGATGTTGATTACGGATCCAAGCAAAATGACGTCCTTGACAACTTCAATCTTGTCTCTGTTTATCACGATGTTGCTTATTGGTCCAGTTGTGAGAGTTTTTGTTTTCTCTATGTTGAGGTGTAATCCGTATGAAAGGCTGTAGTCTTTGACCTTCATCAGTGTTTCAACCCCTCTTCACTTTCAGCAAGCAAGGTTGTGTCATCAGCATAATGCAGGTTGATGAGTCTCCCTCCAGTCTTGATGCCCTGTTCTTCTTCAAATAGTCCAGCTTCTGAGATTATGCCTATTAAATAGGAATGGTGAAAGAAGCTAACCCTGACGCACACTTTACCTAACTGTAAATCACACAGTATCCCCTTGTTCTGTGGAAACAATTGCTTCCTGATCTGTGCACAATTTCCTCATGAGCACAATTAAGTGTTCTAGAATTCCAGTGCTTCACACTCGACCTATAATTTGTTGTGATCCACACAGTCAAAGGCCTTTGCATAGTTAACCAAACACAGGTAAACGTCTTTCTGGTATTCTCTGCCTGCAGCCAGGATCCCTCTCACATCAGCAATGACAGTCACATTAGCTATTATTCATTATTGTCCATGACCAGGAGCTCCAAGCTACTCTGACAGTGACAGAGGCCGAGTTAGGAGGGCATTCCTGCGGTCTCTGAGAGTCAGGTCAGTTCTGTGGGTCTTTTTGGACCCTCACAATTTCTATGGCTCTCTGTTTGCAAAGGAGCTCAGGGATTCCCACCCATGAATCATCAGCTATCTCTGACTGGTGAATATTTCTAAGGACAGAAAATCTCGCCTTCCCATAGAAGCCAGGCAGCTCACTTCTGCACTTCCAAAGGCAGAACAAGACTGAGGATTCCTAATTAAATTCTCATTCACTGCAAAAACAGCGGTAACACATAGCCAGACAGCTGGGAGGAACACAAGCCACTCACCTGCGTTTGATGGAGAGGAGGGGGTGACTATTTTATTCTGCAGCATGGATTATATACCCCAGTGTACTCCCACCACACACAACATATGGACAAATGAGGTCTCCACCCTTTGAGGACACACAAGCCAAATGTGATTTGAGCTATCCACACATAATACTCTGATGAAAAGGATTGAACTGGGCTTCCAGGGAGGTGAGGAGAAGAGGGAAAATCTAGGGTAGAAACAGGCACAGCTCCCCAGCACTGCAGAAGCAACACGGACAGTTAAGAGGTGGGCAGTGTAGGTATGGGCACAGTGGGTACATTGGGTACAGTGGGTACAGTGCCACATTTAGAGTTAGGAGAGCTGGGTTCTATCCAACACCCACCCCTGATGCTGTCAAATCGATGCTGGCTAGCAGCAATGCTGTAAGACCAAGGAGAACTGCCCCATAGGGTTCCCAGGGAGCAGCTGGTGGATTTGAGTAGCCAACCTGTTGGTTAGCAGCTGAGCTCTTAATCAGTGCACCACCAGAGCTCTGGTTCTAACTATAGTTTCATCCTATTTCTTGGATTGAAGGGAGATAGTGGGGTAAAGCAGTTTAAAAAACAATCTTAGTATGATTCCAATTACATGACATTCTAGAAAAGGCAGAAGTACAAAAACAGTAAAAAAAAAAAAAAAAGGGCAGTTACTAGGGGATTGGGGGAGTGGAGAAGGATGACTGTGAAACACAGACATTTAAAGGGCAGGGGAACTATTCTATAGCATACTCTAATGGGAGACACATGACATTATGTATTTGTCAAAACCTCATAGGACTGTATGACATCAAGAGTGAACACTGACATAAACTATGAACTTTAGGTGGCAATGATATATCGAGATTGGTTCATCAGTTGTAACAAATATACCACACTAATGTAAGATGTTAATAACAGGAGAAATTGTGCCCAGGAGGCAGAGGAGGCATATGGGGACTCTCTGAACATTCTGGGCAATTTTTCTGTATTTAAGTGTATTTCTTTTGAAAGGAGGACTGTCTTACTAACGTGGTATTGATTCAGATAGAGCTAGGTTTGTGCTAGCAGAAAAAAAATCAGACAATCCAATTATGCTATTTTTACTTCCCTCATCTATAAAAGAGGTATAATAATCATCAGGTCTCCTTTAGATTATTGTGAGGATGAAATGAGAAAGTGTGTATAAAGAATTTAGCACTGACACATGGTAAACCAAAAACCCACTGCCAATGAGTCGATTCTGACTCAGTGTGACCCTGTAGTACAGAGTAGAACTGTCCCGTCAGGTTTCCACAGAGCAGCTGGTGGACTCGAACCTCCAATCTTCTGGTTAGCAGTTGAGCTCTTAACCACTACACCCACCATTAACAACATCACTGTCATTCATGGTAATGGTGGTGTACTTTGAAGACGCTAAGAGAGGATGATGGTTTGAATGATGACTTTCTCTTTTCTGGTCATTTGTTTATCCCACTTTTCTTTTTAAAGGGCACTTCTCTTTACCTGGACCTCGCAACAACTTCCTGGATGGGAGTTTTTATTTACCCCCATTTAACCAATGGGCAACAGGAGTTTAGAGAAGTTGAATGATTAGTCAAGACAGTCCAGCTTAGAGGCAGCAGAACCAGGTCTCACAGGCAGTTCCATTGTAGGTACTTCTTCCTTGGCCCTGAAGTTCCCCTAGTCAGCAGCCTCTAGTAAAAGACCCAGACTTCAGAATTTCCCATCCTTTTAAGACTCCATTTCATTTAATGGCTTAGGGATCTTTCTCTCTCTCTTTTTTTCCCCTCCTCCTCCTTTGCATAACAGGGATTACTCATCCCCCAGAGATAAAGAAAGAACTAACACAGCTCACATATTGAGTGTTTGCTGTGGGCCAGTCCTGAATGAACAGGATTTAGAAACCTGGCGATCCCATCCTGTAAAGATGACAGCCAGCCTAGGAAACCCCACAGAGGAGCTCCACTCTGACCTAGAGGGTCTCCTGTGAATTGGAATCAGTGAGACAGCACACAATAACAGCCCTAAAGGACTCACTCTGTGCACTGTCTGATTCTATCCCACGCAATTGCTAGTTGCAATCTCATGCAATAAACACAATTAGTACCCTTTTTTTAGAGAGGAGGATGCTGGAGCTGAGAGAGGTTAAGTCATTTACCCAAGGTCCAACAGCGAAGCGGTGGAGTCAGGATTTAAACCGAGATCTATCTGGCTCCAAAGCGCTTACTCCTAGCAATTGCTCTGGAAGTTTCTGCAAAGCCGTAAGAAGCCAGAGGGGCATCACAGTGGAAGAAGACTTTTGGCTGATCTCCACCGTGACATTTGCCCTCTCAGATACTGCCTCTAGATCTGAGAGCTCACATTTTGCTGGGTGGCTGCAACTGAGTCAAGATATGGGGCTGGAGCATTGAGGGGGAACAAGTACCCTGAACAAGAGCCAGGCCCCTTCTTTCATCCCATCCCAAAGAGTCCCCAGAAGGAGCTCTCTGTGTAAGGTGCGGCTTGCTAAGGGTGCAGCTTGCTAAGGGTGCAGCTTGCTAAGGCTGCCCTGAATAGCCCAGGCAAGATCAGGCCCTGGGACACCTGAAGACATCGCCCTCCCCTGTACACAGCACTTTTCAAGTTGCTAGTCCTTCTTGGGGAACCTGGTGGCACGGTGGGTTAAGTGCCACATCTGTTAACCAAAAGATCAGCAGTTCAAATCCACTAGGCGCTCTTTGGAAACTATAAGGCAATTTTACCCTGACATCTAGGGTCACTATGAGTTGGAATTGACTTAACAGCACTGGGCTTTTTTTCTTCCCAGCCCTTCTTGAACATTCAGTTAACCCTATCTGTGCCACCTCCTAACTGTGAGGATTTTCCTCTCTGTTTCTTCATCTATGAAATGGGGATAATGATGACACAGGTCTCATAGGGTTGCCAGGTGGTTTAAATGTGATAATGCATGGAATGAACTTAGCACTATACCTAGCCATCATGATAGGTAGATAGACAGACTGATGTAGCTGTTATGTGCACTTGAGTCAACTCTATTCCGACTCATAGTGACTCCATGTGACAGTAGAAGTGTCCCACAGGGTTTCCTAGAGTATAATCCTTATGGAAACAGATTCCCCAGGTTTTTCGCTCCAAAGAGCTACTAGGTAGCTGTTGGACTAATCCATCTCACCCAGAGTCTGCCTTGCGCTCCCTCTCCCTCCACTTCACCAAACTTGGCATGCTTTTTCCAGCAACTGATCCCTCCCAATGACATGTCCAAGGCAAGTCAGTGTTCTACTATGATCCATAGGGTTCTCACTGGCTAATTTTCAGAAGTAGACGGCCAGGGTTTTCTTCCTAGTGTGTCTTAGTGTGGACGCTCCCCTGAGGACCGCCCACCATGGGTGAACCTTGCTGGTATCTGAAGCATTGATGGCATCCCAGCATCCCAGCAACATCACATCGGGACAAACTGACAGACATGTGGTGGGACACAACTTAGGTGCTCAATAAGTGGTAGCTATCATTATAGCTGGAAACCCCAGTGGCACAGTAGTTCAAAGCTGTGGCTGCTAAACAAAACATTAGCAGTTCAAATCTACCAGGTGCTCCTTGGAAACTCTATGGGACAGTTCTACTCTGTCCTATAGGGTTGCTGTGAATTGGAATCAGCTCGATGGCAACCAGTTTGTTTTTTGTTTTTATCATTATAGCTAGGACCATAGACCCCATAAACCCACAGCAGGGTCAGGGCTGGTGACTAACCCTCTTCTTCCATCTGCCTAAATACTGCTGGTTCTTTAAGAAGTCACCAAGGAGCCCTGGGGAAACCTGGTGGCATGGTGATTAAGTGCTACAGCTAAAGGTCAGCAGTTGGAATCCACCAGGTGCTCCTTGGAAACTCTACAGGGAAATTCTGCTCTGCTCTGTAGGGTTGCTATGAGTTGGAATTGACTCAGCAGCAGTGGGGCTTTTTGTTTTTGCTTTTAAGAAGCCCTGGTAAACTTCACTGCCAACTGAAAGGTCACAGGTTGAAACCAGCTGCTGTGCAGGAGAAAGATGTGGCAGTCTGCTTCTACAAAGAGTACAGCTTTGGAAATCCTTATAGGGCAGTTTTGCTCCATCCTATGAGGTTGCTATGAGTTGACATTGACTGGATAGCAGTGGGTTTGGTTTTGGGGTTTTGAGGACACAGTCCTTGAACTCATAAGAAAGTCAAATTAGGAGCCTTCCTCCTAGAGTCTCCTCTTCCATGGCCTTGGCCCAGGACCCCTGTACATCCCAGTGAACTTTGTAGATTCAGGCCTGGCACTGTCCCATTCACTGTCCAGCCTGAGAGCTGGGAGAAGGGACCACCCACCTTGGGAGGGACTTCTGCTCCTGCCCCGTCATGCACCACTGCCGTTTCCTCAAAGGGCCTCACAGCTCCCCTCAGGCCCCCTGGGGCAGTGGGCAGGGGGTTGGGGCTGATCCCTGCCTTCTGTCCCAGCTCTCAGACCCCTGCTTCAGCAGCCCCATTGAAGCAGTAGTCCTGTTGCTTTGATCATTTGAGAGCATTGATTTGGGGGATGCAAATGAGGAAGCTGCTGTCTAAGGATGACAGCTGTCTCCTGACCCAGAGGGCCTGGAGCATTCTCAATGAGCCTGGCTCCGGTTGGCTTGGTAGGAGCCAGCTTCCTGGGAAAGGCAGGGAGGCCAATGGCAAGGAAGCGCTGGAGCAAGACAGGTCTTGCACCCTGCACCCTGGCCAGGATAAGTGGGGACATCTTGAAGGCTGGAAGGAGGGCAGGAAGGTCGACTAAGGAGACAAACCCAAACCAAACCCACTGCTGATGAGTCGATTCTGACTCATAGCAACCCTATAGAGGAGAAGTATGTTAATCCGCTCCCACCCGGGCCCTCTGCCAGCAGAGGCCCAGCAAGGACCCTGAAAAACGGCTAGGTGAGAGCACCTGAGCTGCTGGCTGGAGGCTCAGCTCCTCTAAGGGCTTTAGCAAAGCCCGGGAGCTGCAGGAAGAGGAGGATGGCCAGGCCGCGGGAAATGGGCTCCAGGGACTCTGCCTGGCACCTGCGCTTGGCCAAGGTCACTGCTTGTAAGTTCATGCCAGCCTCTGGTCTGCAGCAGGACATGTGCCAGTGGTCGGAGACAAGCACTGCAGGGTTGGCACCAGATCCTGTCCCCGAGTCTCAGAGACACCAAGCTGTCTGGCCAGAAGGCTGAGAGAAGCAGAAGGAAGAGGTGCCCTTGCTCTGGGGTCTGCTGCCTGGACTTGACCTCCTCTACAGGACATAGTGTAAAGACTCAAAACCCAGCATGGACTTGCCTGAGGGCTCAAATATTCCTACCTGGGTGAGCCATGCCATGCTACAGAGCACAAAATGCCTATAGCCCCAATTACCAGCCTTGGAAACCCTGGCAGCCTAGTGGTTAAGAAGGTCAGCTGTTGGAATCCACCAGGCACTCCTTGGAAACTCTATGGATACAGTTCTACTCTGTCCTATAGGGTTGCTATGAATCAGAGTCAACTCAACAGTAGTGGGTTTAGTTTTGGTCTGGTACCACCCTGGGCAGGCATCGATCGGGGCTTCCGGGAAGGTCTGGATTCCTCACTCCTGTAACCGAAAGCTAAGAGGCCCTTTGCCACTCTTATCCAGCCCACAGCTTCAAAGGCTAGTCCTGGGCACCTGGCCCTGGACTGAATCCAAACAGAGGCCCCCTATCCCCCACCTCTAAGGTTTCTCACATGGCTCCTCTTCAAGCTGGGCAAAGGGGGAAACAGATGTTAATTTCCTCGTCTCTGCTAATTTGAAAAGGAGCATAAACACCAGAGCTCCATGGCAGGGCTCTGCCGAGGGTGCAGTTTAAGTCTAATTACGTGCTATTAGAGCATTTGCTCTTTGTTCCCATGCCATATTAATTGCAGATCTGGTACTGGGGCAATTAACCATATTATGGGCTCGCTCTCTCTTCCGGCAGACTGCAGTCCACATGCTTTTGAGGGGAGAGGAAGCCTGCTATGGAGAATGCCCCTCTTGTCCCAAGGAGAGTCCCCCACATGAGTGGAGGAGAGGCAAGTAGGACAAAGAAGGCTAGGGCAGGCACCAGACAGGGATCAGTCACAGCTGTAACGGCTCTGCAGCTTCTCTCTCCTCTGCGGGCTCCTTCCTGTCCCCCAATGTCACCTCCATCCTCCTGGCCTCTGGGCTTTCATTCTCCAAGGCAGCAGTATACTGCAGCTGGAGTTTCTGCTTCTCTCTGCATTCACCTCTAATGAGTCGCCTGCTCTGATGGTCCTGCTTCACCGTCTCCTTTCTTTGTCATCTCCATCCCCCTGTGACAGAGGTTTGCCTACCTCTCGAGGTAAATAGCCTTCTTAGTGGACTGGTGCTGCTGTGACAGAAATACTACAAGCAGGTAGCTTTAAGGAACAGTCATGTATTTGCTCACAGTTCAGGAGACCACAAGTCGGAATTCAGGGTTCTGGGGAGGTCCTTCTTTGTCTATTTGTCTATTTCAGTTCCAGCAATCCTTGAAGTTCCTGGGCTCGTAGATTCATCAGCTTTGGTCCTCATCAGACAGTTTGTCTTCCCTCTGTGTGTTTAAAAAAAAACCATTGCCATCAAGTCAATCCCTACACATAGAGTCCCTGTAGGATAGAGTAGAACTTCTCCAAGGATTGCCTGGTGGATCTGAACTGCTGACCTTTTGGTTAGCAGCTATAGCACTTAACCATTACACCACCAGGGTTTCTACTAACTGGCTAAGCCAAACCAAACCCTTTGCCGTTGAATCAATTCCAACTCATAGGGACCCTATAGACAGAGTAGAACTGCCGCATAGAGTTTCCAAGGAGTGCCTGGTAGATTTGAACTGCTGCTGTAGCACCTAACCACTGTGAAACCAGGGTTTCCTCTGACTAACTAAAGCAGGCAAGTACTCTGAAGGAAATCTACCCAATGCTGCTCTTTATACAACTCTGAAGTGATTTACGGTTAGGGTCTACATGGTACTGGCATGGCCTCAAAGGACAGACTGATTACATTAGATTAGATGACATCCACAGCTATAGGGGTTAGGATTCCAATACATATTTGGGCAGGGAGGGGAAAGGAGACAATTCAACCCATGACACGTGGTATGTATTATTTTCCAGGTTACACCAATTGTAATTGCCAGGCGTCTGTACCATGCTTTACAGCATTTATCAAGTATGCTTTCTCATTCCATACTTACATCTGCCCAATGGGGAGAGGGAATTAGTATTCCTACTCATTTTAGAAGAAAAGTGGAACCATCAGCAAGAGGCAGAGCTCAGACGTGGAGCAGGACTTCTGATTTCCTATCCAGGGCTCTCTCCCTGTGGCAGCCATTTTCACAGGGTGGTCCATGGAATATTTAAGAAATAAAAAGGTTAGGGAAAAGCTCCATGAAGTGGATGTGGTCATGGATTAAACTGTATCTCCTTCAAAACTGTGCATCAACTTGGCTAGCCTGTGACTCCCAGTACTCTGTGATTGTCCATCATTTTGTTACCTGTGTGTTATAAATCCTACCTTCTGTGATGTCAATGAGAGGAGATTAGTGGCAGTTATGCTCATGAGGCAGGACCCAATCTACAAGATTAGGTTGATTCTTCAATCAATCTCCTTTAAGATTGAATGAGCAGAGAGACACAGGCACCTCCTACCACCAAGAAAGCAGTGCCAGGAGTACAGGTCCTTTGGACCTGGGGTCCCTGTGCTAAGGAGCTCCTAGACTGGGGTAAGACTGATGACAAGGACCTTCCTACAGAGCTTACAGAAAGAGCCTTCCCCTAGAGTTGGCACCCTGAATTCAGACTCCCAGCCTCCTAGACTGTGAGAGAATAAATTCCTCTTAGTTAAAGCCATTCTCTTGTGGTGCTTTTGTTATAGAAGCACTAGATGACTAATGACAGATGTCTTCACTGCAGGACTTCTCTGAACTTTTAATATAGTGTGATTCTCCAAAGGAAAAAGTAAAGTGTGCAGCATTTTCCAATCTTCTTTGAATGCAGTGTTGTGTGTATGTGTGTGTGTGTGTGTGTGCACGCGCGCTAGTCTAAGATAAAAAAAACAGGAGACATGAAAAAGAAGGAAACTCTGGTTTTAATACCACTGGGAATGTCCTAGCTGCCCTGGCTGGCTGGCTGAGAACCAGGGGTGGTGTTACTGTCTATTTCTCACTCTCTGTGACTTGGAGCCAGCACCAGAGCCCCCTCTGGGACATCGTGTCTCTAATCACTGAGAATCCTAGCGTTTAGGTACCACCACTCAATTTCCATGTGGCTCTGACTGCTTGTCACTCTCCATAACCTGTTCCAACCTAGCCAAGGAAGGGATACGGCTGAATTCCCAATGACCTGACTTGTTCAATGGGCAGCACACCACCAAGCAGAGACTGTTTGGAGGCACAGGGTAAAAGAAGCTATCTTTTCACAAAAGTTGCCAGAAGCAGTGTTCTACCGCAGGAGGGGAAGGCCAGTTTGTGACAGGATAGGAGGCCAAAGAGCAGAGGTCATAATGGATCTGAAGGGAGAGTATTCCGATAGTACCTAGTCAGTTCCAGTACCTGAAAGCCTGGTTTTTGCAGCAGTTACCTTCCTTCTCTGAGTCACCCCAGAATCTCCCCCAGCTGTGTAAGCTGGTTGGAAATGGGTTTCTGCTACCAGCAAACCCGTCCTGACCAATGCAAGTCCCACACCTTCACTGGCTTGGAATCAATTTGTAGTCAAGACATTACACAGGTGCCAGCACTGTTAAAACTTCCCCCTGCGGTTCTCAGGCACTGAAACAGAGAGGGACCTTCTTCTCTTGGCCCCAGGTTTCTTGGTTTTCAGTCTGATTTTTGACTCAGAAAATAGGGTCACTGTACCTCTGGAGAAAACCCTGCTTGCATAGTGGTTAAGTACTACAGCTGCTAATCAAAAAGTCAGCAGTTCGTATCTACCAGGTGCTCCTTGGAAACTCTATGGGCAGTCCTACTCTGTGCTATAGGGTCACTATGAGTCAGAATCAATTTGATGCAATGGGTTTGGGTTTTGGTATCTATGGGTCACACAGGGACACAGCAGAGTCATCGTCCAAGGTCAAGGTTCTTCATCCGTCCAACATATCTTTACTGAGAACCCACAGTGTCAGGTTCTGAGGCCACAGCCATGAAGATCCAGACAAGGTCCCTACTGCCAAGTAGTTTACATTTCAGTGGGAGGACCAAAGCATAAACAAAGAAATTAACAAATAAGGTAATTTCAGGTGAAGAAAATAAACAGGGAAATGGAGTACAGTGATGGAAGTGGAGAGCAAAATAGGGGAAGTCAGTAAAGACTGTTTGAGGAGGTGATATTTGATGTCTGAAAGTGGAGAAGAATTTAGGCATATGGAAAGGATATTCCAGGCAGAGGAAACAGAAAGTGCAAAGGCCCTGAGGTAGCATTGAGCTTGGCATGTGCAGGGAACAAACAGAGGCCAATGGTGTTTCAAGCCTGTGAAGTCATGGTACGGAGACTCTTGCTGTAACAGAGAATCATCAGTCCCACCACAGCCCAGGGGCTTCCCTGGAAGGTTGGTGCTTGCTGTCCTGGTACCTTCGGCAGCAACAGAAACCCTGGTGGCGTAATGCTACATCTGCTAACCAAAAGGTCAGCAGTTCAAATCTACCAGGTGCTCCTTGGAAACTCTATGGGGCAGTTCTACTCCGTCTATAGGGCTGCTATGACCAGGAAAACACAGGAAAGGCTGTCCAGGTCCCCAGCCTGGTCTCCCCATTAAGAGCAGTGAGGGAGAGAGAGGAGATAAAGCTGAGATTAGCACACTCCAGGTCACTAAGCCCTTGGACCATGCACGGTCATTGTTACTAGGTGGTGTCAAGTTGGTTCTGATTCACAGTAGCCCCATGGTGTCATTCAGTATTCTTTACCAACACCCTAATTCATATGCTTCAATTCTTCTTCCATTTGAAGGCCTGGTTTCAAGCAATTGAAAATACCATGAGTTGGGTCAGGGTCACCGTAGTTATCAACGTGCCAGCTTTACTTTTTAACACCTTAAAGAGGTCTCTTGCAGCAGATTTGACCAATGCAGTACCTTGTTTGATTTCTTGACTCTTGTGGGTGTTGATTCTTAATCCAAGTAAAAGGAAATCAATGACAACTTTGATATTTTCTCCATTTATCATGAAGCTGTTTATTGGTCTTAGTGAAAAGTTTTGTTGAGGTATAAAAACAAGGTGTACAACAAGGTGTTAAGATTTCATTTTAAGTGAGAGTGCAGTCACTGCCTTGTAGGGGGCCAGGGTGGGGACCTGGGCAGCCTTTTCTGTGTTGTTGCCTCAGGTGCCAGAAAAGCAAGCACCAGCCTTCCAGGGAAGCCCTTGGGCTGTGGCACGACAGATGGCTCTACGATGCAGCAAGAGTCTCAGTACCCTGACTTCACAGGCTTGAGACATCACTGATCCAACCTGTGTGGTCAGGGGAGGTTCAGGCTGCAGAAACGACAGGCTCTCAGTGCAGCAAACGCCAGTTTCTTCCTCGCTTACACAGTGATGGGGGCCCTGCCAGGAACTACACCGACGGGGCAGCCAGCTCTGGAACATTCCAACCACACCACCACCACCTGCTGTTGACCCCTGTGTGTCAGAGGAGAGCTGGGCTCCATAAGGTTTTCAAGGGGAACTAGATGGCTAGGACTGTCCTCTGAAGTGCCTCTGGATGAACTCAAACCACCAACCTTTTGGTCAGCAGTCAAGTGTGTTAACCATGTGTACCACGCAGGGACTCTGCTCAGATGGTAGAAATCACAAACACCTGAGAGAACAGCTCTAAGACTTGCACACCACCCACACCCCTCATTGCCTGGACTGGACACTGACTTTGTGAGGGAGATGATTCATGGATCAGGGTCCCTGGAATACTGGTTCCATCTTGTCCAACGGCCGTATCTGGGCCACACAAGTCAGACCGAGGGACAGGTGGGCACAGGTAAGTGGGCCCCTTGCCCCTCCAGCTGCCACCTTACCAAGTTTCCTCAGTTAAACTCTTCAGCACAATTGTCTGCATGGGCACATTCATGAGGAAGGTCATCTGACATATGGAATGATCAAACCCAGTGTTAGTGGCCTATGGAACTCAGAGCCCTGACTCCTGGCCCAGTGCTCACTGTCTGCAGTGCCCCCTGACCCATCTCAGCCTCTTCTGCCTAACGACCTGTAAGAACCTAATCTCCTGAGCCCACAGACGAGTATTAGCTCATCCCTCAGCACCCCCTTGGAGGGTCGGGAGAACTAGGACACCCTTTTCTCTCCTCTCCTCTCCCCCAGGACGTGTGTTTAGAGTCCTGATAGATTGTGCAGCCTGCAGAGTGGGTGGGAAGAGCAAGCTCAAACTCAAGTTGGCAGCTGGCCATCTGAACAAAGTCAGCAGAAATTCTGTCAGGGTGGGCAGGGGGTGGCCATGATGGGGGTATGGGCTCTGGTCAGGCTCTAGCCTGACTTCTGGGGCTTGTCCCAACAAATCACCCTCCAACCATTGTCTCCCCTTGTGCAGCTCTGAAGAGCCTCCTGGGATCCTCTAGCCTGTCCTCTCCTTTGGCAGCTGGGGAGGAGCCAGGGGTCATCATCCCTTCCCCCTCACAGACCACAGCCACTCTCCCATGCCCTGGCCTCCCTGGTGACCCACATGACAAGGCAGGGAAAGTGATGCCCACCATTAGCAGGTGCAGGACTCTTGAGGGACCCCCCCACAACCACCTCAGCCCCCTCAGGTGATAGTAGGTCTTGCCAACCCCTCATGTGATGAGTATTTTCTTTTTCCACAGGCACTGCATTTTTGTGCCTATTCCCCTGTCAGTCTCTTCTTCACCCTCAACTGAAGAGTCTGTGTGTCTGTGTTTGTGTGTCAGCTCTGCTCCCCAGCCTGCTGCACAGTAGGTTCTCAGTCCTGACTGGCTGAGTCCCGAGCAAGGGCCCAATCAACCCAGGCCAGGTTAACTCTTGGGAAAGTTTGAAAAAGACTTGGGTGCTAGCCAGATGGCTCAGGGATAACCTTTAAAGCAAGGCCAGTATGAGCCGGGCAGGATCTGTGAGAGCTCAGAAGATTCAGGAGAAAAACATTGAGGGGCCAGAGTCCAGACTGCCTCTCCCAAGGTACAGCCAAGCAGCCTCAGCTCTTCCAGATGGGTTGTGGGAATTCAGTCAGAGGAAAGTCCACAGACCACCGTGGCCCCAGGCTGGGGAAACAGCTTCCCCTGGGAGGCCAGACCACTTGCCGTTGCCTCCCTGCCCCATCCCCACATTCCCAGTGGGGCAAGCCAGGCAGGAGCAGTCTGGGTGAGAGTGAGTGGTGGGCAGGGACAGCCACTCCCTGCTGGCCTGCCACAGGCCTCCTCTGGGCTAGATCTTTCTCAGATAGCCAACTACCTCCTGGGAGTGGCCACTTGAGACCAGTTTAACCCAGCTGAGGCGACCTGTGGAGGCTGTCTCATGAGCATAGCTGGGAGTGGAAAGATCTGTGGAAAAGCAGACTGCGAGGCTTCCACACCTGACCTCAGCCAGGTCCCCTCCCTCTGTAGCCAGAACTCTCCTCAGCAGGCCTGGGCCTTGTCTCCTCAGGATGGTCAGTAATCTTTCACACAAGCACACTCAAGGATGTACCAGCATATGGTCAACAAAGGGCTATTTTTACCTCCTCATTATTTCCTCTCAGCTTCCTCAGCTCATTGGCCAAAATATACCTCAGTCCTTCCTCCTGGCAGCAACACAGGCCTCTTGGCACCGACAGCTTAGCCCTGTCTAGAGACAAGTTCCTCATATCCCCTCAGGGGCTGCCCCTGGGCAGGTTGGACCCTTCCAAGTTCGGGGCCAGGGAGTAGGATGCATCCTGAAGTGATGAGTTCTCACCACTCCTGGCACTCCTGGCACTCAACAGCAGTAGAGCCGGGTCTGAGGTCTGGAAGCACTCATCATTGTCAGAGGGGGCCATTTCCAGACACTGTGTCCCCCTCCAAGTCAGGGTTACAGGGAGCTGGGCCTCCCACACTGGGCTCTGTCTCAGGCCCCAGCCTACCTCTGTGACTCACTCTCCGTCAGAAGCAGCAGGTGGGACTGTGAAGGGAGACAGCAGCCTGGCTTCCTGCCTAAAGGGGAAGTCAAAGGTTGTGGGCATCCCAGGACAGTACCCCCGCTTAGCCTCATGGCTGGAATTGCAGGAGTGTGGAGACAATAAAAAGCAGCCCAGACCTTTCTTTGTGCTATTGTTCTGAAATTCTCTCCAAACAATGTTATTGCTGGCTGCTGCACTTGTGGTGACCCCGAATGCAACAGCATGCAGTCTTGCCCACTTCTGCAGCACCTACACAATCGTTGGTATGCTTGAGACCATTGTTGTGGCCACTGGTATTCTGGGCACCCTCTGACCTATAGCCTCATCTCCCAGTACTCTGTCGGGTAGTATTTGCTGTGATCAAGAGTTTTGACTGGTTAACTTTTAGAAGGAGATGGCCAGGCCTTTCTTCCTAGTCTGTCCTAGTCTGGAAGCTCCACTCTACCTGCATACCTCCTGTACTGCTTGAACTCAAGCAGGCTGTTCCCCCTACTCCCCTACCAGGCACCCACTTACCCTTGGCCTGCCACTACTGGTCCTAAGACACTGAAACCAGACAACCACGAAGGAGGGTGGTGCCCGTATTACCCTGGATTTGAGATTCAGAAACAAGCTCAAAAACATTGATTGACTTGCCCGCTATCATAGAATCTGGATTCAAACCCAGGTCTGTGCAATTCCCCATTGAGCACAGAGTCCAGGACCCGCCTCCTTGGTCAAGCCTTCCCCACTTCCTGACTTAGCAGCCACACAACTCTCTGGGACTCTGTGTGAGTCCTCACCCTCTGTGCACCTTGGCATCCCTGGTGTCCCTGTCCCACAGGGCTCAGGGCAGGACTGGAGCAGCAGGAGCTCCCTGGATCTGGGCAGGGACCAGCAAAGAAGGGAGGATAGGTCAGAAGGAGGGGCACTGGGCCCTCTGGCTGAGGCCTCTACTCTCCTCCTGTTTGCTCAGAGTCAGAACAGGCTGCAGTGGGAAGGAGTCACTGGCTGTGATTTTTTTTAACCACTTGATCATGATCAAGGATTTAATTTTATCCCCTTCCGTGGCTGGCTCTGATTCTATTTGGAGTCTAAGCACCAGGAAAGCAAGAGGGCGGATGGTGGGGGGGGGGGGGGCGGGCTGTGGAGCAGGACTTCCACCCCCAGTCTCTATGGTGGCCCTCCCTGCTGTGCAGCCGTGACAAAGCCCATCTGGGGGCCTTCCTTTCCCTTGGAAGGTTCTGGGGAGGATGGCTGAGGGACCCTACTCCACTTAACATCCTTCCCCCACAGCAAAGCTGCTAAGACAAGGGAGAGGCTCAGAGGTAGAGGTAGAAGTAGGAAGCAGAGGCAGCCTTTGTCTTGGCTTTTCTCAAGGGATCATCTTAGCTCTTTCATCCTCATCAAAGAAGCATTTAATAAGCACCTAACTGGACCTGGGGTTGTGCTCCTCTCCACTCCCAGAGAACTGCAGACAGGTCCTGGCTCTGAATGACTTAGAGAGGATGGGGCCTGGGGACACCCACCACAATGGCTTCAGAACAACCATATGTTCTGACCACCTACTGTGTGCAGTCACTGTGCTAAGCTTCTCATATAAATCATCTCATTAATTTTCACAGCCACCCATGGAGTAGCTGCTCTTCTGTCTTCCAGGTTTCAGTAAATTAGATAATTTGCCCCAAGGCAACACAGCTGTTGAGGGGTATAGATCCAGGCTTCAATCCAGGACGCCAACCTGACTACAGAGTTCTGGCCCTAAATCACCATGTCTCCCTCACCTCCAACTACAGGGACAGGCAGATTTACACTGTGACAGTGCCGTTGTTAGGCACTATCAAGTCAGTTCTGACTCATAGCAACCCTATGTACTACAGAACCAAACACCGCCTGGTCCCGTGCCATGCTCACAGTTTTTTTGGGGGGGAGGTGGTTCTCATATCTAAAGCAGGGATAAGCTAGCACGAGCCAGCTGTCCTTATACTTGTTCACAATCTTTTTTTATGCTTGAGCCCATTTTTGCAGCTACTGTGTCAATCCATCTGGTTGACATCTGTGATGGTAAATAGTATAAATTGAAGTCGAGAGAGAATAATATTTGCTTTAGGGTTGTATTGGGTTCAAAACATTTTTGTGTAGTTCATCAAAGGTTTTATTATGAGTCCCATTTTCCAGATGAGAAAAGACTGAGTTCTGCCCAAGGGCATAGAGGTCTCAGCATGAAGCTGGGCTCTAGCCTTGGCCTTGGAGTCCCATGGACCTGACTTGGGGCCGGGTGTGACTGTCAGATGCTGGCAAGAGGCATGGGCTAGGAGGGGGAGGGGCAGAAAAGGAGCCTTGGTAGCAAGGCAGATACTTGGTAATTGAAAGGTCAGCAGTGCCTTGGAAGAGCTGCTTCTATAAAGACTGTGCTATTGTTATGTGTCCTCAGGTCAATTTCAGCCAACAGCAACTCCATGTGACAGAGCAAAACTGTCCCATTGGATTTTCTAGGCTTCAATCTCTACAGAAAGGAGAACTGGTGGCACAGTGGTTAAGGACTCAGCTGCTCACTGAAAGGCTGGCTATTTTAACTCACCTATGACCCTGAGGGGAAAGACCTGGCCACCTGCTCCTGTAAAGCGTACTAGCCAAGGAAACTCTACAATGTCATAATGAGGTCACTAGGATTCTGAATGGACTTGTCGACAGCCAACAACAACAACACAGGCTTAACAGGCTTTAACACTGAGTGGTCTTCGCTATGACCAATTAGCCAAACGAGGGACCGGGGTGAAGGGGTCTCTGAGTCACTGGCCTTGGGCTGGACAGCTTAGTGACTGCAGGATTCATTTCCCACTCGGCCCAGCCCCCTCAAAGGTGGAAGTGGTTACAAGCATGGACTCCGGTGTCAGACAACGGAGGTTCACATTCTGGCTGAAACTTGCTAGCCCTTAGCAAACTATTTAACCCTCTGTGCTCAGCTGGAAAATCCAGAAATTCTCAAGGACAACATGTGTAAAGTGGTACACGCTTGCACACAGGTAGCTCATTAGTTATGTCATTAAGACTGGGCAGAGAACAGTTTAACCACATGTCAGACACAGCCAACACCTGTATAAGATTTTGTGAAAACTCACCTCCTCCTACAGAGGCACACAGTCAAAGACAAGGACGGGAGGCAGGAACCTCAAAACTTCAGAATGGTCTGCAGTCACCTCCTGGGCTGTGCAGGGTGTGCCAACAAGGCAGCCAGCCACCTGCTGCACACAAGCTACCTTTCCTAAACACTCTGGAGGGCACAGGGGTATGATTCAGATCCAGTGTCAATAGCTCCTGACTTCCTGGGTCCAAGGGAAGTGAAGGCCCCGCTGGGAAGCCTGGAAAGTCCACCCCATTGAAACAGGGGACAGTCCCATTATCAAGGGAAAACCCGCTGCCATCAAGTCTATTCCCACTCTTAAGTGACCCTATTGGACAGAGCAGACCTGCTTAATCAAGTTTCTGAGGAGTACTTGGTAGATATGAATTTGCTGACCTTTTGGTTAGCAGACACAGTACTTAACCACTATGCCATCAGGGTTTCCAAACAAGGTGTCAACTAGCAACTGGTCCTTCAAAGGAAAAGGTAAAGGCACTATGGTGATAAGATCCAAAAGTATTTCTCTGCCCTGAACTTTTGTTTTGGAAATCTGGGTGGCATAGTGGCTATAAGTGCTATCTATGTCTGCTAACCAAGAGTTTGGCAGTTTGAATCTACCAGGCGCTCCTTAGAACCTCTATGGAGCAGTTCTACTCTGTCCTATAGGGTCAATATGAGTTGGAAATCAACTCCATGGCAGTGGGTTTGGTTTTGGGGTTTTGTCGTTTTTTCATTAGGATTAGCTGCTGCATGCCCCCTTTTCTCCCCAAATCTACTAAGCACTCAATTATTGCCTAGAAGAGAAAACTACTCCTTTGGACAGAGGAGGGACTTCTATTAGCGGTCTCAGGTTTACCTGGGCCTGTAAAGAGGTAGAGGACCAGAAGCTGAGGAGAGAGAGAACCCACTGTTGCAGAAGGGGCAGGTGGGACAGGCTTCCCTGGGGTACCTCGGAGCTCCCCACCATCTCAGAAGTTGATTCTTGCCCTCTCCCTACTCCCAGGCCCCAAGGAGAGGATCATTTCCTTGAAACAAAGGGCCTTGTTCAAGGGCACCAGAGCAGTCTGCATTCACAGCTGCTATTCACCTGTAGGGACAGAGAGAAGAGGCATTTCATTCATTCCCAGCCTCCCCTCCCCCAGGCCCGGGTTACATCAACAAAAGGCGGCGCTCTGCTTCCGTCTCTGCCTGTCCCAGGTCTCCCCTAGGTCAACCTAACCCCTAGCTGCCTATAGTCCCCAGCAGTCCCCATCCTGCCCACTGGGGTCATTACCAGAACAATACACC
Source organism: Heterohyrax brucei (assembly GCA_028571685.1). NCBI lineage: Eukaryota > Metazoa > Chordata > Mammalia > Hyracoidea > Procaviidae > Heterohyrax > Heterohyrax brucei. The sequence continues at coordinate 39,270,647 of CM053140.1, forward strand.
TGTACCTAGAAGGCAGACCCAGATTGCTGCCTGCTTGTGTGGGCTGATGGATGCTGGAAGACCCAGCCTGTGCCACCAAATGCTTCCCCTTCACCTGCTGGTGTGTCCTTTTCAACATCTCACATGGCCTAAATCCCATTAAGACATCCGACAGGTTGGGCAGCTCTGGGAGTAACCTTCCTCCTTCCTGGCTTCTGTTACAGGCTCTCTGCTGGGGGTTGGGGTGCAGGCTGGGCAGGCTGGATCAGGGCCAGCTCAGTGAGGGTGAGGATTAGAAGAGCGGATTAACTAGATTAGCCACAATCAACAGTGTCACTCAGAACATTGAGGGAAGAAGGATTTCACACAAAATCTACCTAAGGTGGGCTCTTGAACATACATCTCTATGTAATTTTTGGGTAATACAGCTATCTTTTTGTCGTTTCTGGCAATGACTACAAAGTCCTTTCTGGATACAGGTGTTGCAGCAAAAGGCAGGCCAACTCAATGTCAAGTTCATCTGGACATGGAATGGGTTCACTTGTTGAGGTAGTGAGTCCTCCAGCCCTAGAGGGTATTCAAGCAAAAGCTGGACAACCTCTGTTCAGAGATGTTCCAGAGGACTCAGCCATCTGCACAACGAATACGCTGCTTGCTGCTAGATGACACCTAGCTCCAACATCTCTTTCAACACCAAGATTCACTGATTTTAATTGTGCCATCCCCAAACCTCATAACCCCATAGCATGAAGAGCCCAACGGAACTCTTTGAAAAGGAAATTGAAGCAGGGAGTCCATGTAAGCAGCAAAATAGTGAAGCCCTGAAGTGGGATTATTACAGGTGGAAATGAAAAATTCTAGAAAATGCTACCAAAGCAAAAATTCCTAAAGCAGAAAAGTACCTTCTGCTCCCAAACTTGACGATACGGCTGGGCACTAATACATCTTGCACTTCCAGGAAGATGGAAGAGATCGACATTATTGTGGACTTCCGTTGTAACCATTCTAGGGCCACTGCTGTCCCACGAGGGTGCTGGGGTGTCCATGACAGTTTCCACACTCACATGGGGTGCTCAATGTGTCTGCTTAAGAGCCTGGAAGGGTGAGGCCATCCCTAAAGATTACTGACCCCACTCCTGGGATGACCCCACTCCTAGAATTTTTAGGACAAACATGGACCCAACCTTCTAAGTAGCCCTTAGCTGTAGTGGGTACACCTGGGACTTTTTCCAACCTGCCTGCCCCTCGCCCCAGCTGCCACCCAACTCTCATACAGCCATCAAACTCAAGTGTTCTTGTCACTGCTGCTGGCCCTCCTCGGGGAGGAAGGGCCACCGCCAGCAGATGTTGGACCATGCAAAGACACCAGTCAGGGTGCCCAGTTCAGTGGGAGAAATCAACTCATACACCAAGCTATTAAAAATCTTTATTGTTAACTTTTCTCTCCAACAGATATATTTTTACTGGAAATATGAAGCAACACTTTCACTTTTCTTCTTCAGAAGATAAGACAGATCAGGGTGGCCACTGTCACTAGAGGGAGGCCTGGGGTCTTGATGAGAACATGTCGGCAGAGGACACACGACTGACCTGGACGCAGATCCTTTAAGACAGCTACTATTACAGGACGCAGAGGGAGGCCAGTAGTACTGGCACTGACACCTGATTCCAGATGTCACAACCTCAGGGAAGGGAGACTGCAAAAAGCTCTTCCCTAGGGTTCAGTGAATTGGGGGTGTGTGATGTGTGTGTGTGCAAACATACACATGTGCACAACACACACACCATCCCTCCTTGGGGAAGATGCTATCAGGACCTTACTGAGGTTAAGCTATAGCTGTGTCCCCACTGTCGTCAATCTTGGGAATCCCTGGCCTTCGCAGGTAAACTGTTAGTTGACAAGTACCAGGGCCAGTGAGAGCTAGGGGACGAGAGTGTCTTGCCCACGACACTCAAGTCCTCCTTTTGTGGCAAGGCTCTGGTACAGTCCGGAGCACACTTGCTTACAACGGGTCTCTTCTGGAGTGAGCAGGCCCAAGGCTGGGGCTTCTCACAGAAATCCCTGAGGCCCTCAGCCTGAGAAGGTGGGAAGGTTCGGCTCTGAGAGTTTTCCCTCAGTTCTGGGTACTCAGGGCAAGAAAGTGGCCTCAGCCATCTAATGCCAGTGGAACGAGTTGGAGGCTTCCTCTTCCTAAGGCCTCTGCATCTTCCCCCACTCTTTCCACAGGTCCCACACCTGTGAGAGATGCAGGAGATGGGGCAGGGTGTTAACCTTCAGGGCAAGGAGGTGGGCAGATGGGAAGACTTGGGGCCCATATGCTAACACTGTCTACCAGCCGTGGTCCCCACCTGCTCAAAGACTGTTGCTCTGAAAACACGTTTTTAGGGGCTGGAGTTGGAACCAGACAGGTGGGGCTTGCTCAGTGAAGGCTCAGGCAGCTGGCAAGAGGGCCCTTCATAAGTAGGTGACAGTGATGTCACTCCCAAACTTAGTGCAGAGCAGGGTATGCCTCAGGCAAGGGCCTCCAAATGCAGGCTGGGACCCATGGCCCCCATGACAGAAGCTTCAGGACTTAGGCTGGGCAGGTCTGGGGTTGGGGTTTGGAGGCCCAAAGGCCTTCTGGGTCTGAGAATGCAGCTTGAGCTTTTCAGTGGGTTCCAAGTTCCTGGATAGACAGATGTCTGCTACACTGTGGGGGTCTCACAGCTGGGAGCTGCCTTTTCCTTTTCCAGGAGGAACCCATATTGGATGCCTCAGGAGAGGGTGGCTGAGGCCGTGCTTCTTGATTAGCACAGTGTGTCTAGAGAGGCAAGACGCCTGAGCCATTTCACCCTCTCCATGGTGGTGGCTGCTCGCCAGCTCCCACAAGTGGCGGGCACAAACACTGCTAATGGTCACCTCTGTGCTCAGGGCTGCTCACTCAGGACAATGCAGAGCTCCTGCAAGGCCGGTTTTCCAGCTGGGGGCCCTGTTGGGGGCCCTTGCTGGTGGAGGCAGATGCGGTTGATAAAGCAAATGCACTCTCCAGGTGGACCCCTAGGGCCCCAGGGAGGATAGGGCCCCAGGGAGGAACAGACGGCAAGCAGCAAAGTGGGGGATGACTCCATGGCAACGGGAGTCACAGGTGAGCCAACAGGAAACCAAACACATGTATTAAAAGCCAGTCAAAGTCAAACACAAACAAAAAATGTAAAAGCAGCAGGCTTTTTGTGTAATAAATACTGCAAAGCGCACTGGGTTTCTTTTCGTTCTTTTTTCAAGTCAGATATAATAACCAATGTCCCAAACCCTGTTTTCTGCCTTCAAAATAGAGAAGCTGTTAACATCAGCAGGACACCTGCAGCCAATCAAAGAAAAGATTGTCTCCCACTAACCAGCCAATCAAAATTCATTTCCAGTTTACGCAACCAATCAAATCAGACCTTGTCACATTTCCCCCCAAAAATGGCCTAAATAAAGCACCAGGGCTGGAGGCGCTTCCTGGAAAGACATATCCCAAGGAGCTATGTAAAAACAAAAAGAAGAGAGAAATAAAAATAAAAGATTTCCATTGGTCAAGATTTAAAAATAAAAAGGTTTCCCCTGTAGCCAATCACGGAGTCCATCCCTTTAAGCCCGTATAACTGCACCTCTGGGGTCGCCCTCAATGACGCCAAGCTGAGTGGCAGAGAGTAGGGGTGGGGAGACAAGGAGGACAGGGGGACGAGGGGGTCGCTGCCACTCAGCTGGCCTCAGGTCCACACAGATCTCTGGGCCCACGCCAGCTTCCAGGGTGTTCCAAGGGGTCTGTGGCTACTGCCTCCTGTCCTCTGTCTCCGACCTGGAAAACGCCATCACGACATCCTCAGCACCTGCAGACCAGAGGGAAAGAATTGCTGGATGGGGCTGCTGGCACCTGGGCACCATCTGTGTTGACACAAGGAGTTTGCAGGTCCCCAGCTGGAGCTTCAGCCCCCCACAAGTCAAGTGCAAAAGCACCTCCAAGGAAGCCCATCTTCTCTCCAGGTCTCCCTACGGCCTGGCCAGGGGCATATGGTCAGCAAGCTGCTGCAGGGATAAGGCTCTGAGATGGGCCAGGGCAAGAGGTCAGGCTCTCTGACCCTGGAGCAAGGCTTTGCTCACACCCACTGTCCAAGGTCACCAAGGCCAAGAGTCCTTGGGAACCTCCCTGTCTTCTCAAAAACTCATGTCTTGATCCTTTTGGAGACTTCTTGCTCCTGACTTCCGATAGCTATTCCTCTATGAAACGGCTTCTCCTATGCCCAAACCCAACTATACCCACTCAGAGGAGCCTGAAACCAAGCCTGTTTCCAACTGGGTTGTCGCCTGGTTCCTGTGGAAACAGATAGTGCCCCAATCTTTATATTAGTTTTTTAAATCCTAATTTGAGATTTGGGTCCAGGCACTCATGACATCGCTTCCTCTGGCTTGTTTTCCAGAAGACAGGCTCCGACATGCAGCCAGGAAAGGCAGGCAGAGGAGGGAGCACGCACAGTGGTAACCTGCCACCTCCTTCCCTGTCCACGAGCTCCCTGGGAAGGAAGGGGCTGACGCAGCCAGGGACCCCGCGGGCTGGGTAAGCAGCCAGCAGGGTCCACCCACCTCCCTGTCTCTGGCCCTTTCCATGAAGGGTGACTCTTCACTGCGCCTACACAATAACAGTCGGGCTGCTGTGGCCTTTCTGACATACTTGTCTTCTGTGCTACTGCAGGAATTCTCCCTGGGGAGGGAGAGGATCGGAAAAGCAGGACCCGAAAACCCTGCGAAGGGTGGGCTGGTGTGGGCTGTGCACAGTGGGGCTTCTGGCATATGAAAGGGAGCTAGAGAAGAGGGTAGGATTCCACCACACTTCAGGTATAGTGCCAGTAGTCTTGTCCATACTACACAGAAGTCCTCCCCTCAACTTGGGGACCTTGTGATGGCCTCTTTCCTAACTGCTCTGCCACCTGGAGGCACCCTGGGGTGCTAGGGGAGGAGGACTCAATGCCATGCACTTAACACCACAATGCCATGCCTTTCATTTGGCAGAAGAACATCAAGGTGTTGCCTAAAAACCTACCTTGCTACCCACCCACTCATTACCACACAACCTGTGTTTCTGAAAAGGGAAATACAGGTTGCTGTCCAGTCAATTCTGACATATGGCAAGCCCCTGCAGCTTAGAGAACTGTGCTCTGTAGGGTTTTCATGGCTGTGACCTTCTGGAAGCAGATTGCCAGGCCTTTTTTCTGAGGTGCCTCTAGGTGGGTTGAAACTACCAAGCTGCTAGTTAGTACTCATGCACTTAACCATTTGCACCACCCAGAGTCTCTCTGAAGAGGGAAATCAGCTCCCAGAAAGGAGCTCGAATGGCCTGCTTCCTGGGATGTGGCTCATTTGCCCAACAATCCTTCCTCTCTCTTCTCGGGAACATTCTGTTCTCAGCTCATTCCTGGGACCACGCAGTATCACTGCAGGCAGAATTTTCCTAGCAACTGCAGAATCCAAGATGACATCATACGCTACATGGCAGCTGAGCTGGTTACCTAACAGATGCCGAGGCTTCCTGAGTGCCGCCTCCCAGCCCACTAACCAGGAGGGGGCTGATGGGGGACCAAGACACAGGAAGTGTCAGCAGAAGACGTTTTGGGGGCAGCGAGCAGAGGCAGCCCACTTGCCTCCTTCCTGGGCTGCCTCACGGGCTTTCTGGCAGGGACCATGGGCCTCTGGAGTAAGCTGCAGGTCCAGAAATAGCACTGCTGCCCCTGGGGAACGGAGAGTCTGCAGAGGGAGCAGGCCATCCAGTTTCCTGCCCCTCCTCACAGGCCACAGCCTGCTCCAAGGGCTCCTAACATAAGCTCTTCCGGTACATAAGCATCCTTACTTTGAGGGCTGCAGAAGAAAGTCACCTTCTTGAGGTCACAGAGGGACTCCAATGACTATTTCAAAGACCTGAAGCCTAGATTTCCGAGAGTCCCACCTTCTCACCCTGTCAGCTGGCCACCCCTTTCCTGGCTTGGGCAAGGATAGCAGGGAGGCCTAGGGGTCTACAGAATTTCCCCCTTCTACTGCCAAGGGGGGCTGACATGGGAAGGGCACAATGCGCTGCTCTGTTCCTAAAGGGCTGTGTTGTCTTCCTTGCCACAGGGACGTGCTCTCCTTTGGGACTAACGAAGGAACAGGCTCTTCCAGAGCATTCTCTGACTATCCTATCATCAGCCTGGCATGGCACATGTCGTTCCCTGAGGTGCTGGACACGGACCTGGCAGGTGTCTAACCAGGAATGCCACCTTTCCTTCTCTATGAAATCTGGGCCAGTTACCTAACAAGGAAAGGAGAATTCTGGCCTCCTGTACAGGTGACTGAGGCTCAGCTCCCAGCCAACACACCCCACAAGTAGCCACCATCCATCTGTCAGTGGAGGCTTGTACGCTGCCATGATAACTGAACTAATTTCAGCGAAGCTTCCAGAATAAGAAGAAAGCTGGGCAACCTACTTCTGAAAAAGAGTCAGTGAAAACCCTGTGGATCCCACCGACCCAAGCAGCAAGTGATCACAGGGATGGCCTTGAGTCAGAGACTGACTCAACGACAGCTAACAACCCCATCACCTACTAGGGACGATGAGCTGCTCAACTGTTACATGAGCTCAGAGGGACCTCAGAGGTGGACGCTGTGGTTTCTCCTCCTTTTAAGGCCAGCCTATAGTAGCTCCCTTGGATATTCACGCTGTCCTGCAAGCATTGGGCTGAGAGCTTCTGATAGCTGAGATGCTTCTAACAGGCCAGCAGGCCCAGCCCACTGCCTCCAGGTCATCAGCTAGGATTCCTGTTCTGTTTTACAGAGGAGGCTGTTTCTTCCCCAATGTTATCTCTGCTGAAGCTGTTGGAACTTGGGCTCAGGGCATCTATTCATCCCTTTCCACCAGACCTCAGCAAGCAGAAAAGGGGAGAAGATAACCAGTCACTTCTGTTCTATCTTCTCTGACACATTAAAAGGATAGCCCAAATCAGGCAAAGGAATCACTAGATAATGATAGTCTGATATTTCTTATGAACAGAGATGTAAAACTCCTTAACAAAATACTAGCAAACCTAATCCAACCACATAAAGACACCATGACTATGTCATATTTATCTGGGAAAGGCAAGGCTAGTTAAGCATCTGAAAATCAATTCATACACTGTATCAATTTTAAAAAAAAACCCACATGATCATCACAATAAACACAGAAAAAAGCACCTTAAAAAACTCAACACGCTTTCATGAGGAAAACACTCAACAACCAGGAACAGAAGCCTAATAAAGGGCATTTACAGATACACTTACCGGTAAAAGACTGCACGCTTTCCCCTAAGATCAGGACTCAGGGAAGCTCATCTGCTTTCTCCACTTCTACTCTACATGGTACTGGAGATGCTGGCCAGGGCAATTAGGCCAAAAAAAACAAAAACAAAAACAAAAAAAAAGGATCCAGATTGAAAGAAGTAGGACTATCTCTATTTGCAGATGACAAGACCTTGTATATAGAAAGTCCTAAGAAATCCACTAAAAACTAGTAGAATAAGAGTTAAAGTTGCAGGGTCCAAGTTCACTATACAAAAATCAGTTGTATTTTTACACACTAGCAATGAAAATTTGAAAATGGAATTACACAACGCCATTAAAAGAATATCAGATACTTAAGATAATGATACACAGCACCTTTTCATATACTGTCATTCTTTCAGTTGTATGACCATTCTCACCCTCCTTTTCTGAGTTGTTCCTCCCCTATTATCATACACTCATTGTCCCATAAATTACCCACTTAAACCTTCAAGCTGTCAATTTGATTCTATACAGACAGTTCTTGAAAAGAGCACAATGCTCAAGGAAGCCATTCTTTATTATTCAAGATAAACTACTGTTTGGTTTCAAGAACTCTTCATGGGATATTTTTGCTTTAAGGTTTAAAGATTATTTCAGGGAAGCAGTTTTAGGAATTTATCAAGCCTTGATGGATTCTATGGGAATTTGCCATTCTATTCTGCATCTTCCCTCTTTTGACCAGGATTCTTCTATAAAACCTTTGATCAAAATATTGAGTAATGGTAACCAGGTAATGCCCAGTTCTGGTCTCACAGCAAAGGAGGCAGTTGCTCACGGAGGCGATCAGATACACACTCCATTTCTTTCCTCCTATTCCTGACTCTCCTTCTTCCTCTGGTGCTCCAGTCTTTTGCTCATTTTTAAATTGCAGTTTTAATATGTTATTGAGTTATAAGAGTTCTTTATGTATTATGAATATAAATCTCTTATCAGACACATGATTTGCAAACACTTTCTCCCATTCTTTTCACTTTCTCAATGGTGTCTTTCTTTGAAGCACAAACATTTTAAATTTTGATGATGCCCAATTTATCTATTATTTTGTTGTTGTTGTTGCATGTGCTTTTTACATCAAATCTAAGAAATCACTTCCTAACCCTAGGTCATGAAAACTTACTACTATGTTTTCTTCTAAGAGTTTTACAGCTTTAGATCTTACATTTAGGTCAATGATCCATCTTGCATTAACTTTTGTGTAAGTTGTGAGGTAGCAGCCCAGCTTCATTATTTTATAAGTGGCTATCCAGTTGTCCCAGTACCACCTGTTGAAAGCATCAAGTCTGGCAGTCACCCAAGTTCTTTATTGTTACCCATGGGCCCAGAGAGCATTTACTGCAGATTTAATCATGACCTGTGAAAACGGGCCTGAGATTCCAGCAGAGTGTCCCTCCCTTCTATGTCTCTTTGCTTTTTAAGGGTGGAGTTTTGAGGTTGGAGGCTGTTTTGTCCCCATCACCAACTCAATTTCAAGTCACCCTCATTCAAATCCATCTAAGTCCCTGGAGATGGGTTTCTTGGGACAGGATAAGTAAGGAATTAGAAGTCAGGACAGTCTCTGAAGATCCCTGTCAGGCATCGTTATCTTGCAGAAAGCCACTTGGTCTTCCTTCTCAGTTCTTTCAAGCCATATGAACCTCTGAGGCTAATAAATGGGGCTGACCAGACCAAGATGGACCACACAGGGGCCCAACGCCCATTAAGTCTCCCAAGGCAAGACACAGTCTGTCTTAGCCATGGGATGAGGCTGATAAGAGCCCTGAATCCCGAGGTTCAGAGGAATTTCCTGGTTGGTGATCACACATGGGAGAGGGTAGCACATTCCTCTTTGGGATATGCAAGCTCTGCGCTGACCCTTCCCAGACCTCACCCTATGTGTTTCTTCACTTGCATCCTTTTGGTTGTAATAAAGTTGTAGCTATAAGTATGGCATAAAAATCCCAAAATCAAACCCACTGCCATCAAGTGTGATTCTGACCCACAGCAACTTTATGGGACAGATTATAACTGTCTCATAGGGTTTCCAAGAATGTAATCTTTACAGAAGTAGGCTGCCATATCATTCTCCCACTGAGTGACTAGTGAGTACGAACCACCAAACATTTGGTTAGTAGCCAAGCATGTAACCACAGTGCCACTGGGGCTCCTAAGTATGGTATACCAAACCAAAACCAAATGTGTTGCCATTGATTCAATTCTGACTCACAGCAACCCAAGAGGACAGAGCAGAACTGCCCCATCAGGTATCCAAGGAATACCTGGTGGATTTGAACTGCTGATCTTTGGGTTAGCAGCCAAACTCTTAACCACTATGACACCAGGGTTGACTTTCTGTGAATTTTGTGAGTTGTTCTCTGACTCTACAGGGCAGTGAGAGCCAGAAAGGGCTGGTGTCTATTTGACAATCGGGAAGAAGGTGTCCTTCTAATGTGTGAGCTCTAACCTAGCTCTGGCTGGCTGGGGGTGAGAGAGGGAGTGTGGCATGAGATAAGGATGGAGAAGTGGAGAGGACTGGATCATTTCCACACTTTGGGAGTTAAATTCATGTTGATCCCTGCTGTGCAGTTAACAACGAAGGTGGGATTTGCTCACTGTGCCTAACTCTTTGTGACCAGGCTCTGATGGCATGAAGGCCTTGGCAGGCTGCTTCCCGACTCCCCATCACAAAGTCCTTTTTCCCAGCAAAGAGTCTCCAGATCTATGACTCATTGCAGGCCCACTGTGGACAGAGACGGTTTTTGCTCAGCCTTCCACATAGTAGCAACCATGTGAACCCAGAAGCAGTCCTCTGGAAGGTCTCTCAGCTAGGCTCTCTCCTGGTTCTCCTCCTGCCTCCATGATTCCTCTTTCTCAGTCTTTTCTATTGGATCGTCTTCCTTTTCCCCACACTAAAAGCTGGTGGACCCCAGGCTCAAGCCTAGGAACTGCATTTCTCCATCTACAGTGCAGAGTCTACACTCCCTGCTCAGTCTCATCCTGTCCCCTTGCTTCAAAACCATCCACAGACTGACCACTCCCAAACTCATCTTTCCAGCACAGATTGCTCCCCTGAATTCCAGACTTGGATACTGCTATGGATTAAACTGTTGATAAGCTGAAGTATGAACCCCTGTATCTGCAGTGGTGACCCTGTACGGAAACAGGAGTTTCCTCTTGTTATATGCTAATGAAGCCACAATGGAGCCGGGTGGGTCCTAAACCTAATCCCCTACCAGTGACCTCTTAGAAAAAGGGAAAACAGACAGAGGGACACAGAGAGAGAACACCATGAGATGACCGAAGCTGATGTACCTACAAGCTCAGGAACAGCAGGGACTGCTGGCAGCTGCTAGAAGCTGAAAGAGACAGAGAAGGACTGTGTCCTATAGCCAGTGCCCTAAATTGGGACTGCCAACCTCCTGAACTGTGAGAAAATAAATTCCTGTCCTTTAAAGCCACTTCCTGTGGTATTTTGTTAGGACAGCCCTAGGTCACTAAGAGTGTGTCCAGCTGCACACCCAGCTTTCTACTGGGATGGCCAACAGGCATCGCAGACTTAGCATGCGCAGGATAGCCCTGGTTCTCCTCCTCTCTCCACAAGCTTGTTCCGCTCACAGCCCATGGTGGCTTCATCCTTCTGCTGCCAAAGCCCCAAAGCTCAAGGGTCTCTCTGATTTCCCCCTCTCTCACACACACTCTACATACAACCCATCAGCAGATACTGCAACTCTACTTTTAATATAACATATCCTGACTACATCACAAATGTCCATCCTACCCACTCCCCCACCCTCAGCCCAGTCCAGGCTCCCAACACTCCTGCTGGGCTCTTGTCTCAGCCTTTCCCTGGTCTCTCAATGCTGGCCCCCGACAGTCCATACTCCACACAGCAATCAGATTCCCCAAAGGGGGATGTGATCACAAGGTTCTTCCTCACACTCAGTGTAAAATCCAAACTCCATGCCACTTTCCACAAGCCCCCCACTCCCCTTTTATACATCCTCTGCCCTCTCACTCTGCTCCTCTGGGCTGTCCTTCCGACACAGTAACTTGCACCTCAGGACCTTTGCACCTGCTGGCCCCCTGCCTTAATATTCTTCTTGAAGTTCATCTCACAGCTCTTGCACTTCATGGTGGTCTCTGCAAACATCTCCTCGGACAGGTCCTCCTGGCTTACAATTTCTGAAATAGTGCCCTGTGTCCTGATCCCTCAGGTGGCTACAGTCTTCTTCAGAGTACTTAGCACTGTCAAGGAGTGTTACATCTAGATCAGATCTTAGTGTGTGTTACAGACTGAGTTGTGTCTTCCCAAAATATGTGTTGGAATCCTAACCCCTATCCCCCTGGATGTGATCCTGGGAATCTGGTTTTTTTATTGTGTTAACAAGGCCACATATCAGTATAGGGTGTGTCCTAGACCCAATTATTTCTGAGTTATAAAGAAGAGGAGATTAGACACAGGAGGAAGCAAAAAGAGGGAGGCCGGGGAGATAGAAGTCACCTAGAGACTGACTGCTGAGGAACCAAGGAAGCCTGGGGGCTTTTGAGGCATAAAGAGACAAGGATTTCCACCCTACCTCCCCATAGAGAGAGAATTCCCCTGCAGCCAGTGCCCTGAATTTGGACTTTTAGCAGAACGCCCTGGTGGTGCAGTGGTTAAGAGCTCTGCTGCTAATCAAAAGGTAACAGCCCAAATCCACCAGGTGCTCTGTGGAAAACCTACGGGCAGTTCTACTCTGTCCTATAAGGCTGCTAGGAGTCAGATTTTGAGTTGGAGGCAATGGGTCCTTTTTTTTTTTTTAACTATGAGAAAATGAACTGCTATTCTTTAAAGCTACCCACTTGTGGTGTTTTTGTTACAGTGGCAATAAGTGACGAAGATGGTGTATTTCCTTCCACTGGACTATAAGTTCCTTGTGGTCAGAAAATCTGTCTTGTTTACTGACACAGCCGCAGGACCCAGAAAACTCCCTGCGGCACAGTAGGGCTTAATAAAGATGCAGAATCCATGAGCGGGTAAATACTTATTTTGTAGATGGGGAACCTGAAGCTCAGAGAGACGAAGCAACTCGGGGAGTCATGGGCAAAGAGAGGCCTCAGGACTCCCCGCCTTCACCCTGTGGGACGTGGGGCTACCTCCCCTCTGGAGAAGGGGAACAAGTGACTGGTCCTGGCTCCCCAGAATGTCGAGGCTGGTCAGGCCTCCCAGCAGAAAGTGGATGAACACATCCGTCCCACCAGAATTAAACTAAGACCCACAGCCAGCAAAGCGAAGCGACCAACAGACGAAGGAGGCTTGGTGGCCCAGTGGTGAAGTAGCTGGCTGCTAGCTGAAGGGTCAGCAGTATGAACCCCGGCCACCCCACAGGAGAAAGATGTGGCAGTCTGCTTCTGTAAACATTTACAGCCCTAGAAACCCTACAGGGGCAGTTCTACCTTTCCTACAGGGTCACCATGAATTGGAACTGACTTGGCTTGGCTTGGTGGCAACTAGTATTTTTTTTGGGTCAACAGATGGATCAATAAACAAAATGTGGTTTAGTCAGCCACATAATGAGTATTAACTAGTGACCACTGAGTCGATTCTAACTCATGGCAAGTCTGTATGTGTCAGAGTAGAACTGTGCTTCACACCATTTTCAGTGACCAGCTTTTTGGAAGCAGATGACCAGGCCTCTTCCAAGATGCCTCTGGGTGGACTTGAACCTCCAACCTTTGGGTTAACAGCCAAGCACACTAACCATTTCTATCACCCAAGGAATACTATTCAGTCATCCAAAGGAATGAAATTCTGATACATGCTACAACATGGATGAACCCTGAAAACATGCTGAGTGAAAGAAGCCAGATTCAAAAGGACAAATTCTGTACAATCCCACTGATGTGAATACGCATATGCAGAAAAGCTGCTTAAGGGGCAGAACTTCTGTTTGGAGGGATGACGAACCTGTGGAAACAGATAGTGGTAACAGTCGCACGACACTGTGAATGCAACTAGTGCCAATGAACTGTACCCATAAAATAGTTAAAATGACATATTTTATGTTACATGTATTTTATCATGGTTAAAAAAATAAAAAAAAGCAGCAAGGGCTGTGGTGAAGAAAACAGACCACGAAACCCAGAGTGCCAGTCCACGAGGCCTCCCAACTCCCGCCCCTGCCCTGTCACATCACCAGCCCTAAGGCTCACACAGCACAAGATCAGAGCCAAGGTGGGCTGGGGACACAACTCTCTGGGCCAGGGCAGGGCGCTCGGTCCTTCCAGCCCACGCCCAACCGCAGCTTTGCCCCTTTTGTAGAGTCCAGACAAGTGACTGGGGACAGAAAAATGACAAATATGCAGGAGCTTAGACAAGGGAAGCCAGCCCCCAGCGGGGGTGAGAGCAGACAGTGGGGCCACTGGTCCGATTGCAGGCTCGGGGTGAACTGGGACCAGCCCAGCCTGCTGGTTGGCATTCATCCTCCGCCTGTGTTCTCGGCTGACTGGAAGGATCAACGGGATCCTCCGGGAGCCCCGGTCCCCCTTTGCCAGGCAAGGCTCCCCAGGAGATGCTGGTACAGCCCTACAGTCTGTTGAGGATCACTGCTGCTCCCTGAAAACCCTAAGGTCTTTCAGAGGTTCTTTATCAAGGTATGTGGTATCTAAATACATTTCCTGAACTGCGAGGGTGCACATCTATTGGCCCCCAGGTGTACGTTTGGGTTGATGATTACTGTTTGGTGCCATCAAGGCAATTCTGACTCACAGTGACCGCACGTGTGACAGGGTAGAACTGGTCTATAAGGCTTCCTTGGCTGTAACCTTTGCAGGATCAGATCACCAGGTTTTTTTTTTTTTTTTTTGACAGCACATAACAGGGAACTGCCCTGAAATTCAAGCTGAATTCAGAAGAGGATGTGCGAAGGCGGGTATCACTGCTGATGTCAGGTAGACCCTGGCTGAAAGCAAGAATACCAGAAAGATGTCTGTCTGTGTCTCACTGACTATGCAAAGGCATCCAACTGTGTGGATCATGATAAATCACAGATAACACTGTGAGGAACAGGAATTCTAGAACATGTAACTGTGCTCATGAGGAACTTATACACAGACCAGCAGACAGTCATTCAAATAGAACAAGTGGATACTTTACGGTTGACAGTCAGGAAAGGTGTATGCCCACGTTGCCACCCTTTTGCCACACTTACTCATACTGAGCAAATAATCTGAGAAGCTGGGCTATATGAAGAATGTGGCCTCAAGACTGGAGGAAGATTCCTTAACCACCTATGATCTGCAGATGAGACAACTCTGCTAGCTGAAAGCAAAGACGACGTGAAGTGTTTACTGACGAAGATCAAAGACTACTGTCTTCAGTAGGAATTACACCTTAAAAAAAGGACAACAAAAATCTTGACAACTAGACCAATAAGCAACATCATGACAAATGGAGAAAAGACTGAGGTTGTCAAGGATTTTATTTTACTTGGATCTACCATCAACATGCATGAAAGCAGCAATCAAGAAATCAAATGACACACTGCATGAGGCAAATGTGCTGCAAAAGACCTCTCTGAAGTGTTAAAAAGATGTGACTTTGGGGACTAAGATTCACCTGACCCAAGCCACGAGATCACCCCACATTCAGTGCAGCACTGAATAAGGAAGACTGAAGAACTGATGTCTCTGAATTATGGAGGTTGGCGAAGAATATTTAATACACTATGGACTGCCAGAAGAACAAATAAATCTGTTTTGGAAAAAGTATAGCCAGATGCTTCTTAAAAGCAAGGATGGCGAGACTGCATCTCCCGTACTTTTGACATGTCATGAGAAGGAACCAGTCCCTGGCTAAGAACATCATGCTGCCTAAAGCAGAGGGTCAGCAAAAGAGGGGAAGACTCTTATGGAGATGAACTGACAGTGTCTGCAGCGATGGCCTCGTGATTGCGAGGACGGTGCAGGACGTAAGGCCACTACGAATCAGAACCACTTGATGGCATCTAACAACAATCTTTTTTTTCTTTTTAATTGTGATTAAGTGAAAGTACACAACCCAAATCAGTTTTGTGTGACTGTCTACCTGCGGCTCCATCTGCTTTCTTCACCCAGTGACAACATAATCCTTCTTCTCATGCTATAATTTCCAGTATCCTCTTTATGAGCACCTGTCCCCAATCTCCACCCTCTTCTCTCTCACCTGGAAAAAAACCCGTAGGACAGCTTCCTATAACTGTATAGAACCATAAAGTACACACACCATATGGTCACACTATGTCCCCAAGTCCAGTCCATTTTTATCAGAAGAGTTGACTTCAGTACTGGTTTCTGGCCAGGGCCAGCAGCAGGTCTACGGGCCATGTTCTCAGGGAACCCTCCAGGCTGCTGGACCATCAATTCTGGTCTTTTAAAAGAGTTCTTAAACCAAACACTTTTTTCTCATGTTGCCTCGGGGACTTTACATTGTGTCCCTATTGTGGCTGCCTCTGGTAGTGGCAGGACACCATCTGGCTCTTTTGGTCGCATGTTGATACAGCCTCTCACTCATACGGTCCTTCTGTTTCCTGGGCTCTTATGTCCCCATGTCGTTTATTCTCAGTCATCATCAGTTCCAGGTGAGTTGGGACCGTCTGGTGTACTGAGGTGGCCACTCACCAACATGGGGTGCAAAAGACCCTCTTAGCAAAAGGCTAGTTATGCCAATTGACCTCAGTGTACACTGAAAACACGGTCCCCATCCCTGCTACTCTATCCTTGGAAATACTGGGTTGACTTTAGAAAACTTTTCAGTTTCCAGTGTGGGACAGTTATGTTGATCTTCTCTCTACTGTCTGCTATCACCCAACCGACTTTCTATCAACTGTCTCTACTGCATGCTGTCACTACTTTCACTTAACCCAATTCCCCTCTGCTATCTAACCTGTTACCTACTCTCTCCTTCCCTACCTACCCCTGTAGCCATCAGAGAGTCTTTTTTTCTATTTATAAGTCCATTTTTCAGTTCTTCTAATGGCGGTCTCATACTGTACTTGTCATTTTGCTGCTGACTGATTTCACTCAGCATTGTCTTCTAGTTGAACCCAGGTTATGAGATGCTTTTTAAAATCATAATTGTTCTTATCATTGCATAGTGTTTCATTGTGTACATGTACCACAGTTGATTTATTCACCTGCTGATGGGCACCTAAGTTGATTCCATCATTTTCCTATTGTAGGACAGTGCTGCAATAAACATTCATGTGCATGCATCTGTTAGTGTGACTGCCTTTATTTCTGTAGGATATATTCTGAGCAGTGGGATTGCTGGATCATATGATATTTCTATTTCTAGCTTTTTAAGGAAGTGCCAAATTGCTTTCCAAAGAGGTTAACAACAGCAATCTTTATAGGAACAGACTGCCAGCTTTTTCTCCCAGAGAGCTGCTAGGTGAGTAGGAATCACTAACCTTTCGGCTGGCAGGTTGGTAATATCAAAACCAAACCAAATCTGTTGCCATAGAGTCGATTCTGACTCACAGTGACCCTAAAAGACAGAGCAGAACTGCCCCATAGGGTTTCCAAGCCAACTTTTTGGTTAGCAGTTAACCTCTGTGCCATATGCTTGAAAAGGATCAGAAACAAGGAGCCACGAGCTGGCCACAGCCCCACAAGGTGACAGTGGTGTGAGGGCAAACACAATTCTTTTCATAGACCTGCTGGGCAAACTGAGTGGGAGCCCCTTGCCCTTTCCCAGGCAGATCCTGGAGCTCACAGCCCCTTCTGCAGATAGGAGCCCTCTAACACCCTCCTCTCCAGCCTCTCAAGGAGATAGCCTGGGGTTGGGGAACAAGGAACTTACAGACTTCTACGATGTTCTGGGGGTGTGGTGATGGGATTGAGCCCTTATCTCAAGCTGAGGCTGCAGTGGCTAGAGTAGGATGGGAGCCTCTAATCTGCACAATAGGGAGGAGATTAGTCCAGGCCAGAGGGTGGAATGTGGCTGTAACCCCCCGGGAATTGTTAAATGCGATTTGGCCGGCTTTCTCAGCAGGGAGAAGGGATCTGTTCCGGAAACGTGGATGGATGAACCTTCTTGCTGTATGGTTCTTCATTTGATCCCACCAAAGCACCTGGGCACTGGAGGGACAAGCAGACTCCTACCCCTCTCAGCTCTGCCAAGTCCAGAAAACAGCAGTGCTGCATGGTTAAAGGAAAAAAAAAATACCTGGTCCAGCTTCCAAAGGCTGTAGACCACCCTTGAGGCCTCACAGCCCTGTGCAGTGTCAGTGAAGAAAATCAGATTGAGGGGGGAGGCTCACTGAAGAAAATTGGATGGGGGGAAGCCTCTGGGTCCAATACCCCATGACATGGTACTTGAGGGGATTTGGAGCCTCTGTAGCACCCTGAGCCCAGCACTCGATGAAACAGCATCTGGGGAACCTGGAGCCTCCGTATCACCCTGAGCTCAGCTTCCTGTAAAATATGGCAGTCTGCAGACCAGAGCCTCTACAGCACTCTAAAATCCAGCTCCCAACAAAATGACATTCAGGGATCCAGAGCCTCTGCAATGCTCTGAGCCAAACTCTCCAAGAAACAACACTCATAGGACCTGGAGCCTCTGTGACCCCTACCTACAGGCTCCCTGGAGACCCCTGTACTGTACTGTCGGAATAGCATGGCCAGTTGTCTTGCTCAGGCTCTCCACCTGAGCACAGGCCTTCCAAATGGGAGTGATTCAGCAGTATGACATAACCTGTTTATAATCAACCTGGCCTTGAAGTTTAGGTATTTGGCTGCTAGCCACTTTTGTTGTAAAACTATATATAGCTATCATGCCATGAGGTGAGCAAGACTGCCAAATGCTATACCTGCCTCTTGCTACTGCATTAATAAGCCTACTACGACAACACCTGTTGTGCCTCCATTGCTGAGTCTGCCCGAATCACAGACCAACATTCCTGGCCTTGAGTACCCAAATTATGAGTTCCTGGTGGCGACAGTCCTGGTGGCCTGGTCCCTGCCCCAGGACTGGCCAGAGGTAGATAGGATGCCATCTAGTGTTGAGAAAGCCTTGCATGCTTTGGGGGAAACTTTGGAGAAAAAAGGAGCCCGTGCTTGCACTGAGGCAGCAGACTGGATTTTTCTCACACCCTTGAAAGTGGCTACGGAAGCAGAGCTAGAGGCACAAGCTACAGCATGGGTGCTGCAAGCTGATGTGGAAAGCCTCTGGGAGCAGCTGTGACAGGAACAGGAGCACGAGGCTACACTGGAAAAAGTCTTCTCAGCCAACTGCCCTGGCACCTCCTGTGAGGTGCACCCCCACCTGTCCTGATTATAGTAGACTCCTCGGATGAGGAGGAAGGGTCCCCACAAGGAGAGGGTTGCATGCCTGCCCCTTGTTAACCAAGGTAAAAACTGAGAGCCTGTGAGAAGGCAATGCCCCAGCAAAGATTGTGGACCACTCAGTCATTAGGCCATATACCCAGTCACAGCTGATGGGTTTAGCTTGTGAGTTTTGCCAAAAGGGGTGCAAGATGCTGGCTTTCTGGGTATTGGAGTTGTGGGACACAGGTAAAGACACCATTATGTTGGCTCAGGAGGAAGAAGAGAAATTGGCATACATTACTGTCTGACCCTCTTTGTGGGAGCATTTACAATATCCTTGCACTGGTGGGGCACAGGCTTGGCAGAGGTGGTGGTTGATCAGCCTGCAGCAGCAGTGACACCAGCCCATCTGGAGCAGCTGCTGCTAGGATGCCAGTTGCAGCAGGGGAGGTACAGCCCAGGCTGCATGCATGGCTGCACTGACAGGGCTGGAAACAGGGGATCCCAGTGGGGGCCTCAAGCCCTGTGGAGCTGGCGGGGCAGCAGCCAGCATTCCCAGGTGCAGCTGCAGCTGTTTGCCATGGCAGCACCTACAGACTCAGAAGCTCCCATTTGCACTCTCACAGCAAAGTTGTGGCCATGTCCCACTAGCGAAGCCTGGGCACTGTCGCAACACAGTTGGGGTGGCACACTCTCAGAGCAGTGTGGACAAGCCAGTTCCAACATCACCAAGCCCCCAGAGCCACCCCCACCCCCAGTAACTGTCTCTGAGGCTAAAATTTTGGGTGCTGCTGAGCACAGGAGGGAGGTCAAGGGTCTGGGCATAGCCATAGCCCAAGGGGAGTGGCTGGAGCCCAGGACAAGTAGAGCCTTAGGTGGCAGTTAGCTGACAAGCAGGCAGGCTGAGCCTGCATGGATCACTGGATCTGTGCCTCCTTGCAGTTGGGTGGCCTGGCCTGCCCAGCATCTGCACTGCACATGAGCAGGAGCCCAGCAAGCCTGCACCACTGTCCATTCAGCAGAAGCGCAGGGTGTGGGTCCTGAAGGCATATGACAGGGGTGTGAAGCCCCAGAGGGGAAAGGGACCCCTCAAGGTAACCCAATCACAAAGGTGGGCTGACCTGATGGCGGCATGTGTCATTTGAGAAAAGATGGACAGGAAACCTAATGAAGTGCATGTGTCTCCAGTGCTAGAATACATCCTGCATGGTCAGGTGGTGCAGACAACAGTTATGGAGTTCTGAGTGCAGTTAAGGGCCACAAAGGCCACAGTGCATACAGCAGAAGACTGGGCTGCCCCAGTGGAGATGTCAGCTCCCAAACGTGCTGTAAATGTAAAAGAGTATCATCTCCCAGGGGAACACAAGAAAATCAGGGAAAGTGTTAAAGAGTCGCACCGAGTACAAGTACAGAGGCCTGCCTTGCAGAAGAATTAATGTGCAGATTGCATGGTGAGCAAAACACCCTTTGGGGCGGAGTGTAGGGATAGCATGGAAGGTTGTCTAGCTCAGGCCTTCCAGCTGGGTACAGGTTTTCTGGATAGGAGTGATTCAGCAGTATGACATAACCTGTTTACAATCAATCTGGCCTTGAAGTTCATGAATTTGGTTGCCAGCCACCTCTGTTCTAAAACTGTATATAAGACCAACATGCCACATGGTGGGCATAACTGCTGAATGCTATACCTGGCTCCAGCCATTGCATCAATAAGCCTGCTAAGATCACACCTGTTGGGTCTCCATTGCTGAGTCTGCCTGAATCACGGATCAATATTCCTGGCTTTGAGTACTTTGGTTACGACACGCACACTGTCCACAGTTTCTCGGGACTGTTCTCAGGTAGGACATTTGGTCTTTTTGTCTCCAAAACAGTCAGACTAGATACCGATGACCTTGGAACAGCTCCAGATTCCTCCCCCTTCCTAAAGACAGGAAGTGAATGGGACCTGAAAACTCAGATATACAATGCTGAAACCCTCGGCCTCCAAATACTCATGGATGATGGGGGGCAGGTTAGGGCCATTATGTGAGTAGGCAGTTAACCCGGGTTACGTGTCCTAGGACCCAAAGGCCCATGCTCCATTGCACCTGGCAGACCAGGCCAGAGAAAAAATGTGGCCACATGCTCCAAACCCACTCTGGATATTCCATGCTCTTCTCAGCCATGTGATTCTGGTTGCAGCACCTCCTCCTTCCCCATGAGCTCATTATCTTGCTGTCAACACCAACTAGCATCAGCTGCCTGGCTACCCAAAACTGCAGTGGCCCAGCGACCAGATCTGGGGAAATGAACCAACAGCAAGGCTACCTGGAAAAACAGGTCACAGACACTGCCAAAGGGAAAGATATTCACCGGGATACAGCTTGGGCACAGCTAGGACTGGGCTTCTCCCAGCACACAGGGACCCCCTAGGGGCAGGCACTGTTTTTAGCAGCCCCAGGCTCTGAGCCGGAATTCTGCTCAACTGAGCTCTGATGCTCCCAGGTTCCCGGGGGGGGGGGGGTGACTTTTACCCAGAGAGAGCATGATGCTCTGGTTGTTATGGGGACTATAGCTCTGATCCACCAAAGTCTCAGCAGCCAAAGCAGGTACCAGACTCAGTGGCCACTACTGGGCTCCAAGCTGCTAACCAGCATCACCAAGTACCTAAGGCGTCTGGCCAGTGCGTGAGCACAGGAGCTGTCCGCTCTAGGCAGCACTGGGCTCTTGTATACATGGGCCATCGGTTGAGAGCTCAATAGCAGCTCCGAGGCTCCCCAGGTTTCAGGGAAGGCAGAACATCAGGACCCGAGTACAAAACTAGCGTCTGGGACTTGGTGTGACTAATCACCTAATGGGACCAGGGGAAGCCCCTGAACACTCAGCCTCAGTTTTTCCTATCTGTAAAATGTGATGAATAGCACCTGTTCCACTCATCTAACTGCTCATGGATGACGTCAACAGCACGCTGCACTGCATCAAGCATCAAAACCACACCTGTGGGGTCATAGCCCGGGGTTCTAGTCTAGCTGTTCAAAGCCTAACATGCTTCCCCAAAGGACCATGCTCTGAGAAGAAATTGAGGCCAACTGGCACAACTAGCGTTTTGCTAATGACAACTCTCTACACCCCACACTGGTGAATGGCGTCTGGGGTCTTAAAAGCTGCCAAGCTGCCATCTGAGGGTACAGCCAATGGTCTCAACTCAGCAGGAATGGATGATCACCAACGTCCATAACGACATGGGGGATAGAGAATCCAGAATAGAGAGACTCATGTGAGTGGGTGTCTACATCGACCTGTGACCGGAAGAACCAGATGGTGCCCGGCTACCATCAGTGACAGCCACGATGGAGCTCACAAAGTTGAGTCTCACTGGTAACACAAGAATAAATAAGGGTGCACCCTGAGATCTCCACTGAAAGACCACAACTGGTGGTCCAGGGGCTTTGGGGTTCCCCTGGGAGCATGGCCCCTGGCCTGATGCTGCCGCTGTCCATAAATCATAATAAGGTCAACTTTTCAGGCAGCAGTGTACCGGACTTGGTGACGCAGTGACCACATTTTGTGGGCACTTTATGGTTCTAGGCATCTATAGGATGTCGTCCTGCTGACCTCACATTGGAGGAAGAAGAGTGGGTGGAGAGAAGACAGGAGACTGTTGGGAGGATAGGACATGTATGGAGCGGAGAAGAGTGTGCTGTCACCATGCAGGGAGAGCAGTGGAAGCTGCATATAGGTGAGCATGCGAATTTATATGGGAATGTACATTTTCATTCACTCATAATAGTAATAATAATAAAAATAAAATGCTTCCCCAAACCCATCTCAGCTCCCACTCCCACTTTCCCCACCGCTGCTGAGCCCAACACACACAGACAGACACACTGATTTGTTTTCCCATATGAGGCACTCACATTCTACTCAAATTCTTGGGTCTCCCAAAATGCAACGTACCCCAGACCAAGAGCTTAACTGGGTGAGAGAAGGGGCAGAATCTGGGAGATGGAGTGGGCCTGTCCCTCTATGGCTCAGGGATGATCAGGGCTTCACCAAAGTCCTGCCATATTCTCAAAGTTAAGTGGGCTTTCAGTCTCCATGGGGCTTAGTTTAAAATGCAGATCCCCAGGCTCTGCTAACATTTCGATTCATTAGGGCTGCTGCAAGGCCCAGTAATCTGCACTTTTGACAACTGTCCTAAGTGACATAGATGCAAGTGGTCTGTGGCCCATACTCTTGGTAACTCGATGCTGCTAACTGTCCCCTGGCCTACTCCCCTAGAAGTGTCCCTTTTCTCCCCACACTCCAAAGAGACGCTGTCTTGTTTGCTTCCACACACTCACTCCCCATTTGCTCCCAACCCATGGCCTGGCTTCCAGCCCAGGCTCCACAGAAACCATTCAGGTAAACGTCACCAGTCATCTCCTGACTGCTAAGCCCAGTGGACGCAGGCGGTGACCCTGCTAACCCTTCTCCTTTCAGGGCCTCTGCCCTGGCTCCTGGGGGCGGTAGTATTCCTCTCCCTCCCTTACTCTGCCTGCTCACTCAACTCCACGCTTCCACCCTGACCCATACTCCCAATCCTTGTGTCAGCTCCCACCTGGCACCTCAGCTCTGTGTCTGCACTCCACCCCTCCTGGATCCCACAGGCACCTCCTACTCAGGACTCACTGGTCCTCCCATCTCTACTCCTTCCCACCTTTCCGTATCAGTTGCTTGAACTAGGCATCGTCTTCATTCACTTTTCTCAAACCCCCTCTCATCTGTCCCCCCCACTGCCTGGAGTTCCCGGTCCTCAATGTCCCACCTGTATGACCTACCTCTGGAATGCGCTGCATCATCCTCTCACCTGGACAGACACTGCCGTCACACTCCAGCCTCAGCCCCTGTCCTGTGACACCCCCCCCTTCAATTTTCACTCTAAGGAATAACAACTCAACCTGGCCTCCCTTCCCCTCTAGCTGCCTGGGGAGGCCCTGAGGCCTTCAGAACCCACTTTGTCCAAAACACTTACCTCCCAGCCACTTGCCACCTGCTTGGCAAGCACCAGATGGGACCCTGGGAAGTTAATACACGAAACCCACTGGGTCCATACTCAAGGTGTTCACTTGGCCTCGGACATCCTTCTCCCATTGTTATGAGTTGAAGAGTAGCCCCCCAAAAGATATGGTAAAGCTCTGACCCCCCAGTATCTGTGACTGTGATCTTGTTTGTAAACAGAATCTTTGCAGATATAATCAAGTTTAAGATAAGGTCATTAGGCTGGGCCCTAATCCTGTATTACTGGCATTCTTGTAAGCAGCAGAAAGGAGTAACAGATACACAGAGACGCCATATGACAACAGACACAGAGAGTGCAATGATGTGTCTCCACGCCAAGGAATGCCAAGGACTGCCAGCCAACATCACATGCTAAGTGAGGCCTGGAACACATCCTCCATCTATAGGCTTCAGAGGGCATGTGGCGCTATTAATACCATGATTTTGGGGTTCTCGCCTCCAGAACTGTGAGAATACATTTCTGTTGTTTGAAGTTACCCAGTTGTCCACACTTTGCTATGGTAACCCCAGGAAGCTAACACAGCCCCCAATTTGTCCACATACATCCTTCTATGCTTCCCGGATTCAAGGCTCAGTTCACATGGCACCCTTTCTCCGTGGCTGTGGAGGTGGGTTGCCCTTCCCTTAGGAATCAGTCACACTTTGAAAGTTCCTGGGTGGTGCAAATAGCTTATGCTCAGTCAGTAACCAAAAGGTCGGTGGTTCAAACCCACCTGCAGCACTGCTGAAGAAACCAGCCTGGGTGTCCATTCCCATAAAGATTACAGCCAGGAAAACCCAAGAGTAAGCAGTTCCATTCTGTAACACAGGGGATCTAAGTCACAAATCAACAACAAAAATGTAATAGAATCAGTCACACATCAGTCTCTGTGCCCCCAAGCTCTTTACACATCTGCCTGTGAGTCCGTCTGCCCTTCTAGGCCAGTAGCTCACTGGCAGTGCCATCATCTGCTCCTGCTCCTGGCCCACAGAGGGGACGGTCAGTGTGAGCGTAACTGACTGCTGGACTGATGCTCCTTCTCTACAACACAAGCCCACCTCCTGCTGGGGCGCTGGGGGAGCTGATGAAGTCCTAGGATGGGTTCTGAAGCCTTTCAAGTATTATTTGTTCCCATTTATAAACAACAAAACACAATATGCTGATTATGGAGGGGCCATAGCAGGCCCTTCAGAGCCAGAATACTGAACTGAAAACCAATCTGCATTTCAGCACATTCCGGATCCTTCCTTGAAATCATGTTTTAATCTTTTTCTGTGACAGTTATATACAAATTCTGCTGGTTGATTCCCCAGCTTGAGTCAACGCATACCTGACTTTTTGGTCCAACTGTATTATTATTAGGTTACAGGTGTTCTTACCTAAGTGTTGATTAAAGTTAAGAAAAACAAGCTTCTCATCCCATAGAGTGGAATTCTCAGTGGATCTGCCTATAATTTCAGTCCAGAGTTTGTCATCACCTGGAGCCTTGGGCAAAGGCTCAATGTTCTCCCTACAAGTAGGGAGAAAAGGGACCCAGGAACCCCAGCAGACAGCTAACACTGGGGGCCTGTGTGCCAAACAGCCCAACTGGCTGCCTGCAGGGAAACTACTCATGACAATTCAACCTCCCTGGGGCTTGGCTCAGTCTAAACTTCAATCCAACAAAACACCAACTCTGTGCCAGAAGTGGGCCTAAGACTGACTGTAAGGAGTCCTGGTGGTGCACCGATTAAGTGCTCAGCAGCTAACCCAAAGGTTGATAGTTCAAGTCCACCCAGCAGTTCCATGGGGGTAAGACCTGGTGATCTCCTCCTGTAGAGACTGCAGCCAGGAAACCCTATGGGGCCGTTCTACTCTGCCACATGGGGACACTATGAGTTGGAAAAGGACTCCGTGGCACCACCACTGACAACACGTAACTGTACACATAGCACAGGGCCCAGATCTAGGCAACTCAACACAACATAATACTTAGATAGAAAAGTTTGCAGGGAGCTTCAGGAGGTGGCTACCAGTGGACCTGGGAAGAGGTCAGAGAGAGCTTACAGGAAGAAGTAAAACAACAGAGACTTGATGACTGTGTAGGAGGATTCCAGGAAGAACTTCCTGCGCTGAAGAAGCCCATGCCAACCACCTGCAGGGCTACCTGCAAAGCTGTGGAGAGGGTACAGTGGGTGGTGAGCAGAGCAGGGTTGCTGGTGAACTGTAAAGGGCTGGCCACTACCCTGGCGATTCTGATTCTTGCTGGTTTGCCCATGACCATAGCTATTTTAACAAGGTCCCCAGCATAACTCTGAGGCTAAGTCACCCACTTTGGGTTCTGTGGCCACATACTCTGAGCCAGCAGCTTCAGATTCCTAGGGAGACAGCCAGCAGAACACTGAGAGCAGGTAGGCCTGAGGCATGGGGAACCCTTCCAGGACAACTGCTTGGAGAATGCACGTAGTCAGAGATGGGGCAGGCGGAGGAACCACTGCACCAGCATCATGGCTCTCGGGGGCAAGGAGAGGGATGGCGCAGAGGCCAGCAATGCGGGTAAGGAGCTTGCTTGACACAATGGACTCTGAATGGAGGGGGGCTGCATGTGGTCCTCTCAGCCCTACAATGTCTGGATGGACCTTTCTGAGGTACTACATGGGGATGCAGTTCTGCATGCAACTGGCTACAGGGGGTCTTTGCAAAGTGCCATCTGAGGCCTGGCACTGGGTCTCCTGGGTGCCCCATTCCTGTGCACAGTCCCTGTCCTCCTGCTGAGGCAGGGAGAGAGAAACTCTTAGAGAAGCCACACATTCAAAGGCGCCTGCAAGTGAAGGGCCCAGAATAAACACAAAGGCAGCAGGAAGCTCTTCCCAATTTTTTCTACCTACTCTTGAAATAGCATTGGCTACAATCACGTAACTGTGCCTAAATTAACTGCTCCTCTGGTAAAACATTGTCCTGCTTAAAAATGCACACAGCCTGTCAGCCACTCTTGGAATTTAGTTTAAAACAGATAATGAAGATAAAGGTTTATATACAATGATGTTTCACGTTCATCAAATCCAGGACTCACACTAGCTCGCTGTGTGACCTTGAGCAACTTACTTAACCTCTCTGAGCTTATTCTCTTCTTTTTCTTTACTACAGTAAAAACATACACTCTAAAACATTTACCTATACACAACTGAATGAAATGGCTTATATTTTTGCCTGTTTTCTCATCTTAAGGTGGAGTCTAGGACAGCAGTCACCTCCCAGGTTATGACGAGAATTCACTGAAATGACCCTTGTCTGTTACCGGACAAGGAAGCTAGCACACAAGAAGAGATCAATAAATGCCTGCTGTTTAACTAAAAGCAGAAACGATAGATGTCCATCTTTAATTAGTCAGCTAAAGGTGGTGCAGTCAGTTAACAGGGCTGAGTACTCGGCCATCATTAAAATGTTTTCTTTAAAACTGTTTGATAACACAGTACAATCATCCTAAGTGAAAGATGAGTATTAAAGTACACATTAAAATGTCTGTACTGCTTGATCTAAATTTTATGGTAGAGATACATACACATTTTTAAAAAGGCTACCAGGAAATTTAACCAAAGGTATTGGAGTGCTGGTGGTGTAGTGGTTACGAGGTCAGCTGCAACCAAAAGGTCGGCAGTTCAAATCCACCAGCAGCTCCTTCAAACCCTATGGGGACATTCTACTCTGTCCTTATAGAGCTGCTATGAGTTGGAATCAACACCATGGCAGTGGGTTTGTTTTTTTCTTAAAATAGTAAGTATGGCCATGTAGTGGGATTCTTCTTACTTGCTATTCTTTAAACCTTTCTGCTGTTTCTACTTTTCCCCAACCTTCTACAATGACCGTGCATCCTTTTGCAACCAGGAAAAAAATCAGTATTTGATACACAGCGAGCAGCACTGGCGATCAAAAAGACGAACAGACTCAGCATTCTGTCCAGCCTGCTTCAGAAGGATTGCTCTTGGCCTCCACACCTGCAGCTGGACCTTCTCAGCAAGGTGACTTTTCCAGGGAAGCACTGGTTTCCTTTGGTTCAAAGCTGAGCCCTGTCTGGCTGTTAAGTCCACATGGTCACCCTTGGGGACCAGGAGATGGCACTCAGAGAATTCATTCCACGTCACTCTCTTTCTAGGGGGCCCACAGGCTCCACAACTTGAACCTAAGCACTCACTGTGAGCTTGCTAGCATCTGGTCCCAGAAATCCAAGACGGCAGCCATGGTCTCAGGCTCACAGGAGACACTGTGAGAAGCAGCAACCCTAGGGTGCACACACGTGGGAAGGAAATCAGCAAGGTCCACAGCCTGACCTGGCGGACAGGAAAGGGTGGCAGGTGAGAGTTTGGTTCCTGACAGCAGAGAGGCCAACACAGGCAGAAACAGGTAACGGACAAGAGAGGAACCAAGAGCCGTTCATTATGGGTGCAGATGGTACCCATGAGGTGTTGGCGATAGGCGGGGGGAGAACACGGACATGTCGTTTGTCATGCCAACGGGACTGGAAACCTAGTAGAGAATACACAAGTGAAGAGAGCTATGTAGTGGGATTCTTGATCTATCCTCTGCACTCTTCTGCTTTTTCTACTCCCCTGCCCCTTCTCCTACAATAAGGTAGGAAAACAATCACCATTTGTCAGACAGAAGCAGTAGAGAGACAACGGAAGATCGGGATGGGGGGACCTGCTGGTATAGCCTTTGAGAGGCACTCTGGCTGAGAGGTGCAGGCTGGAGGGGGAAGACGAGAAGCTAGTCAGGAGCTATTTGCAGCTATCTCACACATGAGGTTGCCATGAGACAGGATCAGCTTGACAGCAACCACCAACAGAGGAGAACTGAGACAGGGTCACCCTTATGGAGACTCGCAAGAAGCAGATTGAGGTGCTTCATCTGAATTTTATCATAGAGACACAACAGTCTAAAGGACTTGGTAAATCCCCAGACACCCTTTTAGCTTGGTACCGCAGTCCCTCCTGAGGTTCACCCTTTAGCCAAAGATTTAGACACGCTCATAAAATAAAATGAGACTAACGGGGCATACCAGTCCAGGGACAAGAACAAGAAGGCAGGAGGGGACAGCCAAGCTGGTAATAGGGAACCCAAGGTCAGTAAGGTCAAGAAGGGAATGTTAATGTGTTGTAGGGGTAGTAACCAATGTCAGTAACAGCATGTATATTAATTTTTTTAAGCAGAAAGTAGTTTACCCTGTAAACCTTCATGTCAAGCACAATTCAAAAAAGAAAGAAAAAGACTTGGTAACTTATGGGAATCAGTGGATGAGAGGACTCAAGGGTGAGTCCTGGGGCACCGAGTATTTGGTGGTACATGGATCACAGCAGAGAATAGAGAGATGTTATAAATCCAGATAGCTGAGTTTGGAGTTTCTGTAGCAAGATGCCCAGCAGGTAACGGGACATAGAGGCCTGGGCGTCAGAAGGGGGTCTAGGATGAGGGTGTTTGGAAGGCCTTGCTGACTAGAGCTGACTGCTGAAGTCACAGGAGCACAAGATCTGAGGAATGGTGGCCTGCACTGAGGAAACAAGGAGACTATGCAGAACTGGGCAGAAAATACAGGAAGACCAGGAAGGAGAAGGAAGGGAGGGAGAGAGACCGGCATAGCCCAAAGGAGGGCTTCCAGAAGAGGGCTGTCACTGGTGGTCTCAAGCCAGCGCAGCATGCAAGCAGACTAGGGACTGAGAAGGGTCCCCCTCAGTGGTTGGGAGGCCCACAGGCCTCACCTGGAATGTTTAGTAACTCCTGCGGTGCAGGCTTGGCTGTGGGCTCCCTGCTTCTGGCACAGTACTTGGTACCCAGCAGGTACTTGACAGGACAGGGAGGAAAAGGGCCTCAGAGCCACAGGGTAGAGGGATGAACAGGCCCCAAGCCCACCAGTAATCCCCCTGGGGGCCTCAGAACAGGCAGATAGCATCCCAGTATTCTAGAGAGGAGCAGTGTAGGGAGAGTGGGGGTCTAAGCTCAATGCTGAGTAATGTCCTGTTGGCAGGAAGGCTCAGGATCTCCACTTAGGGGAGTCTGGAAGTTGGAGACATTTCTTGAATTTCAGGGAATAGTACAGAGAAGACCTTCAGACTGACAAGTTACCAGCACTGGTAAAATGAACACGGCATTTGCTGAGAGGCAGTGCCATCTAGTGGACAGGAAGCATTCACGACAGGCCTCTGCCAGACCCTCTTCCCGAAGGCTTTAGAGGGCCTTTCATGAAGGATCCCCGTCTCCTCCCCACGCACCGGAAGCACAGTTCTAAGGCTCCCGACACTTGGGCAGCACCTAAACCTCAGGCACCAGCATGCCATCCAGCATCAACTGGGACACCCACTGTCTCCTGCAGGTTGGTCAGAACACAATTTTAGCAGAGATCTACTGTATCCCTTGGCTCGGAAAAAAATTCCCAGGCCTGCTCAAAGGCCTGTGCTCCCAGAGTGGAGATCCTGGATGGATGACCATTTGCTTTGTTTTTGTGCACTTGGCACTTGGCTTATGTTGTCTTTAAGCACAAAAAGAAAATAGTATGCGCAGGACACTCTCCTAGATCCAGCTACCCCTCCCCACACCCATTCAGATTACAGGGGTCTTCAAGCTTCCGGGGTTTCTGTTTTTCAGTGCAGGTCACATCTTGACAGCTAGGAAGTCTGAGCTGTGCCCAGAAGAAAGGACCATGCCCACCCCATCCACCTGTCCAGACATTTGTCCCAGGCTCCCTGGCTCTAGGATCAATCCCCTCCCCTACAGGGAAATTAGGCTTGGCCTCCCACAGACACACACTTCCAGGAGGGCTGGGTTCCAAGGCCCACTCGGTCACATCTAGCTGCTCAGCAGTTTCAAGGCCAGATTAACAGCAGCTAGGTGAGGTCACTGAGACCTTTTCAACTTGGGGGAGCTCATTTTATTCTCAGCTGCTGACTTTAGCTCAGTAAGAAAAAAAAAAGAGTTTAGTTAAAAAAGTAATCTTTTAAAACCAAAAAAAGTCAAAAACACAGTTGCCATTAAGTGGACTCTGACTCACTGTGACTCTGTGTGTGTCAGAACACAACTGGGCTCCAGATGATTTTCAGCAGCTGATTCTGTGGAAGCAGACTGCCAGAACTTTCTTCTTAGGCACCTCTGTGTAAACCACAACCTTTTCCAGGAAGCAGCTGAGCACTTAATCGTTCGTGCCACCTGGGTGCCCACAATTTTTTAAAACTTTCCCCTTATTAGAAACGACACACCTGTTCAATGTTATATAAGCTTTACAAAAATGTACAACTGGGGAGGTGACACTCTTATAGCTCTACCTCTGATAAAGTATTCTTTCAGCCTTTTTAAAATGTACATACATGTGTGAGCATGTGGGTGCGGGCTGCATGTGTTTACTGGGTTTTCTCTATACTGGTGGACTATCCTACAGCTTATTTAGATTTTTTCCCATTAAGAACATTCTGCTAGAGGCATTCTTAGCACCCCAGCTCAAATTTAGGTTAAGGCAGTTGCCCAAGATGACATGGTGAGGCATGATGGTATCTCAGGGACTCAAAAGCCTGAGGGTTTCATATATAGTTCAGGAGCCAAGGGAGTGGGACCCAAGTCAGCTCTGGAAGAAAAAGGACGCTGAGGCGACGGTGGGAGCAGCTTCCAGGCCCGGTACCTCCCAGTGATGGCTACATCGGCAGACACACCTAAGCCGACTTGCCTAGGCCAGCTGTGAAGCAAGCAGCTGTCCCAGGTGTGGCCTGAGGCATGGGCGTACCTGGTAGAGACAGTGCTGAGACTGGGTCACACACAGCATGGGAGCTTGGGAACCAGCCCCTACACCAGAGCAGAGCCCAAGACATCCCGGCAAACAAGGGCTGTCTGGGGATCTAGGTCAGCTTCCAGATAAGCAGCCCTACATGCCATGCCTGTCCTTTACCCTGCCAGCCACCCTGATGATCACCACACTTCTTCTGGGAACCCACTCCTGCCCGGACATGCACAGGTTAGAGTATCTCATGGCCAGTAATCCCAGCTCAGCAGAAAAAGAATAAAACAAGGGAAAGACGAGTGGTGACTGTGTCGGGACAGGTCTTCTAGAAACAGGGGGTGGGGCTTTAGTAGCTGCCAAGGCTTGTAGAGCAGCCTGGCAGTGTCCCACCACCTCAGCTCCAGGGGCTGACAGCTTGGTTTTGCAGCTGGGCTGCAGGTCTGTGTCCTCAATCTCAGTAATGGCTGTGTGACCAAGGGTGGTGACTTACTGCTTCCCATTTTCTTACCTATTAAATGGAGGCAACACAAACTGCAGCTATCTAAAATGAAACGAAGTGGCCAAAGCATTAGTTTAGTGCCTGCTCCATAAGGAACACTTAACGAATATCACCTGCAGGAGAAAGACCTGGTGATCTGCTCCTTAAGGATTACAGCCAAGTAAATTCTATGGGTGGAACAAAAGAGTATGCAAGTCATCTAAGACTCAAAGAAGAAACTAACAGCTCACAGGAACCACAGCCTTCTCTAAGATGTGATCACAAGAACTAGACGGTGGCCAGCTACCACTACTGATCATTCTGACCAGGGACACAACAGAAGGTTCTGGATAGAACAGAAGAAAAAATATGGACTGAAACCCAAATTGCTAAAAAAAAAAAAATTTTTGAAAAGAAAAGCCAGATTTACTGGACCAATAGAGACTAGAGGAATCCCCAAGAATACTGTCTGAAGATAACCTCTGAACTTGAATTTGAAGCTATTTCTATAGGTCATCTTTCAGCCAAATAACATATTGGCTTATAAAATAAACGGTGTCACCCACAAACAATGTGCTCCCATAAACACTTAACTATGTAAGACCAAAGGTCAACATACACTGGAAAGCAAAGAGGAGGAGGCACGGAGGGGAAGGGAAGCTATGGAACCAACAGAATGGAAATCATCAGAACGCTGACACATCGTAAAAACTGTAACCAATGGCACAGAACAATCTGTACAAAAATTATTAAAGGGGAATTAATTTGCTGTGTAAACTTTCACCTAAAATACAGTAAAATATTAAAAACAAAAAACCTATGGAGCAGTTCTTCTCTGTCACATGGGCTCAGAGTCAGAATCAATTCTAAGACACCCAACAACAATAAATGTCACCTGTTATCCCATTACTATAATTGACTGAGGTCACCCAAAACACAGTCAATGCCCCTGGGTGCAAGGAGACCTCCACAGCCTTCAGACATCCCTTCTGGCCACAGCCAGGCCAGCAGTAACAGCCCTCACCTACTAAACCTGGGGCATTCTACTCCCTCTGGTTAGGGTGCTGGGTGGGCAGGGGCCACAGCACTGTTGAGGCCAAAAGCTAAGGAAATGCAACCACCAGAGCCTCTTCAGTCATGGGGTACCCCAGTGCCCTTTCATTTCTCATCTCCTCCAGGCCTAGGTGGAACTCCATCACCTGCGTGACTGGCTCCCACCTGCGGAAGAAGACAGGCCCGGTGGAAAGATCACAGGCTCTGGGGCTCCATGCCTGACTGTAGCTATGGCTGCCGGGAGCCCAGCTCTGGGGAGGAGGGAGCTGTGGCTTGTCTCTGTCTGCCCCACAGGTCTCATGCACCACCCAGCCAAGGGGGCCGCTTTCTAAAAGAGCCACAACTCAGTGCTGCCACTGGACTCACCCTGGTCGATGGAATGCTGCGGTAGCTGGCTGAGCTGGCTGTTGACCACACCTGCGTAGGTGCGCAGGAACTCCTCCTCACTGGCTGTCAGCTGCAAGGGGCAGAGAGCTGCAGGTGAGGGCGAGATGCACCTGCTCCCCAAAGGCCCCGCCCTACCCCATGAGCCCTTGGTCCCTGAGCAGAGGCCAGGTAGAATTACCTAATAGGCAAGGTAAGCACAGTCCTTATCTTGCTTACCAAATCATCTATTGTAAACAATTTCACAGCTTTTCATTACATCCAAAATTCTGCTGTTAGGTACAGCTGGCATCTGTTCTCTCCCAATCGCACAGCACCCTCCTACAGAATCAAAGTCTCTTTTTCAAATTCACAATGCCAGACAGGGGTGGGTGACCTAGTAAGCAAGGTAAGCTAGGGCTTGCTTGTGTTCATTGACTGATCTGTAGTGAACAATTTCACATGAGTTCATGTTATCTGCCCCTGGCAGTGGATTCTCCTCTGCTCCTGGGACCGGGGCCCTCCTTTAGTGGCTGAGGCAAACAGCCTTAAAGGCCTTCAGTTACAGGGCAGCACTTCCACCTCCACTGCCACCTCCAAAACTTGGTCCAAGGGGGGTACGGGCTTCATCCCACTGCCTGATTCTGAGAACACATCTAGCCTAGCCCCGGGCCCTCAGTGGGGTGACAGCCTGATCTTTCTGAGAAACCCCATCATTCAGTGCCCTTTGCTCAGCTCTCCATGCCCAGTGGCCTGATGCCTCTCTGGGAGGAGGTTTCTCAGGGGTCAAGAGATGCAGGGAAAGGTCAGTCAGGACCACAAGGGTGCTAAGACTGGTCACCACGAGCTGCCCACAAGTCTGGCAGCGCGGTCCCGAGCACAGTGGCTGTAGGAAGGTGGCCGCAGTCTCCCTGCCTGCCCAGCACAATGGGGTCCCTCGCTGGGCAGAGTCTGGGGCACTCACATTTGAGCCCATCTTCCGTAGCATGAGCAGGACTCGGACCTTCTGCTGAATGTACATCTCCTCCGGACTCTTCCCGGGAGCCCCCTCACGGTTCATCCCCCTGGCCCAGCACTGGGGATCCCTGCAGAGGAAGGAACAGCAGCACTGAGGGATGAGGCAGATACACACCAGACACACCTCTTGGGGGTGCACACAGCATTCCAGGGAGCCCTTTCCCCCTGGAAGCCAGGGTGCTCCACTAGGATTTGTCAGGCAGCATGATGCTCAGGGTCTTATTCCTGAGAGCGCGGAGCAGGAGCGGGTAGCCTTGCCCAGCCAGCCACACTGAGCCTGAGCAGAAGGGGGCAGCCTGCCTGCGCCTCTGTGAGGGCAGCGAGGGGGCCCCAGGGACCATGGGGCCTAGGTTCAGGCCAGCTATGTCATCCAGACTCCCTCTCCACAGGCTCCTGCCTGTAGCTCACCCTCTCCAGTCAGGGATGTAGTACATGAAGCCCACGGAGTCCTTGGTTTTCCAGCAACTTCCACAGGGAACAAAAGTAACATGACCAGTGAGAGTTGGTTGGGCCTTCGGCTCGGGAAACCTCGAGAGCAGCACCCAGCCCCCAATCCCTGAGACAGCTCCCTCAGCAAGAGGCCACCTCCTGGGCCAGGCTCCAAGGAGTCCCTCAGTGAGGATAAGCTAGCCCAGGGCTGCAGGGCAGGGACACCCACCCTGGCTCACCACACCGCCCTCTCGGCCCACCCCACCTGTCCGAGGGTGACTCTGCAGGCAGCTACGAAGACCAGCAGCTGGGTCCAGGTGCACCAGGGACCCAACACTCAGAAAGGTGCCAGGAGAGAAGCCCCGAGTGTCCTCCCTCCAGGAGGGGCCGGAGGGGAGGAAGCCGGGTGTGGAGGGATTTGGTTACACACTTGTAACTCCTGGATGAGTCAGAAATAACGCAGCAGCTGGTGGGGGTGGAGCCTGAATGGCCTGGGTGCCAAGGAGCTGCACTTGGAGGACCAACGGACTGAGCTGGCAGGCCAAGGGTGCCTCACACCCGGGCATCCTGCAGAGTCCAAGATCCCAGGACAGGTGAACAGGCTCTCCCAGGACAGGCAGCTATTCTCACAAAGGACAGACTCAGAAGTCCTACAGAGCTCTTGGTAGATACTTATCAGCTACTCCTACCCATTAAGCTAATAAGGCCCTTGCCCTAAAACCAACACAACAGATTGCAAAACTGGCAAGCTGGAGCTTAAGCAGCAAAAGCGAGTGTTGCGTGTGCATGCGTGTGTGTGTGTGCGCGCGCGCACGCGCGTGTTTGGGTCTGGATCTCTTTTCCAGCACTAAAGCCGAAGTCAGCCAGCTGCTGTCAAGTCAGTTTTCAAACATGGCACCTCCACAGGTGTCAGAGTCAAACTGCACTCCATGAGGTTCTCAATGGCTCCTTTTTCAGAAGTGGATGCCAGGACTTTCTTCTGAGGTGCAGCCAATTGCACTAACCATTGCACCACTCTGGTGTTCCTCACTCAAGTCCAGACTTCCCTGGGTCTACTTTCTGTCCCCTTCCCCCTCTGCCCAGGCCCAGAAAAAGGATGATTAACAACTGGAAAATGGAGTCATTTCTCTTTGACAAGAGGTCGTGGCTGGCTCTGAGCTCCTAGAACAGCTGAGTCAAAAAGCAGCTTGGCTCTAGGACAACGTCTCCCATCGACCTGTTCTCATTCTGTTTCTCACTGCCACCTGCTCCACGTCCTCACATACTCCAGTCTGCAGCTGAACTCAGGCTTCCCACTATTGCCTGCAGCCCTGTGGGTGAACCCGCCTGCAGCACAGGGGAATAGCTCCCCATCTCCTCCCCATGGCAGCCATGCTCTTCACCCCACTTCTCATCCTTTTCTCTATCCAGCAGCTGGAATAATCTTTAAATTGAAAAAACAAAACAAAACAAAAATCCAGCTGACACCCCTCTTCTGCTTGAAACGCTACCTTGGAATGTCAGGCCCAGGGCAGGGCCCCCCCAAACCCTGCAGACCTGGCCCTGCCTCCCTCTCCACCCCAGCTTCTCATCACACTTCCCCTCACCACTCTGCTTTCTGTTTCTAGAACTGAAACGGAGTTTTTTCCAAGAGGCTCTTTTCCCCTGGAACCCTTTGCTCTGGGTGTCCCTTCAGCCTGGAATTGGCTCCTTCTCACCCTTGAGGTCCCAGGTTGAGGTTGACTTCCCAGAAAACAATCCCCTGCCACTGTAACTGACACAGGATCTGGGGCCCCCACCCCGGTCACTCTTGGTCACCTAGCCCTATCTTACTATCCAATTTTCAGACAGCACCTTATTAAGACTGGCCCGTGTTGTCTCCCCACCCAGGGCTTTGCACACCACTGTGTCCCCAAGCCAGCAACAGGCCTGGTGGGTGCTGACTGACAGTAATATCTCCTTGGCTGAACAGAATATAGAGCCAGCCCCTTCCCTACAGTATTGCTGTCAATTCAGGGTCACATATCATCATGTTAAGAGACCTTGCAAGTGCCTGGTCCAGTCTCCCAATAACCAAATTGAGCTTTCAAAGGACTCCTGTTTCTAGCAACTGCATGTCCTTTAAATGACCCAACCAAAACCCTGTTGCCAGTGAGCTGAGTCTGACTCATTGTGACCCTTCAGGACGGAGGAGAACTGTCCCACAGTGCCTCCAAGGCCATAAACCTTTACTGAAGGAGACTGCCACATTCTTTCTCCTGTGAACTTGATCCATTGAAATGGTCTGGCTTTTGGTTCTGTCCTACATAGGATCTCTGAGAAGCAACTCAACAGCACCTAAAAACACCTTTCAGTTTGCAGATGAGCGCTTTAGCCACTGCACCACCAGGGTTCCCTCCCTGGATGACCGTGCTGTCCAAAGCAGTCGCCAGTAGTCTTTGAGTCTGAGTCAGCTCTGGCTCCCGGTGGCTCCATGTGTGTTGAGTGGCACTGTGATCCATGGGCTGGCCATACCCATGCCAGGGCTTCTTCCAAGGTGTCCCTAGGTGGTCTCCGACTTCCTTTTTGGTTAGCAGCCCAGTGCATTAACTGTTTGCACCATCTGGGGGCTCCCGTGTTTCCCAACGGGCATCTGAGCCCTCTGGAAAGCCTTCCGACCGAGAGCTAGGCATTCTGGGAGTAAAAACCTTCCAATTCTGTATTATGACCAAGGGCTAGTTTTCTTCTGCTCACTGCTCATCAGTGTGGAATTCCTGGCGGTTAACGGCTGCTTACAGCTGCTAACCAAAAGGCTGGCAGTTCAAACCCACCAGCTGCTCCTTGGAAACCCAATGGGGCAGTTCTACTCTGAGGCTCACTGAGTCGGCACTGATTCAGAAGGCACCGGGTTTGCTTTTCTGCTTTTGGTTTTTGAGTGTGATACAGATGACTGGCCACTAGGTGTCGCGACACACAAAAGAACCAGAGTTCCACTGTGTGTGTTGCTTGATCCAGCCCTTCCCCAATAGGCTCAAGGAGGGAACTTTCCAGTCCGGTTCAAGCAGACCAATCCTCACCCCACAGTGGACACTTGGGATGGAATATATTATCACACTTGCCCTGGTCCTGGTATGAGAGGCCACGCGCCAGTCCCAGGGACCAGGCAAGATCTACTTGTTCACATAGATCAGCTCTACCTGGCCAAGGTGTGTATTTCCCTCAGACACATCCCCAGGACCTACCTGGGGGTCCTGGCACACATTGCTTGCTCAGAGAGGGGGTTTCTGTCCCACAGCACTGAATCATGATACATTTTTAGACATCTTTCAGAGCAGAAATTTGGTAATTGTCCAACAACTAATCACAGGATGCCTTCTGGGTATCCCATTGAGTCCTCATAGCCCCCAGGGCCTCTAACACTTCACCTTATAATGGGCAGGGAGCTTGCTGGGCTTGAGGTGTAACTGGGAGCCTCAACAGGTGCCCAGGAGGGTATATGGGGCTAGATCACTTTCATTTCAACACACTTCCCCTGGCAGGGACCATGTCTTAGACTGGTTCTTCTTGCCTCAGGGAATATCCTTAACTTATAATTTCTAAATCTTCTGCTTGTCTAACATTCTTCTAGCTCTTTCTACCTCCAGCTATGAGCTGACCATTCTCTGCTGCCTAACAGAGAGGAGTCACCCAGGGCAGCTGCTAAACACAAGTTCCTGCCCTTGGCACTTCAATCCAGATGGTCTAGAAACACTACAGCTGGTTTACATACCTCTGTATGAAACAGAATCTGCACATGGGTGTGAATGGGAGGAAAAGTAACAGAAGAGAACAAATCACAACACAAACCACGCAGACATTCTAGTGGCTGCTGTGCCACAGGAGTGTTGGTGTGTTTGCATTGCTGCTGAGGCCAAGCAAACATGCTCTCAAATTTGCATAGCAACTCTGACAGCTATCGAACTAACTTCACTTGAGAATTCTTACTCTCCCCTGTAGGAAGAAAGAACCAGACTCCATTAAAACATGTTTATATGACATAAATTCAAACTGCAACTAATTTGGATACACTTATTCCAGCGGCTCTCTGGGGAGGAGCGAGAGTAACAGCACTTTCTCATTACAGTCTCCCTGCTGTCTCCACCATCACCCCATCACTCGAAAAGTAGTACTGCTTCCACTGTGAAGTCTAGGGAAGTCTCCCCGTGTCACCGCCCAAGTCAGGGAGAGAACAGTCTCTCAAGACACCGTATCCTAGAAGGTGACTAAAATCCTGTTGCCAGCTAGTCAATTCCGACTCAGAGTGACCTTACTGGTCAGAGCAGAACTGCCCCATAGGGGTTCCAATGAAACAGCTGGTGGATTCAAACTGCTGACCTTTCTTTCGGATAGTAGCCGAGCTTTAAGCTATTATGCCACCAGGGCTTCAAGAAGCTGACTAGGGAAAGGACAGTGGGGGAGGGTAGAACAGGCAACCTGCCACGACCCAAGAAAACGATGATGAGGGAGGCCAGGGGCTGAGTAGTGTGCTACAACAGCTATGTGTTGGTGAAAAAAGGGTGCAATTCCAGAAAACTGTATCTCATTGGGGTAAAGGTAATTAAAGAGATATTGAGGTCCACAGGGAAATCCTGGTAGTATGCATGTTAACAGCTATGTCTGCTAACCTAAGGGTCAGCAGTTAAAGTCCACCAGGTGTTCCTCGGAAACCCTATGGGACAGTTCTACTTTGTCCTACAGGGTTGCTATGAGTCAGAACCAACTTGACGGTAATGGGTTTGATTGTTTTGGTCTGAGGTACATGGATTCATTTCCCATACACAAATGTACCCTACAATGCTCCTTCACACAGCTTTTCATTCTGTTGGAGGAAACGCAACCAGTCCAGGCAGGACAGTGAAGACATGGTTCCCAACCACTGTGCACATCACTACAAAGTGGCAAATGGGCCTTAGGTGTGACAGGCCAAGCTGTGTTCTTTGGGGGACATTAGAGGCGATTAGTAAAAGTCATCCTCTGGTGTCACACTCCTGCACAGCCTCAGCAAGGACCTAATGTCTACCAACATGTGACTACCAGCTTCTAAGCAACTGATCTCACTTTAGACAGATTAGGAGGTAAGGGCAGCAGGGACCTGAATGATTGCCGAATATTGCAATCACGCAGCAGTCAGAGGCTTAGCTAAGCTGCCAACCTGCGTATCTCCCATCTGCGAAACGCAATCCATCCTGGTAAACAGCCTTGAGAGCTGGCCCCTCTGACAGCACAAGTGGTCCTGAATGCAAACATAACTGCCTATACTCACTTTTATTTATAAGGTTGCCACTATCGCAGTTGAACACTTGCATTTATATAAATTAGAAAACACATTTATACCCAGGGTGGTCTGGCACCTGCTAGACTGATAATCAGGTAGCCTCAGGCTAGACCACACAGCAAGGGAGTTCTTCAGATACACAAGTTGCCTCTGCCTTATGGGTCCCAACCCTTGTCTTTTACTTTGCCCATTTAAAAACAAACTGTGGTACGTTTTAAATGCTTGCATTTAAAAATTTGTAAATATATTTTGTTATATTTACAATGTAGCACCGCACACAAACAGAATGTAACATAGGTATGTGGTTTATACAGCTTGTATCAAATATCCAGAGTCTGCACGTGTTCTAACAGCCAAATTAAATCAGCAGCAATATACTACTGACCCTAAGAATCTACACAGCTGTGGAAGGAGCACTGCTGGAAACAACGGAGAAAAGAAACAAGAGGAGTTAACTCCATAATCAGCCCTTGAGCCCGGCATCTGACAGCCCAGGTCTCCCTCCCCAACACTGTTTTAGAACCACACTGAAGGGCCCTTTCCCTCAGTCCTTACCTGCTTCTGGAACGAACTTCAGGCCAACAGGTGCTCAAGTGTGGCAGGGAGGGAAGCAGCCAGAGAGAAATAGGAAGGTGCCGCCCTGTGGAAACACAGTACACAAATCATGAGAGGATCTAGGAGGGTCCCAGTGTCTGCCAGGGTCAAGCCAGAGCCCACACCCCATGCTGAAGGGCCAAAAACACTGGCAGGAAGCTCATGGTAATGGGTTTGGCCACAGTCCCGAAATACCTGTGTGCCAGGCCAGCCCAGGGAACCTGAACCAACACCACCAGAGAAGGTGCTGACTGCGACTAGGTTGGCTTGCCATTTCCGGCCAAAGCAGGCCAGCCTGCTCAACACTGCACACTGCCAGCTCAGTTAGTCACCAGAGCTAATTGATAGGCTGTGCTCAGAGCAACAGTGGACCAAAATGAATCACTTGAGGATGGGCAGGTCCCGCATCTGGGCAAGATGGCATGCCACTCTGGATTAGGTACATGGAGCTCCACCCTCTTTGGGCTCAGAAACTTCAGGAAAATACGTCTGTGTGCTTAGAGAATATCTGCAATTGTTCTACCCTGGCCCCCAGGGTCGCCATGAGTCGGATCCGACTCAACAGCACTTGGCTTTGGCTTATGTAACATGAATGAACACAGACACGTTATACACATACATAAAACACCCCACACCAAAACACCAAACCAGCTGCCATCAAGTCAATTCCAAACCACGGAGACCTCATGTGTGTCAGAACAGAACTGTGCTCCACATGGATTTTAAAAGCTGAGTTTTTGGAAGCAGACCATCAGACCTTTCTTTGAGCTGCCTCTGGGTCGTCAGTGGGAACTGACAACCTTTCAGTTAGCAGCCAAGCACATTAACCATCTGCACCCCTAAAGCCAAAAATCAAACCCATGGGTGTTGAGTCGATTCCAACTCATAGTGATGCTCTAGGACAGTGTAGAGCTGCCCCACAGAGTTTCCAAGGAGTGCCTGATGGATTTGAACTCCTGATCTTTCGGTTAGCAGCTATAGCAGCTAACCACTACACCACCTGGGTTTCTCAGGGACACATAAAACACACTTGCGGCTAACTCACAAACTTCCTAGCCTGGTCATACACCTACTTGATCCAATCACACCTCTTCCAGGAATCAAAGACCATGGTGTTTCTTTCTCTGCCTTCCACCGAGGCGCTCACGCTTGGGTCACATTCACAGCATAATCTAAGAGGGATATGGGGTGGGGTGCATGTGGCTGCCCTCTGCTTCCACAGAAGTCCTCTGCCTACAGGCTGAAAGCACAGGAAGCGGCAGGACAGGGCAGTCAAGGAGTCTTGCTCACCTGCTCTAGCCTGTGCCATTTTATCTCCATGTGGCATACAGACTTCATGACCCTACCTACTACGCAAAGACGTGGCTGAGACGTGTCAACCAGCTCTCAGACCCTGTGATAAGGACAGAGAGAGGTCTGAGGTAGGCCTGGAAGTCTGTGTTTAAAATGCTCTGCATTTAAAATGCTCGGCCTCAGAGGACTCTGGGGCTAGAGGTCCATGCATCACATTTTGAGAAATCTGTTCCATGGGAGGTGCAGGGCCAGGGGAAACACTGAAGCCTCTTTTCCACTATCTTTTACAATTTCTGCAGAGAAAGCTGCTTGCTCATTCAAGGGGTTGAGGAAAACACGCTTTCCAGAGGAAGTAAGGTTTCAAAAGCCTCCCCTAAGAGTAGACATCACTCTGATCCTCAAAGTCTTTTCCATATATCTCTTCAGCCAGTAAGTGTCCCTGGGACGGAGGAACTGTCACCCACCAGGGCCACTCCTTTCCCCCAGCAAGCTACCCCCTCCAGGAACAGACCACTGACAGCCGTTAATTGCTCTTCTCATTCCTTTAGATATCAAAGCACAGAAATACCAAGGAGCCCTGGGGAACTTCCCACCCTAGTCCCTACATTCCTTCAAAAAGATGAAAAGAGCCAGCTTTCTACTACATCAGAAGGGCTTCAATTACTTCAACTACCCTCGCAACCAATTATCCTTCTACTGTCCACAGGGCTCGGACTCTTCCAAGAAGCAGAGAGGGACTTTAAGGGAAAGAGGTTAAAAGGATGGAAATTGTCCAGGGATCACAGCCAGCTGTTCAATCTGCCATTTTATAACCATTGAGTGGATGTTCCCAATTCACAGAGGAAGAAACTGAGGCTCAGAGTCCCTGGACCTGTCTTCTAGGAGCTGAGGAAGCCACACTACCCAAGGCAAATAGAAAACAACAAAACAGTACCAGACGATGGGCGAGAAGGAGAGGTTAGATTAAGAAACAAACATGTCCTGAATGTCAACCACATGCCATTTACTGTGTCAAGGGCAGAGCTCAGAGACAAGAGGGGAAAAAAGCCCTACGTGTTCAATGCTCTACAAAAACACAGAGGACAGGAAAGACTAGCTACTAAGGGCACTTGGAGAAGACACTGGGTCTTGAAGGGTGAATAGGAGTTAGTTGGGCAGAGAAGGAGAAGAGCACTGCAGGCACAGGGAACAGCTTTTCAGAAGGCGTGGAAGGTCACTCATTTGCTGAACAAATGACTGGGCATCTTTGTTCATTTATTGGGCATCTAGGCATTGAGGGAAGAGGTATGCAGAAAAGACACACACAGGTGAGCTTGTGATGGGGGCCTCAGAGGGAGTGGGGATGACAGACATTACTCAAGTCACCCCCCAGGTGAATCCATCCTCAGCCAGGTGATGAATGGGTAAGAACAAGGTGCCAGAGGATGTAGCTGCGAGCTTGCCCTAGCCCTGGGAGGGTCAAGGAAGGCATCCCTAGCAAGCTAGTGACTAGGAAGAGTCGGCAGAAGGCTCAGCACAGGCCAATGCCCAGAGCAGGAAGAGACATGGTCTTTGGAACAACTGCAAAAAGGAACGGTGTGGCTTGAGGCTTGGAGAGCCAGAGCAAAAGGTCTCAAGGTGTCTGTCAGAAGAGGGAGAAGTGAGTGTAAGAGAACTCTGAACTGTGTGATAAGACCACTGGGCTGCAGCTGGCAGGAGAGGCTGAAGTTAAGCCACAGGGGGACTGAGAGACCCAGAACCACGAGAAGGCTGGCTCAGGTGGCAGGTGACAGAGGGTTGACGAGAAGTAGGATGGCTTGGGGCACTTTCACAGGGAGGGTTACAGGCCAGGGGGCAGGCAAGAGCCCAGACTGATAAGCGGCTGTGAACAGCAGGGGTAAGGGCTGCCTGGGTCCTAGGGTGCAGAGAGGCAGGCTCAGAAGCTAGGACAGACTCCCAGGCATGGAGACACCCAGGACTGCTGGGAAGCAGTGGATTCCTCTTTCAGATCAAGTCAGCACTGTAGCAAACATCTCT
This sequence comes from Heterohyrax brucei, assembly GCA_028571685.1. Taxonomy (NCBI): domain Eukaryota; kingdom Metazoa; phylum Chordata; class Mammalia; order Hyracoidea; family Procaviidae; genus Heterohyrax; species Heterohyrax brucei. The sequence goes on from CM053140.1 coordinate 39,314,509, forward strand.
GAACTGTGTGGAGGCAAAATCAGACTGTGGCGGCCGCCTGGTCTTGTGAACATTGAGAGCATTTCTGGAACAGGGGTCGGGGCTTTTGGGGAAGAAGGGGACACGAATAAAGAGCAAGAACTGATGAGGATGCACAGATGAGGGTGCCTCCTACACACTCAGAGTGCACTCAGGACTGCTGGGCCTGTGGCCAGAGCAGAAACACAGGAAAGAGTCTGGAGAGTCTGCTCTGAACTTGGCACAAGTCTGGTTAGGTGCTAGGGAGCAGAGTAGCTGTCTAGTCACCTAATGCTGCTGCTGCTGCAATACCACAAGTGGTCTGAAGGAACAGAAATTTATTTTCTGACAGTCCAGGCAGCTAGAAGTCTACATTACAGGTATCAGAAGGCTTCCTCTCTCTGTCAGCTCTGGTGGAAGGCCCTTCCTTCTCTTCAGCTTCTGTCCCCAGGCTCCCTGGCAATCTTCCTGTGGCATGTATCTTTCCTTCTGTTTGTTCTTCGTCTCATCTGCTCCTTTAGTATCTCAAAAGTGGCTGACTAAAAACACAGTCTCATTAACATAACAAAGAAAGTCCTATTCCCTAAAGAGATTACACCCACACTTACAGGGATTTAGGATTTATGAAATATTATTTTGGAGACACACAATTCAATTCACTGCAGTGGGTGTTTTGAGGAAACGCAGAGTCTGTGTGGGTGAGTGGTGATGCCAGCGTGCTGATAATTGGGAGTAAAGCCACGGGACCAGAGCTAGGAGATGCCACGGAAGATGTCACAATGGCATAAAGTGAGGGGTGGGCCTGGAAGGGGTGCAGGCAACAGAAACAGGAGGAGTGCATAAGGGAAGAGGTCACCCCAGACTCAAAGACCAACAGATCCTGATGAGCGCTGTCGTAAATGGTGCAGGAAAGGGGGGAGGAGGGCACAAGGGGCTCTGAGCACCCCCCTGGGAGAACAGTGCTGCCACCTGGACAATAAGGAGGCTTGCGGAGGCTGAATCAAATGAGTTCAGACAAGGAGTCTGGCTCTTGTGACAGTGACTGTGAGTCCAAGTACAAATGCTTGGAAGTGTAGGTGTGGCCGAGTGTGACAGCTGCTCCATGACGAGACACGGGGATGGTGAGGTGTTTTACATGTCTACTCTGGAAACCTTGGTGGCCTAGTGTAAGAGCTACAGCTGCTAACAAAAGGTTGGCAGTTGGCACTTCTACCCTGCCCTGTAGGGCTGCTAGGAGTCAGAATCGACTCGATGAGTTTGGGTTTTTGTTTCTTTGTGTGTTTGCTTGGCTGGGGTGGTGCCCAGTGTTTGGTCTAGTCTAGATGTTATAGGAAGGTATTACATAAAGGATAGGACCCTCTGCAACTTGGTAGGCCTTATCCAATCAGTTGAAGGCCTTAGGAGCAGACCCTGAGGTCTCCCAGAGAAGAAGGAATTCTTTCTCAAAACTGTAGCACAGACATCCTGTCCAAGTTTCCAGGCCATCGGCCTGCTCTGAGAATTTCAAATACAAGACTACAACTTCATCTCTTTCCTGAGTTTCCAGCCTGCGGCCTGCCTTACAAATTTCAGCCTTGCCAACCTTCACAGGAACCAATTCCTTAAAATACATAAAAAGCAAAACAAAAATATAGCTATAAATCGCTTGATATGTCTTTATCTCCTACTGGCTTGTCTGTTGAGAATCCTGCCTGATACAGACGGATTTTCTGGGCATGAGGAGATGGGGCTGGGAGAAGGCTGGGCTGCATACCTAGCTCTGCCTTCAGCCCACCCAGGCACTCCCAGCCTAGGTCAGGCCCATCCCAGGCTCCATCCCAGAGCTCACCATGGGACTGGCTGCTGAAAGAGACACAAAGGGACAGGACAGAGGCAGAGGATCATCTGTTTTGTCCTCCTAATGGCTTGTGGAGGCTGATATGTGTCTCCATCCCACACGGCCAGGTGCTATTCTGTGCTGTCTGCCTGCTTGCATTGTGAGAATGTGTCCTGGACCAGGCTCTGGGTCAGAGGCCCAGCTGGGAGTCTCAATCTTAGCTTTGCCTCCTGAGGAGAGTGGGGGCGGAATTAAGCACAAGCAGTAGAGTCCTGTAGGGACGGGGACAGGGACACAGCTAGGTTAGCTAACAGTGCTTGACGGTTCATGGAAGGTCTTCCCAAAGCTACACCCTAACTCTTGGAGGGTGAGAAGAAGTCAAAGAAGATGCTGGAAACCAAGGAGGAGAGGAAGAGAATTACAAAGACCTTTAGGAATGGAGAAGAGATGGCAGGTGGGGAACAAGGGAGAGGAAGACAGGGATAACAGGGTGGGAAGGCAGTGGGAAAAGAGACAGGAGTTCCAGGCAGACTAGCCACAGGAGGATGCTGTGAAGGGCTGCGCTGGACCGGGTTTCAGGAAGGAGCAGGGCAGAGGAGTCCCTACTGTCTCCCAGGGTGGTGAGCTAGGGCTGCAGGACTGCTGGCTACCCAGTGGAGAGGTCAGAGCTAACTCAAATTCACAGGCTGCCTTCCCGAGACCCGATCCAGGAAAATTCTTCAGCCTCATACTACCAACAACAGATCAGTAGTCAGAGCAGCTAGAGTGGCTGGCACAGTCTGGGACCACATACTGCCCAGCCTAGGGCTTTTCCCAGAGCCAGGCCATGTGGCTGAGGAAGCAATCGTGGAGGGAGATGCACTGCAAGCAGCCTTGAGGGCGAGAAAGCCTGAGGAGGAGGAATGCAGCTCCATCCAGCATCTCTGCTGGGCCCCAACCACTGAGAAGCCAGGCCCTATATACTGAGCCCTGCCTGCCACAGCTCCTTTGCCCCCTCTGCAGTGACAGCATGGCTCCCACCTCCTGTTACAAGTCAGAACTGAACAGAAGACTGAGTCCCCCAGAACAGCTAGGATTGACAACCTCAAAGCTTTTCTCTGCCCATAAAATCTAGAACAAGGCATATGAGACAAGTGCCCTTTATTACCAGCTCACAGTCAGCGACCCAAGGAAGTACGAGGAAGACAACGACAGGGAGGGTGGAGTGGGTGCATGAACCCATCTCCCATTTCCAGGCGGCACTGAAGATCTCAGACAGGTGAGCCCAGACAGGCACTTCTTCAACCTGCCAAACACACACTGTGCCAGTACACAGAAGTAAGGCTGCAGAGCCTTGTTAGGTCACAACAGCAAAATACAGAAAAGCATGTAAGCCAGCACTGGGTGAAAGAAGGAACACAGGAAGGGTTTCGTATTCACCAGCCTTCATGGAAAGAGGCACCAGGAGACAGTCATTTTGTGGCTGTACCCGGAACAGGCTGTCCTGCACCTGCCATTTATCAATTGTGTTGCCTTGGAGAAATGTGTTCACTCATCCAATCAACAAATATATTGTGTTCTTACTATGTACTGGGTAGAAACACTGTCAAAAGTCTCTGTGTTACTTAGCCATAAGGAGAAATGAAGTCTTAATACATGCTACAACATAGAGAAATTGTGAAAACATTATGTTGAGTGAAATAAGAAAGTCATGGAAGGACAAAGATTGTATAATCCCACTTACATGAAATAGCTAGAAGAGACAAAGGCATATAGACCCATTTATTAGCAGCTGTCAATGCACACAGCTCCTAACTGAAGGATTGGAGTTTCAAGTCTACCCAGAGGTGCCTTGGAAGAAAGTCCTGGTGACCTACCTGCAGAAATCAGCCACCAAACACCCTATGGGGCACGGTGCTACTCTGACACACATGGGGTCTCTATGAGTTGGCATCAACTCAAAGGCCCCTGGAACTATTAGTGGTCACCAAGAACAAGAGGGAGACAGAAGAGGGAATCACTGCTTAGGGAGACTGAGTTTCTCTTCAGGGTGATGGAAAAATTTGGAAACGGGTAAAGGTTGAAAACCTTATGCACATAATTAATGCCACTGAACTATACTCATGAGTCAAGTTGAAATGATAAACATTTTGATATGTATATATTTTGAGTACAACAACAACAAAATTCCTGTGTACAATCTAATGAGAGAAGAGAATGGGCAATAAGCAAAAAGTAATCAATAGTTAAATAATAAACACAAAAGAAGGTGATAAGTGCTGTGATAAAAAAACAAAACAAAACAAAACAGCAGGCCAAGGGCGGATAAGAATGTAGGTGCAAGGGGTGCATTTTTCAACCAGGTGGTTAGGGTGGGCCTTCCTGAACAAAGACTGGAAAGAGCTGATGGTGGGGCCATGGGAAACCCCAAGAAGAGCGTGGGAGCTGCGGGAGTGCATAGCTCTGTGGGAAAGACAGGAACAGAGCCCGTGTGTGCAGTCACAGCAGTGGGCAGAGGGGAGGAGATGAACCGGTGGGATATCATTAGGGCTGTGGAGGCTTCTGTGAACCCTGACTTAGACCTGCGTGAAAGAGGAGCTGCTGAAGGGCTGTGTCTGAACAGAGAATGAGAACGCGGTGACAGGACGGAAATGGTGTTCAGTGAGGATCCGGAGTTCAATCAGGACAGTTCAGAACCTTGCCTGTCTCTAAGCTTCGGTTTCCTTATCTGGAACATGGGAATGATAACTGTACCACCTCAACAGCTGCTGGTGAAAATTAAATGAGATGATATACAATGCTCTTGCTACAGGGCCTGGTACACAGCAAGCACATAATAAATATTAGTGTAGCAAATGATGGAAACAGCCGTAGTGGCACAAACAGTGAAGTGCTAGGCTGCTAACCAAAAGGCTGGTGACTGGAGTCTACGGAAAGGCTCTGCAAGAAAGACCGGTGATCAGCCCCATCCAGAATACAGCCTAGGAAACTCTGGGGGTAGTTCTCCTCACTAACACACGGGCCGGGTGAGTCAGAATCCACACAACAGCACCTAACAACAAGAACTAACAATAAGACAACACAGACCACGTAAGTAGTGAGTATTTCGCTGGGGGGGGGGGGGTGTTAAGGAAACAATAAGAATTCAAAAGTTTACAATGCTAGCAGCTTCCTTTCCTTCCTAGTTTGTCCATCAGCCCCCAGCTGCCTAAGAGAAATGATACATACGTGTCACAGAGATGCCAAGGTGGTGCAGGACCCCACCTCCATATTCTACCCAGCATCTCTTAGGGTGCTGAAAGCAGGGGTCCTCAAGCTCATCACTGGGGACATTTAGGGTCTGTGTGGTGCATTACAGGGGGTTTTGCAGCATCCCTGGCATACACTCCCGAGATGCCAGTGGCAGTTCCTCTGCATTGTTACACTGAAGAATGTGTCTAGACACTGTTGCTGTGCTCTGACCCTTTCCAGACCTGTCAGGTATCAAAATCACCCCTGCTGACCACTGCTTTGAAGAAACAAGCCAGAACTCCACTAAAAGACCACAATTGATGGTCCAAAGGCCTGGGGTGTTATCCCCTGGGAACAGGCCCCTAGACCTGCTGCTGCTCCTAAACCAGAAAACGTTACTGAGGTCAACTCTTCGGACAGCAATGGATTGGACTTGGGGACACATTGTGACCACATGGCATGTGTACTTTATGGTTCTATGCATCCATAAGAAGCTGTCCTACTGGCCTCTAATCAGAAGGGAGAGAAGAGAGTGGAGAGAAGGTGACAGGAGATTGTTAAGAGGATATGACATGCATAGAATGGAAAGGAGGAGTGTGCTGTCACCGGGCAAGGAGAGTAGCAGTAGCTGCAGACAGGCAGACATGCAAATTTAATTTGGATTGTATACTTTCACTCAATCACAGTAAAAAAAAGAAGAAGAAACAAGCCAATTGTCATCAAGATGACTTTGAGTCATGCCAGCTTCACACGTGTCAGAGTGGAACTGTGCTCCATAGTTTTCTATGGTTAATTTTTCAGAAGGAGACTGCCAGGCCTTTCTTGCAAGGTGCGTCTGAATGTACTTGAACTTCCAAACTTTCAGTTAGCATCTAAGCACATGAACTATGGTGGACCACCCAGGAACCTTTTTTTTTACTATGATTGAATAAAAATGTACATTCCCACATAAATTTGCATGCCACCTATACCCAGCTCCCACTGCTCTCCTTGCCCAGTGACAGCACACTCTTCCTCTCTGCTCCATACATGTCTGCTCCTTCCAACAATCTCCTATCCCTTCCTCTCCACTCACTCCCCTTCCTCCAGGAAGAGGTCTGCAAGACGACATCCTATAGATGCATAGAACCATAAAGTGCACACACAATATGGTCACTCTGTGTCACCAAGTCCAATCCATTCCTGTCTGAGAGTTGACCTCCATTATGATTTATGGACAGGGGCAGCATCAGGGCCAGGGGCCACGCTCCCAGGGGAACTCTGAGGCCCATGGACCATCAACTGCGGTCTTTTAATGGAGATCTCAAGGTGCACCTCTTTTTATTCTTGTGTTGCCAGTCAGGAACTTCTTTAAAGCAATAACTGACTCATTACTTGCCAGGCACTGCTCTCAACCTGTTACGCATATCCAGTCATTCAATCTTGGCAACAAGCCTGAGCAGGATTCGAACTCAGATATCCTGCTCTTGATCACTATGTTGCAAGGCCTTCCAGTGTATAAGTAAATGAATAACAACAGGCTCAGGATCAGGAAAGGGGGTAGCTCTGTGGCCTGCAATGCAGTACCTGCTGGGATGCACACCACACTGCTCCCCGGCCCTCCAGCAACATCAAAACCCGGGCACCACAGAGAACCGCCACATGCTCAGCTCTCGGTAATTAAACTGTAACCTCCTGTGCTCTCACAAGCAACCCATCTTAATTAATAAACTCCATGTTTCCGCCTCCTCAATCCAGGGGCCAGGCTCAGCATTCCCGAACCCTGCTCCGCCTGCAGAAGCCAAACTGGTCCTCTAATGAGGGCTCTGGCTCGCTGGGGAGTTTCCAGGATGCGGCCCCATTCCTAGGAGATGAGCTAGGGGTAGGAATTTGTCCTGAGGTCATCAACCCAGATTCAAACCTGACCCAAAGCTCCTTCCTGCTCTGTATGAAGCTGGACAGTCCTACAGAGTAACACTGATAATTACTGCTGCTGCGTGGTGTTTCCTCAGAGCTAGCTTCATCTGTCACGTTCAGTACCTTGTCTCATTTTTGTGCTCACAACAAGCCTACAAGGTAGAAATTATTCTTGTTTTATAGATGAGGAAACTGAAGCTCAGGAAAGCTAAGTCATCTGCCCAAGGCCGCACAGCTGATCATCATCATGGCCTGGATATGAATCCATCTGTGCCTTCCCACTGTCCTACTGGTCCCCTCTGGCTCAGAAATTAATAGACAAATTGTTACAGACATTTTTGTTGGGACACAATTCAATCTATGCAGTTATAACTTGGCAACTGTGGAAAATTTAATAAAACCCACTGCTATCAAGTCGATTTCTGACTCATAGTGACCTAACAGGACAGAACAGAGCTGCCTCATGAGGTTTCCAAGGCTATAAATCTTTACAAAAGCAGGCTGCCATGTCTTTCTCCCTCATAGCAGATAACAGGTTCCAACTGCCTACCCGTCAGCAGCCAAGCACTTAATCACTGTGCCAACAGGGCTCCTGGAAAATTTAATATAAAATATTTACTAGACAGTCCCTGGGTGATACAGACAGTCAACGAGCTCAGCTGCGAACTCAAAGCCTGGTGCTTCGAGCCTGCCCAGTGATGCCTTGAAAGAAAGACCTGGTGACACGTACATCAAAAAGCCAGCCTTTGAAAACGCTATTGAGAGAAGCTCTACTCTGATACACAGCCAGTTGCCATGAGTCAAAACTGATTCAATGGCATTCAAGTTTCTGCTTTATTTATTAAATAATACCATTATATTAATGTTACATTTGTTGGGTATGATAATCATATTGTAGTTTTGAAGCATTTACGGGTTGTTACTGATTAAATTGTGTCTTCCTAAAATACATATCAACTTGGCTGGGCCATGATCCTCAGCATTACGTAATGTTCCTTCATTTTAAGATTTTATGCAATTATCCTATATATTGTAAATCTCAACCTCCATGATGTCCATAATGAAGCATTAGATAGAGTTAGGTTAATGAGGCAGGACTCATTCTGCAGGATTAGGCTGTATCTTGAGCCAATCTCTTTCAAGATACAAAAGGGTCAAACCATGCAAGGAGAGATCAGGAGGACCTCATACTACCAAGAAGTAAGAGATGTGTACAGAACGCATCCTTTGGACCCAAGGTCACTATGCTAAAAACCTCCTAGACCCAAGGGACAGCTGACGTCAAGACACATGGTGATCTCCAAGGAATGCTGGGCCCACAGATGTGGAAATGAGATAAGCATCTTCCCCAAAGCTGATAGAAAGGAAAGGCTTTCCCTAGAGCTGGTGCCCTGAATTCAGACTTCTAGCCCTCAAAACCATGACAGAATAAATTTGCTTATTAATGCCATCTACTTGCATTTCTGTTATAGCAGCACTAGACAACTAAAATACTGGTCAAGTGTTTCAGTGCCTGCAATTTACTCTTAAACAGTTCAGAAAAAAATCTGGATGTGTGCGTGCATGCGTGTGTGTGTGTGCACGTGGAGAGAGCAGACATGGGCAAATAGGGCAAAATGCTAACAGTCTGGTAACCCAAATTACCAAATTGGTTGTCTTCTAGTTGACTGCAGCTCACAGCAATGCCGTGTGTGTCAGAGTAGAACGGGGATGTTCCACAGGGTTTTCATGGCTGGTTTTATGGAAGCCAATCACCAGACCTTTCTTATGGAGTGTCTCTAGGTGGACTTGAACCCCTAGCCTTTCAGTTAGCAGTTGAGCACTTAACTGTTTTCATCATCCAGGGACTCCCAACAACTGGTACACCTAGGCAGCGAGTACATGAGTATTGGCCATGCTATTTTGTTAACTTTTCTGTAGAGCTGAAATCAAAACTAAGAATTGGGGGAAAATTTCCTCTAAAATAGTAACAGAGGCAACGGGGAAAGGCTTGTAATCTCCCCTCGTGCCCTGCTCCAGCCTGTCTGTACCCCATACTGGACCCCTCCTGTTGGCCACACTGGGCCTCCTCCCCAAGCAGGACAGAAGTACCTACATAAAAGGCCGCCTCTACCTTTCAGGCTGCAGACAGGCCTCTCTCACCTCTGCCGGCACAGCAGTGATTATAGGCCACAGGTACCTCTCCATATTTACCCTGGGACACTTCATCCCTCAGTGCTCCTGTCCCTTCACAGCCAGACAACTCATGCACCAGGCACTCAGCACTTTGATGAAGGCCCTCGGTGAATGTGCTGGCAGCACAAAGGTCAAATCCATCTGACCTGACTCAAAACATCCCTGGGCCACCCAGCAGCCAGCTAGCCGCCTGTGTCCAGAGGTCCTGGCTACCTGTGGAAGGGGTCCACGTAGAAACAGCTGAGTTTGCTTTTAAGGAGGCACCTGGACAGACCAGGAAGGCTCCGGAATTTTCACCCTCCTGTCCCTGAGGGCCTGCAGTAGCTACATGACGCACCCCAGAGCAAGTCCCACAAGCTGCTCTCCCACCACGGCTGAGGGCGGTCACACTGCACAAACCAGGATTCTAGGGCAGGCACTTTGGAGGACACAGTAAAGCAAGAAGCCACCTCCAGATGGCTTCCCAGGACCTGCATGCAGGACAGGGGGACAGGAAGCAAGAAGAAAGGGCTCCTCTCCACCCACCCCGAACACGGCAGGCAGTCAGATCCGTGCTCTCCACCACACTGCCTCTGTGGTGGTAGTTCTTACTGTTTCAACCCTGGGATACCTGACAGTGTCTGGACACATTTTTTTAATTGTCATGACTAGGAGGATGCAATGGGGCACAGGCTAGGGATGCTGCTAAACATTCTATAATGCACAGGACAGCCCCCCACAACAAAGAATTATCTGCCCCAAAGGTGACAGCACCAAGGTTTGATGGACCCTCCTCTCTGGTTACCTTAAAGCTGCACCCCCAGACTCCATCAACACCTCTGAGCTTTTGCATTTGCTGTTCCTTCAGCCTGGCATGCCCTCTGCACCCTTATTTATAAAACCAGCCCCCACTTAGTCTTCTCTGCTCAATCTTTGTGTTCTCTGGTCTGCCTGGAGGTCTGTGTTCGCACATACCAGGGTTTCCATGCACCTGGATTTCTGCAGCTGTTTCCAGCATCAGGTTGAGGGTTCTTTGAAGGTAGACCCTAGATGTTTTGAGGACTTCATCGCCCCTAGGCAGCCTTACTCTCAGATACAGATTAAAAAGTACTCTCATCAAATATAATTCTCACATAGGAATACAGGCAGCTGATACATTTTCTTCAGGTCTCCAAAATTTTTGTGGACCCCTGAAGAGTGTGGAAGCCCTGAAGGCATAGTAGTTAAGAGCTATGACTGCTAACCAGAAGGTGGGGAAGCACTCTTAGAAACTCTATGGGGCAGTTCCACTCTGTCTAAATGGTTGCTGTGAGTTGGAATCAACTCGACGGCACTGGGTTTGAGAAAAGGGTGTAGGCCTAGGCTCTGTGTCAAAGAATCCTGATGGACAAAACTGCTGCCAGACACCCCAGGCATTCAATATATGCTCAAGCAGTGAATGGATAGATGAGCAACCTGGGTTAGACTCACTTGGGAACCCCAAAGGAAGTCCTTCACCTTAGAAAGTCCTCCCTTCAGCTAATCCTACAGCATCAAGGAGTTGAAATGTATATATGGAGTATGTAGCTGGTATAAACTATTAACAAGCTTAGCTACTAACGAAAGCTTGGAGGTTTAAATCCAGTCAAAGGTGCCTCAGAAGAATAGCCCGACAATCTAAATATGTAAGAAATCACCCACTGAAAACTCCATGCAGTACAGTTCTACTGACACACATGGGGTCACCATGAGTTGAAATCAACCAGACAGCAACCGGTTATGTGTCTAAGCAACACCTATATAACAAGACTGGCATAAAGCATCTGATTAGAACTTCTGGCTTAAAACAACATTTACTCTTGTGATTCTGGTCTGACGGTAAAAAAAGGTACCCAGGAGACGCTGCCTTTTCAAGCCCTGGATTGGATGAAACCCACCTTTTTAAGGCTAAGGAAGAGGACTTGGCAGCCTACCCATACAGCCTTTTGCAATTCTGCCAACAACAGCGCAAACAAGAAGGGAATGCCATCCCTGCCGAAGGTTCCAGCTGCACCAGCACAGTCCGGGGCTAAGTCACCAGGCTCAGTCACCAGGCTCCATAGTCCGACCAGGCAGACATGCAGTCGTGTTCCCTCCACACAGCACAAGAGCAAAGACAGAAGGAAAGAATGGTATCGTTTGGCCTAGTTCAAGACGAGGCTCTTTTTTTCCTCCCTGAGAACAGCTGGAGCCCAGAAAACTGGCCAAGTTGGAGCCTGAAACCTGAAGTCAGGAACCAGTGCGCCTACAAAATCTGGGTGCGGATTTTCCTCTAATTCAATCCGACTCATGACATTTGGTGTTTGGCAGGTTCCAGAGGGATGGATAATGCAGAATATAGAGCACTCGTCTATTTATAGGGGAATGGAAGGGCTGAGATCCTCAGCTCTCCAGGGGAATTCCCTTTGTGCTCCCACCAACTCCTGGGCCCTGGGTATCTCAGGCTGAACCAGCCTTCAACTTGGGCTGTGCACCTGGCTGAAGCTTCACCAGCAAGGATATCAAGAGACTGTCGGTGTGGTGGGATAATCCAGAAAGGGATACTGATGGTAGCTGCACAACATGAGGAATGTAATCAGTGTCAATGAATTATATACGCAGAAATGCTTGAACTGATGAACACTGATAAACCCCAACAAGAGAGAGAGAGAGATCAAAAGTGCAAACTGGCTGCAAACCAAAAACACACCTAACCCATGGATTTGGACCCACTGATGTGGACTGAGGGTCACCCCATGTGTCACACACTAGAACTGCTCCATAGGGTTTTCTTCACTGTAATCTTCACAGAAGCAGGCCTTTCCTCCACAGTGCTGCTGGATGGGTCTGAACCACCACTGTTTAGGTTAATAGTCCTTTTCCTCTCCAGTGATTTGGACTACCACCAGAGATGCCTCTGGCATGCTGATGAAGCCCCCAAGGAGGACAATTTGCATGTCTGGTCAATCTTTTTTACAGCCTAAGCCTCAGTCAACTTCAGGCTGGAAGGACCAGTTTCACAACTAAAAAACCCCAGGGATGGGGTTATTAGGCCAGGAGGTTTCTGAACTTGGGTCACCACCAAAGGACGAATCCACAATGAAAGTTTCAACCAACAGGCGCTCCGCCAAACCTGCTGCGGACAGCTAGGACAACCGGTTATCTTGCAGAATCACCATTTAACATGTTGATTAAACGGGGAAAGCTATAGGTTGTTTTAGGAGGAAGAAGATATAAAACCATGTTGTGCTATTTATTTATCAGGAGACTGATTTCTCCATGAGACGAATAAAGGTAGAAATGTAGTTAAGAGATACAGCTGCACACCAAAGGGTCTGCAGTTTGAATCCACCAGTCACTCTTTGGAAATCCTATGGGGCAGTTTACTCTGCACCATGGGGTGACTGTGAGTCGGACTCAATGGCAATGGGTTTTTTTTTTTCACTCAGAACCCTGTAACACATTCACGCTCTGGATGGACTCAACATCCAATCTTTCCACTAACAGCCAAATGTGTTAACCATTTGCACTCCCCACGGTCGCCCCTGGGTATTAGGTGCGGTGTTTCTTATCTGCTCAGAGTGTGGGCATGTTTCCCGCTCATCCCTCACCTCCATAGGCCTTGCCTACAGACTGGACAATGGACGAGGCATCTGATCCATCAGGTTTCCTGCCTGACGCCACTTCCCCTAGTGAGTTAACTGAATCTACACGGGCAACCACGTTCTTACCCAGCCCAGTCCCCATGCCTAATAGAGCAGAGCAGTTACCTAAGCAAACAGAGTGGCTTCTTCCATGGGTGCCTTGAAATGATATCTTGCAGTCTGTAGCACCCTAAGTGTGGCCATAGATGGCCCTGTAACAGGCTGTCCTGCTCAAGAACCATTGTCCCTTACTGGCAACCCTCCACTTTCTCCAGCGCTTTTCTTCCACTTGAGTTTCCTAGAATTGGTTCAAATCAGCAAGCTTCCTGAACCAGGTTCCCTGCATCCTCTCAGAATCCTAGGGCTGGGCCAGCCTCCAGCTTCCTGTGGTGAGGATCACTGAATTAAGAGAGGTTTCCAGCCATACCTACAGAGGTGGCAGGCCAGGAACCTCTTGGCCTCTGGAGCCAGTCCCCTCCTCCCTTCCCAGCTCTGGGGATAGTCGTGTTCGGGACCCCACTGAGAGGTGCCCTACACTGCCCTCTTGTTGAATATCACCAATGCCAGCTGCTGACGAGTTGATTCTGACTCACAGTGACACTGTATGTGTCCGTTCTGTGCTTACAGGGAGGGTTTGCAATGGCTGATTTTCAGCAGATCACCAGCACTTTCTTCCAAGGTGCCTCTGGGTGAACCCTAACTTCCAGCCTTTGTGTTAAAAGCCAAGCACCGAACCATCTGCACCACCCAGGGATTCTCCTTCCAATACCAAGTTCTTAAGAAAGTTTAGGGCCACTGCGTCCGCTTTCTTACAGGCTCTCAACATAATAGGTATGTGCTCATTTGTATAAAAAAGATAGGAGTGTCTGTTTTCCTTGCAAACATACCCATCGGTACTACAAACTGCCACGGGATCATTACAAAGCACCCATGGAAGAAGGCACACTGTTTAGATAACTGCTCTGTTCCACTAGACAGGAGCTGAGCTGTGACCTTCCCCTCCTTCCTCCCACAACTTTCCCAACAAAAAATAAACCAAGGAAAGAGGAAGACTCCTTCTACAAGGTTGTTTAGGACTCGGTTTCCTTCCTCCCCAAATGTTCCACAAGCTGATAATCAAAATTTCTTAAAGACAACTTCAGAACCTCACACACGTAGATTCAATTAACTCACTGGGGGAAGTGGCGTCAGGCAGGAAACCTGATGGATCACATGCCTTGTCCATTGTCCAGTCTGCACGCAAGGCCTATGGAGGTGAGGGATGAACGGGAAACATGCCCACACTCTGAGCAGATAGGAAACACAGCACCTAATACCCAGGGGTGACCCTGGGGGTGCAAATGGTTAACACATTTGGCCATTAATAGAAAGACTGGATGTTGATTCCATCCACAGGCATCTCAAAAAAAAGCCTGGTGATCCACTTCTGGAAAATCAGCCACTGAAAACCCTATGGAGCACAGTTCTACTGAGGCACACATGCAGTCCCAATAAGTTGGAATCGATACTGGGGCAGCTGGTGCAGAGAACACAGTAGAGACCTACCACAGTTACCTTGAGGATTTGCTGAAGGCCAGGGACACACTGGAGGAGCTCAGAGAAGCTGCCAGAAATAAGCCTGGAGACCACAGGGGCCCATGGTAGGGGGTCCAAGAAAGAGGCTGTCCCTAATCCCACTGGGTACAGGCATAAACACCCAGAACTATATAACCTTGATAGTTCAGAAGCCAAACCCCATCATGCATTTGTAATTATACACATTCCCCATTCTAAAAACCATGGAACGACTACTCACCGAACCACCGAGAGGGAGCCGAAGCTCCGGTAACACCGGCCGGCTGGAGCTTCCCTGGCTAAGTCTGTTGGTTTTATAGGCCGACTACTCACCCAAGACCGCTCTGTACCAAATCAAATTCAGAAGGAGTCCTTTTATGAGGGCCACATCCAATGTACATAAGTGTGACCTGTCCCCTTGCAAAAATTCTTAGTTGACAGGAAAAAGCTTTTATCAAGGTACGCTGAGAGGTTAATACACTACACATTAGTTTGACGGTATTCTTAAGGGTGAAGACTTTGTTTAAAAGTCCAGAGAATCAAATTTCCTTGAAAATTCACTTGGAGCACATAAGACAATGTAAATAACCATAACAGAGGTACCAATACACAGAAGAAAAATTGCCAGTTCTTACCTGCTTCTACAAAAGTCATCTAGCCCATAAATCATAACGAAAGTCCACTCTTCGGACAGGAATGGATAGGACTTGGCGATGCAGTGACCACATAATGCATGCACTTTCTGGTTCTATGCCTCTATAGGATGTCATCCTGCTGACCTCTGGCTGGAGGAAGGGGAGTGGGTGGAGAGGAGGGGAAAGGAGACTGGAGGATGAGACATGTATGGAGCAGAGAGGAATAGTGTGCAGTCACTGGGCAGGGAGAGCAGTGGAAGCTGCATATAGGTGGGGATGCAAATTTATATGGGAATGTACATTTTTACTCAGTCATAATAAAAAAAAGTAAAACCAAAAAAAGTCATATAAATCTACCAGAAAAATATCTCATCTTTCAAATCTTCCAAGCCCCCAAATGACTAACTTGCCAAAGAAGTTTCTAAGAGAGAAGGAAGCAGAAGGCTGCATCTACTGTAGAAGATGGAGAAAGACCCAGAAACCCAGGTCAGTAACCCAAGAGAGTCCAAAATCATTTCCTCATCTTATTATTTTGAAAAATTTCAAACCATAGGAAAGCTGCAAGAATACTACAATGAGCATCCAAATAGCCTGCCAGAGCCATCACCAATGGCTACGTTTTCCATACCTGCCTTATGCTTCCCTGTGGAGGTGCGGATGGTGCTGTGTACGCCTCTCCTGACCATGTGAACATAAACTACAGGCACGCCATACTTTGTGAAATCATCACATGCCCCAAAAGGGCATCCTCCAACATAACCCCAATACCATTATCACCCTCAAGGAATTTCATACTGATCCAGTGGTATTCTCTGATTCCTTCTCCCAGTTCTGCCCTTGACTGGTTTTTCATCCAGTATTTCAACTGCATCTGGTTACTACACTTACTACTCTCCATTAGTCTAGAAGAAGTTCCTGGGTGCTGTGAACTGCTAATGCTCTCAGCTAGCAAAAAGTTGGAGGTCTGGCTCCACCCAGAGGTGCCTCAGAGGAGAGGCCTGGTGATCTACTTCCAAAAACATCAGCCACTGAGAACCACGGTGCACTGCTCTGTTCTGACACACATGAGGTCAGCATGAGTCCAAGCTAACTGGAGAGCATCTGGTTTAGTCTAGAACAGATCACCAGCATTTCTTGTTTATCACGATATTAGCATTTTTTAAAAAGTCCAGGACCCCTGTTGTGATGATGTCCCATACTCTGGATTTCTCCAATTGTTTCTTCAGAGTGAGACTGAAGTTAAATATTTGGGGGAAGAAATCACCACGGCAGATGCTATAAATGTCTGCAGGAGGCACAGAATGCTGGCCTGCGCCATTTCTGAGGGCGGGGTCAGGTCTGACCCCTTAGTTATGCAGCAAAACTTCAAATGTATACAACAGAGAGTAAATATATTAGAAAAAAAAACAATGTTTTGATACAGGGGAAGGAAAATAAGAAGGGAGTGATACACCAGGAAAATAATGGGAAAAGAAAAGAATGTGAAACAGAAGAAGACATTTAAAAAATCTTCTAATGACAAACGAGGACATAAGAATTGACGTGTCTGAAGCGTGATGTTGGCGGGGAATACTGAGGATACTGTGCACTGCCAAAAGAACAAACAGATCAGTCTCAGAAGAAATATGACCAGACTGCTCCTTCTGAGCAACGGTGGAAGACTTCAGCTCACTTACGTGGGACCTGTCATCAAGAATGACCCACCACAAGACAAGAACAACATGTCTGGTAAAGTAGATGGCCAACAAAAGCAAGGAGAATCCTCAGCGAGATGGAGTGACATGATAGCTGCAACCACGGACTCAAACATGCCAGCTGTCATGAAGACAGCACAGGACCTGACAATGCTCCATTCTGTCACCCGCAGGGTCACCATGAGGAGGAGCCAACTCACTGACAACAACAAAAATCTGACCACACCTAATTCAAAGCTTTCAACACAGATGAACCTTGCAAACACCATGCTGAGTGCAATAAATCAGTCACAAAAAGGCATATATTATATGATCCCATATAGGAAATATCTAGAATCTGGCAAATGTGTACAGAGTGAAGTTTATCAGTGGCTACTAGGGGCTACTAGGCACTGCTTAGGGGGCACTGAACCTCTGTTAAGGGTGATGGAAAACTTTGGAAATGGGTAGTGGTGATGGTTGTACAATATGATGAACAAAATGTTACTGAGTTGAACACGTAAAAACATGTTGAAACAGTAATGTTTTGTAAAAACTATTTCCTATTTAAAAAAAATCTAAACTCTCTGCATGAAAAGAACTACAGTCAAAAGAGTAATGACAAATAGGGCAAAATATTTATAACATACATCACAGCCTGAGGGCAAACTTCCTTAATATATAAAGACCACTTGCAAATTCAGTCAAGAAAAGCTGCTGACCCAAGAGGAAAATGGGTAAAGGCCGTAACAGACTGTTTGCAAATAGCTCTTAAAATAGGAAAACAAGCTGTATTTTATAAGAAAAACATAAATTAAAACTTTAATAATATACTACTATTACTCACTTATCAGATCATCAATAACCAAAATGTTTGACAAATTCTGGCCACATATGCATGAAACAGGCATACAAAGTTAGTGGACATAAATGTTACTATCTCCATGGAGGGCAATTTGGCAATAATAAAATTTTAAATGTATATACCCTTTGCCTTAGCAATTCGGCCTGTAGAAATTTATACTACAGATACATTTACAGAAACACACAGATGTATACAGAAGAGTATTACTGTTTTTCTTTAGTAATAGAAGACAAAAAAAACCAAATGTTCTCCAACAAGGCCACTGCTGTCAAGATAACTCTAACTCACAGCAATCCCACTTACAGAGTAGAACTGTGCCATAGGGTTTCCAAGGAGCAGCTGGTAGATTCGAAACGCAGCTTGGTTAGCAGCCAAGCTCTCAACCACTGTGCCACCAGGGATCCATTAATGTTCCCCAATGTTGCTGCTATTGTTAGAGGCTGTCAAGTTGGTTCCAACTCATAGTGACCCATGTACAACAGAATGGAACACTGCCCAGACCTGGGCCCTTTTCATAATTGTTATACTTGAGCCCCTTGCTGCAGCCACTGTATCGATCCATCTCGTTAAGGATCTTCTTTTTCACTGACCCTCTCTCTACAAAGCACGATGCCCTTCTCCAGGGACTGATGGCTCCTGATAATAATATATCCAAAGTACATGAGACGCAGTCTTGCCATCTTGCTTCTAAAGAGCATTCTGGTTGTATTTCTTCTGATACAGATTTGCTCATTCTTTTGGCAGTCCGCAGTATAAGCAGTATTCTTCACCAACACCACAGTTCAGAGGCATCAGTTCTCCTCTGGTCTTCCTCATCTCATCCCCTAGCTTTCTCATCCATGTGAGGAGGGTAAAAGCACCATGACCTGGGTCAGACACACCTTAGTCCTCATAGTCACATCTTTGCTTTTTAACATTTTAAAGAGCTCTTTTGCAGCAGATCTGCCCAGTGCAATGTGTCTTTTCATTTCTTGACTGCTGCTTCCATGGGAATTGACTGTGGACCCAAGTAAAAGGAAATCCTTGACAATTTCATTATTTTTTTCATTTATCATGATGTCTGTCTATTGATATTTATGCATTCCATTTCATTTCTGACAATTTCTAATTTTTCTAGATTCATACTTCATACACTCCATGTTCCAATTATTAATGGATGCTTGCAGCTATTTCTTCTCATTTTGAGTCATGCCACATCAGCAATGACAGTTCCAAAAGCTTGATTCCATCCATGTCATTAATATCAACTCTACTTTGAGGCACGGGGGCACCTCTTTCAGTACTATTTATCAGACAGTGTTTCACTGCTATTCATAACATTTTCACCAGCTGATTCTCTTCAGACATAGATTGCCAGGTCTTTCTTCCTAGTCTGTCTTAGTCTTCTAAGATTCATTAATTTTTCTGGCACTCTACGCCATATTCAATATCCTTTGCCAACACTGCAACTCAAAGGCATCAAATCTTCTTTGGTCTTCCTTATTCACTGTCTAGATTTTACATGCATATGAAGAGACTGAAAACATCATGGCTTGGGTCAGATGTACCTCAGTCCTGAGGATCCAAATAAAATGAAATCCCTGACAACTTCGGTATTTTCTCTACTTATCATGATGTTGCCAAGAGACCTAGATAGCTGGAAACCCACAGACGGAGACTTAGTTGTCCCTATATATCCTTTTGAATTCTGTACTGTGTACATTACCTACACTCAAGTAAATTGTTTCTTTTTGAAGGAAGTGGAATGGGGTCAGGACAGCATAAAAGAAAAATATTTGGTGGAGTCAAGACGGCAGACTAAGCACATGTCTCCTTATATCCCTCTGGAAACCAAGACCTGAACTGATAATCAAACGGAGCCTTCTGGTCACCTAGTGAGCCCCCAGGACAAGGCACAGGGCTGTTAATTTGAACTTCATACCACTGAATGAAAAACCCCCTCTCTTTCACTGACTCCCTCTCCTAGCTAGGCCTTGGCTCTCACAGACTGAAGGTAAGTGCACCATTTTGACTTTTTTTTTCTCTGTCTTGGCCGGCAGGTGGAGCTGGGTCTTGCCTAGCAGCTAGACTCAGACACACTGCTGGTGGGATAGGCAGGCAAAATTGCCATATTTTGAGAGCCAGGCTTAGGACTCTGTTCATCTAGCCACTTTGGGCCTGTCTTTTTATGTCTGCCACAGCGTAGTTCATACAGAACCACAGTGCCTGTGTGCAGGACGCCATGTTGGATACGGAGATTTTAGCAGGACCTAATTCTTAGCCCGGGAGCCAGCACCTGCAAACAGGACAGCGCTTCTCCAACAGAAAAGCAGTAGTTTACACAGTGTTGCCTACAGTGGGGGCCTGGTAACAGAGGCAGAGGACTCACTACCTCTCGGCACCATCAGCCTCTATCTGCCGACTGTGTGGAGGGTGCCTTCTTAGATATGGTGGCAGCAGCTGGACCTAATTCTTAGCTTGGGAGCCAGAGCCTGCCCACAGGAGAGTGCTTTTCTTCCAGAAAAGCAGTAGTTTACATAGTGTTGTCTAAGGCTGGGCTCTATCAGCAGAGGCCAACAGGGCAGTAGCATTGCTGTATTTTGAACTAGTTCGTGTCATCTGGGGTTAGATATAGAGGTGCTTACTTTGCCAGTTGGGAAGAGGGACCTCTACACCTGAAAACCTGACTGACTTGGGAAGTGGTCAGATAACTTTTGTTATATATTTTAAGACAGCCTAGATAAACATCTGCAGTCCATCCTCACAGTATCTCTCCCAGCCATTACTTACCCACATGAAACCCAAAAAGGAACAGACACTTGTGGCCTACAAGAAATCACCCATGGCTTCAGAAGGCTCTCAAACAAAACAACCATGGAGTTTTCTGGATGCAGAAACTTTTCTGAAATCATCAGAAGGTGAATACAAAAGGGTTACATACAGAGCCCTTCTAGACCTTAAACAAAATGCAGCAGAACAAAAGGAAAAATTAAGCAAGCTGTGTGATCTCATGGAACACCAGTACTCTGAAATCCAGCAGATCAAGAACAAAACCAAAGACATAGAAACTTCCATTCAAAGCCAAGAAAACAGAATGTAACAAATGGAAAAAAGAATTTCTGACTTGGAAGACAGCTACTGACGCCAGCGTCTGTGAGCAGAAATCAGGAAAAAGAAACAAGAAAAATGAAAAAGCATTAAGAAGCATGTGGGACTCTATTAAGAGGAACAACCTTCGATTAATTGGAGTCCCTGGACAGGATGAGACACCTGAGAACACAGACAGTATCACTACTGAGCTGCTGACAGAAAACTTCTGAGAACTCATGAAGGAAGAGAATATAGATATCCTAGATGCATATGGTATGCCACCCAATATAGACCTCCAAAGAAAGACTCCAAGACATATTATAATCAAGCATAACAAAATGAAACATAAGCAGAAACTCTTAAAGGCAACAAGACTCAAAGCAAAGCTAACATTCAGAGGGAAACCCTGTAGGCTCTTGTCAGATTTCTAAGCAGAAACCATGCTGGCACGCAGACAGTGGCATGACACATTCAAAGCCTTGAAGGAGAACTTCCAAACAAGAATTACATATCCTGCAAAACTATCTTTCAAATATGAAAATGAAATTAAGACATTTCCAGATAAACAGAAACTCAGGGACTTTGTAAAAACCAAACCAAAATGACAAGAAATACTAAAAGAAGTTCTTGGCTTTGGCTCAGAAGAACAAAACCTCTAACTTTATATTTTAGAACAACACATTATTCAGAACTCTACTCAGTTAGGAAAGGTTCCAAATTCAACCACAGCTTTAATACTGAAAGAAACAATCCATCGATTATCATGAAAACTATGGTGCCATCATATTAAAAAGAGGGATGTACTACAGTCATTATAGTCCTTCCAGATGCTGAGGAAGATGACAAGACTGGTAGTAATTAAAATTGGGCTTATATATAGTTTATTAAGGGGGATCATAGGGGCAGCCGTAAAGAACAACAAAGATGTAACATGCCATATCAAAAAATGTAACACAGGAGTCTCAACAACTACAAAAACAGCTCTGAAAAAGGTGAAAGATCAACTCTCAAAAAAGAATGTCGCAGAACAGACAAATAAGAACAACACAGAAAACATCAACACAAAAATAAACATATCACAATGGCTGCACTGAACACATACCTATCAATAATTACATTGAATGTGAATGGACTGAATGCTCCAGTAAAGAGACATTGAGTGACATCTTGGATTAAAAGACATGACCCATCCATATGTTGCCTATAAGAAACTCACTTGAAACTTAAAGATAGGAACAAACTGAAAATGAAAGGACAGAAGAATATATATCAAGCTAACAATGAACAAAGCAGAGCAGGGGTGGCAATTCTAATCTCAGACAAAATCAATTTTAACGTAAAATCCACCATCGTGGACAAAGACGGACACTATTGCTGAAAGGTTCAGTACACAAGCAAGACTTAACTATATTAAATATTTATGCACCTAATATCAGAGCACCTAAATACATCAAAGAAACACTGACCACACTCAAAAAAAGAGGTAGATTACTCCACAATAATAGTGGGAGACTTCAACACTCCACTCTCAATAATGGATAGATCATCTAGAAAAAAGCTCAGTAAAGATACAGAGACGTTATTGTCACAATTAACCAATTAAACCTCATCAATATATACAGAACTTTCCACCCATCAGCAGACACCTACATCTTCTTCTCCAGTACACATGGTACATTCTCCAGAATTGACTATGTGTTAGGACATAATGCAATTCTCAAAAAAATCCATACCATTGAATTACTGTAAAGCATCTTCTCAGATCATAAAGCCATAAAAGTCAAAATCAATAGCAGAAAAAACATAGAAAGTGGAACTCTCGGAAACTGAACAACATCTAGCTCAAAAACCCATGGGTTATAGAAGAAATCTAAGAGGAAATAGAGAAATTCATGGATTCTAATGAGAATGAAGACACTTCCTACCAGAAATTCAAATCAAAGCTACAATGAGATACCGTCTCACCCCCACAAGGCTGGCCATGATCCAAAATACACAAAACAACAAATGCTGGAGAGGCTCTGGAGAAAGTGGAACTCTCCTACACTGTTAGTGGGGTTGCAAAATGGTCCAGCTTCTTTGGAAAGCAATCTGGTGCTTCCTTAAAAAAGTGGATATAGATATACCATTTGAACCAGTAATTCCACTACTCGGAATATATCTTACAGAATCAAGGCCATTTACACCAACGGACACATGCACAAGAATGTTTATCACAGCACAGTCCATGATAACAAAAAGATGGAATCAACCCAGATGCCCAACAACAGAGAAATGGATAGGTAAACTATGGTATATATACTCAATGGAACACTATGCAATGATAAAGAATAATGATGATTCCAGGAAACATCTCATAACCTGGTTTCAACTGGAAGACATTATGTTGACTGAAAGTAGTCAGCAACAAAAGGACAAATATTGTATGTGACCCATATGATAAAATCTCAAAAACAGACTTAATGTATAGAAGAAAAGATTCTTGGATGGCTGCAAAGGAGGGGAGAGAGAAAGGGAGGGTGAGGGAGGGAGTGTTTAGATTAGATAGTTGGCAGAAATTTGGTTGGGTGAAATTGGTGATAGCACACATTAGAAGCAAGAACAGTATTAAGTGGACTTCAACATAACTTGAGTACTCCTTCCATCTTAACCCAATACGGCAAAGACAGAGTAGCTGGGGCAGGGGGCAGAAGACCACACTTTTAGACAAAATCAAGGCCAATTGGCACAACTAGCGTTTTGCTAAGAGGGCTCTCTGCACCCCACATTGGTGAGTGGCATCTGGGGTCTTAAAAGCTGCCAAGCTGCCATCTGAGGGCACAGCAAATGGTCCCAACTCAGCAGGAACAGACGCTCACTGAGGACCAAAATGACATGGGGGAAAGACAACCCAGAAGATAAAGAGACCCATATGAGAGGGTGCCTACAGACTTGGGACTGGAAGAAGTGGATGGTGCCCGGCCACCACCAGTGACAGCCATGATGGAGCTCACTAAGTTGAGTCTCACTGGCAACACAAGAATAAAAAGGGGTGCACCCTGAGATCTCCACTAAAAGACCCCAACTGATGGTCCACCAGCTTCAGGGTTCCCCTAGGAGCATGGCCCCTGGCCCGGACGCTGCCCTTGTCCATAAATCATAACGAAGGTCCACTCTTCGGACACAAATGGATTGGACTTGGCGATGCAGGGTGACCATATATTGGATGCACTTTATGATTCTATGTATCTATAGGATATCATCCTGCTGACCTCTGGCTGGAGGAAGGGGAGTGGGTGGAGAGGAGGGGAAAAGAGACTGTTGGGAGGATGAGACATGTATGGAGCAGAGAGGAATAGTGTGCTGTCACCGGGCAGGGAGAGCAGTGGAAGCTACATACAGGTGGGCACGTAAATTTATATGGGAATGTACATTTTCACTCAAATAAAAAAGAAAAATATTCATCTGGGTGGTCCTACCAGCCCAGTACAACGTCTGCTATTGAGAACTTCAATCTCTACCAGTATTGCTCACAAGTCTAAAATACCTCTTCTCTCCATATGAAACCAGGAACTAGAATGGGCAACCAGTGAAATACGCAAAGGTTAGCGTGAGTGGGTACAGTCTACCTCTCAGGTGGCAGAGGCAGCACCCCCAGTGGGAAGGAAGGAGCATGGAAGCCTGTACTTGTTCACTTGACTCCATTCCACTGCATCCCAACATAAGTTCCAGGTTCCTGCTTATGTGTGCAGGTGGAAGTGTGGGGGCTGAAGAGAGGCTTCTACATTCAGTTTGCTTGCCAGTAAACCCTACAAGTCACCAGCACCCCACTGTCCCATAATAACCAGTGATCTACCAGAGGTGCAGCATGTGCCCTGTGAGGTCACTGTGTCTGTGGTAACAGCATGGACAGCCACAGGATGCATGTGAGTGCGTGTCTGTGTATACATGTATATATATTATGTATGAGTGCATGTGCATACATATACAGGTGTATGTCCAGGTATGTGTATATACATGTAGGTACATGCATGTGTACCTACATACGTGTAAATGTACCTACGGGTATATGCACTCTGTCTCAGCATGAAAACTGAATATGGAGGGAGCATAGAGCACAGGGAAACCCTGGTGGCATAGTGGTCAAGCGCCATGCCTGCTAACGAAAAGCTCGGCAGTTCAAATCAGTCAGGTGCGTGCTCCTTGGAAACTCTATGGAGCAGTTCTACACTGTCCTGTATGGTCACTGTGAATTGAAATTGACTTGACAGCAGTGGGTTTGGTTTTGGGTATGAAGCAGTGAGTCAGGAACGCAAAAGTCTGTGATCATAAGCCCAGCCTGAATTGACCCCAGCGGTATCCTTGCATTTCTCCCTTCTTTGTAAGTAAAATTAGATTATTCAGGAGCTCAGAAGTGCCATGTTACTAGCCTTAAGTCATCAGATCATCCGGTAGGGCTCAAAGCTTCATGTGTTTAAACCCCACTGCCACCACCACCAAATATACATATAAAAGAGAAGCATGTCACCACAAATGGAAAATGATTAAAATGTCCTCTACCTGGAGAGAAGGGAAGAAACCAGGAAGAGGTTAAAACAAGTCCTGTATCATATTCCTGCAGCAGAAGAATATTTTCTGAGGGCTAGGCCAGACGTGCCTCTCAGCAGCAAGGGTTGCCTGGGCCGGAAGACTGTGAGCCTCCTCTGGGCTGGGAGGTCAAGGCTAGCCCATCTCCTTGGAAACCAAGTCCAGGTTTTGCCTGGTGGTTTAGCAGGAAGGGAGGGGAGGGGCCCACACCACAGAGGCATTTCAATCTGCAGGGACATGGACCTCTGCAGGAAGCCGGCTTGCAGAATCCAGGACTCTGGATGGCAAGGAGGTAACTTCTTTGTCCAAGAGGTTGTTACTCAATTCAGGACAAGGACCACGGATTCCAGCAGCAGGAAACATGTGGGCTGGACACCCAGGCGGGACTCGGGTCTGCAGGAACCCAAACTGGAGCTTGTCTCTAACGCCTCCCACCCAGCTTTCCACACGGAAGGGGATATGGAAGTGGGTCACACTCTCCCACCTGAGGCAGCTGCAGTGCCAGGCTCCAGCCATACTTTACCAAGTCCAGGTATACTGAGTGACCCCATCTCCTCAGGGTGCCAGCATCTTCCTAAACCAGATGCTGAGTAAGTGTGGGGCCCCAACAGAAGGGCAAGCCCATCAGGAGCAAAACACCATCCACAGGGACACATCAGATGCTGTCCTGTGCCTTCCTCTCACTAGAGTGTAGGTCAACGCTTCTGCCAGCCTCTGCCCTCCCTGCCCCAGCCCTGACTGGCAGAGAAAGAAGAACACAGTGTGCTTTCTTGTGAATGGCCCAGCCTTCCTAACCTCAGTCTTTGAAGAGACCCGGAGGACTGGTGCAGGGCAGACTTGGAGAAGACAGGATCCTGTCCCCATTCTACTGTGCCACCCCAGCTGTTTAGGCACAGTTCCTTCAGGAGCCCTAGGCCACGATGGGGAGTGCCTTGCAGCCAGTCCCCAGCCTGCCTGGCACCATATGTCTGCTTGCCAAAGTTGGCAGGGGGAGACCTGCCAGGCAGGAAGAAAACTCTGAAGAAACCAGGTCTGGCGGCAGTTACATAAGGCAGGCATTGAGTTGGTGGCATGACTTCAAATTCCAGCTCCCCAAACAAAAACTCTGGGAAAAGCCTGCTGCTAGGATCATTCCTCCCTGAGTTGAACACAAGTGACAGTAAAAGGGTTAAAGCTTAAAGTGGAGTTCTTACCTGCCAGGGCTGCCACGGTACAAAGTGTTTCTAAGGATGCCCACACAAGGTGAAGCCTCTGTTAGATGTGATAAAGAGGCTCTAATCCACACCTTCTGCCTGGCTCCTCCACAAAGCCAAACAGAGCCCCGACCTTAAGGCCCACCCACGGCAGATAACGGTTAAGGCAGGCAGGTACACCTGGAAATTACATCCTGACTCTCCTCCTGAGAGTTCAAAACACTCTCAGTCATATACCCTTTTAAAGAGAATCAAGTTTATTCGATCTCAACTACATAAGATGCCCCTTGGTCGTGGACTACAAGCTTTGCACCTGGAAGAACTATTTTTACTCTGTGAAATGGTGCAGCCAGGGCTTTCGGTGTTTGTAGGAGTAGAACTGCCACTCAGTTGGGCTTAGGGCGCACCTAAAGCCAAGGGGGCAGAGTGCTGTCCAAGTGGGCCTGGAAGGCCAAGCTGAAGCTCAGGTGCCTCCACTCAGAATCTAGAGAGTGTGTCAATACCAAGAGTTTGATGGGAATGGTTATGAAATGTCTCAGAATATGGAATAATGTTTTTGAAGCCATGAGGGCTAAGGTAATGTATTCTGATAGATTGCTTGGTGTATGCTATGAATGAAAACTGTTGCTATGCTACAAGTGACTATATTTTGTATATTCTAATGATACGATTTTTGGGTGCCAAAGGGTGGGATGTCATGCATTGAAGTGTATCGCCCCAGAAATGTAGTTGATTTGACTTGGCTATGAGTCCCAATACGGTGCCATTCCTCCCATGTGTTGTGAATCCTGCCTCTGTGATAAATGATGACGGAGAGAGGGCAACAGCTGTGTTAGTGAGGCCGGACCCAAGCTACAAGCTTGTGGAACATACGGAAGAGAAGTGAGCTGAGGGAAGTTGGGAACCTCATACCACCAAGAGGGAAGCACTGAGAGCACAGCATGTCCTTTAGACCCAAGGTTCCTGTGCCAAGATGCTCTCACTGGATGTGGACTTATCCTACCAGACTGTGATGATTTCTCATATTGAATGGACTTGTAACTTGTTAATGGATTTGAGGCTTACTGAACTGTGTCAATAATGCTTCTCTTCATGAAACCTTCCACTCGTGGTATTTTATGTTAGAGCAGTACCAGGTGACTAAGACATTCTCCTTACCATAGAATTCCCACTGCCTGTGGTGGTGCCCAGATCATAACGCAAGTTCAAAAAATATTTATTCCACCACCCATCTGTCAGTCTCTCATGCTGTAGTGGCTTGCATATTGCTATGATGCTGGAAGCCAGATCACCAGTATTTCAGAGCCCAGCAAGGTGGAAGTGTTTCAGCAGAGCTTCCAAACTCAGAGACTAGTAAGGCTTGGTGATCTACTTCCGAAATATAGCCACTGACACCTATGAATCAGAACTCTGTCCCATATACCGCTGGAAGATCAGCCCTCTACGTTGGAAGACACTCAAAACACACGGCAGCCACAATAATGGACCTGAGCACACCAACGATCCTAAAGATAGCGCAGAACCAGGCAATGTTTTATTTTGCTGTACAGGAGCTGACTCAACAGCAACTAACAACAGCCACAATTATTTACTAAGTGAATCAGTGAATACTGAGAAGGAAGAGAGGATAAACGGAAGACAAACACGGCTTCTTGGTATCGCTGTGCGTTCTTGGCTTATACTATCCAGGGCATCACAGCGAGCATTAGAAGCCAAGCCCCTGCCCCAGCCTGCCATCAGTGGTCCGCATTGCTGTTACACTGCACAGTTTACACACCTGCCTGCAGCAAGTCACCCAGTACAACTGACTATGAACAATGGGAACAATCCTGACCCACTACTTAGGAAACTTCAGAGTAGGGAAAACTCTGAATGCTCTACTTTTTTTTTTTTGGCCCAATCTTGCCTACTCTGCCCACTACAGAAGGACACCGTTCCGCCTGAGAACTGCTGTCCTTCTCTTTTAACAAGACTTGGTGGAGGATCAGGCATAATAGCTCATTAATAACTGTGTATAACAACGGTTGGTGCTCAGTTCCTTTCATAAAAGAAGTTCAAAAGCACATTGGCTCAAACATCATAATGACCCTGGGAGCTATGAAGGCACAAGCATCATTATCCCCATTTACGGTTGGGGAAAGTAAGGCAAAGGGAGGTTAATTAACTTGCCCAAGGTCAGACAAGGCAGAGAACAGGCCTGGATCCAAACCCTGTGCAGCAGCCGGGGAGCTCACTCTGGCACCCTGAGAACCTCACCCATGTTGGGCTTAAGAGAGATTTTTATTTTCTTCTCTACAGTTTCTACTGAGATGCAGCAATATAACATGGTGCTTGGAGCCTGCAGGAGCTGCACTGCCTGGGTCTGAATCCTGTCTCTGTCCTTGACTTGCCTGACCTCAAAGAAGAGACTAAACGTCCCAGGCCTCAGCTCCTTACTAGTAGTAATGATACACATTGTAGAGACTACATGCGGACCAAAGGAGACACCGTATGGAAAATGCCATTTGCATTTATTTCTTGTTCTATAAATGAGTATGTGTCACTCTCATAATAAGAAACTGGCTATGTGTGAAAAGAGTGGCACCCACTCTGGGTTTAGTTTTTACAAGGCTACAGGTGACATACCACTAACAGGTATTTCTGCTTCTGCCACTGAAATGACCAGGACCGTGAAGGAACCTGTACCACAGAAGCCCTTTTTGGAACCCTGGTGGGGCAGTGTGTAAGAGTCTGGCTGCTAAACTAAGAGATCAGCAGCTCAAATCCATCAGCTCAAATCCTCTGAAATTCTGTGGGGCAATTCTACTCTGTCCTGTAGGCTCGCTATGAGTCAGAACCAACTCAGTAGCAACAGTTTTTTTGTTGCTGTTCTAATCTACATTAAGCAACACATTGCACTAGACAAATCTCCTGCAAAAGAACTCTTTAAAATGTTGAAAAGCAAAAGTCACTCTGAGGATGAAAGTACACCTGACCTAAGTAAGCCACAGTATTTTGAACTGCCTTTCATGCATGCAAAAGCTCAACACTGAAAAAAAAAAGACTGAAGAAGAACTGATGCTTTTGAATTATGGTGCTGGCAAAGAATACCAAATATACCACAGGCTGCCAGAAGAATGAATAAATCTGCCCTGTAAGAAGTATAGCCAGAATGCTCCTTAGAAATACAGATGGTGAGCCTTCATCTCACATACTGTGGACATGTCATCAGGAGGGACCAGTCCCTGGAGAAAGACACCAAATTTAGTAAAGTGCAGCATTGGTCATGAAGAGGAAGACCTTCAACAACATAAATGAACACAGTGGTTGCAAGAACGGCCTCAAACATAACAATTGCAAGGATGGTGCAGGACTGGACAGTATCTTGTTTGGGTGCGCACTGGGTCATCATGAGTCGGAACAGACTCGACGGCACCTAACAACAACCACCCCCCACCCAGAAGATGCTAAGAGCTGGTAACAGTCACTTGTTCACTTAGTGAATGCTTACTGATTACATGCACACTCAGGTAGAACAAGAAAGTTGATTCCAACTCGTGGTGACCCCATGTGTCATAGAGCAGGATTTCCTCGGCTGTAACCTTTACAGGAGTGGATCGCCAGGCCTTTCTACTGTCCCATCACTGGGTGAGGTGGAACTAACCTTTAGGTTAGCAGCCAATGGCAAACTGCTTACACCACCCAGGGACCTTCCTGGGTACCCAGGCCAATAAACGTGAAACCTGAAATCAGCCCTCACTGATGGGGCTGACCTCCAAAAGTCTTCTCAGGACAAGGATGGCCCACTTGAATTGTCCTCCTAGTGTCCTGCTTTTCCTCCTACTCTCAGTATTCTCTGATAACCCAGGAAAAGTGCACGTGTAGCAACTTCTACTGTTCAGAGTTTAGGAATAAAATCCCATCTTCTTACTATGGCCGTGAGGGCCAGCCCCTGCAGGCTCACCAACACTCCATCCACCTCAGGCTTAGCACTCCTGCCCTTGCTGAACTCTCTGCACTTGACCCTGTCTCCTGGATCTCTGTTTCTGGCTCCTATTAACCATCCAGATCTCCATTCAAAAGTCACATCCTCAGAGCCATCTAAATGTATGAGCCTAATTCTCATCCGAACCACTCTCCACCTCACTGACCTGTTCTATTTTTCCCAGATCTCTCTCACCACCCTACTATTTTGCTCATTTATTTGACTGTCTGTCTCTCTGGCTGAAATAGAAGCTTCATCAGACATGGCTGTCTTGTTCTTAGCTACATCCACAGCACCTATGACAGCACCTCACACACAGTAGGTGCTTAGTAATCCATTCAATTTAATTAACTGAGTGACTATGAAGTTTAGGCACTCAGCTACAACCGTGCACAAAACAGACAAACCCTTGCCCTCAAAAAGCTTCAATTCCGGTGGCAGGTGACAGACAAACAGAAAGTAAACAGTGAAAATAATAGCTGACATTGCAACTAAGCACCTACCAAGCACTAAGTGCTGTTCTCAGCGTCTAACACCAATACTAATACTAGTTGCCATCAAGTCAGTTCTGACTCATGACAACCCCATAATGTCAGAGCAGAGCTGCACTCCATAAGGTTTTCAACAGCTGACCTTTACAAAAGCAGATTGCCAGGCTTTTCTTCCAAGTTACTTCTGGGTAGGCTAGAATCTCCAAGCTTTTGTTTGTAGTCAAGTATGTTAAGCATTTATGTGAGTTTTAGTTATCCATTGCTGCTATAACAGAAACACTATACGGCTGTAACAGGCAGAAATTTATTTTCTCGCAGTTTAGAAGGCTAGGAGTCCAAATTCACGGTGTGGACTCTAGGGGAAGCCTTGCCTCTCTGAGGGCTCAGAGGGAAGTTCCCTGTCTGTTCAGCTTGTTTCCTGGCTCCTTGGAGATCTGCATGTGGCTTGGCATCTCTATTTCTTTGGCCTGCTTGTGCAACCTTTTAAATATCTCAAAAGAAGGAGCCCTGGTGGCACAGTGGTTAGGTGCTTGGCTGCTGACTGAAAGGTCAGCAGCTCCAATTCACCAGCCACTCCACAGGAGAAAGTTAACAGCAGTCAGCTTCCATAAAGATTACAGCCTTGGAAACTCTGTAGGGCAGTTCTACTCTGTGCTATGGGGTCATTGTGAGTCAGAATCGATTTGACAGCAGCAGATTTGGGGGTTGTATTTTAAAAGAGATTTACTTAAAACATATCCTACACTAATCTTGTCTCATTAACATCACAAAGAGATCCCATTCCCAAATGAGATTATAACCACAGGCATGGAGGTTAGGATTTATGACACAAAGTTTGGGTAATACGATTTAATCCATAACAGCCACCCAGGGACTCCAAGCATCTCAATAGGTATTACATAGTTCTCCCAGCAGCTCCACAAGTATTACTAATTTACAGATAGCATCAATTGAGGCACAGAGCAGTTAAGTTATCTGCTGAAGATCACACAGCTCAGAATGGCAGAATCAGGATCCAAATCCAGACAGTCTTAATGCAAAGATCACGCTCTGATGAAGAGCTACACTTCATATTTGCCGAGTGTCAAATAACGACTTGGTCAGCACCCACAGCACCTGCTCCCTGTAGGCAGGGCTGGAGAGTGAGCAGATCCATCAAGAAGGACTGGTCTGTCCTGCAAGCATTGTAAAGTGAGGACTGTTGTACCCTGGTGAGGAATCCAGAAGAATGCACAGTCTAAAGCTTCATCCACTGCTAGTGGGAAAGCAAAACAGTATAGCTGCTGCCACAAAAAACAGTTTGGAAGTTCCTCAAAAAGTGAAACAAAACTACCATGTGAACCAGAATTCCACTTCTCAGTATATATCCAAAAGAACTGAAAGCAAACTGAAATCTGTAAGCCAACATTCACAGCAGCACTGTTTACAACAGCCAAAAGGTGGAAACCACCCAAGTGTCCATCAACAGAAGAACGGATAATCACAACGTGATCTACCCATTCAACAGAGCATCATTCAGCCAGAAAGAGAAACGACGTCCTGACATGTGCTGCAACATGGATGAACCCTGAAAACATCATGCTGAGTGAAATTACTCAGACACAAAAGGATAACCATTATACGACCCCAGTTACAAGAAATAGGCAAATGCAGAGAGACTGAAGTTTATTAGAGATGACCAGGAGTGAGTCAAGTGCCACAGAAAAAGAGGAAAACCCTCAATGCAATGGACTGACACAGTGGCTACAACGATGGGTTCAGCATACCAGTGACTACAGAATGGCTCAGCACCAGGCAGTGTTTCCTTCTGTTGTGCATGGTGTTGCTGTGAGTCAGAGTTGACTCAATGGCACCTAACGAAAACAGGAGTGGGAGGGAGGGATGAAAGAGTAGTGTTTGCTTAGGAGGTCACTGAATGTCCCTCAGTGGTAGTAGAATAATCTGGAAACAGGAAACGGTGACACCTGTACAATGTCACTGAACTGTACACGTGAAAAACATTGAATCTCAACAGGCAAAGAACAGAGCCTGGTAACCAGTGGATGCTCAACAATTATTTACTCAATGAATGAATACCACCAGTTGCCACTCAGTCAACTTTGACTCATAGTAGCTCCATATGGTTTTCAATGGCTAATTTTTGAAGCAGCAGATTGCCAGGCCTTTCTTCTGAGGCACCTGAGGATAGACTCGATCATCTAACCTTTCAGTTAGGAGCCAAGCACACTAACTACTTATACTACACAGAGTTTCCTGAATTAATGAACAGTATGTGCTCACTAACTATCTGCAAATATAATATATAAGATCTTTTAAAGTTTCTAAATACTACTAAAACAGAATTTTCTGTCCAATCCAAATGGCTACTGCATATTTTGTCTTATGTTGAGGTTAGTAGCAAATTGCTTTTCTATTTTTTTCACATAACTTTCTCTCTGAGTGAGCAGATTTACCCGAGAAGTTGGTAACTCATTCTGACTACCTTGGACATTTCTACCCAATCTGTTGATATGGCTAGAATACATAACATCAGCCAGGGTCTATCCCAGCACTTCCTACAGAGAGGAGTTAAATTAATATCTTTAATTAATGCATTTATTCTATCCTTTTATCAACAATTTATTGAGAACTTCCCATTGGACCATGGGACTCAGCATGGAGTAACTCACCCCCAGTCCCTGTCATTGAGGACTTCATCTTCTAGGAGAAGAGAAATACATAACTCATTATGCAGTGGAGACCAGAGCTACGAAGGCCAAGTTCAGAGTTATGAATGTGTTCATGAGGGAGCCAACTTAGTCTAGGGTGTCAGGGGAGGTTTCTGTGAGGTGGCGAAGTTTGTGTTGAGCCTGAGAAACAACAGCAAGAGAAGAGCTCTGAGCCAGGCAAAGGACCAGTCAGCACGAAGGCCCAGCTCTGGGAAAGGTCATGACATTTTTGAGGATCAAAAGGGAGGCCAATGAAGGGGAAAATAACACATGGTGATGCTGGAGGTTTGGCAGGGGGCAGGTCAGGCCGTGTTGTACACCAGAGAAAGGATTCAGATTTATTCCACCCACAACACGACATTACCAAAATGGTTTCAACTAGGCAGAAACATGAGCATATTTGCCTTTTGGAATTGCTGTGGTTGATGCTTCCATGCTCTTCTGTGCCATTTTCAGCATGTTCAAAACTGGACTCTCATGGCTGACCTTCACAGTAACACAGCAAGGCTGAGACTGCAGTTCAAACTCTTCCCCATTTTACAGATGAGAAAACTGAGGCACAGAGACACAGGGAGAGCATCACCAAAGCCACCTGACAAGATGAAAACAGGGCAAGTCTTTAAATTCCGCCTTCAGAGCAACCTAAATCTGTCAATGAATGAACAGAGTGTAGGGAGGGCAGTACGGAAAGGGAATGAGAAGCAGGCCTCTGTTCTATGACCCTCCATCACAACACTGGAAGGGTGAAGCTGCAGTGAGGCAGTGCAGTTAGAAGAGAGCTGCAAGTCAGCTGATGGCCAAGAAGGTCCTCTCTTTCCACACTAAGGATTTTAGCATATTAACCCCTACTGGGAGAGGCACACCCCTAAACGTGGTCCACAGTTTATCTCCCACCTACTGCTACTCCAAGGACTTCCATTCCCTAAAGAAAACTCATTTTCCTCATTTCAAAGTTAAGAAAAAATGATTAAAAAAATGTTGAATCGGTAAATGTCTTGTTACATATATTTTTACCGTGATTTTTAAAAAAAGTATGGTGTGATGAAAAGACAAATGCAGGGTCAGAATTTCTGGGTTCTAACTTTAGATGCTACAAGATACCCAGAAAAGTCAACCAATATTTGATAGGTTCACAGATGGGAAAGGCCACGAGGTAGATGCTATTAAGCAGAAAAGATGAACTCTAACAGAGATCCTGATCTCAGGAAGTTTATAGTTACGGGCATACACATGGAGCTGAAACAGATGCAGAAAGTGATAGGCCCCATTAGAAAACGCAGAAGCTGCAATGGGGCTTCAAGGAGAAACCTAGCCTCTTGGGGCCACAAGGGCCCCACCATAAAAGGAGTGAGGCCTCCAAGGTCTCCTCACTCTGACATATTCCGACGGCACAGATTTCAAGGGGCAGGGAAATCAAGTTTAATCCTAGTTAATGGCTCAAGTTCACAGCTACCAGGAGAACAGTCTCAATTTCTTTGTAGGACGTCTTATAACAGAGGCAGGGCAATCATGTTCCCATTTAAATAATGCAGCCGGATGCAGGAACGAAGTCCAGTCTGTTCTGCCCTCCTTCACCTCTAATTGGTTTTTAAACCATAAACTGCTCTTCCATCAAGGAGAGGGTAGCCTGTTCTGTGAACATGTTGTTTATGACAGAGTCTGCTCTAAGCTAAATCCTAATGTCCACCAGAATGGCAGCTCCAGTGGTGCATCTTACCTTATTCACATCTGTATTCCTAGGGTTTAGCACAGTACCTGGTGCACAACAGATGCTAAATAAGGACTGCTGAATTAAACCTGAGCATAATCAGGCTTAAAAATTCTCAACTAGACATGTTATATGTCAGCCTATGCTGTCCAAAGTCCCTGGATGGTGCAAGTGGTTAACGAGCCCAGCTGCTAACAAAGAAGTAGGAGGTTCGCATCCACCCAGAGAGGTCTTTGAAGAGAGGCCTGGTGACCTACTTCCGAAAGATAAGCCATTGAAGACCCTACAGAACTGGTCATATACCAAAAAAATAACCTCATCTTCTCCCAAAGGATGCCGCCTTGGGAGGAATTCAGAAGGGAGGTGGAATACTGAAGAACTTGAGTCATAAAGGAAAACTGCTACCTAAAGAAGAAAAATAAATTATTGTGTTCTACTGCTTCCAACTAGAAACCCTGGTGGCATGATGGTTCAGTGCTACGTCTGGTTTAGCAAAAGGTCACCAGTTCAAATCCGCCAGGTGCTCTCTTGAAACTCTAGGGAACGTTCTACTCTGTCCTATAGGGCTGCTACAAGTCCGAATCAACTTGACAGCGGTGGGTTTGGTTTTCCGGCACTGCTTCACACTGAAATAAACCAAAATTGTATCCCCTTCTAATTTTATAAAGAAAAAGCAGCAGCTTTTTCTTTGTCCTCCCTCCACAAAAAAAGAAAACCTTGTATATCACAGTTTTATTCTGACACCCACAGGGTCACCATGAGTTGAAACTGACTCAGTAGCAACTAGTTTACTGGGTGGCTTTTGACAGACTTTACAGCTTTCACCCTCTTCCAAGGGGAAGAAACTGGTTCCACTTTTTCTCTACCCTTCTACTACCCTGGTTCCCCAAGCCACCATCGCCTCTTGCCTGGTAGCTACAACTGTGTCTGCCAACTGGTACGCTTGCTTCTGCCTTTGATGCTTACAACTGCAACTCCATACAGCAGCCACAGCGATCTCGTTAACCTTAAATTAGATGGTATCACCTCCCTGCTTTAGATCCCTGATGGCTTCTAACTGTACTTGTAATAAAACCCAAACCTTTTTATGACCAATTCTTACACATCCTAGTCATTAGTTATGTTCATAGCAACTGCCACAAGTAAAACTACTTTGTTTGCTTGTTTCCTTGTTTATTGTCTCTCTTGTCACCCCTTTAGAGCATTCAGGAGGCCAGGGACTGTGTCTGGCTTCTTCACCACTGTATCCTCAGTGCTTAAAATAGTGCCTAGCACATGTTAAGAGTTCTTTAAAGTGCCAAATGAATGAATGAATGAATGAATGTTCATCTCACAGAGGTGGCTTATATCTATAAGGATCACGAACTCCACCAGAAAACCATGAATTACACATTGGCTCAAAGTCCTGCTTTAAGTCAGAGAAAGCTTTTTGGTATCACTGGACACTTCAGTGGCAAAAGAGATCAGTATCATTTGGAGTTTCCAGCCAGGAATGAGTGCCCAGTGGTTGTAGCTGGGAGCTGAGAGCCAAGGCACTTGGGAATAGAACCTCAGCACAAACTCTGGCGCCTCCAGGTCTCTTACCAACACACCCTGTACCTCAATTTACCCAGTGATCTGCCAGGCATGCATGCTTCCCTAAGTCCACTGAGTGACAGGAAGCAAAATAATTAACTACTTGAGCGCACTTAGATCCTCAGATAGGAGGTGCTGCAAGCCACACAGCTCATTATTCATACAGCTCTTGATCTGCTGCCAACACAGGCCCCCTCGCTGTCCCAAGAGCCAACCTGACAGCAGGTACTGCTCAGACAAGTTTCATACACAGAGGAAAGGGAAGGATGTGGGGCCTAAGAGAGCTTGGGTGTCCAGATCTAAGTGTCCTGGTTACCACCTCACAGAAAAAGCACGGTGGCTACGGACGGGAGTGAGGTAACAGGTGAGAAGTGCAGTTTTGAGGCTCTAGAGTGGTGAATTTTGCAGGCTCATATTTACATGCCTTACAGGTAAAACTTGTGCCTCCAGGTGTACCTTCCAGGAACACTCTACAGGGATGGGTGGGATTGGGGAAACGGTCAAACATCAAGTCAATTAAGCCAGGACAAGACGAAGGGTGGGCCAGCCTCACGACCTTGGAAGCATTTAGTTTGGGGAAACATGGAGGAACTCTACACATAAGGGTAAGTGAGGGTCAGGATGCTGAGTGCAGCGGAGGTGAAAAGAGATGGGGGACTGCAGACCAGGAGGGCTGACAGGCAGTGACAACCCTTGCTGACACCTTATAGTGAGCCACAGGGTGGGTGGCGTGGACACCTGTGGAGGTGCCCCCTGGGCGCAGGTGAGGAAGACAGGAGGGTCCGCGGCGGGGTCGGAGTCGGGACAGCGAAGCGGCAGCAAGCTCAGCAGGGCAGATGCCGGGCCCAGGCAGGGAGCAGCGTCGCCGGGCCGGGCAGTGGGTTCGAGCGGGTTGGGGCGCCCCCCGCGGCCCCTCCCCGGGAGACAAAGGGCCGGCGGCTTCCCGAGCACAGGCGCGGCGCGGCCCGGGCGCAGCGGGGCGGGCCGGCCTCGCGCTTACCTGGGCCGCCCACCCGGCCGGCCGGCGGAGCTGTGGGTCCTGTGCGCGGCGCGCGGCGGCCTGTTCCGGAGAGCGCGCAGCCCGAGCAGCCGCGACGGCAGCAGCAGCGGCAAAGCAGCGGGAGCAGCCGCCTAAGCCTCCGCCCACCGCTCCGTGAGTCACCGCGGCGGCGAAGGAGGGAGGTGCCAGGCTGCTGGGGGAGGGACCAGCGGAGGGGGCGGCATCGGCTCCACGCGGGCTGCGAAGGCTCAGCGACGGCACCGCCCGGGGAAGGAGGACGCCGGGAGTGGAAGCGCCAAGGCGTGGCCTGCGGGCGTGGGCGTGGCGCTCAGGGAAACTCATTGGTTAACTCAGGGAGGAGGCGGGGCTTCCTGCTATGGGGTGTGTCCTCCGGGCTCACGGGGATGTACATTGGTCTTCTCCGGCGGAGGGGCGGAGCCAGGGGTCTGTGGGCGGGGTCACGAGGTGGGTGGGTGGGACTGAGTGACTGGAGGTTTTCTTGTCCGCTTGAGCTCCGAGCCAAAGGGAGGACTGAGGCCGGGACAGGGGAAGGGAACGATGTGAGGGCAGAGCTGGGGGTTCAAGATGGAGCTGGCACTGCGGTAAAGCAGTTGGCTTCTTACTAGCTGCTCCAAGAGCACAGTGATCCCGTAAAAATAATGACCTCTCCCACGTAGTGGTCTGGGTTTACAGAGGAGGCTAGACGGGGCGGAATTCCCGGTGAGACCAGTTTGCCCAGGACCCCTGAAAAAGCTGAGATGTAAGCGGTTGCCAACAGAGGCGTGGTCTTTATGCGTCACTGAGTCGGGAACAGTGCTACCTTGAATTTGGGGCCTGTGTGTCCGGAGGTCATACCGTGGAATCCATGGCTTGCAGAGAGTTCAGGGTTGGGCTTCCTTGGTGCAAGAAACTCAAGGTATTGTGCACATTTGTAGTGAGTGCATTTTTCTGGGAAGAGGGTTAAAATGTCGCCAGTCCCTGGAAGAGACATCATGCTTGGTAAAGCAGAGGCTCAGTGAAAAAAGGAGGACGCTCCACAGAGGTAGATTGACACAGCGGCTGCAAGAGTGGGTTCTCGTTCAGCGATGATTGTGGGGATGGCGCAGGACTGGGCAATCAGTATTTCTTTTCTTGTACATAGGGTTACTATGAGTGTAAACTGACCAATGTGGAGGGTCTGGCTTTCTGGACAGTACTACAGAGAGAAATAGCTCATTTTAGGCAAAACGTGAACTCCTCTTGACAGCCGCCTTCCCCTTTAAAGCGACACATGTCTTTAAATGTGGTCTTATATTCACTTACAAGTTATATGACGTAACACTAACCCCAATTCAGAAGCCACCCTCTTCCCAACTTTTTTTTTTCCTGTTCCATCGTCTTCTACTTCACGCTACATTTCTTTCCCTTCCCTGTGGAAGACGAATAAAGCAAAACAAACAAGAAAAACTCACCCTCTTTGAATGGACTGATCCCCCTTGTGTTACAGAACAGAACTGCTTCAGGCTTCTAAAAGAGAAAGAAAGAAACCAAAGACTCAAAGCAACTGGCCACATGACTAATTGCCTAGATGATCCATGACCTCATCTGTCCCCGGAGACTAGAACTAGATTATGCCCAGCTACCATCACTAACTGTCCTAGATTGGGAATAGGAGGGAAGCACACTCACTGGACTGGTAGAGACTAGAGGAACCTCGAGACTTGCGCTGAAATACCTTTTGAACTTTGAACTGAAATGACTTCCAGAGGTCACCTTACAGCTAAATAACAGATGGGCTCACAGAATAAACCATGTCACCTGTGAGTACTATGCTCCTTAGGGAAAAAAAAAATCATTTCTGTGAGATCAAACAGTCTATGTTCGCCCTAAAGGAAAGACAAGAAGCTAGATTAATGGAAACAGAACAACCAGAATGGAAATAATAAGAATGTTGACTAGAAAATGTAACCCACTTCACCAAACAGTGTGTACAGATATTGCCAGATAGAAACCTAATTCGCCATATAAACTTTCACCAAAACAAAATAAAATATTTGGGGGGGAGATTGTTCTACAGCATTTTTTCGGCTGTAGTCTTTTTTTTTTTAATTGTGAAGTAACAACAATTTTACAGTCTATGTCATGCTGCCATATAACACCAAGAACTTTCAGCTCTGTTCTATTCTAGCTGCCCCCTTCCCTGCCCATGTGACAGCACACTTCCTCTTTTGTTCAGAACTTCCCATGACCTTCTGATAAAGGTCTGGTTTGGCTGTAATCTTTATGGAAGCAGATTGCCACAGCTTTCTTCTGTGGGTTCAAACCACCCATCTTTAGATTAACTGTCAAGTGCAAACTGTTTGCACCAAGCACAGGATACTTTCTCTGACTTTACTGTGCTTATATTCTGTAATATCCAAGCTGCCTTTCCCTTTGATTTAACAACCCTATTTTATTTAGCTACAATTGAGAAATATTTTATCTAAAGTCATGAGATAATGAATTCTTAAAAATCGGAGATATGTCTTATTCAAGCCTGTGTCCCTATCAGTGTCCGGAAGACTACCAGGCTTATAGCAGGAACTTGACAAATGTTTGCGAATGTGGTTCACCACCTGGTCCTGCAAATTTCCTGGAGTGAGCACACCAATGAAAGAAACATACACATCCAAATTATTTTTAGGTAAATATTGATGCTTAAACAGAGAAATTAAAATCCAACGTTATGCTTGATATTTAAAACGCAATGTGTAAATTGTATATTTTAAAAAAGATATACACTTTGGAGGAAACCCTGGTGGTGTAGTGATTAAGTACTATGTCTACTAACCAAAAGATTGGCAGTTCAAGTCCACCAGGTGCTCCTTGGAAACCCTACGGAGCAGTTCTACCCTGTCTTATTGGGTTGCTATGAGTCAGAATCAACTTGATGGCACTGGGTTTGATTTGGTATACCTTTAGGATAAAGGACAGGAAATAAATGCATATAGTAAAAATGCATCAGTGTGAACTATTGGATACTTTTTCCTTCTTTCAAACTTTTCATAAATATTAAGTTGTTTTTATATTTCAAAATTACAATAAGTTCATCAACGCAGCCAGTCCTCCAAGTGCTCCATCATCTCAGTGTTGGGAAATTCTGCATTGCCAGGCAGCAATATTACTTAAAGATTAATTCAGGCTTCACCCATCTACATAGTCTTCTTTGTTGTTATTGTTGTTGTGTGATATCCTGTGGATTCCAACTCATAACAGCTCCCTGGGACACCTTATGTCCCATAGCTGAAATCTTTCCAGGAACAGTTTTGCAGATCTTTTCACTTGCAGAACCATGTTGGTTCCTACTGAACTGCTGACCTTCCAGTTAGCAGCCAAGCACTTAGATGGTGGAACAGCTGGAGGACTGGCTGAGTTGACAAATTTATTGTAATTTTGAACTATAAAAACAGGATAATATTTGTGAAAAGTTTGAAAAAAGGAAAAGCTATCCAGTAGTTCACACTGATGCATTTTTGAAGTATTTTGACATCGGAGCTCCTTGTGATCTTAGAATGAGACATTTCTCCTATTTACTTAGGATGTAAGGAACATCTTTTATTTTTGACAGAACCCAAGGAGTGCTGTTGAGATTGCCAATTACAGTACTCTATCCTCCTTTTCTGCCAAATTAAACTGCTGTGTTCTTTGATTCTTGGGTAAGTAGGGATGTGCCCTATGTTGAGTCAGTCTGAATCCTCCCCTGAAACTTTATTAATTGGAAAGGGAAGGATAGTGCTCTCTTTTCCAACAAATCAAGAACTAACTATAAGGAGGCGACCTCCTTCCACCTCATGAAAAGTCCTGAGAGAATGAAGTAATGTTACTGATAGAAAGAGCTGAGATTTGGAAGTAAGGAGAGAAAGACAGAGAGGGAGACACTCCTAACAGTGTGTGTCATACTCCTGACAGTGTGTGTTCACACTCCTTGCTTTAGGACACCTGGTAGCAGCCTCATGTACATTGTCTTCACAGAGCCCCAATCTGCCTCTCCTCGACTGTTCTCCACTTCAGTGACAGGCACCACCATCCACCCAGTTGTTTATGTTGGATATTTAAGGAGAATCCTTAACATCACTCTTTCTTTTATCCTTCATATCCAGTCTGTGTTGCTTCCTCTTGCAACATGCCTTGAATTTCTTTCCTTCCGTCTTCACCAACAGCTCTCAACTTGACTTCAGCAATGATCATCCAATTAGTTTCTTACCTAGGCTTCCCTTTCCCTCCAACCCATTGCCCACCCAACAGCTAGAGAATCTTTGGACTGTAATCTTTACAGAAGCAGATCACAAAGTCTTTCTTAGAGGATCATCTTAAAATGCACCGATCATGTCAGTTTTTTGCTAATCAACTTTTCTTCCATTTCATAATGGAATTCAAAATTTTTAGCATGGCTCCAAGGCCTTGTGACGTCTGCTTCCAGCCTGGACTTGAGTTACTTTTGATGACTGGGCTGGAGCCACACACAGATCTTGTCCCTGTTCCTTGGTCACAAGGCAACCTCTCTGTGTTTCAAGACACCCAGGTGTGGTCCTGTTGACTTTGACACATGGTAACCCTGTGTGTGTTAGACCAGAACTGTGTTCCCCAGAATTTTCATGGCTGTGAAAAGCTGTGAAGCAGATCACTAAGCCTTTCTTCTGATGTCCCTCTGGGTGCATCTGAATTGCAGCCTTTTAGTTAACAGCCAAGCTTAACCATTTGCATCACCCTGGAATGCCCCTGAGTGAGCAGATCCCTTTTCTTCAATGGCTCTTCCTCACTTTTCCTTCTTCATTTGATGGAGTATTTAATGCTTTTTGGTCTTTTTTGTGGAAGTTTTCCTCAATCTATGCCTGCCCCAGTGCCAGAATAACCATAAATTCCAAGAGGGCAAGGAACATGTCTCTATGGTCTACTCCCTAACGTAGTACCTGGCATCTAGCAGATGCTCAACAAATATTATTACATGAATAAATATATAAATACCCCAACCAGGACTTTTCCTCCATTGGCCAGCTATTCATACTTGCCTTACTCCCAGCTCTTTCTTCTTCCTTTTCTCTAAATTTTTGACCCTATATTTTCTGCTTTCAGCTTTGGGGAGGACCTCTATATTCTTCTAGGGTATATAGCAAAACCAAACCTACTGCCATTGAGTCAGTTCCGACTCAGCAACCCTGTAGGACAGAGTATAACTGCTCTATAGAGTTTCCAATGAGCACCTGGTGGATTCACACTGCCAGCCTTTCAGTTAGCAGCTGTAGCACTTCACCACTACACCGGCAGGGTTTCTTCCAGAATACATATGTGTCCTTAAATCATTGATTTCAGGAGCAGAAACTTCTGTTGTCTACACCAAAGGGATGACTATAACCGTAACTCTCAGGCAAGCATGAAGTGGCATAGGTACCACAGCAGACCATCGGGAAGGAGACCTCTTTTGAAGTAGTCAGGCCTTGTGACAACTAAACCAAACCAGTGACAATCAAGTCAGTTCTGATTCACAGCAACCCCATGTGTGGGGAGTAGAACTGTGCTCCCTAGAGTTTTCAAGACTATGACTTTTTAGAAGCAGATCACCAGGCCTTTCTTCCAGCGTGCTTCTGGGTGGGTTTGAACTGCCAACTTTTCAGTTCATAGTTGAGCTCTTAATCATTTGTGTCATCCAGGGATTCTTCTTATGGCCACAGCAGTTCTCATAAAAAGGCCTCTGTACCTTCAAGTACAGCAGGGACAAGGTAAGAGTGGATGAAAAAGGAAGAGACTTTGTACTGAATAATGGAAAACATTTTTTTTTTAAGTGAGGGAAGAATGAGAACCAATTGTGAACATTAATTAATCCATCTCTAGTAATATCAGCAATGGATTTGGTTTGGCTTTTGGTTTGGGTAATATAGAGAATTAAAAAAATTTTATCTTGGCTTTTGTGTCTCGTATGCTTGTCATCCTGTTTCCATTTGGTGCAGCTCTAACTTCTCCAGGGACAGACTGTGATACAGAGGCCAAGTGCACAGCAGACAAAGGGTGCCATGGTTGCGTGCCATTCTCCTGTGTTTTGCCTTGGCAAATACTTGTCGTCTAATTTTAGTTT
The DNA here is from genome assembly GCA_028571685.1 of Heterohyrax brucei. Lineage (NCBI taxonomy): Eukaryota > Metazoa > Chordata > Mammalia > Hyracoidea > Procaviidae > Heterohyrax > Heterohyrax brucei. The sequence continues at coordinate 39,358,312 of CM053140.1, forward strand.
GGAGATAATAAGGAATTATTAAACACAACGATGAAAACATTTTGTAGATCAGTGAATATACATATTTTGTGTCATGCATGGGATATGTGCACCTGTGCACATCTGGCACTCTGCCAACCTATTCCCAAAGTGTTGGTCTCTGCAGCCTCTGATGGGTAGATCATACCTACATCACAGAAGCTTGCTAGTACTGTGCTTGAGAATGGTATAAAGAAATAACTAATCATTTCTTCGGCTGAGTATTTTGATAGGCCAGCATTTCTTGTAAGTGTATTTTATCTGTGGAGCCTCAAACTTAACTAATGACCAAGTGAAGACTAAGCAACATAAGACATCAGGTTGGATCCAAACACTTAGTCTATTATCCTTTAAACACAATAGTCTCTTTATTACATTTTTTTCCCCCCTGCTGGCTATTATCCAATTAAATACAAAAAATTACCAACCTCAAAAGCAAATGAAAAAAGCAAATTATTGCTAGCACAATAATTATGTGCCTGGCTGCTAACTGGAAGGCTAGCAGTTCAAACCCACCGAGCAGCACCTTGTGAGAAAGTGGCAATCAGATTGAGCAATCTTTGATTTGGCAATCAGCTCCCATAAAGATTACAGCCTAGAAAATTTGATGGCAGTAGGCAATCAAATATTGACTCGACAGCACCCAACAATGTCAACAACAGAAGCAAAGAGCCTCTACTCTCTGGGAAGAAGTGATGAAACAGTCGTTCTGCACGTATCATTGCATTACATATGCGTAGATGTTGCAATATCACCATTACAATCAGGTAGACCAAATGAGATCATTCCTGACAAGCAATTCCTTCTTCATCCTTTGCAGGTGTCTTAGTCATCTAGCGCTGGTTTAACAGAATTACCATAAGTGGACGGCTTTAAAACCAGAAATTTTATTTTGCCACAGTCCAGTAGGTTAAAAGTCCAAATTTAGGATGTCACTTCTAGGGGAAATCTTTCTCTGTAGGCTCTGGAGGAAATTCTTTAACGTCTGTCTTACCCTGGACTGGATGCTTCTGAAGTGTAGGGACCCCAGTCCTTTCCAAAGGATACACTGAGCTCCTGGCACTGCTTCTGGATGGCATGAGGTCCCCAGGTCTCCCTGCTAGCTTCTTTCTTTTATACACCAAAAGATTGCCTCAAGGCACAATACAGTCTTATATATTGAGCTCTGCCCACCAACACAACCATCCCCTATCCTCCCTCATTAACATCATAGGGGCATGGTTTACAACACAGAGGAGCATCATACAATGCCAGGAATCACGGCCCAGCCGAACGGCCACACACATTTTGCGGGAAGCACTATTCAATCCATGACAGCAGGTAAGACCTCCAGTCGTTCATCTTTACTAACAAGCAGCGGGACCTTTTACTGTGAAACGTCTGTAGCTTTCCTCACTTCACCATGGTAAGATAGTAGCAATTTTTGAATTTACCTAAGACTGTAAACCCTGCCATTCAGAGGTTTAGTTAGGGGGGTTCTTAAATCCTTCCGTGCTTGTAAAACTGACATCTAACTTTGCCAAAATGTGACAGATACTTCAGCATCTGCATTTTAGTCCAGCAGAGATTGCTCAATCTGAATGAACTCTGTGGTTTTTTGCTCTCTCCACACCCCAACTTCCTTCTCCTCATTACTGTTCTTTCAGGAAATTACTTCCATCAGCAGTATTGGCCCCCAGCTGGTGAATCTGAGGGGGACCCTTTTTTATAGTTAATAAACACTAAAGGCTGAGAGCAGGCAAATCTACACCGTGGTGCCAGCTAATGAAGAGCCTAACATGAAAGCTTATGCAAAGGGGACAGGCATGAGCCAAATGTCCTGGGATCCAAGCTCTTCTCCCACACGCTGCATAACAGATAGTAATGATTATTAATTATTTAAGCAAAGAACATGAGAGTCATCACAGCCAGCAAAAAAAAAAAAAAAAGAAGAAGAAGAAGCTGCAGTCTAGAATCCTTCTGTTGACATCATTTTAATTAGCACGAGCTATGGAGCCAAGGGAAATAGACCAAGATACTTAACAGCAAAAGAATTCTTTAAAATTCTTCATCTACTATCTGAGCCATGAAGAGAAATGAAGTCCTAATGCATGCCACAACATGGATGAACTTTGAAACACCACGTTGAATGAAATAACATCAGTCGCTAAAGGATAAATACTATATGATCTCATTTACATGAAATAAGCAAATATATAGAAACCAAACACTATTAGCGACGACTAGGGATAGGAGGGAGGGGGAAAGAGGCAAATTTTGCTTGGAGGGCATTGAGTGTATTCCTTGGGGTGGAATGATTTGGAAAAAAGACAGCAAGAAGGGTTGTATAATTTGAGGAATGTAACCAATGTCACTGAATTGTACATGTAGAAATTGCATTGGTGTATGTTGTATTCTATATATTTTCACCACAATTAAAAATACACAAACTGCAGGGTTAATTGGTTTCCACTCAGTTAGAGACCAGCTCTGTTGTCTTTGTTCCTCAGAGTAAAAGAGAAAGAAGGAAACCAAACACACAGAAAGAAGCTAGTCTGTAGGGCTAACAGCCTCCATGAGGCATGGCCTCATCTATCCTGAAACCAGAACTAGGTGGTACCCAGCTACCAGCAACTACTGTTCCGACCAGGGCCACAGAAGATGGAACCTGGTAGAGTAAAAGTAAAACACAGAACAGAATTCAAATTCTAAGAAGTCCAGATTTACTGGAACAGTTGAGAATGGAGGACTCCCTAAGACTCTATCACCCTGAGATGCTTTTCAAATTCTGAACTGACAACAGATTGGCCCACAAAACAAAGAATATCATCAGTGAGTACAGTGTATCATTAAAAAACTAGCTATATGAGGCCAAAAGGCCAATTACTACTCTAAAACAAAAATGAAAAGGGGACAGGGAAACTGGAGCACTAGAAACAGAAAAACTAGAATGCAATTAAAGAGAATGTTGACAAGTTGTGAAAAACATAACTAATATCATTGAACAATTTGTGTAGAAACTGTTAAGTGGAAACTTAATTTACTGCATAAAGTTTTGCTGAAAACAGAGTATTATATTTTTAAAAAAATCAGTGTCATGAATTAGTATTGTATGGCTCTTCTAGAGATAATTCTTGTTACTCCCCAAAGTTATGCAGATAAGGTTCTTGTGGCCCAACAAGAGAATCAGATAGTTTTGCTAATGCCCATGGAATCCTTCTGGGGATAGAACCATGCAAATATGGTACATGGAATTTTGTAGGGGATTGGTCAGTTTTGCCATCCTGTTAAGCTTAAAGGGAGCCAATCATAGAGGTTGGGAGGAACCTCACTACCATCAAAAAAAAAAGGATCTGAGAGTGTGGCACTCTGTTCGGACCCAGGGTGCCTATACTGAGAACCTCCTACATTCAGGAGACAGAGAGAGCTATAATACCAGCGATGGTATTAGACAGCAAGAAGTAGTGGCAAACACAGCAGATTCCAGTGGCAGAGAAACATTGTCGGTAGAACCAGAAGACTAGCACTGGACAGTGTGGTCAGCTTCCTGGCCCGTGAAGCAAAGTGGTTACAGTGGATACACCAACCCAACAGCACTGGAGAGCTGAGTGCCTTTGAGTTAGAAGCTTCCTGGTGGAGTGGAGTGTCTCCAGGCACTTGTCTAAAGACGTAAAAAGCTTTGTAACACTTGCCTGAGTAGGGCAGAGTTCCAGAGTGGGGACTGAGAACCAAGAGAGAGCCTTGCCTGCAGGCACAGCTAAGAAAAAGCTACCCTGATTAAAGAACTGTATCCTGAGTTGTTTCTGTCACTTCCAAGCTGTTCTGGATCCTGAATAGTAGTAACCTGTTACTTCCCTAACAGACCTTACAATTATGAATATGGTCTATGTGTTCCGTGTGGTCACTGCAATGAATCACCAAACCCAGCAGCAAGGTAGAAAGAGCCAAGAAGGGACAGCTGGTGTCCCAACTGGCAAAAAAGTTGGAGAGCAAGGATATGTCTGACCTCCACCTCAGAGGAATCAGTTGTGGGTTTATGACCATCTTTTTTTTTTTTTATTTAACATGACTGAGTGAAAATGTACATTCTCCTATAAATTTACATGCCCACCTATATGCAGCTTCCACTGCTCTAACTGTCCGGTGACAGCACACTGTTCCTCTCTGCTCCATACATGTCTCATCCTCCCAACAGCCTCCTTTCCGCTCCTCTCCACCCACTCCCCTTCCTCCAGCCAGAGGTCAGCAGGATGATATCCTGTAGATGTATAGAACCATAAAGTGCAACCAATATATGGTCACTCTGTATTGCCAAGTCCAATCCATTCCTGTCCAAAGAGTGGACCTTTGTTATAATTTATGGGTAAGGGCAGCATCAGGGCCGGGGACCATGCTCTTAGGGGAACCCCGAAACTGCTGGACCATCAATTGGGGTCTTTTAGTGGAAATCTCAGGATGCAACCCTTTTTATTCTTGTGTTGCCAGTGAGACTCAACCTAGTGAGCTCCATCGTGGCTATCACTGGTGGTGGCCGGGCACCATCCGGTTCTTCTGGTCCCAAGTCGATGAAGGCACCCTCTCTTGAGGGTCTCTCTGTCTTCTAGGTTGTCTTTACCGCATGTCATTTTGGTCCTCGGTGAGCATCCGTTCCTGCTGGGTTGGGACCATTTGCTGTGTCCTCGGATGGCAGCTTGGCAGCTTTTAAGACCGCAGATGCCACTCACCAATGTGGGGTGCAGAGAACCCTCTTAGCAAAATGCTAGTTGTGCCAATTGGCCTCGATTTTGCCTAAGAGCATGGTACTCTGCCCCCTGGCCCAGCTACTCTACCCTTGCAATATTGGATTAAGATGGAAGGAGTACTCAAGTTATGCTGAAGTCCACTTAATGTTGTTCTTGTTTGTAATGTGTGCTATCACCACTTTCTCCCAACTAGATTTCTAGTAACTATCTAAACTAAACCCTCACCCTGTCACCCTCCCTCCCTCCCCTCACTCCCCTCCCTTGCAGCTGTCAAAGAGTCTTTTCTTCTATACATATATCTGTTTCTGAGATCTTATCGTAGAGGTCTCATACAGTATTTGTCCCTTTGTCACTGACTGCTTTCACTCAACATAATGTCTTCCAGTTGAAACCAGGTTAGATGTTTCCTGGAATCATCATTATTCTTTATCATTTCGGAGTGCTCCATTGAGTATATGTACCATAGTTTACCTATCCGTTCTTCTGTTGTTGGGCATCTGGGTTGATTCCACCTTTTTGCTATCGTGGACTGTGCTGCAATAAACATTCTGGTGCATGTGTCCGTTGGTGTGAAAGGCCTTGATTCTGTAGAATATATTCCAAGTAGTGGAATTACTGGGTCAAATGGTATAACGATATTCATTTTTTTAAGGAAGCGCGAGATTGCTTTCCAAAGAGGCTGGACCATTTTGCAACCCCACAGTGTAGGAGGGTTCCACTTTCTCCACAGCCTCTCCAGCATTTGTTGTTTTGTGTTTTCTGGATCATGGCCAATCTTGTTGGGGTGAGATGGTATCTCATTGTGGTCTTGATTTGAATTTCTTTAATAACTAAAGATTGTGAACATGTCCACATGTGTTTTTTGGCTGCCTGGATCTCCTCTTTAGTGAAATGTCTGCCCATCTCCTTTGCCCATTGCTTAATTGGATGGTTTATCTTCTTCTTAGTGATATTTTGTAGTATCTTATAGATTATGGAGATCAGGCCTCAGTCTGACATAGAGTTGCCAAACATTTTCTCCCATTCTGTGGGTGTTCTTTTAATTCTATTAATAAAGTCTTTGGATGAGCAAAAGTGTTTGATTCTTAATAGTTCTCATTTATCTATTTTCTCTTCTGTTGACTGTGGTTTCTTTGACAGATTTTGGAGTTTGTGCTCATTGTGTATTAAAACTTCCATTGTTGTTCCTAACTTTTCTTGGATGAGCTTTATCGTTTTAGGTTTGATATTTAGGTCTTTTATCCAGTTGGAGTTGGTTTTTGTGTAAGGTGTAAGATATGGATCTTGATTCAGTTTATTGCAGATGGATAACCAATTTTGCCAGCACCATTTGTTGAAGATACTGTTTTTACCCCAGTTTAATGTCTTAGGGCCTTTGTCGAATATCAACTGTTCATAGGGAGATGGTGTCGTCTCTGGGGTCTCAATTCTGTTCCATTGATCCATCTGTCTGTTCTTGTACCAGTATCAGGCCGTTTTGACTACTGTGGTAGTGTAGTATGTTCTAAGGTCGGGTAATGAGAGGCCAATGTGTTCTTCTTCTTTAGTAGTATCTTACTTATCTGGGGCTTCTTCCCTTTCCAAACAAAATTGGTGATTTGTTTCTCCATCTGATTAAAAAATGACACTGGAACTTGTATTGGGATTGCATTATATAAGTAGATTGCCTTGGGTAAAGTAGACATTTTCACAATCTTAAGTCTTCAAGCAGGGTAGGTTTTTCCATTTATCTAAGTCTCTCTTAGTTTCTTGTAGTAAGGACTTGTAGTTCTCTTGGTAAAGGTCTGTTGTTTCTCTGGTTAGATTAATTCCTAGGTACTTTATCTTCTTAGGGGCTATCGTAAATGGTATTCATTTGATAATTTCTTCCTTAACAGTCTCGTTGTTGGTATAAAGGAATCCTACTGATTTACTTATGTTTATCCTGTATCCTGAGACTTTGCTGAACTCTTCTATCAATCTGAGTAGCTTACTTATAGATTCCTAGGGGTTCTCTGCATATACAATCATATCATCTGCAAACAGGGAGATTTTAACTTCCTCTTTGCCAACGCAGATGCCCTTTATTTCTTGGTCTTGTCTAATTGCTCTGGCTAGAACTTCCAGCACATTGTTGAATAGGAGAGGTGAGAGTGGGAATCCTTGTCTAGTTCCTGATCTCAAAGGAAGGTCTTTCAGTCTCTCTCCATTCAAGATGACGTGGGCAATTGGCTTTGTATAAATGGCCCTTATTGTGTTGAGAAATTTGCAGTCTATGCCCATTTTGCTAAGAGTTTTTAGCATGAATGGGTGTTGGACTTTATCAAATGCCTTTTCTGCATCAATGGAGAAAATGAGGTGATCCTTGTCTTTTGTGTTATTTATGTGGTTAATCACATTGATTGTTTTTCTGATGTTGAACCAGCCTTGCATCCCTGGTATGAATCCCACTTGGTCATGATGGATTGTTTTCTTGATATGTTGTTGTATTCTATTGGTGAGAATTTTGTTGAAGATTTTTGCATCTAGATTCATGAGTGATATCGGTCTGTAGTTCTCTTTCTTTGTTGGGTCTTTCCCTGGCTTAGGTTATGCTGGCTTCATAGAATGAGTTTGGAAGTACTCCATCCCTTTCTATACTGTGAAATAGTCTCAGTAGTATTGGAGATAACTCTTCTCTAAATGCTTGATAGAATTCTGCGGTGAAGCCATCTGGGCCCGGACTTTTTTTTTGTTGGCAGTGTTTTGATGACATTTTCAATCTCTTCCTTTGTGATGGGTTTATTAAGTTGTTCTGCTTCATGTTGTGATAATTTGGGTAGGTGGTATGAGTTAAGAAATTTGCCCATTTCCCCTAGGTTTTCAAATTTGTTACAGTACAGTTTTTCATAGTATTCTGTTATGTATTTTCGATTTCTATTGCATCTGTGGTGACAACTCCCCTCTCATTTCTAATTTGGGTTATTTGTTTCCTTTCCTGCTTTTCCTTAGTAAGTTTAGCCAGTGGTTTGTCAATTTTGTCGATCTTTTCAAAAAACCAGCTTTTGGTCTTTTCAATTTTTTCAATTGTTTTTCTGTTCTCTAATTCATTTAGCTCTGCTCTAATCTTTACGATCTTGTTTCTTCCGGTGCCCGAGGGGTTCCTCTGTTGTTCTCTTTCTACTTGTTCAAGCTGTAGAGTTAGTTCCTTGATTTGGTTTCTTTCTTCCTTCCAGATGTGTGCATTTATGGAGATAAACAGACCTCCCAGCACTGCTTTGGCTGTACCCTATAGGTTCTGGTAGGAAGTGTTTTCATTCTCATTGGAAGCCATGAATTTCTTTATTTCATCCTTGACCTCTATAGCCCATGTTTTTTTGAGCAAGATGTTGTTCAGTTTCTAAGAGTTCCACTTTCTATCTATGTTTTTTCTGCTATTGATTTCAACTTTTATGGCTTTATGATCTGAGAAGATGCTTTGCAGTAATTCAATGGTATGGATTTTGTTGAGCATTGCATTATGGCCTGTCACATGGTCAATTCTGGAGAATGTTCCATGTGCACTGGAGAAGAAGGTGTAGTTGTCTGCTGAAGGGTGGAAAGTTCTGTATATATCAATGAGGTTTAGTTGGTTAATTGTGGCAATGAGGTCTTCTGTATCTTTACTGAGCTTTTTTCTAGATGATCTGTCTAGTAATGAGAGTGGAGTGTTAAAGTCTCCCACTATTATTGTGGAGTCATCTAACTCTCTTTTGAGTGTAGTCAGTGTTTCTTCGACGTATTTACGTGCTCTGATATTAGGTGCATAAATATTTAATATAGTTAAGTCTCGCTTGTGTACTGAACCTTTCAGCAATAAACAGTGTCCATCTTTGTCCACGATGGTGGATTTGACATTAAAATTGATTTTGTCTGAGATTAGAATTGCCACCCCTGCTCTTCTTTGTTCATTGTTAGCTTGATATATATTCTTCCATCCTTTAATTTTCAGTTTGTTCCTATCTTTAGGTCTTAAGTGAGTTTCTTGCAGACAACATATGGATGGGTAGTGTCTTTTGATCCAAGATGACACTCAGTGTCTCTTTACTGGAGCATTCAGTCCATTCCCATTCAATGTAATTATTGATAGGTATGTGTTCACTGCTGCCATTGTGATATGTTTATTTTTATGTTGATGTTTTCTGTGTTGTTCTTATTAGTCTGTTCTGGGACATTCTTTTTTGTGAGTTGATTTTTCACCTTTTTCAGAGCTGGTTTTGTAGTTGTTGAGACTCGTGTGTTACATTTCTTGAAATGGTATGATACATCTTTGTTGTGCTTTACAGCTGCCCCTATGATCCCCCTTAATAAACTATATATAAACCCAATTTCAATTACTACCCGTCTTGTCATCTTCCTCTCCATCTGGAAGGACTGTAACAATAGTTTTCATGATGATCACTGGATTGCTTCTTTCCGTATCAAAGCTGTGATTGCCTTTGGAGCCCTCTCTAAAAGAGTATTGAGAAGTGTGTCGTTCTAAAATATAAAGTTAGTGGTTTCGTTCTTCTAAGCCAGAGCCAAGAACTTCTTTCAGTATTTCTTGTAGTTTGGGTTTGGTTTTCACAAAGTTTCTGAGTTTCTGTTTATCTGGGAATGTCTTAATTTCACTTTCATATTGGAAAGATAGTTTTGCAGGATATATAATTCTTGGTTGGAAGTTCTTCTTCAAGGCCTTGAATGTGTCATGCCACTGTCTCCATGCCAGCATGGTTTCTGCTGAGAAATATGACGAGAGCCTACAGGGTTTCCTTCTAAATGTTAGCTTTGTTTTGAGTCTTGCTGCCTCTAAAAGTTGCTACTTATGTTTCATTTTGTTAAGTTTGATTATGTCTTGGAGTCTTTCTTTTGAGATCTATATCGGGTGGCGTATGATATGCATCTGAGATGTCTATATTCTCTTCCTTCATGATTTCTGGGAAGTTTTCTGTCAGCAGCTCAGCAACGATACTCTCTGTGTTCTCAGATGTCTCACCCTGTTCAGGGACTTCAGTTAATCAAAGGTTGTTCCTCTTAATAGAGTCCCACATGCTTCTTAATGTTTCTTCATTTTTCTTGTTTCGTTTTTCTGAATTCTGCTCATAGACACTAGCATCAGTAGCTCTGTCTTCCAAGTCAGAAATTCTTTTTTCTATTTGTTCTATTCTGTTTTCTTGGCTTTGCATTGAAGTTTCTATGTCTTTGATTTTGTTCTTGATCTGTTGGATTTCACAGTACTGGTGTTCCATCAGATCGAACAGCTTGCTTAATTTTTCATTTTGTTCTGTTGCATTTTGTATAAGGTCTAGAAGGGCTCTGTATATAATCATTTTGTATTCACTTCCTGATGCTTTCATAACAGTTTCTTCATCTGGGAAACTGCTTGGTTGCTTTGTTTGGGAGCCTTCTGAAGCCATGGGTGATTTCTCATATGCCACAAGTGTCTGTTGCTTTTTGGGTCCCATGTGAGTATATAGAGGCTGGAAGAGGTACTGTGAGGATGGATTGCAAATGTTTCTCTAGGCTGTCTTAAAATGTAAAGCAAAAGGTATCTGACCACTTCACAAGCCCGTTAGGTTTTCAGGTGTAGAGGTCCCTCTTCTCAACTGACTAAGCGCCACTATATCCAACCCCAGATGATAACTAACTAGTTCAGTATACAGCAATGCCACTGCCCTGTTGGCCTCTGCTGACCGGGCCTAGCCTTAGCCGACACTGCATCGAGTACTGCTTTTGTGATAGAAAAGCACTCTCTTGTGGGCAGGCTCTGGCTCCCAAGCCAAGAATTAGGTCCAGCTGCGGCATCTCCAAGATGGCATCTCCTCCACACAGGCAGGAGACAGAGGGGCTAAAGGTGCCGAGAGTTAATGATTCCTCTGCTTCTGTTGCAGAGCCTGCAGCGTAGGTAGCACTGGGAAAATTACTGCTTTTCTGTCGGGGAAGCATTGTGCTGTTTGTAGGCGCTGGCTCCCAGGCTAAGAATTAGGTCCCGCTAGAATCTCGGTACCAACATGGCTTCCCACACACTGACTGCAGAATTCCATTCAAACCCGCTGACGCAGATATAAAACTAAAGGCTCAAAGTGGCTAGATTAACAGAGTCTTAAGCCTGGCTCTCAGAATATCAGAATTTCACCTGCCTATCCCCCCAGCAGCACGTCTAAGTCTAGCTGCTAGGCAAGACCGAGCTCCGCCCTCCGGCCAAGACAGAGAAAAAGAAAGTCACAATGGTGCATTTACCTTCAGTCTGTGAGAGCCAGGGCTAGCCAGGAGCTGGAGTCAGCGAAAGAGAGGAGGTTTTTCCACTCAGTGGTATGAAGTCCCAATTAACAGCCCTGTGCCGTGTCCTGAGGCTGATTAGGTGATCAGAAGGCTCTGTTTGATTGTCAATTCAGGTCTTGGTTTCCAGAGGGATACAAGGAGACGTGGGCTTAGTCTGCCATCTTGACTCCGCCCCTTTTATGACGATGTTGTTGATTATCCCCTCCCCTTGTCAAGTTAGATGAGAAGGTCTGACAGATCTATGCCATTGTTATACAAATCAGTTAACAATAAAGAAGGATGGGAAGCAAAAAGAAATTCTCTACTGCATATTTTCCCTTTTAAAAAATTATAAACTCAGGTTTCATTTGTATAGGTTGTTGTTAGGTGCTTTTAAGTTAGTCTGACTCATAGTCACCTTAGTACAATAGAATGAAACACGGTCCAACCATGCACCGTTCTCAGACTTGTTGCTATGTTTGAGCCCACTCTTGCAGCAACTGTGTCAGTTCATCACATTGAGGGTCTTCCTCTTTGTCACTGACTTCCTACTTTGCCAAACATGATGTCCTTCTCCAGAAACTAGCCCCTCCTGATAACTTGCTCAAAGTATGTGAGATGAAGTCTTGCCATACCTGCTCTAAGGAGCATTCTGGCTGTACTTCTTCCAAGACAGATTGTTTTTCTGGAAGTCCAGGGTATATCTGATATTCTTGGCATGAGTCAGATCCGACTCGACGGCACTTGGCTTTTGGCTTGGCTTGTCAACACCATAATTCAAATCCATCAGTTCTTCTTTGGTCTTCCTTATTTATTGTCCACCTTTCACATGCACATGCCAGCTACCCAAGTGCTGTCAAGTCTGATCCACATAAGGTGACTAAAAATACCATGGCTTGGATCAGGCACACCTTAGTCCTTGCTTTTTAACACTTTAACAAGGTCTTTTGCAGCAGATTTGTCTAATGCAATATGTTGCGTTTACTTGCATATACTGCTGACAAAATGGAACTTGAAAATTCGATTGCCTCTACAGATTCTGTGCTGTGACAACATATCAGAAAAAGAGGGCAACAGAAGGGATGTTATGGATCGAATTGTGTCCTCCCCAAATGCGTGTCAACTTGTCTAGGGTATGATTCCCAGCACTGTGGTTATCTTCCAGTTAGTGATATGATGTGTTGTAAATCCTAACCTTTGTGATGTCAATAAGGCAGGATTAGAGTTAGTTATGTTAATGAGGTAGGATACAACCCACATGGTAAGGTTATATCTTGAGTCAATCTCTTTTGAAATATAGAAGAGTATATATACTTAGTGGAGCACTATGCAATGATAAAGAATATTGATGATTCCAGGGAACATATCATAACCTAGTTTCAATTGGAAGATATTATGTTGAGTGAAAGTAGTCAGTGACAAAAGGGCAAATATTGTATGAGACCTCTATGATTAGAACTCAAAAACAGACTTATGTATAGAAGAAAAGACTCTTTGACAGCTGCAAGGGAGGGGAGGAAGGGAGGGGGGGAGGGCTTAGATTAGATAGTTAGTAGAAATTTGGTTGGGTGAAATCGGTGACAGCACACATTAGAAACAAGAACAATATTAAGTAGACTTCGACATAACTTGAATACTCCTTCCATCTTAACCCAATATTGCAAGGACAGAGTAGCTGCGACGCGGGGCAGGGGACCATGCTCTTAGGCGAAACCGAGGCCAATTGGCACAACTAGCATTTTGCTAAGAGGGCTTTCTGCACCCCACATTGGTGAGTGGCGTCTGCGGTCTTAAGCTGCCATCAGAGGGCACAGCAAATGGTCCCAACTCGGCAGGAACAGATGCTCACCAAGGACCAAAATGACATGGGGTAAAGACAACCCAGAAGATAGAGAGACCTGAGTGGGTGCCTACATAGACTTGGGACTGGAAGAACCGGATGGTGCCCGGCCACCACCAGTGATAGCCACAGTGGAGCTCACTAAGTTGAGACTCACTGGCAACACAAGAATAGACAGTGGTGCACCCTGAGATCTCCACTGAAAGACTGCAACTGATGGTCCAGCGGCTTCGAGGTTCTCCTGGGAGCACGACCCCTGGCCCTGATGTTGCCCTTGCCCATAAATCTTAAGGAAGGTCCACTCTTCGGACACGAATGGATTGGACTTGGCGACGCACAGTGACCATATATTGGATGCACTTTATGGTTCTATGCCTCTATAGGATATTATCCGTCTTACCTCTAGCTGGAAGAAGGGGAGTGGGTGGAGAGGAGGGGAAAATAGACTTTTGGGAGGATGAGACATGTATGGCTCAGAGAGAAATAGTGTGCTGTCACTGGGCAGGGAAAGCAGTGGAAACTGCATATAGGTGGGCATGTAAATTTATATGGGAAAGTACATTTTCACTCAGTCATATATATATATATATATATATATATATATATAAAAGAGAGATGCTAGTAGAGAAGGACTTCATACCACAAAGAAAGAGCCAGAAGAACAGCATGTCCTTAGATCCAAGGTCTCTGTGCTGAGAAACTCCTAGACCCAAGGGAATATTGATGACAAGGACTTTCCTTTAGGGCCAACAGAGAGAAGACTTCCCCTGGAGGTCTTCTTGTTAGGTGCCATCGAATTTGTTCCAACTCACAGTGCTCACAGTGACCCTATGCACAACAGAATAAAACACTGTCCAGTCCTGTGCTATGCTCATAATCATTTTTATGCTTTAGCCCATTGTTGCAGCCCCTGTGTCAATCCTTCTGGAGGATCTTCCTCTTTTTTGCTAACTCTCTACTTTATGAAGCATGATGTCCTTCTCCAGTGATTGATCCCTCTTGACAACTTGTGCAAAGTATGTAAGATGTAGTCTTACCATCTTTGCTTCCAAGGAGCATCTTGGTTGTACTTCTTCCGGAACAGATCTGTTTGTTCTTTTGGCAATCTGTGGTACATTCAGTATGCTTTTCCAACACCACAATTTAAAGGCATCAGTTCTTCCTGTATCTTCCTTATTCATTGTCCAGCTTTTGCATGCGTAAGATGAAGCTGAAAATACAATGGCTTAAGTCAGGCGCACCTTAGTCTTAACACTTAAGTCAGGTGCACCTTAGTTTTCAACACTTTAAAGAGGTCTTTTTCAGCAGATTTTCCCAATGCAATGTCTTCTGATTTCTTGACTGCTGCTTTCATGGACATTGATTGTGGAACCACATAAAATGTTACCCTTGACAACTTCAATCCTTTCTGCATTTATCATAATTTTTACTGGTCCAGTTGTGAAGATTTTTGTTTTCTTGATGTTGAGATGCAAATCTGTACTGAAGGCTTTGGTCTTTGATCTTCTTCAATAAGTGTTTCAAATTCTCTTCATTTTCAGCAAGTACTGTACAACAGATTGTTAGTGAGTCCTCCTCCAACCGTTATGCCTCATTCTTCTTCATATAAGCTAGCTTCCTGGATTATTTGCTCAGTATACAGATTGAAATGGGATGGTGAAAAGATACAACCCTGACACATACCTTTCCTGACATTAAATCATGCAGTGTTCCCGTGTTCTGTTTCTACAGCTCCCTCTTCATCCATGTACAGATTCATCATGAGCACAATTAAGTGTTCCACAATTCCCATTCTTTTCAATGTTATCCATGATTTGTTATGATACATACATTCAAATGCCTTTGCATACTCAATAAAGCATAGGTAAACATCTTTCTGATGTTCCCTGTGTCACAGATTGAATTGAGTCCCCCCAAAAATATGTGTAGCCATGTGTCTGGGCCATGATTCCCAAATTTTGTGATTGTCCTATGCCAGATGTTAAAGGATTAGGATGGGACTGTAAATCCATTCATAGGATCACCTCCCCACTCCACTGTAAAGAGAGTTTCCCTGGAGTATGGCTTGTACCACCCTTTATCCTTTCATCCTAGAAGATTTAAAAGAAAGGGGAAGCAAGCAGAGAGTTGGGAACCTCACACCATCAAGAAAGCAGCAACAGGATAAGACAGTGTCCTTCAGACCTGAGGTTCCTGTGCCAAGATGATACTTGGACAAAGACTGATGTGTTACCAGACTTTCCTCCAGAGCTGACAAAGGGGTAAAGCCTCCCCTGGAGTGGACATCCTGAATTTGGACTTGTAGCCTATTGGACTGTGTAAGAATAAACTTTCCTTTGTTAAAGCCATCCACTTTGTGGTATTTCTGTTAGAGCAGCACTAGTGACTAAAACTCTGTGCTTTCAGTGAAAATCCATTTGACATTAGCAGATATCCCTGCTTCCACATCCTCTTTTGAACCTGGCTTGAATTTCTAGCAGTTCCCTGTCAATATATTACTATATTGCTACAGTTGCTTTTGAATAATCTTTAGCAAAATTTTATCTGTATGTGATATTAATGATATTGTCCAGTAATTTCCACATTTGGTTGGATCCCTTTTCTTGGGATAAATATGGATCTCTTCCAGTCAGTTTTCCAGGTAGCTGTCTTCAAAATTTCTTGGCATAAACCTCATTGGCTAAAATTTAGTATGCTATTGGAACTGGTATATGATCTGAAATACATCAGATCAATAACAAAATTACAGTTAGATAATTCAATCCAAAGCCAAAAGAGTAGGATTGAACAGATAGAAGTTAGGCTCAGCGACCTTGAGGACACAGCAACTGACACCAGCATTTATGAGGAGAAATCAGAGAAAAGAAATAAGAAAAATGAAGAAGCATTAAGAAACATGTGGCACTTCATTAAGGGAAATAATTTACATTTGACTGGAGTTCATGAACAAGGGGGGATTAATGACAATACAGAGATTATTGCTGTAGAGATGCTGACAGAAAACTTTCCTGAGATTATGAGCGAAGAGAACATAGGTATCTAAGATGTTTATCCAACACCCCAAAAGTTAGACCCCAAAAGAAAGATGCCAAGATATATTATAATCAAGCTTAATAAGATGAAACATAAAAAGACAGTTCTGAAGGCAGCAAGGCTCAAAGCAAAGCTAACACTCTGAGGGAAACCCTGTAGACTTTCTTCTGACTTCTGCAGAAAAATGCTGGCTAGAAAATGGGCAGATACATTTAAAGCTCTTAAGGAGAAAAACTTACATCCAAGAATTATTTATCCTGCAAAATTATCTATCAAATATAATGATGAAATTAAGACTTTTGAAGATAGAGAGAAGTTTAGAGACTTCATAAAAACTAGACCAAAAGTACATGAAATATTGAAAGAAGCTCTTCCCTTAGACAAACAGAACCATTAAATGTATATTTAAGGTGACAATTCAGGACACATCATCCAAAATTCTAGTCAGTTAGAGAAGTCACAAAACTTAATCAAAGGTACAATATTAAAATGAAGGCATCTGTGATCATATTATGACAACTATAATCACATTAAAAGAGGGATACACTACAGTAGTTATAATTGTTTTAGATGCAGAGGAAGTTTAAGAGTTATGCAGTAGTTAAAATTGGGTTTAATCTTAGTGTGTTAAGGGGGATAATAGATGTAGTCATAAAGCAAATTAACAATGCATTGTATCAAAGTAAGAAATGCAATACAAGAGTCTCAATGAACACAAAGCCAACACTGAAACAGCAACCCATAAAGAAGAATGGCCCAGAGCAGAACATTAAGAGCAATACAGAAAACATCAAATAAAAGTAATTACATCAAAATGATGACAGTAAGCACATACTATCAATAATTACACTGAATATAAATGGACTGAAAGCTCCAGTAAAGAGAGTAAGTAACATCTTAGATCAAAAGACATGACCCATCTATATGGTGCTTACAAGAAACATACATTAGACTTAAAGATACGAACAAATTGAAAATTAAAGGATGGAATAATATATACCAAGCTAACAATATACAAAGAAGAGCACGTGTGGCAATACTAATCTCAGATACAATAGGTTTTAATGTAAAATCCACTATTGTGAACAAGGGTGGTCACTATTTATTGCTGAAAGGTTCAATACTCAAATAGGACTTAGCAACATTAAATATTTATGTACCCAATACCAGAGCACCTAAATACATTGAACAAATACTGACAACACTGGAAAATAAGATACATCATTCCTCAATAACAGTTGGAGACTTCAACATTCCCCTTTCGGTTATGGATAGATGATCCAAAAAAATGCTCAGTAAAGATGCAGAAGATCTTATTGCAACAATCAACCAACTTGACCTTATTGACATACACAGATCTTTTCATCCATCAACGAATAAGTACACCTTCTTCTCCAATGCACATGGAACATTCTCCAGAATAGACCATGTGTTAGGTCATAAAGCAATTCTCTATAAAATCAAAACCATTGATTTACTGCAGAGTACCTTCTCAGACCATAGAGCTATAAAAGTTGAAATCAATAACAGAAAATTCATAGGTAGAAATTCAAACTTAATGAAATTGAATAACACTTTGTTCAAAAAGTGCTGGGTTATGGAAGAAGTCAAGGACAAAATAAAGAAATTTATGGAATCAAATGAGAATGAAAACACATCCTGGCAGAATCTATGGGATACAGCAAAAGCAGTGCTCAGAGGTGAGTTTATCTCTATAACTGCACACATCCGGAAAGAATAATGGGCCCAAATTAAAGAATTAACCTTACAGCTTGAACAAATAGAAAGAGAGCAACAGAAGAACCCCTCAGGCATTAGAAGAAAACAGATCATAAGGATTAGGGCAGAACTAAATGAATTAGAGAACAGAATTGAAAAAATTGAAACACAATTGAAAAAATTAACAAAGCCAAAAGCTGGTTCTTTGAAAAGATAAAAAAATTGATAAACCATTCGCTAAACTTACAAAAGAAAAACAGCAGAAGATAGAAATAAGTTGATTGAGAAATGAGATGGGAGCTGTTACAACAGACACAGCTGAAACAAAAAATATCAGAACAGAATACTATGAAAGGCCGTATTCTAACAGGTTGGAAAACCTAGAGGAAATGGGCAAATTTCTAGTTTCGTATCACTCACCAAGATTATCACAAGGTGAATTAGATCAACTTAATAAATCTATCACAAAGAAAGAGATTGAAAATGTCATCAAAAATCTACCAACCCAAAAAAGTCCTGGCCCAGATGGCTTCACCAGAGAATTCTACCAAACTTTTAGAGAAGAGTTAACTCTGGTACTATTGGGGCTATTTCACACCATAGAAAGGGATGGAATACTCCCAAATTCATTCTATAAAGCCACATAATCTTGATACCAAAGCCAGGGAAAAATCCCACACAAAAAAGAAAATTACAGACAAATATCACTCACGAACCTAGATACGAAAATCGTCAACAAAATTCTAGCCAATAGAATTCAACAGCATATAAAAAAAAATTCATCATGATCAAGTTGGTTTCATTCCAGGGATGCAAGACTGGTTCAGCATCAGAAACACAATTAATGTAATCAACCACATTAATAACATAAAAGATAAGAATCGCTTGATTTTGTCAATTGATGCAGAAAAGGCATTTGACAAAGTTCAATACCCATTCATGCTTAAAACTCTCAGAAAAATAGGAGTAGAGGGGAAATTCCTCAACACAATCAGTAGCGTCTATGCAAAGCCAACTGCCTTCATCATCCTGAATGGTGAAAGACTGAAAGAATTCCCTTTGAGAACAGGAACTAGACAAGGATGCTCACTCTCACCACTACTATTCAACATTTTGCTAGAAGTTCTAGCCAGAGCAATTAGACAAGATAAAGAAATAAAGGGCATCCATATCAGCAATGAAGAAGTAAAAATCTCCCTATCTGCAGATGATATGACTGTTTATACAGAGAATCCAAAGAAATCCATAAGTAAACTACGAGAACTAATAGAGGAGTTTACCAAAGTAATGCGATACAAGATAAACATAAGTAAATCAGTAGGATTCCTTTAAACCAACAGTGAGGTTATTAAAGAAGAAATCACCAAATCACTTCCATTTACTATGGCCCCTGTTTTAGTCAGCTAGGGCTGCTCTAACAGAAATACCACAGAGTGGATGGCTTTAACAAAGAAAGATTTATTCTTACACAGTCCGGTAGGTTGCAAGTCCATATTCAGGGTGTCCGCTCCAGGGAAAGACTTTCCCCTTGACGGCTCTGGAGGAAAGTCCGGTATTGCAGCAGTCATTGTCCAGGGAGTGTCCTAACGCAAGAACCTCTGGTCTGAACAACGCGCTCTGCTCCCGGTGCTGCTTGCTTGATGGTAGCGAGGTTCTCAAATTGTTCTTGGTTCTTTTTCCTTTTATTCCTTGCAAGCTAAAAGCATTAAGGGTGGGTCAAGCCATACTCCAGGGAAAATTCCCCATAGCAGGAATTCATAGCCCCACCGTAATCCTTTAACATACAGGTTAGCAAAACCACACAATGGAGGACAGTCTCAAGATACTGGGAACCATATCCCAGCCACGTGGCTGCACTCACTTTTGGGGAGACACAATTCAAACCATGACAGCCCCCAAGAAGATAAAATACCTAGGAATAAATCTAACTAGAGAAATAAGAGATCTTTACAAATAGAACTATAAGACCTTACTACAAGATACTGAGAGACTTATATAAATGGAGTAATCTACCCTGCTCATGGATAGTAAGACTTGACATTGTGAAAATGTCTATTTTACCCAAAGCAATCTATGTATATAATGCAATCCCAATACAAATTCCAGTGGCATTTTTTAAAGAGATGGAGAAACAAATCATCAACTTTGTTTGGAAAGGGAAGAAACCTCGGATAAGTAAAGCACTACTTAAGAGGAAAAACACACTGGGGGCCTCTGACTACCTGACTTTAGAACCTATTACACTGCCACGGTAGTCAAAACAACCTGGTACTGGTATAAAAAGAGACATATAGACCAATGGAACAGAGTTGAGACCCCAGAGATGCCACCAGCCTCCTATGAATAGCTGATATATGACAAAGGCCCCAAGATTCTAAACTTGGGTAAAAACAGTCTCTTTAACAAATAGTGCTGTCAAAACTGGATATCCATCTGCCAAAAATTGAAACAAGAGCCATATCTCGCACGTTATACAAAAACCAACTCAAGCTGGATAAAAGACCTAAATATCAAATCTAAAATGATAAAGCTCAACCAAGATAAAACAGGATCAACAATGGAAGTTTTAATACACAATGTAGACAGACTTCAAAATCTGACAAATAAAGCATGATCAACAGAAGAGAAAATAAATAAATGGGAACTACTAAGAATCAAACACTTTTGCTCATCCAAAGTCTTCATCAAAAGAATTAAAAGACCACCTACAGAATGGGAAAAAATATTTGGCAACTATATGTCAGACCAATGTCTGATCTCCATAATCTATAAGGTATTACAAAATATCAACAAGAAAAGGATAAATAATCCAATTAAGTGATGGAGGAAGGAGATAGATATTTCTCTAGAAAGGATATCCAGGTAGCCAAATGACACATACAGAATTGCTCACGATCATTAACTATTAAAGAAATTCCAATCAAAACTACAGTGAGATACCATCTTACCTCAATGAGGTTGGCCACGATCCAAAAAACACAAAACAGCAAATGCTGGAGAGGCTATGGAGAAATTGGAACTCTCCCACACTGCTAGTGGGATTGCAAAATGGTAAAACCTCTTTGGAAAACAGTCTGGTGCTTCCTTAAAAAGCTGGAAATAGATACACTATTTGATCCTATAATTCCACTGCTTGGAATTTATCCTTCAGAGAAAAAGGTTGTCACACAAACAGACACATGTGCACAAATGTTTGTTGCAGCACAGTCCATAATAGCAAAAGTTGGAATCAACCCCGATGCCCATCCCATCAACAGATGAATGGCTAAGCAAACTGTGGTACATATGCTCAATGGAACACTATGCTATGATAAAAAAGCAATGACAATTTTAGAAAACATCTCATAACATGGTCTCATTTGGAAGAGATCATGCTGAGTGAAATCGATCAGTGTCAAAAGGACAAATCTTGTACGAGACACCTGTTACAAGGACTTAACAAGAGAATTATCCACAGAAGAAAATGACCGTGTTGGCTACATGGGTGGGTGGGGGGCTGAGAGTTTATCATAGATGAAATAATTGATAGATGATAGAAATTTTATTCTTTTACTGTAATTAATAAATTTTTTTTTTTAAATTTCTTGAGTGAGCACTTCTAGTGCTGCATCCATTGTTAAAAACACCTCAACTGATATTCCATCAATTCCTGGAGCCTTATTATTTGCCGTTGCCTTCAACGGAGCTTCAACTTCTTCTTTCAGTACCCTCAGTTCCTGATCATATGCTGCCTCTTGAAATGGTTGAACATCAGCCACTTCTTTCTGGTGTGATGACCGTGTGTTCCTATATATTCCCCTGGAGCTGGTGCCCTGAAGGCAGAATTCTAGCTTGCTAGACTGGGAGAGAATAAATTTCTGTTAAAGCCATCCGCTTGTGGTTATTTCTGTTATAGCAGCGCTAAGTAACTAAAACATGGGAGTTGATCAGACTTTCATGGGTTCTTGTGACTCCTGAGGCTGGGAATCCCAAATCTCCCCATGAGATGAGTCTTTCATGTTCATTTAGGTATGTTGACATTCTAAAGTTGCAGCTCCCTCTGCCCTGATTTTCATTTCTTTGCACTTTGCTCTGAAATTTTTACTTCAAATCTTAAATCCTATGTCATTCCTGGGACATTTTACTTTTTTTCTCTCTATATAGCATGATATATAGCACAGTTTCACCCTATCAGGTAATCTATGACACTATTTTAGAAGCTAAAAAACCCAAAACTCAAGAACTATCTTCACTTGTTTGAAACTCATTTGTACTTCTACCAAGTTCAGTCTTTATACATTGTCAAGCCCTCTGCAGCTATGACATTTACTCTATAATAATGATAATACATTGCTTTTATTTCCATTTCACTAACATTTGGAAATCTAACTTTGATAATTTTACTGTAAGCTGGCTGTGTCGCTAATAAGAAACATTGTGTTTTCTCTGCAGCTATCTTTTTCTGACTTTGTTTCGATATTCACATGACCTTTCACTAAAGCTTTTATGGGACCTTTCAATCACAATTCATATATTCATCAGCACATGATCTATTATAAGCCCCCTGACTTTTGTTCATGTATATCTAGTCTCTTTAGTCAATCATTCATTCAAGGAATTTTCATTGAGTGCTTCCCAAGTGTTTGACACCATGCTAGGCTGGGGGACAAAGCAACAAATCAAACACGTATATTCTCGTCCTCAAGGAACTTGCATTACGGTGAGTCAGACACATGCCAATGAATTATGAGGTCTGACAAGTCCGCAAACTAAATTGTTCTAAGTGCTACATGCCTCACTGCTGAATATCACTATGGTCACCTTTGAAGCACTACCCTTGGGAAGCTATGCACCAATGCCAGCACCTAATGCACTCTTCAGAGCAATTTTGGAACTCTTTCTGGAATGACCATTGTGCACAGTGCGATAGTGGCAAATTCACGAACTTAATTGTACAGTTGTCTGTGAGGGAGTTTTTAGCCAGTAAAGAAATAACTGTATTGGAACACCCTTCCTACTCACCTGATCTGAGTCCCAGTAACTTTTTTCTTTACCTGAAGATAAAGGAAATATTGAAAGGAAGACATTTTCTTTTTCTTTTTTTTATTTAACATAACTGAGTGAAAGTGTACATTCACGTATAAATTTACATGCCCACCTATATGCAGCTTCCACTGCTCTCCCTGTGAAAGGAAGACGTTTTCATTACATTCAGGACTTCAAGGGTAAAACAATGACAGCCCTGGTGGCCATTCCAGAAGATTTCCAAAATTGCTTTAAAGGGTAGACTAGGCACTGGCACTGGTGCATAGCTTCCTAACGGGAGTACTTCGAAGGTGACCATAGTGTTATTCAGCAGTGAGGCATGTAGCACTTTCTTAACCATCAGACCCTTGTATACAACTGAATAATTCATTGCAACTGTGGGTAAGTGCTACAAACCTGACATACAAAGGGGCTGTGACAGCACGTGATTGGGAATCTAACCTTGTGAAAGTGGCAGGAAAGTTACATTTAAGTTGACACTTAGGTATGAGTGGGAGTTAACTAAACAAAGAATATAGCAGTCAGCAAGACCAGCTCATTAAAATTCCATGAAGAGGAAGCAAGAGAACATGGTGAGCTCAAGCATCTGAGAACGGAGTGCAGAGCTATGGGAGACAGGCCAGGCCTCTGTCATACAGGACTTCATAGGTCCTGCTAAATGTCTGAGTCTGTATTCTAAGAGTAGAGAGAACTACTGAAGGGTTTCAATAAGGATGTGACATGGTTAGGTTTATATTTAAAGAGGACTATGGTGACAGTGTGAAGAATGGACTAAAATGGATTAGGAAAAGTACATTAATCAGCCTCTGGCAATAATGCTCAAGCCAGCCATCTGAAAACCCAGTAGCTTCAACAAGCATTTATGATCGCTTACCTGGGACATGATCTTCTTACCACTGGCAGAAGAACAAGAATGCGACGTCAAACTGGGGAAGCACATTTGAGGCCTCTGCTGGAGTCATTCACTAACCTTTCAAACAACCTGCTTTCACTTTTTCCCAAAGCCTTTAACTTACAAGGCAATTTTTTTTTTTTTTTGCTTCGGGGTCTACAAATCATCTGTGGGGTTGGCTTGAGGGGTGTGGGCTGGCTAACTGCTGGTTGGGCTGGAATCAGCAGGGTTTAGCTGCAGATTGGGATGAAGTCTGCTTCATATGACTCCCCACTCTCCTGGGACCAGAGACTGCTGTTGTTAGGAGCTGTCAAGTACATTTTCAACTCCTAGAGACACCTATGTGACAGAGTAGAACTGCTTCATGGGTTTTCTAGACTGTCATCTTTAGAGGGAGCCCTAGTGGTGCAGTGATGAAGAGCTTGGCTGCTAACCAAAAGTTCAGCAGTTCACTGCTCCTTGGAAGCATTATGAGGCAGTTCTATTGTGTCCTATAGTGTCACTATGAGTCAGAATCGACTTCATGGCAACTTTTGTTTGTTTTGGTTTAATCTTTACAGGGGCAGGTCACTTACACTGGAACGTATTCTCCTTATGACTGGCAGAGGAATAAGAACATCAACTCAAACTGGGGAAGCACATTTGAGGCCTCTGCTGGAGTCATCTGCTAACATTTCAACGGCCTAACCAAGTTTCATGGGCAAGCTCTAAACATAGTTATAAGGAAGTACATTGAACCATGAGGGAGGGAAGTGTATTTGCTGTATAATACTCTAACATATCAATGAAGCTAGGCATTTTCCATTCTGTTTGAAACCAAGTAAACTATAGAGTCTATTGCTTTTCTCATCCTAAGCCACTTTGCTTTAGCTCTTGAACAACCTGCTTTCACCTTTCCCAAAGTCTGGGTTTTTTAGTCATCTAGTGCTGCTGTAACAGAAATGTTTTATTCTGCCATAGTTCAGTATGCTGTAAGTCCAAATTTAGGGCATCAGCTCCAGGGGAAGGCTTTCCCTATTGGCTCTCGAGGAAGGTCCTTGTCTTCAAATTTCCCCTGGACTGGGAGCTTTTGAGGGGCAGGGACCCCAGGTCCTTTCCAAAGGATGTGCTCTGCTCACAGCACTTGTTCCCTGATAGTAAGAGGTCCCCAATTCTCTGCTAACTTCTTTTTCCTTTATATCCCAAAAGATTGCCTTGATCAAGGTACAATACAGTCATAGATTGAGTCCTGCCTCACTAACACAACCACAGCTATCCTCCCTCATTAACATCGTAGAGGCTACATTTACAACATACAGGAATATCACACAATAGTGGGAATCATAACCTAGCCAAATGACTGCATGCATTTTGGAGGCAAAACAAATCGATCCATGACATAGGATAAAAAGATGATATAATACCACCAGCTGAGAATTATTTTGATCATCTATAAATCAACTTGGGAAACCTTGTTGGTGTAGTGCTATGTCTGCTAACAAAAGGTCATCAGTTCAAACCCATCAGGCACTCCTTGGAAACTCGATGGGTCAGTTCTACTCTGTTCTACAGGGTTGCTATGACAACTTGACAGCAATGGACTTGTTTTGTTTTCGTTTTGGTATAGAACAACTAGGATCCTTGAGCCCAATTTTTTTATATCTATAGATGCTGAATGTGTATGATTTCTAGATGGCTAGAAACACTTGCTGGAAACCCTTGTGGAGTAGTGGTTAAGCACTACATCTGCTAATCAGAAGGTTGGCAGTTTGAATCCACTAGGCGTTCCTTGGAAACTCTGTGGGAAAGTTCTATTTGGTCCCATAGGGTCACTGAGTGAAAATCAACTCTACAGCAGTGGGTTTGGCTTGGGTTTAAAAACATTTGCTGATAGTAACCACAAATGATTACCAGGGTTTTGGGGAACAAATTGATCTCTTTTTCACTTCCTTCTTTGTAAACATGAGGTTCTTCCTGTCGGGCTAGCTCACCTCGCCCGGGAATGCTTACTCTTCTGCCAGGTGCTCCAAGTCTACCTACCGCGTTTCAAATGAGAAGGAGAGGCAGGGCAGGTACCTAGCTAGGACAAGTCTAATATAGGCATGGGCTATGTGCTCTCATTAATTTCTATATATCAATTAATATTTGAGAGGAAGAGAGGAAGAGAAAAATCTGTCTTTTCCCAAAATCCTCATTTCTTGTCTTACATTCTTCGGTTTGGCTTGAATTTGGAATTATCTTTTGCTTCCCTGCTCACATTCATAATGACTGTCCTGGGTCTTATTATAATAAGAAGCTTGTCTCACCGGTGACATCAATATTTTCACTGGGGTGTGAGACTGAGGGGGAAGTCCGTGTAACGTTAGGGTAAGAGTGGGGTGAAAGTGAAATATTTTTAGCTGAAGTGGAGACAATTCACTTAAATAATCCAAGCCAAGCCAGCCAAAGGCTTTAGCAATATCTTTAGATTGACTTTAACAAGTAGTTAGACTGAAATAGCTGCAGGTTCCACAAGGTAGACCAAGCCTATTGAGGGCCTCTCCTGGGAGATGAAGCTTGAACCGTGCAGCAGTGTCAGCTTCCACCATGCCCCTAGCACAGTGCTCAGCATGGGAGCATTTCGGCTCATCATACTAATTGGTGGCTAAGTACAGACAGAAGAGAAAGGGGCACTTATTTCACTAACAAGCAGAAAAGCTTTCTCAGGCAAGACAGGCTCACACAGAGGTGGAGGCAGGGAGTCCTCAAGCAAGCATACAGGTGACACTTGTGACTTTTTTAAGTAACTCTAAGCAGACAATTTCCATTTAATTTCTTTTCAGAGTAACAGACACATAGAAGCAGCATGCTAAAGGGGCTGCAGTGTCTGAGAAAGATAAAGGGACTGGTTTTAATTTGCCTTCCATTTCTGCTGCTAATGACACCCTGATGAAGCAGACTGTGATATTAATGCACAAATTCCCACAAATCCAGTAACATTCTTTCAGTTAGGATGGCTTGGCCTATTATAAGATCTCTTTAGCACAAGTTATATCATTAAAAGAAAATATAACAGAAAAAGTAATTTACCTCACCTCCATGAAAGGAAAAGAAAGGAGAAACAGAACTGTAGGCTCTTTCCCACATTAGATAATCCCAGTTAATTTTATGATCCTCATTTCCCATTACTTTAAATATCTGAACTATGAACAGAAGCCTCCCTTGGTTAACACAAATACTATGCCTCCATTTTATTTAGTATTCTCAATAGCTCCTTCTTAAGATGTAGATTTTAATAGTTCAAGTATTTTATTTTCATGAAGTGGTACTACTTAGCTTTTATACAGTTCCTTCTGCTGCAGTTTCAAGGCAATCTATACCTTTATTAACCATTCTTCACAAAATAGCTGCATGAAAATAAGGTTGGCCACTTGAGAAAGTGGGTCAAAAATTATGCACAGAACAGGGAAAGAATTACAACTGGAAATGAAGTATTTCAACTCTCTCCATTTAATATTCTCTAAAATAATGAGATACATACTTTCGCAGGTTAAAGATGAAGTAAACAATCATAGATCAAGGGCTATTTCCATCAAATTGTATAGATCAGGATTATTTCTAAGTGTAATACTCTTCACATCATGACATATGATACACAGAAATACTACCCAGCTAACTATAATACAGAGATACCTTTTTTAAAAATGTTAGTCTATTAAAAAACTGTTCTTGTAAAGTAAACCTCTACAGTAATTTAGCTGAATACTGAAAACTATGAATTATGAACATTTAACACTTCTTTTTTCTAAGAATTACATCCAATATAAATGTTAGAGACAAAAAAAAAGCAAGCACAAGAGAGCTAAGGAAAGCGTCTGGCATATCAATCAGCACTCAATAAGTGTCTGATGAAAGAACAAATGACATCATAATCAGGAGGGAATGGATATAACCACTCCCACAACTCGCAATAGCAATTACTACAAGATTTTTCTAAAACACATTTCTTCTCATTAATTTCTAAACTTGGTCTCAACTAGGGAAAAGCAATACATTTGTGAGTTTTTATAAGCAAAAGGACCCAGTATACACAATTTCTCTGGTGCTTTGCCTTGTGTCATGAATTATTTCCTGCAAAACAAGTGTCAACATGGCTAGGCCATGATTCCCAGTATTGTGTGGATGTCCTCCATTCTGTGATCTGATTAACTAACTATCCTGTGTTTTGTGATATGCTGAAAATCCTAATCTCCATATGTTAATGAAGCAGGATCAGTGTTGGGTGTGTTTCCAGGCACAGACTTACACGTGGATGTGACTCAAGCCACATATTTAAACTACACCCTTACTCAAGTGACACTCTTGCTTGAATCACATTTTTTATCTTGTAAGAGATAAAACAAGAGAGAAGCAAGAAGAGAGGAGAGGGACCTTACTACCAGCAAGAAATACAATCTAAGAGCAGAGTGTATCCTTTGCCCTCAGACAACTTCTGAGACCCAGGGGAACACTGATGCTAAGACATATGCAGATCTCCAAAGAATGTTGGGACTACAAATGTTGAAAACAACCAACAACCTTCTCTGAGAGCCAGCATACAGAAAAGCCTTCCCCTAGAGGCGGTGCCCTGAATGAGGACTTGTAACCTCGTAAACTGTTAATAAATTTGTTTTTTTTAAAATCCATTCACCTATAGTGTTTCTGCCAGAGTAGCACTAGGTAACTAAGACACCGTTGTCACAAAATTAACCTGGCACCATTAGCCTATTCTGGCAACAGCAGCACTGTAGGTCAGAAGTGCTTTGTGGGGAGCAGACATGCCATTGCCTGGGCTGACTCTCAGGAAGGGGCCCTGCACCGGATTGAGCCTATGCTCACATTCCTTATTTTTCTTCCACTCTCATAAAATACAGAGCCTGCAATTTCTTTCTGAGAATGGCAAGGCGACCGAGGGATGCATATACGCACACCTTTATATGGAGGTTTATAAAGTCATGGTCACAGCATTTCCTTGCAGAGGAATAAACCACTCATACTTCTGGAAGACAGTATGAAAGAGAGGCTGCAAAGCTGAAGCTAAAGGACTGAGATTTTGCCATGTTTGCTCCAAAAGTATAAATGCTTCTCTCCTAATACAAAATAAAATAAGAATAAACTCAGAGCTTTGTAAACCAATTCTAAGGTATAATTTACCAAGACCTAGAATAAACTTGCCATAAAACTTGAGATGCTAACAGTCTTCTTTTTTTTTAAAGTTGAAATAATAAAAGCACCGCATCTTCTAACATCATGGCCGAATCATAAGATTAAGGCAATTGGTTAGCATCTAATTCAGGCCAAATATTTGCTTCTACCGAAGTTTACCTCTTTAATGATCACAATTTATGACCATTGGAAACCTTGGTGGCATAGCAGTTATGTGCTACGTCTGCTAATCAAAAAGTGGGCAGTTCAGATCCACCAGGCACTCCTTGGAAATTCTATAGAGCAGTTCTACTCTGTCCTACAGCGTTACTATGAGTCAGAATCAACTGACTGGAAGAGGATTTTATTTCTTGGTTTGCTTTTATGACCATTGAGGGTAACTCCTTCAGTTTTCAACCTAGCCTCTTTTGTAAGTATTGGAGGCATAATGCCAGACCTAAAGGAACATATATCAAGTTTTTTTTTTTTCCACAAGAGCTGAAAAAACAAAAAAGTTAAACCAAATTTTTCTTATAGGTGAGAATGTTGTTAGCTGCCATTGAGTTCATTCCAGCTCACAGGACTCCTATGCATACCAGAAGAAAACACTGCCCCATCCAGGGCCACACTCATTGTTACGGTCAAGCCCATTGTTGCAGCCACTGTGTCAATCCACCTTGTTGACAGTCGTCCCCTTTTATGTTGATCCTCTGCCAAGCATGAAATCCTTCTCCAGGGACTAGCCTCACATGATGATTTAACAGTATCTGACCTTCTGAGACATTTTAGAATGAATATAACTGGCATAAATTCTAAAACCATGTAATGAAACTGTAACTTCATTAGTTTTGTGGGATGGCTTCAAAGTTCACCATCACAGTTGCTAGAATGGGGTCAAGAATCTCTGCCTGAGATATAATCTTAGAAAGAACTCTTGCTCGCATTACTTTCTTAACTCAAAAGAAAATAATTTTTGTGTTATTTTTTATTGTAATCAATTTTCTGAGGCTGGGATGAATGTGGTATTCTCACTGGAAAACCACCAAGCATTAGGAAGCTTCCAGGTGACAGCCTCAAGCCTCTCCACTTTTCTGCCCTCTGCTTGAAACGGAAGTTCACAGTTCTCCACTGTCTCTTGAGATCATCATTGACCCCTTGTGTTTGAGGCTCCTGCAATATTACCATCTGTCTGCTTTGCTAAATTATTGTGAGCAGAGAGGGGTTTCAAACAGCAAGTAAGTTATGATGTCAAGAGGTCATTTAGGGAACTATCTAGGAGAACCGTATTCTTTAACCTGCTTTCTACAACTTGATGAAAATATTCATTTGCACAGGTTTTAAAATCTTAATTCCATGGCCAGACTGACTGGAAGCAATTATGCCTTGTAGCCTGTTCATGGGGATCTGCAGCAATGCTGATAGTTTTAATTTACATGTTAATGCTGGAAAACATTTTGAAGGGCAAAGAAGTCTTTGGTCTTGTAATGAGTAAGAAAAAAGAGAGAGAGGAAAGTGGTTGAAAGGCTCTATGCAAAATGTTTTGGGTCTATTTTTTTCTGTAATAATTACAAACTGTCCCTCATTTACTGCAGTAAGATACCATTTTGATGATGGGAGTTTCATTCTTTTTTTATTGCTAAAGATGACCATTCCTTAACTGAGTTTCTTCATAAAAGGCTAACAATCAAAAGTTAATCCTGCTGCCCCAATTCCAACTCATTATTGGGAACAACTCCTCAATTCTTTTGCTCAGTTTCTTCCTCCACCACCCACCTTACCAAGTCATAAGATTTAAAAAAAAAATCAAACAAACAAACCAAAAAAAAAAAAAAAACAACACTGTAATATAGGAGTTGTTTTAAATGATTAAGTTACATGAAACAGCCCATTTGGATACTGGTTCATTGGAATGTATTTCTGCCTCAGCCTCAGTTCTTTGAAATATGCAGGAATTCTTATAAAATTATTAGCCTGAATCAAGAATGTTGAAAAATTCATTGCCTTAGGGCTACTGTGGTCTGAGACCTCCCAAGAGATCTGAAAAAAAAAAAAAACTAAAAGATTAAATGTAGCAAAATATGAACAGGAGACACAGTATGCAAATCATTTAATAACTATATAGTTGCATAGAATTTACTCATCAAATTATTTTTCTCAATGAAATGTCATTATTTGTGAACAAAAATATGGCATACAGTTGACTGAAAGAGTAGTTAAATTGTGGATTAGCATAAGTAAGAT
This sequence comes from Heterohyrax brucei, assembly GCA_028571685.1. Lineage (NCBI taxonomy): Eukaryota > Metazoa > Chordata > Mammalia > Hyracoidea > Procaviidae > Heterohyrax > Heterohyrax brucei. The sequence goes on from CM053140.1 coordinate 39,389,180, forward strand.
AGGAGAATGGACAATAATTCTAGAGATAGGTCCTATTAGCCCCACTGAACAGATGTCATAAATGAGACCCAAAGAGATTAAGAAATCTACCAAGGTTCCCACAGCCATGACTGGTAGTGTCTTGCTGTGGTTGCATGCCATTGAGTCAATTCTGACTCACAGTAAACTGTCTCATAGAGTTTCCAAGGAGTGCCTGGTGGATTTGAACTGCCAGTCTTTTGGTTAGCAGCTGTAGCTCTTAACTACTATGCTACTAGGGTCTGCCCTAAGTCATCAGGTACCCAAAAGAACTGAACTGAAACAAATTTTTGTACATGAATGTTCATGGCACCACTGGTCACGATGGGCAGAAAATGGAAACAACCCAAGAATCGTCTACTGATGAGCCTCCAAAACATTATGTGTGAAAGAAGCTTGGCACAAAGGGACAAACAGCGCATGATTCCCCTTACATGAAATATCCAGAAGAGGTAAACTGAAGAAGACAGAAAGCAGGTTAGTGGTTACCAGGGCTGAGGGAAGGGAGATATGGGAAGTCACTGCTTCATGGGTATGGGACTTCTTTTTGAAGTGATGAAAATGCTTTGGAACTAGATAAAGGTGGTGGCTGCACAGTCTCATGAAATGTACTCGATGTCACTGAATTGTTCATTTTAAAATGGGAAATTTTGTTACGTGAATTTTACCTAAATTAAAAACCACATGTGGAAAAATGAAATGATAACTGACCATAAAACCCCAGATGAACACCAGGAAATTTTCTTGATTTATCAGAATTTTAACACACAAGTTTTTGACCATTTAAACCAACATTTAAAAAACTACCCATTAAAAGTTCAAATAAGGCATTAATGTCACCGAGGTCTCCTAATCTGCTCAAGTTGGCAGAGCACCTAGTAGAGTTTACAGTATACAGGAAGCTGTTAAAAGGTTTTTAATTTGTATAAAGTGCAAAGAAAAAGAATACTGAGGACGAATATAAAAAGGCCAGAGCCTAGCAAATAGGCTAACATACACGCATATACACATATCTATACATCTGAGTATGTAGATAGATGTAAACACTCAGAAGAGAAATTTTCTTCTCCTCACAACTTATTTTGTGTTTCTCCAAAAACTTATGAGTAAATAGTAGCTTATGTCAGCATCCTCTGGATTTCAGCAGAGGTCACACACAGGGAGGGCCTCTAGCTGCCATTTCCTATTGCTTCCCTGGCCAGACGACTCAGGTTAAGTTACTTCAGGAGACTCTCAACAGGGCTCCCATTGTTCCAAGCTCAAAACTCAGAGACACAACGGGTCCCATTCATAAGGAGAGCACACAGGCTAGGGAATGGTCCCTTAACCTAGTCAACTTTTTGTTGGGACATCAAATTTTCACAAACACTTGCACAAGTACATGTAGATTATTATTTTTTAAAAAAACAGTATAAAGAAATAAAACTCAAGGAACACTAAACTGGGAGTCAGGACACTGAGTCTTATCCCCAGCTCTGTCTCTAAGGAGACTTTAAGCATGTCTTCAGCTCTTCTGAGCCTAGTTTTCTTGTGCATGAAATGAAAATGGTTTCTAAGGTCACTTCAAACTCTAAAATTCTATGAACATATATGAGGTCTACTGATGTTGCTACACTATTCACTGTAACAAGAAAAGTTGTCAGCAGAAAAGAATGATTAGTTCACATCTTTTCATTCACTATCAGCACTTATATACAAGGAGGCGTAATAATAACAGGCAGAGAAAATGCATTTTCTTTTCTCTCTCCTAAACAGACAAATCATAGTGAATAAAATCCAACGTGTCACTCTGTCCCAACAAGTCCACGATCACTCACAAAAGTAGCCCTACACAAAGCACAATGATGAAGGGCATCAACAAAAGCCGTCAGTATATTTTTATGTCACCTTTTAAGTTATCAACGAAATTAAAAAATCTTTTGATCTCTTTGCAATGACTTAAAATCCCTACAAGAAAAAAATGCCATTTCCAAGAATGTGATCAATGTCCCAAAATTCCACATCATGTCATTTTTTTGTTTTTTCAACCTCAAAACTTGCCAAAGCAAGGACCTTGTCTCCAGAACCTAAGGAGAAAGACACACAATAAAAAAATGTTATTTCAAATGCATTTACAGTTGCAGGTGTAGAGAAAAATCTTTCATGCAGATAGTAAAACAGAAAATAGTATCAGCCTCCATTTTCAGTGCATTAACCCCTAACCTTCCACTGCCGTCACAATTTCCTTCCTTCTGCACTAATGATCATGCTACACACACAGGGTGATAAATTCTTCCTCCAACTGAAAGTCCATCTTTTTTAAACTTTTAACTTATTTTTATAGTTGCATTTATCTGACAAATAGTAAAAAAAAAGAAAGAAAGAAACTAGAGTACATGACATTTAATTATTTTGAATTAAAAAGTATTGATAAATAAAACTAATTGGTTGGATATATAAAGAAAATCATTCTAGTTTTACTGCTAAACTCAAGAAAACGTCATTTATCTTAAGCACAACCAAATACTTTGAAGGACAATGTAGCACAGGCGGAGGACTGGGGACTGTGCTTCCAAAAGACATCTAGGTCAATCAACAGAACAAAGTTTATTAAGAAAATGCTCTGCATCTCACTTTGGTGAGTGGTGTTTAGAGTCTTAAAACCTCAGAAGTGTCCATCTAAGATGCAACAATTGGTGCCAACCTACCTGAAGCAACAAAGAATGAAATACACCAAAGATACAAGGAAAGTATTAGCCCAAGAGACAAAAAGGGCCACCGCCTGGCACTCCTTGGAAATTCTGTGGTGCAGTTCTACTCTGTCATATAGGGTCACTATGAGTCAGGCCTGACTCGATGGCAGTGGGTTGGGTTTTAAACCAGACTCAACCAGCCTGAGACTGGAAGAACTAGATGCTAGATGGAGCCCGGCTCTCATCAGTGACTGCCCTGACCAGGGACACAACAGGGAGTCTCCGATGCCACACGAGAAAAGTAGTGTGCAGAACTCAAATTCTAGTAAAAAAATCAGACTTAATGGCTTCTCTGAGACTAGAGGACCTCCAGAAGACATGGCCCCCAGACTCTTGATTAACCCACACCTAAAACCACTCCCAAAGCCTAGACTATAAGACCTAATACTTGTGTAGAGCATGTTTCATAGCTCAATTAGACAAACGGGCAGCTCCTGTCCAGAGGTGAGACGAATAGGTAGAAAGGAACAGAAGCTGGTTGGATAGACAAGGAGGAATGTGCAGTCACACTACATGGATCATACCTAGAGTCGCGTAACAATGTATGTCTAAATTTCTTTTTTTGTTATGAGAAACTAACTTTCACCTAAAGCACAATTAAAAAAATAAAGGCTCTGTTAGGCAAGAGAGACAGGAAAACTGGTAACAGGAACCCAAGTTTGAGAAGGGTAGAGAGTTGAGAGCTGGCAACTAATGTCACAAAACAATATGTGTATTAACTGTTTATAAAAGAAAAGGTCACATCTCTGTCATGCTGTCCTTAAGTCTAGAGTGGTAATACATGTCCAGCTTTCAGAAACATGAAGGCACTCACCAAGGTCTGTAGAAACTTTCTCAAACTGGCTGAGTATAGCACCTGCATTTGCTGACAAGAAGGTCTCATCATCTGCAGTCAGCTAAACAAAAGAAAACAAAACTCCAGTCTAGTGTGTTCATGTGTTATAAGCGGTTCTAAGAACTACAGTTAAGAATGTCTTGGAGCACACATTAGGAACAAGAACAACATTAAGTGGACTTCAGCATAACTTGAGTACTCCTTCCATCTTAACTCAATACTGCAAGGATAGAGTAGCTGAGGCGGGGGGTGGGGGACCATGCTCTTAGGTGAATTCCAGGCCAATTGGCACAACTAGCGTTTTGCTAAGAGAGCTCTCTGCATCCCACATTGGTGAGTGGCGTCTGGGGTCTTAAAAGCTGCCAAGCTGCCATCCGAGGACATGCAAATGGTCCCAACTCAGCAGGAACGGATGCTCACCGAGGGCCAAAACGGCATGCGGTAAAGATAACCGAGAAGACAGAGAGACCCACAAGAGTGGGTGCCTACGTCAACTTGGGACCGGAAGAACCGGACGGTGCCTGGCCACCACCAGTGACAGCTGCGATGGAGCTCACTAAGTTGAGTCTCACTGGCAACACAAGAATAAAAAGGGGTGCACCCTGAGATCCCCACTAAAAGACCTCAATTGATGGTCCAGCGGTTTTGGGGTTCCTCTGAGAGCATGGCCCCCTGCCCTGATGCTGCCCTCTCCCATAAATTATAACAAAGGTCCACTCTTTGGACAGGAATGGATTGGACTTGGCAATGCAGAGTGACCATATATTGGAAGCACTTTATGGTTCTATACATCTATAGGATATCATCTTGCTGACCTCTGGCTGCAGGAAGGTAAGTGGGTGGAGAGGAGGGGAAAGGAGGCTGTTGGGAGGATGAGACATGTATGGAGCAGAGAGGAATAGTGTGCTGTCACCAGACAGGGAGAGCAGTGGAAGCTGCATATAGGGGGGCATGTAAATTTACATGTGAATGTACATTTTCACTCAGTTATGTTAAATAAAAAGAAAAAAAGAAAAAAAAAAGAATGTCTTGGGACTACAAACTAGATCACACCACAAAAAGTTGTGTACCAAATGCTTTACAATTTTTCTTTATACCTAGTATGTTAAACAAAATACCGGTACCTTCTCTCCAAGTTTCCTGAGAGCTGTTAGTATCTCCACTTTCTGCTGAGTGTACAGGTCTCTTTCCAGCTTTCCTACCATCAGATCTCTATCCATCTATGGTGGAAGAATGCAAAGCACACAGTGTTTAAATGAGAAAAATATTCTGTGCTTAAAATCCTGCTTGTCAGACCTAGATCTTAAAACAACAGTTCTGCAGCTGATTAATAGTAGGCAGGACTATAGAAATAACTCAAGGCAAATGTGATAGAAATGAGTTTACACAGGTCTAATAAGCCTTAATGCTAACCATAATCATTACACGTAGTTTCCAACTTACAATATACTGAGTTACAACAAACCACACTTACAACCATCTGTTTCTTTTTGAACACTTATTGTTAGTAGCACATACTACATACAGTGTTGTAGTGCATAAAATGACCATACAGACAACTCTCGTTAATTTTCTGACTAGCAACATCACCCCTATTCCCAAGGAGAATCCAGATGATCCAAAACCTTCCAAAAATGGACTTAATACCACAACTGACAAAATGCCAACATCATCTATTTCTTCATGGATATGTTTTATGTATGTATGAATTAAAATACATCTAGAAGTATATATATTTCTAACTCCCAAGGATTTCGAAAGATACTGATAATAACAATGAAAACTAAACAACAACAAAAAACTTGAGGTTATTCGACTTATGTCAGAGCTGACAACAGAACAGAACCCCATCATAAGTAGGGGACTAGCTGTATTTTAGTTATAAACGTTACTGAAGAAATAGTAGGTCAGTAGCTTCCTTTATGAAGAAGCTGTCCTCTAAGAACTCATTTCATTACACTGAAATGTGGTGCGTAGCTTGACTGGGACAAGTGGTATTAGATCTTTTGGAACTTAACTATCATCCCCACCACCAGAAACACTGATGGTGTGTACATTGTTACTGTTGTAAATGTTTTGCCCATTATCACTGCCCAAGTCGATTTCAACTCATAGTGACCCTGTAGGACAAAGGACCCTGTAGAACTGCCCCATAGGGTTTCCAAGGCTGCAATCTTTACCAAAGCAGGCTGCCACATCTTTCTTTTATGAGGCGACTGGTGGTTTGGAACCCCCAACCTTTCAGTTAGCAGCTAAGTGCTTTACCACTGCACCACCAGGACTTCTTCTGAGTGCTTTACATATATTAATTCATAATCCTCATGACAACCATAAGAGTTAGGGACTATTATTATCATCATTTTACAGAAGGAGAAGAGGAGGCACAAAGAGGTTGGATAACCTGGCCAAGATTACGTATCTTAGTAGTGAAGCAGGGATTTCAATCTAGTTAGCCTCACACAAGTCAGGCTCTTAACCACTCTGCTACTGATTTACCCATGTTTAACAATAAATGTTAATGCCCCAGTTATATTCAAGTCTATAAACAGAATTTGTCAAGTACCAGGTCATACAGGTCTCAAGTATTTTTACATGAGAGATGTCACATAGGCAAAAAAGCTATGCTAATTAATTCCAAACGAGATTTAAACTTGGGGCTCCAGAAGCAAGGGTAAAACCTTAAGGGTAGAGTATAAGCTGAAGTGGTCAGTGGGAATTGAAACCGCTTTGACTTCTACATTCGTTTTCAACCAACACTGCCCAAAGGATTGATACGTCAGGAAATTGTGGATTGCTGCTCTAAATTCAACTGATCAATACTAAACAAACTCTCAGGCTGGCAAAAAGAAACAAACACAGGGATCAAATCAATTTAAAGACACTTTACCTCTGCTAACCTCGTCCGAAGCTGACCTGGTTGTTTCTTTGCAAACAACCTGATGACCTCTGGAGTTTTAAAGGCCTGGCTGATAGCTGCCTGGATAGCCTAGAAACACAGAAAGGCAAAAACCAACCAAAATATTCCCATGAATTGCACTGTGTATTACATTAAGAGTTAGGGAATATACATATAAAATAAACCACTGAGACCATGTATATCCCCAGTCACTGATAAGTCATCTTTGTTCATCAAGCACTGTTACAATTTTAGTTCCTATTTGCTATTTCTGCATGTCATCAAAGCCAAATATCAAACTAACTGAAGATCCCATACATATATTTCATGGAGAAGTACACGCATCTAGAATTTCTACCAAAACATAGGGTACATTTCCTATCTTAAACTACATCTACAAAGAAGAAATACCAACTCTGTCACCAATATAAGTAAATTATGCTTACCAGTTGCATTCCACTTAGTTCATCTACCAAAGTCATATTTCCAGACATAATTTTCTTCAGTGAATCATTAAATTCACTTAGCTGCTCCAGCGTTTCCTTTTTGGTTTCCTCATACTCCTCCGTGTCAAGTTCCTCTCTAGAGTACATTGGATATCATCATCATCATCATCATCATCAAGTGAAAAAAGCAATCTTAGTACCGTATACATATATACATACGCAAAAATTATACTTATGTGTATTTATAAAAAACATTCTCAGAAAAACCATTGGAAGTAAAATACTAACAATGGGTGTCTTCAGATAGCAGTAGCATGGACATTTTCCTGCAATGTAGTCACTTTCATAATAAAACATTTGTATTTTACCAAAATGAAGCACATTTAACAAATTTCCTTTAAGCACACTATGAATCAATGGTATGACCTTAGGCAAGTTTCTGTTTTTTAGTCTGTTTACTTGTAGATCATGACGTTGTTGCTCTTGTTAGATGCCATTAAGTCAGCCCCAGACACGTACAGAGTAGAATCCGACTGTTGTGAGCCACAAAATTTTCACTAGCTGAGTTTTCAGAAGGAGATCACGGAGCCACTCTGCCTAGTCTGTTTTAGTCTGAAAGCTCTGCTGAAACCTGTTCAGCATCAGAGGACTGTGACAGGGGCTGCATCGGCTGGGAAGCAAACCTGGGTTCCTGGTGCAGAAGGTAAGCATTCTACTGATGAACAACTACTTCTCTGTCCTCAACCCCAGACAGATAATGATAGTTTCTACCTCAGAGGGTTGCTATGAGAATTAAATATGGAAAGTGTTCAACATATAATGTTGTTGTTAGGTGCTGTCAAGTTGGTTCTAACTCATAGCAACCCTATGTACAATGTAAAGGAACACTATACCAGTCCTGCACCACCAACACAATTGCTGTCATGCTTGAGCCTAGAGTTGCAGCCACTGTGTCAGTCTACCTTATTGAAGGTCTTCCTCTTTTTCCCTGACCCTCTACTTTACCAAGCATAATGTCCTTCTTTAGGAACTGGCCCTCCTGATTAACATATTTAAAGTATGTGAGAGAAAGTCCTTGCTTCTAATGAGCATTCTGGCTGTACTTCTTCAAAGACAGATTTATTCATTCTTCTGACAGTCCATGTTTTATTCAGTGTGCTTTACCAATAATTAACCATAATTCAAAGGCATCAATTCTTAGCATATAATAGGTACTGGATAAACAGCTGTAATTATTATTATCACCACTAATGGTAATACATGGTATACCTTCAAATATAACAGCAATGCAGTACTTACCCTAACTGTCAGCTCAATAGGAGGGCAATTTTATTTAGTCTAACAAACTATTTATTAAACACTGATTGCAAATAGCAATAGCTACCATTTACTGAGCACCTACTTTTGGTCCTTCATTGTAATATTTAAAACAATTTTGCCAGGTTGTTAAAAATTTCATTGAACAGCCTTGGTCCTGAAAACATATAATGGAAGTTTGAGGAGCATCTTCTCAGTGGATACCAGGCAGAGTTGCTTCAAATACTAAAGATAAAGTAGGTACTGATATTTCCACTTCACTCATAAGGGAATGGACTCTTAATGAGGTTAAGTATTTTGCCCAAGTTCACATGAAGTTAGTTACTAATTGAAAGGCTTTCATATCTCAGCCTTTAGGAATCTGAAGCCTGCGCAGAGTTTCTTTCATCAACAGACAAAGTACTGTGAAGAACACCATGGGGGAAACCAAAATCACAATCGGCCTGTACCCGTAGACTTTATCATTAATCTTACTGCAGAAAAAAAAAATCTCACAGCACAACAACATACAATTATATGATTACCTGCATTCCTCAAGATCTTGTAATTGCTGCATTAGTCTATCCAACTGTTCTTCTAAGTTCTGCTTTAATTTGCTTGTCTCTGTCTTTCCTCTGGAAGCCATTTTAATCTCTATGTAGAACAATAAATCCACTTAAAGTCCATCATATTTGGTCATTTGAAGTAACTTAATATACTAGCATAATTTAAAATAGGCTATACTGCTTTTGAACTTCAGGTGTGGGAAAGATAGTTACATTAAAAAAACTCCAATTTACAGATAAACTTAAACCTATATAGTAACACTCCAGAAAAATTCCTGACAATATTCTTAAAGGACTTGACAACTCAAATTATAAGGTTTCAATACTGGTCTAGCTTACATGAGACAAATATGATAGATGAAAATGCAGGCCTGTAAAGAAATAAATTGGAAAGACTTTGCTTTACAAAAAGATTTATTACAGCATTCTTTGTGATTTCTAATAAGTACCGGTATTTTAAAAAACCCTTTATTAAAGCACAACATTTGCACAGAAGAAGACACATAAATGTACAAATTTCCACAAACTGAATATACCTCAGCAACCTGCACTGGATCAAGGAACAGAACATTCCAGGATGCAGAACACTCCCAGATTATCTTGTTCTTACATGCATTGATGTAACGGCTTGTGAGAATGAATATCTTTTGGTATGTATTTCTTCCTTGGAAGAAATTTTTCTACTATTTTTCTACTAGACTATCTGTATTTCAGTAATTTATACACCATAGATATGAAAACTCTGTAATTTTATAAATATCACCTTTCATCTCCCAACTTTAAATTCATGATTTTGTCACAGATGAATTATCTTTTTTGAGTGGCCTTTCTCATCCTTTAATCTTCTGGGTTTTGTGTTCTATGAAGCTAGGTCTCAGCTATTCCAAGATTTATAAAAATGTGCTTCTTTGTATTCTAATACTTTCATAAGTTTTCTTTTTACTTTTGGCTCTTTAAGCTACATGCAACATTTTTTTTTATTTCTGTTTGTTACAAGCAGGTGACAGCCAATTGTCCTCATACTATCTGCTGAACAGCCCATCCTTTTTATTCACTGACCTAACACTGTGAATCAAATTCCCAGACTCAAGTTTGTTTCATTGGTCATATTCTGGCCCTAAGCCATTATTTCACTATTTTAAGTAATTTTATGGCTGATATATTTTGATAACTGAAAAGGAGTTGTACTTTTTCTTATTTTTCATTGCAGTAAAATATACATAACATTAAAATATACCATGTTAACCATTTTTAGTTTCCAATTCAGTGGCATTGTCCATTCACAATGTTGTATAATCATCATTACTAAGTTTCCAGCTCCTTTTTGTCATCCCAAACAGTAACCCTATACTTGTTATCTCCTCCCTGTTATCCCCACTCACGGAAACTTTGACTTTATGAGTTGATGAATTTGTCTACTTTAAGTACCTCTTAATGCATTGTACTGTGAAAATCTGCTGCAAAGGATCTCTTTAAAGCACTGAAAAGATGTCACCTTGAAGAGTGAAGTGCACCTGACCCAAGCCATGGTATTTTCAGTTGCATCACATGCACGCGAAAGCTGGACAATGAACAAAGAAGATAGAAGAAGAATTGCTGCCTTTGAATTGTGGTGTTGGAGATGAATACTGAACTTAACATGGGCTGCTAAAAGAACAAACAGATCTGATTGAGAAGTACAACCAGAGTGCTCCTTCGAAACAAAGATAGAAAGACTGTGTCTTACATACTTTGGACATGTTGTCAAGAAGGATCAGCCCTTGGAGAAGGACATCATGCTTGGTAGAGTGGAGGCTCAGTGAAAAAGAGGCAAACCCTCGATGAGATGGATTGACACAGTGGCCACAACAATGGGCTTAAGCATACAAATGATTGTGGACATGGTGCAGGACCAGGCAGTGCTTCATTTTGTTGTGCGTGGGGTCACTACGAGTCGCAACTGACTTGATAGGACCTAACCACAAGTACCTCACAGAAGTGCAAGCACACAGTACGTTTTTTTTTTTTTTGGTCTGGCTTATATCCCTTAGCATATTTTCAAGGTTCTTCCATGTTGTAGCATGTATCAAAACTTCACTCCTTTATGATTGTGTAATATCCCCTTGTATGTACATACCACATTTCACTTATCCATTCATCTGCTGATGGACTCTTGAATTATTTCCACATTTTAAGCTAATACGAATAGTGTTAGTACAGATACTAGTAGGACCTGCCTTTTATTATTAGTCATTTTTTTCAAAAATGCCTTGGCTATTGTTGTGGATGTTTTTCTTCTAGATAAATGTGAGAAATTTGCTTGCCAAGGTTGATTAAAAATCCTGTTGAAATTTTTACAGGCATTACATGAATTTAGAGATTAATATGGAGAAAAGTCGGAATGTCTGCAATTTGAATCTTCTGTCAAGGAATATATCCCTTCATTTATCTAAATCTTTTAAGATCAAGGGTTTTCTTTTTTAAGTATGGATTTACTCACACAGGACTTGAATACTGGCTATTCCCAGCTGTCCCATATTTTTTGTTAATATTGAAAATGAGTGGTTTTGGTGGTGGGGGGGTGCAGGTCCACTAGGAGTCTGGGAGACAATAACCCAAAAATTGTCCCAATTTGGCTTACATTTTTAGTGGTTTTTATAGCCAGAATTCAAAGGGGTAGGGGTTTGTCACAGACCAATGGTCAGGAGTCACAAACTTTCTTTACATCTAACAAATAATGTGGCTTAGGAAGAGAAGTTTGGCCTGAGGGTGGACATTAAGACAGAAAATGAGTTTTTTTTTTGTTATTATAATTTCTAGCTGATTATCCTTGATGCAGAGAAAAGCTACTGATTTTGGTATGTGGCTACTGTAGCATTTATAGCATTTAAGTTTCTCCACTTATAAAAACTAAATTCATACTCCTTCCAGGAAACACATTTTACTTTCTATTAGGTAAGACCATTCATCAAAACTAAAATCTTAAGATAACTTACAAAAAGCATTTTATATTTTCCTATAGGTGATCTGACACGATTTAATGTATTTGGTTTGTTATGAAAAGGTTTCCCCAACTATATTCAAAATAGAATGCAATTAAGTGAAACTTTGTTACTACCCTTTTAATATTAGCTTATATTAAGACTCATTTTATGATGGAAACCCTGGCAGTATAGTGGTTAAGTGCTACGTCTACTTACCAACTGGGTTGGTAGTTCAAATCTGCCAGGCACTCCTTGGAAATTCTATGGGGCAGTTGTACTCTGACCTGTAAGTTCACTGAGTTAGAACCGACTCGATGGCAGCTGCAGTGCATTTTATGATGTGTAAATAAAAACAAGCTACAGAAGTGCTAGCTACATTTTTATATAGTAGTTTAGTGGGTTTCCCCTGGAAATTCTCACTTACATTTGTATTTGCTGCTATTAGATCAATTTTCAGGTAAGTGTCAAGGCAAACCCAAATGAGTGTTTTTTCCGGTTTAATTTCCTACATCCAACCACACTGGGACTACTTGCAAAACCTGTCATGCGTTTTTTCCATCCTTCTCTTTTGAGCCAGTATTTTTTTCTATTTATCAAGCCCAGATCACCTGTTCTTTGAGGTCTAGCTCAAATGTCACCTTCCTTGATTCTCTCCCAATCACCAGGTTGTGAGTTTAAGACTTGGTATTTTGCCTTTTCTTTATGCCCCAGCATCGAGTACCATGCTGGGCAAATTAGTAAATTCATAGTTAATTGCTTCTTCCTCTGCATCCCACATCCTATTCTCTATTTAACACGTACTTCTGCCTTGAATTAATATGAGGATTTCATTTTCACACGTTGTTTGTCTCTCGTCTCCAGACTGTAAACTCTGAGAATACAAAACATGTCCAATTCCTCTTAGTCTCTTCAGTATCTAATACAGAATAAACCAAGTAGAGCAGATTCCGACTTAGAGACACTACAGACAGAGCAGAACTGCCCCAGTTTCCAAGAAGCGCCTGGGGGAATTGAACTGCTGACCGGTTGGTTAGCAGCTGTAGCACTTAACCATTATGCCACCACGGTTTCCAAAATAGGTAACTGATAACTGGATAAAGTATATAAAGGCTTAATGTATTTTAAAGGAGTAAAGCTACGGCGAATAAATTTCGAGAAAGACCGGGGCCCCCTGAAAGGCATAACCGGGTGCTCTATTATTTAATTTATCCTTGAAAGATTAATTCGCTGGCACCACCTAGTATTCAGAAAAGGTGGTGCACCTTTTACCAAAACAGCAGAACTGTTACACGCTGTAACCTGAAATTGAAAGCACTCATTCATGTTCACCTTCTTAGTGCTTTTAATTCTGCACTGTGCTGACTAGTTTCAAATTGCATAAACCTTCAATTCCTGTAGTTCCAAAGGTTATGTACACTTGGGAGAAATGCGAAGCTGTTTACCAGAACTACAAGAGGCTCAAAGTTCAAACGATCTAAGCGCAGAGTCGATTGGAAAAAAAGAGAAACCACTAACTAGTATTTTTATTTGTCATACCTTCCATTTGAGCTCCCTGAAATTGAAACACATGACTCTCCCCCTCCCAGGAAGACACTACGAGGTGCGGCTGGAGGGGAGCGGGCAGAACCGTTTCCTCCCTCGACGGTGCCTCCAGCAGCCAATCTGAGATCTTCCCTAGTGAGCCAGCGGGTGTCACTGAGGAAAACTCCGCACCAGTGACGCCGTGAGGGAAGTTGTCAAACTTAGAAAAGGAAAAGTCAAAGGCAGAGAGCACACCTTTTCCAGACTAGAATCGAGCAGTGTTTGGAGCAAACCCCAAACCCATACGGACTAGAAGCTCCTACCACGACCCCCAAATCCAATCTCCTGAGGGAACCCAACGTTCCCATACTTCCGTCCCGCGGTTGCGATCAACCAGGCCCCGGTAGCCGCCAGCCTTTGCCGTGAACCCGCGTCACTGAAAACTCTTTCCGGTCCTCCCAAACAATTCCTGCTCAACCTCCTCCAGCGATGGGGGTCCTTTCTCCACCTACTCACGCCCCGTGGTCCCAGAGTTTGGAGCCAAGGGCCCCGCCTACCTGAAGCCTGAGTCCGCAGGACGCACGCCGGAGGATCATTTCCGCCGGACGCACCCTCTTCCGGGCTCGTCGACCAATCAGGATGCGGCAGGAGGTGTTGCCCCAGCTGGCGTCCGAGCTGCGGGTGGTCTCCCAGAGGACTCTGGCCCGTTAGCAAATTGAGGGCAAGGTAAGCAACTACTTCCCGAGCCCTGGAGAAACCAGGTTCTTGGTGGAGTCAGTCTGGGATCCCTTTTGTCGCAGATTTTGAGAGTCCACCATGAAGGGGGGGTCTTTGATGGTGCCCAAGCAGTGGCTTCACTGGGGTTGGTGTCAACCAGTGTGGTAATTCAGGCTGTCATCCCTTTTTCCCTATGGACCGCCTCCTGTACAGGCCATACAAAATCCTGAGTAACGTTTTTTATACTCAAGTTACTCTTCAGTCATAATTCCCATATGTCACTCCCTTTCCTTTAATTACTGTTTTATTCTCAAAGAAGTTATTGTTACAGGTTCGCAAATACTAATTACCACAGTATTGTAGCGGAAACACTAGAAAATGTGACAAAATAAGCGACAGTAAAAACGTTGGTGGCAACAAAAGTGGGATGTGGGATGTGTGCTGTGGGCTGTGCGGGTGAAACCACATGATTCCAACCGTTCTTGTAATTAGGTAATAATAACCGTTCTGACTGGAGGGCAGTGGACGGTTCAAAAGTAAATTAGCATAGAGTTTTAGTCTTGTAAATCTATTGATTAAGCTGGGGGTACGAAAAATGTGTTGTTACAACTGCAGGAAAATTTTTTACAAAGGAATCAGTTTCTGCTGAAACTGCAGAACATTTTATAGGCAGTCATTTTGGTGTCACCCCGCTGACAGTATCATCCCCTCTGATCTGCACCACTCTAGTGATGCCACCATTCCTGAAGTAAGGTCTTGTTCAAATTTGGAGTCGGGACTCTTGTGTCTTAATTCTTTTGATCTCTGTGGAACCAAAAAAACGAAAACAACAAAAACCAAACCCATTCCCATCAAGTGGATTCAAACTCATAGCCACTCTGGTAGGACAGAGTGGAAGTGCCCATAGCGTTTCCAAGGAGCACCTGGTGGATTTGAACTGCTGACCTTCTGGTTAGCAGCTGTATCGCATAACCACTATGACAGCAGGGTTTTCATAGAATCAAAAGCCTGGGTTAATTTCCTTCTGACCTTCCCAATGAGTGACACCTCCAAAACCAAAATAATTCAACCTTGAGGCTGTTTGAGGCTGTTACCTCTCAGGCCTGGCCCAAAGAAGTCTGATTCTCCAGTCTGAACCACTTCTGTTTCCTCCTAAATCACTGTTCCCAGATCTGTTAAAAACTAGATCAGCTAGAAGTGATTCCACACTCCTACCTCTTGAGGACTGCAACTAGCTGTTGGACAGCACTTTAAAAGTTACCTAGAGATTGGTCGTAAATCATTTTTCTGCTGTTCTAAACAGTCTCCCCAAACATTTAGCAGTCCTTAGGACAACGTCCGAGTTTACAGCAAAATTGTCTCAGTGATACAGTCTTCAAGTTAGTTATATTTCAGTCTGTCAGAACAGACTTCCAAGTAAAATTACCATTGAATTCTACCAGAATGAATTGTTTCTGTCACTTCTGTCTAATCATAGAATTTCTTATTACCATAAATTGTTTCTCAGTTCTAATTTGGATAATAAACCAATTTTCTAGTTCACTTCAGATAAGACTGGACAAACTGGAATATTTTCAGTAGTCTGCTTTACAAAATACTTTAGGTTAAAAAAATTTCCTTTGTAAAAGTAAGTGATAGTTATGTTGACATGCTTACCTTTTGTTTTGTGAATGTGTGGAGTGCATGCATTTAAGTAGAATTGGACTATCAGTGACATACAGTTAAGATCAGGGTCAAACAAAACAAAACTAGAAAAGATGCCTCTTTTACTGTTTGAAGAACTTGGTAAGTAAATGCTTACGCACCATGTACTTTCTCAGTTTTGACAATAATAATACAGGGTTTCATTTGGGCAGTAGTGCCAGTTTTAGTGTGTGCAACCTTAGAAGCTGTGCAGCAAAGGCCTTCCCATACAGGCATTATATTTGCCCCTGTTCTTTCTCATTGACTAAATCTGATTCATTGGTTTCATACTGAGGATGGTCTATAGTTTCTGGTTCTAGTTTAGACTTACTGGATAATGAAAAAAATATTCCTAGTGTATAAGTAAGAAAAATAGGTTAGGATTCCAGTCCTTGAACAGAAATAGCCTTTGAACAGGAGGCAGAGAAGAAACTAGATAAAGAAGAATGATAATGGTAGGTGTCATGGATTGAATTGTGTGCCCCCCCAAAAATATGTGTAGTAGTCTGACTGGGCCGGGATTCCCTGTATTCTGTGATTGCCCTCCATTTTGTGATTTTCTGATGCTGTAAATCCTAATCTCTGCCTGTGGTTAACAGAGTGGATTATGTTAGAGAGGATTAGGGTGGGACTATAAATCCCTTCCTAAGGTTACCTCCCTGTTCCATTGTAAAGGAAGTTTCCCTGGAGTGTGGCTTACACCACCCTTTATCCTTTTACCTTACAAGAGATGAAAGGGAAACAAGTCAAAAATTGGGAACCTCACGCCATCAAGAAAGCAGCACCAGGAGTAGAGCACATCCTTTAGACCTGAGGTTGCTGCACCAGGTGCTCCCCAACCAAAGACTGATGATACACAAAGACATTCCCCCAGAGCCAATAGAGGGAAAGCCTTCCCCTGGAGTGGGCACCCTGAATTTGGTCAGACCTGTAGCCTACCGGACTGTGTAAGAGTGAACTTTCCTTTGTTAAAGCTATCCACTTTGTGCTGTTTCTACTGGAGCAGTACTAGCTGACTAAAAAAGTAGGTAAATAGTCATAGGAGAGACCATTGAGGAAAGCAACCCCAGAACTGGGAGCCCCGCCTGGAAACTCAGATAAATGTTTCTCAGCAGCCAGAAATGTTTAGGACGTGTTACCTTCAATTTGAGATGGAAGCCCCAGGGAATGGAGGCTGTTCCAGCTAGGTAAAAGGAATGTTGAGGCAGAGGAGACTCTGGTGTCTAACAAGAAGGACCAGGAACTAAAGGCTGTCTGAATACCTGTTTTTCAAATGTCTACCAGTAGATAGCTTGCTCCTTTGTAAGTCTTGTGTAATGATTAGGAGTATGAACTTGTATCTTGATTAGCTGTGAGATCTCAAGCAAGGGTAATCAACCTCTATAAGCCTCCGCTTCCTAAATCTGTAAGAGTGGGATAATAACAGTACCTACCTCATTGCGTTGTGATGGAGAGCCTGTGAGGACTTAGCACGTGGCTTAGCATGTAGGGAGAACTTAGTGAATGTTTCCATTGTTATTATCACCATTATTACAGCAAAATATGCAGAACTGTATATATATTCACATAGAACTGGCCCATCTCAAGAGATTGGGTGAGTATGCTGTCATTCAGTGAAGGACAGAGGAGATATACGAGCAGGAACCCTGAAGCTGTCCATCCCCCTACCATCCATTTCAACCTTCAGCTCAGTCAACTGTGGTCTGCCTTCTGTCACTGTAGATTAGATTACCTTTTTTAGAGTTTCACATAAGTGGAATCATACAATGTAGTACGTTTTTTTGCATCTGGTATCTATCGCTTGCTGCCTGTGGCTTCAAATACCATCTATATGCAGATGACACCAAATGTCTAGTGAGTCTCTCGTGTGACCTCTGCCCTGAGCTTGGCTCTGTTCTCTGTTTGCCTACTGAACATCACCTCTTAGGTTCTCATGCAGTTGTTTGGTGCCATCAAGTTGGTTCCGACTTAGTGACCTTAGGTACAGCAGAATAAAACCGTGCCTAGCCCTGTACCATCCTCACAGTTGTTACTGTGTTTCAGCCCATTGTTGTAGCCACTGTCTCAGTCTGTGTCATTGAGGATCTTTTACTTTTCCACTGACCCACTACTTTACCATGCTGATGTCCTTCTCCAGAGACTGGTCTTTCCTGATAAGCCAAGCCAAAGCCAAGTGCCGTCAAGTTGGTTCTGACTCATGGCATGTCCAAAATATGTGAGACAAAGTCTCACCATTCTTGCCTCTAAGAAGCATTCTGACTGTACTTCTTCCAAGATGGATTTATGCATTCTTCCAACAGTCTGTGGTATATATTCAGGGTTCTTTGCCAACATCACAATTCAAAGGCATCATGACTTTGATCTTCCTTATTCATTGTTCAACTTTCACAAGCATTTGAGACAATTGAAAATACCATGGCTTGGGTTCGGTGTACCTTAGTCCTCAAAGTGATGTCTTGACGTTTTAACACTTAAAAGAGGTTGATGGCTCATGGTTAAGAACTCAGGCTACTAACCACAATGTCAGTAGTTTGAATCCACCAACTGCTCCTTGCAAATCCTGTGGGGCAGTTCTGCTGTGTTCTCCAAGGTCACTATGAGTCAGAGTCAACACCATGACAACATACCGGTTTTTCTGCAGCAGATTTGCCCAGTGCAGTACGTCATTTGTTTTCGTGACTGGTGCTTCCGTGGACACTGAGGCTGGATCCAAGTAAAATGAAATCCTTGACAACTTTCCTTTTTCTCATTTATCATAATGTGGCTTATTGGTGCAGTTGTGAGGATTTTGTGTTCTTTGTGTTGAGATGCTATCCATACTGAAGACTGCAGTCTTTGAACTTCAATAGGTGTTTCAAGTCCTCTTCTTTTTCAGCAGGCAAAGTTGTGTTATCCATGCATGTAATTAAAAAAACAAAACAAACCCACTGCTGTCGAGCTGATTCTGACTTATAGTGACCTACTAGACCGAGTAGAAACAGCGGCCTGTAGAGTTTCCAAGGGGTGCCTGGCAGATTCCAACTGCCGATCTTTTTGGTTAGCAGCTGTAGCACTTAACCACTACACCACCAGTGTTTCCAGTGCATATGTAATAAGTCAAACCAAACCCAGTGCCATTGAGTCAATTCCGACATCCAAAATTTAACATCTGTATAAGCTGAACTCCTGATCGTCTCCCCTGAACCTGTGCCATGGTTGTCTTTCTGACCTTAGTTAAAGGTAGCTCTTCTGTTATTTGTTCAGGCCAGAAACTGTGGAGTTAACCATGACTTCCCTTTCTCTCACATCCCATATTCTGTCCATCAGCAAATCGTGATCACTGTACCTTCACAGTATATCCAGCATCTAGTAACTTCTCACCACTTCTGGGGCTGGCACTTTGGTCTAAGCCATCCTCAGTGGTAACCTACTACCCAGTGTCTTTGCTTTCACCCTTGTTTTCCCCCTACAGTTGGTTCTCAATTTCATCAACTAAAGTGACCCTTTTACAGTAGGTAGTACCACTCCTCGCTGAAAACCCTGCAGTGACTGACTCCCTGTTACCTCCGACTGCAGGTCCTGGTACCCTCCCCATCAGTTGCTCTACTTTAACCATTCTGGCCATCCTGCTTCTCCTGGAATATTACAGGCTAACTCCTTGGCACTGTTTGCTTAGAAGCCTCATCCCTCAGATATATGCAGAGCTCACTCTCTCTCTTCTTTCAATTTTTTACTCAAATGTTAGCTATTGAGACCTTTCCCTGATCAACCTATTTAAAAGTCTAGCACTCTATCCTTTTTCCCTGCTATGTTTGTCTCATAGCACTTATAGCTATTTACTGTTGCATGTAATACAGTAGTATGCTTGACATCCCTGAGTGAGGTAAAGAGTTAAGGACTGGATTGCTAACCAAAAGGTAGGCAGTTTGAGTCTGCCCTGAGGCATCTCAGAAGAAAGGCCAGGCATTCTGCTTCTGACAGATCACAGCCATTGAAAACCCTATGGAGTATAGTTCTACTCTGTTACACACAGTGTTGCCAAAAGTTCCAATTGACTCAATGGCAACTGGCTTATTTTTATTTTTTTAATGAGCTTCTTTATTTTTATTATTGGTTGTCTCTCACCACTAGCTCCAAACAGATAGGGAATTTTGATAATTGTGTTTACTACTTATTTCCAGCATCTACAACACAGTAATTGCTGGAGAAGTATTGTTGAACAGTGATGAGTGAGTGAGCAAATATTTCTGAAGTGCACTAGGGACATCATTCCCTGTCAGAACCTTCCAGTGCCTGCCCATTTCCTACAGGATAAAAATCTAAATTTCCTAATAGAGCATCTGAATACCCACTCCCACCCAGACACTTCATTCCAGTCTTCCCAAAGCAATTCCAACATCAGTTTGCTGCAAGCTTTATTGTTGTATTAACTCTTAATAAGATAAAGTAACAAGTTTTTAAATTTTATTTCTAAGTCTACCACACCTCAAAATTTTTATTCCTTTTTCCATTATCATGCATTTTCAGAAAGAAGATAAGCAGTAGATGAAAACAAGAATAAGATCAGGTTCTCTCCTCTTCAAAAATGTACTTTTTATCAGCTTGACTTATTTCTTTACTGACAGGAAAATGTTAGTTCACGAAAGTCTCGTGCCAGGGTTACCAAGAATATTCTTAGCATTATCCTGACTTTTTCAGTCTTTTGTATTGTATTCCTCAAATTCCTCCAAGCCCTTGCTGTTGAGTTGATTTTGACTTACAGTGACACTATAGGACAGAGTAGAACTGTCCCCATAGGGTTTCCAAGGAGCAGCTTGTGGATTTGAACTGCTGACCTTTAGATTAGTGGCCATAGCTCTTAACCACTGTGTCACCATGTCTCTTTGTATTTAGTGCCGACATGTTTATTAAGCAAGCATACTATAATGAGGAGAAAAAAGATAATAATTAGAAGTTTTTATTTACTTTTAGGGTTTAGCATTTGTGCAAAAAAAATAGGACATGTAGGACAAACACAATTCCATTTAAAGTTTTTAAATGGAAAATAGTGGATGTCAAAATCCCTTTTTTTCCTTGTAAATTTAATGACTTCAGTGACGTGTTTCTTAATGTTTTTAGGGTGTCAAGCCTCCCTTGACATTCCCCAGAAAGCTGCTCATATGCACACGTACCCAGCATTTTATCTGTAACTTCAGAGGTGTGAAATAACCCCTAACCCCCAGGTCAAGAACCTTTAAAATAAAGCATCCCCTCAAAAGTAGTTACATAACAAAAGTTCTTTAGGCAACATGGGTCATACGGAGAATTCTGATACTCTGTAAGGGACGGTGATAACTGGGGCTATCTAAATTAAGGTGCAGCTAAAATTAGCACAGTCTATGTATTTTAGAATTATATAAAATACAGTTTTCATGTGTATTGGAAAAAAATGAGCATAAAATAAATTTTATTTCATATGACAGTAGCATAAAATAAATATTTCTTTATGAAATTAACTCTGGAAAACCAGATTTGTTTTTAGAGATGATAAGATCCTAAAAGAATAACCAGATGAAAATTTAGTTTTATAGATTAGTTGCTGTGCAGAAGTTGGATTTAGAAACCAGTCAAACAATGTGTACATTTTTAGTAATTTCTGTTAATCATGGTAGTAGGGTTATTTCAGGGGACCTCATTGTTGATGTATGAGTTTCTCACACACTGCTCCGGACTGTTGGCACAGTGTCTGGGATGTGGGAGGAGCTCAGTAAAAATGTCAGTGGAGCAAATATCAATGGTCAGAAGGCTTCCCCTCCAGCTGACACCACCTGAACAGAGAAGCAGGCGGAGAGCAGCCTTTTCCACTAGTGACAGTGTCGTTCCCCTTACAGGTATACTGAGAGTTGTTGATACTGCTTTTGTTCCTTCTGCCAGTATATGCTATTCTTTTCCTCCAGAAATGACTAGTCTTCAGTTTCTAAAGTCACTGAGCACATCTGTGAGTAATGAGGTCCTACTTAGTTCCTCTCTGAACACACATAGAAGAAATAAGGATAGCTTACTGTTATTTAACTCTAATATTTCCCACTGTGATTTATTAGAAGCAATAAAGAGATCTTGACCAAATATACAGTCTGAGATAATGTATTCCTTTGAAGCTAAACCTTTGTTCACTACCAAGATGTATTTCCTTCTTGTTGATAGTGAAAATATTTAATAGGAAATCCTTAGGTGGGGTAAATTTGGTTATGATGTCAGTCCTGTGATTTCAGCTGAACTCTTTATTCATTGTCAGTGCTGGCAACTTTCTGTCGAATGACTGGTTTTGATAAGTGTCCTCTTGTGGTGGCTCTAAGGTTCAACCAACTGTTTTGTCCAGAAGCAGCAGGATAAGAGATGGTGGTGTGCTTGTTGTCAGGTGGCAGTGCTGCTGGGACAGACACTTGGGACGTGGCCTACCAAAGACGTGCATCTGCAGCAGGAGACCAGCAGGGCCCAAATGACAGCTTTAGACTGCTGGCTTAGCATCTGGCCTTGCAGAAGCCACCCTAGTCAGCCAAGTCAGCCCCAGGCTTGAGAGAAGCACTAGATGGTGAAGACAGGAGAGCTAACTCAGTGGCATGGAAATAGTGTGACAAGGATGACTGGTGACATCATAGTGCCACCCCTCTTTTTCTTTTCATAGTTACAGTTTCTTTGGTTTAAAGGGAACCAGAGCTTCCATTTGCCATGTAACGATCTTAGCTGAGCAGTTACTTTCCCTGGAGGACTGTAAACCCCTCGACAAGAGGTTATGTAAGAATTTTTTCTACTTACCTGTAGAGATCATGCAGCTCACCGACAGCAGCACAGACAAATAGTAAAGCTCAGGGGTTATTTTTTCCTGTATTTGAGAAGAAAAAAGCACTATGAGGAATACTTGGTTCTTTAATTGGAACACATATTAAAAATGATTTTTTTCATGGTCTCAGGGAACATCTAGCTCAACTGGCGTAACACGGTTTGCAAAGGAAATGTTCTACCTTCTGCTTTGGTGACTAACGTCTAGGGTCTTAAAAGCCTTTGAGTGGCCATCTGGGGTACTCTACTGGTCTGACTCCGTCAGGAACAAGGAATAATAAAACTAAAGATACAGGGGAAAGATTAGTCCAGAGGACCGATGGACCACAGCTACAGTGGCTTCTAGCTGACTGAATCCAGTACAACTAGATGGTGCCCCACTACCACGACTTACTGCTTTGACAGTGATCACAACAGAGGGTCCCAGACAGAGCTAGAGAAAAATGTAGAACAAGATTCTAACTCAGAAAGAAATATCAGACCTGCCAGCCTGACAGACTGGAGAAACCCTGAGAATATGGCTTCCAGGTAGCCGTTCAGCTCAGTAATGAAGTCACTCCAGAGGTTTACCCATTAGCCAAAGATTGGACAGGCCCATGAAACAAAATAAGACTAAAGGAGCAGTCAGCCCAGGGGCAAGGACTAGAAGGCAGGAGGGGACAGGAAAGCTGGTAAGGGAACCCAAGCTTACAAAGGGAGAGTGTGGACATGTTGTGGAGTTGCTAACCAATCTCATAAAACAGTGTGTTCTGTTTAATGAAAAAGTAGTTTGTTCTGTAAACTTTCATCTAAAATACAATTGAAAAAAAATTTTTTAAAGTGATTTTACCCTAATGGTTTAAGTGAAGTTATGAACTTAACAAGAAATGAAACATTTGCTGCCTAATATGCCATACTCAATCCAATAGCTCCACTGTTGATTCAAGTCTTAAACTTTTTTTTATTCTAGCAAAATAGAATTCACCTGAAGAAAAAGAAATTCTTTTATTGTGCAATTGTTTTACCTGTTCTCCATGAAATGTTTTCACTGTGACAGATGTCTAATTAGGAATTCCATCTGTACTTACCTTTATTTTTTAAAAAGAATTATATTATTACATTTTTGGTAAAAGTGTACACAGCATAGTAGATTCCCATTCAACAGTCTGCACATATTGTTCAGTGACATTGGTTGTGTTATTTTTTTCTTCTGTTATTGCACAGGTTTTGTCTGTTTATAGAAGTAGAATAACTGTAACAACAATACTAATCTTCTACCCATTTTCAAAGGGTGATGCTTTTAGCCTTTCTCCATCAAGTATACTGCTGGCTCTTGGCATTTCCTGTATGCCCTGAAAAATATTGCAGAATTTCCCTTCTATTCCAGTCTTCTTTAGGATTTTCAGCAAGAAAGAGTGTTGGATTTTATCAAATGCTTTTTCTGCATCTGTAAACAAGATTATGTAATTTTTTTCTTTTGTTCTGATAATGTGATATATCACATTGATTGATTTTTCTAATGTTGAACCATCCCTGTATTTCTAAATAAATCCCATTTAGTCATGATGGAATGATACTTTTAATATGTTGTTGAAATTCTGTTTGCTAGTGTTTTGTTGAGGATTTTTGCATCTGTATTCATGAGAGAGATAGTTTTGTTGTTCTCTGATTTTGGTATCAGGGTTATGTTTGCTTCACAGAATGAGTTTAGGGACTATTCCTTCTTTCTCTGTTTTTTGGAAGAGTTTAAGAAGTATTGGTGTAAATTCTTCTCTAAATGTTTTGTAGAGTTCTCCAGTGAAACCATCTGGTCCAGGGCATTTTTTTGGTTGGGAAGTTTTTGATTGCTGTTTCAGTTTCTTCACTTACTATGGATCTGTTGAGACTTTCTATTTCCTCTGGAGTCAATTTGGAAAGTTGTATGCTTCTAAGAATTTGTCTATTTCATCTAGTGCAGTGAATTACTTAATATGGCCCTTCTAGCCGTAGCCTTGTGACCCCCACACAATTGGATGGGATTATGCAGATAAGGTGCTTATGGCCCACCAAGGGGACTTGACAGTTTGCTGCTAATGCATATAAGGTGTATGGAACCTGTGATGGGAAAGTTTATGTCTCAGCTTACCTGGGCTGTAATTTTCAGTAGGTTGGAAGGTATTTAATGATATAATTTGGTAGTTATATAATTATGTAGTCATCTTCTACTTTGTGGACTGGTGTAATTGTTCCCATTTGTGATGTGATGTAATGTCCTCTATTTTGTGGCATGTTGTAAATCCTAGTCTTTATGCCTATGGTTATGGTCCCATTTGGGAATAGGTTGTCCATTATATTAATGAGGCAGGATTAGGGTGGGATATATTTTGAGTTACCACCTTTCTGGAGGGTGTGACTCAAGTCACCACCTTACCCCGGTCACCACCTTTACCACTCTTATTGAGGTCACTCTTGAACCTCCGTGCTCAAGTAAGGGGAATATCCTTGAGGGGAATATCATGTATCCAGTATGTACATGAATGCTGTGTATTTGGCTCATCATCATCTGACCTCTAGTTCTTGGAACCTGAGTCAGCAGCCTATAGTCTGACCTGATTTGCCAGCTTCCACAGCCTTGTGAGCCAGCACCCTGTCCTTTGACTTGCAGATTTAGGTTCCTCAGCCCCTGCAACCTCATGACTCAGGAGAAGCCTTAAGCGTGATGTCTAACCTGCAGATTTGGGACTTGCTAGTCTCCACAAGTGGATGAGTCATTTCCTGGATAGTACGTGATTTCTGTGAGATGTTGCAGTGAAATATGGAAACCAAAGACTGCGGGGAGAGTGCTGAGGGAAGAGTGCTGAGGGGAGGAGGAGGAGCTGATGTTAGACATGATGGAGTGGTATGGCAGTTTGGAAAAGTTGGACATTTGGGATGTCTTTAGTCCCTACCTTGTAGAAACCAGCTTTGTACTGATCCTTCTAAATTAAATTGTTCGTTGTTGCCATATAGTTGTTCAAACATTCTGGCATATTTCTCTTTATTTTTGTCGGGTCAGTTGTAATGTCCTCTCTCTCATTTCTTATTTTGGATATTTGCATCTTTTTTCTTTGTCAGTCCAGCTAAAGATTTGTCAGTTTTATTGTTCTTTTCAAAGAGCCCCCTTCTGTTGTATTGATTCTATTGTTTTTCTGTTTTCAATTTTATTTATTTCCTCCCTAATCTTTGTTATTTCTTTCCTTCTGGCAGGTTTAGCATAGTTTTCTCTTTCTAGGTAGTGGATTTGTCAAGTTAGGCTATTGATTTGAGACCATTCTTCTTTTTTCATGTAGGCATTTAGTGCCATAAGGTTCCCTCACTGAGTCCTGCCTTCAGTACATTCTGTAAGTTTTGGTATGCTGTGCTGTCACTGTCATTTGATTTTAGGAAATTCGTGATTTATTCAGTGACTCATTGGCAGTATGTCTATTTAAGTTCCATATGTTTGTAGTATTTTCCAACTGTTACAGATTTCTAGCTTCACTCAGTTGTGAAAGAAATACTTCATATGATTTCAGTCTTTTTATATTTGTTAAGACCTGCTTTGTGATCTAACATGTGGTCTCTCCTGGAGAACAATCCACGTGGACTGGAGTAGAAAGTATATTGTTGCTGTTGTGGGTGAGGTATTTTATATAAGTATGTTAAATCTAGTTGTTTTATGTCTACACGTCTCTATGTTTAAATAGAAAATACATGTAGGCAGTCCCCAAGTTATAAATTCTGTTCCTAAGTCTGTGTTTAAGTTGAATTTGTATTTGAATGGGAGCAGTTAAGTATAGTTTGTATCTAATATCATTTGGTCAAATGTTTGTCTCAGTATATAGTGGACCTTTCTATGTGTAAAAAAATTAAAGAAGTACTTCCAGATACACTAAAATGTCTTCTACATAATAATACAGTAATGATAATGTTTTGAGGTACTGCAAAATAATGCCCGTTTGTTATTATGAACCATTATATGTACATTCATTTTCTTCTTATGATAGGCTTTATGAGGGTTGATTCATAACTAAAATTTGTATGTAAATTGGACATTTGTAACCTGAGAACTGCCTGTATGGAAGACTAGTGTTATATACAGCCAAGCTTATAGATAAGACAAACCGTTAGAAAATCAGTGTCGAAAAACATACACGAATTGTTACACAACATGAAGAATGTAATCAATGCCACTAAATTGTTCATACAGAAACTGTTGTATGGGTGTGTGTTTTGCTGTGTATATGCTCAACAACAACAACAGAATAAATAAAATTTAAGGGAGAAAAGAAAAGATTGTAGCCTAGGAAACCCATAGGGAAGTTCTGCTCTGTCACGTAGAGTTACTGTGAGTCAGAATCAGTCAGTGGCACAGGACAACAACAATAGCTAAACATGATAAAGTGAATGCCTTTGATTCTTTCCATTTGTAGAAGGCCAGGCATCATCTGAGGAAATTAGGGGAAAAAAAGGGTTCCATTTCCATGTAGCAAGATTTTAAGTATCTGTTATCTTAATGAAATTATTCAATGACCATAGCTTTACAGCTTTAACTTTGTATTAAAGCATAATATAGAGGAAAAACAAAATGACACATACACAGTCTTTTGCCAAAACGGTTAACACTGTAGTGCAAACTCCTTCACCAAAAGATCCTACACCAAATACAGAAAACATCCTCTTTAGTGCTTGTGGGACTGGTTCCAGCTGAATAAGCAGCACAGTAAAACCTAAAAGGGCAAGGAAACAACATCATTCTACTGATTGAATCATCTCAAAAACTTATTATGGAGTGCAAGCCCAAATACAGTTTTTTGCCTGGATTTCCTAGTGTGGAATAAAAATGGTCAAAAAGTAGCCAAATTAGGTCTTCCCTTTGAATTAGGCTGTGTTCTTATTATTGGAAATGCTGGTAATGGTAACAGGGACTACTTCTTGAATGATTCTTCATTTAAACCTTATAGCAAAACTGGGAAGCATATATTTTTATTCCTGTTTTATAAAGGAGGAAAGGGAAGTTCAGAGAGGTGAAGGAACTCACCTGAGATCATAGAGTTGTGGGAGGGAAGATTTGAACTGGCCTTTTCTGTCTCTAAAGCTAGTCAGTGTTCTTCTCCATCACACTCTGCTGCCTCTTGTTGAGTAGTGATTTAGTGGAAGACTCTTTCTTAAGCCGGCAACAGTGCCCAACACACGCAATACTGTTTTTTCATTTTTTTAAAAATTGTAGACATACCCACTGCTGTTGAGTCAATTCCAACTCACAGGACCCTATAGACATAGTAGAACTGACCCATAGAGTTTCCAAGGAGCACCTAGCAGATTTGAACTGCTGACTTTCTGGTTGGTAGCCGTAGCACTTAACCACTATGCCACCAGGATTTCCAGTTTTAGACAGTCTTTATTTAAATTACATACCACTGTTACAAGTACACATAACAAATAAAACTTCTGTATATTTCAAAGCCTAACTCTTCTATATTGCTCTTTAATTTAGTCGTGGAGGTCTCTGCCATCTCCTGTTCAGTAACTGTATACCTTAATATTATGATTGTAAAGAATTTTAAAACATAAATATTTGCATTTATTTTGGTTTTGTGTTCAATAGGACAACTGACAGCATTACTAAGGAACTTTGTTAAAAATTCCCTTGACTTAAATTTTAAACGTGAATTTTTTCTTAGGTTCTTTAGCCTGTGAGTTCTTGAAGAGCAGAGAGCCCTCTCTGCCTCATCTTTGTGCTAGAAATGTCTGTCTGGCAAATAGGAGGGAGACATTTAATAAGTGCTTGACAGAGTGAGTTCACACTCACCAATTGTGAAGAAGGTAAAGATGATACTACCAACCAGGTTCGTCAGGAGAGGTTGGCTGCAGTATTGAGAAGATCTGGGCCTGAAAAATTAATACACTGGTGATAAATGAAATTCATAGTTATTACAAGAAATCTAGAAAACACTAGCCCGTACTTTCTAATCCTCATTCTGGTGGAAAGTTCATCTTAAAAAAAAAATACCATTGCCGTTGAGTCTACTCAGGTTCATAGCAGCCCTGTAGGATGGAGTATAACTGCCCCATAAGATTTCCAAGGGGCATTGGATGGGTTTGAACTGCCAACATTTTGGTTAGCAGCTGAGCTGTTGACCACTCTGGGCAATACACTTCTTTATAGAACCTTGGTTCCTTTTCCAAGATTGCTGTTGTTAGGTGCCATTGAGACAATTTCAACTCATAGTGGCCCTATGTGACTGAGTAGAGCTGCCATGTAGAGTTTTCTGCTGAAGCCCATCACCCACAAAGACCTCTGTGAGCAGAGCTACAAGCCTTTGGGATGGCGGATGGATGCATCTCACCCCTGACATATTTCTGGCTGTATATTTTTTCACCCCAATTAAACTCTCCCCCAAAATACCCCCTCATCTCCCTGCACAAGGACAAACGCTGAGCCCAGGACTGCCCAGCCCTGCTGACATCCCCCAACTGCACATCCCCACCCATGTGAAAAGAATTATCCTTTTTGGAACAGCTTAAGAAAGGCATAGGGTGGGGGATGGTAGGTGTTTACTGTCCCCGCAGGAGGAGATAAAATAAAGAGCAAAGTAGGAACAAATAGAGATCATAAACTTTAGAACTCTCCTCCTGTACCTTTTAACCTTGAGGTATGAGTAGGGCTGATTGAGCTCGGGGCATGTCAATTATCACCACAACACACCTGCCTCGGGCCATTATCTAGAAAGCCTTGACAATTAAAAGGATCACAAGGTTTCGGTTAGCTAATAGCTCATGTGGTGGGGGGGCAGGGTAAAAATTACATCACCTCAAGACCATGAGGTTTTGGTTTCAAATTAGCCAATCACGAGGTTTTAGTTTCAAATTAGCCAATAGATTGTGTGGTCAGTGGGCAGGGTAAAACGTCACTTTGACTATAAAAACAATAAAGACAGACAGCTCTCTTTCTTGGTGGGGCTGCCTTTAAACCAAAAAAAAAACTCTTTCCTGTCTCCTTTGTTCATGACGCCTTCCCTCCCTCCGTGCGTGACCCTGAAAAGTGTTGGGACTGGCTCCTGGCAGTTTTCTAAACCATAGTCTTTACGGGAGCAGACGACCATGTCCTTCTTCCTTGGAGCCAACTGATTCGGGTCAAATCATCGACTTTTCGCTTAGCAGCCAAGCACCTAACCATTAAGGGCTCCTCCCTTTACCACTGCTGTAAATTAATGCTGTAAAACAGTCCACAGGTAATACTAAGTTATTAATATCTATAATAAATAGACAAATAGTGTTTACCATTTTTCTAATTCACGTTAATGTGCTATTTTGCTAGGGAAAAGCATTTTGTGGGAATTCAGGTCTTCTAGAGTAAAGCCTTTGCTGCTCACAAACGTCTTGGAGTAGAAGCTGGCAAGTTTGTTTTGAGTTGGGCCAATTACAATGAGTATTGCAGTCTGTCCTCCATCTCCACCCTCCCCACCAGCTAAGTGGATTGTCAAGGTTTTCTTTTTGGATTTCCAGGTTTCTTAAAACTGCAGTTTTTTCTTTGGAATGTTACCAAACTGTATTGATTTTGTTTGTCCAATGATCAACTTAGGGACTGGCTTTTTCTGGCCCAGGACTAATTTCTGAAATAAACTCTCCAAGCCTAATACTCTGAGTATGCCTGTAGACATTAGCTAATGCTCTGCTGTTCGGGCTGGTCTCTAGGGAATCCATAGATTGAAACATTGGTGCCTTTAGTGTCTTCCATGTATTGGCTTCTTATACTAGAAAAAATAAGTGTCCGTGACAAAGTTATCTGCCCAAATCCTTGCTGTGCTCACTGACATGGAGAATGTTGACTTTTTAAAGAGGTGAAGCAGGTGACTGACATTGTTAATAGGGGCAAAACAGCAGGGCAGGCGGCAGTGAAACCCGTAACAGGAGTCACAGGAAACACAGATCATTTCTGCAAGTAAGAGCTTTCCTGCTGAGCTGCCAGGTGAGGGGGTTGGCGGGTGACAGAACTCACCTTAGCAGGACATAGAACTGGAGAGCCAGAGCACTGAGCCCCAACACGAACACTGTCACCCGGCTGTATGGGACACACACAATTGTATTGTTACATTGTTTAGAGATAAGCTAGCTTCAAGAAACCATTATCTCGTCACGATAATGTTATATTAAATCTCAGAGCTAACATTTTAAACATAGCAAAGACAAACTGAGATCCAGCCCACTAGCAAATAGAATTAGTCGAATACATTTGTAGTAATAATCACTACCATTTGTTGAACTTTTGTGTAGCAGGCACTGTTGATACTGGTTTCAAGAACTCTAGTTCCTTTACCATTACTGTAAATTAATGCCATAAAACAACCCACAGATAATATTGTTACTATTATTCATCATTGGTGGACAAGTGTCAAACATTTTATTTGCAAAATCTCATTTAATATGCTCAAAATCCTGAGATGGCACTACTATTACCCCCATTTTATAAATGAGGAAACTGAGACTCAGAAAGATAGGTGTCTTGACCAAGCGCCTAGTAATTGGTAGGACTAGAATTTGAACCAGATCCGAGTGAATCTTTGTCTCTTCCCTAGACCGAACTAGGGGTACCTCTAGTCAGATGATTTATATCACATGTAACTCAGGTACAGGGTTAAACCACCAACTGCAACTTCACAACATGAAGATTGCTGTTTTTGTACCAAATAGTTTTGAAATTCTTTTAGGATTACATGTACATAGTTTCCATGTGTGTAAGAAAATCTTTCTCATTAACAGTTATATCTCTTTTTTATCCTCACTATAAACTATATCATTCCCCTTGATTATTTTATTAATTGTGCTTAGCACTTAATGACTTCATAATATTTGTAGAAGTCAAGTTTACCCTCTAAAAACAAAGGTCTGTCCCTGGTGAAGGTACTCAAAAGAATATGAAATTTCAAAATGTACTCCCAGTCTAAAGTCGTGGCGCCGTTGTTAGAGTGTAGAGTAACGTGCCTAAAGTTTCAGTCATGAAAGAAATAGTGAGTTGTTTAGCAGAAGAGAGGTTGTCAAGTCAATTACGTTTTTTGATGTTTGACTAACAGAGATTTAATTATATTGAACATTGTTGAAAGGTGACAGGTTACTGTTCTGAAAAACTTAATGTTTTAAAATCTGGTTTAATGTTTACATAACATTACATGAATGTTTTCGCCTCAAAGTTTTGAAAACTTGGTAAAGCTCAGTGATTTTAAAATTGAAAGCAAATTTAAATGTTAAACTTCAAACTGCTTCAGTAGGAAACCAACTCTTTTTTTTGTTTGTTTTGGTGAAAATACACACAACAAAACATATACCACTTTAGTAATTTCTGTATGTACGGTTCAGTTGTGGCACTTGTCTCAACAACCTTTTCCAAACAATTTCACCATTGTTAATACAAACTCACTGCCCACCCCTTCAAAGCTTCTCATCTACCTTTTTGAGTCATTGTTGTCAATATGGTCACATGTAGATAATTCTTTAAAAACATGTAATACTTAATGCAGATGTTAATTAATGCAGACATCTTTTCTAATTAGGCTAAGCTATTATTTGGTTCAAAGATGATTTCAGGGGATGGTTTCAGTTCAAGATTTAAAAATTCCTTAGGGTAATAGTTTCAGGAGGTCACCAGTCTCAATGCCTCAAGAAAGTCTGGATTTGAAACTCTGTTTCTTGTTTTCCCCTTTCGATCAGGATTCTCATATAGAATCCTAGATCTAAATGGAAACGTACTGCTTTTTGTCGTAGTGGCCTGGGCAGACACTTACAGCCTGAGCCGATGCGATCTGGGCAGCCCGCAGTGGACATAGTAGGCGGTGTGGGCCAGGCAGAAGTGAATCATGGTGAACTGGCCAGGGACACCTGCAATCAGACAAGAGAGGTCCAGAACAGTCCTGTTAGAGCCTCCAAACTTTCTGTACCCTTACATCTCCTGCCATGTCCCCTCCCTCCACACACATACATACACACGCCCTGCAGGAACACTGAAGAAGTATTCTTTGGAGAGCTACAGACCCTGGTTCTTTTCTATCCACTTTAAGCTGAATTAGGTGGCCACTGTAATGTGGCTCTTCTCTTCTGTGCGAGGATCTAGAGTCCAAGCTGAGCTCAGGTTGGCTGTGTTCATGGTGAGTTGAGACTAAACTGGATATTTGAGACAGGCCATGGAAGGATATGACAAGAGAGAAAGACAGCTCCCTTTCTGCTGAGAAACCTGCTTCCTCCAGCTCCTCCCCATCACCTGGGGGTGACTAGAAACCTGAGTCACTGCTCATCCCCGAGGACTGGGAGGGCATGAAGCTCTTTGTTCCATCCTTCCCTGAACTGTTTCAGGCCCACTTGCTGCTCCCTTGGGGACTGGTATCTCTTGCTCTCAGCCTTATGTTTCTTCTAGCTCACTCTCCTTTGGGGAATGGTGCCAGGAACCTGAGGTGGCCAGGGCTGGGCTTGATGCTGGGCTTGATGTCCTTGAGAGCATGCTGATGGCTGGCAGGATACACTGGTAACTGTGTAAAGCCCATGGTACTGTGGGGATGTATTTACCATCACCACGTAATGCTACAAGCACTTTGTGTGGAAATACAGGATAGAACGTTGGGAATGGTTGGAACTAACCCCAAGTGGACCCTAAGTCATCCTTAGGATAATACTGAAAAGGTCTCTCTAAGCAACTAACCAGTTGCTGTCAAGTCTGTTCCAGCTTACAGCAACCTTGTGTCAGAGTAGCAGTGTGCTCCATGGGATATTTAGTGGCTGGTTTTTTGGAAGTAGACTGTCAGGCCTTTCTTCCAAGGCACCTCTGGGTGGATTCGGACCATCCTTTCATTTGAGACATTTAAATAATTCTTATCTATGAACTAATTTTTTTTAATGCCATGATGAACT
Organism: Heterohyrax brucei; assembly: GCA_028571685.1. NCBI lineage: Eukaryota > Metazoa > Chordata > Mammalia > Hyracoidea > Procaviidae > Heterohyrax > Heterohyrax brucei. The sequence goes on from CM053140.1 coordinate 39,422,526, forward strand.
TTTTATGATTACCATCATCTGTATAATCACTTTTCTCATCAATAACAGCTACTGTTCTAAGACTTACTGTGCTAAGGTGATAAGTGCTTTGTATATGTTTTCCTCAAAATTTATATATTAATCCTCAAAATAACTGAGTTAAAAACAACAACAGCAACAACTGAGTTTTGTTCTGCCATCACCCCAATTTTACAGATGAGGAAAGTTAAGGCACAGGAAATTAAATGATTAAATCAAGCCTACACAGTCAAGTGAGTGTTTGAACACCTATGTCATATTGTTTATAGAACATTGTTTTTCTGGAACCCCGTTGTTACTCTATTGCGCGGAAACACAAAACTTCCCGTTGCCTAACAGATTTAAGTTCACATTCCTCGTCTCATTAGCCACCTCCTTACTCAATCTACCCTGACCCAGCTTCTCTCCCATTTTTCCTCTTGCTGAGAGAGAGCGTAGGAGTCAAGAAACATAAACTGTAGCCCTGGTCACCCTCTTACCAGCTTTGTCTGCTGTCATGGATTGAGTTGTGTACCCCCAGAAATATGTGTAGCCATTTGGCTGGGCCATCATTCCCAATATATTGTGATTTTTCCTATGCTATACATCCTAGTCCCTGCCTATGGCTGATAGATAGGATGATTATATTAAGAGAGGATTAGGGTGGGACTTCAACACCCTTCCTGAGGGAGTTTCCCTGGGTATGGCTTGCACCACCTTTTATCCTTTCCTCCTGTGGGAAATAGAAGAGAGTGAAACAAGCAGAGAATTGGGAACCTCACACCATCAAGAAAGCAGCACCAGGAGTAGAGCACGTCCTTCAGACCTGAAGTTCCTGTGCCAAGATGCTTGCTGACCAAACACAAGGACTTTGCTCCAGAGCTGACAGAGAGAAAGTCTTTCTCTGGAGAAGACACCTGAATTCAGACTCGTAGGCTACTGGGCTGTGTAAGAATTTTCTTTGTTAAAGCCATCCACTCTGTGGTATTTCTTTTAGAGCAGCACTAGATAACTAAAATATCCACTGAACTGAAAGTATTCCATCTGAGCATAATAGAAGGACTGGAAGATGAAACCAAGTGTATCTAGAAATTGGAGCATGAAAGCAAGAGGTGAAGCAGAAAGAAGATGAAACAACTAGAAGATCGGATCAGTGTAGGTGCTTTAACTACAAATAATAGGCATTTCCTGAAAACTGAAAATGGAAGGCAGATAGTCATCAATGAAATGGTTCAGTGAAATTTTCCAAAACTAAAGTTGTTAAGTCTCGAGATTTAAAAGGCCCGGTGAGTGCCCAGCACAATGGGTGAAATAGATTCATACTAGAGGACATCATTGTAAATTTTCAAAATGCTGAGGACAAACCCTGGTGGCTTATTGGCTAGGAGCTAAGGCTGCTAAGCAAAACTGCAGTCAGCAGTTCGAATCCACCAGCATCATTGTGTCAGAATCGACTTGATAGCAATGAGTTTGGTTTTGGTTTGGAAGCAAAGAGGAGATCTTACAAGCTTCTAGGGAAGAAAAAAAAGTCACATACACAGTTCTGGAATTAGAGATGACTTTGAACTTCTCAGTATTAACTCTGAAATCTAGATACAGTGCCTTCGAAATTCTGGGGGAAAATGATTTTAATATAGATTACAGATACATTAGGAAGGTTGAAAAGGGCCGTTGGAGGACTGTGAAAGATAATTCTCACAGATCATTAAAGAATGTCAGTAGACACTGCTCAAATTGAATAAATTAAGAAATAGCAATATGAGTGCATACTTAAGAATATGGCAGAATCTACCGAAAGAAATAGCTGGAAAAGTTAAGAATGGTTGTCTTCAGGAAGCTGAATAGGGGTAGGGAGGTTGGTTGGTGACAGGGTAGGGTTAATGTCTGCTGGTTTTCATGATGGCTGTTTTGTTGCCGTAGGATTTATAAGTCTACATGTGTGAATTAGTTTTTTAAAAAATAAAACTAATATAAATGGCTTCAATTATTTCATTAGAGTTTTAGAAGGCTTATATAGGATAATGGATATGAAAAAGAGTTTGTAAATTGTGAACTGCTATTCAGTGAAAAGTACAGTGTTATGATCATGTTGACTAACAAGCAAACTATAATTTGAAGAGCAAGTTGTTGAAAAATTCGGTAGATCATAGCATCACTGTATCAATTAACTGTTGTTTACAAGAGTGTGATCACAATACTTCAGTGCATATGACTGTAAGTATTCATAGTTGCTCATGATCAATGGTCAGCTTGCGGGTTTGCTGATCTGAGCCAATATCTGTTTCTCTCTCCTGGACTTGACATGACTCAACAGGTTAGCCATGGGTTGACTGGTCTAGGATGGCACCAGTCATATATCAGGTGATTGGCTGTGTATCAGCAGTAACCTCAACTCTTTTGCATATGTTCTGTCATCCTGTCAAGTTTAGCCTGGGCTCGTTATCGTGATGGAAGCAGGTGTGCAAAAGTGACTGGACATATGTAGAGCCTCTGAGGGTTTGAGCTCAGAACTGACACACCTTGATGTCTTCTTTTGGCTGAAGCAAATCCCAAAGGGTGTTTATGGTAGAATCTGCAAGTTCACATTGAAAATGAGACATAGAGGATTGGGCCATGTTTGCAATTGGTCTTGCACAGTCATTGAATCCAAATATATTTGTCAGTCTATTTGGAGTAAGAATATATAAAGATGTCAAAAGATCGGTGACTGAATTTAATCTTTTTTCCTTTGTAGACAACAAAGATGTCAGAGATTTCCATTTAGATCAGCAACTTCAAATTCTTACCATGGAAAATTCAGAGAAGACAGAGGTGGTTCTCCTGGCTTGTGGTTCCTTTAATCCCATCACCAACATGCACCTCAGGTTGTTTGAGCTGGCCAGGGACTACATGAATGCAACAGGTAGGAACAGTAACCAGAGGCAATGTAAGACTAGAGAACTCAGGTGGCTCGGTCTGTTTGGCTACATGTTTGGTCACATGAGCAGAAACGTGCTGCCTGCTTCCTTGTGTAGGCACTTAGCCAAAAAAGAGAATGAGATCATATGTCCAGTAAAGGGTTAAGTAGCTGACTAATGGCCTATAAACTCCAAAAACTTATTGCCATCAAGTCAGTTTTGACTCATAATGACACTGTAGGACAGCTTAGAACAGTCCTAGAGGGTTTCCCAGATTATAATCTTCAGTGAAGCTGATTGCTGCATCTTTCTTTCACTAAACAGCTGGTGGGTTTGAACCACCAAGCTTTGGGTTAGCAGCTGATCACATAACCATTGTGCTGTTAGGGCTCCTTAATGGCCTGTTTAAGTTGTTATTAGGTGCCGTTGACTTGATTCTGACTCATAGCCACCCTGTAGGTCAGAGCAGAACTGTCACATAGGGTTTCCAAGGATTGGCCTGGTGGATCTGAACTGCTGTCCTCTCAGTTAGCACGGTTGCACTTCACCATTACACCACCAGGGTTTTACCTTATAGCCTACGATGCATAAAGAAGGAAAAAAAGGGGTGTGTGTGTGTGTGCTTTTTTTAAGTACAATAGTGGGAACAAAAATGATTTTTCAATTCTAAAAGTGTATTTCTTTATTTCGCAGGGATTTGTCTTCCTTGCTTCCATATAATTCCTCTTTGCCCAGGGATTCGCTTACGTAACAGGCTTATTTATACCTGTGTCTCTGAACTAATGCTGTTTCTTTTGTTCAGTCATCTATGTAGGTAGCAAAGCAGGAGAGTATTAGTGGTATGGTGGAGGTTAAAGCAAGCATTGTGCTGCTTGATGGTAAGTCCACGTCTAGCTAGACTGTTGGAAGAGCGACCTTCTGCGTCTTCCTGACTTCAGCCTGTCTTTGTCTCCTCTCTGCTATACCCTTCCACAGTGAATTTGCTAAAACAGAAATTTGACTCACTCATTCCATATTTCAGGAGCTTCCTATTACTTATGTAAGAAAGCTAAAACTCTTAGTTTGGTAAATGTAAGACCTTCAAGATAGGTTATGGTCTACTTTCAAGTTTCATAAGCTATACATGAAGGAAGTGTGCCCCGAAAGTATGGAAACAATGTTATTGTACATACATTGTAATGTAAAATAGTAAACTAGTAAACCTTTTATTATGTATATTGTTTCCAGATTTCTCTATAGTCATGTTGTATATTAAAAAAAATAATAAAACCAAACCCATTGCTGTCAAGTCGATTCTGTCTCATAACAACCATATAGAACAGAGTAAAACTGCCCCATAAAGTTTCCAAGGAGTGGCTGGTGGATTCAAACTGCCAGCCTTCTGGTTAGCAGCCGAACACTTACTGCCGTACCACCATGTCTCTAATTGATAGCCATGTCCATTATAAAAGTTAAAATGTGTATGTAAAAGAGTAGATGTGTGTGTAATATATATAAAATGCTCACCTCTTATTCCTTACTCTAGAGGCAGCCACTGTTAACACTTTAAAATGTATTCTTTCAGTGTTTTGTTTTCTATGAATTTGCTTCCCAATTATTATATATACACACAGCTTTGAGTATACAAACAATCATGTATGCATGATAGATAAATGCTTAAATCTAGTAATCAATAAACTAAACTAAAATAAAGCTACTTTTGTCTAGCAGATTGACAAAAATTTTAAATTTGGTAACATTAAATATCAGAGGCTGGGGAGAAATGAGCTCTATAACATACACTGTAGGTGGGCAGTACAAATTGATTAAGGCTTTTTACAAGGCAATTTGTCAATATCAGCCGAAACTGGAACTATACATACCCTTTAATTCAGTACTTTATAGCTATCTAGAGGGAGAGATGGTAGTTGCATGGGCATAATTAAGGGTATATAGAATGTATGCTTAGAGTGTAATAGCCGCTTATAGTTTTCTTAATTGACTAGTGATATCTCTTGTCTTTTTCCTAATGATTCCCTTTATTATTGATTTGTAAAAGATATTTTATATATTCTACATCTGACTGCTTGGTATATATATGGTGCATGTATTCTCAGCTTGTCAGAAAGAAGCAGTATACCTAATGGTGTATTTATGATGTTTATAAAGAACAAAGTTTCCTTTTTCTGATCCTCTGTGTATTTCTTTTCTATTTTATTAAACTCTGTTCTTTGTTTTATTATTTTCTTGATTTGGATTTGCTGTTTTTCTTTTTTTTTTATTGTTATTGAGTGAAAGTTTACAATGTAGTTCAAATTTGCATGCTCGCCTATGTGCAGTTCCTTCTGCTCTCCTTGCCTGGTGACAGCACACTCCTCTGTTCTGTTCCATAGATGTCATATCCTCTTAACAGTCTCCTGTCCCCTCATCTCCACTCCCCTCTAGTAAGAGGCCAGTAGGAGGACATCTGTAACTGTTACCTTTTAAAATTTTTCTGATATTTTCTTGTTTCTTTTTTCTTTATTCCTCTCTATAGCTTATGTATTCCATCTGAGATCACTTATTTTACCTGAAATATATTGTGTAAAATTTTCTTTAGTGAGATCTGCTAACCACAAACTGTTTCATTTTTTTTTTTTTTTTTTTTACTCCTACTCTTGAAAAATACTTCTGGTGGCTGATATTTTTTCCCAGCTCTTATAGGTATCATTCTGCCGTCCTCTGGCTGCCATTGTTACTATTAAGAAATTAGCTGTTAGTGTAACCACTGTGTCTTTGGAGGTAGTCTTTTTCACTCTGACTGTGGTTATGGTTTCTTTTCCATCTTTGGTGTTTCATTAATAATATGGTTAGATAGGGATCTGCATTTGCCAGTCACAGATTTGTTGGATTTATTGAATCTGTGAGTTGATATCTTAACAGTTTTGGAAAAATTTCAGCTGTTTTCCATTTAGATATTGCTTCTGTCCTTCTTTCTTTTCTGGAATTCTTATTTTTTTCATTCTCTTAGCCATGTTTATATTTTCCATCTAATTAGATGTCTTGGAAACTCTGTTAAGTGCTACATCTGCTAACTGAAAGGTCGGCAGTTCATATCCATTCAGGCACTCTTCGGAAACTCTATGGAACAGTTCATCTCAGTCCTATAGGGTCACTATGAGTCAGAATCAACCAGAAGCAGCAGGTTTTAGACATGTCTGGGAAAATAGTAAGACATAAGAACATGCTGACTTTGTTTCTGTGTTGTGTTGTGGATAATTTCTTACCACCAGTCTTCTCTTTAAACCCAAACTCAACCCAGTGCCATCAAGTCGATTCTGACTCATAGCAAAACCCTCGTGGTGTCGTGGTTAAGTGCTATGCCTGCTAACCCCAAAAGCTGGCAGTTTAAATCTACCAGGCAGTCCTTGGAAACTCTATGGAACAGTTCTGTTCTGTCCTATAGGGTCACTATGAGTCAAAATCGACTCAGTGGCAGTGGGTTTTGGTTTGGTTATGTATCCTTTATCATCCTGGACACTTGGGACTTCCTGTATCGATTCCTGCAAGTCAGTAGCTCTTTAAATAGATAGGAATTACAAGCATCCATTTTCCTATCTCCTAGTAGAAACTCCTGCAATTCCAGAAAGTGTCTTTACCTGGGGACAACTGGAGATCCTGGGCACCCAGTGCTCTGTCACAAGGTGAACACTGTTTTGTGCCTTTATCTGTGTCTTGGTAGCACAGCTAGGTGTAGGTTGAGTAGAGCTCTGTGTAGATGTTTGTGTGAGGGACGGTCAGCACCTCTGTTCATTTACAGGTATTTCTTACAGTGGTATGTGTGACTGTGCTCTATCCCTGAGAGCCCATAGAAAGCTCCTGAAGCTCTTGGCAAGAAGACCAAATGAGAGAGTCTGGAAGAGAGTTTGCCCTTTAGATAACTAAGTCCAAGCAGGTTTAAGTATGGCAGGAATGCCTCTGGCCAAGGAGCCTCTTCTTGGAGCAACAGGGAGAAAACCAGTCTTTATACAGTATTCACACTAGACAATAACAGAGATCTTTATAGGCCCCAAAATGATACTTTAGAAGAAAGACTTGGAGACTTCAGCCTCACCAGAGGAGTGTCAGGTAGAATTGAAGAACCACTAGCAGTGTCTTCGCTTCACTATTGTTTCTTTGGGAAACCCTGATGGCATAGTGGTTAAGTGCTACAGCAGTTCAAATCCTCCAGGCACTCCTTGGAAACTCTATGGGGCAGTTCTGTTCTACCTATAGAATCGCTATAGGGTCACTCTGAGTTGGAATCAACTCGAGAGTGTTGGGATTTTTTTTTTTTTTTTTTTTTTTTTGGTGTAACACTCTTTGAACTAAGACTTAAAAAACGAAGAATTTATTGCTGGCTCTTTTTGACTGTTAATAGAAATTTCTTTTGGAGAACTAAAAAGTTAAAAACCAGGAATCTGTGATCATGAAACAGTATTGATCATAAAGTTCACTATGCATAAAATCTAATTTATTATACTTATATCAAACTTAATTCTGTACCCAGGGAAATACAGAGTTATCAAGGGCATCATTTCTCCTGTGGGTGATGCCTATAAGAAGAAGGGACTCATCCCCGCCCATCACCGGGTTATCATGGCTGAGCTCGCCACCAAGAATTCAAACTGGGTGGAAGTTGACACATGGGAAAGTCTTCAGAACGAGTGGATAGAGACTGCTAAAGTGCTAAGGTATTTATAGTCAAGTCACTGTTGTCATGTCTATGGAAATGGGTTGGAGGACTCCTTGGTTCATGCCATGTTTCAATGCCGCCTGCATCTGGGAGCCTAAAATCAGTGGCTGTCAGGTCACCTCCAACTCATTATGACCCCATGTGTATCAGAGTAGAACTGCACCCTGAGGTTTTCAATGGCTGAGTTTTCAGGAGTAGATTGCCAGGCCTTTCTTCTAAAGTACCTCTGGGTGAACTCAAATTGCCAGCATTTGGGTTAGCAGTCAAACTTATTCATTAACAGCTGGGCACACCCAAGGAACCTTGTAAACATACAGTAAAACTGTCACTAGTATTGGAAAGGCTTAGGCTGTACCATTCCTGTATAAGGTTATTATGAGGCCCTGGAGCATGCTTCTTTTGGAAGAAAGTGTGGATATTCTTTAGCCTTTCTCTTTTTCCTGTGTTTTGTAAATGTTTTCATGTTTGCTACTATATGATATTTCTATATCAGAAAAGAGGATGCCAGCCAGACCTGTCTATCTGTACCCCAAATGAGAAAGGAACAGTTGTAACAGGATGTCATTCTCATCAGTTTTCTTAGGTATAGAACAGAAAGATAGGTAACTCCAGAAAGAGAAGCTATGATACTTGATCATGGACAGACCTCCTTTTGTAGATGCTCCCGTGACTGTCTGTGGGGTGCAGCACAAATTCTTCTGCTCATATCTTTTGAAACAGTTCTACAGTGAAGGTCCTGAAAATAGAGCAGGTAACGTTATTACTTAGTATTAGCTTGAATATAAAATAAAAGAAGTTTCTGCAAAGACTTTTTTACATCTGTCCTCAGAGTTGCTCTTTTTTTTAATACTATGCTTTAGGTGAAACTTTACAGAGTGAATTAGTTTCTCATTCAAGAATTTGTACACAAGTTATTTTGTCACTTTGGTTGTAATCCCCACAACGTGTAAACACTCTCCCCTTCCCTACCCCAATTCCATCTGTTCATTTCTCCAGCCCCTTCCTGCCTTCTCATCATTGATTTGGGGCAGATGTCGCAGCTTTGGTCTTGGATGTATGATTGAGTTAAGAATCATGTTCCTTGTGTGTATTTTTGTTTGTTTTATTGATCTGTCTAATCTTTGACTGAAAGGTGCACTTCCAGGGTGGCTTCAGTTCTGAGTTAAAATGATGTTGAAGGGGCCATAGTCTCAGGGGTTCTCTGTCAGGCCAGCAAGTCTGTTGTCCTTCCAAGTTCCGAATCTTCTGGTTACTGACAGTATCAGCCAGAGCTGAGATGGAAATGAAAACCATTCTGGGTGTTTCAAACAGAAGAGGATTTAGGTGCTGATACCAATTTGTTAAAAGCGCTGCAAGTGGTAGCAAGGTTTGCCTCTTGTTTTCTGTTTCAAGCTCACCCCTCTTTAGCTCCAGTTTGGGACAGTTCCTGCTGCTACACCATCTCAGACTGGACGATGGACTTTGGACTTAAGCCTTCACACTTACACTGTAAGGGATTTCTTGTCAGGCTCAACAGCCACAGAAAGAAGGCCATCACCACCTTTCTGCCTTCCAGACCTTTGCTAAGTGATCTCATTGGCAGAACCTCCATTACATCTAAAACTTACCTGCAAAGACCCCCTGGGAAATGGGTTTAATGTAGTATTGGACACTAAGTCAGTGGCCAGTATCTAGCATGTAAGTAGGTAAGTGAGTGACTTATTGAGAGGACTTAGCTTTGCAGGCCTGGCAGGGAGAAGAGAGGCTCCTCTGGCTGGTGGCCTAAAATGCTCCCATTGATACCAGGCCCCTGACTCCCAGTGTTACCTGACTCCTGTGGCTCCATGGCAACCTCATTGTCCATTGCATATTCAACACCAGACATTCAAGAGGGAAAGGATTTAGGGGCACAGAGGACTCAAGTTGGACCCCATAAGTGTAGTTCATCTTACATGGGAAACGTTTCACAGTTGTAAAGCAGTGAGTCACCTGCTGCCAGCCCGGAATAAAGCCATTACACAGATTCCACCTGTAGTCCCCCCTCTAGGACCTTATCCTTGATATTGGTCCTTTTCTTTATTACCAGCCAAGCCACACTCTTCAGGAACTGGGAGTGTAAGCTCTGCAACCAGACTACCCATTGCTATGAAGTCAATTCCAACTCCTAATGACCCTAGAGGACAGAGTAGACCTGCTCCAGAGGGTCTCCAAGACTTTAATCATAAAGATTACAGGTAGCAGAATGTCACATCTTTCTCCTATGGGACCAGACTACCTAGGTTCAAATCCTGGCTTTTCTGTCTATAAGCAAGATGACCTTGCGGAAATCAGTCAGTGTCTGGTTCTCTAAATGGGGATAATAAACAGTTCTGATATAATGATGGCAATACTGTAGTTATTTTATAATCACTGAATGTAACTAAAACAGTCAGTCATGCACATTTTTATCGAATGCTTCCATGTCTTCCAGGGATTGTGCTGGGAGCTGGAGTTGCAACTCTGAGCCTCCATTCCCTGTCCCGTCCTGTTATGAGGATAATGATGATAATGCTCATGAATACAGGATGCTAAGAGGATTTAGTCAGATAATCTGTATAAAGGGTACAGTGTAGTGCTTGGCACATAACATATAATGTTAATTCTTGTTATTATGACACAGACACAGTTCCACCCTTCAGAAAGCTTAGGATAACAACTTAAACTGTCTATTGCACTCCTGGGATTTCTCTTGCCCTCTATCCCTGATAGCCAGCACCCAGCATCCGTCCTGACTGGTCTCTCAGGATTGTTGTTTTTGTTAGTTGCCGTCAAGGCAGCTTTGACTGACGGTGACTCCATATGTAATAGAAACAAATACTGCCCAGTCCTACACTGTCTTTACAGTTGTTGGCTATGCTCAAGTTCATTGCTGTGGAACATTCCTCAGGTGTCCACACATACCGAGTATGAAATGAAACTATGCAGGCCACAGTGTGATAAGCTAATGACTGGGGGGGGGGGGGAGGGTGGTCTCTGGGGTACCAGTAGTTAAATATTTTGAATTTTGCTCTGCCTTTTAATGCTGGGTCAGAGGTTCTTAGGTGTCTCCACAGAGATAGTACTTCTGCTCAGCACTGTCAAAAAAAAAAAAGAAATGGTCTGTTGTTTTGTTGTTTTATAGACACCATCAAGAGAAACTGCAGGCTAGAAACTGTGATAACCAGCAGAACTCACCTACTCTGGAAAGGCCTGGAAGAAAGAGGAAGTGGGCTGAGCCAGCACAAGATTTTAGTCAAAAGAAATCCCCACAGCCCAAAGCAAAAGGTCTGTGTATTTTACAGATTCGGGCTGATAAGACTCCAGGGTGGCTCTGTGGGAGAAGGACATGGCCGTCTCCTTCCGTGGAGGTCACAGCCAAGCAGATGCTACAGGGCAGTTCTGCTCTGTCACGTAGGGTTCCTGAGTTAGAATCGACCCTACCGCACCCAACAGTGATAACCAGAAAGGACTGAGTAAGCCCTGTTTGTATTTTCATTTCATCCGTATGTGTGGACACCTGAGAAATGCTCCTTGTCCATTTTATGAAGGAAGCAGAGTGAAAATTGCTCTGAGCTTATTTCTCCTGAGGTAGTTCTTAACTTTTGAGGTATCCTCCGTCTCTTTTGGGAATCTTATTTTAATAAAAGCTGTAGACCTTCTTTTTAGAAAAGCACAGAGACACATTCATTTACAGGCAGGGAGCTATTAGAAAAGCAAGCACCAACACTGTTTCATTCTTCTCCGTAGGTATGCTGGAGGTGAAGTTGCTGTGTGGGGCAGACTTACTGGAGTCTTTTGGTGTTCCCAATTTGTGGAAGAGTGAGGATATTGCCCAAATCGTGGGAGGCTATGGGCTCATCTGTATCACCCGGGCTGGAAATGATGCTCAGAAGTTCATCTACGAATCAGATGTGCTGTGGAAACACAGGAACAACATTCACCTGGTGAATGAATGGATCACCAATGACATCTCGTCCACAAAGATCCGACGAGCCCTCCGAAGGGGCCAGAGCATCCGCTACTTGGTGCCAGATCTCGTCCAGGAATACATCGAGAAGCATAATTTGTACAGCTCAGAGAGTGAAGACAGGCACGCTGGGGCGATCCTGGCTCCTCTGCAGAGAAACACTGCAGAAGCTAAGTCGCAGGGAATCTAGCAGGCTATGAGAAAACCTGGATGTTAGTAACTTAGCAAACAAGTTGTGACCCTGTTTCAAAAACTAAAAGTTTTAAAAGTCCAGTGTAAATCAGTAGAAAATTAAAATCAAGGTTTTTTTTGTTTGTGTATAAGAAGTGGTTACAATGAGTATTTCAGTGTCATCATTTTTTTTTTTTTTAGAATGCATGGATCCCTTTCTCTTCCAAACAAGAAATAGCTGCACTAAAGCCAGAGAATGTTTAATGAGACTAACTACAAACAGGGAGTCAAAAAGGGCATCCTGTCACTAGCACATAAGAGAAGAAAAGTGTGATAAGCAAGAGCCGATTAAAAAGCCTAACTTTAATTATCAAGGGAATTGACCTTTCCTGAGTGTCTGTTGCTGGGCAGTCTTCACCTCGGGTGACAAAAGGAAAGAATTCTTGAAATGATCATGTAAAGTGTACCATCAATCTGTCATCTCCAGCCTCAGAGACCAAAGGCTGTGAGTACACCTGGCAGGAACATTATACCTGTGGTTCTCTCTGGCACACACACAAGAATGACCGATTAAGCTTTGCCAAGACATACCTGCTTGAAGCCCTCCCTTTTCAGAGAGGGATGAAGATCCAAGCACCTGGGTACTGAGACAGAGACCCTAAGCAGGAAAAATGCCACGATGGATCAGCCCAGTGCTCCCTGTAGCTCAGGATTTTGAACTTTGGAATATGTTGTAGAGACACTCTCCATGATCTTAATCAGGAATTTTCTTGAGGTTCTGGGGAGGTCTGACTTCTCTGTTAAGCCCACTGTGAACCTGCCATTTATGAATATATGTGTAAGCAGGAAAAGTATCTGTTTTCTTACACTTTTTCTCCTCTTGATCTTTTGTGGAGTCCTAACCAAAGTTATACTTTCAATGATTAAAGTCACAACTTTATATTAAAAACATAAGCTTGTCTTTTGGTTCACTGCTGATTAAAATTGTGCCTATCAATGAAGCAGGAAGACCAAAATAACTTTTTAATGGAATAGTTTTACGGTTCTTGAAAATATGATGGAAACAAGACTAAAGTTAGATTTCTGATGAAAAATTTACCATTTGGCAATTTATATTTCATTTATATTTCATACTTGGTCCCCTCCAGAGGAAGGGTTTGTAATTCTACAGAAGAAAAAAATACATGTAACTATGTAATTGTATAGTCAGAGCTGAATCTATAATTTTAAAAATGAAAATGCTTAATGAAGCTGATATGTGTATATTCCATTGTTGGGGGCTGTTGAGTTAATTCAGACTCATTGGACTTCATGTGACAGAACTGCCTCATAGGATTTTCTTGACTGTAATCTCTATGGAAATGTATTGCCAGGCCATTCTCTCCCGAAGCTACTGGATGGACTGAAACTGCTGACCTTCCAGTTAGCAGCCAAGTGTATAACTGCTGTGCCACCACTACATCTCTAGAATTATTCTTCCTAAGCCAGTAGGCCAGCGAGTGAGGGTTGCAAAGCCCGGTACCTAGTAGGTCTGCATATCTATCTGCCAAGGGAATGAGTCTGTAGTATGTCAGGTCATAGAGATGAAGGTGGTTTCCCCCTACTTAGCTTTTTGGAGTTTAAGAGCCAGAGCAGCACTGAAAAAATAGCAGTATAGAAGCAGATAAAGAGATTTAACTTCAATTTCTTCTGGTTTATCTGATGTGTACATTTTAGAAAGATTCTAATTCTGGGAACTACTTCTGTGTTAATGTGCCTTCCTGCCTAGTAATACCCACACCTGGCTTAGCTGTGTGTTGATCTCAAGATCCACTGAGTAGAGCATGCAAGGAATCTCCCAGGAGGCTTGGTAATGACGAAATATCCTATGGTTGTACTATTAATGAACCATCAACTTTGTGTGGAGAACAAGCTGTTTGGCTGTTGGGCCCAGTACTGAGAAGGCCCATAATGTCACAGTGTGATAATACAGTTTTGAGTGAGTTCAAGGACAGAACTTCCTTTTTGGATAATGGAAATTATAACAATGAACCTCACCCACCCAAAACCCACAGGGGAGTAAACATTAATAAACTTGTGAATTCCTTTGAGGGAGAAGAAGTTATGCCATTGTTCCCTTCCACATACTTTTTATAGCTTATTTTAATAATGTGAGTGTAGAGTTTGGGAGGTGTCTAATGCTGGTGTTTTCTGTGTGTTGGGCCTCTCCACCCCTTCCATGAGTTGAGTGATGTGAGTACAGTGAACAAGCCTGCCGTCAGAGTTCTTGACTGGCGGATTGTTTTCTGGTGAACACAGAACTTCTGGAGAGATTTCTGTTGTGTACCTGTTCAGTGGACAGGTATGAACAGCAAACACTTTAAATACAGGAGTTCTCCTTGAGCCAAAGATTTGTTAAAAGAAAGTTCTGACAAAGCTAAAATTAAAAGTGTTTATTTGATTTCAGAAAGATTTGTGAATCAGGCAGCCTCATCCCCACTGGACCATGAAGGGCTCCTCAAACAAAAGCAAGCTAAAAGAAGATGCAGAAAACAGGAGGCAGAGAGAGAGAGACAAAATATTTTTCATGTTTTTTGACTATCAGGTCATGCAGACAGCAAAAGGTGCAGGACATGTCTAGGCAAATTGTTGAGTGCTGTTGAGTCAATTCTGACTCATAGGGACCCTATGTGACAGGACAGAATTGCCCCAATAGGGTTTCCTAGGCTGTAATCTTTAGTGCAGCAGACGCAGGGCTTTTCTCTGTTGTTACCACTGGTAGGTTCCAACCTACCAGCACTTTCAGTTATTGGCCAAGCACTTAACCACTGCCATCAGCTCTTCTTGTAGAGACAAGTAAGCAGAGATCAAAACGTGTAGGCAAAGATGTTTCTGTATACCAGTAAGGTCAAGAGAGAGAAATTTCCAGTGGAGTGGGTGGGCAGAGTGGAGTCATCCCAGCGTCCTGCCTCCAGCTAACCTGGAGAATAAAGTGCAGAGTTCACAAGTTCCACAGGTGGACAGAAAGAGCCCTGTTGGCACAGTGGTTGAGAACCCAGCTGCTAACCAAAACATTGGCAGTTTGAGACTCAGTGGCTTCAAAGAAGAAAGACCCTGGCAATCAGCTTCCATAAACATTGTAACAAAATAAATGCTGTAGGGCAGTTCTGCTTTGTCAAACCGGGTCACTGTAAGTTGGAATCAACTCTACAGGACCCAGTAACAACAGGTGGGAAGAAGTTTGCCCCCAAGGTCAGCGTGTGCAGAGTGCTGCTAGTTTCATCGCCTTCCTAGCCTTGCCTCCCTAATTCAGTTTTCTGGAAGCCCGGAAACCATTATATTATGAAATAGGCTTCTTTTAACATTTAGTTCTGGTGTCACAGGAAGTTCCTTCCTGTGCCATTCTTATAATTATTCCCAGACTTACTGTGATCGAAAACACACACTGCAGCATCTCCCCAACTGTAAAGATGCATGGACAGTGTCCACCTCTGAAATGTGACGTGATGCTGTTTCAACTTAATAAAATGCCCAGCATTTACTGCATGCACACTTATATGTGCTGGACACATGTCTGAGTGACTGAGGTGGTAAGAAAACAGCATGATTAGATGACTGGCGCAAATGCAGGACTGGAATTTGGATCAAGCAGTTTGTCTTCAGAGATTGCTCTTAACCTCTCTATGTCTATGTAAAATAGTGCCTTTAAAAGAATGATGTTTTTGTCAAATATTCAAATTTTTATCCACCCTTATAATAATGCTCTAAGAGTTTTCTAACACCCAGTATAAATAAAGCTTTCAACAGTATCATAGTCTGATGGTGATGTTTGGTGTATTCAGTCACACATGGAAGTCACACACAGAAGGACTAACTTGAATTTGCCCAATGTCAGTTTCTTGGAACTGGGGCAACAAATACCTACAGACAGAGGAAGCAGGTGAGATGAACCATAATTCACTTTTTTTATTGTGATAAAAATATAACTATATTTACCATTTACTATTTTGTCCTGTGCAACCCAGTAATATTAATAAGGTTCACCATGCTATATAACAGTCATCACTAACTATTCTTAAAGTTTTTCATCACACTTAACAGAAATTCAGTGCTCCTTAAGCAACTAACACTCCCTTTCTCCATCCTACCCACCCCTGGTAACCACCAATAAACTTTAGTCTCTACTCTAGATATTTCAACAAATCAACAAATCTGTCTTTGAAGATGTACAACCAGAATTCTCCTTAGAAGTGAGGATGGTGAGACTTTGTCTCACGTGTTTTAGAAATGTTATCAGGAGGGACCGGCCCCAGGAGAAAGACATCATGCTTAGAAAAGTTTTGTTTGTTAGGCAGTTGAGTTGGTACTCATTCATAGTGACCGCACGTACAACACAATGAAACACCACCGAGTCCTGTGTCGTGCTCACAGTTGTGACTATATTTGAGCCTATTGTTGCAGCCACTGTGTTACGTCACCTCATTGAGAGTCTTCCTCTTTTTTGCTGACCCTTTATTTTGCTGAGCAAAATATTTCAAAGGACAGCTCAAGAAAAGTATAATGAAATGGAGCTAAAAAACCAAAAGGGAAGAGCATGCTCATCATTTCTCAAGCTGAAAGAGCTGAAGAAAGCATTCAAGACTTGAGCTGGAATATTGAACTACACAAGAAGCATGAGAAAAAGACAGAAGGGATACAGAGTCACTCTTTAAAAAAATAATTGTTCAACCATTTCAGGAGAAGGTAGCATATGGTCAAGAACCAATGGTATTGAAGGAAGAAGTCTAAACTGAAAGCATTGGTGAAAAGCAAGCCTCCGGTAATTGGCAGAATCCCAATTAAGATGTTTCAGCAAAATAAAGGATCAAAGACTACAGCATAGATTAAAAAAAACAAACCCAAACCCACTGCCATCAAGTCAATTCCAACTCACAGTGACCTTATGAACAAAGTAGAACTGCCACACAGTTTCCAAGGAGCACCTGGCGGATTTGAACTGCTCACCTTTTGGCTGGCACATGTAGCACTTAACCACTATGCCACCTGCATAGATTGCACCCATATTATCCAAACTCATTGCTGTCAAGTTGATTGCAATTAATAAAACACAAGTTGTTACAACTGAGCCAATGAGCAACATCATGATAAACAAAGAAATGTTTGAAGTTGAAAAGAATTTCATTTTACTTAGATCCACAATCAACACCCATGGAAGCAACAGTTAAGAAATCAAACAATGTCTTGCATACAGCAAATCTACTGCAAAAGACCTCTTTGAAGTGCCTAATAGCAAAGACTTCACTATAAACACTAAGGTGTGCACAACTCAAGCCATGGTATTTTCAGTCTCCCCATATGCACCTGAAATCTGGACAGTGAATCAGGAAGACTGAAGAACTGATGCATTTGAATGACAGTGTTGATGAAACACACTGAGTATACACCATGGACTGCCAGGAGAATGAACAAATCTGTGTAGGAGATGTAACCAAAATGCTCCTTAGAAGTGAGGATGGTAAAAAAAAAAAGAAGTGATAATGGCTAAACTTCATCTCACGCACCTTATGCTAATAAAGTAGAGGGTTAGCGAAAAAGAGCAAGACCCGAAACGAGATGCTGAGACACAGTGGCTTCAATAGTGGGCTCCAATGATTTCGACGATGGCCCAGAACTGTTCGTTGTGTTGTACATAGAGTCATTATGAGTTGGAACAAACTTGTTACCTAACAACAATCAGAATAGTTATGTATAGGATTATACACATATTTGCACTTTGATGTCTGCCTTGTTTCACTCGGCATAATGTTTTCAAGGTTGATCCATGTTATGGAATGTATCAGAACTTCATTTCTCCTTATGGTCAAATTAATACTCTGTTTTGTGTATAGACCATATTTTATTTATCTGTTCATCTGTTGATGGATGTTTGGGATGTTTCTATCTTTTGGCTATTCTACATGTCACTGCAATGAACATTGGTGTGTAACTATCTGTTTAAGTCTCTGTTTTACAGTCTTTGGGGAATATACCTAGGAGTGTCATTGCTGAGTCACGTGGTAATTCTATGTTTAACTTTTTGAGGACTCCCCAGACTCTTCCCCAGTGGCTACACCATTTCACAGTCCCTCCAACAGTAGATGAGGGTTCTGATGTCTTCACATTCTCATCAACATTTGTTATTTTCTGGTAGTAGCCATCTTGGAGATGAAGTGGTTTCTCACTGTAGTTTTGATTTCTGTAATTATTTTTAACCAGCAAAAAGAGAAAGAAAAATACCCAACTGGACCATACAAATATTATAATGCAGTCCTGTAGCAACATTGTCAGTGAGGGAGAGTGAAAGAAGCTTCTGCCTTAGAGATGAGTTTCCAGCACCAGATATGTCAACCCTCTGACTGCACATCTGTGGGTGAGCTGCTGCAGAAGAGTTCCTCTCTTTAAAATAAGGAGATGCTGTCTGAGATCCCTTTCAGCTCTGATGTGTTATTACTGATGGAGAGTCATCACTCAACCTGGCATCTCACTCCCTGCATAACCAAGCAATATTTCTTGAACACTAATTTTCATCATGCTAAATGCTAGAGGAAATACCAGACAGAGGCTCTACCCTCAAGTTGCCTACAGGCTGAGTGAGGAGAAAATGCTGGATTGTGAACATCAGCTCTGTGTGCTTCTTTGCCATATGGGGTCACTATGAGTTGGAATCAATTCGATGGCAGCAGATTTGGTTTTTTGGTTATGTGCATCAGTAATGGACTCTGCAAAACTGCTTGGGAAGGCTTCCTGAAGACTAAGCACCCTCCACCCTGCCTGAAGGATAGGCAACTAGAGATGATAGCTGTCCAGGTGGGGCTCTTCAGGCTAAAAAAATTACTTGTTTATCTGAAATCTGCATTTAATTAGGAGTCTGTTTTTTTTACTAAATCTGGTAACTTTAGGAGGGAGAAACAACCTCAAGGGAGGTACAGAGAACAGGCATGCTACCCGCAGGCTCCAGTAAGGAAACCAGCCTGACTGAGGCAGCACATGTTGGGAAAATATAGAGGCTTCTAAGGAGACAGCTGCCCTACCTGTCTGAGTTTGTTGTACTGTGGGGGCTTGTGTGTTGCTGTGATGCTGGAAGCTATGCTATTGGTATTCAGATACCAGCAGGGTCACCTATGGCAAACAGGTTTCAGTTGAGTTTCCAGATTAAGACAGACTTGGAAGAAGGACCCAGCAGTCTACTTCTGAAAAGAATTAGCCAGTGAAAATCATGTGAATAGCAGTGGAACATAATCAGAGATAGTGACAGAAAATGAGCCCCGCAAGTTAGAAAGCACTCAAAAGACAGCTGGGGAAGAGCTGTCTCCTCAAAGCAGAGTCAACCTTAATAATGTGAATGGAGTAAAGCCTTCCAAATCTTCATTTGCTGATGTGGCAAGACTCAAAATGAGAAGAAACAGCTGCAAACACCGATTAATAACTGGAATGTGGAAGGTACAAAGTATGAATCTAGAAAAACTGGAAATCATCAAAGATGAAATGAAACACATGAATATCAATATCCTAGGCATTAGTGAGCTGAAATGGACTAGTATTGGCCATTTTGAATTGGACAGTTAATATGGTCTACTATGCTGGGCATGAAAACTTGAAGAGGAATGGTGTTGCATTCATCATCCAAAAGAACATTTCAAGATCTGTCCTGACCCAGAAGACAGAGAGACCCACTCACGGGTCTCTACATCGACTCGTGACAAGAAGAACCAGATGGTGCCCGGCTATCACCAGTGATAGCCATGATGGAGCTCACAAAGTTGAGTCTCACTGGAAACAAGAGAATAAACACGGGTGCACACTGAGATCTCCAATAAAAGACCACAAATGATGGTCCAGGGGCTTCGGGGTTCCACAGGGAGCATGACCCTGGCCCTGATGCTGCCCCTGTCCATAAATCATAATGAAGGTCAACTTTTTGGACAGCAATGGATTAGACTTGGCAACGCAGGGTGACTGTATCTCGTGGGAATTTTATGGTTCTATGCATCTGTAAGATGTCATCCTGCTGACCTCTTGTTGGAGGAAGGGGAGTAGGTGGAGAGGAGGGGATAGGAGACTGTTGGGAGGATAGGACATGTATGGAGCAGAGAGGAGGGGTGTGCTGTCACCATACAGGGAGAGCAGTGGGAGCTGCATATAGGTGAGCATGCGAATGTATATGGGAATGTATATTTTCATTCAATCATAATAATAAAAGATCTGTTCTGAAGTACAATGCTGTCAGTGATAGGATAACATCCATTGCCTATCCATAAGGCCAGTTAATGTGACTATTATTCAAATTTATGCACCAACCATGAAGGCAAAAGATGAAGAAACTGAAGATTTTTACCATATATGCAGAGAATCCCAAAGAATCTATAAGTAAACTACTCAAACTGATAGAAGAGTTCAGCAAAGTCTCAGGATACAAGATAAATGTAAGTAAATCAGTAGGATTCCTTTATAACAACAATGAGACTGTTAACGAAGAAATCATCAAATCAATACCATTTACTATAGCCCCTAAGAAGATAAAGTACCTAGGAATTAATCTAACCAGAGAAATAACAGACATTTACAAAGAGAACTACAAGCCCTTACTACAAGAAACTAAGAGAGACTTAGATAAATGGAGAAATCTACCCTGCTCATGGATTGGAAGACATAACATTGTGAAAATGTCTATATTTTACCCAAAGCAATCTACTTGTAATAATGCAATCGGAATACAAGTTCCAGTGTCATTTTTTAATGAGATGGAGAAACAAATCACCGATTTTGTTTGAAAAGGGAAGAAGTCCAGGGTAAGTAAAGTACTTCTAAAGAACACACTGGGAGGCCTCTCATTACCCGACTTCAGAACCTATTACACTGCCACAGTGTTCAAAACAGCCGGGTACTGGTACAAGAACAGACAGATCAATCAATGGAACAGAACTGAGACCCCAGAGATGACACCATCTGGCTACGAACAGTTGATATTTGACAAAGGCCCTAAGACATTAAACTGGCGTAAAAACAGTATCTTCAACAAATCGTGCTGGCAAAATCTGCAATAAATTGAAACAAGATCCATATCTCACACCTTATACAAAAACCAACTCCAATTGGACAAAAGATCTAAATATCAAATTTAAAATGATAAAGCTCATCCAAGAAAAAGTAGGAACAACAATGGAAGTTTTAATACACAACGTAGACAGACTTCAAAATCTGTCAAACAAACCACAATCAACAGAAGAGAAAATAGATAAATGGGAACTGTTAAGAATCAAACACTTTTGCTCATCCAAAGACTTTATTAATAGA
This sequence comes from Heterohyrax brucei, assembly GCA_028571685.1. Classification (NCBI taxonomy): domain Eukaryota; kingdom Metazoa; phylum Chordata; class Mammalia; order Hyracoidea; family Procaviidae; genus Heterohyrax; species Heterohyrax brucei. The sequence continues at coordinate 39,443,560 of CM053140.1, forward strand.
ATTAAAAGGCCACCTACAGCATGGGAAAAAATATTTGGCAACTCTATGTCAGACCAATGCCTGATCTCCATAATCTGTAAAATACTACAAAACATCAATAAGAAGATGAATCATCCAATTAAGTGATGAGATGGACAGACATTTCTCTAAAGAGGAGATCCAGGCAGCCAAAAAACACATGCGGACATGTTCACGATCTTTAGTTATTAAAGAAATTCAAATCAAGACTACAATGAGATACCATCTCACCCCAACAAGGCTGGCCATAATCCAGAAAACACAAAACAACAAATGCTGGAGAGGCTGTGGAGAAAGCACTGCACTGTTGGTGGGGTTGCAAAATGGTGCAGCCTCTTTGGAAAGCAATCTGGTGCTTCCTTAAAAAAATGGATATAGATATACCATTTGACCCAGTAATTCCACTTGGAATATATCCTACAGAATCAAGGCCATTCACACCAACGGATACATGCACAAGGATGTTTATTGCAGCACAGTCCGTGATAGCAAGGAGATGGAATCAACCCAGATGCCCAGCAACAGAGGAATGGATAGGTAAACTATGGTATATATACTCAATGGAGCACTGTGCAATGATAAAGAACAATGATGATTCTAGGAAACATGTTATAACCTGGTTTCAATTGGAAGACATTATGCTGAGTGAAAGTAGTGAGTGGCAAAAGGATAGATATTGTATGAGACCCCTAAGATAAGAACTCCAAAACAGACTTATGTATAGAAGAAAAGACTCTTTGACAGCTGCAAGGGAGGGGAGGGAGGGAGGGCAAGTGGGGTAGGGTTTAGATTAGATAGTTGGTAGAAATGTGGTTGGGTGAAATCGGTGATAGTGCACATTAGAAACAAGAACAATATTAAGTAGACTTCAACATAACTTGAGTGAGTACTCCTTCCATCTTAACCCAATATTGCAAAGACAGAGTAGCTGCGACGCAGGACAGGGGACTATGCTTTTAGGCGAAATCAAGGCCAATTTGCACAACTAGCATTTTGCTAAGAGGGCTCTCTGAGTGGTGTCTGGGGTCTTAACAGCTGCCAAGCTGCTATCCGAGGGCACAGCAAATGGTTCCAACTCAGCAGGAACGGATGCTCACTGAGGACCAAAATGACATGGGGAAAGACAACCCAGAAGATAGAGACACCCATATGAGTGGATGCCTACAGTGACTTGGGACCAGAAGAACTGGATGGTGCCCAGCCACCACCAGTGATAGCTGTGATGGAGCTCACAAAGTTGAGTCTCACTGGCAACACAAGAATAAAAAGGGGTGCACCCTGAGATCTCCACTAAAAGACCGCAATTGATGGTCCAGCAGCTTCGGGGTTCCCTTGGAAGCATGGCCCCTGGCCCTCATGCTGCCCTTGCCCATGAATCATAACAAAGGTCCACTCTTCAGACACGAATGGATTGGACTTGGCAATGCAGAGTGACTATATGTTGGGCTCACTTTATGGTTCTATGCATCTACAGATATCACCCTGTAGACGTCTGGCTGGAGGAAGGGGAGTGGATGGAGAGGAGGGGAAAGGAGACTGCTGGGAGGATGAGACATGTATGGAGCAGAGAATAGTGTGCTGTCACCGGACAGGGAGAGCAGTGGAAGCTGCATATAGGTGGGCATGTAAATTTATACGGGAATGTACATTTTCACTCAGTCATAATAAAATAAAAGATTTTTACCAGCTTCTGCAGTTTGAAATTGATCAAACATGCAATCAGGATGCATTGATAATTACTGGTGATTGGAATGCAAAAGTTGGAAACAAGAAGAATCGGTGGTTGAAAATGTGGCCCTTGGTGGTAGAAAAGATGCTGGAGACTGCATGATAGAATTTTGCAAGACCAACATAAACAGCAGCTATATACATGGACCTCACCAGATGGAATACATAGGAATTAAATCGACTACATCTGTGGAAAGAGATAATGGAAACACTCAATATCAGCAGACCAGGTGCTGACTGTGGCACAGATCATCAATGAGATAGATTCCAAAACCAAACAAACCCATTGCCATTGAGTCAATTCTGACACATACTGACCCTATAGGACAGAGTAGAACTGCTCCATAGAGTTCCCAAGGAGCACCTGGAGGAATCTAACTAGTGGCCTTTTGATTAGCAGATGTAGCACACTGAACCACTAAACACCACCAGCATTTTCTAAGATGGAGTAGAGGCAGTTATATTGATAAGGTCCTCAGGATTAGATAGTGTCATAAGCTCATCTCTTTTGAAATATGAAAGAGAGAAAGAAGCAAGGAGACAAAAGAATCTGATACCACCAAAAAAGCAGTGCCGGGAGCAGAGTTTGTCCTTTGGACCTGAGGTTTCTGCACCAAGATGCCTCGAGACCAAGGAAAAGACTGATGCATCACAAAGCCCTTTCTCTAGAGCTGACAAAAAGAGAGAAAGCCTTCCCTTCCTTGAAGCTGACGCCTTGAATTTGGGCTTGCAGCCTACTGAACTGTGAGAGAATAAATATTTCTTTGTTAAAGGCATCCCCTTGTTATAGTAGTGGTAGATGAGAAAGACAACCATGGACTACCCTGAGAATGAACAAATCTGTCTTGGAAGAAGTATAGCCAGAAAGTTTCTCAGAAGCAAGGATAGTGACACTTCCTCTTGGACATGTTATCAGAAGGAACAAGTCCCTGAAGAATGAGTTCATGCTTGGTAAAGTAGAGGGTCAGCAGAAAAGAGGAAGACCCTTGACGAGATGGACTGACACAGTGGCTGCAACAATGGGCTCCAATACAGCAGCGATTGTGAGGATGGGGCAGGACTGGCGGTGATTCATTCTGTTGTACATAGGGTTGTTATAAGTTACAACCAACTCAACCTCACCCCACAACAGCACTCTGCTGTCCTAAATCTGGTGTCCCGTGAGGCACAGGATAGTCGCCAGCAGGAAGGCTTCCTCACTCATGTTCAGAAGTTACGAAAAGCAGGCTTCCCATGGCTCTTTGTTAAAACAAGAGAAGCATATTTCCCAGCAGCACTTTTAAAAGTCTCATCATATCTCATTGGCTAATTTAAATTAGCTTAAACCTGCTTATCCGTAAACGCAATTGCCGGCCACAGAGATAAGGTTTTCCTGATTACCTTAGCTTTAACTTAATTTGGGTCTATCCTTGGAACTACCTCAGCCACCTGTCTGTCAGTTGTTGTACTTTGGTGGTTTGTGCATTGCTTTGATTTCAAAACTTATACCACTGGTATTTCAAATACCAGCAGGTTCACCTATGGTGGACAGGTTTTAGCAGAGTGTCCTGGGTAGGACTAGGAAGCAAGACTTCGTGTTGTACTTCTAAAAATCAGCCAATGAAAAACCAATGGATCACAACAGAGTGGTGGCTGACATAGTGCTGGAAGATGAATCCCCTAAGTGAGAAGGCACTTCAACACTGGCCTTCAGCATAGCAATAGATCTGAGCTACCAATGATCATGAAGGTGTCTCAGGATTGGGCAATTTTTGTTCTGTTTTACATGGTGAAGCCATGAATGAAAGCAGACTTGACAGCAATGAAGAGCCCCCGAACTGGGCCGAGCTCCTTGGTGGCATTGTTTTGTTGCAGTAGGGAGGGAGGTATGGATGGTGTGAAGTCCACCACAATGTTCACACCATTCTTTGCTGGGCCAGTATCAGACTTCTTCAAGTTACAGAAAATGATCAGTCTTACTACAAGTGCCCCTCCTAGTATGACAAGAAATATCACTTCCCTTCCACCACTGTCAATGAGGATTTGTGCTTATACACAAATTTAGAATTGTAGAGGACAAAAGGGGCAAATTCAGTCTTGTCCACTTTGATTGTTATTCAATCCCATCTAAAATAGATGACCCTTGCCCAAGCTGGCCAAAAGCCATACTGACAAACATAAATCTTAAATGTTATCAGTTATTTTTGTGGACTTCATTTTCAGGCCAAGTTTTAGAACAATAAGATTTTAGAGTCAGGAAGTAAATTTGACTTCTCCATGTCCTGTTCCCTTAGCCACCTGGAAATTAAACAGCTTCTTTCATGCTCCAGATCTGGTCAGAGTTCATAGTTATGTGTCATTCAAATGACAAGGGATATTCTAACCCCAGAATTTTATATTACCCTGTCATACTCTACTGAAAAAAATCAATCTATAGGTGAAAGAAGAAACCCTGGTAGCATCATGGTTAAGAGCTATGGCTGCTAACCAAAAAGGTCGGCAGTTTGAAGCCAGAAGCCATTTCTTGGAAACCCTATAGGACAACTGTGCTCTGTCCTAAAGAGTCTCTGTGAGTTGAAATTGAATCACTGGCAATGGATTTGGCATTTTGCTTTTTGTAGTTACAAGAACCAACAACAAGGGTATACTGTATGGTCTAAAGTCAAGAAAGATGTTAGGGCTGTGTCCTTTCTGTATGCTTAGCAAATAATCTGAGAAACTGGACTATATGAAGAATGGGGCATCTGGATTGGAGAAAGACTCATTAACCACCTGTGTTGATATAGACGACATATCCTTCCTTATAGAAACCCTGGTAGTGTAGTGGTTACATGCTATGTCTGCTAACCATGAGGCTGGCAGTTCAAATCCACCAGGTGTTCCTTGGAAACTCTATGGAGTGACCCCTATAGGGTCACTATGAGTTAGAATCAACTCAACAGTAGTGGGTTTGGTTTTTTTTTTTTGCATCCTTGGTTGCTGAAAGTGAAGAGGATTTGAAGCACTTACTGATGAAAGTCAAAGACCACAACTTTCAGTATGGATTATAACTCAACATAAAGAAAACAAAAGTTCTCAAAAGTGAACCAATAAGCAATATCATGATAAACTGAGAAAAGTTTGAGATTGTCAAGGCTTTGTCTTTCTTGGAGCCACAAGCAACATCCATGAAAGCAGCAGTCAAGAAGTCAAAAGACACATTGGATTAGGCAGATCAGCTGTAAGAGATCACTTGAAAGTATGAGAAAGTGAAGACTTGAGGACTAAGGTGCAACTAAGTGAGTCTTTTCAATAGCCTCCTACCTATGGGAGAGCTGGGTGATGAATAAGGAAGACCAAAAATTGATACCTTTGAGTTGTGGTGTTGGAGAAGAATATTGAACATAACACCGACTGCCAAAGAATGAGCAAATCTGTCTCAGAAGAAGTACAACCAGAAAGCTCCTTGGAAGCTAGGATAGCAATATTGCATCTTAAATTCTTTGGACATGTTGTCAGGAGGAATCCGTGTCTGGAGAAGGAAATCATGCCTAGCAAAGTAAAGGATCAGCAAAAAAAAAAAAAGAAGATTTTCAATGAGATGGTTTGACAGAGTGGCTGCAACAGTGGAGGATGTGCAGGACAGAGCAGCATTTCATTCTGCTGTGCGGAGGGTCAGAGTCAAAACCAACCAACAGCACCTAACACCAACATGAGCTGGCATCCACTCGATGGCAAAAACCAACAGCCTCATTCTGGAGAAGGTGATGCCACTCAGTGAAATGGCATTTCTTCTTTGGAAAAAGTCATAGTTATTCATTCAGTCATTCAACAAACGTTTACTGAGCAGCTAGCTACCATTTGTCAGGCAGTGTGCTGGGCCCTGAGGAGGTGAATGGGATGAACAGGGTCTCTGCTGCTTGAAACTTACATTCTAATGAGAAAGACAATCAGCAAACAAGATATTTCTTTTTAAAATGATAATTATCCATCTACAGAATGGGAAAAAATATCTGGCAACTCTATGTCAGACCGATGCCTGATCTCCATAACCTATAAGATACTACAAAATATCAATAAGAAGAAAATAAATCATCCAAGTAAGTGATGCGCAAAGGAGATGGACAGACATTTCTCTAAAGAGGAGATATAGGCAGTCAAAAAACACATGCGGACATGCTCACGATCATTAGCTATTAAAGAAATTCAAATCAAGACTACAATGAGATACCATCTCACCCCAACAAGGTTGGCCCCCCAACAAGGTTGGCCATGATCCAAAAAACACAAAACAACAAATGCTGGAGAGGCTGTGGAGAAAGCAGAACTCTCCTACACTGTTTGTGGTGTTGCAAAATGGTCCAGCCTCTTTGGAAAGCAATCTGGTGCTTCCTTAAAAAAATGGATATAGATACAGCATTTGACCCAGTAATTCCACTACTCGGAATATATCCTACAGAATCAAGGCATTTCACACCAACGGACACATACAGAAGAATATTTATCACAGCACAGTGCACGATAGCAAAAAGATGGAATCAGCCCAGATGCCCAACAACAGAGGAATGGATAAGTAAACTATGGTATATATACTCAATGGAGCACTATGCAATAATAAAGAATAATGATGATTCCAGGAAACATCTCATAACCTGGTTTCAACTGGAAGACATTATGTTGAGTGAAAGCAGTCAGCAACAAAAGGATGAATATTGTATGAGACCCCTACAATAAGATCTCAAAAACAGACTATGTGTAAAAGAAAAGACTCTTTGACGGCTGCGAGGGAGGGGAGGGAGGGAGGGCGAGCGGGGTAGGGTTTAGATTAGATAGTTGGTAGAAATGTGGTTGGGTGAAATCAGTGATAGCACACATTAGAAACAAGAATATTAGGTAGACTTCAGCATAACTTGAATACTCCTTCCATCTTAACCCATATTGCAAGGACAGAGTAGCTGGGGCAGGGGGCAGGAGACCATGCTCTTAGGCGAAATTGAGGCCAATTGACACAACTAGCATTTTGCTAGGAGGGCTGTCTGCACCCCACATTGGTGAGTGGCATCTGGGGTCTTAACAGCTGCCAAGCTGCTATCCGAGGGCACAGCAAATGGTCCCAACTCAGCAGGAACGGATGCTTACTGAGGACCAAAATGACATGGGGTAAAGACAACCCAGAAGATAGAGAGACCCACATGAGTGGGTGCCTACATTGTCTTGGGACTGAAAGAAACAGATGATGCCCGGCCACCACCGGTGATAGCCACGATGGAGCTCACTAAGTTGAGACTCCACTTGGCAACACAAGAATAAAAAAGGGTGCACCCTGAGATCTCCACTAAAAGACTGCAACTGATGGTCCAGCGGCTTTGGGGTTCCCCTGGGAGCATGGCCCCTGGCCCTGATGCTGTCCTTGCCCATAAATCATAATGAAGGTCCACTCTTCAGACACGAATGGATTGGACTTGGCGATACAGAGTGACTATATATTGAGTGCACTTTATGGTTCTGTGCATCTGTAGGATATCATCCTGCTGACCTCTGGCTGGAGGAAGGAGAGTGGGAGGAGAGGAGGGGAAAGGAGACTGCTGGGAGGATGAGACATGTATGGAGCAGAGAGGAACAGTGTGCTGTCGCCGGGCAGGGAGAGCAGTGGAAGCTGCATATAGGTGGGCATGTAAATTTATATGGGAATGTACATTGTTACTCAGTCATAATAAAAAAATTATAATTATGGTTTATGAGAATTATGAACAAAACTAGCAGAGATGTGACATCAGAAAGCTGTTTAGAGATGACTCTTAGAGGTTATTATTTTTTAGAAGGAAAAAAAAAGATCCCAAGTATTTCCCTGTCCAAGTTCAAAACGAACCTGTAAGACAAAAAAAGCAACAAATAGAGAACCCATACAGCACCTTAATTATCGATAAAGTGTTTATCAGAAGGAAGGGGTGTTCCTTGGCAATGCCTCCCGCTCTTGTCTGGCCCTTTGGCCCCGCTCACGGTCCCGCCCCCACGTCGCCCCAGGCATCATATAGGGCTGAGTCCCCATTGTAGGCCACCCCCGTCGCCCCCGGGACGCGCCATGCCTACCGACCTCAGCGGCACCTGGAACCTGCTGAGCAGCGACAACTTCGAGGGCTACATGCTGGCCCTGGGTAGGCAGGAGGGCGCGAGCCGCACAGAGGCAGTGAGGGGCTGCGGGGCTGTGGTCGCCTGCCTGAGGGCCGAGGAGCGGAGACCGTGGGCCTTCTTGTCAGTCCGCCCGTCCTTCCCGGGTCTGCCAGTCTTTACTTGCCCCTCGGCCAGGCTTTCGAATGCCCCCGCAGATCCTGAAGGAGGCAGAGGTGCCAGCAGTGCGACAGCTTTGTAGAGAGACTCCGGGCAGGGAAAGGAGGGTCCTGCCGAGGGTGGGGGGCACCCCTGCACGAAGCGCCTCCCTTGCGACCTATGCCTACAGCCCCCAGCAGCGCGCGGCTCCGGGTGTCGTCAGTCCAGGGAAGGTTCGTGGGGTCCCCAGCAAGCAGCGTCGCCATCATCTCTTTAAAAATGCAGATTCCGGACCCCACTTGGCCTCGGGAGTCAGGAGCTCTGGATGTGGGACCACCAACAGGCCCCTTGGGTGAGGCTGGGACCCACTAGAAAGCTGCCGTTTTAAATTGTTAGAAGTTTTGTGTCTTCCCTTTCGTTCAAGGGAAAAGAAACGCAGACCTCCGGAGGCTGCTCTGCGTCTGTCCTGGACGTGCTGCTTGCCCTGGGCTGGTCAGTCGGTGCCTGAGACGTTGGCACATGGCAGAACCCCACCCCCTCATCCTAGAGTTGGGAAGGGGACTAAGAGTCTCAATCTCCCCCCCCCCCCCCCCCCCCCCCCCCCGTGCTGGGGCTGGAGGCGGGTTCTGATCAGTGTGCCTGCTTTACAAAGAACTCAGTGAATTCACTTTCTGTCAGGGCAAAACGGCCCCCTTGTGTATCAATCCCCAGTTTGTCTCACCCTTAGTCTCCTTGTTCAGATTAGGTGGATTTCAGCACACTACCGTTGTGCTGGACACTGTACCCTAAGGGAGACTGTTCACAGCACTTCTGACCAATGGCCCCCGACTGCTAAGATGGCTAGGCAGACTGGAAGTGTGGAGGCCTGGAGACTAAATCTCCCTCTGCCAAATTTCTCTCTGGTCCTGGGCCTCAGTTTCCCCATCTTAAATTGAAGGTGTAGGAAGAGGTCCAGTATGCATTTCTTTTGCGTCCTTTCTCACACTGATCAGTAAGTAGCAAAGCCTCAAGCTTCTCAGACTGATGTGACTGACTGACACACCAGTGTTCAATTTCTTTTCTTTTTCCTGTTCATAAGAAGAAACTAATCCTTGTCTTCCTGAAGGCAAATGACCTGATATTTTACTTTTATCCCACACCCCAAATCAGTGGTGACATGTAGCCTTCTAGCTTTCTTCCCTATATGCTCTGGCTAGTATCTGGCTGCTTGTAGAGAGGGTAGCCAGTAACCAGTCCAACCCCCTGCTCTTCAGAGTTTACTTTCTTTCTTTTTTGTATTTTATTGTGGTGAAAATACATGTTAGAAAACCTAATGCCCTCTCAACAATTTATCATAAGGTTTTCAAAGGCTGATTCTTTTTTTTTTCAGAAGCTGGTTGCCAGGCTTTTCTTCCAAGTCACCTCTGAGAAGACTCAAACCTCCAAACTTTTGGTTAGCAGCTGAGTGCTTATGTCTTTGCGTCACCCAAGGGATTCATACAGAGGGTAGATTAGGTATCAAATGGTGGCTTTGAATTCTGCCTTGTTGTGCTTTCTTTTCATCAATTTCCATAGCTATTAATGCAAAGCTGTTGAGAATAGCTAGTTAAAAGGGAACGGAGTCGGGGCAGTATTTCAAGAGTGGGAATTCATCATGTACTGAGTCTGTCACTTGGATGGCTGGCCTGCCTTGGAAAAAGCAGACTTCTGAGTGTTGTAGCTTTCATTTTTACAATGTGGATCTCTCCTCAACACTGTCTTGAGTGTTTGTATGATTTGCTATGATCCCTTGTTTGATACTTTTCTTTCTAATCTGCAGAGAACTAGAACTCAACAGGACTGCCTTGTTTTCAGAATCCAGCAAGCTTTTCATCTTTAACAAGTTGTATTCTTACCAGTTTTCTACCTCCTGGTTTAGTGAAAAATGCAGTTTCCTTCTCTGACAAGTTTCTGCCTGACACAGGTTCTGGCTTTCACAGGTTTTACTGTAACTTATTTTGTTGTTGTTGTTGAGACGATACACAGCAAAACAGACACTAGTTCAACAGCTGCTACATGTACAACTTAATGATGTTGATTATATTCTTCAAGTTGGGCAACTGTTTTCACCTTTTTCTAAACTGTTCCTCCTCCGTTAATATAAACTTAAAACACCCTAAGGTTCCGGTCTAATCTTTTGAATTTGCTCATGTCACTTTAGTTATTAGAAGACCACAACACTAAAGGCAGACATTCTTTTACTAGTTAAGCTAAACTGTTGTTTGGTTTTAACAAGACTTCAGGGGTATTTTTGGTTTAAGGTTTAAAGCTTATCTCAGGGCCGGAGTTTCAGGGCTTTGTCCAGCCTCCATGGCTCCAGGAAGTCTGGGGTCCATGAGTATTTGAAATTCTGTTCCAGGTTTTCATTGTTTTGATCAGGATTCTTCGATATAATCTTTGGTCAAAATATTCAGCAGTGGTAGCCAGGCACCATCTAGTTCTTCTGGTCTTGTAGCAGGGAAGACAGTTGTTCACAGAGGCAATTAGTCACAGGTTCCATTTCCTCCTCCTGTTCCCAGCTGTTAGGAGCCCTGATGGCACAGTGGTAAGCCAGCTAACTGCCAGCCAAAAGGTGGGTGGTTTGAAATCTCCATTGGCTCCTCAGGAGAAAGACGTAGCAGTCTGCTGTCACAGAGATTTACAACCTTAGGAACCTTACGAGGTCGCTATGAGTCAGAATCAACGCAATGGCAGTGGGTTTTTTTGGTTATTCCTGACTCTCCTCCTTCTTCTGTTGCTCCAGACAAGGAGACACCAATGGTTGAGTCTCATGTTTAATACCATTTTCATGATTTCAATAAAGGCTTCTCAATTATTGCCATGTATTATATGTCACCGAAGCTAAGAGAGACGATTTATATTATTTATATTTCTTATTCAACTCATTTCACCAAGAATTTAACCATATAGTATTGAATCAATATCTTGCCTTAAAATTGTTATTCTTACTTTGTTTGAAATTCCAGAAGGATATTGCATTCAGGTAACATATTTACTCTCATTTACAGTCTGTTTTCCAAAGAAAATACAGATTGAATAGGTATGGTGAAAGGATACAGCCCTGACACACATGTTTCCTGACCTTAAACCATGCAGTGTCCCCTTGTTCTGTTCTCACGACTGGCTCTCGGTCCATATACAGATTCCTCATGAGCACAGTTAAATGTTCTGGAATTTCCATTCTCTGCAACATTATCCATAATTTGTTATGATCCACACATTTGAATGTCTTTGCAAAGTCAGTAAAACATAACTAAACATCCTTCTGGTATTTGCTGCCTTCAGCCAAGATCCATCTGACATCAGCAGTGATATACCTGGTCCCACCTCCTCTGAATCTGGCTTGAATTTTTGGCAGTTACCTGTCAATATACTGTTGTAGCCGCCTTTGAGTGATCTACAACAACATTTTACTTGTGTGTGGTATTAAATGATAATTATCTGATAATCTCTGCATTTCAGTGGATCACATTTCTTGGGATTAGGCATAAATATGGATGTCTTCCAGTCAGTTGGCTGGGTAGCTGTCTTCCAAATTTCTTCACGTAGATGAGTGAGCACTTCCAGCACTGCTTTCATTTGTTGAAACATCTCAGTGGATAGTCTACCAGTTCCTGGAGCCTTGTTTTTCACCAATGCCGTCAATGAGCTTTGACTTCTTCCTTAAGTACCGTCAGTTCCTGATCATATGCCACCTCTTCAAATGGTTGAATGTCAACCAATTCTTTTCGGTATAACGGCTCTGTGTATTCCTTCCATCTTTCGATGCTTCCTGAGTCATTTATTATTTTCCCTGTGGAATCCTTCACTGTTTGGACTTGAGGCTTGAATTTTTTTCTCCATTTCTTTCAGTTTGAGAAATGCAGAGCATGTTTCTCTCTTTTCGTTTTCTATATCCAACTCTTTGCACGTGTCATTATAATACTTGGTCTTCTCAAGCCACCCTTTGAAATCTTCTGTTCAGTTCTTCCACTTCATGATTTCTTCTTTTAGCTTTGGTTACTCAACGTTCAAGAGCAAGTTTCAGACTGTCCCCTGAACTTCAATTTGGTCTTTTCTTTCCTTTCTTACATCCTTGATGTGATTCCTCACAACCTGTCCAGTCTTTGGTCATTAGTGTTCAGTGCATCAGATCTGTTCTTGCACTGGAGAAGAAGGTGCAGTTATCTGTTGATGGATAAAAAGTCCTGTATATGTCAGTGAGGTCCAATTGGTTAATTGTGACAATGAAATCTTCTGCGTCTTTACTGAGCTTTTTTCTAGAAGATCTGTCCAGTACTGAAAGTGGAGTTTTGAAGTCTCCCACTATTATTGTGGAGTGATCTATCTCATTTTTCAATGTAGTCAGCGTAGATCTGTTTTTGAGATGGTCTCTAAACTCAGGTGAGATATACTCAAGGTCATACTTTGGCTTTCACAAATTTATTCTAATTTTCTTCAGTTTTAATTTGAGAGCATGAGAGGAATTGATGGGTCTGTGCTGCAGGTGGCACCTGGTCTTGTGCTTACTGCTGATATGGAGCTTTCCACTGTTTTTTTCCACAAATGTTTTGATTCCTGTGTATTCCATCTGGCAAAGTCCATGTGTATAGTTGCTGTTCATGTTGGTGAAAAAAGGTATTTGCAGTGCAGAAGTCATTGGTCTTGCAAAATTCTGTCATGTGATCCTTGGCATCGTTTCTATCACCAAGGCCACATTTTCCAGTTACCAATCCTTCTTCTTTGTTTCCAGTTTCTGTATTCCAATCACCAGTAATTATCAGTGGATTTTGATTGCAAGTTCTATCAATTTTGGGCTGCAGAAGCTAGTAGAAATCTTCAATTTCTTCATCTTTGGCCTTAGTGGTTAGTGCATGAATTTGAATAATGGTTATATTAACTCGACTTCCTTATAGGCATATGGATATTATCCTATCATTGACAGCAACTTAGGCAGGCCTGTAAAACAAATGGTAACACATATGAGGAAAGTGCTTCTTGGTTAAATCAAGCCTGCAAGACCAAATCGGCACAGACAGGTGCAGACAAGAAGGCAATGCGGGACAGGAAAACTGGATGAACAGACAGGGTAACCCAGGCTGGCAAGGGGAAAGAAGAGAGCGCTGACACATTGTGGGGATTACAACCAGTGGTATAAAACAATCTATGTATAAATTACTAAAAATTATCACCTAAAAATTAAAAGAGTTCAAGAGAAGATACTCTTCTAGGAATACAACATTCTTATCTTGTCTTTGGGATAAAAAATTATCTTTTGCATTTCAAGTGAATATTATGATCTTTCAAAAAAGAGCCTTCATTTTTTAAAGCAGCTTTTGGTTTACAGAAAAATCGTGTAGGAAGTACAAAATTCCCCATGTCCCCCTCCTCCCTGCACACTGTCTCCCATTTTTAACATCTTGTGTCCCTGGGGTACGTAGATTATAATTGATGAGCCACTATTGATCATTATTATTAGCTAGGATTCAGAGTTCACATTGGAGATCACTCTGTGTTGTACAATCCTGCGGGTTTTGACAAATGCATAATGTCGTGCGTCCTGCATTACAGTGTCATATGAAACAGTTTCTGGGCCCTAAAGCTGCCCTCCTCTTCACTCATCCCTCACTTCCTTCCCCTGTATCCGCTGCAACCGCTGATCTCTTTTTACTGTCTCTGTAGTTTTGCCTTTTGCAGAATGTCATACCATTGGAATCATACAGTATTTTTGCGTTTTAAAAATTCTTTTTAAGGTATTGATTTTGCCACTCGTAAGATCGCCAAGTTGTTGAAGCCACAGAAAGTGATTGAACAAAATGGAGATTCTTTTACCATCCACACATACAGCAGCCTAAGGAACTATCTTGTTAAATTTAGAGTTGGAGAAGAATTTGATGAAGATAACAAAGGATTGGATAACAGAAAATGCAAGGTAAAAACAAGAGTAACAGCCTACAGTCTTTAAAAAAATATATAGATATATATACATATATATTATTGCATTTTGAGTGAAGGTTTGCACAGCAGTTTAGGTTCCTAGTCAACAATTTCTACACAAGTTGTTCAGCAATGTTCATTACATTCTTAACAAAGCCTGAGTATTCACATTATTTACTTTCTGGTCGTTGTATTTCCATTAATCTAGTTTCCTTGATCCCTTATATTCTCATCTTTGTTTTAAAGTAATTGTTGACCATTTGATCTCATGTAAAATCTATTGCTGTGGAGTCGATTCTGACTTATAGCAACCCCATAGGGCTGAGTAGCAGTGCCCCTTAGAATTTCAAAGGAACACCTGGTGGATTTGAACTGCTGACCTTTTTGTTAGCAGCTGCAGCTTTTACCTTCTAAGCCACCAGGGTTTCCTTGGTCTCATATAGATGATTTTTTTTAAAGGAGCACACAGTACTTATGAGCGATATTCATTATTTTTTGAACCAGTTATTTAACTACAAGGTGACCCTGAGTTAGTGAGTTCAAGGTTCAAAGGGTACCTGGTAGCAGTAGTGTCAATCAGGAATTTAAGGTTCTTTTCCTCATTTTTCTCCCATTCTACTGGGGTCCATCTATTGAGGCCCTGAGCAGAACGCTGGGTGGTATTAGCCGGGCATCATGATGACCTATATTCTTAATTTTGGAAAGCTAACTTGGCATTCTGATTGGTAGGACTTGAACATCCTACCAGAGTGAACCAATATTCTCCCTCTCCCTAATGCAGAGCTTGGTTACTTGGGACAATGACAGGCTTACCTGTGTCCAGAAGGGAGAAAAGAAGAACAGAGGTTGGACTCACTGGCTTGAAGGGGATAAACTGTACCTGGTATGTGCCTTATTTTGTTCTTAGAAATGATACAACATTAAAGAAAACATTAGGCCACAGCCAACAGTGCTTCCCACCTAACCTGTTTCCATTTTGCATGTTACCCTTTTGGTTCTCTGTCATAATATTCTGCTTTTTTATTGAATGTGAAAACATTTTCCAAGTGTATAAATAGTTATCCTGTTGAATTCACCATGTGTTTACTGGATGTATATTAGAAAAGCGGCTGCATCATTTTCTATCAGGTTCATGAGCTGTCATTTTAGTAACTGCAGTGTCCAGAAACATTATTTCAGGGCTTTTTAGGCTATTGGCTTAAACTCCTGTCCACAGACCTTTTTGCAGCCACTGATTTGCTCCTGTAGGATGCATTCCCAGGTGGGATCGCAGTTGTTAGAGACAACTTTGCCTTTGCCTTTTGTTACTCTGTGGCCCCCTCACTTCCAGAAGGGTGTATCTGTTTACACGACCACCAGCACTGCACGAATGTATAAGTTACAGCTCAACGTAATCAATATTTTTCAAATGTAATTTAGAAGGTATAAAACTGTACCTCAGAGTTGAACTGTGGCTTTAAATGAGACCTCCTTCCTGCTGTATGTAACTTAAGGAAAGCACACCAGTTGCTGCCCAGTTGATTCTGACTCGTGGTGACCCCATGTGTGTCAGAGTGGAACTGTGCTCTGTGGATTTTCCTTGGCTGATTTTCAGAAGTACAAGCACTGCCAATTAAATTCATGAACTCATCCTAGAAAAAGTGCTACATACCTCATTGCTGAATATCACTACAGTCACCTTCACAGTATTCACTTTAGGAAGCTGTGCACTGACACCAGCACCTAGTCCACCGTTCAAAGCAATTTTGGAACTCTTTTTCTGGCACAACCATCAGAGCTGCTGTCATATTACCCTTGATGTCCTGAATGTCATCAAAATGTCTTCAGTATTTCCTTTATCTTCGGGTAAAGAAAATAGTCTTTGGGGGCCAGATCAGGTGAGTAAGGTGAGTATTTCAGTACAGTTATTTGTTTACTGGTTAAAAACTCCTTCACAGACAACTATACAATTAAGTTTGCTAACTTGCCATCATGCCATTGTGCAGAATGGCCATTCCAGAAAGAGTTCCAAAATTACTTTGAAAGGTGGGCTGGGTGCTGGCACTGGTGTGTAGCTTCTCAAGGGGAGCACTTTGAAGGTGACTGTAGATGATATTCAGCAATGAGGTGTGCAGCACTTACAACAATTACATTCATGGACTGAATTGTCAGGCCTCATACATAATGTCATAAAAGCAAACCAGTTGCTGCCAAGTTAATTCTGACTCATGGCAACCCCATGTGTATCTGAGTAGAGTTGTGCTCTGTAGGGTTTTCTATGCATGATTTTTCGGAAGTAGATTACCTGACCTTTCTTTCTGAGGCACCTTTAGTAGACTTATACCTCCAGCCTTCCAGCTAGCAGCCAAGCATATTAACTGTTTGCACCAAGTATCTCAAGTTATGATTATTATGTGCCCAGTTCATTTGGAAAATCCTTTTTCTTTCTGTTTGTAAGCACAATGTCCCATTTAGTCATCATACTCCTGTGAATGGTGCACCTTCTTTTCTCTTGCAAAAGAAAAAACTAGATGTTTAGCAAGGCTATAGAGTACAAATTCAAATCTAGGTCTGACAAGACTACGTGCTTTCAACCCTAAGCATTTTTGCCTCACTGGACCTGAGAGCTATGTAAGACCCAAGAAAACCAAAATAGAGCATTTAACTTAAAGTTAGGTTCAGGTGGTCTTTGATTATAAAGGCATTGCAGCTGTTTGGATTCTATTTTGACAAGTCTCTTACTCTTCTGATAGTAGAGTCAAAGAAAGAAACTTGCCATCACAATAATGCAACATGAAGCTGCAGAGAAAATACGACCATGTGTGCAGATTTTGATTCATTCACTCTAAGAGCAAGTCTTCAAACTGGGCACATGGTTCTCCAGCATATTCAGGAGCTCTGTCCAACCAGACCATAGAAGCATGGAAGTACCCTTGTTGTGATGAGACTCAAGAAGATTCTCAAATTCCACTTCATCTTCTTTCTTCTCTTTCTTCTTATCTCTAGGAAATGTTCTGTGAAGGCCAACTTTGCAAACAGACATTCCAGAGAGCCTGATTGGTGCCCAGCAATAGAGTCTGCTTGTGTCTACAGCTTAATGCTGAATCATTTTCCAGAATGAGTAGACGTTAATCTATCCTGCCTTGGTGATGGGACCTTGTGGTCTAGGAGATTTCACATAACCTATACCAGAAGCCATCTGGGATGCAGGGAAATGGCTCAGCTCCAATAAAATGGTTCAAATGATTTTATGACTCTATTCTTTCTAAATTTAGCACAGTGTATTATTTCAAGAAATACAAGGAAGGCTTGCAGGTATACCAGGGCCATGCCAATGAATGATATGTAATTCATGCCTTCAAGGCCCTGTGAGGAAAAACAGACTAGATAAAAAAAATTGGGATAGTGATGATAAGTACTGGTAGCTTTGAAGGCCCACAGGAGGGGCAAACTTGACTTTTGGGGGTGGCCAAGTAGTGGCACTGATGGAGTCTGAGGTACTGGCCAAGTGCCAAACCAAGTGCCGTCGAGTCGGATCCGACTCATGGCGACCCCAGGGGCCAGGGTAGTACTGGAGGTGACCTTTAATCCAAGATATGAAGCATAAGGAAGTGTTAACCAAGTGCAGGACAAGGAAGCCGTCCAGGTTCTGAAGGCCTAGGGAGAGTTGAAGGGATATGTGTTAAAGAACCGAAAACAGTAGTTTAGCTGCAGCACAGGAGGTAGGAGGTGGGGACCAATGACAGGGGAGGCTGGACAGATGGGGGCTCTATCACAAAGGATGTTAAACACTAGGTTAAAGAATTAAAATTTTGTCCTAAAAGTAATAGAAAGATGGTGGTAGGTATTACACAGGGGATCTGCATGAACTGATTTGCTCATGGAAATGAACTCCAACTACAGACGGAAGAGTGTTGTAGGCAGGGGATGCCATTTGGGAAGCAGTTTAGAAAGCCGTAGTGGGAATCGAAGTGTGAGATGATGCTGGCCGGGAGCACCTGGAGCCTGGATCTCAAGTAACAGAAAAGGACTTGGGTAGTTGCCTCGAGCTGGACAGAGGTGGCCAGTTATTGAGGAAGCTGACTCCATAGTCCAAGGTGAGGAATGAGCTCTCGTGATAATGACAGGAAGAGGAGAGAAAGCTGCCCTGTTTTTGGTTTAGCCAGCTGTAGGAAGGATGAAGCCCATCAGCAAGAAAGGCAACCTGAGGGGAGGAAGGAAGTGGGGTTGGGGCTTCACAGTCCGAGATACCCATGAAACCCTGGATGGTGCCAGCAGTTAACACACTTGGGTGCTGACCCAAAGACTGGAGACACCAGTCTATCCAGAGGTTCCTTGCAAGGGAGGCTGGCAGTCTGCTCCCAAAACTCAGCCACTGAAAATCCTCGCTGTGACACACACGAGGTCACCATGTGTTGGAATCGACTCCACAGCAACTGGTTTTGGTGCCCAGCCAGAGGAGGGCTGTTCAGAAGGCAGCAGAGGGAGCTGTCAGGCACGTAAGATGCTGAAGCTGTGCATGTGAATGAGACTATCCAGAATACTGGCTATGAGGTGAAAGGAGACACAAAACCTACAAAGTAAGGGTGACCAGAAGGTTGGAGAAACAAGGGTACACCAGGGGAACCAAGAGAAGGAAATGTTTCAAGAACAAGGGAATATTCAACACTTGCTGAGAAGCTGGAGCTCAAACTAAGGCTGAAAGACTTGGCCACTATGCTAAGTGTGGTTTCAGTAGCACACCTGGTCCCGGAGCTGGCACACAGTGGGTTAAGGAGTGAATGAGGTGAGGACCACCACCTGTCTGCCAGTTGAGCCTACTGTGATGGTTTGAGTGTTACTGTGATGCTGGAAGCTGTGCTGCCGGTTTATCTCAAATACCACCAGGGTTACCAACAGTGGGCAGGTTTCAGCAGAGCTTCCAGAAGAAGACTAGTAAGAAAGACCTGGTGGACTGTCTACTTATGAAAAAGATGAGCCAATGAAGACCTTATGGATTACAATGACACCTTATGAGGAAGCACTAATCCCTGGAGAAGGACATCATGCTTGGTAAAGGAGAAACTCAAAATGCCAAACCCCTTGCTGTTAAGTCGATTCCGACTCACAGTAACCCTAAAGGATAGAGTAGAACTGCTACATAGAATTTCCAAGGAGCTCCTGATGTATTTGAACAGCCAGCCTTTTGGTTAGCAGATGTAGCACCCAACCACTACACCACCAGGGTTTAGGTCATCAAAAAAGGGAACTCTTCAGGGAGATGGATTGGCACAATGGCTGAAACGATGGACTGAAACATACTTATTAATTTCATGATGGCTTCGGACGAGCAATGTTTTGTTCTGTGTTACATGAGACTGCTGTGAGTTGGGCTGCAATGGAGGTTTATTTTTTGTTTTTGCTGTGCGTAGGAACTGACTCCACAGCACCTAACAACAACAGAGCTGTGAGGTGTGGACAGTTATCAGAAGAAAAAGGGTAGTAGTTTCATGGAGTCAGCAAGACTATGGTCAGTTTGATGGATCACAGAATCTACACTGGCTAAGAAAGTTCAGAACGGTCTGTTAATTTATTGAGTACTCACTGCATGTTACATACTAAGCTGAGCTTTAGGGATACTAGAACAGCCAGGGAAAGGTCTGTGCCTTTAGGAACTTACAGTTTTGCACTCAAACTTACAGTTTCAGTCATCTGGCACTGCTCTAATAGAAATACCACAAGTAGATGGCTTTTTTAAAAAATGACTAGTTATTCTTACACAGTCCCATAAGCTACAAGTCCAAATTCAGGGTGTCCACTCCAGGAAAGGCTTTCCCTCTTTGTTGGCTGTGGAGGAAAGTCCTTGTGTTGCAGCAGTCTTTGGTCAGGGAGCGCCTCGGAGCAGGAACCTCAAGTCTGAAGGATGTGCTCTATTCTGGGTGCTGCTTTCTTGATGGAATGAGGTTCCCAACTCTCTGCTTGCTTCCCCTTTCCTTTTATCTCTTGTAGGATAAAGGGTAGAGTGAGCCACTTCAGGGAAACTCCCTTTATACTGGAGCAGGGAGACGATTTTAGGAAGAATTTTACGGTCCCACCCTAATCCTCTTTAACATAAATCCCATCTATTACCCACAGGCAGAGATTAGGATTTACATAGCATAGGAAAATCACAAAATGGAGAACAATCACAAAATACTGAGAATGATGGCCTAGCCAAATAGCTACACACATTTGGGGGAGGGGGAGACACAGTTCAGTTCATGATAATGACAAAATCAAATAGGAAATTACAGCCTTTGTATCAGACATAAGTCTTGGTTAAAATAATAGAAAAGCTACTAGTTTGACCTTAGTCGCTATGACATTACAGTGAGATAACATAAGAAGACAGTTGTAGACCCAATAGGCTAACAGAATTGTGATATTTTCAGGATAGAATCACATAGAAAATGACTAGTCAAGGTTGCAAACCTCCAGTAGATTTGAGAATTATGTAATTGTTAATTAGGCAGCTCCTGGATGTATTTGAGTTGTGATGAACGACACTGTTTGGTTTTTTGTACATCTCATCACTAGAAACATGCACTACATACAATATTGTAGTGTGTCATTTGCTGAGGTTATCCTCAGATGTAATGTTTCCAACCCCCAAAGACATATAAGCATCGAATTTATAAATATGCTGGTAATAAAATGCAAGAATAATGAACAGTAAAAGAAATGAAGCATTCAACTTATGGCAGAAATGACTTATGACTGAGTAGCAGTTGTAACAAAACTTCATTGTAAGTTAGGGACTACCTGTGTGTAACAGTTCCCGGGGTGGTGTAAGATGTTAAGTACTCCATTACCATTTTAGGCTTGGTTCTGTAGAGAGGCAAAACCAGGAACTCATACAAGTCACACGCAGAGAGAGCTCTGTATCAAGGAAATGGCTCACGTGGTTGTAGAGGCTGGAGTGTCCCAAGTCCACAGGTCAAATTACAGGCTTCTCCTGATTCATGTAGCCACAGGGGCTGGCAAATCCAGGATGGGCAGGTCAGAGGGCAGGGCTCCTGCTCACAGGCTGTGAACTTTGGTGAATCCGAAGATCAGCCAGCAAGGCTGCAGTTGAGTTGCTAGCTGAAGTCTCAAGAACTGGAAGTCAGGGGAATAGAAGCCAGCTGCAGGATCCAGCACAAGCAAAAAGTCCTCAAGCCTTGCCAGAATGTCCACTTACATTCAACACAGGCCACACGGCCAAGGAAACTGCCTTTCAATTGATTGTGGACTCACAACAGATCCCATCATAGATGTGGTCATATAATATCAAATCTTATCATGGAAATAATCACATCAGATGACTGCCAAACCACTGAGAACCATGGCCCCGCCAAGCTGATACACAACCTTAACCATTGCAACTACTAACAGAAAGGATGATAGTTCAAACATACTCAGAGGTGCCTCAGAAGAAAGGCCTGGTCATCTGCTTCCAAAAGTTAACAGCTATGAAAACCCTATGGTCACTTCATAAAATGAAAACGATTCAATAGCAACTGGTCTACTGGTTAAACTTGAATCAAGGTTTGTGGTCTCTGAGACCACCCTTTTGAGAAATCTTCTTTTCCCTAACATCATAGTCATTGCTTTGAGGCAGCTGGAAATAATATGCTTTAATAGGCTCTGGTAAGAACGCAAAATTTTATCTGTTTATTAATCATCAAAATACGACCGACACACCCCACATCCCAAGAATTGTGTTAATGCCTGGAATTCAGCAATGAACAGAACTAAAAATCTCTCTCTCTGTGGACCTTGTATTCCAGTGGGCAGTGCGAGACAACAAACATCGTTAAAAATATAGCCGTGAGGTAGTGGTAAGAGCTCAGAAGAAACACAAGTCAGGGAAAGGCAGAGGGAAGGCAGGATGTAGGTGAGGCTCTTAAGACTGTTAAGGAAGGCCTCAGAAAAACTAGACATTTTAGCAGAGTCTTAAGGTGAGGAACAAGTTTTGTGGATGGCTAGGGGAAGAGGTCTGAGGGAAAGGAGCAAGTGCAAAGGCTCTAAGCTAAGGGCATGGGATGTGCTGGAAGGGCAGTAGAGAGCCTAGTGAGCAAGGCAGAGAGGAAGCGAAGATGAGGTTTGCCCTTGGTTTGGCAGCAGCAGGGGCTTTTGAGCAAGATGACAGTTTTGCAGCCCCTGTTGGTACCAACTTCACTTTTTTCAGTCTGCCAAGACTCCATATAGGAAAACTTACATTGCAACTCATAGGAAGAGTGGTTCTCGTGCACAGCTTTGTCTCCTGTAGGCTAAAAACAGCTGTAGGTTAACACAGCTGGCTCTGGTTTGTCTTGGTCTCCCAGCACTCAACTGAAAGCAGCAAGAAGCAACCAGCAACTTTAATCAGCCTTTCTTGTGCAAAATATGGTGTTGTTAGGTGCTGCTGAATCATGGGTTGACACAGCAGCTGCACCGATGGGCTTAAGCATAAAAAGTATTGTGGACACGGTGCAGGACCAGGCAGTGCTTGGTTCTGTTGTATGTGGGGTCCCTATGAGTCAGAATGGACTCCACAGCACTTAACAACAAGCTGAGTCACCCTTCTTTTATGGCTACCCCGTGTCTGATGTCCATGATGAGATGTGGATTAGCCTATTGCCATGCATAAGGTTTTCACCGGAAATTTTTCAGAAGTAGATCCCGGGTCTTCCTAGTCAGTCTGAAAGCTCTGCTGAAACCCTCTCAACATTAAAGTAACACACAGATGTGTGGTTGCTGCACATGAGGTGCACTGCAGAGCAACGGATGGGGGTCTCCCACACAGACGGCAAGGTTCTACCACTGAACTGCCATGCCCTCTGTGCAAACTACAGTTCAGAACAAAAACAAACCCAAGCCCATTGCTGTCAAGTTGATTTTGACTCATAGCGACCCTATAGGACAGAGGAGAACTGCCCCATAGAGTGTCCAAGGAGCACCTGGTGGACTTGAACTACCAACCTTTTGGTTAGCAAGCAGGGTTTCCAAACTGTAGTTCAAATTAAGCAAATAGTTCAGGAATAGTGAAGGTCTTATTTATGGAGAATGCCAATAGATACAGAAGGAGAAACAGATTTAGAAGAACACCATTTTTGAACCATTAATGAAAGAGTAAACTAAAACCAAAAGAATGTCAATAAATACTGACGGAGAACTAGATTTAGAAGAGCATAATTTTTGAACCATTAACAAAAGAATAAACTGAAACCAAACCCATTGCTCTCTGGTTGATTTCCGCTCATAGCAACCCTATAGGACAGAGTACATCTGCCCCATAGGGTTTCCAGGGAACCGCTGGTGGATTTGAATTGCTTGCCTTTTGGCTAGAAGCTAAGCTCTGAACCACCTGGCCATGATCACCAGCAATTCCTTTCTCCTCTTTCCCTGTATTCCTTCTCATGACTACCTAAGATTTTTCTTTTGAAATATTTCCCCCATTTAACCACGTAATTAAGATGGGAAGTTGTTTCTCAATTTCTACCTCCATTCTTTTGCTTCTGCAGATGTTTCGTTGGGCATTTAATAAAACCTGTTAAGTGCTCGAAAACAAACAGAACGATCTGGCTTCATACCAGGACCCCAGTGTGGCTTCCTACCTGATCCCTCTTTTAGTTCTGCAAGGACCAGGTTGACACACAGCTTCATGTGGGCCTCTTTGGGCTCGGCTGTAAACTGTTGAGGATACCGTGGTCGGTAGTGGTTAAGTGCTACCGCTCAGCTCAAAACGTTGGCAATTTGATTCCACCAGACACACCTTGGTAACTCTACGGAGGCAGTTCTACTCTGTCCTATAGGGTCGCAATGAGTTGGATGGGTTGGGTTTGGTTTTTGGTCAAGTATTAACGAACCGAGCCACCACGAGGGAGGTGCCCAACCAGAAGGCGTTCACGAGGAGGAGGGCAGCGTGCGCTTTCCCCAACTGCTCGGTAGCAGTTGCAAAGGTGTCCTGCCTAGTAATGGGGCCGGCCGCAGAGATTTTTTTCGCCTGCCTAAGCGTCCCTCACCGGCGTGTAGAAAGCGGATTGAGGTTAACCTCCCGGGGTCACAAAGGCTGCTGGAGAGACCAAGTAGGCGGGGAAGAAGGGCTCCCTACAGAGAGCCGACCGCCTGGGAAAGCGATCCCATGGGCGAAGACTGGACCGCGCTGTGCCTGCCTGGGGAGCAGGGGAGGCTCCTCGGGGACAGGACGTTTTGAGTTCCATCTGGAAGGACAAGAAGTCTCCCAGGGTGCGCCTCTTCCAGGCTGGGAGAAAGGCGTTCGCTGCAAAGCGTGGTGTCATAAGGAAACTGCGGGAATTCTGTGAGGCTGGAACACGGGGGAGGGGCCATGAGGGTTTGCAGTTGGGTGACTGGGGACTTTGGATGACGACTCCTCTGTGGCTCGGTCCAGACAACTGGAGCAGGAGGCGCGAACGCACGCCCCCTTCTGGACCAGCCCGAACGCCTCACCTTTCAGAGCCAGATCCGGAAGAAGGAGGGCTCGCCTTTAGGTTCTGCGAGAGAGGAGGAGGAAACCCAGAATGGGCATGGAGGCAGAGATGTGTGCACACCTGGTTATTCATCTCTATATGTTGTTTTTCATGTTTTCATCTTTGGGACTGGTACCAGATGGACCCTTCCAATCCACCAGTGTCTGCAGAGTGGGCTTCCATCTAGCTGATTGTGCTAAAATGCATCTAATCCCCCCAAATCGGCAGTT
Source organism: Heterohyrax brucei (assembly GCA_028571685.1). Taxonomy (NCBI): domain Eukaryota; kingdom Metazoa; phylum Chordata; class Mammalia; order Hyracoidea; family Procaviidae; genus Heterohyrax; species Heterohyrax brucei. The sequence continues at coordinate 39,468,143 of CM053140.1, forward strand.
CGAATCCACCAGGCACTCACTGGATACCCTATAGAGCAGGTCTACTGTGTCCTATAGGATTGTTGTGAGCTGAAATGCACTGGATGGCAGTGGGGTTTTTGTGTTTTGTTTTGTTTTTCTTTTCTTTTTTTTAATCCCAGCTATGGAGAGGAATTGGTGGTTCAGTAGAATTTTTGCCTTCCTCTTAGGAGACTAGAAATCTGGTAGGGTATTGGTTAAGAGCTAGGCTGCTAACCAAGAGGTTGGCAGTTCAAATCCACCAGGTGCTACTTGGAAACCCTATGGTGTAGTTGTACTTGCCCCTATATGGTCACTATGTGTCAGAATCCACGTGAGGTATATGTCAGCATCCACTTCAGAGTAGTGGTTGTTTTTGGGTTTTTTTTTGGTACTTGGGAGGCCTGGATTTGATTCTCAGCCAGCGCATCTCAGGGATGCATTGTCTGGCAGTGGAGGGTTGCGTGTTGCTATGATGCTAAACAGGTCTCATCAGAGTTTCCAGACTAAGATGGAATGGGAAGAAAGGCCTGGCCACCTGTGTCCAAAAAACTCAGTGAAAGCACCATGAGTCACAATAGTCTACAACCCATTATGGGATTGACGTGGGACCAGCCAGCATTTCCTCCTGTTGCACATGGGATCACCTTGAATAGGGGACAGACCTGATGATAGCCAGCAGCAACCCCAGTTATGGTAGACTATAGTGAAGCTGGCCTTCTCTGCTAGGATGAGATGCAAATGCTCCATGTGCTGGAAAAAGTGCCTGACATTGGAGATTCTGTGCAGAGGATTCACCAGGAACCTGATGAAGCGTAAGGCTGAGAGTCCCTCGCTTTACAAGCCCGTGCTAGACCCTGGGAAGACCCCTGACAAGGCTTTTTCTAAAACTGAAGTCAACTGTCTCTCCACTCCTACTTGCCCTCCCTTGGTTAGGTTAGGGTGGCTAAAGGCATTCTGGGGGAAAACTGAGATGGGAATATAATAGTTTAACTGTGATTTTAAAATGAATGAGGAAATATATGTGTATTGGACTTGGCCATTTCAAAATGCAGGAGGCCAGTGTGATGAACTGAATGATGTCCCTCCCCCCCAATGTGTGTAGCAATTTGGCTGGGCCATGATTCCCAGCATTGTGTGGTTGACCTCTGTTTTGTGATTATAATTTTCGTATATGTCATAAGTCCTAATCTCTGCCTATGGTCAGTGGGGCACAATTGGATTATGTTAGAGAGGATTAGGATGGGACTGTAACACTCTTGCTAAAGTCACATCCCTCCTCCAGTGTAAAATGAGTTGCCCTGGGTGTGGCCTGCACCTCCTTTTATGTTACAAGAGATAAAGGGAACAGGAAGCAAGCAGAGAGTTGGGGACCTCGTATCACCAAGAAAGCAGTTTTAGGAGCAGACTGTGTCCTTTGGACTTCAGTTTCCTGCACTGAGATGCTTCCAGACCAATGGAAGACTGATGACAGGGAACTTCCTTCAGACCTGAAGGAGAGAAGAAGCCTTCCCTGGAGCCAATACCCTGAATTTGAATTTTTTAAAAATATATTTTATTTTATTTTTTATTTAACATGACTGAGTGAAAATGTACATTCCCGTATAAATTTACATGCCCACTGTCATAGTTTGAATTGTGTCCCCCCAAAAATGTGTGCAGCCACGTGGCTTGGATATGGTTCCCAGTATCTTGGGACTGTCCTCCATTGTGTGGTTTTGCTAACCTGTATGTTAAAGGATTAGGGTGGGGCTGTGAATTCCTGCTATGGGGGAAGTTTCCCTGGAGTATGGCTTGCCCCACCCTTAATGCTTTTAGCTTGCAAGGAATAAAAGGAAAAAGAACCAAGGACAATTTGAGAACCTCGCTACCATCAAGCAAGCAGCACCGGGAGCAGAACGCGTCGTTCAGACCAGAGGTTCTTGCGTTAGGACGCTCCCTGGACAATGACTGATGCAATACCGGACTTTCTTCCAGAGCCGTCAAGGGGAAAGTCTTTCCCTGGAGCGGACACCCTGAATATGGACTTGCAACCTACCGGACTGTGTAAGAATAAATCTTTCTTTGTTAAAGCCATCCACTCTGTGGTATTTCTGTTAGAGCAGCCCTAGCTGACTAAAACAGAATTTATTTTATTTTTTACTTAACATGACTGAGTGAAAATGTACATTCCCGTATAAATTTACATGCCCACCTATATGCAGCTTCCACTTCTCTCCCTGTACGGTGACAGCACACTATTCCTTTCTGCTCCATACATGTCTCATCCTCCCAACAGTCTCCTTTCCCCTCCTCTTCACCCACTCTCCTTCCTCCAGCCAGAGGTCAGCAGGATGATACCCTATAGATGCATAGAACCATAAAGTGCATCCAATATATGGTCACTCTGCATCACCAAGTCCAATCCATTTGTGACCGAAGAGTGGACCTTCGTTATGATTTATGGGTAAGGGCAGCATCAGGGCCAGAAGCCATGCTCCCAGGGGAACCCCGAAACCACTGGACCATCAATTGAGGTCTTTTAGTGGAGATCTCAGGATGCACCCCTTTTTATTCTTGTGTTGCCAGTGATACTCAACTTAGTGAGCCCCGTCGTGGCTATCACTGGTAGTGGCCAGGCACCGTCCAGTTCTTCTGGTCCCAAGTCAATGTACTGAATTTGAATTTGTAGCCTAGTGGACTGTGAGAGAATAAATTTCTTCTGAAAGGCATTCACGTGTGATATTTGTATTAGAGCAGTACTAGATGACTAAGCCAGCCATCTTCACCAATGTCCACAATTGTTAATTATTGAAAGTGCTTTACCAGTATTGTTTATACCGTATTCAACTCAGTAAACACACAGTGAGGTTTCCACTCTGTATAACTGGGTCCTGGGATTATGAAAGAAACACCATAAAAAAAGAGTAACAACATCAGCAAAGTATTCTGAAGTTGAGAATTGAATTGTAATGAAACATTTTTCTTAGATTTTACCCAAAACAGCAATTTATTAAGAGGAGAAATTTTTAATAAAAGTAACAAGAAGACTCTGGAATTGTTTGATAATCCAGTTTATGAAAAGGAATGAATCAGAAGACTTAAATTTGTGATTGATTTACTTAGATGACTGACTTCACTGGAGTAATAGAAAACATAACATAGTACTATGACAGCAAAGCCAACTAGTTAACTTGTGTCATCAATTCAAAAAGTATCATTGTTAATCACAGTATAACAAAACTTGGGATGTTTTGAGAGCTTATAATTTACTGCTGAAACATCATAGATAACTACAAATTTAAAAAGCAGTCCTAAAATTTGTACAGATTTCTACCAATAATAAGTTGTGAAACTAAAAGAAACTTTCCTAAACTATTGGTAACAAAAAAAGTTTTTATCAGTACTGCTGGGCATAAGACTGGTTTCGTTTTTGTTGTTGTTAGGTGCTGTGGAGTTGATTCTGACTCAGAGTGGTCCTATGTACAACAGAACAAAACACTGCCCAGTCCTGCATCATCGTTATGATTGCTGTTATGTTTGAACCCGTTGTTGCAGCCACTGTGTCAGTCCATCTCATTGAAGGTCTTCCTCTTTTTTGCAGATCCTCTACTTTATGAAGCATGATGTCCTTCTTCAGGGACTGATCCCTCCTCATAACATGTCCAAAGTATGTGAGCCGCAGTCATGCTGTCCTTGATCCTAAGGAACAATCTGTCCATATTTCTTCCAAAACAGGTATGTTTGTTTTTTTAGTTTTTTCTTTTCCATGGAAATGTCCTAATTGCACCATCATATTCAAGAGACAGTTTTGTTGAGTATATAAATCTTGGTTGGCAGTTTTTTCCCTTCAAGGTTTTATACATATTACCACATTGTCTTCTTGTCTGCATGGTTTCTGCTGAATAGTCCAAGTTTAGTATTATTGACTCTCCTTTGTAGATGACTTGTTTATCTCTAGCTGCTCTTAAAATTCTCTCTTTATCTTTAGTTTTGACCAGATTGATTATAATGTGTCTTCGTGACTTACTTTTGGGATCTACTCTGTGTTTCAGTGAGCATCTTGGATAGATATTTACTCATCCTTCACGATGTCAGGGAACTTTTCTGTCAACAAATCTTCAACAATTCTCTCTATATTCTCTGTTACTCTCCCCTCCCCAATGTTGGTACTCCAATCACTCATAGGTTAGTCTGCTGATAGAGTCCTGCATGATTTTTAGGGTTTCTTAATTTTAAAAAGTTCTTTTATGTGATTTTTCCCTCAGTTGTGTAGTGCCAAGTGTTTTATCTTTAATCTCATTAGTTTAGACTTCCATTATCTCAGTTCTGTTTCTATGGCTTTCTACTGAGTTGTCTAATCTTGAAATTTTATTGTTAATCCTCTAGGTTTCTGTTTGCTGTCACTATGTATTCTTGAACCCTGTTAAGTCTGTCTCTGTGCTCTTCTCTATTCTTACTGAGTACCTCGATTGCTTTGTTTACATGTTCTATGTTTTGTCTAACATTCTTCCTGATCTCTTAAAGAGCTCTGTATGTTAGTCTTTTGTATTCTGCCTCTGCTAATTGCAGGAAGTTCTCTTCATTTGGAAGATTTCTTGATTCTTTGTTTTGGGGGCTTTCTGAAGCTCTTGTGGTCTGCCTCTTTATGTGACATAGTGGTTAAGTGCTATGGCTGCTAACCAAAAGGTTGGCAGTGTGAATCTGCCAGTCACTCTTTGGAAACTCTATGGAGCAATTCTGCTCTGTGTGTAGGGTCGCTATGAGTCGGAATCGACTCGACAGCAGTGGGTTTAGTTTTTATTGTCTCTGAGCCATCAGTAAGTTATTGCATTCATTTATCTTATATTTGTTTACTGTGTCCTAGTTTCTTATTTTGTTTTGATATACCCAAATAGGGTAGTCATGTGAGCTAGTTTGATTTTTTGGTGCCTCTGAAGCTCTAACAGTCTGTTACCAGGTGCCTAGAACTGTTACTAGGTGTGGGAGCCCTGAAGCCCATTTAGTTTTCTTGTACGGATTCAGCTCAGGCATCCAGGTAGTTTATTATCAAGTGTGTGGTGCAGGCTCTGACCTACAATCCTAGGTAGACAGGGTGATTGGTGTGCATGCAGGTATCTTATTGCATGCACTGAGCAAGGCAGGGGGTTGAGGGCCACCCCTGAGGGTCTGTGAGGAAAGCATGTCTCTATTCCCTCAAGGGTGTAGGTGGACAGGTTTTTGCAACTGGACTATGGGCAACCAGTGTTTTTGGCTGTAAGGACTGGGAGGGACCACTTATTCTTGGACTCCTGGTGCTTAGGTGGCATGGGTGGAGCCACCAGTCCTCAGGCCCCTGCTGTGGGTGTGAGAGGACCTGGCTTTATAGGTATAACAATGCCAAATGTCAGGAACTTGCCTTTCCACAATATAGCTGATATGGTGAAGTCAGTGTTCAGGTATGTACCCTATTATACCATGCTATCGAAGGCCTACACTGTTGTAGTGGGGCCGCACGGGTCTATGCATGACTGAAAGGCAGTCAAAGTCTGTGGACCCCTTATGCCTGTGCCTAGGCAAAGGAACTGTTTTTACCCTGAATTCCTGACTTAGGGGAGCCAGCAGGTTAGTTTTCTCCCTTCTATTAATTTATTCTCTCTCTGGGGCTGGGAGAAAGGCTCATTGCATATAAAGCTTCCTACTTCTGGCCCAGGGGATGTGTCAGTCTCTGGAGACAGCTCGAGCCCAGTGCAGAACAGGAGGAAGACAGGTGAAAGAGAGAGAGGTTTATCTCAAAGGAGAATTTTTTGATCCATGTATCACAAGTTAGATGCAATTTAGTTGTCTTTGGACTACTGACTTCCACTTTTCACTGATTCTTGAGTCATGAGTGGCCTCTTCACCACATGGTCTCTCCTGATTCAGAAAATGAGTTCTGAATTCCTGTCAGATCAGGTCAGGCAACTCCTCACTGCTTCTGTTGTGGGAAAAAGCCCTCTCACAGACTCATACTGCCTGTCACTACTAAGCCAACTATGCAGAGACAGTGATTGAATTTTTCAAAGGGCTTTATTCAGATGGCCGGTGATCTGAGAAGATGGTAGGTTCGCACCCTAAAAACCGTCTAAACGTCTCAGTTTAAGCTGGCAGGTTTTATAAAGGGGCTTAGGGGAAGGAAGAGGGATAGGCAAGGGTTGCAGGCATGCAGGTATTTAGAGGAGGCAAGGTTGGAGAATACACAACTTCTTTGTCTCAAGGCAATTGTCCTTGATGTCTGCAGCTTGGTTAATTTTTTCAGGAATAGTGGGCTGCAAGTTGGCATTACTCTGTCTGGTTATCTATGAAGAATACCCTGGGAAAACAAACTAAAATATCTTTGTGAGTACTGGTCAGAAGGGACTGTTATAGTTTTGTTTTGTTTTTTAATGTGTCAGCATTTTTAAGGGACAAAGGGTTTTGGTATAAAGGAAGGAGCTAGCTAAGAATTCTTCTAGAACTATGAACCCTATCACTCCTGAACTGTCTCTCCTTCCCTTTCCACTCAGTCTAATTTCTCAACTTTGTCTTTGATGCTCAGGGCTCCTAGGATGTCATCTATAATTGATTTACTTGTTTTTTCAGGTCTTTATTGTAAGAGGGATCACAAGAAGCACATGACTACTCCATCATCTTGGTCCTGTTACTGTAAAACATGGATTCACGCCACCTGCCATAAAGCCAATATTGAGGCAGGGGTGAGGTGAATAATCAAGAAGGTTTATTGTATATCGACATACAAGACACAGAGGGGAATAGCTTCGTCCAAAGTCTGTCTGTCTTGGGCCAGACTAGAGGGACTTATAATGGGAAAGCTACATGCAAGTGAAAGGGTGAGCTAATCACAATAATTCATGGAGGGGGCTTAACAATACACCGGTGGAACTGAGAAGCAATCAGCAAGAAGATCTGCATTTCAAGGTCTGTGTTTCCTTGATCTTCCTTTAAAATAAGTTATCAGAGCAGGAAGGCTGATCCCTGGCACTGTCTAGTCTCTCTCAGTAATCTGGAAAAACTCAAAACAAAGCAGTTATCAGACCTGACTGGATCTTTCTACTGTTCTTTTCCCAAGGTTGTAAGCTTAAAGCATATCTCTTTAAGATAGAGAGGGATGTTGCTTATTCAAGATGGAGGATGCAAATGTTATGCCCTCTATCTCTTCCACCTACTTCAGTGCTGTCTTTTATTATTATTATTATTATTATACTTTAGAAGAAGGTTTATAAAGCAAACTAGTTTCTCGTTAAACAATTAATATATGTATTGTTTTGTGACACTAGTTACCAACCTCATTACATGTCAATATTCTCTTCTTGAACTTGGGTTCCCCATTACCAGCTTTCTTGTCCCCTCCTGCCTTCTTGTTATTTCCTCTGGGCTAGTATGCCCATTTAGACTCATTTTGTTTTACAGAAAACCCTGGCGGTATAGTGGGTTAAGTGCTATGTCTACTAACCAAAAGTTTGGCAGTTGTTTTACAGATCTATCTGAATTTTGGCTGAACAGTGAACCTCAGGAGTGACTTCATTACTGAGTTAAAAGGGTGTCTGGGGCTCATACTACCAAGATCTCTTCAGTCTTTGTCAGACCCATAAGTCTGGTCTTTTTTTGTGAGTCAGAATTTCTTTCTAGAATTTTTCTCCAGCTGTATCCAGGATCCTGTATTGTGATCCCTGTCAGAACAGTTGATCATGGTAGCCAGGTGTCATCTAGTTGTGCTGGGCTCAGCCTGGTGGAGGCTGTAGTGGTTGTGGTCCATTACTCCCTTGGACTAATCTTTCCCATGTGTCATTAGTTTTCTTTATTCTCTCTTGCTCCAGATGGTCAAATAGGGGGCTGGGGGGTGGTGTTCAGTCCCCCTTTTCAAGTAGCAGATTGCAATAGATGATCAGGATTGATTCGTTACTTGTTTTTCTTAAAATTTGTGACTTCTTAGCACCATCTGATGCAGGAAATTACACATTAACTTGTAGGAGCCACTGAGATAAAATCTTCACTTTTTGTTTTCCTCTTCTTTGGAACATTAGACAGTCAAGGTGCTAATTCAAGGACCCCCTGCCTCAGCTGAGAACTGAGAGTATCTGGGTCCCAGCTTTGATATATATATTCTGTGGGGCCTGCTCCCAGATGGATGCCCCTCCCCAAATTGCTATCACTGTTTCTCCCTGACACCCACCCCTGTACTGGCATGGCATGGCATGTTCCCTCTCCTTTAAAAGCTCCTAGCTCACCTGGCAGCTTTGAACAGGCTTTGAGGACAAAAATGTTGCCTGTTCCCTGAGTGCCAGCAACACAGAAATAAAACCTTTGATTACCTACTAAATTTCCTGTCACAGCGATTGGTTTCGGATCTGACTCGACAGCACTTGGCTTGGCCAACATGAAATTTGGAGCATTCTGCAGTAACAATGGGATGGGACCAGTGATGAATCTTAGATGACCACTCACAAGCTCTTAAGACCCCAGATACGCCACTTATCAAAGTAGGATGTGGAACATTTTCTTTAAAAAACTATGTTACGCCAGTTGAGCTAGATGACCTCCAAGATCTTAGTCCCTAGCCCTCAGCCCAGTAATTCAGTCCTGTAGGGAGTCTGGATGTATCTATAGAGCTTCTATGACCTTGCCTCGGTCAAGTTGTATTGACTTCCCCAGTGTGGTTTGCTTTCTTGCCTTTACCAAAATTGCCAATTATATATTGTTGTTGTTAAGTGTTATCAAGTAGATTCCGACTCATAGGGACCCTAAGTACAGTGGGACAAAACACTGCCTGGTCCTGCACTATCCTCCCAGTGGTCGTTACACTTAATCCCATCACAATAGCTACTGAGTCAATCTATCTTTCCAAGGGTCTTATTGTTCTCTGCCTGTTTACTTTACTTTACCAAGTATAATGTCCTTCTCCAGGGACGAATCCCTCCTAAAAACATGTCCAAAATATGTGAGACATAGTCTTGCCATCCAAGCTTCTAAGGAGCATTCTGGTTATACTTCTTCCAAGACAGATTTGTTCATTCTTTTGGCAGTCCGTGGTATATTCAATATTCTTTTTCAACACCACAATTCAAAGACATCAACTCTTCTTTGATCTTCCTTATTCACTGTTCAGGTTTCACATATGTATGAAAAAATTGAGAACACTGTGTCTTGGGTCAGGTGCATCTTAGCCTTCAAGGTGACATCTTTGCTTTTCAGCACTTTAAAGATTTGCCCAATGTGATGGCAGTGGATTTTTATATACACATGTCTTTTGACTTCTTGACTGTTGATTCTGTGAGTGTTGATTGTGGATCCAAGGAAGATGACATCCTTGATAACTTCGATCTTTTCTCCATTTACCATGGTGTTACTTATTGGTCTAGTTGTGAGAATTTTGTTTTTTTTATGTTAAGGTGTAATCCGTATTGAAGGCTGCAGCGTTTGATCTTAATCAGAAAGTGCTTCAAGTCCTCTTACTTTCAGTAGGTGTCATGGATTGAATTGTGTCCCCCAAAAAATATGTGTAGCCATGTGGCTGCACCACGATTCCCAGTATCTTGTGATTGTCCTCCATTTTGTGGTTTTCCTGTGCTTATGTTAAAGGATTAAGGTGGGGCTGTAAATTCCTTCATAGGATCACCTCTCTGCTCTACTGTAAAGGGAGTTTCCTTGGAGTATGGCTTGCCCCATCCTTAATCCTTTCGTCCTCTGAGAAATAAAAGGAAAGAGAAGCAAGCAGAGAATTGGGAACCTCACACCATCAAGCAAGGAGCACCGTGAGAAGAGCACATCCTTCAGACCTGAGGTTTCTGTGCCAAGACACTTCCTGGACAAAGACTGATGCAATACTGGACTTTCCTCCAGAGCCGACAAGGGGAAAGCCTTCCCCTGAAGCAGACATCCTGATTTTGGACTTGTAGCCTACCGGACCATGTAAGAATAAACTTACCATTGTTAAAGCCATCCACTCTGTGGTATTTCTGTTAGAGCAGCCCTAGGTGACTAAAACAGTAGGTAAGATTGTGTTATTTGTATAACACAGGTTGGTAATGAGCCATCCTTTTCTATTGATGGCTGTTCTACTTCATACAGTCCAGCTTCTCAGATTGTTTGCTCAGCATAGAGATTTAATATGTATGGTGAAAGGACATAGTCATGACACACACCTTCTCTGTCTTTAAACCTCCCAGCATCCTCTTGTTCTGTTCAAACAGCTGCCTCATGATTGTTTCAGCTTCCCCAGGAGCACAGTTCAGTGCTCTGGAATTCCCATTCTTCACAACATTATCCATAATTTGTTACGATCCACACAGTCAAATGCCTTTGCATAGTCAATGAAACATAGGTAGACATCCTTCTGGTATTCTCTTCTTTCAGCCGGGATTCATCTGACATCAACATGGATAGCCCACATTGTATATCCTCTTCTGAATCCTGCTTGAACATCTGGCAGTTCACTTTCAATATACAGCTGAAGCCACTTTTGAATGATCTTCAACAAAATTTTACTTGTGTGTGATATTGATGATACAGTCTATATTCAGTTGGATCACCTTTCTTGGACTAGGCATAAATATGGATCTTTTTCAGTTGGTTGCCCAGGTAGCTGTCTTCCAAATTTCTTGTCACAGTCCAGGGAGCTCTTCCACTTCAGCCTCTGTTTGTTGAAACATTTCAATTGGTATTCCACTAATTCCTGGAGTTTTTTTTTTTTTTTTTTAAACAATGTCTTTAGTGTAGCTTGGACTTCATCCTTCAGTACTATCAGTTCTTGATCATATGCTACTTCCTGATATGGTTGACTGTTTACCAATTCTTTATAGTATATTGGCTCTATATAGTCCTTCCATCTTCTTTTGGGGCTTCCTGCATTGTTTAATACTTTCCCTGGGAATCCTTCAGTATTGAAACTTGAGGCTTGAATTTTTTACTTAGTTCTTTCAGCTTGAGAGATGCAGAGTTCACCAGTCTTCACTCTTCACCACTCTTGAGGATGCTGTAGAGTAAAATGGACCATTGATCCCATATGGAATTGGTTGCTGCTTGGGTTTTGTTGGCTGGAGGGTTTTATTTTTATAATTTTAATCAAGATTGCAGAAAAGGGGACACATTACATATTCACCATCCTGCTAATTTTTCCTGTGATAAGGGGCAGTGTGATGGTTGGGATTTTGTCTCGTCTTGGCTGGTTCCTTATTCTCAGCATTTCTATGTGATCTCCCCAGTTACCCAAGTAGAGTCCATGCCTTGGAGCAGTTGAGCCAATGAAATATACTCCAAATCAGCAAGAATGAGAATGTTTATTAGGAGGTAATGATCGTCAGTAGAGACCTAACAAGCAACACAGACTATCTCTATGGAGTCTCAAAAGACAATTTGTACATCAGAGCTTATATATGATTTTACAAAGGTTATAAGTATCTTTGTAGCCTTCAGATAACAAAAGACTCTGTATCAGACAAAAGAGATATATGCCCCATATCTCTTTAATTAGGCCAAAGATTTGGTTTTGGCTTCTACTGGCAAGAAGGACGAATAGTGCACTTCCTTAAAACTCAAACTAGAAGGCTAAATTCTCTTCTGCCATGTTCACAGCCTTGAGTTTCATGGTAAAGTCACTTTACTTTCTCAGCTTCAGTTTCTACTCATATGAAGCTGGAGGTAAAAAAGTACCTTCTTCATAGGGTATGAGATTATCTATATTTGTTGTGCTTTTCTTTCACTCCTTCATCTACCTTTTAGAAATGATACCACGATTGTCCAGAGTGGAGTTGACTCTTCCATGCCTGTTACTAAGAGAACCCTGGCCATAGTGATTGGTTCAGCAATTAGCATGTAACCTGTACAAGGACAATCAAAATTCATTTTGGGACATTTTCTTAGGTAGTTGAGGGAAACCTTGTAGGGCTGTTACCTTCATAGGATGTAAGCATGGAGTTGATGGCATTCACCTTGTAATAACGTGAGGATAGTCTCAGGATGAACACCTTAGAGGGAATTAGAGCACAGAGAAAAAAAATATCCTGATGATACTAATGAGCCAATGGATACGGCCATGTCTTTAGCCAGCTGTCCCATAGGTTTCCAAGCATGTGATTCATATTTTTTTCTTAAAAAGCTTTTATTTATATTTTTACTAGTTGCAACCCAAAAATTCTTCATTAATTTTAGGTTATTTGAGTGACAAATTGAGATTACACATTTAAAATGCTTAACACAACACCTGATGGAAAGTAAATGCTCAGTAGATAATATTTACTACTAATATTGTTATCATTATGTCTGAGCTAGATGGTTTTGGATTTTCTGTGACATCTAATAGAAAGACGGAACACTTTACCAACTGTAAATCATTGCAAGGATGGTTCAGAAAACTTTCGAGTCTGGTTAAAACTTTATTTGAAGACACCAGGTTGTCAGATAAATTGGTTTCAGGGAAAAAAAAAACAAACATAGCTACACGTAATTTATGCCTTTTACAGAGCCAAGCCAAGTGCCGTCGAGTCGGATCCGACTCATGGCGACCCTAGGAGCCAGGGTAGAACTGACGGAGAGTGTGCTTTATCTTCACCATGAGCTGACAGAAAGACCAACATAGGTATTTTTAAGTGGCGAGCTGAAGTAACAGAATGCCATTGCTTTTGGTATTCAAATTAACTCAACAAAGTATGATGAATAGAAGGGAGAGGAAGAAAAATAGTTATATATATCATGTTGCATCCAACCACTCAGCTTCTTAAACAAACATAGAACAAGACTGCTGATCTGACATCTTGGTTTTCGTACTTGATGAGACATTATACTGATAAAAAAGAAAAAACCCTGGACATCAGTTCTATCAAATTTACAATGGACTATCATAAAAATCAGTAGTTTTTTTTTAATAACCAAACAAAAATTCTATGTGGATTATAGAAAAATTCTCCATCCACGTTTCTTTCAAGTACTGTTTATAATCCATTTTTTTCATTTGCATTTTCAATGTTACATTTAAAGCTGAAACTGATATTATCTTGAGTGAAATCAGTCAGTTTCAAAAGGGCAAATATTGTATGAGGCCACACAAGAACTCAAGAAAAAGCTTAAGCATAGAAGAAAATTAGCTTCGGTGGTTAAAAGGGTTGGGAAGAATGAAGAAGGGTGCTGTTCATAGATAGTAGACAGAAATTACGTTAGATGCAGTGAGCGACAGCACACAATATAAAGGAGGTTAGTGTGGCTGAGCTATACCAAAAGCTAGGAAGTTTCCTAAACAAAACCCAGCATTCTGAAGGACAGAGTAGCAAGAGCAAAGAGTGGTCTGATTTCAAGGAACATCTAGGTCAATTGGCATAACTAAATTTTTTAAGAAAATATTATGCATTCCACTTTGGTGAGTGGTATCTGGGGTCTTAAAAGCTAGCAAGCAGCCATATAAGTAGCATCAATTGGTCACAATCCACTGGAACACAGGAGAACGAAGGACATCAAAGACATAAGGAAAATATGAGCATGGGAGACAGAAGGGGTCCTATAATCTGAAGACTTCATCAGCATGAGACGAGAAGAACTAGATGGTGCCCAGGTACCACCAATGACTGCTCTGACGGAGAATACAATGTTAAGTCCCTGATGTAGTGGGAGAAAAATGGGTGTGCAAAACTAGAGCTCTATTAAAACACCAGACTTGGTGGTCTGGCAGACTGGAGCGTCCCCTAAGGACATGACCCCCAGATTCTCTGTTAGCTCAGAGTTGAAACCAGTACCAAAGCCAACTCTTCAGACAAAGATTGGACTGGACTATGAGACATAGAGTGATGCTGGTGAAGAGTGTGCTTCTTGGCTTATATGTGTACAACAGGCTGTCTGAGCAGCTCCTGTCCAAAGGTGAGATGAGAAGTTAGAGGGGGACAGGAGTTGGTTGAAAGGACATAGGAAGTACAGGGTGGAAAGTAGGAGTATGATGTCATGGGGTGGGGAGAGCAGCTAGAGTTGCACAGTAATGTGGGTATGGGGTTTTTACGGCAAATTGACTTGGATTGTAAACTTTCACTTAATCCACGACAATTCTTTCTAAGTAGCAAATAGCAAAAAAAAAGTTTAAACTGACCTGTCTTCCTCTCTCTCATTCTGTCAGTACAGGTGAAAATTTAAAAAAAGGATTTTAGTTTTTATTCTTGAGTATATGTAACTTTGAAATGATTTAGAACTATTGCAGTTTTTACCAAGTGAAAAAAATATCAAAAACCTCTGTGTGGAGTGGTTTTGGGGTAGGGAATGTATATTAGAGAAGGGATAATGAAATTTCAAGCAAGTAAACCTGTGCTATGGGTATGAAGGCAGGGATAACATGGAATTTAATTTTCTGTCACAGTGGAAGAAACACAGAACTTTAGAGGAAGGCTTATGCATACTCTTGTCAGAGTAGAGGGAATGGGCCCCAGCGCGCTGGAATAAAAGCCTCTTGCTGTTGCATCAAGCTGCAGACTTCGTGACTGATTGGGGTTACACCGTCACCTGTGACTTGAGGAGGGGTCTCCCCTCTTGGGGGTCTTTTCATTTGGGGGCTCGTCCGGGATGGACGACCACCCCCTCAGTCTCGAAGTCGCTCTTGAAGGTAAGGTACCAAGCTAGCTTTGTCTGTCTGTCCAGCTCCTTTTGTCTGTGTTGTTATTTTAGTTTCATTTTTCAACGACCACTTAGACTTCTGGCTTAGGTTTTGGGTTTGCAGTTGTTTGAATTCACCATAAGGGTGAACAAACGGAGGCTGGTAGATGTGCCTAAAGGCTCTCAAACTGCACCCTGGGGGACGCCCCAGGGAGAGAGAGGGACCAGGGACGCCTGGTTGCCTCCTAGAAGAAGGACAAGGATAAGGTTCGGTTTTTGGATGTGGAATCCCGATTACCGCCCATCTGACTCCCTCTTCCTTTGGTGGAAAAATAAGCCTGGCTGTTGTTTGCTGATTTGGGTTCGGTTTTTGTATGTGGAATCCCAATTACCGCCCGTCTGACTCCCTTGTCCTCTTGTAGAAAACTAAACCCGGTCGTTGGCTGTTAATTCTGTCCTGTCCTATCCTATTCTTGTTCTTATCCCTGTTTGTCTGGTTCGAAATCATGGGACAGACGTCATCCTCTCCTCTTAATCTTACTCTAGCTCATTGGCTGGATGTTAAAAATCGCTCTCATGACTTATCAATAGAGGTGAAGAAACGCCTGTGGCAAACATTCTGCGCCTCTGAGTGGCCTGCGCTAGGTGTTGGATGGCCACCAGAGGGCACCTTTGACTCTGAAATGAACGGGGGACCAGGGACGCCTGGTGGGCCCCCTCTGTATTTTGGTATTTTGGTAATGGTACTGTTTTTGTCTTGTTTTGTCTTTGTTTCATTGAGTACTTCTGTGGCCGGCCGATCTGGTTTGACCTCACCGGTGAGTCTGGATATTGTCTGTCTGTACTCGAGCTCTGGTTCTGGGACTCACTAAGAGAGAATCTGGACGCAGAATTGCTCTCTGAGTCGGAGGCTGGGGGATGCCTCAGCTCTCCATCTGGGCGGGCACTGCTGGTTCCTTTCTGGGTTCTGTGGCCTGTAAATCCCGCATCTGGTTTTTGTTTTGTTTCTTCTGTGACCGGTCTGTGTCTGTTGGATTGTGTTGTTTGTCCTGATTGTTAGTTTTGCCACCATGGGGCAATCTTCTTCTCACTCTGTAACACCCCTAGACCTATTCCTTAACCACTTTCAGATTTCCAGAAACTTTGGCAAGGTGTGGTCAGAAAACTCCACACACTTTGTAATCTGGAATGGCCGGCCTTTGGTACTGGATGGCCACCCACGAGATCCCAGACGAGCCCCCAAATGAAAGGATCCCAAGAGGGGAGACCCCTCCTCAAGTCACAGGTGATGGCGTAACCCCAATCAGTCAAGAAGTCTGCAGCTTGATGCAACAGCAAGAGGCTTTTATTCCAGCGTGCTGGGGCTCAATCCATACTCTTGTCAGAGTAGAGGGAATGAGCCCCGAACAAGAGAATTACAGAGTATATAAAGGCGGGGTCTTACATTCCTGGGGCAGGTTGGGTTGGGGAAGGTTCTGCTTGGGGTAATTTTTTTTGGTTTGTATTAGCTCGGGGCTAGGGCAGATATTTCGGGTGCATTTACTTCCTGGTATTTCTGAAACTAGCCTTTTTGGGTAAGTTCCTTCTTGTTATTCCCGAAAGCAGCCTTTTTGGGTAAGTTCCTTGAACTCTGAAGGGAGGTTGGTTCTATATTGTCCTGTTGTTTCCAAAACTAGTTCTTGTGATTAGGGAAGTGGCCCTTCCCGTTTTCGTTAGTGGCTATTTCAGCAGTCAGGAATGTATGGGCTGAGTGCTGGGGGGGGGGGGCTAACTAGAAGAAAGTTGTAAAAAGATCTTTTTTCCTTACAACAAATTTTTTCATGACAAGCTCAGGGCCTTAGAATCAAAGCTCTCATGTCGTGTAAAAGATCTCAAAGCTTCTGCTTGTGCTTTAAAAGAAAACCTCATTACCTGTAATAGCAGAGCCGATACTGCTGAAAGCCAAATCCGGATGCTTATCGTTAGAGTGGTGGAATTGCAATGCCAGCTCAATTGCCAGTCTCGAGAAGTACCTGAAATTAAAGTGAGAGCATTGATTGGGAAGAAATGGGACCCTGAAACTTGGAATGGAGACATATGGGAGGATGATATGGAAGCTGGGGACGCTGAGCCCCTCACTTCCAGTAAAACACTCCTGCCAGCTGAACCACACCCATGTGAAGGGATTACTTTGCCTTTGTCTGTGGAACCGTCCCACCCAGTAAGCCATTATCCCCTCCGCTCCAACCTAATGAGATTAGCTGCAGCCCACCTGCCGCTGAAGAGCACCTTCCAGAGTCATTGCCTGGGGCACGGCCTAAGGCGATGCTTTACCAGAGCGTGCTGAAGATTCTAAAAACATTCGGCACTGCCGATTTTGGCTTCTAGACCTGTAACTAGACGAAAGCTCCAAAAGGTGAAGTACAAAATGTGACCCAGGAGGAGATACGCTATACTCCAAAGGAACTACTTAACTTTTCTAATACATACAAACAGAAACCTGGGGAATATGCTTGGGAATGGCTGTTAAGGGTGTGGGATAATGGTGCAAGGAACATAAAGCTGGATCAGTCTGAATTTCTTGACCTGGGTCCACTGAGCACAGACTCTTCATTCAATGTTTCAGCTTGAGAAGTTAGGAAAGGACCTAATAGTTTATTTGACTGGATTGCTGAAGCACGGCTGATGCAGTGGCCAGACTTGTCTTGGGGTACTGTAGAAGAGGGTACCCAAAGGCTTAGGGAAATTGGCATGCTAGAGTGGATTTATTCGGTTAGGCCTTCAAATCCACACACTTTTACCACAACTGTGAGAAACAAATTTGTGAAGGGAGCTCCGGGATCCTTGAAGACTGCTGTGATTGCCATTTTATGTAAATCAGATATGACAGTGGGAGCTGCCCTAGCTGAATTAAGACACCTAATTACAATGGGGCTGACTGGATCCCGTGGTGGTAGGGGTCAAGTGGCTGCACTCAGTCGACAAAGACAAGGTGGGTGTGTTTACAGTAATGGACAGCAGAGACAAAATAGTAATCATAATAATCTGACTCATGTGGACATGTGGAACTGGCTCCTTAGTCATGGTGTCCCTAGCAGTGCAATAGATGATCAGCCTACTAAGTATTTACTTGATATGTATGAAAGGATGAATTCTATGTCAGGTGAACAGCAGTCTAACTCAAATCACCAGAAGAGAGAGTCGCGGTCCCTCAATCAATTCCCAGACTTGAGCGAGTTTAAGGACCCACAACCCCTTGAATGAAGGGGAGGCCAGGTCCCTTAGAGAAAGAATTCTGATACCCTGCCAAAAATTTATACTGTTAATCTTTCTCCTGCCCTTCCCCAAAGGGATCTATGGCCTTTTACGAGAGTGACTGTTCACTGGGGAAAAGGAAATAATCAGACTTTTTGGGGACTACTGGATACTGGCTCTGAACTGACACTAATTCCAGGAGACCCAAAACATCACTGTGGCCCACCAGTCAGAGTGGGGGTATATAGACGTCAGGTTATTGATGGAGTCTTCGCTCATGTCCGTCTCACAGAGGGTCCCCAACCCATCCTGTAGTGATTTTCCCAGTTCCAGAATGCATAATTGGAATAGATACACTCAGCAATTGGCAGAACTCTCACATTGGAACCCTGACAAGTGGAGTGAGAGGTATTATGGTGGGAAGAGCCAAATGGAAGCTGCTAGAACTGCCACTGCCTGGGAAAATAGTGAACCAAAAACAATACTGCATTCCTGGAGGGATTGCTGAAATTACTGCCACCATTAAGGACTTGAAGGATGCAGGGGTGGTGATTCCCACCACATCCCCATTCAATTCGCCCATTTGGCCTATGCGAAAACGGATGGATCTTGGAGAACGACAGTAGATTATCGCAAACTTAACGAGGTGGTAACCCCCATTGCAGCTGCTGTTCCAGATGTAGTTTCACTGCTTGAGCAAATTAATACATCTCCTGGTACTTGGTATGCAGCTATTGATCTGGCTAATGCTTTCTTCTCCATACCCATTTCCAAGGACCACCAGAAGCAGTTTGCATTCACCTGGCAAGGCCAACAATACACTTTCACTTGCCTGCCTCAGGGCTACATTAACTCTCCAGCCCTATGTCATAATCTAGTTCGCAGGGACCTTGATTGCTTCTCTCTTCCACAAGATGTGACACTGGTCCATTATATAGATGACATTGGACCTAGTTTGGTCCTGATTGGACCTAGTAAGGAAGAAATATCAGTGACTCTGGACTTATTAGTTAAACATTTGCACGCTAGAGGGTGGGAAATTAATCCCACAAAAATTCAGGCACCTTGCAACTCAGTGAAATTCCTAGGGGTCCAGTGGTGTGGGGCATGTCGCAATATCCCTTCTAAAGTGAAGGATAAGTTATTGCACCTGGCTGCTCCGACAACTAAAAAAGAGGCACAGCGCCTAGTGGGTCTCTTTGGATTTTGGAGGCAACATATTCCTCATTTGGGTGTGCTACTTTGGCCTATTTATCATGTGACTCGAAAGGCTGCTACTTTTGAGTGGGGCCCAGAACAGGAGAAGGCTCTGCAACAGGTTCAGGCTGCTGTGCAGGCTGCCCTGCCACTTGGGCCATATGATCCAGCTGATCCAATGGTGCTTGAGGTGTCAGTGGCAGATAGAGATGCTGTTTGGAGTCTTTGGCAGGCCCCTATTGGCGAGTCACAGCACAGATCTTCAGGATTTTGGAGCAAAGCTCTGCCATCCTCTGCAAATGACTACTCTCCTTTTGAAAAACAACTTTTGGCTTGTTACTGGGCCTTAGTAGAGACTCAATGCTTAACCATGGGACACCAGGTCACCATGGGTCCTGACCTGCCTATCATGAACTGGGTATTGTCTGACCCACAGAGTCATAAAGTTGGACGAGCACAGCAGCATTCCATCATTAAATGGAAGTGGTATATACGAGATCGGGCCCGTGCAGGACCTGAAGGTATCACAAGTAAATTGCATGAGGAAGTGGCCCCAAATGCCCATGGTCTCCACTCCTGTAACATTACCTCCTGTCTCCCAGTTTGCACCTATGGCCTCATGGGGAATTCCTTATGACCAGCTGACCGAGGCAGAGAAAACTCGTGCTTGGTTTACAGATGGTTCTGCGTGATATGCTGGCACCACTCGAAAGTGGACAGCAGCAGCCCTACAGCCCCTTTCTGGACAGTGGTGAAAGCAAATCCTCCCAGTGGCCAGAACTTTGAGCAGTGCATATGGTTGTTCACTTTGCTTGGAAGGAGAAGTGGCCAGATGTGCGGCTGTATACCAATTCATGGGCTGTGGCCAATGGCTTGGCCAGTTGGTCAGGGACTTGGAAGGAACATGACTGGAAGATTGGAGACAAGGATTTATGGGGGACAGGTATGTGGATAGACCTCTCTGAATGGTCCAAAGAAGTGAAGATATTTGTGTCTCATGTGAATGCTCATCAAAGAGTAACCTCAGCAGAGGATGAGTTTAACAATCAAGTGGATAAGATGACCCGTTCTGTGGGAACCAATCATCCTTTGTCTCCGGCTACCTCTGTCATTGCTCAGTGGGTCCATGAACAAAGTGGTCATGGTGGCAGGGACAGTGGTTGTGCATGGGCCCAGCAACATGGACTCCCGCTCACCAAGGCTGACTTGGCTACAGCCACTGCTGAGTGCCCAGTCTGCCAGCAGCAGAGACCAACACTGAGTCCTCGATATGGCACTGTTCCTCTAGGTGATCAGCCGGCAATCTGGTGGCAAGTTGATTACATCGGACTGCTTCCATCATGAAAAGGAAAGCGTTTTGTCCTTACTGGGATAGATACTTACTCTGGATATGGATTTGCCTACCCGGCACAACATGCTTCTGCCCAAACTACCATCCGTGGACTTACAGAATGCCTCATCCACCATCATGGAATCCCACACAGCATTGCCTCTTATCAAGGGACTCACTTCACAGCAAATGAAGTGCGACAGTGGGCCCATGCTCATGGAATTCACTGGTCTTACCATGTTCCCCATCATCCTGAAGCAGCTGGCTTGATAGAACGATGGAATGGTCTCCTGAAGACACAATTACGCTGCCAGCTAGGTGGCACTACCTTGCAGGGTTGGGAAAGTGTTCTCCAGGAGGCTGTGTATGCTCTAAACCAGCATCCAATATACGGTGCTGTTTCTCCTATCACCAGGATTCAGGGGTCCAGGAGTCAAGGGGTGGAAATGGGAGTGGCACCACTCACTGTTACCCCTAGTGACCCACTTGCAAGATTTTTGCTTGCTGTCCCCATGACCTTATGCTCTGCAGGATTAAATGTCTTAGTTTCGAAGGGAGGAATGCTGCCACCTGGAAACACATCAATGATTCCACTGAACTGGAAGCTAAAATTGCCACCAGGCCATTTTGGGCTCCTTGTACCTCTGGATCAACAGACAAGGAAGGGAGTTACAATACTGGCCAGTGTGATTGATCCTGACTATGAAGACAAAATTGCATTGACATTACATAACGGAAGTAAAGTAGAGTACGTTTGGAATGCCGGAGATCCCTTAGGACACCTCCTAGTACTACCATGTCCTGTGATTAAGGTCAGTGGAAAACTACAGCAACCCAACTCCAAAATGAGTGATAATAGCCCAGACCCTTCAGGAATGAAGGTTTGGGTCACCTCACCAGGCAAGGAACCACGACCAGCTGAGGTGCTTACTGAGGGCAAAGGGAACACAGAATGGGTTGTAGAAGAAGGTAGTTCTAAATATCAGTTATGGCCACACGACCAGTTGCAGAAACGAGAACTGTAATTACTATGAGTATTCCTGCTTTGTATGTGTGTATTGGATATTTTGTTTACTTATGAAACATAAGATGTAAATGGGCTAATGCATTTGCAGTTGTACATGTGTTAGTTATATCATGTTGACATAAGTATGACTTTGTAACTGTACTCCTTCAGAGACTGTACTTGGTAAGGTGAGATGTGTGCAGATGCCAAGTTGACAAGGGGTGGACTGTGGTGGTCAGGATTATGTCAACTTGGCTACTACATGTTTGGCTGCTGTATTAAGTGGCAGGGCGGGGTTTGTGGTGGCTCCCTGCCCCTCGCCTCTCATCTCGCAAACTTTTACTACGGCAGCTGGTTGCTCACGTGGCCAGGAGCTCCTGCTCTCTTTTTCCAGTGTCTGGTTCCTGGACTTGAGCTAGCAGCTGTTGGACTCATCAGTCCTTACAGTCGGCACTTGAGAGTCCTGCTCCCTGACCTGCTGATCCTGGGTTCGCCAGCTTCGGCCACTCCTGCTCCCTGACCAGCTAATCCTGGTTTTGCCAGCCTCTGTCGCTTCATCTTGCCACCAGCTTGGGATCCACTGACCTACACAACCGGTGATCTAGAACTCTGGTCTCTGACTTGCTGACTTTGGGTTCCTCAGCTTCCGTGACCACATGAGGCTTGTGCCAGAGCTTGGGACATTCAGCTTCTGTGATTACATGAGCTGTTTCCTATATCTGTATCTATCTATCTATATTATAAATCTTTCCTTGTACCTACACATGTTACTGGTTTTGCTTCCCTAGAAAACCCAGCCTAAGACACACATCCCAGGCACATTAACACAGAGAACATAAAGTTTTATGTAAGATAGGGACCATCCTTACCCTACTGAAGCTGCTGTTTTTTGGAGGAGGCAGACGAAAGTTGCAAAGTCCTACTTGAGACAGGAAAGGTCTACTTGAGACAGGAAAGGAACCTGTGAAACGGTGAAATGGCACGAACTGGTAGCCCCTATGAGTTAGAATCGACTCAGTGGCAGTGAGTTTGGTTTCTGTATGACAAACCCTGGTGGTGTAGTGTTTAAGTGCTATGTCTGCTAATCAAAAGGTCAGT
Source organism: Heterohyrax brucei (assembly GCA_028571685.1). Classification (NCBI taxonomy): domain Eukaryota; kingdom Metazoa; phylum Chordata; class Mammalia; order Hyracoidea; family Procaviidae; genus Heterohyrax; species Heterohyrax brucei. The sequence continues at coordinate 39,490,564 of CM053140.1, forward strand.
GGTTCAAGTCCACCAGGCACTCCTTGGAAACTCTATGTGCCATATGGTTTCCGTGAGTCAGAATTGACTCACTGGCAGTGGGTTTGGTTTTATGGGTGGTGACAAACCTAAAAGAATAACTAAGACAACTCACAATTAATTTTTGAAAATATTGTACAAGCCATGGAATCCATGTCTTAATTTGGACTCTAAATCTGTTTCTTGCTGTTGTGGATGGTCTGTCAAGTGTAGCAGAAGAAACTGAGACTTACACAAGAAGGTCAGAAAACAAATATAATTTACTACTAATAGATGCCAGAGAGGAAAATAAGACAACTCTTGACACAGTGTCACACAGGGGACTGGACCCAGGAACAAAGCCACAACAAGCTGAAACTGTAGGAGAGGGCATATACATGGCAAGTTGGATGTAAGTCTCTGAGTTAGGGTGTACTGAGGACTTACTGGTCAGTTTAAAAGTTTCTAGTGCTTTAATGTGTGTCTTAAGCTGGATTTTCTAGACAAGGAAAACCAGTAAAGCATATAAAATATATACATAGAGATTTATATCAAGAAAATAGCACAAGTGGTTTTAGAAGCTGGAATGTCTCACATTCATGGATCAGGATAGAGGCTTCTCCTGATTCATATAGCTGCACAGGTTGACAAACCCAGGATTGGCAGGTCAGAGAACAGGCTTATTACTCATAGGCCACAAGGATCAATGAATTCCAAGACTGGCAGGCTTGACTACAGGCAAGCTGCTAGCTCAAGTCCCAAGAACAAGAGGTCAAATTAACAGGAGTCAGCCAGAAGTCCCCAAACCTTACCAGAATGTCTACTTACATTCAATGCTGGCCACATGCCCAAAGAAACCCCCTTTCGACTGACTGGCTACTCAAAGCATATCCCAACATGGAAGTGATCACGTATCAGATCTCATCACTGAAGTGGTCACAACCATTATGTGGCCGCCAGTCCAGTGAGAATCATGCCAAGATGGTATACAACCTTAACCAGCCTAGTCCACCCCTTGTCAACTTGCCACTTGCACACATCTCAAATGATACATAGTCTCTGAATAAAGACAACTATAAAATCATGCTTGCACCTAACATGATGCAACCAATGCACATAGAAAGCAGAAATACTCAATCAGAGCTCTTGTTTCTGCAGCTGGTCACAAGGTCCTAACTGATACCTAAAACTAACTTCTGCTACCACGCATTACATATTCCCTTTGTCCTCAGCAAGTACCTCAGCTGGTCATGGTTCTTTGCCTGGTGGGGTGATCCAAACCTTCAGTCTTGAAAGGTGTGGGCTGTTATTAGGCACATCGGAATTGGGTAATTGTAGTTATCCTTTGGCTTTAATCACAAGGCATGGTAGTACTAAGAGATACCCTAAGGGATCTCTTGCACTCCAGGCAGAGTCTTCTTTACCTCCCTTATGTCGTATCAATTCAGTTTCCTCTTGGTAATTAGGATCAGTCACACAAGCCAATATGGTAACTCCCTCCTTTGCCAGTTGATCCAAGAGTGTAATGAGCCCAAAGTGACTAGGTGGAATTCTGAGCTATCAATTCAATGGAATCAATGATGTGTCTCCAAGTGGGAGCATTTCTCTCTTTGGAACTAAGACTTCTAGACCTGTACAATGTAGACAGCACAAACAGGAAGCAAAAATCTTGCAAGTGGGCCACTAGGGGTAACAGAGAGTGGTACCACTGTAATTTCCAGCTCTTGATTCCTGGACATACCAATCTTGGCTATAGGAGAAAGGGCATCATATATTGGATGCTGGCTTACAGCCTGCTGGAGAACATTGCCCCGGTGCTGCAGGGTATTGCAACCTATCCAGCACTGTAATTGTGTCTTTAGGTGGCCATTCTGTCATTCTATCAAATCAGCTGCTTCAAAATGACGAGGAATATGGTAAGACCAGTGAATTCAGTGAGTACAGGCCCACTGTTAGACTTCATTTGCTGTGAAGTGAGTTCCTTGATCAGAGGCAATGCTATGTGGAATACCATGTTGGTGGATAGAGCGTGCTGTAAGTCCACGGATGGTAGTTTGGGCAGACGCATGGCATGCAAGTAAAGCAAATCCATAACCACGTTGCAGGAAGAACAAGACACTGACCTTCCCATGATGAAAGTAGTCCACTGTAATCAACTTAACACCAGGTTTCTGGCTAATCACCTTGAGGGATTGTGCCATATCAGGGACTCAGTGTTGGCCTTGCTCCTGGCAGACTGGGCCCTCGGCAGTGACTATAGACAAGTCAGTCTTGGTAAATGAAATGTTGCTGGGCCCATGCATAATTTCCATCCCTGCCACAATGGCCAGTTTATTCAGAGTCCATGGAGCAATGGCAGGAGTAACTGGGGAAAGAGGATGAATGGTTTCCACAAATGGTATCCTATCCACTTGATTCTTAAAATCCTCCTCTGTTGAGGTCACCCTTTGGTGAGCATTCACATGAGACAGAAATGTTTAAATGGCCTGTTCAGAGAGGTTTATTGACATATCTCTTCCACATAAATCCTTGTCTCCAATTTTCCAATTAAAACCCTTCCAAGTCCCTAACCACTGAGCTTAACAGTTGGCCACAGCCCATGGATCAGTAAACAATCACACATCTTGCCATTTCTCCTTGCAAGTTAACAATCAGGTGCCCTGCTCGAAGCTCTGCTCATTAGGAGGATTTCTCTTCACCATTGTCCTTCAGAGAGGTCCCAGAAAGGGGCTGTACTGCTGCCACTCTCCACTTTCAAGTGGTTCCTGTATATTGCAGAGAACCATCTATAAACCAGGCACGAGTTTTTTCTTCCTCAGTCAACTGATCATAAGGAACTCCCCACAAGGCCACAGATACATACAGAAGGATGGAAGGTAATATAACAGGACTGGAGATGATGGACACATTTGAGTCACTTTCTCATGCAACTTACTTGTGCCTTCAGGTCCTGCTCAGGTCTGACCTTATGAGTACCAGTTCCATTTAATGATGGAGTGCTACTGTGCACAACCAGCTTTCTGACTCTGTGGGTCAGACAACACTCAGTTCATGATGGGCAATTCAGGCCTCATAGTAACTTAGTTGTTGTTGTTCGGTGCTGTCAAGTTGGTTCTGACTCATAGCGACTCTAAGCCCAACAGAAGGAAACACTGCCCAGTCTTGTGCCGTGCCCATATTTGTTTGTATGTTTATGCCCATTGTTGTAGCCACTGTGTCAGTCCATCTTATTGAGGGCCTTCCTCTTTTTTGCTGACCCTCTGTTTTACCAAGCCTGATGTCCTTTTCCAGGGACCGATCCTTCCTGACAACATGCTGAAAGTATACAAGATGTAATCTTGCCATCTTTGCTTCCAAGGAGCACTGTGGTTATACTTCTTACAGAACAGATCTGTTTTTAATTTTGGCAGTCCATGGTACATTCAGTATTCTTCTCAAACACCACAATTCAAGGGCACCAATTCTTCTTCTGTCTTCCTTAATCATTGTCCAGCTTTTGTATGTATATGATGTGATTGAAAATACCATGACTTGGGGTCAGGTTCACCTTAGTCTTCAAGGTGACACCTTTAAATGTTCAGTCTCTACTAAGACCCAACAACAAGCTAAAAGCTGTTTCTCAAAAGAAGATTAGTTATCTACAGAGGATAGCAGGGCTTTCCTACAAAATCCTAAGGGTCTATACTGTGCTTCACCAGGAGGGGCCTGGCAAAGAGCCAAAGAGCATCTCCATCTGCCGTGACACTTCAAGCACCATTGAATGAGTTGAATCATATGGTCCAAGTGGCAGAACAGCTTTCACAGCAGCCTGAACATGTTGCAGAGTGTTGTCTTGTTTGGGGCCCTATTCAAAATTAGCAGCTTTTGAGTCACTTGATAAATAGGTTGGAGTTGCACACCCAAATGAGAAATGTGTTGCCTCCAAAAGTCGAAGAGGTCCACTAAGCCTTGTGCCTTGTTTTTAGTTGTGGAAGCAACCAGATGCAATAACTTATCCTTCACCTTTGCAGAAATATCTCAACATGCCTCATGTCAATAAACTCCAAGAAATTCAGAGAAGTGGAAGATGTCTAAATTTTGTGGGATTAATTTCCCGCCCTCTAGTACACAGATGTTTTACTAAGAAGTCCAGGGTCATTGATTCTTTTCTTCCTTATTAGGTCCAGTCAGCATAATGTTGTTTCTTCCTTACTAGGTCCAGTCAGCATGATGTTGTCAATGTAATAGACCAGTATGACATCTTGTAGGAGGCAAGGTGATCAAGCTCCCTACAGACTAAAGTATGATGTAGCTATGAGGTGAGTAAGTGAAGGTATAATGATGGCCTTGCCAGTTGAAGGCAAATTGGCTCTGCTGGTCCTTTCAAACAGGTATGGAGAAAAAGATAGTAGGTCAATAGCAACATACAGATGCCAGGAGATGTGTTAATTTGTTCAGTAAATGAAACTACATCTGGAAGAGTAGCTTCAATTGAAGTCACCCACCTGGTTAAGTTTTCAACAATCTACTGTTCTTCTCCAAATCAGTCTGTTTTTTTTTTCACTGGCCAAATAAACGAGTTGAATGGGAATGTGGTGGGAATCACTACCTCTGCATCCTTCAAGTCCTTGACAATAGCAGTAATCTTTGAAATCCTCCTAGGAATGTAGTGTTGCTTTTGGTTTACTGTTTTCCTAGGTAGGGGCAGTTCTAATGACTTCCACTTGGCTTTTTCTACCATAATAGCCATTACTCCACTTGTCAGGGGCCCAGTGTGGGGTTTTGCTACAACACAGCTAAGTATATCTATTCCAGTGATGTATTCTGGAACTGGGGAAATCATTACAGGATGGTTTCAAGGACCCACTGGACCTACTTTGAGATACACATGAGCCAAGACTCCATTAATAATCTGACCTCCACATGCCCACACTCCAAATGGTGTGACAAATGACATTTTGGATCTCCTGGAATTACTATTAGTTCACAGCCAATATCTAATAATCTTGAAAAGCCTGAATGTTTTCTTTTCCCCAGTGAACAGTAAAATGCCATAGATTCCTTTGGGGAAGACTGGGAGAGAGATTAAGAGTATAGTTAAGAGTATAGTTTTTTGTTTTAGTCTTGGGTTGTGATGTAACGTTATTGGTTTTCTAACTAGAAGACTCTCTTTAGTGTTTCTTGTGATTTTGGTTTGGTTTTAGCAAATTCCCTAAACTTCTCTTTATCTGAAAATGCCCTAATTTTACTGTCACATTTGAGAGACAGTTTCACTGGATATATAATTCTTGGCTGGCAAATTTTTTCCTTCAAGGCATTATACACGGCCATGGGAGCTGGTGAACCCAAGGTCAGCAGGTTAGAGACCAGTGTTCTAGATCACTGGTTGTGTAGGTCGGTGGATCCCAAGCTGGTGGTGAGACGGAGCTGCAGAGGCTGACGAACCGAGGATTGGCAGGCAGGGAGCAGGACTCTCAAGTGCCAGCTGTAAGAGTTGATGAATCCAACAGCTGCTAGTTCAAGTCCAGGAACCAGATGCCAGAAGCAGAGAGCAGGAGCTGCTGGCTACGTGAGCAGACGAGCAGTAGTGGTGGAAGGTGGAGCAATGAGAGCTGAGGGGCGTGAAGCGACCACAGACCCCTCCCTGCCACTGGATACAGCAGCCAAATGTGGCGTAGCCAAGTTGACATAATCCGGACCATCATAATATGTCTTTACTTTCTTTTGGGATCTACCTTGTGTGGGGTTCAGTGAGCACCTTGACTAGATAACGCTTTATCTTTCACAGTATCAGGGAAGTTTTCTGCTAACAAATCTTCAACCATTCTCTGTTTTCTGTTATAATCCTGTGTTTTAGTATTCTGATCACTTAAAGGTCATTCTCTTGATATAACCAAAACCTACTGTTGAGTTGATTCCAACTCATAGTGACCCTGTAGACACAGCACCCAGTTAATTTGAACCGCCTACCTTCTGATTAGCAGCAGTAGCACATAACCACTACATCACCAGGGTTTCCTCTCTTGTTAGAGTCCCACATTATTCTTACAGTTTATTCATTTCTTTACATAGTTTTATCCTATTTTTTTTGTCAAATAAGTTGGTGTCAAGGTCAGCAGTTCAAAACCACTAGATGCTGCTTAAAAACTCTTTAAGACAGTTCTTTTCTGTCTATAGGGCTGCTATGAGTTGGAATTGACTTGATGACAGTGGGTTTTTGGTTTTAAGTTCCTTATATATCTAATTGGAAACCCTGGTGGTATAGTGGTTAAATGCTATGTCTGCTAACCAAAAAGTCTGCACTTAAAATCCACCAGGCACTCTATGGGGCAGTTCTACTATGTTTTACAGGATCACTATGAGTCAAAATCAACTTGATGGCAGTGGGTTTCATTTGGTTATATATCTAATCATAAACTACAAATCTTCATTTGTATTTTGTCATTGCTATGCTATTTCTTTGTTACTTTCTTTACTTTACATTTATGCTGCTTTTGTTTTTTCCAGTTTCCCAAATTTGTATGTTTAGGCTACTGTTAATGATTTTTTTCTTATAAGCATTATATATTCCTTTTTGACTTGTGTGCCTGTGTTGGGACTTGTTGAAGTCAATGAGTATGTGAAGTGTCTATGAATGTTTGCATGATCATCATATCCTGCTTCCAAGCTTTTAGAATTGAAAATGTGATCTTTTTTTCCCTTACTAAGCCAGGTTTCACTAGCTGATATATATTTTTTTTGTTTTTTTTTTTTATTTAACATAACTGAGTGAAAATGTACATTCACATGTAAATTTACATGCCCCCCTATATGCAGCTTCCACTGCTCTCCCTGTCCAGTGACTGCACACTATTCCTCTCTGCTCCATACATGTCTCATCCTCCCAACAGTCTCCTTTCCCCTCCTCTCCGTCCACTCCCCTTCCTCCAGCCAGAGGTCAGCAAGATGATATCCTATAGATATATAGAACCATAAAGTGCTTCCAATATATGGTTACTCTGCATTGCCAAGTCCATTCCATTCCTGTCCAAAGAGTGGACCTTTGTTATAATTTATGGGAGCGGGCAGCACTAGCTGATATTTTTTATAATGATTATTTTCTTCCCTGCACTGAAGATAAATACCCTTGTGTTACATGCTACTTATCCCTTTACTATGTTGCATTTTCAGTAGAACATATTGCCACTTGACATTATATTTATGAATACACCTTTTCTCTCATTGGTTTTCTTGCTGTCTAACTTCATATTTACAGTAGTATAAAAAATCCCGTGTCTTACTATTTGTGTAAATGACATATATTTGGCAATAACAAACACTGAGGTGCAAGGCAAGAGTAACAGTGGCTGTGATGGTTAAGATTATGGGTCAGCATGGCTGTACCGTTTTGGGTGGTTTGGCAGTTATGTAATGATGTAATTAGCTGTTATATAATTATGGAGCCATCTTCCATTTTGTGATTGGATGTGATTATCTCCACTTTCACATAATGCTGATTTAAATTTACTGTCCATGCTCAAAGACCTTATGGTCCCTGTCCATTTACACATTTCCGTTTTGTTCACTGCTGTATCTGCTTTGCTAACCTAAAATAGAGTTTATGTCAGAATTGGGTATGAGAGTCACAAGATACAAATAAGATAATGTATTGAAAACTTTTAAAATTATAGTTGCTCAATATGTGGAACATTTCATAATTTTTACAGCTGTGTGTTCTATAGTGTCTGATATATTCTGTGCAATAGGAAATTATATGATTGGGATGTTGTGTGAACACTGCATTATACATAGGCAGTTCTCAGGTTATGAACATCTGACTTGAGTACAGCTGATAGCAGTGAAGCCTATTACACTAATTCCCCCTTGTCTTAGTTATCTACAAGTGGATGACCTTAAAAAGAGGAATTTATTTTGTCACAGTCCAGTAGACTTAAGAGCCCAAACGCAGAGCATCATCAGCTCCAGGGGAGGGCTTTCTCTGCAGGCTCTGGAGGAAGGTCCTTGTGGTCAGTTTTTCCCAGGACTGGGAACCTATGAGGTACAGGGATCCTGAGTTCTTTCCAAAGCACATGAACTGCTCCTGGAACTCCCTTCTAGGTGGTACGAGGTCCCCAATTCTTTCTACTAGCTTCTTTCTTTTACATCCGAAGAGACTGCTTCAAGGCAGGATGCAATCTTATACAGAAGATTCCTGCCCCACAGACACTACTGCAGCCAGTCCATCCCTCATTAACATCAGAGAGGCAGGATCTACAACTGAAGGAACATCACACAGTATCGGAAGTCATGGCCTATCCAAATGGCTACACACATTTTTGGGGGGAAATACAATTCAATCTGTGACACCTTTTGTGGTGGTTTTGCTTTCTATGATTTCAGTTACCCTTGGTCAACTGTTGTCTGAAAATGTTTAATGGAAAATTTTAGAAAGAAAATTTTCAGTCACACACATTCTGCATAGCTTGATGAAATTCATGCCATTTCCCTCGATCCCACCCAGGATATGAAGCATCCCTTTGCCCAGTGTGTCCACACAGTATATACTACCTGCCTCTCAATCAGTTAGTAACCATCTCCATTATCAGAGTGACTGTCATGATAGCACAGTGCTTCTGTTCAAGCAGCCCTTATTTTGCTTAATAGTGGCCCCAAAGTGCAAGAGTAATAATGATGCTAGGAATTTGGGTATACAGAGAAAGTCTGTAAAGTGTTCCTGTTAAGTGAAATGGTTCAAATCCAGTTCATATCCACCAGGTGCTCCTTGAAAACTCTGTGAGGTAGTTCTGCTCTGTCATGTAGGGTCACTGAGTCAGAATTGATTCAATGGCAACGGGTTTGGTTTGGTTTTAGGTGTACTTGCAAACATTTAGGATGCACCCTGGTTGTGCAGTGGTTAATTGCTGAGCTGCTTACTGTAGTCTCAGCAGTTTGAATCCACCAGCTACTGCTGGGAAACCCTATGGGGCAATTCTACTCTGTCATCTATGGTTGCTATGAGTCAAAACAGACTCAGTGGCAGTGGGTTTGGTTTTTTATATTTTGGTTTTATGTATATATTTATATACATATATAAGGAAAAACAATATACACAGAGTTAGATACTATCCATGGTTTCAGGCATTCACTGGGGATCTTAGAACATATCTACCACAGATAAGGGGAAGACTACTGTATATTAAAAATTAGAGCTACTTACAGTGGTTTGTAAGAACAAATGTGTACTACTGTACTACATTCATCAAAACATTATTATTGCATTCTTAATGTTAAACACGTTTAAGTATATATGAAGTGTGTCTTTAACGCTATGCAAAAAAGCATACTACATACATGCTAAGACAAAGATTTGACTAACTGATACTAGATACAAACTGTACCAGATTGTCATACACAAGAAGCATGAGATGCGTGTATGCATACGGGAACCTGTTGTGTTGGCTTTCACTTGTTACGCATGCCCTGTTCTGTTCTCCATTTGGGATCTCTGTATTCCTATATAACATCATGGAACTACGGACATGTATTTGGTTGGATGTTGCCCAAATGGATGTTATGCAGTGACACGTGTGTGTGTATCGTATAATGAACAGTAGGGTTTTCGATGATTTTAAATTATATAACATGGTCTACTGTAGTGGAGGAAACTTTTGGATTTTGGCTCTAGCACACAGTTGTCACATTATCATATATTAGGATTGATTAGACATAACACAGGCAGCTCACTTCACCACTTCCTGACAAATGGAGACTTCTTGCTCTAAAGCTGTTCTGTTTTAGCACCCAAAGTATAGCTCACCATCCTTTTCTCTCTTCAGTACAGAGGAAGCCAGTGGGTTGGTGCTATTATATTTCACAGAGGTCACTGGTACAGACTAGTGAATTCTTTTGGTCAGGGTTTGGGAGTTATGGTTGTATGCTTTTCAGGGGCTACAAGTGGGAGAGAATTTTGAGCTCTAGTTTGTAATTCTCAGTTTCTTTGGCTTCATGGGCAGCTTAACAGGTAAATCATCTATACTTCAACTTTCTTTCAAAATGTTGGTAAAAAGTTTATATAATAAAACATCTATTCAATAGTGTTTGCATATATAACCTGATAATGTTGATTACATGCATGACATACAGTCATTCAAAACGGGAATCATAACCTTTTCTCAGTCAACAAACTTAAGGGTACTGTTCTTATTTCTGCAGACATACTACACTTTGTCATCTTGTAACATTGGAATGTGTTTGGGTAAGGGTGTATAAGTTTATATTTATTGAGGGGAGTAGTAACTGACAATTGGTTTACAGTCACATCAGGCCTCAAAATTTGAGAATTGTGGGAAGATCTGTATTCTTACATTACTGTTTGACTTGAGGGTGTTTTTTTTTTTTAACTTTATTCCCTCTGCCTGTCTCTGTGAAAGAGATGGATAAAATGACAGAACACCTGAGTTCTTGACAAATAGTTGATTGATGTAAAAAATTATCATTCTCCAAAAGAACATATTCTTTTTTAGGCAGGTGAAATTGTCATCTACTGATCTCCTAGTATTCAAGAAAATATGACTTGGCTTACCAGTTCATACAGGCCCTTGGTCCTTCCATGGCTGTGAGGGGCAAAAGGAAATACTGCTTTTCTACAGTATTTCCCGGTGGTGACAACCTCATCCAACCTGTGCTTTATGTTTCATTGAGTGTTTTGGTGGATCTTATTGAAAGACATGTTTGTGCAAGTGATGATCTAAATTAGAGTATTTCTTGCATTTCTACTATGTTTTCCAACTTTCCTAGACCATAAAGAAGAGTAAGACTGTGTGCAGTCAAACTGTGGTGAGATTACCTATTTCAGTGTGTTGGTAGTCTGTGAGACAGAATCAAATCATCAAGGAAGTAAATGAAATTAGCAAAGGGATGAGGCTAATAGCTGTACTCTACAGTACACCTTGGTAGAACACAGAAACTTGTGTCAGATCTTTATGAATTAATTCTCAGCTCACCAGGACTGTCAGTTTCACTCCTCATTCTTATACACTTTGGAGTACACAGGATCTTGCTGAACCAACATTTGTGGGATGTTTTAGGACTCAGTGGTTGCTGAAAATGTGGCTGTGGTCTTCAGCTAGGAGGAGTGGGCTTTGCTCAGTCTTGCTCAGAGGAAATTCCACAGAGATGTGATGACGGAAACCTTCAGAAACCAGACCTCAATAGGTAAGAAGGGCATCTAAAATTCAGTTACGTCTTCAGTGAACAAAATAATTTTACTTCTTTTGTTCCAGTGTTTGGGCTAAGCAATGGGAATAAATTGTTAAGTAAAATAGGCATGGCCCCTTGGTTTATGAACACACATAATCCAACTTCCCCATGAACATAAAGCACGGTACAGTAAAGTGAGTTTTCATTTTTCTTGTGATTAAAAGCTGTGAGGCTGTTTAAGTGTTGTAAATGTAAGCACTGGCTTCAGGGGTCACTTTAGGACACTGAGATATTTATGATTTGGGATCTTGAGAGAGTTTTAGTACTTTGACAATGACTGTAAAGCAATTTACTAGGAAATTGCAAGTACCCATTGTGTTTATTACAAGTACCAATTGCCATTGAGTCAATTCTCACTCATAGCAACCCTGTAGGACAGAGTAGAACTGCCCCATAGGGCTTCCAGGGAGCAACTTGTAGATTCAGGCTGCGAACCTTTCACTTAGCATCCAGGCTCTTAACCAGTGCACCACCAGGGCTCCATTATTTCAAGTATGACATGACTATTTGTTGCAAATAAACTCACAACTAGTCACCTTCAGAGACCCTGGAGAGTTAGCTAAGTATTTGCTCAGTGTTAGGGAACAGTCATTGCCCTGCGCTGTGTTCCTTCATGATGTGCATCTTTCCATGAGGACCATGTCAGCTACACCCATTTGTTTTCCCAGAAAAGTAATGGAAGCATCTGAAGACAGTGGAATTAAGACTTATCCAGGGCCACATTGTCAATAAGTATCAGGAAAGCAAGAATTTTTTGAAGGAAAAGCACTGCATGGGGAGTTGCATTTGAGCCAGCTGGCCAGAAAAAGTCTGTCTCTTTTGGGTTGAGAATACAACATCACAAATTTCTGAACTTTTCTGACTTTAACAGTTTTCTCACACCTTTCTACTTATCTGTCCTAATTATATCTATTTATGTCACTACCACTCTCAATCCACATGGAAGTATTTCCTAGTAAATTGCTTTATAACCGTTGTTAAAGTACTCAAACAGAAATGTGATTAAATCTTTGTTGACATCAGTTTTTTTCACCTGATAATTCCTTTTTGTTTCATATTGTGAACCTCTGCTTGAATTATTGGGTCAGTCTCTCATATTCTTAATGATGGATAAAAGATATCAAGTGAACACATAATGACACAATTCATGAAGAACATCACATGGTCCTCAATGTTAGGAGAAATCTCCAACTTGTACGGCAATAAAGATGGGCATAAAAACCAGGGAAGACATTTGAGGTGAGTGTCAATCCAACACGAAGAAGCAGTGCTTCAGGAGAACATCGTAAGGTGTAAAAACACATGTATTTAAAAAAATTGCCTTTGGGTGGTGATTCTGACTTTCAATGAGTCTACAGGACTGCTCCACAGGGTTTCCATAGGGCAACTAATGGATTCGAACTGCCAATCTTTTGATTAGCTAGGTTGTTAACAGGTGCACCACCAGGGCTCCAATATATATTTATGTGTCTTTATAGCAGTTTGTGTGTGTGTCTGTGTCTGTGTGTGTACTAACACATATGATTGTGCATATTGGAGCCCTGGTGGTGCACAGTTACAAGCTTGGCTGCTAACCAAAAATTCAGCAGTTCACTTGCACCTGTCAATCCTTAGAAACCCTATAGGACAGTTATACTGTGTCCTATAGGGTCACTATGAGTTGGAATTGACAATAATGGGTTTGGTTTTGGTTTGTGTTTATAGATATAAACTTACCTGTAAAATTAAGTGTTCAGAGAATGTTCATAATACATTTTCATAAATGTAAGTAGATATCAAATATTTAAAATGTTTCACTTAGACCCAATGATCAGAAATCTGACATTTAAAAACATCAGTGACAGTGATATTAATGTTTCTGCTAGATGATTTAAACTGTGAATCATGAGATGTCAGGATAAAAACCATGCACATTCATGTTGTTTGGTAGTAGTAAAACAGGAACAAATTTATTTCCAACAGCATGTTGCCTGTTTTCAACAGAAGTCATACAGTAGAGAACCTCTGTGAGAGTAATGAAGACAATCAGTGTGGCAAATCATTAAGCCAGACGCAAAATTTTATTGTGGTAAAAAGAAACCCTCAAGAAGTAAATGGTTCTGAATGCAGTGAGGATGGAAAAGCCTTCATGAATCACTCATCACATAACCGTCATACCAGTTCTCACAGTGGGTGCATTACCTGTCAGTGTAAGGATAATAGAAAAGCCTGCAGTTCTGCTTCTCACCGAACCAGTCCTGTGAGAACTCTCAATGGAAAGAAATGCCATAGACGTAAGGTGTGTAGGAAGGACTTTATTTGTATCTCAACCCTTAAGAATTCTGTGACAACACTCACTGTTGAAAAACTATATGAATGTAATGAATGTGGGAAAGACTTCTGTAGTTTCTTAACCTTTTGGACACATATGAGAGGTCATAAGCATGTACATAAAGAATGTTGTAAAACCTACAGCTGTCAGTCGTTTCTCATTTTACATAAAAAGTCCTGTAACAGGTAAGCCTTATGAATGTAAGGAATGTGGAAAAACTTTCAGTTGTTCCTCATACCTTACGTCAAATATAAAAACTCACAGTGGAGAGAGGCCTTAAGAATGTATGCAATGTAGGAAAACCTTTTGTTATTCTTCAGTCCTCACGATACATGTAAGAACTCACAGTGGAGAGAGGTAGTATGAGTATAAACAATGTGGGAAAGCCTTTTGTTATTCCTCAGTACTCTCCAAGCATAAAAGAACTCATAGTGGAGATAAGCCTTGTGAACGTATGGAATGTGGAAAAGCTTTCAGTTGTTCCTCACACCTCACTTCAGGTATAAAAACCCACATTGGAGAGAGACTGTAAGCATGTAAGCAATGTGGAAAAGCTTTTCATTATTCCTCAGCCCTCACCACACATATAAGGACTCACAGTGGAGAGAGGCCATTTGAATGTAAGGAATGTGGGAAAGCCTTTAGTCAGGTCTCAGGCCTCACTACATATATAAGAATTCACAGTGGAGAGAGACATTTTGAATGTAAGGAATGTGGGAAAACCTTCAGTTGTTCCTATGACCTTTCTTTACACATAAGAACTCACAGTGGATAGAGGCCTTTTGAATGTATGGAATGTGTAAAAGCCCTTAGAGATTCCTCAGCCCTCACAACACATAGAAGAACTCACAGTGGGGGGAGGCCTTATAAATGTAAAGAATGTGGGAAAGCCTTCAGGTGTTTCTCAACACTGACTACACATAGAAGAACTCACAGTGGAGAAAGGCCTTATGAATGTAAGGAATGTGGGAAAGGCTTTAATCAGGCCTCTCAACTAATTATACATAAGAGAACTCACAATGGAGAAAAACCTTATGAATGTAAGGAATGTGGGAAGGGCTTTAGGTGTTCCTCATAGCTCACTCTACATACACAACCTCACAGTGCAGAGAGACTTTCTGAATGTAAGCAGTGTGGGAAAGCCTTTTACTCCTGTGTCCTCACTAAGCATAAAAGAACTCACAGTGGAGAGAAATGTTATGAATGTAAGGAATGTGGGAATGCCTTCACTTGTTCCTCATCCCTCATTATACATAGCAGAACTCATGGTGGAGAGAGGTCTTATAAGGAATGTGGAAAAGCTTTCAGTTGTTGCTCAATCTTAACTAGTCATAAAAGAATTCACATTAGAGAGATGCCTTATGAATTTAAAGGATGTGGGAAAGTCTTTAAAGCCTCAGATCTCACTAACTGTATAAAAAGTCACAGAGAAAGAGATGAATTATAAGAAATGTGGAAGAATCTTTAATAGTTTCATACCTTACTATACATAGAAGTACAGTGGCAAGGTCTTACAAATGTAGTAAAAATGGTAATGACTAGTCAATCCTCATCTCTTACTTGACACATAATGGTTCAGTGGAGAGACTATGTCAGATGTGGGATGTTTCATCCTTACTGCTACAATTTCAGACAGCAATTTCTGAAAGTCTACTAAAGCCATTTGAACTCAAAGGAGGGGTCATTGGAGCTACTTTGTGCCTTCAGGAGAAATGATACTTTCATTTCTGAAGTATGGAATGTGGACAAGACTTTAGAGATTCCTCAGCCCTCACAACACATATAAGAATATACATACGTAACTGTGGGGGTATCTTCATGAGTGCTTGTTACTTTCTCAGCCCATGCTAAATTATAGCTTTCTTAAAGTCTCTGGATATCACTCATAGGACTATACAACAGTAAGAATGAACCCTGATGTAATATGTGGACTTTAGTTACCAATAATGTATCAGTATTGATTGGTCAATTCTAACAAATGATACTACATACCACAAGAATACAAGATGTTAATAATTATAGGTGAAACACTGCAGGAGCAGGTGAGTGGATGTATGTGGACTCCATGCACAGTTTTCTGTAAATAAGCATCTCTAGAAATAGTGTGATAAAACAATTTAAATGTATTGTATTCTATTAAAGTTTTTGCAACAACGGTTACACATTGAAGGTACCTACATTTTGTTTTCCGTGACTAACTAGACATCATTTGCCACTCTGTTTGCTTTTTTTACAACCAAATTTTAAAAATATTCTGGTAAAATACTTTTAAAATAAACTGTCACTTTAACCAGCTTAAATGTACAAATGCATTTACTATACTGACAGTGTTGTGCAGCCAACACCACTATTTCAAAAAACTTTTTATAACTCCAAACAGAAACTCTGTACCCATTAAGCAGTAACTACGTACCCTCCTTCCCCCATCCTCTAGCAGCCTCTAGTCAACCTTGATCTTGCTGCATTTGCCTATTCTTTACATTTCATTTAAATAGAATCATAAGATATCTGTCTTTTGGTGTCTGGCTTATTTGTCAAAATGTCTTCAAAATTCATACATGTTGTAGCATGAACCAGAACTTCATTTCTCTTTATGGCTAAATATTCCATTATACATCTATATCATATTTTGCTTATTCATTCATACTTTGGATTCTTTTCATCTTTGTTTAGTCTGAATAATGTTATTATGAACATTCATGTACAGAGATCTGTTTGAGTCCTTGTTTTCTTTTGTGTACTTACCTAAGAATCAAATTGTTGGGACATGGGGTAATTCTCTGTGACTTTGCTTTTCATTTGTGGTAAAAAATATTTAACAAAACATTTGTGCTGAGGGTTACAGTATTTTGAAAAGCAACTCTCTTACTAATGTTTGTGGGAATAGGCTTTTGAGGCTAGCACAACGTAGTGTAGGATTTAAATTATGGTAGTATCTCATCAGTACATCATTGGGGCATCTTAGGATATATAACATGGCAAAAGCAGGTGTCCAGAATAAGAGAAGACATGCAAGTTCCTGAAGGTCTACCCTGGGACCTGGTATACCCGAGTTTTCATCTTGCTCAAAGCAAGTCACTAAAAAAAAAACTGTTCAGTCAGTGGTGACTTATGGGGGTCCTATAAGCATCAGAATAGAACTATACTCCTTAGGGATTTCAAGGGTGTGAACTTTCAGAAGCAGATCACCAGGACTTTTATTCCAAGGCACTCCTAGTTAGGTTCAAACTGCTAACCTTCTGTTAATAGTTTAGTTTTGAATGAATCGTGCCACTCAGGGAGTCCATATACATGTTTGTGTGTTTATATGTATATGTATGTGTATGTGTATGTGTATATATATGTGTATATTGTGTGTGTATGTATATGTATATGTATGTATACACAGACACACTTGCCTTGAACATTCATTCCTGTGATAGGCTTGTGATCTCAGCCTTGGATTCCTTATCTACTATTGATAATAAAAGTAATCATTGCCTTTTGAAGTAAATGTGAGGATCCAGCAATCATAGATGCAATTGAAAGGATTCGAGTAGGGCCTGGCACATAAGCAGCGCTCACTGAGTATCTACTGTTAAGACCTGTGATGCAGGGCACTCTCTCTAGAACACTGGTGTGTGTTTTTGAGCTCTTGTTACAATGGCTGAGGCAGCTTTCCTTCATGCTTTGGGTCAACCAAGCTTTTTGGGCTCCCCAGGTCTCCTCAGTAGGCTGGCCAGGACATGCACTTCTGACTGAATTGGCTATGGCTTGAGAAAACAGTGAAAATATCTAAGAACTCTTAAGGGCTGGGCTCATTCAAACACACTGGCATAAAGACCTCAACAAAGGCTCAGATGCCTTTAATCAAAGCAGGCTACATGGATTCAGAAATTGTTCTTTGAGAATGATTAACAAGCTCTGCTACGAGGACTGTCAGTTAAGTTCACACACTCAACCTAGGAAAAGTGCTACTTAGCTCACTGCTGAATATCAGCATGGTCACCTTTGAAGCGCTCCTCTTGGGAAGCTATGTACTATCACCAGTGCCTAGTCCACCCTTCAAAGCAATTTTGGAGTTCTTTTTCTGGAATAGCATCAGAGGTACTGTTGTATTACTCTTGATGTCCTGAATGTCATCAAAATGTCTTCCTTTCAATATTTCCTTTATCTTTGGGCAAAGAAAAAAGTCATTGGGGGCCAGATCAGGTGAGTAGGGAGGGTGTTCCATTATAGTTATTTGTTTACTGGCTAAAAACTCCCTCACAGACAACTATACAATTAAGTTCAAGAACTTGCCACCATGTCATTGTGAGCAATAGCCATTTCAGAAGGAGTTCCAAAATTGCTTTGAAGGGTGGCGTTTTAGTTCTCTAGTGCTGCTCTAACACCACCAGTGGGTGGCTTTAAAAAGGAACTTGGTCACAGTCCAGTAGGTTAAAAGTCCAAATTCAAAGGGTCAGTTCTAGGGCAAGGTTTTGGCACTGGAAGAAGGTCCTTGTCTTCAGTCTTCCCCTGGACTGGGAGCTTCTGAGGCACAGGGACCCCGTCCTTTCCAAAGGATGCGCTCAGCTCCTGGCACTGTTGCTTGGTGGTATGAGGTCCTCAAATGTCTCTGCTAACTCCTGTCCTTTATATCTCAAGAGACTGCCTAAGGGCACAGAACAAAATTACACGTGGAATCTTGTTCTACCAACACCAACTGCTGCCCATCTACCCTCACTGACACAGCAGAGGCAGGAATGCTAACATGGAGAAACAAAGCACAATACCAGGAATTACGGCCCAGCCAAACTGCTACAGATTTTTTAGGGAACACAGTTCAATCCGTGACAGGTGAACCAGGCGCTGGCATCACTGCATAACTTCCCGAAGGTAATACTTTGAAGGTTACCATGGTGATATTCAGCAATGAGGTATGTAGCACTTGGAACAATTAAGTTCATGGAGTTGTCAGATCTCATAAAGAATTAATTAAAATGGCCATTCTAGCCATGGTCTTGGAAATACTGGTGGAGTAGTGGTTAAGAGTTACAGCTGCTAACCAAAAGATTCAGCAGTTCAAATCCACCAAGTACTCCTTGGACACTCAGTGAAACAGCTCCACTCTGTCTTATAGGGTCGCTATGACTGAAAATCACTTAATAGCAGTTAGTTTGTGTTTTGGTTTAGCTATGGTTACACACTGTGATTTAGAGGGATTATGCTATTAAGGAGAAACCCTGGTGGTAGTGGTCAAGTGCTACGTCTGCTAACCAAAAGTCAGCAGTTCGAGTCTGCCAGGTACTCCTTGGAAACTCTATGGAGAAGTTCTGCTGTGTTCCATAGGGTCGTTTCAGGAGGATCACTATGACTCAGATTGACTGGATGGCACTGGGTTTGGGTTTTTCTTTTTATGCTAATAAGGTGTATAAAACCTCTGGTGGTTGGCAGTTTGTACTCACTTGGCTAGGCTATGATTCCCAATATTATACGGTGATCTTCCGTTTTATGTCCCTGTGGATCACGACCTCTACATGTTGGTGAGGCAGCATTGGGGTAGGGTGTATCTTGGGTCTAAGCCTTGCAGGACGGTGTAACTCAAATCCCAAGTTATACCCTTCCCTGGATGTGGCCTCCATTTAAGGTATATGTATGGAAGATCTAGCATGATTTTCTCTGTATCGGGATCCTGCAACTGATTTGTGATCAGTTGACTTCCTGTTCTTGGGAATTGAGCCAGAGGCCTGTCTGACTTGCTGATTCAGGGATTCATCAGCCCCATGGGCTGGCAGTCTATTGTTTGACCTGATTCCTTACCTTTCAAGTCTTGAGCCAGCACCCTGTGGTCAGAACTGCTAGTCCCAGGTTTATCAGCCCATGCTGCTGCCTGGGTCAGGAGAAGTCTATGCCTAACTCTCAGATTTGGAACTTGCCAGTGTCCACAATCATGTGAGCCATTTCCTTTATACAGTTCATAAGTTCTGTGATACACTGTAGCTAATTAGAGAACCAAAAAATATAAGGGAAGGTACTGAGGGGAGATGGAGTAATTGACGCTAGAGATGATGGAGTGGTACAGCAGCTTGGAAAAGCTGGACATTTGGGACATCTTTAACTTCTGCATCATAGAAACCAGCTTTGTACTGATCCTTTTAAAGGAAATTAGTTGTTTACTTGGTGTCATAATCGTAGAATTTGCTGCAACGGCCCAGACTCAGCAATATGAGGTTTGGTGACAAATGGGAGAGAACCCCTTGTTTTCTGTGTGGGATAAAAAACACCATGGATTGAAGCAGCTGTTATGTTGCAATCAGTTACCCAAGGCAAAAGCTATTCATAGGACTGGGAGGGGTGGATCTAACTCCTAAGAACTTGACTAATTGGATGCATATGGAAATACAGGGTGATAAGAAAAGGGTTAGATATAAACTTTGGTTTCTGGTTTCTGTTATTAGTAAAGTTATAATGGCAGGGAAAAAGTATACAGGGGCTGATTGTGGCACTGCACCAAGCCCAGATGAGGCCCTGCCAAAGCTACGATCACTAGATTCACGGCCGACCCAGAAAGGAAAAGTTGTCTTGGAACAACAGAAGTTCCTCTGCAACTATTAGTCTACAAGTTGATGGTCAGGGAAGGAAATGGGCAAAACCAGGAAACTGTAGAAACCTGGGTGTATAGTGCAGAAGAGTTGCTTGAATTTGTAGATTGTAGATTCTTAAGGAAATGCTACTAAAATGGATTTTGAAAGTGACAAATTTGGGTGCGGTGTTTTTAGTTTTGAATGCTGCAGAATGGAAGAGTATCTATATTTGAGTTGATGCAAGACCCACAACTCACTATGGAACAGACACAAATGATGGCACAAGATTCATATACACTGCAGACCAATCCAGAGGGGGTGATCCATATGATAAAATCTGCAGTGAGATTTGTTAACCCTGAGAGGGGAAACTGCCCCTCTGCCCTTCTAAATACACAGTGGAACAGACCAAAGGAAGTGTTGCTTATGCAAGCCATGCTGGAATGGCTTTATGGTGATCATAATATTAATCCAACAAGTATAACCCTTACATAGGTCATGATATATATGGTAGTCAAGGGATCTTTTCTACATGGGCACCCTATGTAACCTTGCTTCTGTGAAATAGCAGCAATCCAAGAAACCTTGTTGGTTCTGTTGACAGAGCATGGGCATGGGTCTTATATATGCAAGAAGAAAGGTGATTTATAGTAGAATGGGAAGAGGCAATGGGTAAAGCACTTACTTCAGCAGGGTTAAGTTCTCTAGATAGTTACTGTCTTACACAGGGTTATTTACAGAAGCAAAACCAGTAGAGTGTATATATAAATATACAGAGAGATTTATATTTAGCAAATAGCTCACATGGTTATAGAGGCTGAATGTCTCAAGTCCATGGGCTAGTCTGGAGGCTTCTAATTCACGTAGCTGCAGGTCCCATCATGGATGAGATCACATAATTATATGACTGCCAAACTGCATCTTAACTGCAAAATTAAGAAGAATCATAGCCCTGCTAAGTTGACACAAATCTTATTGGTCACAGTTACCAAGAAATGAAATGAATATAGCAGACAAAGAGTTAAAACAAAGATTCTAATGCAGCACTACATGCAGTTGGGTGGACCAATGAAAATTCCCACTGGTCTGCCACTGTTAAAGAGGCCTAAACAAGTCCATCCTGTATACTCAGATTGGGAGGTATTTAATAATGGAAATCCTGGCTGAGGCCATTTGAAGCAGAGGCTTAGCCAGCTGATCACAATAAGAATTGGAAAGGCTCACTGGCACCACAAGAATAAAAAGGGGTGCACCCTGGTATCTCCACTAAAACACCTTAATTGATGGTCCAGCGGTTTCGGGGTTCCCCTGGGAGCACAGCCCCTGGCTCCGATGCTGCCCTTGCCCATAAATCATAATGAAGATCCACTCTTCAGACATGAATGGATTGGACTTGGTGGTGCAGAGTGACCATATATTGGATGCACTTTATGGTTCTATGCATCTATAGGACATCATCCTGCTGACCTCTGGCTGGAGGAAGGAGAGTGGGTGGAGAGGAGGGGAAAGGAGACTGTTGGGAGGATAAGACATGCATGGAGCAGAGAGGAACAGTGTGCTGTCACCGGGCAGGGAGAGCAGTGGAATTTGCATATAGGTGGGCATGTAAATGTATACGGGAATGTACATTTTCACTCAGTCATAATAAAAAATAAATAAAAAAAACCCAAAGAATTGGAAAGGAGCCAGAGTCTGCTGGTCTGGCCGCCAACAGAAGGCCATATGCACCTGTGTGGGTGAAAGGGCCTAGACTTGGGGAAGAGGCTTGTCTTAGGCTGGGTTTTCTAGGGAAGCAAAACCAGTATCACGTGTAGGTACAAGGAAAGATTTATAATATATAGATAGATAGATACAAATATAGGAAACAGCTCACGTAATCACAGAAGCTGAATGTCCCAAGCTCTGGCACGTGGTCACGGAAGCTGAGGAACCCAAGGTCAGCAAGTCAGAGACCAGAGTTCTAGATCACCGGTTGTGTAGGTCAGTGGATCCCAAGCTGGTGGTGAGACAAAGCAACAGAGGCTGGCAAAACCAGGATCAGCAGGTCAGGAAGCAGGAGCAGGCAGAGGCTGGTGAACCCAGGATCGGCAGGTCAGGGAGCAGGACTCTCAAGTGCCGACTGTAAGGACTGATGAGTCCAACAGCTGCTAGCTCAAGTCCCGGAACCAGACGCTGGAAAAAGAGAGCAGGAGCTCCTGGCCATGTGAGAGACCAGACACCATAGTCAAAGGTCGCGAGATGAGAGGCGAGGGGCAGGGAGCCACCACAAACCCCGCCCTGTCACTTAATACAGCAGCCAAATATGTAGTAGCCAAGTTGACATAATCCTGACCACCACAAGGCTCTTCTTGGAGCTCCCAGACACAGGAGCCCAATGCGATTGTCTTAGTCATCTAGTATTGCTATAACAGAAATAACACAAGTGGATGGCTTTAACAATGAGAAATTTATTTTCTCAGAAAAGTAAGCTAAAAAGTCTAAATTGAGGACATCAGCTCCAGCGGAGCTGTTTCTTTGCTGGCTCTGGAGAAAGGTCCTTGTTGTTAACTTTCCCCCGGACTGGAAGTTTCTGAGGCGCAGGTACACCTGGTCTAAAGAGCGTGCTCTGCTTCTGGTACGTTGCTTTCCTAGTGGTACGAGGTCCCCAGATTTCTCTGCTAGCTTCCAGAGATCGCATCAAGGCACAACACACTCTTACAGATTGAGTTCTGCTTCACTTAATGTAATCACCCAGCTCTTTTGCACACGTCATTACAATACTTTGTCTTCTCAAGCTACCCTTTCCTGGAAATAGAAAACTAAAAGGGAAGAACATGCTTTCCATTTCTAAGGCTGAAAGAACTGAAGAAACAATTCATGCCTCGAGTTGCAGTAGTGAAGGATTCTATAGGGAAAATATTAAATGAGTCAGGAAGCATTGACAGAAATTGGAAGGGATATACAGAGTCATACCAGAAAGAACAGGCTGACATTCAGCCATTTCAAGAGGTAGCATATGATCAGGAACTGATGGTACTGAAGTAAGAAGTTGAAGCTGCATTGAAAACATTGGTAAAAAACAAGGCTCCAGGAATTGATATCAACTGAGATGTTTCAACCAACAGATTCAACACTGCAAGTGCTCACTCATCTATGCCAAGAAATTTGAAGGACAGCTACCTGGCCCACAAACTGGAAGAGATCCAACCGAATGTAGAAATTAGTGATCAATATCATTAATATCACACGCAAGTAAAATTTTGCTCAAGATCATTCAAAAGCAGTTGCTACAGTATATTGACTGGGAAGTGCCAGTCAATTCAAGTTGGATTCAGAAGAGGACGTGGAACCAGGGATATCATTGCTGATGTCAGATGGATCTTGGGTGAAAGCAAGGACTACCAGAAAGATGTTTACCTGTGTCATTGACTATGCAAGAGCATTTGACTGTGTAGATCATTACAAATTATGGAGAACATTGCAGAGTGGGAATTCCAGAACACTTAATTGTGCTCATGAGGAATCTGTATGTGGATCAAGAGGCAGTCATGCAAACAGCACAAGGGGACACTGCATGGTTTAAAGTCAGGAAAGGTGTACATCAGGGTTGCATGCTTTCATCATACCTATTCAATCTGTATACCAAGCAAATAATCCAAGAAGCTGGACTAAATGAAGAATGAGGCACCAGGACTGGAGGAAGACTTATTAACAACCTGCATTATGCAGATGACACAACTCTGCTTGCTGGAAGTAAAGCTGATGAAGATCAAAGACCACAGCCTTAAGTATAGATTGCACCTCAACATCAACAAAACAAAAATCCTTACAATTGCACTAGTAAGTGACATTCGGATCCAACTCGATGGCACTTGGCTGGCAAGCAACACTGTGATAAATGGAGAAAGCGTTGAAGTTTTCAAGGACCGCATTTTACTTCATTCCACAGTCAACACCCATGAAGGCAGCAGTAAAGAAATCAAAAGATGCACTGCACTGGGAAAATCTGTTGCAAAGAACCTCTTTGAAATATTGAAAAGTAAATATGTGACCTTGAAAACTACAGTGTGCCTGATCCAAGCCGGAGTATTTTCAATCATATCATATGCATACAAAAGCTGGACAATGAATAAGGAAGACAGAAGAAAAACTGATGCCTTTAAGTTGTGTTGCTGGAGAAGAGTATTGCATGTACCATTAACTGCTAAAAAAACAAACAGATCTGTTCTGGAAGAAGTACAACCACAGTGTTCCTGGAAAGCAAAGGTAGTGAGACTGTCTTATGTAGTTCAGAGAAGCTGTCAAGAGGGATCAATCCCTGGAGAGGGTCATCATGCTTGGTAGAGTGGAGAGTCAGGAAAGAAGAATACTTTAGACAAGATGGAGTGACACAATGGCTCCAACAATGTGCTTAAGCATAATGATTGTGGGCATGGTGCAGGACTGGGCAGTGTTTTGTTCTGTTACATATATAGTGTCGCTATGAGTCAGCACCAATTTGACAGCACCTGACAGCAACTACCCAACCACCACCCGTCCTTCCTTATTAACATACAGAGGTACTATTTACAGCATATGGGAACATCATACAATACAGGGAATTGGGGCCTAGCCAACTTGCTATACATGTTTTTGGGGAGACGCAGTCCATCACAGTGTTGGAATCCTAAAATCTGTCAACAGAATTTTGAAGGGGCCTAAAGTTAGACTAGGGGGATATGTGCATGCAACAGTTGACCAGACTGAGGTGAACACTGGGATAACAATTGGAAGATTTAAACAGGTCTTATATCAAGTACTCGCATCTCCCATCCCTGAATGTATTCTTTGTGTAGATATTCTGTCAGATTGGGGAACACTTCTTCTAGCTGATATTGTAAAACTGAATGGGCTCAAGTCTGGTCTTAGGCCAGTACTGACTGGACATGCTAAATGGGAACCATTAGAATTGCCCAGACCCGCTCAGGTTATTAATTTGAAACAGTCTAGGATAGCTAGTGGACAAAAAGAGATGACTACCTTGACTAAAGACATGATAAAGTGTGGAGTATTGATGCCAGCAAATTATCTATATAACAGCCCTTTATGGCCCATGACAATGCAAATGGCTCATGGAGGCTGATGGTGGACTGTTCAGGCCTAAATAATGTCATCTGTGGTTTCAGCTGTTCCAGACATTGTATCAACAGTGGAGAACATGTATCAGGCTACAGAAGACTGGTACTCAGTGAATGATCTTGAAAATGCTTTTGTCCATATCAGTCTCAAAAGAGTCAGCCACAATTTGCTGTCACATAGTAAGGATCCCTCCCAACTTAGTTTCACCGTGTTGACACATACACACACAGAAAAAAAACAAAAACACCAAAAAACAGCTGCAGTCCAATAGATTCTGACTCATAGCAACCCTGTAGGGCAGAGTTCAGGTACTCCATAGGGTTTCCAAGAGGTGGCTGGTGGTTTCGAACTGCCTATCTTCTGGTTACCAAACTAAGCTGTTAACCACTATACTACCAGGCCTCCTCACTGCCACAAGCTTTCCCGAATTCACCATCTTACCGTCGTTATTTTGGTTAGAAGAGACTTGGATATGATGCAGATCTCAAGTGTAATGATATATTATATTGATCATATTAATATCAAACACCAAAGAATATGCTAGGGCTGATTCAAATACAGTGGTAGTCAGCATGAACAACACAGGCTGAATCATAAATCCAGCAAAAGTTCCGCCCAAACTGTGAAATTCTTAGGAATAACTTAAGCAGGAGCCACCCATGACATTCTGTAGGCAACTAAGAATGAGTTGTTGTTACCTAACCCTCAGCACTAAGCAGGAGGATCAACATTTGGTTGGTCTATTTGGATTTTGGAAAATGCATATTCCATATCTGAGTATATTGCTGGCTGCCATCCATAAACCCACTTGGAAGAAAACTGTTAGAATGGGCAACAGAGTAACAGCAGGTTATGTGTGAATTACAAAAAGCAGTCTCATTCTCTTTACCTTTAGGCCTCTGTATTCTACATTGAACCATGATTTTGGAGGTGCTTATCCCACATGCTCATGTCAGACTGGACCTTATGGCAAAAACTTGAGAATGTTGCCCTATGACGACCAGTGGGACTCTGGGCTAGAAAGTTTGCAGATGTTTTTGCAGTACAACATATGCCATTTGAAATCCAACTAATCAGCTGCCATTTGGCATTGACTGAGACTGCTTCCCTGACAGGAGGACATAAAGCCATCATGAGACGTGAAATATCTGTAATGTCTTGGGTGATGTCAGAGAAACATTGTAGTAAGGTGATACCCCAAATAACTGCATAATAAAATGGAACTGGTGCATACAAAAACAAGCACTGGATGAATGCAGAGAGGTACCCACCGAATCCATGAGCAGGTAGCCTATTTTGCCATAAATCCTACCTTGGAATCACCTGAGAATCTGTCAGAGCGCATTGCTACATGGAATGACTTTCTGCTGGCCAGCAGAAGGCATTTGCTTCACAGATGGCAGTTCCAGGGTACATGGACAGTATGAGGCAAGGTGCTCCATTAACACTAGGAGATGGAAAGACTGAAGAAGGTGAGAACAGGTTAGGTCAGTGGGCTGAATTGCATGCTGCCCTCTTAGCCTTGATGGAAGAATTGCACAATGGTCAAAGCCTGTATATTGGAGTTACTGATTCATGGGCAGTGGTGAACAGCCTGGCTGTATGATCAGGCAAATGGGTGATGGAAAATTGGACCATGAAGGGGATGCCTGTGTGGGACATGAATCTACGAAATGCACTCTGGGAACTTGGCAGGTGCAGCAGAGTAGGGCATGTCCATACTCATCAGAAAACAAACAAACAAACAAAAAAACCTTCCTGTATTGGAAGGTGATTGGAATCACCTGAAATGACAAATTGGATCTATGAAATTAGCTGACATGGGATGCTACAGCAATACAGATATGGGATGAATCTAGACAAATTTCCCTTACATGTCATGAGAAAATGTCCATAAGGACTGCTCTGACTTCAGCAAAAAACAGGTTTCAGGTGGCTATGAGCCTGATTCCCCCAGAGGAAGGCACTGCACATAGTTGGCAAGTTGATTATATTAGACCAATGATGTTGGTGGCACCAAACCAAACCCTCTGCAGTCAAGTCGATTCCAACTCATAGCATATGGCAGAGCAGAAATGCTCTGACCTTCTGGTTAGCAGTTGTAGCTCTTAACCACTAGGCAACCAGGGCCCTGGGTGGCTACAAATGGGTTCTCACAGGAATAGGCACACTGGACCAGGCTTTGCATATCCTTTGTCAGGTGCAAATGTCAAAAACATCATTAAGGGATTAGAACACAAGATACTGTGCCAATTTGGGCCACCGAGCTATATTTCATCATAACCTGGAACACACTTTACAGCATACAGGGTGCAGCAGAGACCAAGAAACATCCTATTAAGTGAACATACCAAGTTAGATGTTGGAGAAGAAGGTTGAATGTACGAAGGACCACCAGAAAAACCAACAGATCTGTTCTGGAAGAAGTACAATCAGAGTGCTCCTTTGAAGCAAAGATGGCAGGACTACATCTTACATACTTTGGGCATGTCGTCAGGGAAGATCAGTCCCTGGAGAAGGACATCATGTTTGGTATAGTGGAGGGTCAGTGAAAAAGAGGAAGACCTTTGACAAGATGGATTCACACAGAGGCTGCAACAGTGGGCTTAAGCCTAAGAATGATTGTGGACATGGCGCAAGACCGGGCAGCATTTTGTTTGTTGTTCATAGGGTCACTATGAGTCAGAACCTGACAACTGTGTTAGAGACCACACTCAGAGTAATGGTTTGAGAAGTGATATGGGCAATTGAAACACTTGTTATGTAAAATGGGGCAGATAAAAGCACAAAAGAGTGGCTCACAAGCCTTCATGAGCGTGTACTGACACTCAACATGAGAAGGTCATAGGTGGAATCACCGCTGAACAGATTACTTCTCTGGGAGATGCAGTGAAGAGAGGGTGTGGGAGAATGCTGCTAGCATGTACAGCTTTTTGCAACATCATCAAAATTGCATTTTTCCTGCCTAATGCTGCAGTTCCAAGAGCTATAGTTACAGGTGCTAGAAGCAGGGGTGATCCTTAAACTATACTCCTAAACATGTATGCCAGAATTCCCAAGGGCTTGATGGCATAGACTGTACTTTCCCCCATCTGGCAAAATTGAGGTTGACAGGCATGCTGTCATATTACCTAGTGGGCAAGACAGCCCAAAGGTGTGGTACCTATGTAACCCTACCTGACATGAATGGGAGCGAACTGGGGGAGAAGCACTTGCTAGACTGGTCTTGCAACCAGCAATTTGGATTTGCACAGCAGCTGAACCTTTCAAAGGTGGAAAAGTTGAGTTAAAAATAAACGACAAAATAGAAGAAAGGAGAAATAATAGCTGAAGTTAAAGGAACGAATTAATGAGTCATGCAGCAGGAGAAACCTAACACTATGCTGATGAGAGAGACTCAGAGCAAGGGAATAATTGTCTCTCAGTTGAATTATGTTGGAGACCAGAGTGAAGATCAGACAAACTTTTGGACAGCCTGACCAAATCAGATGGACACTTGGAGCAGACCTCAGTGGCTGGTATCTGAGTAACTTCACCCTTTTGTCCTACTGAAGCACTAATTGTTAAAGACTGGGACTGATAAAATGATTGGGAGGGGAAAGTCAGTCTTTCAAGTATGAAAGAGTCAGTGGCTGTAAGACCCAGGGAGTGGCCTGTGGTGTAATGAATTACTTAATATGACCCTTCTAGCCATAGGCTTTGTGACTCACATGCAGCAGTCAAGAACAGTTATGCAAATAAGGCATATAGAAGTTATGATGGTTGGGTTCATGTGTCAACTATGCCATGACATCTGGTACTGTGTGGCTGTCCTATATTTTACATATTGTGAGTCCTGACCTCTACATGCTGATGAGACAGGACTGGTATAAAATGTGTCTTGGGTCACAGCCTTGCAGGAGGACATGAATCAAGACTCACCCTTAGTAAAGGTTGCCATTTCTTGGAGCATGGGGTGCATCTAAGATACAAAGGTATGTCTTGGTGAGGTCCTCTCTCTCTGCATTTGAATTTCATGTCCAGTTTGTGATCAGTTGACCTCCCCAGAGGCCGGCAGTCTGACCTGCTGTGTCTGGGATTTGCCGGCCACCACAGCCCCTTGGCCTGGCTGCCTATCCTGTGACTTCATTCATCAGTTTCCACAGTCTTGTGAGCCAGCAGCCTGTGCTGTGCACTGCCAGTTTGGATTTGTCAGCCACTACAGCCATGCGGGTCTGAAGAAGCCTACCTGTGACCCATGGAGGTGGGACATTCCAGTCTCCACAACTGTGTGACCCTTTTGCTTTATACAGTTTGCGAGTTTTATGAGATGTTGCAGCAAAATAGAGACCCCAAAGATGGGAGAGTGCTGAGGGGAGATAGAGCAGATGATTGTAGAGATGATGGGGTTGGACAGCAGTCTGGAAAAGTTGGACATTGGAGGCATCTTTAACCTCTGCCTCAGAGAAACCAGCTTTGTGGTGATCATTATACATTTGGTCAGAGTTGACAGCAAGGGGTTTGATTATTTTGATTTATGACGTCTGTATGCTTTATTGGGAGTAGCTAGCTATGCAATATTCCTTTTATAGTCCTTGTCAGCTCTAATGGATATACAGCTTCTGTTGAAAAATCCAAGGGCTCACTTTCTCTTTACAACTTGTTAAGTGCCATTGGACATGCTGTATGAGATTGCCATAGCGCTGTGAATACTCAGGAACTTAAAACAATAAACCCTTTTGAGTCAGCAAAGTGGTTTTCTGGCCTTGGCTGGACCTCCAACTTGCATCTGTATCAGCTGAGGGTCTGTGAGACAGCTACTTCTCCAGGCTGTGTTCTCTCACCAGGCTGGGGCTCTGCTGGATACTGGCTGGTTTAAGATGGCCAAGGATGGGACAACTGGTGGTGTTCCATGAGGTGTCTTGTCTTCCACCTAGGTGCCTGGACTGTTCACATGGTGGAGGCAAGTGCCCAGAGTGAGAAGAGGCACGCACTGTTTCTTCAGGCCTAGTTAGAAATCTGCACACACTAGTTTTTCCTATTGATCAAAGCAAATCATTAAAAAAAGTACTTGTGCATGAAGTCAAATCTGACTCATAACTATCCCATATATGTCGCAATAGAACTGTGGTTTTTCAGTGACTGATTTTTCAGAGGTCAATTGGCAGCTCTTCCTTTTGAGGTACCCTCTGGGTGGATGTCTTAGTTATCCAGTGCTGCTGTAAGATAAATAAACAATTGGATGGCTTTAACAAACAGAAATGTTTTATCTCACAATTTAGGAGGCTAGAAGTCTGAATTCAGGGCATCACTTCTAGGAGAAGGCTTTCTCCGCGGGCTCTAGGGTAAGGTCCCGTTTCCTTTCAACATCTCTGGGCCTTGCATTCCTTGGAGATATCCATGTGTCTTGGCATCAATCTTCCGCTGGGTCTAGGAGGTTTCCAGGGCAGGGACCTTGGATCTAAAGATCACATTCTGTTCTTAGCTCTTCTTTTTTATTTATAATGTGGCCCCTTTCCTCTTCATGTCTCTTTCCTTTTATAAAAGTTATGAATCAACCAAGGATGTGACTTGAGTAAGGGTGATGACTTCAGAGTGATGACTCAGGACACACCCTACCCTAACCTGTCTGTCTCATTATCATATGATTTATAACACGTAAAATGAAGGACAGTTAAATCACAAAACAGAGGGCAGCCACAAAAAACGAGGATTTATAACCTAGCCAAGCTGACAAATATTTGGGAGGAACACAATTCAATCCCTAACACTCCATCCTTTGTCCCTTCCCCCAAAATATATGTACTTGCTACATGTAAAACACTGACCCCATCATATCATCCCAAAAGCCTTAAATTGACTTTAACTCCGAAATGTCATCTTCTGAATTATCTAAATCAAATATGGGTGGGACTCTAGGAATATACTACCCTGCAGCAATATTCCTCTTAATCTGTGCACCTATGAAATCTAGACAGCAAATGATCTGTTTCCAAAGTACAATGCTAGAACTGTCACAAGGTGGACATTTCTATTACAAATGGGAGAAGCTGGAAGGAAAGTAGGAATAACAGGAATCAAGCAAATCCAAAACCCAGAAGAACAAATTACATTAGCTCTCAAGGCATGAAAATAATCCTCTGTTATCTAAGACCATCTAGGCAAGGGCCTTGTACTCCATACTCTGTGTGTTGGCCACATCCTCTGAATTATAGACGGAAGTCCCTTGACCCTTGGCTTCAGCTCCACCTTCCCAGCCCACTGGGATGGCATTTCTGCTTCTTTGGTTCTGAGCGGCCCAATTCTCCCTATCCACTGGAGTGACAACCCCACCCCATTGACCCTAGGAGGCCCTGCTCTTCTGCTCCTTTCTGCCCTGTCAGAACGACAGACTCACCCCCTCAACTCTGGGCAGAAGCCACATTCTCCAGCACTTGTGAACAGGAGCCGTATGTTCTGGAATCAAGACAGCAAAGATATAGCTCTTCAAAAACTCAGGAAGGCAGTGTCTCCACCCTTTGAAGCTGAGAAGACTGTGGTTCCACCCTTTGAAATCAAGACAACCGTGCTTCTTGTGCCGCTTCCAACAGCTTTGCCAATCTCCTAGCTTCCCCAGGTACGATCCTTCTCTTTTCTTGGAGAACAACAGACATTGCTCCCTTGGCCTGTTTCCTTCCCTTTGTGCCTCTGCCCCCCTCAGTCCAAGCTGATGGGCTCTTTGCTGTGGTAGTTGACCAGATCCATCAGTCACAAGCTTAATCTCTTTAACAAAAATTTACGGAGCCACTACTGTGCTAGAATGTATGTCCTTATTGTACAACAGAATTTTCCAAATCTTTGCTTTGTTTTCATTTTGTGCACTTCATTTATAAGTCTATCTCTTTCCTCTTACATTTTACTTATAAGTAGCAAGGAGAAACCACATAGCACCCTTAAGATCTTGCTTAGAAATCTCATCAGTCAGATAGCCAAGTTCATCACTTACGAGTTCTACCTTCTACCAGATGTTTGAGCATAATTCAGACAAGTTCTTTCCCACTGTGTAAAAAGCACTGCCTTCCATTCATTGACCAATTATATGTCCATTACTTTCATTAAAAGCGTCACCAGAAGCACATTTAACATCTGCTTTTCTAACAACGTGCTGTTGCTGGTGCCATGTATACCCTCTGAAAAGATACTTTCTTATAGCTGTCCTCACTTCCTTAGGAGTCTCGTCAGAATTGCATTTGACCTTCATAATTCTATCAGCAATCTCCTCGGATAAAAATTAAACCTCATTACAAGACATTAAATGATACTCATCAAGAGTGTGCTTTTTGGCTCAATAGATTCTTGAGGCTAGCTGTGCAGCTGCTGTCCAGAGCTGAGCTGAGAAGACCAAAGGGGCAAGAGCTGGCTAAACAGACACAGGAAATACAGGGTAGAGAAGAGGAGTGTAACATTACATTGCAGAGAGCACAACTAGAGTCATGCAATGATGTATGTATTAAGTTTTTGTATGAGAAACTGACCTGAATTGTAAACTTCACTTAAAGCATTAAAATAAAATTGCAGCAACCACCTGGTTAAGGAATTAAAATCCACTTTTCCTTCACCAAGATCCATCTGTCTTTTGCATACATAATTAATTGAGCAATTCATATTTTGAAGAAGAAGAAATTAGGGTTAGAATCATATATTTAGTAAGTGCCCGAGCAGGATTCATACCAGCTCATCATCACTGCACCTTCAGATTTTTGTGCCTCTGTAAGCCCATTAAGAATCCACTTGGAGCTGCAGACAGGTGGGCATGCAAAATTGATTTGAATTGTATACTTTCACTTAATCACAATTATCAAAAAAAAAAAAAAAAAAAGAAGAAGAAGAAGAATCCATTTGCAAGTCTAGACCAGTAGATTCTCTAATATGAATTAATTTCACTTGTTGGTAAAGCATTTTTCAAAAATTCACTCTTCCCCAAATATTATCTGGACTGTGAGGCTGCTGTTGTTAGGAGCTGTCAAGTTGTGTCTGACTCACAGAGATTGTCAAATACAGCAGAGCAAAAGGTCCTTTGCCATCCTCACAATTCTTGCTATGTTTGAGCCCACTGTAGCAGTCTCTTATGTCCAGCTATCTTTTTAAGGCCTTCAGTGTTTTCATTGAACCTTTACCTTATCATGCATGATATCCTCCTCCTGATAATGTGACAAAGTCATGCCATGTTCACTTCCAAGGAGCACTCTAGCTGAACATATAAGACAGACTTGTTTTGTTCTTCTGGCAGTTCATGGTATATTTAATATTCTTCAACACCATAATTCAAACGCATCAGTTCTTCAGTTTTCTTTAGTCATAGTTGAACTTTCTCATGCTTACGAGGCAACTGGAAATATCAGCGTCAGGCACATCTTAGCCCTCAAAAGGACATCTTTGTTTTTCATCACTTGAAAGAAATTTTTGCAGCAGATTTGCCCAATGCAATACGTCATTTAATTTCTTTTTTTTTCTTTTTTCTTTAACATGACTGAGTGAAAATGTACATTCCCATATAAATTTACATGCCCACCTATATGGAGCTTCCACTGCTCTCCCTGTCCGGTGACAGCACACTGTTCCTCCCTGCTCCATACATGTCTCATCCTCCCAACAGCCTCCTTTCCCCTCCTCTCCATCCACTCCCCTTCCTCCACCCAGAGGTCAGCAAGATGATATCCTATAGATGTATAGAACCATAAAGTGCATCCAATATATGGTCACTCTGCATTGCCAAGTCCAATCAATTCTTGTCCAAAGAGTGGACCTTTGTTTTAATTTATGGGCAAGGGCAGCATCAGGGCCGGGGGCCATGCTCTCAGGGGAACCCCGAAACCACTGGACCATCAACTGAGGTCTTTTAGTGGAGATCTCAGGATGCAACCCTTTTTATTCTTGTGTTGCCAGTGAGACTCAACCTAGTGAGCTCCATTGTGGCTATCACTGGTGGTGGCCGGGCACCATCCGGTTCTTCCGGTCCCAAGTCGATGAAGGCACTCACTCTTGCGGGTCTCTCTGTCTTCTAGGTTGTCTTTACCGCATGTCATTTTGGTCCTTGGTGAGCATCCGTTCCTGCTGAGTTGGGACCATTTGCTGTGTCCTTGTATGGCAGCTTGGCAGCTTTTAAGACCCCAGACGCCACTCACCAATGTGAGGTGCAGAGAACTCTCTTAGCAAAATGCTAGTTGTGCCAATTGGCCTCGATTTCACCTAAGAGCATGGCCCCTCGCCCCCTGCCCCAGCTACTCTATCCTTGGAATATTGGGTTAAGATGGAAGGAATATTCAAGTTATCCTGAAGTGCACTTAAAGTTGTTCTTGTTTCTAATGTGTGCTATCATCGCTTTCTCCCAACCAGATTTCTAGCAACTATCTAAACTAAACCCTACCCCCCTCACTCTCCCTCCCTCCCCTCCCTTGCAGCTGTAAAAGAGTCTTTTCTTCTATACACAAGTCTGTTTTTGAGATCTTATCGTAGAGGTCTCATGCAGTATTCGTCCCTTTGTCGCTGACTACTTTCACTCAACATAACGTCTTCTAGTTGAAACCAGGTTAGGAGATGTTTCCTGGAATCATTGTTATTCTTTATCATTGCGTAGTGCTCCATTGAGTGTATGTACCATAGTTTACCTATTCATCCTTCTGTTGTTGGGTATCTGGGTTGATTCCATCTTATTGCTATTGTGGACTGTGCTGCGATAAACATTCTGGTGCATGTGTCTGTTGGTGTGAAAGGCCTTGATTCTGTAGAATATATTCCAAGTAGTGGAATTACTGGGTCAAATGATATATCGATATCCATTTTTTTAAGGAAGTGCCAGACTGCTTTCCAAAGAGGCTGGACCATTTTGAAACCCCACCAACAGTGTAGGAGGGTTTCACTTTCTCCACAGCCTCTCCAGCATTTGTTGTTTTGTGTTTTCTGGATCATGGCCAATCTTGTTGGGGTGAGATGGTATCTCATTGTCATCTTGATTTGAATTTCTTTAATAACTAAAGATTGTGAACATGTCCACATGTGTTTTTTGGCTGCCTGGATCTCCTCTTTAGTGAAATGTCTGTCCATCTCCTTTGCCCATCGCTTAATTGGATGGTTTATCTTCTTCTTATTGATATTCTGTAGTATTCTATAGATTATGGAGATCAGGTGTTGGTCTGACATAGAGTTGCCAAATATTTTTTCCCATTCTGTGGGTGTTCTTTTAACTCTATTAATAAAGTCTTTGGATGAGCAAAAGTGTTTGATTCTTAATAGTTCCCATTTATCTATTTTCTCTTCTGTTGACTGTGGTTTCTTTGACAGATTTTGGAGTCTGTCCTCATTGTGTATTAAAACTTCCATTGTTGTTCCTACCTTTTCTTGGATGAGCTTTATCATTTTAGGTTTGATATTTATGTCTTTTATCCACTTGGAGTTGGTTTTTGTATAAGGTGTAAGATATGGATCTTGACTCAGTTTATTGCAGATGGGTAATCAATTTTGCCAGCACTATTTGTTGAAGATACTGTTTCTATCCCAGTTTAATGTCTTAGGGCCTTTGTCGAATATCAACTGTTCATAGGCACATGGTGTCATCTCTGGGGTCTCAATTCTGTTCCATTGATCCATCTGTCTGTTCTTGTACCAGTACCAGGCTGTTTTGACCACTGTGGCAGTGTAGTATGTTCTAAGGTCAGGTAATGAGAGGCCTCCCAGTGTGTTCTTCTTCTTTAGTGGTACCTTACTTATCCGAGGCTTCTTCCCTTTCCAAACAAAATTGGTGATTTGTTTCTCTATCTCATTAAAAAATGACACTGGAACTTGTATTCTGATTGCATTATTACAAGTAGATTGCTTTGGGTAAAATAGACACTTTCACAATGTTATGTCTTCCAATCTATGAGCAGGGTAGGTTTTTCCATTTATGTAAGTCTCTCTTAGTTTCTTGTAGTAAGGGCTTGTAGTTCTCTTGGTAAAGGTCTGTTGTTTCTCTGGTTAGATTAATTCCTAGGTACCTTATCTTCTTAGGGGCTATTGTAAATGGTATTGATTTGATAATTTCTTCCTTAGCAGTCTTGTTGTTGGTATAAAACAGTCTTGTTGTTGGTATAAAATCCTACTGATTTACTTATGTTTATCTTGTATCCTGAGACTTTGCTGAACTCTTCTATCAGTTTGAGAAGCTTACTTATAGATTCCTTGGGGTTCTCTGCATATACAATCATATCATCTGCAAACAGGGAGATTTTAACTTCCTCTTTGCTGACGCAGATGCCCTTTATTTCTTGGTCTTGTCTAATTGCTCTGGCTAGAACTTCTAGCACAGTGTTGAATAGGAGAGGTGACAGTGGGCATCCTTGTCTAGTTTCTGATCTCAAGGGAAAGTCTTTCAGTCTCTCTCCATTCAGGATGATGTGGGCAATTGGCTTTGTATAAATGGCCCTTATTGTGTTGAGGAATTTGCCGTCTATGCCCATTTTGCTAAGAGTTTTTAGCATGAATGGGTGTTGGACTTTATCAAATCCCTTTTCTGCATCAATGGACAAAATCAGGTGATCCTTGTCTTTTGTGTTATTTATGTGGTTAATCACATTGATTGTTTTTCTGATGTTGAACCAGCCTTGCATCCCTGGTATGAATCCCACTTGGTCATGATGGATTATTTTCTTGATATGTTGTTGTATTCTATTGGTGAGAATTTTGTTGAAGATTTTTGCATCTAGATTCATGAGTGATATAGGTCTGTAGTTCTCTTTCTTTGTTGGGTCTTTCCCTGGCTTAGGTATCAGTGTTATGCTGGCTTCGTAGAATGAATTTGGAAGTACTCCATCCCTTTCTATACTGTAAAATAGTCTCAGTAGTATTGGAGATAACTCTTCTCTAAATGCTTAGTAGAATTCTGCAGTGAAGCCATCTGGGCCCGGACATTTTTTGGTTGGTAGTGTTTTGATGACATTTTCAATCTCTTCCTTTGTGATGGGTTTATTAAGTTGTTCTGCTTCACGTTGTGATAATTTGGGTAGGTGATACAAGTCCAGGAATTTGTCCATTTCCCCTAGGTTTTCAAATTTGTTACAGTACAGTTTTTCCTATTATTCTGTTATGATATTTTTGATTTCTGTTGCATCTGTGGTGACAACTCCCTTCTCATTTCTAATTTGGGTTATTTGTTTCCTTTCCTGCTTTTCTTTAATAAGTTTAGCCAGTGGTATGTCAATTTTGTTAATCTTTTCAAAAAACCAGCTTTTGGTCTTTTCAATTTTTTCAGTTGTTTTTCTGTTCTCTAATTCATTTAGCTCTGCTCTAATCTTTATGATCTCGTTTCTTCCAGTGCCCGAGGGGTTCCTCTGTTGTTCTCCTTCTACTTGTTCAAGCTGTAGAGTTAGTCCCTTGATTTGGTTTCTTTCTTCCTTCCAGATGTGTGCATTTATGGAGATAAACAGACCTCTGAGCACTGCTTTGGCTGTATCCCATAGGTTCTGGTAGGAAGTGTTTTCATTCTCATTGGAAGCCATGAATTTCTTTATTTCATCCTTGATTTCCTCTATAACCCATGTTTTTTTGAGCAAGATGTTGTTCAGTTTCCAAGAGTTCCACGTTCTATCTATGTTTTTTCTGCTATTGATTTCAACTTTCACGGCTTTATGATTTGAGAAGATGCTTTGCAGTAATTCAATGGTATGGATTTTGTTGAGCATTGCATTATGGCCTGTCACATGGTCAATTCTGGAGAATGTTCCATGTGCACTGGAGAAGAAGGTGTAGTTGTCTGCTGAAGGGTGGAAACTTCTGTATGTATCAATGAGGTTTAGTTGGTTAATTGTGGCAATGAGTTCTTCCGTATCTTTACTGAGCTTTTTTCTAGATGATCTGTCTAGTAATGAGAGTGGAGTGTTAAAGTCT
Source organism: Heterohyrax brucei (assembly GCA_028571685.1). Lineage (NCBI taxonomy): Eukaryota > Metazoa > Chordata > Mammalia > Hyracoidea > Procaviidae > Heterohyrax > Heterohyrax brucei. Next base: position 39,528,610 of record CM053140.1, read on the forward strand.
CCCACTATTATTGTGGAGTCATCTAACTCTCTTTTGAGCGTAGTCAGTATTTCTTCGATGTATTTAGGTGCTCTGATATTAGGTGCATAAATATTTAATATAGTTAAGTCTTGCTTGTGTACTGAACCTTTCAGCAATAGTGACCATCTTTGTCCATGATGGTGGATTTTACATTAAAATTGATTTTGTCTTCTTTGTTCATTGTTAGCTTGATATATATTCTTCCATCCTTTAATTTTCAGTTTGTTCCTATCTTTAGGTCTCAAGTGAGTTTCTTGTAGACAACATATGGATGGGTCATGTCTTTTGATCTAAGATGACACTCGGTGTCTCTTTACTGGAGCATTCGGTCCATTCACATTCAATGTAATTATTGACAGGTATGTGTTCACTGCTGCCATTGTGATATGTTTATTTTTATGTTGATGTTTTCTCTGTTGTTCTTATTAGTCTGTTCTGGGACATTCTTTTTGGTGAGTTGATTTTTCACCTTTTTCAGAACTGGTTTTATAGTTGTTGAGACTCGTGTGTTACATTTCTTGAAATGGTATGATAATCTTTGTTGTACTTTACAGCTGCCCCTATGATCCCCCTTAATAAACTATATGTAAACCCAATTTTACTTACTACCAGTCTTGTCATCTTCGTGTCCATCTGGAAGGACTGTAACAACTGTAGTACATCCCTCTTTTTATTATGATGACACAATAGTTTTCATGATGATCACTGGATTGCTTCTTTCCGTATCAAAGCTGTCATTGACTTTGGAGCCTTCCCTAAAAGAGTAGAGTGTTGAGTAGTGTGTTATTCTAAAATATAAAGTTAGTGGTTTCGTTCTTCTAAGCCAGAGCCAAGAATTTCTTTCAGTATTTCTTGTAGTTTGGGTTTGGTTTTTACAAAGTCTCTGAGTTTCTACTTATCTGGGAATGTCTGAATTTCATTTTCATATTTGAAAGATAGTTTTGCAGGATATATAATTCTTGGTTGGAAGTTCTTCTCCTTCAAGGCTTTGAATGTGTCATGCCACTGTCTCCGTGCCAGCATGGTTTCTGCTGAGAAATCTGACGAGAGCCTACAGGCTTTCCCTCTGAATGTTAGCTTTGCTTTGAGTCTTGCTGCCTTTAAGAGTTGCTGCTTATGTTTCATTTTGTTAAGCTTGATTATAATATGTCTTGGAGTCTTTCTTTTGAGATCTATATTGGGTGGCGTACAATATGCATCTGAGTTGTCTATATTCTCTTCCTTCATGATTTCTCGGAAGTTTTCTTTCAGCAGCTCAGCAATGATACTCTCTGTGTTCTCAGATGTCTCACCCTGTTCAGGGACTCCAATTAATCGAAGGTTGTTCCTCTTAATAGAGTCCCACATGCTTCTTCATGTTTCTTCATTTTTCTTGTTTTGTTTTTCTGAATTCTGCTCATAGACTCTAGCATCAGTAGCTCTGTCTTCCAAGTCAGAAATTCTTTTTTCTATTTGTTCCATTCTGTTTTCTTGGCTTTGCATGGAAGTTTCTATGTCTTTGATTTTGTTCTTGATCTGTTGGATTTCAGAGTACTGGTCAGATTGAACAACTTGCTTAATTTTTCATTTTGTTCTGCTGCATTTTGTATAAGGTCTAGAAGGGCTCTGTATATAGTCATTTTGTATTCACTTTCTGATGCTTTCATAAAAGTTTCTTCATCTGGAAAACTCCTTGGTTGCTTTGTTTGGGAGCCTTCTTGGGTGATTTCTTGTATGCCACAATTGTCTGTTGCTTTTTGGGTCCCATGTGAGTATGTAGAGGTTGGAAGAGGTACTGTGAGGATGGATTGCAAATGTTTCTCTAGGTTGTCTTAAAATGTAAAGCAAAAGTTATCTGACCACTTCACAAGTCAATTAGGTTTTCAGGTGTAGAGGTCCCTCTTTTCAACTGACAAAGTAAGCCCTACTATATCCAACCCCAGATGATAACAAACTAGTTCAGAATACAGCAATGCTACTGCCCTGTTGGCCTCTGCTGACTAGGCCTAGCCTTAGCTGACACTGCGTCGAGTACTGCTTTTGTGATAGAAAAGCGCTCTCCTGTGGGCAGGCTCTGGCTCCCAAGCTAAGAATTAGGTCCAGCTGAGGTCACCATATCCAAGATGGCGCCCTCCACACAGGCAGCAGACAAAGGGGCTAAAGGTGCCGAGAGGTAGTGATTCCTATGCTTCTGTTGCAGGGCCTGCAGTGTAGGTGGCACTGGGAAAATTACTGCTTTTCTGTCGGAGAAGCGCTATCCTGTTTGCAGGTGCTAGCTCCCAGGCTAAGAATTAGGTCCCGCTAGAATCTCGGTACCAACACGGCGTCCCACACACTGACTGTGGAATTACGTACAAACCCCGCTTACGCAGATATCAAACTAAAGGCTCAAAGTGGCTAGATTAACAGAGTCTTAAGCCTGGCTCTCAGAATATCGCAATTTCGCCTGCCTATCCCCCCAGCAGCACATCTGAGTCTAGCTGCTAGGCAAGACCCAGCTCCACCCGCCGGCCAAGACAGAGAAAAAAAAGTCACAATGGTGCGTTTACCTTCCGTCTGTGAGAGCTGGGACTAGCCAGGAGCGGGAGTCAGTGAAAGAGAGGAGGTTTTTCACTCAGTGGTATGAAGTCCCAATTAACAGCTCTGTGCCGTATCCTGAGGCTGATTAGGTGATCAGAAGGCTCCGTTTGATTATCAGTTCAGGTCTTGGTTTCCAGAGGGATATAAGGAGATGTGGGCTTAGTCTGCCATCTTGACTCCACCCCTGTCATTTAATTTCTTGACTGCTACTTCTACAGCTTTTGATTGTGGAGCCCAGTAAAATGAGATCCTTTACAATTTCAGTGTTTTCTCCATTTATCATGCTATTCCTTATTGGTCCTGTTGTGAGGATTTTTGTTTTCATCGTGTTATGGTTTAATCCATACTGAAGGCTGTAGTCTTTGGTCTTCATCAGTAAGTACTTCAAGTCTTCTTCACTTTCAACGAGCAAAGCTGTGTCATCTGCAATTGCAGGATCACAGGTTGTTATGAGTCTTCTACCAATCATGATGAATGATACTGTGTTCTTCTTCAGATAGTCCAGCTTCTTGGATTATTTGCTCAACATACAAATGAACAAGTATGTTGAAAGGACAGAACCCTGATACACATCCTTCCTTATTTTAGGCCATGCAGTAGCCCCTTGTTCTGTTCAAATGACTTCCTGTTGGTCTACGTATAGGTTCCTCATGAGCATAATTAAGAGTTCTGGAAGTCCCATTCTTTGAAATGTTATCCATAATTTGTTATGATCCACACAGCTGAATGCCTTTACATAGTCAATAAAGTACAAGTCAACACCTTTCCGGCACTCTCTGCTTTCAGCCGGGATTCATTTGACCTCAGCAAGGGTATCTCTCATTACCATGTCCTCTTATGAGTCTGCTTGGATTTCTGGAAGTTCCCTGTCATTGTACGGCTGCAGTTGTGTTTTGTTGGAGGGTAGGTACATAACCAATACATAATCATTCCACTGTGGTATGTAAAAGAGTTATTCAGTCTCTGGATAACAGTTTGCTAAAGAGTCAAATCCCTAACAGTGTTCCAGAGATGGGGTGGTAGAGGGTTCCTCTCATGCATGAGCCAGTTGAAAACAGCATGGCTTGGATCAGGTGCACTTCATTCCTCACAGTGTCATCTTTGCTTTTTAACTCTATTTAGAGTGCAATGTAAATTCTAGAAATTACATATTTACCTACTTAAACCAGTGGCGCTTAGTATTTTAAGGTGGTAGGACAATATGTCAATAAGATATATGAGAACTTAGGTAGATTTCATGAGCATGGAACCAGGTTTCTGAGTTTTAAAAACGAAAGTTACAGGATTTGTAGGAGAAGTGATTTAAATAAAGGGAATATATTCAAATTCTGCCTTTTAATGTCTTTCAAATTAGAATATTCATTCAAACAACAAATGAGCTCTGGGATTTTTGAATTATCTCGAACTTTATGCTTCCTTTTCCTAAATCCATACAAGGATAGTTTTAGAGACAAGAATATGGGAAATCAGTTAAATTCAAAACAATTTTCTGAAAATGCTCTGTTGGAGCTTTAGATGTAGTTTGTATTATGGAGATCAGGCGTCAATCTGACGTATAGTTGCCAAATATTTTTTCCCATTCTGTAGGTGGCCTTTTAATTCTATAAATAAAGTCTTTGGATGAACAATAGTGTTTGATTCTTAATAGTTCCCATTCATCTATTTTCTCTTCTGTGGATTGTGGTTCGTTTGACAGATTTTGAAGTCTGTTTATGTTGTGTGTTAAAACTTCCATTGTTGTTCCTGCTTTTCTTGGATGAGCTTTATTGTTTTACATTTGGTATTTAGGTCTTTTGTCCAGTTTGAGTTGGCTTTTGTATACAGTGTAAGATATGGGTCTTGTTTCAATTTACTGCAGATAGATACCCAATTTTGCCAGCACCATTTGTTGAAGATACTGTTTTTACCCCAGTTTAATGTCTTACGGCCTTTGTTGAATATCAACTGTTCATAGGCAGATGGTGTCATGTCTGGAGTCTCGATTCTGTTCCATTGATCTATCTGTCTCTTTTTGTACCAGTACTATGCTGTTTTGACTACTGTGGCAGTGTAACAGGTTCTAAAGTCAGGTAATGAGAAGCCGCCCAGTGTGTTCTTCTTCTTCAGTAGTGCTTTACTTATCTGGTGCTTCTTCCCTTTCTAGGCAAAGTTGGTAATTTCTTTCTCCACCTCATTTAAAAATGTCACTGGAACTTGTATCAGGATAGACAAACAAAAGGAAAGAACAGATTCAGCACTTCTCAAGCTGAAAGAACTGAAGAAAAAACTCCAGCCTCAAGTTGCAGTATTCAAGGATTCTGTGGGGAAAATTCTCAACAACATAAGAAGCATCAAAAGAGGAAGAATACACAGCCTGTAAATGCAGCATAACTCTTGCCACATGACCATTTTCCTTCTGTCTAACTCTCTGTATCTCTTTTCTTTTTCATACGATACCACTTAGAAAGGAGTATGACCTACCCTACACCATTACAACCTTGTTAATGGGTAATATCTTCAAAGACTCCATTTCCAAATAAGGTCATCTCCACAGGTCTTAGGGTTTAGCATTTCAACATACCTTCTTAGGAGACACCCTTCAATCAGTAGCAAGTTTCCAGGGTAACAGGCAAGCATCTGAGTTGTGGTTGTTTGCCAATTAGATCATGTCCAAAAACCAAACACCACTGTCAAGTTGATTCCACCTCACAGCAATCCTGTAAGACAGAGGAGAACTGTCCCACAGGTTTTTGAGGCTGTAAATCTATCGGAAGCAGACTCCCACATCTGTCTTCCGTGGAGCCACTGGTGGATTCAAACCATTGACTTTTCAGTTAGCAACAACACCAGGACTTCTTAAGATCACATCACTGCTCTGAACCCTCCATTGCCTCCCATCTAACTCCAAATTAAAGCCCCATGCTCCTTATCTGACACCCCACATCTCATCCCTAATGCCTCTCTTTCCACCTCACTCTGTTCCTGCCATGCCAGGCTCCTTGTGGCTCCAGGAACACCCCAGCAATCCTTTCTTCAGAGTCCACTGTGATCTCTACCTGGAACTCTCACTTCATGGCTCCTGCATGGCTCACTTCTTTACCTCCTTCTGAGCTTAGCTGAAATGTTGTCTGCTTATCCCACTGAAAACAGTAGTTCTTACCTCCCATGACATAATGTGGTATGCAAATCCACTATTCAAAGACTCTTGATCATCTCAGCTTCTATATGATGTATTTTTTAAAATCTCAAAATGTCTACAATATGTACAGGATTGCAGTAACTGTATTTTTTAATTAAGATTTTAACTTTGGTTATAATACACACACCAAAACCTGCTTCCATTTAACAGTCTAACTTGGCAACAACAGGTTTGGTGGTTTTTAAATTAATGATCAATGACATTGGTTACATTCTCAACATTGTATCAATATTCTCTTTATTTTTGTTCTAGTTGTTTCATTCTCATTAAACTCCCTGCCTCAACCTTCTCACTTATGCTTTAAAATAGCTGTTGTTCATTTGGTCTAATGTATATTTTTTTTAAAAAAGAAAATGCTACTCAAGGGTGAAAGTCTTTACTTTTTTATCTAAACTGTTACTTAGTTTAAAGCCAACTTCAGTGGATAGTTTCAATTCAAGATTTTAAAAGTAATGCAGGGTCACAGTCTTGAGGACATCTGCAGCCTCAATAGGTCCAGTAATTCTGGTTTCTTTAAGAATTAGTCATGGTGGCTGTAACAGGTTGTTTGTTTATATATACATATATATATGTAAGCAAACCCCAAACAAAACCATTGCCATTGAATCAATTCCAACTCAAAACTACCCTGTAGGACAGAGTAGAACAGCCCCACAGAGTTTCCAAGGAGTGACTGATGGATTTGAATTGTTGACCTTTTAGTTAGCAGCCTTAGGTCTTAACCATTGTGCCAGCAGGGCTCCATATATGTATTTTTCCACAAAACATCTGACATTTCAACTTGTTTTTACTTGTAGATTTCAGTGACATTAATTACATTCATCGTGTGCAGTTATCATTATTATTCATTTTCAAGTTTTTCCATTATCCTTTGCAGAAACTCAGTGTTCCCTAAGCAGGGACTTTCCCTTTCTTCTCCCTCCAGGTTATTTGGTTTTGGCTGAGAAATGTCCAAGTGCTGTCTTAATTTGAAGTATAAATTAATAACACAGATAGAGGCAGAGTTACACTGACCAAGGGTTGGAATCATGAGCCCTGCCCCTGCCCCTTATCTCCTTGTCAGCCTCTGGGGGGATTCCCAGAACTGTTTCATCCATGCCTAGTTGTAACCATCCCCTAAGACTCTTCCAGCCTATCAACCCTTTCCTGAAAGCTGTTGAAGCTTTTCAACCAGCCTCTGAATGGAGGTTTGCCTGGATGGCTTTTAGTAACAAACCACAGTGAAGTTTTAAAAGAAACATTAGTGATTAAATAGAATGACTTAAAATTTTTTGTAATTAAGTGAAAGTTTTACAATCCAAGTCAGTTTTCCTATATAAAACCCCTCTTTGCAACTCTATCTGCTCTCCTCACCCTGTGACAGCACACTTACTTTTCAGTCTTTACTTGCAGTATGCACTCAGCCATCACTTGTCCCCTCTTCTCCACCCTCTCCTCTCCTCTCTAAAAAGAAAAGCAGCCTCATGTATATATTTAAATACAATGATTTTTGAGGACAGCTACCAAATTCCTCGTTTGTACATCTCAAGTAAGTGTTGTGATTAAAAAAAAAATAGACTGTGTAGATCATAACAAATTAGGATAAATGGTTGAAGAGTGGAAATTCCAGGATACTTAGTTGTGCTCATGTGGAACCTATATATAGACCAAGAGGTAGTTGTTCCAACAGCAAGGGGAAACTGCCTGGTTTAAAATCAAGAAAGGTGTGTGTCAGGGTTGCATCCTTTCACCATACTTATTCAGCCCATATACTGAGCAAATATTCTGAGAAGCTAGACTATATAAAGAAGAATGTGGCATAACAATTTGTGGATAATTCTTAAACAACCTGCAATGTGCAGATATTGCAACAATGCTTGCTGAAAGCAAAGAGGACTTGAGGTACATCCTAATGATGTAACATAAAGATAACAAAAATCCTCACAACTGACTGAATCATTATGCAATATCATGATAAATGGAGAAAATATTGTATTGTATTGTATTGGGTAAATCTGCTACAAAAGACCTCCTTAAAGTGTTGAAAGCACAGATACCACTTTGAGAACTAAGATGAACCTGACATAGGCATGATATTTTTATATTTTCAATATGTATGCAAAAGCTGCACAGTGAATAAGGAAGACCAAAGAAGAATTGATGTCTTTGAATTACGGTGTTGGCAAAGAATACTGAGTATACCAGGAACTACCAGAAGAATGAATGGGTCTGTATTGGAAGACATATAGCCACTGTACTCCTTGGAAGTGAGGATGGCAGGACTTCATCTCACATATTTTGGACATGTTATCAGATAAGACCAGCCCCTGGAGAAAGACATCATATTTGTTATAGTAGAGAGTCAGTGAAGAGGAAGACCCTTGATGAAATGGATTGAACACAGTGGCTGCAACAGTGGACTCAAACATAGCAACAATTATGAGAATGGCACAGGACCACACAGTGTTTCATACTGTTGTACAAGCAACCTAGTGGAAACTTAATTACTGTGTTAGTCAGCTAGTGCTGCTTTCACAGTTACAAGTGGATGACTTTAAAAAGAAATTTTATTTGTCACAGCCCAGTAGGCTACAAGTCAAAGTTCAGGTGTCAGCTCCAGGGGAAGGCTTTCTCTGCTGGCATTGGAGGAAGGTCCTTGTCATCAATCTTCTCTTGGACTGGAAGCTTCTGAGATGCAGAGACCCTGATCCTTTCCAAAAGACGTGCTCAGCTTCCAACACTGCTTCTTGGTGTATGACATCCCTGAATCTCAGCTTGCCTCCTTTCCTTTTATATCCCAAGAGGCTGCCCCAAGTACATTACAATCCAACACATTAAGTCCTGCCCCACTAACTCAACTGTAGCCCATCCACCCTCATTAACATCATAGAGGCAGGGTTTACAACAGGAAGGACATCACACAATACCACAAATCACATCCTAGCCAAATTGCTACACAGATTTTTGGGGGTACACAATTCAATCCATTAAATCCTGCCATTTATTTCCTAAAAACTCATATCTTTGCCAAATGTAAAACATATTCATCCCATCATAGTCTTAAAGTCTTAAAGTTCAAGTTCAAAATCCAGAAATTCTTCTTCAACTGTGAAATCTAGCGCACGAGTTATTTGCTATCAAAATACAATGGTAGAATAGGCAAGCACAAGTTGGAGATTTCCATTTACAAATGGGAGAAAGAAGGCAAAACAGGCAACGAGCAAGTTAGCAAAACACATAACAATAGCCCACAAAGCTTTCAAAATAGTCTTCCATTCTCTGATACATTTTACACAATGGCCATGCCCTCCAGAGTCTAGATATTGGTTACCTTCTTCAGATTTTGAGTGGAAGCCCCCAGCCCTGTACTATAGCTTTGCCTTCCAGGCCCATGGGACAGCAACTCTGCCTCTTTGGCTTAAGTAGCACTATAAGACCGACTGAGTGAAAATTATACCCTTAGAAACACAGAAAGCCATGGCTCCAGCCTTTTAAACACCTCAGGTTATGGCCATACCTTTGAAAGTGAGACAGCTTGGCTTCTCATGTTCTTTCTCACTTCAGTTTCTGCTTTCTATAGCTTCATGGCCTGGGCCTCAGGCCCACATCCACCGTGCTGGGGTAATTATTCCAAAGCTCTAGGTCCACCCCTCTCCACCAGTTAGCCTCCTGCACACAGGCACTCAGCTCTCTCACTCTGTGGGTCAGCAAGCCTAGCCCCACCAAGTCAAGTGCCCAGGGGCAATTACATTCACTACTTCCATCATAGAAAGGACAGTATTATGTCCTTAATGGAATGGACACTTACTCTAGATAAGGACTTGCCATCTCTGCACACAATTCTGCCAAACCTACCATCCACGGATTACAAAATGCCTTATCTACCGTTGTGGTATTCCACACAGCATTGCCTCAGGTCAAGGGACTCACTTCACAGCAAATGAAGTGCGGCGGTGAGCCCATACTGATGGAATTTACTGGTCTTAACTACATTTTCCATCATCCTTAAGCAGCTGGCTTGATGGAACAATGGAATAGCCTCCTACAAGCATAATTTTGGTGCCACCTAGGTGGCAATACCCTACAGGGCTAGGCGATGTTCTCCAGGAAGCTGCATATACTCTAAACCACCCTTCAGTATGTGGTGCTCTTTCTCCTATAGATAGAATGTATGGGTCTAGGAATTAAGGAGTAGAAATGGGAGCAGCACAACTCACTATTATCCCTAGTAACCCACTCACAAGATTTTTGCTCCCTATTTCTATGGCCTTACGTTTTGCAGGTCTGGAAGTCATAGTTCCAAAGGGAAGAATACTTCCACTTGGAGTCTCATCACTGATTTCACTGAATTGGAAGCTAAGAATGCCACTTGGCCACTTTGAGATCCTTATACCTCTGGATCAACAGGCAAAGAAGGGAGTCACCATATGGCTGGTGTGATTTATCCTGATTATGGGAGTGGAAATTGAATTGATATTACATAATGGACGTAAAGAAGAGTATGACTGGAATGCAGGAGATCCCTTAGGGCATCTCTTAGTACTACATGCCCTGTGATTAAAGTCAATGGAAACCTATAGCAGTTCAATTCTGTGTGACTACTAATGGTCCAGACTTGTCAAGAATGAGGGTTTGGGTCACCCATCAAGTAAACAACCATGCCCATCTGAGGTGCTTGCTGCAGTCAAAGGGAATACAGAATGGGTAGTGGAAGAGGTAGGTCTAAATACCAGTTACGTCTGGATGACTCACTGCAGAAACAAGGACTGTAATTTTTATGAGTACTTCTGCTTTGTGTGCATCAAATATTTTGGTTTTCTGATAAAATGCAAGATGTAAATGAGGCTAGAGCATTTTCAGTTGTATGCATGCTGATTGCATTATGCTGTGCATGAGTATGACTTCATAATTGTTTTTATTCAGGGATTATGTATGGTTTGGGAAAATGTGTCCAGATGTTGAGTTGATAAGGGGAGGACTGTGATGGTTAAAATTGTGTGTCAGCTAGACTGGGCCATGATTCTCAGTGTATATATGTGAGCAACCCCACAATGGGATCTGCTGTCAGTAGCCAGTCAGTTGAAAGGGTGTGTGACCTGCATTAGAAATATGTGGGCATTTTAGCTTTTACCTGCTCTGGATCCTGCAGCTCTCTGTTTTTCATCTGACCTCTGGTTCTTGGGACGTGAGCTAGCAGCTTATTTGCTGAATTTCACAGCCTGTGAGCAAGAATCCCACTCTCTAACCTGCCGATCTTGGGTTGGCCTGTCTTTGCAGCTGTGTGAGTCAGGAGAAGCCTCTATGCTGATCCCTGGACTTGGGACATTTCAGGCTCTACATTTGCATTAGATGCTTCCTTCATATAAATACACACACACACAGACACACACTTTACTGGTTTTACTTCTCTACAGAACCCAGCGTAAGACAGTTGCTGTGAATGGGAACCTACTCAGTGGCAAGTAACAATTGTGAGGATGTCTGAGCACCTGTCACATTGTATTCTGTTGTACATGGGGTTGCTATGGGTGAGAGCTGACTTAATAGTACCCAACAACAAAGGTGAAGAAATGCAGACAATGAACATTTGACTGGGAAGCAGAAGAAAGAGGGTAGCAGTTTTAGCAAGTAGAGAAGACTGTGGTCAAACTGATGGACCACAGAGTCTATACTGGTTAAGAAAAGTTAAGAAAGATCTATGTTAATTTACTTAGTACCCACCTTTTACTAGGTGCTAAGCAGGGCTTTGGAGATTCTAGAGAAACAGGAAAGGTTTATGTATTTAAGGAACTTGTAGTTTTGTAATGATGAGATCAAACAGGAAATTAAAGCCTTTGCATCAAATGTAAGCTATGGTTTCAAGTAACAGAAATCAACCTGTTGGTTTGACCTCAGAAAATGTGATATCAGAGCCAAACAAAGTCAGAAGATGGTTGTAGAGACCCAATTGGTTATTGTGGCCCTATCAAACAGAATATGAAAAATATTCAGGATAGAATCACAGAGAATGGGTTAGTTGGGGTTATAAACCTCAATAAGATTTGAGCATTATGTAACATAGTTAGATAGTCCCTTACTTATGATGTGTTTATGATGAACTGCACAGACTTTCTCTTTATATATACACATATCTTATCATTAGTAACACGAAGTCTGATAATTAAGTTTGCAAACTTGCCACTATGTGCTTACATTAGCAGCAGTGTACAAACAACTCGGTATGGTTTTGTAATCTTGATATATCAGTGTCCCACAGCTGTGTTCATGTCAACATGTGCAGTGTCTTGCTGAGTGGTGTTCATTATTGTTCTTGTGTGCTTTTGTGTGCCATCATGAGAATGTCAGAGCTTGAATTAGAGCAACAGACAGACGTTAAATTTCTTGTTAAGCTTTGCAAGACTGGAAATCACAGACATGCTAGTCCAAGTTTATGGGGATAATGCCACAAAGAAAACAGCAGTGTACAAATGGATTAAACATTTTTCTGAGGGGAGAGAAGCATCATTGAGGAAGAGAGGTCAGGGTGGCCAGTAACAAGCAGAACTGATGAAAACATTGCAAAAATTTGTTGAATTGTGCATCAAAATCATCAGCTGACTATAAGAAGAATAGCAGACCAAGTAAAGAGCAAGAGAGAAACAGTTAGGAAGATCTTAAGTAAAAATCTTGGCATGAGAAAGGTGTGTACAAAAATGATCCTGAAGGAGCTCATGGATCAACAAAAGCAAAGGGAGTCGAACTTTGCCAAGACCTTCTGGAGAGGCAAGATGGTGTTTTGGGCCATGTTATCACTGGTAATAAAACATGGGTGTACCAATATGATCTGAAACAAAGTGTCAAAATGCATCGTGGAACTCAGCCAATTCTCCATGACCAAAACAAGTTCCATTAGTTCAAATCAAGAGTCAAAATGATGTTGCTAAACTTTTTTGATATCAGAAGGACTGTTCATTATGAATTTGTATGAACTGAACAGTTAACTAAATTTGCTGCATGAAAAAGTTAGATGAAAACAACCTGAACTTTCTGCCAACAACTCATGGTTCTTGCATCAATGCAAGAACCAATGTATCAACTCACACGACACTGTCTGTGAGGGGGTTTTTAGCCAGTAAACAAATAACCGTATGGGAATACCCTCCCTACTCACCTAATCTAGCCCCTGGTGACTTTTTTTTAACCCAAAGATAAAGGAAATATTGAAAGGAAGACATTTTGATGATACTGAGGACATCAAGTGTAATACGATGACAGCCCTGATGGCCATTCCAGAGTTCCAGAATTGCTTTGAAGTGTGAACTAGGCACTGATGTCACTGCAAAGCTCTGCAAGGGCAGTACTTTGAAGGTGGTGGTAGTAATATTCAGCAATCAGGTATGTAACACTTTTTCTAGGATGAGTTCTCGAACTCATCAGACCTCATATGTACTGCATATAGTGTTGCAGTGTGTAATTTACTGATAATTATTATGTTATTCTCAGATGCAATGTTTTCAGCCCCAAGGGACAAATAAAGATCAGATTTATAAAGATACCAATAATAAAAAGCAACAATAATGAAAACAAAACAAAACGAAAACCTATTCATTTTACCTAAAAATTTACTTATCAACAGAGTTATTGTCAGAATGGAGCCCCAGTGTAAGTCAGGGACTGCCTGTATAAAATAGTGCTGTGGGTGGTGCAAATGGTTAAGCACTTGGCTACTAACCAAAATGTTGACAGTTCAAAACTACTCAAGAGACACGTCAGAAGAAAGACCTGTTGACTTGCTTCAAAAAAGACCATAACTGTGAAAATCTCTTTGAGGTTACTATGAGTTAGAATGGACTTAAGGGCAGTTGGCTGATTGGTTAAACCTGAGTCAGGGGTTGTGGTCCACGAGACTACAACCTTCAGGAAATCTCCTTTTCCCTAACATAATAGTCATTGCTTTGAAACAATTAGAAACAACAGACTTTAATTCCAGTAGGAAGGCAAAATTTTATCAATGTTTATCTATCATTCAAATATAAAGACCCCCCTTCCCCTGCTTCCCAAGAACTGTGCCAATCCCTGAAATTTAGCAATGAACCAAACTAAAATTCTCCTCTCATGGACCTTGCATTCCAATGGGAGGCAACAGACAATGAACATGATTAAAAAAAAAAAAATAGTATGTCAGATAGTGGTAAGAGCTAAGAAGAAAAACCAGGGAAGAGGGTAGAGATCGTGCTCCTTCAAGCAAAATGGTTGGGGAAAGCCTCAGATATGTGTGGCATTTATATAGTCTTAAGGCAAGGAACATGCTTTATGGGCGCATGGGAAAGAGGTCTGAAGGAAAGGAACGACAATGCAGAGGCCCTTAGGTGAGGGCATGGGATGTATTGGAGAGGCAGTACCACTGCAGGTGAGCCAGGCAGAGAGGAAGAGGAGATGAGGTTTGCCCTTTGTTTGGCAGCAGCAAGGGGGTTTGAGAAGCCTGAACTTCAATTTTGTCTCCTATAACTGCCACTTTGCAGCCCCTGTTGGTACTAACTTCACTTTAGGGTATAGAAACAGCTGCCTTTTGTTTTTAGTCTGTCAAGGCTCCAAGTCATGGGCAAACTTAGACTGCAAGTCACCCAGGGTTAGAGTGACTCTCTGGAACAACTTGGTCTCTTGCAGGCTAACCAGCTGCGGGCTCTGCTTTGTCTTGCTCTCCCAGGGGCTCACTGAAAGCAGCAGGAAGCAACCAGCAACATGATCTGCCTTTGTGGTGCAAACTATGTTCTTAGCTGCCATTGAGTCACCTCCAACTCCTGAGGACTCCATTCCGATCCCCAGGATAAGCTAAGGATTAGACAGTGGTGATCACAGGGTCTTTATTGGCTGAATTCGGAAGCAGATAGACAAGTCTTTCTGCCTAGTCCGTCACTGTCTGGAAGCTTTGCAGAAACCAGCGCAGCCTTACAGCAACACACACAGGCGGGCGGCTCCCGGACGTGAGCCGCACTAGTTAGGAACACCCGCCCGGGTCTCCCACGTGGAAGGCAAGAATCCTGCCTCCGAGCCACCAAGCCCTCTGTGCAAATGAGAGTTCAGGTGAAGCAAATAAATAGTTACGGATGGAAAGGTCTTACTTGTGGAAGAATGCCAACTAAGGTGCAGAAGGAGAAAAAAATATTTAAGATCACCACTTTTGAACGCTTAATTAAAGAATGGACCTCAGCAATGATCACGAGTAGCTGCTTTCTCTCTTGGCCCCTCTGCCTCTCATGACTACAAGAGACTTCTTTTGAAACATTTAACCAGCCCTGAAAAATCAAAGTGGGGATTTGTTTATTAGTTTCACCTCCCTTCTCTTGCCTCTGCAGATACCTGTGTCTTCAGGCGTTAAACAAAAAAACTTCTAAGCGTTAGAAAATAAACAGGACAACGTAGCTCCCTACCGAGTTCTGCAAGGACAAGTCTGACGTGCATCTTCACGTGGGGCCTATTTTGGCTCAGGCTGTGTTGATGAAAAGGGCCACCACGAGAGGTGCCCCACCAGAAGTCGCCCGCTAGGGGGAGGGCAGCGTGCATTTTTCAGGACCGCTCTGGGCCCCAGCAGCTCCGCGTCCCACCTAAAGAACGGGGCGGTCTAAGGGTTTCTTTCTGCGGCCTGAGCGCCCTGCACTCGTTGGCGTGTGGAAGGGGGACTGTGGTTAAGCTCCTGGAGTCACAGACCTTACTGCAGGACCCAAGTGACCGCGGGGGGGCGGGGGGCGGCAGAGGGGGAAGGCTCCGTACAACGAGCCAGCCGCCCGGGGAGACGCGATCCAATGGGCTGAGAGCTTAGTCTCGTACCAGGCTGTGCCTGCCTGGAAAACAGGGGAGGCTGCGCGGGGAGAGGGCCTTCTGAGTTCCATCTGGAAGGACGGGGAGTTGTCCAGGTTGGGCCTTTTCTGGGATGCAAGAAACGCTACGCTGCAGAGCGTGGTGTCGTAAGGAAACTGCGTGAACTCCCTGCGGCTGGAATACGGGGGAGGGGTCTGCAGGGTTTGCGGTTGCGTGATTTGGGTCTGGCGACAACCCGTGCCCTGTAGCTCAGGCCTGGACAGTGTAGCAAAGAGGCAGATGTACATCCCCTAGTGGACCAGCCAGATAGCCTCCTCTTCCCGAGTTATCTGGGTAAGGAGGGAGGGACCTTCCTCAAGCTTTAACAGGCAAGTACAAAAGCCAGAATGGGTGGAGAGGCACAGACGTGCGCAGGCTTGCGTATTCGTCTCTGTAAATTGTTTTCCATATTTGTATCCCTGGGACTGGTACAGGGTGGGCCCCTCCGGTTCACCAGTGTCTGCTGAGTGGGCGTCCATCTGGCTGATTGTGATAAAATACATCTAATCCCAGCTATAGTGAGGAATTGGTGGTTCAGTGGTGGAATTCTTGCGTTCCACTTCGGAGACTCAAGTGTGATTCCCAGACAATGCACCTCAGGGGTTCCCATCCGTCTGTCAGTGGAGGCTTGTGTGTTGCTGAACAGGTTTCAGAGAGCATCTAGACTAAAACAGAGTAGGAAAAAAGGCCTGGCCACCTACTTACAAAAAAAAAAAATCGGTCAGGGAAAGCCCTATGAACGACCATGGTCTAATCCACAACTGTCATGGGGTTGACACGATATCAGCCAGTGTTTCCTTCTATTATCACGGTGTCACCATGAGTAGGAGGCCAACGCGATGACAGCCAGCCAGCAGCAGCCTCAAGTATAGTGAACGATGGCGGAGCTGGCCTTCACCATGCCAAAAAGCCATTGCTGTCGAGTCGATTTTGACTCATAGCGACCCTATAGGGGAGAGAAGAACTGCCCCATAGAGTTTCCAAGGAGCATCTGGTGGATTTGAACTGCTGGCCTTTTGGTTAGTAGTCGTGGCTGTTAACTACTGCGCCACTAGGGTTTCTACCTTCACCATAAGAAGATGCGCATGATATATATGATGGAAAAGGTGCCTGACTTCGGCGGTTTTGTGCAGAAGATTCACCAGGAAGCTTATGAGACATAAGCCTTAGAGTCTCCGACTTGTTCAGGCTGGTGCTAGACCCTGGGAAGAGCGCTGGCAAGGCCTTTTCTAAAACTATAAAGTGTTGAGGCTACTGTCTCTCCACTCTCACTTGCCCTCCATTGGTTAGGTTAGGGTGCCTAACGGCATTCTGGGGGGAAGTTGCCAAAGCCACTGTCATTAAGTCGATTCCGACTCATAGCAACCCAAAATAGGTGAGAGGAGAACTGCCCCACAGTTTCCAAGGAGTGCCTGGTGGTTGGGAGTATAGTGGTTTAACTGCCATTTTGAAATGAATGAGGAAATATAATATGTAAAGGGTACCTTTTGCAGTCTTCACCCATGTTCACAATTGTTAATTATCAGAAGCAATTTACTATAATTCCCTACACTGTATTCAATTCCGCAGATATTTGTAGAGGTCTACCCTGTATAACTAGGTCCTGGGATTATGAAACAAATGCCATAAAAGTAACAATAATAAACTAGAGGGATAACATCAACAGAATGTATTCCGACACTGACAAGTGAATTGTAACACAGTTTTTCTTAGATCATCCCAAAAGAAGACATTTCAAAGAAGCAATAGACTCTGGAATTGTTTGGTAATACAGTTAATAGAAGTTTGATAATGCAGTTGGTGAATCAAAAGACTCAGATTTCTGTGTGATTTACACAAAATGCTGACATTGGTGGGGTTAATAGAAAACATAACACAGTAGTGTGATAGCAAAGCCAACTAATTAATTTATGTTACCAATTCAGAGTATGAGTGCTAATCATAGCATAAGAAAATTTGAAATGTCCTAGAATCATACACCTCATCTCTGAAACTTACAGTTATCCACAAGTTTAACAACAGTCCCCAAAATGTGTATGTTACCCTGATAATCAGTGGTGAAACTTACCTAAACTATCAGTTAAAAAAAGGAAGTTTTTATCAATTCCACTAGAGGAAAATTTGGTTTAATTTTAGAATCCCCCTAATAAAAGCACTACAAAATTGTTGTATTAACAAAGAGTATGTTGCAGAAAAAAAAAATTATATATTTTTATAGCTAATAAACATTATTTTTCCGGATTTGATCATGTCTTTCCTTATTCTAAATATTCATATTTGTGACGAATTTTGTACACTTTTTCTTAAAGAGGGACACCCCTCCTCTCAATTAGTTTATGCCTTGGATCTTATAAAACCTAGATCCACTCTAGTATGACCTAAAATAACCAAGTTACTCATACTGTTTATTTAGTCAGTTATTTACAGAAGAAGTTGCCATTTAATGTTTTGCTATTGGGGTAGATGATGACAAGACTTTTTTTTTTTTTTTTTTTTTTTAAGAACACAAGCTTACTAAACCATGCATTCACTATATCATCTTGCAATTATTTTCAGTTGTTCTTTTAAAACACAAAAGTATTTTAAATCTAATATAACTAGGATTGAAAATGGTTTAGATTTACTTTGAAGCTGAATATAAAATGTAATTCATTTCATGTTGCTTAGAAATAAAGATTTTAAGAGTTTTTTTTTTTTTTTTTTACCACAATATACTGCACATGACTTGGTTACTTCCCTTACATTCCCTCACCCCTTCTCCCAGATCTTGTGTAGGGACCTGTTTGGTTCTGCTGAAGTTCATTCCATCCTACTCTAGCAGTGAAACATGTGGCCCAGACTAAGTCAACTAGTGAACTTCAACAATTTGGGTTGCATGTGTGCAGGGTGCTGGATCATGTTTCCTCCCCATGCTCTTAGAACTCTCACCCAGGTGATCAGGCAGGACTGTGTGATAAGGAGATTGTGGCGCATCATTGGAATGGTCAGTTAGGCCATCCTGCCAGGCTTGAAAGAAGCCATGCCAGAGGCAGAAGACAGAAGATACCAGCACTACTAAGGAAGAACGGCCAGGAACCAGCACCTCCTTTGGACACAGGATAGCTCCTAAAAGCAGAAGACTGAGAAAGAGGGAGAGAGAGAAACAGAGAGAGAGAGAGAGCTGTAACCTGGATGGTGAGAAGCAGTGGCAGCAAAGACCAGGCAGCAGACACCTGGCAGGAGAGACCCAGCAGCAGGATACAGGCAAAGAGAGACAGCTGGGTGCCTTTGGGGAGAGGCCAGAGAGAGGCATGCCTGCAAGCAAGGCTGGCAAGAAGCTCTCCTAGTGGAAAAATTGTATCCTGAGCATTCCTAGCCTGAATTGTAACTGTTACTTTCCTAATAATAACCGGGAGTAGTGTCTGTGAGTTCTGTATGGCCATTGTGATGAATTCTCAACCCCTCAGAGAGGTAGGAAGTGCTCTGGAAGGTGTCAGAATGGGTCAAGATGGCAGAGAGAGGAGGCCTGTCAGATCTCTGCCTTGGAAATCAGCCTTGTGCTATTAATGTTGACTCTCCTTCCCCTTTGTGAAGTCAGAGGAGGTCAGACACCACTCCGAGCCCTTTTTACAACAGGTGGTCTCTGAGTGGACTTCAGGATCCTGGCTGGGAAGGATGGGAAAAAAGGGTTTCTCTTCCTCACCAGGCTTGAGTGAGGAAGCATTCCACGTCTTGATGTCCATTTGAGTGCTTTGAAGGGAGCCAGCAGAGAAGGGAGCAGATCCTGCAGGAAGCAGAGAGAGAGAGAACTGAAAAGAAACTGATCTACTGTTGAGTATCGACAAGCCTAACCTGAAAGTCTACTTCTGGACTTTGTAGTTACGTAAATCAATAAATGCTGTTTAAAGAACAATATTAAGTGGACTTAAACATAACATGAATACTCCTTCCATCTTAACCCAATATTGCAGGATAAAGTAGCTGGGGCAAGGGGCAGGGGACCATGATCTTAGGCGAAAGCGAGGCCAATTGGAACAACTAGCGTTTTGCTAAGAGGGCTGTCTGCACCCCACGTTGGTGAGTGGCATCTGGGGTCTTAAAAGCTGCCAAGCTGCCATCCAAGGACACAGCAAATCATCCCAACTCAGCAGGAATGGATGCTCACCGAGGACCAAAATGACATGGGGGAAAGACAACCCAGAAGACAAAGAGACCCACATGAGTGGGTGCCTACATCGACTTGGGACTGGAAGGACTGGATGGTGCCCGGCCACCACCAGTGATAGCCGCAATGGAGCTCACTAAGTTGGGTGTCACTGGCAACACAAGAATAAAAAGGGGTGCACCCTGAGATCCCCACTAAAAGACCTCAATTGATGGTCCAGTGGTTTCGGGGTTCCCCTGGGAGCATGGCCCCTCGCCCTGATGCTGCCCTCGACCATAAATCATAACGAAGGTCCACGCTTCGGACAGGAATGGATTGGACTTGGCGATGCAGTGACCATATATTGGATGCACTTTATGGTTCTATACATCTATAGGATGTCATCCTGCTGACCTCTGCCTGGAGGAAGGAGAGTGGGTGGAGAGGAGGGAAAAAAGAGACTGTTGGGAGAACAAGACATGTATGGAGCAGAGAGGAATAGTGTGCTGTCACCAGGCAGGGAGAGCAGTGGAAGCTGCGTATAGGTGGGTATGTAAATTTATACGGGAATGTACATTTTCACTCAGTTATATTAAATAAAAAAAAATTTTTAAAATGCTGTTTATTGTTTAACCCAGTTTGAGACATGCTTTTTTTTCTTCTTAACTTTCATTGAAGGTGTCCTTACTAATAAATTGACTTATACCAAACCTATGGGACAGAGTAGAACTGTCCCATAGAGTTTCCAAGAAGCACCTGGTAGATTCAAACTGCTGACCTTTCAGTTAGCAGATGGAGCACCTAACAACTATGCCTGTTGTTAGGTGCTTTCAAGTTGGTTCTGACTCATAGTGACCCTCTGTACAATGGACCAGAACACTGCCCGCTCCTGTGCCATCCTCATAATCATTATTCTTGAGCCCGTTGTCGCAGCCACCGTGTTAGTCCATCTTGTTGAGGGTCGTCTTTTTCACTAACCGTCTATTTTACCAAGCATGATGTCCTTTTCCAGGAACTGACCCATCCTGACAGCATGTCCAAAGTATGTGATGTGAGGTCTTGCCATCCTTGCCTCAAAGGAGAATTCTGTCTGTACTTCCTCTAAGGTAGATTTGTTCATTATTCTGGGAGTCCATGGTATATTCAATATTCTTTACCAACACCATAACTTATAGACATCAGTTCTTTAGTCCTCTTTATTCACTGTTCTGCTTTCACATGTGTATGAGGAGATTAAAAATAGCAGGGCTTGGGTCAGGAGTACCTTATCCCTCAAGATGACATCTTTGCTTTTTCATACTTTAAAGAAGTCTTGTACAACAAATTTGGTCAAAGTAATGCATCATTAAATTTCCTGACTGCTGCTTCCATGGGTGTTGATTGTGGATCCAAGCAAAATGAAATCCTTGACAAATTCAATCTTTTCTCCATTTATCATGATATTGCTTATTGATCCAGTTATGAAAATTCTTGTTTTCTTTATGTTCGTTGTTTTCTTTATGTTCCGAGGCTGTGGTCTTTCATCTTCATCAGTAAGTGCTTCAGGTCCCCTTCCCTTCCAGCAAGCAAGGATGTGTCATTTGCATACCACGGGTTGCTAATGGATTTCCTCCAATCCTGATGCCAAGTGCCTCTTCATACAGTCTACCTTCTCAGATTATTTGCTTGACATACAGATTGAATAAGTATGGTGGAAAAAATACAACCCTGACACACACCTTCCCTAATTTTAAAGAGTGCGATATCACCTTTTCTTTTCAAGTGACTGTCTCTTGGTCTATGTACAGGTTCTGCATGAGCACAATTAAGTGTTCTAGAATTTCCATCCTTTGTAATGTTATTCATAATTTGTTATGATCCACACAGTCAAATGCTTGTCATTAGTGGATATAAATTTTGAAAAATAGGCAAGAACTACTTCCTATTTCTGCTGGATTCTTTTTCTTGGGTGCTATTACTTACCCAGATACTGATAGTAAAGTACAGATGAACTTAAAACGAAACACGGTAAAGAATAATGAGACAACGAAATAAATAAGTGACGCTCTTCAGGCCAGGCCTCAAACTCTGTGTGATGCCGTTTCTTAGACTGGGTGGTGGGTACTTTGATGTTGTTATATCATTCTTTGTGTTATTTTGTTGTCTAAAATATTTCATAGGTAAATAAAAAAAATCAGGCCTAAGCAATCATGCTGTGCCAATATGAAGATAATTAAAACCTAGTGAAGCTTGCAGGGTGTAACAGCGCTGTGGTGGCAGCATCTGACCTAACTTCACAAGGGGCAGGGGAAGCAAGATCGACAACCCAAATCTGATTGCCATGTGGCAGAGTTCAGTCATATCTCATCTCCTCACCTTCTTTACCAGTTCTAACCCAAATGGTCCCTCCCATGGCACTCTTTGCTTCTCTGCTGGTCTTGATAATTAATTGCATTGGCCACACAGAACTCATAGAACATAGTCATGTTTCTGGGGTTTATCAAGGAAATAAAAAAAGCCACTGCCACCGAGTCAATTCTGACTCATAGTGACCCTATAGGTCAGAGTAGAACTGATCCTATAGGTCAGAGTAGAAGCATCTGGTGGCTTTAAACTACTGACCTTTTGGTTAGTAGCTGTGACTCTTAACCACTACACCACCAGAGTTTCCATAATTAGGAAAATAATAGGTTATAATTCAGGCTCAGGAATGCACAAGGTGCAGTTCTTTCATCACAATAGCCTCTTCTCTGTAGTATTATGGGGTAGGTTTCCCTCTGGCCCTTGAACCTCAACCTTTTCTGTTAACAGTTGAATGTGTTCACTGTTTGTGCCACCTAAACCAAAACCCATTGTCAGTGAGTCCATTCTGACTCATAGCAACCCTATAGAACAGAGTAGACCTGCTCCAGAGGGTTTCCAAGGCTAGGTGTCTTTACAGAGCAGACTGCCACATCTTTCTCCCACAGAGCAACTGCTGGGTTCAGACCACTGGCTTTTTGATTAGCAGCCGAGGGTTTAACCACTGTTTCACCAAGGCTGCTTTCATGCTACATAGTGTGTCCTTATTCCAGGTCACTGGATGCCAAATGTAGACATGTTGGCTAGAAGTAAGGTGAAGAAAAAAGGTGACAGTGGGAAAAGGGAAAGAACAATTTGCCGTCTTTGGATACTGTAAGTTACGGTTTCCTTCTTAAGACTTCACAAGGAAGCTTCACCCATCATCTCCTACGCCAGCACACTACCTCCAGGTCAAGGTGTGCGAAATACTCTGGTTTTGACCTGCCATCCAGTGGGAGAATTAAAAAAAAGAAAAAAAAGAAGACTAAAGCTCAGTGTTACGGATTGAATTTTGTCCCTAAAAATATGTGTTGGAAATCCTAACCCCTGGTGGCATAGTCGTTAAGTACTATGGCTGCTAACCAGAAAGTTGGTGGTTCAAATCTGCCAGGCGCTCCTTGGAAACTATGGGGCAGTTTTATTTCGTCTATAGGGTTGCTATGAGTTGGAATCAACTTGACGGCAGTGAGTTATTTGGTTTGGTACACCTGTGTTTGAAATCCTTGTGGCACAGTGGTTAAGAGCTACGGCTGCTAACCAAAAGCTGGCAGTTCAAATCCACCAAGTGCTCCTTGGAAACTACGGGGCAGTTCTACTCTGTCCTAGAGGGTCACTGTGAATTCGAATAGACTGGTTGGCAGTAAGTTTGGCTTTGGGTTTGGTATACCTTGGTAGAAACCTCGTTTGCATAGTGGTTAAAGCTATGGCTGCTAACCAAAATATTGGCAGTTCAAATCCACCAAGTGCCCCTTGGAAACCATGTGGGACAGTTCTGCTCTGTCCTATAGGGTCACTATGCGATATAAATGACCAGTTTGGTCGTGTTTTTTATACCTGTGGTTGTACTGCCGTTTGGGAATGGGTTTTCATTGTTATGTTAATGAGGCAGTCTTAGTGTAAGGTATTTCTTAAGTCAATCTCTTTTGAGATAGTGAAGAGCAGATTGAACAAGCAAGCAAACAGATATGAGGGAAGCTAGATGCCATGCCGCGCTGCATGAGATCTACAAGAAATCAGAAAAACAGGCTGAGAAGAGACAAGGATGTTTCACCAGAGTCAACAAAAAGAGAGCCTTCCTCATAGAACCAGGCCCCTGCATTCAGCCTCCTAGCCTCCTAAACTGGGAGATAGTTTGTTAAAGTCACCCATTTGTGGTCTTTCTGTTGCAGCAGCACTAGGTAACTAAGACACCCGATTCAGAAATGTATAAGCAGAGGGTCTCAGCTCTTTATAAAGAACCTGCTCAGAACGACTCTGCTCTGATCTCTCAAGTTTTGTTCTCAAGGTTTGCCGATCAAAGACATTTCCATGAAAGCACTACCAGATGGTGGCCCTTCAGCACAACCAGCTGGAAAGGCTGGTCCTTAGCAAAGACACTTTCTAGCAGGTAGCTCCATTATGAGAACACTCTAGGATTACTTAATGGAAAAATAAGCAAGACAGAGGAGGTGGATGAGAAGAAGAAACAGTGTTCTGATTTTGCTTTTAATAAAAATGCATTCCTTAGATGATGACTTATTAGGCTTTTAAAAACAGCTTTATTGAATTATAATTTGAATATTGTCATGGATTGAATTGTGTCCCCCCTAGAAAAGTGTGTATCAATTTATCTGGGCCAAGATTCCCAGTATCGTATGAGTTTCCTATATGTTGTAATTCTTGCCTCTATGATGTTAAAGGAGGGAGGATGGGCAGCAGTTGTGTTAGAGAGGTAGGATTCAATCTACAAGATTGTATTTGTCTTGAGACAATCTCTTGTTATATAAAAGAAAGCAGGGTATAGAGAGACTGGGGAACCTCATACCACCAAGAAAGCTGTGCGTGGAGCAGAGCCATCCTTTGGACCCAGTGTCTCTTCATGGAGAAGTTCCTTGTCTGGGGGAAGACTGAAGAGGGCTGACAGAGGCAGAAAGCCTTCTTCTGGAGCTGAAGCCCTGAATTTGGACTTTTAGTCTTACTTTACTGTAAAAACATAAATTTCTGTTTGTTAAACACATCTATTTGTGGTATTTCTGTTATAGCAGTACTAGATGACTAAAGCTTATACCATAAAAATTATCCATGGGAAGTGTACATTTTGATCATTTTAATAAATTTGTATACTTCTGCAGAACTCCAACAATGCAATTTCAGGGCACATCTTCCACTCTAGAAAGTTCCCTCAAGCCCATTTACTGATTATTATTGTTTTATAGCTTCTTTGTTAGAATCTTAGTGAAATTCAGTGGATATATTTATAATGAGAACTTCATATATATATATATATATATTCTTCCCAGGGCAAGAATCTACACTTTATTTCTTGAAACAATTTGTAGGATGTGATTGACCCTAATTTTCTTGTCTTCTCTTCATTTGAAAGTTCTTCAGTTCTTCATGGATGAGAGGTTTACCTTTCCTCTTTAGCTGAGATGCTAATTAACATTTTGTTGCAACTTCTGAGTTCAGTGTTTTGAGTCCTTTACACAACAGTCCTCTGATCAGTAACAGTAAGCTAGCTTTTGGTTTAGGTTGAAAATAACATATTTTCCCAATCCTTTTCCCTCCATGAAAGTAGTTTCTGTCACAGTACAACCTTGTTTTCATGATAAGTTGTAGATTTATCTCAGCCCTTTCAAAATGTTCACCTTAGTTTTGAGACAGATAAGGGATATTATAATGGGAGCAATGCCTAGAATAATGAGCCCTGAGTGCACATCAGTCAACAGGATGAACCCTACACTCCTGTTATTCATGAATCTTTTACAGCGGACGTTATGGTTGCCGCAACATCCATTTTTTCCTTGCATGATCGATCATACCTATGGTTCTATGGATGGGCTCTGGTTGACTTAAATTGATCGTGCTTGACATTTCCTACATTCACAGTGATTAATTCAGGTAAGTATTAGAGAACAGTTAGCTTAATTAGAGAATGACTACTTTTTAAAATAGATCAAGAAACTTTTCATTATAGATAATTAAAAATATTTTTATTTAATAATGGTCAGAAGAGGTTCTGTTCTTACTCCATCCCAGCCCTCCCACTTTATCTTCAACTTATGCGGATCAGTGCAGTCTTTTAGAAACTAAACCAGATTGAGTTGGATTTTGTGTTACCTGCATCATTAGGAGCTCTGATGGACAGGCTTTACAACATTAATATTCTCTAAATATTATAGAATAAGAAGTTTGAGAAGACTAAAGGTTAAAGAAGCCATTTGATTTGCTTAAAATCTGATTCTAGAGCCCATTTGTTACAGGCTATCCTACCTCTCCTAAAACAAAACAACCAAACCCACTGCCATCGAGTCAATTCTGGTTCATACCATCAAGTCATACCTCTTTTATCTTGTATAAGTGTGCGTATCTTCTTTCATGTTAAATAATGTTGAATATTATCTCTAGATTAAGCAAATGCATATTGCAAATATTAAACACACAATTTGAATTTTCGAATCAAACACATGAAGGTAACTAAACTTGCAAAAATGATTGGAAATTGCCAGGAAAAAAGTGGCAATACTTTTACAACAAAGAGTGTTTGTTTTGTTGAAATGAAATCAAAAGGAGGTACATGCTTACATGTACCGGGATACATAAACACAAATAATCATAGCAACCCTGTGTGTAATTGCCAGAATCTTTAAACATGTTCCCCAAGAGTAAAATGGACACATTATGTCACATTCATATAATGTAATATTTTGCAGCAATGAGCATGAATCACCTACATAAGCTAAATACAACAACATGGGCAGATCCTATAACTTTGAACAACAAAAAAGACTAAGATGCAAGAGAATATGTGTGATTTCATTTTTATACAATTCAAAAACAGAGAACTACCATATTGGTTTGAGATGCACATGTATTTGGTAAAATTATGGGAAAAAAGCAAGGGAACTGATCACCATGAAAGTCAGGATAATGACATGGAAAAGGTTGTGATAAGGAACAGATGGAGGAGAGATTTTTGGGATCTGTCAGTGTTGGATTCCTTGTCCAAGGTGGGAATTATACAAGTGCTCACTTTATACTACTCGTTAAACTAATGGTAGAATTTTTGCACATTTATGTATGTCTGTTACATTTCATAACTAAACATGTTTTTTAAAGCAGAGAAAATGATATTCCCAGAGAAAAAGACAAGAATTAAAAATCTTCCTTCCGTGGTTTCTTCTGTTATTTTATTGTGGATATAATTTTTATCAAATACATATCTTTGTGATGAAGTCCAATTGAAATCTATGTCTCTGAATTATGCAAACTGGAATTGCATTCTGGTACCTCATTTTATATATATGTCAATTATCTCAAAGTAAAGCATATGCAAATTACACCTCAGCATTAAAAAAAATCCTCACAACTGGACCAACAAGCGGCCTCATGATTAATGGAGAAAATACTTCAGTTCTCAAGGATTTCATTTTATTTGAATCCACAATGAACACCCACAGAAGTAGGAGTCACAGAGTCAAATGATGAGGAAGGCAGAGCCGATATGGCACCCTAGACAGATGCGCTATGCTGTCCTCTGTAGCAAAGACCCGGAAAAACTAAGTGAAACAGATATAAAGGTCAATCCTGGAAACCTAAGCATCACATGAACAGATAATGAACAAGATTAGACAGTGAGCAGCAGAAGAAAGTGACATGGTACAGTTTTGCCATCTTGGAGCAGAGCCAGAAAGTACCTGGTACAGGGAGTTCGGGAAGGCAACTTCATGGAGCTCCCAACAGGAGACAGAGCGCTTGGTAACCAGATAAACATGTTTTCCCACCGCTCGCTCTTCTGCCTTGTAAGCCACCCCCAGCAGTTCCTGAGGGGCTGTACTGTACTGCTCAACTACAGAGCCGCCGGCCTGTCATCATTCCCTGCCCGCCCTGCCCCAACCAACAGCTCCTGCCACACTATTTTTTCTTTTCCTTTCTATTTTTAACTTTACTTCCTGTTCTTTCTCTACCCCAACTAGTCTCATATGCCACCTGTACTCCATCCAGTGATGCCACACCGGTCTGCTGTGTATAGAGAGCTACTGGCCCACTGCCAGTCTAGGGCACCCCGCCTCCCATTGCCAGTGCCTACCTCATCATTTTTCCCTTTCCTGCTTTTCTTTCTCCCTCCCACCTGGCCCAGTACCCCACATTTGGCCCTAGCCGTACCACACTGCCTTGGCTAGAGAGACATGGGCCAGACACCAGCCAGGGCCTTTTTTTTCCCCTTTCCCTTTCTTCCTTTTATTTCTCCCTCCCACCTAGCACTATACAACACCTTACCTCCTCTCCCACAGGAACCCAGGTCCATCTCATCCCCACCCACAAAACTACTGTTTCCTTTTTGTTTTCTTTGTTCTCCCTACCCAACCCTATGTGCTATCCACCCATTCCTGTTGGCCCTTGTAGTGCTGCCGTGGCTACAGGATCCTCAGCTCAGGCCTGTTGCTGCACAGGCTCTTACTGCCCCTCCCCTGTCCTCTTGACCACCTGCTGAATGGAGGGAAGTGAGCCTTTACCACACCCCATCTGACACCACTGCCTCCCTGGCAATGGGCTGTGAATACTCCCACTCCACTGGGCCAACACTAGAAGGCAGACAGTGCCCACCCGGTCCACCCTCGTCCACCTTACCAAACCAGTGTATAGTGAAGTGGGCTTGCCCTGCTGCCTGCTGCCCTGCCCACCTAGACAAGGTGATATGAGCTGTTGTGCCCACAGACAAGCAAGTAGCAAATCATGCTTGGCCCACCCACCCTGACATATCAAAGCAAACCAAAGAAGCAGGACAAAACAAACAAACACACAATCAACAAATACAGAAAATAGTACCTTCATGGCACAGAGACAGCAGACGATGTCAAACCACATGAAAAAGCAGGACAAGATGCCTCCAGCAAGTGAGCAAAATCAAGAATCAGATGAACTTCTAGTAAAAGAAAAGGCAGTTTAACTAGATGATGTGGAATTCAAAAGACTAATATTTAGGAGTCTCCAAGAAATCAAGAAACAAATCAAGGAAACATAAGAGAAAAATAAGGAAAAAATAGATAACATCATGGAAAACACAGACAAAGCCTACAAAAATGTAGGTCAAGAATAACACAGACAAAGCAATAGAAGAATTCAAGAAAATAAAAGAAGAACAAAACATCGAAATAAACAATTAGAAATCATATAAAAACATGGCAGAAAAATGGGGGTGCAGATCTAGAAGTCCATTGAAAGACCAGATTTGATGACTTTACATTCTGGAGGGTCACTTGAGGACATGGCCCCTAGACTTTCTGCTGATCCAGAGCTGAAACCAGTACAGAAGACAACTATCTAGACAAAGTTTTGACTGGACTACAAAACAAAGAGTGATGCTGGTGAAGAGTGTGCTTCTTGGCTTAAATACATACATGAGGCTTTTGGAGCAGCTCCTGTCCAGAAACTAGACAGGAGGGTGGAGCAGAGGTACAGGAGTTGGCTGAACAAATATGGAAAGTACAGAGTGGAAAGCAAGAATGTGTTGTTACAGGATGGGGTCAGCAGCTAGTGTTGCATAGCAGTACGTGTGTGGGGTTTTATATGGTAAATTGACTTGGATTGTAAACTTTCACTTAAAGCACAATAAAATATTAAAAAAAGAAAAAGAAATCATACTGAAACAGAAACTAGACAAATCAAAAGTTAAACAACAAAATTTCAGAAATGGACAACTCAGTAGAAGGATTTAGGAACAAATATGAAACAACAGAATACAGGATAGATGATAGATGAGTCTGAAGACAAATTCAGAGATGCCATTTTGAGGAAAAGTAAGAGAAAATAATGAAAAAAAAGTGAAGAACACCTAAGGATTATGTGGGAGACAGTCAGAGCAAAAATTTGTGCATCATCAATGTCCCAGACCAGGGGGAAAAAATTAAAAATACAGAGAAAATTGTTGAGGATTTGATAGATTTAGAAAATGTCCCAAGTGTCATGAAAAAAGAAGAGCCTTCCAAGAAGCTCAATGAACTGTGTATAGGATGGACCTCAGAAGAAAGTCATTGGGACACAACGTAGTAATACTTGATAAACACAAAGACAAAGACAAAGAACACTGAAAGCATCTTGAGAAAAATGAAAAGTCACTTACAAAGGGGAAACAGTAAGACTCAGCTCTAATTGTTGCTGTTGTTGTTGATAGGTGACATTGAGTTGATTCCCACTCATAGTGACCCTATACACAACTGAACGGTACACTTCCCAATCCTGTATCATTCTCACAATGATTGTTATGCTTGAGCCCACTGTTGCAGCCACTGTGTTAAACCATTTTGTCGACAGTTGTTATGGATTGAGTTATACCCCCCAAAATGCGTGTCAACACAGGTGGACCATGTTTCCCACTATTGTGTAATTGCCCACCATTTTATCATCTGATGTGATTTTCCCACATGTTGTAAATCCTACTTCTATGATGCTAATAAGAACGCAGTACAAGACAGCAAGAGAAACAAACAAAATGTCAGCACCACACACATAAAAAAGCACAACAGTATGATAGCAGTAAATCCATACTTCTCAATAATGACACTGAATGCAAACAGCTTCATGCTCCTGTAAAGAGAGTGGCAGAATGGATTTAAAAAACAAAAATATACACAACCCATCAATATACGTTCTACAAGAGACACATCTTACACACAAAAGCATAAAAGTGTTACAAATCAGAAATGGAAGAATATATATCAAGAAAACAGTAACCAAAAAAGCCAGGAGTGGCAATACTAATATCAGATAAAATAGGCTTTCAGGTACAATCAATCATAAAAAACAAGGGGGGACATTGTACCCAATGACATGGTGTGAAAATACATTAAAAAAAAAACTACCTAAACTGAAAAGAGAAATAGATGGTCCCACAATAATAGTAGAATAGTTCAATACACCATTCTAGGTAATGGACAGAACATCTGGAAAGACATTTATCACAGACACAGAATATCTAAAGCCTAAAATCAACCAATTGGACCTTATAGATACAGAATACTTTACCCAATAGCAGCAAAATATACTTTATTTTCCAGCTCATGGAACATTCTTCAGAATGTAGCACACTTTAGGTTGCAAAGCAACACATAATAAAATCCAAAACACTGAAATAACACAAAGCGTCTTCTCTGACCATGATATCATAAAAGTAGAAAGCCAGAAGAGGAAGGGAAAAAAATAAAATACGTAGACACTGAATAAAACCACTGGGTTATAAAAGAAATCAAAGAGGGCATTTAAAAATTGCTAGAATCAAATGAGAACAAAAACACATCATTCCAAAACCTTTGGGATACAG
Organism: Heterohyrax brucei; assembly: GCA_028571685.1. NCBI lineage: Eukaryota > Metazoa > Chordata > Mammalia > Hyracoidea > Procaviidae > Heterohyrax > Heterohyrax brucei. The sequence goes on from CM053140.1 coordinate 39,559,645, forward strand.
CAAAGGCAGTGCTCAGAGGTCAACATGTATCAATAAATACACACATTAAAAAAGAAGAACAAGTCAAAATCAAGTCATTAGCCCTACAACCTGAGCAAATAGAAAGAAAATAGCATAAGAAGCATACACTATCAGAAGAAAGGAAATATCAAAGATTAAAACAGAAATAAACAAAATGGAGAACAGAAAAACAACAGAAAAAAACAACAAGACCAAAAGTTGGCTGGTTGAAAACACCAACAAAATTGAAAACCCACCAGCCAAACTGACCAAAGGAAAACTGGAGCAAGGATAGAGTAGCTGGGGCAGGGGGCAGGGGACCATGATCTTAGCAGAAATCGAGGCCAATTGGCACAACTAGCGTTTTGCTAAGAGGGCTCTCTGCACCCCACATTGGTGAGTGGTGTCTGGGGTCTTAAAAGCTGCCAAGCTGCCTTCCGAGGGCACAGCAAATAGTCCCAACTCAGCAGGAACGGATGCTCACCGAAGACCAAAATGACATGGGGGAAAGACAACCCAGAAGATAGAGAGACTCACATGAGTGGGTGCCTACATCAACGTGGGACCGGAAGAATCGGATGGTGCCTGGCCACCACCAGTGATAGCCGTGACGGAGCTTGCTAAGTTGAGTCACATCGGCAACACAAGAATAAAAAGGGGTGCATCCTGAGATCTCTACTAAAAGACCTCAATTGATGGTCCAGTGGTTTCGGGGTTCCCCTGGGAGCATGGCCCCTGTCCCTGATGCTGCCCTTGCCCATAAATCATAATGAAGGTCCACTCTTCAGACATGAATGGATTGGATTTGGCGATGCGGAGTGACCATATATTGGATGCACTTTATGGTTCTATACATCTATAGGATATCATCCTGCTGACCTCTGGCTGGAGGAAGGAGAGTAGATGGAGAGGAGGGGAAAGGAGACTGCTGGGAGGATGAGACATGTATGGAGCAGAGAGGACTAGTGTGCTGTCACCAGACAGGGAGAGCAGTGGAAGCTGCATATAGATGGTCATGTAAATTTATATGGGAATGTACATTTTCACACAGTCACATTAAATAAGAAAATAAGTTAAAAAAGAAAAAAGAAAAACTGGAGAGAAAACAAGTATCTCAAATAAGAAATGAGATTAGGGACATCACAACATACTCAGCTGAAATGTAAAAGATCATAACGTAATGTTAGGAAAACTTATACTCCGACAAATTTGAAAACCTAGGGGAAATGGACAAATTTCTAGAAACACACTACCTAACTAAACCAACACAAACTGAGATAGAAAATCTGAACAGACTCATAACAAAAGAAGAGATTGAAGACAGAATAGTAGTAACAATAAAGAAAAGTCCTGGCCCACTTGGCTTCAGTGGAGATTCTATCGAATATTTGGAGAAGAGCTCATACCACTACTACTCAAACTACTTTGGAATATAGAAAAGGAAGGAATACTCCCAAATTCATTCTGTGATGCCAGTATAAGCCTGATACCAAAGTCAGGCAAAGACATCTCCCCAAAAGAAAATTACAAACCAATATCTGCCTTGAACAGAGATGCAAAACTTCACAACAAAATTCTAGGCAATAGAAATCAGTATCATATGAAAAGAAATACACCATGACAAAAGTGGGATTTATACCAGGTATGCAGGAATGTTGTGGTGTTAGACGCTTAATCAGTGTAATCTACCACATAAATAGAACAAAAGAGAAGAATCAAATGATAATCTCAATAAATGCAGAAAGGCACTTGATAAAGTCCAACAGTCATTCCTGATACAAACTATTGATAAAATAGGAATAGAGAGAAACTCCTTAATACAGTGGGGGGCACCTGTAAAAAACAGTCAACATCATTCTCAATGGAGACAAGCTAAAAGCATTTCCCCCTGAGAACAAGAACAAGAAAGAGCAAGAGCAAGAGCAAGAGCAAGAGCAAGAGCAGAGCAAGAGCAAGAGCAAGAGCAAGAGCAAGAGCAAGAGCAAGAGCAAGAGCAAGAGCAAGAGCAAGAGCAAGAGCAAGAGCAAGAGCAAGAGCAAGAGCAAGAGCAAGAGCAAGAGCAAGAGCAAGAGCAAGAGCAAGAGCAAGAGCAAGAGCAAGAGCAAGAGCAAGAGCAAGAGCAAGAGCAAGAGCAAGAGCAAGAGCAAGAGCAAGAGCAAGAGCAAGAGCAAGAGCAAGAGCAAGAGCAAGAGCAAGAGCAAGAGCAAGAGCAAGAGCAAGAGCAAGAGCAAGAGCAAGAGCAAGAGCAAGAGCAAGAGCAAGAGCAAGAGCAAGAGCAAGAGCAAGAGCAAGAGCAAGAGCAAGAGCAAGAGCAAGAGCAAGAGCAAGAGCAAGAGCAAGAGCAAGAGCAAGAGCAAGAGCAAGAGCAAGAGCAAGAGCAAGAGCAAGAGCAAGAGCAAGAGCAAGAGCAAGAGCAAGAGCAAGAGCAAGAGCAAGAGCAAGAGCAAGAGCAAGAGCAAGAGCAAGAGCAAGAGCAAGAGCAAGAGCAAGAGCAAGAGCAAGAGCAAGAGCAAGAGCAAGAGCAAGAGCAAGAGCAAGAGCAAGAGCAAGAGCAAGAGCAAGAGCAAGAGCAAGAGCAAGAGCAAGAGCAAGAGCAAGAGCAAGAGCAAGAGCAAGAGCAAGAGCAAGAGCAAGAGCAAGAGCAAGAGCAAGAGCAAGAGCAAGAGCAAGAGCAAGAGCAAGAGCAAGAGCAAGAGCAAGAGCAAGAGCAAGAGCAAGAGCAAGAGCAAGAGCAAGAGCAAGAGCAAGAGCAAGAGCAAGAGCAAGAGCAAGAGCAAGAGCAAGAGCAAGAGCAAGAGCAAGAGCAAGAGCAAGAGCAAGAGCAAGAGCAAGAGCAAGAGCAAGAGCAAGAGCAAGAGCAAGAGCAAGAGCAAGAGCAAGAGCAAGAGCAAGAGCAAGAGCAAGAGCAAGAGCAAGAGCAAGAGCAAGAGCAAGAGCAAGAGCAAGAGCAAGAGCAAGAGCAAGAGCAAGAGCAAGAGCAAGAGCAAGAGCAAGAGCAAGAGCAAGAGCAAGAGCAAGAGCAAGAGCAAGAGCAAGAGCAAGAGCAAGAGCAAGAGCAAGAGCAAGAGCAAGAGCAAGAGCAAGAGCAAGAGCAAGAGCAAGAGCAAGAGCAAGAGCAAGAGCAAGAGCAAGAGCAAGAGCAAGAGCAAGAGCAAGAGCAAGAGCAAGAGCAAGAGCAAGAGCAAGAGCAAGAGCAAGAGCAAGAGCAAGAGCAAGAGCAAGAGCAAGAGCAAGAGCAAGAGCAAGAGCAAGAGCAAGAGCAAGAGCAAGAGCAAGAGCAAGAGCAAGAGCAAGAGCAAGAGCAAGAGCAAGAGCAAGAGCAAGAGCAAGAGCAAGAGCAAGAGCAAGAGCAAGAGCAAGAGCAAGAGCAAGAGCAAGAGCAAGAGCAAGAGCAAGAGCAAGAGCAAGAGCAAGAGCAAGAGCAAGAGCAAGAGCAAGAGCAAGAGCAAGAGCAAGAGCAAGAGCAAGAGCAAGAGCAAGAGCAAGAGCAAGAGCAAGAGCAAGAGCAAGAGCAAGAGCAAGAGCAAGAGCAAGAGCAAGAGCAAGAGCAAGAGCAAGAGCAAGAGCAAGAGCAAGAGCAAGAGCAAGAGCAAGAGCAAGAGCAAGAGCAAGAGCAAGAGCAAGAGCAAGAGCAAGAGCAAGAGCAAGAGCAAGAGCAAGAGCAAGAGCAAGAGCAAGAGCAAGAGCAAGAGCAAGAGCAAGAGCAAGAGCAAGAGCAAGAGCAAGAGCAAGAGCAAGAGCAAGAGCAAGAGCAAGAGCAAGAGCAAGAGCAAGAGCAAGAGCAAGAGCAAGAGCAAGAGCAAGAGCAAGAGCAAGAGCAAGAGCAAGAGCAAGAGCAAGAGCAAGAGCAAGAGCAAGAGCAAGAGCAAGAGCAAGAGCAAGAGCAAGAGCAAGAGCAAGAGCAAGAGCAAGAGCAAGAGCAAGAGCAAGAGCAAGAGCAAGAGCAAGAGCAAGAGCAAGAGCAAGAGCAAGAGCAAGAGCAAGAGCAAGAGCAAGAGCAAGAGCAAGAGCAAGAGCAAGAGCAAGAGCAAGAGCAAGAGCAAGAGCAAGAGCAAGAGCAAGAGCAAGAGCAAGAGCAAGAGCAAGAGCAAGAGCAAGAGCAAGAGCAAGAGCAAGAGCAAGAGCAAGAGCAAGAGCAAGAGCAAGAGCAAGAGCAAGAGCAAGAGCAAGAGCAAGAGCAAGAGCAAGAGCAAGAGCAAGAGCAAGAGCAAGAGCAAGAGCAAGAGCAAGAGCAAGAGCAAGAGCAAGAGCAAGAGCAAGAGCAAGAGCAAGAGCAAGAGCAAGAGCAAGAGCAAGAGCAAGAGCAAGAGCAAGAGCAAGAGCAAGAGCAAGAGCAAGAGCAAGAGCAAGAGCAAGAGCAAGAGCAAGAGCAAGAGCAAGAGCAAGAGCAAGAGCAAGAGCAAGAGCAAGAGCAAGAGCAAGAGCAAGAGCAAGAGCAAGAGCAAGAGCAAGAGCAAGAGCAAGAGCAAGAGCAAGAGCAAGAGCAAGAGCAAGAGCAAGAGCAAGAGCAAGAGCAAGAGCAAGAGCAAGAGCAAGAGCAAGAGCAAGAGCAAGAGCAAGAGCAAGAGCAAGAGCAAGAGCAAGAGCAAGAGCAAGAGCAAGAGCAAGAGCAAGAGCAAGAGCAAGAGCAAGAGCAAGAGCAAGAGCAAGAGCAAGAGCAAGAGCAAGAGCAAGAGCAAGAGCAAGAGCAAGAGCAAGAGCAAGAGCAAGAGCAAGAGCAAGAGCAAGAGCAAGAGCAAGAGCAAGAGCAAGAGCAAGAGCAAGAGCAAGAGCAAGAGCAAGAGCAAGAGCAAGAGCAAGAGCAAGAGCAAGAGCAAGAGCAAGAGCAAGAGCAAGAGCAAGAGCAAGAGCAAGAGCAAGAGCAAGAGCAAGAGCAAGAGCAAGAGCAAGAGCAAGAGCAAGAGCAAGAGCAAGAGCAAGAGCAAGAGCAAGAGCAAGAGCAAGAGCAAGAGCAAGAGCAAGAGCAAGAGCAAGAGCAAGAGCAAGAGCAAGAGCAAGAGCAAGAGCAAGAGCAAGAGCAAGAGCAAGAGCAAGAGCAAGAGCAAGAGCAAGAGCAAGAGCAAGAGCAAGAGCAAGAGCAAGAGCAAGAGCAAGAGCAAGAGCAAGAGCAAGAGCAAGAGCAAGAGCAAGAGCAAGAGCAAGAGCAAGAGCAAGAGCAAGAGCAAGAGCAAGAGCAAGAGCAAGAGCAAGAGCAAGAGCAAGAGCAAGAGCAAGAGCAAGAGCAAGAGCAAGAGCAAGAGCAAGAGCAAGAGCAAGAGCAAGAGCAAGAGCAAGAGCAAGAGCAAGAGCAAGAGCAAGAGCAAGAGCAAGAGCAAGAGCAAGAGCAAGAGCAAGAGCAAGAGCAAGAGCAAGAGCAAGAGCAAGAGCAAGAGCAAGAGCAAGAGCAAGAGCAAGAGCAAGAGCAAGAGCAAGAGCAAGAGCAAGAGCAAGAGCAAGAGCAAGAGCAAGAGCAAGAGCAAGAGCAAGAGCAAGAGCAAGAGCAAGAGCAAGAGCAAGAGCAAGAGCAAGAGCAAGAGCAAGAGCAAGAGCAAGAGCAAGAGCAAGAGCAAGAGCAAGAGCAAGAGCAAGAGCAAGAGCAAGAGCAAGAGCAAGAGCAAGAGCAAGAGCAAGAGCAAGAGCAAGAGCAAGAGCAAGAGCAAGAGCAAGAGCAAGAGCAAGAGCAAGAGCAAGAGCAAGAGCAAGAGCAAGAGCAAGAGCAAGAGCAAGAGCAAGAGCAAGAGCAAGAGCAAGAGCAAGAGCAAGAGCAAGAGCAAGAGCAAGAGCAAGAGCAAGAGCAAGAGCAAGAGCAAGAGCAAGAGCAAGAGCAAGAGCAAGAGCAAGAGCAAGAGCAAGAGCAAGAGCAAGAGCAAGAGCAAGAGCAAGAGCAAGAGCAAGAGCAAGAGCAAGAGCAAGAGCAAGAGCAAGAGCAAGAGCAAGAGCAAGAGCAAGAGCAAGAGCAAGAGCAAGAGCAAGAGCAAGAGCAAGAGCAAGAGCAAGAGCAAGAGCAAGAGCAAGAGCAAGAGCAAGAGCAAGAGCAAGAGCAAGAGCAAGAGCAAGAGCAAGAGCAAGAGCAAGAGCAAGAGCAAGAGCAAGAGCAAGAGCAAGAGCAAGAGCAAGAGCAAGAGCAAGAGCAAGAGCAAGAGCAAGAGCAAGAGCAAGAGCAAGAGCAAGAGCAAGAGCAAGAGCAAGAGCAAGAGCAAGAGCAAGAGCAAGAGCAAGAGCAAGAGCAAGAGCAAGAGCAAGAGCAAGAGCAAGAGCAAGAGCAAGAGCAAGAGCAAGAGCAAGAGCAAGAGCAAGAGCAAGAGCAAGAGCAAGAGCAAGAGCAAGAGCAAGAGCAAGAGCAAGAGCAAGAGCAAGAGCAAGAGCAAGAGCAAGAGCAAGAGCAAGAGCAAGAGCAAGAGCAAGAGCAAGAGCAAGAGCAAGAGCAAGAGCAAGAGCAAGAGCAAGAGCAAAGATTCCACAGGAGATCTACTGGAACTGAGAGATGTAGAAGAGTCACAGGATATAAGATCAATACACAGAAGTCAGTTGAGTTCCTACACACCAACAAAGAGAACTTCAAAAAAAGAAATCAAGAAAGCAATACCACTTATAATAGCCCGTAAAAAGATAAAATCCTTAGGAATAAGTCTAATCAGGGACATGAAAGATCTGTACAAAGAAAACTAGAAAATACTACTGCAGGAAACTAAAAGAGACATAAATAGAAAAGCATATCATGTCTCATGGTTAAGAAGACTCAATATTGGAAAAACTTCAACCTTACAGAAAGCAATTGACAGGTATAATGCAACCCCAACCCAAATAACAGCAGCATTCTTTATCAATATGGAAAAACTAATCAACAACTTTATATGGAAAAGAAACAGGCACCAAATAAGCAAAACATTACTGAAGAAAAAGAACAAAGTAGGGAGCCTACCACAACCTATCAATACCACCATGGTGTTTTTAGGTGCCACTGAGTTGGTTCCAACTCATAGTGACCCTATGTACAACAGAACGAAACACTGCTTCGTCCTGTTTCATGCTCACAATCGTTGATATGATTGAGCCTACTGTTGCAGCCACTGCGTCAATCCATCTCATTTAGGGTCTTTTTATTTGTGACTCTCTGCTTTACCAAGCATGATGTCCTTTTCTAGGCTCTTGTACCTTTTAATAACACATCCTAAATATGAGACATTGCATGGTTTAAAGTCAGGAAAGGTGTGCGTCAGGGTTGTATCCTTTCATTATACCTTTTCAATCTATATGCTGAGCCAGTAATCTGAGAAGCTGGATTATATGAAGAAGAACGAGGCATCAGGATTGGAGGATGACTCATTAACAACCTGCGTTATGCAGATGACACCACCTTACTTGCTAGAAGTGAAGAAGATGTGAAACACTTATTGATGAAGATGAAGGATCACAGCTTTCAGTATGGATCGTACCTCAACATCAAGAAAACCAAAATCCTCACAACTGGACCAGAAAGCAACATTGTCATAAATGGAGAAAGGATTGAAGTTGTCAAGGATTTCATTTTACTTGGGTCCACAATCAACACACATGGGAGCAGCAGGCAAGAAATCAAAAGATGCACTGCATTGGGAAAATCTGCTGCAAAGGATCTCTTTAAAGTATTGGAAAGTAAAGATGTCACCTTGAAGATAAAGTGTACCTTACCTAAGCCGTGGTATTTTCAATCACATGATATGCATACGAAAGCTAGACAATGAACAAAGAAGACAGAATTGATGCCTTCGAAATGAGGTGTTGGAGAAGAATGTACCATAGGCCACCAAGAGAACAAATAGATCTGGAAGAAGTAGAACTCGAGTGCTGCTTGGAAGCAGAGATGACAATACTGCATCTTACATACTTTGGACATGTTGTCATCAAGGATCAGCCCCTGGAGAAGGACATCATGCTTGGTAGAGTGGAGGGTCAACAAGAAAGAGGAAGACCCTCAAGCGAGATGGACTGACACAGTAGCTGCAACAATGGGTTTCAGTATAAAAACAATTGCAGACATGGGACAAGACTGGGCAGTGTTTCATTCTGTTGTGTATAGGGTCACTGAGTTGGAACTGACTCAACAGCACCTAACAACAACAACAACAAATATGAGAGATGAAGTCTCATCATCCTCGGTTCTAATGGGAATTTAGTTTTACTTCTTTCAAGATCGATTTGTTTCTTCTGGTGGTCCATAGTCTATTCAACATTCTTTGCCAACATCGTAATTCAAAGGTGTCAATTCTTCTTCAGTATTCTTTATTCATTGTCCGGCTTTCATATGCATATGCCAAGCCAAGTGCCGTCGAGTCAGATCCGACTCATGGCGACCCTATGAGGCAACTGAAAATACCATGGTTTGGATCAGGCACTCATTAGTCTTTAAAATGACATATTTGCTTTTTAACACTTTTAAGAGGTCTTTTGCAACAGACTGGCCCAACACAATACATTGCTTGACTGCTCTTTCCATGAATATTGATTGTGGACCATAGTAAAGTGAAATTCTTTTCTTAAATTTTTTATTGTGCTTCAGGTGAAAGTTTACAGCTCAATTTCCCTTGCAAAAATGTATACACACATTATTATGTGACATTAGTTGCAATCACTACAATGCGACGGCACAGTCACCCTTTCTATCCTTCGTTTCTTGTATCCATTCAGCCAGTTTCTGTCCCTTCCTGCCTTGTCATCCTGCCTCTGGACAGAGCCACCCACTGGGCCTCATGTATCTGATTGAGCTAAGAAGCACATTCTTAATGAGTATTTACTATGCTTTATAGTCCAGTCTAACCTTTGAAGAGTGGGATTTGGGAATGGTTTTAGTTCTGGATTGACAGAGCATCTGGGGGCCATAGCTTCAGGGTTCTTCCAGTGTCAGACCATTACATCTGATGTTTTCATGTGAATATGAGTTATTTTTTGCATTTTCCCCCGCTCTCTGTGGGACTGCCTGTTGTGTTCCTTGTCAGGGCAGTCATTGATGACTAAAGTGAAATTCTGGACAACTTCAATATTTTCTCCATTTATCATTATGTGGTTTATTTGTCCAGTTCTAAGAATTTTGTTTTATGTTGCAGTGTAACCTATACTGAAGGTTACAGCCTCTGATCTTCATCAATAACTGCTTCAGAACCTCTTCACTTTCAGCAAGCAAGATTGTGTCATCTGTATAATGCAGGTTGCGTCCTTTGGGCCTAGAGTTCCTGTGCCTCAGAAGGTCACAGACTGATGACAAGGCTCTTCTTCCAGAGCCGAGAGAGAAAGACTTCTCCTGGAACTAATGACCTGAACTTGGACTTTTAGCCTGCTTTTCTGTGAGGAAATAAATTTTTCTTTGTTAAAGCCATTCTCTTGTGTTATTTCTGTTAAAGCAGTGTTAGATGACTAAGTCAACATCTTTGTGGTATTTTCTTTTAGTCAAAATCCATCTGACATCAGCAGTGGTACCCCTTGTTCCATGTCATCTTCTGAATCCAGCTTGAAATTCCAACAGTTCCCTGTTGATGTACTGCTGTAACTGCTTTTAAATGCTCCTTAGCAAAATTTTACTTGTGTGTGATATTGATATTGTTTGATAATTTCTGTAGTCTATGGGATCACCTTCTTTGAAATGGGTACAGATTTTGATCTCTTCTAGCTGGCTGACAGACACATAGACCACTGGAACAGAATTGAGAACACAGACATAAATCCATCTACCTCTTATCAGTTGATTTGGACAAAGGACCAAAGTTCATTAAATGAGGAAAAGACAGTTTTTCTTAAACAATTGGTGCTGGCAAAACTGGATCTCCATCTGCTAAAATATGAAACAGGTCCCATATCTCACACTGTACACAAAAAACTAAAACAGATTAAAGACCTAAATGTAAACTAAAACAATAAAGATTATGGAAGGAAAGTTAGAGATAATGCTAAAGGCCCTAATAGATGGCATAAATTCAATACAAACTATAACTAACAATGCACAAATACGGAAGATAAACTAGATACTGGGAGCTCCTGAAAATTACACATTTATCTTCAGTAAAACTTCACCAAAAGAGTAAAAAGAGACCCTACAGATTGGGAAAAAGATTTTCATTATTGCATATAGGACAAAGGTATAATCTCTAAAATCCATAGAATACTGAAACATCTCATTAACAAAAAGACAAATAATCCAATTAAAATTGGATTTGAACAGACACGACACCAAAGGAGACATTCAGAAGGCTGATAGACACATTAGGAAATGGTTGCCATCATTATCCATTGTTGTCGTTTGGTACAGATCAAAGCAAATCAAAACTGCAATGAGATATCCTCTCACTGTAGCATTAATGATTTGAATTAAAAAACAGAAAATAACAAATGCTGGACAGATTGCAGGGAGTTAGGAACTAAATAAATAATTTCTTTTATAAGGATCCACACAAAGATGGTTCCTATAAGGTCGAGTTTAGAGATGTCCCAAATGTCAATTTTTTCTACCTGCTGTACCGCTCCATCATCTCTAACAACAAACATTCTCTTCCCTCAGCATTCTCCCTCCTGTCTTTGGATTCCCTAATTCACTGCAATGTCTCACAGAACTCAAAGGAAATGGTTCATGTGGTTACAGAGGCTAGCAAGTCCCAAATCCAGGGGTGTGAAGTAGTCTTCTCCAGACTCATGTATCTGCAAGGGCTGATGATCCCAACCTGGCAGTTCAGACTAAAGAGAGAAGGCTCAGAAAGCTGGGGATGCTGGCAAGTTAGGTTAGATGATCCCAAACCCACTGCTGTCAAGTTGGGTCTGCCTCACAGTGACCCTAGAGATGAGTGGAACTGCCCCATAGAGTTTCCAAGGAGCACCTGGTGGATCTGAAGTGCCAATCTTTTGGTTATCCAATGTAGTACTTAACCCACTACACCACCAGAGTTTCCAAGTTAGATGATAGAGGCTGGTAAATCCTAGAAATGACAGGTCAGACAGCAGGCCTCTGGCCCAATCCCAAGAACTGGAAGTTGGTTGATCATGAACCAGATGTGGGATCCAGATGTCGAGAGAGTCTGGCCATGGCATTCATACATGTATCTTAGATGCAGGCCATACTCCAGACAAAAGAATAACTTGATTAAGTATAGGACTTGAGTCAGGTCCTTCTGCAAGGCTTGACCCAAGACAGACCCTGTGCCAATCTTACCTCACAAATATTTAGAGGTCAGGATCCAAAACACGTAAAATCGGGGACAATCGTACAATACTGAGAATCATGGACTGCCCAAGGTAACACAACTCTTAACAATAGTAGGTTCCATATAACTTACTCGCATAGTCCCACTCCATCATTGTGAGAGAGTCATAGACATTATGGCTTGAAGGTCCATGTAAGTAGTTTATTATACCACAGGCACTCTTATGCACTACTGACAAGAATATAAAATGGTACAACTACTATGAAAAGTAATATAGTGCCTGCATAAAAAGCTACAAATAGGAACGGCATATGGTTCTGTAATCTCACTCCTAGGAATATATTCTAGACAAACATAAGCCATCACAAGAACAGCCATACGCACACCCATCTTCACTGCAGCATTATTCACAACAGCAGAACCTTAAGGCCCATTAACAGATGAATGAATAAACAAATTATGGTACATATACACAATGGAATTCTATGCAACAATAAAGAAAAATGATGAACTGGCAAAACATCTCACAACATGGATGAATCTGGAAGGCTGAGTAAAATAAGTGAATCACAATAGGACAAAGACTGTAGGAGACCACTGTTATAAAATTCAAGGTTTCCACACAGGGAAAAAAAAAGTCTGATGGTTATGAGAGGGAAAGGGTAGCAAGAAGAAATGAAGAGCAATATATTAGACAAATGTTAACTTTGGTGAAGGAAACACAACACACAGTACAGGGGAAGTGAGCGTAACTTGTTCATAGCTAAACCATAGATGTTTCTTACCCACTCATCAAACTCACTGCTCGGAGTCAATTCTGTCTCACAGTGACCCTACGGACAGAGAAGAACTGCCTCACAGAGTTTCCAACAAGCATCTGAAGGATTTGAAGTGCCAGCCTTCTGGTTAGCAGTCATAGCACTTAACAACTACCCAACCAGGTTTCCATAGATACTTCTTAAAAAACAAAATAGCAAACCTACTGCTGTTATGTCGATTCTGACTCATAGTGGCCCCATGGGGCAGAATAGAACTGCCCCATAGTTTCCAAGGAGTGTCTGGTAGATTTGAACTGCCAGCCTTTCTGGTTAGCAGCTGTAGCACTTAACCACTATGCCACCAGGGTTTCCTTCTTAGACACATTCAAATACCTTGTGTGACGAAGGTACTGAGGCTGAGGCCTGGGGCCTGTGGTCTCAGGGGACAGCTAGATCAATCGGCAAAACAGCTCATAAAGAAAATGTTCCATACCTTTCTACAGTGAGTAACATCTGGGGTCTTAAAAGCCTGGGAGCAACCATCTAAAATACATCTACTGGTCCCATCACATTCAAAGCAAATGACAATGAGGAAAATCAAAGACAAAAGGAAGATATCAGTCCAAAGGACTAATGAACCATGTGAACCATAGCCTTTACCAGCCTATGCCCAAAACAAATAGGTGGTTCCTGGGTACAATGACTCTGACAGGGATTCCAATAGAGGGTTCTGGACACAGTGGGAGAAAAATGCAGGAAAAAAAAAAAAGTCAAACTGACAAAGCAAGATCAGACTTCATGGTCTGACAGAAGCCGATGGAACCCGAGTCAACGGCTCCTGGACACTTTGTTAACTCAGAACAGACTTCCACCTTTCAGTCAAAGATTAGACAGGCCTATAAAACAATTACATACCTGAGGAATGAACTTGTTCTTTCAGTGAAGTATAGGACAATATCTAGTCGACTAATGCACAACATCTGCCCGAAAGCAAAGATAAGAAGCCTGAAAGGGACAGAAAACCTGGAAGAATGGAGATGGACAATTTAGGATGCAAAAGGAAAGGGGGAAAGTGCTGACACATTGTGGAGATTGCAATCATGTCACAAAATAATGTGTGCATAAATTTTTGAATGAGAAACTATTTTGTGCTGTAGATTTTCATGTAAAGCACAACTTAAAAAAATCAAATGACGTATTGCATTGGGCAAATCCATTGCAAAGGACCTCCTTAAAGTGATTTTTAAGGAAACATGTCACTTCAAGGAGTAAGAAATGCTTGAACCAAGCCATAGTATCTTCAGTTGTCTCATGTGTATTTGAAAGCTGGACAGTGAATAAGGAAGAGAGAAGGACTGATGCCTTTGAATTATGGTGTCGGCAAAGAATATTAAATATACCATGGATTTCCAGGAGAAAGAACAAATCTGGCTTGGAGGAAATACAGCCAGGGGACTCCTTGACAGTGTGGATGGTGAGACTTTGTCTCGTGTACTTTAAACATGTTAGCAGGAGAGACCAGTCTCTGGAGAAGAACATGATGCTTGATAAAGTAGAGGGTCAGTGAAAAACAGGAAGACCCTTTACAAGATAGACTGAGAACAGTAGCTGCAATGATGGGCTTAAGTATAGCAACAATTGTGAAAATGGTACAAGACCAAAGGGTGCTTCATCTTGTTGGACATAGGGTTGCTATGAGTCAAAACTGATTCAATGGCACCTATCAACTACAACAATATATAACCATGAAAATAAGTGTTCAAATAAAAGCTTTACTTGTATGTATCTTCACATCTTCTAACATATAGACATAACTTAGATGAAAAGATTGTGATTTTGGTATGTTGCATAAAATTGTAACAGTGTCTTATGTTTTATGATTGACAAAGTTGATTTATTCTCTGTTTCACAGTTGTTACACCTCTTCAAAGATATTAAAAGCATAGGTGTCATTTTGATGACTAAGGTGTGTCTGATTCAAGCCATGGTCTTATCAATAGCCTTATATGCATGTGAAAGCCGGATAATGAGAAAGGAAGACAGTAAGATGAATTGGTATAGTCAAACTGTGGTGTTGGAGAAGAATATTGAAGAATAGAAACCTTGTGGTGTAGTGGTTAAGTGCTATGGCCGCTAACCAAAAATCAGCAGTTTGAATCCACCTGGGCTTCTTGAAAATTCTATGGGATAGTTCTACTCTGTCCTATAGGGTCACTATGAGTCAGAATTGACTTGACAGCAGCAGATTTGGTTTCGGCTTTTTGGCCAAAAGAATGAATAAATCAGTCTTGGACGAAAAACAACCAGAATGTTTCTTAGAAGACAGGATGGTGAGACTTCAGACAGTCTCTTTAACAAATGGAGCTGGAGTAACTCAATGTCCATCTATAAAAAAATGAAATGGGACCCATAACTCACCGCATACACAAAAATTAACTCAACTGGATCAAAGACCTAAATATAAAATAAAAAATGATTTTAAAAAATTATGCAAGAAAAACAAGCATCCAGCTTGTTATCACCTGAATTCCATTCTTGGTACTTGAGCCAGAAGCCTGCTGTATTGCCTGCTGATCTTAGAAGTCACTGGCCTCTGCAGCTTATGAGCCAGCAGTCTGCCTGCCCTCTGATGTGCTAATGTTGGAACTGCCAGTCCCTGCAGCTATGAGAGTCAGAAGAAGCTTCTAGCCTGAACTTGACCCACATACTTGTGACCTGCCAGTGTCTATGACCACATGAGTCATGTCCTTGAAATCTTTCTGTTATATAGCCATATATATAAGGAGCCCTGGTGGTAGAGTTGTTAAGCATTTGGCTACCAATGAAATAATAATCCACCCTGAAGGCTGTGGTCTTTGACCTCTGTCAGTAAGTGCTTCAAGTACTCCTCACTTTCAGCAAGCAAGGTTGTGTCATCTGCATCACACGGGTTGTTAATAAGCCTTCCTCTGATCCTGATGCTCCAATCTTCATACAGTCCAGCTTCTTAGATTATTTGCTCAGCATACAGGTTGAATAAGTGTGGTAAATGGATATAGCCCTGATGCACACCATTCCTGATGTTAAACCACGTGGTATCTTCTTGTTCTCTACAAATGACAGCCTCTTGAATGTCAAATTGCCACTTGCGTGGGTTCCACCTCAGTATAATTTAGTGTTCTGGAATTCCCATTCTCCACAATATTACCTATAATTTGTTATGATCTATACAGTCGAATGCCTTTGCCAAATTTACACAGGTGAATGCCTTCGCATAGCCAATAAAAGATAAACATCTTTCTGGTGTTCTCTGCTTTCAGCCAAGATCCATCTGACATCAGTAATGATATCCCAGATTTCACATCTTCTTCAAAATCCAGCTGGAATTTCTGGCAGTTCTCTGTCAATATACTGCTGCAGCTGCTTTTGAATGATCTCCAGCAAAATTTTACTTGTGTGTGATATTAATGATACCGTTTGATAATTTCTGCATTCAGTTGGATCACCTTTCTTAGAAATAGGTTTAAACATGGATCTCTTCCAGTTGGTTGGACAGATAGCTGTCTTCCAAATTGCTTATTATACACAAGTGAGCATTTTTTTATGACTGAGTGAAAATGTACGTTCCCGTATAAATTTACATGCCCACCTCTATGCAGCTTCCACTGCTCTCTCTGTCCAATGACAGCACACTATTCCTCTCTGCTCCATACATGTCTCATCCTCCCAGCAGTCTCCTTTCCCCTCCTCTCCATCCACTCTCCTTCCTCTAGCCAGAGGTCAGCAGGATGTCCTATAGATGCATAGAACCATCAAGTGCATCCAATATATGGTCACTCTGCATCACCAAGTCTAATCCATTCCTGTCCGAAGCATGGACCTTTGTTATGATTTACGGGCAAGGGAAGCATCAGAGCCAGGGGCCATGCTCCCAGGGAAGCCCCAAAGCTGCTGGACTGTCAACTGTGGTCTTTTAGCGGAGATCTCAGGGTGTACCCCTTTTTATTTTTGTGTTGCCACTGAGACTCAACTTTGTGAGCTCCATCGTGGCTATCACTGGTGGTGGGCGGGCACCATCCAGTTCTTCCGGTCCCAAGTCGATGTAGGCACCCACTCACATAGGTCTCTCTCTTCTGGGTTGTCTTTACCCCATGTCATGGTTGGAATTGTGTCCCCCCAAAAATGTGTGCAGCCACATGGCTGCGATATGGTTCCCAGTATCTTGGGACTGTCCTCCATTGTGTGGTTTTGCTAACCTGTATGTTAAAGGATTAGGGTGGGGCTGTAAATTCCTGCTGTAGGGGGAGTTTCCCCAGAGTATGGCTTGCCCCACTTTAATGCTTTTAGCTTGCAAGGAGTAAAAGGAAAAAGAAACAAAGGACAATTTGAGAACCTCGCTACCATCAAGCAAGCAGCACCGGGAGCAGAGCGCATCCTTCAGACCAGAGGTTCTTGCGTCAGGACGCTACCTGGACAAAGACTGATGCCATACCGGACTTTCCTCCAGAGCCGACAAGGGGAAAGTCTTCCCCTGGAGCGGACACCCTGAATATGGACTTGCAACCTACTGGACTGTGTAAGAATAAATCTTTCTTTGTTAAAGCCATCCACTCTGTGGTATTTCTGTTAGAGCAGCCTAGCTGACTAAATCACCCCATGTCATTTTGGTCCTTGGTGACCATCCATTCCTGCTGAGTTGGGATCATTTGCTGTGTCCTCAGATGGCAGCTTGGCAGCTTTTAAGACCCAGACACCACTACAAGTGAGCATCTTTTTGTTGTAAAATCTCAGTTGACATTCCATTAGTTCCTGGAGCCTTGCTTCTTGCCAAAGCCTTAGTGCAACTCAGACTTCTTCCTTAAGTGCCATTGGTTCCTGATCATATGATAGCTCTTAAAATGGGTGAATGTTGACCAGTTCTTTTTGGTATAATCACTCTGTGTTGCTTCCATCTTCTTTTGATGCTTCCTGCGCCATTTAATATTTTCCCCATAACTCGAGACTTGAATTATTCTTCAGTTCCTTCAGCTTGAGGGAAAACTGGGCATGTTCTTCCCTTTTGATTTTCTATCTCCCCATCTGTTTGCACATGTCATTATAATAGTTTGACTTTTAGAGCCACCCTTTGAAATCTTCAGTTCTTTTCCTTCATCATTTCTTTCTTTTTGCTCACTATTTGATTTTCAAGAGCAAGTTTCAGAATCTTTTCTGCCATCTGTTTTGGTCTTTTCTTGCTTCCCTGTCTTTTTAATGACCTCTGGCTTCATATACAATGTCCTCCCACAACTCATTTGATCTTTAGTCATTAGTGGGCAACCCTTCAAATCTGTTTTTGACATAATGTCTAAATCAGGTGGGATGTACTCAAGGTTGTACTTTGGCTCTTGTCGATTTATTCTAATTTTCTTCAGCTTCAGCATGAACTTGTATATGAGCAACTGAGAATCTGTTCTGCAGATGGCCCCAGCCTTGTTCTGACTGATATTGAACTTTTCCATCATCTGTCTCCACAAATGTAGTCAACCTGATTCCTATGTGTTCCATTTGGCAAGGTACATTATGTACAGCAGCCATTTATGCTGATGAAGAAAGGTATTTACAATGAAGAAGTTGTTGCTATTGCAAAATTTTATCATGGGATCTCTGGCATCATTTCTGTTACCAAGGCCATGTTTTCCATCTACCAATCTTTCTTCTTTGTTTCCATCTTTCACATTCCAATCACCAGTAATTATCAATACATCCTGATAAGATATTTGATCAATTTCAGACTGTGGAAGTTAGTAAAATCTTCAATTTCTTCATCTTTGGCATTAGTGGTTGGTGCATGAATTTGAATAATAGTTATATTAACTGATCTTCCTTGTAGGCATATGGATATTATCCTATAGCTAACAGTGTTGTTCTTCAGGATTAATCTCAAAGTGTTCTTTTTGACAATGAATACAATACCATTTCTCTTCAAGTCATCATTCTTGGTATAGTAGGCAATATGATTATCTGATTCAAAATGGCCAGTATCAGTCCATTTCAGTTCATTAATGCCTTGGATATCAATTTTTATGCATTCCATTTTAGCTGATTTTTACTTTTTCTAGATTCATACTTTCTACCTTCCACATCCTGATTATTGATAGATGTTTGCAACTATTTCTTCTCACTTTTAGGCATGTTACATCATCTAATTAAGGTCTTGAAAGCTTGACTTCATCCACAACATTAAGTTCAACTCTGGGGGCTCATCTTCTAGCATTCTATCAGATAATGTTCTGCTGATATTCATAAGGTTTTACTGGCTAATTCTCTTCAAAACTAGATTTCTGGGTCCTTTTTCCTAGTCTGTCTTAGCCTGGAAGCTCAACAGAAAGGTGCCACTATGGGTGACTGTACTGATAATCTGAAGCTATACCAGTGGCATAACTTCCAGCATGACAGCAATAAGCAAGCCTCTGAAGTAGAACAAACTGACAGGCATCAAAGACCATAGCCTTCAGTATGGATTACACCCTAACATAAAGAAAATGAAAATCCTCACAACAGGACCAATAAACAGCGTTACGATAAATGAAGAAAAGATTGATGTTGTCAAGGATTTCATTTTGCTTGGAGCCACAGTCAACACCCATGAAAGCAGCAGTGAGGAAATCAGAACATGCATGGCACTGGGCAAATCTGCTGCAAAAGATCAATTTAAAGTGTTACAAAGCAAAGATGTCACCTTGAATACTAAGGTGTGCCTAACTCAAGCCGTGATATTTTCAATTGCATCATATGCATATGGAACCTGGATAGTGAATAAATAAGACAGTAGAAACATTGACACCTTTGAATTGTGGTGTTAGCAAAGAATATTAAATACACCCATGGACTGCCAAGGGAATGAACAGGCCTGTCTTGGAAGAAGTACAATCAGAATGCTCATTAAAAGCAAGGATGGAGAGACTATGTCTTATCATACTTTGGACATGTTGTTATCAGGAGGGATCAGTCCCTGGAGAACAACATTATGTTTGGTAAAGCAGAAAGTCAGCGAAAAAGAGGAAGACACTCAATGAGATGGCTTGACACAGTGGCTACAACAATGGTCTCAAGTGTGGCAATGATCGTGAGGACGGCACAGGACCAGACAGCATTTCATTCTGTTGTACATGGGGGTGCTATGAGTCAGTACCAACTCAGCAGCACCTAACAACAACTAACCAAAAAGTCGGCAGTTTGATGTAACCAGCCGCTCTTTGGAAACTCTACGGGGCAGTTCTACCTTGTCCTATAAGGTCACTAGGAGCCAGAATCCATCAATTGGAGTGGGCTTGGTTTCTGGTTTTATACACACATAGAGTCTTTACTGGTTTTGATTCTGTAAAGAACCTAGCCTATGATTCCTTCTAAACCACAGTAACAATCTGTTTTGAGTCCGGACTCTTATAGTACTTTCTGTGAGCTTCTTTTATGTCACTTAACACTTTCCACCCATGTATTAACGGTTTTGTATGTGTTTTGTCTCTCCCCTTGATTGTAAATACCTCATGGGGAGAGTAATATCTGGTATGTTTTGATTCAAGAATCAATGAGAGATTGAATCAGCAACTCTGGTTTTAATGCCTGGCTTTGGCAAACACATCTGCTAAGTACATCAGGAAAACCACAGTCATCAGGCAGAAGCATATAATCTTCTTGATATAAAATCCCACTCTAAGCAAGTGGAATTCTGAATCCTAACGCCAAGTAAAGGAACCCAGGTGGTACAAAACTTAAGCACTCAGCTGTTAACCAGAAGGTTGGTGGTTTGAACCCACCCAGTGGCTCTGCTGGAGACAGACCTAGTGATCCACTCCCATAAAGATTATAGCCCAGAAAACTCTACTGAGGCAGTTTTACTTTGTCATCTGGAACTGCTATCAACTGAAATCCACTCAACAGCACCTAACAACAAGAAGTATAGTGAGTGTCAGGACAGAAAAATTTCCTATAACTAACATTTCCAGCCTTTAAGGAAATCACAGTGTCACTTGTCATTAGAGTCAAAATTCTGTATAGTTGTCAACAAGGCCTCATAGAGCAGTAGGCATTGTCTGTATCATTTTGTGCAAGAAAAAGTTAAAATCCAGAAAACTGTGACATCAAGTCAACAGCAACAGCAATTGCTAGCAAGATGTAGTTCACAGAGGCTTTACATTAAGAAAAAAAAAAATGCCATTATTTTATTTTCAAGAGGAAATATCCTTTTACAAGAAGTCATAGTTCTTAAAAGGTAAGGGATTCAAACATGAAGACACTAATAGTGTATAGGAGGCAACAGTGCTGCTGTCATTAATACTCTCCTTTTTCCTAAATCTTCCATTTTTTTTCTGTGTACTAATGATTTAAGGAGCACTGATGGTACAATGGTTAAAGTCCTTCAGTTCTATCCCAAAGGCTGGTAATTTAGACCTACCAGCTGCTGTGGGGGACAAAAGACCCAGCAATCTGCTTCCACAAATACTGCAGCACAGGAAACCCTCAGGACAGTTCTACTCTGTCCTATGGGATCACTCTGAGTTAGAACCAACCTCATGTCACACAATAACCGCTAATAATTTCCATTAATATAGAAGATATGCTACTCTCTCATTAAAAAACAAAAAACAATTTTACTCTACTTTTAGCTCCAGCAACTGTCCCACTTCTGTGTCTTTTGCCATAGAACCTCTTGAGTTATCTGTACTTGCATTTAAAGAAACAAAGATAAAAACAAACAAAAAACATTACTTTTTAAAAATACATTTTACTACATTTTAGGTGAAAGTTTATATAACAAACTAGATTCCCATTTAACCATTAGTATACAAATTGTTCCATGACATTGGTTACATTTTTCACAATGTGTCAACATTCTCATTATTTCCACTCTGTTTGTTTTGTTTCCATTAATGCAGCTTCCTTTCCCCTCCTTGCTTTCTCATCTTTGTTTTAGGGTAAATGTTGATTGTTGAGTCTCCTCTAGTTGATTATTTAAGGGAGCATGGTGTGCATGGGTGATATTGTTTATAAGGTAATCTATTATTTGGATAAAAGAGTGGCTTCAGTGCCAAGTTCAAAGGGTATCTTAGGGCAATGGTCTTGGGGATTCCTCTGGTCTTTGTTGACTAATAAATCTGGCCATTTGTAGGAATTTGAATTTTGTTCTACATTACTTTCATGTTATATCTGGTACCTTCTATTGTGTTCCTGATCAGGATCGGTGGTAGTGATAGCCAGGCACCATCTAGTGATGCTTGTTTCAGGCTAGATGAGGCCATATTTCATTGACGCAAGACTGGGCAGTGTTTCCTGCTGTTGTTCATAGGGCCGCTGTTTTAGTCAGTGAGTGCTGCTCTAACAGAAATACCATGGAGTGGATGGCTTTAACAAAGGAAAGTTTATTCTTACATTGTCCATTAGGCTACAAGTCCAAATTCAGAATGTCTGCTCCAGGGGAAGGCTTTCCTCTTTTTTGGCTCTGGAGGAAAGTCCTTGTGTTGCATCAGTGTTTATTCAGGGAGCATCTGTTGAGGAGAGGGTGGCCCGAAACAGAGGCAGAGACATACCAGTCCAAGGTTCCAGTGAAGTTTATTGGAAGAGAAAGAGAGTGGGATCTGAGCCCAGGGTCTCAGCCTGCCCCTCCCTAGTAGGGTAGGTTTTTTTTTTTTTTAATAGTTTTAGAGTTTCAGTGAGTTAATGTGGGGTCAGGGGGTTTTATGGTTTGATAACGAAAGAAAGAAGGGTAGCAAAAAATTCTGGTTAGGGGACTTACAGTCTGACTAAGGAAGAAGGGTTGATTAGAAGGGAAGGGGCTAAGGTTTGTTTATGGTCAAGATTTTGATAAGGGAAGAGCTTTCAATTAGAAGGGTGGGGAAGACAGACATGAAGTTATTTATGGTTATATCAGGTGGGGCCTACCAGGCTGTTTTCAGCTGACAGCAGGTCTAATCATTGGATAAGACGACCTCTCTGAATGTCAGGGACAGAGTCCTCTCAATGACCTCCCTGAATTTCAGGGACGGAGTTCCCTCAGCACCTTGGTGCAGGAACCTCAGGTCTGAATGATGAGCTCTTCTCCTGATGCTGCTTTCTTGATGGTGTGAGGTTCCCATTTCTCTGCTTGCTTCCCTTTCCTTTTTATCTCTCATAGGATGAGAGGATTAAGGGTGATGCCAGCCATGCTCCAGGGAAACTCCCTTTATAGTGGAGCAGGGAGGTGATCCTATGAAGTGATTTACAGTCCCACCCTAATCCTTTAATATGCAACATAGGAAAATCACAAAATGGAGGACAATCATAGACTACAAGGGATCATGGCCCAGGCACGTGGCTACAGGTACTTTTGGGGGGACACAATTCAATCCATGACAACACATATGTGTATAGATAGCTACCTATGTAACCACATGCATACTTTTGGGTTGTTACTGTTTTGCAACACTGTACATTACAGAATTTACCAAAATTGTCTCTCATTTTTTTATACTTCTTAGTGTCTTCATTTACCTTGGAAAAGTTGTGTAGACTTCACCCATACTGTGTACTGCTTTTCTCATCACCAAATATAGCCAAGTATGTACTATCTAGAGGGTGATTCTCTCTTTGCCATCCCAAGTAACCATCAAAGAATGTTGCTTTCTGTGTACACCTCTATTCTTGACTTTTTATAAAAGTGAGTGAGACATAGATCTGCTGACCTCTCACTGGAGGAAGAGGGGTGGATGGAGAGGAGGTGATGGGAGATCATTGGGAGGATAAGACATGTATGGAGCAGAGAGAAAGAGGGTGCTGTTACCGAGCAGGGAGAGCAGTGGGAGCTGCGTATAGGTGGGCATGCAAATCTATGCAGGAATGTACATTTTCATTCAATCATAATTAGAAAAGAATGTGAGACATAGAATATTTGTCCTTGTGTGACTGACTTCATTCAGCATTACATCTCCATATTCATCCATGTTACAAGATGTTTAGTGGACTCCTCATTGTTGTTTATAGTTGTGTAGTATTTCATTGTCTATACATATCTCAATTTGTTTATCCATTCTTCCATTGATGGACATTAGATTGTTTCTGTATTTTTGCTATTACAAATAATACTAAGTGAATGTAAGTGTGCATGTATCCATATTCCCCTAAATAAATTCTCGCATGCCTACTTTGATCTTGGTGTCTGCTACTGAGACAGCCCCCCCCCCCCCCCACATACATGCTGTATCCTCAGCTCCTAGAACAGTGCCCAAAGATGCAGGGTGCTTAGGAAATATGTGGTAAGTTAGTGCATGAATGGGAGGTGACCTTTGAGCTAAGACCTGAATAATAAGAAGAAATCAGTCATGCAAAAAAAGCCAGGGGAAGAGTTTTCAGCAAAGAACACCAAATGTCAAAGTCTCAAGGATGGTACAAGTCTGTCTTAATGAAGAAGGCAGGGCAGTGAGACTGAAGTACAGGAGAGGGGAGTATCATAAAAGGTGAGGTGAGAGAAGCAGAGAGGTCCAAATCCCACAGGGCCTTATAGGTTTTACAGAATTTGGTTTTTATTCAATGAAAAATGGAAAGTCACTGAGGTGTTTTTTTTTTTTAAATTGTGATAATGAAAGTATACAATCTAAATCAATTTTGCATGCCTGGCTATTTGCAGCTTTTTCTGTTCTCCTTGCCCAGTGACAGCACACTCCTCCTTTTTATTCTGTACGTGTGGTATCCTCCCCAAAATCTCCTCTCCACCTTCTTTTCTCCCACCCAGAAAGAGACCAGTAGGACAGCATCCTATAAATGTATACAATCATAAAGTACACATACCATTACATTGTGTCCCTGAGTCCAGTCCATTTTTGTCCAAAGAGTTGACCTCAGTAGTGTTTTCTGGACAGGGGTAGCTGAAGGTCTAGGGGCCATGCTCTCAGGGGATCTCCTAGGCTGTCAGACCACCAACTGTGGTCTTTTAGTTGAGTTCTTGAGCTGCACTGCTCTTTTTCTCATGTTGTCACAGTGACTCAACACTGTGTGCCCCATCACAGCTGTCTTTGGTGAGGGCCAGGCACCATCTGGTTCTTCTGGTCACATACTGATGCAGTCTCCCATTGACATGGGTCCTTCTGTCTCCTGAGCTCTTTTTTCCTCATGTCTTTGTTGTTCTTGGTGATCATCTGTTCCAGATGAGGTGGCACCATTTGGTGTACTTCAGATGGCAGCTTGCTAGCTTCTAAGACTCCAGACGCCACTCACCAATATAGGGTGCAGAAGACTTGCTTAGTAGCAGGCTAGTTACGCCAACTGGCCTCAATGTCCCCCAGGAGCATGGTCCTGAGGGGTTTTGAACACATGAATGACATGATACGATTTGTGATCTAAAAAGGTCACTCTGACTGCTTTCTGAAGAGTAGACTAAAAAGGCATATGAGAGAAACGGGTCCAGTAGGTAGTCTAGTTAAGAGATGATGGTACCTTAGACTCAAGGGTTGCAGGGGAGTTGGAAAGGAGAGAAGGACAGGTTCATGCAGCTTTGAAGTAGAACAGAATACAGTTTTTGCTGATAGAATGCTTGAGGGAAAGGATGATTCTAGGGTTTGGGGATGATTTTTAGAGGTGGAATGTTTATTAGGCAGCCCAGTACAATGATCAGTTAAGCACGTGGGTATGTATGTCCAGAACAGAGGTAACAGACACCATCTAGAGAGACACACTTGGCAGTTGGCATCTATATATGCTCAGTCAGCATCTATATATGCTTATGGGAGGAGGTGAGATCTATGGAATGAGCATATATTACAGAGATATGAAGGCTTAACATTGAGCCCTCTATAATAGTTACTATTTGCAGCTCTTTAATATTTAAAAGGTGGTTGGAGGTGGCAGCAAATGAACCACCAAAAGAACTTCCAGTTAGGCAAGGAAAAAAGTCAGGGGAGCATGTCCTTATAGAAGCTGATACAAGATAAAATGTTAAAAAATGTTTAATTATACTAAATGCTACTGAGAAAGCCAGTAAGGGTTGAACACATAAATATGAACTGGTTTTGGCCCAAAGGACGATGTTGGTGACCTTGACAAGAGAATTTCCTCAGAATGGTGTGGACAGAGTAGAGTGGAGGGGAGTAAGGGGAGGTGTTGAAACATAAGTACAGACAACTCTTTTGAGAAAGTTACCTCTCAAGGGAAGCAAAGGAAAGGGGCACAGCTTAAGGGGGATGTGGGGTCAAGGAAGGAGTTTAAGATGTTCACAGACCAGGTATATGTGGGGGAGGGGGGCAAGAAACTCCTGGTCTAGAAGAAAAGATGAATGCTGAACCAAAGTCCATAAGAAAGTGAGAGAGGAAGGAATCTAAAATCGACATGAAGGGTTAGCCTTTGATGGCAGCAGGGAAACAGAATATGCTTATAGATGTAGGTAGCTTCATAGATCTAAAAGAAAGTGAACAATCAGGAAGATAAATTTTAATCTGCCAGCTGTCTGTGTTCTGGCACTTGAATTAAAAACTATCCTAAGAGATTGTAAGTTCTAGACTTCACTTTAACAAAAGTCTTTGAATTGACTAACCTATTGCCACTAAGTCAATTCTAATTCAAAGCAACCTTATAGGACAGATAAGAACTGTCCCACAGAGTGCCAAGGCTGTAAATCTTTACAGAACCAAACCACCATGTATTTTGCTCTCAGACTGGTTGGTAGGTTTGAACTGCCAACCTTAGCCACGTGCTTAACCATTATGCCACCAAAGTTCCTTTTAATCAACTAGAAAGCTATGAATAGAAAGCTTTTTTTTTTAAGTTCCAAATGGAAACAAACAAAATCTCCATTCTCTTTATAAAATAACAAAAGCTGTCCATAGCTTACTTTTATTTCAGACTGGTGGCTCAGATTGTATCTCTGGTTTCCTCCTTTTACTACCACTGGTATTAAAAAGGATTCTTGCTCACTTGCAGATAATTCTAAGAATTTCTTTTGTTGTAGTCCATGTTGTTTGGTACTTCCCAGGGAAGCATGGTCCAAAAGGTATAATGCTCAATTTGGAGAATCTGAATGTAACGATGAAAATACAGGCTAACTAAACAGAACCAACTCCAAGACACTGTTACTCACAACACTGAGGGAAGTGATAAGAAGGCCAACACTTAGATGGGCTAAAACACAACTGTAAAAGACATGACAAATAGATTGATCAATCCTGTAAAAAGTCCCTGAGAAGTACATCATATGACTAAAGGAAGAGACTTTAGCTCTAATTTTTGTGATTCTATAAAATTACATTATATTTGCAGAAAAAGGACTTTGGAGTAGAGTTTCCATGTAAAAACATTCATGTATTTCTTGGCTTTAAATTAGTGAAATATCTTTGAAAATCAATTCTATGTCAGAATATCCAAGTGTCAGAGATTACAAAAAGTTAAACATTTGATAAAGTTAGACAGAACTTGGAATTTATGGTCAACAAAATATTGCGGCATGATTATCTTCACAATATCACTATTCTGCAAAGGAATATACAGTCATGAATTTATCCTGCCATGAGTCGGATCCAACTTGACGGCATTGGCACTTGGCAATTTACCCTGCATTTTCTGAATAGCCACAGTATGCTAGATATTGTATCAAGTTATATCTGCATAATACAGAAAAATTCAGGAGAAGCAAGATTCCTGATCATTCTCCTATTTAACCTGGCACACAGGTAATTTAACCTCAGTAGGTTCCCCAACCTCAAAATGGAAAAAGTGTTTTTTTTAAAAAACATACTTATTAAATGATTAAGAATGTCTTTTAAAAGTGAATGCTTTATACCAAAAACACAAATCATAAAAAATAATAATAAATGGGACTTTACTGAAATATAGAGAATGCTGGCAAAGAATGGACTGCCAAAACAATGAATAGATCTGTCTTAGAAGAAGTACAACCAGAATGCTCCTTATAAACAAGGAAAGTGAGACTATGTCTCACATACTTTAGATGTGTTATCAGGAGGGATCAGTTCCTGGAGAGGAACTTCATGCTTGATAAAGTGGAGGGTCAACAAAAAATAGGAAGGCCCTCAATGATCGATGCAGTGGCTGTAACACGGGCTAAAGTACAGCAATGATTATGAGGACGGTGCAGGACTGGGCAGTGTTTCACTCTGTTGTATATAAGGTTGCTATGAGTCAGAATTGATTCAAAGGCATCTAACAATAACAACACTGTGGTCAAAGATATCTGTGCTGCAAATGATATACCCAAGATAGCCACAGAATGGGAGAAAATATTTGAAATTCATGTATCTGATAAGAGACTGGTATCCAGAATATAGAACTCCTACAACTCAACAACAAAGAGAGACGCAATCTAGTTAAAAAATGGCCAAAAGATTTGACTAGACATTTCTCTAAAGAAGATACAAGAATTGTCAGTAAACACATGAATGACATTAGTCATTACCAAAAATCCACTGCCATCGAGTCAATTTTGACTCATAGAGACCCTACAGACAGAGTAGAACTGTCCCATAGACTTTCCAAAGAGCACCTGATAGACTTGAATTGCTGACCTTCTGGTTAGTGAACACAGCACTTAACCTTTGTGCCACCAGGGTTTCCTTACTAGTCATAAAAGAAATGTAAATCAAAACCACAAATGTGGTACCACTTCACCCCTACTAGGATGGCAACACCCACTAGGACAGCTAAGATAAAAAGGATAGACAAAAATAAGTGTTAGCAAGAAGGTGAAGCCCTCCTTTCTGGTGGGAATGGAAATGATACTGCTAATATGGAAAATGGTTTCACAGTTCCTTAAAAAGTTAGAGTAACCATACGGTACAGCAAAGTCCACTCCTGGGTATACATTCCATAAAAATGAAAACGCATGTTCACAGAAAACTTTTACACAAATATTCCTAGCAGCATTATTCCTAATAGCCAACAGGTAGAAAGAACCCTAATGTCCATCAACGCATAAACTAACAAATGTCAACTGATGAATAAATGTGGTAAATCCATGTAAGTAATTATTCAGCCATAAAAATAAATGAAATATTAATATATGCTACATGAATGAATTTTGAAAACATTATGCTAAGAAGCCAGACAGAAGAGGCCACATATTGTATGATTCCATTCATAGCAAATGCCCAGAACAGACAACTGTAGAGACAAAAAGTAGATCTGTGGTTGCCTGGAGTTGGGAGGGAAATCCTGGTGGCATAGTGGTTAAGTGTGACAGCTGCTAAACAGAAGGTTGGCAGTCCAAATCCGCCATGCGCTCATTGAAAACTCTATGAGCATTTCTACCCTGTACTATAGGGACGTTACGAGTAGGAACTGAGTTGATGGCAGTGGTTTTCGTTTGGTTTGGGTCTAGCCGAGAGGAATGGGGAGTGACCCCTAATAGGTATGAGGTTTTCTGTTTGGGGCCATGAAAATACTCTTAATTTAGATTATGATGGTGGCTCCACAGCTCTGTGAATATAATAGAACCACTTAAGTTGGTGAACTGTATGTGAATTATATCTCCATAACTGTTTTTTAAAAAGTAGTAACATGAATGCCATCCCACATTCAAACTCTGACTTTCACAGAAGAATTCCTTTCCTTGAGAGCAGGTAACATTCAAAGCCCCCAGGAGCCCACGTTTACTCACAAATTCCTTACATATCTAGCCTATGTAGCAAAGAAATGGTAACTCTTATAATTCTGAAAGGTTATAGTTCAGTTAATTAGCCAATATGGTGTACCTTTGTACATGGCAAAATCTGAAATTTAATGATACTGCTACTTTGAGTGGAAACCCTGCTGATGTACTAGTAAGTGTTAACATCTGCTGACCAAAAGTTTGGCAGTTTGAATCCCTCAGGCGCTCCTTGGAAACTCTACAGGGCGGTTCTACCTGTCCTATAGAGTCGCTATGAGTCGGAATTGACTCCAGGGTAGTGACTTTGGTTTGGTTACTTTGAGCGCTCCATTTGGATTTGTATATTAGAAATCTAATGGTTGTATCCTTGTCTGGTTGCAGATGATTTCTCTCCAGTTACTCTAAGTATCTTTTTTGTACATGTATGTGGACTTAGAAGATTTCTAATCTTCGTCTTTGATTTATATATTTTCAATTTTTACCATCACTGTTGAACACATTTTTTTTTTAAAGTAGAAATTATCTCTTTAAAACGCCAAAGTAAAATAGATAATTGAGGTTCTACTTATGTTAGAGTTTTCTTCCAGTTGGGCTTTCTCTGAGGAGATGGAAGATGTAGAAAGAGATTCTTCACAAAATGAGCGGTTAATACATTAGGCCTCTTCCCAGAAAAGAGACATTTTCGTTCCCTAGGTTTAGAGGCCTGGGCCGGGAGAGCCGACACGTTTGTCACCGAAAAGAAAAAGTGACTGAGAACAACGAAGGCTCTGGGGAACTCGGTGGCGTCGGCCCCTCAGGCTGATCTTCCTCGAGTCTGTCCCGGGGCTGTCCCTATACTGCCACTAACTGCGGCCTCCTCCATTGCCAGTCCACGTGTCCCTCCCGGCGTGCTCATCACACGCCCTCCGCTCGGGAGCCTACCTGGGCAGGGCCGCTGAGCCCGCCACCCCCATACTGTCGCCAAGGCACCATGCCGCCCCGCCCCCACCTGCAGCCCCGCCCCCGCTCGCAGCCCCGCCCGCCTGCAGTCTCTCTTGCCCCTCCCCCCCGCCCCTTGCTGTTGCCTGGGAAGGGGCGGGGGCGGGGGCGGGGAGGGGGTCTGGAGAAGAGGAAATCAGCGGTGCGGCGCCCGCGGCCTATTGGCTGCCTAGTCCGGGAACCAGAAGCCCCGCCTCCCTGGTGGGGTCACGTGATCCCTTTCAAAGATGGCCGCCCTGTTGTTTTGATGAATAATACTTGGTGAGGAGAGGGGGTAAGTGTAGGGGTGGAGGGGTAGGAGGATTTACTCTTCCAGTGAGAGGCATCGCGAGTCCCGTCCTCCCCCTCCCCCTGCTCAGGCTCCGGCGCGGAGGCGGGGCGTGGCCGGCCTGCTTTGGGAGGGGAGGGGCTTCCCTCCTCAGTTGCTGGGCTCTGTCTTGGGCGGCTCTGGGGTCGTCTGCCTCGGGGCACCCACTCTGCAGTGGAACAGTTCCCGCCAGGGGCGAAAGGTGGAAAGGAGATCGGGATCTGCTGGAGGGAGCTCAGCTGCCGCACCGCCTCCACGAAGACCTAGCGAGCTTGGAGCACGAGACTAGCTGGAGACCGACCGACCTCACTCGTCTGGACAACCTAGGAAGCGGAGGGTAGTAAGTGGCGCCTTAAGATCACCCTGTGGCAGCGGCAGTGGCGGCCAGAAGAGACTGCTCGGGGCTGAAGCAGCTCTAAGAGGCTCTGAGGCGATTGGAGTGACTGAAGCCTAGGCAGTTCAGTGCCTCTCGTGTTCTTATTTTTTAACCTCTGACTATGCAATTCTGAAACCTCCCCCATTCGGGGGACTAGACAGCCCGATAGACACCTTCCACTCTCCTCTCCTTCCTCCCTGCTCTCGCGAACAGAAGATCTTTCCGTACCGTCTTTCATCATTAAGAGGAAAGCGATGGAGGAGCTGAGCGCTGATGAGGTGAGAAGGTTGGGGGGACACCTTGGGGGACTAGTTGGCAACTCTTTGGCGCCTTGGACAAAGATGATATTGCGCCAGTGGAGCTTGGCCTTTGGGCTTCGGGAAGGAATGGAGATGACATTTTCAAAGAATAAAATGACTCCCTAAGAGATTCGCGTTTTTTTCTCCCTTCGTTTTATTTCACCATTCTGAACTCCATTTGCTTCTTTATGAATCTTTTAGGATCGGAAGAAGAGGAGAGCATCTTGAGGTGCTCATTCTTTTCTTCTGGGCGTTCAAGCAAGAAGGGCTAGATTTACATCAAGTTAAATAACACACTTTACTGCAGGGATTTAAAGAATAATTTTGGATGGAATCAGTGATGGCGGGCGTGTGTTTTAAAGGAAGTATTTGAAATCCCAAGCCTGGGTGCCTTAAGTTGGATAAGTTGGTGAAATACACCTTTGTGTTTAAGAGTGGCCTACAAACAGATTCTCTGATATTTAACAAAACATGTGTCTTCTCAACAGTTTAGAGCATTCTAGTTAAATTCCGTTGATTTAGGAGACCACAACAGTCTTCTGGCATACTTCGTTTTCATCCTACCTTACCCTAGTTCTCTCTTTGAAACTTGTGTTTTGCTTTAGCAGAGACTGCACAGGAAGCAAATGACTTTGTAAAATTCCCCCCTTCTCATTTCTGAAAGGAGTCCTAACAGATCCCTTTCTTTATGTTTTCAAGATTGTTCAATAAGATTGTCATAGAAACAGTGGTAATAAGGGTATAAGGAATTTCCTGTGAGTATACCGACTTTTCTCTTCCTTTTTACAAATTGAGCTTCCCTTTCAGGACCCCTGCTGACTTCACCCTCTTCAGCTGACCTCCTCATTTCTTCCACTGGTCATATAGAACTTCCCTAAAGTAGTAGGAACGCAGTCATCCATCAGGTTGGTTGTACTGGGAGACGTCCATGCTCTAGTTTTAGCAACAGAGTCGTCACTGTGTTTACTTAGGGACTAAGGGCATGTGGGGGGTGGGTTAAGGGTCAGGTGGGAAAGGAGGCATATTTTGTTGGTTATGATACTTGACTGGAAAGTCAGCATTATCCATTTTATGTCACCAGTTTTGCTTTCCTCAAATACATCAAGAATGTACTATTAGAAGAATGTTAAAGTAGCTTCTTTCAGGCAGGCAGGAACTATCAAGAGAGTCCCTGAGAGGCACTTTGTTTTATGTAGTTTTAAAAAATGCCCCTAACTCCTCTTTATTCCTTTAGTATGAATTTTAGTGGATATTTTAAGGCCGAGAGTTAATGTTTTTTACTAGTCTTTTTATCCTAGAAATTATTTTTTCCTTGATGGTCTCCTAATTGTTACTAGTTTAGAGGTTTTTACATGAATTTTGAAAACCAATAAAGAATACAGACTAGTTAAAGGTGTTGTATAATCTGAAATGTGTTACTTCACTCAGTCCCTGAGGAAGGTGTCACTTTGTTGTTACCATAGAAAGAACAAATTAACCTTTTGTGGAGGGGATACAAAAAACATTTTTTGGAATATTGAAGTAAATATGAAAAGTTAAATTCATTAATATAAGATCAGTATAAAATTATCTTCAGCAAATTAGCCTGAACAAAAAGCAAAAAGGGACAGTCAATAATAGGTAATTTTATTTTTAGTAGAATTTAGAACAAATAGTTTTTCTCGAAAATCTCTTAGAAGGTTTTTTTTTTTTTAAATCCAGTTTCTTCAATTCCGGGGTTAGGTGAAGCAGTTCCTAACAGACATTTCCAAAGCCGTTTTTTGCCTTCGTGTGGTTAGTCCGTAAGGGGAAACTTTTGTCATGCATACATGATGTGACATTGATTTGGTTAGAAAGTAATGTGTTTTCATTATTCAGACAGGTACTTCAGGGTTAAAACAGGCAAGACAGTGTTCTTTCCATCTCAGTTAGGAAATTAGCTGTGGCAGAATTTTGTAATTTAACAAAATGAATATGTCTGAGAATACAGTCGGTGAAAAAGGGAGGTATGATCAGATTAGTAGCTTAAGAAAATTTTGCAGTATGAGCACTTGGGGGGCCCTCTCGTAGATCACCTTAAATTATTGTGCTTTTCTTCTCTTCTACTATACAAGAGAAAAAAGAAGTAGAGAAAAGAAAAGAAGTGGAGTACTTGTTTAACCTCATTGCTGTTATTGTTTATATAGGGCACTATAGTGAATCTACTGCAGGTAGAATCTATTGCAGAATCTGTTGCAGATCCATGACTAAGTTCGTTCTCTTCAGGAACCTACACTGCAAAGCATCATTATTTACATTACATTCGTTCTGTGGCTTACTCATGTCTTGTTTTTCACAGACTAAGATGATGCCCTGAGTAGGGCGGGTATTTTAAACTGCAGAGGTGATGAGATTACATTGAAATGATTAGCTTTTTTTTTTCTGGCTAAGTCTTTATGACCCAGTTCATCTACAAGATGGCTGGTTGGGATTCAGGGTGTGGCCACAGTTTTAGGAGAGTGTTAGGTGTTCCGTCCCTGTCCACCATGCAGCTTATGGGGAGTCAACCTGTGACCTTGGACTTTTTAAGCAGTGTTCTGTAGGTAGAAAGGGACTGACATTTACTACCAGCCTTACAAGCTTGCTTTGTGCAAGGCACTTTACAGATGTTGTCTCATTAGATGAAACAGTGTAATCAGAGAGATGCTAGATCCTTACTTTACAGGTGAGGAAACTGAGGTTTAGGTTAAGTCATTTGTCCATAGTGACCTGTCTTGAAAGTGGCAGGGTTGAAATTCAAACCCTGTCTCCTGACTCTAAAGTTCTTTTTACTACATTTTACTGCTTTATGACTGGCCGTAAAATTCACCACAGCATCTTTATAAATATCCAGCTAACACTGCCCCATGCTGCTTGAAATCCCTAGTTTTCTTGTAGAAGTGTAGTTTTGTATGAATACATTTCATGGTGGAATCGAGTTTATTGTTGCTTTGGTGCTGAAGCTCATCTGCTACTGCTCTCCCCCAAGTGTTCATTCAACATTTTTTTTTTAAAACCAGAGGCTTTGTCTTCCCCACCAATATGTTAGGTAGGTTAAAGGCAATATAATCCTTTTCTTAAATTAAATTTTAATTGGGAAGAACAAGATAAGTAGGAATCCAGCCATTAAATTACAGTGTGCTAAGTGCTGCTGTGGAAATATGCATAAGATAACAAGGAAAACTGGTGGGAAGTATCTCTATGAAGATGTGCAAGAAAAAGTGATCTGTGTGCTGAGTAGCTGCTGCCAGGTTAAGGGTCCTTAGAACTGGCTGCGAGGCTCTGGAGCTCAGGAAATGGCAAGTAGCAGTGTGATTGGGGCACAAAATATTACGTTGGAAAGTGGTGGCAGATGAGGCAGGTGCCAGATCTCGGAGAGCCTTCCGAAATGCTTGAGGAGTTTGAACTTTCTCTATAAAACAGTTAGAAGCCTTTAAAAGGTCTTAAGGGATTGGAAAGTTGACTGGCAAGGGAGGAAAGAGTGGCATGGAAGAGTGGTTACAGGCAGGGAGACAAGAGGCTCTTGATATCTTGGAGCAAGACACCAAAACCCAAAACCAGATTCGTTGCCATCAGTCAATTCCAATTCATAGTCACCCTATAGAACAAAGTAGAACTGCCCCCTAGAGTTTGCAGGCAGCGCATGGTGGATACAAACTGCCAACCTTTTGGTTAGCAGTTGACTGCTGTGCCACCAGAGTTTTCAGGACCAAAGCCCTAGAGTCCAAAGCCAGCCAGTGGCAGTGGGAATGGAGGAGGAGCAAACACCAGCAACATCAAGGATCTGTGTTAATCCAATTCTAATGATCAGTTTGATGGGAAGAGGATGGAGGAGGACAAAGAATGGAGATGATTACGCAGCTTCTGACATGGGAGATGCACTGGGAGTGGGATAAGGAACTCCAGATGGGGAGCAGATTTGGAGAAAGCAGGTGAGTTTTGTTTTGGACTACTGACTGAGGAGCCAACGTGGAGATGCCCACCATGGCCTTTCTGCTCTGACATCTGTATCCCTTTGACATTGTCTTTCTTTGTAGTAGGCCCCAGGACTTAAACTGGTGCTTTATAACCCAGGTTTCTTCTCCCTCCAGCCTGGCAAGATGTGGGCATAGCCTCCCTGGCCCCTCGTCCATTGCTGTTCACTTTAGAAAAGACACGGAGGATGATGATAATATTAGCTGACATTTATTGAACTCTTAATATGTACTCAGCACTTAGTTGGCTTAATTGGTTTTCTTCTTATCCTCTTTTTACAGATGAGAAGTTAGGGCTAATAGAAACTAACAGTAGAAAGGCACACAAATAGAAAGCAGTGGAACCTGGATTCTAATTTCACTGTGATCCCAGAATTTTTAATCCCTCTACTAAACCACTTGTAAAACAGAAGTAACCTGAGCAAGTTGTATGTTTATAGTGTTCTTATTGTCCCTTTTGAGATGGGAATTCGGAGTCCTAGTGGACTTTTAAGGAGCACTGGTGGCACAACAGGTGAGCACTCATCTGCTAACTGAAAGGTCAGCAGTTCAAACCCACCCAGTGGCTCCTTGGGAGAAAGACTTGTCCTATCTGTTCCTGTAAAGATTATAGCTTGGGAAACATTATGGGGCAGTTCTCCTCTGTAATGTAGGGTCACTACTGAGTGAAATCAACTAGATGGCATGCAGCAGCATCATGAGCATCTCCAGCTGTTGTTCCTGAGTGGAGCAGATGTTGTAGAAGAAGGCCAGGAGACTTCTGATGGGGGGCCCTTGGGTCTTCAGGCCTTTGCTCTGCTCAGAGTGCATTTCCTCACAAGGTCCCTGTAGTATATCTAAGTAGATGGAAATGCCTTCCTGTTAGCAGTTCATTCAACCTCATTTACTGTTTCTTGCAGTGTGTCAGACACTGCATAAGCTTTGCTTGCCTGGAACCTCCGTCTAGTGAGAGGAGACAGATGATAAACAAAAATAAACACCTAAGACGTCATTTGGTAATAAGTACTGTGAAGAAAAAGAAATAGACTGAAGGGACGGAGAACAATTGGGATTGGAAGGAGGTGCCATTTTAGGAGGTGGCTTTTGGGGAGGCTTAAAGAATGAGGAGTAGCAAGCCATGTAGCTGTAGCTATGTGAGGAAAGCGTTTTCCCATGTATGGGGAATAGTGAGTCCTGAGGGCCTTGAGGTGGATAGCTTCTTGACCTGCTGCAGGAACAGCAAGGTAACCACGTGTGGTTGGAGCCTGGTTGGCAAGGGGCTCTGTGGCAGGAGACATAGCTCCTCATTCCTTCAGCAAATATTTACTGAGTGTTCATAGCTGTATTTCAATCAATTCTGAGACGTCTGTCTCCTCCCCACCACCCCCCACTGCCACACACACACACATTTTAACTTGAAACTGAGCTGTTTATAATGGATATGGTAGTTTGGCCAGGTGGCAGTTGTGACATGTCATTTCCTGTTGATGTTGTTCACGTTATTGTCCCTTCAGATGAGTTAAGTGCTACTGTTGTTAGGTGCTGTGAAGTCAGCTGTCAACACATAGCAACCCTATGTGGCAAAATAGAACTTCCCTGTGGGTTTTAGGCTCTAGTCTTTATGGAAGCAGATCACCAAATCTTTTTCCCACTCAGTTGCTGAGTGGGTTTAGACTGCCATCCTTGAGGTTTGCAGTCAAGTGCTTAATGGTTGTGCCACCACGGCTCCTTCAGTTAAGTGCCAAAACCTGCTGAAACGCACTACCATTGAGTCAATTCCAACTTACAGAGAACCTGTAGGACAGGGTAGAACTGCCCCATAGGGTTTCCAAGACTGTAATCTTTACGGAAGCAAACTGCCGCAGCTTTCTCCCAGGAAGTGGTTTATGGGTTTGAACTGCTGACCTTTTGGTTAATGGACTAACATTTTAATTGCTGAGCCACCAGTCCTCCTTGAGTTCCGTGCCGTTGTTGTTATATGCCCTCGAGTTGGTTCTGACTCATAGTGATGCTGTGCACAACTCTGCCTGGTCCTGTGCTGTGAGTGAAGTGCTACATGTGTGTTCTTCAGTTGTAAATGTCTTAAAAAAAATTATACTTCGATTCAGCAGTGAAAGCAAACATTACTGTGTATGCAAGATGAGGGAAAATACAATGGGGTGTAAATCTGATATTAGTAAAGAAAATGTTTGTTGGAGCTATGACCACAATTCCACATTTTATTTCAAAGCAACAATGGAGTACATGAGGGGGCTTTAGAAAGGTAGACTGCATAAGTCTTTAAAGCTGCGTCACCCTTTGTAGCTGAAGGTGTAGTTGGAAGGATTGCCTTTCACACCCAGGCAGTGCAGCTGAAGGTTGCAAATGTCCCTTATGCCTCAGAAAGAAATTTCAAAACAGTGAGAGGCTACTGTAAATGATGATTGCTCTATCCCGATTAATCGTTAAGGCATCTTGTTGTGTTTAATTGGCAGCATTTTTGTGTGTGTGTGCATTGTTGGTGTTGTAAAAAATGATACAGCATAGTCAGTGACATATTTGGATGAAATACTCGATATGGTTGGCATTGTTGTAAATCATCAGTGAACAAAACAAACTCCTACCATCATGGGGCTTACATTCTCATTTAAATTTTTAAAAGAATCATTAGTCTGGCTGCTGCGAAGATAAGTGAAGGGAGAAAGTAAAAGCAGAGAAAAGGTCTGGAATGCCATCATAGGAGTCCCACTGGCATGTTATGGGGCCACCAGCCAGGGTTCGTGGTGGAAAAAGTAAGAAAGGGTCAGATATTGGCTGGTCAGGTGTTTCTGTGGGTAGGACCAACAGGAATTGTGAATTGGATATGGGGCATGAAGAGAAAGAGGCGAGTCTAAGATGACTGTATGAGTCAGGATATTATCAGGTGGACCATTGTAGCGGAGAGATGGGAAACTGCAGTTGCGTAAGTCAGATGTTTATTTTTCTCAAAATAAAAGTCTGGAAGGAGGTTGGTGCTGGTATGGCAGTTTTATGCTCATCAGGAGTCCATGCTTATGCCATCTTGTACCATCTTCCCTAACATATGACCTCCACCTTTTGGTCCATTTATGTCACCATTCTAGCCAGAGAGAAGAGAGGCAAAGGGATGGCATGCCCCTTCCCTTTGGCTTGGAAGCTGCAAGTATCATTTCTGCTGAGTTCCCTCTCTTCAGAATTTCAGGTGCCACGGCTACCTGGCTGCAATGCTGGGAAGTAATCTTGACTGATGGCCATGTGGTCAGCTAAAAGGTATATCAGAAGGGAAAAACTTCTTATGCCCCTCTTTCCAAAACCTTCTTCTCGCATCTAAAACACACTGCAGCTTCCTAAGGAAGACAACCCCAAGTCAACTTCAGAGTCCAGGATCCCTGGGTGATGTACAGGTCTGTCTACCAGTCATGAATGAAGCTTCTCATGATTGAAGAACTTTTCAATTAAAATATAAGTTAACTGTTAGCCCTTTGTGAACAAATTATATTCTGCTTTGAATTTTTTTTTGTTGTCACCAAGTGTTTTCATCAACGGAAGTGTGCTGAATCATTGAGTCTGAAATTTGGTAGGTAAAACAGATTTTTTTCTTACCCCTTCCCACAGGCCTACCCTAAGTGTTTAGAGGGGTACATACAGAGTACCACTAATTAGTTATACCCTAGAATCCCCACTGGAGTCTGTTGGTACATGTGTGTAGCAAATAAAAATTTTCATAATTTCTGTTTCTCCTACCAAAAATTCAGACACCTGAGACAGCACTTGGTAAAAACAGTAATTTGTAGCACCTGTCCATTTCTTCAGTTTCAGTCATAAAGGTCCCTGCCTTGTGGCAGCACACACTGTCAGTGGTGCAGTGACTTCCCAGTAAACTTTTTAGAGGCAAACAAAGTACTTGGTTCTTAGAGGTACCCATCAGTATGCGAGGGTTAAATTCCTTCGCATTATTCCCCATAGGCTGTGGTATAGCAGGATACAGTACATTATCAGGTACTGTTGGGTTATGTGTGAATACAGCTGTGCCCTGTAGGGTTTTCAGTGGCTGTTTTTTCAGTAGATTACCAGGCCTTTCTTCTGAGGCTTCTCTAGGTGGACTTGAACCTCCAACCTTTTGGCTAACAGCTGAGTATGTTAAGTGTTTACACCACCCAGGGACTCTGTAATAGGACTGGATAATGGAAATATTGATTCCTATTTGAAAAAGGGAAGAATGGGGAGTGCACATCCATTACTGGTTCACAGCCATTGTCAACTCCTGCCCAGCCAAGCTGTCACAGCTCCCTGTCTAGGCAGTTTTGTCATTCCAAATAGAGCCCATCTAGCAGCCCTGGTTCTGCTGTCATGGAGGAATCCCTTCTTTCTTGTCCTCTTTGACCACTGGCTTTACCCTCTGGGTAGTTTTCGTTGTCTCTTGGCTTTCAGGACCAGGTCTGAAGTGGACACTGGGAAATACCCGCTTCCTGAGGCTCGACAGTTTGTTTCTCAAGGTTGCCTCCTGCTGGCTGCTGAAGGAGTTGGCGCTTTCAATCTTACTTGGGCCAGAATTAGTCAGTAAACCTACACTGCAGACCACAGTCATTCCTTCGGCAGGCCTAGATTCCGTCTTCTCTGCAGGCACATTGGCAAGCTGTAGCTTGAGCCCATCCCATTCTTGTGGGGCGTCTTGCTTCAGATGGCAAGAAGCCAGTGAGTGCCCAAATTGTGAATTACAGATTGTGTCGGCACACAGGCTATTTTCTAGAGTGTTACAGGTTTTACCAAATGTTTTGGTGTTGGTATTATGCTTCCCTTCTGTAATACCTGTGCCTTGTTGACTCCTAAGCCAGTGCCACACATTTATATTCTGTTGTGGTTGATTCATTTCCAGATTCGATATATGAGTTGAAAACCCTGGTGGTGTAGTGGTTAAGTGCTACTTCTGCTAACTAAAATGTCAGCAGTGCAAATCTGGAAACTCTGTGGGGCAGTTCTAATTTGTCTTGTAGGGTTGCTATGAGTCAGAATTGACTTGACTGCTCTCGTATTTTTGTTTTTTTATGTGAGTTAGGATACTGGTTTGACTGCTGCAGTGAAGAAGACCATAATAATGGCCTAAACAAAGTAGAAGTTATTTTTTCTCTTACGTAAAAGTCTGGGTAGGTAGTTGAGAGCCAGGCTCAATCTGTTTTGTGTTCTGTCATCTTCAATAAGGGCCATCTTATAGTCCCAGACAGCTGCTCCACCTCCTGCCAGTACATCTGTATTCCAGTCCTTGAAACCAAAAACCTTACTGCTGTTAAGTCTGACTCACAGAGACTGTGTAGAACTGTCCCGTAGGGTTTCCAAGGCTGTAAATCTTTAAGCAAGGCAGATTGCAACATCTTCTTCTTTCAGAGCTGTTAGTGGCACTGAACCACTGACCTTGCCATTAGCTGCCAAGTGCTTTCACTACTGTGCCATTAGGGCATCTCCAGTCCTTGGGAAGGGTAAAGGAGGGGCGGAGTTAAACATGCTTCCGTCTATCAGAAACTTTCATGTTATTGCTTACATTTTATTAGCTGGAGCTTAGTTACATATTCACACTTAGATGCAAGGGTGACCAAATTAGGAGACAACCAACCAGCTATCCCTAGAACCTTGGGGGTGCATGTAGGCTGCTATCCTAAAGGTTGGCAGCTTGAACCATTCAACAGCTCTGTGGATGAAATCCCTGGCAACCTACTTTCATAAAGATCATAAACAAGAAAACCTATCTTCTGCTCTGTAACATGTAGGGTCCCTACAAGTTAGAATTGACTCAGTGGCAGTGGGTTTGGTTTTATATGTTCCTGGGCAGCAAAATGGTTTGTGCTTGACTAACTGAGAGGTTGCTGGGTGAACCCACCCAGTGGTGCCATGGAGGAAGGGCCTGGAAATCTATTCCTGTAAAGATTAAAGCCAAGAAAACTAAATGAAGCAGTTCTGGGACATCTGGGGTTACAGACATGAGTCAGAATCAGTTGGTGGCAATGAGTTATTGATTTAGCTGTTTCTACCACAGTGATTTGTAACCTAATCAGCTGGCAAAATAGAGTTCTCATTTACCAAGAGGCAGAAAATTGCAAGATAAGATATGGAAGGAGAAATTAAGCTATCTGTTTTGAACACATTATGTTTATGTTATCTAGTGTTTATCCAGGTAGATATGGCAATTAGGTTATGGATATAGGATTGTTGGCTCGGGGGAGAGATTGAAAGTGGGGATAGAAATCTAGGAGTTATCAGAATATGTCATATCATGAGAATGGGTGGTTACCTAGGGATTGAAGTTGGAAGAGAAGAGATTGGAAGACCAAGTCTTGAGCTACTCCATCATTTAGTAATTGACAGAGAAACAGGACCTAGAAAAGGAGATTGAGAAGGAACAGCCACTGACGTCAAGGAAAGCCCAGAGAGCAGGAAAGACCAGCAACCACCAGATGAAAGTGTTTCATGATGGGGAGAAGGAAGACCAAGAATTGTTAATGGAATTTGCAAAGTGGAGGTCCTTGGTGATGTTGACAGGATGGTTTCATTGCAGTGGTGAGAATATCAGTTGCCATAACAAAATGCCATCAGCTGGGAGGCTTAAAACAACAGAAATTTGTTCTTTCACAGTTCTGGAGAGTCTAAGTTCAAAATCAGTGTGTTACTTGGATTGGTTCCTTTTGGAGGTTCTGAGGAAGAAAGCACCTGTTATATGCCTGTCTCCTAGCTTCTAATGGTTGGCAACAGTCCTTAGCTTTCTTTTTTTTCTTCTTCCTTTTTCTCTTATTATGATTGAATACAGTCCTTAGCTTTCTGTGGCTTGGGACTGTATAACTCCAATCTCTGCCCTAGTCTTCACATGGTCTATTCCTTTCTGTCTCTCTGTTTTCTTTCTCCTGTAAAGACACTAGTCATTGAATTTAGTAGTACTTAGGTGCTGGTGAGCTGGTTCCAGCTTATAGCAACTCTGTGTACAAGAGAATGAAACACTGCCTGGTCCTGTACCATCTGCTTGAGCACATTCTGCAGACACTGTGTCAGTCTATCGCAATGAGGACCTTCCTCTTTTTCATTGACCCTCTACTTTACCAAGCGTAGTATCCTTTCCAGGGATTGATGCCTCTTTTTTTTTTTTAAAATTGTGATTAAGTGAAAGTATACAATCCAAATTAAATTTGCGTGTCTATCTGCAGCTCCTTTTGCTCTCCTTGCTTGATGACAGTACACTTGTCCTGTCCATTCTATGTATGTCATATTCTCTTGACAATCTCCTGTCCCCTCCGCTCCCCTCTGGAAAGAGGCCAGTAGGACAACATCCTATAGATGCATAGAACCACAGAGTACACACACCATATAGTCACATTGTATCACTGAGTCGAGTCCATTCCTGTCTGGAGAGTTAACCTCAGTAGTGTTTTCAGGTCAGAGGCAGCAGCAGGTCTAGGGGCCATGCTCCCATGGAAACCCCCAGGATGCTGGACCATCAGCTGCAGTCTTAGTGGAGTTTTTGAGGTGCACCTCTCTTTTTGTCATGTTGCCACTGGGACTCGACATTGTGTGCCCCATCACTCTGTCTTTGGTGGTGGCCATTGTTGCCTCTTGGTATCATATCCAAAGTGTATGAGAGAGTCTCACCATCCTTGCTTCTAATGAGCGTTCTGGCTGTACTTCTTCCGGGATTTGTTCATTCTTTTGGCAGTATATGGTATATTCAATATTCAGTATTCTTCACCACCCTAAATCTAGGATAATCTCATCTCAAGATCTTGAATTTAAATACATCTTCACAGATTGTATTTCCAAATAAGGTCACATTCACAGGTACCAGGAACTACAGCTTGGACATATCTTTTGGGGGGACACAGTGCAACCCACTGTGGTCTCCTGCTAGAACGTAAACTCCTGGCTGACTTGTTCACTGCTTCATACCTATCTCTTAGAACAGAGCTTGGCAAGAAATTGACCCAGAGTAAATATTCGTTACCCTTACAAATTAATACAATGTGTCTTTTTGTGACTTTCAAGTCTTTATGTTGCAGTAAGCTTGTGCTGTTGCTACTTCAAGTTGTAGTGGTTACATTAAGATAGGCACTTGATGAAAGAAACCTTATGGTCAGAGTTGTAATTCAGAGTCAGATGTACTTGGGTTTTATCCTTAGACAAATTACTTAGCCTTCTGAGCCTCAGTTTCCTTACTTGTAAAATGGGGCTGTTGATGTGTAGCTCTTAGAATTGTTGTTCAGATTAATTACAGTGATATGTCAAGTGCCTACTACAGTGCTGTAGCAGATTGGATTCCTAAGAAATACTAGCTTTCCTGAGTAAGATTAATTGTTTATAATTAGAATTTTAGTTGGTATCCATGTAACATCCAACAAATCCTTTGGATATAATAATGTTGACAGCATCAATAAAACCAAAAACAAAACCTATTTCCATTGGGTCAATTCTGACTCGTAGTAACCCTATGGGACGGAGTAAACTTGTTCCATAGAGTTTCCAAGGAGCCCCTGTTGGGTTTCACCTGCTGACCTTTTGGCTAGCAGCTGTAGCACTTAACCACTGTGCCACCACGGCTTCTGACAGTGTCAGTAGGGGTATCTTATCTTGCTAGGACAGTGACTAGGCCCAGCTTGTGTGAAAGATTAGGTTGGGATCTTCTCCCTCTTCCCTTGTATACTTCCTAAAATCCCTACCTACTTTTGCATGTAATAATGCCAACAGCATGAATGCCAGTAAAAAGCCCTCTTATGTGAAAAGCTGAGTTGGAATCCTCTTCCCTTAAAATCTCAAAGACCGTCCTTTGTATTAAGCCACTCTTACAATTTTGGATCTACCAGGCACTCCTTGGAAATTCTATGGGGCAGTTCTATTCTGTCCTATGTATTGTTGCTGTGAGTTGGAGTCAACTTGAGGGCAGTGAGTTTGGTATGATTTTGGTTATCATGGCTCAAGCCTCCCCCCTCCCCCGCCACTCCACTTCTTTTTTTTAAAATAAAAAACAAACAAAAAAAAACTTGGAGTGATCAGGTGGCTTGAGCACACTAAGGGGTGAAGGTAGATCAAGGAGATTTGAAAGGGAGACGATAACACAGAAGTGGGGATTGAAGACTCCCAGGAAAAGCAAGCTACATATCGAAACTAAAAAATATAAGTTGAAGTGACTCATCCTACTCAAATCAGATGACTTGGTTTGTCCTCTGGAGGATTTTTCTCTCCTTCCAGGGAGAAAGAAATCTCTGTGTTGTACTAACTGCTCACCAGCTGCGGTATCTGTAATATTTTTGAAGACAGTATTGAGATTGGGAAAAAGAGGTATTTTTTTGAGTCAAGAAGTGCTCTGCCTTGACTAGTAGCTTTCTGGTTTAGCATTGTGAAATACATTCAGTACATATTGTTTCT
This sequence comes from Heterohyrax brucei, assembly GCA_028571685.1. Classification (NCBI taxonomy): domain Eukaryota; kingdom Metazoa; phylum Chordata; class Mammalia; order Hyracoidea; family Procaviidae; genus Heterohyrax; species Heterohyrax brucei. The sequence continues at coordinate 39,603,432 of CM053140.1, forward strand.
TTGTTCCTTGTCAGCATTTGGTATAGATTCCAGATGTCTAATTAAAAAAATAAAACCTGTTATTTTTGAGTTGATTGTGACCTGTGGTAGCTCTGTGGTGTTACAGAGTAGAACTGTACTCCCTAGCATTTTCTTGGCTGTAATCTTGATAAATGCAGATTTCCAGACCTTTTGTCCATGATGCTGACTGGGTAGGTTTGAAGTGCCAACATTTAGATTGGTGTCATTTGTGTTGTTAGGTGCTGTCAAGTTGATTCCAACTCGTAACAACCCTGTGTATGACAGAAGGAAGTATTGCCTGGGCCTGTGCTGTCCTAGCCATGTTTGCTAGGCATGAGACCATTGTTGCAACCACGGTGTCACTTCATCTTGTTGGGGGTTTTCCTGGTTTTTGCTGACCGTCTCTACCAAGCATGATGTCCTTCTCTAAGGACCGGTTCCGCCTGATGACATGTTCAAAGTGTGTCAGGCGTAGTCTCTCCATATTTGCTTCTAAGGAGCATTCTGACTGTACTTCTTCCAAAACAGAGTTGTTCATTCATCTGGAAGTCCGAGGTACAAGGTCTGACACTTCAGTTTGTGAACTCATCTTAGAAAAAGGGATACTGACTTCTTCGCTGAATATCACTATGGTCACCTTTGAAGTACTCTGCTTGGAAAGCTATACACTGACACCAGTGCCTAATCTACCCTTTGAAGCAATTTTGGAACCCTTTTTTCTGGAATGGCCATCAGAGCTGTCATCATATTACCCTTGATGTCCTAAATGTCATCAAAATTTCTTCCTTTCAATATTTCCTTTATCTTTGAGTAGAGGAAAAAGTCTCGGGGGTCAAATCAGGAGAGTAGGTAGGATATTCCAACACAGTTACTTGTTTGCTGAGTAAAAACTCCCTCACAGACAACTAAACATTTAAGTTGGCGAACTTGCCACCTTGCTACTGTGCACAATGGCCATTCCAGAAAAAGTTCCAAAGTTGCTTTGAAGGGTAGACTAGGTGCTAGTGTGGGTGCATAGCTTCCCAAGGGGAAGGAGGTGTGTAGCACTTAGAACAGTTAAGTTTGTGGACTTAGTTCTTGGACCTCATATAGTCAGTATTCTTCACCAACACCATATTTCAAAGCTATCAATTCTTACTCCATCTTCTTTACTGATTGTCTAGCTTTTGCAAGCATATGAAGCTGTTGAAAATACCAGAACTTGGATCGGGTGCACGTTAGTTCTCAAAGTGACGTCTTTGCTTTTCAACACTTGAAGAGTCCTTCTGCAGCAGATTTGTCCCATGCAGTATGTCATTTGGTATTTTGATTGCTGCTTCCGTAGGCATGGATAGTCCAGCAGAAACTATTGACACCACTCAGGGAACTAGGTGTCTAATTCCCCATTGCCACTGAATCAGTGGGACCACATAGGTGAATGGAACTGCCCTGCTGGGTTTCCAGGGAGTGGCTGGTGAATTAGAACAGTCAGCCTTCATCAGGGTTCCTGATGTCTAGCAGTGTCATGTTACTTAATTCGTTAAATTTTCTGACAAGATAAGAAGAAGTAGCGGTTGGCTGTAATGGGCCTTTTCTGGAGCTGAACTCCTAGGATTCCCATGAAATAAGTAGTACTGAGCCCCTTTGATGTGCCCATCCCTCTTCTAGAAACTTTTATTAGGTCAGGGTCTTTTGTCAGAACTGTGTATATACTTGTCACCAGGGACAGCTTCACGGGCCCCTTGCTTCGCTAAATGCTTTTACTGTTACTGCCTTCAAATTCTTAAGTTTTTAGCAAAGGACCCTGCATTTGCATTTTGCACAGATTGCTGCAAATTCTACAATTAGTTCTGCTTGTCGTTAGACTCTATGTAGGTGAATCTACATCTGGGGTAGAGTTTGGCGAGATGCTAGGATTGTTGAAAACCATATGGAAGCTCACAAAACGGACATGCTCATGTTCATGGAAAAATTAATAGAAGTTCTTGAAATTTTTAAGTCCTACCCATATGTGATTTTGAATCATTGGAGAACTCGTTTAGCTTACTGAAATATTTTTTTTTTAGGAGAGGGTAGCTAGTAGTGCAGTGGTTAAGTGCTTGGCTGCTAGTCCAAAAGTTTGGAAGTTTGAACCCACCAGTGACATTGGGGGAGAGAAGACCTGGCAATCTGCTGCTGCAAAGATTACAGCCAAGGAAATCTGATGAGACAGTTCTACTCTGTTCTGTAGGGTCACTTGATGATGCATGACAGTTATAAATAGATTCATTATTTTAAAATCAAGATTTTTTATTATAGGCAGTTACTTCTGTATTATCTTTATCATGTTCTCCATTGTTCTCCAGTCTTTTTTTTTATTGTGATCACGTTCGCCTTCTTCCCATATTGTGATTAAGTGAAAGTATACAATCCACATTGGTTTTGCTTGTCCACTTATGTGTAGTTCCCTCTACTGTCCCTACCTGGTGACAGCACACTCCTCCTTTTCACTCTATATGCCTAGTATCCTCTTAACAAGCGTCTGTCCCCCCTCTTCACCCTCTTCTTTCCCATCTACAGAGAGACCCGTAGGACAGCCTTCTGTAAATGCACGGAACCATAAAGTATGCACACCATATGGTCACACTGTGTCCCTGAGTCCAGTCCATTCTTGTCTGAAGAGTTGACTCATTACTAGTTTCCAGTAAAGGACAGCAGGAGGTTTAGGGGCCCTTTTCCCAGGTGATCTCCCAGGTGTTGGACCATCAATTCAGGTCTTTTAGTGGAGTTCTTGGGCTACACCCCTCTGTTTCTCATGTTGCCTCAGGAACTCTAGCATTGTATCCCCAGTCACAGCTGTCTTTTGGTCATCACTGGGCTCCATCTGGTTCTTCTGGTCTCGTGTTGATACAGCCTTCCATTCATATGAGTCCTTCTGTCTCCTGGGTTCTTTTTTCCTCGTATCTTTGTTCTTGGTGATCATCTGTTCTGGATGAGTTGGGACCACTTGGTGTACCTCAGATGGCAGCTTGCTGGCTTTTAAGTCCCTAGATGCCATTCACCAATATGGGATTACAGAAGTTTCTTATCACTAGACTAGTTGTGCCAGTTGGCCTTGATGTCCCTTGAATACATGGTCCCCACACCCCTGACCCTGCTACTCTATTCTTTGAAATATTATGTTGAGTTTAGAAAACCTTTCAGTTTATGGTGAAGTCCAATTAAGTTGATCTACTCTGTACTATGTGCTGTCACTGCTTTCAACTAACCAAATTTTTGTTGATTCTCTAATCAGTGCCCAATCATCTCCCTCCCCACTCTCCTGGTTTTCTCCAATCTTGATTTTTTTAATGTTTTGTATTTTGCCAAGTGTAATATATATTTCGGTTTTGTTTTTACAGTTTAAATGTTTGTTTTCATAATATGTAAATTTTGTTGAAAATTGTGTTTAAAACTATAATTCATATAAAACCAAAAACTCATTGCTGTGGAGTTGGTTCTGATTCATAACAACCTTGTAGGACAGAGTAGAACTGTCCCATAAGGTTCCTAAGAAATGACTGGCAGATTCAAACTGCCAACCTTTTGCTTAGCAGCTATAACCCTTAACTACTGTACCACCAGTGCTCCATAATATACTGGCTTTTTCAAATAAGACATATCAAAAACTGGTTTTCTATAGTATCAATATGTGTAAGTATTTACCTGGCTGGCCAGTCAGCTTTTATGATTAACTAAAAACAATCAGGAACAATCAGAGATTTTCAAAAACCAAGTACAGTTAATGTTGTTGTTAGGTGCCATTGAGTACTTTCTGACTCACAGTGACCCTGTGACACATTGCTCAGTCCTGCACCATCCTCACAGTGGGTTTATCATTGAGCCCACTGTTGCCAACACTGTATCAGTCCATCTTATTGAGGGTCTTCCTGGCTTTTGCTGACCTTCTGTTTTACTAAGCATAATGTTCTTCTCTGGGGACTGGGCACTCCTGATAATATGTCTCAAGTATGTGAGAGAAAGTCTCACCATCCTGACTACTAGAGGGCCTTCTGATTGTATTTCTTCCAAGACAGATTTGTTTGTTCTTTTGGCAATTGAGAATATATTCACTGTTGTTCACCAACATGTAATGCTAAGACATCAGTTCTTCAGTCTTACTTATTCATTGTTCGGCTTTCATACACATATGAGCCTATTGAAAACATCATTCTTGGGTTAGACTCTTCTTAGTTCTTAAAGTGACAACTTTGCTTTTTAACACTTTAAAGAGATCTTTTGCAGAAGACTTGACCAGTGTGATGTGTCATTTGATTTTTTGATTGCTGAGTCCATGAGCATTGATTGTGGATCCAGGTAAAATAAAATCTGTGACAACTTCCATCTTTTCTTTATTTGTTATGATGTTGCTTGTTGGTCCAGTTGTGAGGATTTTTGTTTCCTTGATGTTAAGGTGTAATCCATGCTGACAGCTATGATCTTCGATCTTCATCAGTAGAAGCTTCAAGTCTGCTTTGAGCAAGCAAGGTTGCATCATCTTCATTATCACAAGTTGCTAATGAGTCTTCCTGCAATCCTGGTGCCCTGTTCTTCATATAGTCCACCTTTTCAGATTATTTGCTCAGCATACAAATTAAATAAATATGGTGAAAGAATACAACCCTGGCATACACCTTTCTTGACTTAAACCACACAATATCCCCTTGTTCTTTCCAAATCACTGTTTCTTGATCTATTTACAGGAGCACAATTAAGGGTTCTGGAATTCCTATTCTTTGCAGTGTTGTCCATAATTTGTTATGATCCAGAGTCACATGCCTTTGCATAGTCAGTAAGACACCTAAGAACCCGAACCCACTGCCATCAAGTTGATTCTGACTCATAGCAAAATACAGTAGGGTAGAACTGCCCCCTACAGTTTCCAAGGAGTACCTGGTGGATTCAAATGGCTAGCCTTTTGGTTAGCCGCTGTAGCTGTTCCCACTATACCACCAGGGTTTCCCAGTGCAACACAGGTAAATGTATTTCTAATGTTCTCTGCTTTCAGCCATCAGCAAAGGTGTCTCTTGTTCCATATCCTTTTCTGACTCTAGCGTGAATTTATGGAAGCTCCCTGTTGATGTACTGCTGCAGCAGCTTTCAGATGATCTCTAGCCCAGTTTTACTCGTATGATATTAATGATGTTGTTCAATAATTTTCACATTTGGTGCGATCACCTTTTTTTCTGGAATGGGCACAAATGTGGATCTTTTCCAGTTGGTTGGCCAGGTAGCTGTCTTCCTAGTTTCTTGGCCTAGATGAGTGGACATCTCCAGCAGAGCATCAATTTGTTGAAACATTTCAGTTGGTATTCTGTCATTTCCTGGAGCCCGGTTTTTTACCAGTACCTCAGTGCAACGTGCGCCTCTTCCTTCTGTGTGATCGGTTCTTGACCGTAGACTACCTCCCAAAGTGGTTGAGCGTTGACCGGTTCTTTTTGGTGTAGTAACTGTATTCCTTCTGTCTTCTGTTGATGTATACTACATTATTTAGTATTTTCCTGTAGAATCCTTCAGTATTGCAACTTGAGGCTTGAATTTTTAGTTTCTGTTCTTTCAGCTAGAGAAATGCTGAGCACGTTCTTCCTTTTTGGTTTTTTATCTCCAAGGCTTTGCACATTTCCTTATAATACTAGAAATGGAAAAATTCTGTGTCCTATTCCCAAAACTATTTCTGAGAGGGAAATGAAAATTAATATAAAAATTTAATAGGTGATACTTTTAGCAGCCTTTATAATCTCTTTACAGTTTATTAAATGTGATTTGATTTATAAATTTTAGATTACTGAGAGATACAAACATTCAGAAAAAGGAGACAGTAACTTTTTTTTAAGGCAGAATGCAATAAAAAGGTGAAACGCTGAAACATTTAAAGAATCCTTTTTCCTTGCTGTATACTACTCTAGGAGTCCTAGTGGTACAGTGGTTCAGTGCTTGGCTACTAACTGAATGGTCAGCAGTCAAATCTGCCAGTGGCTGAGCCAGAGAAAAGACCTGGCTATCTATTCCTATGAAGATTACCAAACCAAAAAATGAACACATTGCTGTCAAGTTGGATTTTGACTCATAGCAACCTTATAGGACAAAGCAGAGCAGCTTTATATGGTTTCCAAGGAACAGCTGGTGGATTTGAACTGCCAACCTTTTGGTTAGCAGCCAGACTCTAACTACTCTACCACCAAGGCTCCCTAGTTAAGATTACAGCCTGAGAAAGCCTATGGGGCAGTTCTCCTTTGCCTTGTGGGATTATTATGAGCTTAATTAACCCAGTGACACACATTGATAACATACTACTTTAACATTAAACCTAAACTTAGAAAACATTTAAAGCCCATGTAAACATATTTTAAACATCAGCTTTGTAGATGTTTAGAGTATCATGAGTTTTTTGTTTTAGAGATCTTATACTATGGTAGCTCTTATACTGTGACACCTGTGTATCTTCGTATGTGACATTAATTCATCTTTGCCTACAGTAAAATCAGCCCAGGCATCACTTAAATGCTGTTTTTTAAAAAAGAGTGCTTCATGTTTTCTTTTTCCCTTCAAGGACATCCTGGGACAGATAGGGTGGTGGTCTACAAGAGCTTTTGTTTGTTTGTACCTTTTACAGATGTCCACATGCTGAAAGAGTTTGATGATTGGTGGTCCAGGGAAACAAGAACCAAGTAGTCTTCAGTTTGAGATGTTAGGATTAAAATGGCTTGTGAGTGGGAGAATTGTACTGAAAGCCAAGTGGAAAAAATGCTTGTGAAAGTATCTTACTGGGCACCTCTCCATTTTTTTTTTTTTTTGATGTTAAAATGTACAAGTATGAAAGCACGTCCATCCATACTAGGATGAGATACTGCTGTGAAAATTTGCCTTTTCTAATTTTGTAGTGGGCCAGGTTGGCATTGGCTGAGGGATGAAGCCTAATCTGTAGGAGAAATGTAAACGTGATGGTTAGTGCTAGGAGTGATCCTTGTTAGGAATGCTCTGTGCTAGGAGGGAAATGATTATTCTTTTAAGAATTCATTGGATATGAAGTGGCTGGAAGTCAGTATTTTCCGTCTCTGAAAGAGCCTCCTTTTGTGCAGTTTTGCTGGACTATTGGCTTTAAAGAATTTAGAGTGAGTATGAACGTAGAACTCTGGTAGGGATTAGAGAAAAAGCAAGATCCCTGTCCTAGACAAACTTAGACTTTGGTTTCAGCAATTATTATTTTGTGAGTCAACGTAAAAAAAATTCTTGTAAATTTTTTAATATTCGCTATCATTTGGGGCTTTTAAGTCATCACAATCAGTTTAGTTTTCTATTGTAAAAGTATATATAGCAAAACCTTTACCAGTTCAACATTTTTCTGGTCATAGTGATGTCAATTACATTAATCACATGGTGCAGCCATTATACTTAGTCAGTGCCGGTTTTCTCATTAGATAAACAGAAGCTTCACTGCTTCCCAGTGGCTCCTCCACCCTTCCCCCTCCCACTCCTGGTAACCACTGATCACTTTTGGTTTCCATACATTTGCCTGTTCTTTCCATTTTATGGCTGTGAGATCGTGAAGTAATTAATCCTTTTGTGTTTGACTTATTTCACTCCGCGTAGTGTTTTCAAGGTTCAGTCATGTTGTATTATGTATCAGAACTTCATTTCTCTTGCTGGCTCAGTAGTGTTCCATTGTGTGTATGTACCACATTTTGTTTCTCCATCTATTGATAGATGTTTAGGTTTTTGTCTATTATGAATAGTGCTGCAGTGAAGATTGTGTATGTTTCTGTGTTGATGCTTTCAAGTCCCTTGGGACTATACCTAGGAGTGAATTGCTGAATTATATGGTACTTCTGTGTTTATATTTTGAAGAACCACTGAGTTGTTTTCCATAGCTACTGTACCATTTCATATTTCCACCAGCAATGGGGAAAGGTTCCAATTTCCTCGCATCCTGGTCAACACTTATTATTTTCCTTGTTTTTAACTTAGCCATCCTGTGAGACTGAAGTAGTATCGCATTGTGATTTTGCTTTGCGTCTCTCTGATGGCTTTAACATCTTTTCGTGTTTTTGTTGGCCATTTGAAGATCCTTTTTAGTAAAATGCCTCTTCAATGTCTTTGTAAAATCAGTTTTAGGGTCTAGATATTTGAAAGGGCTGATTCATGGTCCTGTCTATGTTCATCTTGTCTAACAAAGTGTGGTCAGAGATGAGAATGATGCCCATAGCCATCTATTTATTTAACTTGGATGTTTTTGGCAACAACATAAAGTTGTGTCTGCAAAAAAAAGCTAATACAATAAAGTTAAAATTTTCCTATTCTGAAGATATTTCTGTGTTGTGTAATCTTCGGCAGCTTTAGGCTCTTGATCTTTATAGTTTCTTCTGCTGCTAATTTCACAATTAAGTAGCAAATGTGAGATACTGTTCAGTAGCTGTGCTAGATGTTTATATTATGTAGACTAAACAGAGCCCTAAGCCAAAGGAAAATAGTATCTGACCCTCAAAGGATGATTGATGGACACAAGGTGGGGAAAACTAGCAGGCTAAAACTATTTTTAAAGTAGTGTTCACATGAACACTCTTAAATTGATAAATATTTATGATGTACCTTCCGCATGTCAGGCTCTGTTGTGGGAGTTGGGGATGTAGCGGTGAACAGATAAGACCAAGTCATTGCTCTTTGTGAGCTTTCATTGTACTTGGGGGGAGATAAACTATAAACCCACAGGAGATACTTAGAAATTCAGGTTTTACATGATTGTTGTTAGGTGCCTTCAAGTTGATTCCTACTCATAGTGACACTGTGTACTGCAGAATGAGACACTGCCTGGTCCTGGGCCATCCTCACAGTAATTGTTATGGCTAAGCTCATTGTTGCAGCTACTGTGTCAGTCCATCTCCTTGAGAGTCGTCCTCTTAACCAAGCTTGATGTCCTTCTCCAGAGACCGATCCCATCTGACAAGTGTGTCCAAATTATGTGAGACATGGTCTCACCGTCCTTGCTTCTAAGGAGTATTCTGGTTGTACTTCTTCCAAGAAGGTGTGTTCATTCTTCTAGCAGTCGATGGTATACTCAATGTTCTTCCCCAGAACAATTCAAAGACATCAGTCTTTTTCCTTTCTATCTTGTTTAGTCATCATCCAGCTTACACGTGGATATGAGGTGACTGCAAACACCATGGCTTCAGTCAGGCACAACTTAGCCTGCAAGGTGAAATCTCTGCTTTTCAACACTTTAAAGAGGTCTTTTGCAGCAGATTTGCCCAGTGCCATGTGTCTTTTGATTTTTTGACTGCTCCTTCTGTGAATATTGATTGTGGATTCAGGTAAAATGAAATCCTTGTCAACTTCATCTTTTCCCTGTTTATCATGATGTTACTTATTGGTCCAGTTGTGAGGACTTTTGTTTTCTTGTTGTTGAGGTATAATCCGTGCTGAACGCTGTGGGTTTTGATCTTCATCAGTAGGTGCTTCAAGTCCTCTTCACTTTCAGCAAGCAAGATTGTGTTATTTGCATTGTTGCCCATTGTTAAGGAGTCTTCCTGCAATGCTGACGCCCCATTCTTTCTTCATATAGGACAACTTTTCAGATTGTTTGCTTAGCATACAGATTGAATAGGTCTCGTGAAAGGAGGCATCCCCGATGCACACTTTCTCTGGTTTTAAAACATGCAGTATCCGATTGTTCTGTTTGAATGATGGCCTCGATCTGTGTACACATTCCTCATGAGTACAATTAACTCTTCTAGAATTCTCATTGTTTGCAGTGTTGCCCATAATTTATTATGATCTACACAGTCAAATGCCTTTGCATCGTCAATAAAACACAAGTAAACATCTTTCTGGTATTTTTTGCTTTCCCAGGATCCATCTGACATCAGCAATGATATGCCTGGTTCCATGTCCTCTTCTGAATCTGACTTGAATTTCTGGCAGTTCCTTGCCAATATACTGCTTCAGCAGCTTTTGAGTGCTCTTCACAAAGATTTTACGTGCATGTGATATTAATGTTCCTGTTCGATAGTTTTTGCATTTGGTGACATCACTTTTCTTGGAAATAGGCATAAATATAGATATCTTCCAGTCAGTGGGCCAGGTAGCTGTCTTCCAGATTTCTTGGTGTGAATGACTGAGTACTTCCAATGCTGCATCCATTAGTTGAAACATTTCTATCACAAAGTTGGTATTCTCTCAGGTCCTGGAGGCTTATTTTTCACCAATGCCTTTGGTACAGCTTGGACTTCTTCCTTCATTTCCACTGGTTTCTGCTCATATGATACCCCCTGAAATGGTTGAAGATTGACCAATTCTTTTTGGTATAGTGACTCTGTGTATTCCTAATATCTTTTGATGCTTCCTGTGTTGTTTGATATTTTGCTCATAGAATCCGTCACTGTTGCAACTCAAGACTTGAATTTTTTCCTTGGTTCTTTCAGCTTGAGAAATGCCAAGCATGTTCTTTCCTTTTGATTTACATCTCTAGATATTTGCACGTCATTATAATACTTTGTGTTGTCTTCTTGAACTGCCCTTTGAACTCTTCAATTCAACTCTTGCTTTGTCATTTCTTCTGTAGCTATTGATGCTCAAGAGCAAGTTTCAGAATTTCTTCTGACAATGCTTTTGGTCTTTTCTGTCTTTTTAATGACTTCTTACTTTCTTCATGTATGATGTCTTTGATGTGATTCCACAACTTACCTGGTCTTTGGTAATTAGTGTTCAGCACATCAAACCTATTTCTGAGATGGTCTCTAGATCCAGGTGGGATATGCTCAGTGTTCTGTTTTGGCTCTTGCAGACTTGTTCTAATTTTCTTCAGTTTGAATTTGAGCTTGTGTATGAGCAGTTGATACCCTTGCCTTGTTCTGACTGATGATACTGAGTTTTTCTATCATCTCTTCCCATAGATGTAGTTGATTTGATTTCTGTATTATTATGTCTTGCAAGGTCCACGTATATAGTTGCTGTTTATGTTGGTGAAAAATGTACTTGAAATGAAGAAGTTGTTGCTGTTGCAAAATTCTATCATGTGATCTCTGGCATAGTTTCTATCACAAAGACCGTGTTTTCCAACTACTGATCATTCTTCTTTGTTTTCGTCTTTTGCATTCCATCACCAGGAATTATCCATTCATCCCAATAACATGTTTGATCAGTTTCAAACTGCAGACATTGGTAAAAGTTTTCCATTTCTTCATCTTTGGCCTTAGTGCTTGGTGCTTAATTTTCAGTATCAGTTGTAATAACTGATCTTCGTCGTAGACTTATAGGTATTATCACTAACTGTTGTTCTTCAGGATCATTCTTGAAATGTTCTTTTTGAGGATGAATGCAACACTGTTCTTCTTCAAGTTGTCATTCCTGGTATAGCAGACCATATGATTATCTGATTCAAAATGGCCAATACTACTCCATTTCAGCTCACTAATGCCTAAGATATAAATTTTATTATGTTCCATTTCATTTTTTATGACTTCTAATTTTCCTAGATTTGTACTTCATACATTTCACATTGCAAGTATTGATGGATATTTGCAGCTGTTTCTTTTTTGAATTGTGCCATAACGGTGAATGAAGATGTTGAAAACTTGCGTGCATCCGTGTTATTAAGGGTGACTCTGCTTTGAGGAGACAGGTAGCTCTTCCCCAGTCATCTTTTGAGTGCCTTCTAACCTGAGGGGCTCATCTTCTGGCTTTGTATCAGACAGTGTTCTACTGTTATTTTCATTGGCTAAATCTTTTCAGAAGCAGATTGCCAGGTTCTTCTTCTTAGTCCTGCTTAGTCTAGAAGCTCAGCTGAGACCTGTCAGCTATGAGTGACCCTGCTGGTTATAGCTTCCAGCATCGTAGCAACACACAAGCCCCCACGTGATGACAAACAGACATGCGGGGAAGGTATGTATTGTATAGCCTTTATTTCTGACTGTAGTCTTGTAAGGTAAGTGGTATTACCTTCCTGTAAATGGAGAAGTAACACAGCTAGAAGTAGGTGGAGCTGGCACTGTGACACAGATCTAGCCAACATGATAGCTCATTTTGTGTGTAAGATTGTGGTAATAAGGTGTGGAGCAGTACTTCCTTTATCCACTGTTTCTGGTCCCACATCCATTTTCAAGTAGAATGGATTTATTAATGGCTCTAATAAAAAATTCTGATGAGTCTAGAATAAGTCTTTATTACTATAAGGTCTTTATTATTATAATTTGAAATAATAATATTTTAAGTGATGTGAGTGAGTCATGAAAATACTTTTGGTAATTAGTCAGGTTTTTAACCCTTTACCAGTTGGCAAAATGTGGCTAAACCAAATCGAACCTGTTGCTGTCAAGTCAGTTCTGGGTCATAGTGACCCTAGGACCCAGTAGGATGGCCCCAAGGGTTTCTAAAGCTATAATTTTTACAGAAGCAGGCTGCCACATGTTTCTCCTGCACAGTGACTGATGCACTGGAACCACATGTATTTCAGTCAGCAGCCCAGTGCTTAACCACTGTGCCACTGGGGATCCTTACAAAGTGAGTAGTTACACATAATCATTTTCCATATTGTTTGTCACATGCCAAAAGTAATATTAATAATTTTTGTTAGAGTTTATACAGTTCTTGTTTGAAATATAAAAAAAAAAAAACAAAAAAGCCATCACAACCAGGCACTGGGAATTTAAGGGCCATCCCCACCCCTCCTTTTTTTTTTCAAGGGAGGAAAGAAAAAATAAATTGTTGTCAGCTCAGTTCTAACTCATGGCGGCCTCATGTTTTTCAGAGCAGAAATGTGTTCCAGAGCGTTTTCAACGACCACTTTTTCACAAGTAGATCAGCAAGCCTTTGTTCCAGGGCACATATGGGTGGCTCAAACCACCAGCCTTTCAGTTAGCAGCTGAGTGTGGCGTTAACTGAGTGCGCCACCTAGGGTTTCTCTAAGAAAACAGTGACAGTAAAGTCATGTGTCATGGGTCAGGGTGATGTTTAGGCTGATGTGAAGGTGTTAGTATCCTTCCAGCTTATAGTAAATGTAGCAAGGGCTGTAGGAAGTTAAATGATGGCTAGTTTGAAAACTGTGTGCGTTGCTAGTAATTTCTAGAACTTTGCCTTTATAAGAAAGTTTTGCTTTATTTTTGAAAGAGTTATTGAAAAATAATGAAGCAGTACTCATGGATTGAAGTACGACAACTTGCTCAACTGCATTCCTTTCCTAGGGGAGGGACGGACATATGGTAGGCAGTTGAGAGGGTACAAGCAAGACAGGTGTTAGAGTAACCCCTGGCCCCGAGGCTGAAAGGAGCACTGGCAGCTGGAGGGTAACCATGTCATATATCATCCAGACTTCTTCTGGGAGTTAAGGGGGCTTTATTACAATTAGGTGGGAGACGGGCGAGGGGGGCAGATTACAATTAGGTGGGAACTCAGGAAATACCTGGGCTGTTGCGAAGAGTCCGTATGTGACAAGTTTGGCTGGAGGGGTTAGCATTTGGGTAAACACACTAGATATTTTAGGGTTTTGATTTTGGTGGGGAAATTTCCTGGACACAATCATGATAACATTTAGGTGGGGAAGGATTGTGGAAGAGGAATTAGGCTTTTTGTGATGTTTGAGTAAACGTTTTTTCAAGTTGGTTGGTATCTTGAAAGTGAAGCAGAAAATGATTGGAAACCTGAGGATGCAGAGGTGACGATGTTGTTGCACCTTTGTCTCTTTCTAGTCGCCTTATTTATCCTGTAGCATTTCTTAGTTGATTAGAGGGCATGATCCTTGACTGGTTGATGTGGACAAGGGGAATCCAGCTTGTAGAGCAATTAAAGTTCTATGTGTTAAAACTTGTGTGGCATAATTACAGAAATGTGACCACTTGTGTGTTCCTCTCTTCTGAGTTCTCCCTTTTATGCCTGGTTGTCTGAGGAAAGATTTGGGCGCTATAAATTCTGAAAGTAAATGGATTTTAGGTTCACTGAATTATGAAGTAAAAACAAAAATAGGAAACAATAGAAGAAAAATCTGTGCCTAGAGTCTCACCATCCAAGGGTACCCTCAACACACATTGTGGTATATTTTCTTCTACTGTATTTTTCTAGGTTAACCCCCTCCTATATCTTCTAACGTAAGATTTTTCTAGAACCCCAGGTTTTTAGAACCTGAAAATATTTTAGAGATCATTCTAGCATGCCCTCTTCTTCATTTAATATATTTTGTTCTGAATATTAATTCAGTAATAATTATTGTGATTGAGTGAAAGTGTACAATCCAATATAAATTTGCATGCCCACCTATGTGCAGCTCCCACCGCTCTCCCTTCCCAGTGACAGCACACTCCTCCTATCCATTCTGTGTGTGTTATATCCTCCTAATGATCTCCTGTCCCCTCCTATCTATCCTCTCCTCCCCCCATTAATTCAGTAATTGATTCAGGGAATTCTGTAAGATTCATTTTACAACTTCCAAAATAATAGAGAAATGAGGCTCACCTGTAATTCTATATATAATCAAGCAATTATTGTTGTTGTTAGCTACTGTTGAGTTAGTCCGCAGCTCATGGTGACCCCGTGTACAACAGAACGAAAGGCTACCGAGTCCTGTGCCATTGCCATGATTAGTTTGATTTGGACTGCTGTTACCCTTAGGGTTTTCACTGGTTGAGTGTTTGAAATAGATCAGCAGCCCTTTCTTCCATCCTGTCTTAGTCTGGAAGCTCTGCTGAAACTGTTGAGCATCATAACAACACGCAGGCCTCTAGTGAAGTACAGGTGGTGGTGTGCATGAGGTTCACTGGCTAGAAATCGAACTTGGGTCTTCTGTATGGATGGTGAGCATTCTACCTCTGAACACCAGTGTCTCGTAATCCAGAGGTAACCATCGTTAATTTTTTAGTGTATTCCTTTCCACTGTTTTGGGGAGGTATTAGTATTTCTCATACTCTGTTGTTTCTTACCACCATGTCTCTGCTCTGCCTGGCGTCCTCCTTTACCCAGCATTACAAGCTATTCATCTTACAAGACTTAGCTGAGGCGACACCTTCACCTGGAAGCCTTCCGTCTGATATCCCTGATTTCCATCATACCTACCTTGTTTTGGTTGTCACTTATATCACTAATACTACCGTCATTGCAATTAATCATATTTTACTGCAGCAGTCTGTTTTTGTTTCTGTTTCTCTTGCTAGATAGACAGCAGGGAATGAGTTACGGTTATTCATTTTATATCCCAAAGACCATTCACATCAGTGCCTGAAGCATAAACCAAACCAAGCCCAACCATATCCATTGCTGTTGAGTCAATTTCGACTCATAGTGACCCTACAGGACAGGGTCAAACTGCCCTACAGAGTTTCCAAGGAGTGCCTGGTGGACTCGAACTGCCAGCCTTTTGGTTAGCAGCTATAGCACTTAGCTACTGTGTCCCCAGAATTTCCAGCATAAAGACTTGGTAAAAGTTTGTTAAATCAGTGACTAAATAATTAGAATCATGTTATGTATAGTTCTATAGTCTGCATTTTCATTTAGTGTTGTATTGTAAGCATTTTCTTGTGTACTTACAAATTAAAATATTTCATAGCTTCAGATGTTTTTCATCATTATGTAGGTGTGTCACAATTGATTGTCTTTACCCACATGTAGGAAATTGAGTAGTCCCCGCTTTTCTTTTTTTAACTGTTATGTGTAATTTTGTGATAAAGCTTTACATATATGTATTTTGCTTTTCTGTAAGTTTCTAGATGCACAGTAACTTAGTTAAAGGGCGTGATCATCTTTAAAACTTTTTTTTTACTGTATTGCCAGGTAGGGCAATGGCAGTGGAGGGAGGGTAGTGTTCTGTAGCGTTAGCATTCTGATATCATCTCTTTGTGAGCCAATGGCATTTTCTCAAGATCTAGAGATACGAGGGTCCTATTAATACCCATTGCCACTGAATCTGTTCTGACTCATGATAATCTTACAGGGCAAAGTAGAACCACCGCACAGGGTTTCCTAAACTATAATCTCTACAGAAAGCAGGCTGCCACATCTTGGTCCCACAGAGCAGCTGGTGAAACCCACTGTCAGCTTTTTAGTTAGCAGTCAAGCACTTAACCACTATGCTACCAGGGCTCCTTAGATGCCAGAGTAATGCAGTGCATTTGGTGGCACTCCATCGGTGTTTCAGTTAGAAGTAGGGTGAGAGACAGACCGTGAGGAGAAATGAAGAGAAAAATCAGAAGGGAAATATAATGTAAATGGGCACAGACAATCAGGGTGCTATTTTTTTTTTGTATGTTAATTGCATCACAGAAAGACTTTTTCTTCTTTCTTTCCCCTGCCATCTTTTGTTCTTTTTAAAACCACTCATTAATCTTTCCTAATCTGTTACTTGGTATGACGTGCTCCAATTTTTGGCCTTAAGAAAAAAATTTTTTTTTGGCATGATAAAAATAGTAAGAATAATAGCTAATGTATTCAGCACTTAGGGTGTGCTAAGCCCTTTACCTGGATGATAACCTATTTAATGAGGATATGATTATTTTTTCACTTCTTATGCAGACAAGAAAGGTGATGCTTCAGAGGAGTTAGTGTGATACAGTCACACAGCCATTAAATGGTGGTGGGCAGAGCCCAGTAGGCCTGATGCCACTGCCTAGTGCTCTGCAGGTGTGGTGTCTGGTGTTCAGAGATTAGACTTCAAGTTATACTAGCTGGCAGCCCAGTTAGCTAGGGAGACAAATCTGTCTCTGCTCAGCCATCCTCTCCCCTCTAGGCTATTCCACTCCCCTCCTGGGTTATCAGAAGTTCTCCGCAGTTTGCTCTGGTCCTCCAAGGATGCCTCCTCCACATTCCCTGTAGGCACCATTGCCTTCTACTGCTCAGAAGAAACAAAAGTCTTCAGGTACTTGTAGTGCCCCTCCATTCTAAGTGCTGCCCGTCTGTATGTTTTCAGGGGATGAAGCTTGCCTCTTCTTCATTAAAACAGTAGCTGTGGAAATGGCAAAGGACAGATACTTAGCGAGTATCAAGCACTGTTCAAACACCTGATGTTTCCTTCATGTCATCGCGGGCTAATGTCTTCATTTGTCTTCCCTCTTTATCTTTTTAGTCTGTACACCTTTTGTTGCAGACAGTCTGTGGTTCATTCCTGTGGCTAACAACAGCAACCAAATGGCTCCTTTGGGCCTTCACTTCCCTCTGGCTGCCATTGGGTTCTTTTCCTACCCTTTCATAGACTAGGCTTTTCCAAGAGTCAAGAATACGTCTCTTATGCCTCTTTCAACATTAACCACTGCCCCTCACGTTTCTGGAGGATATTTTCGTCTTGGAGCCTTTTTTCTTGTTACTCTACTGATGCTTCTCTTGCTAAGACCACAGTAACCAGATCCCCTGGGCACTTTTCAGAACATGTTATCTTTGGCCTTTGACCTGGGTAACCACTTCCATTTCTTTGGTAACTCTAGGTATACTCGTTTTTCTTGGTTCCTTTCTTGCTTTTCCATCATCTGCATCATAGACTGTCCTTTCCCTAAATTCACACTTAAACTGTTTTCCTCTGGATTCCATTCTAATATCTTCTCAGACTCACTCTCAAGATGGGAATAAAGAATGAATAAGTTAGTGAAGGAATGAATATGCTGTTCCTGGGCATTCCTTTAGTTATTTATTCAGTGCCTGCGGTAATCTGTATTGCTAACCAAAAGGCTGACAGATCAGATCCACCAGGCAGTCCTTAGAAATCCTGTGAAGCAGTTCTGTTCTGCCCTGTAAGGTCACTGTGAGTCCTGTAGGGTCAGAATCGGCTCAGTGGCAACAAGTGTGGTTTGTTTGTTTGTTTTGTAATTCACACTCAGTTCCAAAGTCCTTGGAATGTGGAGGTGAATTACGGTGCAAAGTTCTGCCCTGTTATCCATCCTGTTTATACTAGTAGCATATCTCCGTAACCATATCTCCTACCTGAGGTCTGGAACCTGGTATCTAGCTACCTCAGCGTGGCTGACTGTGAGAGCACATGGCCTCTCAATCTGATGTATTTGTATACATAGTCATGCAGTCCTTGGGTGGTGCAAATGATTAATGTGCTTGACTGCTAACCGTAAGGTTGGGGGTTCACGTCTACCCAGAGATACTTAAAAGAAAGTCCGGATGATTTACTTCTGCAAACTTAGCCCTTGAAAACTCTATGGAGCATAGTTCTACTCTGACACACATGGGGTCACCATGAGTTGAAGTCTACTTAATGGCAACTGGTGTATCATGCTTTTGGACATCCACTAAGGTCAACAAAACTTATTGCAGCACAGTACTTAGCAAGAGTATTTTTGAGAAGAAAGAGATTCAGGAATGAGTGAAGGAGATGTCTTATGGGAATAATGGCGCCTGTGAAGAGTTAGATGGTGCCCAGCCGTCCTTACTGGATGTTTTGATCACAGTAATCATAGATAGATCCTAATCAAAATGGAGAAACATGTGGAATGGAACTTTACTAAAGATTCCATACTTAACTGGATCTACTGAGGCTGGAGAACCCTAGAAAACTATTGTCTTGGGATACTCTTTAAAACTTCAAACTGTCCCTTTAAATCATCTTTAGTTACCTCAATTAAGAAGGGGCATACACCTTTACTATTGTATTCTCTTAAAGGATGTATATATATATGTATATGAGAGACCAAGTACAGATGAGATGACGGAGCACTGAGTCTTAAGTTAAAGGTGGTTAAAGCAGTTTGAGTAGAAGTAGCAGGATTGTTGACAGAAAGTAAGAATGTAACCACTGTCAATGAACTGTACATGTAGAAATCATCGAATGGTTGCATGTGTTGCTTTGTATATTTCTACTATGTAAAAGGGCAGGATAGCATCAGACCTTATCTAACTTCCCAAGGAGGGGAAGAGAGAATCAAGATCCACGTCAGCCCAAGGCTGATTCCTATGAGGTAGACGTCAGATGTGCTTCCTCTCTGCAATCTTTTTTATCAGTTCTGACACCAGCCGTCCCACCCACTGCCTTCTGCCTGTCTGCTGAGTTTGATAATTCATTGCAGTAGCCACACAGAACTCATCGATTATACTCACAGAGTTTATTACGGAAGTAACGGTTTATAAATCAGGATCAGAAACAACTTAGGATGCAGTTTTTCAGTAAGGACAGCTTGTTGATCCCTGCTGCCAGGCCTAGTCTCTGTGCAGTCAACCTGGGCCTTGTGCTTTTGGCCCCTTGGCCATGCAGGCCAGTACCTGCCCTGCTCAGGCAAGTCTTAAAAGCTCTTTAGCTCTACCAGTAAGTGCCTAGAAGCACCCTACTCTGCAGCAGGTCTCCTGCAGGCAGATTCTCAGCTCTCTCACTGTGTAGGTCTGCACACCTACTGTAGACCCCTGACTCTATGGACCAGGAAGCCTTCTGTACCATTTTGTGCCAGTTTTCTGGTTCTTCTGCCAGCATTCTCTGTTGCCACTTCTCATGGTCTCCAGTGTTACAGCTCTTTCTCTGTCTGCTAGATCTAGAAGGTTCTCAGCAGGAATCCCAGATCCAGTGGACTCACTTGCTCTACTCGTGGCTCTTCTTGATAATAAATTAGTAAGGTCCCCTTTTTCACTTCTAGGATTGGCTCCCTTTAAGCCTAGTGGAGTGGCAAAACTGGCCAGTCCTTGTTAGGGTTCCATACCGTCCCACCCCTGAAAGAGTTCCATCCACCTTATTTACATTGTCAGCAGGCTGTTCAATCCCTTGATGGGCCATACGCACCTTATCCTCGTAGTCTCAGCCACTAATTTTGTGGGAATCACAAAGACCATAGCTAGAAGGGCTGTGGTGAGTAATTTACTGCACTGCACTGCACTGCACACCAAAAATGAAATAAATACATCTAAAAAGAAGACTACTATTGAGAACACGCTTTTATGGAGGATTGAGCATTGCTTGAGAGAGTGTTTTTTGATCTTTTTGGATCAAAGACCTCTTTGAAATTTTTATGGAAATCAGAGGCCTTCAGTGGCCTTGCATGGGTCCCAACTTGTGAGCTCTGCTCCAGATGTTCTAAAATCTGTCCTTAAATCAGGGCACACCAGTAACAGCGATGTCTGGTCCTCATTCTGGCTGCTCTAAAATTGCTTTCTCTGCATTATATTTTGTTGTTAAGCATCTGTTGGTATTGTTGATTATGTCCTAAGTGACCATGCATATATAATGTATGCTAATCTCACTCCTGCCATTTCTTACTTTCTATTTACTTCTGCTATAATATCCTTACAAACTGATTTTATCTTAATTTGGTTCAGCTAAATTAAACATAAAAATGCTTCATGTTTTGTTAATCACTTTAAATCATCCTAACAAAGTAACGCTAAATAAAACAAATGTCAGCTATCTTTAGGGCACTTAATTTGGGCTTTCTTTCTGGTACTTCAGTTTTGGTAGTCTAATCATTGTTCATCTTCTTAAAATCTTGTTCATCTGTAGTCTCAGTTTTAGGGAATTTTTATCATTCGTTTAGGTATCCTGGCCTGAAATCCAGACACTTCACTCTTCACATCTCACTTACAACTGATGGCCAGGTTCTTTTGAAATTTGTAGAATTTCAAAAAATTTGATGTGTAGCATTAAATATCTCAGGAAATGTGCCTTCTGTGACATCCCTGATGTGCAGTCTTGCTTTTGTCCTGCCTCAGTCCATTCTCTGCATAGTAGCTGGAGTGATTTGTTCTGCTGCTGGAGTGATTTGTTGTAGAAGACAAAACTTACAGTTAATCCTTCGTTCACATCCTTCAAAAGTTTTTACTTGCCTTCGTGGAAAAGTTCAGCTTCTTAGCGTGGTATTCAGAGCACATCATGAGCTTGTCCCAGCCTGTCCTTCCTGCCTTGTATCTTGCAATGCCCATGTAAGCTCATCGTTATCCATCAACTCGGAGTTCCCCGAACACTGTGAGTTCTTCCAAGGCCGCTATGCCATTCACTTTGTGCTGTCTCCTTCATCTGGCTGAGCTTTATGTCTTTGAAGAGGAACTAAATCAGGTAACATGCACAGCTTAATTTATATGCTAGATATTCACAGTTACTCCCTGGGATGATTTAATCATGACATTAATACACGGTTGTTGTTATTAGGCACCACTGAGTCAATCGTCAACTCCTAGTGTGACCCAGTGTAATGGGAGTTTCGATCTTGAAAAACCAATAATGGAAAAAGTGAGGTGATACTGTATCCACAGTCAGATTGCTAAGAGTCTCTGGGGAATTGAAATATTTGTAAACATGTACACAATGTGATAAGACTTTTGATTGTAAATAATAGAAAAATTTGATCTCATTTAAGCAGAAAAGGGGATTTATTTTAAAGATACCAGGATCCCCTTAGTGAACCCAGACACAGAAAGACAGCTGGGTCTCGGGAAGAGACCGGAGCCAGGGATCTGAATCCTGCCAGGGCCTCCTTTGTCTGTTTTCACCTCGTTATAATCGTCCTTTGTATATACTCTCCATAGCCTTCATTCTCCCTCACTTCCTCATCCTCACTTGGCATGCAACTACATGCACCTGGCTAAAACAACTACATGCCTGCTACCTGCAGCTGAGTGTGGCTAAAGAGCAACAAGCCATGCTGCTGGCTTCATTTTTTGTCAACTTTTTTATTTTGAACTTTTTCAAATCTCCGGAAAGGGTGAAAGAATAGTACCGTAAACACTCTCGCTTAGATTCATCAATTGTTGACTTCAGACATATTCACTTCATCTCTCTTAGTATGTGTGTATGTGTGTGTACATGTAAACATACATGCATATGCATATAACTGTTGGTTTTGGCTGAACTGTTTGAAAATAAAGAGAATAATATAAGCAGAGATGGGAAGCAGGAGATGGTAAGGGAAGGCCTCATTGAGAAGATGACATTTGAACAGGAGAGGGAAGAAGTCCAGCAGTTACCTTGGGGATGAACATTCCAGGGTAGAATGAGGCAGCAGGACAGTACGTGGCCACCTAGCATCCAGATGTGTATTGAAGAAAAGGTCCATGCATTATATTGCATTATTCAAATATTCACTGTTCTTCCTGGAGGAAGATTTTATTTCCCTGGCCCACTGACTTTAGGCTTGGTCATGTGACATTTCAGTCAATGAAATATGAGCAGAAATGAAGTATGTTACTTCTGAACCAATATATAGTTTGCAGCTGATCTTTGCCCCCTGCCATGAAAATCATCAATGTTTCAGATGGACGTTACTAGTTGTCCTGGGTTGGGAGTGAAGACGTATGAAACAGAACTATTCATTTCATCTGGATGTTTTTAGGTTTTATAGATATACCCCCAAGAACCAAAATAGTCACTGTCAAGTTGATTCTAACTTATAGTGACCTTATAGGGCAGAGTAGGGCTGCTACATACAGTTTTTATAGGCATAGTAGGAAATCATTATTTTCTTTCTCATTATCAAAAATTGTGTGAAGGGAGAAGATAGAAAAAATAGAAATGTATCATTGTTATTTGCTTTTTTGCATAGTTTGCACTAATAATATATACGTTGCTGGTAAGTATAGCTACTTTTGAAAGTGGGAGATAGCAGAGTGAATTGAAAATAACTTGTTTTCTTTCTAAAAATACAGTGTTGCTAAGCAGCTTTGGTGTGACCACTCTAGGAAGAGGTAGCAGATGCCCCAGACTGAGATGCAGTTTTTCCTATGTGTTGTCTTCTCTCACTGTATCTTGTGCAGGCTTGGTCATGCTACACTGTAATTGATTTTCCTTTTGTTACCCCTCAGAGGTCTACAACTCCTTGAGAGTGGGGATTGTGACACAGTTGTTTTATGTTTAGTGCTTGCTACAATTGTTGGTGCAGAGTAGGCGTGGAATAAACATTCTAACAAAGGACTAAATTTCTTGGCAAGTTTATGTTCATAAAATATCAGTTTTTTTTTCTGCTTTATTTACTTACACTATATAGTATATAGTACTTACCCAGAAAATGGAGTATCAGTGCAATATCTGAAATGTCTGCATTTGTACATAAATGCATTCGTTCAACTAATAGGTAACAGAATGAGTATGAATGTCTCTCTCCCCAGGTCACTTTCAGAAGGGATTTTCTGCTGTGATGATCAGTGTGTTTGTGGTTAAGAGTATGTGCACCAGAGTTAGACTGTCTAGGTTCAAATCCACTTTTTTAGTTTCTACCTTCAAAACCTTGAGCAAGTCGCTTAACCTCTCTTGAGTTGTTTCTCATCTGTAAATCTCTTTGTGTGATTAACCAAGTTTGTATACCTAAAGCCCTTAGAACAGCACCTGACACATGGTAAATGCTGGCTAAGTGTTAATCATAGCATTCTTTTGTCTTAGGGTTTCTAGCAGCCTCTGGAAGTAGTTGCCACAACAGCATGACCTTCTGGGTATTGAATTTGCTTCCTCTTTGTATTGGAAGTTTGTTTTTTATTGATGAGGGATATTCCTTTATATTTGACCCATGGCAGCCGCCAGAGCAGACCTATTCCACAGAGTTTTTAAGGCTGTGATATTTCTGAAGCAGATCGCCAGACCTGTTTTCCGAGGCAGCTCTGGCTGAGTTCGAACTGCCAACCTTTTAGATAGTAGTCCGGTGCTTAACTGTACCACCCAGGATCTCCTAGCTTCCTCTGTAAAGGAGAGAAGATAAGACTATTGCATTAAGAAGTAAGAAGATGTTTACTTGTGTTTGGTTGAAATCTTTGAAAGGAAATTTAAGTTACTTGTTGCTATAATGTTAAAATTGAAGGAAAAAAGTATTTTTCCATTTCTTGGGCCTCATAGATGTAGGCTGACAATAGCAGACTGGGTTTACTGTATCCTTTAAAGATAGAGGGGCTAAGTGACAAGAGTTTTGGAGCTTTTGAGTTAATTTAAAATTGTGAATTTTTAAAGGAAATGGGTGAAGTTTGAATCACAGTTGTGATGTTGAGGTCTGAATATATTTGTTTTGAGAGACATTGTTGGGCTTAGATATAGGTAAAATTGTGGTAGCATTTGAGAAGTTTCAGAAATAGCCAGCAATTAAAAAAACAAAGCCAACAATCATGATCAAAGTAGGTGATATCTCTAGAAGAACACTTCTCCAAAGAGTAAATATTTGAAAATGTGTTTTTGTCATATTTCAATTTCATGTTTTGAGCAGAATAGTAACATACTTTCAGACAATGGCTGTTTACCAAATTTAAAAGAATACTTTATGGATTTGTTTCCTTTATAAACTGCTGAAAAGAAGTGGAATGGTTTCACTCCTTCTGTCTTAGCTTCTCCTTTAGGCCACTACAGTGGCCTTTGCTGTTTTGAACAGGAGCTGTTTGAACCTCTATTTAATCAGGAAGGTGAAAGTAGGAAACGCTACAGTAGGACAGAAAAATTGAGGGAAAAGTCCATTTTAATATCCATGAACTAAGAAGTGAAACAGGAATGAGATTTTATGATGAGTATGTTTGAGTTTGAGTTGTGATTTGAGCTGTGGTTTAGGATATAAGTTGTGGAATTAAGGAATTAGAAGTTCTTTTTGTATGCTTTTGATTTCTCTCTGTGTGATATCAGGGAAAACAAGTTTTTTTTTTTTTTTTAAAGAGTTTTTATCTAACTTAAAAGAGATCATACCAGTCTTAGGCCCTTAGTGGAAACGAGTACAGTGTGCAAAGAAAATAAATTTTAATAATGTTTTGGTGTGTGGAGACTGGTTTTCATTTGTATCTCATGTTTTGTTTGTTATAAAAAATTAAGTCACATTGTTTTTTTTAATTAAATGATTAACTTTTTGTTTTTGTTGTTGTAAATAAACCCAGCAAAATAATGTACCAGCTCTACATGTACAGTTCAGTGACATTGATAATGCTCTTCAGGTTATGCAGTCATTCTCTGCTTTTCTGAATTGTCATTCCACCATTAACCTAAAAGCTCTTCCCTCTAAGCTTCCTATTTAACCTTCAGAGTTGTTGTCAGTTTGATTGAGATCATGTCTCTTAGCCAAAACCAAGTGCCATCTTAATAGTCAAATTAATTAGATAAGCCTGTATACCTATGATTGTGCAAAGCCATCCTCTTCCAAGTCCCTTGTTGGTTATTCCCAGGGTCCTCAGCTTGCTAAGACAACTCGCTGAAGGTCAGTGTTCTTGACTAAGTGCTGCTAGAGGGGGCGGGCCAGTGTCCTCCAGCACTCCCTGCTTTCTCTTTCTTCAGTAGGTCCTTGAGATGGGGGTCACACAGTCATCCACCAGCTCAAGCCATAAGTGGACCTGCTTCTGTCCCTTAACTCCTCCTCTAAAAGCCAAAACTTATGGCTGTTGAGCTGGTTCCTACTCACAGCAACTCTACAGAACAGAGTCGAGTTGCTCCATAGGGTTTCCAAGGCTGTAAACCCTCCCTCCCACCCCAAATTGTGATTTAGGTGAAGGTTTAGAGAGCAGATTAGTTTCTTATTAAGCAACTATTACGTATATTGTTTAGTGATGTTGGATGCAAACTCTGTGTCATGTCAACACTCTTCCCTTGTTGACTTTGGATTCCCCCTTTCTGTCCATCCAGTATTCCTGCCCGCTTCTGCCACCTTATCCTTGCCCCTGGCCTGGTGTGCCCATTTAGTACTGGTTGAGCTGTGTGTGGTGTGGTTATATGGGCATGTCTAATCTTGGACCGTAGGGTGAACCCTTAAGCTGTAAATCTTGACAGGAGCAGACTGCCACATCTTTCTCACTAGGAGTGCCTGGTGGGTTTGAACTGCAGCACCTTCAGTTAGCAGCTGTGCACTTAATTGCTATGTCACCAAGGCTTCAGCTCCTCCCCACTCCCTTCTTAGTAGTCCATAGTATATTTTACAGTCTTGATTCTTCAGTCTTTTTTTTCCCTTAAACCTGTGTTTGTAGAGTGACAAGGGTGGGGATTGGACAACACCAAAAAAATGAACAAAACCAAGCCCACTGCTGTCGAGTTGGGTCTGACTCATAGTGGTCCTAGAGGTCAGAGTAGAACTGCCCCACAGAGTTTCCAAGGAGCACCTGGCAGATTTGAACTTCCAGTGTTTTGGTTAGCAGATGTAACACTTAACCCACTATGCCACTGGGGTTTCCTTGGAGAATACTAGCACAGTGGAAATCTTTCTTCTTTCCTTCAAAGCTTGTCTTGGAGTGTCAGGACTTTTATTCTTTGTTTATATCACTGAATTTAACATCTGAGGCTGACCTTGGCATCCAGATTCAAGGTGACTTCATATTTTTTCCAGAAACGGTGGGTGTACTCCTTTAAAGGTCATGATGATATTAACTAATACATGGCAATTTTTACATGCAGTGCATTTTTTTAGTATTTTCTATCTCTTCTTCATTCTTTGGGCACGTACTTAGAAGGCTCCTACAATGTGCCAGGCAATGGGCTAAACACTGGTGATATATCAGAGAAGAAACTGGGAGAAGTCCCTGCTCCTGAGGAACGTGAATTGGGAAAGGATGAGTAAGCAAGGCACAAATATATATAAATCACATAGTGGGTCAAATAAGAGCTGTGAAGAAAAAGTAGGGGAGGGGGTAAAGGTGGTGGTTTCCTCCCACCTCTGTGAAGAAGGTAGTGTTTTTATTCCTGCTGTGTAGATGGGGAAGCTGAAGCATAGAGAAGTTAAATGACAAACCTTGAGCTTACATAGGTAGAAAAAGTAAAGAGTGAAATCAGGCATGGCTCCTAACTTTGCTGCCGTTAGAGTAATAATACTCAAAATTTGAAGCATATCCTCAAATGATACTGCCTATGAAAATGTAGTCTCTCCTCATCAGACTTCTTGTCATACTGGCATATATATACAAAAGCATTAAAAAATTGAAATATGGACTTCTTAATTTCCAATATCAGATATTAAATACAGTGTATGTACAAGACATTTTAATGTACACTAAAGTAAAAAATCAGACCCTCATAGAGAATGTAGCATTTCAGTGGTCCTTGAAGAAAAGATAGGATTTTTTTTTGGAAGTATTTAAACACACCTACCCTGCCCCAAAAGTATTTGAAACATACAAAAGTTTATATATAGCACAGCAGGTTGTAAAGAAGTTGGGACTGGACTCAGGGGCACAGTGTAAATATGTGGTGCATTTACTTTATGGTTTTATACATTTATAGGAGGCTGTCCTACTGATTTCTTTCTAGATGTGAAAGAGAAGCGTGGAAAGGAGACGCGTTAAGAGGTACTCATTAAGAGGATACTAGAAGAGTGAAAAGCAGGATTCTGCTGTCCCAGGGTGAGGAAGAACAGATGGAGTTTGCAGATAGGCAGGTGTGCAAAATTGATTTGGATTGTATACTTTCACTTGATCATTAAAACAAAAAAAAGAATTAAGATGAATAACTGTGACCTCATGACTCACAAGGTGCTTTTTTAGAAAATTGTATTTTAGAGGGAAGTTTACAGAGCAGATTAGTTTCTCATTAAACAGTACACATACTGCTTTGTGACACTGGTTGCCACCCCTACAGCATGTCATTACTTTCCCCTTCTCTGCCTTGAGTTCCTTGCCTTCTGATCCTTGGCCCTGGGCTTGTGTGCCCATTTAGTTTGGTTTTGCTTTGTGAACTTATCTAATCTTGGCTGAAGGGTGAACCTTGAGAAAGACTCCAGTATTGAGTTAAAAGAGAGTCCAGGGACCATATTCTTGGGATTTCTTTCTTCTTTGTCAGACCAGTGAATCTGGTCTTAGAGTTTTTTGTGTGTGTGAGTTAGAATTATCTTCTGCTTTTTTTTCTCTGTCCAGTTGGTTTTGGTAGCCAGGCACCATCTGGTTGTGCTGGAGGCTGTGGTACTTGTAGTCTGTCAGACCATTAGACTAATCTTTCCCTAATGTCTTTGGTTTTCTTCATCTCTCTCCTTGCGCCAGAGTGAGACCAGTGGAGTATCTTAGATGGCCACTTTTAAGATTTCAGATACTGCTCGTCTAAGTAGAATGGAGAACATTTTCTTTATAAACAAAACTGTGTTATGCCAGTTGAACTAGATGTTCCCTCAGACCGTGGTTGCCAACCTTCAGCCCAGTAATTTGGTTCCTCAGGGAGTTTGGATGTTTCTTGGGGGCTTCCATAACCTTGCTTTGCTTGCTTGTGCTGACTTCCTCAGTGTCAGGTACTGTCTTTCCCTTCACCTGAGTTACCAGTTATCTGTTGTCTATTTAGTGTTTTTCCCTTCCTTCCTCTCCCCTCCCTCCTAGCCATCAAAAGGTGTTTCTTTTTGTGTGTAAACCTTTCTGTGAGTTTTTATAATAGTGGTCTTGTACAGTAGTTGCCCTTTTGTGATTGATTTATTTCTGCCCTGGCCCCTAGGGTCGCCATGAGTCGGATCCGATTTGACGGCACTTGGCTTATTTCACTTTGCATAGTGCCTTCCAGATTCATCCATGTTGTCAGATCTTATGCGGATTTTACTGTTATTCTTTATCATTGAGTAATATTCAGTTGTGTGTATGTACTATAGCTTATCTGTTGATGGACATTTGTTTCCATCTTTTGGTATTGTGAATAATGCTGCCATAAACATGAATGGGCATGTGTGTTCATACAATGACTCTTCTCTAGGATATATTCCTGGAAGTGAGATTGCTGGGTCATACGATATTTCTGTTTGTAAGCTCTTCAAGGACCATTTTGCGTTTCCACCAGCAGTGCATTAAGAGTTCTCTGCAGCTTCTCCAACATTTGTTATTTTGATTGTACTGGTAATGTTATAGTAAGATGGCATGTCACTGTCGTTTTATTTGCATTTCTCTAAAGGCTAGTGGGAAACCCTAGTGGCATAGTGGTTAAGAGCTATGGCTGTTAACCAAATGTTTGGCATTTCAAGTCCACCAGGCATTCCTTGGAAACTCCATGGGGCAGTTCTACTCTCATCTGTAGGGTCTCTATGAGTCAGAGTTGACTCGACAGCAGTGGTTTTGGTTTTAAAGGCTAGTGTTGATGATGAACATTTCATCATGTGCCTGTTAGGTGCCTGAGTGTTGTCTTTGATTAAGTATCTATCTATTTATATCCTTTGCCTATTTTTAAATTGGATTATTTGTCTTTTTGTTGTAGAGGTATTGAATTTTCCTGTGGATATCAGAGTTTAGACTTTTGTTGGCTTTGTCATAACTAAAAATTTTTGCCAGTCTGTAGGTTCCCTTTTCACTCTTTTGGTGAAGACTTTTTGACCATAAGTGGTTAATTTTTAGAAGATCTCAGTTATCTAGCTTATCTTCTGGTGTTTGTGTATTGTTTGTTATGATTTGTATCCTGCTTATGCTGTGTATCAGGGCTTCTAGTGTTGATGCTTTTTTTTTTCTGGGGTCTTTATTGTTTTTGGTTTTGTGTTTAGGTCTTTGATCCATTTTGAAATAGTTTTTGTGTATGAGGTGAGGTGTGGATCCTATGCAGTTTGCCAGCACCATTTGTTAGAAAGACTGTCTTTTCCTATTTGATATACTTTGGGACTTTGTTGAGGATCAGGTGAGTGTAGGTGGATTAATTTACATCTGAATTCTCAATTCTGTTCCATTGGTCAGTGTGTGTGTCATTTTACTAGTATCAGGGCAGTTTGACTACGATAGCTATGTAGTAGATTCTGAGGTCAGTAGTGCAAGTCCTCCTGCTTTATTCTTCTTCAGTGGTGCTTTACTTACTGGGGCATCTTCTCTTTCCATATAAGTTAATGATTAGGTTTTCCACCTCTTTAAAGAATGCTGTTGGTATTTGGATTGGAATTGCATTGTATTTGTAGATTACTTTGGGTAAAATTGACATTTTCACAATGTTGACTCTACCTATCCATGACATTGGTATGGTTTTCCATTTATGCAAGTCTCTTATTGTTTTTTTGCAACAGTGTTTGGTAGTTTTCTTTGTATAAATCTTTTATATCACTGGTTAGATTTATTCCTGAGTTTCTCATTTTGTTTTGTTTTCTAGGGGCTGTTATAAGTGGAAACCCTGGTGGCATACTGGTGAAGTGTTAGAGCTGCTAACCAAAATGTTGGCAGTTGGAATCCACCAGATGCTCTTGGACACTCTGTGCGGCGGTTTGGCTGTGCCCTATAGGGTTACTATGAGCCAGAATCAACTTAAAGGCAGTGGATTTGGCTTTTAATTATAAATGGTATTGTTTTCCTGATTGCATTTTCATAGTTTTCTTTAATGGCGTATAGGAATCCAACTGATATTTGAATATTTATCTTGTATCCTGCTACTCTGCTAAATTTATTAGTTCTAGTAGTTTTCTCATGGAGTCTTTTGAATTTTCTATATATAGTATCCTGTCCTCAAATAGGAGCAGTTTTACTTCTTTACCAATTTTGTTGCCCTTTATTTCTTTTTCTTACCTTATTGCTCTACCTAGGACTTCCAGGACAATGTTAAATAGAGTGATGATAAAGGGTAGCCTTGTCTTGTTCCTATTCTCAAGGAGAATGTTATCAGTCTCTCTCCATTAAGAATGATGTTGGCCATTTCTTCTGTATAGGTGCCCTTTAATATGTTGAGGAGTTTCCTTTCTATAACTCTTTTTTTTGAGAGCTTTTATAGGCATGGGTGTCAGACTTGAACACCTTTTCTGCATCAGTTGAGATGATCATATAATTCTTTTATTTATGTGGTAGATTACATTGATTTTCTGATGTTGAGCCTTGTATACCAGGTATGAATCCCACTCGATTGTGATATATTATTTTTTTGATTTGATGCTGGATTGTATTGGCTAGAATTCTGTTGAGAATTATTTTGTCTATACTTGTGGAAGATATTAGTCTGTGGTCGTGTCTTGGTACAGAGCTTCCTTTTCTGTGTTCTGAAATAGTTGGAGTAGTACTAGTATAAATGCTTCTCTACATGTGTGGTAAAATTCTTCAGTGAAGCCACCTGGACCAAGGCTTTTTTTGTTGGGAGTTTCATTTATTTATTTTTTTAAATTACCTTTCCAATCTCTTGTTATGAGTCTGTTCAGATTTTCAACTTCAATGTGTGTTAGTTTGGGTAGGTAGTGTGATTCTAGAAATTTGTCCATTTTGAATAGGTTTTCAAATTCTTGGCTGGCAGTTCTTTTCCTTTTAAGGTTTGTATATGTCATTCCATTATGTTCTTGTCTGTGGTTTTTGTTGAATAGTTGGAGCTTAGTCTCACTGACTCTCCTTTGTAAGATTATTTTTTGTTTATCCCTAGCCACTTTTAAAGTTGTCTCCTTATCTTTAATTTTGGCAATTTTATATGCCTTGGTGTCTTTCTTTTGGGAGTCCATCTTGTATAGAGTTTGATGAGCATCTTGGATAGGTATCTGTCTTCTCATGTTTCATGATATCAGGGAAGTTTTCTGTCAGCAAATCTTCAACAGTTCTCAGTATCTTCAGCTATCCCTCCTACTCCCATTCTGGTACTCCTGTGACTCAGATTATTCCTCTTCACAGAGTCCCATATAATTCTTATGTTTCTTAATTTTTCAAAAAAATTCTTTTATCTGATTTTTTTTCTCAGTTATGTTGGTCTCACATGCTTTATCTTGAATCTCACTAATTTGGCCTTCCACTGCATCAGTTCTGCTCCTTTTCTATTAGATAATCTAATTCTATAATTTGTTATTAGTCTTCTGAATTTCTACTTCCTGTATTGTATGATTTCTTGCAGCCTGTTCAATTGTCATTTATGCTCTGTTGCATTTTGCCTCATTTGCCTCCAGATCTCTTGAAGAATTTTAGATATTAATCTTTTGTATTCTAGCTGTGATAATTCCAGAAAGTTCTCTTCATCTGGAAAATTTCTTGATCCTTTGTTTTGAGAGCTTTCTGAAGCCATCACATTCTGCCTTTTTAAGTGATTTCATATTGACTGTTGTCTCTGAGCCATTAGTAGGTTCTGTTTATATGTGCCTTCTATTTCTAGCTGCTTGTTTGGAAATGTCCAAATAGGCTGGTTGTGTATGTTAGTGTGTTTGCTGGTGCCTTTGAAGTTCTAATGTCCTGTCACCAGGTGGTTAGAACTGTTATTAGGCATGTGAACCTAGGAGTATGTTTACTTGTCTTATATAGATTTAGCTGAGGTGTTCAGGTAGGTAGTCAGCACGTGTGCAGGCACTCCCCTACAGTCCTAAATGAGCAGGGTGATTGGTGTAAGCAGAGGCATTTGGCTGTAGGCACTGAGAAAGCCAGGGGGCTGACAAACAACAATGAGTGTCTGTGAGGAAGGTGTGTCCCCTTATGCCTATTCCAAACAAACAAACAAAGAAACAAACTAGTTTTGCCCTGAATTTCCAGCTCAGCTGAGTCAGTGGATTTCCACCCACCACCCCCACACCCCCACCATGTTTGTTAAATGGTTCCCTCTCGGAGTCTAGGAGAATGGCTCAGAGCATGCAGGAGTCCTACTTCTGACTCAAGTAGTGGTGTCTGACTCTAGAGCCTGTTGCAGTGCAGGGAACAGGGGGAAGTGCTGGGAAAGGGAAAAGTGGTTTATCTCAAAGAAAAGTTTTAGATTCACACATGGTAGGTTAAATGCAATCCTCTTAGCTTCTGATGATCAAGTGCCATTTTTCACTGGTTCTGGAGGCTTGAGTAGACTCCCCTACTCAGTCTCTCCTGTTGAGGAGGAAACCCTCTGAATGCCACTGCCCCATTCACCATGCTGGCTACAGCTGACACCCAGTGGTTCGGGTCTGGCCAGTCTTAGGTACTTCTGGATCTACTGTTCCATCCGTGTTGCTCATAAAAGAAACTTTGTCTGTTATGCTTTTGCTCCACTATCCTGCTCGCCACCCCCAGCCTCTGGCAATGACCATAATTTCTTCTTTATTTTGCATGTCTTGTAATTTTCTTTAATTGAAAACTGTACATTTTTAATAATATAATATAGCAACTCTAGAAATCAGATTTGTTCACTGCCCCAGGATTTGCTGTTATTACAGTTGTTTCTGAACTAATTTTATGAAGTTTGTATTCTTTGTTTCTTGTGGCCGCTGAAGTCTTTGTTTTATTGGCTTACTATTCAGTTTATGATTAGAGAGACTTTTTTAAAGTCCTTGAACCACAAAAACTCCCTGTCCTTAGTGGACAGTCTCTGTGTTTGTATTACAGTACTCCTTCAACACTCAGGCAGCCAGCTTTCACATTCTGCTTATGTAGAACTTGATGGTTATCCAGAGATAAGACCTTGGGACCTACTTGGGTTTTTCCTAAGCATGTGTACATCCTTGGTCGTGTGCATGGACTTACAAGATTCCCAGGAATATGCTATTGCTTTTTAAAACTCCGTTCCCCAAAGCATGTCTTTCCCTAGCTGTTTTAGTCAGCAAGTGTTGCTCTAACAGAAATACCACGAGTGGATGAGTTTATTCTTACACAGTCCAGTAGGTTACAAGTCGAAATTCAGGGTGTGCGTTCCAGGGGAAGGGCCCTCCCTCTGTCAGACCTGGAGAAAAATCCTTGTGTGGCGTCAGTCTTTGTTCAAGGAGCATCTTGGCGCAGGAACCTCAGGTCTGAAAGCTCGCTCTTCTCCCCATGCTGCTTTCTTGATGGTATGAGGTTCCCAACTCACTACTTGCTTCCCTTTCCTTTTATCCCTTGTAGGATAAAAAGATAAGGTGGTGCAAGCCACACTCCAGGGAAACTCCCTTTATAATGGAACAGGGAGGTGACCTTAGGAAGGGATTTGCAGTCCTACCCTAATCCTCTCAAACATAATCCACTCTGTTAACCACAGGCAGAGATGAGGATTTGCAGCATAAGAAAACCGTAAAATGGAGGGCAATCACAGAATGCGGGGAATCCTGACCCAGCCAAATTAGTGCACATGTTTTTTGGAGGACACAGTTCAAATCTGTGACACTAGGCTTTACTTCCAAACTTTTAGTAAGTCTTTTCTTTGCTTCATCTACTATCTGTCGCCCTCACCCGCACTAATTAACATATTTTCCCGCAGATGGTTTTGATAAACGGTCCCCCATCTCACTGCCTCAGTGCTGGGATAGTGCTGAGTCAGATGATATAAAATCAAGCACTTTGAGTAGAACCTCCAGGGAGCCACAGACAGGTCCAGACCACCACCATTTGATGAGGTCTGTTCTGCTCCCTTGGGGATGCAGGCTGTTATCTTGAGGGCCACTGCGGGTCTGGTAGGTGAGAGATGCGGGCAGGGGAAAGTAAAACACCACACTGCTTTCTGTTCTGGCCGAGATTCAGCTGAGTTTTCATTATTACACATTCCTCTGGTTGCTGTAAGCTTTTGGTTAGTTTCCAGAGTCTCCCTCAAAATTGATTTTCACGGTTTTTGCCAATTTTTGTTCCCTTTACAAAGGATGGACTTTTGGTTTCCTTACTCAACCATTTTTGCTGATGTCGCTCCTCGCACAGTTCTTAGAATGTTCTAATGAATAGGTAGTTAAACAACTATCTGGAAAACTTATTTAAGGCCAAGTTGGGTTTTTTTTTTTTAAATAACACTTTATTAAGTTTTTGGTGAAAGTTTATACAGCAAGTTAGGTTTCCGTTTGACAATTTTTGCAGATTGTTCGGTAATGTTAGTTACATTTATCACAATGTGTCAGCATTCTCTTTGTTGCATTTCCTGTCATCTAGTTGCCTTGCAGCCTTCTCATCTTTGCTTTTGAGTAATTATTGACCTTTTGATCTCGTACTCGTGATTTTTAAGTACAGCACCAATCTAAAATATTCTTTCTCACTCTGCTATTTAACTAAAAGGTAGTCTCATAAGGTTAGGCTTCTAAGGCCAGATTTATTAACCCATTTTTCTAACTGAGAAAATAATGGCTCCAAGGAGCTAAGTGCTACTCAGCATTACAACAAATGTAACTAATCTATAATGGCGCTAGTATCTAGGTTTCTAACTGATCCTGGGTGTCTTAGTCATCCAGTGCTGCTATAACAGAAATACCACAAGTAGATGGCGTTAACAAAAAGAAATTTATTCTCTCATAATCCAGTAGGCTAGTAGTCTAAATT
The DNA here is from genome assembly GCA_028571685.1 of Heterohyrax brucei. Lineage (NCBI taxonomy): Eukaryota > Metazoa > Chordata > Mammalia > Hyracoidea > Procaviidae > Heterohyrax > Heterohyrax brucei. Next base: position 39,638,307 of record CM053140.1, read on the forward strand.
CAGTGCACCAGCTCCAGGGGAAAGCTTGCTTTCTCTGTTGGCTCTAGAGGAACGTTGTTGTGATGTGTGTCTTGCCTTGGTCTAGGTACATCTCAGCACAGGAATCTCAGGTCCAAAGGATGAGCTCTGCTCCTGGCATTGCTTTCTTGGTGGTATGAGGTCCCCATCTCTCTGCTTGTTTCTTTTTTATCTCTGTGGAACAGAAGGTGGTACAAGCCACACCTAAGTAAAATTACCTTTTCCTTGTGTCAGTGAGGTGCCCTGGGTAAGGGCATTACAGTTGTACTGTAGTCTCCTTTAACATAATCCAGTCTTGCTCTTTTAACACCTGGAAGAGACTAGGATTTACAACATAGGAAAAGCATAAAAGGGATGACAGCCACACAGTACTGGGAATCATGGCCCAGCCAAATTGCTACACATTTTAGGGGGACTGTAATTCAATCCATGACACTGGTTTTATCTCACTCAACCGTATTTCTTACCATGTCTGAAATGCAGTCCCACTGGGTTCTGTAGTCCATCTGTCCTGATTACATACATGTCCTCACTTCTCATCTTCTTTAGTGTGGGCTCTGTGGACCATCATTATACTTGCTCCTTTGCATATAACCTCACCTCCCTTGTCTGTGTCGTCCTCTAACGTATTTGCTTTGTGAATACCTGTATAGAATTATTATTTCAACTTTTTGCCTGTTCTATACCTAGACTGTGAAGCTGGTTGTGGCTGGGGGAAAATACACAACTGTGGTGACTGGTTGCGTTGATTTTGTTTTGAATTTGTGTCCACTGTATTTTCCAAGATGGCTGTAGCATGGTACCACAAATTGGATGGCTTTAAATAACAGACATTTATTTCTCATGGTTCTGGAGGAGGAAAGCCTGAAATTAGATATCATCAAGCCTCCCTGCAAAGCCTATAGGGGAGAAATCCTCCCTAGCCTGTTCTAGCTTTTGGGTAGTCCCAGGTGTTCCTTGGTTTGTGGCAGCATAACTGGAGTTTTTTCCTCTGTTTTCACATGACTGCCTGCCATCTGCATCTTTGTTTCTCTTCTCTTCTTAGAAGGACACTGATTGTATTGGATTAGGTCCCACCCTACTCCTGAGTGACCTCATGTTAACAAATTCTGTCTGCAAAGATGCTGTTTCAAAAGGTCATGTTTATAGATATCAGGGATTAAGATTCAACATGTCTTCTTGAGAGATCAAATCATCTCATAACAACCTCTCATCTCAAATGTTTATAAGTTTACTTAGTGCTACCTAGCAATTCTACTTCATTTTCTTAGTACCTTCCTTCTCTCTTTCTTACAGATTACTGCTTTGTGTCTTCTTTAAATTCCCAAATTTTTTTTTCGTTTTCTCAGCTAAAGGTCTTGTTTCCTGTTTCCCTGGGAAAATAAAGGTAATCAGAGGAAGACTTCTGTAAGCTACCCTACCCACTTTTTGTGTCTGCACTGGCATTCTCTGCCGTCTTCCTTGTGGATAAACTCTGGTTCCCAGCAGGGCCACCACTACATGTCTACTACAAGGCATTGCTCTAGTACTTATTCCTTCTTTCTTCTGTCCCACAGAATTTTCCTGTCAGTATGCCATCATCATGTACTCTGTCCCATCTTTAAAAACAAAACAAAGCTCCTTTTGTCCCCACTTTCTCCACCTACTTCCCCCACTGCTTATATTTTACGGTAAAAATTTTCGGAAGTTAAGTTAGTACTTCTTGTTTTCACTTCTTTCTTGGAACCATTCCAATCAAATATTCATCTCTTCCCCCGGACCCCCATTTTCTGTCAGCATTGTTCTTGTTGAAACCTTCAACTGACTCCACATTGTTGAATCCAGTGGTCAGCTCTTGTCATACATTGAATTATGTGCCCCCAAAAATGTGTGTATCAGTTTGACTAGGCCATGATTCCTGGTATTGTATGATTGTCCACCTTTTTGTCATTTGATGAGACTTTCCTGTGTGTCATAAATTATTTCACTGTGATTTAATACTATAGATCAGGGGCAGTTATATAAACAAGGTCTACAGGATTGGATAGTGTCTTAAGCCAATATCTTGAAGTATAAAAGAACAAAGCAACAAGAAAGATATGGGGACCTTACATCACCAAGAAAATAGTGCCAGGAGCACAGCTTGTACTTTGGACCTGAGGTTCCTGCACTGAAATGCTCCCAGACCAGGGGAAGACTAGACTTTCCTCTGGAGCTGACGGAGAAAAGGCTTTCTCCTGGTGCAGTACCCTGAATTCAGACTTCTAGCCTACTAGACTATGAGAAAGTTAATTTCTCTTTGTTAAAACCTCTCGCTTGTGGTATTTCTGTTGTCGCAGCACTAGTTGTGAAGGCAACTCTTAATCTTCATATTACTCAGCTTCTAAGCAGCATTGACATAGTCAGTCATGGTTTCTTTTTTTTTGTTTTTTTTATTATGACTTAGTGAAAATGTACATTCCCATACAAATTTACATGCCCACCTGTATACAGCTTCCACTGCTCTCCCTGCCTGGTGACAGCACACTGTTCCTCTGTGCTCCATACGTGTCTCATCCTCCCAATAGTCTCCTTTCCTCTCCTCTCCACCCACTCTCCTTCCTCCAGCCAGAGGTCAGCAGGATGATATCCTATAGATGCACAGAACCATAAAGTGCATCCAATATATGATGACCCTGCATCGCCAAGTCCAATCCATTTGTGTCCGAAGAGTGGACCTTCGTTATGCTTTATGGGCAAGGGCAGTATCAGGGCCAGGGGCCATGCTCGCAGGGGAACCCCGAAGCTGCTGGACCCACAGTTTCTTGAAAGACTGATTGCTGTTTAAGAAGCCGCTGTCAGCCCTTTTGGAGAAATGGATCTAAAGGCCACCCAGCACCTCTTTCTCAGTCTCCTTGATTGAATTTCCCTCATCTCCTCAACCTCAGTTGAAGGTGGGTTGTAGGGCTCCATCCTCAGACTTTTTAATCTCTGCCTACTCTCACTGCCTAAGTGATCTCATTCATCTCATGGCTTTAAATGCCATCTGGACACTGATGGCTTTCAAATTTCTATCCTAACCTTTACCTCAGATTGTATAATTGCTTGACATATCCAGCATGTTTAATAAGCAAGAATTTTGATTCCTGCTCTGCATCCCTTTCTTCTTACTATCTTCGCCATCTCAGTGAACTTGGTATGTTGAGTTGCTTAGGCTGAAGAACTTGGTATCATCTTTAGCACCTCTGTTTCTGTCCCACACTGCATCCGATTCATCAGCAAGTTCAGTGAGCTATACTTTCAAAATGTATCTGAAATTGACCTCTTGCTATGATCTTCCCAGCTACCCACCTAGGCCACACTGCCAAGTAATCACAGGGGCCTCTTTAATCACTTGTACTCCTTTTCTTCTCTATATTGTGTTCCCATAACGTCCAGAATAATTTAAAACTGTAAGTCAAATAATGCTGCTTTTCTATTCAAAACCTGCTGGTGGCTTTCCCAAGCCAACACTCTTAGAGTGGCCTTGAAGACCCCTTCTTGCCTCTGGCCTCATCATTGACCACTTCCCTCTTCACAGCACTTATTGATCTTGCTTTCCTTGCACATGCCAAGCTCATGCGCATCACACTCCCTGTATATCCCCATGGCTTGTTTCTTCCCATCTTGCGAGATTTTTCTAGATGCCTCCTGACCAGAGAGAGAGGCTTTCATTCCACCATGTATAAAATCATGGTGCCCTTGCCCCATCGTGCCCTACTGCTTGTCTGCTTCCCCCCAGCCAGTAGTCCCTTTATTTTATTGCCTTTGATTAGATACTAGATTGCATAAATATTGAATATCATGTGTATGTTTCATTGATGGCCTCACGTAATACTGCTTTATAAAATTAAATTTCTGAGGCCTTTTATGTAGTTTAGTCTAATTTTGTGTAATATGAGGATTCATCCCCAAAATGCTTTCTTTTTTTTTTCTCATCCCACTGCTGCTCTCCCTGGTAACTGTCAAAGATTGTTTTTCTCTCCATGTGTAAATAAACCTTTTCATGAGTTTTCATACTAGAAGTCTCAGAAAATGCCTGTTGCTCTGTTTTGACTCATTTCACTCAGCATACTGCCTTCCAGTTTACTCCATGTTATGAGATGACATCCAGTTTTGCCAATACCATATGCCAAAAAGACTGTCCTTTTCCCGTTTGATGGGCTTTGGCCGTTGTCAAAGATCAGGTGACTGTAGGTGGATGGATTTAATCTCAATTCTCAATTCTGCTCCACTGGGCAATGTATCTATTACACTAGTACCAGCGTCTTTATTTCTAAGGTGTATCTTTTATAAACAACACATTGATGGATCCTGTGTTTTCAAAGACATTCTATCACTCTTTTAGCTGCATTTAGGTCCTTTACATTCAGTGTAATTGATAGGTATGAGTTTATTGCTGTCATTTTATAGTGCTGCTCTTCTCTGTGGTGCTGACCTTTTCTTTGTTCTCTTACTATTCTGTCCTGAATTCCTTTGGTTTGTGGATTTCGCTTACATTTCTTTTGTTTTTGTAGATTTTGTTTCAAATAAGACTTCATGTTTTCCTTCTTTATTTTGATGAGTAGGTTTATTAACTTTCTTTGTGGTTGCCTTGAAATTTATCCTTGTCTTCTTGGGTTAGAATCAGTCTGTTTGTTGGTAGTGCCTTGCCTTTGGCTCCATTAGAAAGTTCTGTATCTGTACCATTTATTCCCTGTTGTTCTGATGGTTTTATCATTTATGTATTAAGTTCTTTGGTTCTTTGTTGTAAGTCTTTTGGTTTTAGATAGCCCTTGAGAATTTATTTCCTAGGTTGGTATCTGGCAGGTACAGTCTTAAATCCTAGATTCAGGCTGTGGTATGATATTGTTTGTTCTCAGACTGAGGGACTGTCTTTAATAGTTCCTGTGAGTTTGGTTTGGTTTTTACATATTCCCTTAACTTCTGTTTATCTGAAAATGTACTGATTTCACTATCATATTTGAACAAGAGATTTGCAGGATATATTATTCTTGGTTGAAAATTTCTCTTTCAAGATTTTATATATATCTTCCTATTGCCTTCTTGCCTGTGTGTTTTTGTGCCAGATAATCAACACTTAGTTTTGTTGTTTCTCTTCTGTATGTGACTTTCTCTTGAGCTACTCTCAGAATTTTTTCTTTGTCTTTGGTTTTAGTGAATGTGATTATGATGTGTCTTGGTGATTTTCTGTTAAGAGTTTATCCTATACATTTTTAGTTGAGCTTCTTGGATGGTTAGCTTTTCCTCTTTCATGTTATTAGGGAAGTTTTCTTTCAGCAATTCTTGGTGGTCCTGTTTGTGTCTGATCACATGCACATTACTGCTTTTAAATGTATCCCACATCGTTCTCAGGGTTTCTTCATTCTTTTTTTCCGATTTCCCCTCAAATAGAGATGAATCCAAGTGTTTATCTTTAGTTTCGCTGACCGTGTGTTCCACATTTCAAACCTCCTCAGCCATTCTATGACACTGTCCAATTCTGAAATCTTGTTGTGTATCTTTTGAGTTTCTGATTGTTTTCATATGGTTTCTACTTGTGAATTTACTTTGGCATTTTGTTCTTGTATTATTTTCATGAGTTATTCCATGAATGTTTCTGCCTTTTCTGTGAATTTGTCTATTTTTCCCTCATTTTTATCTGGTTTTTGCTTCAACTCTTGGATAGCTCTGATTATTAGAGATTTGGATTTCCTATCAGGTAATTCTTTGCCTTTTCTTCTACTGGAAAGTCACCTGGCAATTGATTTTGGTTACCTACTAGAACCTTCCATTTCTGTTTTTTTAAAGGATGTTTTGATATTGTCTGATATCTTCAGGCCATTCAGTAGTTATTTTCTTTGTTTATTGATTGTTGATCTGTTTGTTTCATTCTGTTTGTTTTACGTGGTTATGTCAGAGCATATGTGCGCATGGTTATGTACAGCAGGCTGTGCATTCGTTGTTGTTTGCTCGTCATAATTATAATACTTTTCACCTTGTCAAATAGGCAGAGCCAGTTGCTGAGCTACCAGGCAGCAGGGCAGGTCAAGTGAGCGATGGTGATCTGTGTGCTGCTGGGAGCTCCTGAAGGTGATTTCGCATACTCGCTATCTGTCCATCTCTAATGCAGGGATGGCAAATCCAAATAGTATGGAGGTTACACTTCCTGGCCAGCTGAGCCACCACAGCCAGCCAGGAGGTGTTGGACGCAGAAGATGGGGGATTGGAAAGCTGACCTTGCTTGCCACCAGGTACTTTGTCCTTCACCAGGACCTCCATAAATCTGCTCTCCTGTGCTCCCTGTCTGCTGATCCCCAACAGGTGTCCAAAATGATGAATCTGTGTTAGGTTAGCTGATGGGGAACTTTCTTTTTTATTTCTTCTCAGTCTCCATTTTCTGTTAGTTTCTTATTCAGTTCAAGTTTTGGCTGAGGTCTTTATTTCTTCATTTAATACTTTGTGTTCCAAGATTGATGTTTGTCTCTGTTTTACGTAGTTTTGTGGGACTTTGCTGTGGAGGGATAGCATGTTACTTCTGTCTTGGACACCATGTTGGCAGGAGATCTTTTACTTTTATTTTTCTTCATGGTACTCATAATTGCCTGGCATCATTTTTTCCCTTATTTTTTTAAATTGTGCTTTAGGTGCAGGTTTATGGCTCAAGTTAGTTTCTTGTATAAAAAAACTACATACACATTGTTATGTGACCCTAGTTGCTATCTTTATAATAGTGTGAATGCACATTCCTTCTTTCCATCGTTATTTCCCAGGTCCATTCAACCAGCTCCTATCCCTTTCTGCCTTCTCATCTGACCTCCAAACAGGACTTGCCCATTTAGTCCTGTGTATCTCCTTGAGCTAAGAAGCACATTCTTCATGAGTGTCATTTTATATCTTGTAGTCCAGTCTGTTCTTTGTCTGAGAGTTGGCTGCAGGAATGATTCTAGCTCTGCATTAATGAATAGTCTGGGGACCATGTCTTCTGGAGTTCCTTCAGACTCCTGGAATCATTTTTATTCACTTGGTGTTTGTCATTTCAGCCTCTACTAGAGTATGAGTTCCATGAGAGCAGAAATTCTGTTTGGTTTACTGCAGCACACAGTGAATGTTTACTGGGTAAATGAATGAATGAGTATCTAAAGAGGAGTCAGTATCAGAAGTCTGAAATGTTCTCAGGCTTTGAATGTACTTACATACTTCTGTGTGTGTTTTTAGTACTCTCCCTCCCCCAACTTTCTTTATTAATTTTTTCCCCATTAATCAGCATGTACTGAGCTGATGTATGCCTGATCACACTGTTCTCAGTGCTGGAGACACAACAGTAAACAACAAGATAGTCGTGGTTTTCTCATGGAGCGTCTGTTCCACTGGGGAAACAGTAAGACAGGAAGAAATAGGTCAGATATTTACAGACCAGAACAAGTAGTTGAAGGATGTGAATAGGAGACAATTATATAAAATGAACATGTAGGGGAGGGCTCTGCTAGATGTGGTAGTCAGGAAAGTCCTCCAGGAGGAGGTGACAATTAAACTGAGAACAGAAGGGAGAGAAAGAACCAGCCATGCCAAGAATTAGGGAACATGCTCCTTGGCTAAAGAAATTGCAAATGGCCTGAGGTTTTAATAAATCTTAAGATGTTCTAGGAACGGTTAGCTGGTCAGTGTGGATGCAGCCTGAGGATGTGTGTGATGAACCTGGAGAGGTGGCCAGTGGCTCTTAGGCCACAGTGATAACTTGGTTTTATTCCAAGTACAGAAGGAAGCCATGTGAGGATTTAAGCAGGGAAGAGTAAGTTGTGTTTTGAGAGAATTACAGTAGTTATTGCCTGGGGAATGGATTGTAGAGGAAATGATAGTAAAATGCTTTATTATCACTTAGGGTTGTATTTTCCAAGTAGACACAGATTTTTTTCAAAGTCATGCACTACTGATATATGCATAAACCAGAAGGTAAGTATTAGCAAAGTGAATTAGTTAAGATGTTCCAGAGCTTTTTCCTGTTCAGACGTCGATTCTTATAACTTACTTCACTCTCAGGGTTCTTGATCACTGGTAAACATCACTCAGCAGCGTCTTCTGGGCCTTCAAGAGGGTCATTGGCACAGCATTTGTCAAAGACATCCATAAAAGCGGTAAACTTTTATGCCTGCTACTTTTCCTCCGTCAAACTGCATTATTTTTGTTTACTAAAGCTGGCAACCCTGCATTCGAGAAAGATTGAGTCAAGGATTGTTATAAAAGATCATCCATTGTGATTTCCTTATTTTTACAGATTTGAAAACAGATAATCAGTGAGAACATGTGTCTTGCCAAAGGACCCCACTGCTGCCTTTGGTCACACTGGCTACTTTGGTTTCTGCTTTGGAAATTTGGCTAACCAAATTTTATTGACCCCCTCTGTCTTAGTCATTTAGTGTTGCTGTAACAAAAATACTGCACGTGGATGTCTTAAACAAAGAGAAATGTATTCGCTTACAGTCTAGGCTAGAAGTCCATATTCAAGGTACCAGCTCCAGGGGCAGGCTTTTTCTCTCCATTGGCTCTTGGGGAATGTCCTTGTCATCAGTGTTCCCCTGGTCTAGGTAGGAGCTTTTCAGTGCAGGGTCCTTGGGTCGAAAGGATGAGCTGTGCTGCCAGTGCTGCTTTCTGGTGCTGTGAGGTCCCCCAAAACTCTATTCATTTCTCCCTTTTGTATCTCAAAATAGATTGGCCAAAAATACAAAATAATCTTATAGATTGAGTCCTGCCTGATTCACGTAACTGTTTCTGTTCCTGCCTCATTAACATCATAGAGGTAGGATTGATGATGCATAGGAAGATCACATCAGATGTCAGAATAGCAAACAGTCACACAGTACTGGATATTGTGGCCTAACTGAGTTGACATACATTCCAGGAGACACAGTTCAATCCATAACACCCTCTTTAATTGAGTAGTTTGTCCTTCTGTTGTCTCCAGGTTTTTCTTTATGCCATGGGTTACATTCTGAAAATGTTGGTCTTATTACTTTTTATGTTCTCATGGGCTGGCAGGGATGATAACATGCCATTGAGCATAAATCTGACTAATTATAAGACACAGGTCAATATCAGAACTATCAAACAATTACTGTATTGTTTTTCCTTTGCCCAGAAGGAGAAAAGAAATAAAAATAAATTTTGAATTCCTTCTGCTTACTAGAGAAAACAGGCAATTAATGTGTTTTTCCTCTGTGTGCCTGTCAGTTTGTTGTTCTGTGGGGGTTTGCTTGTTGCTGTGATGCTGGAAACCTTGCCACCGATATTCACATACCAGCACGGTCAGGTTTCAGTAGAACTTCTTGACTAAAACAGACTAGGAAGAAAGACCTGGCAGTCTACTTCTGAAAAGAATTAGAGAAACCATATGAACAGTAGTAGAACATTGTCTGATACAGGGCCGGAAGATGAGCCCCCCAGGTTGGAAGGCACTCAAAAGATGACTCGGGAAGAGCTGCCTCCTCAACATAGAGTCAACCTTAATGGCGTGGATTGAGTCAAGCTTTCAGGACCTTTATTTGCAAAAGTGGCACAACTCAAAATGAGGAGAAACAGCTGCAAACATCCATTAATAAGCTAAATGTGGAATATGTGAAATATGAATTTGGGAAAACTGGAAATAGTCAAATATGAGGTAGAATGTGTAAACATCAGTGTCCTAGGCATTAGTGAGCTAAAATGGACTAGCACTGGCTATTTTGAATTGGACAGTCATGTGGTCTACTATGCCAGGAGTGACAGCTTGAAGAGGAATGGCACTGCATTTATCATCCTGAAGTACACCACTGTCAGTGATAGTATAACACCCATATGTCTACAAGGAAGACAAGCTAATACAAGTGACATTCAAATTTGTGCACCAATCACTAAGGCCAGAATGAAAAAATTGAAGATTTTTACCAGCTTTTGCAATCGGAAATTGATTCAACATGCAGTCGTGATGCATTCATAACTACTGGTGATTGGAATATGTAAGATGGCAGTGAAGAAGTACCAGTAGTTGGAAAATAAGGCCCTGGTGATAGAAATGATGCCAGAAATCACATAATAGAATTTTGCAAATACCTTTTGTCGCCAACATAAATGGTGACCATACACATGGACTTTGCCAGATGGAATACACAGGAATCAAATTGACTGCATGTATGGAGAGAGACAATGGGAAAGCCAAGTATTGCCAGTCAGAACAAGGCCAGGTGCCAGCTGTGGCATGGACCATCAGTTACTCACATGCAAGTTCAAGGTGAAACTGAAGAAAATTGGAACAAGTCCATGAGAACCAAAGTACAGTGTTGTGTATATCCTGTCTGAGTTTAGAGACCACCTCAAGAATAGATTTGATGTGTTGAGCACTAATCACTGAAGACCACATGACTTGTGGAAGAATATCATCCATGAAGAAAGCAAGAGGTCATTAAAAGGAAAGAAAGAAAAAACAAATTGGATTTCCAAAGAGACTCTGAAACTCACTCTTGAGCATCAAGTGGCTAAAGCAAAAGGAAGAAATGGCAAAGTAAAAGAATTCAACAGAAGATCTCAAAGGGCAACGTTAGAAAACAAAGTAAAATGTAATGTCATAGACAAAGAACTAGAGATAGAAAACCAAAAGGAAAGGGCTCACTGCATTTGTGAAGCTGCAAGAATTGAAGAAAGGAGTTGCAATTGTGAAAGATTCTACAGGAAAAATAATAAATGATGAAGGAAGCATCATAAGAAGATTGAAAGAATGCAGAGTCATTATACTAGAAAGAATTCGTGGGCATTCGACTATTTCAAGAGGTAGCATATCATCGGGAACCGATGGTAGTGAAGAAGAAGCTCAAGATGCATTGAAAGTATTGACGAAAAACAAGTCTTCAGGAATTGATGGAATATCAGTTGAGATGTTTCAACAAATTAAGTGGTGCAAGTGCTCTCTTGTATATCCCAAGAAATTTGGAAGACAGCCCCCTATTGAACTGAATGCAAGAGGTACATATTTATATCTATTCCCAAGATATATGATCCCACCAAGAGCAAAAACTATTGAAAATATCATTCATATCACATACAAGTAAAATTTTGCTGAAGATCATTCAGGAGGAACTGCAGCAGTGTATTGACAGGAAATTGCCAGAAATTCAGGCCAGATTCAGAAGAGTACATGGAACCAGGGATATCATTGCTAATGTCAAGTGGATCTTGGCTAGAAGCAGAGAATATCAGAAAGATGTTCACTTGTGTGTTATTAACTATGCAGAGGCATTTGACTGTGTGGCTCACAAAAAATGATGGATAACATTTTGGAGAATGGGAATTCCAGAACAATTGTGCTCATGAAGGATCTGTTCATGGATCAAGACGTAGTCATGTGAACAGAAGAAGGGGACACTGTGTGGTTTAAAGTCAGGCAAGGTGTGTGTCAGGGTCATATCCTTTGATCATACCTTTTCAGCCTGTATGCTGAGCAAATAATCCAAAAAGCTGGACTACATGGAGAAGATTGGGGCATCACGATTGAAGGAAGACTCATTAACAACCTACATTATGCAGATGACACAACCTTGCTTGCTGAAAAGGTGAAGAGGACTGAAACACTGATGAAGATCAAGGACTACAGCCTTCAGTGTGAATTATACCTCAACATAACCCCCAAATCCTCACAACTGAACCAGTAAGCAATATCATGGTAAGCAGAAGAATGAATGAGATTGTTGAGGGTTTAATTTTACATGAATCCACAGTAAGCACACTTGGAACCAGAAAACTAAACCAAGCCCAGTGCCTTTGAGTTGATTCTGACTCATAGCAACCTTATAGGACAGAGTAGAACTGCCCCATAGAGTTTTCCAAGGAGTGCCTGCTGGATTTGAACTGATGACTTTTTGGGTAGCAGCTGTTGCACTTAACCGTTAACACTACCAGTGTTTCTGACACCTTTGAAAGCAGTAGTCAGAAAATCAAAAGATGTATTACGTTGGGCATATCTGCTGCAAAGGACCACTTTAAAGTGTTGAGAAGCAAAGATGTCACCTTAAAAACTAAGGTGTGCCTATCCCAAGCCATGGTATTTTCAGTCACATCATGTGCATGTGAAAGCTGGACAATGAATAAGGCAGGCAGAAGAACTGGCACCTTTAAATAGTGATGTTGGAGAAGAATCTTGAATATACCATGGACTGTCAAAAGGACAGACACATCTGTCTTGGATGAAGTCCAACCTGAGTGCTTCTTAGAAGCAAGGAAGGCAAGAGTATATCTTAGATTCTTTGGACATGTTGTCAGGAGGAGTCAGTCCCTGGAGAAGGATATCTTGCTTGGGTAAAGTAGAGGTCAGTGAAAAAGAGGAAGACTGTCAGTGAGATGGATTGACGCACTGGATGAAACAATGGGCTGAAGTATAACAACAATTGTGGACATGCACAGGACCAGGCAGTAGTTGGTTCTGTTGTACATAGGGTCACTGTGAGCCAGAACCAACTTGATGACACCTAACAACAGCAACAATACATTGTTAAGAGCTCAGGCCTTCGATTTAAACATTTTTCATGACAACCAGTTATGATGTCATCATTTCAGTCTAAAGTTATATTACACAGAAGATAACATTGCCCCAAATCTAGAATATTTTCAACTTGCAGAGAGACTTTCATGGTAACTAAATATAGAACAGGAAGAATTACAGGGATCAATTTTGAAATGTACAAGTACTTGCTTGTTAACATTCGGACAAGCAACAAGTAGAATAAAATTTTAATCTAGTGTTTCAGCCTCCAACTTTATTTCATACATTTCTTCTAAACACATTTCAGTTTCAGGATTCCTTTATGCTCTTCTAAAATATGGAGAACCCCAATGTTTTCCTGTCTTCATTGGAATCTTATGGCATCCTCTCCCCATGGACTTCCCCAGAGTTCCTCTTGTTAACACCTGTGAAGAAATGACTTCAGATCTTTAGGCAATGCACATGATTAGAACTGATTCAGAAGTCTTTAAAGAAAGAGTGGTGGCAGAGGAGCTGAGAGGAGAGTGGGATTCAGGATACAATTCAAAGGTAGGAATCACAGGACTTAGTGATAAATTGACTGTGCTTGGGGGGATGCAGGGAAGACATCAATCAATCAAGATAGACGCTTGGTCTCTGGCTTGAGTAATTGGGTTAGGAACAGGTTGTGTTGGGTGCCATCAAGTCATTTCCAACTCATTGGGTATTTTGACCTGCCCCATCCTGTTTTCTTGGCTGTCATCTTTATGGAAGCGGATTGCCAGGTCTTCCTCCTGCACGGTCACCGGGTGGGTTCAAGTGGCCAACTTTTCAGTTAGCAACTGAATGCGTAACCGTTGCACCACTAGGGTCTTGGGAATAGGTTGGGGGTACGGAGTTTCTGGTCTACTTCTCCCACTCCTTATTCCAGTAAGGAGAAACACTTTATTTCTTCTAGTGATTTTCCAGCCCAGTACCGATTCTTTGATGAAATCTCACTTTCCCCCTCTCTGTTCAGTTCAGGCTGGGGAGCATTGTAGGGAGAGCAAGAGGAGTGTGACAGAGGCAGCGTGATGGTGTGGAGTGGTGCTCAGATGTTTGGGTCTCAGACCCCTTTGTGTTCTCATAAAATATTGAGGACCCCAAAGCCTTGTCAGGTGGATTCCGTCCACTGTTCTTCAGTCATACATTAGGAGTGAAAACTGAGAGCACTTAAAACACTTACATTGATTCTTTAAAAATAATAAACATTTAACATCAATAACATTTTTTATGAAAAATAACCACTTTTTAAATGTCTGAGTCACTTGAAGATAGCTGGGTTCTGATATTTACTTCTGTATTGAATCTGTTCCACAAGTCATGTGGCCTCTGGACAAGTCTCCGTAGGACACTTGGGAGATTATGAAAGTGAGAAGGGCATTAAGAAACAGAAAAATGTTCCTCATTTCCATTAAGTCAATTCTGGCTCATAGTGACTCCATGGGAACAAGTGGCGCCGCCCTATAGGGTTTCTAAGGAGTAGCTGCTGGATTCAAACTGCCTGTCATGGGGTTAGCAGCCAAGCTCTTAGCGACTGCACCACCAGGGTTCCTGAAAGGATACAGGTCTCAGTATTATTATGAAAGTATTTTTGGCCTCACCAGCCCACTGAAAGGATCCTGAGAAGCCACCAAGAGATCGTCTGACTGTTGGTGCGGTAGCAAGTTTATAGACTCTGGTGCCAGACTGCATGGGCTTAAATTCCAGCTCTGTCACTTACTAGTTGGCAAGATGCCTCACCTTTCTGTATTTTGGTTTCCTCATCTGTAAAATGGGATTATTGGTACCTACCTCAGTGGGTTTTTATAAGGATTACATGAGTAAATATTTATAAGGTTCTTAGAACAGTACTAGAACCTAGTAAGTGCTATATGTGTGTATTATATAAGTGAAATAAAACAAATCTTGCCCTGAAAGAATTTCATTTCATTAAGCAGACACATAAGTGACCTAATAACGTCAGAGTTTTATGTAAGTTCAGTGATAGATGTATTTGCAGCAAGGACACAGGGAAGGGTTCCTGCACTTCGGGATCAAGAATCAGGATGCCCTTGTCTGAGAATGAGTAAAGGAGCAGATTTTCTGAAGTGTTAGAATGACAGATTCTTACTTCACATAAAGTCAGTGCAGTCAACATTTCTCGTTATTTTTTGATCTCTCTTATTCTAATGAAAAGAGTGTGACTGGACAAGTTGCTTTGCTTTTTTGCTGCCTGCTTAAGAGGTAGAAGTCTCAAGAGCATAATCATGGGGGGCAGTTGACTGTTTGAATGAATGACTGTGAAAGTGTAGGGAAAATATTTCTCTGAGCATTGGGATTTTGTGGTACATATTTGTAACCACTTTTGACTCTGAAGCTTATAAGGATGAAGTGGCAGATTGTATTTCTGTTGCAATTAACTAAGAAAAACCTAGTCATTTTGCTTCTGTGATGGTAAAATATGTGTCTCAGTGTAAGTTTTGTTTCTTTCTCTCATTGTTGTAGTCCATTAGATTTTATATTTAAAATATGAACTGTTTGAAGTTACCAAGTTATTTAGGTTTATTGGAAACTCGCGACACGGTGGTTATGGTCGGTCTTGTGCAGTGCGGGAGCCCCTGTAGTTGTTGCTGCTGTTAGATGCCACTGAGTTGGTTCCACCTCATGGCAGCTACGGGACAGAGGAGAACTGCCCCGTGGAGGTTCCGAGGAGTGGCAGGTGGATTTGAACTGCCAACCATTTGACTAGTAGCCAAGCTCTTAACCATTATGCCACCGGGGTTCCAAGAGCAGCAGTCCCTAAGTGTTATAGACAGCTAAGTGCTGTCTACTATTTGAAAGGTTAACAATTCAGACTCACCGAGAGGCAACTTGAAAGTCAAGCCTGGCAGTGTGCTTCCAGAAGGTCACAGCCTCAAAAGCTGTGTGGACCAGTTCTGCTTTGCACAGACATGGTCACCATGGGTCAGAATCAACTCACAACAACAACATACTTCCAACGACAATTAACTGTGAATTAATAGTTCACAGTGTTTATTAAGGATGTGGGATGAACAGAAATGGTAAAGGGATTAATATATTGTTTTTTATAAGTGAGATGGGAGCTTGATGAAAGACTAACCAGTACACTGAGTTGTCCTTTCAAATGAATACTTTGTTCTCAAAGCATATTTAGTAGTTAAGCTGTTGATTAAAAGGAGCTGGTTAGTGCTTGACTGTTAACTGAAAGGTTGGCAGTTCAAACTCACCCATCAGTACCTCAGGAAAAAGATCTGATACTCTGCTTCCATAAATATTATAGTCTGGAAAACCCTATGGGACAGTTCTGTCTGTCACATGCAGTCACTGTGAGTCAAAACTGACTTAGAGCACTCAACAACTACAAAGCTCTTGATTTATCTAATTCCTTTCCATAATCACTTTGGTTATTGTTGACTTTAATGGTATTGTTTTTAGTCAGCGTTAGGTTTCTGCTGCACAGTTATAGAAAGCCCATTTTTCCTTCTGTGTTATAGATTCGACGGAGGCGCCTCGCACGGCTTGCTGGTGGACAGACTTCCCAGCCTACCACCCCACTCACGTCTCCTCAGAGGGAGAACCCCCCAGGACCTCCTATAGCAGCATCAGCCCCAGGCCCCTCCCAGAGTCTCGGACTCAACGTCCATAACATGACCCCAGCTACCTCCCCAATAGGTGCATCAGGTAAGCCTTAGTTTCATACCTGAAGTGAGTTTGTATTTTTAATATTAGCTTTCTGTTGAATTTACAGTTGTGTTATTTCCACAGTCAATATTAAAAGGAAGTAGACATCAACTTTTTTTTATGATTGAATGAAAATGTACATTCCCATATAAATTTACATGCCCACCTATATGCAGCTTCCATTGCTCTCCCTGCCCAGTGACAGCACATTCTTCCTCTCTGCTCCGTACATGTCTTATCCTCCCAACAATCTCTTTTCCCCTACTCTCCACCCACTCCCCTTCCTCCAGTAAGAGGTCAGCAGGATGACATCCTATAGATGCATAGAACCATAAAGTGCACACATGATGTGGTTATTGTGTGTTGCCAAGTCCAATCCATTCCTGTCTGAAGAGTTGATCTCCATTATGATTTATGGACAGGGGCAGCATCAGGGCCAGGGACCATGCTCCCAGGGGAACTCCGAGGCCCATAGACCATCAGTTGCGGTCTTTTAGTGGAGATCTCAGGGTGCACCCCTTTTTATTCTCGTGTTGCCAGTGAGACTCAACTTTGTGAGCTCCATCACAGCTATCACTGGTGGTGGCTGGGCATCGTCCGGTTCTTCTGGTTACAAGTTGATGTAGTCACCTACTTACGTGAGTCTCTTTGTCTTCTGGGTTATCTTTCCCCCATGTCGTTTTGGCCCTTGGTGATCATCCATTCCTGCTGAGTTGGGACCATTTGCTGTACCCTCAGATGGCAGTTTGGCAGCTTTGAAGACCCCAGACGCCACTCACCAATGTGGGGTGCAGAGAGCCCTCTTAGCAAAATGCTAGTTGTGCCAAGTGGCCTCAATTTCCTCTAAGAGCATGGTCCCCTACCCCCTGCCCCAGCTACTCTGTCCTTTCAATGTTAGGTTAAGATGGGAGGAGTAATCACGTTAAATGTTGAAGTCTATTTAGTATTGATCTTCTTTCTAATATGTGCTGTCACAGGTTTCACCACCCAAATTTCTATCAACTGTCTAATCTAAACCCTCCCCACTGCCCTCCCTCTCTTCCCACCCTTGCAGCCATCAGAGAGTCTTTTCTTCTATGCATCAGTCTGTTTTTAAGTTCTTATTGTAGGGGTCTCATATAATATTTGTCCTTCTGTCGCTGACTACTTTCACTCAGCATAATGTCCTCCAATTGAAACCAGGTTATGTGATGTTTCCTAAAATCATCTTTGTTCTTTATCATTGCATATTGTTCCATAGTTTACCTGTCTGTTCCTCTGTTGTTGGGCATCTGGGTTGATTCCATCTTTTTGCTATTGTGGACTGTGCTGTGATAAACATTTGTGTGCATGTATCAGTTGGTGTGAAAGACATCAACTTTTTAAACTACTATAAGCAGTAAAATTTAGAGTTAAAATTATTGCAGTGTGTTTTGTTAGTATCTATTCATTTTGATGGAAAACCTGATGGTGTAGTGATTAAGTGCTGGGGCTGCTAACCAAAATCTTGGTAGTTCAGATCCCCCAGGTGCTCCTTGGAAACTCTACAGGGCAATTCTGTTCTGACCTAGAAGGTTTGGTTTGGGGTTATTCATTTTAATAATGATGTATTAAAATTGTTTTCCTCTCCATAGCTTTTATCTTTTTTTTCTCAAACATACTAAACAAAAAAACCAGTTTTGTTGAGTCAATTCTGACTCATAGCCACCATATAAGGCAGAGTAGAACTGTCCCATAGAATTTCCAAGGAATGCCTGGCAGATTTGAACTGCCAGCCTTTTGGTTAGCAGATGTTGCACTTAACCACTATGCCACCAGGGTTTCTAAACAGGCAGGTCTTATCTCTGATGCCAAGGTGATTAAGACTGAATTAGGTTTTGTTGGTTTTTTTATTTTATTTTTTTTAGTTTGTTAGATACTTTTCTTTTAAAATAAAATAATCTAAAATGCAAGGTTAAAATAATGGTCAAAATGATAAGTGTTTAATTGTGGACTTCTGTGTTTTCATTCTTTAAATTATCAAAGTATAAAATTCACTTGATGTGATGTTTTATAACTGTTTCATTGGCAACTATTTAACTATGGTAAAGATTTGTTTCTTCATAATAAATCAGCTTGTGGCTGATTTCCATGGCTATCTTTGTTGGGAAATTATGATACTGACTTATGCAGCGTTCTTGGAATAGTTTTCCTTTTTCTAAATGAGCTTTTCTATTAAATGTATTAATAATTACATAAGACACTAGTTATGAAGAAACAGATGATAAGAGACCAGCATTCATTATCAGGTCACTTAGTAATAAATTGATAATATGAGTGTTAAATCGGCAGTTATATAATGAGTTCTTTCTTAGTAAGTCTTCCAGATAATCTATCTTGATCTAGGACCATTTGTCAATTTAGAGTATATGCAGAGTATCTGTTAATGTAACTCCTTTATTAGTCATCAGTGTAGAATCACGTAAACACTTATGCATAATATTGTTAATGATAAGAGAGAGAGATAGGAGAGTCAGGCCAAAATATCACTTAGTAATAACTAGTGCTTTTGTGCATCTTCTTCGAAAGCCTGTGGTGGCCTTCTGCTAGGGATGCCTCATAATGACCCTATAGCTGAGAGTAGAAC
This sequence comes from Heterohyrax brucei, assembly GCA_028571685.1. Taxonomy (NCBI): domain Eukaryota; kingdom Metazoa; phylum Chordata; class Mammalia; order Hyracoidea; family Procaviidae; genus Heterohyrax; species Heterohyrax brucei. The sequence goes on from CM053140.1 coordinate 39,657,113, forward strand.
TGCACTGTTGAGTTTCCAAGGAGCGCCTGACAGATTTGAACTGCTGACCTTTTTGTTAGCATAGCCCTTAACCGCTATGCCACCAGTGTTTCCTGAAGGATTCAGAATTCCAACTGTGACTTGTTTCTATCTCTTCCTTGGAGAGTGTAGTGATGTTTGTCCACTATAATCAGGCCACACCTACAGTGCTGGAATCTATCCAGGGGGCTGCATCAGCAAAGGTCAAGCAGGAGACTCAGAACTCTGCGTACTCCTCACAAGACCTTCAGCACTCACAGCCTCAGTACCGTTATTTCTTCGAACCATCAGGGGCAATCCCATCATGTCCTTTATCCCTGCTGTGTCAGTTACCATGTCTCCCAGGTCATCATGCATTAGCTCCCAGCTCTGATCTCTGCACGGCTCGTTATGTATAATTTCCAGACCTCACCTCCACCCCTTCTCAAATTCTGAAATCCTCATGGCCAGCCGCCGGCCAAATCCCACTCTGAACATCTTTTCCCTCAGTCCTCTGTATGAGCCTGTGCTTTTCCCCATAGCTGCCTTATAAGACTGTGCCTTGGGATTGAATAGGTGTCCTCCTTTGCCTCTTATTTCCTCTTCTAGACCATTCTCCATCCTCCCTAAAGAAAATGTAGCTTTGACTGTATGCTGCATTCCCCCTCGTTGTTGCAGTTATCCTGCGAACCTGTCACCCTGCCTCGTTCGGTTCCCTGCTGCTTTCTCTAACACTATTTCTGCCTTAATTCTTGCGGATTTTAATAACCACACAGATGAGCCTTCCAGGACTCTGACCTCTAACATTCTTGATGTCCTGTCCTTCAATGACTTTATACTTTGCCTGACTTCAGTTACTTAGAGCTGTGATCATGCCCTAGACCTTTCAATCTCAGTTACTTTCTAGCCACCACTCTTGGCTTTCTAGCTCATGCTTTGTAATGCCCAAATCCAGTAATTCTTCAGCCTTCCTCCCGCAAGAGTTATAATGCATCGATTATGTCACCTTTTCACTTTCCTCGTTACATCCCAAGCCGCACGTCACTTCTGTGCTTACTCTGCTTAAATTCCTTAGTCAGTCACTCTTGTCACTTTCCTCTCTCCTATGTCACCTTGTCCTGCTTGCTTGGTTAAACCATGATTCAGTTTAAATTCCATTCCCAATCTACTCTCTACCTTCACCTGAGCCATTGAACAAGGCACGTGATGCCACTCTCATTTCAAATTCATGGTCATAAACTCAAGTGGGTCCTCAGTGCTGACGCTGATACCATGTTTCCCTGTTCACGCTCCCATTCTGCCAGACTGGTTCACTACCTTCTCTTCTTCTCCAATCTGCAGTGCCTTTTTCTTCATTCACTGTCTCAGCTCATGGCCTGGCTTCTTATTTCATTGAGAAAACAGATGCACAAAGACAAGGACCTCAATGAGCTCCTGTCATCACATCCATGTATCCACTGTCTTGTATGCCCAATTCTTGTCATGTGTGAACTCTTTCTGTCCCCTCTGTGGCCATTTCTTAGATCACATTTCCTCTCCCCTACTCCAAGGCATGGCTACAGTAATCCCCTTCTCTTTCTTTCTTTGTCAGTTTTTCCATCTTCACTGGATATTTCAGTGTATTCACATATTGTTACTTCTGCCATTGTGAGGGAAAAGAAAAAAAGACAGTCTTTTGATATCATTTCCTGTGCCAGCTCCACCCCACATCTTTGTACCCTTTTACAGTAGAACTTTTGGAATGAGTTGGCTGTGCTTTTTACTTTTTTATGCCCTCTAATCCTCTATTGAATCAACACAGTTAAGCTTTGGGTGAGGCTTCCTGTGGTCTCCTTTGAGTCACTGTCTGGTCTGACCTGTAAGCCTGATTTAACATGACTTTCACCCTCTCCTCCTTGATGTGCTTTCTTCTTTTGGCTGCCAGAACATTGTACTCGCCTGGTTTTCATCCTCTCCCTGTACGTTTTGGTTCTCTTTATTGTTCCTTTTCCTTTCCCTGACTTCTAAGTCGTAGCATGGCAGTGCTCAATATTTAACCTGCTGTTCTGGCCATCTATGTTTATTCTCATATTGATCTTATCTTTTTTTTGTCTTTAGTACTGTCTGTACTCTGATGATTCTTAAATTTGTTTCCAACTCAGTCCTATTCCTGAACCTTACAATCATACACCCAGTGATGTAATTAACACTGCCATTTGGATGTCTTGTAAGTATCTCACAGTTAACTTGTACAGCCTCAAGCTCCTGATGTTTCCTAACATCTCTTCTCATAGAACTTCATCACAGTAACTGACATTTCATTATTCTTAGGTGCTTCAACCTAAAACATTATCTTTACTCTTTGTCTTATACTCTGAATCTAGGGTTGACAAGTAAAGGGCCAGATGGTAAACATTTTAGCTTTTGCTGAGTGGTTGTCACAACTGTTCATGTCTGTCACTGAAGCACAAAAGCAGCCATAGAAAGTAGGTAAGGGAATCAGCATGTCTGTGATCCAATAACACTTTGGCCCGGGAGGCAGGGCCCAAATGACAAAACAGATAGACACTTCCTGTGGCCTCTCTAACAACAAAGACCCAAAAGGACAAATGAATCCAGTGCATATGACATCCTAGGAACCGTAAACATCAAAGGGGAAGTTGAGAAATTGGACTGAGCAAAGGGAAAGGGAGAACATCACCAGGAGTGCATAGGATTCCATGGACCTAACTGGCTGGGAAGAAGCTGCATGGTGGGTGCAGCAGGCAAGTGATGGTCTGGAGAATCTGCTCATGCCTCTGGAACAAGTGAGGGACAACACCAGATTGTCAAAAGCTAAGTCGTTGCATAGATTAGTCAGTAGGAATTTGATTGAATGAAGAGTGTGAGAGCATTCAGTATAAGGCAAGTCAGCATAACTGGACTACACTATAAACTAAAAGGTTTTCTAAATTCAACCCAGCATTTCAAGGGATATAGTAGCCAAGGCAGGGGTCTGCATCCCATGTTTTCAGGGGAGATCAAGGTCAATTGGCATATCTAGCTTTTTGCTAAAAGAGTTTTCTGCACCCCATAATATTGAGTGGCACCTGGGGTCTTAAAAGTGATCTGGGGAACATCAGTTTGTCCCAAACCACCTAGAACACATGATGACCAAGAACATCAAAGACAAAAGGAAAATGAGCCCAGGAGACAGAAGGACCTATATATTTGGAGACTACGTCAGTATGAGACCAGGAGAACTGGATGGTGCCTAATCACCACCACCAAAGACAGCCTTGAAAGGGACACAATGTAGAGTCCCTGAGGTAGCATGAGAAAAAGAGGTGTGTGGATCAAGAACTCTGCTAAAAGACCAGAACTGATGGTCCGACAACCTGGAAGGCCCCCTGGGAACATGACACCCAGACTTAGTGCTGCCCCAGACCTGATACTGGTAGTGAGGTTGACACTTCAGACAAAGAATGGGCTGGACTTGGGGACTCAGAGTGAGCATGTGGTGTGTGTACTTTATGGTACACACATTTATAGAAGACTGTTCTACAGGTTTCTTTCTAGAGAGGAAAGGAGGGGACAGGTGTTCATTGGGAGGGCACTAGAAATAAAGAGTGAAAAGAAAGAGAGTTCTGTCGCAGTGTAAGAAGAGTTGTAAAGAGACAGGTATGTGAAATTGACTTGTATACTTTCACTTATTCATAATAAAAACTTAAAAAAAAAAGCTAAGTCGTTGCATGTAACCCTGCTGCTCATGGATTTCAGTCTTTCCTTTGATGGGGGCCTAACTCACTTCTCCTGATGCTGTCTTTCTTCTCTGAACTGTGCCTGGTGCTAGAGTCTGATGCCATTAACTGAGTCAGAAGTAGGACTCTTCGAGTCTGCTCTGAGCCATTCTCCCACTCCCATCTCTGCACTGCACCTCACTCTGGAGTCTGATGTCATTAACTGAGTGGGAAATAGCACTCCTTAAGCCTGCCCTGAGCCATGGTCTGAGACTCAGAGAAAGAAACAGCTTAGTAAACTCAGGAAAGGGGGAAAAAGAGGGAAAAAAAAGTGTTGTTTTTTTTTTCTTTCCTGCAGACTCCTGTAAGTCAGAAAATCAGGGCAGAAACTTTTCTTCACCTAGATTCAAACATACAGGGATACCCAACCTCACAGACACTCAGGGATGGCTGTTAAGCCCCAGCCTTTCTCAGTGGCTGCAGCCAGACACCTGTGTCTCTAACAGCACCCCTGCCCTTCTAGGACAGTAAGTGAAAGCCTGCACCACATGCTGAGAAACTGACCCCTGGAATACCTGAGATGAATCTGTATAAGAAAAGTAAACTGTACATTTTGAAACAAAAAACTAGAACACAGTAGGCAGTCATAATATTAATAACTACAGTTTACTGGTGGCTCAGAAATAGTAGTCTATATCAAAGCACTTAAAAGGGTGTATTACAATCTCTTCAGAAAGTTCTCAAAACAAAGAAACCAATTTTCCAGAGAAAGAGAACTTCCTGGAATTAACATAGGTAGAACATAAAAGTATGATATTTAGGACTTTTCAAGAGATGAGGGAGGAGATGAGACAGAATGCAGCAGAGCTTAATGACAAATTGAACGAGCTGCAATAAAACACTGAGTGGCAAGAATTAGAAATTGTGAAAATAAATAATAAAATTACAGAATTAGACAACTCAGTAGAAAGTCAGAGGAGCAGAACTGAGGCAATAGTGAGATTTAAGATAAATCAAATGCTATCATCATATTTGAGGAAAAATCAGATAAACAAATTTAAAAATCAGGAAACACTTAAGAATTATGTGGGACTCTGTGAAGAGGAATAATCTACGAGTGATTGGAATACCGGCAAGGGGTGGAAGGAGGCAGATAACTGAAACTGGTGACAGAATTGTCAAAGATTTGGTGACAGAAGACTTCCCTGATACCATGAAATATGAGAACTTAACCTATCCAACACACTCATTGAGCTCCACACGAGATAGATCCTAAAAGAAAGATACCAAGGCACAATTATAATCAAACTTGCCAAACTAAGTCTAAGAAGACATTTTTTAAAATGGCTAGAGATAAATGAAAAATAACCTGCAAAGGAGTGTCAACTAGACTAAGCTCAGACTACTCAGGAAAAACCATGCCGTCAAGAAAGCAATGGGATGGGATATATAAAACATTGAAAGAAAATAATTGCCAGCCAAGAACTATATATCCAGCAAAATTGTCTCTCAAATATGATGGTAAAATTAGGACATTTACAGATAAACAGAAATTTAGAGACTCTGCAAAAACCAAACCAGTACTGCAAGAAATACTACAGGGAGTCCTTTGGTTACAAAACCCATAACACCAGGTAGTAAATAACCCAAGACCAGAACACAGAGCAAAACAAATGGGTATCAACCCAAATAAGGAAATTACAAATATAAACCACAGAGAAAACACTGAAAATAGGGCAGCAGAGATGTCATTTTATAAACATTGTATTAAAAAAGAGGGACCCAAAAGAAAATGTAGTTACGGATCTTTCATAGACAGAGGACATCAAGATGATATAAGGAAATCAGAGACTGGCTTAAATTTGGAAAAATCAGGATAAATATTAAGACAACCACAAAGGAAACTATCAATCTTGTGCATCAAAATAAAAAACAAGAACAGCATGAAGTCTCAGCAAATACAAAACCACTAACATTGGAAAAATGTAAACACCCAAAGAAAAAAGACTCAGCACAGAAAAGTAAATGGAACAAATGAATTGCCTACAACACACACACACAACGAAACATCAACATGACAGCATTTAACTCATACCAATCAATAATCACGCTGAATGTAAATAGACCAAATGCACCCCAATAGGGAAACCCTGGTGGTGTAGTGGGTTAGGTGCTACCACTGCTAACCACAAGATCAGCAGTTCAATTCCACCAGGCGCTCCTTGAATACTCTGGGGGTCAGTTCTACCCTGGCCCCTAGGGTCGCCATGAGTCGGATCCGACTCAATGGCACTTGGCTTGGCTGGCACCCCAATACAGAGAAAGTGGCAGATTGGATTAAAAAAAATGACCCATCCAAATGCTGCCTTCAGGCAATGCAGCTTAGACTCAAAGACACAAGCTACATCTCAAAAGGTGGAAAAAAATACATTAGGCTAGCACCATTCAAGAAGGAGCAGGAGTGGCAATATTAATCTCTGATAGAATTAGGCTTTAAAGTAAAATCTACCACAATGCAAAAGGAAGGATACCATATAACCGTTAAAGGCTCAGTACTCCAGGAGGACTTAACCATGTCAAATATCTACACACTCAATGACAGGGCTCCAAAATACATCAAACAAACAGTATCTGCACTGAAAAGAGAAATAGACAGCTCCGCAATGATAGTAGGAGACTTGAACACACCACTCTCAGTGAAGGACCAAGCATCTAGAAAAATCTTAATAAAGGCACAGAAGATTTAAAGGCACAATCAACCAACTTGACCATATAAACTTATACAGAACACTCTACCCAACAGCAGCTAAGTGTACTTTCTTTTCCAGTGGACATGTAATGTTCTCCAGAATTGACCACACATTAGGCCACAGAGCAATCATGGTATCGAAATAATACAGAGCATCTTTTCAGACCATAAAGCTGTAAAAGTAGAAATCAATAACAGAAAGAAGGTGGGAAAATACAATAAAAAACATGGAAACTGAACAGAAGACATAAATGATGTAATAAAGAAATTCATAGAATCAAATGAGAATGAAAACACATCCTATCAGAATCTGTGGGATGGCAAAAGTGTAGTGTTCAGAGGACAGTTTTTCTCAATAAATGCCCACACCTAAGAAGAAGAAAGGTCCCAAATCCAAGAATTAACTCTACAACTTGAACAAGTGGAAAGGTAGCAAAAGAACCCCGTGAGCACCAGAAGAAAGCAAATAATAAAAATTACAGAAGAACTAAATGAAGTACAAACTAGGAAAACAACTGAGTTAACAAGACCAAAAACTGATTTTTGAAAAGGTAAACAAAATTGATAAACCATTGGCCAAACTGACAAAAGAAAAACAGGAGAGGAGGCAGATGACTCAAGTAAGAAATGAGATGGGCAGTATTACAGTAGGCCCAACTGAAATGTGGAGAATCATAACAGAATACTATGAAAAATTGTTTTGTATTAAATTTGAAAACCTAGAGGAAATGAACAAATTTCTAGAAACATGTCATCTACCAAAGCTAGCACAAACAGAACAGCTAAATAAATCCATCACAAAAGAAGAGATAGGAAAGGTAATTTAAAAACTCCCAACTAAAGTGATAGCTTCACTGAAGAATTCTACCAAATGTTCAGAGAAGAGTTAACACCCGTATTAGTAATGATATTCCAGAGTGTGGAAAAAGATGGAATACCCCCAAACTCATTCTATGAAGCTAGTATAATCCTGATACCAAAACCAGGTAAAGACAGCACAAAAAGAGAAAATCACAGACTAATACCTCTCATGAACTTAGACAGAAAAATCCTCAACAACAATAGAATTTAACAACATAACAAAAAAAAGAATTCACCATGACCAAGTAGGATTCATACCAGGGATGCAGGGATGATTCAACATTAGAGAAATAATTAACATAATCAACCCCATAAATAAAACAAAAGACAAAAACCGCTGGATTTTATCAATTGATGCAGGAAAGGAATTTGATAAAGTCCAATGCCCATTCATGTTAAAACCTCTTAGCAAAGTAGGAGTAGAGGAGAAATTCCTCAACAGAGTAAGGATACTGTATGCGAAGCCAACAGCCAACATCATCTTAAATGGAGAAAGTCTGAAAGCATTCCCTTTGAAAACAGGTACCAGATAAGGATGCCTGTTGCCACCACTCTTATTCAACAATGTCCAGGAGGTTCTAGCCAGAGCAGTCAGCCAAAGTAAAGAAGTAAAGGACATCTAAATTGGTAAGGAAGAAGTAAAAGTTTTTCCATTTACAGATTATATAATCTTAAACACAGAAAACCCTAAAGAATCCACAAAAAACTACTGGAATTAATAGATGAGTTCGGGATACAAAATAAAGATATATAAATCAGTTAGTTTCCTTTATACCAACAAAAAGACCATCAAAAAGGAAATCATGAAATCCAGTTTACTATATCCCCCCCAGAAGATAAAATACCTAGGAATAAATCTAACAAGAGATTTAAAAGACCTATACAAAAAGAAGAAACCCTGGTGGTGTAGTGGCTTAAGTGTCCCGGCTGCTAACCAAAAGGTCAACAGTTCAAATCCACCAGGCATTTCTTGGAAACTCTGTGGGGTGGTTCTGCTTTGTCCTGTAAGGTCACTATCAGCTGGAATCGACTCAATGGCTGTGGGTATGGTATGCTATATAGAGAAAATGGCAAGACTGTACTGCTGGAAACCAAAACAGACCTATATAAGTAGAGAAACTTACCTTGTTCATGTGTAGGAAGACTTAACATTGTCAGCTATACATACAGTGCAATCCCAATAGAAATTCCAATGGCATTTTTTAATGAGATGGAGAAACAAATCACCAACTTCATATAAAAAGGGAAGAAAAGCAAAGCAAAGCGTTACTGAAGTAAAAGAACAAAGTAGGAGGCCTCACTCTACCTGACTTTAAAATCTATTACACTGCCACAGTGGTCAAAACAGCCTGGGACTGTAACAAAGACAGATACACAGATCAGTGGAACAGAACTGAGACTCCAGAAATAACGTAATTCACTTATGAACACCTAATATTTGACAAAGATCCAAAGGCCATGAACTGGGGAAAAGACAGTCTCTTTAACAAATGTTGTTGGCATAACTGGATACGTATCTGGAGAAAAATGAAACAAGACCCATATCTCACACCATGTGCAAAAACTAACTCAAAATGGATCAAAGACCTAAATATAAAATCTAGAACAAAAAAAATCATGAAAGAAAAACGAGGGACAACACTAGAAGCCCTAGTACGTGGCATAAACTCTCTACGAAAAGTAACAATGCACAAACACTAGAAGAGAAAATCAAACATCCAGAGACTTCACCAAAAGACTACCTTCAGAGTGAGAAGGAATTTTTGGCTATCACAAATCGAGTCCATCTAATCTCAGTAATCTATGAAATATTGTAAAACCTCAAGAAGATAAAGACAACCTAATTAAAAACTGGATAAAGAAATGAACAGGCATTTCACCAAAAATTTCACCAAAACTTCCAGGATGTTAACAGATACATGAGGAAATGCATCAGAGAAATCCAAATCAAAACTACAGTGAGATACCATCTCACCCCAATAAGGCTGACATTAATTTAAGAAAGCACACAAATACACATTATAGTAATTGTTTGAAAGGTTGTGAAGATATTGGAACTCTGCTACACCGCTGGTGGCAATGTAAAATGGTGCAGCCACTTTGGAAATCAGTGTGGTGCTTTCTTAAAAAGCTAGAAATAGAAATACCATATGATCCAGAAATCTCACTGCTTGTAATATCCTAGAGAAATAAAGGTTGTCACACAAACAGATACATGCACACCAATGTTTATTGCAGCCCCATCCACAGTAGCAAAAAGATAGAATCAACCCACATGCCCTTCAACAGATGAATGGATAAACAATATATTCACACAATGGAATATTATGCAGTGATAAAGATCAAGGATGATTTTAGGAAATACAATGTGGAATCATCTGAAAGACATTATGCTGAGTGAAATTAGATGCAAAAGGACAAATATTGTATGAAACCATTAGTGTAAAGACTTAAGAAAAAGTTTAAGCCTAGATAATCAGGTGGGCTGCCACTGTGGTATGGGGCTCCTCCTGGAGGAGTGACTTGACAGTCACTTAGCAGCTTTCTTGGGGTTCTTTCAGTTGCAAGAACCTAAGCAAAGAGCACTGGAAGGATGAATGTTCTCAATGACCTTTAAAGACTACCTTACCACCTTGAGAGACCATGATTCTGGGAGGTCTTTGCTGTCTTCAGGATTTTAGAAGACTGTGTTCCTAGGTGGTGTGGGCAGTTTTCAACAGGCTGCTAACCTAAAGGTTGGTAGTTTTAACCTTCCCAATCATGCTGCAGAAGAAAGGTCTGGAGATCTGCTTCTGTAAAGATTACAGCCAGAAAATCCTGTGGAGCATTTATACTCTAACACGTGGGGTCACCATGAGTTGGAGTTGACTCAACTGCCATGGAGATAGATGCTAACATATATAATAATTCATATATGCAATCTAATATTTATATATTTACATATTGGATTATTTTGTACTTAATTTTAAGGGTTTTTGCATTAAGAATAATATTCATTCACATGCTTAAAAAACAAAATTCCAAGTAGGCACATTGAGCTGGGCTAGACTACTTATAAGGCACAACTCATCCTCTTTTCACCTCTGGCTTAAGGCTTAGTCTGAAAGCAGAAAGAGTGGCCTTCTCAGCTGTTTTCTCTTAGGTCCACAACCTGACCCTGACCCTGACCCCTAGTACCTTACCTCTCCAGTAACGATGGCAGGAAAAGGCTCAGGAGGATACTCCTGGGAGCAGATCCACGGGCCTAAGCAAGTCCCTGTGGTCTTGCCCACAGCTCTAGCCTGTTTTCTCGCCTTTCCTTCCTAAGACTTCGGAAAGGATGTCCCAAAAGGACTGGACTGGATAGAGTCGTGTAGCAGAGGTGTACTTTCAAGAGACAAGCAGAGTTCAGAGAATCCAAAGGGAAGCAGGTTGCTGAGCTGAAGTTCAAATAGGCTTGTGATGCACTTGATATGTATATCCACCCCAGTTACCTGGTCTGCTAGTCTGGTAGTCTGTCCAGTAGAAGAAATAAGCTCCATTTGGGCAGGTGAGTTACTGTATTGAGGTCTTCTAGGGACCCCTCGTAGCTTCTGTGAGTTTCCGGGAATCATCTTGATTATGCTGTACTTGGCTCTGAATCAGTACTAAGCCCAGAGGTCTGTAGTTTCCGGATATGCCTTTTTTCCATCTTTGGCAGTTGGGTCTACATTTTCTTATCTCCCATCTCCTAACCTCTCTCCTCCAGTCTCTAGGACTTTGGAGAGAGCCCTGCAGTTTATCCTTCTCCACGAAGACTCCCAATAAGCTGGTTTCTATTTTCATAGCATTTGTCACAGTGTGCACTTTTGTCTTTATTTGTTTACTTCTTTATTTTCCTTGCCACCTTTCCCAAAAATAAAATTAGGGCAGGAACCTCATCAGTGTTGTTATCAAATTATCCTCAGCATCTCGCTTAGCACTTTGCCGGTGCTCTGTAAATGCAACAGTTAAATGACTCAGTGAGTGAAGGATATGCTTTTTGTTAGCAGTGTTAGAAGCACAGTAAGAATGCTGTCCTATTTGGAGCGGCCTTTCGTTCGCTGGCATGACTTCTTTCACCCCCGCCCCCCCAGCAGCAGATCTGCCTTTGTTTTTGTGTTTTTGAAGGCTGGTGCTATGAACAGCCACTCTGTCCCACCTGCCCTCCCCACCCCCCTGAATAAATGTTGCCATCAAGTTGATTTCAACCCTGTAGGACAGAGTAGAACTGCCTCATAGGGTTTCCACAAGCGATTGGTAGATCCAAACTGGTGACCTTTGGGTTGCAGTTGAGTTCCGAACTGCTGCCCTAAGCCTGTTTGTTTACTTCCAAAGTTAAAAAAAAAAGTCATTATACAAGTTTGAGACATAGGAAGAGTGTGAATGTGAATGATAATATGAGTAATGCACCCTTCCCTGCTGGAAGCCGTGGCTGTCCATACTCCTTCACTCCTATCAGTAGGTCACTGCTGTCCTGAACATCCTGTTTATCATTCTTAGACATACCTTGTTAGACAGCGTTGTTTTTGCTTGTTTTCAAACTTGGCATAGGTGCGCAGTGCTTTTCTTACAGATTCTTGTCACTTTTTTCCGTCCACCCCAGTTATATTGCATTACAGTTCTTACAGTATTTATTTAGGGATTACTGGTGATTAAGTGCCATGGCTGCTAACCAAAACACTGGCAGTTCAAATCCACCAGATGCTCCTTGGCAACTCTATGGGGCTGTTCTACTCTGTCCTATAGAGTTGCTATGAGTTGGACTCTACTCAATGGCAGTGGGTTTGTTTTTTTAGCAGTAAACATTAGGCTAGATCTTGGACATGCAGAGGTAAGACTTAATTTTTTTTTTCTTGGAAGAACTTGTAGACCAGTCCAGTTGGGGAGAAAATGCTTTTTTGTGTGTGCTTATTAGATTCCTGGGGTCACAGACTGATTTTCTTCATTCCTTGCCTCCTTTTTCCTCTAGAGCATTTTGTGATTACAGTATCAGAAATACATTTCTTCAGGGCATCTTAACATTCTTCAGTTATTTTATTACATAGTCTCATCTTTCAGTTGTGCTTGTTACCATCTTCTGTCTTCTGTGATGTTTACCCAGTAAAGTTCCTGTATATGTCTGATTAAAGCTTTACTCTTCCTGGCTGTCGTGACCTCTGTGAAGATCTGATGATTTTTGCATTAAGATTCCCACAACTAACTCTTTATCATCCAGTTTTGTTTTGATAGAATTATTGGGGCTAGTGTAACAGATCCTCTTGTTGCGTCTTCTCTTGGAGAGAAGTTCTTCACTGGGATCATTTGTTGGATCTTGTTGGCAAACTGATGAGCCTGCAGATCACTTCTCAGAATCTATTTTTAAATATGTAAAAGAAAATATGCTGAGTTACAAAGGAAATGAGTTGTACAGTTACCAAAACATTTAAAAATATTGTCATATAGTAATTGATAGACTTCTTTATTAATGCTTTAAACAAGATCCAGCAGCTAATCAAATAACAACTATCATTTTGAGGGCCCCTTCCCCCTCAGTTTTCTCTGTATTTGTGGGCCCCAAGTAAAGAACCTCTGTCCTGGCAACAGAGATGATCAGCAGAGCCCTTTTGGAACTTGTAAGAAGCCAAATGGTATATTTGGCCCCTGTAGTAGTTCTAACATCTGGGTCAGAAGCACTGAATCCATTTTCTCTGTCTAACTGCTAGTTTTCATTATACTTAATTTGGCTTAAATTCATCATCACTCAGGTGGTCTTCATACTGTGTACATTCATGTATTTGAATATTACTCAATAACGTCTACTTGCCAGACATTGTATTAGGAGCTAAGGATTCAGAGAGCTTTAGAGACTCACTGTTGAGCACGAGACAGACTTGTAGATGCTGGTGTGCTGTGCCTGACAGTGAGGCCACACAGGCAGTCACTTCTTCAGCTTCACAGCTGTAGGGTGTTGTTATGTGGAAGATTTTTCACACAGGAATTTTATCTTATTAAAATTTCTGCTGTTCATAACAGTGTTATTACTTTTGAAAATCAGGGAACATCTTTTCGTAAATCAATGTGAATGTTGTTCTTACCTCTCCAAATTGGCTTGAAATGCTTTATAATCTGTTTTATATTTTAACTTACTATTTTGGTTGTTACTAGCGATCTACTGAACACTGAATTCATGTGGCCTTTATTTAATACATAGCTATTTAAATGTTCCTTTATATTAGCTATTCTAGATCTCAAAGCATACAGTTTAGTAGGAGAGACAGTTAAAAAAATTGTATATGTAGTCTGTCAGGTAATGGTAAGTGCTGTGGAGAAAAATGCAGTACGTATTATGTTGGAGTTGATACTGCTAGGGGCACACATTGATACTTTAAATAAGAAAGTCAGCTGTAGGTCTCTCTAAGAAGGTGACATGTTAGCAGATGCCTGAATGAATCAGTGGAGCACATCAAGTAGGTATCTGGGAGGAGTCCTTTCTAGGCAGAGGGAACAGCACGTGTGAAGGTCCTGAGGCAGGAATGTACTTGATGATGTTTGCTGCAACGACTAGAATGGAGCACTTACTTTGAATTTCCTCTCTATTTCTATCTCTAATTTTGTGCCTTTAATGTACATCATTATTGCTTAATAAAGTACCTTTGTAGGAATTTCAAAAAAATCATTTTATAGTAAATTGGCTAAGAATGCTATCAGAAATGACAATGAAATTATAACTTTTGTCCTGTCATTGATTGCCAAACCAAGATTAAATTCCTTATTTGTCCTTCAGAGAAAGCCTTATTGTTTCCATTTGGTTCATACCATGGAAGAGGGAGCCTTGGAAGAGTGAGAAAAGTCAAGGGTGGTTAAGAAGCTGTCTCATGATCAAAGGCAGAGCCTCCAGTACAAGTCCCAGGGGCAGGGTGCTGTAGCTGGGCCCATAAAAGGTGCTGGCCTCAGGAGACTCCTAGTTATTCTTAAAACTCATTGCTGTTTTGCTCATATATTTTGGTTATCTGAGTTGTAATAGTTGTGCCCTGTGTTGGCCAGGTTATCATCATCCATTGTAGTGGTCTTTGGGCCACTAAAGCGTGATGGTTCATTAGTTTTAGGCTCTAGTATATATAACAGCATTCTCAGAGTTGTGCTCATTGGTTTGTGAATCTGGAAAAAGTGTTGATGTCTTACTAGTGAGAGGTGTGTGGCTCTGGAAGTCAACTTACTATTTGGACATGGGCTGTTCTCCCCTCTCCTCCCCTACCCCTACTTATGAGGTTTGACTGTTAAATCGATGAACTTAATTGTTCTAAGTGCTACATACCTAGTTGCTGAATATCACTGTGGTCACCTTTGAAGTACTTCCCTTGGGAAGCTACACACAGACACTAGTGCCCAGTCCACTCTTCAAAGCAATTTTGGAACTCTGGGATGGCCACTGCACACAGTGACATGGTGGCAAGTTCACAAACTTTGTATAGTTGTCTGTGAGGGAGTTTTTAGCCAGCAAACAAATAACTGTATTAGAACAACCTCATTGCTCACCTGATCTGTCCCACAGTGACTTTTCTTTACCGAGAATAAAGGAAATATTGAAAGGAAAACATTTTGATGACATTTAGGACATGGAGGATAATATGACAACAACTCTGATGGCCCTTCCAGAAAAAGAGTTTCAGAATTGCTTTAAAGGGTAGACTAGGTACTGGCATCAGTGCATGGCTTCTCAAGGGGAGTGCTTAGAAGGTGGCTGTAGTGATATTCAGCAATGAGGTACATAGCACTCTTTCTGAGATGAGTTCTCTGACTTAACTGACAGTCCTTGTATCGCCCATGTCCCTTCAGCCAGTTTCTGTCTCCTTGTGTCTTCTCATCTCACCGCTGGACAGGAGCTGCCCATTTATTTTCCTCTATCTACATAGCCAAGAAACACACTCTTCACCAGTGTTATTTTATGTCTTTTAGACCAGTCCAATCTTTGAGGAGTTAGCTTCAGGAATGGTTGCAGTTCTGGGGTAACAGAGTCTGTGGACCATGTCTTTTGGGGACTCTCCAATCTGTCAGACCGTTAAGCCTGATCTTTTTACTGGCGTTCAAGTTCTCCATCCCGCATTTCTCTTGCTCCATCAGGGACTTTTTGTTGAGTTCCCAGTCAGAGGAGCCATTGGTGGTAGCTGGACACCATTTGGAGCGTCTGGTCTCATGTTGATATAGTCTCTGGTATATGTGGCCCTTTCTGTCTCTTGGGCTCATGTTTTCCTTATGTCTTTGATGTTCTTCCTTCTCTTTTGCTCCAGGCGAGCTGAGACCAATTGGTACTTCTTAGATGGCTGATGGCTACTTTTTAAGACCTCAGGCACCACTCACCAGAGTCTTCCCAGTATTTTTAAAATATTTATTTTGTGCTTTGGGTTATAATCTAATGCTATTTTATTTATTTTCCTGCACAGATCGTTCCACCTTTGGATGTTGGGAGCTCTGTCAGATTGTCTCCTGCACCCTTTTGACATGCCCTGTCCTTCTGTTTGTTGAGCAGTGTCTTACTTTCTGGCTGTTTAAGATGTTCTAGGCTCACCTTGTGTTCCCCCTGCTTCGGCCCAGAATCAGAAGCCCTAGTGGTGTGGTTTTAAGTGCCACCATTCATAACTGAAAAGTTTGACAGTTCAGATCTACCAGCTGCTCCATAGAAACTCTTTGGGGCATTTCTACTCTGTTTCATAGGAATTGCTTCCATGGCAGTGAGTTTGGTTTGGTTTGGTTAGCCTTAGAATCACCCTCTCCAGGGACCAGTCTTTACTTCATTCTTTTTGTGATGCTACACTTACTCTTCCCCATTAATTCTAAGAAAAGGACCATACCATCTCATAAACATGAAATCAAAATCATTTTCTGTTTCGAGTTGTTGTTTAAAAGTCCCAATATTTTAGATTCTGCTATCTTCACAGATTTGGAATTTCATGCTGTTGTATTTATTCACAAGAACATAATGTTTTCACTAGAAAATTAGCTGATGATGAAATATGTCAGTCAGCTCTATGGACCAGCATATGCTCATTATAAATAGTTTGGATGAGGTCTGATAATTGGCTAAATAAAATACAAGTATACTTTGTATTTTCCATGAATTGTAACTCTTTAGCTTAGTTGATTGTGAAGATCTACGTAAATAAGTTTTACATTTTTTGATTATTAATAGAATGATTCCTTGTATAACTATATATATATTTTTAGTTGTTTTAGAATGCATATAACATGGCTTTGGTTTAAAAAAGCTCTGATTAAAGAACTGTTCGACAGTTCGGGGTAGAGGAAATATCGGTGTCGTAGTAGGAATCGAGAGACTTATGTTTTAATCTTTCCCCAGCTTCTAACCTGCTGCTAAAGGAAGTTCTCAGATTTTATCATCTCAATATTCTTACTCAGATTTCATCGTCTCAATATTCTTATCTGTAAAAGCAGCAGGCTTAACTTCAACCCCCTCAACTGCCAGGAATTTTACTAAGATTTCAAGATCCCTTTTAACAATTCTGTACTTCTTACATTAGAATTTGGTAAGTCTGGGGGGGAGGTAGTACTTGAATAGGTACAGCATTAAAAATAGGCACTTGGTCTGGTTTATACCTGAAGGGAATATTACAGTAAGTACTACAAGAGAAGGAGGAAAAATCTTACAGAAATCAAAACCTTGTGAAGTTCTGGCCTTTGACAAGATGGTATCAGTTACAGAAGTTTGGAACACTGCCATCTTGAAAGTTCACCATTTATGTTTTATCAGGCAGACGTGGTTTTGTCCATCTGTTGATACACACAGCTCGTTTTTTGAGGGTGCATTTTTAAATTGATACATAGGGATTGTCCTAGTCTTTTAAAAGAGGATCAGAGATTATATCGTGTTTCAGTTCTTTAACTTTAGCTTGACAGAGATGAAAGGGGGAAAAAGAAAGTCTATATTCCTTGAAGCTTGGCTTCTTGACGGTGATTTCTCGGGTTAGGGATGGAAGAGGGTGAAGACAAGAAGTGAAAGTGTGTGGGGTTTGAAAACCAAATGATACTTTATACTATTGCTTTAATTTATTCTTAGTCACAATATTTAATATACACTGACTTCTGAATAAAGCCAAAAGGTATTTTAAAATTGAGGAACACAAATATACACAGTATAATCAGGGAGAATTGCTCCCCTGGACCCAGAATGTAAAGACCACATGGAAGGTGCAGGAAACAATGAATTCTGAGTATTGACACGGCTATCTTGATGTCTTACAAAAATATTACAAAGGTAGTATATTGTACTGTACAGCATACTCTGGTATATCTGGAGCCCTGGTGATAGGATGGTTTAAGAGCTCAGCTGCTAACCAACAAGTTGGCAGTTTGAATCCGCCAGCCACAGTTTGGACACACAGTGGAGCAGTTCTGCTCTGTCCTATGAGGTCACTATGAGTCAGAACTGACTTGATGGAAGTGGGATATTGTATACATAGTATGCCATAGTATTCTTTCTTACAAATACGGTTTTTCAAACAACTTATTGTAACTGTCAATTTTAGAAGCAACTTTCTAGGGAAGAAAACCTGCTTTTAAATTTTAATGATACCTCATTAAAATTGTTGAACTTCATTAATTTTTAAAATGTCAGACTTTTCATTGTTTTAGGTAAAGCAGTATTCTCCAAAAGGCAATCAGCAATGCTCTATATTTTTATTCCTTCAATAAATACTTCCTCAGATGTTACTTTGGGTTATACTAGAATTAATGAATTTCAGGTTTTACTGTCTTCTCTGAGCTTATTTGAGAAGCTCTTAGTACCTTAGATGCTTCGTGTGTTTTAGTTAGATCTTATTTAGAAATAGTGAAAATTTAGATTCTCTTTCCTTATTAAGTATTGCAGAAGCTTTAGGAAACTGGTAGATGTTAAAACCTGCTAGCAAGAATGGATAAATATTTTGTATTCTTCAGTGAAGAGAGATGTTGAAGGGTAGCAAATTTACTTTCTTGGAATACAATGAGAGTTAAAATTTCATCCACTTAGTAGTTGTTTCAGCTACAGCCGGTAGCTCAAATTTGTTTTCAAAACCATGTGAGTCTTGTTTTTCCTTTTGTAACACAGGTACAGTGTTTTTTAAATTACTTGCAAATGCCTGGGTAAAACTTTTTTCTGTTTTGGTAGAAATATAAAGTTACAGTAATTTTTTGCAAGTCTGTCAGAAACTTGATCATATAGAAACATTAATGAAGAAATTACTGTAAAAAATAATTTGTTCTTATGCTAATGATGGTATTTTTCTAGCCTGTATGCTGTCTCAGGGCAAGAACAATATCTGGCTTTTTATTTTCCTCAAACTGTGACTAACACAGAAGATATTTGATCAATAAATGGATTGATCTACATTGAAGAACATTGACTAATTGAATTTATTTCTATTTTTTCAGCATTTCATTATGAAAATATCATTCAGCAAAGTTGAAAGAATTTTTCCATGAATACCCATATACTCACCTTCTCCGGGCTTTATCATACATCTGTCCATCTATCTCTCTGCTCATTAGTATGTTTTATTTTTGGTATGTGCATTTCAGTAATTTTTCTGGACTACCGTGAAAACTAATTTGTAGTCAGGGACTACAGTTTGAATTAATGAAAGAGAAGAGAATGAGGAGTCAGTTGAGGTATCAGATGTAGCTCTGTCACTGCCCACATAAAGAATACTCTGGTAGTGTTTTCTTATTAATGTTCCTTTGCTTTTAACGCTGTGTCAACATTTAAAATAGTTTTGTGATAGAAATTTTCTGTTATGTAGTAGCATGATGGTGTCAATGCAGAGTTTGGATGTTTACTGATGACATTACTAGTAACCTTAGCATTGTTGTACATGGCACTTAATCTTCCATGTATTTTCTGTTTAGGAGTAGCCCATCGAAGCCAGAGCAGTGAAGGAGTCAGTTCTCTCAGCAGCTCGCCCTCCAATAGCCTTGAAACACAATCTCAGTCTCTCTCACGTTCCCAGAGCATGGATATTGATGGTGTCTCTTGTGAGAAAAGGTAAAATGAAGCTTAATTTTCTGGTAACGTCTTTGATTTGTAGCAAGACAAAGATTGATTTACTTTAGTCCTTGGTTCAGGGACATTGCCAGCCCAGAGACCCATGCCAGTCTTTAGCAAATTAGAACTAAATATATTATTCTCCAGAACTAAATATATTAAATGTAAAGATCTTATATATTATTCTCAGATGTTTTTTATGCCTTTTTTTTTTTTTTTTTTTTTGGTGGTAGAGTGAAAGTGTGCAATCCAGTTTAAATTTGCGTGCCCACCTACGTGCCGCTCCTTCTGCTCTCCTTGCCCGGTGACAGCACACTCCTCCTTTCTGTTCTATACGTGTAATATCCTCTTAACAATTTCCTGTGTCCTCCTCTCTACCCTCTCCACTCCCCTCTAGGAAGAATTTTTTTTAGTGTTAAAAAATGTTTCTAATAAAATAATGGATATAGGTAGTAAAAAAAAAGTTCGTGTCATTTTATAAATACAAAGTAGGCAACTATATGTCAGTCTTTAAAAGTTTTGCGAAGTTTTACTGATCAGTGAATTTAAAGTTTTGGAGGGATTAGTCATGTATGTCAAATACTTAAGAGCTACATAAAGACCAGGGTAGACTGGAGCAGAGTCTCCCTCTTTTCAGGTGTGCTGTAAGTGGGCAGTAGAATACCTGAGATGTTGATTCTTTTGTTCTTTGGGGAAGTCACAGCTCAAGATCCATCTTGTCTTCCCTCAAGCAGTCCCTGCTGTTTACTTCAGTGGGCCAGACAAATGTCATTTTATTAGTGTGTCATGGTGTAAAGAAACATGGAATGCACTGATAGAAGCTTTAACATTCATTTGGGTCGGGGGCAGGATAAGAAGCCAGATCAGAGACCATCCCACATAATGTTAGAAATCAGGAAGGACTGCACTCTCAGCGAAAAGATAAAGTAGGAAAAATCCCACCTCATGGAGTAAGAATTAGTCTGTTCTCATTGCCTGTGTTCTGGGTGAGAATATTTTTGAAAAATCAACTCTTAAGATTTCATGACCACTAGCTGACTGTCATGTAAGTTTAGGACCTAGATTTATATTACTGTAAAAATCTGAAAAACTTCAAGGTAACAGTTATATACAATGGACCCAGATCTATAGTGTCTTAGACACCTAGCAGAGACAAACACAAATCCTCCAAGTCTTCAGAGAATTTTTCCATTGAAAAATTCCAAAAAATAAGAACTGTTTGTCAAAAATCACAAACACACTAGAAAACAAACCACCATGAGCGAGAGTCAGCAGAATCAGTAGCAACAGAATTACCCTCCCAAAGACATCCGAGTTTTGGAATTATTAGAGACAGAATATAGAACATAGATTTTTTTTTTTTAAGTGGATTGAAAACATGAATAAGGGACAAGGAATTATAAAACTAACCAAACACAGTAGGGAAAAAAGCAAATAGAATTTATGGAAATAAAAACAATAAGTGAAATTAAAAACTTTATGTAAAACAGTGAATTAGACATAGCTGGAGAGCTGGTTGGTAAGCTGGAAGCTAGATGTTGAGAAATTACCCAGAACACACTACAAAGGAAAAGAAAATAGATGAAAAATATGCACTATGCTTGGAAATATAAAGGATAGACATTCAATACATGCCTAATAGGAATAGAAAAAAATAAGAAAACAAAGAGAAATTTATACCTAGATGTTTCATAGTGTAATTTCAGAACATCAGAGACAAATATTTTAAAGACAGAGACAAATTATGTGCAAAAGAACTACAGTTAGATGTTTCAGTGATAGAAATCAGAGGATGATGGAATAATAGCTTTGTATGTCACTGGGAATTGTATATCCCATGGAACCATATTTTAGGAGCAGTGATGAAATAAAGATATTTGCATATTAAAAGCAAAAAAACTTGGTGGTCTGCCATCAGAAGTTCCTAACTTAACAGTTATAGTTTAAGAAAAAAGAAATTACCTTAGAATTAATGTTTGAGAGGCAAGAAAGAACGATGCATAAGAAAATAATAAATGATGTGGTAGTTTTAAACAAGTACTGGTGATGATATGAAACAATAACAATAGTTTCAGATGGGGCTGAGGAATAGAAATCCTGGACAGCAATAGCAGGTAAGTCAGAAGGGAGTTTAGCAGAGGAAGCATTTGAAGTTCCTTGTATTGCCTGGGAGAGGGTTCAAGATACTGGCTAACTTTTAGATTTTAAAAGTACCTGTTAAAATTTCTTTTTTTTTTTGGTGATTAAGTGAAAGTATGCAATCCAAACTAAATTTGCATGCCCACCTATCTGCAGCACCTTCTGCTGTTCTTGCCCAGTGACAGTGCATTCCTCCTTTTTGTTGTATATATTGTCATATCCTCTTAACAATATCCTGTCCCCTCCCTCGACTGTCTACTCTCCCTTCTAGTAAGAGGCCAATAGGACAACATCCTATAAATACACAGAACCATAAAGTACACACAACATACGGTCACATTGTGTCCCTGAGTCCAGTCCATTCTTGTCCAAAGAGTTGACCTCCGTAATGTTTTCTGGTCATGGACAGCAGCAGGTCTAGGGGCCATGTTCTCAGGGAAACCACCAGGCCACTGGACCACCAACTGCAATCTTTCAGTGGAGTTCTTGAGGTGTACCCCCCTTTTTCTCATGTTGCCACTGGGATTCAACATTGTGTGCCCCACACAGCTGTCTTTGGTGGTTGCTGGGCATCATTTGATTCTTCTAGGCACATGTTGATACAGTCATCCATTCACATGTGTCCTTCTGTCTCATGTGCTCTTTTTTCCTCATGTCCTTGTTATTCTTGGTGATCATCTGTTCTGGATGAGTTGGGACCGTTTGGTGTACCTCAGATGGCAGCTTGCTGACTTTTAAGGCCGCAGATGACACTCAACAATATGGGGTCCAAAAGACTCTCTTAGCAATAGGCAAGTTATGCCAGTTGCCTCGATGTCCCCTGAGACCATGGTCCCCAGACCGCAGCCCCTGCTACTCTGTCCTTGCAGTATATGGGTTAACATTAGAAGAGTTTTCAGTTTATATTGAAGTCCAGTTAAGCTGATCTGTTTTCTACTGTGTGCTGTCACTGCTTTCATCCAACCAAATTTGTATCAACTATTTAATCTATGACCAGTCTTCTCCCTCCCTCCCCACCATTAAGGCCATCAAAGAGTCTTTTCTTCTGTACATAAGTCAAATATTTTTAAGTCCTTATAGTAGGGGTCTGATGCAATATTTGTCCTTTTGCCACTGACTGATTACACTCAGCCTAATGTCTTCCAACTGAAACCAGGTTATAAGATGCTTCCTAAAATCACCCTTGTTCTTTAAGAGTACTTGTTAACTTTTTAAGAGTAACTACTGAAAGAATAGAAACAGAGTATTATTGTATCTTCCAAACCAAATAAAATATGAAATATGGGTGGGATCTTAGATCAATTCAAAGTAAAAGGGTAAAGAAACAGATGTATTAGAAAACAGGAGAAGTAGTATAAAATAAGGTGGGAAGAAGAAATAAAAAATGTGTCAGTACAATAAATTTAGAAGACTGAACATTCCAGTTAAAAGCAAAGGTTAGAGTAAAAGACACCAATTGGATTAAAAGCAAAACAAAACCCAGCTTTATACTGTTTACAGAAAGTGTACCTGAAACATTTAGAGCATAAAATGTTGAAGTAAAAGAAAGAGAAAAGATATACCAGGCAAATATTAAAAAGAAATTGAGATAAATGTATCAATAATTTAGACTGTAAGGCACAAATTATTACTAGCAATACTCACTATGTAACAATAAACACTTGCCACTTTAGCATACAGGAGTTTTAATGTATGTGCCCTTGGTAATATAACAAAATGTAATAAGGGGAATACTGATAGAACTGTAAAAAGAAATTGTCATATACATAATCATAATGTAAAATTTTTACGTCTTTTTCAGCTATTAATAGGTCAAGAAGGACAAACATCAGTAAGCGTATAGACAAATTAAACAATATAACTAGTAAGCTTGATTGGATTTAAAGACAGAACTTTGTACCCTGTGCTTGGAGAATACAAATGCTTGACTAGTACTCATGGACTCCTAAAGTTGCAAGAATTGGAATCATGTAGGCATGTTTTCTGACTAGTGCATTTCAATTATAAAATCAATGCATAAGACATAACTTTTAGAGGTGGGCTAAGATGGCATACTAGCCACACATTTCTTCTGATCCCTGTAACAACTAAGGCCTTGAGAAACAGCCAGATGGAATAAAAAGGACATTGTAGGAGCCCCAAGCTGAGGTGAAAAATTGTGAGACTGGACTGGGTGACAGGAAGAGGAGCAACTAACTTTGTCAGAAACGGATATGCAGCTGCAGAGAAGCCCACTTCTGCTGGCACAGGAACAGAGCAACAGCACAGGAACAGAGACCATCTTTATTAGCTGGGAACCTAAGCTTTGGACCACTGCACCTGAGAGCACTGCTGGGCCTAGCAGCCACACTGGACAGTGGCGCCTGTATGGAGCAAGTCTTTTTCAACTGAGAAACTGAGCTGAAGACAGCTGTACCTACAGAACATGCTGGCAGCCAAGAGCAGCAGTGACCTTTCCTCCTCTGTTCTCTGAGCTACACCAGATGCTAAGTTCTGGTGCAGTACCTGGGTAAGGAGGGTAATAGCATTGGGTAAGGAGGGTAATAGCATCAGGTAAGGAGGGTAGCAACATCAGGTAAGGAGGGTGATAGCATCAGGCAAGGCAGATAACAATCAGGTAAGGAGGGTGACACCATCAGGTAAGGAGGGTGACACCATCAGGTAAGGAGGGTAACAGCATCAGGTAAGGAGGGTAATAGCGTCAGGCAAGGAGGATAACAGCATCAGGTAAAAAGGGTAACAGCATTAGGTAGGGAGGGTAATAGTATCAGGTAAGAAGGATAACACCATCAGGTAAGCAGGGCAACACCATCAGGTAAGAAGGGAGTGAGCAGCCCCTACTTGTATGTCAGTGGAGGCTTGCTTGTTGCTGTGATAGAGGAAGCTATGCCACTGTATTTAGTTACCAGCAGGGTCACCCTCACCCATGGTAGACAAATTTCAGCTGAGCTTCCAGATTAAGACAGACTAGGAAGAAGGACCCAGCAGTCCACTTTTGAAAGGAGTTAGCCAGGGAAACGCTTATGATAGCAGCCAAACATTGTCAAATATGGTGCTTGAAAGTAAGCCCCCTAGGTTGGAAGGCACTTGGAAGATGACTGGGGAAGAGCTGCCTTCTCAAAGAAGAGTAAACCGTAAAGATGTGGATGGAGTAAGGCCTCCGGGATCTTCATTCACTGATGTAGCACAACTCAAAATGAGAAGAAACAGCTGCAAACATCCACTAATAATCAGGACATAGAATATAAGAAGTATGAACCTTGGAAAACTGGAAATTGTCAAAAATGAAATGGAACACATAAACATTGACATCCTAGGCATCAGTGAGCTGAAATGGATTGGTTTTGTTCATTTTGAATCCGACAGTCATACAGTTTAATATGCTGGGAACAAAAACTTGAAGAGGAACAGTGTTGTGTTCATCATCAAAAAGAACATTTCAGGATCTTCCCTGAAGTACATTGCTGTCAGTGATAGGATAACGTCCATATACCTACAAGGAAGGCCATTTAATGCAATCATTATGCAAACTTACACACCAACCACTAAGGCCAAAGAAGAAGAAACTGAAGATTTTGACCAGCTTCTGCAGTCTGAAATTGACAGAATGTGCAATCATGATGCGTTGATAATTACTGGCTACTGGAATGCAAAAGTTGGAAACAAAGAAAAAGGACTGGTAGTTGGAAAATACAGCCTTGGTAATAGAAATAATGTTGGAGATCACATGATAGAATTGTGCAAGACTAACGACTTTTTCATTGCAAATACCTTTTTTAACCAACAAAAATGGTGACTGTAAACATGGACCTCACCAGATGGAATACACAGGAACCAAATTGACTACATCTCTGGAAAAAGATATGAAAAAGCTCCGTATCAGCAGTCCAAACAAGACCAGGTGCTGACTGTGGCACAAATCATCAGTTGCTCTTAGGCAAATTCAAATTGAAACTGAAGAAAATCAGAACAAGTCCACAAGAGCCAAAGTATGGCTTTGAGTGTATCCCTCCTGAGTTTAAAGACCATCTCAAGAACAGATACGATGTGCTGATTGCTAGTGACCAAAGACCAAACAGATTGTGGAATGACATCAAAGACATCATCCATGAAGAGAGCAAGAGGTCATTAAACATACAGGAAAGATAGAAAAGACCAAATTAGATGTTAGAAAAGACACTGAGATTTGCTCTCAAATGTCAAGCAGCTAAAGCAAAAAGAAGAAATGGTGAAGTAAAAGACCTAAACAGAAGATTTCAGCCATCATCTCTAGAGGACAAAAGAAAGTATTATAATGACATGTGCAAAGAGCTAGAAATGGAAAACCAGAAGGGAAGAACACGTTCTGCACTTCTCAAGCTGAAAGAACTGAAGAAAAATTCAAGCCTCAAGTTGCAGTAGTGAAGGATTCTAGAGGGAAACTATTAAACAACTCAGGGAGCATCAAAAGAAGATGGAAGGAAGACACAGTCATCATACCAGAAAGCATGAGTCGATGTTCAGTCATTTGAAGAGGTAGCATATGATCAGAAACCACTGGTACTGAAGGAAAAAGTGGAAGCTGCATTGAAGGTGTTGGCAAAAAACAAGGCTCCAGGAATTGATGGAATACCAACTGAAATATTTCAACAAACAGATGCAGTGCTGGAAGTGCTCAGTTATCTATGTCAAGAAGTTTGGAAGACAGCTACCTGGCCAGCTGACTGAAAGAGATCCATATTTATGCCCGTTCCAAAGAAAAGTGATCAAACCAAATGTGGAAATTACTGAACAATCTTCTCAAGATCACTGAAAAGCAACTACAACAATATACTGACAGGGAAGTGCCAGAAATTCAAGCTGGGTTCAGAAGAGTACATGGAACTAGGGATATCATCACTGATATCAGATGGATCTTGGCTGAAAGCAAAGAATACCAGAAAGATATTTACTTGTGTTTCATTGAGTATGTGAAAGTACTGTGTGGATCATACTAAACTATGGCTAACGTTGCAGAGAATAGGAATTCAGAACACCTGATTGTGCTCTTAAGGAATATGTATATCGATCCAGAAGTAGTCCTGCAGACAGAACAAGGGGACACTGCATGATTTAAAGTCAGGAAAGACATGCATCAGGTTGTATCCTTTCACCATGCCTTTTTATTCTGTATGTGGAGCTAATAATCCAAGAAACTGGGTTATATGAAGAAGAACAAGACATCAGTACTGGAAGACAACTCATTAACAACTTGCATTACACAGATGACACCACCTTACTTGCTGGATATGAAGAAGATTTGAGACACTTACTGGTGAAGATCAAGGACCACAGCCTTCATCAGTATGAATTGATTCAATATGGATCAGATTCAGTATGGATTGCACTTCAACATCAAGATAACAAAAATCCTCATGACGGGACCAGTAAGCAACATTGTCATAAATGGACAGAGGATTGAGGTTCTCAAGGATTTCATTTTACTTGGGTCCACAATCAATGCCCATGGAAGCAGTAGTCAAGAAATCATAAGACACATTGCATTGGGAAAATCTGCTCAAAGGACCTCTTTAAAGTATTCAAAAGTAAGGCTGTCACCTTGAAGACTAAAATGCGTCTGCCCCAAGACATGATATTTTCACCTACATCATATGCATGCGAAAGCTGGACCATGAACAAAGAAGACAGAAAAAGAATTGATATTTTTGAATTGTGGTGTTGAAGAAGAGTGCTGACTGTACCATGGACCACCGAAAGAACAAACAGATCTGTTCTGGAAGAAGTACAATTAGAATGCTCCTTGGAAGCCAAGATGGCAAGACTGAGTCTTTTACATACTTTGAACGTGTTGTCAGGAAAGATCGGTCTCAGGAGAAGGTCATCATGGTTGGTAGAATAGAGGGTCAGCTAAAAAGACTTTTGACATGATGATGTACACAGTGGCCGCAACAATGGACTTAAGTGTAAAAATGATTGTGGACATGGTGCAAGACCAGGCACTGTTTCGTTCTGTTGTTCATAGGGTCGCTATGAGTTGGAACCAACTTGACAGCACGTAACAACTACCTGGACCAGAAGTAGGACATTGTATGTGTGTGCCTTCAGCTTTTCTCCTGGACTCAGAGAGGGAAACAAAGGGAAGGGTGGAAGAAAAGTTCTCATACCTTTGAGCTGTGTGTCACTGCACCTACAGAGCCCCAGGAAACTTTCACAGGACCATCTCAAGATAAGTGCTCATAAACCCTTGGGTTTTAGTCCTTTCATATGTGCTGATTTTTCCTCCTATCCCAGCCTTTCCCCTCTACCTTCTGTGCTCTACACCAGAGGTTAAATTGTCATGCACTATTTGGGCCAGAAGTGGGACATTGTACATGTGTGTCTTCAGCTTTTCTCCTGGATGTGAAGAGGGATAAAAAGTACGAAGTAGAAGAGAAGTTCCACTGGTTCCCCTTAACTGTGTTTCATTGCACCTACAGAGCCCCAGAAGACTCCTGCCAGACCATCTCAAGATAAGTGTTCGTGAACCCTCGGGGCTCAGACCTTTCCTTTGTGCTGATTTCTCTTATTTTCCCCAGTCTTACACCCCTATCTTCTCTGCTGTACACCAGATGCTAAATTCTGGTGCACTACACAGGCCAGAAGTGAGATATTTTATGTATGTGCCCTGAGCTGTTCTCCTGGACTCAGAAAGGAGAGCAAAGGGAGGGACGCAACACAAGTTCCACCAGCTACTCTGAGCTGCAGATTGCTGCACCTACAGAGCGACAGAAGATGTTCACTGGAGCATCACAAGCTAAGCGCTCGTGAACTCTCGTGACTCAAACCTTTCCTACTCACTGACTTTACTCCTTCACCTCTTTTCCCCCTCTCCCCTCTCAACATGTGACTCTAAATCTTAACACGTTACTTGAGCTGAAAGTGTGACGTTTTATGCATGTACTCTGAGCTTCTCCCCTGGACTTAGGATGGGAAGCAAAGAAGAAGACTTCCCCTGACTCCTCTGAGCAAGCAATTTCTGCTGCCTTTCTCAGTGCAGTCACCATTCCAACCACTGGATGACAGGACATCAGAATTATTAAAGCTACAATAATTACTCTAGCTCAAAGAACTACTTAGACAGTCAAAACCAAATAATATATATAAAGATTGCAATAACCTAGCAAATACATCACAACAGCTTTCTGATAGCTCACAGACAACAATTTCTAATCATTTAGAGAAGTAAACCACCATGGCTTCAGAAAACTCCCAAAATAAAGAAAAAAATTTCCCAAATGAAAAAGTCTTCCTGCAATTATCAGAAGCAGAATACAAAAGGGTTATGTACAGAGCTCTCCAAAAAATCAGGATGGAGATTAGACAGAGTGCAACACAACAAAGTGAAAATGTAAACTAGCTACAAGAATTACTACAGCAACAATGATCTGAAATTCAGATTAACAATAAAATTGCACAGTTAGAAAATTAAATAGTCAAAGGAGCAAGATAGAGACAGTGGAATGCAGAATTAGCAAGACTGAAGATAAAGCAACTGAGACAAGCATTTATGAGGAAAAATCAGAAGAATTAAGAAAAACTGAAGAATCATTAAGAGTTATGTGGGACTCTAACAAGAGGAATAATTTATAAAAGACTGGAGTACCAGAACAGGGAGAGATATCAGCAAATACAGAGATAATTGTTGAAGATTTGCTGACAGAAAACTTCCCCGTCATTATGAAAGATGAGAAGATATCTATTCAGGATGCTTATCGAACTTCACAAAAAGTAGATCCCAAAAGAAAGACACCAAGACATATTATAACCAAACTTAACAAAATGAAAGATAAGCATAGGCTTTTAAAGGCAGCTAGGCTCAAATCAAAACTAATCTGCAAAGGAGAGTCATTTATACTGAGCTGAGATTAGTCAGTGGAAACCATGCTGTCAAGAAGCCAATGGTAAAGCGCATACAAACCCATGATGGAAAAACACATCCAACTAAGAATTATATATCCTGAAAAATTGTCTCTAAAATATGATGGTGAGATTAGGACATTCCCAGATAAACAGAAGTTTAGAGAATTTGCAGAAACCAAACCAAAATTACAAGAAATACTGAAGGAAGTTCTTTGATTAGAAAATCAGTAACATCAGGTGTGCAGTTCAAGATACAATTCAAAACACAGCATTCAGAGACCAGCTTGGATAGGGAACCCACAAAAATTAATCAAAGCTAATGTATTAAAATTAGGGAAAAAGAGATCTCAGTATGTAAATGACATTGTACTAAAAGACTGGCTTACACTTAGCTCATCAGGAGGAGATATTGTTGTAGCAAACTAACAGTACTATGCATCCAGACTAGAAACACAATCAACAGGCCTCAACAGATATAAAACCAACACTGAAAAGGATGAAAAGAAAGCCCATAAAGAAAAATGACTCAGAATATTAAGTGGAATGAAGAAAGTGTCAGTAATGCACACACAAAAGGCACCAAAATGACAGCACTAAATTCATGCCTGTCGATAATTATGCTGAGTATAAATGGATTAAATGCACCAATAAAGGGAGTAACAGGTTGGATTAAAAAACCGCAATCTGTCTATATGGTACTTATAAGAAACACACCTTGGGCTCAAAAATACCAACAAACTGAAACTCAAAAGATGCAAAAATATATACCAAGCTAACAACATACAAAGAAGAAAAGGAAAGGCAATATTAATCTCAGATAAAATAGACTTTAAAGTAAAATCCACTATCATGGACAAGGTTGGTTACAATTTATTGCTTAAGTGGTCAGTATATAAGGATGATATAATAATATGAGATATATATGAGCCCAACAGAGCTTCTAAATACATTGAACAAACATGACAACATTGAAAAGTGAGATAGATCCCTCCACAGTAATAGTAGGAGATTGCAGCACACCATTTTGGGTAATGGACAGAATGTGCAGAAAGAGGAGCAATAAAGATAGATCTTATTGCATATACCTTCTTTTCCAGTGAACCTGGAACATTTTCTGGAATAGACAACGTATTTGGCTACAAAGCAAGTCTCAACAAAAGTCAAAACATTGAAATATTGCAAACCATTTTCTCATACCATAAATCCGTAAAAGTTGAAATCAGTAGCAGAAAAGGCATGGGAAAGAACTGAAACTCATGGAAACTGAACAACACCTTGCTCAAAAATTCTGTGTTGTAGAGGAAATCAACAATGCAGTAAAGAAGTTCATGGAGTGAAATAAGAATGAAAACACTTCATACCAGAACCTATAGGTTACAGCGAAAGCAGTATTCAGAGGTCAGTTCATCTCAATAAATACACACAAATTGAAAGAGTTGAAAAAACCAAAAAGATCAAAAAAATTGATAAACCATTGGCCAAACTCACAAAGTAAAAACAGAATATGAAACACATAACCCAAATAAGAAACAGGGTGGGCAATTTCACAACAGACCCAACTGAAATTAAAAGAATCCTAACAGAATGTTATGAAAAATTGTTCTCTATTAGATTAGAAAACCTAGAGGAAATGGACGAATTTCTAGAATCACAGTCCCTACCCAAACTGACACAAACAGAAGTAGAACAACTTAAAAAGTCACCAAAGAAGACATTGAAAAAGTGATCAAAAAACTACCAACCAAAAAAAGTCCTGACCCAGATGTTTTGGGACACTTCTACTAAACTGTTAGAGAGGAGTTAATACCAATACTACTAAAGGTGTTTCACAGCATAGGAAAAGATGGAACACTCCCAAATCCAGTCTTTGAAGCCAAAATAACCCTGGTACTAAAACTGGGTAAAGATAGTGCAAAAAAGGAAAATTACAGATCTATAGTTCTCATGAACTTGTTGTTAGATGCTGTCAATTCAGATCTGACTCCTTGAGACCTTATGCACAACAGAATGAAACACTGCTTGGTCTTGTGCCGTATTCACAGTCATTTTTATGTTTAAGCCCATCGTTGTACTCACTGGTGACAATCTGTTGTTGAGGGCCTTCCTCTTTTTTGCTGAGCCTCTACTCTCCCAAGCATAATGCCATTCTCCAGGAGCTGATCCCTCTTGACAACATGTCCAAAGTGTGTAAGACTCAATCTCACTATCTTTGCTTCTAAGGAGCACTCTGGTTGTACTTCTTCCAGAACAGATTTGTTTGTTCTTTTGGCAGTCTCTGATACATTCAGTATTCTTCTTCAGCATCACAATTCAAAGGCATCAATTCTTCTGTCTTCCTTATTCACTGTCCAGCTTTGGCATGCATGTCATGAACTTAGAGGCAAAACTCCTGAACAGAATTCGAGCCAGTGGAATTCAACAACTAGCAAAAAAATAATTCACCATGACCAGGTAGGATTCATACCAGGGATGCACGGATAATTCAACATTAGAAAAACAATAATGTAGTCAACCACATAAGTAAAACAAAAGATGAGAATCACTTGATTTTGTCAATTAACCAAGAAAAGGCATTTGATAAAGTCAAACACCCATTCATATTAAAAGTTATGTCATTCAAGGAATTTATCAAGTACAAGGGCTGCCTACAAACTGTGAAAAAATATTTGGCAGCCATGACTCTGATCAATGTGTAATCTGCAAAATCTATAGGACAGGCAAAATATGAACAAGAAAAAGGCAAATAACCCTGTTAAACAGCGGGCGAAGGACATGGACAGACACTTCTCCGAAGGACATCCAGGCAGCCAAAAAACACTTGAGGAACTGCTCATGATCATTAGACATTAGAGAAAGACAAATCAAAGCTACAGTGAGATACCATCTCAACCCTACAAGGTTGGCCATAATCCAGAAAACACAAAACAGCAAATGTTGGAGAGGCTTTGGAGAGATCAGAACTTCTACATTGCTGGTGGGAATGCAAAATAGTACAACCTCTTTGAATAGCAATTTGGCACTTTCTTAAAAGACTAGAAATAGGAATACCATATGATCCAGCAGTCCCACTGCTTGGAGTATATCCTGCAGAAATAAGGGCTGTCACACAAACAGATATATACACACAAATGTTTATTGCATCACTCTCCACAAAAAAAAGATGGAATCAACATAGGGGCCCATCAGCACATGAATGGAGAAACAAACTATGGTATACCTACACAGTGGAACACTATGCAATGATAAAGAGCAATGATGAGTTTATGAAACATCTCATAAACTGGAATCATCAGGAAGACATACTGAGTGAAATCAGTCAGCTGCGAAAGAGCAAATATTGTATGAGACATCTGCTGTAAGTACTTAAAAGTGAGTGACACTACGCAGTAGAAGGGAGGTCAGCTATACTGTACTACATTATAAGATAAAAAATTTTCTGAATACAGCCCAGCATTTTACAGCACAGAGTAGCAGGGACAGGGGCCTGGGGACCATATTTTCAGGGGACATTGATGTCAATTGGCATAACTAGTCTTTTTTTTCTGTGAAGTTGTGTATGCTATGTTGGTGGGTGGCACCTGGGGGCTTAAACGTCAGCAAACTGCTCTCTAGGGCAGTTTGGCCCCAACCCATCTGGAGCAGATGAAAACCAAGAACATTAAAGACATGAGGAAAATAGAAGTCCAGGAGACAGAAGGGTTCATATGATTGGGAGACTGTATCAGCATGAGACCAAAAAAGCTAGGTGGTGCCTAACCACCACCAAAGACTGCCCTAACAGGAACACATTATAGACTCCCTGACAGCCCAAGCAGAAGGGGGGTGCAGATGTAGAAGTCAGTTGAAAACACCAGACTTGATGGTCCAACACCGTGGAGGGTGTCCTTAAGAAGATGGCACTTGGACTTACTGCTAGCCCAGAGCTGAAACCAGTATTCAGGCCTACTCTGCAGAGAAGGATTGGAATGGACTATGGGACTTAGAATGATGCAGGTTGTGTGTGTACTTCTTGATTTTATATATATATGTATGTATAGGTGTGTGTGTGTATGTGTGTGTGTATATACGAAGCTGTCTGATTGGTTCCTCTCTAGAAGGGAGAGGGGACAAGTGTTGGCTGAGTGGATACCAGAAGGATGGAAAGGAGGAATGTGCTGTCATAGGGTGGGGAAACCAGATAGAGTTGCATAAAGGTATGTATTCAGTGTTTTTGTATGGCAGATTGGCTTGGATTGTAAACGTTCACTTAATCACAATAAAAATAAATTTTTTTTTAAAAGAGAACTTCTAAAACTCTTATACATTTGGAATTTTTTTAAAAAAATGCTACGTATCTATAAGTCACAGATCATAATAGAAATCTGAAAGTATTTAGAACTGAACAATAAGTATTATCAAAATTTGTCCTTTATGGAAGATATAAAGCTTTAAATATGTTGGAAAGGAATAAAAGGTAAAAATTAATGAGCTAAGTATATAAGCTGAAAAATTGGTTAAAGAGCAAACATATACTACAAAGTAGAAGAAAGAAAATAATAAAGGTAGGTAGGAAATTAAGGAAATTAAACATATGCTAGAGATTATCAACAAAGTTAAAAGTTAGTTCTTTGAAATAATTGATGAACTTTTGGCATGACTGAGCAAAGAAAGGGAAAAGTTGCATAAACATGATTAAATACAAATCAATTCCTAATGAAAAATCTTATGATTTTAAGAAAGGAACATTCTTAAACTGACAGTGTGGCAGAAAGAGTTCACCTAATATGCGGTGTGCTACACCACAGTTCTCAGCCTCCTTTGCAACTGTATGGGAGCCAAGTGGCTAGTTCTGTGAACAGAAGTGATGTCTGTCCCCTCTGGGCAAAGGCAGTTGAGCCTGTGTTCTTCCTCCATCCCTCTCACCTTGCTGCAGTGACCTTGAAGGCTGCGTATTGCAGATGGCATAGACTAAAGATGGAGTAAGGATGCTTCATTTTCATTATGTGCATACGGAAGAGATAAATCCTTATAGTGTTAAGCCTCTATGATTTCTCAATATATCTGTTACTAGAGCATAGCTTATCTGTCTTATTCTGACTACTCTAAAGGACAGTTACCAAAAATCACAACAGTGCTTATTTTGAGCCCTGAAAAGTTGGAAGCATTGTGTGTAAAATCAGGAGTAAGAACAAGGATGACTGTGTCTATTCAATATGGGGGTCTATCCAGTGCAGTAAAACACAAAATAGGGATTAGAGTGGAAGAAACAAGACAGTTGTCATTTGGAGATGAAATGATGTCATCATAGTCAACCTTTATAAAGTTGCTCATGAGAGGTCTGTATCCAAAATCAGTTACATTTCTAAAAACGTGTTATTTAGTGAGGTTCCAATCACAATTACGTTGAAAAATAAATGGCACCTAAAAATACACTGAAGGACCCCTGGCCATTCAATAGTTACTGTATTTCTACACAGATAATACACACCTTCTACATGAGTCTGCCAGCCACCTGTTTTCTCTTGTGAACTATTCTTTTTTTTTGGCCAGCGTCTCCCTCTCTGTAAGCTATAGCATGCTTACGGAAAGTACCTTGCAGGAGGGAAGGAATGGTTGGCAAACACACAGGTGTGTGTGATTTGTGCAGAGACACAGTGAGCACTCAGCTGCTAACCAAAAGTCTGGTAGTTCCAGCTCACCAGCAACTCTACAGGAGAAAAGATGGGCAATCTGTTCTTCTAAAGATTACAGCCTAGGAAACCTCATGGGACAGTTCTACTCAGACCTTTAAGGTCACTATAAGTCAGAATCAACTTGACAGCACTTAATAGGAATAAATTTATCAAAAGCAGAACTTTTATGGAGAATTTTATAAAAGTGAACTAAAAACCTTAAAAACGGTGTAAATACTTGGAGAGAGGTACCATGTCCATGGGTAGAGAGACTCAGTAGCATAACAATACCATCTCTCACTAATCTAGAGTTCATGAAATTCTAATCACAGTCCCAGCCAGATTTTTAAGGAAACTAATAAGCTGATTCTTAAGTATATATGAAGAAACAAAGGTCCGAGAATAGCCAAGATACTCTTAAAGTAGAACAAGAAGGAGGTGTTGACCTAGCAGCTATTAAGGTTTATTTTGAAGTTTTAGCAAGTAAGACTGTTTGGTATTGCCTCAGGGACAGAAAATTTAGTATAACAGAAGTGTATACCCAGAAATTGTGAAAATCGGACATAAGACATAGGTGATTTCATATTAGTGTAAAAAGATGGTCTTTTTCAGTAAAAGGTTATGGGACTACTTATTTAATGTGGGGGAAAAAATACGTACTTAAACAGTTTTTGTGATCTGATTCTAATTGTTATTTTGTATCATTTTAAAACAATGTATATAGAAAATCTACTCCAGTGATTTTTTTCAAAGTGAGCCCAAGAAGATAACAACTTGGAAAATATATTTGTAACGTATATGATAGGTAAAATAGTTGTTGTTGTTTTTAGGTGTATCAAGTGAGTTCCTACTCATAGCAACGTCAAACACAAAACAGCGAAATTCTGCCCAGTCTTGCTTCTTGCCCACAGTAGTTTTTATGCTTAAGCCCATCATTGCAGCCACCGTGGCAGTCCATTCTATTGAAGATCTTCCTCTTCTTTGCTGACCCACCCCTCCACCAAGCATGACGTCCTTCTCCAG
This sequence comes from Heterohyrax brucei, assembly GCA_028571685.1. Taxonomy (NCBI): domain Eukaryota; kingdom Metazoa; phylum Chordata; class Mammalia; order Hyracoidea; family Procaviidae; genus Heterohyrax; species Heterohyrax brucei. The sequence goes on from CM053140.1 coordinate 39,693,122, forward strand.
GGACTGATTTCTCCTGACAACATGTCCAAAGTATATAAGACTCAGTCTCACCATCTTGGCTTCCAAGGAGCACTCTGATTGTTCTTCTTCCAGAACAGATCTGTTTGTTCTTTTGGCGAACCATGGTATATTCATTATTCTTCTGCAGCACCACAGTTCAAAGGTGTCAGTTCTTCTGTCTTCCTTATTCATTCCAGCTTTCACACACGTATGATGCAACTGAAAATACCATGGCTTAGTATCCTTAAATATATGAAAAGTGGATAAAAACTATTAAGAAAAAGGATGAACCTTTATCATTTCACTCTCCTGAGTGATTTTTAATGATATTTTAAACTTTTTTCTCAGTCAGCAGCTGTGAGATTGTGTGGTTTATGAAAGGTAAAATACTTACTTGTCCTTCATACTCAAAGCATGTCCCAGGTGGATGTGGATTCAGGAATTGAAAATATGGAAGTTGATGAAAGTGATCGAAGAGAAAAGAGGAGCCTCAGCGATAAGGTTGGTAAGAGGCGAAGCCCTTGCTTCAGTTTTTAGTACAGGTAATATAAATAAATATGATTTTGTGTCTTATCTCGGTAAGGTGTATATTAGAGTGGGCCACCCCAAATCAGCAAATCCTGTTTAGGTGATTTATTTTTTTCATAAAGGAAAAATGACTAGCCTTATATGTCCTTTGATGAAGATGAAGTTCACTTCTTTTGTCTGATAAACTCCTTCAGTTGTCTTTATTCCAGGTCCATGTTTTTATCAATAAATTGGGAATTAATTGAGAGCTAATTAGAAATCTTTTTCCGTTGGTCTTTCGCTTAAGCAAGTAGGGTTTGAGGAAGGTGGCCAGGAATTGAAGCAAGAATATATAGAATCTTATATAAGTAGAAGCTTTTTGAAAAATGAGTCCTTTACATTCTGTATCATCTGAGTTTTGTTTCTCATATTTAGAAATAAAGGAACTTTTTGTGCCATAGTTTAGAATGATATAGGTAGCTGGATATCTTTCTGTTCAGCAAGTTATTAAGAATTCTTTAGCAACACATAAATGATATTAGAAGTTTTACTGTACCCGGTGCTATGCTTTGTGTAATTCCTTAGTGTTTACAAAGATCTTTCATATGTTTTGGGAAAATTTCTGGAGGAAAATTGGTTTTGTACTTAAAATGTTAGCATGGTCCTTTAGAGTTCACGCAAGTAAGTAATTAGGATACGTATAGAGTCATGCATTGCTTAATGTCTGTGATACATTTTGTGAAATAGGAAATTATGTGATTTGGATGTTGTGCAGACATCCTATTACATACTTAGCATTTGTATACAGGAGTATATATTTAATGTGTAAGAAATATGAGATACACTTTGTTGCTTGTGGGAAGCTGTTTTGTTTACTGTGTCTGGTTATATCCACTATATCCCATTCTCTGATTGAGACTTCAGAATTTATTATAACCTTATGGGGCCACAAACTTATATGTAGTCAGACGTTGCCCATGTGAATGTTATGCAATGTGTGACTGTGTGTGTGTGTGTCTGTGCAGACACATGCATGCACACACATCATTTGGTGCTCTTTTTCCTTGATGATTTGTGATAATGTTCTTACTCTTTCATGTTCCCCCATTGTGAGCCTATGAGATTTACATGCAACACCTATGAAATCATAGTGGAAGGTTTAGTTTTCCTTAAGTCAATGAGTAAATACACATTCTCCTCACTTTTCAGCTATTTCATCATCCAACATTTTGCATTTATGATTAATAATAAAAAACCTACTATCCTATTTTGTCCATTAATGGTGTATGTCTGGCAATAATGAACACTGAGGTATGAGGAAGGAGTAATGCTGGCTGTGATGGTTAAGATTATGTCTCAACTTGTCTGGGCTATGATTCTCAGTGATTTGACAGTTATGAAATAATGTAACTTGACAGTTATGCGATCCATCCTGATGTGATCATCCTCCATTTTTGCATAACTTTAATTTGATATAATGGCCTGGTCTTTGGATCCTAACCACACTGATAAGTGAGGAGGAAGTATAGTTTTTTTTGCATTTTTAGATATTTATTAATAAATGAATTAAAGAAGAATAAGGCATTTTGTACCTCCTGCTACTTGAAATTAATCCCCAAATCTTTTTCCTCACCAGGAGCCTGCATCGGGTTCTGAGGTGTCTGAAGAACAGGCCTTACAGCTGGTCTGTAAGATCTTCCGTGTCTCGTGGAAGGACCGGGACAGAGATGTTATCTTTCTTTCTTCTCTTTCTGCACAATTTAAGCAGAACCCAAAAGAAGGTAGGAATTGAGCTTGGGAGTCTCATTTCTGACTCCTTAAGAGAACAAGAACTGAATTATAAGAACTTCTGTTGTCTGCATCCCTCTAGCTTTTTTTAGGGGTGCTACTTTTAATCACAGGGATGGTTCTTGTTCAGGACACTGCTACTTGGCCTCTTTCTTCCCTTCCCACTGATCTTTTACTTCTGTGCTTTCTATTGGAAAGCCTGGTGGTATAGTGGTAAAGTGCTACAGCTGCTAATCAAAAGGTCAGCAGTTCAAATCCACCAGGTATTCCTTGGAAACTCTGGGGGGCAGTTCTACCCTGTCTATAGAGTCACTAGGAGTCACAATTGACTTGACGGCAGTGGGTAATAGTGGTTTTATGCTTTCTATTAAAGCAAACTACATAAAAAAACTTAATGGTTACCATTGTCCCTTGGTTCAAGTTTTTTCCTTTGTAGTTAGCAGATTCTTAGAAAGAGTATTAGCTCTGCTTACAAAGCAGGAGTATAATGAGTGATCTCTAGAGATCCTGAGAAAAGTGCTCTATACAACCCATACCTAATTTTAAGTGCCTGCCACACCATGTGTAGACAGGGGAGCAAATCAAGATTCTGTTTTAGCAGGCTGTATATTAAGCCACACTTAAGAGAAAATAATAAAATCCTTAAAAGCATACAAGGGAGTTTTAGGGCACTGTCATTTTTATTTATAGTAGTCATTTAGAGTACAGAAAGGATGAGGGACAGGATCTGTTGTGCACAGTGCTAGCATATACAATCTTTGATGGCAGGGATTTTTGTCTGTTTTGCTCATTTATGTATCCTCCGTATCTTGCATGAAATAGTCCCTCAGTATATTTTAAATGAGTGAAAATGTAAAAGATGTTAACCTTTTCTTCTGCTGCCCCTCTTCTGGCCCCTCAAAGAAGGCAACAGTCCCCCATATTCTGGAATTTCTTATTGACCCTCGTTATAGAGATAAGCTTAGTAACCATGTGTTTCAAATCACCATCACTTGTTATTATTCTCATTGTAAATAAGATTCTCAAATCTGTCTTGCGTATGTGTAAGTGATAATTTTCAGTACCCAAGTCAGATAAGAGTTATACTGGTTAGAACACTTACCGGCTTATTGATACTTAAACTGTAAAGACCTGCAGTAAATCAGTTGAGAGCTGAAAAGAATAAGAAGGAAGCTAGGATGTGTGGCCTGCTCCAGAAAACCAGATGATGACTTAATATTGGATGCTTGATAAAATCTAACATATATAGACTAAGAAATATTAACCAGTTGCATTTGTAGTATGATGAACTAGTCTATGTAGTTGGAAGTAACTTCATCAGTATATTTATTTGTATTATATATGTTATAATTTATAAACATTCATATATAATTTATAAGTATATAAATCTTATATAAATATCCACATAGACACACACACATATATATACACATAGAGAGAAAGGTCGCAGTAGTGACTCTTTTCAAACTGCTTTAGGTTAAGGTTTACAGAGCACATTAGTTTGGATCATTAGACAGTTAGTACACATGTTCTTTTGTGACATTGGTTGCCAATCCCATGATGTGTCGGTATTCTCCCCTTCTTGACCTAGGGCTTCCTCCAGTTTTCCTGCCCCTTCCTGCCTTCTCATCCTTGCCCCTGGGCTGGTATGCCCATTTAGTCTCATACATAGTTAAACTATGTGTATTGTTTGTTTTATAGGCCTGCCTAACCTTTGGCTGAAGGGTGAACCTCAGGAGTGACTGCAGCACTGAGTTAAAAGGGTATCCAGGGGCCATATTGTTGGGGTTCCTCCGGTCTCTGTCAGACCAGTAAGTCTGGTCTTTTTTTTTTTTTGTAAGTTAACATTTTGTTCTCCATTTTTCTCCAGCTCTGTCTGGGACCCTGTACTGTGATTCTTGTCAGAGTAGTTGGTGTTGGTAGCCTGCTACCATCTAGTTGTGCTGGAATCAATCTGGTAGAGGTTGTGGTAGGTGTGGTCTGTTAATCTTTTGGACTGATCTTTCCCTTGTGCCTTTGGTTTTCTTCATTCTCTGTTGCTTCAGACAGGGTAGGAGCAGTGGACGTTATCTTAGATGGCCATTAACAAGCCTTTAAGATCCTAGATGCTACTCACCAAAGTAGGATGTAGAACATTTTCCTTATAAACTGTTATGCCATTTGAGCTAGAAGTCCCCCAAGGCCATGATCCCCAGCTGTCAGTCTAGTAACTTGGTCCCTCAGGGAGTCTGGATCTATGAAGCTTCTGTAATTGCCTTGGTCAAGTTGTGCTGACTTCCTCAATAGTGACTCATTTCTTGAAATAACTTTTTTGTATTTTGGACTAATTTTAGATTTATAGAAATGTTTCAGAGATAGTACAAGATTTCCCACTTAAATGTCACCCTGTTTCCCCTAATGTTATAGTATCTTGCATATAACCATGATATCTTTGTCATAACTAAGAAATTAAGATTGATAGATTGCTGTTGACTAAACTCCAGCTTTCATTTGGATTTCACTAACGTCTTTTTTTTTTTTCACTAATGTCCTTTTACTGTTTCAGGATCTGGGATACCCCATCGAACCTCTGATTCAGTGTGGCTTGTTTGAGAACTGTGCATGTGAAGAACCACGTGTAATCTGTATTCTCCCTTTCCAACAGTGTTCTCTGATTTTAAGGACTTGATTGGCCAGATTCTAATGGAAGTGCTAATGATGTCCACTCAGACTAGAGATGAAAACCCATTTGCCAGTCTCACAGCAACATCACAGCCAATTGCAGCAGCAGCTCGGTCACCAGACAGAAATCTTACGTTAAACACTGGCTCCAATCCAGGAACAAGCCCCATGTTCTGCAGTGTGGGTTCCTTCAGTGCCAGCTCTTTGTCTAGGTCAGTGTGGTTCTCTGCGTATCTCACTGGTATAAAATGACCGTGAATATGTGGGAGGAGGAGGAGTCTATTCATCAGTCCATGTTATGCAGGTTATGGTAGGCTTCACATATGTGGGGGATGCATTTTATCATTGGAATTGGTACTGTCTTTTCCAGATTTTTAATTTGTTTCCTTGGTTAGACTGTTAATAAATTAAATCTTAGAAACGTATGCCTATGTATAATACAGTATTCTTTGGAAAGAGGGCTTTAGCATATGTAAGTATAGCTGTGAGATCAGCACAGAAGTTAGATTCTAGTTCTTTAGATGCATATCTGTCACATCTGTACACTTGAACTCTTAAAGATGTGAAGTATAAATATACTGTTCTTCAAAAGCTTGGTGTTTTCCATTTTAGTTATTTTATCTGAAGATTTTCTTTCAACTTTGTTTCCTTTCTTCACTTTCTCATATAATTTAGCCTCTATGAAACTAGCCCTACTCCCAGTGCCAGTTTCTGGAGCTCTGTGCCAATGATGAGTCCGCCTCTTGCCTCACCTTCCCGCACAGCCAGCCAGATGGCTGTTCCTTCCATTTCCCTGAGCCCTCGTAGCCTGGCTTCCGGAACTGCTGCAGGGAGCCAGCCTTCCTCTCCGCGGTATCGCCCCTACACTGTCACTCACCCCTGGGTTTCTTCAGCTTCTCCTACCACGCGATCCTCAGGCGTCTCCATTCTGTCTAGCTCACCAAGCCTACACACCTTCGCTAGTAGCCCACAAGCAGTGCCCACCAACTCTTCCCAACAGAGACCCACCACCATGGGTCCACCTTTAGTGTCCACCTCCCCCAGTGCTGTGAGCAGACGTCCTTCCTCCATGAGGATTTCTCCTAGGTATTTATTCAGCAGGATAGTGTGTGTGTGTTTGCAATGCAGGCAAAGGACATTAACACAGTTTGGAGGAGCTGTTGTGTGCCACTGACCTCAGTTACCTGGTTTTGTCTCTTCTGGGTCATTAACCTGTGTAGCTCACTAGTTTAGTAGGCACCTTCCCCGAATCCATGCTTCTGCCAGGCTTTGATAGCATCTGAACATACAGGCTGCTGGATTGTGAATTGCCTTCTTCCCTTCCTTCCCCTCTGTCTTCCTACTTCCTGAAGGGGGGAGAAAGAAAGTGAATTAGTGTTTGAAATTTAGTTCACATGTCATTCCTCATTGTGAATGAATTTCAGAGAATATGGTTGCTGTTGTATTTGAGAGTTGGGGTTCACAGAGCATTTGGGGTTGATTGTGGTCGTACTGTTGCCAACCACAGTTGAAGTGTAGCCGATGATGGGATGGTGAGAGTAAATCTCCTCATGGTATCCCTCACCCCTAGTGACTGGGTCTGGGGCAGTGCTCCTGCCGTGGTATTTTCATTTTTATTTATATAAAACTTCAGCTGCATAGAAAGAAGGAGTACCCAGTTTCCATTTATCCAGTGTTCCCCTCTCTCAAATGTACCTTTACACTTCTGTAATGTAGATGGATTTTTTTCTTGCATGTTGACAACATGTTTAGTGTAAGATGTGCTTAAAAGGACAGCAGTTACAAAATCTCCCACCTCTCTTGTTTTTCCTTTGTTCTCTGATGACCTTTTTTGCTTTTGTTGTGGTAGTATGTACGACAATCCTTTCTCCTTCCTCTTCCTCGCACTTTCTGGAGACAGTAGTGGTGAAGAGGATGAAGAAGAAGATGATGGTGATGATGAAGGTGGTGGTGGTGATGATTTTTCTTGTGTCCAGTTTGGGTCCAGGTATCAGAGGAATGGAGTCTCACCCTGCATGTGCAGTTGGCGCATAGGAACTAACTGTTATAAGCCCTGACTGTGGGTATACTTTGGATTTGACAAGACAGGGTCAAACAAGGAGGGACAGAAAGTCAAGATACGAGAAGTTTGCATGTGTTCAAGTGTTAGGCCCTTGTCATGGGATAAAGTGGCACACAGGAAAATGTTTATTGTTACTGTCTGGCAAGTTTGGAGGAAAACTTAGATATCATCAAAAATAAGTCAGTCATCATTAAGTGCATCCACCCAGAGATCTAGATGAGGAACCTTTGTTTATGTACTGAAAGAGCATTCGTGTCAGCTGCCAAGTGTGAGAAACATGTAGTTTGTGAGGCATGTTTTCTTAAGTACAATTGCATGGGTTGCTGCTATTTAAGAATGGCAGAATGGCTGGTGTGTGTGTGTGTGTGTGTGTGTGTGTGAGTGTGAGTGTGAGTGTGTGTGTGTGTGTGTGAAGCTTTGAGCAATCCACAGAGGAGCGTGTGGGCTCCTATATACTGATATAACTGTGTTTCCACTTCCGCTTCTAGCCTTGTATCTAGGCAGACACCTCCTTGGCGTCAGGGGAGCTAAACTCAGTTTGCTTCGACCACCTTTGGAATGGCAGCAGGGCCCAAAGCCTAGTTAATGATGTTGTTGAATGTTCACCCCCGAGAACCTAGGGAAAAAGATGACTTGAATTTTCTAGGTGATTTTGAGCAGGAACTGTAATAGCACTTTTCTTCTAACCCTCTGACTCATTGTCTTAACAATTTTGCTCTTAAATTGGAATTTCCTTTGCACTGAGTTGGTATTTGTAGCCAGCACCATTCCAGAATAACTCCAGGGTCTAAATAGAGTCTGCAGTAGGAGTCAGGGACACTTCATGAAATTCGACAGTGTTCAGAAGAATCTATAAGAGTATTTATAGAGGAGAGATAGGATGTTGATAGAAGACTGAATATTTAGAAAGGTTGGTATTTGTATGATGCTGACTATTATATCACCTTTCTCAAGTGACTTTCCCCCAAATGAAAGTGTCTGTCATGTAGATAGCATCCCATTTGTGTTCTTATGGTAATACAGCAGATGTTCTTATTAGGAAGCAATCTTCATACGTGATAAATGTGCTTCGTTATCTGTTTTACTACAGAGTGTCTGTGGGAAGGCTGCAGTCTCTTCTCTGGCCTATTTAATTCTTACTTTCCCTACAGATACCTCAGATTGCATGCTGCTTTCACTAACTCTTTCTAGGCTTCCTAGCTTCCCAGTCTTGCCTCAAATCTAAATAGCTCTAGGCCTAAGAAGAGAAATAAAACATGGTAATTGTATAATAGTGATAGCAACAAGTATGTAGTGAGCATTATGCACCAGATACTTTGCAAGAACTCTCACATGTAATCTACTTTAATTCTCATGGTCGTGCACCATACTCGTTACTGCTACAGACTGGAGTACACGGAGTTCAAAGTCACATGACTAATAAATGGGAGAGCCTGGAGTGAGACAACCAGAATCCAGAACTCTTTGTTCTTTACCACTATGCTGTGCTGCCTCCGGCTTATCCATTTTAACCCGTTGCTCTTTGGTCCTTATTGAGTCCCTGAGTGGCGCAGTAGTCATGTGCTCAACTACTAAGGAAAAGGCTGGTGGTTCAGACTCACCCAGAAGCATCTCAGAAGAAAAGCCTGGTGATCTTCCATCAGGCCACAGCCTTCGAAACCTTGTGGAGCACAGTTCTGCTCTGACATACATCAGGTTACCTTGAATCACAATCAGCTCAACAGTGACTGGGTTTTGTTTTTGTTATTGTTGTTGTTCCTTACTAGTTATTTCACTGCCGATGATCTATACATCTGCTTAGTTCCTTGGCAAGGAAGTGCCAGCATTTTACTCCTTAATGAAGTTCCATTCCAATCATTCAGCATGTTTTTTGATTCACTTTTATAATGACATCTGATATGCCTATAACCAAATCCAAACCACTTGCCTGTGAGTCAGGTCCTACTCATAGCGACTCTATAGGATAGAGTAGAACTTCCCCGTGGAGTTTCCAAGGAGCATCTGGTGAATTCAGACTGCCAACCTTTTGGTTAGCAGCCATAGCAGTTAACTAGTGCACCACCAGGGTTCCTCTGATCTGTGTTGATCCTAGCAATTTGTAAGTTCTGAATAGATATTTTTTTTAAAAAAAATGGGCAGGTATCAGGTAAGATACATAATATATACAGGGAATCCCAGGATTATAATATGAGCTTAAGTCTTTGTTTTTTCGTAAAAGTTAGTTTGTATTTTCCTTCTCAAAGTCAGCTGGAGGTGGTATTTGGTGTCTGACTGTTACTCAGCAAAATACACCAACCTCTTCTAGCTTTGGAAATTCTGTAATGTATTCTGAGTACCTCTCATTGCACTGTCTGGTATGAGACAAGCAGTCTCCCACACACACTGTCAGTGTTCATGTCTCAGTGAAGTATTTGTGAAGACATTCCAAGTGACAGCACAGATTTAAATTTATGTTAAAATTAAATGGAATGTGCTGCTAAGAATGGACCCCAGTTTCAGTGATGGTTGCATGGGCTGATGCTATCCAAACCTGCTCTATTTACACAAACGTGTACAGACATCAGGGAGATTTCAAGGACCTGTCAATATCAGATATAAGAGAATTTTCATTTCCAAGCTGTAAAAATGTGAGAAATGTCATGGTCCAGTATCAAGGAGACGTATAGGTTAACATTTTCATTTCAGCATAAGAAGGAGCTATTTTCATTGTCATCTGAGAGAGCTGCTTGGAGGACGTTTGCCATTGATTATGCCATTGTGTACAGGTAGAGCTCCGAATTAGCAGAGTTTGTCTTTTAGATCTGCAATGAATGGGGCCGCTGAGTCACTAAGCATCAAAAAGAACCAGGAAGGAAGGATGTATAGCAGATAACTTGAAGTAACTCATTGCTGCAAGAAAGACAAATGTCTCCTTGTCCTCTTTCTGCTTTTGGGATTTCACCCCACTTATATTTGTTGGTTGGTTTTTCTGTTTTGTTTTTATATATGTTTTTGTTGTGCTGTATCACAGTAATTACCTTTCTATTTCATGACCATGAATAGGTACAATCCTGTATTAAGTTTACCAAAAAAAAAAAAAAACTGTCTTAAAAGCAAAAGAATTGATTGTTTTTGTTTTAAAGGGTCCTCTTGCTGTCTGATAGCCTTTGTCAAGGCCTCTGTTGAGAAGATTTGTGAGTGGCCCCGCTACCTGCTCAGTCAGCTGACTGGCTGCCTTGTTCCTTCCTGTGTGCCTCAGTCTCCTTCCTCTTATGAGACCTAACTACTGAAAACCCACTGCCATCAAGTTCATTCTGACTCATGGTGGCCCGTGCATTACAGAGTAGGGCTGTTCCTTAGGGTTTTCTTGCTATCATCTTTGTGATAGCAGATTGCCAGGCCTTTCTTCCAAGGTATTGCTGAGTGGATATGAGTCACCAACCTTTCATTAACAGCTGGTGCTTAACCATTTGCACCACCCAAGGACCCCAGGCTTGTGTACCAGATTGTAGAAATTCCTGTGTACTAAACTGTGGGCTGAAAACTGTTGGTTTAGAGTGGGCATAATTTTATCCTCCTTACTGAAATACTTTTAATATCATAGTTTCATCCCAAGGTCAATTATGTATGCTTTCTCCAAATTCCAAAATCAAGTTTATTTACATTTCTGAGCTGGTATTATATGTCTCCTATCTGTTTAACATTATTAATATCTCAATTCCTTTTGGTCCTTTTAGTTCCTACCTTTAATTGCCTGTCCCCCAGATCGAAGTCAGAAATGTGTTGCTTCAGATTGCTGATAGTCTTCTCACCCTTTGTCATCTTCGATATATAACTGTTTATTTTTTTGCTAAGTTGACCTTTTTCTCACTTATCCATTTCAAAATTCCTTGCCTCCTGCTGTGCTGTGATTAATCTCTTCATAGCTTTTGTGTATGTCCAACCACTTTGTGAATTAATATACTTAGTATGTGGCATATGGTGATTGATCTTTAAATTTCTTACATTTAAACCTTATAATTATGCTTTGTTCTTGTCTCATGATAGTTATAACTAATAATAACAGTGCCTTACATTGTTTCCTACTTATATCTTATTTGCATTATTTTGTTTAAACCTCACTGAAGATGAGATAGAGGTGTTCTAGGTTCATATAACAAGTAAGCAGTAAGGTTAAAATAGAAGTCTGGATGCTCCTGGTCTAAGATTGTTCTTTCAGTTTGGCAGTACTATGTTAACCTTTTTTTGAAAGGATTTAGAAAATTTTGTGTTAATAGTAAACATTTTCTTGTCTCCTTCTAACCACACAGTTGTCCTGAGCTCTGGTCCTATGGGCAAATGCTAGATAAAGGCTTTTTAAAATTTTATTTTGGTGAATATATATGGAACAAATTGTTTGCCTGGTTAAAGGGCTTTTGAGATCTGTGCTAGAGGTCATTGGGATAAAAAGGTATTTTGATACTACCTTATAACTCCATTCCTAAAAATTCTGAGCGACTGTGGTCAGTTTTGATTAGGCCCGTGATAGTCCTTCATATGCATCACAGTTGGTAACAGTTCTTAGTCTGGGTTTATCTGTAAGTCACCATTCCCAATAGTATGTGGTATGGGGTTTCTGGTTGTGTCTTCTTTTTAGGTCCGTAAAATGTCTACCAAAAAAGTAAGAGTGTTGCACTTGAACAAAACAAGCAACCAGCTCCAATCTTGGCTGCATGGGTGTTTATGCTTGGTTGTGGGTGCAGGGACCTAACAGGCTTTCTGCTGCAGAAATGCAAATTCTTTCAAAAAGAAATGATCAAGAAGAGATGAGAATCATTGATTTTTTTTTTTCCTTCTTGTCTTTTCCTTCCAAAGTTTGGGAGCCTCTGGTGGGGCGAGTACTTGGGATTCCTATAGTGACCATTTTACCATTGAAACTTGCAAGGAGACAGATATGCTGAACTACCTCATTGAGTGCTTTGACCGAATTGGAATAGAGGAAAAAAAAGCACCAAAGGTAATAAGTAATAGATTCTTTACTTTTTCAAAAAACTGATTATTTGTTTGATAACTAACCCTCTCCAACCCCCTCCGAGACCTGAGGAATTGTCTTTCATTTATTTAATCAATACGTAGCTATTGTATATCTGCTATGTGCCAGGCACTGTACTGGGAACTTGGACATATCAGTGGACAAAAGAAAGATCCCTGCCATAGTGGACTCATGTTGAGCTGAGGGAAAAAGTGGCAAATCTAAGATGTGAACCTTGGTGGCCTAGCTTCAGAGTCTTCTCTTAACCAACACAGTGTAGCTGAGTGCCGTGGGCATCTTTCACAGCCGTGGTCATGTCTAATAGCCTGTCACAATCATTATAATGCTAACTAGCTTACAGAATGCCAAGCACTGTATGAGGTCTATGGAAACGCAGATTCTCACAGTCGCTCAGTCAGCCCAGTAGAACCCAGTGTAAGATAGGTATTATCTTTTCTATTGTATGAGTAAGAGGATGAACCTCAGAGAGATTAAGTAGTTTGTTCAGAGTCACACAAATAATAAATTCCAAAGCTGGGATTAAACTCAGGAAGCTGTACTTTATTCACTGTTTTGTGCCAACTGCCCTCATTATTTTCTCCTTATAACCTATTTCACTTTCTGGGTCTAGCTTTACAATAGAAATGAATCCAGTTGGCCATCTGTTCATTTCATATTTGTGAAGGGCCTCTCTGGCTTTCTTGCACCGAATCCTGGCAGAAGCAAGGAGAATGATGGCCCATATGTCTGAGCTTCCTGAGTCACCACCTCAAACTTCTGCTTCTGTCTTCTCTGTCTGTTTCAGTGGAGGCAGTTTACTTGGGTGGTGGTTACCTCAATCTTTTCATTGTAATAAAGGAGGAAGAGAAAAGCATACCTTTTCCTAGAAATCTGTTTGTTCTGATGTCAGTTTTCGACAATGTGGGATTCTTTTGTTTGTTTCCCATAGTCCTAATCTCCAGCTGTGTTTTTCAGATGTGCAGCCAGCCAGCCGTTAGCCAGCTTCTGAGCAACATCCGCTCCCAGTGCATATCCCACACTGCGTTAGTACTACAAGGCTCCCTCACTCAACCAAGGTATGAAGAACCATTAGATGCTTGGTGTGAGCAGAGGGGAGGTTGCTTCCAGCAGTGAGCATTGGGCTATACAGCTGTTTTGCCACACCTCCTCACCTGTAATAAGACTGAAGTATTTCAGCAGATAATCTGTTAGATCTCATTCCTTTTCTGAAATGCTATAATTCCAACACTTTTATCTGCTTCGTCTCCTAAAGTACTGCAAAACAAAAAAGAAAGTGAGTTTAAATTACTGATGTTTTAAAAGTTTTTCATGCGTCATTGAGATAAAGCATTGTTGAAATATGTAGACATCAAGCAGAAAATTAGTAACTTTGTTTAAGAGCAATAGGTTGAAATCAGAGAGACTGTTTGATAAAAGGTCTGGATTATCTCTTTCCATGTATTGCATCAATTTCTGTCATTTTGTAATAGATCAGGGAGGCATTGATAATTCAGAAATCCCCCAAAGTGCTACATTGTTGCTTTGTTTTAAGTTTAGTAAAGGAGAGTGTGCAAATGTTTTGTTTCTTCTATGCAAAAGTATCTGAAGGAAAACTGGGGGGATTACAAAATTTACTCATACTGGGGAAACCCCGGTGGTATAGTAGTTAAGAACGATGACGACTAACCAAAAGGTCAACAGTTTGAATCCACCAGGCGTGCCTTGGAAACTATGGGGCAGTTCTGCTCTGTCCTGTAGGGTCACTGTGAGTCAGAATCAACTTGACAGCCGTGGGTTATGGGGGAGGTGAGGTTACGTTATTTTCTGTATTTTAATCACATATTTGTAAGCTTTTTGAAAAGAAGGCAAATGAAACATATGTCCCAAAAGCTTAAAAAAAAGTTCCAAGGCTAAAAGTTAGAAGCATTTAAAAAGTCCTTAGGAGTTCCTGGCCACCACCAATGACAGCCATAACGGGGCTCACAAAGCTGAGTCCTAGTGGCAACACGAGAATAAAAAAGGGTACACCCTGAGAACTCCACTAGAGGACTACAATAGGAGGTCCAAAGGCCTGGGGGTTCCTCTGGGAGCATGGCCCCTAGGCCTGATGCTGCCCCTGAGCACAAATCATTACTGAGGTCAACTCTTTGGACAAGAATGGATTGGACTCGGCAACACAGAATGAACATATCAGATGTGCACTTCATGGTTCTGTGCATCTACAGCATGTCATCCTACTGGCCTCTTACTTAGAAGAGAGTGGAAATGGTGGAGAGTAGGGGGCAGGAGATTGTTAAGAGGATATGACTTGTGTAGAACAGAAGGGAGTGTGCTGTTTCCATGCAAGGGTTGCAGAAGGAGCTGCACATAGGTGGGCATGCAAATTTAAACTGAATTGTACACTTTAACCATCACAATAAATTAGTTTTTAAAAAAGTCCTTAGCTCTTGCTAGTCATTATTCAAATTGAATGAGGCATAAATAAATAAGTAAAAGAAACATGTAGTGCTTCCTTTTTTTAAATGCATCCTTTTTAAGGGCTATATGTAGGAAAAGGTAGACTCTTTCAAACTTCCTATATATGGTCTTATTAAAAATGCCCCCAAAAGATTACTACTTGTAAGAGGAGTTATCTTTTGCCTCACATTATTGTGCAGAATATGTGGGAGTTCTTGAAGACTGACTTTTAAGTGAACAGTTGCTTCTTATGTCACTTTTCATGGGTTTCTGTTGTGTGGTAATGAGTTGACTTCATCACAGCCCTCGATTTTGGTGTGTCCACAGGTCCATGCAGCAGCCATCCTTCTTGGTGCCATATATGCTCTGTAGAAATCTCCCATATGGCTTCATTCAAGAACTGGTGAGAACAACACACCAGGATGAAGAAGTGTTCAAGCAGGTATGGTTAGCGGAGTTTGCTGCTGTAGCCTTCAGCCTAAGAGCCTCTAGGCTGTTTGCCAAATACACCGTACCTTGAAATTTTTTCTATGCCTGAATTTGAACACCTACACTTGATTTACTCAGAGAGAAGACCTATCTGAGGTTCCTTTCTTGAGGCAGTCATATTGATAATTTCATGTTCAAATCATTTGCTCATCTCAACTTAGCAGTCAAGCATCAATTATTTCAAGCAGTGTCCGCTAGGTACTTTAGTTGCTAAGAAGCAATAGAAGGCCTGGTTCCTGATTTCAAGGAGCTTATAACACAAGAATAGCAGGAGATAGCATAAGGCACAATGGGAGTTTGTCTGAGAAGGCATGATGGAAGTTAAATCCTTGGGTTTATAAAAACAATAAACTATCAGATTTATGCAGAGGTGGTCTGCACAGCATGTACAGTTTTTGTCTTCTTAACAATTAAACTAGGAACGATATTTCCTATCATGATTTCCTTTGTCCATTTGCTATTTATACATTGTTTTAATGCCTCTTTGTGTCGAGTCAGATGAAAAAAGTAGAAATGAGTTGTTTAACAATAGAGCTGCTTAGTTACTTGAAGGTTTCTTCCAAGGAGAAACTTTGACATTACATTTGGATTACTGTTTTATAGCCCAGTGTTGAAAGTAGGCACTTGACACAGAAATTTCCCATGAGCTGTTTCCTATGATGAAGAGACTTTTGTAATATGTTCTTCCGGTTTCCCACATCATTGTTTGTGCATGTGTGTGTAATTAAAAGGAATAAGGCAATAGCAATAGTTAGTTTGTTTGCTTTTATCTGTTTTTATGCCTGATTTTATGTGTATTAATTTAAAGTCCTTTGAATTCTCAGGAGTTCTGTTTTTAAAATATCTGTAACAGAAGAATCCAGGAGTGAAGATTCCAGCTAGTCTTGTGTACTCTGTTCCTGAAATTCACCAACTGCTTATCTTAGATGAATAGTCTAGTTGACTTATAGGAATACTTAAAGCATAACTCTGGATAAACTCTGATGAAAATGAATAATTATTTTGGAAAGTTTAAGTGATATGCTACATTATAGGTGTAATACACATTTGAATATTTTTTATATTAAAAAACTACATCATTTGATGAACCCAGAGTAGCTTCATCTGCATGAAAGCAGCCCAGCTTTTTATCGGCTGAAAGGGTTTTATTATACCTAATACACTCATAAAGAAACTTACACAGGGAGGTTAGGGAATAACATGTTTGCTTTTAATTATAGATTGCTGGCTTCTTTGTTGCCACACAGTCTTAGATGCTCATTTTGTCTTTATTGTGTTTTACTGTGTGTTTTATCTAATAGAAAGAGATGAGTAAAATGGAACTGGTGCCCTGAAAAATGATATTTTGACTTTTTGTCTAAAAAACCTAAAATATGGTAAATGTATGTTATTAAATCTTTTTACTGAAATATTGGTCTCCTTTTAATGTTTGGAAAATGTTGACTTGTAAATAGAAATTAATGATAACTGGAATTTACAATTGGAGATGAATACTAATAGCATTTTATCTTTTTATTTGAAAACAAGTACTTAAAATAAGTAGTATATTTGACTATATAAAAGTACTGCAACTGGTAATATTTTGTCTGTTTGTTAGAATTAAACCTCACTTGCAGAAGAGGCTAGAACTCTGTTAGGAGGAGTGAAGATAATTTACAGTATTCCTGAAGGGAACATTTAGAGATTTTCTGGATGACCAGTAAGGACATTTACTTTTGGTTGTTCTGGAACTTTTTCTGGTGGTGCAGTGGTTAAGCACTACAGCTGCTAACCCAAAAGTCGGCAGTTCAGATCCGCCAGGCACACCTTGGAAACCATGGGGAAGTTCTACTCTGACCTCTAGGGTCGCTGTGAGTCAGATCCACTCGACAGCAGTGAGTTTGGTTTTCTTACATGGAGCTTTTTTTTTTCCCCTCCACAGCAGTTTGGGCATTCCCTACTCCCACGCCTAAGTGTTACCTCTCCATTTTTAGCTGGCTTGTGAGAGCCCATTATTTCTATCCTGGTTGTCAGACTTGCAAAACTGGACCTCTTCCAGAGTTACTGTATCTTGAGACACGACACACATACTTGGTCATTCAGGGCCCCCTTTTGTATACTGTGCTTTTTAAATGATGAATGTTCAGTAAGGTTGGGTCAAATGAGCAGGAAAAGAATTTGCTCAAGTTTTTTAGTGGTTGTATAACCAAGCAACCCAACCCACTCCCGTCAAGTCTTTTCCAACTCTTAGCGATCCTATAGATTGAAATAGAACTGCCCCGTAGAGTTTCCAAGGAGCTCCTGGTGAATCTCAACTGCTACCTTTGGTTGGCAGACAAAGCGCTTAACCACTATACCACCAGGGTTCTCAGTGGTTTTATAGAACACTCCTCTTACAACTTGTTGGATTTCAGATTGCCAACTGTCGTTTATATCATTTTCTGCTTCATGCTATTAGTCTTGAATACCAACCAACTCCCTGGCCTAAATCTGTTGATCAGTGAGTGTGTTATAAAATTTGAGGAAGCACTGTGCTGAGCCAGTCTTGCATGGTGTTCACATGTCATGGTATGAGTGGTAAACTCCAAAACTAAATGTCCTCAAGCTCCAGTATCTGGTTATTGTATTCATTACAACACGAGTGAGAAGAATTATATGGAAGCAGGAGGGCAGCAAAAAATGACTGTGATACCTTTTTTTTTCAAATATTGATAGAGCTTAGAAAATTTTAGCCTAGTATCTTTACAGATAACTTTATAGATGTTTGGAGCCTGGGTGACATAGTGTTTAAGATAAGAGCTCAGCTGGTAACCGAAAGGGCAGCAGTTCAAATCCACCAGCTGCTCTTTGGAAATACCTGTAGGTGCTGCACTGTCCTATAGGATTGCTATGAGAATCAACCTGACAGAAATGGGTTTGGTTTGGGTTTTGATTTATAGGTGCTCGACAATCAAAAATATATTACTGCTGAGATATACAAAGTTTAGTTGATGAGAGCAGTGAAATCCCTGGAGCCCCTTCAGTAGCCTCCAGATTTTTGCGTTTCAGTTGAGTTGCTGGGAGACCTGCCTGAAGGACATTAGGATTCACCAAAATCCTGCGTTACTTTTAGAGAATTCCACTGCATTATTTTATGGTTGACCTTGCCAAAGAACATCTCTACACTGTGTGACTGGGTTCATTTGTTGTTAGGTGCTGTTCAGTTGGTTTTCCACTCATAACAACTCAGTATAACAGAGTAAGACTGCCCCATGGGTGTTTAGGACTGTAATCTTCCTGGGAACAGGTCAACAGATCTTCTCTCCCATGGAGCCACTGAGTGGGATCAAACCTGCAGCCTTTTGGTTAGCAGCTGAGTAACCTGTACTGGGACTTCTTCAGCTGGAGTCTAGACTCCTTTATATGCAGAAGAGCTTTTCTTTGGGGAGAAAGTAGGCTATGTGTAGACATTGAGAGTCAGCAGTTTATTTGGCATGCTTCTTATACTTGAAACTTCTTACATTGAAATTTTGATTTTCTGTTTTTCTTGTAGATCTTTATCCCCATTTTACAAGGCCTGGCTCTTGCTGCCAAAGAGTGCTCTCTCGATAGTGACTACTTTAAATATCCCCTCATGGTAAAAGTTTTTTTTTTTAGCCTGTTTAATGGATGTCTTTGTTGCAGATTATTTTAACGTATACTTTTCTTTCAGGTCCATAATCTGCCTTGTTTTCAAATATAAAACATGAAACCTTTGTGTGGACCATGCAGAGTGTTTGTTGTGCAGTGAGACGCATCAGGGAAGACAGTTAGCAGCCTGGTACATGTCCCACTTACCCAGTCCTAGGCAGGAGTAGTGATGTGGACAGTGACTGGCATATGCTTCGCCATACTAGATAGCTTATGAGAAAGATCATTACTGCTGGTAGACTTCTCATTCTTCCATTCATGAGTATACCCTATTTGGAATGAAAATTTTTGTTGAAAAAAAATTTCACAAATGCAAATAAAAAGGAAGAGTTATGATAAGGAAAACTACACAATTTTGTTTTTATGCAGTGACTACAGAAAATCTCAGGGTAATTCTCTTTTTCATCTTCCCAATTTCCCAAGGCAGTGTACTTCATCTTCAGGCTTTGCCTGGAAAACGCAGGCCTACTTTGCTCTTTAAGGCACCTTAGAACAAGCATAAGTTGTGGAGCAAACTTGCAACTTAATTCTCACGGTGGGACTTGACTGTCATGAAAACACTGGAACCAGAATGAAAATAAGATGCTCTTGTCCTCCCTGAATTTGCTTCAAGTATCGCTGAACACTTTTCATTCTAAAATTGTCAAGAAAGAAATGGCAAAATATGAATTTAGCTTCCTGTATGGATCTATAACCTTGTATAAATTGAGACCTTGGTTAAATTGATGTATTTTGGTGCACTTCTTTTATTCATTCTACTGGATTTATTGTTTGCTCATTAAAGTACTTACCGAGGCTCTGTTATGTGCCAGGCACTGGGAACACAAGGGCTAAGGAGACAAGACCCCTCTCCTCAATCTGCTCATAATCTACTGCAGAACTCCAAACCACAGCAGAACATTTAGATAATTACACTGCAGTAAATGCTAACACAAAGGTGCACCCAAAGGCTACATTTATCTGTTTAAAAAATACTAAAACTGATAACATGAAAAGGCTAGCACTTACAGACTGCTGAGAAATTAAACAGGGAAGTGGGAATTCTGACTTTTAAAAATAATTTTGGATGGATTTATGCCTGGGCTCTTTTCCACTGTGCATGTTATTGTGGTTCCTGGTAAAATTCTCTTAATCCTTATTCAGTATCTGTGGTGGAGAAAAAGAAGTAGGGTAATGTGAGTATTTCATTTCAGTGGTACAGTATTTTAATGAGCACTAATTGCCACTATATTATGTAATTATTCATCAGTGGAATGGCTAGCTTTTGCTTGTTGGTTAAATTAGCTGGATGTCTCAGTGAGGAGCTTTTAGTATCAGATATCAACAAAATGTTCTTCTTGGTCAAAAGACAAAGGGTTCTGTTGTGGTAGACAATAGCTTGATTTGTCCCATTATTGATTGTTGTACAATAATCAGAGTGCAACAAGAGAGAGAGTACAATAATGAAAGACAGGAAGAGGAAGAAGGTTGGAGCTGAGATCAGATCTAATAGTGGATCCCAGCTTTGCCATACATTGGAGTCACCCAAAGATCTTCAAATAATAGTGATTTCTGGCTCCCACCCACTGAAAATTCTGATTTAATTCTTCAGGTGAAGATAAGGAACGGGATTGGGGATGGGAGTGGCCTGGAACTGTGGTTTTTAAAGCTTCCCAGCCAGCCAGCCAAGTGCCGTTGAGTCAGTGATCCTAATATGCAGCAAAGTTTAGGAACCTTTGCACTAGACAGGGACAACTTTTACTTCTCGACAGAAGCTCTCTGCACCTTGGAGGCTCCTCAAGGATATGTCCCTGCCTAAATGTATGAACCCAAAGCTTCCTGCAGCTGGTTTCACAGCTTTCATGTGTCTGTCTATCTTATGGAGAGTATCAATTCACTGTTAAAATACTGTGTTTCATTGTATCACTATGGGCAGGTCAAGTGTTAGACTGTGTTTATCTCCCTAAGAACTATTTTTTATGATTCTGTAATAGAAGAATGATTGGAGCTCCAAAGGAAAATGCTGGATTTCTAGCAAACACTGGAATATCTTATGTTTAAAGCCAAGTTCTTGTTAAATTCTGTTCTGAATTTGACACTTTATGAACTATAATTATTTAGGGTCATATTCAGCACTGGTAACACTAGCTATCTAAAGTATCTGAAACAAATCTGTTTTGACATGAGAAGATGTTAAAGGAAAAAAGAGGATATTTTGGTAAAAATTATATATATTTATCTCCATATGTTTAGAAAGCTGTTAACCAAAATAGACATTATCTATGGGAGAAAAGTTTATGAGTGACTTTTACTTGATATCCTGATTCTTCTGAAGTTTTTACCGTGCACATTTGTAAGCTTATTAATCAGAAGAGGTAGTAAAGCTGTTAACGTTGTGGAGGGAACGCATATGTATTTATAGCAGCATTTAAAGCTCTTCCTTGATGTTACAGATGGCAGGCAATTTAAGATGAAATACATTTTAATAACTCTCTATGATTTGACTTCTAGGCATTAGGTGAGCTGTGTGAAACCAAATTTGGGAAGACACATCCTGTGTGCAATTTGGTAAGTACCTGCTGGCTTGCATTTCATCAGCGAATGGATGGTAATTCAGAAGATGTTCCTTAGTTATTCAAATAACTTCTCTTGGAGGACATTTTAAGTTTTTATTTATTTGTAGATAGCATGTCTTAAATTGTTGTGACATGTTATGTCTTAGAATGAATGTGGTTTCCTTTTGTGGGTTTTTTGTTTGTTTTTTGTTGTGTACAATTAGAAAAACAAGAACTGTGGGGAAAATTCACTTGAGTCCTTTGGTAGTGTAAAAATACTTCTTTGGACTTCATCAAAAGATATTTAGAAACATATTTTTTTTTTAAATATTTTGTGAAAGTGAAGAGTAGTTGGATTTGCTCCAACTGAGGTGAGAGCATGCCAGCAGGTGTTGTAATCTATTTGTGTGCCTTGTGTTTTCAAGTAAATGTTAGCCACTGTGCTGGTGTTCAAGAACCAGCCAAACAGACTGCTGTTGAGAGCTCTGTTCACTAAATTCTTAACCTCTCTTGACATTTTGGCAACTTGATTCACCTATTTCATTTTCTGCATAGATTGTTTCTTTGCCATTATGGTTACCTAAGTCCTTAAGCCCTGGCTCGGGACGGGAACTGCAGAGACTGTCTTATTTGGGAGCTTTCTTCAGCTTCTCCGTCTTTGCAGAAGATGATGTAAGTACAGTGGCTGTTTGCACTTGGCTGTTCTTCTGTTGCAGATTCCTTCCCAATTGTACATTATGTGTTGGTTGACTTTCTTCTCTTTCCAGGCAAAAGTGGTTGAAAAATATTTCTCAGGGCCTGCCATTACCCTGGAAAACACACGTGTGGTTAGCCAATCACTGCAGCATTACTTGGAATTGGGAAGGGTAGGTGTTCAGAAAATGAATCTGAAGGATGAATAAAAGATAAACTATATAAAATATATGTGTCTTGAATGATGACTCCAGCAGCAGTGAAATGCAGCCGTGTGTATGTGGCATCACTGGGTCGTAGTCCTGAGTGTAGCTGCCCTTCTCTGTCCAACTTGCCCTTAGGCATTTAAATTGTGGGGGTGAATCCACAGTATCAGTTTGCACACTGCTGTCACTAATTTGCTTGTCCCACATGTAGATTGGTGCTCTTGGTTCTGTAGCTTAAAAGCAGAGAAATTACAGGTCTGGGTAATTAGGTAATTTTGATTGTGGAAAGGAAATAACAAAGGCCGTTTTATTAAACTATAACTACTCGCCTTCTATACTCCTGCTCTGTATTCTGCCCTAACATGCTTTCATACTAATTACTTGACACAGCTGAATGTGAGCTTTTCTCATATTCCCCTGTAGTCAGGGTTCCCAGGAATGAGTGCAAGTGGGAGAGGAGGAAGTGGGAAGGAAGCTAGCTGTTCTTGAAGTCAAAAAGTAGTTATATTTAAAATAGGGCTTTTTTCTTTTCATTTTTCTTTTTTTAAATCCATTTCAGCAAGAACTTTTCAAGATCCTGCATAGCATTTTGTTGAACGGTGAGACTCGGGAGGCTGCTCTTAGTTACATGGCATCAGTCGTCAATGCCAACATGAAGAAAGCACAGATGCAGGTAGAATTTCTAAGGATCTCTTGTATCTGTTTTTAATTTTGTTTGTTCAACTCATATTTATTCAATACCTACCAGACATAGTCCTGAACTCAGGGTTATAGTGATAAAACAATACAAGCTTCCTGCTTTTGTGGCACTTGTGTTCTAGGTGGTCAAGACAAAGGATGATAGACCTATACGTACCTTTTTCTTAATAAAACCTATAAAGTAATAAATAAAGTAAGGTGAAAGAATTGAGAGCAACCGTGGGGTGACCAGAAGGAAAGTATGGGAGTGATTTTTGGTCAGGCAGCAGGGAAGGCGTCTCCTCGGAGATGATGTTTGATCAGAGACCTGACTGATAAGAAAAGCCAATTGTTGGAAGACTGAGAAAACTACATTTTAGACATGTACAAGGGCCTAACGTAGGTTAGATAGGTTTGCTGGAAGCCAAGTACACAGACGTTTATGGCTGGAGGGATAATTTACAGGTCATGGGGCCAGAAGGGGTGGGCAGGGCTCTATCAGGTTGGGATTGTATTGTGACAATATTATTGTATTCTAACTGTAATGGGAAACCACTGGAAGATTCTTCAGCAAGTAGCCACAAGGTCTACTGTGTAGGAAACGAACCAAAGCGGAGAGAAAGGACAGGAGCCACTCCTCAAAGGCCAGTTACAAAATCGGGAGTGCATTAGTCCCAGTGAGAGAGACTGATGATTTGGACCATTTTGCCGAAGTAAATCAGTTGCCATCGAGTTGATTCCAACTCATAGGAACCACATGTGTTTTAGAGCGGAATCACTCCACAAGATGTTCAGTAGCTAATTTTTCTAAGGTTGATCACCAAGCCTTCTTCCCAAGGCACTTCTGGATGAAGTTGAACCTCTTAATCTTGCAGCAGCTTGCATAGGGTCACTATGAGTCGGAACCAACTTGATGGCACCTAACAGCTTCTGTAGCCTACAGCTACATAGTGCTGCATTAATAAAAGAATAGCAATCATGATATTGTTATAAGACATCAGGTGAGTGTTCACTATGTACTAGGCACTAAGTTATGAGCTTTACGTGTAGCAACCCCATAAGTTAGGTACTGTTACTATCCCCATTTAACAAACAAGAAAATAGAGGTACAGAGACGTTATTGTCTAAGGTCACACTGTTAGTAAGTGGTGAAATCATGTTTGGAAATCCAAATGGTTTGATAACAGGTCCATGCTCTTAACCATTTCCGTATGTATACATATCTTTCTTTTGCTTTTGAAAAGAAGTGTTGCAGCATTCATTTATTATTTACTAGTATACATTAGGAACAATGTGCTTTTAATTTTTCTCCTTCAGTCAAGGAATTCCTGTAAGATAAATTCTTACCATCCTCGTTTCTAAGGAGCATTCTGGCTGTACTTCTTCCAAGACAGATGTGTTTGTTCTTTTGGCAGTCCATGGTATACTCACTATTCTGTAGCACCCATTTCGGAGGCATCAATTCTTCTTCAGTCTTCTTATTTAACATCCAGCTTTCACATGCAGATAAGGTGATTCAAAACACCATAGTTTAGTCTTCCAGTTGATATCTTTGCTTTCCAGCACTTTAAAGAGAGAAGTCTTTTGCAGCAGATTTGCCCACTGCAGTGTGTTTTGATATCTTGAATACTGCTTCTATGGGCATTAAGTGTGGATCCAAGCAAAATGAAATCCTTGGCAAGCTCAGTCTTTTCTGTGTTTGTTGTGATGTTGCTTTTTGGTCCAGTTACAAATAGTTTTCTGCATGTTGAGGCATAATCCATAAGGAAGGCTATGGTCTTTGATCTTTATCAGTAAGTGTTTCAAATCCTCTTCATGTTCAGCAAGTAAGCTTACATCATCTACATAAGGCAGGTTGTTGATGAGTCTTTCTCCCATCCTGATGCCCTGGTGTTCTCCATATAGTCCAGCTTCTTGAACTGTGTGATTGAATAAATATGGTGAAAGGATACAACCCTGAATCGTACCTTTCCTGACTTTAAACCATGCAGTGCCACCTTATTCTGTTCATATGACTGCCTCTTGGTGTGCATACAGGTTCCTCAAGGCATAGTTAAGTATTCTGGAATTCCCATTCTCCGCAATGTTAGCCATAATTTATAATCCACACCGGTCGAATGCCTGTGCATAGTCAATAAAACGTAGGTAAACATCTTTCTGGTATTCTCTGCTTTCAGCCAAGTTCTATTGACATCAGCAGTATCCCTGCTTCCTTCCACATCCTCTTCCAAATCAAGCTTTAATTTCTGGCAGTTTCCTATCCATACATTGGTGTAGTCACTTTTGAATGATCTTCAGGAAAATTTGGCTTGCCTGTGTTATTAATGATATTGTTTGATAATCACCATGTTCAGTGGGATCACCTTTCCTGGAAATAAGCATAAATAGGGATCTTTTCTAGTCACTTGACCAAGTGTCTGTCTTCCAAATTTCTTGGCATAAACAAAAGAGCACTTCCAGTGCTGCATCCATTGTTTGAAATATTTCAGTTGGTATCCCTTCAATTCCTGGAGCCTTGTTTTTTACCAGCACCTTCAAGTGCAGCTTCGACTTCTTCCTTCAGTACCATTGATTCCTGATCATGTACTACCTCTTGAAATGGTTGAACATCAACCAGTTCTTTCTGGTACAGTGACTGTATATCCCTTCCTTCTTTTGATGCTTCCTGTGTCATTTAATATTTTCCCAATAGAATCCTACAGTATTGCAACTTCAAGCTTGAATTTTTTTTTTCAGTTCTTTTAGCTTGAGAAATGCTGAGCATGTAGTTCCCTTTTGGCTTTGTTCCTCTAGGTCTTTGCACAAGTCAGAAACTATTACTCAAGTGGTAAGCTAGTAATTCTGATGCTCTTCAGGGGAAATAAAGAAGACAAAGGAAATAACATTTATTGTGTTTTAACTTACTGATTTTGAGACTCTTGACCAAGTCACTTACATTCTCTCAGCCTTAGTTTCTTCCACTATAAAGTAGAAATAGCAGTATCAGTGACCTGTAATGTCATTGTGAAGATTTAGTGATAGGTTTATAAAATGCTTTGCATATAATTAATAGTTAACAAGTAGTAGCCATCAGTATGCTAATGATAATTAATCATTAACAAGTAGTAGCCAGTAGTTAATAAATATTAGCCCTTAGGTGACCGGGCACATATCCTCTCAACTGACTGAAGATATGGTCGTATTTGAGCATTCAGTCTGCTTTCATATAAAATTGTACCAAAATATTACATTCAAATCAGTATTTTGAATGCTTTTTTTTTTCCTCCCCCCATACTTCACAGACAGATGATAGATTGGTATCTACAGATGGATTTATGCTGAATTTCCTTTGGGTGCTGCAGCAATTAAGTACAAAGATCAAGTTAGAGACAGTTGATCCCACGTATATATTCCACCCACGGTGTAGAATTACTCTTCCAAATGATGAGACACGAGTGAATGCAACTATGGAGGATGTGAACGACTGGCTCACTGAACTCTGTGAGTGATATGTTCATTATGGTGTCGTGGAAATACTGCCCTTGCATTTGAATGCTAGGAATTCCTTACATACTGTTACTGTATCTCCTTAAAATGAATTTCTGACACAAAGATGTACAGTGGAAGTTAATACAGTTAGAAGGATTTTATTTGGCTTGGTCCCAAATAAATATGTATACAACAAATGGAAAGAAATACCCTGTTCTGAGTTGTTTTTTTTTAAAAAAAGGTATAAGTCCCTTTGTAAGAAAAGGAGAGTGAAGAAAACAAAAGATACAATGGAAAGATTAGTCCAAAGGACTAATGGACCACATCTACCATAGTCTCCGCTAGATTCAGTCCAGTAGATGGTGCCTGACTACCACACTGACTGCTCTAACAGGGGATCACAGTAGAAGGTCCCAGACATACACGGAAAAAAGGTAGAACAGAATTCTGATTCACAGAAAAAGGCCAGACTTATGCAATGACAGAGACTAGAGAAACCCTGAGACTGTGGCCCCTGGACACCTCTTTAACTCACTAATGAAGTTACTCCTGTAGTTCACCCTTCAGCTGAAGATTAGACAGCCCATAAAACAAAAAGTGTCATGGAGCACATGAGCCCACAGGCAAGTACTAGAAGGCAGGAGGGGACAGAAAAGCTAGTAACAGAGAACCGAAGGTCAGGAACAGACAGTGTTGACGCGGCCTAGAGTTGTTAATTATTAGCCTAAAAACAGTATGTGTGCTAACTGTTTAATGAGAAACTAGTTTGTTCTGTAAACCTTCATCTAAAGTACAGTTAAAAAAAGATATAAAAAGATAATAGCAGTGACTTAGTTATGATATAGATTTGATAGATACCAATTAAAATTCCAAAAGACTATTTCATAGATTTTGGTGAATTGATGGTATAAAAATATACATATTTAGGAGGCATATGATTTTTTTCTGTATATGTTATAGAACATATTACTTAATGACAGATATCAAGACTATATGATTTTTATTATTTTTCAATATTATAAAGATTATTTGTGGAGTAGGATAGCGATTTCAGGCTTACCTGGCCATGGCAGCATTGCAATCAGATGGACAGAAAATACTTAAACTAAGATAATATTTAAATGTGAGAACTAAGTACTTGATGAACAATAAAATCAGTATTTGATATTTAAATAAGTGACTGTTGATATAAATTCCAGAACAGTCAGAATTAAACATTTTTTTTAATGTAATTAAAAAAATATGAGAAGACTGAAGGATTTGAGCCAGCTCTTGAAAGGGAGAGAAATTTATAATGATTCAAAACAATGGAACATATTAGCGAAGATATATGCATTTATTTTACTATGTAAACACATCTTTTATAGAGCGAGCCTAAATAAATATGTGAAATAAAAGAATGGGTGGAAAATCTGAGTCACGTACTTGGTAAAAGTGTGCCATTCAAAATATAGAACTACTATAAATGTATAAGGCCAAAACTGAATTCTACCAAGAGACAGTTTTCTTTTGCTTGGGGAAAATTAGAGATAGTTTACATTATACAAAATACACTTGTAGGGGAAGAAATATACCCACAGGAATTCAGCACAGATTCAAAGAAATTCAAAATGTCACTATAATTCCATAAACTAACGAAAAACAGAATGCTCAAGTAGAATGTAAGTTTATGAAGAACTAGATGGCAGTTAATCAATTTATTGTATCTAAAATGAATTCTAGTGATGTAGGACAAAAATTATAATACTGTCATTCTCAGTAATTTACCTTTCAGAATATATCGCCAAAGCTGAGAGGTAAGGAGAGACAAAAAGCGAAAAGTCTTTTTGAGTGTGGATGCTCCTAACAGTACTGTTTATGGTAGTAAAAAATTAGAAATGACAGATGTGCCCAAAAGTAGAGAAATAGTTACGAATCTATGGTACATTTACATAATCTAGTACCATTTAGAGATTTCAAGTGATGTTTGTATACCATATTGAGAAAAGGGAGTTGTTAGTGGCATTCATCAAGGACGTATCAAAATGCTGCTGATGTGCCTCTGTGTGAGCGTTGAAACAGGTGGGACAGAGCAGCTTGTGAGGCAGTGCAGCACACAGGAATTCTACTTATAACATTAACCTGTTTACCCAACTCATAGCGACCCTATAGGACAGAATAGAACTGTCCTATAGAGTTTCTAAGACGTGCCAGATAGATTTCAACTGCCAACCTTTTGGCTAGGAAACATAGCACTTAACCACTAAATGCCACCAGGATTTCCCTTATAACATTACTTAAGTTTATAGTTTTCAAACAAAATCCTTAAGCTCCCTGAAAATTTCAGTGTTATTTTCTGTTCTGAATTGTGCCTCTCTCTAATTTAGTCTGGTAATAGATTTATTTAGGAGGTTATGTTATTTTTCCTAGATGGCGATCAGCCTCCGTTTTCTGAGCCGAAATTTCCCACGGAATGCTTCTTTCTCACCCTGCACGCCCACCACCTCTCTATTTTGCCGAGTTGCCGTCGCTATATTCGCAGACTCCGGGCCATCAGGGAGCTCAATAGGTACATGCCGTGATTCCCTGTCTGGATAGCCTGAATTACTTCTTGTTCTCATGACCAAGCAGTTCTGTGGTGCCTTTAGATTTGAATGTGAGGATTAGAAATGTTACAGTACACTGTCTGCCTCCACCACCAGCTCTGTGCCCCTCGATCGGCCGGGATTCATTACCCAATGACATTACCCAATGAGTGATCCCAACCTTGATTTCTTCACATACCCTTCGCTGTCTGTAGTTAACTCTAGAATTCCATTAACTTTTCTGTTGGGCAAGGCATTGCCAGGAGACACTTCAGAAGACCCCTGGGTGCCAGATATATCTCTTCGTCTCTGGACTATGAGGCAGTAACCCTCACCAACATGGAACTCCCTTTTTGACCTGTTGTCCTATGGCCTGAGGGGTTCAGTATCATCAGATGGTGGTCTTAATTGCCAAAACATTTACACAATTGTTGTGCCTCTTAATCCAAGTATTTTTTCCCATGTACCAGCACCTGGAACAAAAGTTGCAGAAACAGAAAGGAAAGATTTGAACAGTGTATGTGGAGTATTAATAATGTAGTCCCTTCCACCGTTTTGTTCAGGACTCGTGTGGTCTGGCTATGAGAGAAACCGTGTCGTAAGTCTATCTTTAACACCCTGTGATTTGGCGTTCCCAGCCTGACAAGGCATTTGCCTTCTGGATGGTTGTTTGAAGCTATCCACTTGTGGGTGATGGTGTAAAATCATTGAATTCTGAGCCTTTTACCTCCCTGCTCTCTATCATCGTAAATATGTAGATAACCCAATATTTGCCAGTTGAGCATTTTTCATGTATACAACTTAGTGACACCAGTTACATCAGTCATGTTGTGCAGCAGGCACAGGTATGCCAAAGCAAATCTTCCGTGACCATAATAAACAGAAATTCCTTTTGCTATAATGTAAGTCCCTTGAACAAGAGCAGCGTTGACTAAAATACTCTGAATAAGGCATTTAATGACTTTGTGAATGGTGTCGCTGGCAGAAGAATATTAGTCAGGCAAGGAAGTCCACGTGCGAAATGAAAGCTCAGTCCGCTGAGGACAAATCTGTCCCTCTAGGACAGGAGCTGTCCAGTGTCTGCCTGACTTTATACCTCCTTCAGTGGCAGTCCATTGATAGGTGTTCACATGAGGCGTAAAGTTCTTATTCTCTGGACCTGTTGTCAAATCATGTTTCTCTTCCCCAGTTTTTACTATTCAAATCATAGTTATTCAAACTATACATCTGCTTAAATTGTCAGGTACTGCCATGGGTTATTATAAACTTGCACATCAGGCCCCCTCTCCTGACCCTAATAGTCCACAGACAGCTGAAAGTAGCCCAGCACAGACAGTAAGTGTCTGCTTCTCTAGTCAGATGGTTTTAGGTTGCTGCCCTGGAGATCACGGGAAGAGGTTAAGGTTGACAGTACTGTTAGGATTTACCAGAGCGCTATCCCACGCGTATTTTTGTTTTCTGCTTGCCACAGCTGAGTTATGTTTTCTCCACTGAGACACTTCCAGCTCAGAGAGAGCTGAGGTTGCTTGTTCACCTCATGCCCAGTGGTGAACCTTCAGTTACTGGTAGGAGTCAGTAACATACCCGACACTGTTTCTGAAAAGAGGATAGTCACTTGCTGTCCCAGCATGCCTTTGCTGCAGAACCCTAAGGGCCTCCACTGCCAACCTTGTCAAGAACAACCACAGGCTCCTGATGAGCGACAAGCACTTAAAGCACCCTTGGCTCCCTCACATCATAAAGACCCAGTGAGAGGACTGCGTGTACTGCAGATGGAGTCAGCTGGAGAACCTTTTGTTGCTATGAACCTCGCTAAAAGCTGGACAGTGAATGAGGAAGAAGGAAGAATTGATACCTATAAGTTGTGGTGTTGGTGAAGAATACTGAACATACCACGGACTACCAGAAAAACAAACCTGTCTTTTGTCTTGGATTGAGTCATGTCCCCCCGAAAGTGGGGGAATATAAAGTGTGATTGTCCTCCGTTTTGTGATTTTCCTGTGTTGAAAATCCTAATCTCTGCCTGTTCATCTCCCTGATCCAGTGTAAAGGGAGCTTCCTGGGGTGTAGCTTGTACCACCTTTTATCTTTTTATCCTACGAGAGATGAAATGGAAACAAGCAGAGAGTAGGGGACCTTACGCAAACCAGAAAACAGTCCTTTGAACCTGAGATTCCTGTGCTGAGATGCACCCAGATCAAAAGAAGGTTGATGACAAGGACGTTCCTCCAGCTCTCCATATTTGGACTTCCAGCCTACTGTGAGAGAGTAAACTTCTCTTTGGTAAAGCCATCCACTTGTGATGTCTTTATCATATAGCGCTAAATGACACAGACATCTGTCTTGGAAGAGGTACATCCAGAATGTGCCTTAGAAGTAAGGATGGCAAGACTTCATCTCTCATACTTTGGACGTGTTATCAGAAGGGGTGGGTACTTGGAAAAGGACATCATGCTGGGTAAGGTAGAGGTCAGGAAAAAAGTGAAAGATTCTCCACCACTGGATAGGTTTAACATAGTGGCTGCAACAGTGGGCTCAACTGTAGCAATGATTTTAAGGATAGTAGGGGACTGGGCAGTTTTTCCTTCTGTTGTACATAAGGTCACTATGAGTCAGAACTGACTCAACAGCACCTAACAACATTAGAAGCTGTCAACCTTGTGATTTACTCAGGAAATGAGTTAAAGTAGCATACCCAGTTTAGAAGCTGTTGCTTCTAAAATCTTGAGCCTGGACAAGTTTTGTACCTCTTGTTTAGTGATACAATGTGCTAGGGATATCAAGTATTTTTTATTTTTGGATGGAATTCCAGACCACTGGAACCTCAAACTTTTCAGGTGGCAGTTACCTGAATTTGCATGTGATTTATCTCTTACTGGCTTGCAATTTATCTCACGGTACACAAAAGATATTTGCTACTTCTTACTAAACAGATGATATTAGCAAGGACCCATCAATATAGATGAGGCCTTATGCCCTTTCATAGGTGACATAGCTATAACTTCTGCAAAGTCAGTTATGGCACACACCCAGAGAGATGCCAAAGTCCCCAAACAAGACTGAAGGTATATTGCTGATGCTGCTAGGTGAAAGCAGATTCCTTCTGATGTTTTCTGTCCATGGGGATGGAGGAAAACCCATTTGTCAGCTCAATATCTGCCCGAAGCGGTGTTGGCTTTGCTTGAGTAAAATGACCACATTTAGAATAGCCATGCTATTTAGAGTCAGTGCTGATTAAGTAATTTATTGTCATTGTTCAGGACTCATCTATCCTATGAATCCTTCAAAGAGGCCAGTTAAATAGGAATGCATTGGAGACCACATACTCTGCATCTTTAAAGTGTAGTTTCTCCAAACCAAAACCAAACCCAGTGCCGTCAAGTTGATTCCAACTCGTAGCAACCCAATAGGACAGATTAGAACTGCTCCATAGGGTTTCCCAGGAGTGCCTGGTGGATTCAAACTGCAGACTTTTTGATTAGCAGGTATAGCCCTTAACCACTACACCACCAGGGTTTCCACAGTTCCTCCAAGGATGCATTATTAATTTTGTCTTGGGGCTGTTTTTTCATATGTTAGTGGAGCAGTGGTTAAACGCTTGAGTGATAGCTGAAAGGTTAGCAGTTCAAACCCCTCAGTGGATCTGTGACAGAAAAGACCTAGCCATCTGCTCCTGTAAAGATCAGAGTCTAGGAAACCTGTGAGGCAAATCTATTCTGTCCTATAGGGTTGCTATGGGTCAGAATCCACATGACAGTGGGTTATATATTTACAAATTCTATCACTTGCCACTCTTTTTTTATATTTCATACCTTCCTACCTTAGGTTCACCATAATATTGTGAAATTCATCCATATTTTTGTATGCAACAGCAATTTGTTCATTTTTTATTTCTGGAAAGAGTATTCCTTTGTATAAATATCTTATAATTTATTTTGTACTACTGATGAACAGCTGGATTGTTTCCAGTCTGGGGCTATTATTATTGAAGTTGTTGTGGACATTTTTGTATGTGTCATTTGATGCATGTGTTCTGCTTTAGTAGACACTGCCAAATAACTTGCTGATTTGCTCTCTCCATCCATAGTTTATGTTGTTGTTGTTAGGTGCCATCGAGTCGATTCTGACTCATGGTGACCGCATGTACGGCAGAATGAAACACTACCTGGTGTTTATGCTTGAGCTCGGTGTTGCAGCCACCATGTCAGTCCACCTCATTGAGGGTCTTCCTCTTCTTCACTGATACTCTACCAAGCATGATGTCATTCTCCAGAGATTGATCCCTCCTGACAACACGTCCAAAGTATGTAAGACATAGTCTCTCCATCCATCTTTCTGAGGAGCACTCTGGTTGTACTTCTTCTAGGACAGATCTATTTGTTCTTTAGGCAGTCCATGGTATATTCGATACTGTACTCCAACATGACAGTTCAGAGGCATCAATTCTTCTTCTGTCTTCCTTCTTGATTGGCCAGCTTTTGCATGCCTATGATGAAATTGAAAATATAGTGGCTTGGGTCAGGTGCGTGTCAATCTTCAAGATGACATCTTTGCTTCTCAGCACTTTAAAGAGGTCTTTTGCAGCAGATTTGTCCAATGCAGTATGTCTTTTGATTTCTTGACTGCTGCTCCTGTTGGTGGAAACGCTGATGGCACAGTGGTTATGTGCTGCAGTTACTAACCAAAAGGTCAGTAGATCAGATCCACCAGGTGCTACATGGAAACTATGGAACAAGCAAACATAGAAGGCACATGTAATTTGTGTAAAAATATAGTAATTATGCCTGCAAATGATGACAGTTATCTTCGTTTCTTTCCTATCCTTATACCTCTTTTCACCTGTAGTACACTGGCTGCAAATTCTAGTGCAATGTTAAATAGAAATAACCCTCTTACACTGAGTTCCTAATGCTCCATCCTGTACTGCTAAGTGGGTCTTCACTGCTTTCACACCATCCTAAGGAACTACTCCCAGAGGCCTGTTTTCTGGTGGCAGTAACTATTGATCATTATATTCATTTCTTTTTGCTGCTTAACTAATTACCGCAAACTTAATGATGTGGAATGATAAATTGTTATCTCACAGCTCTAGGATCAGAAGTCTAAATCAAAGTCATTATTTCTTTGGAGACACTAGAAGAAAACCTGTTTTCTTGCCTATCGGAACTTCTAGCAACCAACCACCTGTATTCCTTGCCTCTTGGCCCCTGACTCTATCTTCACAGGCTGCCCATAGCTTTTTCAGATCTCTGTCTCTCTCGGACTTCTTTTTGTGTCCTCATGTCTTTTCTTGCCCTGACTCTCCTTCCTTCTCTTTTCCTTAAAAAGAGTGTATTTGACCATATTTACGAAGTCTCTTTTGCCATGGTAACATGTTCACAAAAGACTCAGAATGAAACCCATTGTTGTCAAGTTGATTCCAGCTCCTGGTGACTTTATAGGACACAGTAGAACTGCCCCATAGGGTTTCCAAGGCAGTACATCTTTACCAGCCTGCGACATCTCTCTCCTGTGGAATGGCTGGTGGGCTTTAACTGGTGCCATTAGCATCTGAGCACTTTAACCGCTGCACTAACATGTTCACAGATTCTAAGGACCTGGGTGTATACATTCTTGGAAGCCATTATTCTGCGTGCTACAGTCATGTTCCAATTGTAGGCAAAAGGATTCACATTAGCTGAGAAGGACAGAAAGAATTACTTATAGGTACTGTTTGGCTTGTGGAGTCATTGAAATGGCTGGAGAGGAAGACTCTCATAGCTATCCTTTGTACCTGGCATGGCAGAGAAGCTGCTTCAGAATTCAGCCTGACAATCAAATGGCTGCACCACAACTTGAGCCAAAACCCCTCCACCACTGTGCTTGCAGAAGAACCATGTAGCTGCCACTTCATAGTATTCACTTCTGCCTTCAGCTAAGTCATGTGCAGAAATGCCTGCAGCAAGGGAGTCTGGGAAGTGTTTTTTTTTTTATCAACCTCTAGTTGCTGACACAGGGTCATGTAGAAGGGAGTTGAAATAGTATTAGGTAAGCTATTCTTATGGCAGAGTGATCAAGGGAGACTTTACCTTGCCCACATATAATCTACCTGAAAGAAGCAAAGGAACAAGCCACAAAGATAATCTCCATCAAAGAACATTCCAAGAAGAAGAAACAATTGTAGAGGTAAAACAGAAATGCCATTAGTGAACCCGCCTTTTGCTTTGGGTAATTGGATAGTCATGGTACCCTTGAATTTTCATGAGTGACTTCTTTGTCTCCAGAAAAGTAAGGGCACAGTGAATTTCCTTTCTAAAAGTATGAGTATATTCCATCAAATCTAAGGTTCCATCAAGGAGCCTCGGTAGCACAAAAATTAAGTGCTCTACTGCTGACCGAAAGGTTGGTGATTTGACCCCACCCAGGGGTTCCTTGGGAGAAAGACCTGGTAATGTGCCTGCATGAAGGTTACAGCCTAGAAACCTGCCATGGGGCAGTTCAGCTCTGTCACATGGGGCTACTGTAAGTCAAAGTCACCTTAGCAGCGCCTAAAAGCAAGGTAACATCAGTTATAAGATACATCATTTTTTAGAAACCTGTGAAAAGGCAAAAACTACCGATTAAAACCATAATTACCATTGATCTATCTTGATTTTAAAAATATTAAAAGGTAGGGAGAAAAATGTGTGTCCTGGAGTCAGTCATGGTCCAGATGAATAGATAGACGGATCCGTGTATTTTCGATCACTTGATGATCACTTGACTAACGTTAACTCTTTGATTCTAGAACTGTGGAAGATCTGAAAAATAACGAAAGCCAGTGGAAAGACTCCCCTCTGGCAACTCGCCATCGCGAAATGCTGAAGCGCTGCAAAACTCAGCTTAAGGTTTGTGTAGTTAATTGGAATAATTATAGAGCAGCTTCATAATAGTAATTTTCCCACCAGAATATGTATGTTAAGTGAATAGTTCAGTACACTTATTTTTCCTTTATCATTAGTCTTCACCCACCCACTGGATAAAATAGTGCATTTTAAAACTTGTTGATATGTTCCGTGTATCTATGTATAATTACGTCTTAAGTCAGAGTATGCAAATGTAATAGGCTAATGCCAGTGATAACATGAATTCTTAATAGCTTTGTTGTCTTCAGTTTGATATCACTCCCTTTCCCTGTTGGTTGCAAGATCTGTCTCTCACCCCTTAGTGTGCACACATGGGCACAACACACAGCGCACTTACTCACTCCACTGTATCTAGCTATGTGTTTCATGATGTTTGACATGGGAGTTGTGATCATGGGGAGCCCTCTTTCCTTTGCTCCTCCTTCTTCATTTTTAATTTAAAATCACCCATCACATAGAACTTAATTCTAGATGGGAAGATTTCTGGTTATGAGACATTATAGCTAAAAGCAAATGCTGGCTGAAGTTGTACAAGGAAAGAATAAGTAACACATCTGTGCATTTGTCTTGTGTTTAAATTATAAAGCTGAATGTTAGCTGCTCATGCTTCCTGTTGCTAGTAAGATGGTATGTGGACATTTTACCTGAGATTCTGTTCTGCTGCAAGTTGAGATCTCGGCTGTGTTTACTAACAGACCAGACCTCTTCAAAATGCAGACTTTTACCCATGGGCAGCTCTTAAGTGGTGAAGCTGGAGTTCAGACTCAGAGTCGTCTGGCTTCCTTCATTCCTGGTTCCCGAAGACTTCCTCCCTGCCAGCCCCCTCCCCAAGTCAACTTACTAAAGAATAACAGATAATCTTTTTGAGCTCTAACTATCCCAGATTTTATACTGAGTGGTTTGCATGGCATACCTTTCTATTTTCCTCAGACAAAAGAAAGATTTGAGATGTGACCAGCGTCCCACAGCTAGTTGGAGATGGAGCTCTAGAGGCTCTAGAACCTAGATTTCCCAGTCCCTGGTCCTGGTCCCTGCCCTGTAACACTGCAGGTACCGAGCTGTGACTAATCTCTGGGGGATGCATACCTACTTCTGCAGAAACTGGTACGGTGCAAGGCCTGTGCTGATGCTGGCTTACTTGATGAGAGCTTCCTGAGAAGATGTCTGAATTTCTATGGCCTTCTCATTCAGCTGCTGCTCCGCATCCTGGACCCTGCCTATCCCGAGTGAGTGTGCTCTTTCCTCTTGTCCTCATCTCTAGTCCTCTAGGCCATGTCGTCTGTCTTGTTCTTCAGAGTCAATAACTGAAACACTCTTCGTTTATCAAGAATTCTATTCTCCATTTCCGTAATACATTTCTATAGACTCTGAAATCAGTGTATAATTAGTAACGAGTGTTTTCCCTGAATGTCCATGCTGTATTTGCACTTTGACATAGTGTATTTTTTTAATGATTATGAAGCCTTTGACTGATGGAAAAGAAAATCTATAAATTGGAAGCTGAAAGCTGAAGATTATAGGATATTAGGCCCTCCTGAGCTTGGGGTGCAGGAAAACATCTAGCTAATCCAGAGAGGGAGCTAAGAACGTTGTTGACCTCTTTGTCATCCACTGGATATGTCTTCCAGGCAGCCATTATCATTATAAAGTCTCTGGGTCATTGATGTTGGTGATTCTGACCCAAACCCTCTGTGGAATAGGAAGTGTTATTTAAAATATATGTGTAGCTCTGTTGTCTCAGATAGTCTGAGTTACACAAAATGACCAACATGATCTTTTTACCTTCTTCCAACTTACTTACTGTGTTAACCTTAACAATGTGAGGACGATCAAGAAAAGGAAAAGCATTTCACACACAATTTCACTGCCTTGGCATACCCATTATTTTCGTTATTATTTGTTCATTTCTAGTTCTGGCTTCTTTGCCTATGTGTAGTTTCCATGTAGTTATAGCACGAAGTTTTTTCCCAAGTACAGTCCTTTATTTGTAATGAGGGATAATGTTTGCTGTAGTCTGATGTGACAGGATTAACTTTGCTTTTTTAAAATTGTGCTTTCTGTTTTTCTTCTTTGATAGTGTAAAACTGCCTTTAAATTCAGATGTACCCAAGGTATTTGCAGCATTGCCTGAGTTTTATGTAGAAGATGTTGCTGAATTTTTATTTTTTATTGTACAGTAAGTGCTTTAAAATATTACATAGTTCTGTATTTTATATATGATGTGTACATGATATTGTGAACTACATTATAAGCCTTCATTTTATGCCTGACATTTTATGTAACTACTTTAACTGAATGCTGCCTCCAGAATGGAAAAATAAACCCAACTGTGGCAACAAGCCAATTCCAGTAATATCTTGAAACAGCAGTGGAATTAATGTTGATAATAATGTACTCTGTGAAAATTGAATTGAATTTCTAATACTTGAGAATGTGTTTCTGAGAAACAGAAGGCATGGGCAGTTTATAAATACCTGAGTGAACATCCAGAAGCCACAAATAACTCATGTCTATATTCTGTCACAGAATTTTTCTGAATTCTGTAGCCAAATTAGAGAATGCTTATAGAGATGGTTTGAGTTTTAAAACCAGTATTTTCAGGGGTTTTTTTTGTTTTTGTTTTTTGCTTTGTTTTTAATTAAATCGAAGGAGTTTAACTCTATCAAAATACTTTCTTGAAAAACCTTTTGGTAGCAAAGATCTTTAGTGAAATTTATCTGACTTAGTCATAGGTTTGGTTTATTTTCTAACATCTGATGTGGTAACATAATACACTACAGCCAATATACTCTTTGAATTTTGAATCTGTCTAGTTAGAAAGTTATCAATTTAAACTCAAGTCTTAAAGGAAATTTAGTACTTTTGCTCCTGAACCTATTCTTGTATTTACCTCTTCTCTTAATGACACCAGAAACTCTGGTGGCATAGTGGTTAAGGACTATATCTGCCAACCAAAAAGTCGACAGTTTGAATCTGCCAGACACCACTTAGAAACTCTGTGGCACAGTTCTGTGCCCTGTAGCATTGCTGTGAGTTGGGATCCACTCAGTGGCAGTGGGTTTAGTTTGGTTTTGGTTCTTAATGACGTCAGCCTTGACCCAAGTTCAGTTTCTCAGAGATTTCTTCTCTTACCCTTCTCGCCTCTCTTCAGATACTCTCCTCAGGTGCTTTATGAGCCCTGCACTCAGGATATTGTGATGTTCCTCGTTGTGATGTTGTGCAACCAGAACTACATCCGAAATCCATACCTGGTGGCCAAGCTAGTAGAAGTCATGTTCATGACAAATCCTGCTGTTCAGCCACGAACCCAGAAGTTCTTTGAAATGATTGAGAACCATCCTCTCTCCACCAAGTTGTTGGTACCATCCCTGATGAAGTTTTATACAGGTAGGTTGCTATGTATACAGGTGACACATGGAAGGCAACGTTAGGCAAGGCTGTCTAAAGCCCTTGGACAAACCTGTTAACCTAATATCCTGACATCCACTGTAGGATGGCCTACTCACCTACTACTGCATGTTCTCTTGGGGCTTTTTGCATCTGAATAGTGAAAATATTACTAGTCTCTCATTTCATCAGTCTACTTTGAAAGTTGGGTAGATATCATTGAGATCCAATTGGTTTAAATGGTACAAGCTGGTGAAATCATGTGGTTCATTTTAGCTTTGCACCTATAGTGTTAGTTCTTACCAGAATTTCCAAAGTGTAGGTGTAGCAGGGAATGTGTTAAAAATGCTTAAGCTTGGACACCACTCAAACCAATGAAACCAGAATCTCTTGGAGGTTCTGAAAGTATTCACTCATTCACTTGGAGTGCCTCCTGTTTGCCCAGCACTGTTTTAGGGCTTACATTATACTTGTGAACAAAATCAAGAGGTGTGTTAGAAGCCTGCCTTTTATGGTTGAGGTGTACTCCAGATTTGAGTTTTTAAATTAGCTTTCAACTATGAAAAGCTGATTACCTATCAGACCTATTAACCTGTCCTCTAGCAAAGGCATGTGATTGTATTAAAGGGACGTGTTCCTATTAGTGTGTGTATTCCTCAAGGAAAGACAGTGCATCTCATCTGTTTCCTTCCACTGAACCTAGCGTGTTCTAGGTACTCAGTAAATGTCGGCATTTAGCTGAGTGTGTGGCCAAACTAGTAGAGCTCGTATGAGAAGCCCTCGGCTGGCTGGAGTATAGTCCCTCACTATTCACTGCAGCAATGGCTGGATTAATGATTCCTACTATTGCTTGTTTTGGCCCAGTACTGTAATCCTTCTCTTCCCTTCTGTGAGTCTCAATAATTTGTCTGTCTGCTTTCCTTTCCCCACTGTTATTTTTTTGGCATCTAATAAGTTTCAGGGAGCCCTGGTGGCAAACATCAGTTAAGCATGTGGCTGCTAACTGAAAAGCTGATGGTTCAAACCCACAAGGCAGTCTGAGAGAGAAAAGACCTGGCACTCTTTGCCCTGAAAGATTATAGCCTAGAGGAGGAAGAACTCAGAAAGAGGGGTAAGAATGGTTGCACAAATCCAAGAATGTAATCAGTGTCACTGAACTGTACATGTAGGAACAGTTGAATTGGTCTGTGTTTTACTGTAGGTTCCAAACAACAACAAAAAGGATTTATAAAGACGGTGGAGAAAGCTGAGACATTGGACTGGGCGTCAGGGGGGCCAGAGAGTAGGTCCAGAAGCATCTAGACTGGGCAGAATTGAACCAGTGGGAATCCACATCCTGCAGGGGGACTTGCTACTGCCAGCACAGTAAGCAGAATGGCAGCATTTGGAACATGTCTTTCTGTGCAGGGAAGCTGAGCTTCATATGGTCACGCCTGAAGAATCGCAGAGGACTTCCATTTGAGCATCTTAAGCCTAGAGCTTGCAGACTCATGCAGATCTAATCTTTCCTATGGGCTAAACTTCTCTCTTGTCCCACTCCCTTCTCTACATTGCACTGAGTACCAAACTCTGACACTATAACTGAGCCAGAAGTGGGACCCCTGATGTACACCCTAGCTATTCTTCCAAACTTGGAGAGGGAACAGTTTAACAAACAAGGGGTGGGGAGGTGGGATGGGAAAAAGGTCTGCCAACACCCCTAAGCCGGGAGCTCAAGGCAGAAACTGGTCCTTTGCCTAGGTGCAGATAGCTGTCAGCCCTCTTCCTATCTCAGCACACAACCAGCAGACTTTACACACACTACTGACTCTTCCTGAGCCAGAACCTTGGCAAAGAGCAGGCACCACACACGTGGTGGTCAGCTGCCTGGCTTCCTAAGCTGAATACATACAAGAAAAGTAAACTGACACCTGGGCTTGCATGTCTAGTAACAGCTCTAACCACCTGGTAAAAGGACATCAGAATTTCTATGGTTCCAGTAATCAGACTAGCTCACATGATCAGCCTGTTTGTACTTTTAAAAGCAAAATTAAAAATATGTATGTATATGGTTAGAACACAGTAAGCACAGACCACTGTGGCTTCATAAAACTCCCAAAACAAAGAATCAAAAATTTTCCAGACAAAGAGGATTTCCTGGAATTACTGGAGGTAGAATACAAAAGATTAATGTTTAGAGCCCTTTGATCAAAAAGATTAGGCAAAGTGCAGCAGAGCATAATGAAAACTGAAACAGGCTGCAAGAAATACTTGAGCAACAACAATCTGAAATTCGGCAGATTAACAATAAAATTGTAGAATTAAGATAATTCAATAGAAAGTCAAATGAACAGAATTGAGGCAATGGAATACAAAATTAGTGAGTTGAAAACAAAACAACTGGCACCAACATATTTGAGGAAAAATCAGATAAAAGAATTTTTTAAAATGAAGAAACATTAAGAGTTATGTGGGACTCTATCAAAAAGAACAATTTAAGAGTGATTGGGGAGATAACAGAAAATAGAAATGTTGAAGATTTCTTTGCAGAAAATTTCTCTGATATCAAATATGAAAAGATACCTATGCAATGTGCTTATTGAACTTCACACAAGGTAGAACACAAAAGAAAGACACCAAGACATATTATAGTCAAACTCACCGAAACCAAACATAAAGAGAGGCTTTTAAAGGTAGTTAGGGTTAAATGAAAAATAACCTACAGAGGAGAGCCAAGACTAAGCTGAGACTACTCAGCAGAAACCACACTGGCAGGAAGGCAGTGGGAAGCCATATGCAAAGACTTGAAGGAAGAAAAGCTGCCTGCCAAGAATTATATGTCCTGAAAAATTGTGTCTCAAATATGACAGCAAAATTAGGACATTCCCAGGTAGGCAGAAGTTTAGAGAGTTTGCAAAAACCAAACCAAAATTATAAGAGGTACTGAAGGAAGTTCTTCAATTGGAAAATTCAGCAACGTCAGATAGAACTGAAGGCTACAATGCAGGACGTAGCATCCATATATCAACAGAGGTAGGGAAACCACAAAAATAAATCAAAGCTTATATGTTGTTAGGTGCTTGTCTAGTCAGTTCCAACTCATAGTGACCCTACGAACAACAGAACAAAACACTGCCCGGTTTTGCACCAAGTGCACAATCATTTTTATGCTTAAACACATTGTTGCAGCCACTGTGTCAGTCCATCTTATTGAGGGTCTTCCTGTTTTTCCCTGACGCTCCACTCTACCAAGCATGGTGTTCTTTTCCAGGGATTGATCTTCTTGACAACATGTCTGAAATATGTAAGATGTAGTCTTGCCATCTTTGCTTCCAAGGAACACTGTGGTTGTATTTCTTCTAGAACAGATCTGTTTGTTCTTTTGGTGGTCCATGGTCCATTCCACATGCTTCTCCAACACCAGAATTCAAAGGCATCAGTTCTTCTGTCTTCCTCATTCATTGTCCAGCTTTTACATACATATGATATGATTGAGAATACCCTGGCTTGGGTCAGGTGCACTTTAGTCTTCAAGGTGACATCTTTACTTTTAAATACTTTCAAGAGATCCTTTGCAGTAGATTTTCCTGATGCAGTGTGTCTTTTGGTTTCTTGACTGCTGCATCCATGAATGTTGATTGTGGATCCAAGTAAAATGAAATCCTTGACAGCCTCAATCCTTTCTCCATTTATGATGATGTTGCTTACTGATCCAGTTGTGAGAATTTTTGTATTCTTGATGTTGAGGTACAATCCATACTGAAGGCTGTGGTCCTTGATCTTCACAAGTAAGATTTCAAATCTTGGTTACTTCCAGCAAATAAGATGGTGTCATCTGCGTACTGCAGGTTGTTAATAAGTTGTCCTCCAATCCTGATGCCTCGTACTTCTTCATATAATCTAGCTTCTCAGATTATTTGCTCAGGATACAGATTGAAAGGTGTGGTGAACGGATACAAGCCTGACGCACACCTTTCCTGACTTTAAACCATGCAGTGTCTGCTTGTTCTGTTCACCCAACTGCCTCTTGATCCATAGACAGATTCCTTAAGAGCTCAATTGAGTATTCTGGATTTCCCATTTTATGCAATATTAGCCATAAAAAATCAAAGCTAAAACACTAAAAATAGGGAGACAAAGCTATTTCATTGTAAAACAACAACACTGTATCACAAAGAGAGAATAAATAATATACTCAAAGTTCTTTCATATGGAGAGGAAGTCAAGGCAGTACAAAGAAATTAAAGATTGGTTTAAATTTAGAATAATAGGAGTAAATATTGCAATAACCACAAAGGAAACTAACAATCCTACACATCAAAATAAGAGACAAAACCAAGAAGTCTCAGCAAAAAGATAAGAAGAAAACCTATAAAAAAGTGACACAGCACAAATAATTAAGTAGAATAAAGAAACTGTCAACAACACACAAAAAAAGACATCAAAATGATGGCACTAAATTCATACCTATTAGTAATTTCACTGAATGTAAATGGATTAAATGCACCAATAAAGAGAAAGAGTAGCAGAATTTTTTAAAAAACACAATCCATCTATATGCTGCCTACAGGAGATGTACCTTAAAGACAAAAAACAAACTGAAACTCAAAGGATGGAAAAATAAATAGTAAGCAAACAACATTCAAAAATGAGCAGGAGTGACAGTATTAATTTCAGATAAAGTGACTTTAAAATCAATCACAGTGGACAAAGAAGGATGCTGTGTACTGACTAAAGCATCAGTACATTAGGAGAACATAGCCATATTAAATATTTACAGACCCAACAACGGGGCAGCTAATCACATCAAATGAACTCTTAACAGCACTGAAAAGTGAAATAGCTCTACAATTTAGTAGGAGACTTCAACATACTACTTTCAGTGATGGATAGAACATCCAGAAAGAAGCTCAGTAAAGTCAAATACATGGAAGCTGAGCAACACCTTGCTTAGAAACTACTGGGTTGTAGAAGAAATCAAGGATCGAATAAAAGCATTCACAGAAACAAATGAGAATGAAAGCACATCCTACCTTGAACCTTTGCAGCACAGCAAAAGCAGTGCTCAGACGTCAGTTTATCTCAATAAATGCACATATGAAAAAAGAAGAAAGGGCCAAATCAAAGCAGTAACCCTTCAACTTGAACAAGTAGAAAAACAGCAGCAAAAGAATCCTTGGCCAACAGAAGAAAGCAAATAATAAAAATTAGAGCCAAACTAAATAAATTAGAGAATACAAAAATGATGGAGTTAACAAGACCAAAAACTGGTCAATGAAAAGATCAATAAAATTGATAAACCACTGGCCAAATTGACAAAAGAAAAAGAGGAGAGGAAACATAACCCCAATAAGAAATGAAATGAGAGATACCACCACAGACCCAACTGAAATTTCAAAAAGCGTAACATAATATTTAATATTGTACTCTAACAAATTTGAAAACCTAGAGGAAATGGACAGATTTTTAGAGACACACTGCCTATCTAAATTAACATAAACAGAGGTGTAACAACTAAATAAACTCATAACCAAAGAAGAGATTGAAAGGGTAATTTAAAAACTCCCAATTAAAAAAACGGCTAGGCCCTGATGGCTCAACTGGAGAATTCTGCCAAACTTAAAGATAGGTATTACTACAACTATTACTAACAAC
The DNA here is from genome assembly GCA_028571685.1 of Heterohyrax brucei. NCBI lineage: Eukaryota > Metazoa > Chordata > Mammalia > Hyracoidea > Procaviidae > Heterohyrax > Heterohyrax brucei. The sequence continues at coordinate 39,737,772 of CM053140.1, forward strand.
ATTTCAGAGCCCAGAAAAAGATGGAATATTCCCTAACCCATTCTATGAAACCAGCATAACCCTGATACTGAAGCCAGATAAAAACAGCACAAAAAAGGAAAATTACAGACCAATATCTCTCACGAACTTAGACACAAAAGTCTTCAAAAAAATTCTAGCCAGTGAATTCACAGCATATCCAAAGAGTAATTCGCCGTGGCCAAATGCGATTCATAACAGGGATGCAAGGATGGTTAAAGATTAGAAAAACAGTTAATATAACCAACCACATAAATAAAGCAAAAAATAAGAATGACTTGGTTTTATCAGTTGATGCAGGAAAGACACTTGACAAACTCCAACACCCATTCATGTTAAAAACTCTCAGCAAAATAGGAACAGAAGGAGAAATTCCTCAACATAATAAAGAGCATCTACACAAAGTTAACAGCCAACATCATCCTAAATGGAGAGACTCTGAAAGTATTCCCCTTGAGTATGGGAACCAGATAGGGATGCCCTCTGTCACCACTTCTATTCAACATTGTCCTGGAGGTTCTAGTCAGAACAGATCCTCTAGAAGAAGAAATAAAGGCATCCAAATTGGTAAATAAGTAGTAAAAATTATTTCTATTCACAGATGATATGATCCTATATGTTGAAAACTTTGAAGAATCCACAAAAAGACTACTGGAACTAATAGGAGAGTTTAGCATAGTATCAGGATACAAGATAAATATACAAAAATCAGGTGGATTCCTGTACACCAACAAAGAGAGGAAATCACTCAGTCAATACCATGTGCAATAGCTCCTAAGAATAAATCTAACCAGAGACATGAAAGACCTATACAGAGAAAGTTACAAGACTCTACTGCAAGAAAACAAAAGAGACCTACATAAGTGGAGAAACCTACCTTGCTCATGGATAGGGAGACTCAACATTGTGAAAATGTCTGTTCCACGCAAAGCAATGTGCAGATACAGTACAATCCCAGTCCAAATTCCTGTAGCTTTTTTTTTATTGAATAAAGAAACAAATCACAAGTTTCATATGGAAAAGGAAGAAGTCCTGGGTAAGGCAAACAATATTGAAGAAGGGGAACGTAGTGGGAGGATTTGTACTACCTGACTTTAGACCCTATTACACTGCCATAGTAGTCAAAACAGCCTGATACTAGTACAGCAACAGACTTATAGACCAGTGGAAGAGAATTGAGAATCCACACATAAAATCGTCCACCTGTGCACAGCAGATATTTGGAAAAAGTCCAAACCCCATAAACTGGTGAAAAGATGGCCTCTTTTACAAATGGTGTTAATATAACTGGATATCCATCTGCAAAAAAAAGAAAAAGCAAAGAACCCACATCTCACACCATGCACAAAAATTGATTCAAAATGGACCAAAGATCTAAATACCAAATCTAAAAGGTAAAGATCATGGGAGAAAAGTAGAGAATGCTGGGAGCCCTAATATAAGGCATAAAGAGATTACAAAATGCACAAACACCAGAAGAGAAAATAGAGAACTGGGAACTCCTAAAAGTCAGACATTTCTCATCATCCAAAGACTTCACCAAAAGAGTAAAAAGACAATCTACAGACCAAGGAAAAACATTTTGGCTACCAGGTATCCAATCAGTATCTAATCTCTGTAATCTGCAAGATACTGCAAACCTCCGCAACAAAAAGACAAATAATCCAATTAAAAGATAGGCAAAGGATATGAACAGAGACTTCACCAAACAAGACTTTCAGACATCTGACAGATAGATGAGAAAATGCTCTTGATCATTGGCCATCAAAAAATGCAAATTAAAACCCCAATGAGATACCACATCACCCCAATAATAAGACTGACATTAATCAGAAAAACACAAAGTAATAAATGTAAGAGAGGCTGTGGAGAGACTGGAACACATCTACACTTTGGAAATCCATCTGGCACTTCTTTAAAAAGCTAGCAATAGAAATACCATACGATCCAGCAATCTCACTTCTTAGAACATATCCTAGAGAAATAAGAGCTGCCACACAGATACATGCACACCATTGTCTGTTGCAGCAGTTTACAATAGCGAAAAGATGGAATCAGTCTTGGTGCCCTTCAGTGGAACAATGGATAAACAAACCGGTATATACACACAAGGGAATACTATGCAATGATAATGATGAATTTGGGTAATACGAAATGCAAGAATCTAGAGGATGTTATCTGAGTGAAATCAGTCAGTTGTAAAAAAAGGACAAATACTGTATGGGACCACTATTATAAAAGCTCAAGGATTGGTTTAAACACAGAGGAAAACCTTCTTTGATGGTTATGAGGAGGGATGAGAAGGAAAGGGGTATTCTGTTACTAGATAATGGGCAAGCACTATTTCAGGTAAAGGGAGAGACACCATACAGCAGAGGAAAAGTCAACACAAATGAACTAAACCTAAAGCTTAGAAGTATTCTAAATAAAACCAAACACTTCCAGGGTCAGGAGTCTAGGGACCATGGCTTCAGGGGACATCTAAGTCACTGGCATAACAAAGTCTTTAGGCAAATGTTCTTCATCCCACTTTGGTGAGTAGTGCCTGGGGTCTTAAAGGCTACCACATGACCATCTAAGAAGCATTAATTGATTTCAACCCATCTGAAGCAAAGGAGAAAAGAGCTTCAACAACACAAGGTTAGTGCAAGCCTATGAGACAGAATGGGCAATGTACAACAGAGACAGTAGCAACATGAGACCAGAAGAACTAGATAGTCCCCAGCCACTACCAAAGACTGCCCTTTAGGGAACTCCACAGTGAGTCTGTGATGGAGCTGAAGAAATATGGGGTGCAGAACTTAAACTCTAGTAAAAAAGACCAGACTTGATGGTCTGATGGACTAGAGAGTCCCCAGAATACATGGCCCCCTAACTCTCTGTTAACCCAGAACTGAAGCCATTCTATTCAGACAAGACTGAACTGATGCATAAGACATAAAATGATACGGATGAAGAGTGTGCTGCTTGGCTTGGGCACATTCAGGAGAATAATTAGATAGCTCCTGCTAAGAGGTGAGAAGTAATGTCAGAAGGGTACTTGGGCTGGCCAAATGGAGGTGAGAAATAGAGGTTGGAGGGGAGGAGTGTGCTTTCACAGTATAGGGGAGAAGCTAGAGTCACATGGCAGAGTGTAAGGTTTTGTATGAGAAACTATAATTGTCAACTTTCACTTAAAGACAATTTAAAAAGAACAGACTATGTTGTAAGAAACCTATATGGCTTTTCTGTTCTGTCCTGTAATGTCCTTTTAAGTCAGAATTGACTCAGCAGCACAATTTCTCCCCTTCCTCAGCCTGCTAGTATCTTCTTAACCCTAAAACAAGTGGACAGCCTTTTGAAGTGTTAGCATCTTCAGTTTTGCAACAGCAGAGAACCCTGCAGGCAGAAATCCCTCCTTTTTGTCTCCCCAGTCCTTCTCTTTCATCCCTTAGCCCTGGTGGCAGTAGACCATGGGTCACAGCTTTAGAAGTGGAGCATCACACATGCCAGGACAGGACTTCACACAGTATATTGGACAAATTAGAAATACGTATGCTGAAGATAACTCTTCATTTCTTAAAACAGCAGTGAGATACCATTTTTACCTATCAAATTTATATATTTTTTTAGTGCTGACATAGTAATTGTAGAAAAATAAACTAATCTACAAAAACATCTTGAATCTGTCCTATGGCCAGTATACAAAATTCACACTATGAAACTTTCATGAGAATGGGAATTAAAGAAGCTTTTCTGGCAGTCCACAATGAAAACTTTACAAATGTGTCTATCAGCCAGAGTTTAGTTAAGAAAGCAGAAACATACTTTGAGACAAAGAATTTAATATAGGGAATTGATCAATTAGATGTCAGACGACTGAGAAGGCAGAAACAGAATATCGAGACAACACAGATTATAGCTCAGGAAGCAGCGGTCGTCTGTCCTCAGGACTGCTTGACAAAGAGAAGACAGTCTGGGGTTATTAGAACCTGGCAGCTCAGATGAGGGCTTCCCAGAGCTGAGAGCCACAGCGCTGAGGCAGGGCCTCTGCTGGCTGCCGCTGGTGTCTCTGAGGGATTTTAAGGTTGCTGGTTCTGGGAGCGTTACAACACAGCTGGAAACTGGAGCCAACTGCTGCCACCAAGATGAAGAGCCATTGCTGACAGTGAGCAGGCTGAAGAACAAAGCCCTTCTCCTTCACCTTTCCAGTCTCTCTGCCATGCCCCCTAATGGCAAACCTAGCAGAGTGCCAACTGACAAAGGAAAAACTGTGGTTTGCAGAGCCCCAGCCCCAGCATCACAAAACTAAAAGGAAGGTTTGGACCTGAGAGAAATAGCTCAATAACCCAAATACCCTTTTGCGTGTAAATATAATCTCTACTGATTTATTCTAATGGAATAATTATAAATATATGTAAGGTTTGTGTATAATGCTATTCACTCTAGCATTATTTACAATATATTATAGTAAAAGTATTAAAAACAACCTTAACTTACATGAATTGTGAATAAGTTAAATAAATTACAGTCTATCCATACAGTGAATCTAGGTAAACCATGAAAAATCAAGTGCTATGTCCATTAAGTAACAAAATTTTTTTAATACAAAGTAACACAGTATGTAAAGTACACACATGTATAATAAAAAAACACGGGGAAGGATATATACCAAAACATTAAGGGTTAATAGGTTATTTTTTGAATGGTAGGATTATGGATAGCTTTCTTCTTTCTTTTTAACTTACATAAACTTTTTAATTTCTCTACAATAAGAATGTATTATTAGCCAGTTAGTATGAACATATAAATGTATGTATATAGAGATACATGGAGAGAGATACATATATCAGTATATACATATGTCATACATACATACATTAATTAAATGAATTTTTTACCCGGTTAGTGATTTGGGCCCATCGTCATGGCTTTGGGATTAAGCATATATGTGTGTGTGCTCATCTGCACATGTGTACGAAGGAGTGGAGCCCCACTGGTAATGACCCAAGAAATGGAGGACAGGTGGTGTTCTCCCCTTCGCCTTTGCTGTGGAACACTGTGCCCTCTGGCCCTGGAGAGATGATACTTGTACTAATAATAGCCACCACTTATTGAGCGCTTACTGATCCTTGCACTTAATCCTCAGTCCTAAAAATGGGTGCTATAAATAACCCCATTTTACAAATGGGGAAACTGAAGTTCAGAGAGGTCAGCAAGCCAGCTGAAGGGCAGGAGGCAGGGAGTGGCAGACCCGCAGCCTCGGCGGCTGGACTTGAGCACAGGTGCTCCTGGTTGCTGTGCTCTTCTTCCTGAAGTTAGCAATAGGCTAGGGTGGGCCTGGCGCAGAACTCCACAGGGACAGGGGGAGCTGACCAGATAGACAGTACCCCAGGCCCTCGGAAGAGCTAAGGAGGGCTAGGAATTGACAAGAACTAAAAAGGTTCCCCTGCTGTGGAGCATCATGAGTGCCCTCCCCCACCAACCAAGTGTCCACTGGTCTGGGTCCTGAGTTTTGAACATATCTGACTCTGAGAAATGCAGGGATGCAAATTAGAGTCATTGTGGGCAAGAGAGAGCACAATTCTTAGAGCAAACCCTCGTACCCACCACAGTGGTGGTATTCTAGCATAGAAAGTGCATTAGCTCAGATTTCCATTTCAAATAAAAATTGTTTACATCACAGCAGTGAGTTCCTTAAAGAACAGCCAGCTCCCAGTCATGCTTGGGGTTTCTTAGAGCATGGAAAAACCGTTGTAACCTAGACTGATTTTACCAGGCTGTTCTCTTTACCAAGACTGATCAAAATCAGGAAGGCCAACGTTAGCAGAAATGGGTTCAGTCACTAATCGAGCAGGTATTTATGAACATAGCTACTGTGTGTTAGCATGTTTTCAGTACAAAGGCAGGATGATGAAGATGTTGAAATCCCTGCCTTGCTGAATCAGACATTCTAGTCGGTAGGCAGACAGTGAACAGATGCTTTTAAGATACTTCCAGACTGTTAGTATGAGAGGACAGCATGGCTCTCTCTTATGCAGGGGGCTCAGTGATGGTCCCTGAAAAGGAGATGGCCTTCATGTAATTTCAGAAGTGAGCAAAAGATTGAACCATAAGATGCTATTAGGCCGCAGTGTGGTGAGCAAAAGAACCGTAAATGGAAAGGCCTTGAAGTGCAGACAAGCCTAATGAATTCAAGGAGCAGCGAGTGTACCCGAAGAAATCCAAGGAGCTGGAGCACAGTGAGCCAGGAAGGGAGTAGAAGGGATTAGGAGAGGCTGGCAGGGGTCCAGTTCATACAAAACCTTGTAGAGCTATACTTGGAAATTAGAACTGGGGCTGGTACAGTTTTGAGAGAACCATAGAAGTAGGTGGAAAAAAAAATAGTGTTGGGAAGGGCCCTGTTGTTCAGTGTTTAAACACATGGCTGCTAACCAAAAGATCAGTGGTTAAAACACACCAGCCACATCACAGGAGGAAGATTACAGCATTGGAAACTGGGGCAGTTCTACTCTGTCCTGTAGCGTCACTGTGAGTTGGAATTGAATCAACAAGAAGATATTAAAAGTAGTTACTTAACATCGGCCATATTCAGGACAAGTTAGGGCAGTTAAGATGATACAAAGGGTGTTTTGGGGCTCTGCTTAAATTAGATTTCCATCTTTATGTAGTTCACACTTTTATACAGTTAATGAAATGACACTTAGTTCATCTGAAAGGCAGAATGACTTAATGAAGATACGTAAGTGCTTTCAGATCTTTGTATAGTAGGTGCTATTCTTTTCCTTTGTGAAATAACATTTTTTCTGTTTTAGTCATAAAAATGGGTTCAATGAAAAAAAAAGGAAACTGAAAAATAGCCAGGAGGAAATAAAAATCTATAATATCTTAATTCAGAGAATCTTTGCTAACATTTTGCTCTGTTTATTTCCAACTTTGTGTGTGTGTGTGTGTGTATAATAATTTTGCATCCCCCAAACTATATGGTAATTTATAACTTGTAGTTTTCACTTATTGTATCACAAATACTGTTTTGTGTTTTCTGTTGGGTATTCAGATTATTTATATTTTTTCTGATGTAGATGGTACTTTAATGAATACCCATGGAGATCAGTCTTTGAATGTCTACAGGTGTTCCCTTGAGTGGACTTGGTAGATCAGAGAGATGGGCATATTTATGGCTTATGGTACCTTTGCAAAATTACCTTTAGAATAATCACATCACCGTTCACTCCCACCAGCATTTATTTGTGTGGATCACCTCAGATCCTCACTTACACTCAGTATGGCCACTTTTGTAATGCTGCCAATTTGAGAGATGGGAAGTAGTGTTTTAATTTACTTGTTTATCTTTCTTAAGTCTTTACCAGATAGTTCTTCTTAAGATTTGTCAAGTATTCAGGAATTTCTCGTGCTTAATCTGTGTGTCATTTGGATAAGCACATTTACTCTTTGTACTGTGTTAACAGGTGCAGGGATATTAATCAGTAAAGCTGGTTGATGAGTACGTGGGGTTCACTACTCTACTTCCATACATGTTTGGAAATGTCCATAGTACATAAGTTTTTTGAGTCATAAAGATATATTTAATAGGCACATGGCTCCTAATAAAATTCTTTTTTTTTTTTCACTCAGGGATGCTTATTTGAAGTATCTGTGTCGACACATAGCGTTAAACCGAGGTGCTAATTCAGCTCTCAGTCATTGCTGTCTAATGCCAGCTGCTTTCAGTATTGTGTCTTTGCCACACCTGCATTCTAAAATTTTTTCTTTTTATTATAATCAAGTGAAAGTATACAATCCAAATCAATTTTGCATGCCTACCTATGTGCAACTTTATCTGTTCTCCTCACCTTGTGACAGCACACTCCTCCTTTTCATTCTTCTGTTATCGTCTTAAGGAACACCTGTCCCCTCATCTCTACCCTCTCCTCTCCCATATAAAAGAAAACCAATAGGACAGCCTCCTGTAAGTGTGTAAAATCATGACATACATACACCACATGCTCACACTGTGTGTCTGAGTCCAGTCCATTCTTGTCTGAAGAGTGGACCTCAGTACTGGTTTCAGGTGAGGACCAGCAGCAAGTCTAGAGACCATTTTCCCAAGGGACCCTGCAGGGTGTCAGACCATCATTTCTTGTCTTTCTACTCAGTAGAATTCTTGATCTGCACACCTCTTTTTGGCATGTTACCTCAGGGACTCTACATTGTGTCCCATATCACAGCTGCCTGTGGTGGTGGCAGGGCACCGTCTGATTCGTCTGGTCTCATGCCAATACAGTCTCCCATTCATATAGGTCCTTCTGTCTCCTGGACTCATATGTCTTTGATGTTTTCAGTCGTCATCTGTTGCAGATGGGTGGGGACAAGTTGGTGTTCCCCACATGACAGCTTACTGGCTTTTAAGACCCCAGATGCCACTCGCCAATATAGGGTGCAGAAGACTCTTAGTAAAAGACTAGTTGGGCCAGTTAACCTCAAAGTCCCGTGAAAACATGGTCCCCACACCCTCATCTCTGCTACTCTATCCTTTGAAATATTGGGTTGAGTTTAGAAAACCATTCAGTTTATGGTGTAGTCAAGTTATACTGATCTGCCCTCTACTGCATGCTGTCATTCCCTTCACCTAACCAAATTCCTAAGGAGCATCTATTTTTTGACTATCCCTCTCCCTCCCTCCCCACCCTTGTAGCTGCCAAAGAGTCTTTTCTTCTGTACATAGTTCCATTTTTAAGTCCTTACAGCAGAGGTCTCATACAATGTTTGTCCTTTAGCAGCTGACTGATTTCACTCAGCATAATGTCTTCTAGTTGAAACCAGGTTATAAGATGCTTCCTAAAATCATCATTGTTCTTTATCATTGCATAATGTTCTGTTGTGTGTATGTATCATCATTTGTTTATTCACTCATCTATTGATAGGCACCTAGGTTGATTCCATCTTTTTGCTACTATCAACAGTGTTGCAATGAATATTCGTGTGCATATATCTGTTTGTGTGACTGCCTTTATTTCTGTAGGCTATATTCCAAGCAATGGGATTGCTGGATCATAGAGTATTTCTATTTCTAACTTTTTAAGAAAGTGCCAAATTACTTTCCAAAGAGGTTGTACCATGTTGCATTCCCACAAGCAATGTAGGAGAGTTCCAATGTCTGCAGCCTCTCCAGCATCTGCTGTTTTTTGTTTTTTGGATTATTGCCAACCTTGTTGGGGTAAGATGGTATCTCGTGGTAGTTTTGATTTAGTTTCTGTAATAGCTAGTGATTGTGAACATTTCCTCATGTGTCTCTTGGCTGCCTGGATGTCTTCTTTGGTGAAGTTTCTGTCCATCTCCCTTACCCTTTTCTTAGCTCGGTTATTTACCTTTGTCTTGTTGGCATTTTGCAGTACCTTGTAGATTATGGAGATCAGGCATCAGTCCAATGCATAGTTGCCAAATATTTTTTCCCAGTCTGTAGGTAGTCTCTTAACTGTCTGATGAAGTCTTTGGATGAGCGTAACTGTTTGATTTTTAGTAGTTTTCATTTATCTGTTTTTTTCTTGTGTTGTTTGTGCATTGTTGGTCACATTTTGTAGTCTGTCTAAGCCGTGTATTAGAAGTTCATTGTTGTCCCTGTTTTTGCTTGTGTGATCTTATTGTTTTAGGTTTGATAATTAGGTCTTTGATCCATTTTGAATTAGTTTTTGTGTAAAGTGTGAGATACAGGTCTTGTTTCAGTTTTTTGCAGATGGATGTCCAATTTTGCCAACACCATTTGTTTAAGAGACTGTTTTTACTCCAGTTCACAACCTTTCGGCCTTTGTCAACTATCACTGTTCATTATGAGTGATATTTCTGGGATCTCTATTCTGTTTCATTGGTCTATAGGTTGTATGTCTATATGTTGCACCAGTACCTGGCTGTTTTGACTACCGTGGCAGTATAGTAGGTTTTAAGGTTGGGTAGAGTGAGGTCTCCCGCTGTGTTCCTCTTCTTCAGTAGTGCTTTACTTATCCAGGGTTTCTTCCCTTTCCAAACAAAGTTGGTGATTTGTTTCTCCATCTCATTAAAAAATGACACTGGAATTTGTATTGGGATTGTTTTCCTTTTCTTTCTTCTCTTCTCTCTGGTTTTTCCTCTACATACTTTTGATTAAGCGAAACTCACCACACCCAAAAAATCTCTAACAGTATGTAGATCACTTTGGGTGAAATAGACATTTTCACAATGTTAAGTCTTCCTATCCATGAACAAGGTAGGTTTCTCCACTTATATAATAAGTCTTTTTTGGTTTCTTGCAGTAAGGTCTTGTAATTATCTCTGTATGGGTCTCTTACTTGTCTGGTTAGATTTATTCCTAGGTATTTTATCTCCTTGGGAGCTATAGTAAATTGTATTGATTTGGTGATTTCCTCTTTGATGATCTCTTTGTTGGTGTAAAGGAATCCTGCTGATTTTTGTATGTTTATCTTATATCGTGATACTTCTATTAGTTCCACTAGTTTACTTACAGATTCTTTAGGGTTCTGTGTATATACAATCCTATCATCTGTAAATAGGGGTATTTTTACTTCTTTTTTACTGAAGCATTGTGAAATTTTTATCTTTCAAATCAACGTACAATTTCTCTCCGGCCTTACATGCCAGGTATAACTGAAATTTTATTAGGCCTTTGGTTTTACGGATTTATGTTAACTTGATAATGTTGTAACAGTGATGACTGCTTTTGGAAGACAAGAAAGTCCGTATCCCTCCAGTCTCTTTGTTTTTCTTTAGATGTGGAGCATACTGGAGCCACCAGTGAGTTCTATGACAAGTTCACAATTCGCTATCACATCAGCACCATTTTCAAAAGCCTCTGGCAAAACATAGCTCACCATGGCACCTTTATGGAAGAGTTCAAGTAAGTATTGGATCCCTACTGTCACAGCTTGTCTCTTGAAATAACAGGTAGGACTAGGACTTAAAAGTGTTCACAGCTAGGTTCTTGTTGATCGTGTGTATTTGCTCTTTAAGTTATCCAGATGGTGATGCTAAATGTGGGCAGGGCTGTGGAAGTATATGTGCTTCAAAGTATTGCTGAACTTTAGAACTGCCAATATACTTCAGGATGTTATACATAAAGAAAGAATCCCTAAATATTCTGAGATGATCTATAAAGTGTTTTTTAGTGTTTCTGTGATTATAGTGAATATGGTATTGCCAGAATGACTAAAATGAGATTTTACAGTGTTCTTCAATATTATCTAAAACCTCAGAATTAGAAACATTTAGGGGGTCTTTAGGTTTAAAAGCAGTTAAGGTCATTATTTGAAATGCCATTCTTTAGAGTAAGAGATCAAGTACTTTTTATGTACCTACCTGAAATTTCAGTGACCACTTAAACCTGGATGTTGGTAATTCTATCTGAATATTCTGTCAGTGCTTTAAAAAAAAAAAAAAAAAACAGATAGATGAAAGTGTTGAAATCTTGAGTTATTATTCTTCAGAAGAAATTAGCATTTGCTGGTTTTCTATAGGATTAACCCTTCCCCGTTGGCTGAATAAAAGCTGCCAAGGAATTAGTATTGGTTAACAAATTTCCCAAATTATTTAGCATCTTACTATTAGGAGTCCCTGAAAGGTCGCTCCAGCACACCGCAGGGATGGCTTAATCATGATTAATGTAAAAGACTAAGAAAATCATTGTGTGATATATTTTCAAAAAAAAAAAAGAAATGCTGCTGAGGCTTACATGTAGCCAAATGTCTCATGGGAGTTTGTTCCTTGGTTTGGTAGTTAAGGGTAGTGGTTTCATGGAGCATCCCTAATAGGCCTAGTAATGGCTTTAGTGCTTCTGTTCTACCTCCTAGTTTGTTGCATAGTGCCTGGGGTCTTAAAAATTTGCAAGTGACTGTCAGAGGCACAACATCTGATCTCTAATTGCCTGGAGCAGCAAAGGAAGAAGAAGCCGCAGAAACAGGAGGAGGAAATGGAATTTGTGGCTAATAGCCTTCATGAACAACTGTCTCCTTTACCATGGGAATAGAACTGAGTAGTGCCTGGCTACCATTACTGAACATTTCAGTGAGTGATTCTAGAGGAGGATCCTGATCAAACGAGGGAAAATGAAGAACAGATTTTCAAATTCTTATGGTTTCCAGATTCTCTGGAGCCATGAAGATTGAGTGAACCCCTGAAACTATTTCCCTGAGATAATCTTTAAACCTTAAACCAAAATATCTCCTGAAGTCTTAAAACCAAACCATAGTGTAGTTTAAATGATGATAATGTGTGCCTTGAATATTATGCTCTTTCGAGATGTTCTTTGTGTGGCCAAACTGACAGCAAGCTAGGAGACTTCAGGATCAGTGAGTTGGTGTTAGCTGAGGGGATGGGGGAACAGCTTGGGAAGTAAGAATGGTGGCACAACTCGAAGAAGATAATTAGTATTGTTGATTTATACATGTAGAAATTGTTGAATTGTATGTTTTGCTGTATATATTCTCAACAACAACAAAATAAATTTAAAAAACTAATTACAGCTCCCAAAACTCTAGGCAGCAGTTCTACTCTGTAATACATGGATCACCAGGAGTTGAAATCCACTTCATGACAGCCAGCAACAGCAAAAATTGAATTGTATGTGCCCTGCAGTGTATGTTCTCAACAGAACTAAAACTAAGTTATAAAAAAAAAAAAAAATAAGAAGAGAAACAGCAAAATGTAACAGACTTAACAGGCCTTGAGCTCCCTAGTACTGAGTTATGCAGAGGTGGGCAAAGCTTTAAGGTGACATAGCTGGCGTGCTGGGCAGAGGCTTCTTTTCTGGGATCTTCTGCCATGCTTCTCTTCAGGAAAGTGTATGACCGTGTACAATGTAATTGCCTTTTCAGTTCTGGGAAGCAGTTTGTTCGCTATATAAACATGTTGATAAATGACACGACGTTTTTGCTTGATGAAAGCCTGGAGTCTCTGAAGCGGATCCATGAGGTGCAGGAAGAGATGAAGAACAAAGAGCAGTGGGACCAGTTGCCCCGGGTAAGGACTCAGCCCTAAAAGCTGTGACAGGCATGCAGGGAATCTGCCTTTGGACACGGGCAGAGCTCTGGGTCAGGAGATGAATTTCTGGCTCTGATAACTTGAGAGCCGAATTTTCCTACTTGTGGGGTGGGCTGCCGTGAAGTTAGAGTTCAGGTGTGGAATAGAAGAAAATTCACACAGCTGGTCTTAAGCTGGGAAACAAGTTGAAAAGCATTTCTGAGTATGTCCTGAAAACTTTCTTTGCCTCTGATTTTAAAGGTTTTTTTTTTTCCTTAGAAGAGCCCTTATTGCCTGAATATATAGATTATGATTTGTTAAAGTAACTGAGATCGAAATCTGCCTGCTAGAGAAGAACTTAATTATTCATGTGGTCTTCTCTAAAAAATATATGAGTCACTCAGGATTCTGAGTTTGTTTCCTTTTAATTGGAACAATTCTGTATTGAGTTATTAATAGAAAAGAAAGGGGCCCTGGTGGCACAATGGGAAGGTACTCAGCTGCTAACAGAAAGATTGGCAGTTCAGACTTATCCAGCTGCTCGTCAGGAGAAAGACCTGGCCTTCTGCTCCTGGGAAGATTATGGCCCAGAAAAGCCTATGGGACTGTTCTGCTCTGTCACATGTGGCTGCTGTGAGTCAGAATTGACTCAGAGGCACCTGATAATACCATCACAATAGAACAGACGCCTCCTTTGCCAGGTTCCATGTGAAATCCATGCTCTTCCCCTGACACTGCCCTTCCCTGACATTTCTTTCAGCTATTTAGATAGGTTCTGGGTCACTGACCAGGCCTTTGATAGCTGCTGCTGCTGTCCTGTGTTAGTGAGCTCTTTCCTTAGTGTTGTCAGGCTTGGAATCAGAACTACTTTCTTAAAGTAGTCTTTGTGCAGACATGGAGAGGCTACTTTTCTGTACTTACAGCATTCCCAGAATGAAAATATTGTGTCAAGGTTATGTTGTAGAGTCAAAAAGTATCTTAAAGGTAAGATCTTGAAACAAATGTGGAGAGTGTGTCAGGCAAGTATTCCATCAACTTTGATGGGAATTTACATCATGTCCTAACCAATATATTTAAACTAAAAACAAAAGTACTGTAGTAGGGCTTCCCTCTGGGTCTGTGATTGACTGGATTGCTGCTGTGTCCATGCCACCATGTAGCTTGATCCCCACTGATTGTATTCTTCACATGATGCTGTGGTCCTCTCCTGGGTTCTTGGCATAGACTGACAAGACACCCTTGGGAATCTGTTTTCGAAACCCTCACGTGCATTTCTGAACACACACAATCCATTTTGCTAGTGGACCTCGAAAACCTCCTGTGCCTCCCCAGCAGCTGTAGGACAGAGTCCACTCAACCTGGTGCTCTCAGAGAACCCTCTGACGTCTGTCTGAGAGACCTTTCCAGATTGACCTCCAGTGCTGTCATTTGGTACCAGTCTGGACCTGTCCCAGCTCCCCTCAGAACCAGGCAAGTTGCTGAGTCATAACTGAAAGAGCCCAGCTTTGGGTCCAGGGCAGCTGGGTTTGAGAACGGACACTGCCATGTGTTAGAAGTTGCTTCATCTGTTTCCTCATCCATAACTTCAGATAGTACTTGCCTTGCAGGAAATCCATAAGGAAAAAGTGTGGGTGGAGCACACATAGCTCAGAACTGACCCAGAGAAGTGCTTGTTTTAGTTAGTTACCTAGTGCTGCTCTAACAGCAGTACCACAGAGTGGATGGCTTTAACAAAGGAAAGTTTATTACACAGTCCAGCAGGCTACAATTCCAAATTCAGGATGTCCGCTCCAGGGGAAGAGCTTTCCCCCTTGTCAGCTCTGGAGGAAAGTCCTCGTGTTGCCTCAGTCTTTGTTCAGGGAGAGTCTTGGCACAGGGACCACAGGTCTGAAGGATGCGCTCTACTCCCAATGCTGCTTTCTTGATGGTGTGAGGTTCCCAATTCTCTGCTTGCGTCCCGTTCCTTTTATCTGTTGTAAGATAAAAAGATTAAAAGGTGGTGCAAGTCACACTCCAGAGAAACTTCCTTTACACTGGAGCAGGGAAGTGACTTTAGGAAGGGATTTTTCAGACCCACCCTAATCCTCTTTAACATACAGCATAGGAAAATCACAAGAGGGAGGATGGCCCAGTCATCCTCCTGTGTAGCCCAGGATGGCTACACACAGTTTTGAAGGGACACAGTTCAATCTGTGACAGTATTCATAAGTAGCTAGTGTTTCCTTTACTGTGAGACACTCCTTCTATCCAAAATGCTCTCCTTTCCATTCTTACGTGTCAAAATCCTCCCCATCATTTGAGTGAGATCTTATCCAGATGCTCCACTACGGTTCTTTTTCTGTCTGTATCTTAATAGCTTCATGACGCTTATCACACACCAGCCTCTGTAGCAGATGTTAGGGTGCAGATCTGGAACACACTGTTGTTCATAATGAGTGCCTAATAGTGTTTGTTTATGAGACAACTAAGCGTATACTATTGATTTTTCATGTTAATGGAAGGGGGAGGGTAAGGCACAAATAGTCCCTCACAATTGCTATTTCAGAAATAATTTTGGCTTGACTTTGCAGTTACTTCCTACCTCTGCCCCATACTTGCTCTGCCTTACCTCTCTGACCTCTAAGAAGAGGACTCCGTGCGCATCACAAAGGCCATCTTCCCTCACTCATTTCCTGGATCAATATTTCTTAGCGAAGGCCCCAGTTAGAATCTGGGGTGGGTAACTCTTCTAGGAGAGACTGCCCTGTGCATTGCAGACACTTAGCATCTCTGACTTCTGCCCATTTAATACCAGTGATGCTCCCTCCCAGCACTAGGCACTGGGCAACCAAGACCACCCCCAGTAAGGCCTGATGCCCCAGTTGACAGTCACTGCCCGGTGATCTCAACTATTCTAAGACTAAATATCTGTAGTTTCAAGACGCCTAAATTTATCCCGCTACTGTGGCGCAGTGCTCTGTCTACTAACTAAAAGGTCAATAGTTCAAGTCTTCCAGGTGTTACTTAGAAACTCTGGAGCAGTTCTGCTCTGTGAGGTCGCTGTGAGCCAGAATTGACTCAACGGCAGTGAGTTTTTGAGAGTTTTGACTCAGACTTCTGACTACAGACTCTTGTAACCAGCTGTTGACTCCCTTCTCTACCTGCTATAAGTATCTCGGACTCAGCTTGTCCAAAACTGAACTCTTGATGTCCTTGAAACCTCCCCTCCCAAGTCAGCGCAATCTCAGTAAGTGGCAGCTCCATTCTACCAATTCTTCAGACCTCCTGCTTTGGAATTTCCCTTATTTCTTTCTCTCTTCTTCACTTACTCCCTCTCTCTCTGTTTCAGCAGATGCCTCTAGGCTGTATCGTAAAATATATCCTCTGTCTGAGCCACTTCTTACCACCTCCAGTCTACCGTCGTCCCTCACCTGGATTGTTGCAGTAGCCCCTGTTTGTTCTTCCAGCTTCACCCGTCTCCTCCCCATGTCCACAGTAAGGCCAGAGATGTGCTGTTAAAAATCTCCATGCTGTCATTTTTCAACAATCCGCTCAGAATCCTATGGGGCTTCCCTTCCCACTCAGATTCTGCTCTCAGGTCCAAAGTGTGGCCTGCAGGGTGCTGCTGTGTCTGCCCGCACTACTTCTCTGCCCTGTTCTATCCCTTTCTCACTTTCAGTCACTCTACCCTCATCCGTTGTACTTCCTTTCTCTTCCCAGACCTGAGGGCCTTTGCACTTGCTGTTCCCTCTACCTGGAACACTTCAAGCAGTCATTCGCTGACTCATGTCCTTCAGATAGCCAGTTAAATGTCACCTCCTATATCAGTTTCCTGTGTTACCATAGCAAAGTATGACAAATTGGGTGGCTTGTAAGAACAAGAGATTTATTGTTTTATAGTTCTGGAGGCTAGGAGCCAGAAATCTAGACATTGGCCATGTTGATCCCTTCTGGCAACTATCAGGGAAATCTAGTCCATGCCATTAAGGCCTCTGGTGATGGCTGGCCATCCTTGGCATTCTTTTGGATCACTGCAGTCCCTGCCTCAGTCCATCTTAGCCGTGGCCTTCTTCCCTCTCTCTATGTCTGTGTCTTTTCTCCTCTGTTATGAGGACCACAAAAAAGAAACCCATTCCCATCAAGTCCAGTTCTGACCCATCGCAACCCTATAGGACAGAGTAAAACTGTCCCCGTAGCGTCTCCAAGGCTATAATCTTTATAGAAATCAACTGCTACATCTTTAACCTGTGGTGGTAGGTTCAAACTGCTGACCTTTTGGTTGATGGATTAGAACCCACCCTATCTCGACATGGAAAAAACCCTAGTGGCATAATGGTTAAGAGCTACAGCTGCTAACCAAAAGGCACTCTTTGGAAACTCTGTAAGGCAGTTCTGCTCTGTCTGTACGGTCACTATGAGTTGGAATCAACTTCATAGCAGCAGGTTTGGTTTTTTAGGTTTATCTCAGGACGACCTCATGTTCATTGAAACATCTTCAAAGACTACTTCCAAAGAAGGTCACATTCACGAGTACAGGGGGTTTGGATGTCAGCTTATCATGTGGTGGGGGACACAGCTCAATCTGTAGCACCTTCTCAGAATGGCCTTCCTTAACTGCTTTTTCCAGAGTAGTATCCCCTGACCTCAACATCACTCTGTCTCCCCCTTTCTCTACTTTATCTGTGTTCATTACCCTTAGAGTCGCTACACATCAGTTTGTTGCTTGCCTCTCTATCTGCAGTCTGTTCCATGAGGACAGGAAGCCTTACCTGTCATGTTCCACACTCGATCTCTGCTCTCCATGCTGCGTTCTTGATGGTGTGAGGCCCTAAAGGAAGGCCCGGCATGTAGGTGGCACTACATAATATTTATTAAATGAATGAATGAGCCTGTTGGACGTTTAGATAGTTCATGACTTGCCATTCTTCTGCCTTTCCTGGTTCAGTCTTTCTTTCGGTGGGCTCATTTTTGATCAAGGAGTACCGAGGCTTAGGCCACCCAGTATCATTGCTGCATCACCACCAGGCACCAACACAGGTACAGCACTTACTGTGAGCTGTTTCCTTCCCCATCCTCATCACCACCCAGAGAACAGTAAAAAGACCTTAAGTCTCTGCTGATGCTGCTGTGTGTTACCCATCTCAGAACCTTCAGGGCTCCACCGTGTTTTACCCCTGAGTCACACACACCTTATTATCTTGTTTCCCAGCCGGTGGCAGGATGGCAGGAGAATGGTGCCAGAGGCAAGCATGCTGACAGTTGTAAGAGGTGGCACCTAACAGTGTGTAAAGACAAAATTCAAAAACCTCAGTGACCTGGAGGCAGTCGGAGCAGGGCCAAAACCACATGCTTCAGTATAATGAATGCATCACACATTTTTGAAACAGTGATGACTAAGTAGAAGGTGATATTGAGGGAAACAAACTTAACATTTATTAAGCACCAAAGTACAATGAGAGATGCATGTCTTTCATCTTACATGGACATTTATAGTGGCATCTTTTATCATTGAGGAAACTGAGTCTCATGGAAATTATATAGCATGCCAAGGCCATGCTATTCAAAAGCCCTCTGGTACTGGAACAGCTGTGACTCCAAGGGTTTTAACATCAAAACTCTTCCTGGCGTATCAGTGAAATATGTGATACCTTTTAGGAAAACTTGCATCCAGTGTGGTTAAAACAAAGAGTTGCAATGCAGAAAGGAAGCAGCTTTGGTTAGCTGGAGGGCTCGCTGGTGTGGGTTGTGGTATCATCCCCTCAGCGTGTTGGCTTTATCATGCACTTGTCCAGTTATGAGCTGACTATGTTTTTCCTTTGCACTTGGCCTTTTGGTGAGCTGACGGGCAGCACTGAGATGTATTTGGCATTTGTTCTCTGTTTCCTAGGATCAGCAGCAGGCCCGTCAGTCTCAGCTTGCTCAGGACGAGCGTGTTTCACGCTCTTACCTCGCCTTGGCCACAGAAACTGTGGATATGTTCCATATCCTCACCAAGCAGGTCCAGAAGCCATTCCTCAGACCAGTGAGTAGAAACTTGAGGACATTGATGTTGTCTGTTGGGTCCCATCTTTAGACTCTATCACTTATAATTTAACATAGTTGTTAAACTCATGGAAATTTCAGCTTCACAGTCACTGAGAAATTCTGATTCTGTGCCCAGTTATGCTAATTACTACTCATAATACTCTCTTTCTAGACTGTCTAATCTCACTACCCAATCTGCACTTACTCTAAAATGACTTAATTTGCTTTCTCCTTAGATAGCACTGTGGCTTATTCATGTGGAAGCTATGACATGTTTTTCATTATTGATTTATGGGTTTTGTTCATAGGAAGAGTATACAACAGCATCAATTCAAAATTGGAGCATATGATAATCAATCATTTCTATTTAAGTATCTCTCCTTAGTATGTAATTATTTATACTTAGTATGTAAGATCTCTGATACTCTTAGATGCAGCTTTGCTACACTCAAAAGAAACCAAAGGTTAGTGAGAGACATAATTAGGGGGTTATGGCAGATCAAAGGCAGTCAATGTTTGGCCTTGACATGAATAAGAAAACCTGGTTACTGGTTTCTGAAATGGAAACTGAGCAACTGAAGAGCTCTGCCTTGCTCTGACCACTCCTGGCAGGTAGTTAGAAGCTTTATGGTGAGGCCTGCACAAGGAGACTGAGGATAAGAAGACAAATCCCTGGGATTCAGTAACTCTTTAGCTGTGGAAACAGTTCACAATGGAAGATAGTTTTAATACATCATATTTCCTCAGGTTTTCTGTATTTACTCTTAACCTTTGTCACACGATTTCTTTTATTGTCATGAAAGGAGACATTGCAACACCCTGGCCTGTGTACACCTCAAGAGCTAAGCGTCCTCCTCTTTGCATTCTCCGTCTGTGTCTCTTCATAAACAGATTTGAGTACAAGAGTAATGAGGCATTAAACAGAACAGAGCTCACTATTGAAAACATAAGGACACCACAACAACCCTAAAAAGACAGTGTAGATACTAGCTTTCCTCAGTGGCTTACAGAATGACATTTCTTTAAACTTTTTCTGTAGGACCAGATGATAAATAGCTGAGGCTCATAGTCTCTCATAGTCACTCATAGTCACATAGTCTCTGTCAGAACTATTCAAATCTGCTTTTGGAGCACAGAAACCCCCACAGAGAATACATAAACGAATGCATGTGGCTGTGTTCCAATAAAACTTTATTTACAAAACCAGATGTTGAGCCTCATTTGGCCCACAGGTAGTAGTTTGCCAACTCCTGGCCCTGAACCGTGTTTTTCTGTAACTCCAGTGACTCTAATGGCAATGGCATTTGATTGTCTAGAAAGTAGGAAACTGTGATAAATTATTTGAGATTAAATCAGGAGCCTATTTTTAGTTTAAGATCTTCATTTTTCAAAGTGATTATTGAAAGCTGAGTTTGGTATTTTCATGTCAACTAAAATTAAGTTATTCTGAGCGCTGAGCCTTCCAGATGGAGCCCTGGTTGCATAATGGTTAGGGACTTGGCTGCTAACCAAAAGGTAGGCTGTTTGATGTCACCCGGCAGCTCCATGGAAGAAAGGCTTGGCAATCTGCTTCCATAAAGGTTACAGCCAAGAAAACCCAATGGGTCAGTCCTCTGTCACATGGAGTCACTGTGAGCCGGAATTGATTCATTGTCACCTAACGAAAGCAACCACCATCAACCATCAGCACACTGTGCCTCTGGCCCTCTGCCCTCAGTCTTGGATCTCTTCCTCCTTTGATTTTTCTTTTTCCTTCCCTCTGCTGCACCATTTTTTGTTGCCTTTGTTAACTACCTCAAAACTCCCACTTTAAAATCCCTTTAATGACCAACACTGTCTTAATCTGATTGCATCTTTATTTCACTGCATCTTAACAGCTAATTATTCCTAAGCCAAATTTTCCTATTTGTTTAAGGTTGAATATACCCAACTGCAATGTGTATTGTGTATTCTTATGCAGTTATTACATATTGTTTTATCATTGCTTTCTAGTTGCTTCATTTAAGTTTGCCATGTCTCACTGGTGAGATTTAAAACTATTCAAGACATAAATTTTACCTTCTACGTGCTTGTATTTCTGCCATCATATGTATTTGATGGAGAAGTAAGAATGACATACACTGTCTAAGCTGTCGGTGACTTTAGAAATTTATGAAAACATGACACATCAAGTGATGGCTGGAAGAGCATACACAAACACTTTTGTGACTTATGGAATGGTGAATAATTTTTTATCTGTTTCATGAAATAATTGTTTTCATAATTAGAAGATGAATTTAGAGAAACAGTTTCCCAGTGTGGCTACTTACAAGTGTTCTCTCAGCCTGAAACCTTCTATTAAGTATTAAAATTACCAGATTAGAATTGGGTAGAGAAAAAAAATGTTTTTTGATAGAGTATTGTCCTTCTCCAGCTTTAATACACAACATTTTATATGGGACTGTTTGAAGATTCATCCAGCCAGTTCCTCTTCCTTCAGTGAAATAGGAGGAGTTTTTTTTTTTGGCTCCTTCTCCCTTGTCTCAACAACATGAATTGTCCTGTCATCTTACAATTTTCTAGGAACTTGGACCACGATTGGCTGCAATGCTGAACTTTAATCTTCAGCAACTCTGTGGCCCCAAGTGCCGAGACCTGAAAGTTGAAAACCCTGAGAAATATGGCTTTGAACCAAAGAAGCTGTTGGACCAACTGACAGACATATACTTGCAGCTGGACTGTGCTCGCTTTGCTAAAGCCATTGCTGATGACCAGGTCAGTGTCTCAGGGACAGAGAGGCCATTTCTGAGGTGCCTGGGGTTCCAGCTACTGAACCAGGAAGTCCAAGTTTGTGAATCTGCACATTTACTGGTAGACCCGGTGATTACTTTCCAGTGGTGGCTTGAGTCACTTTTAGAATATAAGTGAAAACGGTGGCGTTGGCAGGGCACCCCATATAGTGTAAATGGAGATGCCTTGGTTGTTTCCCTTTGGAAGTACATGATGAAACGGGGCCTCAAGGTTAGCCTCCAGTTCATTTCTTACCTGCTCTTGCCAAGGTTCTCCTCCACAAGTCCATTACCTTGACAGAAAAGCCAGTTGTGTGTGTGTGTCTGTTGGCAAGGGCAGGGGGGTCTTCCAGGTCTAAAACCTCGTGCGCTGCTGTGCCCGGTGATCAGATCTGTTTCTAGACCTGGTTCTGTGTTCTTTGTTTTCATACTGGTGTAGCCCAAGCTGCCCCATCCCAACTTCACTTCGTGATTTCTCAGGACCCCCATACAAAGCCTCCCCTGTCTGCATGTTCTTCTCGTCTCCTGCATCATCTTCAGTATATCACTGGCTAATGCGTACCAACTGTATACTGAATCCTAACCACTTTTCATTATTTTCACTCCTTTAGTCCTCTTGAAATCCTATCATATAGGTTCTTGTCTTAGTCATCTCGTTCTGTTGTAACGGAAATACAAGTGGATGGCTTTAAAAAGAAAAAAATTTTTGTTGTTGTTGTAGTCTCATAGGCTGAAAGTTCAAATTCAGACTGTCAGCTCCAGGGGAAGGCTTTCTCTGCTGGCTTTGGAGGAAGGTCCTTGTTGTCAGTCTTCTCCTAGACTAAAAGTCTCTGATGCACAGGGACCCTGGGTCCTTTGCAAAGGACACACTGTCCTCCTGGCAATGCTGCCTTGTTGGTATCAGGTACCCAAATCTCCCGGCTGGCTTCTGTCTTTTATTTATGGTCCCTCAAGGCACAATGCAGTCTTACACCTTGAATCCTGCCCCACCAACACAACCGCCACCCATCCTCCATCATTAACATTGCAGAAGCAGAGTTCACGGCATGGAGGAACATCACACAATACTGGGAAGCGTGGCCTAGCCAAATGGCTACACACATTTCTTCACACATTTTTAGGGGGACACAATTCAATCCATGACAGTTCTGTTAAATCCTTTATTTTAAAATGAGGAGACTGAGGCACAGAGAAGGTGAACAGCTTGCTCACGGCCCCATAGTGAGTAGGGCATAGAGGCAGGAACCCGCCCCAGGCAGTCTGCTCCAAAGCCTGTATGCTCAGCCTCTCTGCTGTTCACTCAAAATCCCTAGAAAGTGCCATGCTTATCTCTATTTTTGTTCACACTATTTATCCAAATACTACTTACATCTCAGGTTAACCATCAGTAGACATTCCAGAAGGTTCTTTACCCACGTCTCATTTGAAGGAGTAATGTTAAAATAGAGGAATTAGAGCTACTTTTTTAAAATAACAAGTTTACTGAGATATAGTCTTTTTTAAGACAAATAAAGGATGTCATCCTGTCAGAGTTCCTTTAGCGGAAAATCAATACACATGTGTAAGGCAGTTTTTCCATAGGAAATAGTGGCAAAAGTCACCGGAGATTGCAGTTCTATTTGGAAGTTATTAAAATATGTACTACATCACTTGCCTGTGACCATAGCATATGGTATGCATTTAGAAGGGAAATGGAAACACTAACGCAGGTAGGTTACCTGTCTTGGACAGCAGCAGGGCTTCAGGTGGACCTCCAGCCAGAGGTCAGTGGTGGGAAGAGTCCCTCAGAGACTCTTGCAGTTTCACTATGCAGAGGCCCGAAGAGTCATCGTTTAGGGTGTTCTTCCTCTACCACATCTGCTGTGGCAGGTGAGAGGCTGGTGCAACACAAAGGCGGACTGAAACTGACAGTTGTGGGGCGCTGTCTAACACCACTGTCCACTCAAAAACAGGCCAGAAAGAGCTCGCTGGAAGCCGCGCTTTCTCCCACGCAGCCTTTCCTGAGCTCATGCCGAGGGAGCTGAGGAGCAATGCAGAGTATTGAGTCTGCTTATTTTTCCTGTTTCTTTTTATTATTATTGTGGTGAAATTCATATTTCATAAAGTTAACCATTTAAAATGTACAATTAGTGACATTTATTACATTCACAGTGCTGTGCAGCTATCACCAAAACCTTTTCTCTCCCCAGGGAGAGCTCTCACCCGCTAAGCAGTTGTTCCCCGTCCTCCCCTGCCCCAGGCCCTGGCAACCCCTAATCTGCTTTCTGTCTCTGTGGATTTACCTAGTGTGGATTTTTCACATAAGTGGAAGAATATAGTGTGTGACCTTTTGTGTCTGACTTCTTTCACTCAGAGTATTGTTTTCAGGCTGATTTGTGTTGTACTGCAGCAGGACTTTATTCCTTGTTCTGCCTAGGTTAATATTCTGTTGTATAGATACACTACGTTTTGTTTATCCTTTCTTGTGTTGATGGACCTTTGGGTTGTTTCTACCTTTTGGCTATTGTGAATAGTACTGCTATGAATATTTGTATGTAATTATTTGTTTGAATACCTGTTTTCAGTTTGATGGATGTATACATATCTAGGAGGGAATTGCTGGCTCATATGGTAATTCGGTGTTTAACTTTTTGAAAAAACACCAAACTGTTCTCCACAGTGCTGAACTATTTTACATTTCCCACCAGCAATGTGCAGATGTTCCTACTCCACGTCTTTGCTAACCCTTGTTGTCTTCCATTTTTTAAATTACAGCCATCCTGGTGGGGATAATACCTGATTGTGCTTTGATTTACATTTCCCTGATGGCTAATGATGTTGAGCATCTTTTCATGTGCTTGTTGGCCGTTTGTATGTTTTCAGAGAAATGGCTATTGGAGTCATTTGCCCATTAATTGGGTTGTTTACCTTTTTGTTGCCGAGTTGTAAGCATTCTTTATGTATTCTGGATATTAGTCTCTTATCAGAATGTTTAATTTTGTGACCACTCTTCTTCCCTGATGCCTGCCATATCACACCTGAAGAAAGCATCTCGGTAATATGTATGTGGTTGATTCACTGATGTCACTGCTCTTTGAAGTTGAATGCCATGTCTTCTTATCATTAATCCCCTTTCGTTTCCAGTGATCCTCACCACACTTAGGTCTTAGAAGTTGACTTGTAAGCAAGCACAAGTCAACTGGTTAGAAATTCATCATCTGTTGATAAATAGAATGGGTGGTGTTTTGTGATGACAAGAAATGGGAACAGCTGCTTGTTACAAAGAGATCAAAAAGAACCTGATGCCGCTCCTTGGAAACTCTATGGGGTAGTTGTGCTCTCACCTTTAGGATTGCTAGGAGAGAAATAGACAGAGGAATAGAGGCAGTGGGTCTGTGCTTTTACACACACACACACACACACACACACACACACACACGTGTATATACATATACAATGAACAGCCCTGAGCGCTTCCTCCTGTCCCTCTGCAGCATCTCACTCCTGTTCCTCTCTGCTCCCGGGCAACTCTTCACATGCTTTCCATCACTCCAGAATAGTTCTCAATTTCTAGAATTTAATATAAATGGATGCATACAGTATGTACCCGTCATGCCAGGCTTCTTTCCCTCAGGAGAATTCATTTGAGGTTCATCAGTGTTTATGCATATATCAGTAATTCATTCTTTCTCAAAGCTGAGTAATATTCCATCAGGGGTGTAGTGGTGGAGACTCAGGTTCAGTTCCCAGGCAGTGCACTTCATGCACAGCTACCACTTATCGGCCAGTAGAGGCTTTGTGTGTTGGTATGATGCCAGTGGAGCTTGCAGACTAAGATGGACTAGGACTAAAGGCCTGGCAGTCTACTTTTGGAAATCAGCCAGCGAAGATCCAGTAGATCACAAGAGTCAGATCCACAACTGATCATGGAGATGGTGCAAGTCCAGGCAGTCTTTTGTTCCACTGTGCTTGGGTTAACCATACTGGGGCCTGAGTCCGCAGCGGCTAACAGCAGTATTCTACTGTATGAATACATCACAATTTATTTATCTGTTCACCTGCTAAGGACATTTGGAGAATTTCTAAGTTTTGGTTTATTATAAATAGAGCTGCTGTAAGTATTCGGATACAAAAAAAAAGTACCTGGCGAAATTGTCTCAGTGTTGCCTATGGCACTGCCTCTTCTGTGCGCGAGTAATTCCCCATGTGGTTCTACCCTTCCTGCGTAGTTTTAGAGAATATGACAGAGGCTCTGACTTTTCCTGAGTTCTGGCAGTATTATGCTAGGTCCGGGTACCCTCTTTGCCCTCAGTTGCATGGCTTCATAAGGGCTATGGTTGTGTGGAGAGAGAGAGTCAGCGTGTGCACTGATTTAGAAACTGAAGTTAAAACAAGAAAGATGGAGGAATTACAACGCACCGCATAACGTCTATTCAGACAGCGGCTGACTGCGTGTGTTCGTGACCCCATAAGGCCGCAGTAGAATTTAGAGAATGGGATGTAGCGGACATATCCAGAAGGAGCAAATGCACAGCTTCCTGCACACGTTACATGTATTTCACATCTCCTGCACACAAAGCAATTGCACTGCTGAATGTGTAATGAAACAGTGTGTGTGTAACCCGTAACATGTCTTGATGGACATGATAAATGCCTGATTTACTGGCATTCTCTGGAGTTGTAGCATTCTCTCGGTTGAATTTTCTTTTGAAAATATTGCCATGAAGTACATCATAGCACCCAAACTCAGCGAAACCAGTGCTAAAGATAGCAGCAGTATTCCACATAGCTTCACTAAGTGTATAATGTGACGTTCACATAACATCCTATTTCACAGAATGTATCGCGGATATTAACTGATGCATGACTGTAGTTGTGGATGTCAGTCCACAGATGTAAATCATGGACATCAGTAGTGAAAAGTCCTGGTCCTCACAGTAAAACAGCAAGTGAAGTTAGGGTTATCGGTTCGATCAACCCAGGAGCCATCCAGCCCTCTGCTCCTGTAGAGATCGCAGCCTAGGAAACCCTGTATATCACTTCTGCCTCACCACACGGGGTTGCTGATGGTTAGAAGTCAACTTCATGGTACTCAACAACAACAAAACACACAACTGGCAGGTGATAGAGCCAGAATTCAAATCTAGGTTCAGCTGGATCTGGAATTGACACTTGTCCTTTAAACCTTCACCCCTCTAGTGGGCTGAAATGGCATCTCCTCCCAGGCCTGTTCCCACTCCCATCAGGGTGATCTCGTCAGAGGAGCCTTGGCTGTTGATGGTGCTGACCTCAGTCACCTCAAACAGGGTTGACAGTGAGTGGGAGAAAACACATGTCAAGTCTGCACCACACTGGGCTGTGTTCACAGCATCTGCCTTTGGAGAAGGAGCTCAGCGTCCACCTCTTCATATGCCAGTGGGGCACCGTGCCCTACAGGCACTGAAATAGATAGAAGCCCTTTCTTCCTGATCCTGAATCTTGAATATGAAAGCATGCTTGCTATAAAACTGTCCCATCATCTGCCTCCATCCCAGAGGTAATGACTGCTACCATTTGACATGTATTACTCTAGACTTCTCTGTGCATTTCCACTTTGAGTTCTTTTGTAAGACATAGAAGGAAGAAGGTGCACTCAAATGGATCATATAAGGGATATTTTCTGCAGTTCACATTTCTCTGCTTAAAATGTATGCACTCCTCACGTTGCCTTTCCTCATTTGTAGAGATCCTACAGCAAGGAGTTGTTTGAAGAAGTGATTTCTAAGATGCGGAAGGCAGGGATCAAATCCACAATTGCAATAGAGAAGTTTAAGCTGCTTGCCGAGAAAGTAGAAGAAATAGTAGCCAAGAACGCACGTGCAGAGATCGACTATAGCGACGCCCCCGATGAATTTAGAGGCAAGTGGGGCTGCCTGCTTCGATGCAGAGTTCTTTGATTTGGAGTTAACATGAAAAATATTAAAAGGATGCATTCTGTGTTTTCAGCTTTTTACCAGCATGCTGCGGTTGCCCTCTAAAACACTTGATCTGAAATTGCATTTACCTAAGTTTAGTTCTCAGTGTAAACTGAAAGAAACAGAAAGACTTGGTGACGCAGAGTGACTGTATATTGGGTGCACTTTATGGTTCTGTGCATCTATAGGATATCCTGCTGACCTCTGACTGGAGGAAGGGGAGTGGGTGGGGAGGAGGAGAAAGTAGACTGCTGGGAAGATGAGACATGTATAGAGCAGAGAGGAATAGTGTGCTGTCACTAGGCAGGGAGAGCAGTGGAAGCTGCATATAGATGGGCATGCAAATTTATATGGGAATGTACATTTTCACTCAGTCATAATGAATATATATATAAATTAAAAAAAAAAAGAAAGAAAGAAAATCCTTAGGCAGAAATCAAACCAGGTAACAGCCCTGAGGATCCCAAGGACAACATTACTTTTGTGAGTGGGATTCTTGTTTTCAAAGGCATCTGAGCTGTCCTAAGATAAGGATCCCAGCTTGCCATCTTCTCTTGGGAAGGCCTGCTGCTGTGTCTGTCCCCAGTCTGTCTGCTCTGTTCTTTGCTGTCAGCACTAGCTAACAAACAACTACTTTCCCATCAACAAGAGGCAATGTATATATGCTTATAGTAGACACCATTTGATTATTCTTCCTATGGATATGTTTTCACTGATAGGAGAGGCTCTGTTTTGTTTTCTTTTTTGGTATTAGGCTCTATTGGTTAGATGAGAATCTGGTTTATGAAGGATCTTTGTCCCTGCAGACCCTCTGATGGACACCCTGATGACTGACCCCGTGCGACTGCCCTCTGGCACCATCATGGACCGCTCCATCATCCTGCGGCACTTGCTGAACTCCCCCACAGACCCCTTCAACCGACAGACGCTGACGGAGAGCATGCTGGAGCCAGGTGAGGTTAATGCAAAATCATATACCAGAAGTATGTCAAAGGAAGCAAATTTGTCAAATCCAGAAGTTACCTATCAGTGACAGTTTTTACAGAAACACTCTTTGCCTTTTCCCTCCGTGACCCCCGCTGAGTCTATTCCTTCTACAGTCCTCAGAACTTAATGTGGGAATGACTGTCCCTTTCTCTCCCTTGAAACAGAATTCTAAGCCTCATCTCTCAGGAAGAACCCTCCCACCTGAGGCCTTAACCATCCTTCCCTCTTCTTTCCTCAGTGCCAGAACTGAAAGAACAGATTCATGCCTGGATGAGAGAGAAGCAGAACAGCGACCATTGAAGCAGCCCCCTTGCCCACCCCAGCTTGAAACAGCCAAGGCCAGTGAGGCAAACAGATGCGGCATTGGTGGTGGAAATGCTGCAAAAAACTGGCGGCCAAGTGTGGCCGAAGGCACCGCGGGCCCACCCCAAGTGACCAAACAGTAGAGATCTGAGAGGACGTGACAAGAAGAGGAGCCCAATTCCTGTACATATATTTAAGTGACAAACATGGTCAAAAGCTCAAGGGACACATGTTATGATTGCCTGTGTAGTAATGCACGTCCTTCACATGTCACCATTTGGGGCTTTTGCAACTGAAGTCTCATAGCAATGACAAGTGGGTCTGGGCAGCATCTCCTTCATCTGTTAGTTTCTTTTGTGTTTTCTAAAATCTGATATCCATTGATTTGATTGTGATTAGAGAACCTTGGACATTTTGCTGCTAAATAATCTTCCCTACCCCCTCCTCCTTCCTGACCCTCCTTGCACTGCTGTGGATTTTTTTTTAAGAGAAGTAAAACAAAAATAAACTCCTTCCCCTGCCCCTCCACACATATATTCTGTGAGATAACTGTGCCTGCAACAAAGTGTTAATCTGGGATCGTATTTTTATATCATATTCACATATTTGTTTTTTTTAATTGGTATTAGATGACATGATTAATAAAAAAAGGCAAGATATTTTCAGAATTTGAATTTCAGTTTTTATTTTTGTTTTGTTATTTTTTGGTTGTTGTTTGTTTTTCTTTTGAAATGGCCCTCTTAAATTTTTTGTCCTGACAAAATGAACAGAATCCTGCTGCTCCAGTCCTGGTAATAAGCCCTCTATTGGGACTCTCAGAAAAACAGCTGCAGCAAAGGAGCTGGTTAAGGTTATCAGCACTCACGTGATTTAGGTGGGGGAGAAGGGGGGGGTGGTTTTTTAAAGCTACATGACAGTTCTAAATCTTTACAGTTGTCCTATGAGGGAAATCCATTCCTCAACTCTTGAGACTGTGAGTTAGAAGCAGGGTCATTTGTATGACGTGTCCTTTGGGGCTTGGCCTTACCAAAGCAAAAAAGGGTGCAAGAAATGTGGAAGTATGTCTGTTTATTTAAACTCACATGTGCATACACACAACACACATACACACACACACACACACACACATCTACCTTTTTGTATTACTGCTCCCAACTTAACATACTTGAATTCTTGAATTTCCTGTGGGGTAAAAAAGGATTTGAAACCATGAAGTGTTTTAAAGAAATTCAGCCCTCAAAAATATACTTTTCTTTTTCTTTTCCTTTTTTCCCCATCTACAGACAATGTCCTCTGTTCAGTTTCTAATTCAAACTACAATAAATGGTGATACACATTGAGAAGGAACCTTCTTTGAGTCTCTTCTTTTCTTGGAATGGGCAAAAGGGTGGGTAAAGAGCAAGGGCCAAAGGAGTCTGCTTGTGGCCCGTTGTCTCTTCCGGAGCCAAATAACCCAAAAATCCAAACCCATTGCCGTCAGGTCGATTCTGATTTGTAGCGACCCCACAGGACAGAGCAGAACTGCCCCATCGAGTTTCCAAGGAGTGACTGGTGGATTCAAACTGCTGATCTTTTGGTTAGCAGCCGTAGTTCTTAACTGCTCCACCACCAGGGTTTCCTGGAGCCAAATAGGAGTTACTGTTTTTAAAAGAAAACTTGATTCTTTGTGTCATTCTTCATGCTACATTTGGTTCTCATTTTTCCTGTTTACTGATTGGAGGGGGTAGGGCTGTATCATGGTTACTCGGCCTTCTGCCCTGCTCAGGCTGTGACCCTATCTCAATTACCTTATCCCTGGCCTACGGTATTCTTATTCCATTCCAACCCAGTTCATAAACATTTTCTTAGGGACTCCAGTTTATAAAAACATTGTTACCAATGTATGTAATAATAATCACAACAGGAACTTGTATAATATTTATTATGTATTAAGTGGCACAAATGGGTAAGCACTGAATTATTAGCTAAAAGGTTGGTGGTTTGAACCCACCCAGAGCCCCCTCAGAAGACAGGTCTAGTGATGCACTTTTGAAAGGCCACTACCTTGAAAACACTGGGAAGCAGTTATGTTCTGCACACATGGCATCACCATGAATCAATAGCAATTAATGACAGTAACTTGCATGTGTGTGTGTATGTATACATGTGTATGGGTTTACACAAACTCCTCACTGACTTAGGTTCTAAAGATCAGGTTCCATTGTGTGAAAATGGAGATGACCACATCTGATCACACAATGGAGAATGACTACATCATTGCATAACTGCCAACTTGCATCATTAGGTAACTGTCAAACCACTGACAATTGTGACCCAGCCGACCTGACATAACTGTCACAGCCAGTGTCACTCTCACCTCACGCTTTGGTGTTTGCTACTGCCAAATGTGCATCATTAATGTGCAAGATAGTCGGGCAGTAGATTTGTACTTTGTCATAAATGTGACATATCCAATAACAAGATAGAC
The DNA here is from genome assembly GCA_028571685.1 of Heterohyrax brucei. Taxonomy (NCBI): domain Eukaryota; kingdom Metazoa; phylum Chordata; class Mammalia; order Hyracoidea; family Procaviidae; genus Heterohyrax; species Heterohyrax brucei. Next base: position 39,769,235 of record CM053140.1, read on the forward strand.
GTTGAGTGAAGAGCAGGTGTAATAACTCAATGTATATATTATGCATATGCACACAAACATACAGTCATGCTATTTACTGACTTCTGTACTTAATTTTATCTCATAAGTGTGTTTTTTCTCCTCTCCACCCAAATTACAAACTCTTCCAAGGTACAGCTTCTATCAAATAATTTAACTCCCTGTCTGTCAGCCGTGAATGTAACAGAATGCTACTTTACACCTCCTCCGTATGCACTCATTTTGAATATTCAGAATTCAGAGGATTCTAGGACCTTCAGCCAGGCAGGGCATGAATGTAGTTTGTTTCCTGCTTGTCCTGTCTCTAAAGTATCTGGACTTTTATTTCTGGTCTTGGGGTTACTCTTCCATAGCAACTTGTGATTACCTAAATTCTCTTATCCATGTTCAATTTTTTAAGTATTTTTAAAGTAGGCATCGACTAAAAGAAAGGTAGTCAAATAGGAAGAACAATCAGAAGAAAAATGATCCTTGAGGGAAACGTGATTAAAATAACTTCTTAACTCATTTTGTGACTCACTATCGTGTGGGTTTTAGAAAGGAGTTGATTTAAAAAAAAAAAAAAGAATTGATAGAACGTCTTTTGAAATAATAGCTGAGCACATTATTTTATCCACCTTTTGTAATCTTTGGTCTTGGTACATAAAATAGTGAAGTTCATGGCATTTTTGTTGGGGTGCTAGATGATGCAAACAGGTTCCATCTGGCTGGGTAAACTTTTGTTTGGAGGAAATACCACAGCCAATGATGTTGGCATCAGCTGGCTTGGGGCTGAAGGTGCTCATCCTGGATGAATTAATAACAGCTTGAATTTCCTAAGTTTGTTCTGTGTGCAAACCACTTTTACATGTATTCATTTAATTCTCTCACCACCTTATAAAAGTTGCTATCCTCATTTTATAGATGTATAAAACAGAGGCTATTGCTAGTTACCTGCCCAAGATAAATAACTTACCCAAGAACTTTTGGCTGGTAAGCAGTGGAACCCGTATATGAATCTAGGTCATCTGAGCTTCTGAACCTGTTCTCTCACCACTTCTGCTGTACATGAGGAGTTCAGAAGAGTTCAGAATGCCTAAGGAGATTTGGTGAGCACCCAAGAGCGCCAGACAGATACTGTATCACCTTTTACAACCTAGGTTGGGCAGTCACATAGCATCACCTTAGCCTTAGTCATTAGTTCTCCTGGACTTAAGAGCAGGGAATATAGAACCCACCTCATGACAGGAAGAAAGTCAACATCATATTGCAATAAGAGTGTATGGGGTGGCAGATAATGTGGCTATCTCACAAAATGAGATCTGCCATGTTCCCCCTCTCGTAACAATTTACATTCTCTCTACATGCAAAATATTTTAATATCTTCCCTTCAAACCCCAAATGGCATCCTATTATGCCATCGGTTTCAAGTCCACGGTTTCATCATCTAAATCAAGTTCAGCTGCAGATGAGACACTTTAGACATGGTTCTTCAGGTACAGTTCCCTGAGTACCACTCCTCTTTATCTGAAAATCTATGAACTAAAGATACAAATTATTTACAAACACAACATACAGTAATGGGATAGGTATTAAAAAAACATTATAATCACTTCTATTCAAAAATATGAAACATGGGAGGCACACAGGAGTCACTGGTCCATCCTACTGCCATCCAGTAGATTCTGATTCATGGCAATGCTATAAGACAGTAGAACTGCCCCATAGAGTTGCCAAGGAGTTGATTGGAACTGCCAATTTTGGGGTTTGCAGATGTAGTTCTTAACCACTATGGCACTAGGGTTTCATAGCAGTCCATAGAAATTCTAAAATGCGGCCAATCACATGTCGCTAGTTCTTTGTTTAGGACTTAATCCTACAGTCTAGAAACTTTTCATCAATGCTCTCAGTGCCACACACTGCACTCTTGTCTGACCTGTGACTCTTGTATTTCCATAAGAAAAGTGAGTTTGCAACTAAGTAGTCATCTTAGTTGCAATGTTATGGGTCTGTCTTAGTCATCTACTGCTCCCATAACAGAAATATCACAAGCAGATAGCTTTAGCAAAGAACAGTTGGATGACTGTCTCACAGTAAAGTAGACTGAAGTCCAAACTCAGGGCATCAGCTCCAGGGGAAGTCTTTCTCTGTTGGCTCTGGGAGAAGATCCTGTTGTCAGTCTTCCCCTGGACTGGGAGTTTCTGGGGCTCAGACACCCAGAGTCTAAAGGACATGCTCCATTCCTAGTGCTTCTTTCTTGATGGTATGAAGTTCCCCACCTGCCTGCTTGCTTCCTTTGCCGTTGTATCCCAATAGATTGCCTCAAGGAACAATACCATCTTACCGATTGAGTCTTACCCTACCCACATACCCACACAGCCGCCATGCATTCTCCCTTAACATTCTAGAATCTGGATTTACAGCACGTATGAACATCACACAATACCAGGAATCACAGTCCAACAAATCGCTACACACATTTTTGAGGGGGGATACAATTCAATCTATGACAGGATTCAGAAGTCTTCATGTTGTATATTCTCTGTTGCTGGAGATTTCACCAGAACAATTCTCTTAAAATTATTCATGTTTACTCTGTTAGACAAAAGCCACAACCGTAGATTTCTTTAAGGTAAGTCTTTCTCTGTTTTGAGTTTCTTGCAAACCCCTGAAGTCCTTCTGAGGTCTTACAGCATTTTACAGGCAGGTTGTTGGCTTCGTCTTGAGGCCACACGTTTCTGATGGTGCACAGTATTTAGTTTTGTTCGGAAGAAAATCCAAACCAGACCGGTCGCCATCAAGTAGATGCTAGTGTATAGCGACCCTGTAGGACAGAATAGAATCACCTCATAGGGTTTCCAGGGAAAGGCTGGTGGATTTGAACTGCTGATCTTTTGATTAGCAGCTAAGTGCTTAACCGCGACACCACCAGGATTTGAGAATACATTTCCTAATTTATGAGGTTTTTTTTTTTTGCCAGCTCTCTCTTACCACGTTTTTTTCAAAGGCAATGAAATGAAGCTAAGTGGTATTTTCAGATTCTGCCTTGAAATCTCCTTAACTACATCACTGAGTTTGTTAAATGCCTTCATTTCCTATTTTCTGTGTTACTGCAGACAACAGTGTTGTCAGAATTTCCCATTTCAACATGACAGCTTCCAATAAGATTTTCCTCACTTCCCTTTAAGGCCTCTTTGAGACCCTTCAGGCTTCACAGTCTCCCCATTTTTAACTTCTGCCAATCACTAGGTCCCAAAGCCAATCCCACCTGTTTTGAGGCTTTGTCCTAGCTAAAGGTTGCTGCTAAATAATCACCCAAATTTAGTGGCTTGGAACAGTGACGAGTGTCATGCTATTATCATGTCAGGGCCCTGCAATTGACTGAGCACAGCTGGGCAGTTCTCACTCAGGATTCACACGGTTGTAAATCAGTGACAGCTGGATCTGGAGTCACCTTGAAGGTGACTCACATCTAGCTATTGGCTGGGACACCTACACAGGCCATCTCTGTGGCTGCTTGGCTTCTTACTGCTTGGTAACTCGGCTCCAAGAGATAGCACCCCAAGAGAACCAGGCAGATGCCATAATGCCATTTACAGTCTAGCAGCCTCAGAGGTGTCATTCATGCTGTAGTCACAGGTCTGTCCAGATTCAAGGACAGGAAACACAGGACCAGCCTCTCAATAGGAGAAATGTGAAGGCCATATTGTAGGAAGAGAATTTGTAGCCCTCTTAGAAGATATAACCGGCCACACAGGGCTTCTCCCTTCTGTTAACTGCCTATCCTCATCCTTTTGCATTACTGCCTCTTTTTCTTGCTGTTTTGTAGACATTCTTTTGTAATTTTTAGAACTTACTCCCTAGTCGGTTTTAGCTATTGCAAATCACTTCTCGAAGCTGTTGTCTCTTACATAGGTTGCTTTGTGATCTCTTCTCTCTGCCCACAAGCTTCCTGATGCTTCTCCCTGGTAACAACCTGTTTTAGTCAGCTAGTGCTGCTCTAACAGAGACATCACAAGTGGATGTCTTTAAGAAGAGAAATTCTATTTGTCCAAGTCCAGTAAGTTAAAAGTCCAAATTCAGAGTGTCAGCTCCAAGGGAAGGCTTTCTCTGCCAGCACTGGAGAAAGCCCCTGATTGTCAATCTTCTCCTGACCTGGAAGCTTCTGCAACGCTGGGACCCCAGGCCCTTCCAGAGGACCCACTCAGCTCCAGCTACTGCTTTTGGTGGTATGAGGTCCCCAAATGTCCCTGCTAGCTTCTCTCTTTTATGTCCCAAGAGACCGCCTCAAGACACAAAACAAAGTTACACATGGAATCTTGCTCTACCAACACGATTGCTGCCCATCCACTGTCATTGACGTCACACATGAAGGAACATCCTACAATACCAGGAATTAGGGCCTGCCAAACTGCTACAGATCTGGGGGGGAACACAATTCAATCCATGACACAACCCCTGTTAACACTTTTCTTTCAACATAAATGGCCTCATTAAATTGTTCTGCACCTCATTTTTTTGTTTTTACTTAATGGTATAGCTTGGAACTCACTTTTTTTTTTCCTAGTAGCACATATATGCTGTTATTACCAAGTCACGTACTGACATCATGTTGGCTGATTCCGACCAAGTTTACATCAAAAGCGCTGGAGCAAATAACTTCATGCATGTGTGGGAATATGCATTAAGGTAAACTTCTAGCAGTGGAAATAGAGGGTCAAAGAGCATGCACAAGTGTAATGTTGCTACATATTGTCAAATTGCCTTCCATCTAGGGTCGCACAGTTTACATCCTCACCAGCACTGTAGGAGAAGCTCTTGTGAGGTGATGGTGTGGATACTATTGAGTAAGTATCATTTAAACTTGAAGGAGGTAAGGGAGAAAGTCCTGCAAAGATCTGGGGAGGAGTGGCCCAGACAGTGGGAAAAGCAAACACAAAAACCTTACAACAAGAGTGCTCTGAGCCTGTTTAAGGGACAGCAAGGAGGCCAGCACTGCTAGAGAGAAGGGAACAAGGCAGCTAATGGTAGGAAAGGAGGCCAGAAAACTTACCTGAGACATCAAAGGGTGATGACTACACATTGTAGGCCGTCGTAATGATTAGGTCGTTGGAAAGTTTCTAACAAAAGACTGACATTATCTGATTTTCGTTTAATGTGATCAGCTCTGGCTATTGTAGAGAATAGACTGAAAGGGATAGCAGAAGTAGAAACATGGAAACAAGGAGGCAGGCTAGAAGGCTATTGAAGCGGTTCCGGAAAGCAATGAGGGGAGCCTAGACCAGGGCAGCGGCAGTAGAAAGGGGGAGGTGTTACGTTCTGCATTTATTTTAAATAAAGCCAAAAGGATTTGCTGATTGACTGAATGTGGAAGGTGAGAAAAGGAATGGGATTTTAAATGGCTCTAAAATGTTTTGACTTTAACAATAGGATAGAAGAGACGCCAGTTGCTGAGATGGAGTGGGAAGAGAATTGCTCCAAGTGGCAGTACCAATAGATACTTGGATATTTGAGCCTGGCGTTCGTGACAGAGATCTATATTAGAGAGGATTTTAATTCAGGAATCATCACTATGCTGTTGTTTGGTGCCATCAAGTCAGCTCCCGGAGGCCTGTGTACAAGAGAAGGAAAGACGGCCAGGTCCTACACCATCCTCACAATGGCTGCTGGGCTTGAGCCCATTGTTGAAGCCACTGTGCCAACCCACCATGTTGAGGGTCTTCCTCTTTTTCGCTGACCTTCTTCCTGGCTAAGTATGCTGTCCTTCTCCAAGCACTAGATCTTCCTGATACGATGTTCAAAGTATATAAGATAAAGTCTTGTTATCTTTGCTTCTAAAGAGCACTCTGGTTGCACTTTTTTCCAACAGAGAGATTTGCTCATTCTTCTGGAAGTCTACAGTATATTCAATATCCTTTGCCAACAACATAATTCAAAGGCAATCAGTTCTTCTTTGGCCTTTATTACTCATTGCCCAGCTTTCACTTGCATAGGACGTGACTGAAAACACCATGTCTTGGGTCAGGCACATTTTAGTCTTCAAGGTGACTCTTTACTTTTTAACACATTACCGAGATCTTTTGCAACCAATTTGCCCAATGCGATGAGTCTTGATTTCTTGACTTCTGCTTCCGTGGGTGCTGATTGTGGATCCGAGTAAAATGAAACCCTTGACAACCTCAGTCTTTTCTCTGTTTATCATAATGCTGCTTATTGGTCCAGTTCTGGACTTTTGTTTTCTTATGTAAGTGCATAACCCATACTGAAGGCTGTGGTTTTTAATTTTCATCACTAAGTGCTTCAGCTCCTCTTTACTTTCAGCAAGCAAGGTCATGTCATTTGCATATTGCAGTTTGTTAATAAGCTTCCTCCAGTTCTCATGCTCCATTCCTCTTCACATTGTCCAGCTTCTCATAGTATGCTGAAACTTTTTTTTAAGTTGTGATTGAGTGAAAGGGTTCAATCCAGTTTAAATTTGCTTGCCCATCTATCTGCAGCTCCTTCTGCTCTTCTTGCCCAGCGACAGCACACTCCTCCTTTCTCTTCTATACATGTCATATCCTCTTAACAATCTCCTGTCCTCTCCTCTCCACCCTCTCCACTCCCCTCTAGTGAGAGGCCAGTAGAACGACATCCTATAGCCACATAAAACCATAAAGTGCACACACGATATGGTCACTCTGTGTCCTGAGTCCAATCCATTCCTGTCAAGTTGACCTCAGTAATGATTTATGATCAGGGACAGCATCAGGTCTAGGAGCCATGCTCCCAGGGCAACCCCCAGGCCTTCAGACCATCAACTGCAGTCTTTTAGTTGAGTTCTCAGGGTGCACCCCTTTTTTATTCGTGTTGCCACAGTATGTGGAAACTTTTTATCATGAATGGATGTTGGATTTTGTTAATTGCATTTTCTTCATCTGTTGAGATGTTAGTATAGTTTTTCATTTTCAGTCTGTTAATATGGAGAATTACATTGATTAATTTTTTACCGTTAAATAACCCTTCCAGTCCTGGAATAAACCCCACAAGGTATTGTGTATATTTATATATTGTTGGAGTCAATTTGCTGAAATTGTGTTGAGAATTTTTCCCTCTGTATTCATAAGGGAACCCTGGTGTCATAGTGGTTAACAGCACATCTGATAATCAAAAGGTAGGTAATTCAAGTACACCAGCAGCTGAAGCCCTGTGGGTCAGTTCTACTTTGTCCTATAGGGTAGCCATGGGTTGGAATTGACACAAGAGCAGTGAGTTTGTTTTTCAACGTCTCTGTTGGAGCCCTGGTGGTGCAGTGGTTGAGAGCAACAGCTGCTAACCAAAAGGTTGCCAGTTCGAATCTGTCAGTCACTTCTTGGAAACCCTGTGGGGTAGTTCTGTCCTATAGGATGACTGTAAATCAGAATCTTGATAGCAGTGGCTTTGTTGTTTGTATCCTTGTTATCTCTCCATTCTACTCTGTCACGTAGGGTCATTATGAGTTGGATTCGACTCATGGCACCAACAACTACAATATAGTTTCTCTGCTCTATCTGCCTCTGTGTCTACTCTGGCTGGCTTCACTGGTCTAAATGCCGGTCTTTCCAAATCCATTTGAATATCCTCTGTGGTGAAATGTTTATTTAAGTGCATGTCCCTGGGCTAGTATGACACATTAGAATTTTTATTGTGGGCCTGTGACCTTTAGCTGAAGAGTGAGTTTCAGGAGTAACTTCATTAGTGAGCTATAAGCGTGTTGGGGTGGACCTACTCTCAGGATTTCTCCAGTCTGTGTGAGGCCAGTTAAGTCTGGCCTTTCTTTTGTGAGTTAGAACTTTGTTCTACATTTTTCTCCGGCTCTATCTGGGACCCTGTACTGTGATCTCTGTCAGAGCTGTCAGGGGTGGTAGTCAGGTGAACCTCCTTTTTAAGTAACTAATGTTGAAAACTATGCTTTCCACTCAGCTTTCATGGAAACTATCATTCTTCTCTTTATTTGTATTTCATCAGTTTACACACTGTTTTATTAAATTCCTAAATTATACCAAGTTTTATTGGCCCATACAACTTTGAAACCACACAACAGACCTTGGATAGCACATAACTCAACTGGTAAGAGCAAGGAAACAGTGGTGGCGTAGAGGTTAAGTGCCACGGTTGCTAACCAAAAGGTTGGCAGTTCAAATCGGCTAGGAGCTCCTTGGAAACTCTATGGGACGGTTCTACTCTGTCCTATAGGATCACTGTGAGTCAGAATCAACTTGACGGCAGTGGGTTTGGTTTCCTTCGATTAGAGCAAAGGTGCTTAGGCTGGCCTTCCTGCTGCAAACATTCCATCACTTTCCAAAAGGACTTTTAAATTTTTTCTTTTTTTTTTATTATGACTGAGTGAAAATGTACATTCCCATATAAATTTATATGCCCACCTATATGCAGCTTCCACTGCTCTCCCTGTCTGGTGACAGCACACTATTCCTCTCTGCTCCATACATGTCTCATCCTCCCAATAGTCTCCTTTCCCCTCCTCTCCACCCACTCCCCTTCCTCCAGCCAGAGGTCAGCAGGATGATATCCTATAGATGCATAGAACCATAAAGTGCATCCAATATGGTCACTCTGCATCGCCAAGTCCAATCCGTTCATGTCTGAAGAGCGGAACTTCGTTATGATTTATGGGCAAGGGCAGCATCAGGGCCAGGGGCCATGCTCCTAGGGGAACCCCAAAGGTGCTGGACCATCAATTGCAGTCTTTGAGTGGAGATCTCAGGGTGCACTCCCTTTTATTCTTGTGTTGCCAGTGAGATTCAACTTAGTGAGCTCCATTGTGGCTATCACTGGTGGTGACCGGGCACCATCCGGTTCTTCTGGTCCCAAGTCTATGTAGGCACCGACTCATATGGGTCTCTCTGTCTTCTGGGTTGTCTTTACCCCATGTCATTTTGGTCCTCAGTGATCATCTGTTCCTGCTGAGTTGGGACCTTTTGCTGTACACTCGGATGGCAGCTTGGCAGCTTTTAAGACCCCAGACACCACTCACCAATGTGGGGTGCAGAGAGCCCTCTTAGCAAAATGCTAGTTGTGCCAGTTGGCCTCGATTTTGCCTAAAAGAGCATGGTCTTCTGCCCCCTGCCCCAGCTACTCTGTCCTTGCAATATTGGGTGAAGATGGAAGAAGTATTCAAGTTATGCTGAAGCCCACTTAATATTGTCCTTGTTTCTAATGTGTGCTGTCACTGATTTCACCCAACCAGATTTCTACCATCTAATCTAAACCCTCCCCCACTCGCCCTCCCTGCCTCACCTCAATTTTTTCAATTGTTTTTCTATTCTCTAATTCATTTAGCTCTGCTCTAATCTTTATGATCCATTTTCTTGTGGTGGCTGAGGGGTTCCTCTGTTGTTCTCTCTCTACTTGTTCAAGCTGTAGGATTAGTTCCTTGATTTGGCTTCTTCCTTGCAGATGTGTGCATTTATGGAGATAAACAGACTTCTGAGCACTGCTTTGGCTGTATCCCATAGATTCTGGTAGGAAGTGTTTTTGTTCTCATTGGAATCCATGAATTTCTTTATTTCATCCTTGATTTCTTCTATAGCCCATGGTTTTTTGAGCAAGATATTGTTCAGTTTCCAAGAGTTCCACTTTCTATCTATGTTTTTCTGCTATTGATTTCAACTTTTATGACTTTATGATCTGAAAAGATACTTTGCACTAATTCAACAGTATAAATTTTGTTGAAAATTGCAGTGTGTCCTAACACGTGGTCAATTCTGGAGAATGTTCCATGGGCACTGGAGAAGAAGGTGTAGTCGTCTGCTGATGGGTAGAAAGTTCTGAATATATTAATGAGTTTTAGTTGGTTAATTGTGGCAATGAGGTCTTCTGTATCTTTACTGAGCTTTTTTCTAGATGATCTGTCTAGTATTGAGAGTGGAGTGTTGAAGTCTCCAACTATTATCGTCAAGTGATCTAACTCTTTTTTGAGTGTAGTCAGTGTTTCTTTGACATATTTAGATGCTCTGATATTAGGTGCACAGATATTTAATATACTTAAGTCTTCCTTGTGTACTGAACCTTTCAGCTATAAATAGTGTCCATCTTTGTCCACGATGGTGGATTTGACATTAAAATTGATTTTGCCTCAGATTAGAATTGCCACACCTACTCTTCTTTGTTGATTGTTACCTTGATATATATTCTTCCATCTTTTAATTTTCAATTTGTTCCTATCTTTTTTGTTGTTGTTTATTTGTTTTTGTTTTTTTTATTTAATATGACTGAGTGAAAATGTACGTTCCCATATAAATTTACATGCCCACCTATATGCAGCTTCCACTGCTCTCCTTGTCCGGTGACAGCACACTATTCCTCTCTGCTCCATACATGTCTCATCCTCCCAATAGTCTCCTTCCCCCCCTTCTCCACCCACTCCCCTTCCTCCAGCCAAAGGTCAGCAGGATGATATCCTATAGACGTATAGAACCACAAAGTGCATCCAATATATGGTCACTCTGCATCACCAAGTCCAATCCATTCGTGTCTGAAGAGTGGACCTTTGTTATGATTTATGGGCAAGGGCAACATCAGGGCCAGGGGCCATGCTCCCAGGGGAACCCCGAAACTGCTGGACCATCAGTTGAGGTCTTTTAGTGGAGATCTCAGGATGCACTCCTTTTTATTCTTGTGTTGCCAGTGAGATTCAACTTAGTGAGCTCCATCACTGCTATCACTGGTGGTGGCCGGGCACCATCCAGTTCTTCCGGTCCCAAGTCGATGTAGTCACCCTCTCATGTGGGTCTCTCTGTCTTCTGGGTTGTCTTTACCCCATGTCATTTTGGTCCTTGGTGATCATCCGTTCCTGCTGAGTTGGGACCATTTGAGTTTGTTCCTATCTTTAAGTCTCAAGTGAGTTTCTTGATGGATGAGTCATGTCTTTTGATCCAAGATGTCACTCAATGTCTCTTTACTGGAGCATTCAGTCCATTGACATTCAATGTAATTATTGATAGGTATGTGTTCAGTGCTGCCATTGTGATGTGTTTATTTTTGTGTTGATGTTATCTCTGTTGTTCTTATTAGTCTGTTCTGGGACATTCTTTTTTGTGTGTCGATTTTTCACATTATTCAGAGCTGCTTTTGTAGTTGTTGAGACTCCTGTGTTACATTTCTTGGGTGGCGTATGATATGCATCTGGGATATCTATTGATTTCTGGGAAGTTTTCTGTCAGCAGCTCAGCAGTGATACTCTCTGTGTTCTCAGGTGTCTCACCCTATTCAGGGATTCCAATTAATCGAAGATTGTTTCTCTTAATAGAGTCCCACATGCTTCTTAATGCTGCTTCATTTTTCCTGTCTCTTTTCTCTGATTTCTGCCCATAGATGCTGGCATCAGTAGCTCTGTCTTCCAAGTCAGAAATTCTTTTTTTCCATTTGTTGCATTCTGTTTTCTTGGCTTTGAATGGAAGTTTCTATGTCTTTTATTTTGTTCTTGATCTGTTGGATTTCAGAGTACTGGCATTCCATCAGATCGAACAGCTTGCTTAATTTTTCCTTTTGTTCTGCTGCATTTTGTATAAGGTCTAGAAGGGCTCTGTATATAATTCTTTTGTGTTCATCTTCTGATGATTTCAGAAAAGTTTCTTTATCTGGAAAACTCCTTGGTTGCTTTGCTTGGGAGACTTCTGAAGCCATGGGTGATTTCTTGTATGCCACAAGTGTCTGTTGCTTTTGGAGTCCCATGTGAGTAAGTAGAGGCTAAGAGAGATACCGAGAGGATAGACTGCAGATGTTTCTCTAGGCTGTCTTAAAATGTAAAACAAAAGATATCTGACCACTTCCCAAGTCAGTCAGGTTTTCAGGTGTAGAGGTCCCTCTTCCCAACTGGCAAAGTAAGCACCTCTATATCCAACCCCAGATGATGCAAACTAGTTTAAAATACAGCAACGCTACTGCCCTGTTGGCTTGTGCTGACAGGGCCCAGCCTTAGGCGACACTGTGTAAACTACTGCTTTTCTGGCAGAAAAGTGCTCTCCTGTGGGCAGACTCTGGCTCCCAAGCCAAGAATTAGGTCCAGCTGCAGCCACCGTATCTAAGATGGCGCCCTCCACATGGTCGGCAGATAGAGGGGCTAAAGGTGCCAAAAGGTAGGGAGTCCTCTGCCTCTGTTGCTGGGCCCCCACTGTAGGCAACACTGTGTAAACTACTGCCTTTCTGTCCGGGAAGTGCTGTCCTGTTTGCAGGCACTGGCTCCCAGGCTAAGAATTACGTCCCTCTAAAATCTCCATATCCAGCATGATGTCCTGCACATAGGCACTGTGGTTCCATACGAACCACACTGTGGCAAAGATAAAAAAGACAGGCCCAAATTGTCTAGATGAACAGAGTCCTAAGCCTGGCTCTAAAAATATGACAATTTTGCCTGCCTATCCCACCAGCAGTGTGTCTGAGTCTAGCCGATACCCAAGACCCAGCTCCACCCACTGGCCAAGACAGAGAAAAAAAAAGTCAAAATGATGCATTTACCTTCAGTCCGTGACAGCCAGGGCTAGCCAGGAGCGGGAGTCAGCAAAATAGACTAAGTTTTTTGTACAGTGGTATGAAGTCCAAATTAACAGCCCTGTGCCGTGTCCTGGAAGCTCATTAGGTGACCAGAAGGCTCTGTTTGATTATCAGTTCAGATCTTGGTTTCCAGAGGAATATAAAGAGAGGTATGCTTAGTCCTCCATCTTGACTCCGCCCCCCTCCATCACTTTCTAAAAGGAAAGATGGTTGTTTGGTTTAGTTTTTCCCCTTTTTTATTTTATTGTATTGTAAACTTTAAGTGAAAGTTTGTAATTCAAGTCAGTTTGTCATACAAAAACTTCCACACACATTGTTATGTAATGCTAATTGCTCTTTCCAGCCTATGACAGCACACTCTGTCTCTCCACCCTGTATTTCTCATGTCCATTCAACCAGCTCCTGATCCCCTGCCTTCTCATCTCTCCTCCAGACAGGAGCTGCCCAGTTAGTCTCCTGTAGCTACTTACCCAAGAAGCACAGTCTTCACTAGTATTGTTCTATGTTATAGTCCCATCTTTGAAGATTATGCTTCATGAGTAGTTTTAGTTTGGGGCTATCAGAGAGTCTTAAAGGCCATGTAGGAAACCTAGTTTAATTCAGAGATTTGTTTAAATGGAAATCAGGTAACAGAGTTTCCTCGGTAGTTCAAATCACAATACTTTCCTCCAGTAAATAAAGACAAAAATCACTGAAAAGTTGTCCTGTGTGTGACACATCATTATAAAAAAATAATTTCCTAGACGTAAAGTTGCATTTATATTTATAAGTTCATATACTTGCAGACTAGCAGTGCTTATGTTACCAAAGGTGTTTTTAACTTATGTCCCTAGGAATGCACCCTGTATTAGGATGATAGTCATGTATTGTAAAAGCTCTTATTTTGTGATACTGGTAACACAAACTCTCCACTTCAATTTGGCCTGACTTTTCCCTGTCCCACAAGTGATGTAACTCAGTAAATGTGTGCAAGATTGAATTGAAGACACTGAATTCATCTTTATAGAATCTTTTTCTGCTCTTTTAGCTTATGTGGAAAGGATAGAATTAGAAAGAACATTTAGTCTGGAAAAAGGGGCCTCAGGATTTTCCAGAGGTTAGACAAAACTTTAAACACATATTCTTAAACTTTAAAAACCATAACAAAAATAACATGCATACTCAAATGTACTATACCAAATGTAACACATTAGAGACCGCTAAACAAAAATAAACTGTTTTGTCAGTTTATGTTCATAGACTACTGAGTAAAAGATACCATAGTAATTTTCACATAAAAAAGAGGCTTAAAGTATAAACTAGAGAGTTTAATGAGTGTTAAGACTTTGAACTGAAGACTTTTCCCTGCAGAGAGAAAATGGGATCATTTGTAGTTTAGGATTAAATTCGAACCCCTAAGTCCCAATTTTCCTGTTAACTGACTTGCTTGAGAACTCAGACAGACAGAAACGGTAGCAAGTTATTCATTGTAGTTGATTAATTCCAACACATAACAGCCCTGTAGAATAGAATAGAACTACCCCATAGGGTTTCCAAGGAACAGCTTGTGGATTCAAACTGCCAACCCTTTGGTTAGCAGCTGTAGCTCTTAACCACTGAACCACCAGGGGTTCCAGTAGCAAGTTAACCAAACCCAAACCCACTGTTGTTGAGTCATTGCCAACTCATACTGACCCTATAGGTCAGAGTAGAACTGAACCATAGAGTTTCCAAGGAGCATCTGGGGGATTTGAACCACCAACCTTTTGGTTAGTAAATGTAGCACTGCGCCACCGTGGTTTCCAGTAGCAAGTTAAGAGAATGAAAGTGAAGTTCTAAGTCCTCCTGCAATTTCCTTTTGAGAAAATTTAGGACAAAGTCTTGATTGAAGAAACAAGAGGAAACAATTCTTTTAGTAAGATAAGCAGCTTCTGTTTTCTCATTGCCAAAAGTGGACCAAGAGCCCCAAATTGCTGCCAACTAACCTCTTTAGCTATAAACTAAATATATCATCATTTTTTCTTCTTACAAACTGTATCTTCTAATTGAAGTGCCTGCATTCTTGGCCAAGATGCAGTTATGACCTAATTTTGATGTAAAGTATGTGGGAGATGAAATTTTTAAAGTAATGTTTCTAAAGCTGGGATGTTTGCAGCAGACAAAATGGATTGTGGTGGGATCAACCAGTTAGAAAATTACCTTGTTCTTGGCGAAAATATCAGGTAGTTATTTTCCTTATTTCTTTTTTGTCAGTTAGTCTGTAGCTGGTTTCTGTTTGTTCATTTGTTTGGTTTCAGTTCTTCCAAACTGTTCTTTATGGTTCAAACTCCTGCTGAAAATTTGTAATTCCATCCTAGATATTCTGAATCAGAACCCCAGGTGTTTTTTATACATAATAAATTTCGAGGACCACTCCTCTACTAGTGGTTCTGAGAACTGGTCCCTAACCAGCAGTGTTAGCATTATCTGAGAACTTGTTAAAAATGCAAATTTCTAACCAGTTTGGAGCCCTGGATTGTTCTATGTATTATAAGAGACCCCTTCAGAATGCAGAAATTATTAAACAATATTAGTAATACTGCATGCAAGTAAAATTTTGCTGAATATCCTTCAAAAACAGTTGCAGTAATACGTCAAACAGGGTACTGTTAGAAGTTCAAGACAGATTCAGAAGAGGATGTCGAGTGACACTGCTGGTGTCAGATGGATCTTGGATGAAAGCAGAGAATACCAGAAAGATGTTTACTTGTGTTTTGTTGACTATGCAAAGGCATTCGATTATGTGTGTCATAAAAAATTATGGATAACATTAAGAAAATGAGAATTCTAGAACACTTAATTGCACTCATGAGGAACCTGTACATAGATCAAGGGGCAGCCATTTGAACAGAACTGGGAATGTTGCATGGCTTAAAGTCAGCTAAGGTGTGTGTCAGGGTTGTATCCTTTCACCATACCTATGCAATCTGTATGTTGAGCAAATAATCCTAGAAGGCAAACTACCTGGAGGAGAATGAGGTTTGGAGGAAGACTCATTAACAACCTGTAATATTCAGATAATACAACCTTCCTTGCTGAACAGGAAGAGGGCCTGAGACACCTACTGATGAAGATCAAAGACTTCAGTATGAATTACACCTCAACATAAAGAAAACAAAAGTCAAAAATCTCCATAAATGGACCAATAAACAATATCATGATAGACAGAGAAAACACTGAAGTTGTCAAGGATTTCATTTTACCTGGCTGGATCCACAGTCAGTGTCCATGGAAGCCGTGGTCAAGCCTGGATGACCTATTTATTGCATTGTACAAATCTGCTGCAGAAGACCTTTCTAAAGTAGTGAACAATAAGGATGTCACTTTTAGGACTAAAATGCACCTGATCCAAACCATGGTATTTTCAGTCACCTATACACATGCAAAAGCTGGATATTGAGTAAGGAAAAAGAAGAATCGATGCTTTCGAATCAGGGTGTTGAAAAACGGTGATTGTATCGTGGACTATCAGAAGAATGAACAATTCTGTCTTGGAAGAAGTGCAGCCAGCATACTCCTTAGAAGCAAGTATGGAGAGACTAAGTCTCATGTACATTGGACATGTTCCTAGGGGGGACCATTCCCTGTGAAGGACATCGTGCTTGGTGTTGTACGCTGAATTGTGTTCCCCTAAAGTGTGTGTCAACGTGGCTAGACTATGATTCTCCATGCAGTCTGATTGTCTGCCACTGTCACCTGATGTGATTTTCCTATGTGTTGGAAGTCCTACCTCTGTGATGTCACAGGGAGCCCTGGTGTCATAACGGTTAAGAGCTTGACTGCTCACTGTAACGTCAACAGTTCAGTTCCACTGGCAACGACATGGAAACCCTACAGGGTAGTTCTTCTCTGTTCTATGGGGCTGCTATGAGTCAGAAGTAATTCAGCAGCACCTAACAACAATAACAATAACAACGTGATGTTAATGAAGCAACATTAGAGAAGAGATGACTATGTTAATGAGGCAGGACTCAATCTTCAAGATTAGGTTGTAACTTTGAGTCAGGCTGTTTTGAGAAATAAATGAGCAGAGAGATGGGGAGACCTCATGCTGCCAAGAATGAAGAACCAGGAGGAGAGTATGCCCTTTGGGCTTTCGGTTCCTGGGCTGAGAAGCTCCTAGACCAGGGGATTGTGGGTGACAAAGGCCTTCCCTCAAAACCAGGAGAGAGAGACGTTCTTCTCCTGGAACTGGCACCCTGAATTCAGACTTCTAGTCTCCTAGACTGTGAGAGAATAAATTCCCCTTTGTTAAAGTGTATGGTATTCTGTTACAATAGCACTAGATACCTAAGATGCTTGGTAAAGTGAAGGATAAAGGAAAAAGAGAAAGACCCTCAATGAGACAGATTGACACACTGGCTGCAACAATGGGCTCAAGTGTAGCAAAGAATGTGAGGCAGGTGTGAGACCAGGCAGCATTTTGTTGTGTTGTATGCAGGGTCTCTATGAGTCAGATCAACTCAGCAGCACCTGACAAGGGACATTAGGGTTAAACTTAAGTAAAAATGGTTTCGTTATTGTTGATGGGTGTCTTTAATTTTGACTTCTAACCACCCCATGTGACAGAGTAGAACAGCTCCGTGTGTTTTCTAGGCTGTAGTCTTTACCGGAGCAGATGGCTGGGTCTTTCTCCCATGGAGCGGCTAGGTGGGTTCAAATCGCCAAGCAATCATTGTGCCACTAGGGCTCTTTGAGGAATTTACAGCCAGATGTTATCTGTCAGAGTCCTAGCTCCACTGTCACTCACTGACTGTGACCTTCACTAAATCACTTGACTTGTATATTAGTTTTGTGACTCTAACACCTTGCAACACGGTTTTCCCTTTTCAAAGTGTGTAATTGAGAGCATCACATAACTAATGCCATAGTGATACTCAATCTGTTAAGTGTTTTACTGCACCAGCTACTCTGGTTTCTGCACTAGTCTCTTTCCAAAGGACTGCAGAGTCCCATCAGCTCTTGTGACTTTGGTCTCCCTCCTCTTCCTTGCTCTCCTAAGAAATGGCCTTCAGCCTGGAAAACAGCAGCTAGGAAAGCTGCCTGGCATTTTGTGTACCCACAATTTTCTCACTTGCTCCTTGTCAGAGAGTGAACTCGGCAGGCCAATTCCACTAACTGAGAAATTTTTGTATAAATTTGGTCTTTGCCTGCTACAAACATGCAGATTAGAGTCCCGGTGTCTGACATACATATCTGTAGTTTAATGAAGAGTGTCTTGTAACTACTGTGTGATGTCTACAGTTATCTGTGGGCTACATGCTTAGAAACATGAAGTATTTCTTGTTGAAATAATATATAAACTCTGATGTAAAAACTGTCTTTTGAGACTCTGTGGAGAACAGCCTGTGTTGCTGTAGAGTCTCCGGTGGTATCATACCTCCTAATTAACCCTCCTTTTTCTAACCCGGAGTATGTTTTATTGGCTCGGCTGCTCCAGGGCACAGACCCAAATCAGGCAACAGTTTCCTGGGGCTACTGTAAGAAATTGCCAGAAACTTGGTGGCTTAAAACAACAGAAAATTTTACAGTATTTATTTTATTATACTTTACATGGAGGTTTACTAAACAAAGTAGCTTTTCGGTAAACAATTGGTACACATATTGTTTTGTGACCTTGGTTAGCAACCCCACGACATGTCAATACTCTCCCTTTCTCAACCTTGGGTTCCCTATCATCAGCTTTCCTGTGCCGTCCAGCCTTTTGGTCCTTGCCCCTGGGCAAGGTATGCCCCTTTAATCCTGCTTGCTTTTATGGACCTGTCTAATCTTTAGCTGAAAGGTG
Source organism: Heterohyrax brucei (assembly GCA_028571685.1). NCBI lineage: Eukaryota > Metazoa > Chordata > Mammalia > Hyracoidea > Procaviidae > Heterohyrax > Heterohyrax brucei. The sequence continues at coordinate 39,787,566 of CM053140.1, forward strand.
ACTCTCAAGAGTGACTTCATTATTGAGCTAAAAGAGTATCAAGGGCCCTCACTCTTGGGGGTTCTTCAGTCTCTGTAAAGGCAGTAAGTCTGAACTTTCTTTCTGGGTTAGAATTTTATTCTACATTTTTATCCTGCTGAGTCTGGGACCTTCTACTGTGATCTCCGTCAGAGCAGTCAGTGGTGGTACCCAGCACCATCTAGTTGTACTAGGCTCAGTCTGATGAAGGCCGTGGCACTTGTGGTCCCTTAGTCCTTTGGACTAATCTTTCCCTTTTGTCTTTGATTTCTTAATTCCCTCTTGCTCCAGATCGGGTAGAACCAATGGAGCACCTTAGCTGGCCACTCACAAGCTTTTAAGGCCCTAGATGCTCCTCGCCAAAGTAGAACATAGAACATTTTCTTTATAAACTGTGTTACACTAGCTGTTCGCGAAGACCATCGTCCCCACAGCCCTCAGTCGGGAAATTTGGTTCTTCCTGGAGTTTGGACATGTCTGTGAAGCTAACCTTGCCTTGGACAAATCTTCCTGGCAACAGAAATTTTCAAGGTCCAGCAAGTCCCAAGGCTGCATGACAAATACCGTCTTCGTGGAGCTTGAAAATAAAGTACAAACAGGGACTGCTGACTACGTTCTTTAGGGCTTCCCAATCACCCTGAACAATGCCACGAAGAGCTCCTTCTCTACAAAGTAGCACCTTTCCCTCAAGCCTGCTCTGCTTTCATTCTTTAGAGGCATACCCTCCGACCTCCACTGCCTTTAGCAAGTGACCCTAAGGGGGTGACTTCACTTTAGGGACCTTTTCTGAACCTTGTCTGAGTAAATGATGGCCACACAGCATTGTACCCAAAGTCTGTCCCCAGACATTGGACCTGGTACTGTTAGGCCAGAATTGAAGTGGTCTTTGACAACAGCAAAAACAAATGTATTGTCTCACAGTTCCAGAGGCACCAGGGCAGATGTTGGTATCGTTGGGTTGAAATCAAGTTGTCGGTGGGCACATGCCTACAGAGACTCCAAGGAACAACCTGTACTTGCCTCTTTCAGCTTTTGCTGCCTGCTGGCTTTCCTGGGCTTGTGATTTCTTTGTCCAGTCTCTGCCTCTGTGGTCACATTGCCTTCTCAGCTCCTGGGTCTCCTTTTCTGCCTCTCATAAGGATACATGTGACGGCAGTCACAGCCCACCCTGAAAAGCCAAGATAACCTCCCTATCTCAGAATCTTTGATTTAGCGATGTGTGCAAAGACTCTGTGTCTATATAAGGTAACATTTGTAGGTTCTAGAAAGTAGAACCCACTATCTTTGGGGGATCATTTTCCAGTCTATCACAATTTGTCTGTCTTTCTTTACATGTGGGTTTGGGACAATAAGAGTACTTAATTTACAGAACTATTGTGAGAATTCACTGATTCAAATACAAATAACAGAATGAAATAATTGATGTGAAGTGTTTCATGCTGTTCCTGTTAGTAGTAAATTTGGGTAAATACCAGCTGCTGTCATCACCGTCACCATCATCTCATCGTTACTGTCAATATCATCTTGTAAACTCTTTCCCTCTCTTGGGAAAACGGAAAACAAGCCAGTAAATGCAGAATGTCAAAATATTATAGTCTAAAGATGCTTTAGGTCCTATCAATTCTAATAGCTTTATTTCATAGATTAAAAACTGAAGCCTAGAGATAGTAATGAACTCATCCAAGACCCCACAACTAACACTGTACCAGATTCAGGCCCATCATAGCTATTTCTTTTAGGAGTCTGTCTTTACAGGATGCTGTCCTTTTTTTTTTTTAACTGTGATTAAGTGGAAGTATACAATCCAAATTAATTTTGCATGCCCGCCTATCTTTAGCTCTTTCTGCTCTCCTTGCCCAGTGACAGCACACTCCTCCTTTCACTCTATACTTGTTGTGGCCTCTTAACAAGCTCCTGTCCCCTTCTCTCCACCTTCTTCTCTGCCATCTAGAAAGAGACCAGTAGGAGCAGCATCTTATAAATGCATAGAACCATAAAGTACTCACACCATATGATCACATTGTGTCCCCAAATCCAGTCCATTTTTGTCCAAAGAGCTCACCTCAGTAGTGTTTTCTGGACAGGTGCAGCTGCAGGTCTAGGGGCCATGCTCCCAGGGCATCTCCCAGGCTGCTGGACCATCAACTGTGGTCTTTTAGTACAGCTCTTGAGTGGCACCTCTCTTTTTCTCATGTTGCCACAGGAATTCAACATTGTGTGCCCCATCACGGCTGTCTTTGGTAGTAGCCAGGCACCATCTGGTTCTTCTGGTCACATGGTGATACTGTCTGCCATTCACCCGGGTCCTCCTGTCTCCTGAGCTCTTTTCTTTCTCATGTCTTTGTTGTCCATCGTAACATTTGAGATATTGTGACTCTGGAATTTGTAGATGAGAAATCCAAAGGAAGATGTGATGTGAGGTCACTGAAAGATAGACAAAAAGAGGCAGAGTGGTGGACAGAAAAAATAAAATTCACTGAGCTTCAGTCTCTTTGTTTAAAAGAACCCGTGATTTAATTATCCTAATGACAAGTGCTCCAGATACTGTACTAAGCATTTTATATTCATGCTCTCATTTAGTCCTTACAATGTGAGGGGTAAGTTATTATCTTTATCCCATTGTAGAGATGAGGAAACTGAGGTTTCTGGAGGTTATACAACCCACTCACAACCCAAATTAGAATCTGGGCAGACTTATTGTAAAGACCAGGTGCTCTTAACTGGCTGTATGCCCCCTTTACAGTAGATACTTTTCTCTGAGCATGAATTATGTATTTGCCTCGAGTGGCTGCACTGTAAACAAACAGAACATAACATGCAATTCCCATGAAGCACTGTCTTTGAGAATTGCAGGTTCCAGACAAGTGATGTCTTCAGGAGTGAGTCCTTGGACCAGGGATTAGAGGGATGGTCGAGATGATAGGGTCACCTGTGAGTTTGCTACCCTCCTGTTCACCTAGCCATCCATAAGGCAAGAATATTTCATTCTTGTGTCCCAGGCTGGTAGCGTGAATCCCTCCTGGTGGCTGACTCTTTCAGGAGCTGTAAGATGCCTACGTTGGCACCGTCTGCTGCCCATGTGTTCCAGGGCCATCTGTCACTGGCACAGCAATGCCCATAAACAACAATTTGGTTTCTTTAATCATTGCTTTAAGACCACAGTTAATTGATACAAGGTTGTTCCTAATTAGCACATACGCCTGTTGCAGAAAAATGATTCACAAACTGCAGTTCAGAAGAGGGGAAGCTACACGGAGTATTCTTATCTGGATGAAATGATAGATCCCCAGTGTAACCAAGGGAAATGACGAGACACACTGATGACAGGGCTGACTGGGCTGGCCCAAGTCCAATGACTGACTGCAGCTAGATCTTGTATTAATTACTGGGAATTAGGGGGACAGTCCAAATTACAATTCCCCATTCTTTTCGTCCTTACAAAAATACCACTCTTTGGGTTTTGATTCCTAATTTCTGCTGGGATTCTTGATATTTACTATACTGTCAGCAGGACCTGAGGAGCTCACTGACTGTGCTAACCTGCAGAGTGAGGTGCACACTACTTGTTAAGCTGATGCTCATTGAAACATAATTAAGTGAACATTAGAGGAAAAGGGAAAATAACATGAATTTATTTTGCTACTTAGTGCCTTTTGGGACTTCAGAAAATATGGTCCAGACAGAGAGTTTTGGTTTTTAGATTTTCAAGTCTCTCCCTTCGAAAGGCCAGAAACTTCTTTTCAAAGATGTCACCTTTGCTCTTTACGCAAATGCTTCTGAAATATTTTTCTAGAACTGTGTTCACATCCCGTGGTGTGCTTTTGACAGTCTTAGTCATGATCAGACACTTACTTTATGGACATCTGATTTTTGAAAACAAGCAAAAGTCATTTGGATCCAAATGTGCCCAGAGAGCTACATTTTTCAAGATCTTATATATGCTTTTTTATTTGTGTGTTTACATCTTTCTTAGAATAGGCCTAGCTTCTTCTAGCACTGTACTGCCCCATTTCCAATTCGTTCCTGCCAGTTTTGTTTGCTAAGAATTCAGTCAATGGAGCTTGTTAGAATTCATGGTAAAATATAATTAAAGGGACTTGTTGAACGCAGTCATGAAGAATTTTTCAGTAAGTATGATACAATGTATTTTGACTGATTTTCTTTTCCTTCCTTCTGAATTCTAGGGAGTTGAAGCCACCAAGTAAAAGTCAGTCCTCAGCAAAGTAGAGACTTGCTGTGTTCATCAGTTTCCTGATGCCTTGGATCAAACAATTCTAAAGTATTTTCCAAGTTTGATTTTCTGATTCCAAATAACCTCGGCATAAGTGGGGTCACTGTTTATTAATATTAATGAGTTAAATCCATTTTCATGCTGTTTCTTAAACCAGAGCATTTATTGATTTTTGTCTCAAGCTTTGTACTGTCTTCATTCAATACACTGTTACAGTCTCTATAAAATAGACATTAGTTAATAAAATAGATATTAATTAACTCACATTTACAAAGACTGCTTATAGCAAAGCAGAGATTTTCTAGCCTTAAGAGCATAACTTCCTAGGTCCAAAAAAATAAGCAGTTCCTATTTTTAAATGAGCAGCATGAGCTAAGACTTTAAGTCCATATCTTATTGACCTTGGTTAAACTGGCCAAAAATGTAATTCTCTTAGTGGGCATGGAAATTTCTGCAGAGGATCACAGTCTTTATTCTTCCAGAAATAAAAATGGGTTTCTCCTAAAGGGAATGCATACCTCCATAAACAGCTGTCTGCTTTGCCATGAGACCAGAGAAACCAAATAGTGTCTGGCTACCACTACTGAACATTTTGATCAATGACTCTGTAAAGAATTCTGATCAATGCGGGTAAAGTGCAAGACAGGATTTCAAATTATCATGGAATCTAGACTTTCTGGAGCCATAGATGAACACTCAAAACTTTTGCTCTGAGATAACCTTCAAATCTTTAATTAAAAATACTCCCTGAAGTCTTCTTTAAACTGCACAGCAGTTTAGCTTAAAGAATGTCTGACTTGAGTGTTGTGCTGTTTTAAAGAACTGCCTATAGCCCCAACAGAGGACACACTGTAGAGTTGCTGAAGAAATATGAGAAAAAGGAGAGTGTAGATCTAGAACTCTATTAAAAGATCAGGCTTGATGGTCCGATATCTGGGACAGTCCCCTGAGAACATGGTCTTGAGCTTGCCGCTAGCCCAGAGCTGAAACCAGTACTGAAGCTAATTCTTCAGACAATGATTAGACTGGATTATGGGACATACAGTGACACAAATGGTGTGTGTACTTTTTGACTTAATATACCTGTGAGGCTCTCCAACTGGTTCCTCTTTAGAGGGGAGACAGGAGGGTGGAGATGATGGGACATGTGTTGGCAGAGTGGTGAAGTACAGGGTAGAAAGGAGGAGTGTGCTGTCACAGGGTGAACAGAGCAGATAGAGTTGCATAGATACGTATGTTTATATGGCAAATTGACTTAGTTTGTAAACTTTCATTTAATCTAAATTTCAAAAAAGAATGGTACAGGATCAAACTGATAAAAGCAACTTGAAAGGCTAGATAGGAGATTTAGGGGGCAGTGAGTTTATGTTAATGGTGAAGGAACAACTCAGAAAAGGAGGGTGACAATGGCTGCACAATTTGTACCACTGAATGGTACATGTGGAAACAGAACTGCTGTATGTTCTGCTGTGCTGCAGTGTATATTGTCAACAACAACAAACTAAATATATTATTATTATTATTTAAATGAGTTCCTCCTACACTTTCTTATCATTGCAAGTGGCAGCACAGCGCCTATGAAAGTGAACGTGGCTTCAGAGTCAGGAAGGGATTCCCACCACTCGTTTACCGAATGTTTGGGGAAGATGCAGCAGCCTTTTTACAGGGCAGGCTGTGAGACCAGACCATTGAAAAGCCGGGCCAGAGCAGGGATTATGGTCAACTGTCCCCACCCACTCAGACTCCTATGCTCACCCCAGCCCCCTTCCTCTAATGCAGCTGCTGACCCAGTCTTTAGAGGATTACTGGGGAGATTACAGCTGGGATGTCTTTGGATAAACACTATTTTTAATTGTAACAGGGAAGAAGGCTCAGGGAGGAGGCGGCCGTGGGTTCACTGGCAGAACACTCACCATTGAGGTTTCATTCCAGCCAATGTACCTCACGGAGCAGCTGCCACCCATCTGTCAGTGGAGTCCTTGTGTGTTGCTGTGATGCTGAACAGGTTTCGGCAGAGCTTCCAGACCAAGACAGACTAGGAAGAAAGGCCTGATGATCTACCTTTGAACACTAGGAAAGAAAAACCCTGTGGGTGACAATGGTCCAATCTGCAGCTGACCACATGGATGACACAGGACAAGCCAACATTATGTTCTGTTTAAGACGGCCATGAGTTTGGGGGGTAGTGGAAAGCTGGACAGCAGGCAGCAACAACAAAGTATGGAGAATAATATAATTTGTACCTACTCATGTACCCACCACTCAGCTCTATCAGCATTACTATGTGTCATATTTTTCAGGAAGTAAAATACATATTTAAAAAATTTGAATATTTTGCTGGCTAAATGTGTGGCAACCATACTCATTCAGTCTGTGACTTGCTTGTCTTGTTTATAACATTTTTTGTCGTATAGAAGGGTTTTTATTTTCAATTTATTTAATCAAACTGATTAGCCTTCCTTTGGTGGTTAGCACTTTCTGTCTCTTGTTTAAGAAATATGAGGTCTGACAATTAAGTCCATGAACTTACTTGTTCTAAGCGCTACATACCTCATTACTGAATACCACTTCAAAGTACTCCACTTGGAGCCATGCACTTCTGCCAGCATCTAGTCCACCCTTCAAAGCAATTTTGGAATGCTTTCTGGAATGACCAGTGAGCACAGCAGGTAGCATAGTGTCAAGTTAGAGAACGTAACTGTATAGCTGTCAGCTGTTTTGGAACACCGTCCCTACTCTCCTGATCTGGACCCCAATGACTTTGTTCTTTATCCGAAGATAAAGAAAATATGGAAAGGAAGACATTTTGGTGACATTCAAGACATCAAGGGTAATACAATGACAACTCTGATGGCCATTCCAGGAAAAGAGTTCCAAAACTGCTTTGAAGGGTGGACTAGGTGCTGGCATTGGTGCACAGCTTTCCAAGGGGAGTACTTCAAAGGTGACTGTGGTGATAATCAGCAGTAAGACATGTAGCACTTTTTCTAGGATGACTTTGTGAACTTAATTGGTAATCCTCCTATTTCTTTATCTCAAGGTCATAACGATAGTCTTTATTTTCTACTAAAAATTTTAAAGCTTTGTTTTTCCTATTGAAGTTTTTAATCCATGTGAAATCTATTTATTCATTTCTATATGGTGTGAGGTAAGGAATTTTTTTTTGCCACATAACCAATTTTTTCCAGCCCTGTCTATTTCCTCCAATTTGCAATGCCAGTGCTGTCCTAGGTTATATTTCCATACATGTGCAGGTCTGTTTCTGGGCTCTTTTCTTTTCCTTTCGTCTATTTATATATTCTTGTGCCCCAAATGGTCAAATTCTAGTTAGTAGTGTGGGCAAGTCCCCACAGCTCATTTTTCAAGGTTGCCTTGGGTATTCTTGGCTCTATTCTGTCATATGAGTTTTTCAGATGGAGATACGATAGAACTATCTCGCATGAATCACTTCCTCAAATTTCATGAAAAATTCTTGAAATTTTGATGGGAGTTCCACTGTTTATATGTTAATCTGGAAACAAATGAAATCTTTATAATATTTTCTTCCTGTCCAAAAATAAAAATATATACCTCTTCATTCATTTAGGCCTCCTTGAGTGTGTGTTTCAGTTCAGTTCAGTTCAGTTTTTCCATACTTGCATGGCTGATCTTTTGTTCAATTTATCCCTAAATACTTTATAGTTTCTGTTGTTTTTTGTGCTTTTTTCTGAATTTTATTTATTTATGTTGTTGAGAATATACACAGCAAAACATAGACCATTTCAATAGTTTCTACATGTACAATTTAACAACACTGATGACATTTTTTCAATTGTGCAATCATTCTTACCCTTTTGTTCTCAGTTGTTCCTCCTTCATTAACATAAACTCACTGTCTCCTAAAATCAAAACTAAATCTTTTGCACTGAGTGGATTCTGACTCCTATCAATCCAATAACACAGAGAACAACTGCCCCGTAAGAGTTTCCAAGGAGGAGCTGATGCATTCAAACTGCCAAACCTTTTGGTTAGCAGTGAAGCTCTTAACCACTGCTCCATCAGGGTCCAATGGTTTTGTGTCTTTTGAATTGCTGCTGTCACTTTGATCCAACAAAGGTTGTTCTTTAAAAAAAGCATAAGTAGAAGACAGGTGTTTCTCATACTCCTTAGGTAAATTACTGTTTGGTTTTAAGACTTCAGAGGATGTTTTGGGTTATGTCATTTAACGATAATCTCAGGGCAATAGTTTTAGGGATTCATCTGGCCTCCATGGCTCCAGAAAGTTGAAGTCCATGAAAATTTCACATTCTGTTCTACATTTTCCTCCTTTTGACTAGAACTGTTTTGTGGCATATTTGATCAAAATGTTCTGTAATGGTAGCTAGGCACCATCCGGTTCTTCTGGTTTCATGGCAAAGGAGGCCGCTTTCCATGGAGGCTATTAGCCCCGCATTCCATATCCTCCTTCTATTCTTGAGTTGCTCTAGGTGAAGAGATTAATTGTTGTGTTTATTGCTAGTCTTCATGCTATCTTTTTAAAACTGCCTTTTCTAACTTTTTATTCCTAACAAAAAAGAATCCTTTGGATTTTTGTATATTGATCTCATAGCCATAAACCTGATTATCTTTTTGTTGTTGTTGTGCTTTAAGTGAAAGTTTATAATTCAAATCAGTTTGTCGTACAAAAACTTACATGCATTGTTACATGACCCTAGCTGTTCTCCCTGCACACTCCTCTTCTGCACCCTGTCCTTCCCATATCCATTCAGCTAGCTCCTGTTCCCTTCTGCTTTCTCATTTCACCTCCAGACAGGAGCTGCTGATTTTGTTTCTACTTGAGCCAGGAAGCATTCTCTTCACCAGGCTTACAGTCTAGGCTATCTTTGTCTGAAGAGCTGCCCTGGGAATGGTTTTAGTTCTGGGCCAACAGAGTCCAGGGGTTATGTCTCCTGTGGTCTGTCCAGTCTGTCAGGCCATCAAATCTGGTCTTTTTACTAGAGTTCTAGTTCTGTACCCTACTTTTTTTCTGCTCCTCCAGGGACTCTTTGCTGAGTTCCCTGTAAGGGCAGTCTTTGGTGGTAGCTACACACCATTTAATTCTTCTGGTCTCATGTTGATGTAGTCTCTGGTATAAGTGGCCTGTTCTGTCTCTTGGCCTCATGTGTTCCTCCTACCGTTACTGCTCGTCATTCTCGTTTGCTCCAAGTAGGTTGAGATCAATTAATGCTTCTTAGATGGTTGCTTGGTAGCTTTTTAAGACTCCAGACATCACTCACCAAAGTGGGATGCAGAACATTGGCTTAAAAAACTTTGTTATGCCAATTGTCCTAGATATCCCCTGAAGTCAGGTCCCCAGACATCCGACCTTGGTACTCTGTCCCTGAAACTGTTTAGTTTTATTCAGAATACTTCTAAGCTTTTGGTCTAGTCCATTCGTGCTGACTTCTCCTCTGCTGTGTGTTGTCTCTCTCTTCACTTAAATAATTCTTGTTGATTATTTAATTAGTGAATACCCCTTTCCCTCCCACCCCACCCCTGCAACCATCAAAGAATGTTTTCTTCTGTGTTTAAACCAGTTCTCATGTTCTTATAATAGTGCTTTCAAACAGTATTCGTCCTTTTGCAGTTGGCTAATTTCACTCAGCATAATGCCTTCCAGATTCTTCCATTTCATGAGATGTTCCCCAAATTCGTTGTTGTTCTTTATCATTGCGTGATATTCTATTGTGTGCGTATAGTAGAGTTTGTTTGTCCATTCTTCCATTAATGGGCACTGAAGCTGATCCCATCTTATTGCTATTGTGAACAGCACTCCAATAAGCATTAGTGTGCATGTATCTATTTTTGTGGCAGCTCTTATGTCTCTAGGATACATTCTAAGAAGTGGGATTGCCAGATGTATGGTGTTTTGAGCATTTTGAAAGCTCCAGATTGATTTCCAAAGTGGTCGTACCGTGTTACACTCCCATCAGCAGTACATAAGTGTTCCAGTCTCTCCATAGGCTCTCCAATATTTATTATTTTGTGTGTTTTTTGGATGTTGGGGTGAGGTACTATCTCATTATAGTTCTAACTTGCCTTTCTCTGCTGGCTAATGAGCGAGGCCATTTTCCAAGGTATCTGTTGGCCATCAGAGTGTCTTCATTGGTGACTGTCTGTTCCTCTCCTTTGCTCATTTTTAAATTGGATTATTTTCTTTTTTTGTTGAGGTTTTGCAGTATTTTATAGATTATAGGGATTAGACGGTGATCAGATTTGTGGTAGCCAATTTTTTTTTCCCAGTTTGTAGGTTGTCTTTTTACTCTTTTGGTGAAGTTTTTGAATGAGCATAGATATTTGTTTTTTAGGAGTTCCAGGTTATCTATTTTCTCTTCTGGTGTTTCTGCATTGTTGTTAATGTTTTGAAACCTGTTTATGCCTTGTGTTAAGGTTCCTGTTATTGCCCCTATTTTTTTCTTTCATGATCTTTAGATTTGGTATTTAGGCCTTTAATTCATTTTGAGTTGTTTTTTCAGGCAGGGTATAAGATATGGGTCTTGTTTGATTTTTTTTCTCAGATGGATACCCAGTTATCCCAACACTGTTTGTTAAACAGATTGTCTTTTCCCCTATTTACAGACTTTGGGCCTTTGTGAAATATTAGCTGCTCATTGGATGGATGATGTTATATCTGGTTTCTCAGTTCTGTTCCACTGGTCTATGTATCTGTTTTTGTACCAGAACCAGGCTGTTTTGACTACTGTGGCAGTGTAATGGGTTTTAACATCAAGTAGTGTGAGGCCTCCCACTTTGCTCTTCTCATTCAGTAATGTGTTACTTATGCGGGGCTTCTTCCCTTTCCACACAAAATTGGTGACTGGTTCCTCCATCTCAATAAACAATGCTTGGAATTTGTATTGGGATTGCATTATATCTATAGATCATTTTGGATAGAATAGACATTTTCACGATGTTGAGTCCTCCTATCCATGATCAAGGCAGGTTTCTCTGCTTATGTAGGTCTCTTTTGGTTTCTTGCAGTAGAGTCTTGTAAATTTCTTTGTATAGGTCTTTTTGATCTCTGGTTAGACTTGTTCCTAACTATTTTATCTTCTTGGGGGCTATTGTAAGAGGTATTGATTCAGCGATTTCCTCTCTGACATTTTCTCTGTTGGTGTAGAAGAATCCAATCGATTTTTGCATGTTTGTCTCATATCCTGATGCTTTGCTGAACTCTTCTATTAGTTCTAGTAGTTGTGTGTGTGTATGTGTGTGTGTGTGTGTGTGTGTGTTCTTTAGGGTATTCCATGTACAAAATTCCTTCTGGTACTTTTTGTTATGTTCTCTGTCAGAGTTGTCGTTGGTGGTAGTCGGCCACCATCTAGTTCTTCCAGTCTCATGCTGATGCAGTCTGTTAACCATGTTAGTTTCAGTAGTATGGCTGTCGGAGTCACATTAACAGATCTTCTGGTGTTCTTGTATTCCAGTATACGTGATTGAATTCAATTTTCTAGGACTTCATTCAGAATTTTTAAGAGGCAACTTTGTGCAACATCTGTAATCTGAGAAATTGAAGAGCTGGGCAGTGACTTCATTTGCCAAAAGGGCAAAAGCCTTAGGCAGACCAGGCTATTTTAGCCTTGAAACCTAGCCCTATCTGGCTCTATTGCCCCACATTCTTTTCTATGCACTTTTACTTAATTCATCTAGTGCTGATTAAGAATTAACCACATTCCCTTCACTGCTGTCAGATTCTTTTCTAGACTGAGCTCCACTGAGAGCTCAGACTATTAACTACCAACCAGCTTTTTGTAACTCTCCAAGGTGCTTATCATAGTACTACTTTTGCAAAGAACTCCAAGCTAGAAAAAAGCTGGTGTTTACTTATGAATTGAAGAGCTTCTGTTTATTAACCGATTGTAGTTTCATCTTTGCTTTGTCCTTTAGAAAACTAAAAGCTGAGTTTTGTGCTCAGGAGTAGCACATTTCTTTGATCCTAGTTTTAAAAATATTAATACTAACCTCTCCTTGTTCATACAATCTTATAGTCATTTATTGCTTGCTTTTAAAAAATCATTATCAATTTTACTGTTTTATTGCCACAAAATGTTACTGCTTGTACACTTCATTGTAAGCTTTGTCAAATCATTTTGCAGGTAAGTGGAGTTTAAAGTCGAAATAAAATGAGAAATACTCAACGAACGTTGACTGGAAGGTGCGTATGAGGACTTTAGTGTGGGTGAAAATGAATTTGGACGTCTTAGTGCCTATTTTACAAGGTCTTTTACACCCAATGTCACAATATTGAGTTCAAAGGGGAAAATCTGACATTACTTTCAATTTCTGCAGATAAAAGCTTTCACAGTCTTAGAAAATAATGGTGCTTGGCACAACAGCATGTATTTTTGTTCAATATTGTTTTATTAAGTGCTAAAGTGAACTGCTTATTCAACAATTGTAGGCTTTTTCTTATGAGTTAAACGTAAATCTGATTTTTAAAAATCACTTATATTGCGCGGATTCTACGTCTGTTTAGCCCTCCTTCAAGAGACTCTCCCAGAGGAGAGCTCGGATCGTCGACTAGGGTTGTACAAAGCATTCTCAGCCCTTAAGTGGGAACGCAAAGGAGACGAGTAGAATGCCCACTAAGTCGTGGTTTTCTATTACTCATTCCGCCTTTTTTCCCCCAAGGTGGCGTGTAGGAGGTATTCGATGGATTCGTTAAGAATAGGCCAGGAAGCTTCAGCGGATACACTCATCCCTTGCGTGTTACAGTTCCAACTGTGCCCGTTCGGCGGGTTGAACGTGAGATGTTTTCCAAACAATGACTCCTCACTCGGCCGCCTCCCAAATTAAATCTCGACTTTTCCTCTGGCTTCGGGGACCCTCCACAGTCTCTCCTGCCCCAGTTAGCCAATCTTTTGTCACCTTACAAGGCAGATTATAGGGTTGGCTTGTAGGAATGACTAGTATGCTAACGCCTTTTGGGGTTACCAACAGAGAACTCCGGGTGCCGGCTTCGAGCACCCCGCACCCTTGAGCCAGCCTCTGGGCCACCAGGGGGCCACCAGGGGGCGCTCGGGTGTTTCCGCAGGTCCGCGCAGCACCGCCTCTCCCCGGCTCCCCTGCGATTGGTCAGCTTCTCCGAGCTCTGCGTCCCGATTGGTTACTTCCTTTGTCAGTCGCGGGCGCCGGGGCGTGCCGAGGTGACGCGCGGCCACCGAGCTCGGGGCGGTGTCCGGCACCGGGGGCTGCGGGCGGAGTTTCGTGAGGACAGGCGCGGGGCAATCAGACAGCTTCGGTCCTGGGAGGCGTCAGCGCGCGGCCGAGCTGCTGCCTGCTCGCCGCAGCCGCTACTGCAGGCTGGTCTCCGCCCCCGAAATCCCGCGCTTCGGCTTTCCACCCCCGAGGCTCTCGATGCAGGGCCGGACCGTTGCGTGATGGGGCTGCGGAGTGGCGCCCTGCGGCTCTCTGAGGCCGCTGCTTGCGCTAAGGTGCGTCGGTGCCGGGCCCTGAGCGCCCCCGCGCGCTGCGACGCCTGTTGACCCGGCCGCCCGCCCGTCGGTCTGCCGCGCGACTAAGGTGAGGCGGCTGGGCGGATGGCGGTTGGCGCTGTGGCGGCCAGGTGGGGAGGGGGCCCTGCTGCAAGAGGGGCGGCCGGGCGGAGTCCGCGGGGGGAGCCTGACGGGAGCGGTGAGCATCGAGGGCGCCGCCCGCTGGGGCAGTGGGTGGGGTGCAGTGGGGAAGACTGTCCTGGGGTGGGGTGGTGGGGTGTGCAGGGCGCCTCCCCCGCCAGCAGTGCGCTCTGGGCTTGTGGCCAGCGGCCTGCTGAGTACCTCGCACCATCCCTCTGTTTCGTCTGAGTGCCAGGCTTCAGCTCTGCCCGGCGAACAGCCGGCCCGCCTCTGTCTGTCCGTCCCCTGGGCTTTCTGCGCCGTTTGCAGTCGGTGGGGACAGCGTGGCTCCGTTTGAAGCCATCCTGTAGTATTTTCTCCCATCGCTTCTTCTCCATCGTCTTGGTTGGCATTCGAGTCGGGACAGGGAATGTGGGTTATGCTCTTTTGCCAGATTCAGGTAGGAAAGGGCGTCGCATGGCAGGGGAGAAGCCAATGGCGCAAGGACTGCATGGAGGAGCGCGGTGGAAAGGAGGGAGGGGGCTTGCTGGAGGCTGACCAGCCGTGGGGATGGCTGGTGTGGTCTCGGCGTTGAGCGGAGCAGGCTTCCTCGGGCAGCCATATTGGGAGGATGATCTGACAAATCCTTTAGGAGCCAAGTCCGGTTGCTGGAAGGCACCGAGTGACAGCCCTGGCAGCTTTCATGGTTACTGCCCGCACCGAAGCCAGCTGGTGGGGGCTGGGAGGCTGCTCGAGCAAGCTAGTCATTGTTCATGCAACACAAAACCTCCCTGGCCCTAAAGCTGGAATGACGCTCTCAAATCACTTTTTCTGCTTGGCAAAATGCTAAATTAGCTTCCGAGGTGAACTGCCTTCAGGATTCCATCGTTGTTGGTGTGAAACGGAGGCTTTCTGTATTCATTTCCTGTGGTCTGTGCACAGAGAAGGCATGGTGATGCCTTACTTGTACATAGGTCTGAGGACTGCAAAGGTCAATTTTAGAATGGAGGCCTTGAGATAGTAGATGGCATTGGTTGGATAGATTTTCAGGGTAGCTCAACATGCAAAGAGTAAGTAGACTGGAATGTTCCAGTAGTGAGGGAGGGTTGCAGCGATATTTTTGAGGACGTAGGTTTTAATCTTCGTGGAATCTCGAGATAGCTGAAATTAGATTATCAACACAGCTCTTGCTCACATATCTGTTTTTGCTCTAGGCAGCTGTTCTGTCGACACTGAACGTGCTGCCTTGTGTCGTAGCTGTGTGTCAGCCCGATGAGAGTGCAGTGATTGCGTTTGAATGGCTTTGAAGAAGTGATATCATGGTGGATATTTTATTTCAAGGCTGGCATTTTGTGAGCTTAGCTTAGTCATGATAAAATCATAGCTTGTGTGAGGTGGTGCTTGCTAATTAAGCTGGTATGGTTGTTGGATTACGAAGCTAGTGGAGTTATTAATGTACTCATGATGAAGGATGGACTATGAAGATGGCACACATGTTGGCGTTGTCGAGATCTTGAATGATCAGTAATCGGTTTCAGTTGGAGCCTGTAAAGCTGCCCTTTCTTCCCTCCTAGGCCTGAACAGGACCTGCAGGCATGGGGATGGAATGCCTGCCACCTTCTTTGTGTCCTGTCCTTTCATCCTGCTCCATTTCTAAATGAATAAATATCTGTAGCTTTCAAAATTGAACTACTTAAACAATTTCAGATATGATTTTCTAAGGAAAGTCTTGACACTTCGTTGGTGTTATTAATTTATAATTAAACTTTCCTTTTAAAACTTAAGTTGAATCAAATATGCCGTCAACAGAAAGTAGTGTTTTTTAATTACATCAGTATGAGAGAAGTACACAATGTCTGTTTTAAAATTCTTCTATGCTGTGGTTGAGAAATGTTTCTATTATCTTACTTTTAAGGGTACTTTATTAGTAAAAAGATCTGAAGAGCTGTGATTAAATATAATTTCAGCATTTGGTAAAATCAGACCTGATTGTGCACACCTGCTGTGATGATGTGCTTTTTTTTCCCAAAGTTTATCCAGTTCAGCAGTGTCTAAGGCTTAAAGCACACTGTTTTTCCCTTTCAAGACCAAATGTAATTGCAGTTTTCTTTTTTTCTCTTGTTAATTCTTTGCACTTTTAAGTTGCACAAAGAATTAAATGCCCAAGAAGAGTCTGCCAGCAGAGTCTCTCCGAGGCCGAAGCATTTTCACCCATTTCTCTGCTATGGTCTTGTCCTGCCTGCAGTGAAGGACAGCAGTGAGCTCTTGTCTTGTTTGTAAACCCCTTCTCAGTCTGCCAGTCACAGCAAGTCTTGTCCAAGAGTAAGCTTAACAATGCTTTGGTCTTGTAAACTGACAAGACTCTGAAGTTAAATGCATACCTTATCTACATCATGTAATTCTCTTTCAAGGATGGCCTTATTTGAACAGTTGCTGGTGAATTTCTGGACTCCATAAAAGAGCTGAATAAATATACATACTTAGGACTTTTTTTTTCCCCCACCTCGTAAGGACAGAAGAGAAATTAAATGAATATGACTTGTGATAGGAAAATCCAGCAAAAGGTGCCATGGACTTCTCTCTGAGTTGAACTTTCTGGCTAGTGGCCCCGTGATTCATTGAGGAAATCAGGCTCACCTTTATTGCAGTCCTTACTAGTTTTAAGAGTGCATCTAGAACCTGGGTTCTTTACTCTCAAGAGACTTAACAGTTTGCCACTTATTAATAGATGTGGGAAGGTAATGTTATCCCCAACTCCTGTCTATTTTGTACAGTTTAGTGTGGACTACTGCCATACCATTGTGATTTGTAGCTTTTCCAGTGAGAGTCTTTTTCTTCTTTGTAATACCTTATAATAATTCTTATCTAATACTCTGTTGGTACTTTTTATGGGTGTTTTGAGGTTCTTTGTGCATGTGTTATAAGTTACAAACTTATAATTGTGTCTGATGGCTTTTAAAGTATTTTGATATTTAATATTACATTGTTTACACCAAAATATATTACTGAACTGTATTATTCTCCACCATTCTTTATTTCCTTTGAAGACTTTGATACTTGGTGTAATTTTCTCTTCTATCCATATTCCTGACGTCATCCTGTATATCAGTGCCTATGTAGGTAAGCAACAACAAAAACAATAATGATAATAATAACTTACTCATATTGAGTACTTTTATGTGACAGGTCTATTTCTAAGTACTTTCCATAAATTTACTAATTCAATCCTTGTACAACCATATAAAATAGATACAGTTGCTATCCCCACTTTACAGATAAGTTCAGACAGAAGCTGTGAGGTAAAGGACTTAGTTTTACCCTGAGTAGGGTGACCTTTCTTCTTAGTTCTTGGGAAATAACTCTTTAACAGTAATGGGAATGTCTTGGTTTGGGATTTCCAGCCCACAGTAGAGAATTTGTGCTGGCAAGCAGAAACTGAACAAGCCAGAAAAGATTTATTCACCTGGGAGGCAGATATCAACTAGGATCGGGAGGCATGGGTTTATGATGTAGCACTGGCTGGGGGGTGGAGGGGTGGGAAGGCTAGAACTCCTGGGCCCGGAGAGCTTCCTGCCTGTGCAACTCTTTTATTATGATCACCCTGATTTCTGTCCTTTTTCTATAATGAAACCAGTAGTTGTAAGTATAATATTTTCTCTGAGTCATCTAGGGAAGTAATAAACCCAAAGCCAGTGTCCTTTTAGCTTGTGAACTCTGACCTGATTCTGGGTGGCAGTGGGCTGAGAGTGAGTGGGCTACTGGTGTTGGAATTGATAGAGAAATGGGACAGCAGAAATAGACTTGATTTTCACCTTCTGGGAGTCAGCTTTCTGCTGATTCTCATCTATAGAGTAATCATTTTAGAGGCTGACTTACTTTCCCAAGGTCACTAGGTTTAGTACGTAACCACTGTGCCAGACTTCTGCTGTGACTGCTCCTTACCCTGAAAATTCCTTGAGTTCATCTCAAGCAAACTTTGGCTTCATTCTGTACCAGCAGCTCAAATTTGTGGCCACATCTCGTTAACTTGTCATCACCTTCAGATCTCAAATTTGCCTCCAGATCTTAAACTGTTAATTTGCAGCCGTCACTTTGGTAGGCTCTCTCCCTGTGTTCCCCCACCTCACATCCCGTGAATCATTCCTTTTCTCGTCTTCCATCAGGTCTCACTTCTCATTCCTTGTCCGTGCTGTGTGCTCCCTGGAGTACGTTGAGTCAGCTCTCTTCTTAGTAGCACTTGCAGCTTTTGTTCTTCCTCATTCTGCAGACCCACTGTGTAGAAGGCAGCCTGGTGTCACTCCTGCCCGCCATACCCTGTCAGGAGAAACCTCGTACAGTGCTGGCTTTATGCCCCAATGAATGTGCAGCCTGAGGTCTCCCCTGACGGAATTTGTCTTTGGTGTCTATTGAATCACTTCTGCTTTGTTCTCTCCCCAATTCTTCACAGTGCCTGTTCTAAAATGTTTACCACTTCGCTTAAGCACCCCGCTGCCCCATACTTAACGTAAAACTTTGCCTGCTGCTTCAGAAGAAGAGGCACAAACTTGCCTAGTTCCCCCTTTCTGTACATACAGACTTTTCTGCCTTCTTTCTTACTGTCTTTCCTCTGGTTTCAGAGAAAGAGGTTACATTTCCCCACTTCAGCCAATCCCTTGGCTTGTCTTCTGGATGTCACTGCCTTCTCTTTCTTTAGGGACTTGCTGTATTTATTGATTACTCTTTTCTTCTCACCTGTATTTTCAACATCGCCCCCTTCACTGACTGTTTCCTCCACTGTACTTTGAAAATACCACAGTCCCACCTTAGAACTTGGCTCTAATTCTTTCTTCCACCCAAAACACTTGTCCCCTAACATCTGCTTTGAGTCTGGTTAAATCTCACCATCTCAACAGGCCCCCTGTGCCCATCAGCACCTGTCCAGTATACCTCCCTACGGCATGCCTAATCCCCTGGCCTTGCCCTAATTTACCCTCCTGAGAATGCTTCTTACCACTTAACATTTTCTGCAACTCAATATTTTTAATTTCTCCCCTCTCCCACTAGAATATAAGCTCCTCTGTGCCAGGATTTTTATCTGTTTTGCTCATTCATTTATCTGAGGCTCGTGGAACACTACCTCTGAAGTTGTAGATTACCTGATAAATAACTACTGGGTGAGTAAAACACAGAAACTTGTAAATCTCTCCCATTAAAAAAAAAGAATGGGGGAGGGAAAAATAACCCCTCTTCTTCCCCATTGGCTCCTACCTGCCTCCTGCCCTCGCAGACAGGCCTGAAAGTAGTATGGGTGCTGGTGTTTCCACTTTTTTGTCTCGAGGCACTGCCCACCCCACCGCAGGCTGCCTTCAGTGTCCCCTCTGTCATGTCACTGACACTGTTCTTGCTCTGGTTTCCAGCCCTTTCTAAGATCAGGGTATGTGCTTCCTGACTTATCCTGCTTTATGCTTCTATAGTATCTAAAGTATTGCTGACTTGCTGTCTCCTTCACTAAACTTGTATCTGCTTCTGTTTTGGTGGGGCTGTCGTTAGTCTCAGATTTCTTATTTTTCTGGCCACCTATGTGGCTGTGAAATCCATTCTTCAACACAGATTTGTGAGTACTTGTGCCCATTTTAAATATTTTTCTATTGCATAACTTTTAAAGGCTTGCTGAGTTACATGATTTTAATTATTTTTAGGACCTTGATTTTTTTTGTGTGTGTGTATATATGTAACAAATCACTTGTCATTTCAACAAGGAACTAGAACTTTGACCACATGAAATTTTCAATCTTAAAATAAGTAGCAGAATAGTTTATTACAGGGAAGTTTTATTTCTAATTTATACCACTTACTGCTTCTAAAAATAATGGTAGCTTATCACAAACACTGCGTATATGGTAAAACTGTTAAAAAACATAAACAAAAAAATAATCTATGTAACAAGAGGAAAAAGTAGATGTAAAAATCGCCAAGGTTAATGTGGTTACCAAAATTTAGTTTTGAAGCTTTGGGAAGTCAAGGCAAAAAAGGGAAAATAAGTTAAGCAATTTTCCTTCTGCTGAAAGAAAATCTAAAAGTATGTTGACAGAAACTTTTCTTTTTCATAATAAATTCTGAAAGATAGATGTTACAGGCACCCTGCTACAGGGGCTCACGTTGTACACGCTAAGTGTTGATGTGGCAGGCCCTTCAAGGAAACAAAGAAATGTTCTTCAGGAACTTTTTTCGTAGAAAAAAGTAATGCGCCTGATTTCAAAACTGAAAATATGACATTAAAATTGAGCTAAATTATGAAGGTTGTATTTTCTTCTACAGAGGATATAACTGGTGTGGTTCAGGTATACAGCTTGATACAAAGGTAAATTTGAACATCACATGAAACTCACTACTGTGCTCTGTTGAGAGCCTGAAATACTTGTATCATAGGTTGTCACCTAAAGAAAACATGCCTTATACACATTGAACCGGTTTATCACATAGCAAGATTGACATGTTGTTGACACACTGAGAAGTCTGACCTGCATTCTTGCTCAGATAGGGAGGTGCCTCCCAAGAACATAGCTACAGAGGTGGGGTCAGGACTAGGCTTCAGAAAGAACTTTGACTCGTAACAAACTTGAAGTAACCTCTCGTTGAAGCTTACTGTTTCCGTATCATGGCTGAGCTGAGTTTATTTTAGTGTGGGTGGACAGTTTCAGAAGCAGGTGCCATTTGTCATTCACTGTGTAGAAGAGCTTCAGTGGACTGTTGGATTCGAGTGGTGGAGTTCCAGTGGGACAGTCAGAGTCTGTAGGATGTACCTTAAGATGTTGGAACAAATTGTCTTGCTGGTTAGAATTTAGTATTCACTACTGAAACTTCAAGGAGTCTGCCTCATCCCATAAGGGGAGGGGAAATGGAAAAAAAAAAATCCCTTTCATTTAGAATATTTTAAGCCATGAGTCTTAGGACCTATTGTTTATTGATGCACCTCTTGGTTTATGAGAATTAAATGATGTCACTAGTGTAAAGGAGGATGCTTGGTTTCTTGATTTAAATTCAAATGGACTCATGTCTACTGGATCTAAAAGTTTACTCGGGTTATTTTAGATAGAAGTTAAAACAGCTGGGAGCCTGATGAAGCTTACTTGTTAGCCACATTTGAGATTGAAATCTGATCTCTTAAGAGTTTGTTCCTGGGCAGTCTGGCTCTTGGCATTGGATTAGAATGCAGAAAGAAACTTTTCCAACATGCTCTGTGTGGAGCTCGCTCAGGGTTGATTTTTATCCATAGAACCAAAGGCCAAGACTAGGTATTAATCAACATACATAGACATGTGTCTTGGGCTCTTTTTATCAGAAGTGGTCAGTGTCACAGTGTTGGGTCCTGAAACCTCTTTGGTGTTTGTGAGCAGTATGAGGCTGAGACATGTGGAACTGGTGGATAGGAAGGAGGTGTCCATCGCCGCTGAAATGGGCTTGTTAGCTGCAGAAATTTACTTTGTGGTGTCTATTCTTTGAATCGTAATTCATTTTTTAAAACATTACTTAGTGGAAAAGATTACCTTTTAAGGAGGCTACTTGTTGATAGGAAACGCTGGTTGTATACTTGTTGATACCATCAGTTTACTGTCATATAGCAGATGGTTGAATTTAAAAGGACTGTATTTCTTGGTTAAAATCTGTTTTTAATTTTAGCAAATGTACTAAATGAAGTATCATGTTTGAGAACTTTAAGTGAACAGCTAACTGCAACAGTGACAGAGTGAAATAAGACAAAAGAGTCAGTGGGAGCAAAGAAAAAGAAGATGCGGAAAGGGGGGTGTCAGAATCTGTGATTTAATGCTTCCTGCTACACGGTGACATTTGACCTTGTCCTTGATAAAGGTACGGACTTGTAATGTGCCTATACCATGTGGTAGGAGAAGGTTAGTGGAGAAGTCAGAGTGGGGCAGTGAAAACTGAGACTGGGATGTAGGTTGGGTTATGAACGTTCTTGAAATTTCAGATTATGTTCTGAACAGTGGGAACCAATGAAAGAGTTTTAAGGAGAAGGAATGAATGACATGTAAAGACCTTGATTTTAGAATACTATCCTGGCTGTTTTCTATAGAAAGTAAGATACTATAAAAACAAATCATGCACTAGTATTTTGCTCTTGTTTGTGTTTACCGTGATAAAAGATCAATTTGAGAATTAGTCTCCTTACCAATAACTAGTTGCTGTTGAGTTGATTTGAAGTCATGGCAACCCCATGTGTGTTTGCCTCAGGGAGTTTTCAGTGGCTGAGTTTTGAGAAGTAGTTTGTCTGGCTTTTCTTCTGAGAGTCTTCTCTTCGGACACTTAGCAATCCCACGTACCTCTGAGAACAAGTAAGAATTCCTCAAGGTCAGAGTTACGCAGTTGGGCAAAAATTGAGACAGACTTGAATGAATTAGACTAAATGTTTTGTTATCCTTAATATTGATTAAACATTAAAGTGTCAGGGATAGATTCTGGAATTTTCACTCCATTCCACTTTCCTGATGCTTGTAACTCTGTCATAAAGAAGGAAAACTGGTCAGAGGAACAGTCTAGAACTGAGCCTGTGTGACTGATTAGAGTATTTATGGTTACCTTTCCTACCTTTCTTTTCTCATCTCTTCAAAACTTACAGAATATATTTTTATTAATTAAGAAATGTTTCCTTATAAGTTCTTAAAAATACTTTTTGTTTTTTCTTGCTGAAATTTAAACTTGATTTCAGATTTGTATAATCAGTAGTTCTTTATTGAAACATGGTTTTGAGGCGCAATTCTTTGTAGAACAGCTGCTGTAAGAGAGCATTTACAGTAGTAAGGAAATAGGAAAGTAACCGTATTCCACTTAACTGTAGGTTCTTACCTCTCTACCATGCCTGTAGTGTGCCTACAGCTGTGTGAAATTGTAACTCATTTGTGAGATGGTTGCAGGTTTAACACAAGACAGAAAAAAAAAGTTTAGGATATTTTGAAAGAGTGGTTTTAAAATGTATGTATCGTTTCTGAAAAGGATGGCTGTTAGCTTTTTTATTTAGGAAGGAATTTGAGATTAGTCTCTATCCACTTCCATTTTGATCAGATGATTCATCTCTTTTCTGGAACAACTCATGTTTTTTATTTGTATCATTCAAATATTGGTCTGTCGACACAGCAAACAAACACAAAAAACTCTTTGCCATCAAGGCAGTTCTGACTCAAGTGATGTTATAGGCTAGAGTAGCACTGTGCCTGTGCAGTTTCCAAGGAGCAGCTGGTGGATTTGAACCGCTGACCTTCTGGTTAGCATCTGAGCTGTTAACCACTGCTCTACCAGAGTACCTGTTGATGCACAGTAACTAGAAAGTCAACCAGAAAATTTCAGCTAGGTACTATATTCAACAACCCTGTCATATGTGGGATTAAAAACATGGCTGAAATCCTGATCCCATCATTAGAGAATTTAAAATTTATATGAGAACTAGGACAAACAGGTATCACTGTCCTAGTGAGGTCAGTGGAGCAGCACTTGTATTTGGTTTGGGAGGTCAGGAGAATCTGTGATGGCTTTGGAGATAACGTAGCATATGAGAAGCCCCTTGCAGAATAAATTGGATTTGAGAACAGAGAGGAGGAAGGGCACAGTGGACAGAGAGATCATTGGAGCCAGAGGGAGAGACAGAAAAACATGAGATATATTCAGGAAGCCCTGGACTGGGTGGCTGTTCAGGAGTGGGTGGAAGTTGGTAGCTAATGTCACAGAACACCTTGAATGCCGGTCTGGGAAGGTTAGTCATTGCTTGGTAGATGGCGGAGAAACTCTGAAGACTTTTAAGTGGGACAGAGATAATAAAGAGAACTGTACTTTAGGAGGAGTCCTGCCGCAACAGTGGTGAAGAGCTCGGCTGCTAATCAAAAGGTCTGCTGTTAGAATCCACCAGCCACTCCCTCGAGACCCTGTGGCACACTTCTAGTCCTGTAGGATCACAGTGAGTTGGAATCAAGTCAATGACAATGAGTGTGGTTCTTTTTGGCTTCAGAATAGTGAATCTAGTATTATTGAGTAGTATGGGTGGAGTCACCCGTTCCTGTCTGGTTGATTCCAACTCATAGTGACCCTATAGGACAGAGTAGAACTGTCTTAGGCTGGGTTTTCTAGGGAAGCAAAACCAGTAACACATTACAAGGAAAGATCTATATATAAAGGAAACAGCTCATGCAATTGTAGAAGCTGAATGTCCCAAGTCCTGGCTCAAGCCTCACGTGGCCACAGGAGCTGGTGAACCCAAGGTCAGCAGGTCAGAGACCAGAGTTCTAGATCAGTGGCTGTGTAGGTCGGTGGGCCCCAAGCTGACGGCAGACTGTAAGGGCTCTGCTGACTCACAGAGCGGCAGGGGCTAGCAGAACCCAGGATCAGCATGTCAGGGAACAGGACTCTCATTTGCCAGCTGAAAGGGTTGATGAATCCAACAGCTGCTAGCTTGGGTC
The DNA here is from genome assembly GCA_028571685.1 of Heterohyrax brucei. Lineage (NCBI taxonomy): Eukaryota > Metazoa > Chordata > Mammalia > Hyracoidea > Procaviidae > Heterohyrax > Heterohyrax brucei. Next base: position 39,811,832 of record CM053140.1, read on the forward strand.
CAGGAGCCAGATGCAAAAGAGAGCAGGAGCTGCTGGCCACGTGAGCAGACAGGAAGTACATGGTGGAAGGTGGAGAGATGAGAGCTGAGGGGAGGGCAGCCACCACAGGCCTCACCCTTGCTACTGGATACAGCAGGCAAACATGGAGTTGCCAAGTTGACACAGTCTTGACCATCACACTGCCCAATTCGAGTTTTCAGAAAGTGCCTGATGGATTCAAACTGCCTATCTTTTGGTAGGCAGCCAAAGCACTTAACCAGTGTGCCACCACTGTTTCCATGGATGGCGTAGGGGAAGCAAAAAGAGAAAACTGGGTTAGGAAGTTCTTTGGATGAGAAGTATTGGAGGTCTCATGGTAGTGGTAGAATGGAAAGAGAGCTTTTATAGGTAGAAGCTATGTAATCTCACAACTGATTGGATGGGCATAGGAAGCACACTTTCAGTCTGTAGAAACAGGAGAGTGGTGGAAACATAGAGGAAACAGAAGAGAGGCAGAAGTACAGGCATTGTTAACAGGAGGTGGACAGAGATTTTGGCACTGATTGTGTAGGTCGAATGAAATACAACAGGATAGGTAGTCAAGTAGGCTACTGAAAATGTTTGCATAGGGACGTTAGATGTTAGGGATATTAGTGTTTTGATTCATAATTATACATAGTACTTGATATCTAAAATTCAGCAAGGAGGTTTCAGCCACTGTGGTCTTTGTAAGTTGGCCTGCAGCATTTAGCACTTTTTTAGGGCCTAGGGAGAATGCAAAACAAAAAAATTAATTTAAACCCACACAATATTTAATAGTTATCAACATTTTGGCACTTACTTCTTTCATCTTTCTGTAACAAATGTCTTAATATCTAATAGTCTGTGTTAAAACCTGATCATCTAAAAAAAAGTATACATTTGCTTGATGAAAAATCATTGCCTTTGGTTGATAATATGTCTCTTATCCATCTCCCGCCTGCTATTATGTAACAGAACTATAGATTTTTTTCATGTTCTGGATTATTTCTTTGAGATGTCCTTTAAATAGTTTCCTTGTTTCCTGTATGTTTAGTCAACTGATAGTTAATGTCAAGCTTGATGCAATTCAGTTTTTTTATTTAAGGGGATAGGGAAACATGCTTATAGGTGGTAGTATATGTTTTCTATTGTAGCATATGCCACTTAGCAAAAAACTAAACCAAACCTGTAACTATCTGGTTGATGCTGGTTCATAACAACCCTGTAGAACAGAGTAGAACTACCACCATAGAGTTTCCAAGGAGTGCCTGGTAGATTTGAACTACTGACCTATTTTGGTTAGCAGCTGTAGCTCTCCACCACTATACCACTAGGGTTTCCATAGCCCACTTAATGTCACACATGTTAGTGATTATTAAGATTGATCATTTGATTTTGTTGTTGTCAACATAATCCATACACCTTAACATTCCCCATCAACCTTTCTTTCATCTAATGCTTTTTAGCAGCCAGTGGTTGATTATTGTTGAGAGTGTTTTTATCAGTAGAGTTGTAAAATTACGACGTTCTAGTGCATTTATTAGTGGGAATTCTTCTGTTAAAAAAAATTTACCCTCACTGACTTTATTCTGAAACGTGGTTTGTACATAATATGCAGACTGAGTGAATGCTCATTTCTTTGCTGTGTTTTCCAATTTTCAGAATAACGACTTTTTTTTTTTTTTTGCAAGTATCATTATGAACTCATGAATTTTTAAGTAATTCTTTTTAAGTCTCTTTGCGGTCACTAATATTTCTGCCTCTCCAACCGTCTGTCCTGGCCAGTGGGAGCCCCTTCAAGTTGGCACTGTGTCTTTCTGTCTTTCTGACATGATTGCGTTCGTCTTGAGTGGCTTTCTTGCTTTTGGACATACTGGCATGTCCTTGCTAATCTTGAAATTTCTTTCCCCAACTTGGAATTTGCAACTTTTTCAAGGAGTCCCAGTTCACAGAGATTTTGGAGAGAATGAGATTTTCGTTTTAGGAGGCATGAAAGAACAATGCAAGATAAAATGCAGTCATGTAAAATGATAGAAGTGTTCACATAATGTGTTGGGGCTGTAAGTACTATAGAGATACCAATGATTCCCAGAATGATTGGATAAGGCATTTTGAAAAGGTAAACTTGAACAGGGCCATCAAAAAGAAAAGTTCAGGTTCGTAGGCCCACTGTTTGGGAGAACTAGGAAGATGAGATAGGAAAGAATTTAGTGGGGGGAGGGCAGTAAAGGGGCTTGACTCTTGTCTTGATCTTGCAAACAGTGGGAGATAAGAAAATGTTTTTCATTTGGAAGTGACTTTGAAAGTGAGGCTTCTGAAAAGTTAACCTTGTAGCAGGCCATTCATCTGTTTAAAGCGGTGGTTCTCATCTAGGTTATTTGCAACATAATCTTTGAAAAACTTAAACACAGACAGACGGACAAATCTTTACCTATGTCAGGCTATTGAATACCAGACAGGAATCTAGACTCATCTCCTTTTCAAAAGATCCCTGTGTGATTCTGTTTTGTACAACCCTGTTGAAGGACTATTGACTTTGAGATTAAAACTCACAGAACACCATGACTATTGCAAATATTCCAAGTGTATTGTAGTAATGATACGGGTTAGAGTAGTGGCAATGGGGAAGAAGGGAGGGCTGGAGTAATAGAAATGCATATTAGAAGTTTCCGTACAGTATTTTGTTAATAATGTTAACACAGACAGCAAGGATTCACAGAGACAGAAACAGTCCAAGATAACTCTAGGACTTATGGTTTGGGGTCTGGGAGAATGACAGTGATGAAAGTGTGGAGGTGGGCAGGGACTGCTTGGCTGGGAGAGAAGATACAGGTTTTCAACATAGTGAGCACTGAGATGATGGCTGTATGGCAGAGTGAACTCTGGGGAGCTTCAGTGTGTTTCATGTCTTGCTTTTTCCTGATGCTTCGTTTACTCTTTTCTACTGCAAAGTGCTCGGTAAATGTGACTCATGCAGTATTGACTGAGAGCATCGATAAATCAAAGCTTTCATTTGGTAGATGTAGTCACAAAAAGTGTTTGCTGTATTAGAAAAAAAATCTATTCAATGGAAAGCAGACTGGAAAAAACATTGCAGCATATGTATAAAAATATTAATATTGGTAAACATTGTAATCATTTGATTAAACAATCAGACGATGGATTTGAGCAAATAATTCTTGTAACTAGGAAATACAATTCAGTAATTCAGCATTTTCTGAGCTCTTATATTGGGTGCTGTTCTCAGTGATAGCACACGAGAGAGAGATCTCTGAACTTTCTGGCAGTGGTGAGAGCGATGGACATTAAATTTCAAAGAAACATGAAGTTCATGTGATGATAATGTTAATAGTAGTGATACAGAAAGTGACTTTTGGGTTTGTGTTTGTTGTTTTGTTTGTATTTATTGTTTGCTCTTTCCTGAGGAAGGTGTTGGTAATTGTGCAAGTCAAGGTTGGCATTCTTAATCTCTTCTTCATTCTATGGAAGAACGTTGGTCAGGTGTAAGTTCTCTTGGAACTCCCTAGTAGGACTTGTAAATACTTAGAGAGTACAGGTTTTTTTCATGACTAGGGAGATCTCTTGTTTCTTGTGGAAATTAGTTATGTGAGCTTTTTTCACAGAATAATACTGTTTTTGTTCTTTTGGCAGGGAAACTGTTCCTTTGAAAAAATTCACATTTTTTTTTTTTTACTTCATTCAATAGTATAATGTAGAAATTTGATTCTGCCGTGAGGAAGTGGCATACCTGAGGATAGAACCTGGGTCTCTTGGATCTTTGCTTTACCTTAAGGTGGTTCTGAGGGTCACATGGATGGAAACATACGAGAGGATTATTGGTAGTTAAAGGAAATGGCTTCCTGTGGTTGAAAGAACTGCCTGGAACTTACCCTTGTACATGATGTTTCTAAACTTCCAGTGTACACAATGTTAAAGTCCCTCTAACTTTGGAAACATGTACAGTGGATGTTTTAAAACTGCAAAGTATAGAAAGATCAATGCATTTCTTTAAAGAAGAGGCATGAGTAACTTTGCAGACTGAAAGTTATGTAATGAACTTTTTAAGTCAACATTTGGTGCTTCTCATGTATTTTTGAATATTGAACCAGGAATACAAAGCAAGATGCCTGTTACTTTGCAGTTGTATTTTCATCATTCTTTTAGGTGCTTTTAGGTATGACAAATAAATAATGGAGTAGGAAAACAAATTTCAGTCTTTAATTTTCTATTTGAATAATTTACTGTTGAGAATCGTAAGATTTGCAGGCGAGAAAAGGTGTGAAGTTTTGAGAAATGAAAACAAATAGTATTAAGGTAGTGGCTCTCACGCTCGTTAGTTTAAGATTCTAACTGTGTTGTATGCATTTTTCCCCCTTTTAAAGGAAACCTGAACATAACTTGGGAAGAGGATTTGCTTCTTTATTTCCAGACCACATATATATATATAAAATCAAGGCCATCAGCATGTCGGGAGCCTCAGTGAAGGTAGCTGTTCGGGTGCGACCCTTCAACTCTCGAGAGACCAGCAAGGAGTCCAAATGCATCATCCAGATGCAAGGCAACTCAACCAGTGAGTGTATCACCCTGTTGCTCTTCCTTAGTTCTTGCTTTCCTCCACCCTTTCCTTCCCTGCTTGCTGGGGTTAGAATCAGTTCACGTCTGAGTATTAACACTGAACTTTTCTGTCCTGAATGATCCGTTGAATGCTTTCCCTCTGTGATACTTGCTGTAGTATATTTAAGTATGGGCTATTTATTTTACTCTTTATAATTGAGAAATTCCTGGATAACAAAAGTAATTTAAGCTAGTGTGAATGTTTTTCCCCCTTAGTTTTGATGTTTTGTGTGTGTGTGTGTGTGTGTGTGAGAGGGAGAGAGAGAAAGAGACTAGGTAAGACAGTTGCTGACATACTATAAAATTCAAAAGAGTAGGCAGTAGAAAGACATCCTCATACCCTGTCACATAGTCAACCAGTTCCTCTACCCAGAGGCAACTTGTTTTAGGTTCCTTCCAGACATAGTTTAAGGAGCAGTGTCGTATTCTAAGATAGTTTTTCTCCCCTTTTTCATTAGTGGCAGGGTGGAATAGCTAATTTTTTTAGTCTTTATATGTTTTAACTACCTGAATAATATAATTCATGTTTGTAACTTGTAAAAGTTGGTTCCTTTGAGATTTTACTTGAAAGAATATCCATATAAGTTAATAGGGCTTTTAAATAAATAAATGTATAATGGTACGATAATCATTAAATAGAGTCTCAAAAAAACATCCATTGCCTACCTGAGAAAAAGACCATGCCAGTTCTATGTAATTGAAACTATGAGAGTGTCTAGTAAAATTGAAAAGCTTTTCTGTAGTTCTGAGTAGTTAGAAGGAATGGATCGGGGTCTCTTTGATATTCCAACTTTGCAGTTTTTTGATCATCTGGATTAAAACTCACAAAGAGGTTATTGGGAACCCTGGTGGTACAGTGGTTAAGAGGTACAGCTAAACCAAAGGGTGGCAGTTTGAATCCACCAGGTGCTCCTTGGAAACTCCAAGGAGCAGTTCTGCTCTCTCTCATAGGGTTATTATGAGTTGGAATTGACTGAACAGCAACAGTTTTTAAGAGGTTATTGATGATTAAGAAAGAAGGCATTAATTAGATTCATTGTTTCTAAGCTATACATTTCTGTCTTTGACCTTGTGATGTCAGTAATATAGAAAATAATACCAGTTTAGGGGAAAAAGTAAAATTCTCCAAGTATGATACTGTCTGAATGAAGTATTTTAAACAAATGTTTTCACTTGTGGAAGATAGCAAACCGACAAAGAACGTAAGATTCCTAGTTGAACATCGTTTGAGGATTAAGAAGCCTGTTGTCTTGGAGTCAGTTGTAGCTCACAGTAACCCTGTAGGACAGAGTAGAACAGCACCACAGGATTTCAGAGGCTGTTTGCTTTACAGAAGCAGCCAGCCACATCTTTGTTCTGCAGAGTGGCTGCTGGGTTTGAACTGATTGTGCTCCAGGGCTCCTGTCTTTCTCGAGAACTGTATATTTTAGAGTTTATGAGTATGTATTCTATGTTGACCCATTCTTGCTGTCTCCCACAAAAGTCTCTCCAGAATTATTGAAAGTATTGATGAAATATTGGTGAAAGAAGGGATACCTGATTTTTCATTAAACGTCTTTTAATAATTTGTCCAGAGTAGATATATTGTGTCTATACCATAACAGTCAAGCTGTGGACCACCTGAAGAACAGTACTGAACAATCAGTGGCTTTTCTAGCATATTTTGTCCCAAACTTTTCTAGACAGCAGACTTAGAGGCTCTGCCCTGCCTTATTGTCCCTTTCTTTGCCTTCCTTCCTTTTGACAGACTGCTGTAATGTCAGTCTGCAGGGGTCAGAGCTGTATGTAGTATATCATCCTGCCTTGAAAGAGGTTGTCTTCTAACCAAAAGGTCGGCTGTTGGAATCCACCAGGTGCTTCTTGGAAACCCTATGGGGTAGTTCTGCTCTGCCCTATAGGGCTGCTGTGAATCAGAATAGACTCACCTGCTGTGGGTCTGGGTTTTTTCTGTAAGGAGATTTTAAAGTCTGTGATAGGAAAGACAAGACATACTGAAAAAATATGAGGTAAAAATTATCAAAGTGATAATTGTCTTAAAAGCAGATTTTAAACAAAGTGCAAGAGTGAGTTTCGCAAAGAGCAAATGTAAGCCTTCATAGATGATATGGCATTTAAGCTGGTTTTTGAGGAGTAAGATTTAAACTAAATGTCGAGTTTAATGTTTGGGGAAAAACTTGAAAATCATAGCTTATTGTAGCTGAAGGGAACTTTAGAAATTATCCAGCATCCCAGTTAATGAAGCAGAACCAAAAAGTCCCACATTTTTTGGACTTTTTCACTATTTTTAAAGTGATAGCTTTGGGTCTTAAATATCAGGACTCCTGGCGCTCTGCTGGAATTCCTTTTCTGCTCTAACACAGCACTTCCCTACACTTTAAAAATGGGAGGAGAAATTTGTGAACTTAAAACACTAGCCTACTGAAACAAAAGCTCATGAAATAAATCAGTCTTGGAAAAGTTAGGGTTGGTTTTTAGGTAAATACTTTTAAAGTTAATGGCTGCTTTGTGACTTACAGAGTTTGGGGTCACGTTGGCTCCTTTAAAAGTCTATTCTTGGAAAACTAATGATCTAATCTTACAGGAAACTTTCCTTTAGAATTTTTGGCGTTTTCCGTGTGTTCTTTAACTTACATTTAATGCAAGTAATTTTTAAAAAACTTTTTGGTGATTTAGGTAAAAGTTTACAGAGCAAGTTAGTTTTGCATTAAGCATTCATACCAATTGTTTTGTGACATTGGTTGCCAACCCTGTGATGTGTCAACACTCTTCCCTTCTCCACCCCACGTTCCCTAGAATGCAAGTCATTTTTTAAGTGGTCGGAGAGACATTTGGAAGAAAGATACTATGTTTAGAAAGTATTAATGGCGAGTGTATTTTTTTTTTTAAGTGGACTTAAGATTCTGAACGTGCTTCATTTGGAACCTAGAATTCTTGCAAAAAATGAAATGAATTTGCCATAGCCACATGTGTTAGCTGCCTTAAAAGGTTGCTGTGCTGGCAGCAGGCCTGGACTTCTGCTCCCAAGGATTATAGCTGATTGCAGATGGAATGCAATGGAATGTTCCTGTCATAACGTCTCTTATGAAAAAGTAGGAGAGGGTGAAGAGTACTTTAGGGAAAATCTGAGAACTGATTAGTTGCCGTTTTATTTAAGCACTTTCTGGTCTTGGAGGGAATATTTTCCGTGGTGCAGACAAATGTTACTGCGTTGACATTTTGGGGACTCGAGCGTATATACAAATGGCTTTGTTTAATAATATGCTGTTGTATTCCAAGTTTCTCCCACTTTGGAAACATTTTTTACTGTTTAATTGCTTTTTAAAAAGGAAATTGGGACAAAATTTATTTTACTGGTCACATTATGGTTAGGGTACATGTGTAAATCTGGAGAAGTTGAAACTGCTTAGATTCCCCCAGAAAAGCAGAAACTGAGTAATAAAGCTAGTTCTCCTTCATGATTTTAGATGCACTCCTTCTTGTGATTGAGTTGTGACATTTTGCCTTGTCTTTAAACCACAAGGTTCCGTCTTTTGCCCTTTGGTAAGTCTCCTTCATATATTGCTAAATCTTTCTTTGCCCAGAATTTTTTTTCCCCAGTGCCCAAGTCTTAGTGTAATAGAAGTAACCGTGTATTTTCTTGCTTATGAATTACGTTGTACATTTTTTAAATTAATCTTTTTCATTCACATGTACATTTCTAAACCAAGTATTTTACATCAAAACTGGTGAAAAAGAATGACTTCATGTCCACTCATAAGAATTTAATATGGAGGAAGGGCAAGGACACAGTGGGGTTTGGAAAGGAAGATTTTTGAAGGGAATGCTTTTAAGTTTCTGTATTTTTTTTCTAGGATAGGTTAATGTAACTGTTTGAAAAAAGGAGCCCTGGTGGTTCAGTGGTTAAAAACTCAGCTACTGACTGAAAGGTCAGCAGTTTGAATCCAGCCCCCATTCCTTCAAAACCCTGTGGGCTGTTCTGTAGGGTTGCTGTCAGTAAAAATTGACTTGATGGAAACAGGTTTGGTTTGGGTTTGGTATTAAAAAAATGTAAATGCATATAAATTATCTTTACAAACAGCCTGGAAAGTAGAGAAGAGGGAAAGGAAAATCACCTCTCTTTTTACCTCCTTATCATAGTCCACTGCCAGAAGTTTAGTGGACTTTTTGTGGTGTTGTTCCGTTTGGTTAAATGGTTAAAACTAAGGCCTTAATGCAGTTATGCAGGCTGCTCTTTTCTAGCCAGTCTTTAATTTTTTCTCTCGTTGCTGTTGTACTTAGTTGCTATCTAGCTGACTTGTAGTCACCCCACGTGTTACAGAACAGAGCTAAACCCACTGCCTTCAAGTCAATTCCAACTCATCGTGAGCCTGTAAGAGTAGAACTGCCCCCTCGAGTTTCCAAAGAGTGCCTGGTGAATTTGGACTGCCAGCCTTTTGGTTAGCAGCTGTAGCACTTCACCACTGCGCCACCAGGGTCCCCGCCTACTCCACAGGATTTTCTCAACTGTCATCTTAGTGGAAGCAGATCACCAGGGCTTTTCTTCTGGAGTGCCACTGGGTAATGGCCCCTCAGAGAGAGAATGGTGGGGAAGGAGGTTTGGGAGAATCTTGCAGTGGTCCTGCAGAGGTGAAAGAATATTCTGACTCATAGCTGGCCTGGTGGGTACTTGGGTTTTTGTTGTTTTGTTACTATTTATATATCTTGTGCACCTGTGCCCATCCTTATCAATAAATGTTATAGGCACAAGTCCACAGAATTCACCTCTTACCCCCACCTCTTAACCCCGCCTTCCAGTCACGTTTTGCTCCTTTGTTTCACAGAATTTACCTGCCCACATTGATAAAAAGGCTGTCGTTTAAGCCACTCCAGATGTCAGAAGTTAAGCAACAAGATACAGTGGCTTATATGACTATGGAGAAGAGTTCGGTAAAATAAATTGAAATCAATGTGGGTACCAGTGGCATTAAACTTATTTAAAATTTTGAAACAAAACACAATTTTGTGTAGTATTTCTTGACTTCTCATTGGATAACTTGCTAAGCTGACATTCTGGAATGTGTTGCTGTATTTCTTATGGTGTTTTTATTCTACTAAGATAAAATTAGGGTCCTAAAGAAGGTCATTGGATTATACCCTTTTCTGTATAAGAAATCAAATGTGTTTTATTTTCTGCTGTTTTATGGTTTCAGTGCATTGTTTATTTTGAGATGGCATATGCAAAAGTTTTTATGTGAAAAAATTTGTTTTTGCTAGATTATCAGCATGTCTTTTCAACTCTTCTGCTGTCTATCTGCTTGATTCCAGAAATTAAGATGACTTCCAGTATTTTTGAGTAAGGAGTTGTCTAGTTGTATGAACAAAAATTAATGGCATGGTGGTGGTAAAAACATGATTGTTTGCATATTTTGCACTTTTCCACAAGAGCCAGCTGTGGAGCTTGTATTTATAGTCCTGAATCTGAGACCAGCTGAGGGTGATGCATCTTTTGGTTGGTCTGACGGACAAAAGAGGATTCTTTACACTTGACTCTGACTTTGCAGCAGTAGTTGCTCTCTGTGTCCTGTTATTGTTCTCTTTTTATTAGGAAAATACTGAAGTTGGTGTACGAAGAAATTATCTTGGCTGTTTATATGCATTTTCTAAGCAAATTACAATAACTAGCGTCTTTATTTCTTTTTTAATTGGTTCTCCTTTCATCTGGCTCTAAGTGTCTTTCACACTGCCTTATTTCAGGCACAAACTTGGATGAAGCAGGTTTTTATAAAACTGATAAGCAAATTTTTCACCTTGTAGGAAAAGTGGTAGTTTCAGATACTGTATTTCACATTCCTGTACCTAGTCTAAAGCTGTTCTCTGCACATAATAAGCGTTCACTAAATTGAATTTGCTTTGCTTGACTTTTCTCCAGTCATGTGCTGTTTGTAATTGTTCCTTTGAATTGGTAGTGATTATTTTCAGATAACTACAGAACAATCATGTTTGTTTAAATATGTTTGGAAATAAATCAGAATAGAAGGAAGTTTGGAATTCTGAGAAACTTCTACTTACTTGAGACATCTCAATTATTTGTAACAAATAGTAGCCTATTATGACTCTTCCCAGGTACTGCTAACCTCTCTGACTCTTGGCATTGATCATCTGGTGTTTTCCTGGTAGTAGTTTAATTAATCTTCATAGCATAATACCTTTAGTTAGTAAAATATATAAAAGGAAGGTAATTTGTTAACTGTCACAGCACGATTTCTACTTACCCTTATCCTTATTTCATAGTTTTTGAATATATTTATTCATTATATACACAAATGATATAAAGCAGTCAATTCTAATTTAAGGATAATATTTCATGTCTTTTATTCAGAAAACAAAAACAGTTGGAGAATACAGAAAGTACAGAGAAGAAGAAAATGACTTCTATCACTCAGAGAACTACCATTAAAATAATATTTTGTGTTTTCAGTATGACATGAATATTTCCGTATTCCTCTAATTTTTTGCTTGCACTTTCACACTGTTAAATGTGTTATATAACTGAGTCATAATGTATGAAGCATTTTGTAATTTGCTTTTTTAATCTAATGTTTTAATGTAATTAAGTACATCTACTGTTATCGAATATCTCATTATCTAACACCTTGCATTTATGACAGTAGTAAAATACTCTGCAGCTATTTTGCACATTAATGACTATGTTTGACGGTAACAAACCTCAAGGTGCAAAGGGAGAATAATGCTGGTGGTGATGGTTTAGGTTATGTGCATGCTTGGCTGGGCCATTGTTCTTGGAGTTTTGGCAGTTATATAATGATGTAGTCATCTTCTATTTTGTGATCTGGTGTGGTCATCCTCCATTTTTCCATAGTACCAATTTCATGTAGCAGCCTGGTCTTCAGGACCAAACCATATCAGTAAGTGAAGAGTGGGTGTATTTTGCTACATGATTTTTAGTGAGTATATGAAATTCAGTAACGTGGCTATATAGTTGTTTATTTTTTCCCTGTTTCATGAAAACATTAATAAATAGACCTGAAGAGAAATACTTATGTAAATTTCCTCATTCGTTTCAGAGCAAAATTCTTAGAATAGGGATTAGTTGATCAAAAGATTTTTTTTAGTAGATATTTAAGGGAAAAAAAGTCTACTAGACTTTTTTTTATTATATGGTGAGTATTTGTAGTATAATTACAGATTTTAGTTTTCAGAACAGACATTGGGAAACCCATATTGTTGCTATTGTGTGCCATCCAGTTGATTCCAACTCATAGCAACTCTATGGTGTTCCTATAGGACAGAGAAGAACTGCCCCACAGGGTTTCCAGGTTGTGGCTGATAGATTCAAACAGTGCACTTTTTTAGTTAGCAACCCAAGTTTTTAACCACTGTGCCATATGGGCTCCTTCTAAATACTAAGCCATTTTTAATTCCATAGTAATCTCAAATGGCACCCAAAGTGCAGAAGGGGAATTGTATAGAGTTAGATGGCTAGAAAATGTGAGAATTGCCTTAGATAATGGTTTTCTTTTTGTGCTGTATTTATTACTTTTAATAGCATATGACAAATCAGTATAAAAATGGATTGAATGGATTTTGATTTAAGAATTTGTGTGTTGTTCATTGTTACATAAATTATATCATTGTTGTTAACCTAAAAACTGACCCTGGCTAAGTCTGTGTGCTTTTTTATTCACCTGAAGGAGGTTACCTTCTTTTAAGAATTGTGTGTTTTTCTTCATCTTGTCCTTCAGTAGTAAAAGTGACCAATCAAATGAGTGCTTCACTAATCAATATTCTTTATCATTTTTTCCAAGTATTAATGGTCTTAATGCATATAGCATTTTTACAGCTATATCACAATTATAATAACTTGTTTGTCTCTTCCTAGTTTGTTGTTGTTGCTAGGTGCTATTGAGTCAGTTCCAAATCATGGTGACCTGTGTACAACAGAGTGAAACACTGCCGTCCTCACAGGCATTGCTGTCTTTGAGCCCATTATTGCAGGCATTCTGTCAGTCTGCCCCATTGAGGGTGGTGTTCTCTTTTGCTGACCCTTTACCAAGCATTATGTTCTTTTCCAGGGAGTGGTCTTTGTTGAGAACATGTCCAAAGTATGTTGTTTATTGGTCCATTTGTGAGGATTTTGTTTTCTTAATGTTGAAGTATAGTCCATACTGAAGGCTGTGGTCTTTGATCGTCATCAATGAGTGTTTCAAGTCCTTTTCGCTTTCAGCAAGCAAGGTTGTGTCATCTGCATTGTTGCAAGTTGTTAATGAGTCTTTCTCCAATCCTGATGCCTTATTCTTCTTCATATAGTCCAACTTCATAGATTATTTGCTTGGCATATAGATTGAATAGGTGTGGTGAAAGTATACAACCCTAACATTAAACAATGTGGTATCCTTTTGTTCTGTTTGAACAACTGCCTCGTGATCTATGTACAGATTCCTCAGGAGCACAATTAAGTGTTCTGGAATTCCCATTCTCCACAGTGTTACTGATAATTTTTTATGATCCACACAGTCAGATGTGTGGATAGTCGATTTGCATAGTCAGTAAAACACAGGTAAACATCCTTGTGGTGTTTTCTCCTTTTAGCCAAAATCCATCAGGCATCAGCAGTGATATACCCGGTCCCATGTGCTCGTTTGGATCTGACCTTAATTTCTGGCAGTTCCCTGTCAATGTACTACTGCAGAAGTCTTGAATGATCGTTTTTCCTTTCATTTGAACACAAAGCTTGTAAATTCAGTAGTAATTAAATGCTCACTCTTACATATTAGTTGTCTTGACTAATCTTTTGAGTACATACCTAAGTATTCTTCAAGAACATAGTTTTAATGGTTATATAATATTCTGCTATATCATGATTGTTCTTTATTAGCTAGTTACCTATTGTTAGACAACTTGAACCTTAAAACCACTGGACTATCTATGAAGAAGAATGTAAGCTACATCCAGGCATGGAAGGAAGTGTTTATAGAAGGCAGTGTATGCAGCTGTCTGCTTGACATCTTGACCCTTTGAGCAGACACTTCAGACTCAACGTGTTCAAAACTGCGTTTTTTCCAGCCCTGTTCCCTGTATTCTCCTCAGCTCACTTAATAGCTAGCACCTCTTATTTTTGTAATTGCCAAGGGCAAAATTTATGGTTTCATCCTTGACTTCTGTCTCTTATCCTCTAATTCATTGAAAAGCTTGGTGACATAAGGAAAAGATGAGCCCAAGAAACAGAAAGGGCCATGTAATCCAGAGACTACACCAGCCTGAGACCAGAAGAACTAGATGTAACTTAGCTACCACCGGTGACTGCCCTGGCAGAAATACAGAGTCCCTGACATAGTGGGAGAAAAATGGGTGTACAGAACTAGAACGCTGTTAAAAAGACCAGACTTGATGGTCTGACAGACTGGAGGGTCCCCGGAAGACATGTCCTCCGGATTCTCTGTTAGCCCGGAGCTGAAACCATTCCTGAAGACAACAGTTGAGACAGAGATTTTACTAGGCTGGCTACAAGACATACCATGGTAATAGCAAAGAATGTGTTTCTTGGCTCAAGTGTATACATGAGGCTAGCTGGGCAGCTCCTGTCCAGAGGCGACATGAGAGGGCAGAGGAGGACGAGAGTCGGCTGAGTGAACATGGGGGAAATAATAGGGTGGAAAGGAGGAGGAGCGTGCAGTTACAGGGTGGGGAGAGCAGCTAGAGTTACATAGCAGTGCGTGTGCAAGTTTTTGTGTGACAAATTGAGTTGGGTTGTAAACTCTCACTTAAAGCAGGATAAAATATTTTTAAAATTTAAAAAGCCATTTATGCTCTTCCTGAGAGTATATTCAGAATCTGATCACTTCACCACGACCTGCAATGACCTCCTGACTGACCCCCCCTGCTTCGGCACTTGTCCCTGTTCTCAATGGAGCAGCTAGAGTGGTCCTCTTAGAATGGAGGTCAGATTGTCACATTGCCCCTTAAAATCTGGAAGTGGTTCTCATTTCCGTCTCAATAAAAGCTGAAGTCTGAGCAGTGGCTTTCCCGCTCCTGCTGTCAGAACGTTGCAACCTCCTCTTTACCTAGTAGTGGATTGGGTGTATTTCCCCGTGTTTTAAGTGTTTAGCGTGAATCGAATTTTGGTGACTGTGTAGTAGTGTATTTTCTTAAAGTAAAACTCATATAAAATGAACCGTTTAAGATGGTGCAATTCAGTGACATTCAGTATACTCACAGTGTTGTGCAACTACCATGTCTGTCTAGTTCCAAAACTTTTTCATCGTCCTATATCCATTACATACTCACTCATCTAGGGTTGCCAAGAGTCGGATTCAACTCGACAGTAGTGGGTTTTTTCCTGGGTTTTAATCACTCACCATGTCCCCATCCCATCCCCTGACAGCCTCTGATCTGTCTGTCTCTATATGAATTGGGCTATTCTGGATATTTCATACAAAAGGAATGATACAATATATGACCTTTTGTATCTGACTTTTTCACTTAGCATAATGTTTATCCAAGTTGTAGCATGTATCTGAACTTCATCACTTTTTATGACTGAATAATATTCTATCATATATGTGTTCCACAGTGTATTTATGTGTTCATCCACTGATTGACATTTGAGTTCTTTCTCTTTTGTTTTTGGCTATTGAGAATAATGCTGCTATAAGTATTCATGTACAAGTTTCTATGTGGACATGTTTTCATTGTCTTAGCCATATCCCTAGGAATAGAATTGCTAGGTCATATCATAATTCTAAGGATCCTTGGTAGTGTGAGGGTGTTAAGCCTTCGATCGCTAACTGAAAAGTCAACAATTTGAACCCACCAGTGGCTCAGCGGGAGAAAGACTCGGCAGTGTGAGCCTGTAGCAGTCAGTTGGGTGACACACTCAGCAATGTAGTAATTCTGTCTTTAACTTTCCGAGGAGCTGTCAAACTGTTTTCCTCAGTGACTGCCATTGTTTTACATTCCCACTTGTGCACTGTTGTGCACAAGTCTTCCTCTGTCTCCCCTTCCTTGCCGAGACTTTTTTTTCTGTTGGCTTGTTTCGAGCTGTCATATGTGTGTTATTCTGTTATACTTGGGAGCTGTATAGTTTTTAGCTAATTCCCCATTTTAAGACACCTAAGCCTTAGATTTCGTAATTTATTAAATGGAGATACAGGTGATGCATACCCAGCTGAATATCCCAGGGTCATTTTGAGGATCAGATGAAATCACATATGATTAATAGCAATCTAAGACTAGAGAACGCCATTCCATATAGGGCAATATGTTAGAAATTATTTTTTAAATTTCTTTTTGTGGTTGGTTTTGGTACCTAAGTAATGATCTACAGTGGTAATGTAAGTTTAAAGGCAGAAGGAATTGAACCAGTTACTTAGTTGGAGGAGGCCCTTACTATTGTGTATTTGGAGCAGCTTTTTATGCCAGTATATAATCTGAACACCTTCATTACCTGAATAAATGGTTTTCACATCTAGATTCATGAACAGCCAAGAGAGAAGACTAGAGATTATCTACCTGTAGAAAACTTAGTTTATCTTCTCTTGTTTTGTATTTCATTATCCTGGTCTTTGAGGTTGCCGTAATTAAAAACTAAACTGTACTTCATGCTACCTTTGAAAGTGCAGTTATTGGTTTCTTGTAGGAGAAAGTGACGGTACCTGGTTTTGTTTTGTTTTGTTTCACTGCTTCGTTGGCAATTCTCAAGAGCTGTTTCGGAATGGAGTTTTTAAAGGTCCGTGTCAATAACATGGTGCTGATTGTTTCTGGTAGCTGCCCAGTGGAGTGGGAAGTGCTGCAGTGGGCGGTAGCAGTCTGGAATCCAGTTAGACCGTGAAAGGGACCATAATTCCCATCAGACGTTATGCCAAGTAGGCATTCATGGGTTTACTTTCTATAGTGTATCCAGAAATGTGGATATTTTATACATAATTAATTTTTTTTTTTTTTTTTGGTGGGCTAAAGCTACTATTAGATGTATTGTTTAGGCATGAATGCAGTAAGAGTAAGAATTATGACATTAGTTCTTGAGAGTATCTGTAGGAAATTAGGTTTTTGTTATTCAGCAAGCATAAGCCCGGAAGCTACCAAACTCTCAGGGTTTTTCATGTTGTGTGAGATGGAGATAAATAGTGAAAGCAGAGTTACTTGCATGAAAGCACTGAGAAGGAGGGGCATCTAAATAATGGACAGTTAGGATGGAGAAAGGTATGGAATGTCTGGTAAGCCCTTTTTATTTAGCCAAAACAGAAACTCTGTTGCCAGAATTAGCAGAAGCAGCACAAATGAGGAAATGATTTAACTACACTTACTCTTTTCCCCTGACATTGTTCTGGCCTGACACCAAAGAGTTCCTTTAGTAATCTGTGAATGAACTGGAGGAGGCAAAATGAGTGAAGAGCAAACAAAACACAGACTTTACTTTTCTAAAGAATATTTGTCTTTTAGGTCAAAGTTTAGACACTGTGTTAGGTTCCCATTTAATAATTTTTATGCAGATTGTTCCATGACACTGGTTTATAGTTTTCACAGTGTGTCAGCATTCTCATTATTTCCATTCTGTTAGTTCTGTTTCCGTTGATCCAGCTTCCTTTCCTCTCCTTGCCTTCTCATCTTTGCTTTTGTGAAAATGTTAACTGCCTGGTCTCATATAGTTGATTGTTTAAAGGAACACCTTACTCATAGCTGTTACAAGCTAGTCTGTTATTTGGCTGAAAGGTGACCTCCAGAAATAGCTTCAGTTTCAAGTTTAAAGGATATCTTCGGGTGACAGTCTCGGGTTTTCCTCTAGTCTCGATCAGTGTAGTAGGTCTGGCCTTTTTCAGGAGTTCGAATTTTGTGCTATGTTTTTATCTTTTTCCCGTTCTGTCTGGGACTTTCTTCTGTTGTGACCCTGGTCAGAATGGTCAGTCATGGCAGCTCTTACTTTGTAACTTGCTTTTTGTGGGGTCGAGGAGGAAATTGTGATTAGTTACTGACAGCGAAAGCAGCAACAATGATAAACATGGATTGGGTGCTTGAGGTGTCCCAGGCACAATTGGGCATTCACAGTGTTTCATTCTTTTAATCTTTGCAGTAATCCTATGGGAAATACTCTTATTTTCCCCATTTCACAGATGAAGGGACTGTGGCAAAGGATTATCAGATAACTAGCTTGAGGCCACATATCTAGAAATTGGGAGAACTGGAAAATGAATATGGGTTCTCTGGCTGAACTGTCGTACTGCATGTATCTCAGAATATTTGTTTACTGTTCAGTGCAATAATACTAAATATCTATGTCTAATTTGCACTTAACTGTCAGATTAAATTTTATTTTGGTGCCTCTTAATGCAGGGAACTTGAAAAAATGGGCATTATTATCAGTTTAGACATCTTTGGGTCACTTAAATTGAATAAGGTAGGCCTCCCAAATCATTGCTTTTCAAAATCATTCAGACTTTGTTTAGGAGGAGCAGAATTGTTAATTGACAGTTTAGTGTTCATTATAACTAACATGTTTATCTTTTACCAGATGAGTGACATTGTGGCACTACAGAGTTATAATTTTGTTTTCCTCTATTTGTATTTTTTAATACTTTAGGGTGTGTATATAGTGAATTTATATAACGTGCTTATGCCTGTTTTATATATATATAAAAATTGAAGTTTATTTTAAGTGATTATGGAATATTGTGATTGTAAGTCTTTTGCTCAAATCAGCTTTCTGGAAATAATGTTTATACTCTCTTCCAGAAGCATGTGAGATGGGTAAGATGTTGCCTGTGGGTTTTGGTTTGGGACTATAAATGGTGTACAGAACACTTGAATTGTGTGCCCTTTTCTTAGTTTTGGATATAGGAACCTTTTGGAAGAAGAGGGTTTTACCGAAGTTAATCACCAGACTTTTAACAAACCCAAAACATTCTTTGTTAGGAAAGTTAATACAAAGTTCCTGTGTTGCCACAATGATATGTTAATTATAGTTATAGGCAAAATCTGTAGTAGTTTGCAACAGCAGTGTAATTGCAACTTAGAGACTTGGAGATATTAGATAAACAAATTATTCTGGAGAATAAGAAGGCTTTTAAGTACATATCTTATTTTGACTTACTGTTTTCTAGGGCTCAGTAATTAAAACATTATTTCTGCATGATAGAAGGAAAGAAGGCAAGGAAAAAAGAGAGGTAAAATTGAAAGATTTAACAGACTTCCTAAGGCCAATTTTGACCTGAAGGTGCTTCCAGAAAGAAAATGGGCAGTTGTGATTTGTCTATGAACCTTTGAAACATTTTGAATGCATTTATGCATTTGTCTTAGATATGGGTCTTCCCAAAGACTTCACCTAAAATACACTGTCTTGTGCTTCTGTAGCTCTCCTAAGATAATGAATGTTAGCTACAACCTGAGGAATAAAAAGTTTGAGGACAGAAGGGGAAAGATGTGAAAGTTATATGGTGGTGTTAGGTGCTGTCAGGTTGGTTCCGACTCATAGTGACCATGTGTAAAACAGAAGGAAACACTGCCTAGTTCTGTGCCGTCCTCACAATTACTGTCATGCCTGATTGCCTTGGTGCAGCCGCTGTGTGGGGACATTGCATTGAGGGTCTTCCTCTTTTTTGCCAACCCTCTACTTTATTAAGCATGATGTTCTTCTCCAGGGACTGATTCCTCCGGATAACATGGCCAAAGTATGTGAGATGCATTCTTGCCCTCCTTGCATCTAAGGAGCATTCTGGTTGTACTTCTTCCAAGATAGATTTGTTCATTCTTTCTGCATTTTATATTCAGTATTCTTCTCCAACACCATAATTCACAGATGTGAGTTCATTTTTAGTCTTCCTTACTCAATGTTCAGCTTTCAGGTGCATATGAGGTGATTGAAAACAGCATGACTTGGGTTAGATTCACCTTAGTCCCCAAGGTGACATCTTTGCCTTTCAACACTTTAAAGAGGTCTTATTTCCATGGGTGTTGATTGTGGATCCAAGCAAAATGAAGTTTTTGACAGTGTCAGTTTTTTCTCTGTTTATCTTGTTGTTGCTTATTGGTCCAGTTGTGAGGATTTTTGTTGTCTTGATGTTGAAGTGTAATCCATACTAAAGGCTGTGGCTGTGATTTTCATCAGTAAGTACTTTGTGTCCTGCTTGCTTTCAGCAAGCAAGGTTGTAGCATCTGCATAATAGAGGTGGTTAATGAGTCTTCCTCCCGCCCTTCTGACCCCATTCTTCATACAGTCCAGCTTTTTGGATTATTTGCTCAACATACAGCTTTAATAGACATGGTGAAAGGATACAACCCTGATACAAATCTTTCCTGACTTTAAACCAAGTAATATCCTCTTGTTCTGTGTTTGAACATTTGGCTTATTGTCTGTACAGGAGCACAGTTAAGCATTCTGGAATTCCCATTCTTTGCAATGTTATCCATAATTTGTTATGATCTATACAGTCAAATGCCTTTGCATAGTCAATAAATACAAGTAAACATCCTTCAGGTATTCTCTGCTTTTCAGCCAAGATCCATCTGATGTCAGTAATGATATTCTTGGTTCCACATCCTCTTCTGAGTTTGAATTTCTGGCAGTTCCCTGTTAATATACTGCTGCAGCTGCTTTTGAATGGTCTTCAGCAAAATTTTGCTTGTATGTGACATTAATGACACTGATAATTTCTGCATTCATTTGATCACCTTTCTTAATAGGTATAAATATGGATCTCTTCCAGTCATTTGGCCAGATAGCTGCCTTCAGAAATTTTTTTGACATAGGCAAGTCAGCATTTCCAGTGCTGCATCTGTTTGTTGAAACTTCTCAGTTGGTATTCCTTCGGTTCCTGGAACCTTGTTTTTTTGCCAGTGCTGTCAGTGCAGCTTGGACTTCCTTCAGACCATGGTTCCTGATCACATGTGGATCTTGAAACAGTGAAACTTTTGTGGTATAGCAACTCTGTGTTACTCCTTTCACTTTGTTTTGATGCCACCTGCATTGTTTAGTATTTTCCCTGTAGAATCCTTCAGTATTGCAACCCTAGATTTGAATTTTTTCTTTAGTTCTTTGAGCTTGAGAAACGCCTTGCATGTTTTTCCCCTTTGGTTTTCTATCTCCATGTCTTTGCACATGTCTTTGTAATACCTTACTTGGTCTTCTGAACAGAAATTTTTTTCTGTTCAGCTCTTTTAGATCATCATTTCTCCCATTTGCTTTAGCTACTCAATGAACAAGAGCAAGTTTCAGCATCTCTGCTGATATTCATTGTGGTCTTTCTTGTCTTTTTAGTGATCTCTTGCTTTATGTGTGATGTTCTTGCTGTCATTCCATACCTTGTCTTCTTTTCGGGCATCAGTGTTTGGGGCATTGGATCTATTTTTGAAATGGTCTCTACATTGTCATGATGGGGATAAATTCATAATCATCTATGTGTTAGACTTGGGAAGAGAGACAGCCAGGTCTTAGTTTCTGAGGCTTCGCTCAGGAAACCAGTCTGGAAACCAGAAGGAATTTGGATGGGGAGGCAAAGCCCAGAGGTGAAGATTAGCAAAGAACGTTATTGGAGAAGTCAAAAGATAACTTAAACAAAGACTCTAGGGGGCTCCACAAGGTGGCTATGTTAACAGCCGTGTAATAATCGTAGCTAACTCAGTTTGAGTTCTTCCTTGAAATATTTTCTTCTTTTAGCCTTCAAGTCCCCTGCTGTCCCTATTGCCTTCTTTCCCCTCTGGCCATTCTCTGTTCTTCCTCACCTCTTTAGGTTAAAAGTCCACCAGAGCTTTGTTTATGGATCTCTTCTCCATCTGTATGCGGAGAAGAGAGACACTCTAGACACTCTAGGTGATTTTTGTCTGCTCTCAAGGCTTTCAGTGCCCTTGAGATGATGACTCCTGAATTTATTTCTCCAGCCTGGACTGTTCTCTGGAACTGTAAACACACGCATTCTACTATAGCTCTATTGTTAAATCAAGGTCTTAAATTGAACATATCCTAAGCAGAATAGTTGTTTTTCCCACCCAAAGTGGCTCCTCCGTAGTCTTACCCATTCTTTTAGTTGCTCATACCAAAAGTATTAGTCATTCTTGCCGTCTCCCTTTTTCTCAAAGATCACATGCAGTCTGTCGGTAAATCCTGTAATTTCTGCCTTCAGAGTGTGCCTTGGAACCAATTACCTTTCACTGCTTCTGCTCTAGTCAGTATGGCAATAGCTTCGTACCTTTTCAGCTTTTCTTCTTGCTCCCGTGCAGTAGCCAGAGTCCTGTTTTTAAAATCGGTTCATCACATTTCTTTTGCCTAAACTGCTTCATTGGCTTCCTGTTAGTTGCAGAGTCCAATTTTAAATCATTACCTTGGTCACTGGTCCTGCAGAATCTAGCTTCTGGCTAGCTGTCTCATTTCACATCTCATTATTGTTGACCGTGTCTGTACTGGTGGCCTTGCTCTTCCTTAAACTTTATCCAAGTTCCAGCTCAGATATTATCTTCTTAATTATTGTTTTAGTCAGCTGTTACAAAGGAAAGTTTATTCTTACCCAGTCCAGTAGGCTACAAGTCCAAATTCAGGATGTCCGCTCCAGGGAAAGGCTTTCCCTCTGGTCAGCTCTGGAGGAAAGTCGTTGTGTTGTGTCAGTTTTGCTCAGGGAGCATCTTGGCGCAGGAACCTCAGGTGCTGCCTTCGTGATGGGGTGAGGTTCACAATTCTCTGCTTGTTTTGCTCTCTTTTTATCTCCCATAGGGTGAAAGGATAAATGGTACATGCCACACTCCAGGGAAACTTATTTAGCAAGGGTCTGGCAATCCCACCCTAATCCTTTTTTAACGCATTCATCCTATTTGAGCCATATGCAGAGAATAGGATTTACACTATTGGAAAATCACAAAATGGAGGGGACAGTCACAGAATACAGGGAATCCTGGTCCAGCCAAATTACTACACATATTTTTGGGGGGACACAATTCAATCCATGACAGTTATCTACTCCCATATAAAATGTAAGTTCCATCCCATCAAGTCGATTCTAACTCCTAGCAACCCTATAGTGCAGAGTAGAACAGGCCCATAGAGTTTCCATGGAGTACCTGGTGGATCTGAACTGTCAGCCTTTTGGTTAGCAGCTATACCACTTAACCAGTGTACCTCCTGGAAGACAGGACACATTTCCCGTGACGGTGAAGGCTGGTTTTCACAGATGTCCCCAGGCCTGGGGCATGGTCCCAGTACCAGTTGCTGTGGAGTTGATTTCAGCTCATGCAATCCCATCTGTTACAAGGCAGAACTGTATTCCATACGAGTTTCAGTGGCTGTGATCTTTGGGCAGTAGTTCACCAGTATTTTCTTCTGAGGTGCCTCTGGCTGAATTCAAACTATGAACCTTTTGTTTGGTAGCCAAGCAGTTAACTGCTTGTGCAACCCAGAGACTCCATACCCAGTTGCTGTCAACTCAGTTCCAACTCATGGAATGGTAGGCATTCAAATATTTGTTAAAGGAAAGAACTTTTAAGCATTGCCTTTGTGCCAGTTCCTGAGCTAAGCTCTCAACATGGGTTAGTCATTAGTCCTCATATGAGTTCTATGAAGGAAGGCATTATTGTGGTTCCCATTTTATAGAGAAAAAAAAAATTGAGGCTTATGGAATTTGTTTCTTGCCCAAGTTAATAGATAGAGCTGGGATAACATGAGATAATTTAGGGTGGGTTCAGATTAAAGCCACTACAGTATTCTACTGTCTGGTAAAAGTCTTGAAAATATATTCTAGAAATATTTTCTAGGTCAGTTCGCCTTTGGATTATTGAATATTGGGCCACATTATAAGATGAAACTTAGTTTTGGATCAAGAGACAGCACTTTTGATGCAGGAATGGGTCCCTTCTCTCTGCCTACACCTGCAAATACTGTATCTTGAAACGCATGGATTTCTCATGCCGTATATGGTTCTCATGGAAATCATGGCTGCCGTGCTTCCACTCGTACCTCCTACCAGTGCACTGTCTGCATTGTAACCAGCAAGTGGACTCATCCCATGGCTTCTCATGGCTTGGGTTCAGGGGCACCTTGAGGTCTGTGCATGGTTTGTCCCTGAGATTTTAGTGCATTTCTTCCCATTGCCGCTTGCTGCACTTGAACCACTAGCCTTCTGCCAACACTGGGATGACACTTGCTTCTCTTTACCCTGGGGCTTCCAGTGCAAATTCGCCTAACCTGGAATACATATTGCCTAGTAGTTCAGACTGGAAACCATGATGGTGTAGTGGTTAAGTGCTACAGCTGCTAACCAAACGGTTGGCAGTTTGAATCCACCAGGCACTCCTTGGAAACTCCATGGCAGCAGTTCTGATTAGTTCTATAGGGTCAGTATGAGTAGGAATCAACTCAGCGGCATTGGGGTTTTCAGTGGTTCAGAGCTCGGGAGCCACATGGCCCGTGTTTGAATCTCGGCCCTGGTGTTGGGCAGACTCCTTTGTCTCAGGTGCTCCAGCTATAAAATGGAGATAATGATAGTGAGGGTTAAACTGGTGGTTACGTGTGCCTGGCACATGTTAGGTGTTCTTATTGTCACACCACTTTGCCTAGTTAATTCCAACTTTAGCACAGAGGGACCCTGGTCATGCAGCCTTTAAGTGCTCAGCTGGTAACTGAAAGATTGGTGGTTCGAACCCATCAGCTGTTCTGTAGGAGAAAATGTAGCATTCAACTTCCCTAAAAATTACAGCCTTGGAAGCCCAATGGGGCCGTTCTGCTATGTCCTGTGGGGTCACGCTGAGTCAGAATCAACTCAACAGCAATGGTTTTGGTTTTAGGACCCTTTGGCCCAGCTTTCTCTGTCCTCCCAGACAAGAGTTTACTCACTACTGTCAGGTGGATTCTGACTCATAGCAGCGAGAGTATACTTGCTGAGAAATCCCCTATTTTGTATGTTTGCTGTAATACAGACCTCTTAATGTGCCATAGAGTGCCTTTTATAATTTGAAAGCATGTATTCATTTGGTGTAATTATCTATCTGTCTCCTCCATTGGCTGTAAACCTTAGAAGGGTGGAAATGCTGTTGTTTTCCATCTTATTCCCAGTACATAGTTTGTGCTCAGTAAATGTGCCGAATGAATGAAAGTGCTGTTTCCTTTCTTAAAATAGAATTTTCCTTTCTTAAAATAGAATTTTGGGATATTTTGCAGTAACCTTTCCTTTGAGAAAGCTTAAGTTAGCATGGAAGTTAGCATTATATCAGACTTGGGAAATTGGGGGCTGAGTCTTTTGGGTAGAAGTACACAGGGACTCCTGGAAGACAAAACAGGAAAACAGACATGGGGCCAGATGGATGCAGCAGCAGTGAAGTGTTTTTATTGATGGTCTTTGAGTAGATGCACCATCTTGGGTGCAGTTATAACTGAGACTGAGCAGTAATTTAGCCAGTGCTTTTTGTTTTCGGTGATTCAGTGATTTTGCCCGCCTATCTACAGCAACTTCTCTCCTTGCCCAGTGACAGCACTCCTCCTTCTCATTCTGTACTTGTCATATCCTTTTAACAGTCTTCTGTCTCCTCCTCCCCCACCCTTTCCTCTCGCATGTAGAAAGACACCAGTAGGACAGCATCCTATAAATGCTTACAACCATAAAGTACATATACCACACGGTCACACTGTGTCCCTGAGTCCGGTCCATTTTTGTCTGAAGAGTTGACCTCAGTAGTATTTTCTGGGGCAGCAGTAGGTCTAGGGGCCGTGCTCCCAGGGGATCCCCCAGGCTGTTGGGCCATCAGTTGTGGTTTTTTAGTAGAGTTCTTGAGCTGTACCCCGCCCTCCCTTCTCATGTTGCTACAGGGAGTCCACATTGTGTGCCCCATCACAGCTGTCTTTGGTGGTGGTCGGGCACCATCTGGTTCTTCTGGCCACATGTTGATACAGTCTCCCATTCACATGCGTCCTTCTGTCTCCTGGGCTCTTTCCCTCATGTCTTTGTTATTGTCGGTCATCATCTGTTCCAGGTGAGTTGGGACCATTTGGTGTACCCCAGATGGCAGCTTGCTGGCTTTTAAGACCTCAGATGCCATTCACCAATATGGATTGCAGAAAGCTCTTTTAACAGTAGGCTAGTTATGCCAGTTGGCCCCAATGACCCACGAGATTTGGTCCCCAGACCCGACCCCTGCTACTCTATCCTTGCAGTATTGCATTTAGAAGAGTTTTCAGTTTATGATGAAGTTCTGTTAAGTTGATCTACTTTCTCCTGTGTGCTGTCACTGCTTAAAAATATGGAATGCTTCATGAATTTGCATGTCATCCTTGTGCAGGGGCCATGCTAATCTTCTCTGTGTCATTCTGATTTCGCTGTGTGTGTTGCTGAAGTACTCACTAACCAGTGCCATTTGAGTTCCTGCTCTGTGTTGGACATTGAGTTAGTCTCTTGAGAACCTGGTGCTCACTAACTGAATGTGTGTCTCAGAGAAACAATTTGGGAAGTTGCATGCTGTGAACATCAGTTGTTTATGTCTTTTGGTGTTTACCATATGGTTGTGCCTTTTGGGTGTGCATGTTGTGGATGAGGTCAAGAATCTGCCTCATATACTACTCAAGAATTCTCTTGTAAGCCAAGCTTGTTCTATCTAGAACACAGGAGAAAATTTTGCAGCAACAGATTCTAATGGTAAAATAGCTCTATCTGCTGTGCAAGTCCATGTTTCAGTAAAATCATAAGTTGTAAGAGACAGTTCTAAAGACCTAGAGAAAAAGAAGGATTTCCAGTATTTATTCCACTTTCCTGCCTCCATTTTTTTAAAACTTTACTCCGTCTGGTGACCTACCACCATGTAGTCTTCTGCCAACACTGTTTAAAATCTGATCATCTTTCGTCCTGCCTCCTGTTTGCTTATTTATTTACCTACTTCCTATTGATGTTTCATAAAAGCTGTGTCTTTGCTCTCTAGATTGTTACTGCGATTCTCAGTCCCTCTAGAGATAACTTTCTTGCCGAATGCTGAATAAATGAGCTACTCAGGAAGCATCGTGGTATATAGGGAACACATTCCAGTTCACAAGTAAGAATTGCTTGCTTCTGAAGTCAATAGTGTGGGTGACATAGGGAAGAGTCATGATTCCCAGCCTCAGAGAAGTGATAGTCTGTGAGGAAAGCTCAGACTACCATAGTAAGTTCTTCTTCAGACAGTTACTGAGTGTCCAGTGTGTGCCCAGGCACTGCAGAGCTATGGGTATGGCAGTGAATGAAACAGAAATTACTGGTCTCGTGGAGCCAGCATTCTGGTGACCATGTGATGAATAGTCAGGGAGGGGTGCAATGAAGAAAAATAAATCAGGGTGAAAAGATGAGGCGTGACAGTGGGTGCTGGTTTTAAATGGAGTGATGAGGAAAGGGCTTTCTGAAAAGGTGATGCGAGAACAAAATCTGAATGAAGAGTGGACTGTTCAGATTTCTGGGAGAAGAGCATTCCTAGCAGAGTAGCAGCTTTTAAGGCCCTGAAATGAGAGTGTGTATTTTAAGAAGGCCAGTGGGGTGATGGAGGAATGAGGGTGATTCTTTGAGGATGAAGTCAGAGAAGGAGTGAGGGAGGGGCAGATTAGAAACTCACAGGAGTTTTGGTTGAGCTTGTGATGGGAACCTGTTGGAAGGTTTTCAGTGGAGGCATGACGTGGGCGTGGTATGACTTACATGTTGAAATCATCGCTGGCTGTCCTGCAGAGAGTAGACTCTTGAGAGGCCAAGAGGGAATGAGGAGAAGCGGGAAGAGCAGTTAGGAGATATTGCAGTAATCCAGGTGAGACAGATGGTGGTTTGAACTAGGGTGGTAAACTCATTGCCACTGAGCAGATTCTGACTCCTAGAAACCCTAAGGACGGAATAGAATTGCCCCATGGGGCTTCCAAGGAGGGGCTAGCGGATTGGAACTGCAGACCTTTGGGTTAGCAGCTGTATCACTTAACCACTGCACTACCAGGTCACCATGGTGTTAACAGAAAGCTTAAAGTAGAGTGATGTTCTGATTTCAGTCACTGAAGGAAAAAAAGGTTACACTTCACTTCTCATAGGAAAAGTGGTAGTGTGTCTTAGAATACCGATGACATGTGCCCCTGAGGGTGTATGCTACATTTGTGATGCCTTTTATGTTGGTGAAAATTTGGCTTATATGTTGTAAATATTCATCAGTGAAGTTCGTTTGGATACACTGTGAATGATTCCTGAAAAACAAATCAGAAGTCATGCATACTGTATTTTAGCTCAGTTCACCTTGACATTATGTAAATGGTGTTGAGTATTATCTGACCATTGTATTAAATATCATTGCCCAATTTTCAGTAATACAGTAAGCAGTTCTCTCTATAATCTTTCTGTGAAAGCCAGTAAAATCTGACATTTTACATATACATTGTACATGCATGCCTTGTTTTGGGTGTTCTTTTTATGTTTCTTAAAAATGGTACATAGGATTTAATCAAATTAAAATTGTGAGATGTTGAAGACATTCGAGTGTCAGTTAGATGTAGGGCAAGTGTAGAGGATCCAGAACACATGGTCTGTGCATGTAAGTAATTTATATTGTGGTAGGGACACCAGAGATTTGATGACATAACTTTGTAATATTTTTTCCAAGAAATTAAAATTTTTATATTTAGCTTTAGCTTACATTAGCAGTTGGTGAACTTTTTCTTGCTGTGATTCAAAGACCATGGAGTACCTATTTTAAAGATTTAACATTTGTGCAGTACTTTGCTATTTCATCCTATAAACTGGGTAATACTTTGGTTTTAGAGAGGTCACCAAACCAGAAACCCAGACCTGTCACTGTCAGGTTAATTCCAGCTCAGAGACCTTAGAGGACAGAATAGAATTACCCCATAGGGTTTCCAAGACTGTAATCTTGATGGAGGCAAACTGCTGTATCTTTCTCCTACAGAGGGGCTGGTGGGTTGAAACCAGTAACTTTTCAGCTGATAACTAAGTACTTAACTACTGTACAGCCAGGGTTCCAGAGAGATCACAGATCAGTAATAACCAAGGTCATACAAAAAAATCTAAATATAGCACTGAATTGTTCTTCATGTTTTGAATATTTAATAGATGTAGGTACTGATGGAAGTCCTTTGATTCCAAATGCTATACCCTTCCTTTTACATGTCATGGGCTTCTCCTCACCTCATATTTACTTTTCCTTTTTGTAATTGTTTGAAGCATCCTGGGTGAAAGGATATGAGTTAGATCTCAAAGATTAATTCCTAAAAAAAATCATTTGGCACATTTCAAAACACTAATTTGTTGTCCTTAGAAGTAATAGCAGAGGTCCTGGGCTTTAGAAGGCTCTCCGATGAGCTCAAATGCTAACATTAATACTTTATAAGAATCTTTAGTTGCAGAGTTTAACAGTCTTTAAGGAGCCCTAGTAGTACAGTAGTTAAAAGCTTGGTGGCACAGTGATTAAGAGCTTGACTGCTAACCAAAAGGTCGACAGTTGAAATCTACCACCTGCTCCTTGGAAACCCTATAGGGCGTTTCTACTCATTGTATAAGGTTGCTGTGAGTTGGGATGGATTTGATGGCAACAGATTTTCTTTATTTGATTGGGTTCTTTTTTGTTTGTTTTTTTTCAAGTTTTTTATTGTGAGGTATTTCGTATAGTCCAGATAACCTATGTATATGTAAGTATGAAGAATAACATTAAATATGCAACCCTGTAACTACTACCTAACAATAGTAATGAATTTTGCATTGTTTTCAGTTGTCTTTTACGTACACAGAGACACAGACACACACACATGCACACACACACCCCTTTCATTTGGAAATTGAAGCCATTTAAATACTGTTGATAAATTGAATCTTGTTTGCCCAAATAAATGTATAAATAACTTTTTAAAATTACATTTCTGTTTACTTTTGTTAAAACGGTTTTTGTTATTGGCTAGAGGTAATTATTTTAAAAAGAAACTAATTTCTAAGTTGGATGTTAGCGAAACTTAGTAATTTAAGAAGCTTCAAAGATCTGGGAGGGGGAAGTATTGAGGAAAAAGCAAAGGATTTCCTATGAACTGAAGAATTGACTCACTGGTGTAGTTTTTACTTTTCTTTATTAAGGAAGAGAGACTAAAGGGTAGAATCTGAGAGCTGGCCCTTTCTGAAGTTGTTCTTGGCAGAATTGGTACCACTAGTGAGTACGTACAAGGGTCAGTGAAACATGGCTTAGAGGGTTTATGACAGCACACTTACTAGTAGTTGGACGTATTTATTTTAACCATGTTTTTGAGCGGTGAAGACGACTTTGGAGGTCACACTCCACATCTCATCATTGTCCTGACTGCTGAGCTGGCAAACCTGGAACCTGATGCAGTATGACTCTAGTTTGCATGTGCTTGGTACTGTCTGTGTGTTGTGTGGTTTTTCATCTTTTAGGACCCATGTTCTTCATACTTCACAGTTTTAAATGGTGAGGAGAGTTTTAAACACTGTCTGGCATAATTTCAGGGGAGTGATAATACATATAAAAGTATACTGAACCCAACGCATTGTTGTCAAGTTGATTCCAACTCGTGGTAGGTTTGAACTGCCAGCCTTTTGATCAGCAGCTGAATGCTTAACCACTGTGCTACCCAGGGGTCCTGATAATATGTATACATATGCAAAAAAAGACCTTTCTATGTTTAGCTCTGGAAATTGCTGCATGTAGAGAACAAGCATTTAAATGACAGGTGTCTTGACTAAAAGTCTGGGCTCTGGAGCCGAACTCTGCAAATTCATATCCTGGCTCTGCCACGAGCTGTGTAGCTTGAGTAAGTTATTTGATTTTTCTGTGACAGTTTCTTTATGTGTAAAAGCCAAGCCAGCCAAGTGCCGTCGAGTCGAAAACATCTGCCACGTTGCATGGTTGGGAGTATTAAATAAGTTAGTATACAAAAGGTACCTATAATTAGAAACAACTGCTTCCTATATGTCGGCTATTATTTAAATCTTAGATGTAGTGCCTTTTGGTTAGAAGTACATTTTGTTGCTTGCGTTACCGTTTGTGTTTAGAAAAAAGTTCTTTCTAGAACCAAGTCTCTTTGTCACATGATTATGTGCAATGTGAGCCTTACTAATACTCTCGTCAGCATTTGAGGTTGGAACGTAAGTGTGAGGCCAACCCAGCAGTCCAGCAAGAGACGTAATAAGCACAGTAGCAACAGTTGCTATTTGTGTCCTGAACAGCAGCTGCCCCACACAGATTTATTTTTTAATCCTGATCTCACTGATAACCTGGGCTGTGGCTTAGCCTTAGAGAAGTAGGTTGCTTTCAGTGTCCAGTCTTTGAGGTGATTTCATGACCACATATTATAAAGGATGTTCTTCATGTGAAACATTTGAAACATGAAGAGCTGGAGTTTCATGTGTATGAGAAAGGAAGAGCCAGCCCCAGCGTTCTAAGTCAGTCCCTGAAGTAGTGTGTGACTGGGTTACTTACATGAGAAATCACTTTTAATGTGGGCAATGAGAGTTCGTGTTTTTCAGGCAGAACAGTTTTCCTCTTTAGAGCATTCTACATGTGAATTAGTAGTCTGTGACCGTGTGTGTGTGTGTATGCTGATTCTATAATAATTTATTTCTTATTAGCAGGTGTGGATTTCAGAGATAGAACTATCTTTCCAGTGGCTACTTCATTGCCAAATGCTTTTTTGAAGTGGATCTTTAAAAATAGTTTGTTTCTCAGCTTTTAATCCTTCAAGTTAAACTATCCCACAAGGCGTCTCTAAACTAAACAACAGCAGTTTAGCCCATTTAATAAAAAATGTTCACCTTGCGCACTGCACTCTTTTAAAGAATTACGTATATGAGAGTAAATGGATAACAACAACTAAAACACAGATAAGAACTTTACCGGGCACAGTGTCTGACAGTGGTGAGACAGTATGGTAGAAGAGCAATGGGAAGAATGGTAGGTAACACACCATGATGTAGGTAACTACTGTCAGTGAAGGGCACATGTAAAAATAGTTAAATGGGTGTATATTTTGTTACATATGGTTTCATTAAAAAAAGATTTTGTTTCAAAAAGTGCTTTGGAAGAATTCACTATTTTTCTAGTTTTTATTTCTGATGTATTGAAATATTTCAAAACCTTGTAAGTCACCTTGAAACAGTAATTTGGCCACTTTCCAAGTTTTCGCCACTTATCTAGAGAGGATAAATATTCAGTCCCAGAATATTTACAGAGCATGTACTATGTACCAGACTCTCTTCTGAGCCCTTGGTGATGCTCAGTCAGTGTTGTTGGTCTGATCCCACCCCTCACCCCCAGCGATTGTAGCACATTTTCTTTATAAACTGCGTTAATGCGAGTTGAGCTTGGTGTTCCCTGAGATCATGGCCCCCACGGCCCTCAGCCCAGCAGTCAGTTCCTCAGGGAGTTTGGATGTGTTTGTGGAGTTGTGCTGGGCCAGGTTTGTATACGGTCTTACCCTTGACCACAGTGGTCTGCTTTTTTGTTTTGTTTTCAAGTTCCAAAAGAAGATTATTTCTTAAGCGTACAGTTTGTTTGTCATTTGCCCTTTATAAGATTCAGTGGTACGAATTTACTGACTGGGATATTGAAGAATACCTCGTCCATGTATCTAAGTAACATGTATCTGAGTAACGGTATGTATCTGAGTAACATAAAATTAAACATTTTATCCTCTAGGTATTATTAACCCAAAGAACCCAAAGGAAGCTCCGAAGTCCTTCAGCTTCGACTACTCCTACTGGTCTCATACCTCGGTGAGCGCCCTCTCAACTCCAGGCTCCTGTTACCTGCGTGGCTGTCCCATTACCAGAGCAGATCTAATTCTGGTTTTGTGAATGCTGTCTGTCTTTGTTCATTTTTTAGTATAATGAATGCTTTCTGAAGCATTTTCCTTAAAAGTATTTTGGTTGATGAAAACATATATATACACATAGATACATATATACCTGTACATAAAGCTGACTTACTGTAGAAATTATTGTACTACTGAATGTTTTTGTCTGTACATTTTTACCAAAAAAAGGAAAAAATCATTCGTGCTAAATTTACATTGATCCTTGTTTAGTCTGTGAGTAGCTCTCCCTTTGGGATTTATTTGTCTCAGGATTCTCTTTATGAACATTATTGTACTTATAAATCTTTTTTTTAAAAAAGCCCAAACCCATTGCTATTGTGTCAATTCTGACTCATAGCAACCCTATAGGACAAAGAGAGAAGTGCCCCGTAGAGTTTCCCAGGAGTGACTGGTGGATGTGAACAGTTGGTTAGCAACTGTAGTTCTTAGCCACTATGCCACCAGGGTTTCCTTATAGATCTTAGGAATTGCCATATTAAAGATTGCTTAGTATATTGTTAATTGTTTAAGTTAAATTTTGAGGAAATAGAGAGCACAAATGTAAAGAGTATAGCTGGCAAAATTAGGGTGACCACAGTTGTTTTTTTGTGGTTTTTGAACATTTTGAACATTTAAAAAGAGCCTGCAGGTGCATCTACAAGGAAGACAGAGGTTGACGAAGTCTGAGAAAATGAAGAGTAAGGGTCTTCATGATTCCTTCACTCAGTATAGGACCCAAATCTTGTGGCTTTCAGAGATGGTTCCTAAAGTTTGCTTGTACATCATCCACCTAAAAATGTTAAGCTTTTTTTTTCAAAAAAAAATTCTCCTTGTTTTGTGTTGGAGAGTAGGAGATGTTTTAAACTAGTGACAAACCCTAGTTGCCAAGGGAATGGCCTGTGTAAGGGGTTGGAAATGTCCCGTAATGAGAATGGGGTTTACTGAGACACAGACACACTACCTGAAGCAAGTTTGAAGACCTATTTTTATATGTAGATTTGACTTTTGAACTTCTTAAGTGGAAAGACTCTTGACCTTTCCACTTGAGGAAAATCTTGGAGCTCTCAAGAAGAATGCATGGAAGAGTAATACCTACAGAATTACAGAAAATGAGGTGTAATCTTGCTACATAATTTCTTGTGGATATGTTTATGTATATATGGCTGACCTGGATGACTCTAATAGTGTCTCTGTGTGTGTACGTGTGTGTGAGAGAGAGAGAGAGAGAATTTGTGTTTAATGAGGAAAATAAACTGGGTAGATGGGATTTAAAAATTTTATAGCATTCTTTAGGTGACACCTATTGTTCTAAACACTGTTGGTTTATTAAAGACGCTACCAAGTAAGTGTAGGGAAGGGTTCAAAGAAAACGTGATTTATTTGTCCTTTTAACCTTACAGCCTGAAGATCCCTGTTTTGCATCTCAAAACCGTGTGTACAATGACATCGGAAAAGAAATGCTTTTACATGCCTTTGAAGGATACAATGTCTGTATTTTTGCCTATGGACAGACTGGTGCTGGGAAATCGTATACAATGATGGGTAAACAAGAGGAGAGCCAAGCTGGCATCATTCCACAGGTAGAAAACAAAACAGACTAAGTCTTCTATTCATCATTACTCTTAGTCTTAAATTACTTTGTTATTTTTATATAGCAAACTTTTATTTATGGACTGTTGTATGCATTACACACAGGATCGTCTGCCCCTTTCACTCAGAGAAGCTTGGAATTGAATAGAAGAGTTGGACATGTGAACAGACATAGGCGGTGTCACGTTATTTTTTGAAAAGTGTTAGCAGCTTCTGAATCTGTGAAACATGTCTTTATAGTCACTAAATAGTAAAAGCTTAATCTCAGGAAACATTCATAGAAAAAGTTAACTTTCCTTACTGAAAAGAGTAAATAAAACACTTGAGACATGCTACTCTCCTGTTATTAGTAATATTAACTTTTATCTTACTAACTTAATGCAATGACTTGAAACTTTATACAGCCCAAGAGTTCTTTTTTTAAATACAGTTAGTATTACTTCTTTTATTCTTGTATTCTTTGGGAATAGATTAGCATTTTGATGTCTTTAGGAGGAGTTTCCTTTGTTAAAAGCAGGAATGTAGTTCACTACAACTATATTTGGAATTAATTTTAAAGTTTTTTTTTTCCTTATCATAGGTATAATGTCAGTATCTCTATATTCTGAGAATAAAATCCATAACGGCATAATAGCTGCTTTTTCCAGTAGGTCATTGGACTGTAATCCTAAATTTAGCTATGCAATATAAATGCATAATTATTAATAAATACTAAAATTTTCAGAAAAACGTTACACACACTAGCCTACATTTTTTCCTGTAATTAAATGTTTTTAAGTCATTTTGGCAGTTGTCTCTGTATATAGTCGTAATAGCTATAATACTGTTCAGAGAGGACATGACGTAGCACAGTGTGTGTCAAGCACTGGTTTAAGTGCTTTGCAAATATTGGGTCATCTAATCCACATGTAACCTTTAAGAGATAGGTGTCATTGTTACCTTTCTTTGAAAGATGGGGAAACTGAGGCACAGCTTATGTCACTTAACCAAGTGCCAAGCCGGAATCCAAACACAGTCAAAGGTCTTTCTGGAGTCTGGTCTCTGTACTGTGCAGTAGCTCTTTCGCAATAAAATAATTGTTTTTAGGTCGTAGCAGATTATACTAAATTACCTTATTTGTTTTATCCCATTATCATAGTTAGTTTTTCCTTCCTTTACTTTTTATTTTAATTTGTTATTGGAGATGTTGATAATTACATGTGTCTTTTCTAGTAGAACTTTGGAATACTGTATTTCAGTGCAAAAGTATTGTTCCTCAAAAAGATGATTATTACCCAGAAAATTTATTTGTAATAAGGGTCGCCATGAGTCGGATCTGACTTGACGGCACTTGGCTTGGCAATAAGTTTTAAATTTATACTTCTAGAGAATTATGAGCATATAGTTCATTTTCAAAATATGTATTAATTGTGTTAATCCTAAAGGTATAACAAATGAGAACTCAAGATTTTTATTAATTATGTTTATTAAAGTATCACACACTTTAAATAAGAAGTTCAGGAGGTGAGGGTCTGACATTTTATAATTTTGGTGATCTAAAACAAGTAATGCTTTCTGTTAGAAATGTCACTGTAGTGTCTCATATGGAGGAACGGAGGAGGCTGGAATCTAAAAATAGTGGTAAAAGCAGTATTTTATAGAGTGAGAATTATTCTTGAAAATCCCTTGAGTTCCCCACCCAAAATCTATAACATATATAGCAACTGACAGTGTACAATAATAAATGTTACATAACATGATAATATTTACAAAATATGGTCTAATGGCAGTTTTACTGCTACGGTTATAGTCTTGATAGCAGAGCCCCAGTTGCCCTAGTGTAGTATGAAAGAATGAGTCCACGTAAATGTGAAGGTGACGGTGACGTAGCTCTTCTGTTAGAGACGTGATTTCCCCTCTTACCTCAAGTGTGGCTTTCCTTCTCTGTGGAAACCAAATTGAGAGGAGCTGTAGCTGAGGGAGAATAATGATTAGATCTGGCAGATGTGTTCACAGTTTTCCTTTTATTTTGTTTGAAGCATTCATTATGCCTTGGTTTTGATGCTGTTAATACTGTGATGCTTTCGCTCAGTTACTTCACACCCCTGCGTAACTTAGTACTTCTCTGATTTGTGATAATCATACCTCTCTCCTTTTGTTTCTGTAGTTATGTGAAGAATTATTTGAGAAAATTAATGACAATTGTAATGAAGAAATGTCTTACTCTGTTGAGGTGAGTTCAGTTCAGGGCTGAAATGTGAGGTCTCTGCACTCCCTTCCCTTAACCCTTACTTTGAAACGTCGTCAGACGGTGATGGCCGCAGATGACGTAACTGTTCCCCCGGTTTTGTGCATTGAGGCTATTTCTAAGTTGGTTGTAATGACTCGAACTGGAATTAAATACTTTTTCATAAGCTGTGCCTTTATTTTCAGTTATTTGCTTTGTGTATATCTTGGCTGTCAGACAATACATTTAGATTGCCAAGTGGCCTTTTAGAAAGAAAGGCTGTACTGATTTTCAGTCCCACCAGGAGAGTGTAAGCACCTACTGTGCTCTTGCTGACATTTAGTATTATCATTTTTTTCTTTTATTATGATTGATTGAAAATATACAATCCCATATAAATTTGCATACCTGCCAGTGAGCGGCTCCCACTGCTCTGCCTGCCCAGTGACAGCACGCTCCTCCTCTCCGTTCTGTACTTGTCATATCCTCCTAACAATCTCGTATCCCCTCCTCTCTACCCTCTCCCCTGTGTCCAGTAAGAGGTCAGCCGGATGACATCCTAGAGATGCATAGAACCATAAAGTGCACACATGGTGTGGTTGCTCTGTGTCACCAAGTCCAGTCCATTTCTGTCGGAAGAGTTGACCTCCATTGTGATTTATGGACAGGGGCAGCATCAGGGCCAGGGGCCATGCTCCCAGGGTAACCTGAGGCCCCTGGACCATCAGTTGCAGTCTTTTAGTGGAGATCTCAGGGTGCACCCCTTTTTATTTTCGTGTTGCCAGTGAGACTCAACTTTGGTAGTCTTTGATGGCACCATCACAGCTATCGCTGGTGGTGGCCAGGCACCATCTGGTTCTTCCAGTCACATGTTGATGTATTATCATTTTTTTAATCTTTGCCAATTTCAAAGTCTCTCACTCTTGCTTAAATTTTAATTTCTTGGATTATTAGTATGGTTGAACATCTTTTGAATTATGCATATGCCTGTTTTTGTTTGGGGTACTCAGTGATTTTATTCGTTGGTGTGAACTCTTTCCATTTAATATTTTAAAATAATTTTTTTTGACAGGCCTAGGTTTTTAAAACTTTATGTAGTCAGTCCTCTCTACCCCCTTTTAATTACTTATAAATCTGGAAAATTATTTTCATCTGGTGTTTGCCTTAGCTTTTACAGTGTCTGTAGAATTGCTTCTGTACTGTATTTTATAAATGTTTCTGCTTTTTTGTGTGTTCTACGAAGCTGTCATTTCAGCCCCTCTCTTTTGGTATTCAGCTTCATAGTAACTAAAATTATTAATAACTGAAATTCTGTCCACATGAGCCTGTTCTGAGAAATTTGCCTGTGTTTTAAGCAAGCTCTAGCTTATTTATTTGGGGATATGTATTTTGAATTTTTAATAGTACTTAATAAATTTTAAAGAATTGTGCCTTGTAACTATCCTGCAGCAAGAAGGGAGCATGCTACTCTAAAAGAATTTTCTGTTAAATTGGATGCTCTGCATAGCTTGTCTTATCCTGGAATCATTTTTAAAAAATCACATGATAGAAATATTGAGCTTTTATGGATAATAAGAGAAGATGCTATCTCGTTTTGTGTCAGATTTCATAGGCTTCATTGGATTTCAGCGTCAGTTGTTTGTGGCACCTACCTCACGGCCTCTCGTTTTTGTGTCTTACTCACGCTACTCTAGCCACAGTGGCTTTCTTTTGGAAACACACCATTTTATTTTCCTCTGGCTGAAACGTTTTCCCCCTGGATAGCTCCTGGACGCACCTTCTCACCTCTGTCAAGTCTCTGCCTGTGTCTCTTGCTCTCAGTGAGGCTACCTTGATCACCTTGTTTTAGACCACAGCTTGCCCCTCACCCCAGCACTGTTGGGCTCTCTTGTCCTATTCTATTTTGTTTTTAGTCACAGTGTAGTGTAGTATATATTTCATTTTGTTGTTGTTGTTTGTTTGTTTTTTTATTCACTGTCAGTTTCATTTGCTATGGCAAGGAGCTGTGTCTGTTGTATGTATTGGTATGTACCAAGTGCCTAGAGTAGTGCCTGAACGATCATCAATGATTTGGCCAGGGAGGCACTGTGATGCTTGGATCTGAGGTAAAAGAAACGGTACTGGCTTTAGATACATTTACATATTACAGAATAAGTAATGGGCACGTCTGCCTTTAGCTTCTTTTAGCATTGTATCTTGTGTGAAAAGGTATAAGTTCTCTAAAGAGACAGACTATCTTCCTGAAATTTAGAATTGTGAGTACAAGTTTAAATGTGCAAAAATGATTAAAGCAAAACCTCACCTTCTAGGATGACCTCCTGTTGGAAAGAATATTTAAAAGTATTTGTTCTACTCTTGCTGTGAGTCTTTCAGGGTGTATAATTTTTTTTTTAGTTGACCTTAAAATGAAGTATAAAAATATATTTTATCCCAGCACAGTCCACGATAGCAAAAAGATGGAATCAACCCAGATGCCCAACAACAGAGGAATGGATAGGTAAACTATGGTATATATACTCAGTGGAGCACTATGCAACGATAAAGAATAATGATGATTCCAGGAAACATCTCATAACCTGGTTTCAACTGGAAGACATTATGTTGAGTGAAAGTAGTCAGCGACAAAAGGACAAATATTGTATGAGACCTCTACGATAAGATCTCAAAAACAGACTTGTGTATAGAAGAAAAGACTCTTTGACAGCTGCAAGGGAGGGAAAGGAGGGAGGGAAGGGGGACGGGGAGGATTTAGATTAGATAGTTGCTAGAAAAAATATGTTTTATCCAGTCAGGGACAGAGTAAAAAGAAAACATAAAAATAAATAAAAGTGAGATTCCATTTATGATCCTCTGAAAATGTATCTATAGAAATTTAAAATTAAAAAGAATAGAAATTACACTTTATACGTGAATACCTTGATGATACAGAAGGGTTTGATTGCTGTGGTCAGTTTGGCGTAGTTCACAACCTTGCTTGCTTGAGGTCTGATTTTATTGCTACACTGGGAATGGAGTCAGTCTCTGGGAGTGACATTCATTAGGCTAACATGATGAAACCAGAATGTTGGTTTGTGAACTTCCCATGAGGGAATGGCTGTTACCCAGACCGGAGCACTCACAGTAGCAAATGAGTGTAGGCTCTTCCTGTGGCCAAACATATATTAGAACCCCTGTTGGTTGTTGGGTGAGCATGGAAATGGAGAGAGGGTAGTTGGTTAGGTGAAATAAATGTTTAATTACCTCAGATTAGAAATGATAGCCTAATCTATTAATTGCCACAATAGGAACGGAAACCCTGATGATGTAGGGGTTAGGTGCTGTGGCTGCTAATAAAAAGGTCAGCAGTTGGAATCCATCAGGCTGTCCTTGGAAACTCTATGGGCCATTCTATTCTGTCCTGTAGGGTCACTGAGTTGGAATAAACTCAGTGGCAGTGGTTTTTTTGTTTTTAATGATAGGAATGATCCTGTTGGTGGGACAGGAACCCCTGAAGTGTGTTAACTGAGGTTTCCTATCTCCCCAAAGGCTTTGAAAGGTCTTACCACAATCAGCTTCCACGCTGACCAGCCCTTGTCCCTTCTAGGGGAGGCATTGTCCACGTTCAGTCACATTGTGGTCATACTCAGAATGTCAGAGTCACTGGTTCTTTGTCGTCTGTGCTTTGGAATATTGGTCTTATTCTTCACTGTTAACTCTGATAGAAGTCTTATTTCTAAGCTCTGAGAAATCTCACTGTAATTCCCGATTACTGAAAACTGTGTATCTTTACAAACATGCTGATAGCTAGTAAGTTGGTATAAAAAAAGATAGTTTTCTGCCTGAGACCGTAGCAGCCCCTGTGTGCCAGAGAGAGCCTGCTCAGCCCCTTTCCTCCCAGAGAAAATGGGCGAGCTGGCTCTGGCCTACAAAGGTGACACTTTTGCTCACAGACTAGAGAGAGCCAGGACTTGGACAGTTCACTTCGTAAAGGTTGCCAGTCTCTGTTATACAGCTTTTAAACAACGTTTTAAAAATTCTTTTTAATGTGTGGGATTTCTTTTTTAAGTCCTCTTGTTCACGTTAATAACTTGTTCCTAGGTAAGCTACATGGAAATCTACTGTGAGAGAGTACGGGATTTGCTGAATCCAAAAAACAAGGGTAATTTGCGTGTGCGTGAACACCCACTTCTTGGACCGTATGTGGAGGATCTGTCAAAGCTAGCGGTCACTTCCTACACAGACATCGCTGACCTCATGGACGCTGGGAACAAAGCCAGGTATGGTAGGAAGTAGACTAATGACAATCTTTGGCACAATTGGAGCCCCTTTGTTCCCTTTTAGGGGTTGCTTTAGCTGTAGTGGCCTCTGATCCTTTGCCTATACTACAGGGGTGAAGCCTTTATTATGTTAAATATTCTTTCTTCTCATCCAAACAGTGCACTATTGGAATATATTAGAACTTTGGCTAAGTTTTATTCTTCAGTTTTGATCAGTTCATGGTAAAATGTTAGTGATCATGTCTTTGTATGACTATTATAGTAATTGACTCTGAAATAAGTGAGTACGTAATAAAGAATCAAAATAAATGCTTTGGTGGTTCCTAAAGAGACAGCTGGATGAAATGCAGGTAAAATGGGGTGCCTTTGGAGTTGAAGAGGAACTTGAAAGGCTTACAAATAAGGCAGTTAAGAGATAGTGTGACAGTTCTACAGTTTGTGAATAAGTTTAAAAGTGGTTGCTATGATTGTTATGCTTATGATGTGGAGCCCGCTGGCCATTTTAATCTTTATGTAAGAATTCCATTGTCATGTGGTCACTTTTACGTTCATTTAGGACAGTGGCAGCTACCAACATGAATGAAACAAGTAGCCGCTCTCATGCTGTGTTTACCATTGTTTTCACCCAGAAGAAACAGGACAGTGAAACCAACCTTTCCACTGAGAAGGTAGGAGAGTTTCAGTCCTTGTGTATGAGTTGTCAGGGATGGAGATTTTAAAAAGTTCCTGTTGCTGCCCTTTGAATTTTGTGGAAGAGGGGAAGGTTCCTGTTTTACTTAATGAAAGGTGTTCTGTAGCCTCTGCTTATCACTTTTTTGTTTATCTTAAACCAATTTTAAATAGTTCTGATGTGACATCACACTATGGAAAATAGACTTAAGAAAAAAGAAGTCTAAGATTGGCTTAGTCTCAATGCTACTGTATGTAAGAATTGATGAGCAAGTCTTTAGAGAGAACTTCCTTTTCTTCTTTTTGACTAGAATCTCTAAATTATTATCCTATTAGGTATGTTAAAAAGACAGGAAAGAAATGAAAGACCAAAGTGGATGTCAGAAGAGGCTCTGAAACTTGCCCTTGAACACCAGGTAGCTAAAGTGAATGGAAGAAATGATGAAGTAAATAAGAGCTGAAAAGAAGATTTTAAAGGGCAGCCCTGGAAGACAAAGTATTATGATGACTGTCTTAGGCTGAGTTTTCTAGGGAAGCAAAACCAGTAACACATGTATGTACAAGGAAAGATTTATATATAAAGTACAAGGAAAGATATATATGTATCTAGGGAACAGCTCATGCAGGTGCAGAAGCTGAACATCCCAAGTCCTGACACAAGTCTTACGTGGCCACGGGAGCTGGTAAACCCAAAGTCAGCAGGTCAGAGACTGGAGTTCTAGTTCGCTGGTTGTGTAAGTCGGCACATCCCAAGCTGGCAGTGAGATGGAGCTACAGAGGCTGGCGAACCTTGGATCGTCAGGTCAGGGAACAGGACTCTTAAGCACTGGCTGTAAGGGTTGATGAATCTAAAGCTGCTAGTTCAAGTCCAGGAACCAGATGCCAGAAGAAAGCTGGAGCTGCTGGCTACTTGAGCAGACCAGCAGTAGGTGGTAGAAGGCGAAGAGGAGAGAGCTGAGGGGCGGGAGGCTGCCACAGGCCCCACCTTGCCACTCAGTACAGCAGCCAAACATGGAGTAGCCAAGCTGGCATAATCCGGACCACCATGATGATGTATGCAAAGACCTAGAGTTAGAAGCATATACTCTGCATTTCTCAAGCTGAGAAAACTGAAGATAAAAGCAAGCTTTGAATTGCAGTATTGAAGGATTCTGTGGGCAAGATACTGAATGAGGCAGGAAGCGTCAAAAGAACATAGAAGAAATACAGTCACTGCACCAAAAAGAGTTGGTTGGTATGGAGTCATTTCAGGAGGTAGCATATGATCAAGAACTGAAGGTACTGAAGGAAAAAGTCCAAGCTGTACTGCAAGGTGCTGGTGAGAAATAAGGCTCTACAAATTGGTAGAGTACTAGTTGAGATGTTGCCATGAACTGATGCAGCATAGGAAGTGCTTACTTGTCCATGCCAAGAAATTTGGAACACAGCTACTTGGCCAGCTAACTGGAAGAGATCTATATTTATGCCTGTTCCCAAGGAAGGTGATTCAGCTGAATGTCGACATTATCAAACACTACCATTAATATCACAGGCAAGTAAAATTCTGCTAAAGATCATTCAGAAGCAGTTATAGCAGTACAGCCATAGGAAACGATCAGAAATTCAGTGGATTCAGAAGAGGATATGGAACGAGGGTTATCACTGCTGATGTCAGATGTATCCTGGCTGAAAGATCAGAACACTAGAA
Organism: Heterohyrax brucei; assembly: GCA_028571685.1. Classification (NCBI taxonomy): domain Eukaryota; kingdom Metazoa; phylum Chordata; class Mammalia; order Hyracoidea; family Procaviidae; genus Heterohyrax; species Heterohyrax brucei. The sequence continues at coordinate 39,854,620 of CM053140.1, forward strand.
AGATATTTACGTGTATTTTATTGAGTACACAAAAGCATCCAGCTGTGTGGATCATAACAAATTATGGTAAAGTTGTGAAGAATGGGAATTCCAGAACACTTAACTGGGCTCACAAGGAACCTGTACATGGATCAAAAAGCAGTCATTTAACAGAACAAGGAGGTATTGCTTGGTTTGGAAAAGTGTGTGTCAGAGTTGTATCCTTTTACCATACACGTTACTTACTGAGCAAGTTATCCAAGAAGCTGGACTATATGAGTGAGAATATAGCATCAGGATTGGAGGAAGATTCATTGACAGCTCACAATATACTGATGTGATAGCCTTCTTTGCTCTAAGTGAAGGGGACTTGAAGAACATACTGATGAACATCAAAGACCATACCCTTCAGAATGGGTTGTTCCTCACATAAACAAAAATCCTCACAATTGGACTGATAAACCTCATGATAAGCACATAAAGGATTGATGTTGTTAAGGATTTCATTTTGCTTGGATTCACAATCAGCACCTATGGAATTAGCAGTCAAGAAATCAAGCAACATATTTCATTGGGCAGTTCTGTTGCAGAAGACCTCTTTAAAGTGTTGAAAAGCAAAGATGTCAGTTAGAAGACTGATGTGCCTGACCAAAGCTGTAGGGTTTTCAGTTGCCTCATATGCATGCAAAAGCTGAACTGTAAATAAGGAAGACTGAAGAATTAATGTCTTTGAATTGTAGTGTTGGCAAAGAATACTGAATACACCATACACTACCAAAAGAATGAACACATCTGTCTTGGAAGAAGAATGACCAGAATGCTGGTAAGACTTTGTCTCGTACCCTTTGGACATGTTATCAGGAGGCATCACTCCCTGGAGAACATCCTGCTTGGTAGTGGGTCAGTGGAGAAGAGCAGGACCCTGGGAGAGATGGACTGACACAGCGGCTGCTGTAACGGGCTCCAGTGTAACAAAGACTGTGAGGGTGGTGTGGGACCAGGCAGGGTTTGTTCTGTTGTGTGTAAGGGTGCTTTGAGCAGACTCCGCTCAAGGACACCTAACAACAAGACTTGTTTAGTGTATAATTTGTTTTTCTTGAGGTATGATGACGTTACTATGGGATTAAGGCGACATGATGTGCTTTAATCCTGGAAAACAAAGAAGTGCACACCAGTTCTGGTGCACTTTGAACAGTTTGGCCTCTTAATTTCTCATTTTCTATAGTGATTAAATATTGTTGACTTGGGAATTAGACTACTTGCTTTGAGTCTTATTTCTGCTGCTTTGGACAAGTTATTTAACATCTTTGTACTGTGGTTTTCCCATCTGCAACAACCTCAGAACCAGTTGCCCTCTTGTCAACTCTGACTCGTGGTGACCCCACGTGTATCAGAGTAGGACTGTGCTCCACAGGGTCTTCAGTGACTGAGTTTTTGGAAGTAGATCTCCAGGCCTTTTTTCTGAAGCACCTTTAGGTGAACTTGAACTTCCAGCCTCATAAGATTGTTAAAAAGATCAACTATTAGCATAAATTAAGTGCATGTAGTAGTGCCTGTCACAGAATAACCACTCAGTAAATGTTAGTTTTATTGGTATTATTGTTTATAGTAAATGTATGTTAATTTCTGCTCTCTCTACTTTTCTAATTAGCATGCAGCTAGTCTTTTAAATCTTACATTAAATTTATTAGATTGCAAGTTGTAGAAGATCCTTTGAGTACTTTACAACATTGATGTTACAAAAAAAATGGAATCACTGCTTTCTTGATGACTTTGCCTTTAATTGAAAAGTATTTTTAAAATATTTGTCTCATGGGATGAAGGGCAGCAAGAGCTCTCATTCACTGTTGGTGGGAATGCAAAAATGGTAGAGCTGCTTTGGGAAACAGTCAGCGGTTTCTCACAAAGCTGAGCCTAGGCTGACCATATAGTCCAGCATTTGTGCTGGGTGAAAAGGTATGTCTACATAAATATTTACACTGAAAATTTGAAGCAGCTTTATTCGTTGTCACCTACACCTGCCAGTAACAAGATACCCTCCAAAAGGTGAATGGATAAATGAACTGTGGTACATCTGTACAGTGGAGTATTATTCAGAGATCAAAAGAAATGAGGAATCAGGTCACAAAAGGAGAAACCTTGAGTGCACATTGCTAAATGAGAGAAGCCAGTCTGAAAAAGCCTCATACTGTATGCTTCCATATATGTGACATTCTGGAAAGGCAAAACTGTAGAGGCAATAAGAAGAACAGTGGTTCCTAGGAGCTCAGGAGGAATGGTGAACAGTGAGTGGGTGGAGCATAGGACATTTTTAGGGCAGTGAAGCCGTTCTGTGTGCTGCCGTTAGGTAGATGCATGGCATACATTTGTCAAAACCTATACGGCTGTACAATGCAGAGTGAGCTGTAATGTAAGCCAAGAACTTCAGTTAAAAATAATAAATCCATACTGGTTCATCAGGACCACTGGTAGCACAGTAGTTGAGCACTCAAAAGTTCTGACAATTAAAACCCACCAGGTACTCCACAGGAGAAAGAAGTGGCGGTCGGCTTCAGTAAAGATTACTGCCTTGGAAACCCTGTAGAGCAGTTCTCCTCTGTCCTGTAGGGTTCCTATGAAGGTGTTGATGATGAGAGAGGCAGGGTGCGGCGGGGAGGGGAATACGTGAGAACTCTTTGTATTTCTGCATAGTTTTTCTGTAAATCTAAAACTGCTGTAAAAACGAAAGCTATTAAAATTGGAAAAATATACTCATTAGGTAATCGGATAGCTTGGCATTGTTTAGGCAGAAATTACACCGTGAATGCTATTCAGTGGTTAGTGTTCTTTGTGGGAGGGCTGTCAAGGAACAGTCTGTGTGAAAGCATTTTTGCACCTTTCTTGTGATGTGAAGCCTGGAGAATGTAAAGATGTTAATGCCATAGCCTTTGTTTCCTTGAGAACCTATTACAGATAGTTTTGTCAAAATTTTTCTGAAGGCTTGTTTTATTTTACATTTTTTTAATGTGTTACTGAAGTACAGTAATATCTGAAGTTCAAAATTTGATCATTTTGATAGCTCTGTATACCCAGGAAACTAGTGCTGCAGTCAAGATAATGAACATTTCCATTATCCTGAAAAGCTGCCTCATGCTGCTTTGTAATCTACTTATCCCCCCCCCCAGGCAATGACTGATCTGCTTTTTATCATTATAGATTATTTCTCAGAATTTTATATGAATGGGATCATACAGTATCTATCATTGACTTGGCTTCTGTCACTCAGCATAATGATTTTGAGATCTTTATATACTGTTTTGTCTATAAGTAGTTCTTCGTTTTATGGAATACTTGCTTGACTAATATTCAGTTATATAGATACTAGTTTTATCAGTTCGCCTGTTGATGGATGTTTGATTTGTTGCCAATTTTTGATAATTGGAAATAAAGCTGCATTGACAATTGATGCGTAAGTCTTTTTGTGAATAACTGCTCTCATTTCTTTCGGTATAAACTTTGGAGTTGAAAACTGTCAAACTAATGATCCAGAGGGAGTGTATACCATTTTACAGTCCTGCCAGCAGTCTTTGGGAGTTCCGGTTATTCAAAGCTTAAGTTTTAATCTATCATTTAATGGGTTAATGAGTTACATATGTCTATAACATACTGCGAAGGAGCTCTGGTGGTGCAGACAGTTACGTGCTCAGCAGCTAACCAAAAGGCTGGCGTTTCGAACCTACCCAGCAGCTCCGCAGTAGAAAGAACTGGCAGTCTGCTTTCATAAAGATTGCAGCCAAGAAAACCCTCTGAGGTAGTTCTGTTCTGTCACGTGGGGTCATTATGGGTGGGAAGGTGACCCAACAGCGTGTAGCAGTAACAGAGTGCACTGTGGTGAGGTCCCTCTTGTTTATCCTACAATTAGTTGCTCAGCTGCTAACCAAAAAGTCAGCAGTTTGAATCCAGAAGCCACTCCTCAAAAACAATGGGGCAGTTTTGCCCTGTCCTTTAGGTTCCCTGTGAGGCAGAATCAACTTGACAGCAATGGATTTGCTTTGGTTTTTGAACCAAGATATTGGTATATACTTTGTGCGTGCTCCTTAAGCTGACCAGAGTATGTCTTGTTTTTATCTTCCTTTGCCATGTTTACAAAAAACCAACCAAACCCACTGGCATTGAGTCAGTTTTGACTCATAGCAAGCCTATAGGCAGAGTAGAACTGCTCTAGAGTTTCCAAGGGGCACCTGGTAGATTTGAACAGCCAGCCTTCTGGTTAGCAGCTGTAGCACTTAACCACTGTGTCAACCTGACAGCAGTGGATTTTGTTTTGTTTTGTTTGCCATCTTTGGAGCTGTGGTGGCACAGTGGTTGAAATAGTCAGCTGCTAACCAAGAGGGCAGTAGTTCAAATCCACCAGCCACTCTTTGGCAACCTTGCAGGACTGTTCTCCTCAGTCCTGTAGGGTCACTATGAGTCAGAATCGACTCAACAGCAATGGGTTTATTCTGTATTTAAGAGCTCTGACTTACTGTAGTCTTCTCAATACCTTAGTCTTTTAAATTCCTGCCTTTAAATGTTTTCTGCTTCTGCCTTGCTCATTTCTGAATTGTCCCCATGTCACTATTCTTTATCAGGTCAGTAAAATCAGCTTGGTGGATCTAGCGGGAAGTGAACGGGCTGATTCAACTGGTGCCAAAGGGACTCGATTAAAGGTATTAATTTTGCTAAATAATGGCTCAGTCAGTACGTATTGTATAAAAGGAGTCAGGAAACTATATCCTATGGGCAAAATGTAGCCCACTGCCCATTTCAGTTAATGAAATGTTATTAGGACACAGCTGCACCCGTTAGTTTATGTATTGTCTTTGGCTGCTTTTGTGCTACTGTGGCAGAGTTGAGTAGTTATAACAGAGACTACATAGCCTGGAAAGCCTAAAATATTTACTATCTGGCCTTTTATGGAAAAGATTTGCAAATTTCTGATGTATAACTTCAGTGAAAGGATAAGTTATATAACAGAACAGTTAGAGAAGACTGTGAAAAAGGTGAGAATTGGCTTGGATTTTAAGGAAGAGACAGAATTTGGTTAGATGGCAGTTAGGGACACTAATGGCAACAGGATCCAAAAGACCCAGATGCGAGGAAAAGTATGAACTGTTGTAGAGGTAATTGCTTAACAAAAGTAAAAATCGTATGTTGCTGAGTTGTGGGAAAAGGCTGCATCTGTAAGTTTTTGGAACACAAATATCTGAAGATACTTTAGGCTGAGTTAGGTGTGTGTGGTGTTGGCTTGTCGTTAAGGGAAGGGAAAAGATGGAGTGTTAAAGGAGTTTCGCAGAAACTTGGGTCATAAGTCACAAGTGATGCTAGCATATGGCTAGTAGTGTTTTATGTATTATGTAAGATGTGGCAGTAGTAGAAATTTTGTATCATAATATTTTCATGCTTGGTTTTTTGCTTTTAGGAAGGAGCCAATATTAATAAATCTCTTACAACTTTGGGCAAAGTCATTTCAGCCTTGGCAGAGGTGGTAAGTATTATAGTACATTATAAGAGAAGTTGTGTCTGTTCAGGAAATATATTTGATATTTTAGGTTTGTTTATATAATCTTGGCTTTCTCCCTGTAGAACTTTTGAGATAACATACTAGACATAGCACACTTTGTACTGAAAGTAAACGAGATTAAAGAGAATGAAAGTAAGTATAGATCTGAAAAGGAGAGAGCAAAGACCTAAGATTTCACTGCTTGTTTGAGTCTTTTTTGACAGCTCTACAAAAACTTAACAGCTACAACTCAGCATATGAGTCCCTGGGTGGCACAAACTGCTAGCTGAAAGGTAGGCGGTGCCGATTCACCCAGAGGAGCCTCGGGAGGCAGACCTGCTGATCTGCTTCTGGAAGGTCACAGCCTTGAACACTTGAGGGGACGGTTCCGCTCTGCATACACGGAGTTGGCGTTAAGTCAGAATCTACTTGACGGCAGCATTCATCACTTGTTGTTTTCCTGTAGTGGTCTTTTATAAGTAGGGAGCAGCATATTGAGAGTGTTTTGAGCAATTTGACTTGCGTGAATGCTGTTCATCTGGGGGCCAAATTTAGAAAAAATTTAAAGAATAGCCTGGTCTTCTGTTCCTGAACAATGCAACAGTGAAGCTGAAACAATGTTTGCATAAAGGGCTTCATTATTTAGGTTAGAAGCTGAGGAAGTTTTAGTGGTGTGCTCTGGTGTGCTTTAATACCTTATTTGAGTCCCTAAAAAGAATTAAATGCTTTTTTCCTTATGTCTGAGAAGTCATGTTCAACTATGACTTAAATGTAGACAAAGTACTGTCTTCTGTGTGGAGGCTTATCTTGTCTTCTTGTTCTCTTCTAAATGCTCTCATCTGCAGGATAACTGCATCAGCAAGGTATGGCGGGGCTTGGGGGACATGAACTAGCCGCAGGGACAATTGTTGCATTTTTCACGCCTCAGCAGAATGTGTAGAGACATGGAACCCTCACAAAAAAACTTTGTTGTTTGCCTGTGGAATTTAGAAAGGCTGTTGAAGGGTAACCGTGAATCATGAGACTCCATAGCAGAATTGATTTCGGGAACATGATAGGCTTTGGAGAAGGAATTTAGAATAAAGGAACAAGATTCATACAGTGATCTAGGAGATCACCTTGGTCTTGAGGAAGTTCAAAAGAGCAATAAAAGAAACTGCTTACGATACCATTCTAGAACATAGCTGGCTGCTTCAACTTATTAACTAGGTTTTTGTCTTGTTTTTTTTTTTTTAACTTCTTTATGTTGTCTGTAAATGTTTCCTACCTTGAAAGGTCGTGGATAATTTATTAAAGAAAAATTTCTACTCTTTCATTATACGTAGAAAAGCTGAAAGCTGTAGAGTCAAGTTAAAATTCTAACTGCATCTAGGAAACATATTACCTGCATACTTTTTTACCCAAATTCTACAGTCTTTTTTTCTCTTCCAAGTATTTTCTTGTACAAATACACCAAAATTTATTAATACTTTTATACAAATAATACGTAGGCTGTCTGTTCATTCTGAATCACGTGAATAAAATGAGGGATATAGGTAGTATTTGTATTAGAATACTTTATAGTCATGTTTTCAAATAGTGGAGTTTGCTTCTACAAAAATGACTTAATAAAAATTAAAGACCTTTTTCTGTTTTTTGTGCTTGTTGGAAAAAGCTGCCTTAGAATTGGAAATGTTTCTGTTACTTGGTATTACACATGTCCGAACATTCTTTAAATGTTAAATTTGGGTCCCAGGACCTTTGTGAAGGCTAGTAAAACTTAGTGACCATTCTGACTTGTTCTGTCACATCTGTTGATCTGTTAGCATCCGAGCCAACCACAGGAAAAGTTTACAAAGTATAAAGCCAAGTGCCGTCGCGTCAGATCCGACTCTTGGTGACCCATGTTGCACTATAGTCATAATAATTCATAAATAATTTTTTTGTAATTTTGTAAAACTCAGTTTAGTACTTTAAACTATGTGCTAACTATGTCTGATCAGAAGTAAATTTTAGTGTTGAGTAACAAACATGAACATAAGTCTTGTGAATTAAGATGTATTGTTATTTCTACTGGGGAGAGAAACGATTATTACTATTACCATCCACACTTAACAGTATTTCTTTTTAGAACAGTTAATGATCTAAGCATGTTGACTAACAACTGAAGCTTTTATTTAAAAAAAAAAGTACAGGGATGTGAGAACAGATGACACTGATTCCATAGGCCAGAAAATGGAAAAGAAGTGGCTGTTATTCTGGAGTATTTTCAGATGGAAAGTATTGAAGTTCTATTTATGGTCCTTCATTTAGCTATTCCTTCATAGTTTAATTGACAGAAATGGTAACAGAACATTTTGGCAGACCTACATTGCCTATTTTTTTAATACTATTTGCACTCATTGTAACTGGCACATTTTAATTCTTTCTGCATTTTTATTGCTAACAAGGAGCAAACTGAGGCCCCCAGCCTCAGGGATTTTATAGTGGAATGAAAGTTAGTCCCACTGAGACGTGAATGACTGATGGCTTAACTCTCCCTAGAGGTCTGTGTGTTTGAAAAGAGAATCTACTATTCGAAATGATGTGTGGTGCATGAGGGGAAGGTGTGACGGAATGGAGGGGACATTTTTTTATGAAAGATAAGGACTAAAGTGGCAGTTCCCCACTCCTTCTCCTTCTCGGTAAACCCAACGTTAACCACTTTATCCCTCCTTTTTGGAATACTTGTGTTTTCCTAGAGTAAATATCCTAAATTTAGCGTTAGATTTTATCGGGAAGGTATTATAAAACTACTGAATGCAGAGGAGCTGTGTATCAGTGAGCCCTGGCTTTCCCTTAGTGGTTTCTCTTTTTTCCTCCCCCAAAACATCTGCCAGTACAACAGCATCTGCGTTGACGCTGTGATGACTCCTATGATGTTCTTTATGTTACACAGCCATTGTTGCTGTCCTTATCTAGCCTGCTGGCTTCTTAAAGCGTTACAACACAGCAGTCAGCAGACAGATTTTTCAGTACTTTTGCTTGCAGAGCACTTACAGTTTTACTTTTAGTGAGTATTATTTTATCCACTGCAGCACTGACTTTGCCTTAGTGCTGTTTGCTTGGTGCTCTGATGATAAGGGTGGTAGCGAGAGCAGTGGAAATAGGCCTTTGACATGTACAGAAGATGTGTCTTGCCATCTTTACAAATCTCCAGATCAGTGAATCTTAACCACTTTCTTAGACCTTTTGCAGCCCTAGTTCTAAGGGTTAGATTTATTTGGGGCATAATTTATTCTCAAAGAAACCTGGTATATCACTGAACGAGAGTCACTAGATGGGCAACAACTCAAATGATTTGGGAGTTTGGCCAAGTAAGTTTATTAACTGGTATGCCCCTGCGTGCGTGACGTGAAATGCACAGGGTGTTTGTCCCTCTGCAGAATTAATAGGACTGGCTTTTAGATGATATTAAGGGATTATTATTAATTTTTCTAAGTTTATACTGGTCTTATGATTTTTTTTCAAAGTCCTCCTCTGTTAGGAAAGTATTAATATGTGAAGTGTTGAGTTTGCTTTAAATCACTAACAGTTACAAGAGACATCAGAAGGCCAGGATAATATTGTGCTGGTATTTATTTCCTGAATTTGGTCATTGTACTGCAACTATGTAAGAGAATGACCTTGTCTGCTGAAATGTTTAGGAGTAAGAGGGCATTGCTTTTTGCACCTTATTTCAGAATGGTTCAGGGAAAAAAAGGTGAGAGATAATTGCAAGATGATTGGCAGTACACTGATAATGGTAAAAGTTACAGGATGGGTGTATGATAGCTTATTTTACTACTTTCAGCTGTTGTATGTAAGTTCCAAAAAAAAAATGTTGAAAAATTACTTTATGTGAATATTAAATTGAACATTGACAGGGTCTATTATACTTTGGTTTGCTTGGGAATTTTAAACTTGTTAGCCTTCCCTGTGATTCCTCCCTTCACCCCAAGCAACGCTAAGGCCATTTCTTCCTCTTTCATAGAGTAAAAAGAAGAAGAAAACTGATTTTATTCCGTACCGGGATTCTGTACTTACTTGGCTACTTCGGGAAAATCTAGGTACGTTTGTTTGCTCTAACCACTAGTAAAAATTCACTTTTTAAAGCTATTTATCAGTTATCTTTTGTGGCTAATTATTTTGTATGTCTCTAGATCTTTGTGTTGAGTGTTTTCCTTGCCTGTTTTCATTTTTACTGTTAAATTGGGTGCTCTCCTTCATATCAGGATCTTCTCTAGTCTGCCTTCTACTTTAGGATGTGAGTTCTGGGCTAGTTGTCTTCCTCATTCCCCGCGCCACTTCTTCCTCTTTCAGAAAGAACCCTGTGTTTCTTTGTGGTGCATGTAAGCAGACGTTACCACTCCTTACTCCTTGAAGCCCTGGTAGCGTAGTCATTAAGAACTGTGCCTTGAATCTACCTTATGCTCCTTGGAAACCCTGTGGGCCAGTTTTACTCGGCCCTATAGGGTCTCTGTGAGTTGGAATAGACTCAGCGGCAGCTATTTTGGTTTATTCCTTCTTACACTGATGTTTTCGGACCTTCAGGTCATTGCCTTTCACTCGCTGTTCCTTTAGCCTGTTTCTCTCTTTGTCATCCGGGAGGGAGGGAGTGATCAGCTACATCAAGTAGTTACCAGTCGGATCTTTGATGAAGGTAGAGGCTCAGAACGTACTCTGGGGCTTATCAGCAGCAGCAGGGACTTTCTAAGAACAGTTTGGTGGTCTGGAGGGGCTGAAGTCTTGGAGTAGATTCAAGGAGGAGAGGAGAAGAATTGGATGCAGTAGATCTAGACACCAGAATTGAAGTAGAACAGTGCCTGGCATGAGGACATTGAAGATACTTGTTAATTTTTGAATTAGTCTTGGATCTGAGATTGTGCTTTCAGATTTGACACATTCAGCAAGATTCTAATTTCCCAAATGAGTGATTTGAGATCATTGTGATTCATGTTTGCAGGTGGCAATTCTCGGACTGCAATGGTTGCTGCTCTGAGCCCAGCAGATATCAACTATGATGAAACTTTGAGCACTCTGAGGTACTCTGAATTGATCTTGGTAGCGAAATAGAGTACAGTGCCATCACATATCATTTTGTTAGCCGTGGATTTTCTTGTAGGGGTAGTCATCTGTGTAAGTAATTATTGATCCCTCTCGTAAGAGGGAAAATGTGAGAGAAAAAGATTCATGTCATAATGGAATTTGTTTATGGTCTTCAGTTTCACTGGGAAAAGCAGAACCTTTTTTATAGAAATACGTTAGAACTGTTTGAGATTTTTGGATAACTGAATAATATTTCCTGTCATAGTCATTTCTATAACATGTCTCCCCTTCTTATAGTGTTTGTCATTCTAGAAATACTCAAGTAGTAAAAGGTAATACAATTACGAGTACGTGTAGATTTGAAAGAAACATTACTAACAAAATGTTCATTAATAAAATGTTTTTATATATGAATGGGTTCCATTACTTTAATTTGAAACTTTCTACTGTTCTTCCATGAAAGGCACTTTTGATACAGTGGGTTTGAACCATCTTGGGCAAATCATAAATTCTCCTGAGCCTCTTTTCTCATTCCTTATAAGGTACTTTATGACTTTCAACAAATACATTATTATCGAGGCTCATAAAAATGTATGAATACTCAGGGTGTTTGAGACATAAGTTTTAATGGCATGTTACTTATGAGGACTAGACCATATGAGCAACAGTAAAAAGGAATCTTTATGTTTGGATCCAGATATGCTGATCGTGCAAAACAAATTAAATGCAATGCTGTTATCAACGAGGACCCCAATGCCAAACTGGTTCGTGAATTAAAGGAGGAGGTGACCAGACTGAAGGATCTACTTCGTGCTCAGGGGCTGGGAGATATTATTGATAGTAAGTGGATTAAGCACCAACAGAAAACCTAAGCATTGCCTCTTCAGAGTTCTTACATTGAAAAGAAACTTAAAAAATTTCAGGATCCAGTGAAGCGTGATTGTAGTGAAAGGTATCTTTTCTTCTTAAAAAACCCAGTGAAAATGATCCCAGAATTTCTTTATGTAGTATCTGTCAGGCTACTGATAGAACTCATAAAATGAGTTGTTAAAATACAAATCACTGCTTGGAGTTTTATTAGAATCCTGTTTTAGATTACCAGTGATGTTTATTTGGAATGTTAAACTTATTCTCACTGAGGAATTAGTCACTTCTTAAAAATATCACTTGAAGTTTTTGATTTTCTGTCATGAGTTTCCCTGGGTTAGTGTAGTAGCGGGGCGACTCGTGTAACAAACTCATTGTTTGATTTACTTTCAAATAAGATTCACCTTTGAATAGCTTCTTTCCACCCCAGACAGAATGATCGGCTGCCCTCTTCTCTATAAACATGAAGGGGAAAAAAATCAAATTCCTGTCAGGTTCAAGAATTAGACTTCCAGAGAGTGTTTTACAACTTTGTCTTAAAATGCATTTCTTAACCTCAGTGATTTGTCTTCATAATGTCTAACCAGAAATCTGAGTAAACTAGATTATTCAGATAGAGTTGAATGTGGTAGAATGTGGGTTTATTTAATAAAGCATTTTTTAGTAGATTATATTCTTTGAACTACTCATAAGATTTTTAAGACTTCCAGTATATTTATTCTTCCTGATTAGTTGCTATTTGTAAACAGAATAATATATTGAGGTGTAAATTTTTTTATCTTTCTCCAAATGCCGAATACTGCTCTGTTCCCTGTCTGTATCACTGCTGAACCTGAACTTTGACCCTTCTTGTATTTTCCCTCCTGCTTACCTTCAGTTGACCCTTTGATCGATGATTACTCGGGAAGTGGAGGCAAATGTGTGTATTTCATGTATTGGTCATTTCCAGTACACTGACTTGCTGACCTGCCTCTGCTGGATCAGCCTTCAAATGAGCTTTGCATGGCAGCAATCCTTACAGCGAAATCCCAGACAGAGCTTACAGTAGAACTCAGAAATGATCCAGTTTTTGCCCTTCTTCGTTTAGCAATGGAGTCTTTGCTGAATTTTGGTATGTGGCTTGAATAAAGTCAAGGCACTTAAGAACTTCTTGTTTTTTCTACTGCAGTGCTCCTCCCATGTGATTAAACCAAACTGTAAGTCATAGGTTATGATGGTGTCAGTGATGACAGTGCTGTTAGCAGTTAGCCTTTATTGAGCATTTACAATATATCAGGCCTGTTTCTAGACACCTTAAATACATGATCTCATGGAGTACTTCCAGTGACCCTAAAAAAAAATGTCTGTTTTACCAGTGAAGACACTGTGGCCTGGAGTGATTTAGATCACCTGAGATCTCCAGGTTTCCCAGTGATTGGGTTAGGAAGCTTAACTCAAAGCTCATGTTTTTTATCCTTGTTACACTAACACTGTTTTGGCTCTCAAGTTGCTTCTTTCAAGGACTGATTATTTAATGGAAAAATTCGTTTCCCTTAGCCTTCATGGGTATATACAATTAAAGACAGTCACTTTTAAGTTTGCCAGACTACTGATGATGTCATAGCTCTGTACATGTTAGGTTAGCACCACCTGTGCTTATGCTGAATTGAATTCTTCCATATCTTGGACCTTAAAATGCATTTTTACTTGATGGTTAAATAAACATTTATTTTTCCCCTTTCATAAATCACAAATCATATTTTTAGAAGTTTTTTATATGGATGTGTGCTTGAAATTGGTGTATTTAATAAAGGACTGGACATTATTATTCTTTCCACTTTTGTCATTGAGTTGGTGAAAAACTAATTTCTTTCCGTTTTAAAGTCACTTATTAGGTTATTATGAAGCAACTCTTAGAGGAAATGAAAAATCTTGATTTTTGTTGTTGTCACTTTTTAGAGTTTTACTTGTTTACATGTGCAGTAGGGCACATGGTGAGGCTTGGCAGCCCATGAGGAATACTTAGGGGAAGTCCAACATGGAGACCTAGGGGAAGCTTTGATGGCAGTATAGTGCAGAGGTGGCTCTTGGACTGGAACAGCTCTGTCTGAGATTTCCAAAGCTGAACAATAGTGGTGTGAAAAAGACACCATCTTATTCTTGCTTTTGCGTTCAAGGTGTTGCTGCTACCAGCTTGTCGCCTAACCATTGAGCAGCTGTGGCATCCCCCAAAGAACCATGCATGATTCAGTTTTAATTTTCTATCCCTGCAGGAAAGCAGCCCTGACTGGTTCTGAATACCTGTGTTGATCTGCTACTCCAGTTACTTTTAGGGCTTGCATGTACCCACTGGACCTTCTAAATGCCATCTATCCTATTCTTCCCCACCTGGCTGCCATCACCTGGTACCTCAGTTTTTGCTTCAGACCATAGCTCCCTTTAAAACATGCCTCTTTGCTTGTTTTCCTATGTTCTGTATTTGCAGATGGTAGTTTTCAAACTGTCTTGAAGCAACCACTGGTTATAAGGAGCTTCAAGAACTGCTTTTGATTAAATAGTAGAGATGAGTAGACTCAGAGAGAGATAATAATATTGTTTGCCTACTGTTTGTATTGGCTCATATTATCTCCTTTAAGGAAAACGTAGTTTTGATGTGAATTTTAAGCAGTGTAGGTTTTTCACAGACTTAAAATGGAGCTAATTTTAAAATAGGAATGCACCCTTACCTGTGTTTTTCCTCTAGTGCCAGTGTGAGAAGGATGGCCAGTGAAGTAAGGTCCCAGCAGCAGGTGAATGAGATTTGTGGTTCTCTTATCAAATTTAGGTCCAAAAGCAAAATTTATGTTTCTGTTAGAGCCTTCGTTACATGCAAGTATAGAGCCATAAAACGTGCATTTTGTAGTAGAGAGCCAGGCTTACTGAAGACTCTTGGCCATACTGTTAGAATGTACTTAAACAAGTAATCATAGATAGATTTTGCTTGTTCTGGTAGATGAATGTAAACTACACCAAAATTCATCAATTTGCTGACTATTCTTCCCTGTTGGAATCAGTGGGCTCTGAGGTTTTAGTCAGGACATAGGCGTGAGGTTTGTTGTTCCTACAGCCCCCTCTCCTTTGTATTGAAGGTGCTTCAAACATTGTTTTTGGCGTGTTGAAATGTTGCTGTACAATGGACACTGTACTAAGTGCTGAGAATTTTGTTTCAGTATTAATACTTCCTTGGAAATTCTCCCTGAATACCATAAAACACTGGGCCTAGCTGATAGGGATTATTATTGATTTTAGAAAATGATCATCTTTTTTCTATACTGTTACAAACTATTGGAATGTAAGACTAGTGTAAATCTGAAGACTTCCTAGACTCAAAACAGTAGAAGGAATGTAGTGCCCGAACAGTGTCCTTGGAGGCTCAAGACACTACCTCTTAGATACCGTGTTAACCTCCATGGGAATTCCTTAGTTTCTAAATTTAGAAGTGGTTCTTAAGCTCTAAAATACCAGTATTAAAGACAGACATGTTTTAGAACTGCCATCTTGAACAGTTATACCTTATCTTTGTATTATAACATGTCTTTGTCTTGGCGCTTTAATGCTGTTCTTTCTTACACTGGTATTCCTTCCTGTCTTTTTTCCTTCCTCTGCTCCTTTCCCTCTTTTCTACTTTTTCTGCCTTCCCTTCTTTCTGTCTCTCAGATCTGAAAGATTTTCAGAACAATAAGCATAGGTATTTGCTAGCCTCTGAGAATCAACGCCCTGGCAATTTTTCCACAGCATCCATGGGGTCTCTTACTTCATCTCCATCTTCCTGCTCACTCAGTAGTCAGGTGGGCTTAACCTCTGTGACCAGTATTCAGGAGAGGATCATGTCTACACCAGGAGGAGAGGAAGCCATCGAACGCTTAAAGGTAAGTTACTCAGATGAAATGTGGTGTTCTCTGTAGCTCCAGAAGGTAGAACTAGGACTGAAATATCACTGAGATTTTGCCTGGTATATGGAAGAATTTTCTAACTCTTAAAAGAGTTGTCCTATAATGGAATTTGCTGCCTTGTAAGATAAATTCTTTTCACAAGAATGCTTAATGTCTGATGTGCCCAGGCAAGGATGGGGAGATACATGGACAGGTTATAGATTAGCCATGCACAGTAACTGATGAACAGGTAAACCCATTAGTTCTGGGCTAGCTTATAGACCATGTCATAATTATTTAGTTGGAAGCAATTTTATTTGAAGATGGAATTCTGTATAGAGCCCTGCTTCTGTTATTAAAACAAATACAGCTTCTGTTATCAACTCCCTCATTATCTGACATTTTGCTCTTAGAATAGTTAAAAACATACTATCCAACCAGCTATTTGTACACAAATGCTGAAGTGTGAGGTGAGAGTAATGCTGGCTTTGGTGGTTAAGGTTATGTGTCAGCTTGGCCAGGCTGTGATTCTCAGTGGTTTGGCAGTTATGTGATGTTACAGTCATCCTCTCTTTGTAATCTGATGTCGTCATCCTCCATTTTCACATAATGGCAGTTTCACATAGTGACCTGATCTTTGGAACCTAAGAATCTGAATAAGTGAGGAGATGGTGTAATTTAAAAGAAAGCCTGAAAATTTGACTAGCTGTGTTGTGCTTCTTCAGGTACACATGAAATTATACCTCTGGAAGTTCATAGGAAGCTTTGAAGCCCTACTGTTCTTGCAGTGGGAAGACTTTCTCCTCTGCTGGTGCAGACGGGGTCACTGGGTAGTTGTACTCTGTGGTGATTGTGAGGCTTGCACATGTGCTGCTTGGGATTTAAGACTTTTTTCCCCAGCCTGTTGCTGGTTCTGTCAGGACTACCTTGCTCCTCTTCCATGACTATGAAATTTAGGTGGAACAAAGTCTTCCTGAACCATAGGCCCTCCTCTTCCCCGTGAATGCTGCAAGGAGAGCAGACACTTGTCACCTTTGGTGCAGAGACAACTTGTACTGGAATCCTGTTGTTCATCAGATGGCTGTGACAGCATCAGCTGCTTTGAAGCAAATAATTTTTTCTTTGCCTACTTGGCACCTCTAGAAAGATAACTTGGAAACTGTGGTGTCCTAGTAGTTAAGTGCAGTGGCTGGTAATCAAAAGATTGGCAGTTCGAATCCACCAGGCAGTCCTTGGAAACTCAGTGGAGGAGTTCTGCTCTGTCTTATAGGGTCACTATGACACTGTGAGTCAGAATCACCTCGATGGCAGTGGATTTGTTTTTGTTTTTGTTTTTTGGGGGGAAGATACTTTGATTCATACCTTTGGCTATTGTGCCAAGTGTGCCAGGGAAGGGGAAGCAAAGACAGAAACACTTTCCAAGGAGCTGTGAAGTTGCAGTCATGCTGCCAGTTAGCTGTGTCCTTCACGCTCTGCTCAGCGTTCCCCACTGAAGGACAGTAGAGAATAGTGACACATTTCGACCAATAATTGAAAAGGCTCAGCACGCCTTTTCACCACTAAAAGTGAATTAAGCTTGAAAATCGAAGATGTCAGATGCTTTCCTTTTCGTGTTCAAGTGAAACTGAAAAAAAATTTGTGTGAAAAATGGTCTTCTGCTGTTTCTTTGTTTTACCTTCCTTTCCACCAGCCTGCCTTTTTCTTTGGCATTTTTTTCACTTCTAAACTGATGTGCTTTGTTGTTGGGTGCCATCAAATTAGTTGTGACTCAGAGCAACCCCACATGCAACAGAAGAAACCCTGGCTGTTCTTGGGCCGTCCTCACAACTGTGGTTATGCTTGAAGCCGTTGTTGCAGCCACTGTGTCAGCCAGTCTTGTTGAGGGTCTTCTTTTTCACTTCCCTTTACTTTACTGAGTAATGTTGACCTTCTCCAGGGATGGGTCCCTCCTGATAACACGTGCAGAGTACATGAGATGAAGTCTCTCAGTCCTTGCTTCTAAGAAGCGTTCTTCTGTGTTCCTTACTCATTTCCAGCTTTTGCATGCATGTGAGGCAATTGAAGATACTAGAGCTTGGGTCATGCAATGCCTTAGTCCTCAGAGTAACATATTTTTGCTTTCTAATACGTTAAAGAGGTCTTTTGCCACAGATTTACGCAATGCAGCATGTCATTAGATTTCTTTTGCCTGCTTCTTCCATAGGTGTTAATTGTGGGTCCAAGTAAAAGGAAATTCTTGACAATTTCAAACTTTTCTCCATTTTTCATGATGTTGCTTGTTCGCCCAGTTGTGGAGATTATTTTATTTTTATGCTGAGGTGTAATCTGTACTAAAGGCTGTACACTTTGATCTCTGTCAATAAGTACTTCAAGTCCTCTTGACTTTCAGAAAGTAACGTTGTGTGCTTACATTGATTTTGTTTCATCTTTCAGACCACATTAGTGGAAAGTGGGTGAAGTCCTTAATGGGCAAAGAAAGAGAGAGTGAGAAATCTTTCTGCTGAAAGTTGCAAATTCAAGGGTAGTACCTGCCATTGGTAAAGTTCACTTTGAAATTTTACTGAAGACATTCTTTATGAGGCTCTGTGCTTCAGAGTTTTATTTTTTGTTTGTATCATGATATGCATCAGTGACAAAGTTGCTTTGCGGAATTGTATTCAGAGTTAGTAAAGAGAAATCCAGGGCTCTGTGAAGAAAAAAGTAAGATCTTCCTGATTATTTAGTATAAAGTGTTCTTCAGATCTTACTGTTTGATTATGAAAGGCTTTTTTTGTTTGTTTTTTAACTATACAAGTAAGATTGAACTTCCTTTTGACTTACCTCTTGGTGTAAAGGAAAAAATTCTTCCTAACTGCCAGATGAGACCAACTGAAAACAATGTGGAGTGCAAGGAGTCAAGACATTATCAGACTGACTTAGGAATTAGGTCACCCAGTGTCTTCCAAATGGTTTCTAGGGAGTAAATCTCATTATTCAAGGACCTCACCACTTCGTTCCCCCTAATCTGCCTACTACTACCCACCC
Organism: Heterohyrax brucei; assembly: GCA_028571685.1. Taxonomy (NCBI): domain Eukaryota; kingdom Metazoa; phylum Chordata; class Mammalia; order Hyracoidea; family Procaviidae; genus Heterohyrax; species Heterohyrax brucei. The sequence goes on from CM053140.1 coordinate 39,872,947, forward strand.
ACTCCGCCCCTAAACCTGTATTACTTCAATTAGAAAATAAATTTCTGTTTTAATTCTCCTTTAAGCAACGTAAATTAAATTTTCCATTTTCCCTAGCTTTATTTTACAGAGAAAGCGGCTTCTTCAAATAGTACACTCCGTCTGGAGTTTTTAATACCACGCAGTAGTTCACTGAAGCGTGAAGCGCCTCACTGCCACGCTGATTTTGTGAGTGGTGAGAATTTGTTGCAAGCAGACCTCCTGCATGTTAATGCTTCTGGCAGGTCACATCTTGCTGCCACAGTGCAGGGCAGTGGTTGTCAATGGAAGTGCTTGAGAATTTCTAATCTTCGGATGGTTTCATTGTTGAGAATGAAGGGGTTGCATTCCTGAGACCTCGCTGCAGCAGAAAAATGTGATGGAAAACGGCAGTAGTGGAGGTTAATTAATTTTCCTAACCTGTTAGTTCTCTTTGCTTCTCTTTATTTTTGACTTTAAAAAAATAAAACAAAAACCTATCAGTAGGTAGACGGCTACTTTTACACAGGGTATTTGCTGCTGAATAACCTATTTACATATGTAAGAGACCCGTGTTGCCCAGTCGGAAATATCTTGAGCTCCCCCCACAAACCTCTCAGTTTTTAGCCACAGCTTAAACTGAGATGAAATCTGTGTCTAATCCCTTGATTTTGTAGTCCTGTCCAATAAGGTTTTAAATGCACAACTCCAGCCACTGCATGGTAGCTCTGGTGTTTGTTTATTAGTCCGGCATCAAAGTCAGTACTGTGAGTGCCACAGCTTACACTTAGACTGTAAATACCCACGCTGCTCCATTACAGAAGCAGGCAAGGGCAAGTGCTGTGCTACGCAGCCCAAGTGCCTCATACTCGGAACTCACTTAGGAAGCGTGCCCTGTTCAGTACAGTAAAACTTTGGTTGCTTGATGATTTCAGGACTGTTCTGTGTAGTAAGCACCTAACCTTTTAAATATAAACAACATATATTTTTTTAAATGGAAATATTTCTGAATTGTCCTGTGGACTTTTCTGCCTCCTCAACCTGAATAATCAAGAAAAGATTTACTAGCAAGAGCAGTTAAATAAGAAAGGAAATTAAAAAACATCTGAATTGGTAAAAAAGAAGTAAAATGATCACTATTTGCAGAGAATATGATCCTGTACATAGGAAATACAAAAAAATCAGCAAGAAAACTGCTGGAACTAATAGATTTCAGCAATGAGGCAGGATACAAGAGCAACAGGAAAAAATCACTTGGATCTATCTGCACTAATGAAGAAAGCTCTGAAAAGGAAATCAAGAAAACACTACCATTCACAATAGTCCTCCTGTGTCCAAAAGATAACATATTTAGGAATAAACCTAACTGGAGGCGTAAAGGACTATACAAAGAAAACTACAAAATAGTACTGCAAGAAACCAAAAGATACATACCATGCTCATGGATAAAAGACTTGACAGCGTAGAGATGTCAGTAATACCCAGTGCAACCCCAATCCACATTCCAACAACAGACCTTCTTTAGTGAGGTGGAAAAACTAATCACCACTGTAATATGAAAGAAGAGAACCCCAGGATAAGTGAAATGTTCATGAAAAAGGAGAACAAAGTAGGTGGCATCATACTGTCTGATCTCAGAACCTACTGTATAGGTACGGTAGCCAGAACAGCCTGGTACTGGTACAATGACAGACACATAAACGGGACAGACTTGAGAACGCAGAAATGAATCCATCCACCTATAGACGCCTTATCTTTGACAAAGTGTCAGAATCTATTCTATAGGGAAGAGGTAGTTTCTCCAACAGATGGTACTGGCAAAACTAGATACCCATTTGCAGAAAAGTGAAATAGGATTCAACTACACCCCATACACAGAAATATAAATCAAAATGGATCAAAGATCTAAGTGTAATACTTAAAACTGTACAAAGTTCATGAAAGAAAATAGAGGGACAGTACTCTGTTCGGTAATGTGTGGCATAAATAGAATGTCCAGCATAACTGAAAATGCACAAACTCCAGAAGATGAACTGGGACTCCTAAAAATTAAATACTTAATGCTCATCAAAAGACTTTGCAAGAGAGTAAAAAGAGAACCTACAGACTGAGGAAAAATGTTTGGCAGTGACATACCTGATAAGGGTTTAATCCTTAAAATACACAGAGAACTTCAACAACTCAGCAATAAAAAGATAAGCAAACCAAATCACAAAATGGACAGAGGACATGAACAGATGCTTCTTCAGGCAGCAACAAATACATGAAAAGATGCTGCAGTCATTAGCAAAAAAAAGAAAGCCCATCACCATCAAGTTGCTTCCAACTCATAGTGACCATATAGCGACCCTGTAAACTGCAGAGTATAACAGTCCTACTGACCATACAGATCCCTGTAGACTGCAGAGTGTAATTGTCCTATAGGATTTCTAAGGAGCAGTTTGTAGATTTGAACTGCTGACCTTTTAGCAACTAAAAGCTTATCCATTGTACCTCTAAGGCTCCCATTAGCCCTTAGAGAGGTGGAAATCAAAATCACTGTGAGATACAATCACCCCTGCAAGAATGGCACTCATCAGAAATTCAGAAAACAATAAATGCTGATGAGGTTGAAGGGAGGTTAGAACTCTTATACCCTGCTGGTGGGAATGTGGAATGGTGCAACCACTGTGGAAAACAATAATGACACTTCTTTAAAAAGCCAGAAATAGGAATACCATATGATCTAGCAATCCACTTGTAGAAATATGTCCTAGGGAAGTAAGAGCTATCATACAAATAGACATACGCCTACTTATGTCCATCACAGTGTTATTCGCAGTAGCAAAAAGATGGAAGCCATGTAAGTGCACATCAGCAGATAAACGGATAAATTATGATATGTACACACAGTGGAATGCTGTGTAACAGTAAAGAACAATGATGAGTCCTCAAAACATCTTACCACATGGATGAATCTGGAGGGCATTATGCTAGTGAAATAAGCCAGTCACAAAAGGACAAATATTGTATGAGACCACTATTTTAAAAACTAAATAAAAGGTTTACAGACAGAAAAGAAACAATCTTCAATGGTAGGTGAGGAGAAAAATCACTACTAACTAGATAGTGGACAAATGTTAACTTTGATGAAGGGAAAGACAATACACGATATAGAAGAAGTCAGCATAACTTGACCAAGGCAAAGTAAGACAGAGGAACATACTAAAATACCAAACACACTGCCGTTGAGTTGGGTCCAACTCCTAGTGACCCTGTAGGTCAGAGTAGAACTGCCCCATAGGGTTTCCAGGGAGCACATGGCAGATTTGAACTGCCAACCTTTTGATTAGATGTACTGCTTAACCCACTACGCCACCAGGGTTTCCTAGAGGAATGTGAGGAGAAAACAAAAGCAGCAACTGCAGTAAATACTGTAACGTGTGCAACCCTGCAACAACAGTACAAGCAGAAAATAACTTAGAAGCAGATACATGTGCTGAACAAGGAAGGAGAGCGTATAAGAGTATACCGAGGTACATGGATAGGTTAGGGCATGAATATTTTTAACGTAACATATTGGTATGTACAGCATATGTATTCAGATATGTAATAGAGCACAAGTAGGGCACTGTCATAGATGCTTCTTAGACACATCTAGACACCTTGAGAGACTGAATTACTGGGGCTGAAGGCTGGGGACCATGGTCTTGGGGAACATCTAGGCAGTTGGCGTAACATAACGAGAATGTTTTGCATCCTCCTTAGGTGAGTAGTGTTGGGATCTTAAAAGCTTGCATGTGGCTATCTAGGGTACATCTGTTGGGCCTATGTCATCTGGAGCGTAGAAAAAGGAAGGAAATCAAAGACACAAGGAAAAATATTAGTTCAGAGGCTAATGGACCACATGAACGACAGCCTCCACAGCCTGAGCCCAGAAGAACTAGGTGTTGCCTGACTAGCACTGGTGACTACTATGTTAGGATTCACACACCACAAAAAAAAGACCAGACACTGGCTGCCAGACTGGAGGAGCCCCAAGACTGCGGCCCCCAGGATACCCTACTAACTCAGAACTGAAGCCTCTCTGAAGTCTACCTTTCAGCCCAAGATTAGACAGTTCTGTAAAACAATAACATACATGAGGAACATGCTTCTTAGATCAGTAAATTACACAACAAAATAGACAACACCTGTCCGAAAGCAAACATGAGAAGGCAGGAAGGGACAGGAAGACTGGACAAATGGACACAGGGAACGTGGGGTAAAAGGAGGAGAGTGCACATATATTGCAGGGATTGTGACCACTGTCATGAAACAACTTGTAAATTTCGGGGAATGAGAAACTAATTTGTTGTATAAATTTTCAGTTAAAGCACAATCTAAAGAAATCTAATTGTGTTTAGCCACACGAACATAATTGATCAACGAGAACTGGCGTGCAGCTAGAGATGTAGACGTGATGTGAGACCAAAGGGTGGATGGTGACTGAGCCCCGCCTCCCTTGGAGCTTAAGAAAAGTTGTTGGTAGCACTCTCTTGTGGATTTTTTTAAAGTGTAGTTTGTTTTTTGTTTTTTTTCTTTTTATGTATAGATGCGTGAATCTCCACTTCAGTATAATCTTACTTTAGTTAGGCTTTGGGAGCGGGTTTGTGCAGCATTATAACACCTGGACACCGACATGCCACACCGACCTGTGCCTCTGTTTTACTTCTTCTAAATTTGTTATTCTGGCTTGAAGCAAGAAGAACCTTCACATTTTCTTTTTTTATGGTGAGCCATTTGCTTTAAAGCCTGTGGATTCTTCCTTCTAATAAGGAAGAACACTGCGCTAGGAAACCCAGTTCTAGAGCTGACACGGGAGCAGTGTGGCCTCAGGTTAATTGCTTAGCTTCTCTAGTCCTCAATTTACATATCTCTAGAATGATTCTGGAATAAGTCATTTTCTGGGCTTTTGCTAGCACGGAAATTTTGCTGGGGCACTCAGTTATCATTTTCTTTGTATTTTCCTGAGGTTGTCTTTTTTTTTTAAATAGCTTTCTAGAAGATGTAAAAATGGCGCATTGAAACTATAATGAAAAGTCCGTTACAATATTTTAGTCAACTTACTTGATAAATCTGTTTTTGTCAGAGTCTAGGTTGTAGTTGTAGGTAAAATTAGAGAGGTCACATTAGAGTTGGCAGCAAAGTGATAAAAGGATTCCTCTAGTTACTGTCCATAGTTACTTTGCTTCTTTTGGGTGAGTCTCCAGATGCCCCAAAATAAGATAGCTTTGCTGTGGCCAGATAAGCCTGTGCACTGAAATGATCTTTCCCTGAAGGTACCTAACCAAGAAATAAATATGTTAGAAGTATCTCGTGGATCAGGTTGTACCCTGTAAGTAACACAGGGATTTGTGGGCAACGCAGGTTGTAATCAGCACTAGTTGGGTGCTTGGTTGGGTGCATCCTGTTGTTGAGTTCCATTGTTTTCATGGCTGGCCTTTGAACTGGTTTGCTGTGGTTTGTACTCCTACTGGTAATTGACATTTCTAGCAAGTTGCTGTGTGATGCTAATGCTGCTAGTTAGGGGCCACTTCTAAGGACTACTAGTAGAGCAGTGGGTCTCAAAATACACGTAAGAGTCATGTGGAGATCTTGTTACACTGTAGATTCTGATTCCGTGTGTCTGGGCAGAAGTGGCAACCAGTTCAAAGTCCTGTTTCAGAGCTGTCGCCGCAGACATTGTAAAGGGTTATACCTAGCTGTCTTTAATGAGCCATCAACCCTGTAGGTTATGCTTTGTCTCACTCTTTTAAAGTCAGATGTGAGAGCTTTCATGACTACCCTGTTACAGTTGGTGAATGACTTTTGTGGTGCTTCTCACTCCTTGTCAAAATTGTACAGATTGTGTTGGTTGCTGTGGATGGCACAGGCAGTGGTATGCTCGTCATTTCTCTTTGAGGCTTGCTAGGGGGCCCTTTCAGCCTGTGTGTGTCTGAGGACCAATGAGGACCAGTTGAGGTGTGTTTTGTCCTCCCTGCCATCCCCATGGCAGACTTGTTGTAGCCTCACCCACTTTGTAGGTGGCTTGCTTTTCTGAAAGCATGCCACCTCTACATCTCTCTACCCACTTAACTGGTGTCTACTGCTCTTCCTAGTTTTTATCAGTTTTGTTCTTTGTGTGACTTTGCTAGTTCTTCTATTTTTTTTCTTTTTCTTTTTGTGTTTTGCTCTGCTGTTTTTGTCCTGACTCTGTAATCCTTTGCTTTTATAACTGCTGTTTTTTAAGTCTTTATTCTTGACTTTTTTAAAATGCTCTCTTGCCTCTGGTGTTTTTTTCTCTTAAGTTTATTTTTAGGTGACATCCAATTATAGGATTGTTCTGAAAGCCCAAGAGTTCCAGAAAACCACATGCCAGACACCTTAGGCTTTATTTTATTACAGTATTCACATTTTTTTCTCTGTATGTCATTGGTTTGGAATCACAGAGGCTTTTTATAGTAGTCTCTTGAATGAAACATTCAAGAAAATATTTTGTGAACATTAAGACTTTTTGTCGTTAATCACTATCACTGCCACCGCCACCATCACCATCATCACCTGACTTTCTGATTGAGTCTCCATGACTAGTAATGTTTCTGGCTTTGGAATTTGCTCATCTCCCTTTTTAGTCCTCCTTGCCCCTCTAATTTTCACCTAGTCAGCTTCTAATTGCCCTTCATTAATCTGTATGGACATCATTCACTGTGGGAAATCCTCCCTGGCTTACCCACCTTCCAGCAACCTGTAACTACATTGCTACTAGCACACAGCACACTGTTCTATTGTCATCTGTTTGTTCACAATCCTCTAACATGCTGTGCTGGCCATTCTCGTGTTCTGGAAAAGGCCAAGTGGTCTCCTGCGTGTTTTCACTATACCCACATGGAAGCTCACACTCTTCTTTGTCTCTGCTGACATGTGACCTTGTCATTGAGGTCAGTCCTAACAATCCCACTTGAGATTGTTTCTCTGCTTCCCCTTACCTGTACTCTCCTTTCTCCTTGCTTTTTTTCTCCAAAGTAGTTATCTTTGTCTGACATTTTATATACTTATTAGTTGAAATGAGTTCTCTTGGTATCGTTACCAAAATGTAAGTTGTATGAAAGCAAGGATTTTGTTCCCTGACATATCCCTAGTTGCCTAGAATGAGGTTTGGCATGTAGTGGGGACACCTATAGTTACTGAATGAATGAATTGTCAGTTACTTGTCTGTATTCCAGAAACATCGGTGGTGTAGTGGTTAAGTGGTACAGCTGCTAACCAAAAGATAAGCAGTTCAAAACTGCCAGGTGCTCCTTGGAAATTCTGTGGGGCAGTTCTCTGTCCTCTAGGGTCGCTGTGAGTCACAAGTGGCTCAACAACAACAGGTTTGTCTGTATCCCAAGTACAGAGAAGAATGTGTGCGTTCTTGTATTCCCGGCCTGTAGTATGCACTAAGCAACTGACTGGTAATTTGTCATTGGAGTTACTACATGCCTTCAGATGAGAGCTAATACTAAACCTTTCTGTATTAGGTGTTTGGCTGTGTTCGGGAGGATATTGTGTTACAGTGAAATTATAATGAAATAAAAGCAATGACTACCTTTGGGTACTTTTATTCTGTTGTAGAAGTGATTGTCAGGAAAAGTATCTTGCTTGGGATGTTGATATATTACCCTTCCTCCTATACACACACACATATATACAGAGTCACTATTAAGATATTTTTGTTCATACTTAAAGTATTCATATGTACCAGTAGTCTGTGACTGATTTAGTTTCAGGCCTAGTCATTGTGATTCTTACTTTACATATTAAAAAATCCAAACCAAACCCACTGCCATAGCATTAATACAGACTCATAGTGACTCTGTAGAACAGAGTAGAACTGTCCTGTAGAGTTTCCAATGAGCACCTGGAAGATTTGAACTGCTGACTTTTTAGTTAGCAGCCATTACCACTTACCCGCTACACTACCCACATTTCCTATTAAAAAGGAAAGAAAAAACTTTGTCGTGTTAGGTTTTGCCTCATATCCTCAAACGCAAAACTGGCTCTCTTACTGTCCTTTCTAAGCCTGGTATGTTAAATTATAAGACTGCCACTCTTAACTGTGGACTTTCCTTGCTTAGGAGTCAGAGAAGATCATTGCAGAGCTGAATGAAACCTGGGAAGAGAAGCTGCGTAAAACAGAGGCCATCAGAATGGAGAGGTCAGGAGTTTAAAATCTGGGAATGTTCCTAAGTTTTGTAGGAAATATAGATTACGTTTATACTGAGAAAAGATGCAATGAAAGTTAAAAACAGAATTTTCCCTCACACTCCAAAAAAATAAATAAATACATATACCTGGCTGAGGACATATAGCTGGTAGAATTTACACTTGAAAGTGAAATCCACAGGTTTATATGTTCTCTAGGGAATCATGTACTCAAACAGTTACCATAGTACTTATTGTTTGGGGTCCATGTAACAACAAAGTATTGAGAGATGGAGTTTTCATCTGCAAAAAGTAGACAGTGCCTTCGAATAGTGGCACAAAGCCGAAAGGCTGTTCTGGTTATTGCCTTTTCAGAGTTACTTACCTTCTCTAGAGCCTCTTTAGTAAGAAGAGGTGTAGTAGTTCAGATTGCAAACCTTTTAATCAGTTCTCTACTCTGAAGGTGAGCGTCACCCAAAGTAACACTCACTGTTGGAATAAATCTACATTCAAAAAACATCAGTTCCTGTCGTTTCTTTTCTTGGAAGATGAGACAGACATGAATGCTTATATATTGATACAGTAAGAATATCTAACAATTTTCTTACAGAGATTTTAAACTAAAATTATTGAAGCAGAATTCTGGTGGACATGGGAACACTTGCAAAAATTATAGATCATCTTCATAAAGAAAAGTTACTATCTGATTGCCTCCTTAGATCCCAAAGAAAGAGTTCTCTGACTTAAATGTATAACCTTGATGTATCTTCCCTTAGGTTGATAGACATATTATTTATGGCTTATCATCTACCTCCAAAGTCAAATTAGACAGATTTCTTAATCTGGGTGAATATACCTAACAGGACCGTAATTAATTTCAAATGTGTTATATCTCTAAACAATTTCTCATTAATTGTGGAGTAAGTGGGTTATTTTACATTTGCATTATTGACTTTAAATTGTTTTTCCTTTGCATACTTTATTTTCATATTAAACTGAATTGAAATATTGGTAATGATAATGCTGTTCAGGTCCCTGGGTGGTGGTAATGGTAACTATCTATCCAGCAGATTGGTGGTTCAAACCCATCCAGAGGTACTTAGAAGTAAAGCCTAATGAAAGACATAAGGAAAATAGGAGCCCAAGAGACAGAAAGGGCCATATCATCCAGAGACTACATTAGCATGAGACCAGAACTAGATGGCACCTGGCCAACACCAGTGACAGCCCTCACAGGGAATACAATATAGAGTCCCTGACAAAGCAGGAGACAAATTGGTTGCAGAAGTTGAACTCTATTAGAAAGACTATACTTGATGGTCCAACAAACTAGAAGGTCCCCAGAAGACATGGCCCCCGGATTCTCTGTTATCCCAGAGCTGAAACCATTCCCAAAGCCAACTCTTCAGATAAAGATTGGGCTAGAGTATAAGACATAAAATGATACTGGCAAGGAGTGTGCTGCTTGGCTTCAGTAGATACATGAGACTAATTGGGCAACTGTGGTCCAAAGGCGAGATGAAAGGGCAGAGGGGAACGGGAGCTTGTTGAATGGACACAGGAAATACAGGATGGAAAGGAGTGTGCTGTCACAGAGTGGGGAGAGCAGCTAGAGTTACATAGCAGTGTGTGTGTGTCCATGTCCACCCACGCACACGCAAGCGTGCACGTAAGGTTTTCTATGACAAATTGACCTGGATTGTAAATGTTTGCTTAAAGCACAATAAAATGGTTTTTAAAAAAGAAAGAAAGAAGGCAGCAGCAGCAGCAGCAGCAGCCTACCAATCTACTTCCAGAAGGTCACAGCCTTGAAAATGCTGTGGAAAACAATTCTGCTGTCCACACATGGGATTGCCATGAATCGGACTCGAATCAAAGGGAGCTAATGACCACATGTGACGCACTTGTCATTTTCTCCAGAGAGGCTTTGCTGGCTGAGATGGGAGTTGCCATTCGGGAAGATGGAGGAACCCTGGGGGTTTTTTCACCTAAGAAGGTAGGAAACAGTGTTGTGAAATTTAGCAAATGGAAACACTTGTTGTCTGTTGTCTTAGTGACTGGCACTTTGTGTCTTTCAAGGCTATTCACCACCTGTCCCCTTTTTTTAATCTTGAGATTTGGCTTAATTTCTGATTTTGTTTTACATCAGGACCGTACAATACAAGGGCAGCCTGTTTATAAAATGTCTGTCATGTTTAGACTTCACAAAATAAAAACCGAAAGCAGTATATCTCTTAACTTCGGGCTGTGTTGAGTATGTTTAACCGTCTTCATTGTCGTTTTGCCATAAATTCCCAGCCTAACCTAGCATACCTTACTTCAGTTTTGGCTACTCTTTCTGTGTAGATTTTTCCACAGAGGCCATCAAGCCAGTTTAATAACCCTTTGGAAGTAATTTCAGCTGTTCAGGTTTGTGTAGAAAAGTACTACTTTAGTTTGTGTGTGTATTATAGACAACCAGTGTACCGAGTAAAGCAGTTCCTTTTCTCATCCTTCTAGCATCCCTGCTCCTTTCTCTGTTTTATCTTCCAGTGATTGCAGTAGATACCTTCCTACTTACATAATCCTAGTTGTAAAGTAGTAGCTATCTATTAGCTAATTAGACTAGAATTGTATTTTTTTACTAAGTTCCAGTTAGATGGTGGGAACTATTACCAAATGGTTATTTTGTCTGCATGTTTATGTGGCAATGGTAGAATAGTTCTTTAGTTTAGGAACTTCAGCATCTTCCCATGTAGGGTCTGGTGATGACCTTTTTAGGTTAGCATAGAAGGGAATTTTGAACTGATGTTGTTTTATGTAACATAAAATAACCCTGTGGTTTTTGCCTAGGATTCTTTTGGTTAGGTTTTTCTTTCAAGATCATAGGACTGTTTTACAAATGCAATGTGTTATTTTCAACAGAGAAGGTACATTTAAAGACATTTTAGATACATATATTGTAAAAGTGGAGCAGTATTTTATGTGTTTATATTGCCAAAGGTCAGTAGTTTTCTACATATAATAGTTTTTCCAACCTTAAGACAGATATATATATTACTTATGACCACAGAAATTTTAGAAGTTATAGGTTTGGTAGAATTTATATTCTACCTTTGCATATATCTTAAACTATTTTATGACATCTTTGAAGCTGTGAAAAAAAATTTCATAGCAACTTGTGAAACATTATGACATTTAATGTCTGTCTAAATACTGGAACAAGGAGTCCTGGTGATTGAGTGGTTAAGCGCTCAGTTATTAACTGAAAGGGCACCGATTTGAACCCACTGGTCACTTCTTAGGAGAAAGATGTGGCCTTCTGCTGTCATACAGTTTACAGCCTTGGAAACCGTATGAGGCAATTCTGCTCTGTCCTATAGGGTCTCTGTGGGTCAGTCAACTCAAAAGCAATGGGTAGACACTAAAACACGTGTCTAGATGATATGAACAGGCATGGTGTACCAAAGTGAGGTCTTTGTTTCCTAAGCTTCATCTTAATTTTACCCATCTGGTCTTAACTTTTTGGACTTCTCATGAAAGAAGGAGATATTCCACTCAATTTTGAAATGTGTTTTTGAGATTCCTTTTTTTTTTGGCCAGTGTTACAGGTTTTAAAGAATGCTGTCCACAGAGTACTTTGATTTTCTCAAACCAGAAAAGCTCCGAAATCACAGATGTGTAAACAGTATTATTTGAGGAGATGCAGAGGTTTTTCTAATTTTTTTTCCATCTTTTACAGTCTTTTTTCTTAACCCCCTCATCTGACTCTTCTTTCATTTTTCCACACTGACTGGCATTATCTTGAGTAGATTTTGACCCCAAGACCATGTGACTTATTTATGGATTCCCATGGTGTATTTTCACCAAAGAAGGTTGGTTTTTAAAAGATTATAGAACTATTAGAGTTAGATTAAAGAAGATTTTTAGAAGATGTTTTTATTATTGGATATCAGTAATTTACATTTCTTCTTAAAGACTAGTAAACAACAAGGCAATAACTGGGACTATGAATGTAGAAGATGAAAACTATAGAGGGAAATTGGAAGGGTTGAAAGGACATTCTTATAAAGTAAATTAAAAAACTAAATATTTCTTGAGATTTTTGCCCAGGTGTTAGTAAAAATCATGCTTAACCCAAAGAGAACCAGTCCACACAGATTTTTCTTTTTCATTCTCTATGCTCTGTCCCTGTGGAGAATTGGGTCTTATGCTTTATCCTAGAACTCATGTTTTTAAATAGAATTCTTCAGTGCAATTTGAGAAGAGGAGCATTTTCTCTGTATTATGGGATTGCAAGGAGGGGTAATGTAGAAGTCCCTCTTCTAGGGAACCAAAGCAGCTGTTAGCCTCCTGTAGATCTGTGTTGTTATTGTCACAGCCCTGTCATGGTGCCGTGCTCAAAATTGGTAATCTGTCACCTTTTCAGACCCCACATCTTGTTAACCTCAATGAAGACCCGCTAATGTCTGAATGCCTTCTTTATTACATCAAAGATGGAATTACAAGGTATATTTGTTTCTTGGTTTGGTCACTGAATGCTTTTTGTGTTTTAGAATAATGAAGTTATTTGTTGAAAAATGTATTATAATGATTTGCTGCTTTCCCTGTATGAAGTAGTTATAAATTATCTTCTCCTACCTTAACAAATTATGTTAAGTATTTTAGCCAGCCAGACTTAATGTTTTTTTTTCTTGAGATCGTAAAAAAATTTTTCTTTCTAACATGTTATATGAGTTCTTTGGGGGTTTAGTATCTTTTTGAAATGTTGTGTGAGTTGGTGTCTCGCTGCTCCTTAGTTTCTTAATCTGATGTAGGGAAGTTGGTCATATATAGAAAATAGAATTTGCAATTGAAAGCTTCTGATACAAAAAGGCAATACCTTTTTTGTACCTACTAAAGAATATTCTTTGGGAGAAAGAGCCTCATTGTTCACAGTGCTTTTTGTGTCTCAACTTCCCTGGGAAACTTTCTCTTGTGTTCAGAGTTGGCCAAGCAGATGCTGAGCGGCGCCAGGACATAGTGCTGAGTGGGGCCCACATTAAAGAAGAGCATTGTATCTTCCGCAGCGAGAGAAACAGTAGTGGTGAAGGTGAGAGTTCCTGGCTTGAGCTTCTCCAGCAACGTTTTCATTCTGTCTTAGGAGAAATCCCTAAGGCTTGGTGTTCCAGTGACTTTCAGTGAAACTTTCGTGTAGGTCTGATATTGAAATTGGAGAAACCTGAGCTGCTTATAAATGCAAGGACACACACAGCTACTTTACATGAAAAAGGCCTTTACAGAAGAATCTCTTTTGTTACTGCCAAGAACCACGCAGGACATAGGCAGTTAGGCTTGGTCTTGAATGTTAATTGCTTAATAGAAAAGTGAGAGAGGAACAAGTATCCTGGGCAATGGGGGATCTGCAGGACCTCTCTTCTTAACCCAGTAGAATTTATTTTTATGTCATCTGAAAGAGAAGAAAAAGTCTGTCTTGAATTCTTCTCCAGATTCTTGACAAAAAGACCATCTAGTGATATTTTTGTGCTATATAATTCACTCCTTCCTAATCACAGTAGTTTTTAATCCTGTTTTTTTAATTATTAGCTACATCTCATACTTAGGATTTGCCTTCATATATCATCAAAACTAGTAGTTTCTTATTCTGAGGTTCATAAGATTCCTAATTCCAGCTCAGTTGAGTGATCCTATGTTAGCCATGGCCCCAAATGGCACCTTCTATTGGACTGACTCTGGTACCTGAAATGGACTGATGTATCACTGTTTCAACCACTTGGTCAGTTGCAGGAAAGTATTCTAGTTACCATGAATCCTGATAGTCATTGCTTGCCATTATTTGTTTCCTGTGGATTGTGATCCTGCATAAATTCATGTTTCTCTAGTTATTGTGACTCTGGAGCCCTGTGAACGCTCAGAAACCTACGTAAATGGCAAGAGGGTGGCTCAGCCCGTCCAGCTGCGCTCAGGTGAGACTGGGAGAGTGTGAGGTCATGACTGGTGCAGGTACCCCTTTAATTTCTGACTTTGCTTAATGGCAGAAGTGATAGTATGAGGGTGTTCGTTCCCATAGAACACTAAAATGTATCTGTTTGCATTAGGGAGTGTCAGGTGATTAACCTAGATGCTATATGTTTAAAGATGATTTCTTACCTCGGTTTTGCTATGTACTAGGAAATCGTATCATCATGGGTAAAAACCACGTTTTTCGCTTTAACCACCCGGAGCAAGCACGGGCTGAGCGGGAGAAGACTCCTTCTGCTGAGACTCCATCCGAGCCTGTGGACTGGACGTTTGCCCAGAGAGAGCTTCTGGAAAAACAAGGAATTGATATGAAACAGGAGATGGAGAAAAGGTAATACACAAATAAGCATGTGGCCCACATGACTGTCACATTCTTAAAACATATAATAGCATTTATGAAACAGCTTAGTGGTTTCAGGATTTATTTTTTCCTGTCTTTTTTTCATTCTTCTCCTAGGCTGCAGGAAATGGAGATCCTGTACAAAAAGGAGAAGGAAGAAGCGGATCTTCTGCTGGAGCAGCAAAGACTGGTAGGGGTCCATCCTGAATCTGCTGTTAGAGAGGAGGCAGCTTGCTCTTACACCTTCCTGGTCCCCAGATGAGCACATGCTTATCTGGACTCCCGTTGATCCCACACACTATTCTTTTGTTTGCTTAATGGAGGATGAATTCACATCTCGTGGTACCCACCATAACCTGAAAAACTGCCCAGAAAGATGCTGTTTTGTGCTTTTTATGTCTTAAAGTAAAATTCTTACTTCTCCCAAAGCCAAGTGCTTTTTGAGGAAGTAGTGGGAGCTTCTGTGGTAGGCTTTGCCTCGTGATAGTGGTTTTTTGAATTTGCATCAATGGTGGTTCCTTTAATGATAAAACCCAGCTGCCTTCAAGTTGATTCTGACTCAGAGTCACCCTGTATGACAAAGTAGCACTGTCCCGTAGAGTTTCCGAGGCTATAATCTTTATGGATGCAGACTTCCACATCTTTCTCCTGTGGAACAGCTTGTGGGTTTGAACTGGCAACCTTTTGGTTAGTAGCCGAGCACTTAACCACTGCACCACCATGGCTCCTTCTTTAATAATAATTACCCTGAAGGTTGAATTTGGTGGGTGTTTGCCTTGGTTTTGTTTCTGATACCTGATAGTACTAATTCTCTGCTCTTGGGCTGACTTGGGAATTGTTCTTGTGCTAGGTGGGGTTTTTTTGTTTTTTGTTTTTTTCTCCTTTTTTAAGTTAAACTGTGTCTGAAAGTGTTGCTGCACAGTTGCATGTGTTAACCCTTTCCTGTTCCCCTGCATGGAGTCTGAATTCTCAGGTTCTTGGTGGCATGTATGGTGACAAGGGGAGTGTGGGCCACATAACCAGTTCAGAGAGGGAATTCTGGTTTCTGTGGGTTGAGAAAGAGTTCGGATGAACAGTTGAAAACTCAGTTTAAGGTCACTGCTGTAATATCAATGAATATGATGTGAATTGATTTTCCAAATCTGACAGAAGCTGTATCTCATGAATAAATAAGTTGACCCATTAGTTTTTTTTTTAAAACCAACTAATTTTGATTAACTAAGTCTTGATTATAAGAAGCATCTTAGCATTCATTTGATGTGTAAGAAAGTATAACCTTTGAACATAAGTGGAATTTCTCCTTTTTTAAGATGCATGGTCTTCTTTTTAGTTAGGGGTTTTAAGGAGAAAATTAGAGCAGTATCTTCTGCCCCTGCCATAAGTTACAGCATGTAAACGACAGCTGTACTCTATCCTCTGGCGAAGAGAGGCTACTGCCAGATGGGCCAGAAAAGCCAAAGACAGGAAAGCAGCTTTTTTCAGGGCAACTTGTTTCTCAGATTTGACAATTTAAACCGGTAGCTTGTTATCTTAGAAACTAGAGCAAAGCCAAAAAAGGAATGAATTGTATGAATGAATCAGGTACGGGCCGCAAGGTGTAATGGCAGTGCTGGAGATAGTCTCCTAAGGAGGCCCACTTTGCATTTAGTTGTAGTGAAAACAGAAAGATGATTTAACTGCAGTGTGATTAGGGGCTTGAAAGGTTTGTGAGCCATGACAGAGCCTTTCATCTTAATAATACTGTGTAATAGCATGCTTCCGATGGTCTGTGAGAACCCAAACGAGGACAGGTGTAATGAAGCTACATTGATTATTAGCAGTATTACCTTGTACCTGTATAGTTCTTTATAAGTTACAGAGAGCTTTAACATCCATCATTGTTTTTGATCCCTGAAGCAAATCTCTTTCATGGGAAGGTATATAAGTAAAATGAGTAACATTACCTCCAGTTTATAGTTGACAAAACCAAGCCTAAAATACATTGTCTTGCCTACCCTTAAACACCTGGTAAGTCATGGGTTTGAGGCATGGCCTTGGGTCTTCTAGCTTGCTTTGGTATTCTTTCTGGGAGAGCAGTGCTTCCCAATCATCTGGGAATCTTTTTAAAATGCAGGTTTGGACTCGGATGGTCTTGGGTGAGGCCTGACTTTGTGCATTTCTCATAAGCTCCCAGGTGATGCGGATGCCGCTGGTCCTGCACCGCACTGTGGGTAACTGAATGTGAGGAGAGGATGATGCCTAATGCTCACCATAATCAAGAGCTGGTGGTCGTTCTGTGCCCTAAAGTAGAGACACTGACCAGTGAATAAGGAGACAATAAAGTCTCTAAGACATACATAAGTCTCCATGGAACATACTTAGTCTGCAAATAATCAAGGTCTGGTTGTCATTTGCTCTGTGTATCTGAAAGCAAGTTAAGATTTCAAGAGCAGCTCCTTTAAAGCAAAGAAGTCACTTTCCTCTTATAAATTCAGCTTTCGATCCTACTTAAATTCCTTCTCCTCAAGAGCAACTGAGTTCTGATGTTGTAGCCTGAATGGAAATGTATCTTATGACCTTATGATGGTCAGTCAACAAATATGCTTCAAAATATACCTCATGCGTAAACGTTAAAGGGATACAACAGAACTATTAGTCAGTAAATGTGTACTTAATATTTATTATATGTAATCATTTTTAGCTAATGAGCACCACTGACAAATGGAACTCAGGCCCATAAGTTTTGTGTTATGATAGGTCCCCAAATGTGTCAGATTGTAAGATTGCTGAAGATTCCTTTGTGCTTAATACTCTCCTATACACCTGGTCCTTCCTGGGCTGGCTTTTTTTACACAGATGTTTGGGTATCTTTGTTCTTATTTGCATAAGCTCTTTGTAGCCCTGTTCAGGAGGCCCACTTTGCTTTTGGTATTGAATGAAAACAGATTATTTAGTGATACGTGAAATTGGCCAGACCTGGGATAATTAAAATTAAGTATCTTAAAATCTTTGTTAAACATGAGATAGATTTGCATTTTGACACATACAATTTGCATACAAAATCTGTAGTATCTTGATCAGTATGGATAGGATGATAGTGCTTGACTTGTTAGAACAGTCAATATAGGCAGTGTTTTTAAAAAGAAAACAAAGTATAGCCACTTGATTTGAGTTCTTTTGGATTTATATAGACTCATTTTTACATGTTTTATTTGAGAATCACTCAGTATCACTCAAGCATGATATTAAAGCAATAATTAGAATATTTTTTTCATTTTTCAAAATTAATGTTTATTTCACCCTTAAACACTAAAAAGCTAGGAAAAGGAAGTCACAGTTGTCAGTTGTGTGGGAAGAATCAGAGTTTGCATTCTATAAAATTCAGTTTGTAAGTATTTACAAAAAAAATCCTTTTCAGGGGCTATATGTGCTTTTTTCACTAGTGTTTATTAATGTAAGTGATTAATCACTTAAGGTTAAACATTCTGATATTTTTAACTAAAATGTAAAGAAAAAGTAGTATAGAGTCTACAAGTTTTGCTTTACCTGCTTTTTGTTAAATTTTCAAATAGCTAGGTTGTGGGATTAGTGCCCATTTATAGGCCAGTATAAATAATACACATTTTTCTACCATGATAAAGAAGTCTGTTATCTTGCTAGCAAAACTAATCAGTACCAACACTGTCAAATTCAGAGGCCAAGTTATCATCTTTGTTAAAGGTTATTTTTGGTTCCCTAGAAAGTAACTGTACATACAGATCTTCACTTTAGAAAGCAAGATATGATTTTATTAGTTTCAGTTCCTTTTTTTTTTTAAATCCTAGAGATACTTTTGGTACTGACAACCAAGTAAAAGAGACTGTTAAGTAATAATATTTTCATTTCCTAGACTGTCGTGAACTACTTATCTTGTGAGTCATTTTCTTTTCCCAGGAGCCTTTATTTCCTGAACAGAAATTCTTCCATAATTTCGTCCATTATATGAAATTCTAAATCAAACATTGCTTTAATTTAGAGTCATGTGATCAAGATCTGCTTGTGTTAGTTAAGAACAGTTGGTTATTATCAGTAGCCCTTAAAACTACTTTTACGAAGTCAAGCTGCTATTCTAGGCCTAAGTAAAGTTATTTGAAAGGGGGTAATTGTACAGAGATAGGCAACCAGTAAGATAGTTGAAGATGCATTTTAAGACGGATCCATTTTACCTGAGCAGAAGAGCATCTTGGGAGTTCATGTTGCTTCGGGTGATACTCCTCAGAAAGGTAGAAAGGCCATGGATTTTCGTAGATAAAGCATCTCTAAGTTGTATTTAGTGAAGTATTACTGACAAAATTTTAAATGATCTTGTATGGAAGTTTATTTGTCTAGTTTAAGTTTTGTTCTAGTGATTTATTAAAACTTTGTGGATAAGGTGTTTATTGGTTTAAGGGTGTGAAAAACAAAAACCAGACCCACTATATAGATCCTTTTGTATGTTTTCTTGTTCTCTGGATAAAAAACTTGAATTGTACGAAGAAAAAGAACCAGTTTGACATGACACAAGAAAATAGAGAATCCATTATGTGTTCTGGAAACACAAGTTTCACACCCCTGTTGTCTTACAGAAAAAAATATTTGGGTTGATAAGAGCTTCACATGGTGTGCCAATAGGAATTCTTAGCACTTTTAACATCGTATTTGTTGACTGCTTCTTTTTCTACCTTCTCATCTTTTAACTTTTTTCTAGGGCTGCTCTTTTTTAGTAAAGCTAAACAAAACCTTGGCGTCCTGTGACCTTACTAACCTTTGTTAATCTGCCTGCTCGTCACTTTTTTGTATGGCATCTGTGCTCACTCATGGGGGAAAGAGTTTCTGGAAGAAGCAACAGCAATAACCAAGGCAAATGTGGGAAAGTGGCTGCATGGGCTTTTAGCATGTCTGGGGCCTAGGTTTTATTTCACTTCCTTAACATAGTGGAGATGTTGTTTCACACTGTTTTGTTAATTTCATATGACCTTAGTGTGAAATCTCCTAAAATACTTGATTGGAGATTTTATCACATCAGTTAGAAAGTGGAAATTTGGATTAGGAATACTAAACAAATAACCAAACAAGTCTGTATATAAATAGCAATCTCCATATACGTATGTCTTAATAGACTTCCACATCATTTAAGGTTTTGGTTTTGTTTTGGGGTTTTGTTTTTAGGTTTTTTGTTTTGTTTTTAAATTGGTTAAGCTTTTTTGCTTGCTTTTTCTTCAATTTGGTTTTCCTTTTTTACATTTTAATTTTTGTTATTTTGGGGCCATTTTTTGATTTTGTTTTTCCAAAGGACGCGGATTCTGATAGCGGGGACGATTCTGACAAGAGGTCGTGCGAAGAGAGCTGGAAACTGATTACTTCCCTGAGAGAAAAGCTACCTCCCAGCAAGTTGCAAACCATTGTTAAAAAATGTGGCCTCCCCAGCAGTGGGAAGAAGCGAGAGCCAATTAAAATGTATCAGATCCCCCAAAGAAGGCGCCTGAGTAAAGATTCCAAATGGGTCACCATCTCAGATCTTAAGATTCAGGCTGTGAAAGAGATTTGCTATGAGGTTGCCCTCAACGATTTTAGGCACAGTCGACAGGAGATTGAAGCCATGGCCATTGTTAAGATGAAAGAGCTCTGTGCCATGTATGGGAAGAAGGACCCCAATGAGCGGGACTCCTGGCGGGCAGTGGCCAGGGATGTCTGGGATACTGTTGGTGTCGGGGATGAGAAGATTGAAGACATGATGGCTACTGGTAAAGGTGGAACTGACATGGATGACCTCAAGGTTCACATAGACAAGCTGGAAGATATTTTGCAGGAAGTCAAAAAACAAAACAACATGAAAGATGAGGAGATAAAAATCTTAAGAAATAAAATGCTAAAAATGGAGAAAGTATTGCCACTGATAGGATCTCAGGAACAGAAAACCCAAGGAAACCACAAGGCAAAGGAGCCTCTTATTGCTGGTGTGGGTCACAAGTCTGAGAATGATGGAAACAAAGAACTTGAGAAAGAAGAACGAGTTTCCCAGCTGATGAATGGGGACCCAGCTTTTCGACGTGGCCGGCTGCGCTGGATGAGGCAGGAGCAAATCCGGTTTAAGAACCTCCAACAGCAGGAGATAACTAAGCAGCTTCGTCGGCAGAATGTACCCCATAGGTTCATCCCTCCTGAAAACCGCAAGCCCCGATTCCCATTTAAGAGCAACCCCAAACACAGAAACTCTTGGAGTCCTGGGACGCACATCATCATAACAGAAGATGAGGTTATAGAACTTAGAATTCCAAAAGATGAAGAAGGCAGGAAAGGCAATAAAGAAGAGAACCAAGAGAAAGGGGGGAGAGCAACTTGTAAGGATCCACAGTTACCATCAGGGTCTCAGGTCACCAGAAGTCAGGATCACATCCAAGTTAGCAAGCAGCATATCGATAATCCACAGCCACCTCACCTACGCTGGAGAAGCAATTCTCTCAACAACGGCCAACCCAAGAGTACGCGCTGTCAGGCAGCTGCCTCGTCAGAGCCGTTCAGCTCCCACAGTGGCCATCCTAACGCTGATCTGCAAACTTTCCAGGCGAAACGCCATATTCATCAGCACCGTCAGCCTTACTGTAATTATAACACTGGAGGTCAGTTAGAGGGCGGTGCAGCCAGTTCCTGTCAGAAACAGACTGACAGACCCAACCACTGTAACCAGTTTGTGACACCTCCCCGGATGAGGCGACAGTTCTCAGCTCCCAATCTCAAAGCTGGTCGAGAAACCACAGTATAAATTACTGGGCAAGCTTGAAATCGTGGTGGAGGAGATGGGCAACGTTAGTTCATGATTTGAGTCGGTTCTGCCCTTGGCCTTGAGTTGCTACTATTTACATTATGATTTTAATGTTGTATATTTCCCAGTGTTAACTGGTTTTAATGCTGTCAAAACATAAAACATTGGTAAATGTTTCAAAATGTCCCTTTTTGCTTGTCCTATCGTAAATGGGTAGTTTTTAGAATTCGGGGTTAAAAAATGGAGATCTCTCGCTTAGCAGAGACTTCCCTGCTATGTTGATGCCTAGATAATTAATATCCTTACTTACACAGACTTGTTTTTGTGTAAGTTACGTTTTTTAAATGCCTATAAATTGATGTGTCATCCAGAAAAATCTGCCTCTTAGTTTATGCAGACATTCAAGAGGATGATTTGCTATATAGAATAAATGTCTATTTTTCCCTATAAATGTTAATCATTGGTTTAAGAAATAACATGCAGCTGTGTGGGCACAGCTCTGGGTTTGTCATCTATGACTGTTCCTTTCTTTAGAGATAATTGGAATTTTCATAAGCCAAAACTAGATGTCTGCAGACATTTTGTAGACACAGATTTGCATCTTCCACAGAATTTCTGTATTATCTTACACTTCTGTATTTTACATAGAGCTGATGCAGCAGGGTTTTTGTTTTTACTGTATCAGTGTATGTATGAAATTTGTGGTAATATCAAAATCTTAAATTGGCATTGTGTCTGGGTCTCGATTACATTTTGAAGTTGGTTCAGCGTAGTATTTCACACACCCTCACTGCCTCCCCACACGTAGAATGAACTGTTCACCAGGTCATACCGGTACAGATGCCAACAGAATATTTGCATAAGTGCTTTAGGCAGTATGTATAAGTTTATAGGGTGGTTATTTGCTTAAGAGAAGGTAGAGGTGGGGCATGGGAGAAGACTACAGCCAGTGGCTGTGTGCTGCTTCTTTCAGTAGATGATGAGAAGTAAAAGTTAACTCTGGTTGAGTTTGGAATAAAGGAGAAGATGTATACTAAACTATTCTTTTGGTTAACAGTAGTATGCTCGCAGATACTCAAGCAACGAAAGAGATGTCTTGAACTTTTATTATATCAGTACCTCATTTTACTGTGTTATGATCTCAGTTTGCCTCGCTGAAGAATCCGCTTTAAAAAAGATGGACTTTGATGGAAAGAGTAGTTTTCTGCATCCGTCCCCATCTCTTGAACTTGTCAGAAACTTTTTAAAGAGGCAATATGAAGAGCACAGATGTCTGAGATTGCCTGCCTTCACACTGTTGAAGATGTCTAAGTCACGTTAAGTCATCTATAAAACACTTGTCTTCCAGATGGTGTGAAGAAGTGCATAGCAATTAGCATTCAAGGAAACCTTAAAGATTGTGATTATGTGGTTATGTGTTTTCCTTTGAGTGTGGGCACTGTCTTTATTAGGACACATTATTTTTAATTATAGTATTTGTTTCTTTGCTTCTAAGAAAATGCTTTCTTAATGCACAGAATATTGCTTCCAATTAATTTTTTTTTCCCCTTAAAAAAAGAGAAGCAGTGGGGGATACTTTTGCTTCCATAGCTGGAACAGTTCTAATCTTCAACTGAGGTTTTGTGGCTGATCAGGCAGGGTCAAGTGATCTTTCCAATGAGCTGACTTAATTGAGATGACAATCTCCTGTGCCAGGTGATGTGAATTTACAGTAAGTCCCCAGGTTAAGAACATCCAGCTTATGGACAACTCGTACGTAAGAACAGACTGCCATAAGCATATTATAATTATATTAAAAATTTGAGTTAAATACAGGGGTTTGTAATAACGGACACACACACGTGATGGTGATACTTGTGAAAATACTGTGCAGTTTAGAAGTGTTTTTTAAGTATTTTATGTGCTTAGAAAGGGAAAATGTATGCTATACGCTAATACAAACATTTGACTAACGCGTTGGATGAGAACCAGATGTATCTGATCTGTTTCAGCTTACCTACAAATTCGACTTAAAGGCAGAAACGGATCTTGTTCATAACCCTGGGGACTGTCTGTACTTGATAGGCTACTTCACATCAGTCACTTCAGTGTGTTCTTTGTGTAAACCCCAGTTATACTCCTTGATTGTTCTTTAGACATAGGTAACATTAACTGTTTCTTTCCTGCCAAAAAATTCACTTCTGGTGTTAGTAGTAATAATTATTCAGGTTTTTTCCTACTCTTATGCGAAAGTGAACTGTCATTTCCCTAACATGGGATAATAGGATAGTCCCATATATTTTCTTTTGTACAATGGCCTTTTAATATTGAACAGGTGCTTACTTTTCCCACTGAACAATGCAGTAAGTTACTTTCTCCTAGTGTTCCAGTAGAATGAAATTATATAATATTTTCATTTACAAATGTCTCAAAGACTACATCCACAGTGACAGTCTAAAGAATTAAGCATGGATTTGTGCTTCTCCTGATAAAGGTGTCCTCATATTGCTGACATGTTAAGATATATAACCCTCCCCCCCAAAAAAACCAGTGCTGCTGAGTCAATTCCAACTCAGAGCTACCCCATAGGGCAGAGTAGAACTGTCCCATAGAGTTTCCAAGGAGTACCTGGCAGATTCAAACTGCCAACCTTTTAGGTTAGCAGACATAGCACTTAACCACTACGCTACCAGGGTTTCCTGGAAATTATATCTTGATTAATAATAGTGGGAATGTAAAGGCGTCCTAGCGCACTGGTACAGCTTTCCAAACTAAAGTGATATTCCTTGGAGATTGAAAGATAATCTGTTTAGTAAGTCTAGACCAAAGGGCTTCCTTTATCTAGTCTTGCTTCTAATCCTTACTAGCACTGCAGATGGTTTCTGCTTTCACTAGTTTCTCCTGTCGCTAATGCAGTGAATGGGAATTGTTTATTACATTGAAGTGACTTGAAGTGACCTTGCATGCTTTAGGTGCAGGTTGGTGCTAAAAAAAAAAAAAGACACTGAATTTGTCACTCTGCTGTCTACATTAAAGGCTACAGGAAGTAACGTAGACTTCCTCTGGTCAGCTGCTGTACCCCTGTGCCTTACTGGGTATTTGTAGACTTGCCTTAATGATTTGTACAAAAGACTAGGGAGGAGCAGCTGCTGCCTGTGTCCTAGTGTGCCTTAGTGAAGAAGACCGCCTTAGGAACAATGCAAACCAAGAATTTGTCCTGTAAGGTTAGAGCCAGATTCTTCCTTATGAGCAGTTTTCATAAGTGTCTGATTTATGTCATCTTTCCCAGATTTTAAAATCTGCTCTAGATACTTGGTTTAAACCACTTCAGTTGTTAAATGTATTGGTTTTCTTCCCATTATTATTGTAAAAAGAAGTTGTGAATCTTCTTATTAACAAACTGTAGACTTTTCCATTTTCCCCTCAATTTCTTTAAAAAAAAAAAAAAAGCTTGAATATTGTCCTTGAGTGTAAAATTTGCCTTTTCAGAAAGGGGAGAGTTAGTTTGTAATGTTCAGAAATAAAGTCTGTGTTCAATAAAAGCTGGAGTCATCTTTGAAGAGTGTGATTTTTCTCTGATGTGGGAGGAGGGAGAAGCTAAGCGATGATGTGAATTAAGCCTGGTCTTTGACTTTTGCTGTCATTTTTTCTTTTTTTTGTATCCCTTCATGGTGTTGGGAAAACCTGGTGGTGTAGTGGTGAAGTGCTACCACTGCTCACCAAAGGGTTGACAGCTCGAATCTACCAGGTGCTGCTCGGAAACTCTGTGGGGCAGTTCTACTGTATCCTATAGTGTTGGCACAAGTCAGAACTGATCAAGGGCAGTGGGTCTTTTTTCTTTTTTTAGTTTTACATGATGTTGAGTAGAGAAAGCTTTTGCCTTTGCTACCCTTTTCTATTTAATAAAATTTTGTCTTAAGATGGGCTCTTTAAGCCCTACTTTATATTTCACTCAAATAAAAACTTTCCAGTAAAGATGAAGCTATCACTTTCTGATATACTTGAGTTTACCTTAAACTGTGTTTTCATTATTTTCATTATGTAGTGTTCATTTGAAGTTTTTTAAATAAAATTACATACTTCAGTATGAATAGTTTCTGAAAAATCTTTGAGTAGCTCTGTGTAGCTTTTTTTTTTTCCTCCTTTGACCTCTGTTTTTCTCTACCCGAAGTGTTGGTAGTGTGCTAGGGAGGAAACAAGATAAAGTAGCACATTTTTCTAGAGTGGACCATTAGTCTTAAATTTGGACAGAAAACTATTTTCTTCTTTAATTTTTTAATTATGATTAAGTGAAAGTATACAGTCCAAGTCAAACTTGCATACCCACCTCGCTAGAACTCTGTCTGTTCCTCCCACACTGTCACAGCACATTCCTCCTTTTCACTCTTCTAATATCCTTCCAGTGGACACCTGTCCCCTCCTCTCCACCTTCTCCTCTCCCCTCTAGAAAGTCATGGGACAGCCTTCTGTAAATGTATAAAACTATAAAGTACCCACACCACATGCTCACTCTGTGTCCCCGAGTCCAGTCTATTCTTTGTCTGAAGTGTTGACCTCAGTACGGGTGTCAGGTCTGGGACAGCAGCAAGTCTAGGGGCCGTGTTTCCAGGGGACACTCCAGGTTGTCGGACCATCAGTTCTGGTCTTTTAGTAGAGTTCGTGATCTGTACACCTCTTTTTCTCGTGCTCTGTCAGGGACTGTACGTTGTGTCCCTTATCAAGGCTGTCTTTGGTGGTGGCCGGACACCATCTGGTTCTTCTGATCTCATGCTGATGTAGTCTACAATCATAGGGGTCCTTCTACCTCCTGGGCTCATTTTTCCTCATGTCTTTGATGTTCTCGGTCGTCGTGTATTCCAGGTGAATCAGGACAAATTGGTGTTCCTCACATGGCAGCTTGCTGGCTTTTAAGACCCCAGATGCCAATCACCGGTATGGGGTGCAGAATATTCTCTTAGCAGTAAGCTAGTTATACCAGTTGACCTCGATGTCCCCTGAAAATTGGTTCCCAGACCCCTGTCCGTTCTGCTCTATCCTTTGAAATGTTGGGTTGAATTTAGAAAACCTTTTGGTTTATGGTGTATGGACATAACTTTTTTTATTCTTATTGGAAGCAATACAGTTATGTGTTGTGAGCAGAATGTTAACTCTGCATGAGTCTTCAATATGAAATATGGACCTTTACCCAGATTTTATGCTTGGATTCATGTGCTCCAGACAGACTTAATACCTTTGCCCTTCAGGTACTTCTTTGTATTTTTCGTTGCTGGAGAAATGGGTGGAAAAGTTGCCAAGAGATCACAGTTTGCAAAGTGACACAGAAAATTACAGTATGATAAGCTGCTAATCGTTCAATAGTAGTTGTAAGCACAGGATGAGTGTATGTCCTAAGGGGAGAGTGGGAGGGGTTTTTGAAAGAGGGAACCCTGAGCCAAGAGCAAAGCCCTAAAGTATAATTGGGAATTTATCCAAGTGAAGAATGGCCCAGGGTGGGCAGAAAGCATGTCAGTAAAAGGGAAATAGCAAGTAGTTAGACCTTGAGGTGGAAGATAGCAAGCAGGATACATTGGCCGGGAAAGTGTGAGTAATGTGCATTGAGTGTGCCGATGGGGGTGAGAAACCGGAGGAATCAGGAAGCAAGACCTGATCATAGCATGCTGGGGAGTTGAGATTGTATCAGGAGTATATTTTAAATGGCGGATTGCATTATTAGATCCACCTCTTAGAAAATTAGCAAAGGATAGAGGATGGTGGGAAGGAAGCAAATTTCAGAGCCAAGTTCAGCAGTTCGCAAGTTGCTGTATTAACCAAATGAGAAACAACACTGTTCCAAGCCCAGACAGGGTAAAAGGAGAGAGACACACAATGACTAGGATAAATTATTCAGAAGGAGAGCCAACAAATGAGTTTGTAGGGGGACAGACACTTGTGTATACAACCCACAGTGTGATAAATACAATTGCTTTTATCATGCTTGGAAAGTAATCAGAAACAAGAGAGGCTGGGAGAAAGTAGGAGCTATTAGGGTCTAAGAATAGGTGTTGTAGGACCCCTGGAGGGATAAGATCAAGGCTGTGGCCACAGTGCTCTTGGTGGAGAGGAGCAAGTTCAGGTGTTGACAAAAACTGGGTTGTTTATTGGATGTGGCTATATCCCTCTGGCTATTGCTTGCTGATTATGATCTGTCATTAAAAGAGGAAAGGCAATATTAGCCAAAGGAGCCTACCCTTGAATGTCAAAAACAGCCTAACCAGAAAACCCGGGACTGAGACTGAAATATCACTTCCTCAGAGATGCCTTGTCCAGAGTGTTGTGCCACCACCACCTCTCACCTGGGCTATTGCTGCAGTCTCCTAACTTGGCTCTTCCCTTTTGTTCTTGAGCTCTGTAGTCTACAATCCGCACAGCAACCAGAAGTATCTTTTAAAAACATTGTATAAAAATATCACTTCACATCAGTGGCCTCCAGTGCCTTCCTAGTGCAGTTAAAAATCCAGACTTCTCACCTTGGCCTTGTGTGTTTTGACTCTTGCCTGCCTGCCTCTAGACTTCGTCTCTTACATATTCTCGCACCGCAGGCATGCTGGTCGTTGCTTCCTCAAATGTGCCAAATTTGCTGCCACCTTGGGGCTTTTGTACTTCCTCAAGACTGCAATCCCTTCCCATCGTGCTTAGCTCCTCCTTCAGATTGGAGCTCACTTTTCCTGTCCAGTCCACCTTCTCAAGGACTTAGTGTGCATTTACCCTTTCCCTTATATGACATCACTTGGTGTTTCTACATTACTCATCAACACACAAGCCTGACTTCATTTCACCAGTTTCAGAAGAGTCTTTCCCAGGCACCATGTGCCTTGCCAGCTACTAAGCTATTTCTCAGTTCTTTCTTTATAGCAATACTCCTTGAGAGCATTTTCTGTACTTAATTGTTTTCCGCTTTGTCCATTTTTGTCTTTTTGATCTGTCCTGTCTGTATTTTTGTTTGAACATACCCTAGTCAAGTATTGGCTCCCACCTCGCCACAGAAGCCGCTCTTACCACGATCACCAAAGGTCTCCATGGTGACAAATCCCGTGTTGTTTTCTCGGTTCCATCTGATAAAATCTCTTGGAAGCATCTGACACAGTTGCCTACACTTGACTTTTTGAAACTTGATTTTCTTGGCCTCCGTGACACCGCGCTTTTCTGATTTTCTCCCCACCTCGCTGGCTGCTCCTTCATGGTCTCCTGTGGCCCCAGACCTTGAACTGTTATATCTGTAGCCATTTGGCCTGGAAGGATCTCACACATTTGCTTGTCTTTACCTTCAACTTTTACACTGATAATGATGAAGACACTGGTAAATCACATGTATTGAGCATTTGCTGTGTACCAGCAAACTTTTTTCATCTAACATAGTGAATCCTCACTATTGTGAGGCAAGTAGTATTCTCATTTTAAATAAGAGGGTAGTGAAGCACAAAGAAATTAATAAGTTTCACAAAGTCACACAGCTAGTAAGCAGGGGAGCTAATTCCAGTCTCAGGTCATCTGCGTGTAAACCTCCGCCTGGCCTGCGCCCAAGTCCTGAGCACTAGATACTGACAGACGTCTGTGACCTGACATGCTAGTAGGCGTCCGAACTAGAATTCTTAATTCTACATCACCCCCAACATTTTTTCCCTTGTTACTAAATGACACCTCGGTTATCTAGTTGCTCGAGCGAAAAATCTGAGTCGCCTTCAATTTTGCCCTCATACTCGTCAGTGAGAACATCTGTAGATACCATCTCCTTTGCTTGCAGAAGATAGCCCGACTCTATCCTCTGTTTTCTGCCTTTGCTGTGACACTTGGTCTAGGCCACACTCTCCCGTGGATATTGCTGTAACAGCCTGTGTAACTGTATTCCTTACTGCTTCCATGTAGTTCCAAGCCCTCCAGCTATTCTGTAGAGAGAGTGACACTGTTAAATCTTATACTAGACCATGTTATTCCCCATCTCTAAACCGTCCAGTGGCTTTCCATAGAATAAAACTCATGATCCTTAACCGTATCCATCTGCTGCCTTGTTACCTCTTGGTGTATTTCCCATTCTCCTTTACTCCATCCACACAAGGTACCAGCTTTACCTTGAACACGCCAAGCTTCTGTTCATCTTGGGACCATTGTATTTGCCATTTGCTTTAGTTGTACTTTGTTTGGAATTACTCCTCCTTTCCCCCAGTGGCTCATTTTGCTCAGATTTATGACTAAATATTATTTCCCTAGATAGGCTTTCCTTGACCATCTGATCTGAAAGTCATCTTTTAATACCTGCACCTCTCTATCTTTCTTCATAGTAGGTCTCTCTGCTGAAGTCATAGTGTATACTGTGTTTATTTATTGATTTATCTTCTCTCTCTTCCTCACCAGTGGGAAATTTGTTTTATTGATCACTGTATCCCCAGCACGTGGCACAGAATAGGAGACAAAATATTTGTTGAATGAATAATGGAAAATGGTTTAAAAATATGCTGTGGAGTTTAACTGCCGGGGCTCAAATCCCATGTCCATTATTTGTTGGCTCTGTGATCTCTGGAAAGTTACTTAATTTAAGACTGTTTCTTCCTCTTTAACATGAGGATAACAATAGAACCATCTTCACATGGTTTGGGGAAAAATTGGGATAATCTGTTTAAACATTAAGCATAGTTCCTGGCACCAAGTAAGCTTAAAAAACAAGCGTAGGTGGGTGACAGAGAGCATGCAGTGCTGTGCTTCGTAAGCAGGGGTTATACTTTAATCAGATTTGTTATAAACACAAGAGGCTGCTGAAGTATTTATCCTTTTTAGTATACTTTCCATAATTATCCTAGTTTTATATATAAAACTCCACTGTGAATAAATAGAATAATATTATCTGAACCTCTCCATTTGTTGTGAGAAAATCCCACACTTGGAGCTTTTCTGGTGACATATAAGCTGTCCCTTATTGGAAGCTCATAAGCAGCCTGTTAAGAGAGACAGGAGCCAGTGGAAGAAATGATGTTGACCTTTGGTCTACTAATGATGATAAGACATTTGTCCCTGGTCAAAATGCAGTTCAAGTTTCTAGATATATAGGGTTTTGGGAAATCTTTTTATGTCAGTTTGGCTACTGCCACTAAAACACACCAGAAACTTTTGAAATTTTATTTTTGTTAGTAGTTTGACCAGCCTCTGTTCCTGTTCTTGACAGAATCGCCAAGATCAGATATGATGTTTTCTTCCACCTGATGCTCACGGCCTTCCTCCTTTTGCTAAAATTACCTATACAGGATGTAGCTTTTTAGAAAAATTAACTTTTTCTGTGCTTTTTATTCTGCAACTTTTCAAAACTACAAAGAAGCTGAAAAAACTATGCTAAACTCTTGTGTATACCCATATTTATGCATTCTTTCTGAATTGTTCGAAAGGAAATTACAGACATGACAGTTTCCTCTTAAGTACTTCCATGTGTACTTCTGAGATCTGGGATATGAATACCATTATCTCATATCATAATACTGACTCAGTGTTATGTAATACACAATTGATTTTCAAATTTCACTAGTTAATTGCTTTAGAAATATAAATGTTAAAGCAGTGTGTGCATGCACTAATATAGTCGAGGTTTATATATTGTGTATGGATTTGCTGTTTCATCCTTCATGTCACTGACATGTTTGCAGTCTAGGCCACATTCTGAATTTGTCTAATTGTCTCCTCAAGATTAGATTCAGGTTAAACATTTTTTTTTTGACAGGAGTACAGTAAAGGCAGTGTTGGATGCTTCCTGTTGCATTACATCAGTAAGCACAAAATGTTAATTTGTTTTATTAGTAGTATCATACTTAATTTGGTTGATGTGATGTTTCCCAGATTTCTCCATTTTTCTTGTATAATTTCTTCTTATTAATAGGTAATTTGGGAGGTAACACTTTGAAATCGTGTGAGTGTTGTTTCCCATCGATCTCTCACTCAGTTGTTGTAGCACTTCTTAGTAATCTTGCTTGATTCCAGTACAGCTGTGAGGTTTACGATACAGTGATTTTCTAATTTTCATTCCTTCTGAATTTACTAGCCACTTTTCTTTTTCTGTAAACAGGTGCTTTCCTTTTTTCTCTCTTTCAGTCTTCTATGGATTATTTTTATATTCAATATGTTATATTCTTTTTGTGATCATTCGTATTTATTGGCCACCAGGATCCTGTGTCCCTTAGAAATAGCCCCATCTGTCTTGAAGCACTTTACTTTCTAGCACAAGGCATTCCAGGCTTGCTTTGTGCTCTTCCCTGGCTCCAAACCCAGAGTCAGCTATTTTCCCAGAGAGCTCTGGTTTCTCTTCATGGGACATGGCACTTAGAAACCATAATCTGAATGGCGGGTAGGCTTAGAAATACCTGTCATTTTAATAGTACTTACCGTTGGAAAGGACTTTCATATGTATTCTTAAATGGTTCCTCAGTTGATTTTTCTTTTTACAGCAGTCCCATGTGGTAGACAGATAAAATACTAAAAACTTCATTTTGAATATGACAAAAGTGAGATTTAGGTTAAACTTGCTCAATTATAAGGCTAACAAGAGCAGGTGCCAGGAACAAACCACAGGTCTTTTACCTAGTAGCTTAATTTTTCCTTTGCCACAGTACACAGTATCTTAAAAAGCGTGCTAAGATGTTTAATAAAGCTATGTCATAGGGTCTCGGTCACTGCCGTCTCCACTACAGAGTGAAAGTTTCCTTTGTGAGATTAAAGAACCAGAGCCTCAGAGAATATTTTGCATCCTTCTCAGCAGTGCCTTGCAGGAGCTCCTTCTGTGATGGAGTTTGCTATGGGGGCTTTCAGTGGTGCCTGTTAATGCATAAAATATTTGATTTGTGACTTGCAGAGCTCTGTTGAAAATAGAATATATGGTCATACGTTAGTGCTCTTGTTTCATGACAGACCCTAATTGGGTCACTCCTGAGGAACCAAAGAAAGCAGAAAAACCAGTATAAAGAAAAAAGCAGTATATTTTAAAATGCTGTGTTTATGCTGTGATTTGATATTTGTTAGGGAAGCTCTCTTTTTTGCTTACCCCGGCTTGTTTTATTTTCACTAAAATTCATTAAGTGATGCATCCTTCAGAACATGCTGATAATTAGTCTAAGAAAAAGGCTAATATAGTAAATCTTGTTCATCATTAATTTTCTTACATGTATTATCAAGTTGAATAAATTATGCAACTATTTCCAGTCTCTGCAAACTTGTGTCTATTAAGATATATTCATTTCTACATAATTTTAGGTTATACACATTAAGATTTTTTTATCTGTCAATCATTCATTTTTAAGTAGAAGTGTAAATACAGTTAACCTGGAAGCATGCTTATATTTAGACCGTTCACTAGGGGAAATGACCTAATTCTCCCCACCTAGAATAAATAGTTGCACTTCAATTTTTTAAATTTTTCCTTCATTTCCCCTCTTTTTTAAAGAAAGTTCTTTAATTTAGAGTTTTTTGATTGCTTTTTTTTTTTTTACTCAAGTTCTTAAAACTGAGTTCGCAACAGTGAAATGCATTGCATTTTATTAGGTAAGTGTTTCTCAACCTTAATTTTGTTATCAATCCACCATACCCAGGAACTCTTTCAGACATGTTTTCCTAATCTTTTCCTACCATGAAATTTTAATATCATATATAGACTGTGTATGTTTCATACATAAATAAATATCCTCCAAGAGCCATTTCTGCCCCCTTGGCGGTGATAGTACCCTAAAGGAGAATGTACGCAGTACACAGAGGACTGAAGAATAAATCTGATTTGTATTATTGCATTTTGTATTATGACAGTATATTTTAAAATAAGGTACCTTTCTTGAATAACTAAATGCAGTCTATAAATTATTTTAACACTAATAGTACTTGGAGCTTTCAGTTACATGAAGGCTAAACTTGTCCTGTAGCTGTAAAAATAGTAATTTTTCACCCTTAAAAAAAAAAACTGTTGCTGTTGAGTCATTTCTGACTCATAGTGACCCTATAGGGCAAAGTAGAACTGCCCCATAGAGTTTCCAAGGAGCTCCTTCCTTAAGTAGCTTTAAAATTAATTTTTTTCATCAGAATAGATAATTGGCCCTGTTGGTACTACTGGAAAACTTGGTCTTTTCCGGTATTGTTTTTCTCTCAGACCCCCTGCTATGTAAGCTGTTGCTTAAAGCTTAAGTGTGTCTTAGCGTTTAAGGGACACATGTTTTTTTCCTCTTTAAAATCTCTCCTGTCTTCTACCCCAGCTTTGAATAAAGAACTCTGGAGTCTCTGAGGAAGCAGGAGGAGAGAAAACTAGTTAAATTTTTTAACGTTTCCCATTATAGACTGTCTAGTGCTTTGTGTTTTTTTTTCCTAAGCATTTCTCTGTGTTTCTGCCCTTCTATTACTGTTTCTGCCCTCTGTCCTCGTTTCTCTTTGCTTTCCTTACTTCTCCCAATACTCTTCATTTCTCTCTGTCTTCCCTCTTCCTTCCTCTCTCTCCTACATGTTATCTCCTTTCTTTCCATTCAGGATTATGAGAGTAAATTGCAGGCCTTGCAGAAGCAGGTTGAGACGCGATCCCTCACTGCAGAAACAACTGAAGAAGAAGAAGAGGAGGAGGAAGAAGGTGAACTGTAGAAACTAAAAGTTCCCTATTTATACCTTTTGGATCTACATTATTAAATTAGTCCTTTGTGATCAAACCTAGATTCCTTATAATCGCCTGTACCGTTTACTGGTATTTTACCGAGCCAGTTTAAAGATGATCTGAAAGATGGACAGTGCCAAGAACATGGGCTCTGGTCTGTGAGATGGGGATGGAGATGATAATATTCTGTCTTCATAGGGTGTCTGAGCACAGGCTTCATCCTTATAAACATCATTATACATCTCTTAGTTCACTTATACTGTCAAGTATTACCATATGTACAAAGTTCATGTATCTGTTACAAGTAAACACAGAGTTGAATCTTTGCTGAGACACTCTGTTCTTGTCTGAGTTATGTTTGAGTCAGGGATTTCCCAGCTAGGACTTTGGGGTACTTCAGTGTGTTTTGAAGCCATCTCTAGCAGATTTCTACTCACATTGTTTAGTCATACCTGCATGCCTTAAGTTTTCCGGAATTTCTTAGCTGAATTAGGGTTTTGATTGTAGCTACTACCATATAATGGCGTATCAAACACTTAGCGTACCTCCAGTCAAACTGCTACTCACTCCAAGGATTCGTATTAACTTTGAAATAACCTTTAAAAACTCTATTTTTAAATATCTGGGTGAAACATAACTCTTTTTCCATTAGTCTCTTTTTCCCCCTTTAGTAGGAAGAAAAAAGACAAATACAAAGCCATAGACATACCAGGGAGATATATATTTTTTATTGTAAGCTACATGTTAGAAATGCATTTATTTAAAAAGTGAAAGCTGTTTCTTCCATGTACTGTTTTAAATAAACAGAACATTTTCAGTTTTCTGAAAAGTTTGTAAACTGCTTTCATAATAACAGAAGAATTTAGTAAACATTTAAAAAGAGAAGAAGAAAAGCAGCTGAAGGGAGAAAAACTGGAAAGTACTTGAACTTGGTAAGACAGAAGGTAGAGGAAGGATGTAGCTTCTGCTTAGTTGTGAGGTCACCATTCAGTGTGCTGCCTTTGCTCTTTCAGTTCCTTGGACACAGCATGAATTTGAGCTGGCCCAGTGGGCCTTCCGGAAATGGAAGTCTCACCAGTTTACTTCATTAAGGGACTTGCTGTGGGGCAATGCTGTTTACCTGAAGGAGGCCAATGCCATCAGTGTGGAACTGAAGAAGAAGGTATGGAGGGTAATGAGAAGGCGGGCAGTCTTGAGGCAAAGCTCAGCCCACTGCGGGCTCATCGCGGACTAACTTGTCTGTTAAGTGAACTCAGATGCATGATGCTATGAGACAGGTTTATAGGTGCCTCTGTTTAGCATATGTGCCTGGAACATGTCGTTAGATGCTGCTGAGTCAGTCCAACTCACGTGACCACATGTGACAGACTAGAACTGCCCCATAGGATGTTCTAGGCTCTAATCTTTATGGGATCAGATTGCCAGGTTCTTCTCCCATGGAGCCACTTGGTGCATTTAAAGTGCCAGCCTTTCAGTTAGCAGCTGAGTGCTAACTGTTGCACCATTGGGTCTCCTTGCTTGAAATATACCAGAAACCAAACCTGCTCTTCTCAAGTCAATACCAATTCGTAGTGACCCTGTAGGATAGAATAGAACTCTCCCACAGGGTTTACAAGGAGTGACTGGTGAATTTGACCTACTGACCTTTCAGTTAGCAGCAGAACTCTTAACCACTTTGCCACCAGCACCCCACCTGTAACATACCCAGTGCCATCAAGTCAATTCCTACTCATAGTAGGTACTAATTAAGATTTTATTAAATGAGATTAAAAGAATAGCAGATTTTTCCTTATTTTATAAATAAGGAGACTGCATTACTGACAAATGACAGAGGGACACTAGTAGAAAACTGCTTGGCTTGAATTTCTGAAAAATTATGATTTTCTTTTCGTTTTCTACCTTAAGTTTGTATCTCTAAGCCATCTGTCCCCTTTCCCCACGAATTTTACTTCTAGAATCTGAGAGACAGTATCATGTAGTGGACAAGCATATATGCTTTGCACCCAAACTGACTGAGTTCCAGTCCCAGCTTTGTTATATATGTTGACCCCAAACCCCAATTCCGTGATCTACAGAGTGGGGGTGGTGGCCACACCTCGTACCCTGGGGTTTGATGAGTAATAAAGAGCTGGTACATGTCGAGCACTTAAGACAGTGCCTGCTACTGCTGTTGTATGTCATTAAGTCATTGCCAGCTCCTGGCAGCCCCACAAGACAGCCTGGAACTGCCTCTTAGGCTGACGTAGGCTGCCGTCTGTATGGGAGCAGATTGCTAGGTCTTTCCTACGAAGCCACTGGTGGGTTTGAATCACCAGCCTTTCACTGAGCAGGTAAGTACTTAGCCATTGCGTTACCAGAGCTACTTACGATAGCGCCTATACATGGGAAGAGGCAATAAATGTTACCTTTTTGTGTAATTATTATCCAAGTGCCACACAGAATCTTCTGGAACAGTCTCTTGAGTTTCAAGATTATAGCAATATGCAAAACTGTGTACTAGGTAAGAACACAGAAACTTACTCTTTTCTCTAGTGCTGTATATTCTAGTTCTGTAAGATGAAAGTGTCTTTATTGGTAGCTTCTCCACCCACTCTAAGTAGATTCTCCCAGTTGTTGTTATTGTTGCAGTTGAGTTGATTTTTACTCATGATGATCCTGTGTGTACAGAATAAAACTGCTGCACAGGGTTTTCAAAGCTGTCTTCCAAGCAGGTTTCTGGAGCAGATTGCCAGGGCTGTCTTCCAAGGCACCACTGGGTGGTTTCAAACCACCAGCTTCTCAGTTGTTCTCTAGGAAGCTCTATAATGATAATATTGGAAACCCTTTCTCATTTTCTCATTATTTATTAGGTACTCCCATCCTCATGTAAACTAAGTAAAAGCAGGGACTGTGCCTATTTTTTTCCCTTGCTGTCATACCCAACATTTAATTAGTATTCGTTGGTGAAAATTTCGGGTGGTAGCAAGAAATAGATGATGTGATTTATGCAAAGCACTTACATAAACACTCCTAATGGTAGTTGTTGGGACCCTCTGAGTTTACAGTGGAAAACCTTGATGCTTCTCCATTCACTGTCATTACCGAAGGACCGATGGTGCGCTTCTGAGTCTTATCTTCTTGGTTTCTGTAAGAGAGTCTGCCTTCATTCCACTAAAATACAATGGCTGAAATTTTAGTCTATGCCAAAGCATTGTGCTACAGTAGGGAATGAAATGCTATAAGTAGCATGGTTTAAAATTAGAATTATTCTGTACAGTTAATATGCAAGTAGCCTTTGTTTTTTTTTCAGTTAGTCTTGAACTATTTGTGGGCACATGCTTTATGTTTTACCTCTTCCGCACTCAGCATGACTACATCACATTGTCTCTGAGGCCTTCTTGCTAGAAACAAAAAGGTCATTTGATGATTGGTGGTTTATTTTTTCCATTTAGGTGCAGTTTCAGTTTGTTCTGTTGACTGACACACTGTACTCCCCATTGCCTCCTGAGTTACTTCCCACTGAGATGGAGAAAACTCTTGAAGACAGACCTTTCCCTCGTACAGTGGTAGCTGTAGAAGTCCAGGATCTGAAGAATGGAGCAACACATTATTGGTCTCTGGAGAAACTCAAGTATGAGAATGTTACTCACACTTACTAATGAATTGCTCAGAAACCTTGGTAGGGTAGTGTTTTAAGTGCTGCAGCTACTAACTACAAGGTTAGCAGTTCAGATCTAACAGGTGCTCTGTGGAATCCTTATGGGGCGGTTCTACTCTGTCCTGTAGGGTTGCTGTGAGTCAGCATTGACTCGATGGCAGTGGGTTGTTTTGGGTTTTAATGAATTGCTCTCATGAATTCCCTCGAACTCTTCTCTCTGAAGACACTGTTTCTTCCTTTTCTTTGCATTCTTTATACTTGTTTCTGACCGGTATTACTATCCATCCATTTTCTTTTAAATTTTAAATGTTTGTATTGCATAATACCCATTTCTGTCTTGGAGCTAGTACTCATTCATCTTTTCTGACCAGTGTCTCATAATGAACAGTAATAAACAGAAAAGTTACACTGTAACTTCCTTTTTTTTTTTTTTTAAGTGTGAGTTTTTCCTACTATTTCTGTATATTCAAGGTGTCACACACCAATGGACTGCATTTCTCTTTCTAGCCAAGAGAGGAAGGAGTCTTCTTGACTTTTGGTGACTGTCTGTAGACTCAGACACTTTGGATGCTGACTGTTTTGGTCTGTGCACGTGTAGCCTTCGTTCTTCTTTAATAGCACTAAACAGTAGAAGCCAATTTTTGGTTTTTTATCTTGCACAAAAGATGCTTCTATAGTGAAATTTTAATGCAGTCCCCAGATATGAACGCATTGCTTTATGTTTTCACAGGCAGAGGCTGGATTTGATGCGAGAGATGTACGACAGGGCAGGGGAGATGGTTTCCAGTGCCCAAGACGAGAGTGAGAGCACTCTGACTGGCAGTGATCCATTTTATGATCGGTTCCACTGGTTCAAACTTGTTGGAAGGTAGGTTGATGATTTTCTTTGTGTTTCATTTTAAAATGATGATTAGTTTAATTGTTTAAAACCTCAGGAGGCATTTTTTTTTTTTCATTTAAGTACTATAAAGAATCCCTATTCTGTAATCTTAACCACTCATATGGAACTACCATGCTGCTCTATATAGTCAGCGTGTATATTTCTTTTGAGATTCAAACGTTCAACCAAAGTGCTTGACACCTCTTCCTGCCTTTGAACTCATTGTCGAAGTGCCTTACAGTTGAACAAGATGCATTTACAAGAAAAAGAAAAGCTGGGTCTGTGTCCTGAGCAATTTAAAACCGTAGTGTGATATATCAGACTACCGTTTGTCCATGATCTAATTTGTCCTTAGTATTTTTTTAAGCAGTTCATCTCACTTTAGTCTTTGCCGTGGATGAATTAGTTATACACCTTGGAATATACCTGTTTTGTGTGCACATTATTTCCAAACATTTAATGAAAACAAATAGTGCCTCTCTGAGTCTTTATTGAATTAAGTACTTAGAGATTTAGAATTGTAAAAGCAGGGAAATGCAAAGTTTTGAAGTTCACGATTTCGGAATTTGTGTTGTTTTCCAATTGCAAAAGCTTTCACAGGTAAAAAGGAGAAGCTGAAGTTATACACTTCGTTTCTTAGGAGTGAAGTACTCTTCCTCCTTTCTCCCCACTAACAGTAAGATAGCTTTGAAAGAGACGAATTGGCCAAACTGTGTCATCCCAGCAGGGGTGTACTTTGGCATATTGTTTCATCCATGCTGTTTCCTGCTCCAAGGGTGATTTGAGAATTTAAGAAAAGATTTTAAATCCTTAATCATTTGTCCTTCATGTTGAGTGGCTCCTTGGAGGCCTGGATGCTGGATCTTTTGTGTGATCTGGGGAATATACACATTTTGCAGCGCAGTTTTTACCTGGGATGTTCTTAGGTATTTCCTTTGCTTTTCTTATTCTAAGGATCAGTTCTTGTGTAACTTTTTCAAACTGCACTTGTTTCTTTTCGCCTGATCCAGATCATTTATGCTGATTTTATCCTTTTGCGTTTCCACTTGCTTTTATTGTGTTGGTTCCTCAGTGGGTTCTGTCCTGTTGGCACCCATAGCTTCTGTTTAACCAACTCTTCCTCTCTCCCTGGCTGTGTGACACGTCGTCGTGTTCCCTGTGTCTAGCTCCCCCATTTTCCACGGCTGTGTGAATGAGCGCCTTGCCGACCGCACACCCTCCCCCACTTTTTCCACCGCCGATTCCGACATCACTGAGCTGGCTGACGAGCAGCAGGATGAGATGGAGGATTTGGATGATGAGGCGTTCGTGGATGACACCGGCTCTGACGCGGGGACGGAGGAGGGGTCAGATCTCTTCAGTGACGGGCATGACCCGTTTTACGACCGGTCCCCCTGGTTCATTTTAGTGGGAAGGTTGGTGAGGTTCTTGTGAGAAAGGCAAAAAGGGACCAGCTCTTGCTAAAGGCCTCTGTGCAATTTTGGATAGTCTTGCTGTAGCCATTTCAGTTTGTGAACATTCAGTCCAATGCATCAAGCTCTTTATACACGCTGCTCTCGCTGGAGGAAGCTGGCACTCCACTCTGTACAGCGTGCAGCAGCATCGGCAGATTTTACCACGGGGGGGGAACCCCAGTCTTAAGCTCCCCAGTGATTTTATTCTGAGGAAGGAACCTAAAAGGAGAAAGTAATTACATCGTAAAGTGAAGCATAATGGGTTCAGAGAATGGCCTTGTGTTCTAGGTGTTGGCGCTTTAGAGGAGTGTGAATAAGGAAGCATACAGGGTGAAAAAGAGCAGAGAAAGGCCGAGACTAGGCTAAGAATTCATGGCACCAGTAGGAATCAGCAGCACAGCAGCAGAATCAGGGATTAGGGTGAGGTTTATTTTTTTTGTTTAGTCTGTTCATTCTTAAAAAGGATCAGGAAGGTCAGGTTTCACCTTGGACTACAACAGATTTCTTTCTTGGGCCAGTTTCACTGAGTCCATCTACATATCCTTGGCTTCTGCTAACATACTACCTGCAGGCTTTAGAATGATGAATCTCAGAAAAGGATCTATTGACACTTTAAACAATGGATATTTGTTCAGTGCTACATGAAACTTCTTTGTGTTGAGTTGAGCTCCCCCAACTGAAGCGTTGTTCCTGGCTCTCAGTTTTTGTTCATTGGTCAGTGATCCA
Organism: Heterohyrax brucei; assembly: GCA_028571685.1. NCBI lineage: Eukaryota > Metazoa > Chordata > Mammalia > Hyracoidea > Procaviidae > Heterohyrax > Heterohyrax brucei. Next base: position 39,913,535 of record CM053140.1, read on the forward strand.
GAATGCTCCATGCACATGTTTCTAATACTGGTGACCATGTCTAATCCAGTCTGCACACTGAAGTAATGTTACAGGTTCAACAAGCCAGCATTCACTGCATTAACTAAAAAACGTTGTTTGGGCCCTGAGGTATTACACTTAATTATTATTAATTATTAGAATCCATGTTATTGAACTCTTTAAAGAGAAGGGAATATGTCAGTGTTAAGTGGACAAGCACCAGTTATCTAAAAACCAAGTGCAACAAAACTTCCAACCTGGCATAGGTTTAAGGTTTAAAACTTAGCTCCTAGTGTGGTATTGGTCACCTGGTAGGAACTTAATAAAACGTACTTCTGTGGAAAAGGAAAGAAGAAGAGCTTTTCGATAGAAATACAATCCTCAGCTACCATTATGGGTAGTGGTGTAGTACTAGTCTCTGGTTTTACAGGGGCTAAGGACTATTTAGAATTCAGTTTTTTCATTAGTCAGCATAAAGGGATTTAATAGCCGTGGATGTTTTTTATACTGGCATGTCACTAGGAATAGATGTGTAGAATCAATTTGTTTCTGGCTTTATTTTAATATTAATTGAGAAAAGTAGTTCTGTACAGAAGTATATGGGACAGTATTACCTTCTGTATTTGATGACTGTCCATATACTGCATTCAGCACATTTCCATCCTACTTAAAGAGGGCCAGAAGGTAGAAGCAAGCCTCTGGCCATAAACAGCTTAGGCGTGGTGCCAGTCCCACAGCTAAGCTGCTTGTCTGTGTTCTACGCTGTCACACAGTGCGCAGCCTATAGTTTCATCTTATGTCGTGTGATGCAAAGAACAGTGACCCAATTGTCAGGAGGACCCTGGAATTCTAGACTTTGTTATAGCATGTTGTAATGTTGTTACTAACTTAAGCACCTTAAACAGGGGCCTCTGCTTCTCAAGAGTAAAATGCAGAGTTATCGAAGGAATGACAAAGAGCTTTAAGGATCTCTTTCTTCTTTCAGGTTATGCCATCTACACTGGCAGGGCAAACACCCTGGTTAAGGCTTCTACTCAGAAGCATTTATGTTTTGAGTCAGTTGTATGGGAAACTTAAAATTCCACTTATGAGCAAATTCACTGGCTCTTCAGATTTATGCACTATTATTCTTGTAGGTTAAATTTTCTGGCCACACTCATCTTGGTCATAAGTTAGGTGTAATGCAGTAATTTTATTTATGGAGCCATGGCTCATGAATTGACCTTTTCTATTAATTCAGGTTTCCAGATTCTGAAACTAACTCTGCCTTGCAAGAAGAGGTGAAGTCACAGTGCTCAGTGAAGGGAAGGATTAGTGGCTCTCCCTTCTGCAGTTTTGCCCTTAATACGTCTCTTGTTTATAGAATTTATAGTAACAGTACAGCATCACCCAGTCGTGGGGCCGTCAACATATGTGTAAAAGGAGCAGATTTTTTCCTGTCTTTGTGATTCATAGGATTGAGTTCTCCCTATTGGTGCATAATTGCAAATATAATTCGTTTGTAAAATTGTCCAGTTTCTTTTGAAATTCCATTTGTATGTTTTGGTTTTTGGCCTTGACTGCCTCTGATGAATCTTTTTATGAAAAATGAAAGAGCTTGTCCCTTTAGCTGTTTTCTTATGGCATGCTGGGATGTTCTCAACCATCCATCATAATTTGGGAAGATATGTTAACTATTTAATTACTCTTATGGGTTAAAATGGGGCCAAAACATGGTTATTCTGTGACCTCTGTAAGCACCCGAACTGACACTCGTTCTGTAACTGTCACCATAATTATGCTGATTTTTCTCTTTGTGTTGACCGAATTTGTTTCCCTTTTTGATGTAACTTCACGGACCTTTCTGCTAATACATCCTTTGCATTTTATCCTCTCATCCCTATTCTCCTTCAGTCTGCTAGGTCAAGGCATAAGGACTCTCTAGGAGTCTCCCAGTTTGAAAAGCTTTGGAAGGGAATTTTTATACAGCATGGATCTGGGGATAAGGACTGTGTTCTGATAATAAGACTAGCAGTTGCTTCGTGGTTGTGCAGTGGTGTGGTCACAGTGCTCCTTAATGGACCCTGCTGCTGCCATAGGACTGCAGAATGCTAAAAAGAGAAGCCTGCAGTAATGCATTGTGTCAGACTCTGTACACTCACATTTGGATTTGCGTTGCCCTCAGCAGAAAGGAGATCTGTCTCAACTGTGTGTGGAAATAGTACTTACTGTAACGTGTGGTTGAACTGTGATGCACAGTGCCTTCAAATAGCAAGTGTTCTTAAAAAGCACTAGTTCTTGTTTTTGAAGAGCTATTTTTAAGGAACATATAAGTGTGGTTAGGAATTTAAGCAAGTTCCATATAGTTAATATTTATCACAAGTGTGGTTTTGAAAAAGTTGGATTGCTTTGATTCTGGGCCTCTAGGGTAAGCTATTTTTCTGGAAAATCATCATGACTTCTTAGGGACAGAGAACCAATCATGTTTCTGTTTCCTTATGGATGTGTGTATTCAGTCACTCACCAGATACTTACTGTTGTACCACACACCAAACCCTCTGTCGACAGTGATGAGCAAAACCAGACATTGTTTCTGCCCTCGGACTTACAGTCTGGTGAGTGAGACAGAGGTAAATTAAATAATCACACAGATAACTGCAGATCAGAGCAGTGATGTGATGAAATAGTCACATGTATTGCGGGAACATACAAAACTAGGGGGTCCCTGGGCCAATCTGGTATTTGAAATAAGACCTGACAAATGTGGAGCTCAAGGAAGAGGGTGGGCAAATAAGTGCAAGAACTCTAGGCCGGGATGAGCGTGGGTGACACTTTTGTGGTGGCCGAGGAATCAAAAATGGCAAGTCTGGCTGGCATGTCCTAAGAGCTGTGGGGGACTTCATGTGTGCTCACTTTGGAAGTCCAATGATCTGTTTGGTACCTTATGCCAAATTCTTAGCCACTTAACCTCTGTGACAGGAGTTAATGTTTGATATTCTTATTTGCAGTCCTCTTTAGCAGGCGTTTGATTTCCTTATTTTTTGCACCAGAAAGCTATAACCCTCCGTGTCTTAACATTGCCTGCCCCCTGGAGCAGACTGAAGGGGAAGCTGACATCATTCGTTCTGCTGTCATGGTCACTTGCAGTTCTTTTTGTTGTACTTCTCCTATTTCACTTATGTTTTTCAAGTTTTATTAACATCTTTTTTCTGTAATGTATTTTGCTTCAGAATTGTTTTTTCATTTTCAGAATTGTTTTCATTACTTTGGGTTGAAATCCCAAATATCTCCTCCACCTTCCTTTTCTCTTTGTTTTAAAGTAGATTTTAGAGCAGGAAAAGCAGCAGACAGGAATGTGTGTCCCGTTAAATTACGTTTGACTTCTTGATGCCAGTGTTTGCTCTTTGTCTCTTGTCTTGTGTTCAAAGATCAGCATATACCAAGTGGGAAGACAGGAGTAACAGTGGGAACAAGATTCCACTTCCCAACCACTGGTTGTAATGAGCACTCTCAAGCTTGTGAGCTCCAGTTTTTATTGCCTTTTTAAAAACATCAGTAGCTGCAAAATAGAGAGCAAAAAATATACAAATGTGGTAGGAAGGACTTTGCTAGTTCATTTGAAGTATAAAATGTTCACTCTGTAACGTACCTTTTATTTTTGGATGTCTGAACCAGGTTTGGGATTCTAGGGACAAAAGCAGTGCTCTAGAGAACATCTCTCTTTTTCCCCTCAGTGTTTATCTACAAACTGCTTTAGAGTCTACTTTAAACTCACTTCTTGGCAGTTTTTGTCTGCGTAGCCGCTCTTGCCCATGTATGTCTGTTTTTCTCACCATGTCTGTCACCCTGCCTGAGGCCAATGGTCATTTCTTAGAGTAAAGGTAAAGACTCGTGATGCTGGGGCATAAAATGTTTCAGAGTTAACTGTATTCCAGTTACAGTTCCCTGCATTTATTTTTTCTCTGCCTTCTGTTTTATCTATTGTGGGAAAACAAATCAGAAACATAATTCCTTACCTTAAAAGTCTGAGTTCTTTAATAGATTCCCTTTTCCCCTCTCACCCTGTTAGTCTGTGTAAAGCAGTATCTTGAAAGTCGGCTTCCAATTGTTACTCTTCTACCTACAGTAGTAATTTTTATAGAGCGTAAATTGGTGTAAGTTGGTCTTTGTCAGCTGCTTTGCCAAGCATTGGCATTGGTTTATGTATTATCTGTGCTGAAGAAGTAAACTGAGGCAATCTGAGAGTGCAGAACAGAGAGTATGTCTTAAGACAAGGCCCAGGAGCCAGCTCCCAGTTTCGTGAAGATGCTCTCAGTGCACCTGAAAGCCAGCTTCTCTCTGCAGGATGCTCTAACAGTTGCCTCCCGGTTTCTGTCTCCAGGGCATTTGTCTACCTGAGCAATCTGCTGTATCCAGTGCCCCTGATCCACAGGGTGGCCATTGTCAGTGAGAAGGGTGAAGTGCGGGGATTTCTGCGGGTGGCTGTACAGGCCATTGCGGGTACGTGACCCCCTTCAGCAACAGGAGCTGTGGATTCTGTGCCTGGAGACAAAGCAGGCCAGTTCCAAATGAACCTCATTTCATCATACATACCAACTGGGCAGGGGTGGGTGGGAGGGTGGGTGAGAATTATATCTTGGAAAAAGCCTTTATTGCGTCTTTCCCGGCTGTTGTTCCCAAGTGTCATAAATAGACTCTGTTCAGTGCAGGGTACTGCTGTTTTGGAATACTGGGATAAAGGAATTTAACATGAAGTAAGAACAACCCCAGGATCAGCTCTATAGAAGTCATTTGCATTTTGTATAATGTCTCTTTTAACAGTTTCAGAAGTAACAAAGGATTTTTCGGGAACTTTCCCTGACTGATTCCTCTCAGAGTACTCGTAATAAACATTTTTGTTCTTTGGCTGCTAATTTGTGACATGTGATCAGGATACTGGTATTTGATAAAGGTCTAATCTCTCAAATCTACAAGATACTGTAATACTTCAACAACAAAAAGACAATCCAATTAAAAAATGGGTAAAGGATATGAACAGACACTTCACCAAAGAAGACAGTCAGGCAGCTAACAGACACATGAGGAAATGCTCATGATTATTAGCCTTTACAGAAATGTAAATCAAAACTGCAGAGAGGAACCATCTTACCCCAACAAGGCTGGCACTAATCCAGAAAACACAAAATAACAAGTGTTGGACAGGTGGTAAAGAGATTGGAACTTTTATGCACTGCTGGTAGGAATGTAAAGTGATACAGCCACTTTGGAAAACAACTTGGCACTTTGTGCAAAGGCTAGACATAGAGACACCGTAAGATTCAGCAGTTCCACCTCTAGGAATACGCCTGAGAGAAGTAAGAGCCACCACACAAGTAGACACATGCACACCTACACTCATTACAGCACTGTCCTCAATAGCAAAAAGATGGAAACAATCTAAATGCCCATCAACAGATGAATGGAAAAAACATTATGATACCCACACACAGTGGAATATTGTGCAACAATAAAGAACAATAACCAATCCATGAAACATCTCATAACATGGATGAATCTGAAGGGCATTATGCTGAGCGAGATAGTCACAAAAGGACAAATATTGTATGAGACCGCTGTTACAAGAAGTGAAAACAAGATTTAAACACAGAAAAAAGTGTTCTTTGATGGTTATGATGGTAGGGAGGGGAGAGGAAGAGAAGTCACTAACTAGATAGTAGACAAGGTTCGAAGAAGGGAGGAACAACACAGTGCAGGGGAAGTCAGCACAACTGAACCAGAGCAAAAGCTGAGACGTTTCCTGGATATATCGAAATACTTCGAGGGCCAGAGTAGCCAGGGCTGGGCCTTGGGAACCATAGTTTCAGGAGACATCTAAGTAGGTTGGCATAACAAAGTTTATTAAGAAAACGTTTTACATCCCACTTTGGTGAGCGGTGTATTGGGTCTTAAAAGCTTGTGAGCAGCCATCTAAGATACATCAATTAGTCTTACCTCACTTGGAGCAAAAGCAAAGATACAAGGAAAATATTAGCCTGGACTGAAAGGTCACATAAACAGAGACTCCACCAACTTGAAATGAGAAGAACTAGATGGTGCCTAGCTATCGCCAGTAAGCAGTCTGACAGGGAGCACAGAGTCCCGGACAGAGCAGGAGAAAAATGTAGAACAGAATTCAAATTCACGTACAAAGACCAAACTTATGGGCTCATGGTCCAGAACTGGCCCCCAGACATAACAGTTAGCCTAGAACTGAAATCATTCACGAAGGCCACTCTTCAGACAGAAATTAGCCAGAAGTGTATAGACTTAAGGAATATGCTTCTTAGTTCAGTCAGATGTACCCGATGAAGTGGACACACAGAACCTGGGATGGAAAGAGGGAGTTTGCAGTCACACTGTGAGCGTTGTAACTAATGTTGTAAATCAAATCAGTATGTGTCTAAATCTCTGCATGAGAAATCAACTTGACCTGTAAAATGTTACCTAAAGCACAATTTGAAAAAAGGTTTTAGTGCTATGGAACAAGTAAAGAAGTGAACACTAAATTTAACAATGATACTTTGGAATAAACATTATGTAAAAGAAAGTAATAAATAATGCTACTCAGTAGGAAGAAAGATACTGACTGTTGCCACTTTTCCATGATCCAGCCTACATTCTGAGGAGAAAAATGTGATTGTTTCTTGTCACTTTTCTGTCTTCTGAACTCCTCAATGTGTTTAGTGACCTTCCAGCCTTTTCCTCCCATGGAAACCTGAGACAGTCACCATTGTTGAATTTATGGACATCCCCTCCACAAGTACAGTGCAGCATCTTCAAACATTTGTTTTGTAGTATCGAACATAATCTTGTCAAGATAGAAACCAAAAAACGATGCCACTGAGTCAACTCTGATTCATGGCGACCCTGCAGACAGAGAACCGCCCTGTAGAGTTTCCAGCAAGCACCTGGCTGACTTGAACTGCTGACATTTTGGTTCACATTCATAGCACTCAACCACTAGGCCCCGAGGGTTTGCCAAGGTAGAAAGGGTCAGTATTTCTAGATTGAGATTTGGACAACCTCAAGAATAAAAATGATTCTTTACTAACGAGTCTCATTTGAGTGAAGGATATTGGTTAATTTAAATGAATAGAGTTGGAAGTAACACCAGGTAATTTTACTACTTGGGTCTCATTCACTTTGTTCTTAGCTTGTTCTCTAGTGTCTCATCTCCTTTTAAAGTCCCCAGACACTTTATTATTTACTTTATGATGCAGTGGTGATTATTCCTCTCCTCCTCATGCATAGTCTCCTTCAGTCCTTATATTTTTCCTGTTTAGGGGATGAAGAAGCTCCTGATTACGGTTCTGGAATTCGACAGTCAGGAACAGCTAAGATATCTTTTGATAACGAGCAGTTTAATCAGGTGAGAAACTTTCCAGGAAAAAGAAAAATCTTGCAGGAGGAGAAAGAAGTGGGTGGGCATATAAGGAGAATTGTCAGTGTCAGAGACCAATTCCCCTACCTAGTTAAGACTTGAGAAGTACAGTGTGCTAGTAAACCCTAGTTGGAGTTGTTTAGTGGCATATGGACATGCCTGGCAATTACAGGGGTAAAGGCTCAACATTATAAAGAATGAAAACCAACATTTGTATTTTATGGTGTCACTTTTTCAGATAACTTTTAATGCACATAATCCTTCCTTGCAGAGAGGAGGAAGCTGGGCATTCTTTCCATGCCTAGCTGATGAAGGTGACTACCTCCCTTTACAAGGGTCAATATTATCTAGTTACTGTTATTTGTTGGAAAACCGTGGTGGCGTAGTGGTTAAGTCCTACAGCTGCTGAGCAAAAAGTTGGCAGTTCATATCCGTCAGGCACTCCTTGGAAACTCTGTGGGGCAGTTCTACTCTGTCCTGTAAGGTTGCTATTAATTGAAATCAACTTAATGGCACTGGGTGTGGTTTTTTGTTTGGTTTTATCATTTGTTGGACAAATAAACACAAATGAGGAAAAGGGAAAATATGTTGTCATACTGCTTTATCATCTGTCTACCCTGCCTGGTTTTCAGAGTGATTTTTCTTCAGTTGCAATGACACGTTCTGGTCTTTCCTTGGAAGAGCTGAGAATTGTGGAGGGTCAAGGTCAGAGTTCGGAGGTCGTCACTCCCCCGGAAGAAATCAGTCGAATGAATGACTTGGGTACGTAGACAGGCGGAGTGTGTGTCAAATGTGGACATTTTCACAGAGGGGAAAGCAGTGACCCTTGTGAAGGGAGACAGTCACTTCCATCAGCTGGGCACGGGAAGAATGCACAGCTTCCTCCTCTTTGCCAGGCAGTATGCGTATTGTCAAAATGATATGTGTGTTCGTTTGCCCCTTTTTAGATTTGAAATCTGGCACTTTGCTGGATGGTAAGATGGTCATGGAAGGGTTTTCTGAAGAGGTTGGCAACCACCTGAAACTGGGCAGTGCCTTCACTTTCCGTGTAACAGTGCTGCAGGCCAGTGGGATCCTCCCGGAGTATGCCGACATCTTCTGCCAGTTCAAGTAAGCCCTCCCTTTGCTCTGCCTACTACCTGTTAACTGAAATGACATAAATTCCGATCCTTTATGTACTGTGTAGTGCTTGACAGTTGTGAGATATTAGCCCTCCTGAGAGGTAAGACTGCCAGCCTCCAAAGTAAAACACTTTGTTCCTTCAAGTTTGGAGAAGGATGAGAAGCATATGATGGAAGGATACAGGGTTTAACATGTACGGGAGAGGAGCGCACCCCACATCCTGCCAGCAGTCTTCTGTGTAGACTGTCTCCCTCTGTTGGGGTGGAATCTGATCCCGAGAAAGCTATTACAATTAAGCTGTTTTAGAGCTTTTCTAGCTAAAATGTCTCATTCCTGGTACCTGTGAAATGCTGTTCCTGTTAGCGACCCTCAGGTTGATCACAACCTAGAGCAACCCCTTCTGTGTCGGAGTAGCACTGTTCTCCAGAAGGTCTTCAAGACTGACCTTTCAGAAGCACATCACCAGGCCTCTCTTCTTAGACACCTTAGGAAAATACTTTTTTGAGAAGCTTAAGTTCTGTTGCCTCCAAAGATCAGTATATCCTTTTTTTGTTACCTGGAAAAGGGTTAGTACAAGAGAAGTCGTCTGACCTATCTCCTACCTAAAGCCCAGTTTGCCACTCATGCCACCAAAATGTACCTTGGCCCCGCTATGGATCCTAATGCAGTTTATAAAGTGCTGCTTGTATTTATAGGTTTTAGCCAAGTCCTGAATTAAATGTGATTACTACATGGTTGGAAACCCTGGTGGTTTAGTAGTTAAGTGCTGTGGCTGCTAACTAAAAAGTCAGCAGTTCAGATCTGCCAGGCACCCCTTGGAAACTCCATGGAGCAGTTCTGCTCTGTCCTATAGGGTTGCTATCAGTTGGAATCAACTCAGTGGCACTGGGCTACTGCTGCTGCTACTGCTACTACATAGTTAATAAGTAATTTGCTGTAACTTATTACCCATCCAGTGTTGATTTCATCCATTTGAAGTGTTTTTGTTACTAGCTCCAGAGTTAGGGTAGGGTTGGAACTGCCTAGATAAGTCATTTGTTTTTTTAGAGCAATGTTATTCTGATCAGGCAACTGATATGTTTTATGGGAAGGACCTATTTGGTAACTGATGCCAGAAGTGATAATAAGGGTGTGTTGGCCTTACTCTTAAAATTTAAAAAAAAGTGCACCATCTCCAGCTGGAGAGAAGGTCCTGATTTGTAGAACCTAAAGCCTTGGTTTTTATAAACTGTAAACTCTGTACAGGGAACATAAAGCTGTAGAGCAGTGTGACTGACTTCATATGTCCTGCATAGAGTCAGTGTGTCTGTCTTTCCTTCCTACAGTGGTAGAACACTTGCAGAGTATAGACCAGCGGTCAGCTGTTGCCCATGAAGTGTCCCTGGCAGGTGCTGTGTACTGGTTGGGGTAGAGGACGATGGTTAGAGAAGAGGAAGGAGAGAGAGAAGGAGAAGAAAGAAAATGGGGAATGTACATGTGATACAGAATGCCGCATTGTCTGTGGTCCATGGCATCAGTGATGTGGAATGTCTGGGGAAAGTACATGACATGACTGACCTCCGACTCAGTGAACTCATTTGAAAAACAAGGAGTTCATAACCCTGGTTTCTTACTGCCCTCTTCAGAGTATTTTCTTTTTCCTTTCTTCTGGGTGGTAGTGGTAGGGCGTCCTGATGGATATTTCCACCTGAGGATAGATCATTGTGTTGGGTATTCTTTAATTTCACAATTATTTTTACTTCAAACTAACAAAACTTTACTATTTAAGAGAATAAATACAGCTCATTGACACACAAAATAATATTTCAGTGGTGTCTTCTGTATTTCGAGCTCAGTGCCAGAGGACAGGCAGGTAAGGACATAACCGCGGATAGTAGCATTGTTGCTGTTAGAGAAGTGGGTCCTGAGTGCTGTAGGAACACTCACCCTTTTAGAAACAAAACCTAAAATGTGGAGTGATATAAGGAGTGTTCTTGAACAACAAAACAAAACAAACCCCTTGTTGGCGAGTAAGATCTGAGTCGTAGTAACCCTGTAGGGGAGAGCAGAAGTGTCCCTTAGAGGTTCTAAGACTGCACATCTTTCACTGGCAGAGTGGCTGGTAGGTTTAAACACCCCCCTTTTGGTTTGCAACTGAGTGCTTTAACCACCAGGCCACCAGGGCTGTGTATGTAAAAACACTTGGTTCAGTTCAAGAATTTGTACAAGGAAGGGTCAGGAAAGCTAGTAATAGGGAGCCTGGGATTGAGAAGGGAAAATGTTGACGTGTTATAGATTTGTTAGTCACTGTCGTGAAACAGCATGTGTACTGTCTAATGAGAAACTACTTTGTTCTGTAAACCTGTTTCTAACTTACTATTAAAAATGAAAAGAAAAAGAAACTGTGTAAGTAAGATGCTTCTGTCTATAGTATCTTAAGTTGGACTCTTAAAATGGAGATCATGTGAGGTTTACCCTTCAGCCACAGATTAACTGTAAAAAAAAACCATAATCCATTGCCGTCAAGTTGATCCCTACCCACAGTGACTCTGTAAGACACAGCAGAACTGCCCCATAGAGTTTCCAGGGAGCACCTGGTGGATGTGAACTGCTAATGTGTTGGCTAGCAGTGTTAGCTCTTAACTACTACACCACCAGGGTTTACAACTAAACACTAGGCAGGTTCATTAAACCAAGACAAGACTAAATGGGCACACCAGCCCAGAGGCAGGGAGAAGAAGGCAGGAGGAGACAGGAAAGCTGATAACAGGGAACCTGGGGCACAGAAGGGGACTAGTGTGGATATGTCATGGGATTGGCAACCAGAGTCGCAAACAATACATGTACTAAAGGTTTAATAAGAAACTAATTCCCCAAACAAAAAAAAAAAAAGAAACTAATTCCCTCTATAAACCTTCATTTAACGTACAATTTTTTTAAAAATATGGAAATCATGAAGAAACTAATGCATAATTCACATGCCTTTTTATTGTTAAGCTTTTTACATCGTCATGATGAAGCGTTCTCCACTGAACCTCTCAAAAACAATGGCAGAGGAAGTCCTCTTGGCTTTTATCACGTGCAGAATGTAAGTGACACACACATTTTTGCCAAAGACACTGAGGATTTGTGAGGGTTTGTGGTACCTTGAAGTGGCTGGTGTGAGGAAACAGGCTTGTGTGGGCCCCTTTCAGAAGATAATCCAAGGGAAGAGGTTCTCTGTGGGGGACTATGTGGATAAAATAAACAATAGAGGGAGTGGCCAGAGCAGTGAAATAATCCCCACTCAACCGCCTTTATCTAAACTACAATGGGCCAGTGACTGGTGTTGGGGGTTGGTCAGTCCATAGAATCTTCCACTAGTTTGAATGTAGTCAGTTGTTTTTAATGTTTTCTCCCTAGGAAAATAATCATGTTTGACATAAGAATTTTATTGAAATTAATGTTTTGTCTTTTAAACTCTAAAATACTTAAACATTGTTCAGCTGCAAATAATATTGGAAAATGCCTTTTGTAGTTAAACTGAAATTCAGAGTTGTTTTTCCTTGTTAATCTGTTAATGCGCTTTACAGTTCTCCCAAACATGGAGTAAGGAGACAGAAGCCCTGTCACTAGGAGTTCTGGAAATTTCATCCCAAGTCTATTCAGAAGTCGTCATCATCATAATAGCTAGCATTCATTGAAAGTTTATTTTTCCCAATCATTCTGTTGCTTGCTTGCTGTGTCTTAACTCGTTTAATCCTGCCCATTACAACATCTACTATAATAATACCCATTTTACAGCCAAGGTAACTGAGGCATCTGGCAGTCTAAAGTAACTCACCAAGATCACAAGGCTAAGGAGCAGCAGAGATGGGATTTGAACCCGAGAAAATCTCTAGTGTCCAGGGTCTTCACTGCACGAACCCATCTTTCATTTTCTTGCCAACCACATCCTGTGTATAAAAGAAGAGAGGACAACTCCAGCAGTGGCACAAGCAAACACAAAATGCAATGTTTTCTTATTTATGTAGATAAATACATGCATGTGTATATCTGATAAACAATGATAAATGCTGGAGCACGCACAGTTGAATCACAGACGATTATGCCCCAAGAAACTTAGAATTATGAGAGGGAAAACAAAATGCATACATAAACACTAGATATAAAAGCATTAGAAAAGTATTGATACAGTGCAGTTGAAGTAAACAGAAGGGAAAGTTATGCCTTGAGTGGAAAGACGCTTGACACTTTTGTTGGAGAGATGGTTGGGTAGAGAAAGGATGTAATATAACTAAAAAGATGTGTTGGCCTTGGTACCTGGCATACTGTCAACAGGCAATATGTGTTTTTCTGATGGTTGTGACTATTTGAGCTGGGCCTTGAAGTATCGGGAATGATTTAGATGTAAAGAAGTTCTAGTGGGGTCTTCCAGGCAGGCTGCAGCCTGGGCCAGTCCCCAGGCACACCAAGGACACAGGAGGTAGAAGGAGCAAAGCTGTGTGCACTGGAGCCCAAGCAGTCAGTGTATCACCTGAAGTTACCAGGGCAGATTCTAAAGGGGCTTGAATGTCAAAGCTTGGTCACGTTCCCTTTAGGATGCAAACCAGAGAGGAGCCACCTGGAAGGCCTAGGTAATAAAGTACCTAGCACAGACTGGGCGCTCCAACCAATGGTCTCATTGAAACAGAATGTGTATTTTCTTGTAATAAATACTTCCTTTAATCTTGCTTGGCTTACTCCTTATTAGATTGCAGTGGAGGTCACAGAATCATTTGTGGAGTACATCAAAACCAAGCCAATTGTTTTTGAAGTCTTTGGGCATTATCAGCAGCATCCCCTCCACCTGCAGGGACAGGAGCTTAACAGGTTTGGACCAAATGAGCCGGGATTTCTGTTGTTGTGATTGTTTTGTTTCTTTAGTTCTTCATTTGCTGGAAAGGAAGAAATCTTTTGAGGATTTAGGCTAACTAATAACAGGTTTATTTATTACCTTATGTTTTATCTTTGGAAACTTCACTACCATTGTTCTAGGTACCTAGTCACTAATTCTAGGTAGAGGAAATTGAATTTTGCCCAGGTGACCTTGAATACCATCTTTTTGCAGAAGACTTTGAATGGTGTAGAAAGTTAAAATAGGGACCTTTGGTGAAAACTGTGTACAGTTGACTCGAAACTTTGTGAAGCATAACTCCTAAGCAGCAGCATCCAAATCAATGGGAAGATCAGTGGCTGGGACAGTGATGATGTCAGAGTATCCTTGGTCAGAGAAGATTTTCTGTGAGTTAGCTTAAGATGTACAGGAGGACTTGGATCACAATGCCTTAGACTTTAAAGGCTAGGTGGGATTATATGGGATCATGTCTGGTAGATGGTGTCGTATCATAGTCGGCAAGCACAAAAGCTTCGTTTCTGAAGGGAATTTAACATACCATTCACATCAGCACCAGGCTCTCATTTCCATCTCTGTCTCCGTTTCTTTGCAGCCCACCTCAGCCGTCTCGAAGGTTCTTCCCTCCACCCATGCCGCTCTCTAAACCAGGTGAGCTTCAACTGCGTTGTCTGCGTGATGTTCTTTGTGTGAATGTATTTCTTATTCTCAGTAACTTCACAGATGAAAGTCATGTTCAAACTCCTGCTCCTCTCCTACTTATCCTTAGCAGCTCTGACTAGAATTCTTGGTACTTGACATAGAATTAGAAGGAACAGCAGGGTTATATCCCTGCCAGTGCTCTGGTCTTGATTTGCTTCTTAAACCTGGGGCAGATATTCTTATTTACCTGTGCTTAAAAGTCCTTCTGTAACTCCCCAATAACACAGGGAACCAATCATTTCTTGGCATTTTGTATTTACTCTGCATGTTCTTTTATCTTGTTTTGATTTTTCTTTCTGTTTATTTTCATCCTTTTCCCTCATTGCCCACTTGCCTAATTGTCACCCACCCTGTGCTCATTCTCCACCCTCTTGACTCCTGTCTCCATCCTGTCTTCAGACCATGAGAGAAAGATTGATCTGATTCGGTTTCTCATGTCTGGCTATGTGAATGTGCATGTGCTGGACACATTTTCTGAGCACGCCAACGAGCTTGCGTCCTGTGCGGTTGCCATCTTCCAGGATGGGGCTGACCCGTTGCCGCCTTTTCTCTTTCTGCCAATTCCCAGCTGCCAGAGCGAGAGGGTACCCAGACGAGATGGTTAGTAGCTACATCAGCTCTGTCCTAGATGTAGAACCATCCCCACGTGATTGTCCTGAGGCCTGGCCGTCTGGGACCGAAACCTCCCAGAATTGAGCACATCATCAAGATCGTACCACATTTCCTTCAGAGGGATTTTAGGAAGCGCCTTCTCTACTTTTGCCTCTTCACGTCACATAGGGGATGAGGGGATTATTCTTTTGGGTTCTTTGTGATAGTACTTTTAATTTTAAAGATTTTTAATAGTAGATTTTTTTTTAATGCCTCTGGATGTGTGTTTTGGCTCCTAAAGGATTGCCAGAATCAGCAACTATATTTTCTTCCTGATTAGTATCACCAGCTGTTGTAAAATTCATCTGAAGTGAATAATAATATGATAGGCTACACATTTGAAAATTTCTGTGTGATTCATAAACCTCTTTATACATATCGTTTGTGTGTATCTCTGCAATACATTTTTGAGACAGGAGCTTGATACTATCATCTACATTTTGTAGATGAGAAGATAGACTCTTAGAGGTTGAACAGCTTACCTAAGGTCACACATAACTGGTTAGTAGTTGAGCAGTAATTATATCCCAAGTCATTGGACACTCCCTCCAGTGCTTACAAATTCTGGGCAGAAAACCCCATTGTATTGCAAGGCTATAGGATTCTTGTGTGGTCTTCCAAGAGTTTGGAATTCTTGAAAATACCGGTTCTGGGGCTAGCTTATTTCATCACTGCATCTAAGAATATGGAATTTAAATCTGATGAAACTGTGTAGCACAAGATCATTTATAGAATCTTATATTTACAAAGTCATGGTTCCAAAATTTGGCCACACACAGGAATCACCTGGGGAGCATCACCAGTCACTGGTGCCTGAGTCCCATCTCAGAGACTGAATCGACTTGGAGTGGCCTGAGCTTTGCAGACTTTAAAATCCTCAGATGACTGCTGTGTGTAGACAGGTTGGAGGGGGTCCTGTTGGCCACCACCCCAGCTGTTACTGAGTCCCCAGTACTTCTTAAGCATCATCATCATTTCTTATTATCTGCCTGCCACAAAACATGAGAGTCTAGAATGGGAAGGTGTTGAATGGCTTTATGAGCACATTTATTCTGCACTAAACCTGTTTTCTCATCTCTAGAGATGGTTTGTTGAGAGGGAGGATGCAGCTGACTCTCCATTTTCCATGCTCTTTGAATTTAGAGATACTAATGTAGGTGTTAGAAACCCTGGTGGCATAGCTTTAAGTGCCACATCTGCTAACAAAAAGGTCAGAGGTTCAGATCCACCAGGCGCTCCTTGCAAACTTAGTAGAGCAGTTCTACTCTGTGCTGTAGGTTTACTGTGAGTCAGAATCGACTCAGCAGCAGTGGGTTTGGTTTATAGTTAATGTAGATGATGTTTCTCTGGGTTCTCTGCATTCAAATCTGTCCCCTGACTCTGCCTGCCTTTCCCATCGTGTGCCCTTGAAGGCTGACTTTAGAGAAGCTTATGCTTTTGTTGAGGAGGTGTGGACCAGGTTTTCACCTGTTCTAAAAAATTTTTTAAAGTTCCAGCCACCAAGTTAAACACCATGAGCAAAACCAGCCTTGGCCAGAGCGTGAGCAAGTATGACCTTCTGGTTTGGTTTGAGATCAGTGAACTGGAGCCTACAGGAGAGTAAGTCCAATTCCCTAAATTTTTAAGTAAGACAAAGTGTTTCAAAATTAGAAAATGTGATTTTGAGTTTCCGTATATTTAGGATCTTCAGTCATTGTCACTATCAAAATCCAGTTTTGAATGGAATTTTGGTGGTCTTGAGAACTGACTGTGCAGTGTTCTAAACTGCCTAGTTAGAAGCAGCACTGTCGTAGCCATGGAACTTAGTTAGCAATAAGCATGGAGACGTAAGAGTGTTATGTAGGGAAGACAGTATATATAATGGGTTTCATCTACAGCAAAGCTGTTAAAAGTGGAGCCAGAAGCGTATTTCACAGAATGTGATCAAGTCCTCTATTAATAATCTCAGCAAGGGGCCGGGGGGAACAGAATGTTTCTCCCTCAGTCAGGGCTTTCCAGCCTCGGCACAATTTTGTGAGGAAATGTCTTGTGCCTCCCTGGTCTTTGTCCGTGGGATGTCTGGCACCTCCCCCTAGTGGTGACAACGAGAAACATCTGCAAGTAACGCCAGATGTCCCCTAGAGAGCAAAACCACCCATGGTTGAGAGCCACTTTCCTGGATCAAAATGATCGACATCAGCACATCAGCTTACTTTATATGAGCTGTGTTAGGGTAAGTGGTGAGTCCTGTTACTGTTTATGTTGTGTTTAGGTGTCTTCGAGTCTGTTCAGACCCAACTAATAGAGACCCTATGCACAACAGAGGGAAACACTGCCCAGTCCTGTGCCATGCTCACAGTTATTTTTATGTTTATTGCTTATAGTTATCTCTAAAATACTTTTGGGAAAAAAACAAGAATGAAAAATCTTGCTTCAAAAAGAGAGGCAATGGGCTATACGAGTTAATGGAAAGGATACTGTGGGGGATAAATGTTACTATGGTGATCTCACCAGAATACATTTATTGAGTTCTCACTGTTTGCAGGACACTGTTAGCTGCATCATCCCTGTATGTACTTGTCAGTACTAGCATTGCCTTGAAGAATTGATCCTTCCATAGACAAATCTATAATGTGATTACAGCTTGCATTGTAAGCAAGAAGTAGATACAGCAATAGTTATTACTGAGTTAATTGCTTCCTGGGTTCCTAAAAAGTGTCTAGAATCTGAAATTATCTCTGTTTTTTGTCTCCTGTCAATTGCGATTGCACTTACATATTATTTATTGAACACCTATGATGGATGCAACTGGGGTGAAGCCAGAGGATGTTACTACCTTTTCAGCACTCTGCCTCTGAAGAGTGATGAGACAGATAGGTGAAAAGGCTTGATCGATGCAAATGATCATTTGATTAAATGCCAAAATGCGTAAGAAAAAAGACATGGAATTAGAGTTTAGAAATGGAAAGACCAGCAGGAGCTCTAGCAACCAGGAAGGACCTGCAGATAAAGTAGAACTTAGTTAGCACTGAGCATTCTGTCTTATAACTTCCTGTGCATTTTTATTTTTACAGGTATATCCCAGCTGTAGTTGACCACACCACAGGCCTGCCCTGCCAGGGAACATTTTTGCTCCACCAGGTATTAATGAGGGAGAAAAAGGGCCAGGAGGGAACACCAAAAAAGAGTTTAGAATAAGAATTGTAGCTTTTCCTGTTTCTCTCATAGTTTTCCCTGCTCTGATGGGTTGGTCACTGGTCTGGATATATCCTATCCTTCCATACCTTTCACCTCCATTGCAAACAATTTTTTTCCTGTCCTGTTTTCCTTTTGTATATGTGTATAGTTTCCATGTTGCTTCTCAGCCCATTGCTTATGCATGTTCTTTTATGTTAGTCTATATATAAATGCTTTAGAAGAGTTACTTTGAAAAAGTTTCATTCAGCTGCCATGATTTGTCCTGTTTATGTGCTATTTGATACAGTTTTTATTTCTTGATACATGGAAGCTCTGTGCTTTCACAGCCCAGATTGCTTAATGCTGATAGAAAGTAAAGATTCAGTGGACTGAAAATGTGCTTGTGAAATGTAGAATCTCGTTTGGTAAAGCAAAAGAAGTTTCAGTCGTTGCTTTCAAAGGCTTAGGATTCAGCTAGTCACGGGAGCTGGGGCTCTGTGCTCTGGAACATACAGACTGGGCATTTGATCTTACAGCCATATCAGAACATGGCTGTTCCTCAGTCTCTGAGTCATTTCTCTTTCTTTAGTATAACAGGATGGATATATACTTCCCTTCTGTCTCTGTACTTAACGTTTTGCCCATTCCCTAATCCCCACACCAGAAAATTCCAAATACAGCAAACAAGAAGAAGTAGATGGGACAGCTAACTTTCAACCCTGCTCCGTTACCTAGGGCATCCAGCGAAGGGTCACGATGACCATCATCCATGAGAAGGGAAGTGAGCTCCACTGGAAAGATGTTCGTGAGCTGGTGGTCGGTGAGTACCTTCCAGGGGCTGGCGAAGGAGCCAGGCTTTCTGGAGACGTCTGTGTTCTCTCTTTGGAGCATGGAAGTGTGAGGAAGACTGCACTGGAGAACATGGGCTGTGGGTTTGAAAATGCGTAATTTTTTCCTTAAGCTTCCATCACTGGTAGTTATGTTATTCAAACCAAGTTGGCTTATTTAGCTAGGTAAATATGTGAGGCTGTATGCTGGAGGTTTGAAAAGGCATAAAAGAAGTCCTCACTTACTGTGTCCTTACAGCTCAGTTGAAGAGATAGCATGTATGTAGAGAACAGTATGATGATATTACAGCAATTAAGGACTGTCTCCATTTGGATTCTCAAGAAGAACAACAGAGTGTGTGAGATACATACATGTAAGGGGGGGGGAGAGAGAGAGAGAGAAGAGATTTACTTCAGCAGATTGGCTCATAAAATTGTGAGGCTGCCAGGTCCAAAATCTGTAGGTTAGGCAGCAGGCCAGAGACTTCTGAAAGTTGACATCCTAAGATCCATAGGCGAGGCAGTGGGGAAAAGGCAGGATCGAGAATGGGAGATCTTAGCCAGAATATTTGTATTCTGGAGGGAAACCACAACCCTAAGGAAACTCCCCTTTAAACTGGTTGAGCCCATCATGGAAGGTCATTATCTACTACATTACACTGTAGGATATTATACTGTATTACATTACACTACATTGTACTACACAGCAGCAGCCAGTCCCCTGTCTGGTTAAACTACTGAAAATCGTGGCCAAGCAAAGTGGGCACCTAAAATTAACCATCACAAATACCTAAAGGAAGACAAGAGAAAACAGCCTGTGCTAAGAAAATAACAAAATAATGAAGGAGGACTGGACTAGCTTTGCAGAAAGGATTTGAATAGATTAAGGAGAAATTAAAGGGCTTTTGTTAGTTTGGTTTCCTTGCTTTCCAGACATGAAACCATCCTGAGCACGATTGAGGACCGTATACAGTATGTAAATGGCTAGGAACCCATGGGCACAGAGGAGAAGTTACGGCAGAATGAGAGCAACAATTGACCAGACAGTATAAGCTTTAGAAGAATAGTCTAAAGCAGAGATTCCATACCTTTCTTGTGCCATATACCCTTCTGGCAGTGATGATGCCTATATA
This sequence comes from Heterohyrax brucei, assembly GCA_028571685.1. Taxonomy (NCBI): domain Eukaryota; kingdom Metazoa; phylum Chordata; class Mammalia; order Hyracoidea; family Procaviidae; genus Heterohyrax; species Heterohyrax brucei. The sequence continues at coordinate 39,933,377 of CM053140.1, forward strand.
TTTGTCTTAGCCGTCTGCTGCTGCTGTAACAGATACCACAAGTGAATGGCTTTAAAACAGAAATTTTAGTCCATCACAGTCCAGTAGGCCACAAGTCCAAATTTAGGGTATCAGGTCCAGGGGAAGGTGTTTTCTGTTGGTTCTGGAGGAAGGTCCTTGTTACCAATATTCCTCTGGACTGGGAACTTCTGAGGCCCCAGGACCTCAAGTCATTTTCGAAGGATGCACTCTGCTCCTGACTGCTTCTTGGTGGTATGAGGTCCCCAGTTCTGCACTTGCTTCCCTTTCCTTTATATCCCGTGAGACTGTTCCAAGGCACGTACAGTCTTATACATGGAGTCCTACCCCACCAAAACAACTGCCACCCATCCTCACTCATTAACATCATGGAGACAGGGTTTACAGCGTATAGGAACATCACACAATACCAGGAACCATGGCCTCGCCAAATTGCTGCACACATTTCTGGGGGGACACAATTCAATCCATGACCATACCCTTTCTATGAATCCAGTTTGTCAGTGTAGAAAATACATAATACTGCAATCTTAAGGAAATTCTAATATTAAAATAAAATTGTGAAAATATTAAATAAATTTGTAATAGAAAACTACATTGGTTCATAAATATAGCAGCAAATATAATTACTAGAATTTTAAAGTGGTAATGAATGTAGAGATACGTTAGTGTTACATGAATATGCCTCTGATCTCCACTCCCGCACTTGTCTGTCAGTGTGTCATACTGTAGGGCAGGCTTGCATGTTGCTCTGGTACTAGAAGCTATGCCAGTGGTATTCAGCTCCCAGCAGGGTCACCCATGGCATACAAGTTTCAGCTGAGCTTGCAGGCTGAGACACACTAGGAAGAAGGACCCAGCAGTCTACTTCTGAAAAGAATTAGCCATTGACAGCCTTATGAATTAGCAGAACACTGGCAGATACACTGCTGGGAGATGAGCATCCCTGGTTGCAAGGCACACAAAAGACAGCTGGGGAAGAGCTGCCTCCTCAAAGTAGGGCTGACCTTAGTAGTGCGGACAGAGTAAAGCCTTCAGGACCTTCACTTGATGTGGCAGACTCAAAATGGGAACATCCAGTAATCATGAGAACATAGAATGTACAAAGTATGAATCTGGGAAAATTAGAAATTGTCAAAAATGAAAGGGTGCGTGTAAACGTTGATATCTTAGGCATTAATGAGCTGAAATGAGCTGGTACTGGCCATTTTGAATCCAACAATCATATGTCTTCCTGTGCTGGGAATGGCAACTTGAAGAGTGATGACATTGCAGTTGTCGTCAGAAAGAACATTTCAAGATCTGTGCTACAAGGAAGGCCAGTTAATACAACTCTTACTCAAATTTATGCAGCAACCACTAAGGCCAAAAATGAAGAAATTGAAGATTTTTATCAGCTTCTTCGGTCCCAAATTGATCAAATGTGCAATCAAGATTGTGGTGATAATTACTGGTGATTGGAATGGAAAAGCTGAAAACAAAGAAGGATTAGTAGTTGGATAATATGGCCTTGGTAATAGAGACGATGGTGGAAATCTCATGATGGAATTTTGGAAAACCAACACCTTCTTCGTTACAGATACCTTTGTTCACCAACATAAAAGGCAAGTGGTAGACATGGACCTCACCAGATGGAGTACACAGGAATCAAACTGACTGTGTTTGTAGAAAGAGACGTCGGAAAAGCTCCGTATTCTCAGTCAAAACAAGGCCAGGTGCCACTTATGTCACAGCCCATAAATTGCTCATAAGCAAATTCAAATTGAAACTGAAGAAAATGAGAACAAGTCTGTGCGAGCCGAAATATGACCTTGAGTATATCCCTCCTGAGTTTAGAGACCATTTCAAGCACAGATTTGATGGGTTGAACACTAATAACTGAAGCCCAGATGAGTTGTAGAATAACATCGAAGACATCAAGAAACAAAGAGGTCTTTAAAAAGACGAGAAAGAAAAGACCAAATTGGATGTCAGTCAAAGAAATGAAGTAAAAGAAGTGATCAGAAGATTTCAAAGGATGGCTCCAGAAGACAACAGATTATAGTGACATGTGCAAAGAGCTGGAGGTAGAAACCCAAAAAGGAAGAACCTGCTCAGCATTTCTTAAGCTGAAAGAACTGAAGAAAAAATTCAAACCTTGAGTTGCAGTGTGAGGACTGACAACTGAGCCCACAAACATAACTGTGTATTTCTGTCCTCTTGATGCTTCCTGCATCATTTAATATTTCCCCATACAACCTTTCACTACAATGTCTAACAGTTAAGTTTGTGAACTCATCCTAGAAGAAGTGCAACACACCTCACTGCTGAGATAATCTTTGAAGTACTCCCCTTGGGAAGCTACACAACAATCACAGCAGCTAGTGCACCCTTCAGAGCAATTTTGGAACTCTTTCTGGAATGGCTGTTGCACACAGTGGCAAGGTGGCAAGTTCGCAAATTTAATTATATAGTTGCCCACGAGGAAGCTTTTAGCCAGTAAACCAGTAACTGTATTGGAACACCCTACCTACTCACCTGATTTGGTCCCCAATGACTTTTTTCTTTATCTAAAGATAAAGGAAATATTGAAAGGAACAGTTCGAAAATTGCTTTGAAGGGTGGACTGTGTGCTGGCATCAGTGCATAGCTTCCCAAGGGGAGTACTTCAGAGGTGACCGTAGTAAAATTGAGCAATGAGGTGTGTCGCACTTCTTCTAGGATGAGTTCACAAACTTAATTGTTACCCATTGTAGTGAAAGGTCGTATGGGGAAATATTAAATGATGCAGGAAGCATCAAGAGAAGATGACAGAAATACACAGTCATTACACCAAAAAGAATTGGTCGACATTCAACCATTTGAAGAGGTAGCATATGATCCAGAGCTGATAGTACTGAAGGAAGAAGTCAAAGCTAAATGGAAGGCGTTGGCAAGAAACAAGGCTCCAGGAATTGATGGAATAAAATATCATTTGAGATGTTCCTGCAAATGGATGCGTCACTGGAAGTGCTCACTCATCTAGACCAAGAAGTTTGGAGGATGGTTACCTGGTCAACTAACTGAAAGAGATCCATATTTATGCCTATCCCCAGGAAAGGTGATTGCAACTGAATGCGGAAGTTATTGAACAATATTATTGATACCACATGCAAATAAAATTTTGCTGGAGATCGTTCAAAAGCACCTGCAGCCGTACATTGACAGAACTGCTAGAAATTCAAGCCAGATTGAGAAGACGCGGAACCAGGGATATTGCTGGTGTCAGATGGGTCTTGGTTGAAAGCAGAGAATACCACAAAGATATTTATTTACCCATGTTTTATTGACTGCAAAGGCGTTAGACTGTGTGGATCATAACAAATTATGGATAACTTTGCGGAGAATGGGAATTTCAGAACACTGAACTGTACTCACGAGGAATCAGTACATGGGTCAAAAGGCAGTGGTTTGAACAGAACAAGGGGACACTGCATGGTTTCAAGTCAGGAAAGGTGTGCACCAGGGTTGTATCCTTTCACCTTTTTAAACTGTATGCTGAGCAGATAATCCAAGAAACTGTACTATATGAAGAAGAATGAGGCATCGAGGTTGAAAGAAGACTCATTAACTACCTGCTTTGTGCAAATGCTGCAACGTTGCTTGCTGAAAGTGAAAACGATTTGAAACACTTACTGCTGAAGATCGAAGACCATAGCTTTCAGTATGGATTGCACCTCAACATCAAGGAAACAGAACTCCTCACAACAGGGCCAGTAAGCAGCATCATGATAAACAGAGGAAGGATTGAGGTGGTCAAGAATTTTATTTGACTTGGTTCCACAATCAGTGTCCATGGGAAGATCTGCTGCAAAAGACCTCTTTGAAGTGTTCCAAAAGTAAAGATGTCACCTTGAACACTAAGGTGCGCCTGACCCAAGCCATGATATTTTCAGCCACTTCATCTGCATGTGAAAGCTAGACACTGAATAAGGAAGACAGAGGAATTGAAGCCTTTGAATTGTGCAGCTGGAGAGGAATATTGAAGGTACTATGGATTATCAAACGAACAAACAGATCTGTCCTGGTGAAAGTTTAACCACAGTGCGCCTTAGAAGCAGGGATTGCAAAACTAGGTATATATTGTCAGGATATGCTTTGGACGTATTGTCAGGAGGGATCAGTTCTTAAAGAAGGATATCATGCTTGGTAAGGTAGAGTGTCAGTGAAAAAGAAAAAGACCCTCAGCAAGATGAACTGACACGGTGGCTGTGACATTGGGTTTAAACATAAAACAATTGTGGGCATGACGCAGGACTGGGCAGTGTCTCCTGTTGTACAGAGGGTCGCTATGAGGTGGAACCAACCTGACAGCTCCTAACAAAAACATGATCTCTACTGGGGACAGAGACACAGCTATTCCTCATTTTTCTGTGGTGTGTTATGTCCTGTCATAATGAAAGGCAATACCAGATTTCAGATAGAGATTTGAGAAAATAAAGATGTAATTACCTTTATTCCCCATTCAAGTTTAGAGACCCCTGGATTCTATCCACAGACACTATAGGAATCTGTGGAACAGATTAAGAATTCCTGGAAAGGAGGTTATACTTTTACCTGGGGCAGTAGTTTTCAGGATTTTTTAATATTAATTTTCACACAGAACCAAACTCACTGCCATCAAATGAGTTCCAACTCATAGTGAACCTGTAGGACAGAATAAAAAACTATCCTATGGGGTTTTCAAGGCTACCATTCTTACAGAGAAGCAGACTGCCACATCTTTCCCCCATGGAGCTGCTGGTGGGTTAAGGTTGCCAACCTTTTGATTAGCAGCTGAGTGCTTAACCACTGCACTGCCTGAGTTCCTTCATCTGGAACAATAATATCTGAAGCGGAAGAGCTGCTTTGTGATCAGAAAGGATGGCATACGATGTGCAGGCAGTAGTTAGGCAGGCTTTTCCTAAACACCATGATTTACTTACTCAGCAAGCTCTTCTTAGTATTAGCTGTGTGCCGGGTGCTTTTCTGAGTGTGCTCTAAAAAGACTTAATCTTCCTAACAGTTATGTAAAGGAAGAATTACTATTCCAACTTCACATATGAGGAAACTGAGGCTCAGAGAAGCTGAACAGTATGCCCAAGATCTCACAGCTAGTAAGTGTGGGAGCTGAGATTTGAACCCAAGCTGTTCAGCTCTGGAGATGGTGCTCCTAATCTCTATGCAGTGTTGCATTCTCTGGTGTTAATCTGAAAACAGAGTTGTAGGTTTTTGAGCAAGAAAGTGGCATAGTGAAATTTCTGGATTAAGAAGTTTATGTAAGGTGACCATAAGATGGATTAGAAAGAGGGAGGTGTGAACAGCAGACAGACCTGTTAAACGACGATTGCCACATTGCAGAATGGAGGTCATTGATGCCTTTGTGAGCGGGGTGGTGATGTTGGACATAAAAGTAGAGATGAATACGAGGAACTCTTTGAATAAAGAATCCATCAAGTTTTACAGTTGGCTACATGTGGGAAGTAAAGGGGGAACAGAATATGGAGAAGAATGGAATGGCCTTGTGGTCAGCCAGATGACCCTTTTAGTACCCAAGGTTACACCAAGATTGAAGTCTGGTTTTTGGCTCAGTGAATTTAAGTTCTGCTTTTAAATGTGCCTGGATTCTGACTTTTTTATCCATTCTTCTAGGCCGGATTAGGAATAAGCCCGAGGTGGATGAAGCTGCAGTTGATGCCATCCTCTCCCTAAATATTATCTCTGCCAAGTACCTGAAGTCCTCCCACAACTCGAGCAGGTGAGACCTCCCCTAAGGAGTAGGATGAGGCAGCCCCCATGTGGTTGACCGGCATACCATTGGGTCCCCTGTCACTAGTGACTCCTGATTCTCTTCTCACTTCAGAATGCTTTGCTTCCTCCCTTACCCATCCTACTCTTCAAAAATAAAGAAATAAATAATTGGAGCTGGTGTCACAGTTGTGACCAGTTAACCCAGTGGAGCAAAAATGTTTATCCTGTGCAAAGTAGCTGTACCCAGGGCTTGTTTGAAATCAGTGCTTCCCAGTTCAGCCACGGCCAAGGAAGTAACAGTGGAACAGACCCAAATTGTTACAGTCTGGGTGAACCAGAATGACAACCAGAATGGAAAAAACTACAGGCTGAAGCTGTGCTAAAAATTTAATCTCCCTCTTAGAAAGCGAGGGCAGTTATACATGTTGCATAGCGACCAATGTCTTTTTCTCGTCTGATTTTGAGCAGAGTTGGAAACAGTGCTCAGAGATGATGGTCATCCACACTGCTCTAAAGTTGTGTCACTTTCCACAGTCCTGCCAACAGTCCAGTCTCAAGCATCAGGCTCATAGAAGTGCTCACTACGCCTCTTGCAAGTCTCCTACCCCAGGGCTTTGAGCTGTAGTTTTTCCTGTTTTAGGTATCATTCCAGATCACTCAAATGGTTACAGTTCAGTTCTGTTTGGGTCTCTCTCCGTCAGCCAGGACTGAATCACTTCACAGTGATTTGAAGCCCTGGTAGGATAAAGATGATACAGAGAAAGTAGAAAAAGAAAACTCAACATACTGCTATTCAAAAGCTTAAAAATACAAACAAATTATTACTGAGATTAAATGTTGTCCTGTGACATGATTTTTGTGGAGAAAGGTTATCATACTCCTGAGTATCCTGAATATGTGCCCTCCAAGGGGTGATGTAACCTCCTGTGTTTAGTCATTGCTACTGCCGATATAGGTTCACCTAGCCTCAGTATTTGCTTTTTATTTTCATTTATGCATAAAGATAATGAAAATAAGCTCTTCTAAAACTGACTGCTCTAAATAACTAAGTGGTTTGCCGTAAAACTCCCTTTTATAATCAGGTTGGTGAGAAATGGGCGTAAAGTAAGTAGCCGTACTATTCTCCCATGTCACACTGGGACTGGCCCAGAAAAGGAGTTGTATTAGGTGTGCGTGCAGTTTATTTACATGCTAAGCACTGGGAAACAGGAGTGCCAGCTGTTCCCATGTGGGCGTAGAATACTACCTTTGCTGAACAGCATTTTCCTGTCCCCTAGTCTGCTCCTAAAAGACTTACTCACAGTATGTGTTGGGAAGAGGCAGAGGAAAAATCAAATAATGGACAGAAACAATCAAAGGACAGTTTGGACCAGTTGTAATTTCTTTCCTTGCATCTAATTTTCCCTGGGAAAGAGGGGAAAAAAAGAACACATTTCTGTTTGCTTTTTTCCTGTACGAAGAGCAAGCAGGGGGCTGTAGGGAGAGAGTGTGTTTGTGTGGGAAGCAGGAGGAGTGGCAGAGATAGGGAAGAGGGCTTTGACCCTCCCTGGACTACACTTGGCAGAATCTGGAGCAGTGTCATTTCTCTCTCTCCTCTGCCAGACTTTTATAATAAGTGTGCAGCTGGCGTGCATCACTATTTTGTTTGCAATTATGAGAGATGTATCTTAAGCTTCGGTAAGATACTGAGCAAAATATAAAGAGAAATACAGTCTTTGACTGAAGTGCTTATTTGGCTCACCTTGCCTACATTAGTGTAACCCAGCAGAGGATTAGATGATACAGGAGATGATGAATTTGTATCTTTTATGGTAGACACTTACCATAGTTAAAAAAAAAAGAAGTTAGCTGAAGTCTAGAATAATAAAAGATGGACATCTTAACAAACATTTTTGTTTTAATTTAGACTATATAAATGGGCATTAATTTGTCAAGCTCCTGTGTAAAGGCCAGCCTTTCCTTTAATTACAGGGTCATTTACTGGACTTTGAATTGTTTTACTTGCAAAACCACACATATATAGTTTCTCATCTATGATTTTATCAGTTTGGTGAAACAAGATCTAGAAAGTTGTGGAGGAAATCTAAGTGCAAAACTCTTCAGGCATTTTATATAATTTTCCCTCTTTAAATTGATCTCACCCAATTGTATTTTAACAGCTGTTTTTTAAACAACTCACCATTAAATCTTTTTAAAGCATTTAGTTTCCACAGAAATGAAAATTTCTTTCTGCACTCATATTTAATCAATTTTCATTTTTTTTAATTAGATAATTATAAATAACAAGTACAACCAGCATAAGCAGGTTTGGGACCAAATACAATTGACATGGTATGGCACAACTTGACTGTTTGTAGGGAGTACTCTGGGAATCTGAGAAAAACAGTCCCCCTTCCTCCGGTGTAGAGTGCTTAATGAGAAACGGAAATCAGCCTTGATCTTTTGGAGCAGGGAGAGCACAGGGTAGTGTAGGGTGAGCTGTTCAGTGGAGTGTGATTAAGAGAGCCTCTTCTGTTTGTGTAACGTGTAATGGTACAAAGTGAACTCTCAGAACTCCATTTTGGACGTATTATGTATGCATGTTCCCAGGGTTAGGTAGTTAAGAGCTCTAGTCGCTGGGGTTTGAATCCACTAGCCTGTCCTTGGAAACGCTATGGGGCAGTTCTCCCTGTCCGGTAGAGTTGCCATGAGTCAGAATCAACTCAGAGACATGCAACAGAGTACGTGTATTAGAAGCTTTTTTGTATAGACTGTTGTTGTTAGGTGCCATCAAGTTGGTTCTGACTTCTCTCGACTCTGTGCCCAACAGAACAAAACACTGCCTAGTCCCTTACCGTCCTCCCAGCCAGCATGGCAGCTGCTGTGTCAGCACATCTGAATGAGAGACTCTCCCTCTGATAGTCGCGTCTAGCTAACAAAGGCCAGTCCTCCTCTTTCCAGACCAGTGTTAACCGTAACAGCCGATGTGGTTTTTCCCTTAATTCCGCAGCACTTGCCTGCCATTCCCAATACTGTGTCACTTCTACAGGGAAAGTTACAAGTGGGCTCCACAGTCCCTTCTAGGCCCAGTGTTTTCTTTAATTGAAGTCTCAGGAAAGGGGCCCATTCTGTTGTCTGCCGTCCTGTATCAAATTGGTCATGGGATTCTCTGTTTGTTAATTGTCGAATTTGAATTCACTTTGCTTATCAGCAAATTTGTGTTTTAATGTTTTCTCTTCCGCTTTTCTTTCTTCCTTTTTTTTTCCTTTTGCTGCACTAACACAAGCCTTTTCTATGTTTTTGCAGGCTCTTTCTTGATAAGGATATTCCTAGGTATTTTCTGTTTGCTTTTTTGCACATAAAGATTCTAGTTTATCAGATTGCTTTATGTCTTATGTTGCTTTGATTGCTGTTTTAATTTAGCACTTTTTTCCCCCCGCGCAAACCTAAGCTTTACCTAGAATAGAGCAAAACCTTATTCTGTGCTCTTAGTCTTTCTAAACCCAAAAAACCCACTGCTGTCAAGTTGGGTCGGACTTGTAGTGATCCTATGGGTCAGAGTAGAAGCACCCCATAGGGTTTCCAAGGAGCGCCTGGTGGATATGAACTGCCGACCTTTGGGTTAGCAGACATAGCACTTAACCCATTATGCCACCAGGGTTTCCCTGGGTCTTTCTAATGTATGTACAATTTAGCGTTAACTTTGTCCATGATTCATAGAGTTCTGAATTATTTTCTCAGTCTTTTTAATAAGTTTGCTCCCGTTGTAATACTCCTTTTCCCCCAGGTTTTTCACCTCTGCATTGCAAAGTAGAATGCGTCTCCCTTCATTTCATGGGATGTCTCAGGCTTTGTTTTCTGCTCTGCTCTTTGTCCTGTCTCTGCCAAGAGTGTCAAAGATTTGTTGTCCTGTAACTTTGCATAATGGTTCGCTTTTCACTTTGTTTTGTGCTATGCGGTAGTAGAGATCATTGTAGTTATTTGGGTAGGTGAATCTGTGAAACACTGTATGTACTTTTGAAAGATTTCTTTGTGCTGTCAGGGATGATTTGTTTAACTTATTCTGTTCTGGAATAGAAAAAAAACTGTGCTTGTAAATGAAAATAGTTTTTTTCCCATGTCTCATCATCTGATTTAGGAAAGAAAACTGAAGAATGCAATACATGACAAATAGTTTAAAACGCTAAGAATTGCATATGTCTTATTAAATTGACTTGGGTTTTCACTGACATAATTGATATAAGAAGTTTATATTTTGTGTGGACTCTATTCTGACCCTGTTTCGGAGGTTCTCCTAATGTACTGTCTTTAGAATGTCCACCAGGTATGACTATTTATGGAAGACGGTGTTTTTTTAATTCTTCAGAGTTAACTGATTGAGGGACTATATCCTACAAGGGTATCCCTGAAACATGGTTTTCTACTGATACTGCTGTTGTTCAGAACATCTGGTAAATTCGTTTAAAATTGTCTCCTGACCACATAAGGAACCATATAGAACTCAGCCCTATTTTTAACCCTAAATTCTGTTACCAAACTTTACTGAATTGGTATTTATTAACAGTTTTAGTTTGTATTTCTTAAAACCAGCTCCCAAAAGTTGGTACCTTCTGAGAGTATTCTAAAAGAATGTGCTGCAATAACTAAAAAAAAAAAAAAACCCTCAATAGGAACATTTTAGTGGAATCAAAAATTCACACCATCCTTTTTTATGTTGGCCAAGTTTCTCTCAGTGGAATTTTTTCTTTGACATCAGTGTGAAAATTCAACCTGAAAACAGAAATGTAAAGGGGCATTTTTATACAAATTCAAACATTTGCCTCAGTTGAAAGCACCAGAATCAGGTAACCTAAGTCACGACATGTGGCGGTGGTAAGTGACGGTTTGGGATGTAGGGCAGCGCACATGACCAGCAGCTGTGGTGAGAACTTGTACCAAGCGTCATGGGAGTAAGAGGCGGCCCCCCTCCTGGAAAGGGCTTCTCAGACGTTGTAGACAGATTTCCACTGTCCTTCGCTGCTGTGCCTCTTGTCTGTTGTCGTGTGAGTGGTGTCTCTTCCTTTGGTGTCTTCATGGTTTTCTTTACCCCACTGGCTGCCTGAGAAGCTGGCCTTAGATCTAGAAGCAGCTACACTATGAAATAGCTGGGCTTCACACAGTGGCACTTGGAAGATAGGGAATGGACAAGGAGTTCACTTTTAAAAAATGGATTGTTTTTTTCCTGTGGTAATTTCTGGTGGAAAAAACAAGGGAACATATTAAGAGAGAGGGTATGCCAGTTGTGTGCATAGGAAGTGTGGAAGAGGCAGCAATAGTAAGGTCACCAGGGTGGAAAGAGGAAGGAGGAAGGTACTGAGCAGGGAACAAAGTGTGGGGAAACTTGTCTGGTTGAATCAGGTGAGCTGTGCAGCTGTACAGCGTCACCACCCCGAGAGGGGCGCTGCGGACGGAGCTGGAGCTGACCTGTGTCATGCCGCTGCTGTTCTCAGCTCAGTAATTCGGGTGAGACTTCAGGAACCGGAAGGTGTAGTGTCAACTCGGGATTGTAGTCTTTTACCAGTAGAAAAAGTGAAACCAGAACAGCTTTTAAAAAGAGTTTATGGTGTCTGTTAGATTCAGCTTCTAGTTACTATTTGAATGTAGGATTTATTTTCAAATGGAATTTGGGAAAACTAACAAATGGTGGGATTGTCTGGCCCAGATAGTAAAAACCACTCTTTTTACTAAAAGAATAACCAGTTACTCTTTTACTTAGCACAAGGCTCTCTGTTCTTAAATTCCTTAACTTCCTCTACCTAGTTCATTCATCCTCCCGGGTGTGTCTGTGACTTTTCTGAGGCTCAGCAGAACTCGATTTTAGGACATTTAGATCTAATGTAATATGAAGAATGCAGCTTACAAGTCAGTAAGCGTTTGTGTCCTCTTGCTGTTACTGACTCACAGTACAGCTTACTTAGTCTTCTTTCAGCTTCTGTCCCTGCTTATGTATCTCTTCCATCTTAAAGTCTTTGGTTAATCTCACTATTTTTATTTTTATAGGCTGAGGCAGTATTGTCAAAAGTCTGCACAGCCAAGTGCTCCTCCATGATGGTGGGGAAAGTGGGGACCTCCTTTTCCTCCTGAAGATAAGGGTTCTCTGTTACTAGAATTTGATAAATTTTAAATGTTGGTTTGTGTCATTACTGATAGTAACAATACTTGGACTAAGGTAACTTCCGCTGCTTTTGAATGACTCCCTCTTTCTGACTTTAGGACCTTCTACCGTTTTGAGGCCGTGTGGGACAGCTCCCTGCATAACTCGCTCCTTCTCAACCGAGTGACTCCATATGGAGAAAAGATCTACATGACCTTGTCTGCCTACCTAGAGGTGAGGAGCCGCAGGCCTTCAGTTGCTACAAATATGGTCAGCCCTGATCCAAGGGCAAGTTACAGCAGAAGAATGTTGGGAAGATGGGACTTGTGTTGTCCTCTTTTCTTCCTCCACATCCTTGTGTCACTTACTTTTATCATACTTTATTGACTGCTCTGATTCTAGTAGATTGTTCATGTTCTTTATTTCATCGAGTCACTTGACTTTTATTATAGCATCAGCTTTGGAAACCTAATCACTGTTCTTCAGAGAATGTATGATTTCTAAAGACAGTGTCACGTCTTGTTTTCGTACTTGTGGACAGAGTGTAATTAGAAGAGGACTTGGTGTATAATGAATAATCTGCTCCTCACTGATTGACTGTCTCATTATCTGACATTTCACATTTACAACAGTAGTAAAGCATCTGCTATCCACTATTTCACCTTTTAACAACATACATCTGGCAGCATTGAATGTCAGGGTGCAAGATGAGAGTAACGTTGGCTGTGATGGTTAAGGTGTGTGTCTACTTGGCTGGGCCACAATCCTCAGTGGTCTGGCATCTGTGTGAGACTGTAATTTGGCAGTTATTTAATGGCTCGATCGTGTGATGCAGTGTGGTCATCCTCTATCTTGTATAACACCAATTTTTATATTGACAACCTAGTCTTTGCAACCTTAATGTGTTGATAAGTGAGGGGTGGGTGTACCCAGTCAATACTAACTTTTATCACTACAGGAAAAATTGAGAAAAATGCATGTGCAAGGAATACCACTTAACCTTGCACATAATTCTCATGGAGTTGTTGAAATAACCAGTAAATCTGAAGTCTTCCAGCCCCCGTATCTCAGACTAGCTTTTCAGATACAGCAGTGCAAGGCTTAATCACCTGTGTGCTGCCTGCCTGTTCACTGAGGCACACTCCTGTTTGCCTCCAGCTGGATCACTGCATTCAGCCAGCCGTCATCACCAAGGACGTCTGCATGGTCTTCTACTCCCGAGACGCCAAGATCTCACCACCGCGCTCTCTGCGCAGCCTCTTTGGCAGTGGCTACTCAAAGTCCCCGGACTCGTAAGTGTTTGAGACAAGTGTGGTTTCCAGTCTGTTTTGTCTGTATAGAATCAGCAGCCGTCCAGGTACCCAGGCTTGGCTACTTCATGGTTAGTTTACTGTCTGTAAGACATGTTGGTAACTGACACCTAATTGTGTGTTAGGGTTTAGTAAGATGCTGATGGGTAGTTGAATTGGTGAGTAAAGGAAGGAATATTACATTGTGAACACTGACAATTTTGCAGCAACTCAGTTTTATTTTACATGGCATAATTATTATCTCTAATGGTGAACATTGATATTTCCTTCTTTTTAGTATGTATTCATATTTAAGGTATATAAAAATATATCAAGAAAATAATACAGTGAATACCTATGCATCACCACCTACCTTTAAAAAAAGCCTGCATGTTACTATACCAGTAGAGACTCTTTAGTACCCACCCCTTCCTGTTACTCACACGCCCCTAGAATTTGATGTTTGTGTTTCATCGTAGCCTAGACTTTTGTTACCTCATACCTTCTGTCTTACTGTAAAAAAAGGCAAATGTTTTTTTTTTCATATTTGTGTTCTAAAATTCCTAGCTTGTCATTCCATTTTATTTATCCTATTGAAATAGAAGTATTTGAAAAACTGAGATGGAAACCAGCTCCTTTTAGAAACTACACATGCTAAGTTCAGAAGAGGAAAACAACAGTGACTTACAAGAAATGTCTGGAGTTAGTGCTGCCAGTGCAGTACATACCCTACAGAGGAGACATGTTTTTAGGGAGACAGAACTGAGATCTTCCTGTTTTTGTGCTGTAAGAAACTAAAGAATTGTTTTGTTTTCTTCAAATAGCAATCGAGTCACTGGAATTTATGAACTCAGTTTATGCAAAATGGCAGACACAGGTAGTCCAGGTAAGCTTTATGGATCCAGGAGGTGAGGGTTACCACTGTGTGTGTTTAGGGTGTATGGTGTCAGAGAACTGAAGGGTCTGCCCGTTTGGAATAGATAGAAAGCCTATTAGAAACCATGTGTGTTTTACAAGCAGTTTTTCTTAGTGGTAGTTAATGGTAGACGCTACCTTTTTTCAGGGTCACAATATTTTTGGTGTATGACATGCAGCTGTAAAATCTATGGAGAACAAGTACAGCTGAGCTATGGGATATTGTTAAAAATTTGAGTGAATTAGAATTAATCGTCTTAGAAATTTTCATAAACACTTCCTCCTCATCTTCACCTCCAAGATAGCTTGGCAGTACAGTTTTACAGGTGCTGTGAAATTGGAAATAGAACTTCCAGTGCTGCAGAAAGACCCTTTATTAAGTTAGACTTGTTCTGTAACCTTTTTAACCTCTGTGTGGACTGCTTTCATTCCTCTTACGGATTTAGCAGCATTTTGTGTTTCTGTGCTCATAGAACATGAGTAAAAATCTGGAGTTTTTTACTTAGACACTTGATAAATGTGAGTCTGAATCATTTTAGGAAGCATATATGGAAAATAGGTCAGGTTCCCATAGATAAGATGTAAATAAAAAAGAAGACTTTGAATATGAATTCAGGGCCCAGTAGCACCTAATTAATAGTGTCCAGATAGTTCCTTGAGGAATTCTTAAATTAACATAAATTTCATGTTCGGTATGTAACAACTATAACCTTAAAAAAATAAAGGGAAATGAAGGGGTGAAAGCCATCTGTAATATGCCACCCTAATTGCACTACCATTTCCATATGGGTGTAGTTTATCTATTTGGGATCATAGTATATAGTCTTTAATTTACGTCTATGTTCACGTAATCAAATAAGCATTTTCTCAAGTTTCATTGAAGTCTCCGTAATTGTTAAAGTTTGTAAAACTCAGTTTTAAAGGAAGCTCAGAGGATTGCTGTTGGGGAAAAGGATGAACCTTTTTTTTAATTGGCTCTGTAGCAATCAAGTATTAGATTATCAGATTTTGGGGTATGTGCTCTAGGTGAAATTTTGCAGAGCAAATGGGTTTCTCATTAAACACAAACAGTTGTGTGACGTTGGTTGCCAGCCTCAGCGGGTCAGCATTCTCTGTTCCGTCCCAGACTTCACACTTGCTCTCTTCCAGTTTTCCTGTCCCTTAGTGCCTGGACTGGTGTGCCTGTTTAGTCTTGTGTGCATGCTTGAACCACGTAACGTGTTCCTCACGTGTGATTGTGTGTCCTATAAACCTGTCTGGTCTTTGGCTAAAGGATGAACCTTGGGAGTGACCCTCATACTAAGTTAAAAGATCATCCAGGGGGCTTACTCTTGGGGTTTATCCTGTCTCTGTCAGACCAACTAATTTGGTTTTTTTTTTAAAGGAAGTAAATGTTTAATAATCAAAATTCCATATATTTTGAGACCAAACTGCCTTTGCTGGCCATGTGTATGATTTTTTAATTCATTTTGAGCTAAAATTGGAATGAGATTTTTCTCTGGAAAAAGAAATGCTTTCCTCGTGTTTCAGGCATGCAGAGGAGGAGGAGGAAAATCTTGGACACGTCGGTGGCCTATGTGCGTGGAGAGGAGAACCTAGCGGGCTGGCGGCCCCGTGGAGACAGCCTCATTCTAGAGCATCAGTGGGAGCTAGAGAAGCTGGAGCTGCTCCATGAGGTACCCCAAGGCAGGGGTCAAACACTGTTGGGCAGGGTTCCCGAATTTCGAGTCTTCTGCCCTTCTTCTCCTCATAATCATGGCTTTCCAGTTTTTAGTCTCAGTGGAGGCATATTTTGCTTGTTACGGCTTTACTGGGGCGTATGTTTGCTGAGGCCATAGTGTTGGTCTTCCCAGGTGGAGAAAACCCGTCACTTCCTACTCCTGCGTGAGCGAGTTGGGGACAGCATCCCCCAATCCCTGAGTGACTCGCTGTCTCCCAGCCTCAGCAGTGGGACCCTCAGCACGTCCACCAGCATCTCCTCTCAGATCTCAACCACCACGTTTGAGAGTGCCGTCACACCCAGTGAGAGCAGTGGCTATGACTCAGCAGACATTGAAAGCCTAGTGGACCGAGAGAAAGAGCTGGCGACCAAGGTGACAGTCCCATCTTGAAGTGACATTGAAGTCTTTGTAATTGTTGAAGTGTGTATGAGGGTTTTCCTGCCGTCAGCCTGTGAGCCCAAGTGTCGCTTTATTCATCTCAGCACCTTTCTTCAAGGGCCTCTCTTTCAAGGCCTCTGCTAACACTGTGGATGTGGAATTAAATGAGACTCAATTACTACCTGTAATAAGCATACCCACTAGTGGGACAAAATAGACTAGTGAGTGACAAGATTGTGATAGAGCAGGGGATAGATTTCAGCAGGAGCCCGAGGAGAGACCTCACATGGGACATGACTGGAAAGCTGACCTTTGAAGGCTACGTGGGAGGAGGGAGCAGCCAGTGGTCTCCTGGCTGACTGGCATTAGGGACTTTGTTGGGGAGAGGGCTTGGCAGTGGGATTGGAGAGACAGGCAAGGGCCAGATCAGGAAGGGTCAGTGTACTGTACTGAAGAGTTTAGATGGTATCCTGGGAGTGAGGTAGAACTCATGAATACTTTGAACAGGTATTGCATTTTAGGTAATCCTCCCAAAAAGCTGGGGTAGTAATCCGAGGGATTGGTGTTAAAGAGACAGACTGGAGGCAGGGGGAGCAATCCGGATGAGAACTAGTAAGAGGTTTTTTAGCTTAAGGCAGTGATTAGGTGGGACGAAGAAGAAGTAGGGTCGCGTAAGTAACATCCATCCTTCATTGGTGAGTGGCTACAGCAGAGGAAGGCAGAAGGGTGTTGAGGGTGACTCCCCACGTGTATGATTTATGGGCAGCTGGTTGAAAAGCAGGTAGAGAAATAAGCAGGTATGGTTTTGCTTTCTTTTAATAATTGAACAGGCTGCTAGTTTATTTAGGAAGCTGTGGCATACAGAACTCACAGAGATTAATGTGCTGTTTAGTCCCAGGGTGAATTGAGAATTAAAGGGATGTTACTGCCTTCTTAGCACTTCCTAAACTGGGCTGTTTGCAGTCATTCACCTTTGCAGTCTCGTGAATGGCTTTTTGATCTACTTACTTTATTGTTTTTGTTTGTCATATGCCAGACTTCCCTTGCTCCGTGCCTAGTTACCGGTTGTTTGGGCAGTGCGTGAGCTCTGTTGTGGGTCTGAGTGCCGTTCTTTTCCCTCTTCCCTGGTACACACTGCTTTAGCCACGTGACACAGTGTGTTCAGCCTGCACTTTCTCTCTCTTCCCAGTGCCTGCAGCTTCTCACCCACACTTTCAACCGAGAGTTCAACCAGGTACACAGCAGCATCAGTGACTGCAAGGTGAGCAAGTGCCTGGCCTCCGGTTTTCAGCCTGCATGGGGGTGGCGGATTTCTTCAGTGCCACTCTGATCTCCTGTCCCCAAATGATGTGGCTTTTAGGCATGTCTTTCTGGAGAATTTGTGACATGTTGACCCTTGTAGTTATTCTGATTTTTCAAAGTCAAGACACTGCCTTCCAAAGACGAATACTCGTGTGAGTCTCTCAGAGTGACTGTCAAATGGGAAACATTTGGGCATTCTCTGGAATCCCTTGGAGAAGGCTGTTATGTAGGAAGGTGATATGTCATTGTGTGACAGGTACAAAGACTATCTCAGGTTCTTGGTGGCATAAAATTTGGTTGCCTTCAGCAGAGTTAGGTGAATACTTTTAAGAACTTCTGAATCACTCACTCTGTTCCGGTCACGTTGACCTTTTTCCTGCTGTTTCTCAGTCACTCCAGGCGTATTCCTGCCTTGGGAGTCTTTGCACGCTTGGCCTTTGCCTGGAATGATCTTTTCCTAGATATTCCCATGATTGCTGCACAGATACTATCTCCACAGAGACGCTCTCCTTAACCGTCTTACGTAAATCCGGTAGCGCTCTGACACTCTAATCCCATCCCCGCTTTATTTTTCTCAGCATTTACCACTGTCTGACCTGTTTAAAGTGCTTGATGATTAGCCTGTTACCTGACTTCCCTCATGGAAATGTAAGCTCCAGGAGGGCAGGTTCTCTGCCATGTTGTTAGGTGCTCAGCACACCGAGAATTATTTCGTAAATGCACCAAGCCAATAGCAGTATAGAAAACCAGACTTGCCTCTTTTATAAATGGATTGATTCCTGATGTGGCACTCAGGCCATATATTATTTGTTGGCTTGTTTTCTTAAATGACCTTGTAGAGCAGATTTATGAAAGTGAGGTCACTGGTTGGAGAGCCCCTTCTTGCAAAGGCAGTTTGCTTCATCCGCATTTCCCGTGCTGTCTTCCTCGTCCCCAGTTGTCTGACATCTCCCCGATTGGACGGGACCCCTCTGAGTCGAGTTTCAGCAGTGCCACCCTGACTCCCTCCTCCACCTGCCCCTCTCTGGTGGACCTGAGGAGCGACTCTGCAGATCAGAAGTGAGTACCCAGATTTCACTGCAAGGCACTGGTCTGCGAGTCAGGCAGACGCCAGCCTTCCTGCAGCTCGCTGGTCCTCACGGGGTGGACAGCACCCTCCTCTCGGGCAGCATGGGGAAATGTGAGGGAGCCCCTTTTTGATGTGACAGTGACTGGGTGGAGGGTGGGATCAGGCCTCCTGAAAGTTCAGCAGTCCAAGGAGACATCTCACATAGAGAAGACTTAGCCACCCAAAATGCCACTGGCACCACCTTGAGAAATTGGAGGGACATAGCAGCTGGCATTCATGTCTGCCTTTGAAGTCCCATCTTTCTCTTTTGGCATCGAGCCGTTGACGCCTCTCCTGACCCTTTTCTGCTCATTCACCCTTCCCCACCCACCTCTGCTTGTCCCCCAATCATAACATCAGATGTTTCCCATCTTGGGAAAAATATTTTGATGATAACCATATACAGAATCCATAGGTAGAAAAAATAGAGATAATAAAGCATGTGGTTTGTCATTATAGTCCCTGCTCAGTTCATCCTGCCCCCATTTCTGTTTCCTATGCAAAACCCACTGGAGTGTCATCCAGCTCTCACTGCACCAACACTGACAGCCAGATCATGTGACTAAATTTAGGCTGCCACCGACTGTAAGATGTTATTCTCTGTGCCACTGAGAAAGAAGAGTCCCGGCAGTGCAGTGGTTAGGAGCTACAGCTCCTAACCAGAAGGTCAGTAGTTCGAATCTGCCAGGCACTCCTTGGAAGTCCTGTGAGGCAGTTGCGCTCAGTCCCACAGGGTTGCTATGAATTAGGATCAACATGACAGCTACAGGTTGGGTTTTTTTCCCCGCTTTTGGTAAGAAAGAAAAAAACACCACCAACTAAATGTGATATGCTGTCACTCATCAGATACATCCCAATTCCTGGGAATCAGTGAGATAAGTTAATTAGGCTAAGCTGCTCTACAAAGTTACCCAATAGCACAGAGCCTAGAGATCCATTTCTTGCCCATGGAGCAGTCCTGAGCCACATCATGGCCAGCTCTACTCTACACTGTCACTGATGAAGCCACGCTGCCCCACTTGTCTGCTCTGCCCACCATTCCCCGGACCGGGTGGTCCTCCGCCTTCAGGAGCATCAAAAGCACCTGGAAGGGGTGTGAAAGCACAGAGGGCACGGGTTTCCAATTCAGTGGATCAGAATGTTTAACCTAGTTCCCGGCTGAAGCTGATGCTGCTGGACCAGGGGCCATATTTTTGAGAACTATGATGTGACCACGTGACGACTTAGAAACAGAAATGGGGAGTTCATGGCCAGATGCTTTTTTCAGAGAGCTTCAGAACAGGATGAGAGACTGACTTAGTGGTCCTGACTTGTCAGTGTCCTGTTTTAATTTGGAAAGGATGATACCAGTTAAATGTGGAATTGACCTTCTCAGACCCGCTTGTATTCTCTGTTGAGCTCTCTGAAACCAGTGTTTCCAAGGGTTCATGGCGAGGTACTGTGTGCCTCCTGGTGGGGTGGTTCAGTGCACTGTACATTGGTCTGAACTGAGCCTCTTGTTACCCCTTACTTCTTCCTAACTTCTCTCCTTTAAAGAACCCCAGAAGCCAATTCCCGGGCCTCTAGCCCCTGCCTGGAATTTGAACAGTTTCAGATTGTCCCAGCTGTGGAAACACCCTATTTGGCCCGAGCAGGGAAAAATGAATTTCTGAATCTTGTTCCAGATATTGAAGAAATTAGACCAGGGTGAGTACTCTGTTGACCAAGGATGCAAGGTATTAAAAAAAAAGTGGCAAGAATTTTAATTTTGGTTCTTTCATGGGAGATCATTATTATAGTCTAATGCCAGTTGAATTTGGGGTGAAAGAGCTGGGGGGATTTCTGCTCCAGCTGTGATGGGATGCCTTCTACACCCTGGCATAGCACATGGCTATGGCACTTGGTGCTTTTCTGCTGCACTACTTGGGCAGGAAGATGACAGGCCTCATAGGTCATTGCCCTGTTGTGGTTACTGCAGGGGCTTAGGGTAGGCAAGACCTCGTCTGGTGGTGGTCTTTGTGAGAAACTAACTTTTTGTGTTACTGTCCTTTTCAGCTCAGTGGTGTCTAAGAAAGGATACCTGCACTTCAAGGAGCCACTCTCCAGCAGCTGGGCTAAACATTTTGTTGTGGTCCGTCGCCCATATGTCTTTATTTATAACAGTGACAAAGACCCAGTGGAACGCGGTGTCATTAACCTGTCCACAGCACAGGTGGAGTACAGCGAGGACCGGCAGGCCATGGTGAAGGTCAGTCCCGCTCTTCTCTGGCTGGCCGTTGCCACGTGTGCCATCTCTTTTGGAGGAACCCTGTTGAGTGGGGCAGCATCTTTCCTGTCTGGTCTCCTGAGCCTGTAGTGGGAAAGGCCATATGCTCCACACACTGCTCAGGATCTGTAGTAACTTCCTCCTCTACCTGTGTCTCTTTCAGACACCTAACACTTTTGCTGTATGCACAAAGCACCGTGGGGTCCTTCTGCAGGCTCTCAATGACAAAGACATGAACGACTGGTTATATGCCTTTAACCCACTCCTTGCTGGCACTATACGGTAAAAATTGTTCCAGTGTTTCTCTCTTTGGCTTTAAGTTCCAGGGACATCAGCGTAAATAGGCAAGGAATCACTCTCTCAACAGGTTTAAAATAGAGGAAGGACAGGAATATGAATGTGGCCATACAGTGGTAATAGGGTCTCGGCTTCTTATAAGGTCTTGTGACCTGAACCATTAAGGAGACTGGCAGCACTTAGACCTGATTAATCCCCTTTTTTTTCCTTAAGGCACTGACTACAGCTGGGGTCATGGGGTCTGAGTGCAGGGCAGATTGTGAACAGCCTAATGATCCCCCAGTATGCAGCCCTGAGAGATCCTCTGAGCGCCATGTGTCACAGGATCCCCAGGATGGAGGGGAGACTACACCCCAGGCTGCTGGTGCAGCACACCCAGAGGCCTGGGCTGCAGGGTGGGCTAGGAAGAAGCAGTTCAAGGACAAAAGCACAGAGGAAAAAGCTGCAAGGAGAGTGACAGCTGGGTCCAGCTCTCTAACCCTGTTGTCTCATCTTCCTCCCCCAGGTCCGAGCTGTCCCGCAGACGCCCGAGCCAGCTCAAGTACTGACTGCTGAGTCACTGCGGCCCTCACTGGCCTTCAGAAAGATGAAGAAAAGAAAGTGTTACCTCTCTTCTCGTTGTGATTCTTGATGGTTGCTCTTGTATGTGACCCTGTGGCCTGACGGCCCTCCCTCCGCATCAGCACTCTCTAGCTCTCCTGCCCCCCATCTCCATTGCTCTGTGCTCCTTTCTTTTTTCCTGTGATGAGAATCTTGTGAGTAGCATGTGATCTAACAAAAGGAAAAAACAAAAACAAAAAACAGAGGAGATCCAATGAATCTTCAAATAACTTTTTGTTGTATTTTGACTTCCTTTTGTATGACAGGTCCCCGTCACGACGACCTCTGATGTCTGTACTGCTTGTCTTTTTGTCGTATGAAAACAACTATATGATATATTTTTTCTTTTCTCTGTGATGGTAATCCCATTTTAATTTTTCTTGGGTGGCTTAGAGACAACGCAAGGAGACATCTGACCTTTCTAAAAACCAAGAGAACAAAAACCCTTTGTCACTGGTTGTCAGTGGCAGTCTCTGCATCTCTTTCCAGGGAAAGGCTGTGCTAAGCTTAGAGACAGGACAGGTGTCTTCTGTGAGCTGAGATGAGGGCTCCTTTAGAACATGGTTATAGAATTTTCATTTAGTGCAAGTGAGAAGACTTCTTAGGAGGCTGGAAATAATGTCTGTTCTTGACACTGTAAAAAGGGAAGACCAAGAGGATTATTGGTGGTCAGTTCAGAGAGATCACAGAATTTGGCAGTGAGGCCTGAGAGCAGGTGGTTAGTAGGATGCTTACAGTTCATCACAGATTCCTCTGAACTGGTCTCTCTCTTTCTCTGTATTCAGAGGGAGACTGTCCAGACTTTCTAAATTCTGTCCTCAAAGTTCCAGACGGTAGTCCAGTTTGAAATTGGTGCAGTGTCATAGAGAAATATCCCACAAGAGGGCAGTGTTTCTGGTGATGAGCTTAACGGTCCTTGTGGCCGTAACTGTATAATGCTAATTGGGGACCCTGTGATTGTCTGGAGCTCACTTAGATCGCGGAAGCATAGCTTTTAAGTAGAAACTTTGAAGTTTCACCTTGAATACAGTGGCCAGTGATGCTTGTACAAGGACAGTAAGCAGTCTCTCTATACCTGTCAACAAATTCAGGTTTACCATCCCAGGAATAAAGCCAACCCTGCCACCACTTTCAAAAAACAAAGAAGCACCTAGAGGCAGAGCACAGTGGCCTTGGTATCAGGTGTTTAGTTTCTCCTTGCACCCTTCCTGTCCTTCCTGTGCTGCCCTTCTCTCCATGAAGGTGGAAATATTGCCAGAGGACAAAGGAAGACTCTTGGTGGCTTCTCTGCTGACAGGCCAGGTCATCTGGCTTCTAGAGGCTACCGTGGAAGGTCCGTTTTTTTCTCAGCTGCCAGGAAGTCTTGCGGAAAGGACCTGGAGGGAGCCCTCCCAGGGACATCAGCTACTTCGCCATCCTTGGCCTGCCTTGCTGGAACCTCTCGATTTCACCATCCCTTACACACTTAGGAGAGGACTTGTGCGCCCACTTGGTGGAAGACGGGGGGATTCTTGGCCTTGAGCTTGCTGACCCTTAGGCAGTGGGGAAGTAGGTGATTTTCTGCTTTAGGTGGCAGAGGTTCTGCACAGGCTTGTGCCCCACAGAACAGTTGCTAGGGATGCTCGTCACCACCTGGACCCTGGCTTCTGACCTCTAGCCTCCTGGCAGGCAGAAGAGGTCTCCCAGCTTCACACATCATAGCTGTGTTGCAAAGAAGAGAAAAAGTGAATCATGGAGAGCTTGGTGATTGGCAGGGTAGACACAGGCTGACCAACAGTGAAAGTAATGAGCCAATTTTTTTTTTTACTTTCTTCCTTTCCTTAAAACGTAGGTCGCTAACTGTAATGTTGTTTGTTCTCCAGGCTGTGTGAGAGATTTGTAATGTAGTTAGAGGGTTCTTCATTGTCTGCCCTTCTGGTGCATGCACGAACCAGGTTCTGTCGGTGCTTAGAGACAGTTCCCTGGGCTGAATTAAATCTCATTTCAGGGAAATGAAGATGAAATTGGAAGGTTACTTTTAAAATGAAATCACAGATGCTGCTGCTGCTGTTACAAAGTTTAGTAGAAGGGTCCATGTCTGTGGCCAGGGGAAGGTGGAGGAGGCTGAGAGAGAAATATCATGTGATACACTGTAGTGGCTTTTGGTTTATCTTCTAACTCAAAGAAAACTGGCTTAGAAAGTCTTTGCTTTGAAGGTGTCAGATATAAGAAGGAGCCAGACTGGACTGTCTGTGCCCAGAGAAGAGGCCTTGTTTCCAAGCAGGGGTGGTGGGACGTGGGTGTGCTGTAGGGGTGCTGGGGCCGGTGTGTGGGGACTGTGCAGTGACCAGTACGGGCAGCCCCAGTTGGCACCCTGTCTCTAGGGGCCCAGGTTCAGATTGGAGTTGACACAGTTCTAGAACTGCTGTGGCTTCGCCACGTCAGACCCAGACAGACCATCCCTACTTGGAAGCTGTCGGGGAAGGTGTGTGCAGGAAGCTTCACTGCAGCTGGAGACTAGGCAGGAAAGTTCACTTGCCTTTGGTTTCTTATTTATTTGTGCCTGACACACTTGTAGTTTATCCTTACATCCTTTAGGGAAATATAAAAAGAAAGAAACTCTTGCAAATTAAAATGAATGTTAGCTGTCGAATGGTTCATCTCTTCCATCAGTTCCCGCGGCCTTCCATTCCAACCCAGGGACCACAGAGCCACGCACTGCACCTTCCTGTCTCTCTGCTCCAGCCTGGGAGTCAGTCAGCCCTCAGGCCAGGACTGTGCCGCGGTCAGCCAGCCCATGCACACAGTCAGGCACACGCTCAGGCTTGGGGACAGCCACGGCGGCAGCTGGCCGGGCCCCACCCCCAGTCCTCTGTCACAGAGCAGTTTCCCAACCAGGAAACAAACATCATTTGTTTTGCCTATTTTTTCCCCTCTTTGGCTGTGTAGAACTGACATAACTACTCATGTTTTAGGTGGATTTTTGAACTCTTTCAGAGAAGGGAATAAATCAGTATGAAAGGTCTTGCTGAATCTAAAAGTACGATGAAGTTTTCTGGCACATACTTCAAAGCAAAGACTTTGTTGCCTGCTGCTTGTTGCCTAATTTACAGGGATGTTTAATTTTGTGAGGTATATGTATATTTATACAGCTGTAATTAAATGCACATTGGACTGGAAAAGCCAAGATTCTTTGGTGTGTACCCCCCGTCAGTACACCACATCTCCGTCACGCTGTGCGTTGCTCAGGCACCCCTGTACAGGGTCAGGGGCTGTTTGTGTGTTTGTTCAATTTAGGTCTTTCATTTTTCCTTTCAGTTCATTTTTAAGAATGTAATTGTTAACCTGCTCCTTAAAAATACAGAGTAATTCTGATGCTGCTCTCAGCAGGTCTGCTGAATGTCTGTTAAGTAGGACTCTAACTTGTGTGCACTGCAGCTGTCCACTGTAGCTGATGGAGTCACCCCAGGATGTGACCAGCCTGTGACTGTATGTGGCAAGAATGTCTTCCTTTGTGCTTCCTGAGAAAATTGAAATATCAGCCGAGAGATTATCTGTTGTGGTAGTTCAAAAGGCCATTTATGAATTAGTACTTGAGCCCTGTAAAATCTGAGGAAAGCCTCCAATCAGTTAAAGAGTGACTTATAATTGGTGTAAAATTCATGTTAAAAACTCATAGCCACATGGCTGTGCTCAGGTGGAAAGTCCGAGCTGAGGTTGGTCTCTTGTCAAACCCTGGCTGTTGTGTTCTTTTTCACGTCTCAGAGATCTTTTTTGTTTCCACGCTGTGTATTCTGGCATCACTGACTGAGGAACCCATCAGCCTTCTCGCATTTCAGGCGTTGTCTTAGACGCTGTGGCTCTAAAGTGTGTGTTCGTTGATAGTCACATCTCTTGTTGCCATCTTCATACACTACAAGAAAACCCGTGACGCAGAAGTGGCCTTTTTGAACCAAGACTTTGCAAACTGATCTCTCCCCAGTAAAGGAGTTGAGCACATTAGCAACAATGTACATTATTATTAATTTTGGATTTTCATTTTCATGTTTTATTTTGTAAATATGATCTGATGTTTGGAGCTTGAGTATACAGAATGTAAATATAGTTATTGTATTTGTACTAATTCTGATTCTTTTGCTGTATAGCCTTAGGTGTGCAATGCGGACATTATCTAACTGTGTATGGTAACCTTGCATCACAGAACTATTAGTGAACAAGGTAAAAACAATAAAGGTACAACCAGTGCATCCGAAGGCTCTTGGTGTACATTTATCGTTGAACCATTTGTAAGGCATTTACACAAGGAATTTTTTTCTTGACTTGCAAAAATGCTATCTTCCAAGCAGAAGTCATGGTGCTGTCACCTATGTGTTCCTTTCTCTTGTGCAGAATGGTAGTTACTGTGTGATCAGAAAAGCTAATATGGTGCCTTTTCTTGGAGGGTGAAAATGCCTCCCTCCATAATCTGGAAGTGACATTTTTAACTGGGAGATTAGTCTTTTTTCTCTTGAAACCTCTCTTTACATACCTCCAGTGATTCTGGAGTGTTCTTTTGGGCGATGAAAATTGACTGTATCAGCTCAATAAGCACCCGTTGTGGCAGAGCGCCAGTGGGAGAAGCAGAAGGGAGGCGGGATAAGCAGCGTTCGGGCAGAAAGCAGCAGTTTGCTTAACAACAGGTGGGTGCTCACCAAGTCACAGCCCTGCCATTCCATGGAGAAGACAGTCGTGAAGCACAGTTGCAGTATTAGGAGGTAAATCTTGCAGAGAAAAGTAAAGCTGGACAAAAGGTTACAGAGAGGTAAAAAGGAAGCTCCTCTTCAGGCGGTGGCTAGGGAAGACCTGTCTGAGAAGGTGACTGTTAAACAAACGCTTGAATCAGAGGTTGCAGGGCAAGTCATACACGTCCCCGGACAAAGAGTGCTGTGAGCAAAGAAATGACGTGCTTGAGGCAGGAGTGTACTCAGTAGATTCCAAAAGTAATGGGGTGGGGATAGTGTAAAGCAAAGCAGGTGGTCAAGAGAAGGTATCAGGAAAGAGTGGGACCAAGTAGGGCTCAAGTGAGGACTTGGGACTTTATTACAGTGAAATGGAAAGCTAGTGAAGGTCTTCAGGGAGTAATGTGACCTTTCTGTGTTTTTAAGAGACCACTTGGGCAGTCAGTGGGATGGGGAACAAGAGCAGATAAAGGGAGACAAAATAGATTATCACCCTATAATCCAGGGGAGAGGGGGTCGTGGCCTGGACTATGGCAGAAGCAGCAGAGGCAGTAGGAAATGTGCAGGTGAGCCCACATTTTGAAGTTAAAAGCTGACACTGTTTACTGAGAGAAGGCAGAGCTGGAGAGAAAGGAAGCAAGGATGACTCAGGATTTTGTCTTGAGCAAAAAGAATAGGGTGGCATACAATGAAGCAGATTGGGAGAATAGCACTTTAGGGGTGATACTGAATTCATTTGATTTGGGCCCTGGCCAGTTTGAGATGGCTGTGTTTCTACCTCACTGTGTAGTCCGTGGGGCAATTGGATATACTAGTTGGCTTCAAGGGAGAGATTGTGACAGGGGGCATACATCTGGGAATTATCAGCCTGAAGATGACATACAAAGCCGTGACACTGGATAGGGACACTTGTGCAGTGAGCATAGCTGGAGAGTACAAAGGACTGTGTCTTGGAGCACCCTAACACTCAGAGGTCAGGAAGAGAGAAAGGTCCAGCCATGAACATGAGAAACCCATGAAGAGAGAGTGATCTGTGACAAGTTAGGAAGTGTTTGAAGACGAAGTGAAAACTGTGTCCAGTACGGTTAATAACTAGATGCGATAAGAATGATCTTAGGTGAAGGGACAGACACCACACACAGTACAGGGAAAATCAGCACCACTGAACTAAAGGATAAGAAGTTTCCTGAATACAACCCAAACACTTCAAGGGACAGAGAGCATTGGCAGGCACCTGGGGACCATGGCACTAGGGGACATCTAGATCAATTGGCATGACAATGTTTATTCATGAAATGTGCATCCCACTTTGGTGAGTGGTGTCTGGGGTCTTACAAGCTAGTGAGCAGCCCGCTGAGAGCAACAGTTTGTGCCAGCCCACCGGGAGAAAAGGAGAAAACAGTGTCAAAGACACAGGAAAGTAAGAGCCCAAGAAACAACCCGTTTCCGTCAAATGGTTTCCAGCTCATAGTGACCCTACAGGACAGAGTAGAACTGCCTCACAGAATTTCCAAGGAGCGCCTGGTAGATTAGAGCTGCCAACCTTTTGGTTAATAGTCATAGTACTTAGCCATTATATCATCAAGGTTTTCCAAGAAACAAAAAGGGCCACATAATCGAAAGACTACATGAACATGAGACTTGGAAATAGTCCCTGGCCACTACCAGTAACCGCTCCGACAGGGAACACAGCAAAGAATTCCTGGTGTGGTGGAAGAAAACTAGGGTTTAGGACTTGAACTCTATTAAATAAAGACCAGACTTGGTGGTTCGTGGTAGACATGACTCCCGGGCTGTCCACAGGCCCCAAACTAAAACCTTTTCTGAAGCCAGCTCTTCAGAGGAAGATGAGAGAGGATTCTAAGACGTGAAATGATACTCAAGAGAAGATTTCTCAGCTCAAGTAGATAACATGAAGCTGCCTGGGCGGCTCCTGACCAGCGATGAGATGAGAGGGCAGAAACGGACAGGAGCTGGGCGAACGAACGGGGGATGTCTGAGGTGAAGAAGAGGAGTGTGCTGTCACATTGTGAGGAGAAAACTAGTCACAGCAGTAAGCCTATATAATTTTATAAGAGAAAGAAACTAAAAGCACAATTTGAAAGAAAAAAAAAAAAAAGACTGAGCAGAAGCACCTGGGAGGCCTAGGGAACTGCTGAATACCATTTTTCCCAATTTCAGACCCAACTGAGAAAAGAGTAAGGCAGGTGGGAAGCTTCAATATTTATCTTCATTACTGAGAAAGCTGGTGCAGGTATCTGCCATTTGTCAAAAGTTCACTTTATGTCACTTTTATGAAAGACCTACATGAAGTACCTGTTTTCCTTAGCTGAAAGAAACCGGAAGAGGATTTGGGCTTTTATGAAGAAACGTAAAAAGTGGAAATAGCATTCGGTATTTGTCTCGCAGCAGGCACCCTGAGCAGGCCTCATCAGCCAGGCCCCTTCCCCAGGAGCTACACTCAGCATCTCAGCATCAAGCCGCCGTAGCTGTGCTGCTGGTGTTTTAGGGGTTATGTGTTCTTTGGTATGACTTAGTAGATATCTTTTGTGGCTGGGAATGCTCAAAAAATGTGCACATATAAATCAAATTAATGGTCATTTCTTCTTTGATTTATGTGTCTGGGCTTACCAGAGGTTTCCCAGGAACTCAGCACTTTCAGACAGCGGCGGAGGGATGAGCAGGAATGGAGAAGGAAGCTTACATAGGTGGGCACTTGGACTTTCTAACCCTGAACCACTGAGTCTGAGGGTTCAGAGCAGGGCTTCTTGAGCTTTAATGTGCACCAGAATCACCTGAGAATCTTACGAATTCTGATGGAGTAGGTCTGCGGTGAGGACGGAGAGTCTGCGTTTCTAATAAGCTTTCGAGTCATGTCATTGCTGCTGTTGGGGAAGCAGAAACAGCAGTGTGTTTCCTGAAGGCAGCCTGGGATCTAAAAGAGGGAAAGGAAGCAGCCAGCCAGCCAAGCCTGAGGTCTCCTTCCAAACTCACAACATTGCCGTTCCTGCTTGGGGAGCCGTGAGGGGCTGACAGAAGCCAGACTGCTCAAGGAGTGGCACCCGTTTCACACGGAGGAGTCACCTAACCGGGCCGTTGTGGCAAGAGCACTTCCATGGAGTGCTGCAGAAGAGACCCTCACCGGAGCAGGTTCAGGGGGAGATGGGAGGAGAGGAGGCTGAGACAGAACAAAATTGTCATCCAGCTTTTACAGAGGAGAAGAGAAATGGGAGGATTTGGATGGGTTTCGGAGAAGCTTGCTCTTTTAAAGGAAAGAGAGCCCGCATGTTTGTATGAGGCCCAAAAATTTTAAGTCTGCGTACTTACCTGTTCTAAGTGGTACCATTATGGTCACCTTCAGAGTCCTCCCCTTGGGAAACTATGCACTGATGCCTGCCCCTACTCCCCCATTCAAAGCCATTTGGGAACTCTTTCTGGAATGGCCATTGCACACGGTGGCATGGTGGTAAGTTTGCAAACTTAATTGTATTAGTTGTGAGGGAGTTTTTAGCCAGTAGACAAACAAATGTATTAGAACACCCACCCCCCAACACCTGATCTGGCCCCTGATGACTTTTTTCTTTACCCAGAGACAAAGGAAGTACTGAACCAGAAGACAGTTTGATGACATTTAGAACATCAAGGGTAATTCCAAGACAGCTCTGATGGCCGTTCCAGAGAAAGAGCCCCTGAATTGCTTTGAACGGTGGACTAGGTGCTGGTATCAGTGCACAGCTTCCACAGGGGAGTACTTCGAAGGTGACTGTAGTGATACTCAGCAATGAGGTCTGTAGCACATTTTCTAGGGTGAGTTTGTCAACTTAAGTGTCAGACCTCATATGCTAACTGAAATGAATGAACTGGAAGAGAAGATCAATGGTGTCCAAAAGAACAGCTGCAGTGATAACCCTGAATATGCCCAAGAGTGGCAGCCAGAAGGTGCACGGGTGGTTGATAGAATAGACACCAGGAGGCAAGGCCAAGTGTGTTGGCACTGTGCAGAGAGAGACCATAGGTGGAGCTGGTGGAAGGCTCGTAGTGCATACAAGAGCCCTCTGACTGCTTCTGTCTTCTCAGTGGAACTTGGTCAGTCTTCAAAGTTAGGTTTGTGCCAGTGAGAATATGAAAGGGCACAAGCATTTTGGAAATCTATTTGACACTTCCTTAAAAAGCTATAAATAGAAATAAAACCACTCCTTGGAATATTTCCTAGAGAAATAAAAGCTGTCACGCTAACAGATACATTCATACCAATGTTCACTGTGGCTCTGTCCACAATAGCAAAAAGATGGAAACAACCTAGGGGCCCATCAGTGGGTAGACCAGTAAATTACGGTATATTCACACAATAGAACACTATGCAGTGATAAAAAATGACAAATTGGAGAAACGTCTCAGGATGGAGGAATCTGGAACGCATCATGCTGAGTGAAATTAGTCATAAAAAAACAAGGTTTAAACAAGAAGATACGTCTTTGATGGTTATGAGTGTGGGGAGGTAGAGAGAGGGGTTTTCACTAATCAAATAATAGACAAGAATTAGGTGAAGGGAAGGAGAACACACAATAGTGGTGAAGTCAGCAAAACTGGACTAAAACAAGCTAAGAAGTCCTAAAGACAGCCAGACACTTCAAGGACAGAGTAGCAGGGTCAGGGGTCTGGGGACCATGGTTTCAGGGGATATCTAGGTCAACTGGCATAACTAAGTTTACTAAGAAAACGGTCTGCATCCCACTTTGGGGAGTGGCATCTGGGGTCTTAAAAGCTAGCAAGTAGCCATCTAAGTAGCATCAATTAGTCCCAGTACTCCTGGAGCAGAGGAGGATGACAGACATCAAAGATATGAGAAAAAGGTGAGCTCAGCAGACAGGCAGTCCCACGTGATCCAGAGACTTCACCAGCATGAGACCAGAAGAACTGGATGGTGCCTGGTCACCACCAATGACTGCCTTGATGTAGCTGGAGAAAAATGGGTGTGCAGAACTAGAACCTAAAAGGAAACACTTGGTGGTCTATCAGACTGGAGGGTCCCGTGAGGACAGGGGCCCTGGACTCTGTTACCCCAGAACTGAAACCATTCAAAGATTGCACTGATGTTTAAGACATAAAATGATAGTGGTGAAGGGTGTGCTTGCTCTTTGGCTTTAGCGGATAGTGTACGACAAAAACTGGGCAGCTCCTGTCCAGAGGTGACGAGAGAGGGCAGAGGGGGACAGCAGCTGGTGGGATGGGCATGGGGAGTACAGGGTAGAGGAGTGTGCTGTCACGGGGTGGGGAGAGCAGCTAGGGTCGCGTCATGGGTGCACAAGGTTTTGTATGAGAAACTGCCACGAGTTGTCAACTTTCACTTAAACCACCATTGGGGAAAAAAACTAGGTTTACTCTAGTGCTGCTTCAGGCCCAGTCTGCCTCAGACACCACTGGACTTGCAGTCTGGCCTGAGCGATCATCTCTGAGGTGTTTTCTGTGAAGCTGGCTGTTCCCTGTAACAAGACCTCTCCCAGGACTGGCCTCCTCAGGATCATTCTCTGTGGGTGGCACAAAGCTCCGAGTACAGAAAACAGGATCGCTCCAGCATTGCTTTTATTTTGCATTCCCCTTCCCATCGGGTAGCAGATGTTTCTACTTGCTCTTTGAAGGCTTGGCCTCTAGTTCTGCTGAGCACATCGCACTCTTAATCCACTGGCATTTGGATATCTGTTCTCTTGGGTTTTTTTCCCAAATTGCTCTTTCTGCTTAGCATGTGTTAAAGCTCTTTGCATTCAGTTACTAGAATTATACAGCAAGTGAGCAGCAGAACAAGGATTTTCAAATAAATCTGCCCCAGCTAGTATGTTTCGTACACACCCACTTATGTAAGTCAAACAAACATAGGAGTCCATGTTCTGGGAGGTTTGCACGGAGGGTCTGTTTATTTGTAGACTCCATGCCCATCCTCTGGTTTGGGAGTTGTGGAGTTAGGGCAAGTGAGCAGGGTATTAAGATGAACAGTAATGGAGGTTTACTTAAGCATTTACAAGCCAAGCATCTGAGGGTTTTCCAAAAACTGAAGGTCAGCGTGATGCTGTAGCTCTGGCGGGTCCTGGCTTTAATCTCCAAGGGGATGCTAGCTTCTGTTACCCCTCTGCTGTCCTGAGCCAGTTGGCTGTGGTTTTCCAGCAATCCTTGGAAGCAGTCTTTTTGGCTTCTATGAAGCATTTAAGTCCACTCCTTCCTGTTGACAACTGGACACCCCATGTGTGTCAGAACAGAACTGCGCTCCACAGGGTTTTTAATGGCTGAGTTTTCCAGAAAGGAGATCACCAGTCCTTTCTTCTGAGGTACCCGTGGCTGAACTCAAACCTCCAACCTTCTGGTAGCAACCAAGCACATTCACCATTGGGACCACCTGGGGACTTCAGAGGGCAAACACAAATCTAAAAGAAGAAAAAAATTCATTCCCCTGATACAAGAGGCCTCTTGATGGTTTCACAGCTCAGGAATGTTTCCTTAAGGACCGGGGAGACACCTCTTTAAAAAATGTCAGCAGACAGCTCCCTATCTCTCAGCTGCTGTGGGAGGAGAAAAGCCTAATGTCAGTGGACTCTGTAAAGCGGCCTCTCCTTACACAAAGGTGTCAGGAGTTTCTGTTTCCTTTGAATAAGGGCATTTAAGAAACAATGGTGGTTGTCCTGGGAAACATCCGCTAACCAAAAGATTGGCTGTTCAAATTCACCAGGCACTCCTTGGAAACTCTGGGAAAGGTCTATTCTGACCCCTAGGGTGGCTAGGAGTTGGATCCAACTTGACATCTTTGGGTTTGGTTTTTTTTTTTTTTGTGGCTGTCCCAGTAACCAGGTGAACCTACAGTGTGTGACAAATGGTGCTGTCAAGCCCTCTGATTTGAGAACATGTATGAACCGGATTGTGTATACTTGGCTATATGGAGGGGAGATTTCCTTCTGCCTTGGCAACCCTCTTGAACAGATTACCAGTGATGCATCACGCTGTGGTTCCTTATTCAGTAACTGTTTTCGTTCTCTTCAACCTTTGTGCAAAGGTTTTCTGGGTTAAGAGCAGATTATGACTTTAATTGTGTTCTACTACTACCTGCTAGTATTTTAGAGTAGAAATGGCAAGTCTTTGTAGCATGTAATATTAGTAAAAGAAGGCTGGACTGATGGGTTAGATGTTTAAACACCTATGCATAAAACACTGCCTCTTCAGTAGAAATTGGGTGAGTCCAAGTCATTTAGTCAGATTGACTCAGCATAATTTCTCCTTTGCCAGATCTCAGACCAGAGCAATCAATGTGTTCCTGCAACTAGACCTGCGGGCAGTCTTTCCTTGTAACTGAGCCCCAAGAAAGAGGAAGTAGTTGCAACAAAGTTGAAAGGTGTGTAAATGGCCAAGGCTCTCTTAAACAGAGCCATTGTGTAAAGTTCTCTTTCTTAGACTGTTAGAAGTACTGTTTGTTCTCCAAATTAGTCTCTGCAAGATTATTTCAGTCTAGCTTTCCATTTAAAGTAAATGCAACATATCTAACACACAGATAAAACCAATGTCAGGGGGGAAATGTGCCTGTGACTGTGCTAATCCCATTACAGAGGACTACTGGGTTTGGCATTTATAGACTTGGTGAAAGTTCAGTCAGTTCTGCCACTGACTAGCTAGGAAAGTCAGCTTCCCCTAGCAGTTTCTTTGTTTGTAGAATCAGATAATATTAATAATGTCATCTTAAAATGATAGAGCAGCTCTAAATCGATATGGAGTGTTCCAGCCATTTGCTCATTTTGGTAATGACACCCACTCTGGGGACTGGAGGTAGGGTCCCTGTGGTCAAGGTGTAAAAAGGGGTAAGAAGATTGTGGTGAGCCTACAAGGAACAGCAGGATTTTGGAGAGGTGCCCAATCCTCCTGTCCTTTCTGAAGTCTCTGCTCTAGCTTCTGATTCTGCAGTCTCTTCCTATTTGCTACAGAGCTGAGGTGCTGAGCCCAAGCTGAGAGAGGAGGGCCAGAGGAGGCAGCACCCCAGGATCTGTCAGTGTGGGCCATTATCACTTTGTTAGAGACCCCAGACCCTGACACTCCCCAGTGGGCACAAAGTGAAAGCTTCAGCTGCAGACAAAAAGACAGCATCACAGAGGGACTGCTGGCTACTGCCCAGGGAAGAGGATGGTGAACACCTTCTGCTAAAAAAAACAAGGAAGTTGACCAAGCCAAAAGCCAAACCCCCTGCCATCAAGTCAGTTCTGACTCTTAATGACCCTATAGGACAGGGTAGAACTGCCCCAACAGAGTTTCCAAGGAGTACCTGGTGGATTTGAACTGCCTACCTTTTGGTTAGCAAACGTAACCACTGTGCCACCAGGGTTTCCATGAAGGTGACCAGAGATAGACAAGAAGCACTTATTCTCAGGAGAAAACCTCCAGAGCTGTAAGAGCAGCAGGAGGCTGTGTCCTTCTTGCCTGGGACTCCTATCTGTTGGGGAGAGGGTGGCCCAAAACAGAGGCAGAGACACACCAGTCCAAGGATCCAGTGAAGTTTATTTGAAGAGAAAGAGAGTGGGGTCTGAGCCGAGAGTGGCTCAGCCCCCCTTCCCTAGTAGAGCAAGTTTATATAGCATTCAAGCTTCAACGAGGTAGTGTAGGGTGAGGGGTTTAGGTCTGATAAAGAAAGAGGGGAGGGGTAGCAAGAAATTCTGGTTAGAGGATTTGTGGTCTGATAAAGAAGTGTTGAGTAGAAGGGGAGGGGATAAGGTTTGTTTATGGTCAAGATTTTGATAAGGGAAGAGCTTTCAATTAGGAGAGTGGGCAAGACAGGCAGAAAGTTATTGATGGTTTTATGGTTATACCGGATGGGGCCTACCAGGCTGTTTTTGGTCAAGCCTGTGGGACATGCAGACCAGGGTGTGCTCAGCTAATGGTGAGGTCTGATCAGTGGATAAGACAACCTCCCTGAATCTCAGGGACAGTGTTCTTCCAATGACCTCCTTGAATTTCAGGGACAGAGTTCCCTCCCTATCTACTGCCCTCTCTCCCTGCAGCTGCTAGAGTAAGAATAGTTTTACCAGCACAGGGCATTGCTTCTGAGGGGCAAACTTGAGTGAGTGCGGGTGGGAACTGCAGCTTTTTCATCAGCTAAAAATGGCAAAATTGGTAGGAAATGACTGGGAAAACCACAGCTTGCTGCCCAAGTTCATGGTCTCAGTTGGATGAGCAGCAGACAAGTCAGCAGTTTACCCTGGGAGACCCTGGAAAGGAGAACGTGACAGGAGGGCTAGCTAGGTAAGTGCCCACAGTTCCCTGACTGAGTGGAAAATGACTGCCAGCACAGGAGACCCCAGAAGCATAAAAGCCAAGGGAGACTTGGCAACTCGGTGAGCTGTGAATAAACCTCCTCGCCCGCAGAAGGACAGCAGGAGCTGTATCAGCTGGGTATAGCTGAGGACAACCTGCAAAAGTCTCCAGCCACTAAGCTGTGGACATATAGGGGGAAGCCTCAGGAAGCCAAGCTAAAAGTCATAAGAATCTAAAAAATGAACAGCGTGCAAACATGTGAAATGGGGGTTCCAGAAGGAGAAGACAGAAGTCAGAGAAAAAAATTGAATTTCTGTTTGAAATCTTCCTAAATCAACTGAAAACCATGAATTTGCCAATCTAAGACACTCAGTGAGCTCCGATAGCATATCCATGCATAGGTACATCAAAATTAAACTGCTGCAAGTTGATTCAAAGAGAAAAAAACGAGCAAGACAAAAGCAACTTATTATGTCCAAGGGAATGACAGTACCTCAGGAGAATATAACTATAAAAAATGTACACGCATCTAACGGAAACTCAAAATACATGAAGCAAAAAATGACAGAATTTAAAGGAAAAGCAAACTATGGAAAACAGATAGCTGGAGGTTTTCCCTGCAGCTCTCAGTAACTGAAATAAGTAGATACAGTGTATCCATGAAGAGACAGCAGTACTACCAAGCAAGTGGACATTTACTGGCACCAGTTAGAACACTAAATTCAACAGAACCAAAATTTACAGTCTTTTCAAGTAAATATGAAATATTCTTAAGATAGATCCATCTGCCAGGGCATAAAACACAAATCTCAACACATTTGAAAGACAGAAACCTTACAAAGTATGTTCTCTGATCACGTCAGAATCAAATTAGAAAACAGATGGAAATTTCGGAAATGGCCAATTATTTGGAAGTTAACCAGCTAAATAAGCCATGGGGTAAAGAAGAAATCAGGAGACTTTGGAACACATCCTGCACTGAACGAAAATGAAAATGCAACATATCAAAATGTATGGAATAAAATAAAGCCGTACTTGGGAGGAAATTTGAACCCATAATGCTTACATTGGAAAATTTCTACCTTAAGAAACTAGTATAAAAAGAAGAGTCAGTCAAACCTAAAGGAAGGGAATGATAAAGATCAGAGCAAAAATTAAGGAAACAGAGAAGCAATAAAGAGAAATAGAATGAATCCACAAATAGGTTCTTTGGAACAGAGTCAACACAATTGATAATCCTTTAGCTAAACTGACAGGAAACCCCACAAATTACCAGAATTAGGAATGAAAGAGAGAACATTCCACAGAAATTGAAAGGATTGTAAAGAAATATTATGAACAACATTGCTGTTAGGTACCATTGGGTCATTTCCAACTCATAACAACCAAGTATATGAGGTCTGACAAATAAGTTCACGAACTCATCCTAGAAAAAGTGCTACATATCTCATTGCTGAGTGTCACTACGGCCACCTTTGAAGTACTCGCCTTGAGAAGCTATGCACTGATACCAGCATCTAGTCCACCTTTCAAAGCAATTCTGGAACTCTTTCTGGAATGGCGATCAGAGCTGTCCTCACATTACCCTTGATGTCCTGAATGTCATCAAAATGTCTCCCTTTCAATATTTCCTTTATCCTCAAGTAAAGAAAAAAGTCATTGGAGGCCAGATCAGGTAAGTAGGGAGGGTGTTCCAATACAGCTATTTGTTTACTGGCTAAAAACTACCTCACAGACAACTATACAATTAAGTTTGTGAGCTTGCCACCTTGCCACCATGTACGATGGCCATTCCAGAAAGAGTTCCAAAGTTGCTTTGAAGAGTGGACTAGTCACTGGCACTGGCACTAAGCTTCCCAAGGAGAATACTTTGAAGGTGACCATAGTAGTGTTCAGCAATGAGGTATGAAAGACTTAGAACAGTTAGTTTGCAGACTTAATTGTCAGACCTTATAAGGTTATAATGTAGGGAAAAACAAAGAGCCACACAGGGTGAGATCTAGGAGGCTTCCCACTGTGGAATTACCAGCCCATGTGCATGAATATCTTTACCAACCAGGAAGCCCACGGAGCCTCAATGTCCAGAGCTTGGGGTTTGGGGGGGGGCAGGAATGGAGGGTATCCGCATTAGACAATACAAATGCCAGCTCTTATCCTCCCCCACCCCTCCATTCCCACTCCCACCTGTGAAGTACGTCAGCATCGCAAGGTGACTAATGGAAATATATGATAGATATTTCTGGTCTGGCCAGCCCCCTCACAGAGTCACCTCACCTCACCTCACCTCACGTGTTAATAGTTGTGGTTTGGAGTCATTATTGAAGTCAGTTAAATTCCAATTTTTTTTTAAGAGATTCTCTCTCATTAACCAAGGACATAGAATTCTTTGAGTAAAGTTGATGTAAACTCCACAATTAGTACTTCAAAATTTTTCCACAAAGGAAGTTCAGGCCCAAGTCACATCACTGGTGAATTCTAGGGAACACTGAAAAGCAAAAAAAAAAAAAAAAAAGCCAATGCCATAGAGTTGATTCGGAGTCATAGTGACCCTATAGGTCAGAGCAGAACTGCCCCATAGAGTTTCCAAGGAGTGCCTGGTAGATTTGAACTGCCAACATTTTGGTTAGCAGCCTTAGCACTTACCACTGTATCACCAAGGTTTCCATGAAACATTGGAGGAATAACTAATAGCAGTCCTATACAGGTTCTTGGAAAAAAGAGAGAAGAAAACACTAATTCATTTTATGAGGCCAATGTTACCCTGACACCAAAATTAGGCAGAGACATCACAAGAAAAGAATAAGACCTGTATCTCCCATAAGCATTATATGTAAACATCCACAAGAAAACACTAACAGATGAAATCCAAACAACATATAGAAAGGGTTACATACCATGCAAGTTTAGATTGTCATCCGTAAATCAATTAATACTCAATAAAGGATAAAAACCACATGATAGAGGGCTGTGGGGACTATGGTCTTGGGGAACATCTAGCTCAATTAGCATAATGTAGTCGATAATGAAAATGGTCTACATTCTACTGTGTTGAATAACATCTGGGGTCTTAAAAGCCTGTAAGCAGCCATCTAAGATACTCCGCTGGTCTCATCACTTCAGGAGCAAGGGAGAAGGAAGAAAGCTAATGATACTAGGGAAAGAAGAGTTCAGAGTAATGGACCACATCTACAACAGCCTGCAGCAGACTGAGTCCAGTACAACTGGGCCCAACACAGGATCACAGACAGAGCTGAAGGAGAATGTAGAAGATTCTAACTCACAAAAAAAGACCAGGCTTTCTGACCTGACAAAGACTGGAGAAATCCTAAGAATGTGGTCCCCAAACACCTTTTCAACTCAGTAATGAAGTCATTCCAAAGGTTCACCCTTTAGCCAAAGATTAGACAGGCCTAGAAAGCAAAACAAGGCTAACAGGGCACATCAGCCCAGGACAAGGACGAGAAGACAGGACGGTACAGTGAAGTCAGTAAAAGGGAACCCAAGGTTGAGATGGAAGAGTGCTGACACTGGGTTGTTAACCAGTGTGATAAAACAGGAAATGTACTGTTTAATGACAAACTCACTGGCTTTTATAAAACTTCATCTAAAGCATGATTTTTAAACAAGCCTACATGATAATGTGAATACATTCATAAATAGCATTTGACAAATCCAGCACCTGCTCATGATTTTTAAAAACTCTCAACAAATTAGGAATAAAAGAGAAAATCCTCAGCATTGTAAGACATCTGAGAAACCTACAACTAGCATCGTAATTAATGGTGAAAAACTAAATACTTCCCCTTAGGATCAGGAACAAAGTATCTCGCCTTCCACCACTTTATACTGGAATTTGTAGCTATTGCAATAGGCAAGGAAAATACATAAAATGCATACAGATTAGAAAGGAAGTAATAAAATTGTGCTAATTCACAGGTGACATGATTGCAAATGATAGCATCTCAGAATACGTATCAATAGCCAAAATTTATTTTTATGAACCAATACCGGACAATCTTAAAATGAAGTTAATTCTAATCACAATAACATCAAAAGAAAGAAAACATTTAGATACTTAACAAAAGTGCAAAACCTGTTCACTAAAAGAACTACAAAACATTGCTGAAGCAAATTAAAGATCTAAATAAATCGAGAGACTGTAACATGTTTATGGACTGGAAAACATTATCATTAAGATGGCAAATCTCCCCAGATCAATCTTGCATTCCCCATCTTTTATAGAAATTGACACACTGATCCTAAAATTTGTGTAGAAATGGCAAAGGAACTAGAATAGCCAAAGCAGTTTTGAAAAAGAATAAAGTTGCAGAAATTACATTACCTAATATGAAAACTTATTCTTACCAGAGATCAAGGCAGTGCAGTATTGGTATAAGATCAAGAATACAAAATATGAGAACCAGAGTTAACCACATTTGTTGAAAACCAATTTTTTAACAAAGGTGTCAAGGTGATTCAATTAAGTATTTCAACAGCATTGCTTAAACAGTTGATATTCATGTGCAGAAATATGAACTTAACATATTACATAAAAATTAATCCAAAATGGATCATGCAAGTAGGCCACAACGTAAGCACTAAAACTAAAAAACTTCTAGAAGTGCGTGTCCAGCATCCCAGCAGCCAGCGCTGGATAGAATCCGAGGCCGCAGAGGACAGGCGAAAGGATAAGCAATCTCATGCATGAAAACAGGTCACTCACACATGAGACACATCAATCACACAAGAACAAACAAACACATCACACAAGATAAACTTGGGACCAGGTAGGACCAAAGTCTCTAATGGAGAACAATGGATACAGGTTTGCTTATACAAGCTGTATTTATAGGCTTAACAGGTAGGAAGTCCACAGGGTGGGACATTGCCAAAAATGGTCATGATCTTTGTATTTTGATTGGTTGCAGAGTGCAGGGAAGTTTTTGCCTTCAAACAAAGGACAGGGACATGCAAATAGTTTTAACCTGAGCCATTAACCTGTAAAGTTTCAAGGAAATAGCTCTGGCTTTGGACCTATTATATGACAGGGGGCTAATATCCTGCAAAGAGTTTGAAGGAATGGTTCTTATTACTCTGTAAGTAGTTTCAGGGCCCCGAGCAGAGAGGTACAAAAGATGGGGAGAGGGAGGAGGGGGCTAGGGGGCTAGCGCACTGTAGCTCCCAGCCCGCAGCATAGAAGAAAACATAAGATAAAACCTTTGAGACCTTGCGCTAGGCAAAGTTGTTTTTAGCTATGTTGCCAAAAACGTGATAAATTTGACTTCATAAAATTAAAACTTTCACTCTTCAAAAGACATCATGAAGAAAATTAAGACACAAGGCACAAACTGGGAAGGAAACATTGCAAATCATGTCTCTGGTGTAGAACTTGTATTTAGAATATCTAAAAAACACATACAACTCAATACGAAGACAAACAAGCCTGTTTAAACAACCAAAAGTAGAAGCAGTTAGGGAAGGGCTACCGAAGAATGAAGGAAAGGAAGGAAAATTTTCTTCAAAGTGGAGAAGCTTGGCCAGTATTACCTTGGCCAGGTGACTAAGGTTCACACTACCATCGTTGAGTTACTGTTGATAGCGTGTACCCCTGACAGTATGTGATGAGATGGCACTTCATCTATGTAGACTACTTCCTAAAACCATAACCCTAGTCCAACCATAAGACAAGAAAAAAAAAAGAGGAAACCAAATTGAATGCGTTCTATAAAATACCTGACCAGCACTCACCAAACTGTTAAGGTCATGAAAAACAAGGAAGGATCACAGACCAGAGGAAACAAACCAGGACAACTAAATATTATGTACTAACCTAGATTGGAAACCCTGGTGACATTATGGTTAAGTGCTACAGCTGCTAACCAAAAGATTGTTGGCTATTCAAATCCACCAGCTGCTCCTTGGAAACTCTATGGGGTATTTCTACCCTGTCTTGTAGGGTTGCTATGGGTCAAAAAATATTCTGATATACTTTGCTATGTTCTACTTAGACAACTGTCTCTTGGCATAAATACAGGTTCTCATGAGCACAATTAAGTGTTCTGAAATTGCCATTCTTTGCAATGTAATCCATTATTTGTTATGGTCCACACAGTCAGATGCCTTTGCACTGTCAGTGAAACACAGCTAACATCTTTCTGGGATTCCCTGCTTTCAGTCATGATTCATCTGGCATGAGCAATGATATCCCTGGTTCCACATCCTCTTCTGAATTGGGCTTGAGTTTCTGGCACTTCTCTGTCGATGTACCCCTGCAACCACTTTTGAATGATTTTCATCAAAATTTTACTTGTGTGTGATGTTAATGATATTTGTTGAGTAGATTCTGCGTTCTTTTTGTGGAATGGGTACAC
This sequence comes from Heterohyrax brucei, assembly GCA_028571685.1. Classification (NCBI taxonomy): domain Eukaryota; kingdom Metazoa; phylum Chordata; class Mammalia; order Hyracoidea; family Procaviidae; genus Heterohyrax; species Heterohyrax brucei. Next base: position 39,975,457 of record CM053140.1, read on the forward strand.
GTATGGATCTCTTCCAGTTAGCCAGGTAACTGCCCTCTAGTTTCTAGGCATAGATGAGTGAGCCCTTCCAGCACTGCATCTGTATGTTGAAATGTTGAACTGAGGAAGGACATGGTAAAAATTCGAGGTATTAAAGAAAGCCCCTGGAAACAATTTAGTAGCAGAAAATACCATAGAATAATCTCACCATTGTCTTACAAAACACTGTCACAAGACAAGCCTGGAGGCAACCTTGCAAGTGACAGCCTGCAAGTGACCCCTAGACCTTGACTACATTTTACAACTAATAGGAGTTAACCAATCAATGTAAAGGTCAGTTCACCCTCCCTACTTTGCAATCTCACTACTTAAATACTGGGCACTGAGGAAACTCGCGGTCGCCCCCTGCTCTGTGTAGGTTGGGGTGCATCCCTGGTGCACCAGTGTTTTTCCTATTGGGCATATTTTTTTAATAAAATTTAACCTTTAAAGTAACAGCATCACATCTTGAAAATTGCGGACCCTAACATTTGGGGGCTCGTCTGGGATTTCAAGAGCGACCTCCACAGCCGGCCGATCTGGTTTGACCTCACCGGTGAGTCTGGGTATTGTCTGTCTGTGCTCGAGCTCTGGTTCTGGGACTCACTAAGACAGAATCTGGACGCAGAATTGCTCTCTGAGTTGGAGGCTGGGGGACACTGCAGCTCTCCATCAGGGCGGGCACCGCTGGTTCCTTTCTCAGTTCTGTGGCCTGTAAATCCCGCATCTGGTTTTCGTTTCGTTTCTTCCGTGACCGGTCTGTGTCTCTTTGATTGTGTTGTTTTTCCTGATTGTTACTTTTGCCGCCATGTCTGTGTCTGTTCTGTTGTCTGTTTGTGTTGTTTGTCCTGATTGTTACTTTTGCCGTCATGGGGCAATCTTCTTCTCACTCTGTAACACCCCTAAATCTATTCCTTAACCACTTTCAGATTTCCAGAAACGAGCCTGAGACGTCGGCAAGGTGTGGTCAGGAAAACTCCGCACACTTTGTAATCTGGAATGGCCGGCCTTTGGTACTGGATGGCCACCCACGGGGTCCCTAGACATTAAACAAACCCATTCTGTTTTTCAGGTCATCTTTGGCGATCCGGGTCACCCTGACCAAATACCATACATTGTTGCTTGGCAAGACCTCCTCAGGCGGCCACCTGCGTGGCTGCAACCCTATGTTCCCCCTAAACAACCTCCTACAACCCTGGTGGTCCAGGGCTCCTCAAAACCCCCACCAGCTTCCCTTCCTCCATCCGATTCCTCTGATTGAGTCTCCCACCTCCCTACCCCCCAGTTCCCGTTTCTCCTCCTGCCGCCACCGGGGCTGAGGGAGCCAAAGACAGTCTCCGTGGCCTGTATAGGGTCCCTGCAGACCTTCCAGTCCCGAATGCTCCCCCGACCCCCGTCACTTGCGCGGCACCACCTTCCTCTGACCTCCAGAGCCCAGCCCATACCCGCTCAGGTCGATCTTTTCAACCACTTATAGAACCCTCTCTCGTATTTTCCCCTTGCGAGCTATAGGGCACATGACTGAGGCTGGGACCCCCTTCTTGGTCTATACTCCTTTTACCTTGATACCCCTCTTAGAAACCACATACAGCAACTTCTCCAAGCCCTCTTATCACGGAGGAGAGGACTAAGATTGTTTCCCTAGCCAGAAAACAGGTGCTGGGAGATAATGGAAACTTTACTCGTGATTTAGATGAGATTAACCACGCTTTTCCCCTGACCCACCCAAATTGGGACCCAAACACCACTGCAGGTAAGCAGTGCCTAACTGTCTACCACCAGATTCTTATGGGGGGGGGGTCTCTTGACCCGGACGAGCCCCCAAATGTTAGGGTCCGTGATTTTCAAGATGCAACACTGTTACTTTAAAGGTTAAATTTTATTAAAAAAATATGCCCAATAGGAAAAATACTGGTGCACCAGGGACGCACCCCAACCTACACAGAGCAGGGGGCGACCACAAGTTTCTTCAGCGCCCAGTATTTAAGTCATGAGATTGCAAAGCAGGGAGGGTGAACTGACCTTTACATTGATTGGTTAACTCCTATTAGTTGTAAAATGTGGTCAAGGTCTAGGGGTCACTTGCAGGCTGTCACTTGCAAGGTTACCCCCAGGCTTGTCTTGTGACAATGTTTTGTAAGACAAAGGTGAGATTATTCTATGGTATTTTCTGCTATTAAGTTGTTTCCTGGGGCTTTCTTTTAATACCTCCAATTTTTACCGTAAATTTTTACCGTGCCCTTCCTCATTTCAACAGTAACCATTTGTTCCATTTAACCCTATAGCTACCCTGTAGGATTTTGTCACCCCTGTTTTGTAGATAAAGAAATGCTGTGAGATAAAACCACTTGCCCCAGATTTGCACAGCTAGAAAGAAATGGAACCCAGAGTGAGCACCAAAATCCATTCCTTTCTCCTCTCCATCAGGCAGCATCCAAGAAAGATCCAGATTGTAACAAAAGCCCCAACCTCTGCAGTAGCACGAGCTGTCCCAACCAATAAATCGCAGATTTCATTGAAAGAGTTTGGAGAGCAGTTCTAGTGTTAGCATGTTACTGTGTGACTGATTCATCTCCCTGGCTCACAAAGCCCCGATTTCTTCATCTCTAAACTGTGGGTTGGGCTCAATCAGCAGTGGCCTCAGGACTCCTTTAAATTCTTCAAGATTACTGAGGACCCAAAGAGCTTTTGTTAATACAAGCCATCTCTAGTGATATTCACTACTGTGTGTGTGTGTGTGTGTGTGTGTGTGTGTGTGTGTGTGTGTGTGTGTGTGTGTGTGTGATTAAGTGAAAGTTTACAAGTTTACAGTCCAAGTCAATTTGCCACATAAACTCCAAACACATACCTCTGTGCCAGTCCACCTGCTCTCTGCGCCCTGTGACACCACACTCTTCGTTTCCACTCTGTACTTTTGGTAGTCATTCAACCAACACCTGTCCCTGCTTCTCCACTCTCGCTTTTCACCTCTAGAGAAGAGCCAGTTGGACAGCCTCATATATATAAATACCGTTTAAAAAATTTAAACTTTTTTTTTATTAAGACTGAGTGAAAATGTACATTCCCATATAAATTTACATGCCCACCTATATACAGCTTCCGCTGCTCTCCCTGCCTGGTGACAGCACACTATCCTCTCTGCTCCATACATGTCTCATCCTCCTGACAGTCTCCTTTCCCCTCCTCTCCACCCACTCCCCTTACTCCAGCCAGAGGTCAGCAGGATGATATCCTATAGATGAGATGCATAGAAACATAAAGTGCATCCAATATATGGTCACCCTGCATCGCCAAGTCCAACCCATTCGTGTCTGAAGAGTGGACCTTCGTTAGGATTTATGGGCAAGGGCAGCATCAGGGCCAGGATCCATGCTCCCAGGGGAACCCTGAAGCTTCTCGACCATCAATTGCAGTCTTTTAGTGGAGATCTCAGGGTGCACCCCTTTTTATTCTTGTGTTGCCAGTGACACTCAACTTAGTGAGCTCCATCGTGGCTACCACTGGTGGTGGCTGGGCACTATCTGGTTCTTCTGGTCCCAAGTCTATATAGGCACCCACTCATGTGGGTCTCTTTATCTTCTGGGTTGTCTTTACCCCATGTCATTTTGGTCCTCGGTGAGCATCCGTTCCTGCTGAGTTGGGACCCTTTCCTGTGCCCTCGGATGGCAGCTTGGCAGCTTTTAAGACCCCAGACGTCACTCACCAATGTGGGGTGCAGAGAGCCCTCTTAGCAAAGTGCTAATTGTGCCAATTAGCCCCGATTTCATCTAAGAGCGTGGTCTCCTGCCTCCTGCCCCAGCTACTCTGTCTTTGCTATATTGGGTTAAGATGGAAGGAGTATTCAAGTTATGGTGAAGTCCACTTAATATTGTTCTTGTTTCTAATGTGTGCTATCGCCAATTTCATCCAACCAGATTTCTACCAACTATCTAATCTAAGCCCTATCCCGTTCATCCTCCCTCCCTCCCCTCCCTTGTAGCTATCAAAGAGTCTTTTCTTTTATACATAAGTCTGTTTTTGAGATCTTATCGTAGAGGTCTCATATAGTATTTGCCCTTTTGTTGATGACTACTTTCACTCAACATAATGTCTTCCAGTTCAAACCAGGTTAGATGTTTCCTGGAATCATCATTATTCTTTATCATTGCGTAGTGCTCCATTGAGTATATGTACCATAGTTTACCTATCCATTCCTCTGTTGTTGGGCATCTGGGTCGATTCCATCTCTTTGCTATCGTGGACTGTGCTGCAATAAACATTCTTGCGCATGTGTCCAACTGGTGTGAAAGGCCTTGATTCTGTAAGATCAAGTAGTGGAATTACTGGGTCAAATGGTATATCTATATCCATTTTTTTAAGGAAGCGCCAGGTTGCTTTCTAAAGAGACCGGACCGTTTTGCAACCCCCAAAATTTAAACATTTTAAAGTAATTTCCAAACCAAAAATAAATTCAGCAAGACAGCAGAATTGTTTCACAGTTTTGCAAATCTTTTGACTTATGCCTTACTAGAAGATGGCTAAATTCTGAGGCCTGCCTCTGCACTTCATCTGTTCTATATCATACATCAGTCAGAGCCTCTGGAAAATTCTATTGTTGACTTGCGAAAGTATGAGAGTGAAACATGCAAGTAACGTCCTACTGTTATTGTGAAAGAGTTTTGTCCTGGCAGACGTCTTACCCCCGGGAGTCCCGGGGTCCAAAGCCACACTTAGAGAACTGTTGATTCTTAAAAAACAGTTGCGTCATTTCCAGTCCGACTCATGGGACGAAAAGCTGGTGATCTACCACTGAAAACCCTACAGAACACAGTTTTACTCTAACACAGACGGAATTGCCAAAGGGTGGTCCATAAACCACCTACAGTCAGAATCACCCAGCAGTTCTGTAGAATACATTATTACCTGGCCTAACCCAGACCCTTGGAGTCAGAATTCATATTGAACCAGCTTCACACAAAATTCCTTGCACTTAGGAGTTTAGAACACTGGGTTGGAAGAGCTCCAAGATTCCTACCAGCCTAGTTCATGTAAAGTTACAAAGTCACCTTCTTTGGGAGAGCTAGGATTAGAACCCCAGGCTAAGTCTGTGGTGTTTGCTACTGTATTCATTGGAGTGGCCTCACCCTTTCCAAATTTCCTGGCTATATCACTGCCATCTGCCCATTCTCTTATCCCTCCATCCAGGGCAGAGCTGAGGGATACGGGAAATATCCAGGCCCCTTGCTCTACAAGCAGCCAAAGATCAAATGCTGGCTTATAACCAGAGGAGAAAGATGTGACAGTCTGTTTCCATGAAGATGACAGCCTTGGAAACCCTATAGGGCAGTTTTACTGTGTCCTGTTGGGCCACTATGAGGCTCAGTTGACTCCGTGGCAATGGGTTTTTTGAGGTTTCTATATATTTTTAATGTATACACAACTTTCAATGTATTGAGGATACTATAACAGTATCTATTAAAGTCTATACTATAAACTGCGCAAATGGTGTGGTGGCAATACCACTGACCTCAGTTAGGGAACTGTCTTAGTCAACTAGTACTGCTATAATAGATAGCTCTTTGTGGATGGCTTTAACAGAGAATTTTATTTCCTCACAGTAAACTAGGCTGAGTCCAAAAGCAGTACATCATCAGTTCCAGGGAAGACTTTCTCTGTTGGCTCTGGGAGCTTCTGAGGAACAGGAACTTCAGGTTCAAAGGATGCGCTGTGCTCCCAGCACTGCTATTTGGTCCTATGAGGTCTCCAACTCTTTGCTTTCTTCCCTTTCCTTTATATCCTGAGGCACTGCCTCAAGGCACAGTGTAATCTTAGCGATTGAGTACTGCCCCATTGACACACCACCACCTATCCCTCATTAATATCATACAGGCAGGATTTGCAACATAGAAGTCTGACAATTAAGTCTGTGAACTTAATTGTTCTAAAAAATACCTCATTGCTGAATATCACTATGTTCACCTTGAAGGTACTCTCCTTGGGAAGCTATGCACAGATGCTGGTACCTAGTCCACCCTTCAAAGAAATTTTGGAACTGTTTCTGGAATGGCCATTGCATATGGTAGCGTGGTGGCAAGTTCATGAACTTAACTGCACAGTTGTCTGTGAGGGACTTTTTAGCCAGTAAACAAATAACTGTACTGGAGCACCCTCCTTACTCACCTGATCTGGCCCCCAGTGACTCTTTTCTTTACCTGAAGATAAAGGAAATATTGAAAGAAAGACATTTTGATGCTTTCAGGACATCAAGGGTAATATGACAACAGCTCTGATGGCCATTCCAGCAAGAGTTCCAAAACTGCTTTGAAGGGTGGACTAGGTGCTCAAGTTAGTGCATAGCTTCCCAAGGGGGGTATTTTGAAGGCAACCGTAGTGCTATTCAGCTGTAAGGTATGTAGCACTTTGTCTAGGATGAGTTCATGAACTTAACTGTCAGAGCTCGTATGGGAACATCATACAATATAGGGAATCCAAACACCCAGACCAAACCCACTGCTGTCAAGTCAGGTCTGACTCCTAGTGACCCTAGAGGTCAGAGTAGAACTGCCCCATAGAGTTTCTGAGGAGGGCCTGGCGGATCTGAACCACTGACCTTTTAGTAAGCAGATGTAGCACTTAACTCCCCCACACCCCACCAGGGTTTCCATAGGGAATCAAGACCTAGCCAAATCACTACATACATTTGGGGGACACAATTCAATGCATGACAATACCTAGTGTTGAATAGTTGTAGTTAGGCCACTAATTAGCTGTGTGACTTTTCTAATTAACAAAATCTTGTGAGAAAGACTCTGAATTTTCCTCTACTATGTTTCTCTTCCCTCATCTAAAGTAAGTCCTGTCTATCATCTAATTCCTTGTGGGGTCACTGCAGTTGGAATCGACTCGATGGCACTGTTTTTTTTTTTTTTGTTGTTGTTGTTGTTATCTAGTTAGTGAATAACCCTCTTCTTCCCACCAAATCCTCAGAACCACCAAAGTACATTGTCTTCCGTCTTGAATCTATTCTTGAGTCCTTACAGTAGTGATCTCATACAATATTTACCTTTTGGCAATTGACTAATTTCAGCATAATGCCTTCCAGATGCTCCCATGTTATGTTTCTGAAATTTGTTGTTGTTCTTTATCATTACATACTATCCCATTGTGTGACTATACCCTAGTTTGTGTTGGATGATTTGAAGCATTCACTGAAAAACAAAAATTTTAAATGTAGAATCTAAGCCTCGTTCACCAGCAGCTATTGAGGATGGCATGCAAGATTCATTTGTATCACAGTCAGGATGCATCGGGAAAACCCGGGAATTCTGAGAGCTGCATGTATTGAACAGCCCATCACATTTTTTTAATTTTTATTTTTTTATTAACAACAGTAAAAGAATAAAATTTCTAACATCTATCAATTATCTCGTCTGTGATAAACCTTCAACCTCCCATCCAGTCATGTAGCCAACACAGCCATTTTCTTCTGTGAATAATTCTCTTGTTAACACCTTTTAACAGGGGTCTCATACAAAACTTGTCCTTTGACACTGATTGGCACTTGGCTTGGCTTTGGCTGTCTTCACTTAGCATGATCTCTTCCAAATGAGACCATGTTATGAGACGATCCCATCACATTTTAAAAATTCATTTACCGCCCGCTCTCTTTGCACCACACAGGGTGGTTGTGAGGGTCAATGTTTCCTGGGGGCACCTGTTACACGTGCCCACCTATCAGAGTGAGTACACTTGGCCCATGCTCTGAATTGAGGGACGCGGACACATGAACCCCATAGAGCATGAACGGCTGGGAGGAAGAAGTGACGGAGACTGGCGGGTAAAAAGCTATACGTGCCTGATACAGTGCACAACGCGACACAACGAGTTACCAACATCACGGGTGCCAAGCGCATGGGCATGCGAGCCAATGGGCACGCCCACTCGAGGTGCAACAGGAGGCTGAGTCTCCACGCTGTGGGCTGGCAGAGAGCCCAGGAGTCACATGTGTCCTGGTCTACCAGCGGCAGGGCCACGCCAGTGCCGGCCCGCTGCGCCCGAAGTCCCCGCAGGGCGAGGTCCTCGATGTGTTCGGCGCTCTACTGATCCGGCCCCAGGAGTGGGCGGGCCCGCTTGCCCTCAGGTGGTCTAACAGGCGCTGGAACGGACCAATGATTTGGCGGCAACCCGTCTGCCCTTCCTTCTGATTGGCCGGCAGAGAAAAGCCGGGCGGAGAGCGGCCGCAGCCTGTTGGGGCGAGCCGGAGCTACACTCAGAGTCTCCGTGGCCCGCGAGTCTCAAGTTCTTAGGGCGTGTGCTCTCTGGGGATCTGTTCTGTCCACCGCCACCGCCGCTGCCACCATGGCCGAGTGAGTGACCCGCCAGCGACGACCGGGGTGGGGAGCCGAGCGGGACTCTCGGCCCGCGGGACTTTCTGAGGAGGGTCCCCGGCAGGTTATCACCCGCGCCCAGGACGAACCCGCCCTCCACTGTCTCTTTTGGCAATCGGGGTCTCCTAAGCCCGGCCTTGTGGGCCTCGGAGCCTGCAGCTCCACGGACCCCCTGGTCCCCAGCCCGCCCCTGCCTCTCTCGGCGACACGGAAGGGCCAGGACAGGAAGGCGGGGAGGGGCGGCCGGGGAAACTCTGAGGGAGCTGGCCTCGGCCTTCCCACCCCCCGAGGAGGAGCTGGGTCTTACTCTTCTGTCTGCAGGCCAAGCCCAGCGCCCAGGTCAGAGTCACCCCAGTAACGCCCCTTCCCCTGCGGGGCTCACCCGCTGTTGGGGGAGATGGGGATGTCTGATATAAAAAACAGTGACCAGATTGAACACAAGAAGAGATGACACTCTATGAATAACTTCGAAAGTGCAGGTTTAGTGCATAGCAGTAGAACTTCGGGTTCTGGAAGTGCAGAGTGTGGGGTGGTTGTAATTCCATGGAAGGCTGCCTTACCTGAGTTCTAAGTTGTATCAGGGAGTAGGGGACCAGAAGAAAACTTAAGAAAAGTGATTGTAAGTATCAAGAGCTAGAACATTCTGGGTTCCTTAGTTGGACTGGTTAAGTGGTACTGAGACATTTTTCTTTGTTCTTTTTCTCTCTGGCCTTCAGAGCTGATATTGCACTGATTGGACTGGCTGTCATGGGCCAGAACTTAATTTTGAACATGAATGACCACGGATTTGTGGTAAGTCATGGGGACAGTGTCTTCTGTGACTTTTTGGTGTGCAGTAGCTGGTGTTCTGCTGGTTTCAAAAATCGCATATAATCTAGGATGCTATGTTTATGTATGCCTTGTTAACTGCTTGGCGGGGAGGTGGACTGTAAAAGGAGGGACAACTCTGCGATTTTGAGGAAGAAGAGGTCTGAATGTATTCAGTTCTGGAAGGTTTGCAGCCCAAACAAATTGAGTGTCATATGTAAAGAAAGGAGCCCACGTGGCTCTGTGGTGAAGTGCTTGGCTGCTAACCATAGGGTTGGTGGTTCAAGCCCACCACCCTCTCCGTGGAGGAGGAAGTGGAAGTCTGTTTTGTTAGACTGCAGCCGTGGAAACCTTATGGGGCAGTTCTCTGCCCTGTAGGGTGACTGTGAGTCAGTATTGATTAGCAACAAGTTTGATATTTTTAGTCTCAAGTATAAATAAATGGTGAAGGAGAAGAGATCCTGCTGAGTCTGCAGAACTCTGAGCTGTGTGACCTAGTGAAGTAGGAGTGTGAGATTTTTGTGTGTGCATACTAGACTGGCTTAGATCCAAGCACATCAAGTGAGCACTAACAGAAGAGAGAACTTCTTGTCGAACTGGATGGTTACTAGGTCTCGTTCTGAATCCAATTTAGTAACAGTTAGTCTGATATGCCCAGGGCGGTGACTTTTGCTTTTGTATTCATTCCCTGCCATATCATTCCATTGAGATGGCTTAACTTCACAGTGCTCAGCCGTCACTTGAACAGATAGAAAGTTAAATAGTTTTTGTAACAAAGAAGAAGGGGAAAGCAAGCTTCAGCTTTGCCCCAAATTGGGGCTAAATGGAAATTTAATGTCATTTGGTCCAAGGTCTTAAGGTTATGTTTGTCGTGGGTCCCCAATCAGGCCTCTTTTCCTTTCAGGTCTGTGCATTTAACAGGACAGTCTCCAAAGTTGATGATTTCTTGGCCAACGAGGCAAAGGGAACCAAAGTGGTTGGTGCTCACTCCTTGAAAGAGATGGTCTCTAAGCTGAAGAAACCTCGGAGGATCATACTTCTCGTGAAGGCTGGTCAAGCTGTTGATGATTTCATTGAAAAACTGGTGAGTCTTCTCCCTGCTGCCACTACTGTGCTGGAGCTTTTCTCTTTCCTTTCTTGGCTTTTTCCCTTCTTTTACTTCAGAGGTCTTTTTCTCCCCTCTTCAGGAAGTGAACTGCTCAATTCAGCAAAAGGATGTTTTTCATGTCACAATGTTGCTAAATTTGATTGGCCGTCATTAAGTAATACTGTACCCTTAAACTCATTGCCACTAGACACGTCTGACTCAACAGCAATCATTCCCTTATGGGGTAGTAATTCCTCATAAGATAATGTTCTGAGGACAATAGGAGGAATTTGCAAAAGAATTCATTAACAATAATAGCAATAATAGTAATTATATAAGGCCTTTATCTTTGTTATTCAGAAGATCTTACAGCCTTGATTGTATGTTGTTCATTTATAAATGTTTAGTGATACCCACCAACAAACCTCAAAGTCCAGAATTAAAAATAGATTTAATTTTTTCTCAGTAGTCTATAAGGCAACAATTTTCAAATAGTTGTATAATTTAAGTAACAAATCCCTTAGAGAATCCTGGGAATGACAAATTGATGAGTACTTATTTTTATACAAAATAGTTTGTTTGCTTTAAGAAGTACGTCTTTTTGGAGAGAAAAAGAAATATGTACGTAGATAAAAGAGGACCAGAGGAAATTATTTAGCTATTCAGAATTCTACATTAAGAACTTAAAAAAAAAAAAGAAGAAGTCAAGGCACTACTAGTTTGGAAGACATGTTTTAATAAACAAAGGGAAGGGATTAACATTCTTGTTCTGGAAGGAGTGGTGTTCACAGTGGAGTTGTTTCTTCTGGGAAAAGAATTTGTAACCAGTATGCTACCAGTTTTTAAGTAAACAACCTAAAAAGGAAAGACTGATAAAAGAACATATGAATCTTTTTGCATAGTGAGATACCAAGCTGTTCCTGCTTAACTGTATATAACTTGGACTGAAAAATAGTAGATTATTTTTCATTATAGGAAAATATTAACAAATGTTAATATTAATGGAGCTGTTAATGTAGAATTCTGTTTTTGAATACCTAAATAAATTATTTCCCCTGGTTTGCCTTTATCCATATTCGTATTTTCTGTAGCGGGGGGGCAACTGAATAGTAAAGCCTGGCTGATTGGTGAGCTGAGGTATGTCCAAGGCTCAGTCTTTCACTGGTATTGCCAAGCAGTGGTGATTGGAAGGATTCATTCATACACTTAATCATTTTATAGACCTTTGCTGGATCCTTAACTCTGTTCTAGTGTTAGCAGATGCTGTCGTGTTGATTCTAACTTATGGCAGCCCCATGTGACGGAGTAGGACTCCTCTGTAGGGTTTTCTAGGAGCAGGTCACCAAGTCTTTCTCCCTCTTCAGTTAACAGCCGACTGCATAACTGTTGGACCACCAAGACATCTTATCAGTTCTAGGTACCTGTTATAGGAAGTGATACAATCTTTCAGAGTTACTCCTGACCCTAGTCTTTGGAGATGCTGACTAGACTGATAGTATATATTCAAAATACAGAGTTTTCCAAGTGTAGAAAAGTAAGTTGTATTTGTTGCAAAATCTTAAAATAGGTAGTTAAAAGGAATTATTGTAGCCACAGAGGGTTCCAGATGGGTTTGCTAGCTGTAAGCTTTTTAAGTAGGGAGCTAAGTAAGGATCTGGCGCTAGCCACAGAGACAGTTAATAAGGATTAAATAATGTAGGCTTTTAGATGGCGCTTCTTTGGGATGCATACTTCTGTCTGGTTTCATTAGCCAGGGACTGTTTTGTCTATATTTCTTGGGTCTACCTTAATGCTGGTATTTGGTTACAGGTACCATTGTTGGATGCTGGTGACATCATCATTGATGGGGGAAATTCTGAATACCGTGATACCACAGTAAGTATTCTTTTCTATGATCCATATTCTTCCAGGTTCCAAGAACATTCTAGAAAAGTACTGGCATTGCACGTGTGATGAAGTGTGAACTGTCTTTCTGTGGTGTTGATTCTTTGGAGACAAGTACTAATGTAATAGCTCTTAGTTGTTTCCATGCTAAGATGCACTTGGTGCAGAAGGTCATCACCAGTCACATAATACAACTCAGGACAATGGCTGCTTGGGTACAGCAAGCTGAGAGGTTATCACAGAACCTCTCCTGTCTCCCACTGTTCATGGTAACATCAGTGCACAAGGTAGCTGAGAATCATGGTGCCAGTGGTCTTGAATGCTTAGGGAATGTCTACACTTAAATACCCGAATCTTCCTTTACAGGACCTCACCCGTGAAGCAGGCATACATGCCTGGCTTTATTGTTTGTTTCCATCTAGGAACGGTGTAGGTGTCTGGAATTTACTTTTTTTTCAAACTCACAAATTTCTTGAATAAGCGAGTTAGTCTTGGATTCTTGGGTCACTTAATGTCAAACATGGTATTACTGTACCTGTTTTATACATCCTGTCCCTGGGGAGAAACTTAACTTTTTGGAAGTATAATGAAACTGGAAACGCTGATGGCATAGTGGGTAAGTGCTACAGCTGCTAACCAAAAGGTTGGCGGTTCAGGTCTGTCCGGTGCTCCTTGGAAACTATGGGGCAGTTCTACTCTATTCTGTGGAGTCACTATGAGTCAGGATTGTCTGGAAGGCACTGGGTTATAATGAAACTATTTTTCTCTTCTGTAGAGACGATGTCGAGACCTCAAGGCCAAGGGGATCTTGTTTGTGGGAAGTGGAGTTAGTGGTGGAGAAGAAGGGGCCCGGTACGGCCCATCACTCATGCCGGGTGGGAACAAAGAAGCGTGGTGAGTACCATCGGCACCAGCTCCCTTCCCGCATGAAGAAGCCTGAATTTGGAGAAGGAGAGAGCTGTGGGCAGTTGTGTTAGTGTGATTCTCCTCTGGTATATTGAGTGTTGGGGATAGAAGCTGATGGAAATACTTCGTTTTTAACTGTTTTGTAGCTTTGAAGTAATGTATGTGCATGTTTTTCCTTTTGCCTTTTTTCTTCTGTTATTCCTGTCAGGACTATTAATAGTTCTGAATTGGCTTATGGGGTTCAGAGGCCTTCAGGAAGCAGTTCACATGATGTCCTGAGCAAGGTCTGAGTTAGGAGTAAGCTCTGCCTCGTTGTTTTAGTCATCTGCTGCTGCCGTATCAGAAATACAAGTGGATGGCTTTTAAAGATAAATTTTGTTGTGTTGCAGTCTAGTAGGCTGCAAGTCCACGAGCTCCAGGGAAAGGCTTTCTCTGTTGGCTCTAGTGGAAGGCCTTTCTCATCAGTCTTCCCATGGACTAAGAACTTCTGAGGTGCAGGGACCCTGGGTCCTTTCCTAAGGACACACACTGCTCCTGGCACTGCTGCTTCCCTGATGATATTAGGTCCCCAACTGTTTGCTAGCTTCACTTTCGTTTATATCCCAAAAGGTGGCCACAGTAGGTTCTTACACATTGAGTCCTGCCCCACCAACACAGGGTTGCGTATCTACTCTCATTGACATCATAAAGGCAAGGTTTATGATGCAGAGAAACATCACACATACTACACACATTTACAGGGGATATAATTCAGTCCATGACACTCTTTTTGCTGAATAACTGTTTTCATAATAACTGTGAGTAAAGGGAAAATCTGACTGAGACTCTCTTGTCCCTAGGAACTAAGTGGAAATTTTTGTCAGGCTTAGGAATAAACAAAGTTTATTTATTACCTACCTGTACTAGGTAGGTAAGAGGAAATAATGGTTAGCCTTTGAAGAGGACGAGGTGATTGAGAGACATCAAAGAAAGGATCTGTAAGACAAGGGGGTGGGGTGAGCAGGATCAAGGATCAAAATAAGCAATTGATTGTATATCACTGAGTCTGAGAGGAAAGACCACTGCTGAGACTGCAGGCAAAGAGAAAGCCAGAGAGAGATAAAACAGAAGAGAGAGAAATAGCAAAGGATGGATCCTTGATGAGCAACAAATGGAAATTTTTTTTCTGAATGAGATTGATTTCCAGGTATTCTGCAATAACATTAGGCATTGAAGTACAGGAGTGATCCAGCCTAATCCATAAAGTGAAAGGATTATTAAGAGTTATTCTTTCAGTTTTTCTCATGATATGTAAGTCTAGGGCTTCTCAGAAGCTTTAAAATACCTCTCTCAGGCCACCTGACCAGTGGACTACTAGAAATGCAGACAGTGCACATGGAATTGTTTCAAATACAGAGGTGATCTGATTGCTTGTTTTAGCTCCCTGTTTCTTACTCCAGCCTCACAGGAGTTAAAATAGCACTTGTGGTTGAAACACTGTTAAATTCAGTGATGTTCTAAAGCTTAAGGGGTAGCAGTCTGAACCCTAAACTTCTGAGTGTTAACTTTGTAACTTAACAGATTTTGTGTCTGTACCAAAAGCTTTTTGTTAAGAAGCCTGTGTCAGTCAGTAGTAGACCCAAAAGATCAGCAGGGACTGTAAAGCAAAGATAAGAAGATCAGGGAGCAGTAGGAACTGGAAGAGGAGCAGCTCGAACACCATTAAGAGAACGGGGGCATCTTCTGAGGAGTAACTAATGTTCCTGAGCCTTTGGCGTAGAAATTGTCAAATGAGAACCTAATTTGTGGTTTAAAACTTAACTGAAAACAAAGTATTTTAAAAAGTAGAACAGTAAGCAGAAAAACCTCTAGCTGGGTGTGGGAGGGATGAGAATAGCTATGTCTCTGGATTAAAATGAATGTGTTTCTTGGAAAGATTGCATGGGTTCTGTGTCCTTACGCTTGACCCAGCTGTCCAGAATCCTGCTGTGCCTGCTCACCTCCATCCAGGCTAATGAAGGAGGTCTGCGAAGGAGTTTTTATATCACTTACTGTTGGAAATCAGTTACTTTTTTTAATTCTGCCATGGAAATTTCTGGAGTGTGATGTTGCTCTGCCTAGCCTCTGGCCTGTGATCTCCAGTTAGGTAGTCTGCAGCCACTACTTTGGTGCCCAGCAGAATTGAACAGGCAGGTCAATCAGCACAGACTCAAGTTTACCTGGAGGACTTGGCCTCATTCATTATTTTTAAGTAGGTACCTCTGCTTTGTATTAGAAAGAAAAATGTGAGGAATGGTCCTTGAGTCTTGATTTGCAGTATCAGCACCTCAGCAGCTGAACTACACTATTTTGTCTACAGGCCCCACATCAAGACCATCTTCCAAGGCATTGCTGCAAAAGTAGGAACTGGAGAACCCTGCTGTGACTGGGTGAGTTCCAGGCTACTCTTGAAAGACTTCTGGCAATGGCATGTCTGAGTGACTAGGGGCACAGAGCACAAGACCACCTGAGTCCCAGAAGTCAGCTTTGTGACATAAGAGTCTCAATCTTTGAGTTGTTAGTATAGTTAATGAGTAAAATGCATGCCTACTGTTTTAGTCAGCTAGGGCCGCTCTAACAGAAATACCACAGAGTGGATGGCTTCAACAAAGGAAGGTTTATTCTTACACAGTCTGGTAGGTTGCAAGTCCATGTTCAGGGTGTCTGCTCCAGGGGAAGGCTTTCCCCTTGTCTGCTCTGGAGGAAAGTCTGGTATTGCATCAGTCTTTGTCCAGGGAGCGTCTTGGCGCAAGAACCTCAGGTCTCAAGGAAGCTTCTCCTGGTGCACATTTCTTGATGGTGCTGGTGGGAGGCTCCTCATTCTCTTTGTTTCCCTTTCCTTTTATGTCCTGCAAGCTGAAAGCATTAAGGGTGGGGCAAGCCACACTCCAGGGAAACTCCCCCTACTGCAGAGCAAGGAAGTAATTCTATGCAGGAATTTACAGCCTCTTTAACATACAGTTTAGCGAAACCACACAATGGAGGACAGTCCCAAGATACTGGGAATCATGTCCCAGCCACACGGCTGCACATATTTTGGGGGGGACACAATTCAACCCATGACACCTACTATACATGTCCTCGTGTCTTAATTAAGTTAGGGCTTGAATATCCATAACCTTAGGTTGACAATAAAAACATCCCTCATCAGTTCATCTTAGGAACAAAAAGGATAGGGTGAAATAAGAGGATTTTGAACTGTGTTAACCGTGTGGTAAAAGAATGTCAGACTTGAAAGTGAACTATGCTTACCTGGTTGGAAGGAGGGAGATTGAATAGGCTCTTGCTAGGTCAAGTGTCCTGGCCATGGACATGGAAAAATCTGTTTCCTCCGAGGTTGGGACTAAGGTATTCTCTGCTTGGATAGAATATAAGCTGCAGACTTAAACCCTCAGTGAATGTCAGGGAGCTGAGACTAATTCACAGATACCTCCTATTTGCTATTTTGTGTTGCTGTTAAAATAAATTTTATCCCTATTGCAGCCAGTACTGTGGATGGAAAAAACACTAAGCTTGTAAGACGTGAGTTCTGATTCTGGCTCTCCATTAACTAACTGTGTGACATTCAGCAAGTCATTTCCCCTTTACGGGTTTCAGTTTCCTTATCTGTAAAATATGGGAGTTAGAGTAAATGACCTTCAAGGTCCCGTTAGTTCCTGCCAGCACCACCAGTTGTTGTCAAGTCAGTTTTGGCTCAGGTGACCTTGTGTGTGTGGGAGTAGAACTGTGCTCCATAACGTTCTAAATGACTCCTTTCCCATGGGTAGATTGCTGGGTCTTTCTTCTGAAGTGCCTGTCAGTGGGTGTGAACCTCCCAGCTTTTGGTTAGCTCCCGAGCGGGTTAACACCACCCAGTGACTCCTTTTAGTTCTTAATCTCCTCTAATTTTATATCAGTAATTTTACTTGCTGATTTTATTATATTATTTTTGTTCTATGTGAGATAAAAGGAAGAAACAAAGGAATTAAGGCATGTGAGATGTGAGGAATGAAGGACGCCCCCTTTCCTGGGCCTGACAGCCCTGGGAGCAACTAGGCTGATCCTTAACATTGTAACCAGTACAAGGGTTACAGTGTACCGGCTACAATGGTTACAGTGTACTGGCTACAGTGTATTGGCTACAGTGTAACTAAGTGCAGTCAGAATCTGCTGAGGGTAGATGGAGTCTGGTGCTGTGATGTACTGTCCAGTAATTTTCTCAAGTGGGAAGGATTAGAAAGAATCATTGTTCCCTGACAGTAAATATTACAGTAACAATGCAGTGGCAGTAACGTCCTCCTTTTAGGCACACTGAGGACAAAGTCAGGGAGCCCCGGTGGCACAGTGGTTAAGCTTGGCTGCTAACTGAGGTTGGTGGTATTCACCCAGCCAGCAGCTCTGCAGGAAGAAGATGTGATCTGCATCCATAAAGACTATTCTAGCCAACCTGATGGGGCGCTTCTGGCCTGTCACAGGGGTCACTTTGAATCAGAATCGACTGGATGGCACTTAATAACAAGTAGATAACGTCATGAAGAGAGAAATAGCACGTGCACTTTTATTTTTGTGTCTTGGTCAAGGGGCTGACTTTCTAAAGTCTGGAGGCTTAATTCTCAGGCCATGTTGAAAAATCGTACAGGTACTAAAAGCAGGGACTCCTTAATAAATGTTTGGAAGCAGAGAGGAAGGATGAGGTGAAGCAAGATGTTACTAGCTGTGTTAGTTCATGGCTAAAGAAAATGTCAAAACCAGAAGGAGACAGGTCAGCAGTGGAAACAAAAAGGAAGTCTGATGTAACGGGTGGTGGTATTAGTCGTGGCGCTGACGGCTGGGAGAGCGATCATCCAGGTCAGCCAGGCATGGGGCCTCTTGGGCAGGTGTGTCCCTGTCACGGAGATGGATTCTTGTGACTGCACAGCCTAGTGCCATGAGATATCTGACCCTCAGCCCTCCGTTCATTCTGAGTCCTTGCCTACTAAATAATTTTCAGATAATTTGGCTTCCTTAGTAGCTTGTCATTAGAGACAGAGTATGTGGATCAGACTTATGCTTGTAACAACTAAGATCTGCGTTCAGTTTCTCATTGTAGATTATAAATTGCTATTCAGATTTTATGTATTTTGCAAGCTTTTGTATTGTAAATTAATAATGGATCCTGTCAGGAACACATTTTGGGGAGTTTAAAAGGCTGAGGGCAAAGCCTTGAATCCAAGGTCCTTTGATCTGTCAGTAACTGTTAAAAATGACAATACATTTGTCTGAATTTAAAAAGTAGAGTGATTTAATTAACCAATTACTGTGGTGTCCAGTTGCTAGAAAAGGGGTGAATTTGGGAAAAAGACTTATCTATAGGTGGGGGCTGAAGAGTAGGGAGTTGCTTCTAATAATAAAGAATAGAAAATTGAAGCTAAAGAGCTGTAGGTATTTACAGTGAATTTTGGGATTTTGACAAATCTCCAGGAGAATTAGTCTGGACCTAATTTAAAATAACTTTTTACTGGATCAAGGCCTGTGTTGAGTTGTTATACTGTGATTCTTGTTTCAAAAATACTATGTATGAGTATTTGCTTCGTCTTTGTTGTTTTTTTTTCCTGTGTCGGGAGGGAGTATGGCCAATTTGATCTCAGGACTGACGTGGCTTCTCTGGGATGCCATCTGCCTTGTCCCCCCGGCAGGTGGGAGATGAGGGAGCAGGACACTTCGTGAAGATGGTGCACAATGGGATCGAGTACGGTGACATGCAGCTCATCTGTGAGGCATACCACCTGATGAAAGACGTTCTGGGCATGGAGCACAACGAGATGGCACAGGTGATTCCCCGGCACTGCCCCTGTGCTGAGCCTGTCCTCACTTCTAAGCCCTGAAGGGATTGGCTTGTGACAGTAAATCCTTCTTTATTCCATTTTTGGTGACCTGGGTGGACTTAGCCTGATTTAAGGGGCAGTGTCTCTAAATAGCTAGTCACGAAGCAGAACATGTCCTAGGCATCCAGGTGGTGATCATCACCGCCGGCTGGTGAGCCCTGACTTCTGTGTCAGGTTGTGCTACTTGGCGCACACTGTCTCAGTCCTGCAATTGTCCTGTGTGGGCAGACCAGCAGAAGCCTTCTTTCCTCATCAAGTTGGGACTGGCTTTTTGAGTTAATCAAAAAAGTTTGTCAAAAAGGGACACATAAAGCAGACCGTAAAACACTTCCCCCACCATTTTATTGTGAAATTTTTCAGATAGCAGAGTTGAAAGACTGACGGCAAGAGTGTATGTTCCTGCCACCTAGATTCTGCCATTAACATTTGCTCCTCTTTGCTTCCTGTCTGTCCGTCCCTGTATCCATTTCATCTTATTTTTTATAACACATTCAGAGGAACTGCAGACACCTGTACTGTTTTGTAAATTCTACTTTTTTCTTAAAAATCTATAAATACTTCTGCATGTTAACTAGATAAGCAATTTCTCGAAAACATAAAAGGTATGCTCGTTTATCCCTCACTGTCTTGGGACCACGGCCTCTGCTGTGTGTGTGTTTCTGCTGGTCAACCCTCCAGTGATCTTGTCTTCCTCATTTCCAGTTTCAGTTGCTTCAAGTGAGCACAGTTAAAGACACTTGGAAGGCACTCAGTGCAGGACCCCGTCAGCCAGAAGTTTCTTCTCCTGACCTTTTATTCATCACATTCTCACTTATTTATAACTAGTTTGTTTCAATGACTTGTCACTACCCTTGTCTTTCCCAGACATTCAGTTTAGTTTTCATAGAAATGGTGCTTGCTTTATGTGTTCATGTTTAATTGACGTATGTAATATTTAATGTATTAGTACAGCAGATATATATGAGTGCTTTACTGTATGCTGGATACTGTGGTACATCTTGGTGATATGATAGTGAAGAAAACAAAGTCCTTGTCTGTATGGAGCTGGGAAGATGGACAATAATAGTGAGACTTAGTGTATAATATTAAGTAGCAATAACTATTACAAAGAAAGTAAACTGGACCAAGGGGTAGATATGAGTTATGATGATTGAGGAGGTGACAGTGAGCAGAGACCTCATGAAGTGAGGGAGCACTTGGCTTCAGGGAAAGAAGTTCTGTTGAGAGGAAATCAGCATGGCCAGGTGGATACCAAACACAGCTGACTCTTGGCTAGCAGAAACACAGTGGTGGGAGCAGAAATGTACGGGTATACTTGAGAAGAGCCTGTTCGTCTCTGGGGTCAGCTTGTGAGCCTGGGTCAGCGGTTACGTGGTATAAGGGTGACTCCATCAAGCGTCAGCTAAGGCAGTCCTGTGTAACCTTGTTTCTCTCCCGTTGCTTTCTTTGTGTCCTGCCCTTAGGCATTTGAGGAGTGGAATAAGACAGAGCTGGACTCCTTCCTGATTGAAATCACAGCCAATATCCTCAAGTTCCAGGACACAGATGGCAAACATCTGCTGCCGAAGATCAGGGACAGTGCGGGGCAGAAGGGGACTGGGAAGTGGACGGCCATCTCGGCCCTGGAGTACGGCGTCCCTGTCACCCTCATCGGTAACGCACAGCTTCCTAAAGGAGCATGCCAGTCCCATTGCTCTGATCTTTAGGTCCCTCTGAAATATTGCTAAAGACCAGCAACTACAGAACCAGATCTAGAGCTTCTGTGCAGCCCTAGCCAGCTGCAGAGTGTTTTCTGCTCTTTCTGCGTGTAAGAGAATGGGCAGTGAGAGAGGCTGGGACTGCTTTGGGTTCACTTCTTTATTATCCTCCTCTCGCTTACATGAGCTTTGAGACAAGAGTCAGATGTTGCTTTGTTCTTTTTTTTTAAATTGTGATTGAGTGAAAGTGTACAATCTGGTTTAAATTTGCATGCCCGCCTATGGGGAGCTCCTACTGCTCTCCTTGCCTGGTGACAGCACACTCCTCCGTTCTGTTCTATACATGTCATATCCTCAACAATCTCCTGTTCCCTCTTCTCCACCCTCTCCACTCCCCTCTAGTAAGAGGCTAGTAGGACGACGTCCTGTAGGTGCATAGAACCATAAAGTGCACACATGATATGATCACGTCTGTGTCACTGAGTGCAGGCTATTCCTGTCCGAGGAATTGACCTTAATAATGATTTATGATCAAGGGCAGCATCAGGTCTAGGGGCCATGCTCCCAGGGGAACCCCAAGGTCTTCAGACTATCAGTTATGGTCTTTTAGTGGAGTTCTCAGGGTGCACCCCTTCTTATTGTTGTTCTTACTTGATTTTACCTCTGGAGTAATTGTGCTTTAGTAACTTAGCTACAGTAAACAACCTAAGGGTTGCTTTAAGTGGAAGTTACAACCCAAGTCAGTTTGTCATACAAAAACTGGAATACACATTGCTGTGTAAGTCTCGCTGCTGTCTGCACGTTGTGACTGCACACTCCTCCATTCCACTCTACTTCCTGTAACCATTTGACCACCTCCTGTCCACCTCCACCCTCTCATCTCCGCTGTGGATGGGAGCCGCCCAGTCAGTTGCACGTGTCTACTTAAACCAAGAATTACACTTTTCACCAGTATCATTTTGTCTTATAGTCCAGTCCCTAAGATGTTTTTAATGAGAGAGGTAACTAACGAATTTTTCATAGAAAAGTTTACCAACAAGCATAACACACTCATATTCTCAGAATTTGTTAATATTTTCTGGGGCCTTCTTCCCTCAGGTTTTTGAAAAGATAAAACGTTACCTATATATTTGAGGAAACACTGGTAGCGTACTGGTTAAGAGCTACAGCTGCTAACCAGAAGCTCAGCAGTTAGCATCCACCAGGTGCTCCTTGGAAACCATGGGGCAATTCTGCTTTGTCCTAGAGGGTCGCTCTGAGTCAGAATGGACTCGACGGTAGTAGATTTGGGTTTTTCGGGGTTTTGTACATTTGAAGTCCTTTAATACTCTTCTCCTAAGTTCCCACCCCTTCCTGCCTCAGAAGAAAACCACTGTCATAGCTTATTAATGAGCTATTAGCAAAAGCTAATTCTGGGTCTTCAAGGAGAAGGAAATAGATACCTTTCTGGCAGGGTTGAAAAAGAAACCCAGCATGTTTAGTGAAAAGGTAATCTTTGCTGCTGGCAGAATGATTCCCGCTATAATGAAACAGATGTTATGTGTTCCAGACATAAGTTGCCTTTCCCTCCCTCTCTTCCTCCCTCCCTTGCTCCTTCCCTCCTTCTGGCTTCCTGAATCATGAGGCCTCGTTCTGTTCACAGTGAACTTGGGGTAGGCCACAGTGAGGACGGACGTAGGGGGTAGCCCAGTGCTACAGAGAAGGAAGTTGTCTGCTCTCAAGCTAATTCCAGTGATACCGTGGGCAGGGGTGAAGGGGCAGTAGCTGGGAACAGTTTTCTCATCACTGATTTAACCATCTAGGAGAATATTGCAGTCTCAGAACTCTCTCTACTTGTTTCAGAGACTCTTTCTACAAATTGAAATCAGGTGAGACGGAACCTGGATGGCTGCCGTTTTTGTTGGCTGGAGCGATGGGGAAGTGAGGCTGCGAGCCAACCCTTACGTAACCCCAGGGGCGTTGTCCATGTCTGCCTCGTTGCGCCAGTTGGGTTACAGAGCTTCCTTCCACAGTTTGCTAAGTCATCGTGGGTGTGCACTGTAGGGGAAAAAATACATTGGGCAAGGATAGAAAGACATCTGCTTTTAGTGTGATTCAGGAGTTTGGTTAGTGTTCTCAGGTTCCTCAAAAGACCAAGTCCTCCATTCATGTCTAGAGGTTTTACTTCTGAGAGGTTTCACCTCATTTTGTCTTCAGTGGGAAAAATGGTTCAAGGGTGATTTATTCTAATTATATAGATTGTCAGCTGAACAACTAGACTCTTATAGGGGATCTTTTTTTTAAAAAAAAGATTTTTCTTGCACTTAAGTGGAAGTTTATAATTGCAGTCAGTTTCTCATGCAAAAACTTAGACACACTTGTTCTGTGACCCTACCTGATCTTCCCACACTGTAACAGCACATTCCTCCCCTCCACCCTGTATTTCCTATGTCTGTTCAACTAGTTCTGCCCCTCGCTGCCCTCTCATTTCAGCTCTGGACAGCAGGTGCCCAGTTAGTCTCATGTGTCTACTTAAGCCAAGAAGTACACTCTCAACTAGTGTGTCCTTTTATATCTTACAGTGGTTTCAATTTGGGGCTAACCAAGTCTGGGGCCATGTCTTCCAGGGACGCTCCAGTCTATCAGACCACGAAGCCTGGTCTTTTTACTAGAGTTTGAGTTCTGTGTGCGCGCGCACGCACTTCCCCACCCCTCCCCCCCACCCCACTTCTTCAGCTCCACCAGGGACTGATTGTTGAGTTCTCCTTCAGGGCAGTCACTGGTGGTTGCTGGGCACCATCTAGTTCTTCCATTTTCATGTTAGTTTAGGCTCTGATTTATGCAGCCCTTTCTGTCTCTGCGAATCGGAATTAACTTGATGGCAGTGGGTTTGGGTTCTGGTTCTGGTTCTCTTGGGGTTATATTTTCCTTAGGTCTTTCAGGTTCTTCCTTCTCTTTTGCTCTGGGTTGGTTGAGACCAATTAATGCTACTTAGATGGTTGCTTGCTGTCCCAGGCACCACTTAGTAGAGTGGTATGTGGAACATTTCCTGAATAAACTGCTAAGCCAATTGACCTAGCTGTCTGTAGGGGATAATTTTTGAAGACACTGAATGTCTTTAATGACAAAATACTTTTATGATTAAGGATATAATGGAGACCTGATGGCTCGGTCATTAAGAGTTGGCTACTAACCAAAAGTTTGCCAGTTCGAATCTACCAGCTGCTCCTTGGAAGCCCTGTGGTGCAGTTCTGCTCTGTTTTACAGGGTTGCTGTGAGTCAGAATCGACTCAACAGCAATGGCCTGGATGTAATGAAAATTAGAAAATTCTGCAATGAAGGTTTTTGAAGGGTGAATGTGTGGCTTCCTCAGTATAGTAGTTGTTTTAGAAAGGTAGTAAGTGCTTCAAAAGAGTCTTTGAGCATTTAAAAATTAAAATCCTCTAGGTTGAAAATGAGATTTACTCGTATGCCAATGGTGGTTTTATTCCTTTTTCCCTCAAAATTCCACATTGATCTTTGTGGTTGAATACCTGTATTTATGTTGAAAGACTGACTTGGAGTTTTAGTTGTCAGATTGTTAAGTGCTTTTTATAAAAGTTCTTTTTGTTCCAGGTTAGATTTTGTGGTGTAAGGTTGTCAAGACTTTGGAGTTCTTTGGAAAACTAATTTCCTTCTCCAGCTCTGTTTTTCCACATCCTCTGGCCTATGCAATCTCTTTTCTCGGGTTCTGTGTGTAAGTTTTAATATATTACTTGTCCCTTGAACCCCTCTATGTAGGAGAAGCTGTCTTTGCTCGATGCTTATCATCACTGAAGAATGAGAGGATACAAGCTAGCAAAAAGCTGCAGGGTCCCCAAAAGATCCAGTTCAAAGGAGATAAGAAATCATTCCTGGAGGACGTTCGGAAGGTGGGTCAGAATTGGTCCCTTGGGAGGTAGTAGGAGAGAGGGTCTACGGGGCAGACACACTGAAGCTACAGGCAACAAGGGGGACAGGCCAGCCTTCATCCCAATCCTGATTTACAGCTTTTCCTATTCTCATGTCTTTTTGAGGTTCTGCAGAGTAGACTTGAGGTGGTTCCTCTGCTCACTGCAATTCTTACAAGTTTTTTGTCACTCCCTAGGCCCTCTATGCATCTAAGATTATCTCCTACGCTCAAGGCTTCATGCTGCTACGACAGGCAGCCACTGAATTTGGCTGGACCCTCAACTATGGAGGCATTGCCCTGATGTGGCGGGGTGGTTGCATCATCCGAAGGTGAGAGGCAGCTGGGAGACCAGTGGGCAAGATGCCCCCGCCCAGTGCTAACTACTGACTGCTTCTACAAACCTGTGACCTGAGGCGCTTGCTTGATTAATTTCCTTTTAACTGTCACTGGAAAACTGGCAAAGAGACAGGTTTAGATTGTCACTTTTCTTTTTCTGCACATCAGTGGCTCTCACTAGATTTTAGCACACCTTGAGCTCTATTTCTTCATTCACCATGCATTCACCTAAGGCTAGCTTTAAGTGATACGAAATGTAACTTTATACCTCTCTGTGGTATATTTCAGCTTCCAGCTTATTTCCTGTTTCCTGCTAGGTGTTCAGCTTGATCTAGTTAAGATTCACCGACTTCCTCCCTCTTGATTATTTCAGTGTATTCCTAGGCAAGATAAAGGATGCATTTGATCGAAACCCAGAACTTCAGAATCTACTGCTAGATGACTTCTTTAAGTCTGCTGTCGAAAACTGCCAGGTATGGTCCCTTGGGAGGTAGTGGGAGGTAGGGGCTACTGTTTTGTTTTGCACTCGGGATATCCATTTTTCATGTATCAGCATTGGCATGATAGGAATCTGTCACTTAAAGTTTAACCATTTGTGGTGTGTGTGTTAGGATCACTCATCTTTGGCTTGGTTTTGTTGCCCAGGACTCCTGGCGGCGGGCCATCAGCACAGGTGTCCAGACAGGCATCCCCATGCCCTGCTTCACCACTGCGCTCTCCTTCTATGATGGGTACAGACATGAGATGCTGCCAGCCAACCTGATTCAGGTAAATTTCTGGAGTAGTCGATGACAGCTTGGCTGGTACCTGAAGGTCCTGTTACCTACACATTACCCTAACCAACCGAATTTCTTGTTTTCTAGGCTCAGCGGGATTACTTTGGAGCTCACACGTATGAACTCTTAGCCAAACCAGGACAGTACATCCACACTAACTGGACAGGCCACGGTGGCAGTGTGTCATCCTCTTCATACAATGCGTAACTGGACTGTGTCAGTTACCCACCACAATTCCATAAACCAGGACATTCCATTCACCACATGGCACTGCCTCCGTGGCCCTTTGCCCTGCTGTCTGCCCATATCTTAATCAAGTGTTGTCAGAGACTCCTCTCAAGAGTCAGATAGAGTTTATATGTAAAGTAGTTCTTGAGGACTCTCAGAGCTCTGCCCTTGCCTCCTGGGGCTAGGCCGGAACCCATCACGTGGGTTTGAAGCAGCTGTTTCCTCATGCCCTGTGTGGCCTAGTGAGCCCTCTAAGTGCTCCTGCCACATGAGATGGGAAGGGTTTTTGTGGAATTTGATCCTGCTGGAACTTATGTATCATGCAGCTGAATTGTTTTCCCTCTACGTAATAAAAGTTACATCATATTTATGCCTTCTCTCCAAACTCTTAGTCTCTTCACCCCAGCAACACTGAGCCATTAGCAGAAAGACTTGCAACCTATTTGATTCAGTTTGTTTTGTCCCAGCCTTGTTAAATTTTGCTTTGCGGGAAAAAAAAGACTGAGGTCAATACAAGGAACATCAGATTTAGGGTGATGGTTAACACTGTGAGAAAGGTGAAGATGCAGAAGGGACTTTGCTGGTACTGGTTGTGTTTTAGTTCTTAAGTTGGGTAATGGGTATGTGGATCCCCATTGATACTTTTTGTGGCCTTTCATATGTCAAATACAGTAAACCTTTTTTAGAGAATCACGTGTAAACGATGGGCTCAGCTTGTATAAATGGTTGCTTTTTCCATGCCTATCTGTTTGTCCCCAAGTCAGGCACCTCCAATTTGATATAGGGTTTTAGCAACCTTAGCCTGACCCCTGACCTGCCAGCATTCTGTGTCCTGTGACTTGGGGATAGTGTAACTGTTTTACCCAGTTAGTTTAACTCCAAGGTGATTTTCCTGGAATGCTTCAGAAAAGTAGCTTTAAGAGGAATGAGAGCAAACCGCATCCTAGTTTTAACAGCAGGTGGTGTTAATCTGACCTCTCTCCCCTCTTCTCAGAAGACAGCAGGGGCAGAGCTGACAAGGAAGAGACAAACCTTTTCATCAAGTGGTTGGCCTCTTAGTCCAGATGTGAGTAGTTCGCTAGACCTAGCACCATACCACTCGACTTACCCCTCCTGTGAATCTAAGAAGTACAGGAGTCAGAGATTTCTTTTTTAAGGGTTGAACTAGAAAGTGGGTATTTCTTGTAAGGTGGTCTAGAGACTACTTAAAGTGAACTGGATTGATCTAAAGAGGTTTGACATACCAGTGATTCCTTTCAGGGAGCTATGTGCATGGTGATCTTTCGTTTTGAATCCCAGGTCATCTATTTAGTGTATGACTTAGGACAAATTATTTAATATCTCTGGCCTTAGTCTTCTCATTTGTAAAATGGGGTTAAGGCTATTTTGAGGACTCACGGAGTAAAACAGAAGAGTGCTTGGCACATACCAAGTTCTACATAAGGGGTAATTATTCCCATCAAGTCCTGGGTGGTACACACAGGTAAGTGCTTGACCAGTAATCAAAAGGCCAGGGGTTCCAGCCCATCCAGAGGCACCGCAAAAGGCAGGCCTGGAGATCTGCTTTAAAGGGTGACCTTTAAAACCCTGTGGAGCACAGTTACACTCTGATCTGATAACACATGGAATCATCATCAGTAAAAAGCAGCTTGATGCCGGCTGGTTTGGTTTTTTATCATCACTTTAGGGCAGCCCATTCCTGAAGCAGTGGTGTTTCTACTGAGAGTGAGAAATCAGATGTTATCTCTGCACCTAGGGGTGAATTCACTTTGGACGCTGATTCTGAAAGTTTCCTAGTGAGACTTCGTATGCTGCACTGTAGGTGTGTGGGCAAACAGATCTCAAAGACAGCTCACAGTGCGCACCAAACTAATGTGCATGACTGCCCTGGGGAGCGCATTAAAAGACAGCTTCAGACTCAGCAGGTGTGGGGCAGGCCTGAGGTCATGCATTTCTAACAAGCTCCCAAGTGTGATGCTGATGCTGCTGATCAAGGGACCACACTTGGAGCAGCAGGTGCTCGAGCACATGTGAAATGAGCTGTGCCCAGAATTGAAGACAGATGTGGGTTCAAATCCTAACTCTGCCGTGTGCTGGTGATGTCACCTTGGGCATGTTACTTAGGCCTTGTGAGTTTCCATTTCCTTGAAATGAGGGTAACAATGACTTACCTAGGTTACTGTGACGATAAATGATGTCAAGTACTACACACAGTAACTGGCACACAGTAAGGCCGTAATAAATGGAAGCTATTTTCTACTGTTGGAATAAACAGTCATTGACAAGGGCACTTTATTATATAGGCTTTTATGCCTTTTGAAGTTTACATCCCATGACTTACTTGAAAAATACAGTAAAATATATCAATAAAAATCACCATGTCCACTGTAAAAAGCAGCCTAGCCTGTGGTAAGAAGCCTGGTTTGGAGCCACTCTGGGCACCAATCTTGGCTCTGCTACTTGTTCCCTCTGTTGCTTCTTAAATTAGTCTTTGTATGTCTGCTTTTTTTCATCAAAGCATGCTAGTACCTACCTGCTAGAGCTGTTTGGAGGGTTGTAAAACACTTGAAAGTGCCTGCCACAGAGGAAGCAATGCTGAATTTTACCTGAACCCTGTGATACCAGGAAAGAGATAGTTCAAAGGGTACCCCACCCATGGCGTTCCGGAAAATGTCTCGCACAGTAACCACCCTTCCCATGTGACTCAGCTGAGCCTCCTGATGCCCTTTGTTTACTATGATAAGGCCAGACGCCAACACCAAACCCAAGACACTGAGTTGATTCTAACTCAAAGCTACTGCAGGACTGAGTGGTATGGCATCCTAGTGTTTCCAAGGCTGTAATCAGCTGGTGGGCTAGAACCTCTGACCTCTAGGTGAGCAGCTGAGGACCTCCACAGACCCTCATTTCCTTACCTCATAAGTGGAAATCCTGGCGCCATAGTGGTTAAGTGGTGTGTGTGCTAACCAAGGTGCCCCTTGGAAACTGTGAGGCAGTTCTACTCTGTCCTGTAGGGTTGCTGTGAGTCAAGCCATTTGATGGCAGTGGGTTTGGTTTTTGGTATCATGAATGAGTAACAATTTATTGTCCTCACTGATCAATCAGAACCAAAGTGCTTATTAATCAAATCTTTAAGCTTCTTCCCATCCCCCCAAGTCTCTGAACCTTGGCCACCCTTTGCTGTGCTCCTTCTGGAGAAGAGGCAGGTGTGAGTGTAAAACTGTTGATTTCCTTTCCAATGACTACACTCATCTCACTTTACACCTGGGCATTTTCTAGTCTTGTGTACTCTCTGTCTTCGTGAAAGAAAACGCTTTTATCCCTAATTCTCTGAGTCGCTGGCAGAGCTTGCGTTTGGAGTGTTCACTGTAGTGGCCCCTCCCCCACTATTACAGTAGTCCCCTTTCCCCTTTTGTTTCTGAATGAAGCCTCTATCCATCAAAGCCTGGATTTGTTTTTCATTTGCTGGCACCATTTAAGGGCATACGGTTTAGTACCTACCTTCTGCTGAAGTTGAGGTAGTCAGCATGGCTTGGGGTAGGAACATGGATAGAGGCAGACCCAGGGGTTTTGCCCCAGCCAAGTCTGCCCTCCCTGCTGGTCCAGCACAAGGCTCCCTGCAGCAGAAACTCTGGACCTATTATTACATCAGTCACAACTTCTGCCTCACTTGGAACATAAAAGAATTAACTGTAACGACATAAATGGTACAACAGCAGGCACTTGATTGCCAGCCTAAAGGCTGGTGATTTGAACCCACCCAACAGCACTGTGGAACAAAGACCTGGCAACCAGCTTCTGAAAAGATTACAGCCCAGAAAATCCTGTGGAGCCGCCCTAGACTGTAACACATGGGTTTGCCGAAAGTCTAAGTCGACATGATGGCAACAGATTTCGTTTTGTTTTGTATATCAGACAAGGAAGCCGACAAGATGTCTAAGCAAACGGACTTGAAGAATTGTGAACTACAAGGACTGCCATTTAAGTTTGCGAACTCATCCTAGAAAAAGTGCTACATACTTCATTACTGAATATCACTATGGTCACCTTAGAAATACTCTCCTTGGGAAGCTGTGCACCAAAGCCAGTGCCTAGTCCGCCCTTCAAAGCAATTTTGGAGCTGTTTCTGGACTGGCCATCAGAGCTGTTGTTGTATTTCCCTGGATGTCCTGAATGACATCAAAATGTTTTCCTTTCAATCTTTCCTTCATCTTCAGGTAAAGAAAAAAGTCACTGGGGGCCAGATCAGGTGAGTAGGGAGGGTGTTCCAATATAGTTATTGTTTACTGGTTAAAAACTCCCTCACAGACAACTATGAATTAAGTTTGCCTACTTGTCACCATGTACAATGTCCATTACAGAGTTCCAAGATTGCTTTGAAGGGTACACTAGGTGCTGGCATCAGTACATAACTTCCCAAGGGGAGTACTCTGAAGGTGACCATAGGTGATACTCAGCAATGAGGTATGTAGCACTCAGAACAATTACGTTTGCAGATACAGTTGTCAGACCTTATATATTCTCTTAAGAGCATGAGGTCAGGGCTTTCAACTTCTGTCACCACTGGACAAATGGCTCCTAGCACAGTGCTTGGCACACAGTAGGTATACAGTAAACATGTTGAAAGAATGGAGTGAATAAGTGAATTGTCCACACTGAGAGGTAAAATATATAATGATTAAGTGCATGGCCTCTGGCACCAGACAGCCAGGGTTCAAATTCCAGCCCTTTCTGAGTACCTGACCCTGAACAAGTTATTTAACATCTGTGTGCATCTGTAAATTGGGGATAGTAATAGTACCTGTTTCAAAGCATGAAGTGACGAGGTCCAACAAACCTATGAACTTAGTTGTTCTGAGTGCTACATACTTCACTGCTCAATATCGCTGTGGTCACCTTGGAAGTGTACCCCTTGGGAAGCTATGCACCAATGCCTAGTCCACCTTTCAAAGCAATTTTGGAGCTCTTTCTGTAATGGCCATTGCACGTGGTGGCATGGTGGCAAGTTCACCAACTTAACTGTATAGTTGTCTGTGAGAGAGTTTTTGAAGAGTAAACAACGTATTGGAACTGTATTGGAACAACTGTATTGGAACACCCTCCCTACTCACCTGATCTAGCCCCCAATGACTTTTTTCTTTACCTGAAAGGTAGGCATTTTAATGACATTCAGGACATCAAAGGTAATACAACGACAGCTTTGATGGCCATTTCAGAAAGCATTCCAAAATTGCTTTGAAGAGCGGACTAGGCACTGGTGTCAGTGCCTAGCTTCCCAAGGGAAGTACTTCGAAGGTGACCATAGTGATATTCAGCAATGAGGTATGTAGCACTTTTTCTCTAATGAGTTTGTAAACTTGTCAGTCCTTGTATGTAATGACTACTGGTCTTAGTGATCTAGTGCTGCTGTAAGAGAAATACCACAAGTGAATGGCTTTAACAAAGAGAAATGTATTTTCTCACAGCAAAGTAGGCTGAGTCCAAATTCAGGGAGTCAGCTCCAGGGGAAGGCTTTCTCTGTTGGCTCTGGAGGAAGGTCCTTGTCATCAGTCTTCCCCTGGACTGAGAACTTCTGAGGCACAGGGACCCTATGTCCAAAGACGATGTTCTGCACCAGCACTGTTGTTTTCCTGATGGTAAGAGGTCTCCAAATCTCTGCTTGCTTCCCTTTCCTTTATATCCTAAGAGATTGCCTTGAGGCACAACACAATCTTAGAGATGAGTCCTGCCTGGCTTACTAACACGATGACGGCCCATCGTCCCTCCCTACCACCACAGAGGCAGGATTTATAACATGTCAGAACATCGCACAACACCAGGAATCATGGCCTTGCCAAATTGCTATATACATTTTGGGGGGGGACACAATTTAATCCATCACACTAGTAAGAGACTGATTTTGAATGGACATTTTACAGTGCAATTTTAGGGAAAATAAATGACTGCTAACTGGAAAACCTGGTGGCATAATGGTTACATGCTATGTCCACTAACCAAAAAGGTCAACAGTTCCAACCCACCAGGTGCTCCTTGGGAACTCCATAAGGCAGTTCTGCTCTGCCCTATCACATTACTGAGTCAAAATCAACTCGATGGCAGTTTGTCAAATCAAATCTTTGTTACTGTATTTTTATGTAGCTGGAAATGATCCAGGAATCCCACAGATGTCCTTGTCGTACTCATGGTTTAGGCAGTAGAATGAGAGTATAAGATAAAAACGTCCCAGGATCATCATATCTGAGCTCTACCTTGTCCTAGCAGTTCTCACACCTCTGTGACTCTGTTCCCTTATATGTACAATGAAGAAAACATTCCTTACTTACCTCTGAGGGCAGCTGAGATATAAAATGAGTGCACAGAGCAATGCCTGATACCAAGTAAGCATTCAGTAAGGGTTAACGATTGACTTGGGTAGTACAAATGGTTAATGTGCTCAGTTGCTGCAAGTGTGGGTCCACCACAGGTGCCTCAAAAGAAAGGCTTGGTGATTTACGTCTGAAAAAATAATCAGCCACTGAAAATTCTTGGTGCACAGTTCTACTCTGACATGTATGTGGTTCTTTAGTTGATACCGGTTTTTATTTATCCCAAGTGGGCAGGAAAGCCCTTGTTTCGTTGTGTGGTACAAGGCTGACATCTAGTGGCCACGGTATATGGCTAACTTTGTAGAGTAAGGAAATTCTGGTGCCCTAGTGGTTAACAGCTACATCTGCTAACCAAAAGGCAGGTAGTTTAAATCCCCCAGGCGCTCCTTGGAAACTCTATGGGGCAGTTGTCACCTGACTTATAGGGTTGCTATGAGTCAGCATCAACTCAACAGCAGTGGGTTTGGTTTGTTTCATGGAATAAAAATAGTTTTGAATGTATCCATTTTCTGTAATGCAATACCTCAGCCCTGAAACTTTCTCTACAGACTCTTAAGTGCTTGGACACTTAAGTGCCATACATGTCACTAGAATAATGTTCTTCAGTCCTTGGAAGCAGCTTTAAAAGGAGATAACAGGCAGCCGAGTTACTTTGTTTAGACCACACAACTACCCCCCGTGGTGGGTTCTACTAGTTCCACTCTGTACGAGGGAGAACTGAGGTTCGGAGAGCATCTGCTTTGCTCCAGGTCACAGGCTCTGAACCTTGAAAGCCTGAGCTCCTCACCACTGCCCACCTTCCTTTCTGCTGCAGGCTGGAGCTCACCATCACCCTGCTTTGCCATTAGGTGGGAGGGGGTGGTGACAGGAGGACAGAAGGCAGTTTGTCCACAGCAGAGTCAGTGGATTTGGATGTAGGACCACCCCAGGAGACCGGGCTCCCCCAGGGAGCAGTGTGGACAGAGGCTGGAGATAGCACCTCTAGATACTACCCAGTGACCAGACGCAGTGGAAACCGATCAAACCAAAACCCCAATCCACTGCCAGAGAGTTGATTTCAACTCATAGCGACCCTATAGACAGAGTAGAACTGCTCCACAGATGCTTCCAAGGAGCACCTGGCAGATCTGACCTGCCGACCTTTGGTTAGCAGCTGTAGCACTTAGCTACTACAACAGAGTTTCCAGAAATTGACCAGAAGGCCTGAATTCCTTCCCTCCCCCTCAAAAAGGTTCTCTGTGTCTCAGCCCTCTGTGTCCCTGGGGAGTGGAGGACTTCCTTGGGGAGGCCGACAGGAGGGGTGGCTGATGCGTTCAACTACCATTACAAGAGTAATACATGCTTGCTAAAAACATACTGAATATGGATTTATAGAAAAAAATGAAAGTTGTAAGTGTCCTTACCTGCCTGTTCTTTCTTCTCCCCAACCCTTTCCTCCGAAGCTAACCATATTTGTTACCTATCCGTTATGTGTATCCTTCCAGCTCTTTTTCTAGTCCTTAGACCATGTTTATGCACCACAAATAGATACATATGGCCTTTTTCAAAGACAAAAATAAGGTTATTCCATAGACACTAATCTACAAGTTATTTTCTTTTGCTTAAAAATGTGGGGGGCATCATTCCATGAATCAGCACGATGATGTAACTGTGTTTGAGATCAGTGTTTTCTGGAACCCTTCATTTGGTGAGACCAAAGTAGCTAATGCCTAGGGCATAAAGTACGAGAGACAAAGGAGTTACGCAGAGAAAGAACACAGGGGAGCCACAGGGGTCCCCCTTCACTATTCTGTGGAGTGTCATCCACTGTGTGTGGGTGACGAAAGTACGCAAACCGGGAGAAAGAACAATTTGAGAGGAATGGGGTTACGGGGTTTACATTAACTTTTCCCAAAGAATTTGGTCTTTTCAACATGCAATAGAGGAGAAGCCAGCACAAATGGTCTATACCCAAAGCTCTGAAGTTTTCTAAATAAAACCAAACACTTCCAGGGACAGAGTAC